>OV656822.1:12982607-15965214 GCA_927399485.1 Calamotropha paludella | reverse complement strand
TACTAATATTATAAAGAGGAAAGATTTGTATTTTTGTATTTTCGTATTTCTGTATTTTTTTATTTTTGTATTTTGGTATTTTTTATTATTTTATTTTTGTATGTTTGCAATGAATATACTCAAAAACTACTAAGCCGATTTCAGATATTCTTTTACCATTGGAAAGCTACATTCACGCTGAGTAACATAGGCTATATTTAATGCTATAAAAAAATTTAGTATTTTGTCCACCCACGCGAAGCCGAGTCGGGCCGCTAGTATATTATATCAATACGATTATGTTAAATATATAGCCAACTAAATACTACAATTTACGGCCTGTTTAGCTGAGCGGAAGTAACCCTATCTACGAAACCCAAAGGTTCCGGGTTCGAGTACCAAAAGGTGGAGATGTTTGTGTGATAAGAACGAGCATTTGTATCAGAGTAAATGAATATTACTTATCTATGTGTAATATGGTATGTATGTATATCCGTTACCCTATTATAAGCTTCACGATGCTTACTTTGGGCTTCGCTAACTGGTGTTGACGTAAGGAATATTATTACTGTTTATTTGCCAATATACACGGTACATACACCCAAATAACATTGTTTACATTGTAATTAATTTTACAAAATTTTGTCTGTCTGTTTGTTCCGGAATCTCTGAAATAATCTCTGAAATGGCTGGACCAATTTTGTAATAAGGAGAAACTTAGGCTACTTTTGTTTTAGAAAAAATCTTTTATTTTAGAAAAACAAAGTAATGTTGCGATGGCCAAGTAGTGTCCAGTACCGCGCGCAGCTCACGCGCATGCCACCACTGTGCCGTCACGTCGGGCGGCTCCCACCACTTCTCCCACCAACGAATCAAGCACCATTCACATATACCGACACGTAGCGTGTCCAGCACATACCAGCACAGACACGAAAAAAAATTACATGTATTATCTGTATGAGTATTCACTACTACAGACATTGAGCGGAACGTGTCCGCACAGACACGCGCCAGCAACGGCCAGTATTGTCGTAAAGAATATATTTGTCTGTGCTGTCCCGTGTCTGTGAATGTCTGTCAGTGTCTGTAGCACTGGCACACTTGGTATGAATTACTTTGTCTGTGCTGGTTCGTGTCTGTGGCGTCAATGAATATTTTCACATTGTAATTTTTTTATTGAATCAGTGATGAAAAATCTTTCTTCATCGTCCTGTAGCTCTTTGTAGAGTGTGTAGAATTCTCCTTCTTCTTTTCTTTTTACATTCATTGGATGCACGAAAAATCTTCTCTTCCTCTTTTGCTCTACTTGAACACGATCCGATCTCATTCCTTTCTTCTTCTTCAAGCAAAATTGCTACCACGGCTAATTCTTCAACCGAAAAGTTTTTTAACATGCTTGTACTAGATAAGTTTGCATTTTACTAACTAGTTTGTCTGTCGGCGTCTGTGAGTGCGTTGTCTGTATGGTGTGAAAACTAGTGTCAGTGCCGTGTCTGCCACGTTACGTGCTGGACACGCTACGTGTCGGTATATGTGAATGGTGCTTTAATATCACAAAGGCCGACTATCGCGCAATCAGAACGCGCAATCGTGCTATTGCTGATTTTTAATAAAAAATATATTGCAAATTATAACTAGGTCTGCAATACATGCTGCTGTTTGCAAATACTGAGCGAAGCAATTAGATTTTTGAAGGGTGATTATTCCTCTATGGTATGTCCGATTTCAAAACTTTTTTTTGCACATTAGTCACGACCACGATGTGAGTTTTGGCGTCAAATTTTATCAGTTTAGTCTCAGCAATTTGGCTGTGACCAGCTTTTGAATTTTTCTTTCGGTGATTATTTCTCCATGGTAAAATCTCTATTTTTTTACATAGCCTATGTCCGTCAGGTTATAATTATGTATGTTCATGCCAAAATTCTTTCGGATCGGTTGAACCGTTAACTGAGCCACGACAACGTGTGGCCGGGTCAGCTAGTATAAAATAAATCATACGTATGTATTCATAAGTCACAGCTTTGACGATTTACAAAACTCAACAGACTGCAAAATAATATTGTGCGCTTGATTAATTTCAGGTTGTGAGGGTGAATGTGTGCAGTGTCCGGAAGAGTAGAATAGTACTAACCCTTGTCACTTAAGGGAGTGGTAAAAGCCGACTAATGATACTGGAAGTAATCGCTGTACATCTCGCTTAAGCCACTAAATGGACAACAGCGTTTTCCAAATTAATAAAACTACTAGATAATTTTTTTATCTGTAGATCTAGTATGAGTATACACAAACTGTTATCGTTTAAAGGAAAAGAGACGTAATAACCACATACTTAGTACCCCTATATTGCTAGTAGGTGAAGCGAGGGTTAGCAACCTTTAAGCGGCTAACATATTTATTGTTCATACAAATAGGTCTAAATTTTAATGGGTCTTTAATTTCTTTACGTATGTGGAATGAACATTATGAGTAATTATGATTGTGACAAGTTATAGTATGTCGTTATATATTATGAAATTTTACTATTAAAAACTACGGAAAATACTGCTTATAATCAACGTAAATAGAAAAGGTAGATAAAGTTTTTTTGTGATAAAAATAATTTAGATGCACTCGTACTAGACCCCCTTATAAACGCTTGGGTTTAAGCGCACCGGACTGTCAATCGCTTGGGTATGTTAAAAACTATGTTACTCCGAAAAGAATACGACACTGAGAGGTTAGCTTGTCAGCACTTCGATACAATAGTAAAACATGTTTTTACCGGAATCCTAATTTAATTTATCATAAAATTAAAATGCTTAAATTGGTATACATTACAGACTAGGTTAGATTAGATATTAATTTATCTATTACCAGCAAGGAAGTAATAGCAAATTTTGCCTTTTATAATTATGCCTTTCAATATTCTGCCAACAAGGTCTGCCTTCGCTTGACCGAGTTTATTGCAAGACAAAAGACAATCTGCTCATCCTTACTTCCTTACTAATATTATAAATGGGAAAGTGAGTTTGTTTGTTTGTTTGTTCCGCTTTCACGCCGTAACTACTGAACCGATTGCTTTGAAATTTTGCAGACGTAAAGATAAAAGTCCGGATTAAATAAAAGGGTACTTTTTATCCTGGAAAAATGATATTCCCGAGGGAAAACAAAAATATTGTTTGCTTGATGGATGGATTGTAGATGGCGCTGTGTGTCGTTTAAAACAAGGTAAAATATTGCAAACGATACGATAATGAATACCCGTAAATGAGGAATTCCCGAGGGATGACGTACAATTTGTTTTATCGTCTAAACGGTTTTTTTTTACATCTACTTATATGTTGCAAACGAATATGAACATGTAAATTTTGTAGCTAAATGATACGAAAATGAATCCTCGAAAATGAGGAATTCTCGAGGGCTGACGTACAATTTTTTTTATCGTCTAAATTGTTTTTTTTTACATCTACCTATCCTGAAATCACTAAAGTCAACGAATTAGTAATTGGTATAAGTATTAGTTACGTTATTTAGTTCTTGAGGTATGCGATAGATGGCGCTGGGTGTTTTTTAAAGCATGGTAACGATGTGTTTTTTAAAATACATAAGAAGTGGAATGATAGCTTACGCTATTTAGTTCTTGACGTAAGCGATAGATGGCGCTGGGTGTCCAAAATCTGCATGTTTTTGCTCCACAAGGGAAAACATATAATATAGTGTACCATTCAGTTTTGGTTTAGCAACTAATTGTATCCAGCGTTACATCGCGCTTCTTAGATTTTTCCGTGGGAATGAGAAGTTTTCTTATAGTTGTGCTTTATACCGCAATATAACCGAATTCCACGCGGGCGAAGCCGCGGGCGGAAAGCTAGTTTGTAATAATTTAGCTACACACAAAATATTAAAGGTGTACCTACATGCACTAACATGATATAATCCACAATACGACTTGAGATAACTATAACTTTTTCAATCAAAGCTCCCCTTTCTCTGTTTTATTGTTGAGATACAATTTTCTGTATTATTTTCACGGTGTAGGCATTTGCTGGATATTCAGTTAGGTTTATTATTAATTCTACTCCCTACATGGTGTGGACAAAGTACAGTCAAAGTAAATATATAGGTAAAACAGTATCGAAAGTCGATATTTTTGTATGATAAATATCTACGTTCCATTAGAGCAGTCTGGATCACGAACCGCTGGATCAACGACTTGTCAATTTAATAATCATTTTATGAGAATCTGTACAATTTTATAATCTTCCATTACCATCTCTTCGCGTTCTAGAAAAATTCATATAACGAATACACTTACAAAAGCGCTGTCGTTTTTTTAATTTTTTGTCTAAATTTTTTAAATCCTACCATAAAGTATTACATAACAAGCTCTTTTGAAGTTTTTTTCAAGAGTTTTTTTTTTTATTTCAGTATAATCAGATGTACAGTGAACATTTCATTAAGATGTGCCAGTGACAGTAAAAATTCTACCTAAATGTATTCAAGATTGATTGAAGCTTTGATAAGGCTTTGACACAAATTAAGAAAGCTTTACAAAAATTATACCAGCTAATCTGCAACAGTATTTTGTAATCCAAAATTAAAATATTCGTGTTTAAAAGACAAGAGCCAAGCAAATTCAATGGAACGAAAAAATCTTTGTAGAATGAAGTCGTAAAACAGTCAGTCCCTTAGCGTCCGTGGTCGGAATGAGAGCGACGAGAGAGAATACTGCGTGAATCCTACTAATATAATAAATGTGAGAGTTTGTATGTAATTTTAAAACGCAAAAATGGCTACATTGATTTCGAAAACATTTTTAAATACAGATAGTTCGTAACCCGGATTTTTCTTATCTATTAATATTATGTAATTTTTCATTTTCTCCAACAAACTTTTTTTTTCGTTTTTTTTTCGTATAATGCTGTGACAGAGTGGTAAACCGAAATGTGGTCTCCACAGAAAAAGGCCACTTTGTCACATTTTTTTTAAACCAACATTAAAAAGAATTAATGTTTGCTACACTAAACTTTAATTAGTCCTAATAGCAACACAGATGCAATTTCTTTTAAATTCCACATAGAAACCACAATTATGGATAGTTCAAAAACCAAAAAAAACAGAAAAATGTCGTTTTACTGTCGGTAAAAAAGAAGAACGACCCATATACGTTTATGGTCGAGTTCGTATATTTTAGGATTCGACCCTAATTACAAGACACAACTCATAAATTTACTGCACAATGAATAACGAACCATCGAGTTTCCGAATAAAGTAGAGTTTGGCATAATTTAATTTCTCTTTTGCTCTTGGGCATTTTTAGATACGCTACGTTTATACATGTAATACACCCCGTTCGCCCTTTTGAGAAGTACCGTGGTGTAATGTTTTAACTGCAGTATACGAGGTATCATAGCTTAATGACACGACGCAGACTGATTTATCGTCTGAAATATCCCTTATTATCGGACTGTTGTTGTTTGTAAAACACTAGACTATGAAAACAGTGATTACAATAAGTATAAAAATATCACAAAAGCCTTTTGCAATATTTCTCGAGCACAAAAAATATATTGCAGGACATTTTTTGCCATGCCAATCGATTATACAATATCGCTACATACAACACACATGCTAAATTTTCGCGATTTTTTATTGTTATTTTCGTAATCTTATTTAGTTATTATTATTTTTTAGAATGGGTTCGCTCTTGATCCCAATCAAGCCCGGGGGCAAAGACAGAATCCACGATGGAACGAGCTAACCCAGAAGGTGCCTATTCACCCTGGCCCTGAAAACAGTCGGGTTATATGTACTCGGAAATACGGACGCAGGTGCAGCTGCAAGAATACTCCTCATTAATTCTGCCATCCATTAGCTAAAACGCCGTTAGCCCAAAAACCATTATTTGAGATATAAGCGAAATAACGGCAATACATAAATTTTTTTTAGAACTATTGCATAAACTACCAGTTATAGAAATATGATTGATTAAAAAATCGAAAGAGACTTTTTAACGTTTCAATGAATGAAAATGAATGAATGAATGAAAATAAATGAATGAATGAAAAATACTTTATTGTTACACACACAGATATACAAATAGCTTAAAAAGAACGAAAGGGTGTTACAATAGGCTGTCTTATCGCTTAGAGCTATCTCTACCAGATAACCTTTGGGTGGAGGGAAATAAAGAGGGATTAAATACAGGGGTTTGCTGGCATTAAAAACTCAAAATCGTTTATGCGATAAATGAGCGACCTATTAGGACGGCAGACTTGGGATATTTTTCTTCATCCTTTGTCTAGTAGAGATCGATTTAAGCGCTAAGACTGCTTATTGTATTGTTCTTTATTTCATTTAGGCTAATAATTTTTATGTAACATAAAGTATTTTCATTCATTCATTCTATTACGACAACAGTGTCCCATCGCTAAATTAACAGCCACCTCTCAACTCTAACGGCGTAACTAAGTTACAGTTGGCGTGAAATCAGGACGCGGGACGCTGTTACTTCGTTTCCTTTTGCTCGTTATTTCTTCTTTACGCATTTCTATTTAAATCACACTTATTATTCAAACGTTTGTTAAGGCTTTCTGTTAGTTGTACAGCAGAAGTTATGCAAACTTGTTGGAAACTGCCGATACAAGATGAGGAGTCTTTACTATCTTCAGGTATAATTTATAATAAAGATTGCCTTGTGCTTTTGACTTGCTCTTGAGAATATATTATGAGTTATCTGATTATATTCATTATAAACTGCCTTCTTGTTAAATATTATAATTTGTTTGGATAGCTTATTGATTTCTTTTAACATTTAAAAAAATCTGTTACTAACGCCATAATCTTTCGTTACGAATTTTGATGCAATTTTTTTTAATGGTGCAACGGTAGCGATCCTGCCTTTCGCACCGACGGTCCTGGGTTCGAATCCCGGAAGGGGCAGATGTTTGCATGATAAATACGTGCATTTGTACCTAAGTCATGGGTGTTTAAATATATTTATATGAATATTACATATATTAATATGTCATATCATAAATATGTATGTCTATCCGTTACCCTAGTATCCATAATACAAGCCTTACAGTGCTTACTTTGGGCTAGGCTAATTGGTGTGAGTGTAAGAAATATTTATATTTATTTATATATTATAATTCTACAAAAGCAAAAAAAAATCTTATTGTATATATATCAATAAATTCAGAATAAACGGGTTTTGTTCACTAAAATACCTTAAAGACATGTACTGTATTCCAAATTAATTACACTAACTTAAGTTATTATTGCCTTATAGGAACAATGCTACATTTTTTGCAATCATAAATTTTAAAATTAAACTAAATTAAACAGACACTCAAATTAAATGGAACCGACAGAAATCTGGCATTCATAGCACAAAAAAGTGTATCAGAGCTATTTGCGATCTTGAACCGGATTAATCTTGTAAGCCACTATTCAAAAGCCTAAGTTTGCTAACGGTACCGTCTTTGTATATTTATGAGATTTGCCGTTTTTTAAACAAACGCAAAGACTTATTTGTAAAAACTGGTGAAATAAACTTCAGGATAAAGAGAGACAAACTTATTTGAAGTGATATTCCGAAATCGGCCAAGTAAGGTAAAAGTTTTTTGTGTATATGTATTAGTATTTATAACAAAATTCCGTCTGAATTTAACGAGTTAGGTTGCAATCGATTTCAATAAAATGTGTCCCTGGCTCTGTATTAAGACTTTTCATGACAAAAGAGAGATTATTGATATGTTTCTTATAACTTCCCCTTTTTTTAATAATTTTGTATGATGGCTATTAAATTATAATTCTGATATATGTGTTATTAATTTAGTGTCGCTTGAAAATATGTATAATAACTTTTGGTAACATGAATTCTATTCTAAAAATAGCCCCTAAATCTTTGCTCATAGGTAATTTGCCCAGAAGGTTGATAACGGTACCTCGTTGTATTACCAAACTTATTCTCTGGGCAATGTACAAATCAGTATTCCGATCACTTGGCCTCTCGATAAAATTCTTTATATATTTGGTGGGACTCAGGACTCCCAAGACTGTTTAAAAATGTAGTTTGTACTTACACTTGCATATGGATATACACACCTGCAGTCTCTAACGAGCATCAAATCCTTAAACTAAATAATATTACAACTTTAATTTCGTTTCCTATTTTCTGCATTGGAAAATCTATAACCATCGCGAATGTATAACCTCCAAAAAGAAATTTTATGGTATTAAAAAGCATACATTCCTATACTGTATATGAATATAATATTTATGTATAACTACGAAGATTAAGGTTGTTTGACAGTAATGTAACATTCGTTAGTCATATAGGCATAAAATATAAAGAGGTGTTTTATTTTATTAGATTCTATCAGTCTTGATAATAAATTCCTTTTATCTACTCTCACATCGTAAAATTTAAAATATAAAACTCAAAACGAGTTTATATTGACGAACTTTACAAATAGTATATCGTAATGAAATTAAAAAATTTCATTATAATACTATTTCTATAAAAAAACAATGTTATAATAAAAAAAAAACATTACGTTACGATTACAGACCTTTGATACAATACTGCGCCCATTCGTATAGCACTATTTCATTTTTTATCTGTGGCTGCGCGCGCTTTGGCGCATGCGCGGTGATACCGGGAATTTTGGCGCCATAATACGTTTCCTTGGCATTCGTTGTTGTATTTCGCTGGATAATTATTATTGTTTATTAAAAGTGAAAGTGAAGAAAATTTAACGCCGCCCGACATTTTAGAGACTCAGTCTTAATCTACTACCAGTAAAGTCATTGTAATATACAAAATGTTAACACTTACAATAACCAATAAATAAACTGTATCAATCTCTATCTTTTATTTGATTCATTCAATGTATGAGATTAGATAAAGTAGTGTATGAAACTGCACATAACTAGTTATTACACACTCGTGTTATGCTTTTAAAAAACACGCTTCGCTAGTTTTTTAAACTCACACTCGTGTATAATACCCCTCATTATGTACCAGTTTCATAAACTACTATTAATGCATCATAAAAATGACAATTTAATTCATTAGCAATTTATTTAAAAAGTCGTATATAATGTTTTATTCAAACTTTCTCGGTGCAATGATTTATCATATAAAAGGTTCTATTGTTAGCTATGTGCGGTAGTAAATAAATATTTCCCAGCAGCAACCATAACATGAAAAAACCGTTTGTGGCGTTGAGACATAACTCATTTTGCACTGTGAAATCAGAACGCTATTCAACTGCAGGACGGTTTTTTCCTCTCTTTCCTTCCTTTGTGGTTTGCTAGTAAATCTGTGTTTCATTAAAAGTCTACTCCTCATGCCGTAGTTATTCTGTAATGCAAATTTAGAATCGCAGTTAATCTTTTGTTTTCTACGATTGCTCACACACAATCTTATGTCTTTGACCAGATCTCTGGTTACTTTATGTTTAAGTTTTAATAATGTATAAAATATGAAATAAATAATAATTAAAAACAAAATATAATAAAAACAAATGAAAATAATGCTACTTTATTCTACTCATAAAAAAATGAATATATTGCCGCACATCAAGAACAGTAAGTTAGTGTTTGGTTTTCTTTTTCCTAGATGGCGCTGTTAGTTTTTGAATCATACTTATGAAAAATGTTTTTGAATAAGATAAGTACTATTGTAAATGCATGTTCACTATCCCGCCTCCCAAGCCCCGTAGTCATCCCTTATGGATGACTTCTCTATCATTTTCACCACGATGCAAGGCATCAATATCAATGAGATATCGGCCTTGGCATCTAAACTGAGGATGGACCAAAACGCCCAACAACGGCTTCTCGCTCTCTGTGAGCACAAAGCCCTTCTCCGCTCCCTTAACTAAGGTCCGCAATGCCAGGAAGGATCCCATCTTCTTCTTCTTCTTCTCCGACTGTACCAGTCGCTCCTCTCACCGGTCGATTGAAACCTAGAGGTGTTTCGCTTATCTCTTTCAATACCCGCTCCCTGCGCAAAAACATTCCCGAGCTAAGGGTGTTTCTGCGCGAAAGGGACCCCGACCTTGTCCTCCTTCAGGAAACATGGCTCAAACCGTCTATACGGAAAGGGCTATCGATTCCTTCATACTCCCTATAGTCCGTTTTTTTTAGCATTAGAAAGAACAAAATTTGGGTACTTTATTGTACACATATAATGTAACAAGCAAAACGTAACATCGTGATAAGTTTACACTAAAAAGTACCTTAAGAAGCAGAAGTTACAAACTTGTGGAACGAAACGTTGGTCAGTTTGACACGACAAAATTAAAAAGTACTAGCCGATGTTGTAATACGTACCATATTAGGTGATTTTTAATATGGTCGCTTAACATGGTCGCCATTTACAACAATAGTGGAAAATGTCAACGTCTGCATTTATCTGTTTTGACTATTTGGTTTGGTTTAATGTTAAGTTTCTATTGTTTTTTTGAAGTTTTTTGTTAAAAGTTTTTGTTGTTTTTGTTATTTAATCTGTTCAACAATGGACGAGCCTAAAGCCGGTCAAAGTGGACTCCAGAACAAGGTTAGCCACCACTGCTTCTTTGTTTACATAATTTCTAATGCTAAAAAAAATGGACTATAGTCAGAAATGACAACTTCACCCCAGCGGACCAGAACCGCAGGGAAATTGTCTCTGGTGGCACGGCGATCTACTACAAACGATCGCTTCACTGCTCACCAATCCCCACTCCTGCTCTCTCTAACATGGAATCCACGGTATGCAGACTGGCTATGTCGGGTCACAGAACACTGATCATAGCTTCTGTCTACATACACGCTGGCACCACTCCATTGCGGAGCGACTTCGAGTCCCTTCTGTCTTTGGGCAACTCAGTCATTCTGTTTGGAGACTTTAACTCCAAGCACACTGACTGGACCTGCCGTAAGACAAACACCGGCGGGCGGCGTCTGCTTCAGATCACACATGATCTCGAATTAGACGTCTTCAGCCCGTATGAACCCACCCACTACCCAGACAACCCACAAAATGATCCCGACGTACTAGACTTCGCTCTAGTCAAGGGAGTCTCACTCCCATTTAGGACGATTGAGACCCTCCAAGACCTCGGGTCCGATCACAGGCCAGTTTCCCTCATTATGGGAAACAAAGAGCCAACCCCTCCCTCTTTCAAAACCATTACTGACTGGGATCGGTTCAGATCGTCCCTCAAGTCGGCAATGGAAGTAGACAACCCTTCGCTCTCTATGGACCCCGACTATTACGATAGTTCGGAGAAAATAGATGTAGCTATTTCCAGATTCACTCTTTTGTCCAAAGAAAGACTGCGCACAGTGTGAGGAAGGTACCTGTGAAAAATCACAATGCCATTCCTCCCACCCTCCGCAACCTGATGAGGGCCAAAAACGCAGCTCTCCGGAGAGCTGCTAGGTACCCGACCCCTGAGTACAGAGCCAATGCTAACCGTCTTCAACGGTTAGTAAGATCTCAGTTGAACGACCTGAGGAATAACCAATTTGGTGACCTCATGGCGGACATCACTCCCTCTCATGTAGCCTACTACCGAGTGGCCAGAGCCCTCCGTAGTGACACCTCAAACTTCACACCCCCTCTCCTCCGTCCCGATGGCTCCACAGCCTTCGACGACGAGGAGAAGGCGGAGTGTTTTTCTGACAGCATTGCTTCACAATGCTCAGTCAGCACTCAGACTTGCGACCCATCCCACCTTCAGTCGATTGAGAAGGAGCTCAGCGAGCTGAACTCCAAACCTCTAGACTCTGATCCCATAACAGTGTCCCCTGATGAAGTCCATTCCTTCATCAAGGGCCTCAAGACCAAAAAGGCCCCTGGCGCCGACGGCGTCTCCAACATGGCCCTTAAGCACCTACCATCTCAAGTGCTGGTCTTACTATCCCTTTTATTCAACGCCTGCTTCGATCTCTGCTACTTTCCAGCAGCCTGGAAAGAAGCAATCGTAATAGGCATCCCCAAGCCGGGGAAACCCTTAAACCTCCCTGCGAGCCACCGCCCCATCAGCCTCCTCAAGGCAATGGGGAAACTCTTTGAAAGGTGTATCCTCGCCCGCCTAAAAGACCATCTCTTCTCCAACGACCTTATAATACCCCATCAATTTGGCTTTCGAACCAAACACTCATGCCCTCAACACGTTCACCGCATAGTCGAGTACATCTCGAGCGGCTTTTTCCCTAGGAAATATAAGACCGTGGCGGTTTTCTTTGATGTAGCCAAGGCCTTCGATAAGGTCTGGCACGCTGGACTAACTGTCAAGCTGTACAGACTTAATCTGTCAGTGAGACTGGTCCGGCTAGTAGCATCATATCTCCAGCATCGTACCTTCCGTTTCAGATAAGCAGGTACTCTCTCAACTCCGCGTAACATAACAGCGGGCGTGCCTCAGGGCTCTGTCCTGGCTCCTCTGCTGTATGTTATATACACCAATGACATTCTCGTCCCAACAAACGGGGTACAACTGTCCCTGTTTACAGACGATACTGCTCTGTATCTCAAGGGCTCATCATGTAGAAATATCCTCCCGAGGCTTCAGACCTCCATCAACTCCTTAGGCGACTGGTTCCGCGAGTGGCGTATCGATGTAAACCCGGATAAGTCATCCGCTGTTTGCTTCGACGCAAAACGCACGCGTGTACCGGCCCGCCACAACCCACCCCGACTCCAGGGGAAGTCCATTCCATGGCAACGCACTGCCAAATTTCTAGGCGTCTGGTATGTCCGCAACGCGGACTTACACAGGGACTTTGAACTCCCTACTCTCCAACAATACTTCTTAAAGGCCTCTGAACGTTTCTTCGAAACAGCAGAGAGCCACTCTAATCCACTTATCCGGGGCGCATCCAACTACACTCCTTCCTCATCCATGAACCCTCTGTCTAGGCGACCTAGGTCTGTCCTGACAGACCAACCCAATCAATTGTCAGCTGACCTGAACCTCCTCTTAGAGGCACAGGAATCAGCCAAACGTAGAGTCAATACAGACCCATCAGGTCTACTGGCCCCCCTTCTGGGAGCCAGCCGACTTAATTTCATATTCACGACTGACCCCCCTTCTGGGAGTCAATCGTTTTTTCTATGCGCTCTCTCACCTAGGTGAGTAGCGCTTGCGCCACCCCTCTCTAGAGGGGTGGTCGCCTCAGATGACGGCTTATGACCTTCTCCGGGTGCAAGCCAATCCCAGGTGGTGTTTAGTCAGTACGAGTCTGACATAACTATCGGGCCGCCCCGAAGTATCCATAGAAGATTCACCACCTCCCTCCCCCGTGTCCGGAGGGTGCATTTTGCATTAAAAAAAAAACATGTTCACTAGGTTAGGTACTCATACTGAATTAATGTCATATAGTTGATAAATACACGCTTTATACTATTGCTCAGTGTGTTTCGCTTGCTCTCCCTTGGGACCTGGGATTTGTCATGTACACTTTGTAATTCCCAGGTGTTACAGATGATACTATGTTAACCATTTACGAAGGAGTAAACCTTATATTTTAGTGGTATATTTTACCTTGAAGCCTCATGTTCAAACAAAGAAATGTACCTAGTTTAAAAGAAGTCCCCTGCATCTCGTCAACTTATTATTCATACTTTTTCTTCTATATCTCTCATAATGGTTAACCTATTAATGCCTCTTCTGTTGCTCACAAGCCTTCTCTTTCTGTGAATATATAGTATAATAAAAATCACTAAATTCTTCAATAACTATTTTTTAGGGTTCCTCACCTCAAAAGGAAAAACGGAACTCTCATAGGATCATTTCGTTGTCTGACTGCCTAGCAAGACCTTTGAGAGGAACGTGTAAGGGTATCAAGTTAAAATAAATATTGTTTTTTTTTGTATGTTTTTGATTGCGTTATCTTGGATGTTTGATTTTATAACTGCTCCAAGGAGCTGCGGAGCTGAATATTTGCATCAAACATCCAAGACAATGCATTCAAAAGATACAATAATTAATGCCGCATATTTAGACACTAACAAGATAATCCAAACCTATAGGGTGCTTGCCGATTATCTAGAATCAAAACATTTTTTCAAGAAGTAATATCATTATGCACAGTAAAGGGAAAATTCGATATAACTTACATTCCTATAAGTTTAACCGCGGAACCCTCAGTGCCGCCAATCCGACTCGCACTTGCCCAGCTTTACTTTATTTATGCGGGTGATCAACTGCTTAATACACTTATATATAAAACAAAACACTAACAAGCTAGTAACACATTCACAACCATAAAAGCCCCGTGTTATTTCTAAGAGCTTTAGATATTTTAAAAGGAATTATGAAACAAGTTCTTCAAAGTATTCGAGTAAATGTTTCATCTAGTCATAATGACGTCATAAAACAGAGCTCTCCTTACTCGCTAAAAAGTTTTTCCAGCCAATTAGCTTTCTCGCCATTCGGATTCGCTGTTCAAGGTTGGTCAACCTTCACAAGGTTACCAGACTGTCTGATAACAACAACTCTGCTGTTTACAACATATTAAAATCATATCCAATGCTCTACCGCGTAACATGCGTTGTATCCCTTCTCACAATAAAAGTCCATCGTAGTGTCCGTCGTATCATATGTTGCATATGTCGTCATGTCGTTGGACCTTCTTAAGATCTTTATGGTACGCCAAGATCACTCTAGATTATGCGGTAATAAATCGATTACTAGAGATGTGCAGACTTCTTTCACGGGGGCATATCATCCGTCTAAAAAACAACAGAAGCTCGATATTCTCAACTTGAGACCTTTTTGATCCAAAGCGTTGCGTGGTAAGTCATAGCTCATTCCACCTACCTTGTACCAACCATAGATCTCTGCTCTAGTAGTGGGGTCATTCATTATCTCAACCAAAATACACGGGACAGAGGTCTTGCCCGAAAATTTGGGGATTTAGTCATAATCTCTACGTCTAAAAAGCCTCGCCTTTCGCAGGCGAGTTGGTGATAGCACCAAAAACTATGATTCGGAAAACGCTTCTGCCTAATTTTGTGGGCTACAGGAAGTATATGATTATCTTTTGTATCATTAGTCGTCTTTTACGACAACCATAAATGTCAAGGTTTGGAGTTATTCTACAATGAAAAGACGTTCAGACTATTCATAAAAAGTCGCCATTTCAAACAGTATCTATGGCACTGTATTAAACTTAGAAGTGTCGTGAAGGCTCGCTTCGATTTTATGGCCTCGCTGAGTTAAGCCTCGGGCCACCTCTGACAAGATTATGTCTTCCATTTCTGTGGGTTTACGTTCAATTGAACCCATGACGGGCTCAAATGAGAATATACGCCTCTGGCCTAGGAAACTTGAAAAGATTTGTGCTACTTCTGGATGACAATGATTTTGGAAGAGCGCAATTACCGAAATTACTTTTAATTTCAGACAGTAAGATTCAATCTCATTAGGGGGATTATTTTAATGTTTCTTCTTAGTATTACGTAAGCTTATTATTAATTTAAATATTTAATGAAGTAAAATTTATCCGCATTTGATTAGGATACACTGGAGATCTTATAATATTGGAAAGTTCTACTTCTATTATTATTATTAAACTAGCGGCCCCTCCCGGCTTCGTACGGGCGGACAAAATTCTTTAATTTTTTTCTATTATTAAAGATTTTTCTGTTAGCGCCATCTAGCGTCCGGTAGACGAACTACTTGCGGTTAGTATGGTAACAAACAGACACAAAGTATTGTCATAATTATTATTAAATTAAGATTTCTCATGTACCTCATTGTACGCAAATAAATTATTTCTTAATTCTGTTAAACATTGTTTGAACTTATTGCCTGTACTTTTCATTGTGTAGGATGAAAAATATCTTGCAGATCATATAAATTGGTGATAACATTAAAAGTACTCGTAAGCATCCGTCGCAAGGGTAATTCAATATCGTCTCTTCTGCAATAAATTATTACAATTTTACTCTACGCTCATTCAGTTATTTACTCTCTTATAAATGCTTTTGAAATTGTACATACAAATGAAGTCAGGAAACCTTAAGGCTCATAATTGCATGCAGACATTTCCGCCGCAAAGTCAATATTATACATCAGAGTATAATGGATAATTCATTACAGCCTCACATAATTTTACATAGAAGTATCATCTTATTTGTCTTTAATTTTTCGACAGTCGAAGGGATATGAAGCTGTAAACATTAACATTTGGGCCTACTTTATGCCAATTTAATAGAGACCATTTCACCTTGAAAGTGCATAGTTAAACGTGCTGGCGACCGTACGTACTTGATACATTATCATGTTATTGACTATATTGAAAACCAAATAATGCTATCGTCCCTGCCTTTCGCACCGACGGTGCTGGATTCGAGGCCCGGAATGGACAAATGTTTGTTAGATGAATAAAATAAATAAAAATAAATACTTCTTACATTCACACCAAATAGCCTAGCCCAAAGTAAGCACTGTAAGTAAGGCTTATGTTATGGATACTAGGGTAACGGATATACATACATATATAGTACATAGATATTTAATATTCATAGAAATATATATAAACACCCATGACTCAGGTACAAATGTTCGTATTCATCATACAACATCTGCTCCTTCCGGGATTTGAACCCAGGACCGTCGGCGTGAAAGGCAGGATCGCTATCGTTGCACCAAACGGTCGTCAATACGTCAATACGAGCATTTATACCTGAGTCATGGGTATTCATATATATTTCTGTTAATCTATAATCTAAGATCACAATGGTTTGTGTGTTTATCTGTCCGCTCTTTTTCCATTGTATCAATAACGTTACCATAGCAAGGCATTAACCGCAAGTAGTTCGTCTACCGGATGCTAGATGGCGCTAACGGAAAAATATTTAATAATAGAAAAAAATTAAAGAATTGTATCCACCCTTGCGAAGCCGGGACGAGCTGCTAATATCTCTTATTAATGTATCATATCCTACACAATATTTACTTTGGGCTAAGCTAATTGGTGTGAACGTAAGAAATATTATATTATTATAATAAATGTATGATTTCGATATATTTTTCTTTTGGCCAGTCACAACACGCCACGACACGTAATTTTCCTCGATAGAAGAGCTTTTACCAACCCGCCACTTATAAGTCCGCATCATTGTCAACTGAACTTTCAGAATGGTCAAAAACATCAATACGTTTAGGAAAACCAAATTCAATTACGATAATAGAAGAGTCTTTTATTTGTAGCATTAATCAAAGCTTCAAAGGAAAAAATAATCTAAGATTGTAGGAATACAATTGCTTTTCCAAATAGTATATTAATTTGTGATTGAGCTAACTCTACCTAAATATAACTAAGACTACCAAAACTAAATGATGAGAAATTACTTTTATCCTTATATATAAATAAATCAAAGGGCAATGGAGTAGTAGTCAGTAAGTTCCGCCTATGATTGTGCTGTTTAAAAAAGATTCGTAAAGGCCTGGTATCGAATAAGTAACCAAAATTTATCGTTATTTTATTGTGTTGAATGCAACCATAAACTTACCGGATACAGAATGCACGGAAATTGTCACATGTCGCCCGCATATCCCGGCTTCTCATCATCTTATAAAAGTCACTAACCATTGTACAGTATCACAATACAACAGTGTCACAAATTAAATAGTACTAGCGACCCGCCCCGGCTTCAATGCTCTACTATATTATGCATGTTTTATACATATAAACCTTCCTATTTAATTACTCTATCTATTAAAAATACCGCATCGAATTCCGTTGCGTAGTTTTAAAGACTTAAACATACATAGGGATATAGGGACAGAGAAAGCGACTTTGTTTTATAATATGCAGTGAAGGCGACATATTTTTTATCGGACGACAGCGGTACGCAAACGCAAATAAACAAGGGTTAGCACAAAAAAATATCTTTTTAGTAATAAGTTGAAGATACATTTCGGAGAGTGTGCATCAGAATTGCACAGCCATTTTCCGCCGTCCACATTTTTTCATCGGACAACCAGACTTACAAATAGGTGCAACCGGTACCTATATATACCAAAGAGGTCCCACTAAGCGTTTTGGTTCCAATTTTGTGATCTGTACCGTTTCCTGGCGTATATTATTTAGGAGTCTTCAAGTCTGGAATGAATAGATGTCATCCCGACAATGACAAGCGCGTCACATCCTAGATTGCATTATCGCTTACCATTAGGTGAGGTAGCGGTCAAGCGCTTACGTAATTACAATATATTTTTTTATGATTTTTTTCCGAATGCGTTAAAAACGGACGAAATATAGCAGTTAACAGTGTTCCAATCTGTCTAACAATCTTATACCAAATTTACCAGTCTACAATCACAATAATTACTCCCAATCAAAAGAAATGCATGAAAATATATATAAAATTTGTATGACATATCATAAGCACTTAATTATATCTTACGTTCCACTTGATTGTACCAATAATAAATAAATATTGTGTTTTATACTGAAATATGGTGTCACAGATCTATTAGCATGTAGTAACGTAGGTTGTACAAGCGACAGTTAGTAGCAAATTAAATGCCTTGTAGTATTAAAAAAAAATAAGCAATAAAATAATTTTTTCTTGCAAAATATGTGAACATGAAACTTTTAAAGTAAACTTCAGTAACTTGATGAAAATAAATTATCATAAAATAAAGTAGAATATTATTTATTGTACATAGCATACGACAAAAAAAAATTTTTTTTTCTCTCTAGAATATCAGAGGCACAATCCCTTTGGCTCAAAGCCGTTAACAAAGCCAGCCATCAGTGCTGCCATCGTGAACATTATCCCTTGAACTATACACTCCGATTAAACCGTTCCCCGCGGCGCACAGCCCAATAAATTATATTTCTCATAAAACTAAATCTACAGTGCAATCAGTGCAAAAATCGTGAATTAGGCCAGGAGACCATCGTAGAACGATACAGCTGGATCATGGATACGGAGGTACCTCCAAGAAGACGACCGGCAGATTCCAAGGTGAGTGCCTCTGAGTTCAAATCCAAAATTAAGTAAGAAACGGGTAAAGTTAAATCATAAACTTAATTCTCATACATAAAGTCTGGTAAACATGAAGACGAAGTACAAGATGCTGCCTTGTCGCTAAAAGCAAATTTTTTTTTGTATTCAGTTCTGTCAGACATCGTTGACTTGTGGTAAGCGATCTACCGCCTCTGATGCAAGTACATTCGTTTCTATACTATACATATAGATTGTGAAACTGCAGATACATTTTTTATAAAATACACAGGCATATATCAAAGATATAAGACTTGACTAGTTAACAAACCCAGAAATCATCGGCGCCACCTAACATCAGGAGCTTATCGGTATCCCAGGATTTCGTATAAGTATGTTTATCAATTACCCTAGAATCCATAACACAAGCCCCACAGTGTTTACTTTAGATTAGGCAAGAAATATTATATTTGCTTCATAAAATCGCAAAGGGATAAATTAAAATTCAAGTCAGTAACTGGAAACCTTGCATTATTAGACAAAGATTGCGCATAGGCTTATCTTAATCCGAGAAATCCAGTATTGCCTAAATACTCACCGGGTAACCAGTTGAAGAAAACATATAACCTGCTAACAAACTCCTTAGTGACAAAGCTCTGTTAAACCTGGTTGTATTTTTAATCCGACCAGAAACGATAGATCTATTTTTCTAAGGACAGTGTAATACGTTATGTGTCTCGTACATTGGTCGTATTTGATGTAAGTCAAAATTTACGATTTCCAGTCACGTTTAGGGAAACAGATTTCCCCGGTGTAAATCTAAATTATTACCACAGTATTAGATGAATAATAGATTTGGGTTAGTCTTACTATTTGTTAAGAGATAGGTAAAATATTTATTTATTCATTGAATACCCTTTTTTATGATATTTAATTTGTTTATTTGGTAAAGGCATGATAACTTAAAAAGACCTGTAATATAAGATATGCTGTGAAAAAAGTAAAATTCTACTTCCTGATCAACAAAGATATCATGATAATTACTATTTACACTTTCGTTTTGTATTAACGTTTCTTTTCACAGGTTTATTACTGAAAAATATTTTTGTTATTAATTTATTTTTTTAACTTACGCAAGTTAATATCATAAAGGTCGTCCTAACAAACGTAGACGGAGTAAAGTTTGTTAGGTCGGACAGAAGTACAATTCTAAGAACGTTACTCGGCACGTTACAAACTTTTTGTTTATGATAGTAAATCACCATTTTGAAAAATAAATCATGAAGCAAAAACAATTAACAATTATATCAGAAACAGTAACAACGTATCTTTTGTAAATATCCTGCTCAAAATAATTACAACTTTAAAATAAAATATTATTTTGCCGTAATTCCGCGTATAATAAAAATATAACACGTAGAACAGAGTATGTCCTATAAACCTCCAAAACTTGACTGGCGAAGATTAATAAATTATGCAGACGATAATCTCTACCCTTTGGACAATTGTGATATTCCATAGTAAGGTTCATTTATACTACGAACTGGGGTTATTTTTTACTTTTATACTACGAACATCACTCCAAATAATGACAAATAATAACCAACTATTAATGTTTAATTTCGCGAGTAAAATTTAGCAATACTGAGTCCATCCCACGTTCACAATCCGCCATTTTGTTATTTTGGTCAATGGTTAGTGTTCAGTTTGGTTAATTTTATGATGAGTTTTGATTTAGATTTTGTTATATGTTGCTTTTATGTTGTTTTGTTTGTATTTATAAACACGTTAAGGCCAAGAACGAGAATTCTGAAAGAACAGCTTTCACAGTCAAGCGCGAGAGTTTGTAATACGATTACAAAAGAACTTTGAACATTAATTTCAGAATGGTAGTTCACTCTTGCCACTTTCACAAATAACTGGGTACCGCTGCTCTCGGTATTATTCGCAAAACTCGCAAAATTCGCAAAACTTTTTCCCGAATACTTAAAGAAAGGCATAGTAAAGATCTAACACTGCCGTCCTTACAATAAGTGCAATAAGTAGTTTCAGCTACTTTCGAAATAATTGCGATTAAAGATTTAATTATTCTTTTTTTATGTATCATGGTAACTATAAATGTTATTGACTTGAAACTTTAATTATACGACTATAAATTGGAGCGGAATTTTATGTAGTATATTATATTTTAGCATACAATTAGTACGTAAATTGTACTTAAGTCAATTTGCCCAAAAACTCGAGTTATTGCACTTATCGTAAGGAGGGCAGAACAGAGATCGCCACTTAAGAATAAACTTTAATCGACACTTTCGATTCTGGGACCATAACAAAACATGGAGGTTAGAGAGAAGGAGAACGATCGCTAAGTGCATTATCCCACCTGTTCTTTAAAATTTGTAGAATTTATAGTTCATTTTTCAGCCACCAGCCGCGCTGCCGTCACGGTAAGTAGTATCTATTAGTAGTAAGTAGTACCCAATTAGTTAGCTGTTTATGAGTACAAGTAGATGAAGTTTGATGAATCTATAATCTAAGATCACAGTTGTTTGTGTGTTTGTCTGTCCGCTCTTTCTGCATTGTATCAAATTAACGTTACCATATCAATGCGTTAACCGCAAGTAGTTCGTTTACCGTACGCTAAATAGCGCTAACGGAAAAACATTTAATAACAGCAAAATTTAAAGAATTTTGTCGCCGCCCCCTCTTATTGAGACTACTTAGCGATCGCAGCGCCTCACTTATTTTGTCCATATTTCTGGGACACTATTTTCTACAGCGATCGTTCTCCTTCTCTCTAACCTCCATGATAACAAAACACATCTATAGCGGAAATTTTCATGGCACTTAATACTACATCTCTGTGGAAGGTTATGTATGTACAAGATGGATTTTTGTATTAAAAAGTGATGGAAGGCGGATTTTTATGAGATTTAGACGCGTAGTTTAAGCCAGATGTAGTTTTCTATAATCGGAAAAGTCCATTTTTTATTGGATTAATCATTTTAAATGAAACCTAATGAAACGCTGAGCAAACAGTTAGCGATATAATATGGTCAGACAGTACTCCTATTTATGTAATACATAGGTTACCGTTATAATTATAATATATACTGATTTTGGACTTCTTCGGGAGCTGTGTTTAACATTGAATTTAACAAATTTGGTAAACAAACTCTCGCATTAAATCAATAATTTATATTTTGACTGCCCTATACCCACAGCCGGTGTATTTTTTAAGTCCAATGCAACACAAACTTAAAATTTTGTCATATTTATTTAAATTTGCCCATAATCTTTATTAAAAGTGAACGTCATTTAGTATTGACTAAACGTAAATATAGTAATATTGTTAACATTTTAAATATATTGTATATATAGTAATTGGAACAAAATATAGTCCTCAATCAAACTTAAAATAAATCTTTACGAGAAGATGTTAAAACCTTTTTTTTAAGATTTATAAATCTTGTATATGATTAATGCCAAAGTTAAACTTTAAAAGTCATGAAAAATTAAAGCCACGAAAAGGTTTTTAGAAAGGCTTAATAAATAAAAATATTAATGTCCATCTGTTTGTCCTACCAGTCTCTAAAACTGGACTGGTGCAAGTGAATAAATTATGCAGACGACAATGTTTACTCATCTATCAATCGTGATAATGTAAATCATGTTGGTTCACTCATATAGTATTGTTTATTGCTAGCTTTTACCCGCGGCTTCGCTCGCATTAGTGTAGACTACCGATTTAAAGTTATATTTCAATAACTGTTTCAGAAACAGTATTTTTTCTGAATGAAAGGTATAGTTTGTTCTTTTCTGTGCCTGTGACAAAGTGTTTACATTATGATGATGATCGGTTGAGCTCGGTGTGAAAGTGTAACAAGCAAACAAACTTACTTTCTTATTTCTAATATTAGTTAGGATTATGTGTTGTAACAGAGAGTTATAAGAGTTAAATTTATTTAATTTTGTGTAAAAATAATAGAAAAGATCGGCTTGGCTCACAGGTAATTCTCAGGCGGGAACCGATCCCACAACCTTTGGATGTCCGGTCCAATGCTCTCCCAATTGAGCTACCGAGCCTTGTGAATACCTGTCGAAATTATGTAGTACACTTCTATTTTTTTATGCTGTAGGCTGGCCTACATTACTACGTTATCTCATCAAAGGAAGGAACATCCTCTCGTATTCGAAAGAAACATTTTTGCAAATGTTTGAACAATCGATTAAGATGAAACAGCCATTTAGTTTTATGAGTTACTTATATTTATTGCATGATAAATAAATTATATGATAAACTACTTTCATAGAAAAATACTGAAAAAAATCCACTCGGCTCACAAGTGATTGCTCAGGCGGGGACGATAAGTCAATAAGATAACATGCAAAAAATATATAAAAATCATAAGACGTGTTTATTGTTGCTTTTCTATATTGAATCATGACTTTTAAATTGGAAGAGTGGTCTATAATCACAGGATGACTAAGAAAATGCCATGTTTACATTACCTTATCGTTTATCCTTTATCCTTTTCCTTGTCATGCGAAATGATTTTATTTAAATATTCATATGATACTAGAAAAAAATCAACTTGTCTTTCGCTATTCGTAAGATTACTCGCTCGAAGACTATAAAATTAAATGAATTTTATTTTGCAAACACGTATTTGATTAATAACACTTACCTGTGTTATCAAAAGTTGTAAAATCTATTTACTTGATAAGATTGAATCAAATTCTTAGCCCAAACCAAAGGTTTGCTTCCATCGCAGAATTGACTTGTATTACAACAATTTCCTTAAGCCCCCCAGATTGTTCGAATGGCGTTCCGTTATTAATATCGTGTTGAGTTCGTAATTTATAGTGCAGCCATGGCAGCTTGGCCGGCTAACCATATAGTGTGGAGACGCTTTATGAATTGTAGCGTTGAATTATTAGCCTTTGATTTGTTATATAATGCTACTTTACTTAATAGAAGGGGAAAAAAAACGGGTAGAGGGAATACGCATTTTACTCATAAATCCATGCGAAATTGTATTACGTTTTTATCGTAGAAGAGATGAACCTAGTATTAATTTCAATGTGGTATAAAGATTGCTCTAATCCTGGAGAAAGACATGGCCTTCTTTACCCTGAGGAAAAATCATTATGTGCTCTCAGAAATTTAAATATGCGCAATTTCACCTAATTCCACGCGAAAGAAATCGCGGGCATCTTACCATTATTATGTAACAAATTGAAGTAGATACTATTGCTTAAGTGTGAAATCAAGCGGATTTGTAAGTAGTTACTTATTAACTTAATTATCTACGACTTTTCGTCTGCTGATCGAAATAGAGGATTTTATATAGTACTAGTGGTCCCGACAGACGTTGTCCTGCCTGTTATTTTTGCAGTATAGATAAATAACCTAGATACCGTCTGCAGCGCCATCTGCCGGGCTGATCTGTGAATCTAAACCATTCTCAGATCCCTTGAACACACACAAAAAAAATCATTCAAATCGGTCCAGCCGTTTAGGAGGAGTTCAGTGACATACACACTCACAGAAGAATTATATATATAAAGACTAGATGACCCGGTAACGCGTTGCTATGGTAACGTTATTGATATAATGGAAAAAGAGTGGACAGACAAACACACAACAAATTTGTGTTCTCAGATTATAGACTAGCTGACCCGGTAACGCGTTGCTATGGTAAAGCGTATACAATGGAAAAAGAGCGGAAAAAACGGCGGACAGACAAACACAGAAACAACAAATTTGTGTTCTTAGATTATAGATTTACTTTTTATTGGATCCTTAGAAACATTTTCAACCCTATTTTTATGAAGTACTGAAATTCACTTTCTTTAATCTGCGAATCATCTTGTTTAACTGCCGTTTATTTGTCCTGTATGTTACTAATAACTTTATTTCATTAATATAACATAATGTTTTGACTTTTTGTTTCATTTAGCATTCTATTCAGTCACTAAAAGCTACTCAGTCTAATATCAGTTTGGTAAATGGGAGACTTTCTGAGAAGAGCTGAAGAAAGAAACTCGACGAGTGAGACCAACTTTCATATACCATTTACGTTATTTAGAAAAAGAGCTGACCATATGTTTAAATTCTGAAGTGTATAAATTTGTTTGAGATCTTATTGAAATGATAGAATGTGATGAAGCAAATAGATATATATATATATATATATATATATATATATATATATATATATATATGAAATATAATTTTAATAAATATTTAGTCTCTGATCCAACCATAAGTTTTAATAACTTCCGATAATATATGGCGATCCTGTTAGGATTATCGACAGTACAAAGGTCGCATGCAGATGCTGCAAACTATCTATTGAAATTAGGATTTCACTGATGAAATCAAAGAACAAACTAATGTTGACTACGCGAGGCTGTGATCTTAATGGTCTCGCGTAGAAAACATTTGTTCTCTGGCGAGGTTTTGGGGATTTTCTTACGTGGATTGGTGAGTGCTAACGACTGCACATTTGCCGGAAACGACGGTATAAAACGCCCCCCAAACTACGGGGGAACTCGATATAATAATTATTTGCTCACCTGTCCTATGACCGCCTCTTGAGAAAGGTGCTTAACTTCCGCAAACGTAATCCGAACCCGCTTTCTAATATTATTTTAGTACAAGCTAAAGTGTTTATTCTCTTCTGAAATTGGCTGTGCTATGAACTAAAAGGACGGCACATCTATTGTCCTTAGAAAAAACAAAAGTAGGAAATGGCGCATCCAATCCGGAACTACTTTTTGAGACACAACATTATGCAACATTAGCTGACATTCTTTAAATTTTGCGACTTCTTTTTATTTTTATAATTAGTGTGGTGTATGTACACTATAAAATGCTCGTTATTCTCTAGATATTCTCTCAGAGACTTGTTTAAGGGAATTGATATTTATTTATGGGCAGCCAAAAAGTACACACCTTACACTTTTGATTTACATTATAACAATACATTACATAGTGATGCCTTAATTAAAGGCTGTCACGACATGCAAACATTTATACATATTTGTAAAGAAAAGACCTCAAAAATATAAAATTTTATAATCTATTTCAGAAGCTACAATTCTCTTAATAGTGAGTCTAAACTTGCGTAATGAATTTGACAAATTAAGCTCAGCATTATTGCTTGACAAATGTGATACTTCACTGTACCGCGACTGAATTCTGTTCATTGCAGAAAAATGACCTAATTATGTTCTGAAAGCAATTGCCTTAAACGGTAGATATTCTAACTTTAGCGGGGCAGTACATTTATGAGAATATAATCTTTGTACGAAAAAACTAAAATAATTTTGTTAAATATAGCGACGAGCGCGATAAAAATAGACTTGCCGTTCCAACTTTTAGGCTTCAAAAGGCAGGAGGCTCATTCTTGGAGAAATAATAAAATTCCACAAAGTATAGTTGATTTACCTTATCATAAATTTGTCCAAAGGTTATTACAAGGTCAACTACTATTTAATAGATCGCGATGCATGAAAGTAATAATAATGTTGAAAGTAATATGTATCGTTTCAATATGACATTATTTATTACAGGTTGTGTCATACAACTATTAGCATTTGTTAATTTTAACACTAGTTTATTACTAGTAGTTTGAGTTTGCTCTCCTAAAACATTTCTTGGGTGGTGGCGTGGTGCGGGCCGTTACGTTCCCTAAGGTATGGTTGAGCCAAGCGATGGCTGCATTATGCGTCATGCTCGTGAACGGGTACTGCCTTTGGAGATGGGTCTGCTTTAACCTTCAGTATTATTGACATGTTCTAAAAATACATCTTTGTTGCTGTCTTAAATTTGTCGTTTATTCCCTGTAGCAATGTTTGGGGATACTCACTTTAAACAGATACTTGTTGACTTTGTTGTATCAACGATGTAATGAAATCATAACACTACTATTATTGTGATAACAGAATAATTATTTTTGACGTGACAACGTCTTATAAATTGGTTTGCCGGGTGACACTTCAAGAAACTGCGTTACGCTCCGCTCACGTTATGCGCTTACAATGAGAGCGAGTGAGAGGCACGCGTCCCTTCCACTCGGGCATGGTTAGCCCGCCTAAGAGCGAGAGAGACAGACATAAAAAGTGGAAGGGACGCGTGCCTATAAATTAATGTTTTAAATATAATTCTTTGTATAAATAAATGTTTTAAATTGATACTATTATTTCATCCTTCTTCCTACTATACGAATGAATATTCACATTAAAATTATTTTACCACTCAAAGTCGTTTTCACGTAAAACTTTCGCCCGTATACCGACTTTACAGGCAACCAACAAGTTTTTTTTTGTGAATTATGTATGGTGATAATATAATATTGTAAATGTCGTGACTTCTGTTAAAGCTGACGAGTTTCTTGCGCCCATTCTTCTTGTCAGTTAAAAGTTGCCTGAATGGGTGGTAGGTAAAAAACAACTTGCATTTGAATAAAGTTATTTCTCATTTATTTTCACTAATTTTCATTCGTTTATATACCGTCAATAACATAAATAAACGAACTATTACAAGTAACCTTCAACTACATAGAAGCACGGCATTGTTTACTCTGCAGATAACGACTAAATACAGACAACAACACGTCAATCTACCACAAGCTGTCAAATTTTCTTAGTTCAATTTGAACGTTAAGCTAATAAATCGAATGGATAAAATGTACTGGTGACTGTACCAGTCCTTATAAAAAAATCTCATGAATGATCGAGCTCACATATCCATTTTCGTGGTAGAGCCACTCCGAGACTGACTCCGGGCTCGACAATGTATGAAACGAACTTATCTTTATCGGCTAGATACAATATGCTTTAACCACATCACACAATCATAACTTATATCGATTCTTAACATATGTTGGCTGCTTACAAAAGTCAAACACGCAAACCACGCAGTAGCGTTGTAACTAATATTTTTTTGCTATTGGGCATTGCCCACTGAGTGTGACTGTACTTGTGTTATGTTAGTACACATGCCAACGTTGCTCCACTCCATACGATCTCACTCAGTGGTGTATTGGGAGGGGAACGCGGTGGAACGACGTTCGCTTACCTTTTTCATAACCGGAACGCGTTCCAGTACTTTTTTAGTAGATTTTTTTTTAATTACAAATGAATATTATATTTTAAATTGGCAAATTTGAAAACATTTAAAAAAATAAGTTAACTAACAGAGAATTTATCTTTGCATATTAAGAATAAGAAAAAATAAAAATTTACATGGAAAAGAATAGTTTTCTGAAAATAGGACTTTTTTTTTGCTCTCACTATGCGTTCCCTTACTTATTATTTTACCAATATATCACTGATCTCACTGGCTCCAGATTTTAAAACCTTATCTCCCAATGACGATTGCGATGACGGGACGGCTGGGGACCGTATAAATCTTGCCATCAGAGCTGTCAGTTCCAAAACCACCAATTATAGTCTTTCCGATTCCCAAAATGTCACATGCTCTTTTAGATCCATTTCCTCATGTAAGTCGTGTCAGTCCGTCAAGTAATATCCGGCCCGGATGTAAGGCCCAACGTCTAATGAGCCGGTTAAGAGTCGGGTAATGGCCAGCTGAGCCTGAAAATGCCCGACACGTACGGGGAGTCCCGTAAATTTGGGATTATGTTACTGGAAAAATAAAGTTCAAAAAGAGTTACAGAGTGTTATGCATATTTTATGAGCAGATTAATATAAAACATTATTTTGGATTGGCTTAACCAATCCACACTGCTTTTTACCAATAGGGAAAGCTTATGCCTCTGCAATGGGGGCATTATGAGATTGCAGCGTTGAAGTATTTCGGAAATCGATTTTTTTTATCGTAGTAATGTGATCTCTGATGATGCATAGTGGCCAAGGTGTACAAATCAAGCTTTTCACTTTGATGTTTCGATCTACCTTATCCAATTGTAATAGAGATCATTTCTTAAGATTTCGCTGGCAGTTAGGTAATCATATGGCCAGCAAAAAATAAATGTTTAGCAAAAAATGAGGATTGTACACAACGCCGGGCTTAGCTAATTATTTTTATAAGAACTTTATATGTACATATTTCCTGATGGCAAACTGAAAACTGAAAACTGCATTGCTATTCGCAATCAAAACTCTCACGAATTTATAAGATTATGTACGCGGCGGTCTCCGCCCGTCCCTCAATGTCGAACAAATAAAGGTTACGTAATATCTTACGAAAAGTCAAATTCATACAAAATTCACACCGTAGCTAAGTGGCATTTACAAATTCATAAAGCTTTACACCGACTTAATATGAAGACAACTCGTCTGTTCCAGTTACATAGAACCGAACCGTTTCTAAATTCTACCTTACGTTACAATGTGAAACTGTGGGTTTGATTTGGTTTTTTGGAGCGGAGCTCCCATGGATCAACTTCAATGACGCAATGTCTGAACGCCATAACTTCCCGAGTTCTTGACCGATTTTAATTATTTTTGTGTGGAATCGAATCAACACATTTAGGATCAGATTGTGACGGATTTTGAAATTTACAAAAATAAAAAAGTTATGACCAAAAAACATTGACTCTATGGGATTTCCCATTGAAACAAAAGGGGTGCGTTTTTTGAAAGTTTTCATTCAAATGGAATTTTAAAATTTACTTCATTTTTTTGATCTTTTTTTAGCATTACGCTCCGCTCCAAAATATTGTGCTAGTAAAACTAAGCATAAAGCTTTACTAGCACAATATTTTGCATACTGCATCGACCTAGTATATTTAATCCTAACGTTTTAAATCCTTAACAGGGGCCGTAATCGCAGAATGACAGTCTTCCTGTTTACGGATATATTTAAAAAAGCTAATGTAGTTTATTAAAGACGGTCTTAGCCGACAGATGAGATGTTAGCTGGAACACGAGGATCGATGTACTTTATATGTGGATCAATTCGTAACATACACATTCAGCATACTTCAACGGGTTAGCGGGAATATTAACGCCTTGTTAATATTACTGAAAAACATGTATTTAATAGATAAATAAATACCACATATATTTAATTTTGTCTCCAGCGCTGTCGCTTATGGATGATGATGGCTGACTGCTTATGAATGAAAAGGACATAATGAGATGGGTAGCAATCTAGGGCCTACCTGCCTACCGTACGAAGGAGGTCTGAATAATACATGAATTTAGACTCGAAAGCTTTATTTGTTAAGGCGTTTGCCTGCTTCGCTAGTAACTGGGCGAGGTGTAGAATTACGGAAGATATTATATTTTTAACGTGCTTTTCTTTATTTGTGTGTGGCAACTAATACACTCGCAGTGTGATCTCTGGTATAAGTCAACAGGCTATTCAGTCTACGGAGGAAGTATGATGATTACTATTACCCTTAAAAATAAACGACAGCAATTAGAATCAATGTTACTTTACAAAATAATCAATGCCCACATTGATTTAAGCGTGCTTTTGGAGAAAATTGAATTTGTTTTTCCACGTACCTCATCTCGGTCAAATAAAATTTTCCATGTGCCCTTTAGTTCTCATTACGCTAAAAATTCTTTCTTAAGGCGCTCCTGTGACAGCTACAACAAATTGTTTAATAAAATTGATATTTTTTCGACCTCTATTGGCAAGTACCTACAAGACTGAAATGCGTTGGCTATTTCTTAAATCTGACTCATAAGCTTATTGATTGCACTAATCTATATTTAATATTGAATTGTTATTTAAAACTGTACTTAATTACGGGGTTAGATAATCCACACCTAATTTTATAATCTTAAAATGCATTTTAGGTCTATTTTACCCGACTGCGCCAGAAGGAGGGTTATATTTCTCAAGAGTATGTATGTATAATTGTTTGGCACGCTCTGTGGCCTCAAAGGCTCGATGGATATTAGCTTGAGAGGTGTCGTTGTTAGATTCGTATTTACTGTGAGAGTGACACTGCGTATATCAAAATAAAAAAAAACAAAATGGCGGCTTTTTGGCGCCAAATCCAAATGTTTGGCACTCTCTGCAGCCTGAATGGCGCGATGGATTTTAGCATCATGGGTATATAGGTTACTGTACAAACTAATTCAATAATAAAACTGAAAAAGACACGGTGATTTAAAAAACTAAAAACCCGACTCCGTTTCTGTGTAATTTGGAAATGAAAAAACCCTAAAAGAAGAAAATCTTCATAGTAACAATATTTTTCAATACAAGAAAAAATTTAGTAGTCCGGACCCATTCTAGAAATGAAGGCTTAGTGAATTGAAAGCACATACCTTTATTACATTGTAGATCACTCCAATCAACTGACTAAACAGACAGCTGACTTTCTAGAATGGGTCCCGACGGCAAAAATTTTTTTTGTATTAAAAATATTGTTGGTATGAGGACTTTCTTACTTTAGGGATTTTTTCATTTCCAAATTATTGTAAATATTTTTCATGTAGCTGATACTATTATAAGACTGTATGTTCCTTTAAATAAATAATACCATAACTAAATTACCTCCAATATTATTAGTCGCATTATACAACGCACTTAAATGTGAAGATTTGGTGTTATTCTACTCTGTCAGAAACCACCAATTCAACAACTTAATCAAATCATTTCTTGAACTGAATCCTTTCAATAAAATTTAATTAAAAATATCAATTACTCCGACTCCAATTCTAAAAGCACATTTGCTAGAAAATACAAAAATAAAAGAGATTTTATTGTCTCTATGCATCGCAAAAACGGTGCGCCAGATAAAACCTCTTTCGCCCGTTAGCATACGAATGCAAAACTACCTGTTAATTAAATAGACCTTAAATCGCAATGACATTTTTTATTACCACGTTTTTCTTAACTTGCTTTCTTATATGTTTGTTTGTTTGGGTCAAATCTTGCGATCGATTTTTCGACCACTTTCAGACATTCAATTGAGCTGACATTTTTTATATAGCCTTGCTTACGATGACAATACAATATTTTAAAGGTTTAAGACTAAAAAGTGTTAAATAAATTATTTTTCTGTGTAAATAGTGCAGATAAGATTTTTTATATAAGGAGAATGTTGGTAGGGAACTATTTCTCTGCCCGTACGCTATTGGGAACTTTTTAGTTTATGAATGTTTAGAAGTCTATTCGAGGTTCTATAAAATAAAGTGTTTTATTTTGTTACGTCGTACAGGTCGAGTCGTCTCTGTTGAGAACAAATAGTGTAGTAGTGTTCGATATAATGTTATCATAAACTTATAGAAATGTTCAAGATGACAAATTATTTTTTCTGCGGTTTATATTAAAAAATCCAATTATATTTCCAACCTATTACAGTAATTTTGAATAGCTTTCTTCGATCATTGTTTAATTAACTAGGTCTGCAATGCATGCTTCTGTTTGCAAATACTGAGCGAAGCACTACCTTACCTTCGTATGTGAGTTTTGGCGCCAAATTTCTTCAATGTAGTATTAGCGGTTTGGCTGTGATCAGCTTTTGAATTTTTCTTTCGGTGATTATTCTTCCATGGTAAAGTCTATTTATTTTACATAGCCTATGTCCGTCAGGTTATAATCATGTATGTTTATGCTAAAATTCGTTCGAATCGGTTGAACCATTAAGTAGCAGGAGGGACCCAAGCGAAATTTATGTGTTGCCTAAAAGAGAGCTTCGCTCAATAAATAAAAGACAGGATACATATATACGTTGTTCTGAACTCAAGTTGCTATCAAGGAATTGTGCTATGGAATTCACAAACATCGATGGTACCATAATACCCGGACTCGAGCCAATATAGAAAAGTTCGATAGAGGTTCCGAAAATCGAGCCGTTGAAAACCAGTGGTGGCCAGTCGACCACAGAGATAGCCAAATTGCAATAATATTACAGCCCTCCGTCAGATTCCGTAGTACCTACATCTAAGGGATACTAGAACATAATGAAAGACCGGCGGAATGCTACTTATTAATAAAGTTCGGTCTACCGCACTAAAAGCTGATTACTACAAATCTATCGTAACTATAAATAACTTACAGATACAAAACTAAAAAATATATAATTTTTAAAACGGTTATACACAGGAAATGTTTTCAATGGCTACATTATTTTTTTAAATTTTTACTGTAACCCACTTAAGCAATTTTCTTAAAGCACTGCAAACTCAAATGTGTATAAAAATGCATGATTATAATATTATGCTTGTGTTTGTGTTATGTATTCTACGTCTTACACTCCAATTGAGAACAATCGAAAACTGTAGGATAGGATAGACAAATAATAAAGAACGTGTTCTGTTCAATAGCAAAAAAAAATCCAACTTTATTTTATTGATAACTTTGTTAAAGAATGAAATAAGTTCTGAAGCAATTTAGTTATTCTTTCTCACATAACGAATGGAAAATTAACTAAGTTCGAACCACAATAGAAATTTTGCGATTGTCTTCTCTGCGCGTGTAAAACTTTACTCCTAGTGGATTTCATGATTGACTCGACTTTGAAAATAATCCTGTAATATTGCAGGAAAACTTTAAGTATTTCGCGTACTCCATACAAAGACAAAAAAGTTTTATTTTCCGACACAAAATTTTGTGACATCAACCTCATCAAGAATCCCGGGCAAAGATCACCTAATTCATGACCTTTACTTGACTTGGCGAACGTTTGGCGCAACCATTCGAAGCTATGGTCCTGGGTCCAATTTCTGGTAGGAACAAATGTCTGTATTAAATACGAGCATTTGTATCTGAGTCCTGAGTATTTATATATATTTCTATGAATATTACATATCTTAATATTATCCGTTATTTTGAGCTTAGATTGATTGGGAAGAAATATTATTACTATTATATTAGTTCTGTGGAAGGTCTTCCCTTTGGAGACATTAATTAATGGAACTAATCAGTAAAAAAATATCTTGTCGCCATATTTCATTGTCCTCCTTCACAAAACTTTTTGAAACACATAAAATGAAACTTGATTTCCAAAAAAATAATTTAAATATCTCCTTTCCTCCACTAATTACTTCCAGTTGCACGAGAAGGAATTGTTATTCCTCGTTTTACCACCATAACTACTTAATTTGCCTTCCATTTAGATATCACTCCAATATTATACCTAATCCCTTAATGCCTGTACACTATACCTATATTTAAGACTTAAGGTATTTGAACCTTTTGCTATCGTCATGAGCAAAAATTCTTACAGTCAACCGGTAATGAGTTCATCTCGAAGCAATTTTGAAAAGGAAATGACGCCAAGGAACTCAGTTAAAACCGCAACGGACTGGATTTGGTCCTAAAATGAATAAGACGACTGGGAATAATTATAACCGACATAAATCTGAAATGAATCACACACCTGGTGACAATCCGTAATTTTAACTGCGACGTGTATTTGGTGGAAAAGAGTTTCATCACTATGAATGGACGTGAAAGTATAATAAGTATTGAGGTGGTTATTACAGTTTTATTAGAGCTAATGTGAACAGTGAATTGACTTTTGTTTATTATTTACAACGAAAAATGTTTGTCCTTTATTAGACTTGTTGCCAAGTGATGATAAGGCTGAGAGATATCAACACAATTCACCCGGAATCCTCAATCATAGAGGAATCGGTTATCACTTAATCTGCCGGAAGATAACATTGTTTTAAATTGTTGTTATTAAAGCGGACTTAGATAAGACGATGTAGGCTGCTCAATTGGATCGAAATCGGAGCCTCTCAGTGTGAAACTGGAAGGCAAGCTACTACACCACAGCGGCGGTTAAAACTATGGATTTAGTACATCAACAAAATACACAAGTAACTATATTATAAGTGCTCAATGCAAAAGCTAGAGCGTGTAGAAAAACCAACTTACGCGATCTCCGATCAGCGCATTGGTGACTAAAAAAAAATTATGAAAACCAACGACGAAGTGTTAGGTTTTTCAGGAACTGAATAGAAGTAGTTGAATGTACCAATTATTTCAAGCTCATATTGTAGTGTCCAAGAAAGTAAGATAGCACTAACCCTTCACACCATTATACGCATAAGGCGACTTATGATACTGAAGCTCATCATTTTATACCTGCCGTATGTGACAAAATGTGGTAGCAGCGTTTTCTGAATTATAGTGTTTTACTGCAATTTCCACCCGCCCGCAAGGCGTGGAGATTATGTTAAACCCTCCAATTTTGGACAAGGCTTCTGTATAGCGTCATTCTGCTATAATGATAATGACATGTCCAACAGAGTAAAATATCAACAACACTTCACATAATAGTGACACTAGGCGACGACGGCACGCCTGATGATACTGGAGTTCATCACCTAACACCTTCCGTATATATTGGTAGCAGATTTTCCAGAATTATGACCTTTTATTTCGATCTTCAACTTGCCTGCCTACTTGGAGATTATGGCAAACCCTCCTATTTTTGGGAAAATGCTCCAATCATGATTAGACACCTTTCAACTGAGGTAATGATAGGTGACTATTGATTTATCGGAGCTAGAAGACGGCGAATAGGTTAATGTTGTCTATTACGAGACTGCTTTGTGTGAAAGTTTGGTGCCTACTGTGTCGGGCGCCACATGATAATGATATCATCTGAGCCAAGTAACCCACTCCTAGATGGAAACCTCCTTAAAAATCGTGGATTTTCGTAAACTCCACGCTTAGCAGGCGAGTTGGAGATCGTAGTAAAAATCTAGAATTCGGAAACACTGCTTCTTATGTAAGGTTTACGGGTGACTACCTCCAGTATTGTTAATAGCTTTTCACGCCATCCTTAAGTGTAAGGATTGGTGTTATTCTCCTCTGCCAAATGCCATACGCCAAGTATAATTTTTTTGTTATTTTAATTGGAAATCTGAAATATTACCTTGAATTGTATATTTATTGCTAATCAACGAAACATGAAAGAGCCTCATTGATATGAGCTCAGTTAAAATTAAATACATTTCTTTTCATTTCATTCATATCACTTACTCATCCTGTTCAAAGAGCTGTTTGTACCTGAAAAAAGAAATATGATGATTATTTACATGTTTTTTGAAATAATAAATAAATTCGTTTGAAATGAGGCTTGAGGTACTTTTTTTCAACTTCGTAGTTAAACACATTAGGATTTTTTTGTTTAACCGCAATGCAAATGTAAAACTATTTCTTAGTAAAACTATTTATTAGTTCAAGGTGATATTAGTTTCATATGATATTATGGTCTTCACAAAAGACGCTTTTGAAATCTTTAATTTTATTTTAATTTGAATTATATTCATGCATGGATATTTGTATTACTTAAATAAATCTAAGACTTATAAATTTCTGAAGTTGGCGTTAAATAGGTAAAGTAAGAAAACAGTTTTTATAGTTTGTTTTGGATTCTTTGTAGTCGATTAATATGAGTTTTAGCAGCGCTGTGATAAACTTATATCAAAAAATCAAGATACCTTTTGACTCGTTACAATTTTATATAAATATGACGAACATATTTATAGTTGCCATAGGGTAACGGCGCACATTATCACGAAGAACTGAATGGACGATCCTAATCTTCCATGGACGTTTTCTAGGTGTGGTTTTCAAGATAAGCGATTAAAATCACGTTATAAGTCAGAGCTATTTTTCAATTAATAAGATTGGTTCCAATCATTTCATGTGTCTGAATCATCTTGGTGTCTTTTGCTATATAAGAAATAGTATTTCCGAAATAAAAAGGGTACGTATCATCAGCATATAATGAGATTTCACCTTTTAGACCCAGTACGATAACGTAAATAAGGAATATACTATACTATACTATACGATACTATTTACGTAAATAAGGAATAGAAAAAGGCCTAAGATAGAACCCTGCGAAACCCCTTATATAATTTCTTTCGAAGAACTATGGATGTTGCTGATCTTAATAAGTTGATGACTAAAGTAATGTAAGATTAAAAAAATTATATGCTTATCCCCTTATACCGATTGAAGCTAATGATTAATTTAGAAAATAGGTCTGTGTCTATCTCACGATTTATTTTCACTAACATATGTCGTTAAAGAGCATTCTACCTGAATGCCGAATAAATCAGGCCTTTGCCTTTCCACTGGTGGGAAAAGAAAAGCAAAACATGGTTCTTAAATCATTAACTGAGAAAAAGCCATTATTCCAGAACCCCATTTTTCAATCCAATCAACTCAAAAGGATCAAACTCTTTAATGTAAAATCAATTCATTGAACATTAAAACTAAACTTCCACTTGAAATCACTGAACAAAATCGCTCATCCCCTCAAATCTAGCTTATTCGGGCAATACTCATTGAACACTCGATACCTCCAAATGATTAAATCGGATCGTCGAGCTGTTAATTTGTGACTAACACTCGAAGGCAGTTAATCGAATTGTCCCCCATTTAAGACAGACAACTAATAAATGTGGCCTATTACAGGCCTTGCTTAATTAGGGGATAGAGGAGAACAAATCTTTATTCCTTATTGAGGTAAAGGATCGTTGACAAATCTTTTTAATGTGTAAGCGTTCCTGCCCACGACCGATAATTGGGCCGAATCTATCAACCATTTTGTGATCGACTTAACGCCCACATCTGAAACTCTGTTGGTAGCTCTGAGGGAAGTTAACGTTATGAATTAATGGCCGATGATGGACATTCGGACATACGCACAAAATCGGTCAAAATTCGCAGTAAACATCGTTAAAATCTTTGATTATAAAACGTGTGCGGATCACCACTGAACAAGTTTAGCAGATAAAGATGGCGAAACCTTTAAAAAATAAATAAATACGTCAAAAAAATGATTCGAAACCAAAATCTTCCGCAACCTCCTCTCATGAACTAAAGTCTTCTATGAAAACAGAAAGATAAAAGATATTCTGAAAATAATAGTAACAATGCGATAATCACTTCTATACCTTAGATAATATTTCCGTTGACCCCTCTTGATAAGCTAAATAGCTAGCTTATCTTACGAGAGCCAAATACGGAGAACCGTGGTGATCCCATTACTGAGACAAGATTAAGATTGTGTCATATTAAGATTGTGCCATGAGAAATCAGGGGGCAAACGTCCGTAGTATTTAGGTGATATCTCAACCGAAGGGCTTCGGCCGCCTTAACAGGATAAATTAGTCTAAGTGGCCTAATGGTTACGGTATCATCTGACGCGGTTTCTTAGACGATAGATCTTGAGTCTTACGAGTGGTCCAATCACTTCTCCGTCGTAGTCCCATTACTGGGACAAAATCTTAGGACCATGAGAAATCAGGGAGCCAACGTCCGCAGTATATAGCTGATATCTCAACCGAAGGGCTTCGGCCGCCTTATTAGGATAAATTAGTCTAAGTGGCCTAATGGTTACGTTTGGTAATCATCTGATCCGGTTTCCTAGACGACAGAAGTTCGGATTATGAGTTCACAAAAGTTTTTAGTCTTAGATAAGACTCGAACTCGCACTTTCCACTGTCGTGCATCTACGTCGTGTATCTTCGACTTTTAATTTTCTTTCATTCATATAGTTGACCTTCTTTCAGTAGATCTTCACACCTAGCAATGTATAAAGAAGAATTTCCTATGTTATTATTATATTCCCACTTGTCTAAGACATTAGACGGCACTGGAGGACGAATCACTATCACAAACTCTATATAATTTTATTTATTTATTTTTAACTTTATTTCAGCACTAGTTTGCTAAAAATCTTGATGTTAAATTCGTAGCACAATTTTTTTCACTTCACTCCCGACCTGGATAAGCCAATTTACATGCTGAAGTAGTGTCTAGAAACTGTATACCGTTTCTCTTGTAAAAGGACTGGGCAGCTTTTGAGTGGAAAATACGTTGTTTTAAAATACATTGATCGTTGCAGCCTTAAACTGCACGTTCAATTTTAAATTTTATAAGAATTTATTTAAACATATATAAATAGTGGCTTACTATTTTTACAATAAACAACTAAGCATTCATGATGTGATTTTAGTTCTAACCACGAAATATGTACATGTGATCAAATATATTGAAAAGAGTATTTCACTCAGGTTTTTGAGATGCATTTGGCAGACATGAATATTTATTATTACCATTGGTGACATGAATTTTAATATATTGTGATTATTATTTCAATTAAAATGAATTTATTCTTCTATTTGACTTAAATATTATTTGATCTAGGTAGTTACAGTTATTATTTTTAACGTTATTAATACAGTGAAACCTGGTTAATTGGAATCTCAAGGGACCAAGGATTTTGTACCATTTAAAGAGGTTCTCATTTATCCAGTTTTCCAATTAGACAGGTTTAAAATTATACTTGTCTCATTTACAGAGGCTCCGCTTATAGAAGTCGAAATTACACTGACTTTCCACATTCATAATCTGACAGAAGCTTTAATTTTTCAGATGCTGATAATGTGTTATATTTATGTTTGGACAATTTGTACACTTTTATTCCCTTGATTGTAAGTTAAAACCTGAGATAGTACTGACTTACAAACAAAACAGGTGCGAAACAAATACAAATGTTTGCAAAAACGTGTCAAAATCTGTCAAAATCTGATAAAATGTCTCACTTATACAGGGAAATGAGCTACAGAGTCCCAATTATAGAGGTAAACATCGATAAAACCCTAGAAATTAAATCTCACTTAACCGGGTTCGAAAAGTCCCATTAACAGAGGTAATTTGATGAAAAAGTGCCGGGACCTCATTGGAATTGTCAGTAATAGAGGTTTCTCACTTATCTAGGTCCCACTTAACGAGGTTTCACTGTATTTTGTATAATTTTAACTTGTATTTATTAATATAATTTATTATGTGTATTAATTAACGATCCCTATTGGTGTAAAGAAATGAATTTGAAATTTTAAAATTAATATTAACTTACTTTCACGACAGACAATCATTGGATGGGTGATCAAAACTTAACTATCTTGAACTCCTTGTTTACTCGGAAGCCACGTTAACAGTGACCACATTTGCAGTCCTTTTTATTAACCTACCCACATAATGCTGGCGAGATGGGTTATGTATAGCCCTTTCTCTATCTGTTGGTTTAATCATTAAAGAAATATTATTAGTTCTATGCCCTGTGGTGTCCGGTAGAGTTAAGTCCCACTTACTCTTCACACTCAAGTGTATCGAAAAAGACGGCAAATAATACTGAGGGTAATCATCGTACACTTCCCGTAGACCACCTAACGGGCAGCAACGTTTTTTAAATTATGGTCTTTACTGCGTTCTAATATGATTTATTATAGCAAACAACAGTGTATTAACGCTATATTCATTTAACTTCCTTACCCTTATATTAGTTACAAAACGCATAAAGAAACAAACCAGCTTCGAAAATAAATCGGGAGAAATCAAAAACATAGAGATTATTTTTAATATTTTAACTACACTAATAAAATAATACTGAATCCTTACTCAATTCTACGGAAAGCATTATAATTAATAACATCAAATAAACCGATTTACATCGAATTCACTTAACGCGCGAATCACAGATTACCAGTACCATAAATCTATTCACGAAAAATTTATTGCTATCTTGAATTCTTATATATCATAATTTAAGGATGACATTCACAAGCAAAAATATATAATATTCGGAAGCTCATGAGAATGAGTGTAATTATTTTATTTGTTTAATTAACTCTATAAATAAAATTACAAACAAGTACAGTGTCATTATAAATCAACTATCATTCCTCGTCATTAAATATAAATTAAATAATTTCTCTTATAAGAATTTAGTCCAAAATTATAGTTTAAAAATAAAATCATCATTATAGTTACATTATCTTAAATATTGTAAGTATCACTAAAGCAAAAATGGTTGGTTGCCTGTAAAGTCGGTATACGGGCGAAAGTTTTACGTGACAACGACTTTGAGTGGTAAAATAATTTTAATGTGAATATTCATTCGTATAGTAGGAAGAAGGATGAAATAATAGTAACAATTTAGAACATTTATTTGTACAAAGAATTATATTTAAAACATTAATTTATAAGCACGCGTCCCTTCCACTTTTTATGTCTGTCTCTCTCGCTCTTAGGCGGGCTAACCATGCCCGAGTGGAAGGGACGCGTGCCTCTCACTCGCTCTCATTGTAAGCGCATAACGTGAGCGGAGCGTAACGCAGTTTCTTGAAGTGTCACCCGGCAAACCAATTTATAAGACGTTGTCACGTCAAAAAAGTTTTAAACATGCTATGGCCGACCATACACGTATCAGTATCATCCGTACGCACACACGGATTGTATATTATATTTAAAAAATAGCATTTTATAGTAGTAAAATTAGTGGATCCCCCGAAAAATCGGTAGATTCGAGAACACTGTACGTTTACAGTGAAAGTTAAAAACTTTTCCCATTACGCTCTGTATCATTTGAACCCATTAAATGAACCACATAAATAGTGCATTTATTTACATTAACACCACTCACCAAAAAGTATTTTCCCAATCATTATCTTTCCACTCGGGAACATTTTCAGTCCCTTCTACATTACTCCGTTAACAAATTTACCGTCAACAAAGCGAAAAGATGTTATTGAGTTTCCCTAACGTTGTTGGCTTAGAAGCTCTGTCTGTTGTTTTAGGGAAGTACGCGACATCTATGAGGGCATATATTTGCCTATGGGCAAAGATTGTGGGCAAATGATCTCGTGTTGTCGTTACAAGGAGTTATCATATGAACTCAAAGAAAAATATATCCCATCAAAAACAATACTTGTCAAAAAAACGTCCAGTCTGTCAAGTGGTCTTAGGGACTGGACGTATTAAGACAGAAATTCGCTTAAGAAGGGACTGAATCAATTAATAACTGACTTGGTATTACATGGATCTCACAACTTTTTACCGTAGAACAACTGAGTTGCGAGACTTGGTTTTTTGACAAGTATTGTTTTTGATGGGATCTCATTGCTTTTTGGAAATTTTTATAGTTTTTCCTTGATTCATACACCAAACACTATTAATATTCCAAATTTGAAGTTGTCAGTGAGTCAGTGACAAAATTAAGAAATTTGACCCGTTATAATTCTTAAACTACTAGTTCAAATTGAATGAAATTTTAAATATACCATGTCTTTACAATGCCTGCATGGTTACTGAAAATTCAGTCTTCTAGTTTTATCCACTACGAAGTTACAGGGGGTCGAAAATGGCCTGAATTGCTTCGAGAAAAGGATGATACGTCCGTGCCGCTTTTTTGCTCGACTTGACAGAAAATATAAAAATAAAAAATATTTGCAATTGTATGTATAATGTCTAATTATGTTCTAAATTCACAAAGCTGAGCATAATTATCTAAGTTTGTGTAAAATTATATTCATAAATATTTAAGTATTTCATCTCAATATCAGAAGCTTTTCCTGATTTCATACAAAAACAAATCAAGATTCTTAAAATGAATTCCTTTATAGTAGCTTTTGTTAACTTACGTTTTGTCTGAATTCAATTGATTGAATAAATATAGAAAGATTCGATTGTATCAAAGGAAAACAAAATTTATATATATTTATTTAACGATATAACTACTAGATTTTTATATTTAAAACAATTTTACACTGTAAATAAATATATTACAAAAAAACATGGCGCCGTTACTTAGCATAACACTGAAATTCAAAGGTCAGTCTCTCGCCAACGGTTTGTCTAGTATCTTGGTAACTCTATTGGAGATAGAGAGCTACCACCGTTTCGGTAGCTCAGCGGTCAGAACACTCGCCCGGATAGCGAAAGTTCGTGGGTTCGCATCCCACCTGAGGGCTCGGAGGCGTAGTTGTTTTTTATATTTTTAGAAATATTGCATTGTGAATACAAAAAATTAAATAAAATCATAAATAAAGGTTATGTTCAAGCAAAATATTTTTTTGCCTTTGTGTCTGTAAGAAAAATAAAAAATATTATTTCAGTCAGAATTGTCATTGTCGTGTCATAGTGACGTTTTTCTTACTCTTGTCTTTGTTGTCTCTGACAAAGGAAAAAAAATATTCTGCCTAATGGTCTGATAAAAATAGACACGTAGAAATAAAATTAAAAACATACGGGTAACATTAATTTTTACTATATTTTCTTTATTTGAGAACCAAAACAGAGATTTGGAAAAAAATTATGTAGTCTTTTATTAATATCAACACGAATTTGAGTTTACGTAATAGTCCTGCAGATGCACCGCTTCTGTGCAAATAGTCTTGTGAATATAAACTGGTACTCTTGAGAGAAGAATACCCGTCGGAACTTAACACATTAAGAACACCTAACTGTAAACATAGTGGAGAGACTTATAGTAGGTTACTTTTATCTTTCTGATAATAGCAACTGTAACATAAATATATAATCTAGGATCACAGTGGTTTGTGCGTTTGTCTGTCCGCTCTTTTTCCCGCTCTTTTTCTATTGAGCAAATGTTCGTATTTATGTATACTAGATGGCGCTGTAGCGCGTAGAAACACGCTATCGTATTGTTTTTGCGGGAGTACGTAAGGCAAGTTTAGTTTTTGCAATGTTAGGGTAGCGACACGATATGGTAACAAACACACACACAAAGTATTGTCATAATATAATTAGGCTATTTCTTTCGCGACAGAGTTAAAAGTTATTTCCTCTCCTCTAATATTTATTGACTCTATTTTATCTTTATTTCTTTCTTATTCTTAAAAAAATATATATGTCCTTTTTTCCTCTCAATAAGCACACCCACTTCATCATTATCCTTTTATATTTATTAATTCTTTTCACCCAAGGTTGCCTGGAAGAGATTGCTGTTTAGCAATAGGGCCGCCTGTCTGTATACTTTTCTTTTGTTTTATTTCTCTGTATCCTATCTGTGTGTGCAATAAAGCGTAATTTATTATTAGTCATATATTTTATAAATATTACTTATTTATGTATAATATATGTATGTCTATCCGTTTCCCTAGTATCCATAATATAAGACTTAGATTGCTTACTTTGGGCTAGGCTAATTGGTGTGAATGTAAGAAATATTATTACTATTATTTTTATTACCATACACCAACCGCCACCACAAAATCGGCCGCAGCAGACAATTTTCAAGTTATGTTTTTTAACTGTGATCACCAACCTGCCTATTTAACGTAGAGATTATGTCTAAACCCGTCCATTTTGGGGAAAGCTACCGACCAACATTGGACGCCTTTCCATTGATAAAATGATGATATTGATTTCGTTACAAATCACATATTTCTAGCAAAAATTTGGTCGTGTGTATACTTTTATAGCGATCTGGCTGATTTAATGATAAACAATACTTCGTCTTAATCACTAGAGGCATGTTATTTAAAAACCTACCTAAAGAAATATTTCTAAAACAACACTCATTTTCTTCATTAATAATCACTTCTATTTGAAAATTAACATGTCTATTATAACATTGCCTTAAGATTGAATTTTCAAATGTCATTTACAATTATGCATTTTATTACAAGATTTTATCAGCGCCATCTCTTGATATTTTAAGTAATTTACTTACAACATCAAACGTAATAAGGAAAACGTTTGAGTGTCACCTGAGACAAATTGTTTTTTTATTGGAATTTTCTAATAAAAAAAAATAATTATTTTTAATCAAAATCAGTCACGATTAATAATATTCTCAAAATCTATAAATCTTGTAATAAGTACTCTACATTTTCTTCAGATACAAATTGACAGGTGAGTTTTGGTCAGTTAAACTCCAGAGCAAAACACTGGCCGATTCCAAAAACGTTATTAACAAGCTTAGCTTATAAACTAATATACCACCTTCTTTTTGAAGTTGCCAGTTGATGTTTTGACTACTATAACATAGAGTAAATAGCTATCCTCGTAACACAGTAATAAAGTGCAAATTAGCTTAGGAGTTTGTGCTACCGCATATAAATCACTTAAATTTGGGTTGGTCGTCGGCAGCTGGTAGTTCTATGCTAACTCGTTATCAAGCAACGATAATTCGAACACATTTACTTGGACAGCAAATTCCTTGATTTCGTTATAGACGTGCTAGATTTTAATAGCTTTAACGGTAGTATGGTGATTTCCTTAAATTCTGTTCAATCCTATATATAAAATATAAATGAACAGCTGCATTTTCCGAATCGTGGTCTTTTGTTGCGATCTGCAACCTGCTTGTCAGGAGCTGAGACTCTCCCCCCCCCCTCCCCCATTTTTGGGGAGACCTTCATCTATAAGTAGGCACCATTCAACTGAGATAATAAATATAGCGAAATGTTAGCTGAGTCAGTGCAAAATCAGATACCTATTGCGATTGACCAAAATCGAAAGAAGGCATAAATTATTAGCCGATATCAATCTGCTGATTGTCTGCGTCGAAACGAAAATAATAGTTCAGTATATGAAATGAAACCTGTTTTTTCCGAAATCCGATACGCCTTTATGTCCGTCTTGTTAATGTTTATCCTAAAATTTCTACTCCTTTTCGGAAGTTATGTTCACTTTGTGTGTGTGTGTGAGAATGTATATGCATACGTGGGTCATCCTGTGAAAATAAGTGAAAATAATGTGATTGAACAAAAGCACAAGATACAGTGCAGCGTTGTACAGGGTTTGCCAAAAATATGGCAACACCTAATAACTCTTGAACCGTAAACATTAAAAAAAATTTTTCAAACAAAAGTTTCTTAGATGTAAATACGATCCTCGTACGGTATACGAGTATGTATGAAGTTCAGGAGTTTGATTAATTTCTTATAACTCAAAAATGGTACGTTTTATAAAAAAAAAAAAAATAGGCAAATAAAAATTAAGCATTGTCAAGCTTAAAAACTATAAAAAATATACTGTGATGCTCGTGTCTCAAGTACAAATTCAGGGCAGTATCGCTACCGTTGCAAAAAATGCTCGTCAAACTAATAGTACAAATAGTATATAGTATAGTATAATATTTATTAGCAAATTTGTAATGAAGTAAAGGCGGACCTTAAAATTTTTCAGATTCTTTTTGTTGCAATATCTTTATATATATAATTCTTCTGTGAGTGTGTATGTCACTGAACTCCTCCTAAACGGCTGGACCGATTTGAATGAATTTTTTTGTGTGTGTTCATGGGGATCTGAGAATGGTTTAGATTCACAAATCCGCCCGGCAGATGGCGCTGCAGTCGGTGTCTAGGTTATTTATCTATATTGCAAAAATATCATGCAAGACAACGTCTGCCGGGTCCACTAGTATTAATAAGTATAGTTACATCCATCCATAAACATGTAAAGTACATAATATTTTAAGAGTGTATGTGATGAAGACATACAACAGTAAGAATTTAATAAAAGTGTGATTTTCTTATTCAACTAACTTGCTTACAGTTCACTATGCTTATGTTACGGTTAAGGCTTAAAATAGCAAGTAAACACAGCAAATAACTTGCTCTTAAGTGCAGTGCGTAAATATTTGGCGTCTTAACGTTTGTTGACAACACGTTGTGCTAAACAATGTACATTGTTTTCATAACAGATGCTACGTATTAATTAGGGTGACATTCCTTTGATCAGAAAAGGAGCGGAACGGAACAGAAAGGTCGTGCACGTCTCCATAATGAAAATAATCTTACATTTACACTAAAGGCTAGGCCAATGTAAACACTGTATGGCTTGTGTTATAGATACTATAGTAACGAATAGATATTATGTATAAACAAGAAATGTTTCAAGAAATATTTATGATATCCCATTACTACGATACAAATCTATAATCTAAGATCACAGTGGTTTGTGTGTCCGCTCTTTTTCCATTGTATATGCGTTACTATAGCTACGCGTTAATCGCAAGTAGTTCGTCTACCGGACGCTAGATGGCGCTAACGGTAAAATATTTAATAATAGAAAAAAATTAAAGAATTTTGTTCACCCGTGCGAAGCCGGGACGGGCCGCTAATCTATAATCTAAGATAACTTTGTTGTTTGTCTGTCCGCTCTTTTTCCCCGCTCTTTTTCCATTTATCAATAAAGTTACCATAGCAACGCGTTAACCGCAAGTAGTTCGTCTACCGGACGCTAGATGGCGCTAACGGAAAAATATTTAATAATAGAAAAAATTTAAAGAATTTTGTTCACCCGTGCGAAGCCGGGACGGACGGGCCGATAATCTATAATCTAAGATAACTTTGTTGTTTGTCTGTCCGCTCTTTTTCCCGCTATTTTACCATTTATCAATAAAGTTACCATAGCAACGCGTTAACCGCAAGTAGTTCGTCTACCGGACGCTAGATGGCTTTAACGGAAAAATATTTAATAATCGAAAAAATTTAAAGAAATTTTGTCCACCCGTGCGAAGCCGGGACGGGCCGCTGGTGTTATACAACATAAATAAAATCTGTATACATTTGAATACAAATTTCATAGTTCTAGCCACTATGAAATTTGATTCAAAGTTAGATCTTTGAATACCTACATAAATTTATGGTCAAGCTGCATTTGACTTGCGTTAGTGTCACGTTTATGTCGACAAAAGCGCGCGTCGACGGGGCGTTTATAAAACGTGGTGTGCACAGACTCTTAGACATGTATCGCACTGAAACCGGCCTAAAATCAATGAAACTCTATTGGTTGGTTAATATTTACACCACTCCATAGTATTTGACCAGTATTCAGCTATTATTTTAATTCGCTCACATTCGTTTCACAATAAAAAAAAATATTGTGAATATTTAACCATTTTTTACAAAAATAACGTGTTCTGATGACGCCTTGAAAAAGAATTTTTACTGTGTTAAAAAAATAACCTCGTATATTGCCCCTTTAAAAAAGAGTTTGTGGTGGTGAATAAAAGTTTGAAATTTGTATATATTTTATGCATTTTTTCAATGCGATCTTATAAGATAACTTATTGTAATAGAAAAATACTAGTAAAAATCGATTCTGGTCACAAGCGAGATTTCTTTCGAATACAAGAGGATGTTCCTCTCATTGATGAAACAACGCTGGCCTACAGCGTAAAATCAGAAAGGTACTAGAATATTTCGACGAGTGTTCACAAGGCTCGGTAGCTCAATTGGGAAAGCATTGGACCGGATTTCCAAAGGTTGCGGGTTCGGTTCCCGCCTGAGAATTCATTTTTTTTTCTAGTATTTTTCTATTATAATATTTTATCTGAACAAAAGTTGTTTACGAACACTGCCTTAAGGTTAAGCTTAAGGCAGTGTTCGTAAACAACTTTTGATATTTAAATAATTGCTACAGAGAAGTTGCAGAACTTGAAAATCCTTTAAAACACTAGTCAAAACAAAAGTTTACAAACAAAGAAAGAGTCATATCAAAAAATACTTTTTTATCTATCACGAGCCATTAGAGTAGATAATATGATTATTTTTTTTTATTTTTCATTTTTTTATCATCGAAATAACTGAATGTTAATAAAATCTTTTTTACGTAACTTTGTTTGGATAAGAGTTTACATTTGTCTATGGTGTTTTTCAAACGAAAAATAGTTTATTTCGTTAGTCTGTTAATATGTGAAAGTCAATCCCTGAAACCAATGAATGTAATAGAATAAAACTTTCACTATTTGCGAAGAAAGTTATTCCTGATTGACGTATGTATTATGTATGTATTCAATTGACCCGGGCAAAGATGGGGCGGACCGCTTTTCTACACTAAAATTATAAAGAGGTTTGTTTGTAAAGAAATTTTTGGTGGGAGCGGAAGTGACACTTTAGTGGATTTGGTTTTCTTGTAAAAATTTATCAACCTAGTTTGTGTTGATAAATTTTAATAAGATTATTGAATAAAAACAGCGGAAATTGTCTTTTCACGCTTTCTCCAGAAGTCCATGGTGAAGTTTCAGTTAAACCCCACACCTTTACTTAAACCCATGATATTATTTCATAGTCGTATATAAATGAGTTCTCATGATTTTTCAGAGTCATCTCGTCAGCAAAAGAAATAACTGACTTATTGGAACGGAGCGAAGCGAAGCTCCCATGGATCAGCTTCAATGGCGCAATGTCTGTTACGCCATAACTTCCAGAGTTCTTAACCGATTTTAATATTTTTTGTGTGGAATCGAATCAACAGGTTTAGGACCAAATGGTGACGGAGCCCGAATTTTGAAATTCGCAAAAATTCCCATCGAAACAAAATATATTTTTTTCTTTTTTAGGTATTACGCTCCGCATCGATATATGGTGCTAGCATAGCTTTATGCTTAGCGACTGCATCGCCTAGTAAAGTCATGGCTTAGAATACGCATACGCATAACAAAAAACCTTATTTAAAAAATTAGATAATGTTTTAATTTTATTTTTTAGTATTCAAAATGTCAGATTTGTATAACATTCAAAATACGCCGATAAAAAACACCCATATCTCCTAGTTCTAAGGTAGTATTCGAAGCCACTTTTCGCTATCCGGCAAATGTGTACAAAAAAACTTAGCTCAATTGTTTACTTTTTAAGAATATTTATAAAGCTATAAGCACATTTTAAATATTTCTGTTCACCCCTCGTGGTAACCCCCTCGAGGCTTTTGTTACGAGTGGGTCCACCTCAGTAGTACATCGAGGATAGAACTGGTTCGCTTGTATTAGTGCCGACATCTCAACCTATGCTATGGTGGCAAATTATATTCCATTTTCATTAAGAAAGTGAAAATTCTTCAACTCCACATTCCATACAACTTATGACATGTCGCCAGTGTCATAAGTTGTAATAAACTCTTAGGTGGTCAAACCGCAAACACTTTCGTAATTAATTATTTTTTCGATAATGAACTTTTTTTTAATATTTTAAATTTATTTAATCGTATGCCTATTTTGAAGTTTTCGTCATCGATTATCATAATAATATACTTTTCGTACCACTTGCTCAAAAAAAGTGACATTCTATGCCACAAGAAGCGAACATAACAATAGTCATTTTTAATCTGTTAAAAACAGGGAAAGAAAATTGTACTAAATTTCATTCATCCTCAAGGGGGAGAATGTGATTTAAATTTGGAATACTTACCGAAATTTATACTGAACTACATCTGTGATTACACCATTGAGTTTGTATATAAAGCATTACTCATCTTTTTGAAAAAAAGGAATACGCATTTATTATGCAGTTATGATTATTAAATAAAATTACTAAAACCGACGAGGCTGTATGAGCTTGATACCTTTGCTTTTCCGACAAAAAAATATTAGTCTAGGAATTTGCCGCGTTTTTGTTTTCTCCAAATACACAAACGTTGTCTATTTTTAAAAATAGGTTAATGTTCTAAATGCTTATCTCATATTATTATTGTGTCAATTTTTTCGCAAATGGTACGAAAAGTAGAGTATTTTCCTAGGTGATAAAGCTGTCTTAGTCTTGGGTGAACTTAAATCCCTCGCTACACAGGACTCGTCTTAAATCCCTCGCTTAGCTCGTGATTTAAGTTTTTAACACCCTCGCTGCGCTCGGGAGTAAGCCTAGAGTCCTTCGTTACGCACGTGTTAGATTTATTAACTATAAAGTATGATAATTAAGTATTTTACACATGTTTTCTTGTTTACCTTAAAGAAAAGCATCTTTTGCTTGATAGTTTGAGTGATTTTCTTGTATGTAAATGACAAATTGTTTTCAATAGGAATCATATAATTTACCAAAGCAAAAACCAACCTTTAAGTAATCTAAACTCTGTTTTCATATATCCATTAATATCTCCAATTTAATCAATGTGTGTTGTATACATAACCTTACAATTTGTTCCTATTAAGTTATTTTTGCAATTAAAAGCTTAATATCCTAGTTAACCTCCTTTAAATCTCTTTTGATATAATTAATTCATAGTCAATTTGAAAGATATTGTTAAATAGAGACAAATGAATGACGTCAGAGAATATCGTCCGATGTGACTCACTTGTTTGTCACCGCCTATAAAAGACTGTGCTCCGGTCGTACTCGGTCCCCCCCCATGCCGGCCTCCGGACCGGCCTGGGGACCAGCCCCTCCGGCACCGGCCCCTGGGCCGGCCTGGGGCCCAGCTCCCAAGGCGACGCCGCCTAAGGCGACACCGCCAAAGGCGGCTCCCGCCTCCCAAGCCCCGAAGTCATCCCTTATGGATGACTTCTCTATCATCTTCACCACGATGCAAGGCATCAATATCAATGAGATATCGGCCTTGGCATCCAAACTCAGGATGGCCCAAAACGCCCAACAACGGCTTCTAGCTCTCTGTGAGCACGAAGCCCTTCTCCGGTCCCTTAACTAAGGTCCATAATGCCAGGAAGGATGCCATCTTCTTCTTCTTCTTCTCCGACTGTACCAGTCGCTCCTCTCACCGGTCGAGTGAAACCTAGAGGTGTTTCGCTTATCTCTTTCAATACCCGCTCCCTGCGCAAAAACATTCCCGAGCTAAGGGTGTTTCTGCGCGAAAGGGACCCCGACCTTGTCCTACTTCAGGAAACATGGCTCAAACCGTCTATACGGAAAGGGCTATCGATTCCTTCATACTCCCTAGTCAGAAATGACAACTTCACCCCAGCGGACCAGAACCGCAGGGAAATTGTCTCTGGTGGCACGGCGATCTACTACAAAAGATCACTTCACTGCTCACCAATCCCCACTCCTGCTCTCTCTAACATGGAAGCCACGGTATGCAGACTGGCTATGTCGGGTCACAGAACACTGATCATAGCTTCTGTCTACATACACGCTGGCACCACTCCATTGCGGAGCGACTTCGAGTCCCTTCTGTCTTTGGGCGACTCAGTCATTCTGTTTGGAGACTTTAACTCCAAGCACACTGACTGGACCTGCCGCAAGACAAACACCGGCGGGCGGCGTCTGCTTCAGATCACACATGATCTCGAATTAGACGTCTTCAGCCCGTACGAACCCACCCACTACCCAGACAACCCACAGAATGATCCCGACGTACTAGACTTCGCTCTAGTCAAGGGAGTCTCCCTCCCATTTAGGACGATTGAGACCCTCCAAGACCTCGGGTCCGATCACAGGCCGGTTTCCCTCATTATGGGAAACAAAGAGCCAACCCCTCCCTCCTTCAAAACCATTACTGACTGGGATCGGTTCAGATCGTCCCTCAAGTCGGCAATGGAAGTAGGCAACCCTTCGCTCTCTATGGACCCCGACTATTACGATAGTTCGGAGAAAATAGATGCAGCCATTTCCGAATTTACTCTTTTGGTCCAAAGAAAGACTGCGGACAGTGCGAGGAAGGTACCTGTGAAAAATCACAATGCCATTCCTCCCACCCTCCGCAACCTGATGAGGGCCAAAAATGCAGCTCTCCGGAGAGCTGCTAGGTACCCGACCCCTGAGTACAGAGCCAGAGCAAACCGTCTTCAACGGTTAGTAAGATCTCAGTTGAACGACCTGAGGAATAACCAATTTGGTGACCTCATGGCGGACATCACTCCCTCCCATGTAGCCTACTACCGAGTGGCCAGAGCCCTCCGTAGTGACACCTCAAACTTCACACCCCCTCTCCTCCGTCCCGATGGCTCCACAGCCTTCGACGACGAGGAGAAGGCGGAGTGTTTTGCTGACAGCATTGCTTCACAATGCTCAATCAGCACTCAGACTTGCGACCCATCCCACCTTCAGTCGATTGAGAAGGAGCTTAGCGAGCTGAACTCCAAACCTCTAGACTCTGATCCCATCACAGTGTCCCCTGATGAAGTCCATTCCTTCATCAAGGGCCTCAAGACCAAAAAGGCCCCTGGCGCCGACGGCGTCTCCAACATGGCCCTAAAGCACCTACCATCTCAAGTGCTGGTCTTACTGTCCCTTTTATTCAACGCCTGCTTCGATCTCTGCTACTTTCCAGCAGTCTGGAAAGAAGCAATCGTAATAGGCATCCCCAAGCCGGGGAAACCCCTAAACCTCCCTGCGAGCCACCGCCCCATCAGCCTCCTCAAGGCAATGGGGAAACTCTTTGAAAGGTGTATCCTCGCCCGCCTAAAAGACCATCTCTTTACGAATGACCTCATCATACCCCATCAGTTTGGCTTTCGAACCAAACACTCATGCCCCCAACAGGTTCACCGCATAGTCGAGTACATCTCGAGCGGCTTTTTCCCTAGGAAATATAAGACCGTGGCGGTTTTCTTTGATGTAGCCAAGGCCTTCGATAAGGTCTGGCACGCTGGACTAACTGTCAAGCTGTACAGACTTAATCTGTCAGTGAGACTGGTCCGGCTAGTAGCATCATTTCTCCAGCATCGTACCTTCCGTTTCAGATACGAAGGTACTCTCTCAACTCCGCGTAACATAACAGCGGGCGTGCCTCAGGGCTCTGTCCTGGCTCCTCTGCTGTATGTTATTTACACCAACGACATTCCCGTCCCAACAAACGGGGTACAACTGTCCCTGTTTGCAGACGATACTGCTCTGTATCTCAAGGGCTCATCATGTAGGAATATCCTCCCGAGGCTTCAGACCTCCATCAACTCCTTAGGCGACTGGTTCCGCGAGTGGCGTATCGATGTAAACCCGGATAAGTCATCCGCTGTTTGCTTCGACGCAAAACGCACGCGTGTACCGGCCCGCCACAACCCACCCCGACTCCAGGGGAAGTCCATTCCATGGCAACGCACTGCCAAATTTCTAGGCGTCACCCTTGACCAAAAACTGACATTCTCTCCTCACGTCAAGAGAGTGTCTCGTAACGCGCGGTTTTACTTGGGGCGTCTCAACCCTATGTTGGGGCGTCACAGCCGCATGTCACTTCGGAACAAGCGAACACTTTATAAGGTTTGCATACGACCGGTGATGACCTACGCGTCCCCGATCTTCTCACATGCAAAGGCATCAGTCCTTAATAAATTGCAGGTGATTCAAAACCTATTCATACGTAGGGCCTCAAATTCTCCCTGGTATGTCCGCAACGCGGACTTGCACAGGGACTTTGAACTCCCTACTCTCCAACAATACTTCATAAAGGCCTCTGAACGTTTCTTCGAAACAGCAGAGAGCCACTCTAACCCACTTATCCGGGGCGCATCCAACTACACTCCTTCCTCATCCACGAACCCTCTGTCTAGGCGACCTAGGTCTATCCTGACAGACCAACCCAGTCAATTGTCAGCTGACCTGAACCTCCTCTTAGAGGCACAGGAATCAGCCAAACGTAGAGCCAATACAGACCCATCAGGTCTACCCCAGTCCTCTCAGATGCCGACTGGCCCCCCTTCTGGGAGCCAGCCGACTTAACTTCATTCACGACTGACCCCCCTTCTGGGAGTCAATCGTTTTTTCTATGCGCTCTCTCACCTAGGTGAGTAGCGCTTGCGCCACCCCTCTCTAGAGGGGTGGTCGCCTCAGATGACGGCTTATGACCTTCTCCGGGTGCAAGCCAATCCCAGGTGGTGTTTAGTCAGTACAAGTCTGACATAACTATCGGGCCGGCCCGAAGTATCCATAGAGGATTCACCACCTCCCTCCCCCGTGTCCGGAGGGTGCATTTTGCATAAAAAAAAAAAAAAAATCGTACTCGGCCCACTTGCTTCGCAGCAGCCGCACCGCACGGACCTAAGCTAAGTATACAATTATTTAGTACATGTTAGGAAGACATACTATGTACCGCTTGTGTGTTGGTATATAGGTACAATATGTTCTTATAATCGAACCCAGAATTAAATTAGTAAAGTGTATACCTTGCTTTGTTACTTGATATTTAAAAAATGTTTTAATAAGGTTATTTTGGATAGCTCCACACCATTTTACTAAATGTTTAAGTAAATGAAGCTATTTTGGATAGTTTTATGTTCAACTAAATTATGTTGATAAATGTTTAAACAAATGTTATTCCATGACATTCTTCTTATTTGCTTAAATCATTCTATGATTATTTGTTAAATGAGATTAAAATACTTTTTTAGTATTCTGCCTTTTTTTTTTCTTTAATTTTTTTAACTTAATCTCACACACGCGATTTAAATCGTCACCCGCGACAGAAGACACTGCTTTATCCCCTTGGTTAATAATCTACTATTATTGCACGCATTACATATTTGCGAATTTGTTGTTTAATAGTATTCTGTGCTTGGTAAACTTGCGTCAATTTTCACATTCTACAGATGTAATATTCTGTAATCCTTTTTATAGACTACTACATTGTGAAAGAAATAAGCAAACTATCACTATTCCTGTGAGTATTTGCACATTCGAAAATATCAAATTTCCCCATTCAATTTTCAAACTTAAATCCGTATGATAAAGTTGCGTATAATTTCAGACAACAACAGTCATAACACTCATTAGTTATTCTCCTACAATAGTGGAAGCGGAAGTGAATGGATATTTTTTAAAGTAAAAATAACACAATCATTCCAACAACTTATTTTTATATACTTACATAATGTAAAAACAGTTCGGCGTTCGAATTTTAAATAAATTCACAACGTTTCCGCGTCGACAGCGCATTTGAATATCGTACTCTCGGTTCAGCTGTAAAATTTTAAAAATGTCGGTTAAAAAGGTATTGGCATTGCAGAATTTGTCGGAAGTTCGGTGTCGTCAACTTTATAATTTGGCGATATAGTTGAATTTTGTGTAATTCTTTATTCTTGTAAGATATGACATAAATATAAAATCAGATTGAGTGGTATATACAATCTTACGCCTACAACAAAAAAAAATAAAAAAAAAACAAAATATCTTCTTACAAGTAATTTTTACCATGTGTGGGGTCTCTTCTCCTTGAAGTTTAAAAAACAACAAAAGCTAATAGACTCGTTAAGGGTTACAAAGAGATTCGTTTTTTACGTTTTAAAACAAAGTTCAACACAATGACAATAAATTACCCTTTGAAAGTTAAATAATGAAGTAAAAATACACATAGGAACTATAAATTCAAAAAGTCTAAGCAAAATCGGTTAATTTAAAAAAAGGCGTCTTTGGCTTTATTAAAAATTAAATAAATATTTTTGTAACGTCAGCAGTTCCTACTCAATATCCAGTTTATCGCAATGGTATTTTTCTTATGTGCCTGAGTAGTTAGTACAAGATAAGTTCCCTTTTACTTTGGAAACATGTATCAAAACATATAGTTAAGAGCTTCTTGCTTTTTCTCTTTATAAGGTCTCCTGATATAAAACTTACGAAGCCTTGCAGTTGTTTTTTTTTTTTTCTTTTGTTGATTTTTAATAATCGCTTATATAGAAAAAGCTTTATTTCTTATTCAAATCTTCGGTAGGCACATCAATTCTTTACCTTAGCAAAATCCATAAACAAAAGCTACCTTATAATAATTTCGGAAGGATTACAAACAAACCTTTTTTGCTAAGGTGTGAGAAGCAAACCCGTAACCGCAACGTTTGGTAAATGACTCGTGATGGAATGATTGATGCTGATGATTCAGCGATACCCACTTTAATTGTTAAAGTTCATTATGAACTCCAGGAAGGTAATAATCTGGATTTTGAATACTCTTCATTCTGATATAATAAACACGAAAGTGAAATTGACGGTTGGATCGTTGTATTGAGTAGTATACTCAAACTGATCATCATAAATTTTATACATACGTTGTCAGGGTTACATGAAAGGATATAGAATGCCTTTCATCTAAAGTACTGTTCCCTCGTGAAAGACTATTAACAATTGTAACTAAATTCCAAGAACGGAGCCGCGTGTGAACTCTTGTGGATATATGAATTAAATGATATAATTTGTGGGGAGAATTTCAAGAGTATTGCTGGAGTAGAACATGTATCTGTTAAAAGATTTACTAGCTCTCCTAATTAATTATTTAAGAAGCAACTTTCACAGGACAGATCTTCCAAAACTGAATGAAAGCAAATTTTTGGCTGCTTATTTAAATGTTTAGTTATGAAATAGCTTAAACGCAGTGATGCTTAGTCTGTGAAATTTATATTATGGATTATTTGGCGGGAACATGAAATGCTTCTACAAAAATAGTTGGCCTTTTTGGCGGGAGCGGGTATAGTAACTTTAGTAGTTTTGATTTTCTTGTTGAAATTGTGTAGTGATGGATATTAGTGTATAACAATTATGGATAATTAACCATTAAGTGTTCCTAGACATGCACGAGTGTTAACAAGTGAAACAAAGGAGCGAAAGGTGTCTTATAGCGAAAGGCACTTAATAGAGGGAGTCAATCATATTGCTGTTACAATTATTGGTACTGCAATAAATATTTTTCATTTTTTCATTTATCATGTTCTCCTAATGAATCCAAGGAGATTTAAGCAAATTTCCACCCCTTTACTGAAACCTATGGAAAGCAGTATTTTATTATTCGTTCATCACACATCAAACATCTATCATACATAAATCAGCTCGAGCATCACTCATCATTATGTAATTAAAAAGATAAATACTGAAGGTTTGACTGTATGGGTTCTGTAACCTTTGCCTTCCCTTATGGAAAAACCTAATAAAAATAACAACAGATTATATGTTGTTGTTAAAGTTTAGGTTTTACAGGATACGTAGGATTAAAAAGTTTTAACTAACTATATATCTCTATATCCTTATCGTAAAAAGTTATAAAAATTATCACATCGTTTTTGCAACAAAAATGGCAAATCTTATATACCTATTGGAGACAAATTTTATTGATTGGATCATTGAACATGCATTTATTTGGCGATAGTAAAATCCATAACCTAACTTTTCTGTGTTAACTTAAAAACGGGTAATTTGACTTTAATTGGTTAGCGTTTTAAACTTTGATACAAACGTATATAGTTTGGGACGATCCTTATTATATCTCGAGGGTTTATACAAGCCCATAGGGTGCGTTTACACTGGCGTAAGATGGTACTGTCAAATTATATGGAACAGGGAGTTAATGAAAAATTCACTAATATAATCATCTAATACTCAGTCATGTGTCATTTTACTGAACAAATTGTTTAATATATAAATTTTAATAGAAAAATACTAGAAAACATTGACCCTTCTCACAAATTAATCTCAGGCGGGATTTTTTCTAGTATTTTTATAGCATTGAAAATGCAAAATATAAAATCTATGAACTTGTTTCTGTTCCTTGAATGCTATGCAAGGTTATTGAGATTAGAAAACATTCTAATTTCAATGAAGGTGGTAGTTAGTTCATTATCTATTTTGAGATTATATTATTTATAAAATACCATATCAAGCAAACCTAAAGATGCAAAATGATAATTGTTAGATGATGGTGGACCATTTGTCCGAGTTGCTATCGCTTGTCCAATTTTTAAAACATTACATATTTCAAAAATTGGGCAGGCGATATCCTAAGGTTGTTAGCGCTTTTAGCGATAAGGCCGCCGATTGTTAAACGTTAGATTTAAGCAATTATCTGTGTTTGTGTATCCTTTTGTTTTTGTGTTGTAATCAATAAAGTGTTTTTGTCTTGTATTGTATTGTAATTTATTGTATTAAAGAGAATAATATAAATGCGAAAGTAAGTTTGTTACATTTTTACGCCGTAATTACTTAATAGATCATCAGGTAGTTTTTTAGTTGTACAGAAAAGGACAGAGGCTACCTTTCATCCAGAAAAATGTATTGTTCCCGAAGAATAAACATATAACTTTTAACCGGTAGTTTACATAAACGCGAGCGAAAACACGGGTATTCATTTGATATGAGCAATCACAATACGTGTTTTGAACGTGAACAGCAACGCAATGGCTTCATAAGTCTTACGTCATTACGTATTAACATCCCGGATTCAGAATATCACTGCACTGCATTACATATGCTAGCAGTCGCTAGTGTGAATAATACCCAAAGCAATGCCGAAGAGCAATTCATTAAATATTCAATTTAGATTTTAATAAAGGTAAATGAACGTCAGATGTAATGTTGCACTGTAGTAGAACTACTTACAATTAAGTCTTATGAAAACAACATACTGTATAAATGAATTATAATTACTGGAATTATAAGGGGTTATGTCAGAATTTGGTATTCAATAAAGGTAAATAAACAACATATGTTAGTAAACGCTAATACTCTGCACGCTTATAGTACCATAGTGCCGGATTTACCATAGAAGCTGAAAAAGCTGAAGCTTAGGGCGGCAAAATTGGCCCAGAAAATTGATACAGAAAAAAAGTAAGTAATAGTGCAGTAAAAACAAAGTTTTGCTTTTCTTAGCTTAAAAATATACCCAAAAACTTATAAAAATAATCTTGAAACTAGATTTTTCTCTAAAAAAGGAATTAACGTTATTGTGAACACTGTGTGAATCAAATTTTAGAGGTCAGTAGGGGCGGCAAAAATGATATAACTTAAGGGCGGCAAATGTTTAAATTCGGCACTGAGTTCCAATGAACTATTACAATAAGGTCTTTTGGAAATAACTTATTAAATAAATAAATTATAATTCGAATTATAAGATTTCACAATTTCAGACGTTACACCGCGGCGCTGTGACCGCTATAAATTTTAATGTACTTACATTAGACGCAACCAATAACATTTTTCCATTGCTTCATCCCTTTTTGCTATTCAGAAGCTTCGTAATAGAGGAAGAGAGGCTGCGACGAGCGTACGGTTCACAGATACTGAACAGCTCTAAACGGATTTTGCAGCCTTTCTCGCTATAGAGGATTAAATTTTTATATAACAGAAAAGGACAGAACGTTAAGAAGAATGACGATGACGATGGAAATATGAGGAAATGAGGGGGCTTGCTCGGGTTTACTTTTCTGCCTTTGCGAAGTGAACACATCGCGACAAGCTAGATTTGCAAAGATACGGTTCACTCTAATTACTGTAGCAGTAGTCTTTTTTAGTACGGAACCAATCAACAATTTTTTTTCATGGATTGATTTGAACCATGAGTAAAAAAGTTCTACTCACTTTTTTAGAAGTAATTTAGAAATAATTGAAGATATTGACTGTTAGATGTCAATAATTCAATCTAATTTATGTTTATGCTGATTGTTTTTATATCTATGATTATTAATTTTTTATTAGGGTACCCAAAGGGTAAAAATGGGCACCTATTACTAAGACTTCGCTGTCTGTCCGTCCATCTGTCTGTCAGCAGGCTGTATATCAAGAACCGCGATAGCTAGACGGTTGAAAATTTCACAAATTCTATATTTCTAATGTCGCTCTAACAGCAAACACTAAAAACAAAATAAAATAAATATTTAAGGGGGCTGCCATACAACAAACAAGACTTTTTTGCCCTTTTTTGCTCGATGTCAATAATGGCAACAGGCCTACCTGTTGCCATTATTGATATTTATACTTGAACTTTGATTGACTTGATACTTGAAATATCCACAAAATACTCAGTTGTCTTTTTACTGTAGTAATAAATACTAAAATAAATATTAAAGGGATATCCCATAAAACAAAATATATTTTTGCACTTAACTAAAAGTTTAGGGAACCCTTCGTGCGCGAGTCCAACTCGCACTTGACCGGTTTTTAGAAACACCGGTGGAAAAAAGATTACGTTAGTCTTCCCTTGGTATTATTTCTTATTGAAATTAATCACTTTATATATAATGCTGTTTTACTAACTGTTCCAATTCCATTCAAATAGGTATCCTGACTTACATGTTAACCCTTGTTCCCACAAACCGGAAATTGTGCTGAGAGGTTTCTTTTATGATATAGGCAAGGGATGAGAAAGAATTTTAAGAAAATCGAGCTCAGAGAGTTTCAATGCAGCTAAAAACTATTGAGTGGATTAAATGACTTTAAAATCTTAGATTTTGACTGTTTTCTAAAAATATACTAACTGGCATGTCAATATTTTTATATAGGGTTAAAATTTCTATAAGAATTCTGAAGTTTTATATCTACAGTATTCTTCTGTATATCTTACTAGAGGGGGACATTATATAATATTCTGTTACAATTAAAAGAACCTTTCGTGTTGTCCTTTTTTACAAATTAAGTGGAGGAAACAACGCTGTCTTGCGGCAAGACATATTAAAATAATTATTATACAGAAATTGTGGATCTCAAAAATACTGATACTGAGGAACTTAACCTTTAATCGGTGGTCTACATTTACGCAAGCGCAGCCGCGGGTATAAGCTAGTATAGCTATAAATACTTAACTGTCATATCCTTAATGTGTTACGATAGTATTCGTAGCGTTAAGTGAAGCTGCCCATAGCTAGTTGTTTGAGATGACAGCTAGGATCTAAGTCACACGAGTTTGAACCTTTGATGTACTATGGACTCATGTCCGTGACACATACATTTTGCTTCCCACACGGACTAAATGGGGATGTTCATAATTTGTTCAACACATCATTAATATTCGGTGAAACCTTATCAAAACTTCGGTATAGAGAACGTACATAACTAACCACTTTTAAACATATATATGTTTTAAGTAAATATATGCAATTTTCATAATATTACTTTACCAAACAACCATTTTAGGTTGAGAGAAATTGCTTAATTAAATTTAATTAAACTCTCCATTTTTTTGAAGACTTCCTTCCAGTTGCGACGTTAGCCTGAGATGATGATAATGACTTAATTACAAACGAGTGGGGGAAAAACCATAATAATATAAGACCTGATTATCCATAACTATGATGGATTATGGACAGAAATATAAACGCAATAATGACAATCGGCAAACAGACGCAGAGAGAAAGTTGACAGGAGTCTTATTATAGACCCACTTTAATATGTATGTTTACAAAGCAAGTTATAAGTTAGCATGCTTAAAGACCTATTCTCGCTGATAAATATTACTTATAACCTTATGGTATTGTGTTTACAAAGATACTTATAGAGTATTTATAAAAGAAGTAATCTGTATTTTATCTTTAATATTAATAAAATATCCATTCCTCAGAGTAGAAAAAGATTTCAATACGTGACTGAAAATATTGTTTTATTTTCTATTTTGTATGATGTTTCTAGAAATTTATTGAACTCCTAATGGACGCCATATGATACTAACTGTGGATGCAGTGTAATAACTATTGCAATCAGAACCACGACATATATATACATACACACATAGCCACATTGATTTATTGTACGCCCGCTCTTTATAGGAGCGGACAAATTGTTATCATGTATGTTAGTAAAATATATTTTTATGATAATAACACGTACTTCTGTTACCAATTTCCAGTATTTGCAAATATCGAGACAAAGATCCTTTAGTCTATGGTGATCGTGAATTCGGAAAATATGCCTGTAAGAATATATATTGTTGCACCGTTTGGTGCAACGGTAATGATCCTGCCCTTCGCACCGATGCTCCTGGGTTTGAATCCCGGAAGGGACAGATGTTTGTATGATGAATACAAGCATGTGTTCCTGAGTCATGGGTATTTTTTCTTATACACCACTATGCGCATTACTTTTGTAAATCAATTGTACTCCAGTAAATGTAAATAATTTGCACGCCCTCTGGTGTCCGGCAGAGTAAAAAAGCATCAACAAAATACAATGTACAATACATATCGCTGGTTTACGATAATAGCGACGAAACTAAAAACTTTTGATTTAATAGAATATGGTGTTTTTATTTGTTTTTTATTTAATTTTTTACATTCACAATGCAATATTTCTATAAGTTACAAAATACAAGTGTAAAAACAACTACGCCTCCGAGATTTTAGATGGGGTGGGGTGGGGTCACACCTGAGGGCTCGGAGGCGTAGTTGTTTTTTACACGCGAGTTTTATAATTTATAGAAGAAGGTGTTCAAATTTCTTATTAAATCTTTTATCGCATATCAAAAATTGTCATTGTATCTCTTTCGAGGGAACGGCGGTGGCGCGATATCTGCATTGAGTCTCTGTTCACAATAAAATATCAAAGATTTAAGATAGTTTCGCATAATTAGTTCGATTTGATTAGTTTTTATGTAATATATTTAACTTGTTCAAGTACACATCTTTTTTATTATATATATTATTCAATTTAAATATGTCTACAATTCTATATTTTTGTTTTATATTACTAAAATCATATTTATTTAATGCACATAACAATAATTGTTGCTGTAGATGTTATATTTTTCATTAATTTCATAATTTTCATAAGTTTTCTGTCATTATTTTTTTATTTGCACGAGGTAGCGATCCTGCCTTTCCTGGGTTCGAATTCCGGAAAGATCAAATGTTTGTGTGATGAATGATGATCGGTTGAATAATTGACGCGTTTTCGTATTTCAGTATAATAGTAGTAAGTACTAGCTGACTCGGTAACGCGTATACAATGGAAAAAGAGCGGGGAAAAGAGCGGACAGACAAACACACAAACAACAAATTTGTGTTCTTAGATTATAGACAAGCGGCCCGTCCCGGCTTCGCACGGGTGGACAAAATTCTTTATTTTTTCTATTATTAAATATTTTTCCGTTAGCGCCATCTAGCGTCCGGAAGATGATCTACTTGCGGTTAACGCGTTGCTATAGTAACGTTATTGATACAATGGAAAAAGAGCGGGAAAACGAGCGGACAGACAAACACACAAACCACTGTGATCTTAGATTATAGATTATTGTTTTATTAAATTATTAAAAATCTTAGGTCGGACCACTTAATTTATTTCAATTTAATATTAATTTATAAAGAGCACACGTAAACGATGTTAACTCGACCACAAACAGGTAAGCATTTAAAGGCTTCAAGACTTTTATCATTTTTGAGTAGATCGAATTGCTGTAAACTATACGTCATTCTTAACAATAGAAAAAAAACATTTGTATTCTCCTTAGTGAAAACCTGTTCAACCCGACCCTTCCCTCAGGGATGTCAACAAAATCCCTATACACTCTTCTATGGCCGATTTATAGATTTACGAGCCCATAAAAATAGCAAATAACAAATGGTGATACAGTAAATATAACTTCAACCCTATTCCGTTATAGTTAGGATCCAATTTTTGTTAAAATAAATATTTGATGCGGCTTTGTACATCCTATTGTCATATGAAAATGATGCTATAATCCGATTTATTGTAGCATAGAAATCTAATAAAATTTTGTAATAATCATTATTATAATAATGATAATATTTTTGACATTCACACCAACTAGCGGCCCGTTCCGGCTTCGCACGGGTGGACAAAATTCTTTAATTTTTTTCTATTATTAAATATTATTCCGTTAGCGCCATCTAGCGTCCAATAAACTAACTACTTGCGGTTAACGCGTTGCTATGGTAACGTTATTGATACAATGGAAAAAAAGCGGGGAAAAGAGCGGACAGACAAATACACAAACAACAAATTTGTGTTCTTAGATTAAAGATTAATAGAAATATACAAAAATACCCATAACTCAGGTATAAATGCTCGTATTCATCATACAAACATCTGCCCCTTCCGGATTCGAAACCAGGAGCGTCAGTGCGAAAGGCAGGATCGCTACCGTTGCACCAAACGGTTGTGGAATTATTATTATAATCATATTATTATTATTATATTTTTATTATAATAAACCTTATGTTAATTATATTTCAACATGACATATATACATATACAAGCGAGATATTTAAGTTATAACGTAGAATATGAAATGTTAAGAATCTTCTGCGTCTCAGGCATTTTGTGATGCTACATTTTTATTTTTCTTCAAATATTCAAGGTATTAAACTCCTTTAATTCTTACTATTAAAACGTTTATTTTTATATGACCACACCAGGGAAATTAAAATATAGTTAGAGCTGAGTTAATATCTAAAGGCTTTAGTAAACAGAAAGTTACATGATCATAAGCACCTATACCAATAGACGTACGAGTATTAATTTTCAGTCGAGTAATGTGTCTTAACTCCCGCCTTCTTTATCTGAATAAAGCTAACCTCATGTACTGTAACTTTTTTGAATGCAGTTTAGTCCAATGGCTACGCCGATGACCTACAAGTCTATAGACACTTCAGCATTTCTGAAATAACAGATGCGGTTCAAACTCTTAATCGCGATCTCAGGGCTGTGCAAGAATGGGCTTAATCTTTTGGCCTTATTGTAAATCCCAAAAAATCTCAGACTATTGTGGTTGGCAGCAGTAGATTGGTGAGTAGGTTGGATTGGAACTTGGTGCCACCAATCGTCTACAATGGCGTCACTATAGGATTTAATTAAAAAGTGAGAGATCTAGGATTGATTATTGACCGCAATATGACTTGGTCATCACACATTGCCGATGTGAGCAAGCGCATGCATTATTCATTCCACTCCCTCAAGCGTCTTCAATACAATACAATTCTTCCTTTCAAGACCAAAATAATGCTGGCGCAATCACTACTTCTTCCTCTTCTCGACTATGCTGATGTCTGCTATTTGGATGTGATTGAAGAACAGCTTAATAAACTGGAGACATTACAAAACTTGGCCATTCGCTTTATTTATGGACTACGTAAATTTGACCACGACTCACACTTTCGCAAGGAGCTCAAATGGCTACCGATTCGGCAGCGTCGTGACATGCACATCCTTGTCACCCTGTTCAACATTCTTAATAACCCTAATTCTCCTGCCTATCTTCGTTCCCGTTTCCGGTATCTTCCCCCACCTCTACGTTCCCAAAGGTCCTGCATCACTAAAGTGCTGGAGGTCCCTAGAAGCAACACTAACTTTTTGCAGAACTCTTTCTCAGTGCGAGCTGCGCAGCTCTGGAACTAACTCCCTAAAGTGATACAAGAATGTTTATCCATTTCATCATTTAAATTGAAACTGAAGGAGCACTTTCTGAATTTGTTAAAATAATCGAATCATATGGGTATTATTTCTAGATGTTGTCTCTTATTGTTATATAAGTAGCTATATGTATGTACATATAATTATAATATATATATATTATATGTATAAATTTATATGTTTATTTCTGTATATCATTTATTATTTAAACATTTATTTCACATGACTGCTTGTCTGCACTTAGTGACACCCACTTATACGACCAACCACACTTATTCTGGGTTGACTGGAAGAGATCTCTTTTATAGATAAGTCCACCCTTGCAAACAATATTACCTACATTTGTATATTATTTATCTTTTATGTGCAAAAAAGAATATAATAATAAAATTATTCAGTAAAAAGGTTTTAAGGCAACTAAAAGAGTATTTTCTTTTAAATAAGGATTACGCCAGGCTCTCTTTTTATTTTAAAAATTCTTATTGACGACCGGTCGATGCAACATAACTACGCTTAGTTTGAAACTAAATAATTGATGGAGTGAAAGAGATAAATGATAGTTGTTAATATTTTAACAGCTTTAACTTTGTATTTTACAATGGCAAAAAAATTAAATAAAGTAGCAGAAAGAGAAAATGCGGAAGGGGCAAAAAGAATCCGTTTAATTTTTATTTTTAATTTCTTATTTCCGCTTTGACCGCTTCTTCTTCGCCAGCCAATCCCTTTGCTGCAGCCGTCATTTGTTCCGTTGCACGCAGAAGTCACGACGTCGATTTATACTTAGTTAGATTTATATATAGTTATTTATAGTACACTTGCCACCTAAGGTAATTTTTGCTGTTTTAACAACCGAGAAGAAGACCTAGCGCTAAATAAAAATAATCTGTTCACCGAAAAATTCAAAGTTCAATCATGAGGCATAGATGTGATGTGATGCGAAGGCAACACAAAGGAACTTGAAACACAATTGCAAAGTTATTACGCAGACAACTAGCTCAGCTGCAGTACTTCCCTTTTCACCTTTCTAACAACAGATACTTGTTGACTTTGTTGTAATCAACGAAATAATTATATCATAACACTACTATTATTTTGATAACAGAATAATTTTGTTTTTTTTAATTTGTAGATTATGTATGGTGACTACGTATTTTATTCGTTACTTCTGTTAAAGTTGACGAATTTCTTGCGCCCATTCTTCTTGTCAGTTAAAAGACGTCCTGAATGGGTGGTAGGTAAAAGTGTCGGACGATTCAAAACAACTTATTTTACGTGCATTTGAATAAAGTTATTTTCATTTCATTTCACCGATTTAGTGGCGAAACCATACTGTTCCTTCAATATTTCTTTTTTTAAACTTCTATTTTTTTAACCCCAATATCCACAATTACTTCATCCATGTCACTAACCGTGTTTCACATACCGTACTGCGAACAAAATAATCATATAAATAACTCTATCCCAACTCAAAACTAGAGACAATCATGAAACAAACATACAAACTTAGGGGTTGAGTTTGTGTTATAATTGGGTTGGGTTTTGATTTAAAGCCTGTCCGTTATTATTTGAGCAATGCAGCGTAATGCAGTTACAAAATGACGCCGACTCCGATGCAGTTGTAGAATTAGAATCATTATAACAATTGCTGATTCATGATTCCGATACCGCGTTCGGATACAAGTCATTTCCAAAATCAGTGGTCGCCTATATTAACGAGAATGACTTTTAGCCGCTAATATTCGCTCAACACGTATTTGTAATATTATAAAAAACATTAGCCAAGAAAAAAGCTTACTTTCCTATTCAAAGTAGGTCACTTTACAAGCACTTGCGAAGTTTAAAAAAAAAGCTTTCCGAACTTTTCGCAGTCCGTCTCGGCGAAATATCCAGCAAGTGATTTTTTTCTCACTTTCCTCGACGAAACTTTGAAGTGGCTGAGTTTCGGTTTATCGGGGTCACCTTTAACATCTACCCGATTTTATATTAAAAATAAAAGTATGCTTGAATCTGATAATTTAAATACTTTTTATGTACATTCTTTAATACTTGTATTGAATGACTTTGTTTGTGTATTTATATATGGTAATGGTACTATAGTTGCTATATACTTTATTATCTCTACTATATAAAAGAAGGATTTTGTGGGTTTGTTACCATATATAGTTACCATAGGTCTAAGAATAACAGTTTTTATAATCAATTAACGTTACCATAGCAACGCGTGGCCGGGTCAGCTAGTTTCACTTAAAAGATAAGATACAGACAACATTTTTAAGTAATACCTATTTTAGGCGTACACAGCACTAACAATTTAAATTGCGTTTACCTTCTAAACATTATACGACATTGACGACTGTTTGGTGCAACGGTAGTGATCTTGCCTTTCGCACCGACGGTCCTGGGTTTGAGCCCGGTAGAGGCAGATGTTTGTGTGATGAATACGACCATTTGTATCTGAGTCATGGGTATTTATATATATTTCTATAATATAATCATATATGTATGTTTATCCGTTACCCTAGTATCCATAACACAAGCCTTACTGTAGTCCAGGCAAATTGGTGTGAATGTAAGAATAATAATAATTATTATAGTTGTTGTTAAAGTTTTATTACGGTACATAAAAAAATATCACACAACATCACACACATTAAAGAATAAAGATCAATACTCAAATTTTAAAGAATTAAAGAAATAATTTTCATTTATTTCTTAACCGGCAATAGCAGAACATTGGTCTTAAATTAAGGCAATAAGTCGTGAAAAAAATCTTTAAGTTATTTTTATTTAGTTTATTTGGTGCAGCAACGGTTAGGAGGCCCCTCTTTTGTGGCCTATGTTTGTTTATTGAAGTAGCGAGGAAGTATTGTATAATGGTTGACGAGGCTATTGACTTCACAAATCAAAGGTTGCCCAGCAAATAATTAACCTGTCCCTTACTGTGACTTTTTTATTAGTCACAGCAGTCATTATATTACAGTGCGAACCAAAGAAATGAACGTAGATACGAAAAACAGCATTCACGTATAGTATGTTTATGTGGTGAGGAATAAAAAGATAAAGTCCACTTACAGTGTATATAATATTTACTGAAGTCCACAAACAATTTCGAACAGAAGGCACAGAAGGAAACAAGCACAAGACACAGCACAGCACAAAAGAAAGTCAGTTAAGAAAGGTAGAAAGTAGAACAATATGAAAGCACAAGTAAAAGCGAGAGAGAAAAGTATATAATGTAATGCGTTGCTATGTAAATCGGCGTAAGCAAAACAGCGTGCGTTGCGTCGTAGTTAGCTCGCGACTGGTTTTTATGATTCAGCGCAAGCGCAGCGGCCAGGTAGATAAGGAGAACAAAAGGGTGCGAGGGTCATGCGTATCGATATGTTTCCGATATCGACAAACTAATACACTGATGTTGAATAAATAAAGATAAATAAATATTGTTATTAAGTGATATAAATGTAAATATTATTTTGTAATAACATATTAAATATAAGTTTAAGATTTAAGTTATAATTAAGATTGTAATATAAATATATATATTAGGTTTTATAAATAATATTATATAAATATGTGTTAATAATATGTGGTAATATATAACAAGGTAGCCTACACCACCCCCCCCCCCCCCCCCCCCAGAGACCGTCAAGGGCGATAAAAATCTGTAAATTTCACTCGTCGCCCAGAACGTGTGATATAGTCTTTCTGAAGGTCGGGTATTGGTTCAGTTCCAGTTTTGGTATGGTCTGACAGTATGAAGGCCGGCTTAACGCGATCTATGGATACTGTTACCTCTTTTCCTTTTTGCAAGATTTTAAATATCTTGCCATCTCTGGACAAAACTTTGTATGGCCCCGAATAAGCAGGTTGGAGAGAGCCACGTGATGCGTCTTCACGGAGGAAAACGTGATCACTAGTTGCCAATTCCTTATAAATAAATACCTTAGGGTTGCCATGACGTGAAGCCGGAGTGGGTTGCAGCCTTGTAGCAATTTGCTTGAGGCGAGCGGAAAATTCTGACAGGTCCGTTGTACCACCGTCAGCAGGCTCGAAAAATTCACCCGGTAACCTTAACGGTTCACCATATACAAGCTCAGCAGATGAGCTTTGAAGGTCCTCTTTAAAAGCACTTCGAATGCCTAGTAGTACCCAAGGCAAAGACTCTGTCCATCTGTCATTCGCGTGGCAGACTATCGCGGCTTTGAGTTGCCAGTGGAAGCGTTCCACCATGCCGTTGCATGCAGGATGGTATGCAGTGGTCCGCTTATGCTCAAAACCAGCAGTTTTTGAACGGCATTGAAATAATGCCGATTCAAACTGTCGACCACGGTCGGTTGTTATTTGTGTTGGACAGCCGAAACGAGCGATCCAGGATGACAGAAGTGCCTTAGCCACGGTCTCCGCCGTGATGTCTTCTATCGGTATTGCTTCCGGCCATCGAGTAAATCGATCTACGGCGGTCAGGCAATACCGATACCCTTGTGACACTGGTAATGGACCCACTAGGTCTATGTGGATCTGTTTAAAGCGTACGCGCGGTAAAGCAAAATTGCCTAATGGCGCAATAACGTGGCGATTGCCCTTAGCCTTTTGGCACGCTAAACAGGCACGAGCCCACTGCTTGCAGTCTTTTCGAATCCCAGGCCAGATAAACCGCTCTGCAACTAGTTTTGCAGATGCACTGGTACCAGGGTGACTAATGGAATGTAGGCTTTCGAAGATTTGTCTGCGAAAGAATTTCGGAACAAAAGGCCTGGGTGTCGGTGTACTGACGTCGCAGTACAGGGAAACACGACTTCCAGGTATGGTCCGCTTCTCTAAACGCAGAGATGTACCTCCAGACAGAGTTTGTTGGAGTTCAGGGTCAGTTGGTTGACCTTCGGCTAAGGACTCGAGACTAACCGGCGCTCCCAGTTCCTCAATCCTCGACAAGGTATCGGCAACTACGTTATCCTTGCCAGATATGTGTCGAATATCAGTGGTAAACTGGGAAATGAAGTCGAGATGTCTATACTGCCTAGGCGAACAGTTTTTCTTCCTTTCGTGGAATGCGAAACTGATCGGTTTATGGTCAGTATAGACGACAAAGTGCCGGGCCTCGAGCATATGCCGGAAATATTTGATTCCTTCGTAGATGGCAAGTAATTCCCGGTCGTAAGGCGAATACTTTACCTGGGATGGGCTCAATTTTCGCGAGAAGAAGGCTAATGGCTGCCATGCGCCGTCTTTAAGCTGCTGAAGGACTGCGCCGATTGCCTTATCGGAAGCATCTGTCACCAAGGTAAGTTTTGCAGCGCAGTCAGGGTGCGCTAGTAAAGCAGCATTTGCAAGGCTATCTTTGCATGCTCTAAAAGCTTCAAGAGAATCGCCTGTCAACGTGATTGGCTGTGAGCCTTTAACAGAGCCTATCAGTAGAGCATGTAAGGGGGCCTGGATTTCGGCGGCGTGGGGAAGAAATCTTCGGTAGAAGTTTAGCATGCCCAAGAATGCCTTGAGCTGACGCACAGTCGTAGGAGTCGGGAACTCTTTTATGGTCTGCACCTTGGAGTCCAGTGGTTTAGAGCCGCTTTCAGAGATGGAATAACCTAAGAAAGTTACCTCTTTGGCTCCGAAGACACACTTAGCCGTGTTCACCAGCATTCCGTAGTCCTTGAGCTTGGTGAAAATTTGGCGGAGGTGCTGTTCATGCTGCTGCTCGTCCTTAGAGAATATCAGTAGGTCATCTAAGTAACAGTACGTAAAATTAAGCTCTCTGGTGACCTCGTCCATAAACCTTTGGAAGGTTTGGCCCGCATTCCGAAGTCCGAAGGTCATGAAGGGAAATTCAAAGAGACCAAACGGTGTTGTGATCGCGGTCTTCGGAATGTCGGCAGGACTGACAGGTATCTGATTATAAGCTTTCAGTAAGTCTAAGGTGCTGAAAACCTTACAGCCAACAAGATTATGAGCAAAGTCATGTATATGTTTAATCGGATATCTGACAGGTACTGTACGGGCGTTAAGCATTCGGTAATCGCCGCAAGGACGCCAGCCGTTGTCTTTCTTCGGCGCTAGATGAAGAGGAGATGCCCAAGGGCTCTTCGAAGGTCGAGCTGTCCCATTGGCGAGCATCGACTGGAACTCCTGTTGTGCAATTTTTAATTTGTCTGGAGCTAACCTACGGGGGGTGCAAGAAACTGGAGGGCCTGGAGTCGTGCGTATATGATGGACGGTGTTGTGTGTGATATTGCGGTGTGTACCAGTTGGTCGAGTAATCTCGGGAAATTCGTCAAGAATTTTGTGGTACCGAGTCTCACCAGTCACGATCTTTACAGAAGATATATCGCTACATCTAACTACTTTGGCTACGGATGATACAGAAGTTGTACTATCTAGTAAGCGTTTGTTACGACAATCTACAATTAGGTAATAGAAATTTAAAAAGTCTACGCCTATTATAGGCTTAGTGACATCAGCCACTACAAAACGCCAATTAAACACTCTACGCAAACCAAAATTTAAATTTAAATGTACATAACCGTATGTGGCAATACTGGATCCGTTCGCAGCACACAAGTTGTAGTCCGTCTTGGCACGACGATCACGAAGAAGGGACCGGGGGAAGACGCAGAGGTCGCTTCCAGTATCGACCAAGAACTGCACCTTCGAAGCTCGATCCATGACAAACAGGCGACCAGTAGTTAAGGTAGGGCTGTCAGCAGTCGCCATTATTGACCGCCCCTGGCGTTTCCCGTCTTGTAGTCGCAGGGGGTTACGCATTGGTTAGCTTTCTCACCAAACTTGTGATGGTACCAGCATACCGGGAACTTTCGGTAGTTTGACTGGGAGCGTCGCGACCTCGATGCCGATCTACGATGAGGTGATCTGGAAGATCTTGTGTGGCATCTGCTGCTCCTGTCCGAGGCTAGCTTCTGAAATTGCTTCCGGAGCTCAGCAACCTCTCTGGTTAACGCGTCTATCGCCGAACCAGGACTGGCATGGCTGGTGGACGCAATTGAAGGTGATGGACTGGCCAGCTCGTGGATACGATCGGCCAAGTCTGCCAGATCATCGACGGAAGATGAAGGTGGTGGGCTGCGAGCACTGTCTGGATCCCATGCGAGAGGCGACTCACCCAGATGGTCCTTAAAAAATCGTCAGGAACGTTAATGCCGGCAAGGCTTTTAAGGTGACCCAGGAATTGCGAGGGCTTTCGATCTCCGAGCTCCTCATGCATCAAAAGTTGTTTCAGCTTCTTCTCTTTCGACGCCGTAAGCCGTTTAATCAGCTCGGTTTTCAACTTTTGGTATTTATCATTTGTTGGTGGGCTGATTATAAGGTCTTTGACTTCTCTCGCGAACTGGTTGTCCAACTGGCTTATAACATAGTGGAACTTAGTGGAGTCATTGGTAATTCCAGATATGGCGAACTGCCCCTCCACTTGCGCGAACCAGATCTCAGGTTCTTCGGGCCAAAACGGCGGCAATCTTGTGCCGACTTTAAAAACATCGACATTGGGTATCGACTCATGCCCATCACTATTATTTGACCGCGTGGATGACATGGCGGTTCCTTGTGCGTCTTGAAATTCCTTTTCCATTGTCCAAAGGCGGGGTCACCAATATGGTATGTTTATCTGGTGAGGAATAAAAAGATAAAGTCCACTTACAGTGTATATAATATTTACTGAAGTCCACAAACAATTTCGAACAGAAGGCACAGAAGAAACAAGCACAAGACACAGCACAGCACAAAAGAAAGTCAGTTAAGAAAGGTAGAAAGTAGAACAATATGAAAGCACAAGTAAAAGCGAGAGAGAAAAGTATATAATGTAATGCGTTGCTATGTAAATCGGCGTAAGCAAAACAGCGTGCGTTCCGCGTCGTAGTTAGCTCGCGACTGGTTTTTATGATTCAGCGCAAGCGCAGCGGCCAGGTAGATAAGGAGAACAAAAGGGTTATGTACATGGGCGCGCGACTAGTGTGAGGGTCATGCGTATCGATATGTTTCCGATATCGACAAACTAATACACTGATGTTGAATAAATAAAGATAAATAAATATTGTTATTAAGTGATATAAATGTAAATATTATTTTGTAATAACATATTAAATATAAGTTTAAGATTTAAGTTATAATTAAGATTGTAATATAAATATATATATTAGGTTTTATAAATAATATTATATAAATATGTGTTAATAATATGTGGTAATATATAACAAGGTAGCCTACACACGAGTCAAGTCGTCGAGGCAGTCAATCGTTCGTCCACCGCTAAACATAGGCTTCCCCCAAGGATCTCCATAGTGACCGATCCTGCGCATCCAGGTGCTTCCCATGACCTTCACCAGTACGTCGGTCCACCGAGTGTGAGGTCTGCCTACTCTGCGTTTTCCGGTCCTTGGTCGCTTTTCTGCCCCAGCGGCCATCAGTTCTACAATTAACATACCCCGCCTACTGCCGCTTAAGTTTAGCAGTTGTGCGGGCTATACCGGTTACTTTGGTTTTCCTAAGGATCTCCGTATTTCTGAAGTCAAGTAAAAATTTAATCATATCTATGGAATATTACCTTCTCATTTTAAACATTTTTAATTTTTTACTAATCAAAAACGAGTAAAAATAATGCATAGAAAAATGGCAGAAAACAATCTTGCAATTTCTACTATAGGGGCGGCAGTTTTCTCCTTAGGAATTAAGAGTTTCAAGTAAGAATAGTATGCCTCTCTATGCCTAATGAAAAGCAGCTAGGTATAACCTGATTTGTCACCAGCTTTTTATCTGACATATAAATCGCCGCAAACATAAAAAACTTACTCAGATACAAATTTTCTAAAAGCGTCAACAGCCCTTTTCCTACCTTATTTGAAATTAAAATGTATCAAAGTAATAATATGCAGACATGAGTCACAAAAACACGAATCCAGTTAATTTTAAAATGAAGCAGTCAAGAGCAGATCCTTCTGTGAAGGTACCCTTATCTGGCATGACAAGGGTTGCCGAACAAAATATAGTGTCTTAAACACTTTGTCTTTGAACGTTTTTATACTTATAAAATATAAGCTTTGACTATAAGAAGCTACACCGATCTCTGATTGTATTATATACACATAGTATATAGACTCTAAAAATCTTTGTTGCTTATGAACAACGGAAAAATTGTAAGCAAACACTCCTATAAGCACTGTGACTGAAAACAGCTACTCCAGATAAGCATTCAGTATATTTTTAAATCTTGTATTATTATTTTATTCTTTTTAATTATTAACTCAACGAAGTAACCATGTGTTTCGCAACAATCGGATAAGCCCAATACAAAAGTGAAAGTTGCCGAAAGTTGACCTGAAAGTGCACCTAGTAAGTTGAAAGTTGTTTAAGCGTGGATTGTCATCGAGTTCTGAGCTACCCTGCAAGTTTCAACTTGCTAGGTGGTCGGGAAGCGCCTCGAAATTGAGATACAAGATTCCAACCGGACAGACAAGACGACAGACAAGAAAGCGACCTAAGAAAAACGTGGGAAAAATCTAAAAGTGTTTAAAGAGGCAGACGTAATCGGAAGTTTAAAATACAAAGTTAAATAATATCGTATACTTGATCATCCCCCGATGAACCCGACACTCGATAAGCACCCTCGTCACGCACTCGACTTCCTTTGGTTCACCAGTATAGAGAGGTTTTATCAGGTCACCTATCAATTTGAATAACATCCTATACTGTTAACGCATTTTTAATTCTGCCGTCCTAATGAAAAACGCTGTAACGAGTAGCGATGTAATTTGGAGAAAAAGGCGGGCAGAGATTTTTCTTCTGCTTTTTGACAAAAAAATATTTTTTCAAAGAATTCTAAACTAGTCAAAAAGCAAAAAAAAAACTCTGCCCGCCATTTTCTCCAAATAAAGTCACTACTCCTTACTTACTGCGATTTTCGTTAGGACGACAGAATTGGCATTATCATACGCTAAACAAAATACATATATGAATTAAATATCAAGTTTATTTTAGGATTGCTCACTTTTTACTTTTGGGGAGGTTTGAACCCCTTCCCCTAACCTGTATCCGCTACTAGTGGTCTATCACCTTACTAAAAACCGTTTACAAGACCTGGAAAGGATTCTTAACGTTTAGATAGATAAGCAAACAAAATTTTTAATATCGATTTTCACTATTTTTAATAACTTTGCTTAAACTTACTTTGGTTACCAGAATAGAATTGAATGGTCCAACGAATTATATTCCATGTTATTTATAAATATATATATTTACTAATATCCCTACTAATATTGTAATGTGAATGTAAGTTTGTTTGTTATGCTTTCACGCAAAAACTACTAAAACGATCATCATGAAACTTCGTACATATATTCTTGGAGGTATTAGAAGTAACATAGGATACTTTTTATTGAAAAAAAATACGCTTTAATTCGGGCGAAGCCGCGGGTAAAAACTAGTATTTTATAAATGAAACTGTTTATCGAATGATTTATCGAAAGATTACAAAAAAAAAAAAAAAAAACGCCGAGCTGTGCACATACTCTGCTTTTTTGTTTTTAATTTTAATTGCTAAGACTTGTTATTTCGTGCTGAAACTATTCTTTGTCGTAGGCTAATGTGACAGTGAAAGTGTCCAAGTGTTTGCAGTGTCGGGGTCGACTGTTTTAGTGAAATAATTGATTATATCTTCTCACTGATTTACTATAATTCTTATACAGAGAGGGTAAACTGTTTTTTAATAAAACACATTCTGCCCTCTTTCTCGATATTAATTTGCGATATCTCGCGGTGAGAAACAAAACTACATATTTGTGGGGCGAGCGACGCCATCTAGTTGCTAGTCAATAAACTATTTGTCCTAAAAGCACACTACACACCTTCGCAGATTTGTACACCATCTAGTGTCTTTTAGTCGAACCTCGAACATAAACGTCGAACAGAGCCATTATAATGCAGAACTGCGGAGGATGCGGCAAGTTTGTTTCGGCGACAGGGGCCGCCACTTGTAGCATCTGTCTTGCTAAATTTCATAAAGCCTGTTTAGCGCTAGGAAACAAAGCACAAATAAGTAAGGTCTGGGTATGCCCTAACTGTAAAAAAAACCCACGAAAGGGCGACGAAACTCCCGTAAAGGGCATCTCCGTTGACACCGCGGAGCAACATGACGCCGGCGAGCGCTCCCCGGGCTCTCATCGGGTTGCGATGGAGGCCCGAACCAACGTTCGCGATAACCCGGATTCCTCCGGTATGGGTGAATTCCGGCAGGAATTTCTTCTTGGCATGGCCGAGATGCGAGAGTTCCGGAAGGAGATGGCCTTGCTGCACGACTCTTTGGCTGCCATCACGTCGCGTCTCGATTCCGTCGAGCGGAGATTGGACGTACTAGAGCAGCGTCAATCGGAAAGCAGTTCCGAGAGCATCCTCGAGCTGGAGCGCACCATCTCGCAGCTGAAGCAGGAGCTCAACGACCGAGACCAAGAGGCGTTGCTTGCGGACCTCGAGATCGGCCACTTGCCCAAGGAGAGGGGGGAGAACGTCGTGCACGCCGTCGTGGCGCTCGCGGGGCGCATGGGACTGACGCTGGACGCGCGGGGCGCATGGGACTGACGCTGGACGCGCGCGACGTGGTGTTCGCCGAGCGTGTGGGCCCGCCCCCAGCGGAGGCGGGGGGCCGCCCGCGCCGCGTCGTGGTGCGCCTGGCGCGACGCTACCTGCGCGACGAGATGCTGCGCGCTGCTCGCGTCCGCCGCACGCTCACGGCCGCCGACGGGGCTCGCATTTTCCTCAACGAGCGGTTGTCACGCCGAAATCGTCAGCTCTTCCATAGACTCCGCGAGGAGTGTCAGCGATACCAGTGGCGTTACTCGTGGACGAAGCGTGGTCGGATCTTCGCTCGTCAGGGTGAGGGGAGGCCTGTTTTTCAATTTCTTTCAGAAGAGGACTTCGCCCGCGCTTTTGGCCGCCCGGTATCTGGTACATGATGACCTAAAATGCATGCATTTTAATAAAAAACTTATTCTGCTTATTGTTTACTCGACACATATCTCTTTGCCCATCTTTCGATATTTACCTAAGTGCCCCAATGTTCTTTTTCTTATATCTGCCAAATGTCAAATGTTTCTCTATTATGTTAGTTTCTCTATATGTTATAGGTTTATGTGTGCGGGGCCTACAAAGAAAAAAATAATATTTTTATTGAATATTTATTTCATGACAACCATAGCCAAACAAAAAGGCAATTTTCAATATAAATTTATCGCCACATTTATATTATTACTTATCTACAGGTATGCAATGTATATATTTACTATTAATTTCCATATACATCACTATGTTTATCACATAACATCAATATTTCATATCAATAATCTGTGTATAAATCATTACTATAATAATACAAAATCATTATTATATATTAAAACTGTATTAGAATCATATAAATATCAAATGCACTCACTAACTAATTATAATAACAATGCTCTCAATTCATTAATAAGTTTATGTAAGAAATATTTTATAACTTTTTATTTTTGTCTGTTTTTTAGAATATCACTTAAAAACAATTTATAGTAATGGGTTCTAGAAATTTAAAAGTTGGAATTTTCAATGCTGGTTCATTAGGCACAAAACATGAAGAATTTATAGTAGCTATGCAGGACCTGGTTCCCGATATTATGGCAATTAATGAGACATGGTTGAGGTTTGGACAGGATGACATTGCACCTGGGCTGCCGGGCTACCGCTTGCTGCATACGCCAAGGTCTGACGGCCGCCGTGGCGGTGGGGTTGGTTTTTACATTCGTGGAGGTATGTACGTTCGGGTGTGTCACCACCCCATAGCTGCAGCGATTGAGCAGATGTGGTTAAGTCTGCGCGTTAACAATAAAAATGTAGCCGTTGGGACCGCTTACAAACCACCAAATCAGGACGTAAATACCTTTCTTGATGCTATTACTAATTCTGTCATCTCTATGGCCAAGCATGACAGTGTAATTTTACTAGGCGATTTTAACATAGATCTTCTTACTCCTAGCTGTGGTAAGGTTAAGCTGTTTACTAAATTCTTACACAGTGTTAACTTGACACAATTGGTTGATAAGCCGACACATTTCACGGATCATAGTCAAAGCCTGATAGATGTGATATGTACAGATGCGCAAGCTACTCATGTAAAGGTCACATATTCTCCAGATTTAGGACATCATGCAATAGTTCTGGCAGAGTTCAAATTTAAAAAAGATAAACTGACCCCACAGTGGGTAACTTACAGGCCAATGAGAGATATTATTGTAGAGCAATTTGACAGGGACCTTAGCTGTTTTCAGTGGACAGACCTCTGCAAGATAGAGGATGTTGACGCCCTAGCCGAGGCGTTCACAAACTGTGTGAGAATGCTGTTTGATCTCCATGCGCCTCTCAGAAAGAAAAAAATCAAACATCCCTCTTACGTATGGATAACAGACACTATTAAGGATATGATGCGTATCAGGGACAAGTACTACAAAGAAGCCAAAATTAGCAACTCATCAGCTAAGAGAGAAAGTTACAAGGTAATGAAATCCATAGTAAACACGGCTATAGAAAATGAAAAAAAATACTTCTTCAATAATGAAATTAACAAAAATTTACACAACACCAAAAGATTATGGAAAAATTTAAAAGACACTGTTGTTCCATGTAAGAAGAGCAAATTAGAACTGCCTTCTTTTTTAAATGACCCACACAGTATAAACACGCATTTTCTGAATGTCCCAGGTGACAACAGGGTGTCCATCTCGCAATTGACTTTCTTTGAACATCACAGATTCTGTGCCTCAGCTTTCTCTCTGCAGAGGGTGGATGAAGACACTGTTTTGAAAATTATAAAAAGTTTTAAGTCAAACGCTCAAGGTGACGATGGAATATCACTGGAAATGCTACAATTGACCCTGCCGCAGTCTTTGTCAACCATCACAGCCTTGATTAATAAATCCATTGAGGAGGGTACCTTCCCTAAGAATTGGAAGATTGCTGTCGTCAAGCCGCTTCCAAAGAATAGCCAGCCTGAATCTGTTCATGACCTTCGGCCTATCAGTTTATTGTCCTGTGTCTCCAAGGTCCTAGAAAAAGCGGTCTATGAACAGCTCACCAAATACATTGAGGACAACGACATCCTGCCCCACACTCAATCTGGATTTCGCAGAGGCTATGGTACTGCTACGGCCCTAGCAGATGTGGTGGATAACCTTTTGGCAGGTCAGGACCAGGGAATGATCAGCGCTATGGTATTGCTTGATTTTTCACGTGCTTTTGATTCAATAAATACAACACTTTTGTTATCAAAGCTATCGTATTATGGAATTGACTCTAAAGCAATCAAATGGTTCGATAGTTACCTTTCAAATAGGCGACAGTATGTTGAGCTTCCTGGAGCAAATGGGGACAAAATACAATCTAGTCCACTTCCGGTCACCCGTGGAGTTCCCGAGGGGTCCATTTTGGGGCCAATTCTTTACATTTTGTACAGCACAGATATAACTGAAATCATAATTCACAGTCAACATCACTTGTACGCTGACGACCTGCAGCTGTATATCTCCTTCCCTTTATCAGACCATGCTGTAGCTGAAGCTAAATTAAATGAGGACATGGCTCGGGTGGCTGCTTGGTGTGAGTCAAACTGTCTAACCCTCAACCCCAAAAAGTCAAAACTAAAATTGTTTGGTAGTAGGTATAATTTAATTAGTTTTAATGAAAACGGTCATTGTTTTGACATTTCACTGAAAGGGGAAAACATCAAACGTGTGGAGAAGATTAGAAATCTGGGGCTGGTCTTGGATGATTCCCTCAATTTTGAGACTCACATAGGTGAATGTGTGCGCAACTGTTTTTATCGGCTCAAGTTATTATACAAAGTAAGACCATACTTGTGTGAGAAACTTAGAATCAGACTATGTGAATCGCTGGTCCTGTCCAGGCTGAACTACTGTGACACGGTGTATGGGCCATGTCTATTAGCCCGGACTAAAAAACTTATACAACGTGTACAAAACTCCTGTGCTAGATTTAGTTTTCAAGTACCACCTAGATCACATGTGACCCCTTTTTTAAACTCTGCAAATCTACTCAAGATGGAGGCTCGCAGAAGTCTCCATCTCGCGTCATTGTTATTTGAAGTACTTAATACAGAAAAGCCACGATACCTCTTAGATAAACTCATATGGGCGCAAGAGCGTAGGCATTATCCAAAAAGAAAATGTAAATATATATTCTGTACTCCGAAGCATCGTACGATGGCTTTCCGGGGATCGTTTAGGTACGCCGCCTCTCGGTGCTGGAATGACCTTCCGCCGCCGATGCGTGAACTGAAAACAAAATACGCTTTTAAAAAACAGCTCAAGAAGCATTTTCTAATGAAGCAGAAATGTCACACAAATATATAAACCAGCTTACCTCTGTTTTCTTCACGTCAAGCTCAACGTAGGTATGTGCAATGGATTGCGTCCGGCTACCGATGAGGCGAGTTGCCTATCACACCCTTGGCGGACATTGAGTAGTATGGAGTCTTTCCATTTCCTTTCCAATGATTCATTGCACTCGAAATATATAACACAGCACTGACCCCGCTTCATTTTAATCGCTTATATGTACCAACCATTCGACTAATCACCATGCGGTACTTGCGTGGCATTTTTGACGTGGCAATTGAGCCCTTTTTAGTCATGTCAAAATGACATCACAGATTAGGTATCGGTTGCTACGTAGAGTAACGGCAAATGAATCGGGCCATGCTGCCGCTTGGCCGCTTTTACTTTTTAATTCTTTAATGATGTATGTGAACATTTATTATTAATATTTTAAATTTGTGTGTGTGTATATATTATATATATATATATATATATATATATATATATATGTGTGTGTGTGTATATGTGTATATATGATTGCTAGTTTTATTAGTTTTGATATTATTTTATAAGGCGCTTTTTTATTTTTTTTTGTCACTGGTTTTAACCCTGTCAGAATAACAGCGCCTCTGTGTCTATTCTGCCCATCTGTGAAGGACACAGAGGCAAAAATGCTGAGGCAGGGTATTTTGTTGCCCCGCACATTAGTTTTAATCTTTTTTTTTTTTTTTTTTTTTTACTTTTGTATTTTTTCTTCCATTGTCTGTCCCTTATTTTGTTTTTTCTCTGTTTCTTTAAGTGCGCGTGTGTCAATAAATGTTTTTTCTTTCTTTCTTTCTTTCTATTTATATTAGCATATACATTTTTAACACATTTTTCTATCAAATAAAAACTTTGCAAATTTGCTTAACCTCCACAATTTGGGTCGACCTCGCTAAACTGTCTTATCTAAACATAATTTTCTGTAATATACTAGCATATATTGTAAAAGCTTCATTATATTTTAATATTTTCTTCCTCCAACGAATATAAGTGACTCGTGATTTATAAGCAATTGAACTTCAACGAAAATTAACTCATATCGAGTTTGAAATAATGGTATATCGATAAAGGAATATCCCAAAATTAAAAAACGACAGCTTGACAGAGAATGATGGTGGTAAATTAATTTTGGATTTTTTTACTTATAACATTTTAGGTACGGAGTCTGAAACAAACTTTGCATTTCTTATAACAGAAAAAAATTATAAATTAATAAAATGGTGAATTCACAGAAAATGTTATTATCCAACGAATTAGTTTATTTTTTTAGTTGTTCCAAACTTATTAATAAAGCTTTTTCAGTAATTAAATTTATTTATCAGCATATCTTGGCTTAGTATAGAATTACTTATTTATACAGAAAATATGTCTATCCAAAGTACCAACTAAATAATTTGATAATTTCGCTTAATTTTACGTACATTTTTGTGTTATTTTTGTTAGTAAAAATAATACTAAAATATTATTATTATAATTTTAGAAAAATCGTTAATAATTAAAATATACTAAAAAGTTGAAGGAGCCAGTGAAAAAAAAATGTTCTGGGTAATAAGTATTTAGGAACAAAGCAGCAATATCATAGTTAAGAACTTAACATGTGATTAAAGTTTTTTGTGTCGTAATTGTTATTTGAAACAAGAGTAATGCTTTGTGGGATTATTGGTCACTGATGCTTTGGAACTGCCATGACGAGATTGTGTCTCTGCTGATTAGGTTATGTACTTAGATTTTTATAATTTATGGAAAAGTCTAAATGGGTAAGAGCCTCAATTTGCCTGAAGGAAGTGGATTAAAATTTCACCGGAAGTGAATATTTTGAACACATTTTTCATACATTTTGAGTTCCGAAGATCGAATACTAAAAACAAAAACATTAAAAAAAATTGTTTTAGTTACACTAACACTCAAAAGATGGCTCTGTTCTGCTCATTACATATATTGCATGGCGATATTTATTTATTTATACGTTTTCTTAGGAGCGTTTATTATTGAGTTAGTCTCGCACTGCCCCTCTTCAAGATGACGGTCGCTTCCGGTGAAGACTTATTGCAGGGAAGGGTCCCTGTACAAATCAAGCACCAGTGGTGTTTAGTCATTAAGAGTCGAATATAATCTCCGACTGCCTGCAGTGAGGGTGACTATGAGGTTTCACGACCTGCCACACACTACATAAATATGTTATTTTTAGTAATCTATACATATCAATAAAATTGGACTGTCTGTTTGTAATATTGAAATAACCGTTTTTTACTACGTGCATATGAATATATATACGGTACATACACCAAAATAATTTTTTTTACAATTTTTGTCTGTCTGTTTGTTCCGGCTAATCTCTGAAATAGCTGGACCAATTTTGACGGGACTCTTATTGGCAGGTAGCTGATGTAATAAGGAGCAACTTAGGCTTCTTTTTATTTAGAAAAAAATCTTTGAAATTACTGTGCCACAGCAACGCGTTGCTGGGTCATCTAGTATAATATATAAATACTCATGACTCAGATACAAATGCTGGTTTTCATCCCACAAATATCTACCCCTTCCGAAACTCAAACCCAAGACCGTCGGTGCGAAAGGCAGCATCTCTACCATTGCACCAAACGGTCGTTATAATTTTAGTTGTACTTACACTATTCTTTGATCAATGTTCTACAATTGCTAAACTCATTGTTTTACTGTTAGATTTTATTTTAAGGACATTGTAGCTGCAAAATGTCATAGATTCTCAAACTTAAGCCTTATTAATTATTAAAAAGTAGTTTTTTTGTATTAAAGTTTACTATGAAAAAAATAAAGCGGATTTTGCCCTTCATCTAATATAAAAAAATAAGATAAAATTATCAGAAATAGTTTTTTTAAACTGCATGCTTAATAAAGAGTTATCGGAAACTGGAAAATATTTCTATAAATCTTTAGTGAAATATAAACCTTTTTATATTGTTCATACATACTCGTATTAGTGCCTGTCTTTCTCAAACTGACAGCTGAAAAGTTAAAAAAATCTCTCATTGAACAAAACTTTTAAGTTGGAATAGCAAATACTATTTATACAGGGCCATTTTATAAACACCATCCAAATTTATATATTATATTCTTTGAAGAAAGTAACGAAACAAGATTTTTTTCTTTTAATATCACTCAGTACTAAAATATTAAGTTAAGCCTACACAAAGTTATCCGAGGAAAACTACCGATTGCTGTCACAGTCACGCTACGCACGGTGTTGTAGCAGATGATAACACGACCCCCGCCCCGCCCTCCCGTATTTCATTGATACATTACAATGATTTTCATAAGTTGCAAATTTAAACGAAAAAAAATAGGAACGTCAAATTGAAGAAGAGATAAGTTTTTTGTTCTTTGATTATAACAATATTAATCGATAACACTTTTAATAAATAAAAAATGTACATAAAAGTAAGCCACACCATATGCACTTACATCGCATTTTTTAAAATTTAATCAACTTATGTACAATAATTGGTTGGAGTAAAGCAAAGGTTGTTTCTTAACCACAGAATCTAAAAAAACACAGGGATCGCAAAGGCAATTCGAAAATCGCAAAAAAAAATGCAGTGCCAAAACCTTAGTACCTTCTTACCTAAGTTATTTTTGTCTATTTTTCACGATAGGATAAAGAAATGTATAATTAATAGTTCTAAAAATATTTTTGTGAAAAATTTCACAAGTCTTAGCCGCCCTGAACACATTTTGCTTTACTCCAACAAAATAATTAATTAAAAATCCAAACAAAATACACTTACATGAAGTTTGAAAACAATCACTTTACCTTAAAGTGTAGGTAATTTCTCTCTAAACAGTCTTGCACGTTTATGAACATTGTCTTTAATTGTATTACTTGTTTTTTCACTTTGTCACTTCGTTAAATGCACGGATTATATTCATATTTAAGTTTTCGAGGCTTTGGGCCTTCTTCACATAAACCCGTCGTTCAATTTCGCCCTCGATTTCAATTGTAAGTGTGAAAACATTTCGTTAGGTAGATAATTATGCGACATAAATGCGTGAACGCAACATTGTACATCGCGGAAAGTCCGCGGGTGACTGATTTCATTGCGCCGATGTCGTTACAACTTGCGCGCGCAGCTCGGTGGGGCGCTTCGGGCGGTCGGTCGTTCAACTGTAAATACCTATTTTGCCAGTAACCAGCTGTTGTAATAATTCGCTCGGACAAAATTTTTTTTTGCGGAAATTTTACCTCCCAATTTTTTTTCATAAATGAAGTGTTTGAATGATATCTTATGCCTAGAAAAAATTTGAATGGTGTTTATATAATAGCCCTGTATATCGCTTCTCAAAGATCACTTAACATCTAGTATAGATAATTTTCGAAACGTATATAAATTTTGTATCGTCGACTCCAAGGAAGGGTATTATGTAAATATATTGAGTGTTGCCAACTTTTTGCCTGCACTGCTCTACAAGATATCTTCTTGGAATCGTTGAATTTATTTCGCCATGAATCCGTAGCCAGTGGACCATGATAATTTAATCACGTCCCTCCATTAATTTATCACAGGCTTGCTGAGGATAATTGACGTTACTTAGTTTAAACTACGTTCAATATTAAATTTATTGTAAAGTCAGCTTGTATTCAATATTTTTACAGGTTCAGATATTGAGACTTATAAAATTTTATTTCTTATAATTAATAAATAAATAAATATCAGAATAAAACACGTGATCACAGGATGACTGATCATCATCCTGTGATCACGGCTCCTGTAAAGGAATCGAAACGTCAGGATTAAATATAAAATAAATCATGCACAAAAATCCGTAAAAAGTGTTTTATTCTGATGTGTAATGTGCGCGGAAGTGTAATAACTAAATAAATAAATATTTTTTACATTCAACCAATTAGCCTAGCCCAAAGTTAGTAATGTAAGGCTTGTGTTATGGATACTAGGATAACAGATAGACATACATATATCATACATAGATATGTAATATTCATTGAAATATATGCAAACACCTCACTCAGGTACGAATGCTCGTATACATCATACAAACATCTGCCCCTTCTGGGATTCGAACCCAGGACTATTGGTACGAAAGGCAGGATCGCTACCGTTGCACGAAACTGTCGTCATATTGACATACTTTGACTTTATTCATTCTACACAAAGAAAGAATAAAACACATTTATTAACGTCACAATATAAGTACAAATAATTATAAAAAACAGACATAACACTGAACACAAAAAAAAAAAATGCAAAGCTGATATTTGGACCCTATCTCAGCTGAGTCATTCCAAGATGGTATGACCCAAAGTTACAAAAGCACTAATGTTCTGATAGGGTCACAGAAGTAGAAGTACGAGTACCTTCCTTCAATTGGGAAAATTTTAATGGTTGACTATCGTCGCTCAATAACACTATAACTGCTTAAATGATCTCAAGCAAGATCGGGGGCCAAGACAGGATAATAATAAACACTTTAACCGATTGCCACGAAAATTGTTGTTAGATACTGTAAGTTCTGGAAAGGCAACATTTTAATAATTAACTTAATCTCTTAAACTAAAACCTAAATAACTAACACAGTAATATGCGAGGGCGGGTCAAAAAGTTCGCGGAATGAGGGGTATGGAGGGAGAAAATTGGTGACTTTTTACTACCTGCACTAGTTGTGACACTCATTAAGAGTATAAATACTAAGTTTCAAAAAAAATAGGTCATAATTATATGAGCTACACATCAATCAACAAGTCAATCCGGAAGAAAATTTGCACCATGGAGAAAATTAAGCTTCGCGCAGTCATGGCTGCTGTTCAAAGAGTGGGCTTCGAAATCTTCCCTATAGCCCAGATTTAGCCCAAGGTGATTTATATTTTTTGTTATTTGTTCCCAAAAATGAAAAAAGAGCTTCGAGGGATGAAATTTTCCAACGATGAAGAAGTGAAGAGCGCAATTTCGGCCTTTCGGCCGACAAAGAGAAATCATTTTTTTTTTTTCGAAGGTATTAATAAATTTATTGATAGGTCTAATAAATGTATTAGAGTTAAGGGGGAATACATTGAGAAGGAAAAATAATTTTGTGTTTTATTTCTTACTTTTTACCCTCCATTCCGCGAACTTTTTGATCCACCCTCGTATTTATATATATATATATATATATCTTCTAAACGATGTTCCAGAAGTCCGCTAATTTACTCAGTCATCCAATAACCTTGCAGTTGTGGTAAGAAATTAACTCTTTAGACCGTTGCAGAATATCCCCATTGCGTACATAAATAACGGTCACAATAGTCCAACAACTCCCTGAGGTCGCTTCTTAAATCGCTTCTTAATTCGTTTCGCAGATTACTCCTTAATCACTGCAATCGTTTTTACAGGGATGCGAAAAATAATCAACTATGAAAAAGAAATAGTAATAATCGTTTTTATCTATTTAAATAACCGATGAATTAAATATCTTGATGGTAAAAAAAAATCTAAACTAGCGCCAAGACTCGTGACCTGATCGAAATTTCGTAAGACGGGGGAAGAGTAGACTGCCGGCGCGGCGTAGGAAAGGAAGTAATATCCCCTCTCTTTCTACCGCGCGCCGAAAATGTATGCCTGCTCCTGCTGTTTCATTTAAACGGCCCAGGGTGCTTGCGCGAGTGTGCGTGTGTGTTTGTTGTCATGTTTATGAACGTTATCGCAATAAATGAATATTGTATTTTACCACATAAATGATAGTACTTTTGTACCAATAAATTAACGCAATTCATACGAAATTAGTCGCTAATCATTTCAAAATTTCAAAAATACATAATGTTAATATTCATGTTTTCACTTCTACCGGCACTCCCGAAATGCAACCACACACAGCAATTATATTATCTAGCTCCAAACAGGTTATTTTCCCCATACAACATTCAAAGAAAATTCTTCATCTGAAGCTTTCATCTTCACCGATTTACTTTTGAGTTTAAATAATTGTAAATCATAAAACCCAATAACTCGGAATCATTTACTGACTTTAAAATAAAAATGACATTTTATGTAAAAAGTCACATACCTATTTCAAAATTATCACCTTCATTACCTATTTCAGAATCAGTCATAAATGTTCTAGATTCGTCGCGCCGAATCCGAATAAACCTCGAACAACTCGAAAGTTATTATTATATGTATAATCCTACATTTAGAACAATGTGTCAGCCATTATGTGACGTGGCAAAAACTCATTAGGCTTATGGAACATTTAATATCTTTGTTACATAAGATTCATTTCTTATATCACATGATAATATGAACCGACCAGCCGACAGCTAATTTGTATGGATATGATGTATGGGAGCCATTCATTAAGCATAATTTCAATTGATATAAAGTCACTTGGCATACTAATCAAAAGGCATAAATTCACATACATTGCAGGTTAAGTTAGGTTAGGTATTTTTTATTCATTACCAGCCAGCAAGCTATTTCAAATAATGCCAAATGATTAGTAAATTTCTGCGAAAAAAGTTAGACCCGTGATGTATATTTGGTTCCCTTTACAATTCTTACGACAAGAAAGAAAAAGTATTGTCAAATTCAATCACGGCTCTTAAAAGAACTTTAGCGCTACCCTTTCAAGATTTTCAGATCATTCCAAAAGGGTGGAGATTAATATTTTTGTCACGTTTCCGTATATTTCATGTAATTCTTCTGTGAACACTTATTTAGATAGTATTTTAAGGGTCTTCATGACCTAAGTGCGTGAAATAATTGAGAGTAATATAAAGCAAAGGACACAATAGCAGAAGGAATCAGGAATATAATTTTACCGATTAGCAAGGTACTTCGATGCGAGCAAAGAATTTAAGAGGTTTATTGTGCTTATGTGTAATGTACTTTTTGCCTGTTGCTCCACAGTCTCAAATGTTTAACACCTACTACTAACGACTTGAGATCGTGACTTTCTAGTAATAGTAGTTCGTTGTCGGGTGACCAGCACGCGGGTTTCAAGTATCTTTAAAGCATCGAATTCGATTCGCGGCTCGAAAACTATTATAAAATTTTATGTGCTTTTGGTAATATCGTTGATTTCTTTAAGGCTTTATCTTGGGATCAGCTCACCCTATGTGACATAATCTTATATTCAGTTATACTTTGTTAACTAGCAAACCGCATGAAAACTGTGTTGATGACACAAAAATCAACTATAAAAATATTAAAGACGCTATTTCGTTTGCCAAATCTAACGGATAATAATGATTTGTTTGAGATAAACGCACGTATGCGAGTAGGATAAGAGAAAAAGAAATACCAAGCACGGGCGAGTGAGAGAGACAGATCGCAAACGTGGCTCGAGGTTTATTTAGACTCGACGCGGCGAATCAGGAATTTTCGCAACTGCGTGATCTTAGCTCCCGCGCATATATTAAGCGGAGCGCGGTTACGTAAAATTATAGTTCTAGTTGTGGAACTAGGGATGTGACTTCTAATATTAAATGTCAAACGTCTTTGTTTTGTCGTTCGCTTCGTGGGTCGAATCCCTCTCGACTAAATGGGGTCACTTTTGAACCCTTCGCCAAGTTTTTGTTAACAACCTATACATATCCTAACTGCCTTGTTTTTTTTTGGCCATGTACTTACTGTTAGCGATGAAAATTAGGTTAAGAGTCTCGTTATGATTTGCTTCCGTTTTTGACAAAAACTGGATTAAAAAGGAGACTTACATAGTATGCCGGACATAGCTAATTTTAGTTTAGAACGTTAAGGTCACGATGTATCGTGAGCCTGGATCGTTTCAGTACTGTAGTACTGAATGTTTCATTTTAACGTACGTGACGAACGTCGTATAGTCGTAATTGGTTGCCAATACTGTATTTGTATGTCTTTCGGCTGAGACAATGATAAAATATTTCCATTATAAATAACTAGAATAACATTTTGTGTAAGGTTGATAAATCGATTAATTGTGCCTTTGAAAGCATCAGAACAGGCAATTCAGTTTGAAATTCTATTTCTACTGTTTACTAGGTGATTTCAATGAAATTATAAGGGTCAGGTTCACAGATAAATAAGATATTATTGATTAAAATACGTCCGGGAATATGATGGTAGACAATTGAATAAATTAAACCTTATATTGTTCACCGTTTTCACTAAAAATGAAAAGCCAATTTTTTGTGCGATGAAATTTCTTAATATTATTATTAAATAGGAATTTCTTGTATTTTTGCTACATTTTTATATCTCAAGCAATGTTTACTAAATAAAACTTCAACTTATTTCTGACACCTGACGGAACTCACCGAGCAACCTCTCTAATTCTGGGCGATTGCCTTTCCAATTGAGTTACCGGGACCTTGACGTTGCCAAGAAACTCAGCAAAGGTTGTTTTTTTTCTTGTTTGCTCTTTTGTGTCTTACAGAGTAAGCAAATGTATCTTTTTAATGTACATTCAAAAAGAATATGTATCAAAAACCTGCATACATTTCAGGTCATAGGGACCTGAAATGTATGCAGTTTTAAAATTAGATTTCGGGAACAAAGAAAATATTTCTTATGATTTTGCGTTTATTAAAATAAAACGTAACACTTTTTAACAGGTGACTTATACGTTTATTTGCATATTCTTTGTAAGGTTTATCGAACAACTTATTTGGTTAATATCGATTTATCAATAGCTTTTGATTAAGGAATGGCATATTAATAAAAAAGTTCGACTCTTTCGAAATCAGAGCATTACAGTGGATAACATCATATCTCACCAACAATAGTCGCTGTGTCATTGTTGAGCGAAGCTCTCTTTTAGGCAACTCACAAATTTCGCTTGTCTCCCTCATGCTACTTAACGGTTCAGCCGATTCGAACGAATTTTGGCATGAACGTACATGATTATAACTTGACGGACATAGGCTATGTAAAAAAATTATATACTTTACCATGGAGGAATAATCACCGAAAGAAAAATTCAAAAGCTGATCACAGCCAAACCGCTGATACTACATTGATGAAATTTGGCGCCAAAACTCACATCATGGTCGTGACTAATGTGCAAAAAAAGTTTTGAAATCAAACATACCATGGAGGAATAATCACCGAAAGAAAAATTCAAAAGCTGATCACAGCCAAACCGCTGAGACTACATTGATGAAATTTGGCGCCAACACTCACAAACTAAGGTAAGATAGTGCTTCGCTCAGTATTTGCAAACAGCAGCATGCATTGCAGACCTAGTTAACAAGGTTGTTGAAAGATTACGTACACCACATTCGTATAATTTATTCAATGACAAAAGTGGTGTTCCTTACGGTATTGTTATCAGCCCTATTTTATTCATACGCCTTTAATCTTATATGTTTCTTATTTACAGATGAATTTTCTGCAATTATGATAATAGATAAAGCAAAATATCCAATAAGTACTATCGAAAAAATTATTAAATGGCTAGAGAATAACTTAAAAAAATATTACAAAAATACTTTTAATATAATCAATTGAAAATATAATAATACAATATTAACTATATCTAGATATAATAAAACTTTATTATTATATCACTTAATTTACCAGCTGTCTTGGAAACAAGTGGTATCTTCCGGGATGATGGAAAAAGACCGGATGACATGACACTTGTCCCCTAGCGACAAGGTCTATCTTTGATTTGTAACCGCTACACCGAAGGAAGCCGGGGCTGCTGCGGTAGCTGCAGAAAGTCGCAAAGTTCGAAAGTATGCAGCCTAAGCAGTCACATCTTTGTTCCCTTCGGTGTGGAGACTATGGATTCATGGTCTCTTTTTAAAGAAACGGGCAGACCGTTTAATTAGAGCGACTAGGGACAAAAGACCTGGCAGCTTCTTTAGCCAACGTAAGTATAGTTATCCAATGACGAAACGCTTCCAGCCTTTTGGTTACTTTTTTCAACAGCAGCGGTGTGGCTGGTTTTCACTTTTATAGTTTTTTGTTAATTTATTATATCTAGACTAGCTGATCAGGCAAACGTTGTTTTGCCATGTGTATTATTTCTAGGAAAAGTTTTTAATTAATAAATAAAAAATAGGGGTTGATCATAAAGGGGTGAAAATTTAGGGTTTTATGTATTTTTTAAGATGTATCATAAACAAATAAAAACAAAAAAAATTGTCAAAAAAGTTTTTAAAATAATTTAAGGGTGGTTCACCCTTTACATTTAGGGGGATGAAAAATTGATGTTGTCCGATTCTCCACCCTAGCCGATATGCACGCTAAGATTCACGAAAATCGGTTGAGCCGTTTCGGAGTAGTGCAATTACGCACACGGTGACACGAGAATTATATATATTAGATATAATTAATATTGTGTTATCTTATTTTTCAATTGAGTTATATCATAAAAATATTTTTTTACCGTGAAAAGGTAAGCGCTTATCCGCTATCTCGCCTAATGTTAAGCGACCAAGCGATCTAGGATGCGACGAGCCTGCCAAGAAGATACGTATTCTCTCGTAACTTAAAGACCCCTAAATTGTATTATAATCGAATTATAATGATATTAATAAATCTGAACTTATACAGTATAAGATATAAAATACGCCAGTAAAAAACAAACACGCCTCTGACCCCTCATCTGGGATACGAACACACGATCTTTCGCTTTCGTGGGTTCGAATTCCACCTAAGGGCTCGGAGGCGTAGTTGTTTTTTTAAGCATATTTTATATCTCATAGAAACATGGCATTTGAATGCAAAAAATAAAAACATACAGTATAGTTTGAAATTAAAATATTGATAAGTAATAAGAAATTGCCTGGAGTTCAAATAAACCAAATACTGAAACTGGAATTGATTGAAATACAGAATTAATCAATTTGTTTGCGCTCTTCGTAAACTATGTAAGGTAATAAGCCGGGAAACGGCTGTTACTACCTATATATCGACAATATTATATGAACTCTATATTACGATACGGATTACTATTATGGGAAAATAGCAGGGATTCCAATATGGCATTTATCTGCGAAAATACTGAACGAATGTTCTAATGGCATTTACTAGTAGATTAAGCTTAGCTTGAATCATAATATTGGGAATTAGTTTCATTGAAATCGGAAAACAATGAAAATGCTATCTTCATTTAATGATTTTTTAATATCATCGCTTTTTTGTCAAAAAATACATAGCAAAAGGACACATTACATCTATGATAGTTATTTTTTTTTTAATGCAGATAGTCCTGTGGCGATTTTTAATATGGGGTATTAAAAATAGTCACAGGATGAAGTCACACGTACCAGCTATTAAAATACATATATATTAACTAGTTTCCAGTTTGATTTTATTAGAATTCCGTGATGAATATAGAATCAGCTATCATTTGTTTTGTAATGCATTATAATAATTATCTACACGAGCGTATAAAGAATGTGAAGACATTATTTGTATTAATGGCGAGTAATAAAACATATTATTAAACGAGAAGAAATGCTAGGAATCTAATAATATAAACTGTATTAATCAATTTATTTCATTTTTATTAGGGCGGAGCGAACGAAGTGAGCGAAGCTCCCATGGATCAGCTTCAATGACGAAATGTCTGTTACGCCATAACTTCCAGAGTTCTCAACCGATTTTAATATTTTTTGTGTGGAATCGAATCAACAGGTTTAGGACCAGATTGTGACGCCCGAATTTTGAAATTCGCAAAAGCTCCCATCGAACCAAATAAATTTTTTTTTAGGTACTACGCTCTGCTCCAATATATGGTGCTAGCGTAGCTTTATGCTTAGCGACTAGATATCTGTTGAATATGGTTCATAAAAGATGTTACAAGCAAATGTTCCAGCTTATTCTATCAAATATTTTTATGTGCAAATATTTGATTCTAAAAACAGTAAATTGTTTTATACGATTGAAATTATGAATCATATTATTGTTATAATATAATGAGAAGAAATTTCAAAAGTTATTATGTATGACAGTTGCTTATTTTAGTGCTTATTGGCAATTATTTAATGTTTTAATTAAATAGTCATAAATACTGAAACTAAGTGTCGATTTCACACATTAACCATTTTTGTGTTCGAATTTCAAATCTTACTTTTTTATATTTAAGCATTCAACTGCCAGACTGTTATTTTTTCCAAAGAACTTTCACTAGAAAAATGAAACCCGTCTCACGTTAGGCGGGATACAAACACTATCCAGGCGTTTAAGCTAATTAAGCTAACATGACCTTAACAGACCCAACTATTTTTCATTTGTTTCCTTAACTGAATACCAGCTCCATTTCTATATAGTGTAGGCCTGAATCGTTATACGTGTTATTTTTTTTTATATTTTTATATTAAAAAGGTATTAATTGCTTCTTGACCACTATCTTGCCTGATGGTTAGCGACGCGCTTGTAACCATAAAATGTCTTTGTCAGGAAACACAGATTCAGGCAAAGAGTTCCATTTAGAAAATTTTATAATATTTTTTTTTTTACTTCTATTGTTCAATAGCCTCAATTTAAATTTTATGGGAAGGCGTATCCTTATTATTGTTTGCTTATTTATCTGTATATATCTGTATGTCTGTTCATCAAAGTGACTATATTGTTTTATAGTCGATATATAAATTCACGGCTAAAAAGTCTTAAGATTTCATAAATTTTTAAAGGCCTTCGAAGCGAGATATATGTACGGCGCGTAAGGTTGATGATTGACGTTTAGCATAAAATCATGAAATTCAAGATACTTACAAACTACAGCAATCATACTAGCCTAATAAAGATAATTTTGGATGTTTGCTATAATAAAATACATAAATAAATATTTTATTACTTTTTTTTATTGTTCCATTCGTTAATAAGTACGAAGTTTGCAACCAAATCAACTGATTTGAGTTATTAAACAAAAGACGTGCCTATTGTTGGAATATGACCTCTCCTACGGACGAAAACGCCGTAGGGAGAATAGGCCAAAACTAACGTGAATTTTGTTTACTTATTCTATATAGATTCAAAACATAAACAAGTGTAATAGCACAGTTTATCTCTTAGGAAAAAACAATTCGAGACAGTCTAAAAGACCGATTACAAACAGTCCATAGTGTCCGCAAAAGTAACTCCCGCTCATTTCCCGGGTCCATTTCGTGAAAGTGAATGTGCACGGTCACAAAATGGCGGATTTATTGGTGATTTTATGTATGTGTCAGGGTCGTGAAATATGTTCCTCTTTTAGCGGATACGAAGGGTTGAATAGGGTCCCAAAGGAACATGACTTCGGTGGTGTTTTTCTTTGAGATTAATAACTCCTTTACGTGGGTAAGGCTGTTATTCTCACTATATTAAATATTCTCATTATAGCCAATAAAGTTTCGTAGTTCACCATCAGTCTATTAGTGTCCACGCTACTGGAATCTTTAGTACTGATATTATTTCGAATAAAAAACGCAGATATTTTTATTATAAAGAACTGTTTTATTTACACTTAACACCACCTCGTGACAAAAAATTACAAAAATAAAAAAATAAAAGTGGTATTACCAACTAAATAACAAAATCAGTGTTAATAACCAACCTTAGGCAAATGTATGAACAATCCACATAATTTTCTACAAGTACATATAGTCTCATACTGTAGGAAGATCGGACCCGTGGACCCGTAAGCTGTGGCTAACCACAAATCAGCAGTGTTTGAGTCTGAACTTGTGACTAGGCGAGGTATAGCTTTACTCGGAAAGCAGAAATATTTTTATTCTGATGAAATAACAACATCTCATTAAGAAAGCATTATATTCTTTATTATAAATTAAATAAGTCTTGAAATGCGGAGTGCTATTAAAGTGGAATAATTGTGTTTACAGATAATCTTCACATGCATGTAATTTGAAGCCTTGATTCAATCAAATGCACTGTGAGGCTTGTCCATAGGATGTATGGCTTCGCTCGCAGATATCTAAGTATTGGTTATTATTATTACTTGATGTGTATTGATGTGTATTAACTAAATTATTCGTGACGCCATTTAAGGGACACAAATAATAATAATCTGTAATCTAAGAACACAAATTTGTTGTTTGTGTGTTTGTCTGTCCGCTCTTTTTCCCGCTCTTTTTCCATTGTATCAATTAATTTTCCCATAGCAACGCGTTACCATAGCAATGCTTAACCGGGTCAGCTAGTATTTTCTTAAATTCTCACCATTAGCTTAGCCTAAAGTAAGCACTGTAAGGCTTGTGTTATGGATATTTTGTTGACAAAAGAAAATATTTTACGCATACCCCAGCGTTGGGTTGACTATGTGGTTATGTGGGACTCGCCCATCGGTAAATGACTGACGGGTATACCCACTAAATCCTCCATTGTACCTTCGTACTATCCTGCAGCTTTGTGGGTCTCTGATTCGGTTTCACCACTTCAGCCGGATAGCCAACCCGCTACGGACCCCTTCTCCATCGGACAATGCCTAGGCACAATTTAGGCATCCCGTTGTGTTATGGATGCTGAGGTAACGGATAGAGATACATATATGATACATACTACATACAAAAAATCCCTGAAACAATGTTTGACCCCGATGAACTCAAAAACTACTAAACCAATTTTGATGTTTTTTTTTCATTTTGCTGGATTTGTTCCGACTTAGGGTATAGGATAGGTTTCATTTTAATTAAACACAGCAGCGCGTAGCCAGGTCAGCTAGTATGTAATATTTATATGAAATAGAATACCCAAGACTCAGGTACACATGCTCATATTCATCACACGAACATCGCGCCTTCAGGGATTCGAACCCAGGAGTGCACAAAGGCCGGATCGCTACCATTGCCCCAAACGATTATCAACATGTAACAGTCTACTCTAAAGTAGCGGCCGGGCTGGTGTAAATTTTTAACATTACGTTATTTTGACAGCTGCTGTTCGTCTCTAAATGAAAATGATGTTTTTATTTTCTCATTGACTTCATATGAAGTAGGTGAATTATGATATTTATATCTTAAGATCCCTAATAATTGAAGGACTTAGTGAAATATTGAACTTGAACTTAACGTGACAAAGACAATAATTAATTTTCAAACAGTTTATGCTTATACTTAATTACAGTTTACCGTTAAGTATTTCTTTTTGGTTTAACTACACTATTATCTATAATTTTATAATAATTAATTTCCAATGCTAGCTTATTATAATAAATTTTAATACAAAAAAATACTGTTAAAAAAAGCTCAGTAGCTCAATTGGGAGAGCAGTGGACCGAATATTCTTAGATTCTAAGATTAAGAGCCGATTCGATTTTTCTAGTAGGTATTATATCTATTAAAATTTAAATGTAATAAAATTATCTTTTATTCACAGAAAACAAAGCATAAGTACAGGTTATAATTTGTTAATTTATTCTTCTGTCTACCATCAGACATGTGAATGTTTATTTTTGTAATTTCTTTTACATTATGTTAAACTGTTATCACAAAACACAATTAATATAAAACTAATAAAATATATTAAATTAGTATCTATTTTTTATTTCATGTATATATTGTATACGTTATTGATTATTTTTATTTCCTATTAGTGAATTCGAACAATTTAAAGCAATTCTTCATTAGAAACGATATCGAATGTCGTTCACAGAAATACGATACTGTTCCAGATTTGGGGATAAGTTAAGAGGGTTGGGATGCCGTAATAAATCGGTCGTAGCACTCAAACTGTAGCTTGAAATATTAGAGCCATTACGACAGAAGCTATTGTTCCTTTATTAAGTTATTGTCACCACCCAATCGATATGTACAGTTAGCCAAGGTATTCATTACTCGTCCATACCGAAACGTTATAATTTTGTATGTTATTATATTACTATATTATACTGCTAAACAGTTTTTAATACGCTTATCTCAGGAACAATTGATCGTATTTTATGTGTCAATAATGGTTGAACCTTATTAGTTCAACAATTATTGAAACATGACCCTCTTGATCCCAATCAATAATGGAGCGAGCTGCGAAAAGATGCCTATTCACCCTGACTCTGAAGACGGAATTAGATGTAAATTCTTATTATTTTATCGATCATAAAGTAAACAAACAATTGAAATAATTTGTTTATTAAAAAAAATTAAGTTCCGAATTTAGTAAGAGTTTGTTTTAATTAAGTATTTTTTGTCCACACGCATGGCCATACAAACTACTGCGTCCTTTATCCTTATAACCTTCGTAGAGAAATGCGTGACATTTTCAATGGATGATTCTGAACGAGATTTTCAGTAGGATGTAATATAAACAGTAGGGGCATTTAAAATTACATATCATGTAGCGTCCAATTCATAGTGCTGCAATCGTGAAATGCAAGGCGCAGAAATTACAAGTATAAAGATGGTGTGTAGATGTGTGGCGTGAAATAAAACAACGCCAGCCAAGTCATGTCGACAACTAACATACTCGTAAATACAACTTCCAACTTAGGTTTGTCATACTGCAGTCCCCGAGTACAGACACTCATTCCAATGGAAGTACTTCCACTTTAGCATTAACAATATAAGACTGTTCCTACATTGGTAACTTCCAACACTGAACAATAGCGAGCAGCCTTCTACAACACCAAGGCATATATCACCCTTCATAATATGACCGTAATTTGGTGCAACGGAACCGATCTTGCCTTTTGTATCGAGTCCCGGTAGGGGCATATATATGTGTAGTAGCATTTGTATGTGAGTGCTGGGTATTTTATTTTATATAAATATTACATATTTATGTATCATATACGTTTCTCTATTCGTTACCCTAGTATCTATAACACAAGCATTACAGGACTTTGGGCTAGGCTAATTGATCTGAATGTAAGATATTTTTTATTTAGGATGGGTTAGCTTTTTTCATTTTAATTAAATTTAATTAAGCCCAGGGGCCAAGACAGAATCCACGATGGAACGAGCTAACCCAGAAGGTGCCTATTCACCCTGGCTTTGAAAAAGGACGAGCTATAAGTTCTCGGAAATACAGACGCAGGGAGGGAGTTCCACTGATTTGCTGTGCGTATTATGAAGGATGTTGAAAAGCGTTTGGTACGACAGGTAGTAATAGCAACCAAGAAAAGAAAAAAGGAGATGACATACATTATTTATTATTATAATTTTCAAAGGTATCATCAAGTGGATATCCAGTAGGGTTGAAATTGAAGTACAAAGGAGAAGGAACATTATTTCCTATTTATCGATCTGTTATCCACGCACGTTTTGCATTTGACAGTCGATTTCTTGAGGAAGGTTATAGGTCAAATGGCCTCAGTAGCTTATTTGCGGGGCTGAGTCTTTTTTTATAGTAAATAGGCATGCACTTGACCACTATCTCGCCTGATGGTAAGCGTCGATGCGATCTAGGATGTGACGCGCTTGCCTAGAATGTACCTATTCGTGACTTGAAGACCCCTAAATTGTATTTGTCAGGAAACACAGACTCAGGCAAAGAGTTCCACTCCTTAACGGTACGTATCACAAAGTTGGAACCAAAACGCTTAGTGCGACTCTTTGGTATATTCACCATATAACGGTGTCGCCAATTAGTAAGTCTGGTTGTCCGATGAAAAAAATGGGGATGGCGGAAGAAGATTGTGCAATTCAGCTGCACTCTCTCCGAAATGTATCCTATAAAATACGGATAGCTTTGCTACCTTTCGTCTATGCTCAAGGCTTTTGAGCTTTTTATTGAAAAGATCTTCATTGCCGATGAGCTTCTTGGCCCTCTTCTCAATGGACTCAAGCGTCTGGAGCTGGTATCGGGCGGAACCGTCCCAAAGATGAAAACAATACTCCCTACACGATCGAACTTGTGCTTGGTAAAGGATGAGCAACTGTTCCGGTGTGAAGTATTTTCTCACCTTCGCCAGATTATTCGGCTTCGTCTTTTATTTTTCCAGTAAAAATTTGATTACATATAAAGATTGAGTTGTAAAATGCGTAGATAAAAAAAAGATGATAAGGCTTTTACAGACTACGACGAAAACCAAGCAAAAACTACTGTATTACAATAAACTGGTTTTATACAGAACTGTCGATTCAAAATTCTATACTTCAAAAATTACAACAAGTCAATATACTCTTTGATTTTCAAAAATACGTACCCTAAGCTTTTCAAGCTGGTCCACCAGAGAAGCTAATATAACCTCCTCTCCAGAAGAGTAATTATAAATGTATTAAAATATAATTAGTCAACGCGAAATAAAGCTTCGTATAATATAATTATTAAATTTACAAACCGTTTTATCATTTACTTATTTAAAGAAATGTTAAAGGTTTTTAAAGAGACAACGCCGCATCACGATTCATGAAACTTTTAAGTCCAAATACTTTGAAATGAGGAAATGAATTCTTATGAGATTTTAAACAAAGAAATTATTACAAGCGAAAATCCAACTTGTCTCAGGATTCAAAACTACATCCCTCGTTATCCGGGTCAGTGCACTTCCAACTAAGCTACCGATATTTTGACAGACACGTTTCATTTTTCCAAGTATTTCTTGAGCTGACGACAGGCGATCTCTTTATGTTCTTTTTAAAAGTATTGGACGTAAATAAAGAAGAAACAACTATGTAATTACTTTTTTAAGATATAAAAATCTTATAACTTTGATATATTTTATGCATTTTTCAATGCGATGTTATAAGATAAATTATTATTATAGAAAAATATTAGGAAAAATCAACTCGGGTCACAAGTGAATTCTGTGCTGGCCTACAGCGTAAAATCGGAAAGGTACTAGAAAATTTGGAGGAGTGTTCACAAGTCTCGGTAGCTCAATTGGGAGAGTATTGGACCGAATTTGCAAAGGTTGCGGGTTCGTTTCGTGAGAATTCACTTGTGACCCGAGTCGATTTTTCTAGTATTTTTTATTATAATAATTTAACTTATACTAGCTGACCCAGCCACGCGTTGCTGTGTTATAAATCGCAACCTATCCTTCTTCAATAATTCATTAATTCGTTAAAAGTCCATAACTACGCCATGGCTTCGTAAATCCTATGACGGGAGACCTAATTACTTTTTTTGTTCTTGTCTCCCTTTAATGTGTTACAGAATTTTTGAGTAAAGAGAAATTTTCTAGCGCTTATAAAAATGCTTTAGAAAGTCTAACTTTACAAACTATTATTAGCAGCATAGTTTATAAAGTTAATGCCATTAACTGTACTCAGTTTTGTCCTTTAAAATTATTAATTCTGTAGTAACGTTAGCTCATAGGGGTTATTTCAAGAACTTTTTACATTTCTCCAAAGGATACAAGGTTAGATGGTGTGGCATCTAATTATAAATCGTAATATACCTAAAAGTATAATAAAAAACTGTTTTTAGAATTCAATCTGCAAAATTGATTTATTATATTTTTAATTCAATTCAGCTGTGATTTTCTTATTACTTTATTGCTTGGCATAATGAAAAAAATATAATATTGCCTAACGCAGGGTGTCGTAAAAGCGCCGATCTGTCGACACTCTTGATTTTGTTATGGCGTAGCTGAGTCAGAACTGTGACACCTTACTACAGAAAGCAATTTAACTTTACGACGTTTTTTTATTTAGCTAAAAACTCAGGAAGTACTTTACTTTATTGGGTATCAAATGCTTGTATCATTTGCCATTTTGACGTGACAACGTCTTATAATTCGATGGAGCCGGCTGCACGCACGAAAAAACATGACTCATGCGGCGTTACCTCGCTCTGAGGCGTTCCATTTAAGGCTTGAAGTGCAAGCGAGAGCGCGGAACGAGCGACAAAGAGGCACAATCAGCCTCCGCGTTCGGCAGCGTTCGACATCTGTCTCTCTCCTACTTGAGTGAGCGATGCGTCCGCATGGACAGCTGCTATACAATAATACATTTACATGTTTTGAATGTGAATGTGGTGTCAATTGTTTATAGCAACGATAATTGCGGCGATAAAGGTAATGATTCTTTCGATATTAAATATATGTTCAGTGATATATTGTCGAATATTCGTGCTTTCATCATAATAGCATTGGTATCTTGTAGTACGAGTAGGTCAACTTCCTTAGAGTTTCTTGATCTAATGTAAATATTTAAAAAAATCTGTTAAGAAGGGATCGCCACGACTTTCTGGAAAACCTTGCCAGAGGAAAATAATTAAATAATAATAATTCTAACATTTCGATTAGGATCTACATTTCTTGAATATGTTAATTTACTTCCTAATGGATAACAGTCTATTGTTCTAGTAAAATTGAGGTAATCCATTCGACAATGCTGAGTTAATCCAGATGTAAAGTCAAATGTCTAACTTTATAATTAATTATTATAGTGACTTGTGTGATAAACCGGCTAATTTTAGAAGTAAGCAAGTAATTTGTGTAACAAAAGGATTGCTCTTGTTATTTATTAGGCGAACTAACGTCTGACACATATCTGACGAAGCGCAATGGAAGCATATTGTTATTATTCTAGTAAAGAATAGTCTTTTATTGCACTTTTAATGTTTACAGAATTTAACTAACGTTAATACTAGTCTAAGACTATATCGTAGTTATTAAAAAATAACTCATACGATAAAATTTAACAGTTAATTAAAGAACGTACGAGGTACTCCTTGGTAAGGTACTTTACGCATCTCAGGGCGGCTGTGCAGTTTGCCGCTACGTGGCCATAGAGCTGGCAGCGATGGCACTGCGCAGGGTAGCCTTGGTTTCGGATGGGGGGTTCGGCTCTAATGCCGGATAAGCCGCACACCACTAGGTCTTTGGCTCTGAAGATAGGTTTGGCCTTTTTGTTATTGGTCATTATGACCAATGCGAGACGCCTGCAGTATGCAGTATGGAGAAATGCAGCGTTGGTGTGCATCTTGTGCCGGGCCACCACCGGGTAGCCCTGGTTTACGAGCTCATTGAGGATGTCCTCGTTTGGGAGTTCCCCAGGGATAACCCTGAGGACCGCGCGAACCTTGCGCTGCTCAAATAAATGTCACAAAATATAACAGACCTTTTACCAAGAAAAAGCCGTAAGAAACTCGGCAAGAGCTGTTTATTTTTTTCCTATTATTATATGTTGCATTACATATTTATAAATAATTTAAGAAAACTTTTCTTGTACTACCAAAATTTTAAGAAAAAATTACCATTACAATCAACGGAGTACAGTACTGTTATTACAATTTTTTTTTCGATTTCCTATTAATGTTAGCTATCCCAAATAAAAACTCACACACGACAGCTAATCGAAAGGATTTATACCGAGGCTTTTATTATCGACCAACTCAACACGAACGTCCGAAACTTTCTCAGTAATCGAGGAAAGAGCACGAATTTACAGAAGATTAATCAGAAAAGTGCGTTCGTCATAAAATCGGTGATAAATAAATTTTCCATAAGCAATTCTAACATTGTCCATTCGAGTCGTTTTGTACTAAAGACCAGTGGTCTTGTCAATATCAACTTACATCGCGAACGATATGAGGTCAGCTATTTTGATCTTGCTCATCGCATTCACTGACATTTTCATAACGATTCACCGTTTACTCCAAGGTATAAATTTTATGCAGCTGCAATATTTGTAAAGTTTCGTTGAAAATTAATATATGTAATAAATTAAATAACGCTTTATTACACACACAGACAGGATACAGAAAAATAGAAGTGCAACAAAAAAAAGTATACAAATAGTCGGCGTTATTGCTAGACAGCAATCTTTTCTATGCCACCTTGGGTAAAAAGAATAAAAGATGAAGAAAATTAGAGGCCTTTTATCACTAAATAGTATAAAACAAAGTCGTTTCCTGCTGTACGCTTAGATCTTTAAAGGTTGCATCAAAATCCGTTGCATACATTTACATGCATAATACGAGTATAGTAGAGAAACACTGGTAATTTTAGAGGTTCCTAATGTGATTTCGTAAATAAATACATTTTTTGCGCTTACATTGCAAACGCTGTCTGAACCCTACGAGATAGATCAAAATAATGTAGTACATTATTGTACACCTTAAAAGGTCTACAAAAAAGTCTTTAATTGTATATGTCTATCTCTTAGGGATAACTCACAATAATATTTTTTTATCATTTACTTTTAACGAGAAATAATGGCATATCTACAAAGCAATTTTAAGCAATACAGCATTAATTCTTATGCAATTAAATACCTTAAATACATTGTGCATTTAATATAGATCAATATGGCCCTTTACAGCATGTAATTTAAATGAATATTTTCGAAGATATTACAGATTTAAAATGCGGGGACATAGCAGTTGTGGCAGTACCAGCTTGCACCTGGGCGAAGCTATAGGCGGGTCGCTAGTGAAAGAATTGTTATCAAAATGTACACTTCGATGCTCGATTCGTTAGATTGTACTATCTTATATTATATAAGCCGCTGCTAAACATATATGTTTTTTAGCATATTTCATTTCATAAATTTTTTCCGTATCAAGATTTCTAACAAAAAAAATGTTGTATGGAAAGTAATAAATCTTGTATGTATTTAACTGGTTCCTTAGTATCAACGATCAAGATATGATATACTTGCAAATTCTCACAAAATTTCAATTGATTAAGTTTTCTAATAAAAAGTTCAAAATTGTTGTCAGCAGTCCCATTTCGCAACTTCTATTTTGTAATTTATAGTCATTTAAGTTATTTTCCAATGCGATTCCGACCAAATTTCCCGAGCTCCACTTCAGTGGAACGTGTTGAAAGATAAATTATTTGTCGACATTCCTTTAAAATGCGTTTTATTAATCCAATTAGGGTTTTCTTGGGTTGTTTAAATGTCTACTTTCACTGTGATTTAATGCTATGAGTATCACGCTGAAAATGTGCAGTTTCGCTTACAATATTTCGCTCGTTAATAAACTTTGTTATTTTTTTTGGCAAACAGTTTGGGCTTAAAGCTTCGTCCAAAGTAAGCACGGAAAGGTGAGATACAATAACATTTATAGTAATATGGTATTCCTTACATTCACGCCAATTAACCTAGCGGCTAGGCTAGGTCCTCGCCCAATGTAAGCAATGTAAGGCCTGTATTTATACGGATCGATAGTATGTAACGGATACATGTCTGCCGTCCTGTCGATACAATAAGTCGAGTTTTTGGGCGTATCGACTTACGTACAATTTACGTACAAATGTATATAAAAATATAATATACTTCATAAAATTTCGCTTCATTTTATAGTCGTATAATAAAAGTTTCAGGTCAATAGCTTTTATAGTTACGATGATTCACAAAAAAACAAAAATTAAATCTTTAATCGCAATTATTTCGAAAGTAGCTGAAACTACTTATTGCACTTTTCATAAGGACGGCAGATGTACATGATATATATACAAATAAGTAATAGGTAATGAAATATATAACCTATGTATGTATCTACAAATGATAACCTGGAACGGTTCCGTTTAAAAAGTAGGGTCACTCCCCCTCGACCAAGCTGTTCATCATAAAATCCATCAATGGATTTTCACAATGGATTGTAGTTGAAACAGGAACAAGCCTAACACTGTAGTTTAATCTTATTGACACGATATTTAGCGTGCTCGGCGTACGATTGCGGTGGTTCACAATGGCCGGTCACAAGATGGCTGATGAAAAAATTACATGTAATGAAGAACTTATTTAAGATTTTCCTGTGATTATACAAAATGTTTTCCTACATACCTATCGATGTTAAGTGTGTATATCTCTTTGTGTGTGTGTGTGTGTGTGTTTGTTTGTGTGCATTAGCAAGAGCTCTAATCCACGATTTATCATCCATAGTTATCCAAGTTAATCTTTATCTTTAAGAAACTTCATCATAAAGTCGAAGAATCTATTATAACACTTGTGTATCAATATATGCCAGTCTCTTCTTATCTACTGTAGGTATCGTGATATGGGGAGGCAGGCGCCAGTAAGATCAGTCTTCTTAAAGTTGAAAGGGCACAGCGAACAATTCTAAAAGTAGGCTAATACAAACCCATTTCTTTATCACACTAGATATATTATACCGTAACCAATGTCTATACTGTACGTCAATTATATATACTTAGCACCGCATTAAAGCAACACTCCTTAATTAAATTTGATCGCTCATTAAATGTGAAAAAGCAGCATATACCAACTACCTAAATTCGAAAGCGAGAATATCACTGTCGCATGGCTCTTGATGCTAGATTATGACGCAACTAAAATGGTAATAACTTTAGGCTTTAAATTTTCACCCGGGCACTCACACACACTTACACGCACACACTCACACACACTCACACACACTCAACTCACACGCACACTCACACACACTCTCACACACACTCTCACGCACACTCACACACACTCACACGCACACTCACACACACTCTCACGCACACTCACACGCACACTCACACACACTCTCACGCACACTCACACGCGCAACAACACACGCACACACACACGCACACACGCACACACACACACGCACGCGCGCGCACACACACACACACACACACACACAAACGTAACGCATACGCACTCAGAAGTCAAAAAATAATTATTCCTACTACCGCCTTGTTTCACAGATAAGAAGACTGGCAATATGTATTACAGGTCTCCTACTCCAGATACTAGTCGCTCTGATGCTGTTTTTAAGCTAACTAATCATTGTTCATATTTATTATGTGTGAGAGAGTAATAGAGATTTTTATTGTTGTTAAATTTAGGCATTATTGTTAGTAAAAAAAATATTAATTTATTTAGTACCTATTTAAAAAGTGACTAAATCTCCGTGATCATAAGCCGAACGCACTTAACCACGACACAAGCGAGATTTATTATATTTCTTTATCTTCCCAATATTCATCAATTTTATTAATTAACAAAACTTAAATGAGTACAACTCAAGCGTCACCTCATCCGGGAATCATTCACGACCTAGTAAAACTTAAACCTATGTTCAAACTGAAGCCGTAGCCAATCTCGGAAGTAAACAAGCAGCTCGCCAACTTAGTTTAGACCTAGATCTGTTTACAACTTAGTTCTGTAAAGTCTAGCTCCCTTATTTTACACAGACATGTTTGTCACTATACAGTGATGTCTTCTTGCTGATTCCGGAGCTACATGTAATACGGTAATAATCATAATGCTACATCATTATCATGCCTACTGCTGGATAAAACACTCCATCTAAATTGGGAGATTTAGTGGTACACACAGTTGTAGAAGGCGCACGCAGACAACAAATACATACATAAATATATCATTAAATATATGTAATTTGTTTCCTTTTTTAATCATATATCTAATATAATATAATTAAAATTTATGTATTATTTTAGATTATACAAAAGTTTAGTTTTTTTTCAATGACAAGGGTAATATGAAAAGATGCCGGCTGCGATTTTATATTTTAACTAGCTGACCCGGTATCGCGTTGCTATGGTAACGTTAGTCTATAATCTAAGAACACAAATTTGTTATTTGTGTGTTTGTCTGTCCGCTCTTTATCCCGCTCTTTTTCCATTGTATCAATTAACGTTACTATAGCAACGCGTTACCGGGTCAGCTAGTTGATACAATGGAAAAAGAGCGGACAGACAAACTCACAAACAACAAATTTGTGTTCTTAGATTATAGACTAACGTTACCATAGCAACGCGATACCTGTTTTTTACACACGTATTTTATATCTTATAGAAATATTGCATTGTGAATGCAAAAAATTAAATAAAAACATAATTATAGCTGGTTCCATCTTAATTGATTGTTTAATATTTGTAAAAATATTACTTTCAATGTTGAAGGTAGTTAGCGTTCAACATTGGTGGAACGATACTAGCTCATAGTAGAAGTTGGAATACGTTTGTAAAATTCGACACGTTTGCCAGCGTCTCGGTAGCTCAGCGGTCAGAGCAGTCGCCCGGATTGCGAAAGGTCGTGGGTTCGAATCCCATCTGAGGGCTCGGAGGCGTGGTTGTTTTTTACACACGTATTTTATATCTTATAGAAATATTGCATTGTGAATGCAAAAAATTAAATAAAAACATAATTATAGCTGGTTCCATCTTAATTGATTGTTTAATATTTGTAAAAATATTACTTTCAATGTTGAAGGTAGTTAGCGTTCAACATTGGTGGAACGATACTAGCTCATAGTAGAAGTTGGAATACGTTTGTAAAATTCGACACGTTTGCCAGCGTCTCGGTAGCTCAGCGGTCAGAGCAGTCGCCCGGATTGCGAAAGGTCGTGGGTTCGAATCCCATCTGAGGGCTCGGAGGCGTGGTTGTTTTTTACACACGTATTTTATATCTTATAGAAATATTGCATTGTGAATGCAAAAAATTAAATAAAAACATAATTATAGCTGGTTCCATCTTAATTGATTGTTTAATATTTGTAAAAATATTACTTTCAATGTTGAAGGTAGTTAGCGTTCAACATTGGTGGAACGATACTAGCTCATAGTAGAAGTTGGAATACGTTTGTAAAATTCGACACGTTTGCCAGCGTCTCGGTAGCTCAGCGGTCAGAGCAGTCGCCCGGATTGCGAAAGGTCGTGGGTTCGAATCCCATCTGAGGGCTCGGAGGCGTGGTTGTTTTTTACACACGTATTTTATATCTTATAGAAATATTGCATTGTGAATGCAAAAAAATTAAATAAAAACATAATTATAGCTGGTTCCATCTTAATTGATTGTTTAATATTTGTAAAAATATTACTTTCAATGTTGAAGGTAGTTAGCGTTCAACATTGGTGGAACGATACTAGCTCATAGTAGAAGTTGGAATACGTTTGTAAAATTCGACACGTTTGCCAGCGTCTCGGTAGCTCAGCGGTCAGAGCAGTCGCCCGGATTGCGAAAGGTCGTGGGTTCGAATCCCATCTGAGGGCTCGGAGGCGTGGTTGTTTTTTACACACGTATTTTATATCTTATAGAAATATTGCATTGTGAATGCAAAAAATTAAATAAAAACATAATTATAGCTGGTTCCATCTTAATTGATTGTTTAATATTTGTAAAAATATTACTTTCAATGTTGAAGGTAGTTAGCGTTCAACATTGGTGGAACGATACTAGCTCATAGTAGAAGTTGGAATACGTTTGTAAAATTCGACACGTTTGCCAGCGTCTCGGTAGCTCAGCGGTCAGAGCAGTCGCCCGGATTGCGAAAGGTCGTGGGTTCGAATCCCATCTGAGGGCTCGGAGGCGTGGTTGTTTTTTACACACGTATTTTATATCTTATAGAAATATTGCATTGTGAATGCAAAAAATTAAATAAAAACAAATTTGTGTTTTTAGAGTATATATTTAATCGGGTAATTGCATTCATTCGCTAACGAGCGAAGGACGCGCCCTCCCGCGGCAGTGGCTACCAAACCGCGATTACGAACTCATCTTGTCCATATCTATGCTCTTAGAACAAAAACTTAGTCTAATTTCTAACCCTTATACTAGTTAAATTCCTTAATTCCATTTTCCATTCTGTTGTCAATTTTATTGTCTAATGGAAGTGTACGATGATTGCCTTTATCATCAATCGTATTTTTTAAAACCCTTAAGTGAGAAAGTTATTCCATTATGCCGCAGACCACAGGTTATGGAAAAGTAATTGACAATATTTCTTTTTCTAAGTCCATCTGCACACACTATTAGCACCATTGAACAAAGTATATACGCTACCATTATTATTCTTATCGTTTTTCCTTCTTACAAGCTTTCCATCTTTAGAGCTCATTTGCCCCAGCAGTCAACATCTTTAAAGAAAACTTATAATAAATATTATTAATATCAGATTAAAAGACTGAAAGCTATTCTTGGATGGTATTTACATCTTCAAGAAATCAGCCCTCTCTAAATAAAGTGTTATTTTTATTTGTGTTGATTCTAATTTTTTCTTCTAACTTTTTGGATTTTCTCATTTTAGTATTGATGAAGATAAAAGATAAAATGCTTTTTATTCGATATAAGCATAGACAATTCATTTATAGAAATTAAACTATGCCAAGGCTTCCTAAGTTCTACGACGGAAGACGTTGAACCGAGAAGCCGCAAGTAACTCGGCAAGAGTTTTAATGTGTTACATAATTTCTCTATTAATGTGTTACAGATTTTGTTTAAATTAAGGAAACTTGCGCTTGTAGTTTTAATTGAATTTATTTTGTCCGATGGCCACTTGATGGAATGATAGCGATCCTGCCTTTCTTACCACGGTCCTGGGCTCGAATCCCAGAAGGGGCAAATTTTTTGTGTGATGAATACGAGCATTTGTACCTGAGTCATCGGTATTCATATATTTCTATGAATATTACTGTTAAGGATATATATCGACGGCGAAGTGCCAAGACCTCCTTCCTGAAATTCGTAAAGAAATTCACTTTTTTATCATTTCGTTTTCGTTGCATGTTTTAATTTAATTCCCTAAGCGTATTTAAATATATTATAAAATATATATTTAAATATATTATAATATATATATATATATATATATATATATATATATATATATATATATATATATATATATATTTAAATATATTATAATTATTATAAAAATAAATTATTAACTTGTCAAGAAATTAAACGTTTTTTCAGCTTGTGTATTATTTTGAATTTAGCAGTTAGATATTATTGGCACTTCGCCGTCGATATGTGTATCCTATATGTATGTCTATCCCTTACCCTAGCATCCTTAACACAAGTTTTACAGTGCTAACTTAGGGCTAGACTAATTGGTTTTGATGTAAGATTATTTTTTTTCAGTGTTGCTTTTCACAATTTGATTTAAGCTTAAGTAGTCTTCACCGTATATTGTAATAGCATTTAGTCAATACCTACAATTATTTTTTATTCCTATTTTACGTTACAATACTTATTATATCGGTGATCAATTAAATAAATAAATAAAATATCAAAACAATAGCAAATTTACCCCAAAAATTCGGATATTTTAAAGCAAAAACAAATATTACATTCACATTTACCATTCGCTGTAATAGCTGTAAATATTCTTGGCTACAAAGTTCTCTTAGTTACATATTTAGTTACTTGCACGTACTGAAATTCACAGAATTATTTCTACAAGACTTCTTTAAGAGTGAGGCAGGCACTTTGAGGATTACGACGTACGAATAAATAAGCATCCACAAAATTCTGATCCTTAAAGTGCTAGAAAAGTGATATTTGCGATTAGCTCGCATCCACTGAGCGATGCTGAAGTATCGGCATCTCAAAGTACATAAGTGACAGGATTTTTCGGGAGAATGAACACTAAGTACCAACCCATTTGACGTTTCTTTGAATATAAGTGTCAAGATGTAAATGATATATCAATACATTACTTATGAAAATGCCTTTGAGTACGAAGATTTTTTCGACAAGGATATTTTCTGTTCTTTTTGCTGTTGTAGTAAAAATAGAGACGCTTGAGTCCATTGAGAGGAGGACCGAAAAGCTCATCGACAATGACGATCTTTTTTAAAATAAGAGCCTTAAGCATAGACGGATGGTAGCAGGCTTATCCGTTTTTTATAGGATACATTTCGGAGAATGTGCAGCAGAATTGCATAGCCTTGTTCCACCGTCCCCAGTTTTTCATCGGACAACCAGACTTACAAATAGGTGCAACCGTAATATGGTTGGTATACCAAAGATTCGAACTAACCGTTTTGTTCCGAACTTTGTGATCCATACCGCCAAAGAGTGGAACTCTTTGCCTAAGTCTGTGTTTCCTAATAAATTCGATTTGGGGGTTTTTAAGTCACGAGTGAATAGGTATCTTCTAGACATGCGCATCACATCCTAGATCGGGTCATCGCTTACCATCAGGCGAGATAGTCGTCAAGCGCTTACCTATTCATGGTAAAAAAGAACTTAAATATGTAACTCCTAAACTCAGTTTTTTTTATTTGGTACGAAAAATTTCGCATCCTATTAATATTCTAGGTTCTTATATCTGAGTACGAGATTATTCATTATGACGAATTTGTCAACCCAAAGTTACAATTGAACAAACTGTTAGTCCTACTTACAGCTGTTTTTTTAATCATTTTTGCTTGTACAAATAATATTGAAATACGATTTTTATAATAAAAAAGCATGTGTGCAATTCACACGTGGTAGAAGTGAAACCTTCAAAAATAATACGTACACGTATTGTTGTGATACGTACCACGGTTGTTGTGATGCCTTCTCTCAAGCTTTGTACTACGCATGCGCACACAAACACATACTAACACACGTACATAATGCTTCCTATCTCATTTTCTCCTACGTTAAATCTTATGAATTTATATATCTGTCTCTTTTTACAGTCGCTTTTCGTTTCATCGACTTTCAAATCACAACGATGCTAAAGAAGTTTTCACTTCAAATAATTGCAAATAAAGTAACCACCTCCGTGGTCGAGTGACTTGTATACTGGTTTTCAAGGTCACGACATTCCGAGGTCCCGGATTCCATCCCCGGCTAGGTCAATTTAAAAAAAAAAAGTCGGTTTTTTTTTTTTTTTTTTTTTTTTTTTTTTTTTTTTTTTTTTTTTTTTTTTTTTTTTTTTTTTGCCTGTAAAGTCGGTTTTACGGGCGAAGATTTTACGTGACAACGTCTTTTTCTCGGTAGAATATTTATTGATATGAATATAATTAAATTGCACAATGCGCGCGGCAGACCGATCATAGTTGAGTGGGAGAGAGACGCAAGGCATTCGGCGGGCCTCTCTCTCGTTCGGTGACTCATCGTAACGTTACCGAGCGTTACACTTTTTCATAAGTGACTCCCAGCCGCAACCAATTCTTATAAATTGGTTGCGGCTGGGAGTCAGCGTTATCACGTCAAAACTTTTTTAAATTGTCTCGGAACTGCATGTTGTAGTACCGTCAGTGCTTCTGAATTCCATAATATAAGTGCTTTAGCTACTTGGGTTCAGATTAATGTATTTGATGTTGTCTAATTATCATTTTTGAAGTGAAAACTTTTTTAGCATCGTTGTTACTTGAAAGTCGATGAAACGAGAAAGCGACAGTAAAAAGACTCAGACACATAAATTCATAAGATTTAACGTAGAAGAAAATGAGATAGGAAGCATTATCTACGTGTTAATACGCATTTGTGTGCGCATGCGTAGTACAAAGCTTGAGAGAAGGCATCACAACAACCGTTGTATTTTGTAATGGTGTACGTATTATTGACGTGATAACGTCTTATAAATTGGTTGCGGCTGGGAGTCACTTATGAAAAAGTGTAACGCTCGGTAACGTTACGATGAGTCACCGAACGAGAGAGAGGCCCGCCGAATGCCTTGCGTCTCTCTCCCACTCAACTATGATCGGTCTGCCGCGCGCATTGTGCAATTTAATTATATTCATATCAATAAATATTCTACCGAGAAAAAGACGTTGTCACGTAAAATCTTCGCCCGTAAAACCGACTTTACAGGCAAAAAAAAAAAAAAAAAAAAAAAAAACCGACTTTTTTTTTGAAGGTTTCACTTCTACTTCAGTCAAGCCCGGGGGCCAAGACAGCATCCACGATGGAATGAACTAACCCAGAAGTTACCGTTTCACCTTGGCTTTGGATGGAAATGGTCGGGTTATAAGTTCTCGGAAATACATATACCTATATTATAGGAAAAAATGAAACATCTTGCAACCAGCAATAAGCAACGAAAGAGCCAAAGTTTTCGACTAAATTATGTGCAACAAAATCTATTTAAAACATAATATAAATAAATAACACTACAATATTATGTTACCCATTATGCTCAAACGGTATTACGAAATTTGTATGTTTGAAATATTTTCTTGATTCAGTTTGGTTTCGCTTGGCATTGTTAACCATCCACTATAACCGCACTCAAGTAATATAAAATATAAATTTATTATATAATGATCGTGTGATGAATTAAGCTGAAATCCTTGAGAAGCGACCCATTCGTACATAAAAATTCAAAGAAATTAGAATAGTTTAAAAAATTTACACACTAAATAAAAAGCAAAACAACAGAAAATAGGTTTTTAAATTATCATTTTTTATTATACTAATGATTATACATGTTGTTAATTATTATTTACTTCTTAATTATATCCCTATTACAAGGTCACAGACTTTACCATAAGAAAGGCCTGTGAAAAACGCAATTGGGATATAAAAATATTTTTGGTCTTAGCAATCTCTCGCAAACATAGACCGAATGCGCTTCATTAAGTTTGCTTCGGTCTCCTCTAAATTAGAAAAAAAACAGTACGATCGTTAAATGAATTGTTTAATCGCGGTGCAATGTTGCCATATTAAAAAAACGCAACCCGCCCAGCCTGTTCGTCCATAATGTGAATTCTGCGGGGTGTCTGATAGCGCCCTCTGTCGGGGAATTTGTGAGTCCCTCGGGTAATTTATGTTTTACAACTTCCGTCGACTACAGGAAAAACAAATTTCCAATTCTGTCTGCGCAATGACAAAGTGTGTCAAGTTGTACAGTAGATTTTGCCGTGAATCTCATAAACGAACGATATTATTAGTTTAAAACTAAGTTTGTTACCAGAATTTTAATATTAATGTGTACGGGTTTATGAATTTATATTTATTTCATGACAGGTTTGACTGACCGAAGAGACACTACCTTCGTAAGCAAACGGTCCCAGATTCGAGTCCGGGAAGGGGCAGATGTTTATGTGATGATAGAATATGTATGTCGCAGCCAACTGGTTAAAATAGCCATTCAATCAAACAGCTAGCCCTCTGACTGAGCAACGCCATTCAGTCATACGGCTATACGTCGTTTAGCCGACTTGTTGACTGCAACGTTCAACACTACAGCTAGACGACGCTTAGCCAACTGGTTAAATGGTTTAGTATGTAATTGGAGAGAATGGGAAAACTTTTTGTAATTTCTTGGGAGATTATTCTTGGATTAAGTTTAAGAGGTGACCAAAAGTTTGATGAAATAAGTAAAAATTAAAAACAAGCGCCGCAGTGGTGAGCGCTGAACTAATTCAATTAGACGGCGGCTTTTGAATCAGCTGTAGTGTTGAACATTTTGAGCGACTCAAATATTCAATTAATAAGCTAAACATGTGGTTGAAAGTCGTTGTTCAGTCAAAGGGCTAGCTGTTTGATTGAACGGCTATTTTAACCAGTTGGCTGCGACATGTACATATGAACGTAGCGTTTATTATTATTAAAGAAAGATATACAACTGAAGATAGTGATAAAACAAAACCATTTTTTTATTCAGATGTGTCTAAAATATGGCGCTAATTTACTAAATTAACTTTTTTCCTTTTTAGTTCAATTTTGGCAAGGGTATAGTAAATAAGTTTAGTAGTTAATACAATATCAATACAATTGACGACCGTTTGGTGCAACGGTAGCGATCCTGCCTTTCGCACCGACGGTCCTGAGTTCGAATCCCGGAAGGGGCAGATGTTTGTGTGATGAATACGAGCATTTGTACCTGAGTCATGGGTGTTTATATATATGTCTATGAATATTTCATATTTATGTATCATTTATGTATGTCTATCCGTTACCCTAGTATCCATAACACAAGCCTTACAGTTCTTACTTTGGGCTGGTCTAATTGGTGTGAGTGTAAGAAATATTTATTTATTTATTTATTATTTATTTATTTATTAATATCACATACATAGAAATGTAAATAAGCATTTAGAAGATATAAAGACACTCACAAACGTACTTGAACCCTAATATATGACATTACCTTTTTGTGCAAACGTGTAAAAGAGGTGTTATGTTCGTGTACTCTTAAACACGCCTCAAGTCCCCCAGCGTACCATACAGAGATCTATGCTCGGTGTTTCCTTACGTGATAAAATTTGTAATGAGAACACCCACAACAGAACCAAAGCTACCGACATCGCTCTTCAAGTCGTTAAGCTGAAATGGCAGAGAGGCCCCATCCTTCGCAAAACTTACGATCGTTAGAGAATCAAAATTCTTCAGTGGCGACTACGAACTGAACAACGTAACACAGATGGACCAATGACCTAGTGATATAGCGGGAAGCCCATGGCGACAAATAATTAATAGCAGCATCTTGTGGCAATCCAGAGGGCTCTGCTGGCCCTATGCCCAAAAGTGGACTTGTAGCGGATGGACATGTGAGCAGCAGTAATTAGGGCTCATAACTTGCCCAAAAGCTACTACGCTGATGTTCAGCCATTACCCTTAATAAATACGGGTTTCAAAACAATCCAATACATTATAAATATATTATGAAAAAGTTTAATGAAAAATAAATATGTTGTTGGAATGTGTGTGGAACAAAACAAAATGACAAAAGTTGAAATGATAATTAGCTTTTGTGTCGTCGGAATAAGTGTCAATTTTGTCTACAATTCTGTCTCAAATCTATAATCTAAGATCACAGTGGATTGTGTGTTTGTCTGTCTGCTCTTTTTCCCCGCTCTTTTTCCATTTTATCAATAACGTTACCATAGCAACGCGTTAACCGCAAGTAGTTCGTCTACCGGACGCTAGATGGCGCTAACGGAAAAATATTTAATAATAGAAAAAAGTTAAAGAATTTTGTCCACCCGTGCGAAGCCGGGACGGGCCGCTAGTGTAATACTAAGAATACATCTTCGAATTACCGACCTCATAGTATTCCAGTAGGTTCTGCCACTTCGACGTCAAATTTGCAGGTTCAGAATTATTATGACATATCGCTTTTTTTGTTAGAGGTACAAATATCTTGTTTAAGGTTTCTTTATTGAAAAATCTAAACGCACATCTATGTCGGGATTCGAATTCGCGAGTGTTCCCAAACTGACCGATATACCAACTCAGATTTCACACACGTTTATTTTTGTGGCACAAATTATAGAGTAAATTTACTGTGAATTGACTCAGCATTGACTCTGCCCTAGTTTGAAATGTCCTATTTATAAATCGGTTTCAAATCATAGTATGAACCATCCATATAAACATTTGAAATAAAAATTAGGCAAAAATTATATTTTTATTCAAATATATTTAATATTTTGATACTTATTTATTTAAGGTACATATTTTTCCTGAGACATTTAAAAAAATAGTTTTGTGTATTATTGGCTATAACTTGTACCAGTTATATTATGTTTTAATGTAAAATATTGCTAATAATAAACTTTTGTAAAACAATTCTAATTATAAGATATAAAATACGTGTGTAAAAAACAACCACGCCTCCGAGCCCTCAGATGGGATTCGAACCCACGACCTTTCGCAATCCGGGCGACTGCTCTGACCGCTGAGCTACCGAGACGCTGGCAAACGTGTCGAATTTTACAAACGTATTCCAACTTCTACTATGAGCTAGTATCGTTCCACCAATGTTGAACGCTAACTACCTTCAACATTGAAAGTAATATTTTTACAAATATTAAACAATCAATTAAGATGGAACCAGCTATAATTATGTTTTTATTTAATTTTTTGCATTCACAATGCAATATTTCTATAAGATATAAATCTATAATCTCTAATCTGAGGGCTCGGAGGCGTGGTTGTTTTTTACACACGTATTTTATATCTTATAGAAATATTGCATTGTGAATGCAAAAAATTAAATAAAAACATAATTCTAATTATGTTTTTGACGTCTTGTCGTAGTTACAGTTCCGAACCTACCTATGCGTCAAAAACTGCGTTAAAATCCTATTAAAGGCATTTTTTGTCGTAAAATAAGCATCAGTATCTTTTAAGTTAAAGACGTAACATCATATTTGTTTTTTGTTCATTATTGAGCATCAATAGAACAAGCCCGCTTAATTTCATTAGAAATAAAATTATAATAGAAATATTAGGCAAATGAACATTATTTTAGCGATAAAATATCATGAATGAATTGCACAAAGAGTTCATAAACATTGTTTTTTTATCTCTTATATTAATATTCTTATTCAATGCACGTATCAAGTTTGTTCAGATAATAATAATAACACAAATATTTCTTACATTCACACCTATTAGTTGAGCCTAAAGTGAGCACTGTAAGGTTTGTGTTATGGATACTGTGTAACAGATAGACATACAAATATGATACATCGGTATGTAATATTCAAAGAAATATAAATAAAATACCTATGATTCAGGTACGTAGCTCGTATTCATCACACAAAAATTTGCCCCTTCCGGTGCACGTTCTATATATACGTTTAAAATTATTCAATATCCATTATAATATACAATCTCATCTTAATTTGGTTTGGAAACTTTTCTAACACATTTAATTATTATTTGCTAGCTTTTACCCGCGGCTTCGCCCGCATTTTTTTTTATTTCTTTTTCAATAAAAAGTATCCTATGTTACTACTAATACCTCCAACAATATATGTAAGAAGTTTCATGATGATCGGTTTAGTAGTTTTTGCGTGAAAGCATAACAAACAAACCTACATTCACATTTTATAATATTAGTAGGGATTACAAGCGTGCTTTCTTCATCTTTGATCAAATGAGTGTATTTCATAAAACAGTAGCCGAAGGGTGAGTTTTCAAAACGTCACGAATTATACATTTTATTGTTTTTTTTAATTTAAAACTCAAAAAAATTAAAAAACAGCTAGCAATATGAACCCTGCAAGTGTGTAGCAAACACTAAAACTAATTACCTTTACCCAGCTGATGATAATTACACTTAATATTGAGACGTTTTTTTTTATCTCATTTTACTTATAAAAAATACACATAACTTCTTAAACCATAAAAAAGCGAAAGTGAACAAGAAACGTGAGGGCTTAAGTTTTTGGACCAGACTCTTGTTTGTTCTACAGTAGACTCTGTATTTACATAGTTATCTTCATAAATCATTAAAGAAGTTTTGTTAATTTAATTACCTAAACAATGAAGTTTAAAAATTATAAGATCTTATTACTACAATAGCTCAATTGTAGTCGTCACTGATGTCAAGCAGTTCCCCTTATATAAAAATTTAATTAGATCTTTAGTTTCTCGCGAGAGTTTTAACATCAACATTGATTGACAACTAAAATTAAGTTAAGATGTTTATATCTTAACAATTGCAATGCTATCTGATGACTAGGATAATATATAATGTTTTTTATTAAGCGAGCATTTGCAATTGGAGACCAATTTCATGACATTGTTAATTAAATCACCAAACTGTCGTCAAATTTGAACTGCTTTTATAATAATTTCGCCTTTTTTATAATTTAGAGAGATGTTTCACATTTAGAGAACAGACCATATATTACTCATATATGTATTTAGATAATCATTTAAGTAATAAAAACATAAATAAATAATCTCACAAGAATTAAAAAGAAATGTTTAATACCAGTCTTTATGATTTGTAATAAAGACTGGTATTAAACATTTTTACTTCAAGTTATGATAGTTCTAGTCAGTTTTTAGGTCTTGTAATAATGTATACTATACGTATCATTCACTTTCATATTGGTTTCGATATGTTTGTACGAAAGAGACATGTATTATGTCAATTAATATATATACTTATATGCCTAAAGACTTTCTGAACTGAGAGAAAACCTTAAGAAACGTAGTCAATACCCCCTTTAATATTGTGTAATAGATTTTATTATAATGTAAAAATATGCTACTTATTTTCATTTCATCTATAAATGATTTGATTTTAAGCATAAAATGTATAATAATTATGTGTTGAGGTATTAATAAAAGAAATTTGTATGAAAAAGTAATTAGAAAACCGAATCCTACCTTAACCTTAAGATATTTTTTCTGTGTTAATTATTTTTTTTGTAACAATCACGTGGCTAGAGCTGAACCAGAATTTGATGAATATCATACATGAAGTGTATTTATTGGTTTAACGTTAAAGATATTATATTTAAATCTCCACAGAGAGACAAAATCTCCTACAGTTATGAGGTCGAGGAACGAATTCACGGTCAAAACTTAACAAATATGAAATTCAAATAATAACATTACATTTTAACATTTCTCCGTATTAATGAGTTTAAATATTGAAATGGAAATGCGAATTAAACATATTATTATAATTTTATGTAATTTTTTTATTAGAAAACAAATACTTAGCTTTTTGTATAGATTTCAAAGAATATACTAAAAAAATAATTTAATTCATGGGTGTTATCATATCACAAAGATTTTTTATACTTCGATAAAAATTATTATTACTGCTATATATAAAAAGTTCAACAAACTACCAAAATTTGGGTTCAAAATTTTCGATCGTAATTTTCTTTCATATTATAATATAATAAAAAGTATTGTCTTATTTCAGTTTTTTTTTTCTTTAATTAGCATTTAAAAATCTCCCTTTTTTGTTTTGATCTTAATTTTTTTCCCCACTTTGAGACAATTTTCTTTTTACTTATGTGTGCAGAATTATGAGAAATTAATAATTCATAACATAATTTTACCTTAAATGAAGAAAAAGGGATTTATGATATTACATATTAAATATTTTATGGTACCTCAGAAAGCTGCTATATCCAATTAATCACCAATGTTGAACTCTCGTAACTGGGCTAACGGCATACTTTAGCGTCCTTGTCTAAAATATGCTAAGGTTTATTTTCATCTTCATATTCTGGCAACTACCACAATGTCACAATTTTGTCCACTTTCAGTAACAATTTGCAACTTTTCACAGGCAATACTCGCAAACGAAATTTAAAAAAAATATTTAAAAAGTTGATAATTCAAATGGAGAATATCAACGCTACTTTTCGAATTTCGAACACGTGCATTCGATCTTAAGACGCGCGCGCGACCGCCTCCAACGCCACGCGAAAGCATACTAACTGAAGTATTCTGAAAAGGTGTACTATACGCTTTCATGGTTGAAAGAGATGGGTTTATGCAGAGATAAGCTTTCTCGTTCACGCCGCTTCAGGAAAATGCTGAATGCAGTCAGCCACAGATAGCATTCAATGAGACGAGACGGTCTGCAAAAAACTTACCTTTGCGTTTAGTAGTTATATGCAGTGGACACTGAGATCAAGGGTCTTTCGTCTTTATTATGGAACGAAGGGAAATGCAAGATTGCTGTAATAGGATATTAAAACAAATGACAATATTTTATCACATTTTACCGACACAAATGTTTTATAATGTAAATATTTGATAATTAATAACTCATATATTTAGTAATTACTTATTATTTAGATATCGATGCCTCGAAAATTAAAAGTATAAATAGTAAAAAGGGAAGTTCTATTTTACTAAAATCTGTGATCCAGTATTAGTCACTTAGTTATCCAGTGACAGAAGCCGCGGGTTTATCTCCCATCATATTTTTTTTTATTCTTAATTTATTTTTAATAGGGATAGTACACAGCACAAATAGCATTGCTTACAACAACTTTTAACGTTTAATTTTGTAGGACAATTACGACTATTCAACTATTTACAAATTCGGTCTCCAAATATTTAAGATATCATCACCATAAAAAATGAAAACTTTAGTAAAGATAACATTCCAAATAAAAAAAATAACAATGAAAACAAAACCAAATAAGAAAAAAGGGACTTTTTGGCGGGAGTGGGAAGCGTCACATTGGTGGATTTTTTTCTCACGTTTCAGAGATTGACACGTTCGATTTGTGGTTGCGAATGCTAAGCATTTTTCACTTGGGTCTGTAACTGATGGATGACCAAAAAATTGTTATAATGATCTACTTCTTGCTTTGGCACTTTAAACCGTTACACCCATCAAGCTTCAATGGTTCCAAGTTGTAGTTTCCTGTCCTTACGATGTTTTCTCTAGGAAAGTCGTAAAGTCCTACCATAACCTTTTATAGCGATACAAGTTCCACTGTTGAAGAGAGATGCCACCATAGACCGCATATGGCGGTGTCTCTCCTTAACGATCGTACTTACATCGAGCTAAGGGTTATGCTTTTGTCCCAATTGTGGGGACATTAATGAGTTGATAAAGATAATTACCGTATAATTACTTTTTAAACAACACGCGCTAAATCTAAAGACATTTAACTTACAAATATGCTTACGTCTGAACACAGCCGTAGGCGAACCTATTTTTACGTTTCATCAATAAAACCATTTTATGCTTCGTTTTTACTACTCGTTTTTATTTACTGATACTTCGAGTATGTACGTAATTGAATTAACAGAAAGTAAGTTTTACAGAAGTAAATACAAATAAGAAATAAATCTTTTAAAATAATAGAAGTAAGTTAATGATAATTGTTCCGTAATTTCGTTATAATTTAGTTTATCATAGCACAAACAATACTACATCCAATCTTTCCCTTTTTTTTTCTCTATAATATCAGAAGCACAATCCCTTTGGCTCAAAGCCGTTAACAAAGCCAGCCATCAGTGCTGCCATCTTGAACATTCTCACTTGAACTATACACTCCGATCGAACCGTCCCCCGCGGCGCACAGCGCCACGGCGCGCAGCCCAATAAATTATATTTCTCATAAAACTAAATCTACAGTGCAATCAGTGCAAAAATCGTGAATTAGGCCAGGAGACCATCGTAGAACAATACAGCTGGATCAAGGATACGGAGGTACCTCCAAGAAGACGACCGGCAGATTCCAAGGTGAGTGCCTCTGAGTTCAAATCCAAAATTAAGTAAGAAACGGGTAAAGATAAATTATAAACTAAATTCTCATACATAAAGTCTGGACCTTCAGAGCCGAATCCGAATGGTCTCTTGCGATTTGCGTATTTTTTGTGCTATTTTTCTATACAAACAAAATCTTTCACCGTCATATCGGCGGTTTTCATAAGCAAAAATATCCCAGTTAGCGTATTGTAGCAACAATCCACTGAGTACTAGCTTATTCTACATTCAAACTAAACATATTAAACTATATTTTACAAAAAAATTAAGGTTTTAACATATTTTACAACATTTTTTTATTTTAATTGTCGAGGGTAAACTCGTGTACCACGCCCAAGCCGTAGGTCACGATCGCTTGCATTGCATTTGGCTGCGCGTCCACTGCGGACTATCATTATTCGACGTGATAAGGCTCATCGTAACTAACATTGTTACTTTTACATTTTACACACTTAGCTGTATTCGTTTGCGACGATACACACCCCGTACTATAGTATTGCGTACTTAGTACACCACACACTTTCTTCTACTTAGCAGTCATACTGACTCACCCCACTTATTTATGTCATTTATACTAAATACATAATAAGTACCTAGCATAATATTCAGGCAGTGCGTGTCAAATATTATCACCATTCACTTTATTTTATTTCGTGACGTTGCGCGTTCGAAATAAATATCTTTCTTCACCTAAACTTCGCGTCTAGCGGAACAATTACTACAAAATAGCCTTATCTAGTCGAATAACTTACTATTTTTACAAGTTTAACACAAGTTACTTACCTACACACACTACTAACAAAACTACGCAACAATCTACTATTTTAACAACTAAATATCTAAAACTACAAACTATTTACAAGTTAAGTTGCCCAAAGAGCGTAACTACCCACTTTATTCTTACTTGCAAGCTTTGTTTACATTTTTATCTTTACATTTTAACTAAATATTTTTAACAATGGAATTGGAACAACTTTTATTCGAAAGAGATTTATGCTTATCTAGCCTTCAACGTATGGTGGATTGTTCTAACGATGAAGAGGAATTTCGTGTTCGTATCAAAGAACTAAATTCAATTAAAAAACAATTTTCAAGTGTTCAATTAAAAATAGAAAAGTATTTAGTAAAAGCCGGTGGTGAATTCAAGAAGGAAGAACAGTTAGCTATGCGTGATCAATTTGACAATTCATATTACAAAATTCAAGTTGTCTCTGATCGTATCAAAACCATACAACGTAAACAAAGTATTGCGAACGAATATCATTCGGTAAAACAAACCACTACTCCTACGGGGTTCTCACGCATACATCTGCCTGCATTATCGCTACCGATATTTCAAGGTCAGCTGACCGAGTGGAATGCCTTTTATGATCTATTCAACTCATTAGTACACAATAACGAAAGTTTATCAGATGTCGAACGTTTTAGATATTTATTCTTGTCGTTACGCGGCGAACCTTATAACATAGTCAAATCAATTCCTATCACGGAAGCAAACTACTATAATGCTTTACAAGTATTACTCAAGCGTTATGAGAACAAACGTATTATTGCAACAAAACACTTAGCCAAAATTATTGACGTTGAACCTATGAACGAAAATAATCAACAAAATTCATTGCGTAACATTCTTAATGTTTACCACGAAAACCTAACAGCGTTAAAATCTTTAGAACAACCGGTTTCTCATTGGAGTTTCATTCTTTTGAATATCTTATTGCGAAAAATTACTCCAGATATTCGAAAGCGTTTTGAACTTTCTCTGACGTCATCCAGTGTGATACCCAATGTTAGTGAACTATTAGCTTTTCTCGAGAAGGAGCTCACAGCTTGTGAAGTGATGTCATCATCGAGGGTTGGACGAGCGCCCGCGACTGTGCGCGGTACACCCGCGCGGCCCGCGGCCGGCCCAGCTAGCGCGCGCACCGGGCTCGCGCGCTCCGTCTCGGACGCGCAGCAAGGAGCGGCACCACCCCCGCGCCTCACCCGGACGATGAGTCATCATGCTGCTACTACGACTACATCTGATGCTTCTCGTATCAAATGTAACTTTTGCAAAGATAACACGCATCCTATGTACCGATGCGATCAATTTAATAAACTGACTTCAACTGAACGTATGCGGTTTATTAATGAAAATAAACTTTGCCTCAATTGTTTATTCGCTGGTCACAATAAAAACGATTGTAAATCGAAACATAACTGTCACGTTTGTTCTCAACGACATCACACGTCTATTCACGACATTGTAGGTATGTCTTCTTCTACTATAGCGCTTACGAGCCAACATATTTTCTCCCCCAAGTGTTCTAGCTCGGTAGCGGAACCTTTCTCCCCCGACAGCTTGGCAGCGGATCACCTGTCCGGAACTTACATCCCCTAATCATACAAGCTTAGTAGCGGAATCTTCTTATACTTCTCCATCCACACTACCGCGTAGTGTACAGGGTCACAACAACTGCACTGTTTTGCTCACCACCACACTTGTTAATAGACACCTCTCCATCAGTCCCGCCCTCGTAGACCAGGGCTCGCAGGCCACGCTGATTACCAAAGCGTGTGTCCAACGTTTACGCTTACCGCGTTGTCACTCAAAAACTAGTACGACGGTTTCGGGAATTGGCGATAAAAATGAGCAGCCGCGTGGTTTTGTCATCTGCGAGGTTACACCCCATGACAAAAGTGAGCCAAAATTGTACATTGAAGCACTCATCTTACCAAAGATTACTTCTTACGTTCCATCCATTCCAAGCTCATTCGAGCACATCTTTCATTTACAAAACATACCCTTAGCGGACCCCGAGTTGCGCTCGGCGCGTCCCGTCGAACTCCTTCTTGGTTCGGATTATACTGACCAAATTATTCTCCATGACAACATCAAAGGCCCACCCGGTACTCCGGTGGCTATTAACAGTATTTTTGGCTATTTACTAAATGGGACTATTGCACACTCTATTCCTGTCAGATTGCACTCTAATCTTAGTACTTGTCAACTAGACATACAGCTTCAAAAGTTCTGGGAACTGGAGTCTGTCTCTGAGGTTCAATCACTTACAAAAGAAGAACAGCTCTGTGAAAAGATCTTTGTCGAAACTCACAGTCGCGATCAAACGGGAAAATACATAGTCGCCCTTCCATTTAAAGAAAATGCTCTTCCTCTAGGCGAATCACGAGAAATTGCTTTATCTCGTTTTAACAAACTTGAACAACGCTTTGAGCGTCGACCCGCTTTGCGAGTGGAGTACGCCCAATGTCTTCAAGAATATCTTACGATGGGACACATGGAACTTGTTACAAATCTAACGGGTTGTTACAACTTACCTTATTACATTCCTCATCATTGCGTGGTGAAGAAGAACGCAACTACAACTAAATGTCGCGTAGTTTTCGATGCGTCAAGCAAGACTACTTCTGGTCGTTCACTTAACGACAATTTACTAGTCAGGCAAAAGCTCCATTAGGATATTCCCGAAGTTCTCTTAAAATTTCGTTTAAACAAAATAGTTTTTACTGCTGACATTAAAATGATGTATCGCTACATCAATTTGCGATTACAAGATCGTGATTTTCAACGCATTTTATGGCGTAACTCACCTTCAGATCTAATTCAGGAATACGGACTGTGCACGGTCACATTCGGTGTCGCATCATCTCCATTTCTAGCACTACGTGCACTACGTCAGTTAGCATCGGAGGAAAACCCTGCGGACATCGCGTCTCGTGGAGTTTTGCCATCCCAACTAAACCCCCAGCAGTGGTTTCACGGACCTGCGTGGTTTTCACATCCCCAGGCAAACTGGCCTGTATCAAACGTTGATATTAAAACAGACGAAGAACGTCGTAAACACATTCTAATTTCTCAAAATGAAAAATCTGATTTTATAACAAACTTCATTGAGCGATATTCATCACTACCTAAACTGGTAAGAATATTTTCTCTTGTAACTCGTTTCACTAACAAATGTCGAAAAACTCCCGTTTTTTACAAATTAAATACAGTCCACACAAACAAATCATCTCTTAACAAAATCATACTTCTTGTTCAACACCAGGAATTTCATGAGGACTTATTACGCATTAAAAATGGTGATAATTGTTCCAACTGCTTACAAAAACTTAAACCATTTGTCGACGACACCGGACTTCTCAGGGTCTCATCTTTCTTACGATGCTAGACATCCAATTCTTTTACCCAAACGAAATGCTTTGACTAACCTTTTAATCGATTTTATCACGTGATCTATTTACATGTAGGTATTCAGACCCTGCAAAATATTATTTCTCAATCCTACTGGATTTTATCTGTACGCAGTGTCATTCGAATGCGCACTAGCCGCTGTGTCCGTTGTTTCCGGTTGCGTCCTGTCGCTCCGCAGCCTGTCATGGCTCCAGCTGCAAGAGTGCGTGCTCTTCGTCCCTTCTTGCATGTGGCAGTTGATTTTGCAGGTCACTTCAACCTCAAATCCAGTCCACAACGAAATGCTAAAATAATTAAAGCATATGTGTGTGTCTTTGTATGCATCTCCACAAAGGCGCTACACTTAGAACTCGAACCAAACTTATCTACCGAAGCTTTTCCTAACGCCTTATGACGCTTCATATCCCGACGTGGGTTATGTTCAGACATCTATTCAGATTGCGGACGAAACTTTGTCGGATGCGATCGATATCTGAAGGAACTGTCGGATTTTCTTAAAAACGTAAACAATCAAAACGATCTTAATTCTAAAGTCAATCAGCTATCTATTACCTGGCATTTCAATCCACCTTACGCAAGTCATTTTGGCGGGATTTTTGAGGCCGCGGTTAAAACTATGAAAACTCATTTGTATCGCGTCGTGGGCAACTTGACTTTGAATAATAACAAATTTAACACTGTTTTAAGCCAAATTGAGGCGATTTTAAATTCACGACCACTTACAATTCAAAGTTACGATCCTGCTGATCCGTTACCTCTTACACCTGGACACTTCCTCATCGGGGAACCATTAACTTCTTTGCCTGAATTTGATTTTTATTCTGACAATCCATCACGCCTTGTTCGTTGGCAAGTGATACAACAAGCAGTTCAGCATTTTTGGAAACGCTGGAGTATTGAATACCTCCACCAGCTTTCACAACGAAGCAAATGGTTCCGCAACACATCTTACACACCCCTCAAGGAGGGTACAGTAGTAATACTGGTAGATAACACTCTGCCCCCCTTGCAGTGGCGACTGGCGCGTGTACACGAGCTACACCCCGGCGCTGACGGTGTTACCCGTGTGGTTACTGTCCGCATTGGTGAAACACTTACTAAGAGACCTGTCGTCAAGGTCTGTCCTCTGCCTATCAAATAGGTAGAACTTTCCTCTGCTTACAGTGGAGATGTTAGCATTTAAGTTACAGTTGGTTAACAGTTAAAATAAGTCTTATTTTAAGGTCGGCGGCATGTTCCGTAATTTCGTTATAATTTAGTTTATCATAGCACAAACAATACTACATCCAATCTTTTCTTTCCATCCTTTTTTTTCTCTATAATATCAGAAGCACAATCCCTTTGGCTCAAAGCCGTTAACAAAGCCAGCCATCAGTGCTGCCATCTTGAACATTCTCACTTGAACTATACACTCCGATCGAACTGTCCTCCGCGGCGCACAGCGCCACGGCGCGCAGCCCAATAAATTATATTTCTCATAAAACTAAATCTACAGTGCAATCAGTGCAAAAATCGTGAATTAGGCCAGGAGACCATCGTAGAACAATACAGCTGGATCAAGGATACGGAGGTACCTCCAAGAAGACGACCGGCAGATTCCAAGGTGAGTGCCTCTGAGTTCAAATCCAAAATTAAGTAAGAAACGGGTAAAGATAAATCATAAACTAAATTCTCATACAATAATAATAATATTACATTCACACAAATTAGCCTAAATCTGTTAGCCTGTAAGACTTGTGTTATGGATACTAAGATGAGGGATTAACATACATATATGATACATAGATATTCAATATTTGTAAATATATATATATATATATATATACATAATATATATTATGTCCATGGCTCAGGTAAAAATGATTATGTCATCACACAAATATCTGCCTCTTTCTCCAATCCAGAACTGTCGATAAGTAAGGCAGAATGGCGTCAAAAAATGTAAAGAAAAATATGCTTTTTTTTTTCTTCTTCTAACTAAGTTACCATTATTGAGAAGAGCGTTGAAGCAGGTGAAAGCCTTTAATAATTGTAATAATTATTAAGATTTTATCTTACTTAGTTGATCAAACAGCACCAAAATACAACTTATATTAACTTTTGAATATAACACTTTTTACAGATTTTGCGCATATTTTATTTTATATTTAATCCTGACGATTACAGTGATCACAGGATGACTAAGATAATAGTTGTCATGTATAAATATATATTAAGGCGCGATAATGCCTGCAGTATGTGAGCATGCTTTTGAGGGGCCAAATCACTACATTCGTTTCGATAAATCTCAAATTCTCGCTAGAGAACAAAGATTTGTTCCTAGGATGCTACGCGAGGCTGTTAAAATCAGGAAACATCCTAATTTCAATAGAGACGAAGGTTGAAGCGTTCCACCTGCTTGGGATCCAATAATTAATAAATTAATACCTCCAAAGGGACCTGATGATGTAGTTAGCTCTTTTTGCAAATAATAACAGTAAGTTATTAAAGATAAGGAAGTCGGCCCCCTGCCCGAGTTTCTTTCGCCAGTTCTTCTCGGAAGGGCCTCCCAAATTCCGAACTGGTAGTAGACTCATGTCAGTAGTATAAATGTTAGAAATGTGTAGTGAGAATTTAATAACTAAATAAAATGTAAAACTAAAACAATTTGATATATATAAAAAAAAATAACATTTAGGAACATGCCCGATTAAAATATTGTGAAGGTAGTAGTGGTCACGACTCCTGTAAAGGAGTCGAAACGTCAGGATTAAATATAAAATAAAATATGCTAAAATCCTTAAAAAAAGTGTTTTATTCAAATGTGTAATGTGCGCGGAAGTGTAAGTACTAAATATAATAACTTTTTATTATTTAATTTTAAGGAATTACGCGCACTCCCTATTGTTTGTATGTGTAGTTATAATTAATATCTATTTTTTCAGTGTTCTCTAAATTCATCTTTAGGAATAATAATTGTTTGCCTTGGAAATTTTAAATAAAACATATTATTAACGATTTTCAAGGAAAACATTAAACTAAGATTGTTTAGAGTACTAAGTTGGCTTTACAATGACAATTAGTAACCACACTCAAAATTGTTAATATACACAACAGTTTTTGTCCTAAATAATATGTAATATTAACAAAGATTTAAAATATCAATACTAGAACTATTAAATAGATAACAGAATTTACTTTGATATTCAGAATCTCGTCTTATGAATGTAAGCGAGTGGAACCAGTCACTAAACGAGTCAATACGACGGCTTACCACTTCACGATTCTTTATTGCAGTCTTGTGGACCCTTTCAGCTTGTCCGTTCTGTGTCAACATCCTACATACATTTAGTTCTTACTCTTACGCGGCGTTTTATTTTAATGAAACTACTTTTACCAGATTCTTGAGGCGTTATTTTGGTTTCTTTTAAATATAATCCTTACGTTTCGACTTCTTAAGAAATTTAAGTGAAGTCGTAATAAAAATTATCAACATCAGGCCTTCCTCTTAATGGACGTAACCACTATAGCGTCAAGCACTACGCGGTGCATAGTAACACAATACAATAAATCCCTTTGATCCACGATAAGTAGTTGATTATGGTTTATTCTTCCTAGGCTGTCTTCATCTCAAGGGAACGTCGTTATCCTCGTAAGTCCTGTGTTTTTTTAACATTAGTAGTCATGTCTGCCGGCTGTACTATACCAAGTACGAATCAAGAATAGTGCTTCAGACCACGACAAAGAGATGTCGATTTTAGGTAATTTTAGAAGTGAATTACTGGTGTCTGTATTTATATATGTACGGTATATTTGTGATGTATCGGTAGCACCTCCTTAAGAAAGAAAACATTGAAAATATTGTGTACTTGGGTAAGTACGTTAGGTAGTTAGTTACTCCATCTATGTAGTTAAAATGTCAGCTCTAAACTGCTATCATTAATTTGTACTTGTATAAGTACGCGGGGACTTACGAGGACTTAACCGTAAAACTCGTTCATGGAGCGTGAGAACGCCGGCGTGCTATTGAGCCTTGACTAAACTTTCGGTAAAAAAACAGAAAGATCTCCAGTGTCTTATGATCCTGGACCGGTTTACAGTGAAGGGAAGACAGTAATAAGCTTATAACAGTAAATAAATATCAAATATAAATAAAAACCTCATTTTACGTTGCTTTGTTGTATTTTGGACAAATTTGACTTTTCACAATTGTATTAGGGATTAAAATAAAAGCACTATTACCTTAGTCCCGACGCGTTAATCTTGTTTTTTAGTATTTAATCATGGCTTTTCGACTCCTTTACAGAAGCCGGGATCACAGGATGACAACCATCATTAAAACAAGGATAAACGCGTCATAAATCCGTTTAAAGTTTTTTTTTTTATTTTCTCAGTACTACGTTATCCTTTGTTAAGAAAATTTGTGTATTTTGCATTTTTTACAGATAATGATGCGCCTTCTGAATTGCGATTGAATATGGTACACTCAACTTATTAAAACGGGTTCCCCTGGTTTTGGTTTAATTTTTTTAGCAGAATATTGTTGGTCTTAATTTTAGGTGTCATAATAACATAACTGGCTGGTTTGTAATTAATTAAAAAATATTTAACCTTACCTACAATGTATACTAATATGCTGGATGCACAAACGACTTCAATATGTCTAACAGATTCATATAACAACTATTGTAACATGTGATGTAGTCAGTGTGTATTCAATGTGCAAATATTATTGTTATAATAATAGTGCGTGAGTCTTTTTGAAGTTATACTTCTTTAGGCGCGTTATGAAAAAAATATGAGAATAAAATTTTAAGATGCGCGCGCATCACTGTGACACAAAATCATCATGTTGAAGTTGCCCACAAAAGCGACATGGAATAAACCAGCAGGATGAAGTTGGCCGCTAATTGGCTCAAGGTAGTTACTCAAATATTTATTGATGTGTGTGTGAGTGTGTGTTATTTTAAATTATATATGGTGGTTAACAATAATTTATATAATATTATTATAACAATTTTATATCATATGATAACATTATAACAATTTTATTAACGAGTAAAGATGGTTTTAATATTATAAACTTTATTAAGTGCGTTTATTGATTTGAGGTTAACTGTATTTATTCTTTTTTTTTTGTTTATAATATAAATTATTTAATTTAATGATGCCAAATAAGTGTAACTTCTCACGCGCACACAAGTACACGCACCCATAATTTTATATTTGTATCGATACAGTCCTAGTGCCTTCAAATAACTAATCGGTAAAATCAGTATATCAATTTACGCCTTTCGATTTTTTCCCAAAGTAAATTAAAACGAAAATATGATACGAAAGAAAGGGATTCCTTTAAAGCGCCCTCTGTGTGAGAAGAACTGTTGAATAGTTTGAAATATTCAATTGAAGAGCTGGAAAGTTACAAAGGTAACGGAATCGATTCAAACTTGTTTCGTGTTTTAATGACGTCTCTTATATCAAACGATAATTTCGTTTGCGAACCATTACCTAACTTTTGAATTCGGAAGTTCCTTAAATTGACTTTGCTCATTTTCAGTTTGAAAGGATTATAAACGAAAGTTACAACAAGTACGCAATTGTATTGCTAAGACATTATCGTCTTTATAACAATGAGAGTAATGGCCAATATACGAGAACCATTTATATTATGGTTATTTGTAATTACAAAGGCGTCACTGACCCAGACCCGAGAAAATACACAAAAGCGTAAATAAGGCCTAAAACAGTTATATTTGCTTCCTGCTAGCGGCCCGTCCCGATTTCGCACGGGTGGACAAAATTCTTATTTTTTTTTCTATTATTAAATATTTTTCCGTTAGCACCATCTAGCGGCCGGTAGACGAACTATTTGCTGTTAACGCGTTGCTATGGTAACATTAATTGATACAATGGAAAAAGAGCGGGAAAAAGAGCGGACAGACAAGCAACAAATTTTTGATCTTAGATCATAGATTACTACGATTTTTTGTATGCAATATAAAATTGATTATTTTACAATAATTTTTTGTCCAAATGCGGTTATATAAAGGAACTATTATAAGATAAAATTGAACTTGTACTAGAGCACTTGCGTCAAGTTAAATTATTTCTTTCTTCATCAAATCTAGTCATTAAATGCTGATATGATAGAAAATATAATACAGAAGCAGCGAAAAGTGAAAAATGGCGCGTAGATGTGAATCAACGTGACGTGAAAGTAACGCAAAGGAAACCTGACACACACTCGAAAAGTTATTAATAAGTTGCGACAGAAAACAATTGGACCGTGGTCTCAACGAACAGACATTAAGCTCGGCGGGAGTACTTCCGTTTTCCCTGAGTAATTAGCTAACCTTTACTTTGATTCCACGAAAAGATTTTTAACATTTTAGTTAAAACTGTGAAAACCTTATAGAAACAACAACACAGCAACCTAATAACATATAAAGACATCGCTACTAAATTAAATCACCGTTACAATTCTTGTGTTTGGCAGAAAAAAGCGCTTGCGAGCGCTTGTAAGAAAAATGTCGATCGCTAAGCGATAATAAGCAAAATGGCGGATTGTGTTAGTGCAACTGAAGTTAGCAAACGTGTCCTGGCCGAAAACGTTTTTCAGCACTGGTAAGCGCTCGCAAGTGCTTTTTTCTGCTAAACACAAGGAATATATCAAGAATCAGAATAAATCTTTACTGTATATTTTTTATTCAAATTTAGAACGTGTCGACCAAAGAGAATATTTATTTATGAAGGAACTCGTTTGTTGAAGCATTTATTATTAACGCGCCAGAGCTATCACTGTCTATGGTGTATATATGTATATACTGTTTTGGTTTGGTGGTCTCAGCTTATTATATAAAAAAAACCCTATCTCAGGCTCTCCCACATAAATGGTCCTCATACTGTTATGTAGATTTAGACGAAAAGAAGTCTTTACGTGGAAGAGAAATAAAAACTATTTGTATTTCAGTTCCAAAATAAAAATACGTGTCTCTATTATACCTGGATCATACTATAACATTTAAAATCAAAAGTTACTAAGTCAAGAAGTTACTAAGTAAAATTTAATGTTTTTTGGAGTAATCTCCGTTTATTTTATGTTTTCTCTGAATGAAATCATCTAGATATCTATAATGGTTCCACCCTTCTTAAGACAAGTCTCTTTTACTGACTTTTCATAGACCAGACTTTGCAACATATAAAAAAATTGCAAGGTGTGATATCAAGACTGTATAAGCACTACTACATTTGTTGCATAATGCATTTCGCACCTATGGTCCTGGGTTCGAGTCTCGGAAGGGGCAGATGTTTGTATGATACGAGCATATCTACCTGAGTCGTAAATTAATAAGTATATCTATAAGTATTACATATCTAAGTACCATGTTATGTTTTCCGTTACCCTAGCATCCACAACACAAGCCTTACAGTGCTTACTTTGGGCTAGGTTATATAAGAAATAGTATTATTATCATTATTGTGGAAATGAAATTCATTAAATTGTTAAATACTGATATTCATCATGAAATGCCAATCAAATTGTATCATAATTTTGAAAGACCACATCTAAAGACATACAAAATTAAATAACAAATCTTTATTCTCTCGATTCAGTCCTCTTGAGGGCAACGCAAACTTTTGAAATAACCGCACATTTCATTTATTCTTGAAGAGAAATGAAACAGATAATACTTTAGTCTTGCTCAGGATTTGAAACAGTGTATTTAAGATAAAATTTTTACCAATTATACAAGAAAATTAAAAATCACGCCACGTTGCGAAAAAATATATAAAAAAGTTTTGCTTTTACAATTGTTATGAATTTGAAGTAAATAACAAATAATTTGTTATTATTTACAACTGGGAAGAAGCTTTTATTACACCGTGATCTCAACTGATCTTAATTTAACGTTGCAACGAATTCTTCCATGGAGGAACAGATTATTTCTTCTCTAAAGGCTACAATGTTTTATAGCGGTAGACTTTGATAAGATGGTGGAAGCTAGCCAGAGGGAACATAAGAACTATCACAAAGCAAGGGCAAAGCGTTTTTTTCTGAATATAAGAATTTTTCAAGTCACATCGTGCTCTTAAATATAAAAATATTAACATTTATAAAAGGCTTTCTCCTGAGTGAATTGACAGGCAACTCATGGCCTAAACTACTAAACCTAGACAACGCATTTATAAAAGGGTGACAATTTATAAAAGGTTTATGAAAAAGTTCAATCCCTGAGGGGGTAAAATAGGGAATAAACTGATTTATGGAAATCTGTTACTTTCAAAGTAAGAGACATGTAATTCAATAGTCCTGGTAAAATAAATGTAATAGTCATTTGAACATTTTACAATTAAGGGGGTAAATAAGAATTGAAGCTGTATAAATACTCCACCATTTTTATGTCAGAAGTGTGTTTTTTATAGACAATAAACGTAGGTACATGCATTGTAGGTTCTCAAAATACTGCCCCTAAGTGGGTGAAAAACGAGTAGAGATTTTATTTTAGTAAGTGAGTTATTTCAGGACTCATTGCCTAAGCTTAACACCAATGTGCTATTGTTGCTAGGCAAAGGATAAAAGGAAATTAAGGTATTTAATCTCAATTCTTTATAATTGTAAATTTAACTATAGGTATTAATCTTTGGTTTTGATGTATTGTATGTCAACTGATATTTATTGTATTTGATTGTGAATATGCATAAATATATTCTTTCTGTTCTGTTATAAAACATATAATAAGTATAATGTGTAGAATTAATTTTAAAGCAAGAAGCATAAAATTCAATTTACATTTTTTTTGGAAAGTAATAACTCTACTCGTGTTCCATAGTTTCGAAAAAAATATTTCTATAAAAGGATGGAAAATGGGATAAAAAAAATCTATATAAAGTTCACCAAAAGTGAGAAAAATAAAATAAGGAATTTAGACTTTTTTTACAAAATAAACATAATATGTATTTCGTCGTTTCTGGAATTACTATTTGTAGGTGAGTGAAATGGAAGAATTAATATTTTAGCAGCTCCTATTTTTAAATAATAAACATGTTTTTCAATAGAATGGATCCTGTTACGACATGTATTGATATGTATTTCAACGCATGAGAAAAAGATATTATGTCTAAGAAAGAGCAAAATGGGGTGAAAGTCCACAAGTCCACCAGTTTCATGGAGAAGTGAAGTAGAAGAAATTAACATAAGTAGATGAAAAAGGTGATGACATAAATTTTCAGCCAATCCATTTTTTAAGTACGAAACATAAGGTTTTGAAAAGTGAGTACGTCTGTAAACGATTTAATGCTTTCCTTTTTACTTGTTTGTTTACTTATTATTACATTTTACCACTTCTTTTGATTTTATAATATTGTGACATCTGATTTATGATTTGATTTAAATGGAATTATTTTGTAAACTTTATTTGCTAATTTAGTTTTTATTTGTTTATATTTTTATTTTAACTATAATTTGATTTAATATCATCTTAATATTGTTGATAATAACATGTATTATGATTTTTAAATAATTTGCTTGTGTATGGGTTGAATCACCTGAATTAATTTATTTTTATTTTATTTATTTTGCTTTTATAAACTTTTGCTACGAGGTTGAAAAAAGGGTTGATGGTTTTTATAAGAAATTCAACATTATTTAGTGAAGTTATTGTAACTCGCCACAAAATGGCGCTCTAAAGTATCAGCTACTATACTTCTTAATGACATTAAAATTTACATCGAAGGCAGAGTTAAAAGCGAAAAGCAGATATAATTTAAGCAATGAATTTGGTTTCACCTTGCTTTCAGATGGCGCTACAAAACATCCAGTCATATCATTCAATCGATCTCTTTCTAAACTTCATTATAATTTGCTCCATACCAACGAATTCCAACGTCTGCCGACATTCGCTAATATACATAGTTCCAGCTACAATCATAGATACAGCTAGTTTATTACTCAGATAAGTTGGCAACTCCATAAATAGACATGTAATTTGAGATTTCTCTTATGAATCTTCCAAACATACAGTAATAATACGCTCAAATTGTTATAATAGAATATTACTTTTATTATGTATTTTTCCCTAACTTTAAATAAAAAAGATACAAAGTATTTGTTTGCTAACTGAAATACCTTGAAATAAAACCGTAAAGCATCACGTTACAGTACAAACCTGTTAAGCTCGGCAGATGGTATCACTAACCTTCGAACTTCTCCCCACAGAGAGCATCCGAGTGCTACTGAAAATTATTGCAATAGAGCAAACGAGGGCAGCAGATGCAGTGCCGGATTTGAACACAAAATACATATATTTTTTTATATAGTAACGAGGTAAGCGCTTGACCGCTATCTCGCCTGATAATAAGTGATAATGCGATCTAGGATGTGACGCACTTGCCTAAAAAGTACTTATTCATTCGTGACTTGAAAATCACTTGGATCACAAAATTGGCACAAAAACACTTGTGCGACTATTTACTATATCAACCATATAATGGTGGAGTCTATTACTAAGTCTGGTTGTCTGGACAAGGCTGTGCAATTCTGCTGCACACTCTTTGAAATGTATCCTATAAAAAACGGATAGGCTAGCCACCTTCTGTGAATGCTCAAGGATTTTGAGACGCGCTTGATTGCAAATTTTGTAGATTCTTTTGTATTAAAAATTTCAGAGCTAAACACATTTTTTTAATTCTTTATCATGGTTCATTTATTATTATATTATCCATGCTCAAATATTCGTACAAAGACACGTCTAGCATATACACTTAAAAAATAAATAGTCTTTATTACAATATCATACATAAGTACCTCAACCTCTTACTTATTTGGAGGTGCATAGTTTAAACATAGTTGGTTGCAAAAGAGACGGTAGAGTAGGATAGCACTAGCCCTTCTTACTCAAAGGTGCCGTAACAGACGAACAATGATACTGAAGGTAACTTTAGGTACATCTTTGAGGACTACCAAATGGCGGCAGCAGTTTCAAATCATTGTCTTTTCGGTAATCTTTTACTGTGATATCTAACCCGCTTAACAAGCATGGATATTAAAAAGTGGACCATATGCTTCTAACTTTGGGCAGACAATCTGACGTAGCTTAATTTTCATAATCAAACCTTATCTTTTTTGTTACTATGAGTTTAGTAATTACCAAGATAACTCAAAGAATATGAGAAGTAATCAGTGATAGAATCAGTTTCACAGTCTCGATGAAAAACTGGTGAGTTGTTGCACTAATACCACATAATGGAATATATGGTTAAAAAAAGTTTATTTATTTATTTCAATATTTATATTATATTTATTTATGTATGTACTTAAAACAAACTCTAATGAGTTTGTTTTATCATCATTATTTATTGCTTACTACCTTAACTAATTTAATATTCATGCCTACATAATAGAATTATTATAATAGAACACAATATAGTTATTTTTTAAATAATAATAGCAATAATTGTACTGTCAAATTCACTTTCACAGTGCGGACGTGCTTGTGTTTTCTTTGCGATTTTTGTGTGTTGAAGTGCGATAATCCAAGTGTGGATACGTCTGGTGTATTGGTCACAATAGCCTAATGACGTGTTAATATTATTTTTGCTAAATTCACGGAAAAATATACAATACTGGGAAAATAAAACAAACAGTGACATTAACATTTACAAAGTTTTATATTGCTACCCACAATATTTTTGTACAATCTCGGGGCAAAGGCAATAAGTTTCGTGCATCCGCAAAATACCTTGAGTTCCTTGCTGAGTTGAAGTTGGCAGAAAAATGGTAAACTGCGGTGCTTGCGGCAAATTTATGGCCCCATCAAGTGGTGCCTCCTGTTCAGTGTGTCCCCAGAAATTCCACAAGGGTTGCCTCAACCTAGCAGAGAAGGCTACCATAAGTAGGGACTGGACATGTCCGGGCTGTAAGAGGGTGGACCGCAAGAGGGACGACACTCCGGTGAAGGGCCTGGGAGAGGTGGTGCTCCCGGTTCCGGGGGGCGAGGCCGCGGCCGCGGTTCATTCTGTCCGTGCGCGGGAGGCCGTTGTCGACGACAGGGAAGAGCGCCGCGAGAGAGAGCTCGCGGTCTTCATGGCGGAAATGAGGGAGTTCCGCAAAGAGATGGCGCAGCTCCGTGAGTCCTTGTCGGCGCGGCTCGACAGCGTTGAGCGCAGACTCGATGCCCTGGAGCAGCGCGAGCCGGACGCCGGGGCTGGTGGGGCCGCCGAGCTCGAGCGGACCATCGCAGAGCTCAAGCTGGAGCTCAATGACCGGGACCAGGAGGCGCTGCTCTCCGACTTAGAGATAGGGCAGCTGCCGGAGGAAAAGGGGGTGAGTGTGGTGCAGGCCGTGTGCACCCTTGCCGCGCGGCTGGGCGTGCCGCTGGAGGAGCGCGATGTGGTGTTTGCGGAGCGCGTGGGCGCGCCGCCGGCCGAGGCGGCGGGGCGGCCGCGCCGCGTCGTGGTGCGGCTGGCGCGCCGCCATCTGCGCGACGAGCTCATGCGCGCCGCGCGCGTTCGCCGCACGCTCACCGCTGGCGCGGGGGGGCCCCGCATCTTCATCAACGAGCGGCTGACGCGGCACAACAGGCAGCTTTTCCACCGTGCCCGTGAGGACTGTAAGAACCAGCACTGGCGTTACTCGTGGACCAAGCGGGGCCGAATCTTTGTTCGGCGAGCAGACGGTCAACCGGTCTTTCAAATTCGAACGGATGCGGACCTTGGCAGGGCTCTTGGTGTCCAGAGTAAATGACTCAAGGTGTTCCGAAGCCACAGGTTGTCTCTGTGTTTATATGTTTATATATTGTTTTACATGAGAAATATTTATACGTCTAAATACAAATTTTCGGTGCTGATACTAGTATTAATGCTTTCATGTGTCTGCACATTTATATTTTTTTATGTCCTGTCGTTGTTATTGGGCTTTAAAGTGAGGGGATCCTGGAGCGTAAATCTCTGTCATGCGTTGTTGAATTCGTCTTTGTTATGTGTACTTCATTCGCGCTCTTATCGTTTAAATAAATATATATACTTTTACTTTTACAATACTCAATTCATGTATATATTCAAAATCACAATAGGTCTTATATATGTTACCTTTAATTTTATACATATACATTATATCTATCACTTTACTAAATATATATATGTTTACAGTGACTCATCAACTTATGCAATCAATATCATTCTATTATTATATAAACCTTACATCTTTCGCTATACAAATTTCAAATATATTTATAAGGGCATAACTGTTCAAACACTTACTTCATCTGAGTTCAAAATACAATCATATATAGCTAATTGCTTACAGAACTTCCTCTAAAAAAAAATTTTGTAGTTGGTTTGTATAATGCTGGGTCACTGAGTACTAAACATGAGGAGCTTGTCGTGGCTGTGGAGGAGATGGCGCCAGACATACTAGCTATTAATGAAACTTGGCTGCAAGAGGGGGAGGACAACAGAGCACCGAGGCTGGCAGGCTATCGATTTAAACATAAGCCAAGATCTATGCACATCTGTGGTGGCCGTGGTGGAGGTGTGGGGTTCTATATCCGTAGGGGCTTGTATGCTCGCTCTTGTGATTTTCCATCCCATCCAGACGTTGAACAGATGTGGCTCAGGGTACTCATAAACAACTCCAATGTGGTAATAGGTACAGCTTACAGACCGCCGTGGCAGGATGTGGACTTGTTTTTGGGTTCTATTGCTGACTCCATTACCTGTTTTCATAAGCGTGATGCACTGATACTGGTTGGCGACTTTAATATCAACCTTCTCGGCGCTACTAGTAGCAAGACCAGATCCCTTCACCAATTCCTGCACAGTTTTGATGTTAAACAAGCAGTTACCGAACCTACTCACTTTACTGAACATGGTTCCAGTCTCATTGACGTGATCTGCACAGACATTGGGGTCCTACAGGTGGTAGTCAATCATAAACCAGAGCTGGGAGGTCATGCTATAGTTACGGCTGAATTCAACATCAGAAAGGTTAAACCACAACCCCAGTGGGTGTCTTATAGGCCGCTTAGGGATATTATGATTGATCTATTTAACTCTGATCTTGAGGCTATCAACTGGTCTTATCTATACAAAATAGACAACATTGATGACATGGTGGATTCGCTCACAACCTGTCTTGTTAATTTATTTGATTTACACGCTCCTACTAAGGTACGTAAATTCAAGCACCCTCCCCATCCATGGATTACTGATACTGTTCGTTCTATGATGCGCATTAGAGATAACCATCATCGTAAATTGAAAAGTAATTATTCTGTCTCCCTTAACGAGAGCTACAAGATACTTAAAAAAATTGTATCACAAGCAATTGAGTGTGAGAAGAGATGTTTCTTCAACAATTACATTAATACTAACATTAAGAATTCAAAGAAGCTGTGGAGAAATCTCAGGAACACTGTGCTTCCAGATAGTAAATGCATGGATATTCCACCCTGTTTTAATAATCCTGATGTCATCAACTCCCACTTCCTGAACGTACCCGGGGATGGTCATGCGCCAGTATCTCAGCTCTCTTACTTTGGTGGACACAGGCATGGCTTGGAGACATTTTCTCTGTGCACAGTAACAGAGGATAAGGTTCTGAAAACTATCAGGAGTCTTAAGTCGAATGCTCAGGGTAGTGACGGGTTGTCTTTGGACATGCTGATGCTCACTCTCCCCCAGTCGCTTTGTGCTTTCACAGCCATTATAAACCTCTCACTAACTATGGGAATCTTCCCTGATGGTTGGAAGTTGGCGATAGTGAAACCATTGCCTAAAAGCACCAATCCGGCATCCTTGAGTGATTTGCGTCCAGTTAGCCTGCTTCCGTGTCTATCCAAGGTTCTTGAGAAAATTGTATGTGAGCAGCTCACTACATTTGTGGAAGGGAGTGGCATTCTTCCACTACAGCAATCTGGGTTCCGTAAGGGTCACAGCACAGCAACTGCCTTAGCGGATGTGGTTGACAATCTTCTTGCTGCCCGTGACCAGGGGGAGATAAGCGCCCTGGTATTGCTGGATTTCTCAAGGGCATTCGACTCTATAAATATTTCACTCTTGATTTCTAAGTTAGCATACTATGGAGTCGATGATGTTGCACTGCGATGGTTTTCAAGTTACCTGCACAATAGGCGACAGCTTGTGGAGTTGACCAATCCAGACGGGTCGAAGACACGCTCCTCACAGTTGTTAGTCACTCGTGGAGTGCCTCAGGGATCAATTCTTGGACCAATCCTCTACACCCTGTACAGTTCCGATGTCATTAAATATATCCATAACTGCAGATATCATTTGTATGCTGATGACCTTCAGTTATACTGTTCCTTCCAACCGGCTGATATTCATGTTGCTGAAACAAAAATAAATGAGGATTTAAAAAACATTTCCTCATGGTGCAATTTGAATTGCCTTGTCCTCAACCCGAAGAAATCAAAATTGCTGCTTATGGGATCAAATAGGGGCATACAGAAGTTAAGCAACTCCACACTTAATATTAGCATCAATGGGGAATCGATAGAGCGTGTTGACTCGGCTAAGAATCTGGGTTTAACACTTGACAGTCATCTAAATTTTGAAAGCCATTTGACAGAGTGTACACGATATTGTTTTTATAGGCTGAAATTACTATATAAACTCAGACCTTACCTGTGCGAGAAACTGAGACTGTCACTCTGCGAAGCATTAGTTCTGTCTAAGCTTAATTATTGCGATACTGTCTATGGCCCCTGCCTGCTTTCTAGAACAGCTAAGCTTATTCAGCGGGTGCAAAATGCTTGTGCGCGTTTTTGTTTCCATATCCCCCCCAGAACGCATGTTACTCCCTTTCTTAATAGTAGAAATATTTTAAAGATGGAGGGTCGAAGGAAGCTTCATTTGGCCACATTGCTTTTCGGTATCATTGGTACTAGTAGACCATCATATCTTTATAAGAAATTAGTGTGGGCAAGGAAAAACACCATTTATCCGAGGAGGGCCTGTGCTTATATATTTGTCACCCCAAAGCACCGGACTGTGGCATTCCGCGGGTCTTTTAGGTTCGCCGCCTCACGGTGCTGGAATGATATTCCCCCTCCGTTGCGCGACCTGGAAACAATTAGCTCGTTTAGAAACAACCTAAGAAAGTACCTTCTAAGTGAGCAAATTTCTTTGAACTTACATGCTATTTCTTCGCGACGCACTGACAACTTGGGGCCAGCGTTCCAACGCTGATGGTGCCGAAGGGCTGTGTGGGGTTGGCTTGCCATTGCCTTATCGGTTTTCACTGCTATGGGTCGGACTAGCTGGCTTTAAACTCATTTTTTTCTTTTTTCTTTCACATTGACAATGTTGTTTAGTAGTTTACCACAGTCACGTAAAAAGTATGTGTATTGAGGTGCAGTTAATATTTTTTGTATGACTAAATTTTGGTATTCTAAGAATGAAAGTGAAGTATATATAACAACTGTTTCAGAGCTATAACCTTCTAGCCTACGTGGCAAACATGACTTTATGTCATTTTATGTCACAGACTGAATACCGACATTGCGGTTGGCCACAGATTTGCGTTCCGCAACAGAGGCAAGGCAAAGGGTCTCGCCCATAATAATATTATTTTTATTTTATTTTTTCCTCTCTCTTTGTAATTCAATGTATTGTAATATTTTCGTGAATTATTTTGTTTTTTTGCTTTATTATTATTTGATTTTTCTTTATTTATTAATTGTTTGTCCTGTTTGTAATCTATATGTTTGTTCTACGTTATTGTGAATTGTGAATTTAATTTATAGAATAATAATACGAATTTATGTAGGCCCGGCCAGAATACCAGCGCTGTATCAGTCTAACCTGATGCAGCATATGCTGAGGTCGGGTCCTAATTGACCATTAGCTATAAGTTTTATGTCTGATTTTTATATGTCACCTGTATGTGCTATGTTTATTTTATGTGTTCCTTCTGTGCTTTGTGGTCAATAAATGTGTTTCTTTCTTTCTTTCTTTCTTTCAATAACAATATAATAAATTAAATTAACACAGCTTTTATGGTGCGATAATTTATGTCATACACAATATTGTAATTTTTTTACTAAAGAACTCTTAATTAGTAACACGCTAGCCACAGCCAATTTATTTATAAAGAACAGTAAACCGATGAAGTGACAGAAACATACTTTTTGGAAGCATAGAAAAAAATCAATTTATAAACAAACTATCCAGTCCGTCCCTGTGCCATGTGGAGGGCCTTCAAACTAGCCCAATCCGAATGCCGAGAGGGTTGCATCAGTTTCGACGTAATTTACCACCTCATACTGAGATATAGGTTTTCATATTTTACAACAGGTAAAGGTTGTATTTACAGTTTAATTTGTGTTCTATAAAACTATTACATTTCGCATCATTAAAATTAAAATGAGCTACGTGCAATTTGTTAGATATGAAGGATAATGAATTGAAATTAAAATAAAACAACTCAGGGCCGTGATCACAGGATGACTAAAGCTGCGAGTCAGTTTTTCGCATCAGTTGAACTGACGTCAATCCAAAATTTGATCTTGAGTGTCGAATCATCACTCCAACGTTTTAACTGACGACGCGCCACGTATTTCCGAGACTATCATAAATCCAACTCGGCGCGTCACGCCAAACTGATCGTGAGTGTGTGATCGTCAATCCAACACAAACAGGTAGTACACTTCCAAGAAGCCCAGCCGATTGAAAACTGAAGAGCCGGAGTGACGCTAGTGAAAGCGGAAATCGAGTTGGCCTAAAACCATTTGGAGTGACGTTGGTTTTACGTCTGGACTGACGCGAAAAACTGATCGTCAATTAGCACTTTAAGGTTACTAAGGTTGTTTTAGTCATCATATGATCACGGCACTTGTAAAGGAGTCGGAACCTCTGGATTAAAATATAAATTATGCAGAATTTATCCGGTAAAAGAAGCTTTATTTAAATGTGTGCGGAAATGTAAGAACTAAATATGAATTGAAATTATATTATTATATGTATTTGCATTATTTTAGTACATAAAATAATTATTTCAACATTTTTTCAACATACAATTTTAACTTTTTTTGATATAATTTGATATAAACTCAGGATAAATAAATATAATTAATTAAGTCTGGCATTTTTAAAAGTTGCCTTTATAGTATAGTTCTATATAGGAAAACCTGAAGAGTAGCTTTTTTTATTAGGTAATTTTACTTCTAAGTGTTAGATTTAAATTTGAAAATTGAAATGTTTATTGTGATTCTGTTTTGTACTTTATTACAGGTGGTCTCATAGTCCTTAATAAGGCAGAGAAGTAGTAGAAAATCAACCTAGACATAAAACAAAAGAATCGGAGAGTCCTGTTCGTGTGCTTCTTTAACACAAAAAAATAATATCAACCAACAATTCTCTCTCTCTCTTAAACCTCTTCTCATATGTAAAACTTTTTCAAATTCGCTCCGACGGTCCTGGGTTCGAATCCGGAAGGGGCAGATGTTTGTGTGATGAATACCTGAGTCATAGGATTTGTACCTGAGTCATGGGTATTTAAATATATTTATGTATGTCTATTCGTTACCCTAGTATCCATAACACAAGGCTTATGGTGCTTACTTTGGGCTAGGCTAATTGGTGTGAATATAAGAAATATTATATTATGATTATTATTACTATTGTAAATAAATAAATAACAGTACGAATTAATAATAATAACGAGATAACGAAAATACAGTAACACCTGACTACATAATTTTAAATAAATAAAGAAAATACATAAACATTCATAAATATCCAATAAGCCAAAAATATGAACAAGTAGCTTACCAATTATTGGGAAAAAATGTTGTATGGATTCCGAATGAATCACACAAACAGAGGTGACTATTCTTATAGGAGTTATAAATAGAAAAGTATCATTAATTACACAGATAAGAACCCAATAATATAGTTTAGATAATTAATGTCTATATTTAGATATTAGATGTCATATTACTGAATAGTGCTCGTGCTAAAGCGACTGTTCCTTTATCTAACCGAAACCACAAACGACAAATAATATTATAAACTCTATTTATATAACAATAAAGACCTCTCACGTGGCGCCCGCCGTGAATATTAATTAGAGAAACCTTACTGGCAAAAGGCCAAATATCTCGGCGTGAAGTAAATTTAATTTTAATTTAAAATAAACAGGGAGACAGTCGGCTTAAGATTAAATGTATAAATTTCAACACGCCGCAAGCATTTGTTGAGTGCAAAAATTCTAATCCTGAATTATCCGGCTTGTGTGTGCGACAATAGATTAATTATCTAATATCACTATAAATAAAGTAAAAAAATATTGATAAAAATCATCTCAAATGGTGTACAAACATACATTGTTCTGGAAACCTAAGCTAGAAGTAATAAAACATCTTACTTATAATAACTGACATATAATTATAACGACCGTTTGGTACAAAGATAGCGATCCTGCCTTCCGCACCGACGGTCCTGAGTTCGAATCCCGGAAGAGGCAGATATTTATGTGATCAATACGAGCATTTTTACCTGAGTCATGGGTTTTAATATATATTTTTATTGATATTACATACCTATGTATCATATTTGTATGTCTATCCGTTACCCTAGTTTCCATAACACAAGCCTTATAGTACTTTAGGCTAGGCTAAGTGGTGTGAATGTAAGAAATATTATTATAATTATAATTTTAAGCTGGTTTTGTTATTACTCGACATGTGCAGTAGCAAATTGTGCAGAAATTCCCGAAATTTTACATTCGTCTCATTATCTTGAAAATTTTTTGAAGGTTTCGCTTCTACCACGTGTGAATTGCACACATGCTTTTTTATTATTTTTTTTTTATTAACTTGCCTCAGTTATCACGCGGGACACAAACCCATATCCCTTTGCTACCCGGACGTGTACTCTTCCAATTTTTCTACGACCTTGACATACGCGTCGAAATTGTTCAAGTATGATTATATCTTAAGCTGACCCCAGCACCTTATCATGTTCTTAATACTACTTACTATAACATCGAGTGTAATACTTTTACAAGTATCAAACAATCGATAAAGAAGAAACAGCTTTAGCGGAATAACTAATATTATTTGAGTCAAAATGAAAACCAACTGAAAAGTTCATTATATTTTTATTAGGAAGACGCGTGTATCACTTTCTTTCTCTTTCTCACGGTCTTGACGGCCGTATAGATAGATCATATATTCTATGTACTTATGTAGTTATACAGCTATACCTAACTTACCTACTTACTACCTAAGGTCTCAGTAGCTCAATTAGAACAGTACTCATCCGGGTAGCGAGAGGATACTAGTTCAAGTCCATCCTAAAACCTGAGGCCAATTAAATAATATCTTAAAATAATTTCTCTCGAAATAAATTTTCTTTATAAAAATTCCTTTAGCGCTATTCAATTACATCATAGCAATTTGTAAAATGAAATTAACAAATTCGATGGTTCGGAGGAAGAGTTCGATTATAATGAAAATGTAATTAAATCAATTATAATTATTATCTTAATGATGATAATTATAATATTAAAAATTATTAATGTTAACGCATCAAAATTAATGTTAATTATAATTTAAATATAATTATTATTACATTATTAATGCTATCCTCCCTGCGTTCATAATCTATTTTTGACGTGACAACGTCTTATAAATTGGTTTGCCGGGTGACACTTCAAGAAACTGCGTTACGCTCCGCTCACGTTATGCGCTTACAATGAGAGCGAGTGAGAGGCACGCGTCCCTTCCACTCGGGCATGGTTAGCCCGCCTAAGAGCGAGAGAGACAGACATAAAAAGTGGAAGGGACGCGTGCCTATAAATTAATGTTTTAAATATAATTCTTTGTATAAATAAATGTTTTAAATTGTTACTATTATTTCATCCTTCTTCCTACTATACGAATGAATATTCACATTAAAATTATTTTACCACTCAAAGTCGTTGTCACGTAAAACTTTCGCCCGTATACCGACTTTACAGGCAACCAACCAGTTTTTTTTTTTGGTTAACTGACGCGCGTTGTCCCACAATATGGTTGGCTGACTATTTTATTTATATTTCATATACAACTAAGTACTAAGACTTCTCTGTCTGTCACCAGGCTGTATCTCAAGAACCGCGATGGCTAGATAGTTGAAATTTTCACAAATTATGTATTTCTGTTACCGCTATAACAACAAATACTAAATTAAATATTTAAGGCGGGCTCCCATACAACAAACGCGATTATTTGCCCTTTTTTGCTCGATATCAATAATGGCAACAAGTAGGCACTAGAAATATTCACAAAATACCTACTCAGATGTATTTTTAACTTTTATAATAAATAATAAAATAAAATAAATATTTAAGTCGGGCTCCCATACAACAAAAGTGATTTTCTTACTTAACTAAAAGTTTGTACGGAACCCTTTGTACGCGAGTCCGACTCGCACTTGGCCGGTTTTTTATGTTATGTAAATAAATTGCACCTTATTTATTTATTATGCATATATTACATATACTACGGGCTGACTTACCAGCTCCGTTCTCACTTTAAGTTACGGACTGACATAACTGTTATTTATCTATACATATAAATAGAATTGGAGTGTCTGTTTGTAATATTGAAATAACCGTTTTTTACTACATGTATATGATGAATATATATACGGTACATACACCAAAATAACATGTTTTACAATTTTTGTCTGCCTGTCTGTCTGTTTGTTCCGGCTAATCTCTGAAATGGCTGGACCGATTTTGCCGGAATTTTATTGGCAGGTAGCTGATGTAATAAGGAGTAACTTGGGCTACTTTTATTCTAGAAAAAATTTTTTATTTTAGAAAAATAATATTACTGCCACAGTAACGCGTGGCTAGGTCAGCTAGTATGCAATATATGTACAAGCTGTACAAAAATTCACATCTTAAGTAAACTCATTTAAATACCACAGTTATCATTCTACAGTTCGCTTGGCTGACCGCAGTCTGTATGTGAACACAACTACTATAACCAACAGTCCAATGACCAGCTTTAGTAAATTCAGAGCATTTGTCCTAGCTCTCCCTTTATCAATTTATACCATGTCTTGGTCCGAAAAGGTTATTAGATATAATGTTAACAGCATATACAAGAGGTTATACAGTTGGTAACGGTATTCAATCAAAACAGTTTATGACAGCTCTGATAACTTACCAAACTCTCGAATATTCTCGTACCAGTTCATTCAAAGAAGAACAGAGACAATAATAATAATAATATAGTACATTACGATATTAGTGCGTTATGATAATTACGTAATTGAGCCGAGCATGTTATAACCAATACGCACGTATATCGTACGACGTTTTTTAACACATTTGCCAGGAAACAGAAAAAAAACCATTTTATATTTTTTTCATTTTTAATTATTGAAACAGTTAGTGAAATTACAATTATTAAAATGATACGTAGTTGTAGTTGGTTTTTTAATTATGTTATTATTATTTAATAAACTGTGAATGTACACTGTAGCTTTCCCGCGATTTTAACGAACGGGGATTAGTTCGAAATTTGAATAACAACAGCGCGCGAAATGGCAAATAATGCTGTTATGGAATTTGTATGGACTATAACTTAACTATTTGCTTTTGTAACACACGCGTTTTTTATGACCCGCTTTACATATTTAAAACCGGTGGAATTACATCAGCTTTACGAGCAAAGGTGCTATAAATATGCTTTATTGTCTTAATTGTGGTTTTAAATTGATGTTTACAAAATTTAATAGATTCCTCACAAATAACTTATTGTTAGGTATACAATATCATTTTTCAACACACTTCCTCATAAAGTGGCTCTAATCCCATGGCAATTAGGCACATAATGACACCTATAATCAAACTGTGACTTTTTCATTACTATTATTCACGAGTGAGTAATAGTTTCTTTTTAATATTATTGGTTGAGTTACGCTTACACTTGCGCTAAAATGCTATCCGCGAAAAGCCCAAAAAAAAGAAACCTCATTTTTTAGTCTATGGCCGATGCGCGCGCATAGGAAAACTGATTAATTTTTCCCGCCATTACGAAATTTATTAGTCTATGGCCGATGCGCGCGCATAGGAAAACTGATTAATTTTTCCCGCCATTACGAAACATTTTTCACAACTCGTCTCGTTTTCTCTTTTGAAGTTATTTAGTTAGTTATTAATTAAGATGTCTGCAAATACAATTTATGAAGAAAATGATTTATGTTGTACACCGCCCGATATAAGATGTGAAGCCCAGAACGTTATGGAAAGTTTACTACCAGAAAACTCAAAGGAAAAATATCTATTAGCGTACCAAAATTTCATACAATGGCAGAACAACAAGAATACGCAGTCTTTTTCAGAAAATGTGTTCATGGCGTACTTTAAAGAATTATCTTCTAAGTACAAACCTAGCTCTTTGTGGTGTATTTACTCAATGTTAAAGAGTACAGTCCGAACAAAGAATGGAGTGGACTTAAAAACATACTCGAATTTGTCAGCTTATCTAAAGAGACTATCTGATGGATTTAGAAGCAAAAAATCAAAGGTTTTATCATCTGATGATATTGAAAAATTTATTAAAGATGCTCCAGATAACCAATATTTGGCTACAAAGGTTAGTTAAATTAATTTTAATTAAATATTTAATAGCAGCTTGTGTTGACCTTAATTATTGTTTCTTTTGTTTCAGGTTGCTTTAATATTTGGTGTAACTGGTGCCTGTAGGATACAAGAATTAACAAATATAACTGTAAAAGATATAGAGAACCATGGCCAGATGCTTTTAGTGAAGATACCTATCACGAAAAATAAAATACCTAGGTCATTCACCATACACGGTCCATTCTATAATATTGTTAAGAAGTATGAAAGTTTGCGTTCGCCAAAAACAAAAAATGACCGTTTCTTTCTAAATTACCAGAATGGTAAATGTACCTGTCAGCCTATAGGTATAAACAAATTTGGTTCTATGCCTAAAGAAATCGCTAAGTTTTTGGGTTTAGTAGATGCTGAGAGCTACACTGTACATAGTTTCAGAAGAACTTCAGCTACATTGCTGGCAAATTCAGGAGCTGATATAATAACTTTAAGCGACATGGCGGGTGGCGATCTAGCAATGTAGCAGAATCATACGTAGAAGATTCCATACAAAACAAGAAGGAAATTTGTGCAAAAATCACAAAAAGAATTAAACTTGATTCTGAGACGCATCCTACTGGCGAAATACCAAGTACGTCCAATGATTGGATTTCACCTACCTACACGAATAATGAATTATCACAAATAACAATAGAACATGAAAGTATTTCAATAAATAATCTATCTGATGAGACCGCTATGTCATCAAAAATAGTTAATTATAATTTTACTAACTGCACATTTACTAATTGTTTCTCTAAGTAAACTTTTTATCTACTATGTAAAATGGTTTTTTATTTAAGTATTGTTTTATTCAGAAGTGTGTTGAAAAACGTTGTATGATACACGTGTGTATTGATGGTTACCGTCCTCGGCTTCTTAAGACCCTCGCCTGACGGCTCGGGCCTCAATGCGCCTCAGCGGTAATCACCAACATTACACACTTGTACCATAATGTACTATTCATTACATTATACAGTGCACTATTGTTTTTATTTATCTAACAATTCCTTTAGGTCATAAAATTATTTTCATTTAGCCAAATATATAATTTAGTTTTAAATGCTGTATCTGAAGGAAGCTCTCCAATTTGGTTAAGTAAATTATTATAAATTTTAACAGAACTTATCAAGCAGCTTTTCCCATATTTGGCTGATGTAGGAATATCCGCGCAACAAGTCTGTTTAGATCCCTTTTCATTCTTGAATTTACATCGGACGCTTTTTTAAAATATGTCTGGTTCTTCCTTATAAAATTTGACATTTCTAAGATATAAAGTGATGGTAATATATTATAGAAATAATAATATTTCACGAGTAGGCGAACAAATAGACACTATGCAGTATTCAGGTGAGTTAGTTTATTTTACAATAACGTACTAAATAAAGTTTATATAAATAAATAAATATTAGACAATATGAGATACATTGTTCTGAACCCAACTTAAGTAACAAAAGCAAATTATAGAAAACAACGACGGTACCACAACACCCAGACACGAGACAATATAAAAAGTCCGTTTTCTTTATTGCCCCGGTAGGGGATCGAACCAAGGATCTCGGGAATAATGTTACCATGAAAAAAGGTATGCGAGCCATTCAACCATGGAGGTCTTCGCAAATATAGTATTAGTTCGAGAGTTGTCGACTGTACAAGTTGAATCGTTTCATACTTTGAGTATTCGACTTTTAATATATGATTAGTATTCAATAAAGACCACATCGAGTAAATTGTGTTTTATTATTATATTATTTCGATTAAATCTGGCACACATTGCATCTTAAAAGATGAAGACCCACAAATTCTGCTATTTTCATAACGTCTTTCGCAAAACCTTTCTAAACACATTATAATATTTTAATGACATCCTCCTATTAATACTTTTTTCATTAATAACCCTCTAAACGCCAAGAGCATATTTTTCATAACGCAATAAATTGTGTCAGTCTCAAAAAATTAAAGAGACTGCATTTCTCTGGGTTCTTCTAGTTGTATCCATGATTACCTATCATAAGTTCGAAAACTTTTTCACCGAATTACATTTAACGGAAAGCTTTTCGACTATTTTTGTTCTGTTTTTGTTTTACTTCGTCAAAATTATGTTTTCCACTGTATCGGTTGACCTATTATAATTTTTTTCGTTATGCCGACGTCTCATTTAGTCTCGAAAGTTTTTATCGAGGTTATGCTCAGCCGAAATAACATTTTTTCGTAGTATGTCGTGTTTTCGAACAATTGGTACACCTGGAAAATTTGCTCACAGTCTTTTCGATCCCAATCTTTACTGTTATTTTCTATTAGGCACTTTTCCAGGCATGGGTATGCAAATAAAATATGGTTTTGTTCACGTCGTTTTTAACTACGTAAGTACTGAAGCGTTTAATTGTCGTGTCATTTATAATTGCAAGCAAGCATGTAGCATGCAACATACAGTTTTCTTGCCTAACCTTACCTACCATCAGTTTTTATTTGTGGCGAGGAGCGTCAGGCCACCCTGACCCCCGAGCAAGAGGGCTGCGCTCCCTGCAGGCAAGCAAGCAGCATACATGTTATAAACATATTTTAAGTCCTCAAGATGTTTATTTTTAAATATCTGTCGAGTATTAACTTTGATTTGATCTCCTACTCCACATTGCAGTGGTTCCAAATAAGTGACTTTTGTGACAATTTATAGGTTCAGTAGTTATTTCATTAGTATCTGAGCAATGTTACATCAGTATTTCCTTACTGTGTTATAGTAGAGCATTGGAAAATGACCTAAGTTTTAAATAAAGCTGGTATATTTTCTTAAGCGAGAAATATGTGTATATAATAATGCAAATGTTTAATGCAAATAAAATTCTAGATTCTTGATTCACTTTAGACACTATGATTACACTGTTCATTAGTCTCTGATCGAATGTTTACTTCCGTAACTGTTCTGAGCAAATGTTAAGAAACTTCAGAACTGATAAATCAACACTTGTGATAGTTTTCAAACAATAATAATATAGCTAAATACAGTCTGGTATTAGTTGTACGCTTTGAAGTTTAGACCTACCGAATACTATTGTGGAATAGAATAAATCTTTACTCAATTAGTCTAACAAAAACTCAGTAGTGATTGAGTGAGTGAACTTAAGCACGTTTTCTAAAAGAATCAAAGCGTCGGCCATGACTTCAACTATCAAATTGCCGACGGCTTCGATTCGACATGGCCCATGAATACGAATCAGAATACTGTATTTAGTTCAGCATATCGATTCTGTAATATATAATCATACTATTGAGCTACCATAGTTAAAATTTTGACCTTTTTCAAATATCCATTGCTATATTGCAGAGCAAAATGTCGCAACTACTTCAAAAGTAACCAGTAGTGCATATTCATTATAGTCAAAAATTAATACCTGTCCAAAGAAATAGCTCCTGAGCAGGCTGGTTTTGTCAAAAGGAAGGTTACCCGAAAACAAATTCTAACTGTGCGTAAAAATAATCGAGAAAGCCCGCGAATTCAACAAGCCAGCCTACATTTGCATTGTCGATTTTTCAAAAACATTCGCCTCGGTGAGATGGCCTATGCTTTGGAAAATGCTACTGGATATGGCAACACCGAAAAACCTTGTTCACCTTCTTAGGAGATTCTATGAAGACGCCACAGCCTCAGTCAGAACAGGTGACATATTGTAGAGCGATTTTTATCCCAGTGCAGTTTTTCAGGGCTGTATAGTGTCACAACTTCTTTTTGATGTCTATACGAAACTCATTATGAAGATTACACTTGAAAACTGCTCAGGCGGCATTGCTGTGGGAGGTTCAAAGAGTTTCAACCTGCGTTATGCAGACGACACTACCCTGTCTACAACTAGTATCAACGGGATGGAAGATCTAAAAAATACGTAATAGAAATAAGGAACCAGATTTTTGCAAGCAAAACTCTCCACAGAAAAATATGAAAGACACGTAGATAATATTTCAACTAAGCGGCGAATGCTGAAATCCCTTTTAACATATTTTATACTCAGTGAGGCTGTAATAGTTACAACTAAGCCAACCTACGGCTTGTTTGCCAAGAAATGGGGAACACTTTTCTGGCGATGCAGCTGAAAAACTTGCATTTACTTACTAAAATATCTAGGCAGTACAAGAAAAACAAATGAAAGATAACAAAAACAAATGGTAATTTTGAAACGAAACAGTAAAATTTTTTTCAGGTATGGGAATCTATTATTTAATTGTTAAAATTACAGAAAATATAATAATTTAACAATGATATAATAAAATCACTTTTTTAATTGTAAATAGGTAAGCGCTTAACCGCTATCTCGCTTGGTAGTAAGTGATGATGAGATCTAGGATGTGACGCGCTTGCCTGGAAGACACCTATTCACTCGTGACTTGAAGAACCCTTAATTGTATGTAACAGGAAACACAGTCATAAGCAAGAAATTTAGCAAGGACTTCGACCCACAACTACGATACGATATCATTGACGCTTTACACACGGTTGTTAAACACCTATAGTATAAAAACTCGCTTCATTATTCATACATAGTATATATCATAGTACATATATTTTTATTGACAACTAGCGGCCCGTCCCGGCTTCGCACGGTTGAACAAAATTCTTAAATTTTTTTCTATTATTAAATACCGTTAGCGTCATCTAGCGTCCGGTAGACGAACTGCTTGTGGTTAACGCGTTGCTATGGTAACGAGTATACATCGGAAAAAGAGCGGGAAAAAGAGCGCACAGACAAACAACAAATTTGTGATCTTAGATTATAGATTACAAACAAACGGCTTTGTAAAATTTTTTTTTAATTCACAGTGCAAATTTGTATGAGTTATAAAATAGGTGGGATCCCACCTGAGGGCTCGGCGGCGTAGTTATTTTTTACATACGTATTTTATACCTTAAACGTCTTAATGTTGATTTTTATCTAATATTTTATACCCTGTATATCATAACAATGTTTATACGTTTATAAAAATGTTTAAAACAGATATTGTTGACTTCGTTTATTATTGTAAATTAACGACGTTACTTTTGGTAAAACTGACGAGTTTCGTTTTTTTTTCATTAATATCTCAGTATAAAATAATTACAAAAAAAAACTTAAAAGCCACTAAGTTTTATAGTCAGTCTTTTGAAGCCAATGTGATACAATAATTAAAAGCTTAAGAAAATAAAAAAAGGATGAGTGCAATTCACACGTGGCAGAAGTGAAACCTTCAAAAATAATACGTAGACGTATACAAAATACCACGGTTGTTGTGATGCCTTCTCTCAAGCTTTGTACTACGCATGCGCACACAAACACGTATTAACACACGTACATAATGCTTCCGATCTCACTTTCTCCTACGTTAAACCTTATAAATTTATGTGACTGTCTCTTTTTACTGTCGCTTTTTCGTTTCAAAGAGACGCTGTATAATGCTTCCTATCTCATTTTCTCCTACGTTAAATCTTATGAATTTGAGTCTCTTTTTATTGTCGCTTTTTCGTTTCATCGACTTTCAAATGACAACGATTCTATGTTTTCACTTCAAAAGAAAAGAATTATTTATCATAACGCTCTTGCGCCCATTTTTCTTGACAGTTAAAAGATATCCCGAATAAATGGTAGGTAAAAATGGAAGACGATTCAAAACAACAGCATTTCTATGCTAAATACAGTGGTCGCATTGAACGGTTCAACAAAAAATTTCTTCGAGAATGAAAGATTATTTCCCTTTTATCTGTTAAAAAAAGATTGTTTGCTGATCAGCCTATTCGATACAATATTTGTCATAATAAATTAGATTGTATTTATTTACTTAATCAGATATATTTTAGAGTACCCAGTAGACTTCCCCGTAGGGCTAACACCAAAAAGTTGACAGACTATCTCCTTTGACAAATTGGGTTAATTAAGAGAGGTAAAATTAATAGACTCTTGGAATGATATTACAGACTTACGAACCTGCGCACTACTAAAACTTAAGCAGGCAAGCGAGCTCCATTAAGTCGTATTGTGCATGGATACAACTATCTTGCGAACTAGATATTATGTATTACGTACTCAAATATTTTTTAAAAGGAATATCTTGCTTATTATTAACTAATTAGTTTAATTATTGCATTTAGCAGGCCGTTATCATGATTTGCAGCTTTGAATGTATTCAAAACAAAACTGAATGTTTTTTTTAAGTTAACGGTTACGTGATTAATTCATGTAAATATTTGTGAATAACGCTGTTAACTGTTCAAATACTTAAAGAATCGACTCATCTATACATATAAAAGTTACGTGTCACTATGTTTGACCGCAATGATCTCCGATCTCGACCGATTTTGATGATCTTTTTCATTTTGCTGGGTTAGTTCCGACTTAGGATATAGGATAGGTTTAATTTTATTCATAACTAAGAAAATTATATATGTAATGAAACTATTGTCCTAAATAAATAAAAAAGTTATTTTGATTTCTTTTTTATTTACAACAAAACATTTATGCGCATTAAAATAACAATTTTTTCTATAGAGGTATACTACACCTCTATAGAAAATAAAAGAAAATAACATTCAAGCTAATCAACGGCCTATGGAAAATATACTTGTTGCAGTTTTAAGTCAAACAGATTCAAATTGAAAAAAACAACAACGGGTTGCACTCCGGGAGTGCCGGCGGAAGTGAAAACATGAACATTAAGGTTGTGCATTTTTAATATTTTGGAATGGTTATAGAATAATTTCGCACGAATTGCTTTAATTATCAGTATAAAACTACTATACACCACATACATGGTGGTAAAATACAATATTTATTTATTGGGCTATCGTACACAAACATGACAATAAACACACACGTACACTCGCGCAGGCGCCCTGCGCCTCTTAAGCGAAACAGCAGGAGCAGGCATACATTTTCGCCGCGCGGTAGAAAGAGAGGGCATTACTTGCTCTCCTACGCCGCGCCGGCGGTCTACTCTCCCTCTGTCTTACGAATTTTTGATCAGGTCAAGTATCCAGACGCGAGTTTTACATCTTTTACCCATGTCAAAAAGTGCACAACGTCGCTAAAAAAGTTTTCAGTTAAAAAATTAGTAAGCCGTCCATATTTATCTAAAGGATATTGACAATTTGGTAAAATCTTTTGAACATTCCGTTTAACCCCTCGTGGTTAGCCAAATGCTTCTGTTGCTACTGAGTTCTAGTCCCATATGCCGGCTAGGAACTTGGTCCGCTTGGGTCAAAGCTGACATCTCAACCTATGATTAAGATAGATAGATATATAGATTATTAGTTTATTTTCATCATATCATACACACTTGTTAACAACACATTAATCTTAAGATACGCAACGACGCAAAGGGAAAATGCTCAGCGATACCTGTGCTCTGAAAGTAAAGCACAGATTTTTAGCTCTTTATCCAGAAAACACACAAGAGTTGTCTTGTGTGTTCTCTGGATAAAAGGCTAAAAATCATTCATGCTGTTGCATGTTGATGCAACAGCACGAACGCAAATCCTTTTCTTTTTTTTCTCGAGTGGAAATGCTTTACGCACGTCACGAAGGCTGACAGACATACCCACTAAAACCCCCCGCTGTGCTACACTCCACCGTGTGAACTTGTGGGTCCCTTTTTGGGAGTCGTCACTGCGGCCCGGTGGTGGGCCCGCTTTAGGCCCCTCCGCGACTGCCTGAGAAGTGTTATACTACAACAAATAAAAATATGACTGTTAAAGATAATACATGAAAAATAATTAATGAGAAAAAGGATTAAATTACAAAATAAATAAATTATAAAATTATAATATATATTCATTATAAATATATATATATAATTTTTTCATTAGACAGCATAAACAGATTTTTGATTGGACTTTACATGCGAAAGGAATACATAATTATGATTTTAATAATATATTACAAAAAGTATTTAATTGGGTATACATTCATACCATTATTTTTCTAATACTTAGATAAAAATGGTTATCTACTGAGAGTATCATCAGGAGATAGAAATATACTATAACAGGATAGAATTCCACACTACATTATTTTGAGCCATCTTAGTAGAGCCGGCGTTATTAATGCTTACATCTCCGGAAATTAAGTGAATTTCTCATGAAATATAATATTTCTTATGTTCCCACCAATCAGCCTAGTCCAAAGGAAGCACTGTAATGCTTGTTTTATGGACACTAGGTAACGGATAGACATATACCTATATATAACTATGTCCCATGAATATGTATGTTTATAGAAATATATATAAATAATTATGACTCAGGTCCACGTGCTCGTATTCATCACACAAACACCTACCTACAGCAAGATCGCTACCGTTACACCAAATGTTAACTGCCGATGTTATTGTACGTACTTTTATATTTTCTACTAGCTCTTTTAAGAAAGCTATTCTCAATAGTTTGAGTCGCAATACATAAATCTATAAATAGACAAACTACAAATTTAATTTAGCGAAGACCGCTATTACTTCCGTCATTTTATTGAAAATCATTCTGTTATTGGACATTTAACTAAGGGACCGATTAAAAACGTCACGGATTCCGTTTAACTTTGAGGATTCGAAAACTGTCAAAGCTTTTTAGTACTTCTCTATGATTGCCTATTTGCACGGAAACACCGATAACATTTAACTACATAATCAAAAACTATATTTAAATTGTTATGTATGTAAAGTAATTCACTTGTAATTAGATATGAGTAACTCAGCTCTGAATCGGTTCAAATATTCAGATTAAATAGACTTGAACCGTTGATCTGCAGCTCAACGACAAAACAAACAGCACACGGCTCACAAGGTTACGTACCCACAGTCACACACACGCGAGTATTATTATTGGCGAACGAACCGCGGACGGCGAAACGAAACGTTTAGATTGAGCTACTGAGTGAGCTGATCTGTTAACCGGTTCGCAGGTCCAGCTCACATATGTGATCTGACCTGCGGCTCATAATTTTTTGCTCAGTTACTCATGTCTACTTGTACACCAGTGTACTCTAAACAGGTAGATAGTTTAATTCGCCAACTTGCCTATCCAACAGAAATGAAACTAGTTTTATTATTCATTTCATTTCGCTTAAGTAACACAGTTGTGACTACCATTAGTTATCTTATGAATACGGCTCCAGAAATTAAGTCAAAAAAAATAATTAAAAACAAATGAAAACGAACTCGTTTAGTATTTAGTACTAGTGCATTGTTCACCGAGATGAGAAAGTGACCATTTACCCGAGATCAAAGGGCTTAGTGTAAATTTTCTTGATTGTGCAAATGTTACTTTCACGTTTAAGTTAATATTTGTACGATAGACCTTAACACTATAAGAATAAGTTCCTAATTTAAAATCTTAACCCAAACGCTAAGAAACATCTTGTTTTGAAAACTTACACTCAATCCTCCAGAGAGCTTCCTCTCGAAGCATATATAATACTATATATTTCATTGGGAGTAGCAGATTGGATTATTGATGCTTTTTATATGACAGTAGTGCCAGAAATGATCTCACAAAACTAGACAAATTACAAAATCAGGCTCTTAGAATTGTAGGAGGTTTCATATAAAGCTCACTAATATGCGTCATGGAAACCAAGATCTGCATACCACCTTTGTTTTGAGGCGACAGTATCTAGCTTACAAATATTGCCTTAAGGCACAGTCTTAGAGAAAGAACAGTACAGTAGTATTATTAAGTAAATTAAGTGAAGAATTAAGAAAAGGCTATTGGAACAAATGGAAAATCAATTATTAATAGCTCCTCTTAATACAATTATAGCGGAATAATATTCACGCGAGATATCCTATGTGTATGTTTCAATTAAATGTTTGGATAACTTACATAAACCTTTTTGGATTGTTTACGAAACGATAAAACTGACATCTTGTTTAGTACTTAATACTATATCAGCGGAAAAAACGCCACTAGCACTACTTAAAGGAAGCCTCCCTCGATAATCTTGAAAATGGGGATTGAAAAGCGTAATAAAAGACGATTGTCAACTTAATAATGGAAATACAAATAATAAAATATAATTGCGAGGAATTTTCTTAGTGTATTCTTTTAAGACAGTAAAAAACAATATAAAACCAAAAGATGACAACTTCAATTTAAAATATTAAGAAATCATAATCTGTACAAAAAAGGATTTATAACATCGTCCGGGCCGTTGCGATGCGAAGACATCGCAACCAATCATTACAGTTATAAATAAAAACGAGAAGGTGTATTTACAATGCGACCTGAACGCGTCGTCTGTGGTTTAGGGTTAGCATCAAGCTCAGGGGTAATGTCAAATTTAGGGGGTATGTCAATGTCAGCAGTTTGTTCAGAAGCAGTGCTTAGTTCACTCTCACTGGTTAAAGTTTTAGTAGAAGTAATTTCCAACGGATAAAGCTTTTGAACTGGCCTGACCCTTTCACCGCTAGCTGTTTTTACTCTCGCCACTCGACAAACGCCATCTACGCTATCGAAAATTTTGACAACAAGACCCAACGGCCAACTGATACGTTTACCTTCATTCTCTACTAAAACTATGTCACCAATATTTATACCTTTTGACACAGTTCTACCTTTTTGTACTAAAGCTGACAAATATTCGTTACGAAACCATTGCCGCAAGTCTTCCCTCAACTTTTGTAAATATTTAAAGCGAAGATTCAGCCCCTTTCCATCCACATGATCTAAATCTAAGACCTCGCCTAAGGAGTCAACGGCCTTAAATTATCTGTGTCCCCTGCGACATAAGTTAGTGGCCTTTGATTCATGACAGCTTCAACATCACATAGCATTGTTTCTAGTTCAACATAGTTGAGAGAAGCTCTTCCAAGTATTCGCCGAAGTATGTCTTTCACAATACCAATCAACCGCTCCCACCATCCTCCCCACCAGGGAGCACCGGGAGGTATAAATCGCCATTTAATTTTGAGTACAGTCGACTGAACCATTAGCTCTTCATAATTAACGGTGTTAAGTTTATTACGAGTTCCTACAAAATTGGTACCGTTATCTGTATAGATGACTTCGACTCTGCCTCGTCTTGCAAAAAATCTTCTCAACGCCATAATAAATGTATCAGTCGCAAGTGAGGTTACCAGCTCGAGGTGCACTGCTCTATAAACGGCACACGTAAATAATACGACCCAAACCTTTTGACCACATTTCAAGAAAAGTGGACCAGCGAGGTCGATTCCTGTTACCTCAAATGCTTTTCCCCTTTTGATACGATCCAAGGGAAGACTTACGGGTGGAGTCTGGCAGGATTTATCAATACTTTCATAACGCAGCTATCATAATTGTATCACCGTTAGTATTATCATCACAGAAATCTATACTTGGATTAGTATAATTGTGAGACTCATTGATGCCATAGTGAAACTGTGTAAACTGTTTTGTGTTACTATATTGTAAGCTTAATTTATTGTAATTTTTTTATAATAAATGAATATAAAAATCTCTGATAATGCTTCTGCCAATTTTGTGGTCTTCGGAAGGTGGAGATTACCTTCAGTACTATAAGTCGATTTGTTAGTTATTTTTAAGAAGAAAGTATTGGTTCTATTCTAATCGTACCACACGACTGGTTTTATACAACACCTACGAGGAAAATAAAAGGTATTATTCCTTCAAACAAAATTTATATTTTGCTCAATAATATGGATACTTTATCGTATTTATTTACTTCTAGACTTCAGGAATTAAGTTCACAATTACTACTTGGACGGCATCTACCTAGTTCTGGCGACGTCATTATAAAGTCATCTTCAGATTTCACCTTGGATATTTATGTAAGTATATACTCTAGTTAAATAAAAATTTAATGAAAAATTCTTACGACAATAAAGACTTATTTTCCACCACAATAAAGACTTATTTCCCCATTTCTGCAGAAATATGAACGAACTTCCCGAGCAGGTGTAGTATGAAATTTGTTTCATTTCAATGAGTCGACGACAAGAAAGTATAAGAAGTAAATAAAAGTGACTTTTTTTATTTAAATACGCCTTTTATTTTCTTGGAAGCTACATTGTACTTTGATTTTTTATTAGTTATCTACCCACGTTTATCAAATGAAAATAAAGAGAAAAGTTGTATATTAAAAAGTTAATGGGTCTGTCAATTCTATGGAACCACACATAAGATACCTAAGTGTATTTTCAATATCAATCAATTATTTAATAACAGGATTTTGTTTTTAAAAATATCCTTCAAATATTGCCTGGATTCCAAATCAATTTAACACACTAAATTTGTTTGACTCGTGCCTTATTAATAGAGTGAACGATTTTTCCACTAATTTCTGTTGGAGTCATATGTACCACTTGGTATAAACCGCGCGATCGTTACTTTTTTTTCTGCGGCTGAAATTGTCTTAGATATTCTAAGAAATAATCTAGAACTTTGTCAATTATATAGTGTGTTCTATCAAGAGATTACTGATACACTATTACCGCGCTGTCAGCGATCTCCAGGACTGGCGATTATATTCAGGGGAAAGGAAGAACAATATAAACATTGTTTGGACACATACACACAAAGAATATATAAAAAAAACCGGAAAGCAGGAAGAAAATACAAATTGCTATTAAAAATAATAACGTATACAAAAAAAATATTGATATAAAGAAACCAAATATGGTATATTCGAGACGAACACGACCCAGCATGGAAGCTTCTTCGTCTTGCAGAGATGAAAAGAACAAATACAGAGGCGCTCTTGTTCTGACTAATTGGTCAAGGGCGATGGGTTTATTTATGCTCTTGATTTTGGCAAGAACTGAAGAACTTTTATCATTATACTCCCAATCATTCCACACAATCAACTAACCCAAAAATAACTTTAAATCTGACTTTTACTTTTTCTAACTACGCGTTCTGGCGAAGGTAAGAAGGCACTTCACACCGGAACAGTTGCTCAATCTTTACCAAGCGATAGATCCATAGTGTATGGAGTACTGTTCTCATCTTAGGGACTGTTCCGCTCCAGCCTTGCTTGGACGCTTGAGTCCATTGAGAGGGCCAAGAAGCACATCTGCAATGACGATCTTTCTTATAATAAGCTAATGAGTTGAATTTCTTGTCCTTATTTCCTGATCCTAGATCGCATCATCGCTTACCATCAGTCGAGATAGCGGTCAAGCACTTATGTATATACTATAAAAATACATATTTTGGAAATTCTAAAAACTACACAAAACTTCTGCCTTATAGAAGTTACGCACTTAATAGTGCAGTTCTTATTCGATAGGTAGAAACCTAATTAACCTCGTAACTTGAACAGAAATAAACCGCTAACAGCCTAATGATAGACGCAACGGCATTCACGGTCCCCAAGTCCTGCCTTTAGTTTGTCAGCGAGTTGAAATACCAACTACATTTAATCACATTCCTGTTCTGTAAGTTTCATGTAAGCGGGTAAGTATTAAGTTACCGTTTGTTACATTTCACTTGCTTCTAAAGGAAATTAAACCGCATCTTAAATAGATATACGAGAGTTTAGTGTATCGCGACATTTATGGCACATGACGCTGGGATGTTATATGGAAGTTGGTGCAATTTACAAGAGTTTTTTTGTTACCTTAAGGAGTTTTCTATAAGAGTTGGCCTGCAACTGAAATACCATAGACTTAAACATAGAAATTTGTTTTATTGTTTAAAAAAATCACGGTCTTTAGAACTCAGTACAAGATGGCAATAAAAAGTAACTGAGCCACAAAATCTTGCTATCATTCCTTTTTTTATGAAACCATACCTGCGTTTTATAAAGTATACGGGCTATAATAAATTATACCGCCCATATTTTTATACAAATGATGTTTAAAAACGCCTGCAGGGAAGTGCGGTCGCCTCTCTCTTGTTTTTGGTATACGTAAACGCCCTCATAAAAAAACCACTGAAGAGCCATTTTATTTGACGATGATATATCTTTGCTTCCTTAGTTTAATAATAATATTAATAATTAAGAAAAACTAAAATCCTTCCTTACTAATACTTCAGACTGACCATACGCATATGCTTGGCTACGGAGTTGTATTTTGGGGTAACAGCACTATCCACCATTGAAAAGAAGTTAATCCGTAACATAGCTAATATCAAGCAGACTGACAGACCATCCTACTAATATTATAAATGTAAATGTAAGTTTGTTTGTTATGCTTTCATGCAAAAACTACTAAACCGATCATCATGAAATTTCGTACATATATTCTTGGAGGTATAAGAAGTAATATAGGATACTTTTTATTAAAAAAAATGCGGGCGAAGCCGAGGGTAAAAGGTATTTCCATAAATATCACATATACACTTTGCCATTTTTATATATTTGGGAAATATGCCAATTTATAGGAATAGTGAAGTTTACGCAAGACGAGAAGACATACCATCTTTTATTTATTATGATGTTAAAATAAATTAATATACCAACTTCTTGATTATAACTTAACCTGCCAAATACATTCTATTCATCTATTAAAATACATGACAAGAATTACATGATATTACAAAAAGATCATTTTTTATAAAAAAATACACACAGGTATAAAAGGTCAAGAAATAATATCTCCTTTATTGGAGCTGAGCGAGCGAAGCTCCCATGGATCAGCTTCAATGGCGCAATGTCTGTTACGCCATAACTTCCAGAGTTCTTAACCGATTTCAATATTTATTTTTTTGTTTTCGAATTTTGAAATTCGCAAAAATTCCCATTTTTCCCAATATATGGTGCTAGCGTAGCTTTATGCTTAGCGACTGCATTCCCTAGTATTTAATAGCTATTAATTAATCATAATGTAATTAAAATTGCTATGAAGTTGCTTCCTCTTTTCTTACATCAGATTGCGTACCCGACAGGATCAAAAAATTTTTTTAAATCTTATTTAAATGTACATTTTGTTATGCGATAAAAGTATTAAGTATTGAAAATGTAATGTATAGTCACCATAATTTGGTAACTTGGTAAATGTTTTGCAAGTGCAAGATAGTTATATAATACTTCTGTACGTGTATGTCACCGAACTCCTTTTAAACGGTTGGCTTGGGTCGGATAGTAAGGCTCGTAGCTCCTTTTACGCTTGCTACGCATGTACTACGAGACGTAGAAGATCTCGTAGCATGTGGCGTAGACGGACTTTATGATTACAATCAACAATTCTTTTTCGGCATGCAATGTAAGTGAAATAGGTAACGCTTTGAATTTAGTTTCACTCCTTTCTAAGAGTAATAAGGGAAGATTTTCCTAGGGAATTAAACAAGTTCAAGGAAGAAATTAATCAATTGATTGCTGCATTCATAACCAAGCAACAAAATCAAAAAATATAAACTACATCTAATTTAAAAGAGATACAAAAACCGACTACAGTAAATACCCGAAAAAGCCCTAATACATTTTATAAGCAATTTCTCTTATTTGTCGTTTGTTCAAACGGTTCTGTCATTATTTACTAAATTTATTTCGCAATTATGCACAACAAAATGTTATTATAATCCATAACACAAGCTTTATAGTGCTTACTTTAGGCAAAGCTCATCAGTGTGAATGTGAAAATATAGCTAATTTGTTGTTGTTGTTGTTGCAATATTCTGTTGACTTTTTATAAATTAAATTAAAGGCCGAAAATGCGTTATTCTCCGCCGCCATATTTATATATAATATCGGTCCTCTTAACAACTAGACAATACCCTGTCTTTCATAACAGGAGACAGTAAAGTAATATGGCCCTCTCTCTCCGTCGAAAAACATCAATATCCTTCTCAAAGTATTTATCCTTATCCTAATTATATTATGACAATACTTTATGTGTGTGCGTGTGTGTGTGTTTGTTACCATATTGTCTCGCTATCCTTGCTTGCTCTTACGTACTCCCGCAAAAGCAATACGATAGCGTATAAGCCTAAGAATAATAGTTTTTATAATAGTATCTATAAAACTATTAACCGCAAATTTGAAAGTAAACTATACTCAAATATTAAATCATGAAGACAGAGAAAGAATACGAATTGAACGAGCATTTGTACCGGAGTCATAGATATTTACATTTATTTCTAAAAATATAACACATCTACTATGTATCATATATCTAATGTATGTCTATCCTTTACCCTAGTATCCATAAAACAAGCTTTATTGTGCTTTCTTTAGGCTTAGGTGATCAGTGTAAATGTAAGAAATGTATTTTTATTATTAATAACAAAATTAGGTTAAGTTATTAAAAATATATAACAAAAGCACTCATTCTTGCACACAGGCATACTATCACACAAACTCACGAAAACACACACGCATTCACACACAGTCACACATAAACACACTTAGCTATTAAAAATATTCTTATTGGCCCAATATTATTATTAAAACAAGGCAAAGAATGAGGCACCCCTCTCTACTATATAATAGAAGAACTTTGTGGGTTTGTTACCATATATAGTTACCATAGTTACCATAAGCCTAAGAATAACAGTTTTTATAATCAATTAACGTTACCATAGCAACGCGTGGACGGGTCAGCTATCCTAATTATATTATGACAATACTTTGTGTGTGTGTATGTGTGTGTGTGTTTGTGACCATATTGTTTCGCTATTCTCACATTGCAAAACTAAACTTGCCCTTATGTACTCCCGCAAAAACAATACCATAGCGTGTTTTTATGCGCTACAGCGCTCACTATCAAAGTAAAAGGCAAGATTGTAGGTGTCTGACCAAGAACATGAAAAGATGAAACTGGCAGAAAATTAGAAAAACACTTAAACTTCAAAGGATCTGTCTTGTTTTCGGTAGATCAATTGGGAGAGTATTTTTTATTATTACATAGAATCATTCATCACTTTGCCAAAGTTCATAAATTACATGACAAAAATCTACAGGTTTATTGTGACAAATTTTCATAGCGGCTGAGGAGTCAATTTACTTGATTGTACTGTACACTTCGCGAACATATTTTACAATACCAAGATAAGATGTGATGTTTAAACTAAATAGAATAATTTTCAGCAAGTACATTATATTAGTGATTCAGAACGTGTCTGGTGAAAATTTGTTAAGTGTATGGTTTAAAACAATCTTAAACATTTTTTGTTTAGCGTCGTATATATAATGTAAATTAGTTAAATCTTTCAGTTTTAAGATTGTTAATTAACTTCTATATAGTTTATGTGTAATGCATGCCGTGCTTATAAGTAAGGCAGCACTATTTCTAGTGGTAATAGTCTAGTCTAGTCTTTCTAGTGTCATATATTGTCTATGCTTTTTTGGTTGTCCTTAAATAAAAATAAAAAAATACTGAATATAAAAAGACCCTTAGCAGAACCATAACTTTTTTTCTTTATTTGTGGCTTGCACGATTTGTGCATTTAGCCAGTGTCAAGTAAGTATAATTGCCAGTTCTTGAGTAATTTCCTAGGTTCAGGAAAGAAGTGTAAGATTTTACTGAAACCTCCTCGTGGCCTTCTTGTGAGAGCGCGAAAAGGCACCTTCCACTGTTTTGTTTCACTTGCCAACACTCATGCATATTCAGAAACATTCAGCAGTTAATAATCCACCATTATTACACACTAATATCAACCACAACACAAAGTTTATCAAGAAAACCAAAACCATTAAAGTGACGCTTCGCGTTCCCGCTAATAAGTCCGAACCATAACTTATTCAAGGAAAGTTTATAAATATAAAATATACTTCCCCAAAACATGCAACGTTCAATGACCGCGCGCAAGTAATTGCATGTGCAAAAACAGCAGGTGAGTCAGTCAGCTGTGCATAGCTGTGTCTAACAACTGATAATATGTTGTGTACCGCGTTTAAGTCTATCGTTTTTCCCAGTGGTTGATTGGTAGAGAATGCTAATAGCAACAAGTCTTCCTGTTGTACTAATTTGTATTTTCGTTTAATAAATCCTTTTAAATAAATAAATGAGGCGTCGTATGAGGACAAAACATGTGCAGAGTAGTTCTGGCACTGCTTAATATCTGTAGGTACACAAGGTATTTGCATTATTAACCGTTTGTGCATGTGCATTTATTTGCTGACGGACAATAAATCTTGCATGTTTTAATTAATTTAGATATTTTCCTTAATTTTTTACCTACTATGAATAATATATGGCTTCGTTATCGTCTTTTATATCCAGTAGGTAATATTTGATCTGAACCACACAAGTTCTCATTTGACGTTCTAGCTGAAAATTACATAATTAATCTTTTTTAACCTCATAACCCACTTTGGTACCTACTGTAAAATATGTTAGAGAAACGGACTCATAGTTCGTAACGGTACAGTGTAATCAAGTAAATTGATTCCTTAACCGCTATGGACTTTTGAAATAAAAAACCTCTCTTTCTGTCACCTAACTTATGAACTTTCGCTAAGTGATTATTGATTCCAAGAAATACTAAAAAATAAAACTCTTCTATCCACCGAAACGTTGTCAGATTCTTTGTGGTTTTGGGTCAGGCGACAGCAATGTGATGCGATGTCGCAACGCAAAAATTTCATCGGATACGACATCGTACGACAAGACGCTAACCAACGGTTTAGATTCTAGTGAGACATGGACCGCACTGCGCGTGTTCTATTTCTGCTTGCATTGAGACGCATTAAGAAAAAAAAACAGAAAAGAAAGTACTGGGTGCACCCATAGAAATGGGTGAATGGAAATTATTGTCAGAAGACAATAATGAATAATGATGGAAGCCACTTCAAAAGAAAATAGTTCAAAGTTCAAAGTATGGACACCGACTGAACGGCGTCGCCTCATCGCATACTCTTTACGATGCGCCGTCGCATCGGAAATTTCAACGATGCGTTCTGCGGCGTCGTAGATTTTACGATGCGACGCCGCAACGCAGTGGTGTGGCCTGGCCCTTTCCAAGGGTTTTTAAGCTGACGCTAACGCAATCTCATCATGTTCCATGAACTACTACCGACAACCTTAAATTACATACTATAGAATACCATGGAACTTTGTCACAATAAACCTGTCAATTGTGTCATGTAAATGGTCAACTAACGTGAACGTAGTAATTCTTTAGCAGTTAATGCGATAAGATGTTACAGTGATCCAGAAATCTAATTGGTTGACTGTACATTATCCTACGTCATGGAGCATATGTAATATTGAACATTGTAATAAAAGCAGTGACTTAGTCCACCCCGAAAATGTTATTTTGCCACCAACCTGACGATATCTTATTTTTATTTTGTCGTAAACTTCGTTCTGGAAAGAATAGCGATAGTAAAGTTTTAGTAGCTGTGGTTTGCATATTCGGAAATTTACATACTACAGCCTAATGAACGAAGTTTTAAATTTGTTTCATTAAACAGTACAGCAGTTTTTAAATTCGATCTCCAACCCGCCTGCTAAACGTGGAGATTATGGCAAATCCCTTCAGGGGAATGCTTTCATTCAGCACTGGACATCTTTCAGTTGAGATAAACAGTCATTGATAGGCATTAACAGGCATAATTAGGCTAATAATGATGGCTGCAATTTCTGCTTAGTTTGTCACTAAATAATTTTGATATACAGCCAATACAGCCGATCAATATTTCTTTTTTTTTTGCTTTTGTTTATTTCTTTTTTTCTCTAAATCTTTCTTTTGTTTAGATGTATTATTATTACTTTTATTATATATTTATTCATTTTTATGTATTATTTTTCATGTATTTTATGTACTGGTATGTTTATTATTTGTTGTTTTAGTGCGTGTACGTCCGTACGCTCTGAGGGCGTGCTAGAATACCAGCGCTCCTGCGTCACTCTGTCCATCTTAGAGTGACGCAGACGCATATGCTGAGGCAGAGTCCGAATTGGCCTCGCTGTATTTTATGATTCACTAGTGTTTAAATAAATTTACTTTTTGTGTTTAATGTCAAAGTTATTTTTTTTATGTTCTATAATGTGTTATTTGCGAAGCCAATAATGGTCTTTCTTTCTTTCTTTCTTCTTACTATATAAATAATATTAAATATTAATATAACTTTTTTTGCATTCACAATGCTATATTTCTATAAGATAAAAAATACGCTTGTCAAAAACACAACCACCGCACTTGATGGTTCGGAGGCGTGGTTCTGTTTTTACAAGTATATGTTTAATCTATATATATATATAAAAATGAAACCCGTTTTCCGTTGTCACGACATAACATGAAAACGGCTTGACCGATTTGGCTGATTTTTTGACGTGACAACGTCTTAAATTAGGTTGCGGCTGGGAGTCACTTATGAAAAAGTGTAACGCTCGGTAACGTTACGATGAGTCACCGAACGAGAGAGAGGCCCGCCGAATGCCTTGCGTCTCTCTCCCACTCAACTATATATGCGCTTACAATGAGAGCGAGTGAGAGGCACGCGTCCCTTCCACTCGGGCATGGTTAGCCCGCCTAAGAGCGAGAGAGACAGACATAAAAAGTGGAAGGGACGCGTGCCTATAAATTAATGTTTTAAATATAATTCTTTGTATAAATAAATGTTTTAAATTGTTACTATTATTTCATCCTTCTTCCTACTATACGAATGAATATTCACATTAAAATTATTTTACCACTCAAAGTCGTTGTCACGTAAAACTTTCGCCCGTATACCGACTTTACAGGCAACCAACCAGTTTTTTTTTGTAGTTTTCTAATACGCTGTACAAGGTTCTTACGGAAAAAAATGTAAAGAAAATCTCTCAGAAAGATTTAAAAATATAACGTAACGAATGTCAACGTCATTCAATTTAAAACAAAAAATCTGTGGGAATCTGTGACACCACATCGATAACCGCGCTGACAAATGTCAACGTCATTCAATTCAAAGCTACGCTAAGGCGGTACGAAGTTCGCCGGTCCAGCTAGTATCTTATAAATATTATTTCTAACACTGACACCATATGGTATTCTATAACGAAACTATGTCAAATAGTTTCATAGCAGAAAACATTTTCCATTTCATTAATTCTTTATTAATCTCTCCACTTTCTATAAAAATATCATAAAATTTTAAATGAACAAAGACCCGTCAAAACGCTAAGGACACTTTCACAGTAACAAGTAACATGAAATAAGCTTTCAAACTATATATTGGATGGAGGGATATTCCATCAAATTATATAAATAATAACTTATATTCATTTCATAATTTTAAACATGCGAGAATTTAATTATATTACAAGCAATATTACAATAGAAGTTTTTTTTTAAATATGCTATATACTTAACTTAATATATTTACTTTTTCATGTTACTCAATGTTATGACGTCACATGCGCATTCGTACCTGAATCAGTATTTATATATTTCTATAAACATTCAATATTATCCATTACCCTAGTATCCATAACACAAGCCTAACAGTGCTTACTTTGGGCTAGGCTATTTGGTGTGAATATAAGAAATATTATTATGATTTATGACACATAAATAAATAATATTGATAGCAATATAACAAATCACTGGTTTGCCAGAATAGCGACGGAACTAAAGACTTTTGAATTTATAGAATAAAATTTTCAAATATTTTATTAAATTTTTTAACGCTTACCAAAAAATGAAATTATATATCTTTCGAGCGAACGGTGGATTTATAACGACGATATCTGCGTTATGTGTCTGTTCATGACAGAATATCAATGATTAAAGATCGTTTGGCATACTAGCGGCCCGTCCCGGCCTCGCACGGGTGGACAAAATTCTTTAATTTTTTTCTATTATTAAATATTTTTCGTTAGCGTCATCTAGCGTCCGGTAGACGAACTACTTGCGGTTAACGCGTTGCTATGGTAACGTTATTGATAGAATGGAAAAAGAGCAGGGAAAAGAGCGGACAGACAAACAACAAATTTGTGATGTTAGATAGATAGATTTAGTTCAAATTGACACTTTTTTTAGTTGCGTCGATATTATCGCAGACCAGCGAAATGCTCGTATTCATCTCACAAATATCTGCTTCTTCCAAGATTCACCGGTCGGTGCGAAAGTAAGGATCGCTACCGTTACACCAAACGGATGCTAAATTATACACTTACTAGCGACCCGCCCCGGCTTCGCACGGATGCAATGCTCTACTATATTATGCATGTATTATACATATAAACCTTTCTCTTGAATTACTCTATCTATTAAAAACAACCGCATCAAAATCCGTTGCGTAGTTTTAAAGATTTTAGCATACATAGGGATATAGGGACAGAGAAAGCGACTTTGTTTTATACTATGTAGTGATTTGGTTGGTCCATAATTAATATTTTTTTATTACCATAATATATGCTTTATGCTTATTATGCAGAAAGTCATTAGACCAAGTGAATGTATAAAAGGTGTTGGGATAAACAAGGGAAAACCCTTATCATCATTCCTGACGAAACATCAAAATGACATTGATAAAAAAAAAATTATTCCATTATTCACAAATTGCACACTAAACGTATAGTCATATATGTTTGTTTGTTTGCATATCACTACATAGTATAAAACAAAGTAGCTTTTGTCTGTCCCTATATCCCTATGTATGCTTTAATCTTTAAAACTACGCAACGGATTTTGATGCGGTTTTTTTAAATAGATAGAATAATTCAAGAGGAAGGTTTATATGCATAATACATGCATGCATGCATAGAGCATTGCATCCGTGCGAAGCCGGGGCGGGTCGCTAGTATAATTATAAAGACCAGTTGCCAGTTGTCGTTGCAGGATTTATGAATTATTTTTTTATTAAATTCCAAATTGATTCGAAGTGAATGTTTCTAAGTCGTCCCAGTTTATTAACCTGTTAAATTTATAATTTGTATATGACACATATAAAGGTTTATATTGATATGAAGTCAATTATAAATTAACCTAGTCGGAGCCTATAATAAAGAACATCGATTTTTAAATTGACGCAAATGAGTGAATTTTAAAAACTTTAAACTTAACCCTTTGAAACCCAGCTTAGTGTTAAATGCGTTATTTCTCTCTCTATCGGGGAAAAAAATATCATACAGTCAAAAAGAACCATTACCAAAGCCGTAATAAGGATTAAATCAGACTGCGCGCTATAGAGCATTATATAATGCTTGCGGATTTTAGGTATCGTTGTAGCGCACATGATATAATGCTCGCAGGTTTTCAGGGGTAATAGTTGGACCCAATTGTAACACAAGCATATCTGGGAATAATAGCTAATAGACTGATAACTGTTCACATACACAAAGACGGTACATGGAAAACAGCTTTAAACTAAAGTTCACAAAGACGCTCTTATACGGTGTATATATCATAGACGGTAGAAGCGTCATCTCTTCTAGTCAACACTTGCTGTATAGTGAAACTATACAGAGAGGAAGACATAGTATGCCAGCAGAATAAAATATAGAAAGGGACTCCTATAATGAAATTAATTAAAACACTACATTGACGTCACACAATTAATTGTGCTGAGAGATATTCATGAAGCCTTGATTTGATCCTATATTCAAATCAAGGCTTCATGAATAGCGACTTAGAACGAAACTTTATTTCAAAAAGTTTAGCACAATTATTTAGCTACTAGCTGACCCGGCGAACTTCGTACCGCCTTAGCGTAGCTTTGATGCACTACTTTATTTTGTATAGCTGACCTATCTTATGTATGAGTACCTATTCAATTTGAACTGGAATCTATAATATCCTCCATATAAAAATGAATCCTTTTATTGTTAGCGTGGTTATGGATGTGTTGTCACAGATTACCACAGATTTTTTTGTTTTAAATTGAATGACGTTGACATTCGTTACGTTATATTTTTCAATCTTTCTGAGAGATTTTCTTTATATTTTTTTCCGTAAGAACCTTGTACAGAGTATTAGAAAACTACAAAAAAAAATCAGCCAAATCGGTCAAGCCGTTTTCATGTTATGTCGTGACAACGGAAAACGGGTTTCATTTTTATATATATAGATAGGATACATTCGGAGAGTATGCAGCAAAATTGCACAACCTTGTTCCGCCATACCCATTTTTTCATCGGATAACCAGATTTACAAATAGGCGACACCATTGTATGGTAGATATACCAAAGAGTCGCACTAAGCGCTTTAGTTCCAATTTTGTGATACGTACCGCTAAGTAGTAAAACTCTTTTTCTGTGTCTGTGTTTCCTGACAAATACAGTTTATGGTCTTCAAGTCACAAGTGAATAGGTATCTTCTAGGCAAGCGCGTCACATCCTAGATCGCATCGTCGCTTACCATCAGGCGTGGACGTGGTCAAGCGCATGCTTATTTTCTATAATTAAAAAAAAACTTTGGGATATTGAAAGCAACTAAAGTTTTCTTTAGCATCTGCATCTCAATGCCTTTTTTTATATGCAAACAACAGATAAATAAAACGGTTACCATTAAACTATTACATCATCTTTTCTACCCCAATAAAACATTTAAAAGCCAGCGCCAATTTACAAACAACAATTAACATACCGAAGCTATCATAACAACTTCTGAATTGAATTGATATACTCAGGGACTAATGTTGCAAGTAATATCTTTAACCCAATTCGAATTCGATTCCATTACTGATATAAGTGACTTCAGAGTCCAGATGTAAAGATAGCTAATATAGAAGGGATATGGTCTACCACTGATCTCACCTTAATGACCTGCTTCATGCTTTCTGAAGGTGATAGAAAACACGTGCTGAAATATTCTTAAAAACCGACCTAAAATAACACACACATTAGCATTAATTATTATTATATGATTAGATACTGTATACATTATATCACACTAGCTGACCCGGTAACGCGTTGCTATGGTAACGTTAATTGATACAATAGAAAAAGAGCCGACAGACAAACACACAAACAACAAATTTGTGTTCTTAGAATATAATAGCGGCCCGTCCCGGCTTCGCACGGGTGGACAAAATTCTTTAAATTTTTATTATTATTAAATATTTTTCCGGTGGCGCCATCTAGCGTCCGGTAGACGAACTACTTGAGGTTAACGCGTTGCTATGGTAACGTTATCGATACAATGGAAAAAAGCGGGAAAAAGAGCGGACAGACAAACACACAAACCACTGTGATCTTAGATTGTAGATTTACCAGGAGTTGCATAAAGAAATAATTTCATTATGGGAAGTCCGGGACTGTGAAGGGAGCTGGTTTATGTGAAAATCACACGATAGACGGATATCAATACTGTTAAGTGCACTTAAATTTTTACTGTACTTTTAACATTTTATATGTGCATTTAAATGCATTTGAAGACGTGTTTTTAAATGATTAGTTCTACATGTCTCTATATGCTTTTATAATTTAATAATTTCGATGAAAACTTTGATTGTAGATATTGCTTATTTTTGTACGTTACCCAGATTAATTTTAGGCATTAATTTAATAATGAAAAAAGATATTTATAAAATCAAATATTTAATAGTCCAACATAATCTATCGAATATTTTGATGGGAATTGTTTTACAAATATATTAAAATTAACTGATTTAATAAAGTAAATGTATTTCATTGAATCATCTAAATCGATCGATAAACAATATCCATTAAAATTTTAGTAAAAAATATCAATATAAACAATATAATAAAAATGACATTTAAACAAAGCGCGTTAATTCTTGTTTTTTCCTATTTAATCCTGCCATTTCCTTTTCAGGAGCCTTGATCACAGGATCAATCGTGAAAATCCTTTTATTTAAAAAGAACTAAATAAATATGCAACTAATAATACCTGAATCAAATAGATAATTCATCTTAACAAAGCCAAAGTGTAGGTATATTCATACATATATAACGTCTAGAATTATATATATGAAACTAGCTAACCCGGACACGCGTTGCTGTGGATCTGTTATTATATCTTTCAAAAAAATATTTATAAATTAATTTAACCTATCCTATGTTCTAAGTGGAGAATAATCCAGGAAAATAAAAAAAAGTCATCGAAATCGGTTGAGCAGTTTCAGAGTTCATCGCGGTCAAACACTGTGAAACAATTTTTAAAAATTAACATTTTCAAATGTCAGTGTACTTTGATAATTTTGTTTCGTTTTCTTATATGCATCAATGTACGCCGACAATACGATACGTACTTTTTAAGTAATTGATCAAAAGTATTATATTATTAATTAGTATAAATCATTAAAATAAATATAAAAAATAGACCCCTAAAAATAAATTTGGTCAATAAAACAAACTTGTGTTTTGTTGGCAATTGCGTATCTACGTACTTATTCCATAGGTTGATATAGACCTTTCATTCCAAGAACTGACTTAAAAAATTGATTTCAATCCGTCTTTACGCAGAGCCGACGTTAAATCAAACGGTTACGATCTTTTTGCATCACCAACAATCCTATTCCAATAATTCTCAGCTTCACGAACCCATTTCAATTGACTTAACCTTTGACAGTTGACCCTAAATTAGGACCGACGCTGTCAAAAGAAAATGTCAAACACAATGTCTAGCTACAGAAAGAAAACGAAACCCTCTATTTGGCCTCGCATTTTTTCCACATCGAGAGCTTTTAAGTCCACACCATAAGGTGTATTATACATTAATAAAATGACTAAACAAGGATTTATATTTATTGAACTATTTCACAGTTGACCAGGTTTAGTTTTAAAGGACCCATGAAATAAATTGCTTTGGGAATCCCTCGTCTCGAAAAATGTATTCGCATTTGTATAGCTCAATATGGAACACTAGATTCCTTTATTAGCAATATCGACAGACATGTTTCTCAGTGTGTTAAATTGAATTTTTCAATGTTTATATATGTGTAAGTTTATACTTATAATAATAATTATGTTTCCTACGTTCACATCAATTAGCCTAGCCCAAAGAAAGCACTATAAGGCTTGTGTTATGGATACTAGGATAACAAAAAGACATATATACCTACATACAGAGATATTTATAGGAATATATGTCAATACCGTAACATCTCTTAGAAATCGACACCTAACATAATCACACACACACACACACACACACACACACACACACATACACACATAGAGAGAGAGAGAGAGAGAGAGAAAGAGACACACACACACACTCAAAAGCATACACATAAACATACATTATTAAGTTGTTAGTATATTAAGTTGGCATAATTATTATTAGTTAGCGCAACATACTTGTATTTTATTACTTGCTACTTATGCAAGAGCGACTCCATCTGGTGTCGATCACCATAATGTAACAATTTATTAATAGTAAACTATAAATTCAATTTCATATCAGATATAACTATCATCTTTTCATCTGAAAGACGTACATCGCTGGACGGAAGATCCCAAAAAATAGAGGTGTGTTACCATAATCACCACGCGGAAAACACTGCTGTCCATATTTCTGTCTATGGGAGGTCAATGGCGGTTATTACAAGTATCATAAGTCGCTATTTACCACATCTTTAAGTGTAAGCTTTGACTCTACTCTGCAAGACATCTCAAGACAATTACTACAGCTTTAAATCACAATTGTATTTCGTGCAAGATATAATGAATTTTAATTAATTAAACACAATTTTTAGGTTAAATAAAATTATAATTATTGTGAAGGCAAAAACTGAAATCATATACATTAAATATAATTACTTAATTAATTAAGATGTTTTTAAACAATATTTGGTAAATTTCGCCCTAAGACTGACTCTAATTATTACTAAAGCGCTATTTAATTAAATTTAGGCATCCTTAAGCCAATTATGTTAACATCATCTGGCAGGCTGCGAGGACATTGGCTAATGATTATTAACCAATTAAAACACCATTCGCATAGTGAAGGCGGCCATAGCCCATCTGGTAAGATATCAGCTTTAACCCAAGCAAGAATGTCCTACGGACTTGAACACACTCGTAACAACTTCATTTGACTAACCGGCGAGGAGTTGACGGTTTGTTTTATTTAATAGGACAACAAACAATATGACAATACAATTCAATAATTAAAAGTAATAAAAACAGGATACATATTTAAGTGTCTTATCAATTACAAGCTGTCACATACATATAAACTATCGTACCTACCTAACGATTTTAAACAGTTGAAACTTAACATTGACAAGAACTCCATATTAAAATAATATTAAATTAATAGTATTAGCACCTACGTGTATAACTGACATTATTAATAGCAAATAATAAAATATACAAAATGTTAATCTATAATCACAGTGGTTTGTGTTTGTCTGTCCGCTCTTTTTCCTGCTCTTTTTCCATTGTATCGATTAACGTTACCATAGCAACGCGTTATTCGCAAATAGTTCGTCTACCGGACGCTAGATGGCGCTAACGGGAAAATATTTAATAATAGAAAAAAATTAAAGAATTTTGTCCACCTGTGCGAAGCCGGGACGGGCCGCTAGTATTCTTTGTAAAAAAAAATTGTATGACAACTTGTATGTAATTTTCGTCCGATTTTTTTATGTCAGAAACTGAAATGATAACTTTATTAATTGGTGTGATTGTGGGAAATATTATTATATATTGTGGGAAAATATTATTAATAGATAAATGAGAGATAGAACTGATAGATAGTTACATTTTTTATATTATGAAACACCAGTCTAGATCTATTTTTCTTTTCCAATAAATAAATAAACTATCTCGTTAAGGTATTGTGTCCAGCTTCCGTAACTAACAATGACTGACATCAATGTGACCTGGAAACGCAGCGACGTATTAAGAACGATTAACCTAGATTAATAGAAATGTTTATATTCTTTATCTTGATCAAAAATATTGTTGTAATCTATACATATAAATAAAATTGGAGTGTCTGTTTGTAATATTGAAATAACCGTTTTTTACTACATGCATATGAATATATATATACGGTACATACACCAAAATAACATTTTTTACAATTTTTGTCTGTCTGTTTGTTCCGGCTAATCTCTGAAATGGCTGGACCGATTTTGACGAGACTTATATTGCCAGGTAGCTGATGTAATAAGAAGTAACTTAGGCTACTTTTATTTTAGAAAAATATTTTATTACAGAAAAATAAAATTACTGTTCCATAGCAACGCGTGGCTGGGTCAGCTAGTAGATAATAAATTGAATCCATGATCCCAAATAACGTTAACATTTTCAACGTAAATAAACCAATCTTAATAACTGTATCGATAAACACTAACTTCCAAAACCTCGATGCAGCATTGCTGCAATGGCTAAATTGCACTCAGTTGAACCGCGATCAAACTTTTATACTACCCGGATTTAGTAACGTGTGTCAGAAAAATAAGGGATATTGTAATGTTGTACCTACATCATCTATGTCGAAATGTCCCTGGCTATACTTTGTCCAATGTAGGATGATACTTTTGACAGGTGTCACTTCCTTATTGCTACGTACTAAGGTTGCGTTTGTTTCCTTATGTTTGGCTTGACATTACAATAGCAACTTTATACCCTCTATATAGGTGTCAACTGTCAAATGTATCATCCTACATTGGACAAAGTATAGTCGAAAGACTTCATCCCTACTAATATTATAAATGTGAATGTAAGTTTGTTTGTTATGCTTTCACGCAAAAACTACTAAACCGATCATCATGAAACTTCGTACATATATTCTTGGAGGTATTAGAAGTAACGTAGGATACTTGATATTGAAAAAAAAATGCGAGCGAAGCCGCGGGTAAAAGCTAGTATATCATCATTTTGAAAGGCGAGTTGAAAATCACAATAAAAGTCCATAACACGAAAAAGGTTCCTAGCCATTTTGTTGTAACTGGAAGTTGTGTATAGTGAATATCTCCAGTGTAATTAGGGGACCTTTAGCGTGAGGGGTTAGTGCTTGTGCAGAGTAGAATCTATGACAGTTCTGAGAAATGATGAAGGGTGGTTAAGACATCCAATAATACGCTTTGGTGTAGTCTTGACATCGTCCAATGAAAACCTATTTTATCTTTTCTACGTTTGTACTCAGTCAATGGTTTAATCAAAAAGTCGTAACCTCCAGATGACATATTGGCTTCGACATTTCCTTGGTAATATACCACAGTAAAGTACACGAATTCAATTCATTAGGAAACGCAACGCACGCACTGGCAATATAAAAGAAATGAAAAATTCACCTCCTTTTCATCCGTATCGTCCGCGTTGTTCGACTTTCTGGCGACACTGCAGGACAATTTAACGGCATGCATTTTTTTATAGAAAAACATACATCAAATTTGAAACTAAACTAGAATGCATATACATTCCCAACAAACAGGATTCCAAACGATTGGTTTGCGATCTCCTTTGTGATTTTCCGACCATGCCCGACATATACTATATCTCGTTTAGTGCATATGTCGATATATTTCAGTAGTTTATATATTATATTTGACATTTTATGCATTTAAATGTTTGTTTTTGTAGTATATCGTTCTGGTTTTCTATTTTCCCTCACCAATGCACAACCAGAACGCTAAAAGTTCCCAACTATCCGGTTGACTGGTAGAGATAACCTATTGGCAATAAGTCCACCTTTTGACACGATTTTTAAATTTTAAGAGGATAAATATTTATTTTATAATTTTGGAACGAATATTATGGTTTGAGGAGAGCGAATATTCATTACAATTTTTTTTCGTATCCGTAAGAAGAAGAGATCCGCGACTAACAATAGTTTTAAGCTTATATCCTTTCTTTTATTCGCTTTAAGGTTTCAAAATTAAAAAAATCTGATGTTCAAAATACACATATTTTCTCATTGAGTGTTATTAATTGAGATGGGCGTTGCACTGCAGTTAGACAAAATTTTAGTTTTATCCAGATTCATTTTCAAACAAGTTTTTATACTAGCCTGGTTCAGTTCATTTACCATTTTGTTTAGTTGGTGAGGAGATTCCGAAAATAGAATTATGTCATCAGCAAATCTGAGATGACTTAAAAATTTCCCATATATATTAATACCTTTATTGCACCATGGCAGCTCTCCCATTACGTGTTGCAAGAATAATTATGAATATGAATAATTTTGGTGAGATCGGGTCACCTTGCCGGACACCTCTCTTTATGTTGATTACAGATGTAATGTACTAATCTGTAAACAATTTTACATAATTTTGTCGCAGTTAAACAAGTTTGACAAGCGAAAACACTTGAAATAATAATTAAGGAAAATATATTTTATTAGTCTAGGAGCAATAAAAGTAACCTTTTTCTAGTAGCACCCAAACTAAGATATGACTACGTAAGTATAGCTCCATGTTTGAAATTTCGGGAAAAGATTCTAATAATTTTTAAAATGCAAAGACTAGACGGCATATCCATATTAACATTTACGTTTGATATCATTGTTATTAAATCAAACTACGTACTATGTACTATAGGTGTTGTATATACAATCGCACACAACATAATACAATTATCCTTATCAATGTTACGGTAAACCCTCAAAATATAAAAAAAATAAAAAATTAGTTTGTTTTTCTGGAAACTGTCAGCTGGGTGATCCACTTGGGCCAGCCATTTTTACCCTAGCTATACAGCCCATAATCACTTCATTATTCTCAAAATTTATCGACGATGGTGCTATCGGAGGCAATTAAAGCTCAGACCTCAACGATTTCGCCTTTTTATTAGAAGATATAACGTCATCAGCCTCGAAATTAAATTTACTAAGTGCTAGAATTTTTAACTGGTTGAGTGTCGCCTTCTAAAGCAGTTTATTTTTAATTTATTTATTTAGGATGGCATAGCTCTTGATGACAGAATCCACGATGGAACGAGCTAACCAAGAAGGTGCCTATTCACCCTGGCTTTGAAAATGGATGGGTTATAAGTTCTCAGAAATACAGACGCAGGGAGGGAGTTCCACTCCTTTGCTGTGCGCATTATGAAGGATGTTGAAAAGCGCTTGGTGCGACAGGTAGAAATAGCAACCAAGAAAGGGTCGTAGCCTGCAGTGCGTCTGGATGTCCGATGGAAAAAAGGAGATGGCGGTATGAGCAAATGCAGCTCTTGAGCACACACTCCAAAGACCGACAGACAGGCAGCTTTGCGGCAATGAGCTAAGGTGTGAAGCTTGCTCTTCACCAATTTGCTGTCACCAATGAGCCTCTCAGCTCTGCGCTGAATCGTTCAATCTAGATCAATTATGCTCCCAACATAAAAGGTTTAGGTGTGCCTCTATTCTTTGGTTAATCAAGCCTTTTAATTATCTGAGAATCAAAGTGAGAATATTTAAATTATTTACCAAAATTACTTCAATTAAACCCACACATTGCCCTTTTTAATATACGCTTTTATCTTTTGGTCCCTATGTTTACTTTCGTAGTATGCTGTTCAGCATTTATTCGATATGATACAGATAACAATCTGCAGTAAGTCAATAATATACGTACAGAGCTTTGATCGCAATTAAGCTCTTTGCAGCTCTCGGTTGGCATACTAAGCCATCGACTGACACTTCTGATAGCGCGCTAATAACTGACACTGCACTGCATCAACTTGCTAAGCTATCTGCCAGTGCGAGTAACTAAGTCCAGGTAGCAAAGTTTATATACTCTGGTTGGGATGCTAAAACAAGTTCCCTAATCCTATTAATTTGATTGAACAGGAACAGTGTAAAGGGTAAATAATTACATTATTTAGTAAATCCTTTTTAAAAAGTGTACAAACTCAAAGCTTAATTAAATACTTTTTGGGTTCGGTAATATGTGCTAAAAGGACTGCCAAATAATTTAAATTTAAATATGGAATCAATTTCTTTTAATAAATTATTTTTTTACTAGCTGGTGCCCGCGACTTCGTCTGCGCAGGATTAGTATTTCGAACAATATGTTTATAAATTGTAGCCTATGTGTTATTCTGATGTATAAGCTATATTGTGGTAAAGTTTCATTCAAATCCATTCAGTAGTTTTTACGTGAAAGAGTAACAAACATCCATACATCCATACTTACAAACTTTCGCCTTTATAATAGTAGTAGGATATCATAAACATTTTTGGTTATATATATGAAATACAGTTTTAGCCACCGCGATTCAGCGTACACCGCCATCTCTTAATACAATTTAAAGACATATTTCAATACATTTAGCAATACAGATTATATTTATTTTATTCATTTCATTTATTATATATATTATACATTATGGCTTGTACAAAAAGTATTAACGTAACTACAATCCTTACAATAAATAATTGATTATTTCCTGTTGGATTATTTATTTTCTAAATTTTTGTAATAATTATTCTTTAGTCATAAATATTTAGTATTAAATATTCTTTTGAGCAAGTGGTTTTAAGATTGCAAGCGTTCTCTCAGGAATTCAAAAAAATCATATAAAGGTAAAAGATAAAATGCTCTTTTAAATATGATATTCAATGTATTAATTGAAAGTCACTAAGTTTCTCATAGTTTCGTAAGTTCTACGACGGGTGACCCTATCACCGCTGAAGCCGCAAGAAACTCGGCAAGGTTAGATTTTTCTCCTAATGAGGTGTTACAGAATTTTCTGGATTAAGAAAACTTTTCTAGCGCAAATAAAAGACATTAGAAAAACGAACTTTACTAAATATTAATTAGTTGTGTAGTTATTAAAGTCCATTAACGCCACGCCTTTTCGTTCTTTATATAGTCATCAATTCTGTAATAGCCTTTTTTCATTGGATTTTTAACAACTGTTATAAATTTCTCTAAAGGCAGTTCAGTTACATAGTATGATAACTTATTATAAAACACAATACATCTTCCAAAAAATTTGCCTTCCATTTTATGCAACCTGAAGCTTGAAACAGCTACTATAGCTTAAAAAATATGAAAAAAACAATTTTAAACTAAACAGTATTTATTTTCAAGGTGAAATGTGTAGTAAAAAGTCATTTCCCAGTTAACAATAAATAACGTTAAGAAACATTTCGTGAAGTTGATATTTTTTTGTCCCAACGTGTACTTGAGCGGAAAGACTTTCAATTCACTAAAAGGTTGACAAACACGATGATTTTCATTTCGCGATGTTTATTTAAAATATTTCTTACGTGAAACAAGTAGGTACCCTCAGTTTGTGTAAAAATTAATAAATTATCCTATAAGACTTATTTGAATTGATTTTTCTTTACTAACTGATGAATAACCAAATTGGTTTTCGTATGAGCCTACTAAATTATGCATATCTACGACCTAAAATTGATTCGTAAATATTATTGCGATTCCAAACAAAATTCTTTTGACTTATTCGTACTTAAGACCATCACCTTTAAGCGGTGTCAGTAGCTTATGATTAAGACCGATTCACACCATAAGTCGCACAACTATGCCGTACATTAATTTTTTATGCCATTTTCAGCTTTATTTACGCGAAATGGAATGACATTTTTTTATGAAGGACTTACTTAGTATAATAATAATATTTATGTAAGAGATTTTACACCCTTATTGTTATCTCTAGTAACCCAAGCCCGAAATAAGCACTTGAAGGATTGTGTCACGTTTCAGAATCAGATTTCAGTAGCTTCCGTTTAAACACCTTAAATAAGTAAGAAGAAATTGACGCCATATTGGGCTTCGTCGCAGCGTACTTCGAGATAAAGGAATTTAGACAGAAGGTGGCTCTATTCTGAGATAATCGACTTAGTTACAGAACACCGTGTTGTATAAAACATTGCCGACTATGTTGAATCATAAGTATTCTGAAACAACACACCTCATCTATGTAAATAAAAATTGTATGTTTGTTCCTTATAAAATTCGAAATCATTAATCAGATTGTGATGAAACTTTGTTAAGTTGTTGTCAGCAAAAAAGAGCATTGCAAAGCATGCTGAGTACAGCTAGTTTAATTCTAATAAACTAGGCGATGTCACTAAGCATTAAGCTTCGCTAGCACCATAAATTGGAGCGGATTTTAAAAATTTAAATGAAAACTTTAAAAAAGCGCGTAATTTTTGTATTAATGGGAAATCCCTTAGAACCAATGTTTCTTGGTCATAACTTTTTTATTTTTGTGAATTTAAGAAATCTGGTCCTAAATGTGTTGATTCGATTCCACACAAAAATTATTAAAATCGGTTAAGAACTCGGAAAGTTATAGCGTAACAGACATTGCGTCATTGTTATTAAGCTCCCATGGATAGCTGATCCATGGGAGCTTAATAAGCTAAGTAACAAGTAGTTAAGCTCCAATAAACTACTTGTATTGTTTTTTTATTAGTAAGTGCGGTGTGCTCTAAATGAACTTTAAATTCACTAGAAATAAAGGTGATGTTCTTGTGCCAGGAAAAAACCACCACAAACGCCAGGCGCGAGATTTCAATCCGACTTTTCTTTAATAAACTATATTTGTTACTGTCCTTACAAAAAACTGCGCAATTCAGTAGAATACTTGACCTATTTATATCCCTGAAAAAAGTATATTATGTGTACTTGAGTCACATTCCACTTTACCTCGGAAGATCGACGCCGTCTTCAGAAACGAATAGAGCAAATGTGTATTACACTTATCGACACGATATCATAACGACATGATATCGGAACGACACGAAGCCGGGCTCCACTGTTGACTTTTAAAACCTAAAAGATTGTAATTCTTTTATATCGTAACAATATCTCAGATTAATACTTCTACTTTGATTCAATTGATATTACACAATATGCTTACTCAACATGAAAGTGGAATTAAGGAAAACGTGAGTATATAACTCATATATTTAAAGATTAGCCTTTATCTTTGCATCATTTTGCCTTCCTCATAAAAAGTAAAATTTTGTGTCAGGAATTTCACCCAGGATAAGTCAGGAACACATAAATGCATACGATGTTATATGTTTCTAATCTGATATTAACTTATATACAAGTCAATTCGATATCGGATCGGATTCTGTAAAACGTTCGTACTCACCTCAACGTTTGGGGCCGTAACTTTAATAATGGCTGGTATTTGTTAAGACTTAGGGATAAGCGAATATAACTGCAGCACGCAGAGCTACGAAATTCATAAACAAATTGCGACTATTACTATACTTCGGAAATCTTCAGTCATTTTCTTTCAGACAATATGGCCTCACATTCTGTTATATAAACATTTAACTTTTGAGTTATTTTAATCAAGTTTTAATGTACGAGTATTCTCATAAAAGATTATCGATTTATGAAACAAAATTAACTTTTTTTTTCACTTACAGATAAAAATAACTTTTTATTTACCTTATTCCTTAATAACTACCAACCTTGATTGTATCATTATAAACAAACATGGTGCACAAAAAAGCTTTACAAAAAATAGTTATCCAAGGTTTCAACAATCAAAAAATCATTACTGTTGATTAAGATAAAAATATAAAAAAAATATATATATCGCAAAGAACAATAAAAAAAAAAAGCAATTTTAGGGACGTGGTAAGGCGATAATCGGTTTGTTAATCGAGATATTTTCTTGCAATCACTAGTTCCATCTATCTATACTAATATTATAAAGAAGTAAAGTTTGTGTGTTTGTATATTTGTTAAATTGTAAGGGGTAATCTCGGGATCTACTGAACCGATTTTACAAATTCTTTCACCAATAGAAAGGCACGTTATTGCTGAGTGTCATAGGCTATATTGAATGCTAGAAAATAATTAAAGAATTTTGTCCACCCGTGCGAAGCCGGGACGGGCCGCTAGTCTAGAATATAATAACAAAGTGGAAAGAGAAAAGTAACAAAATCAATTGTAATAAAATCTAGAATTAAAATTCTTAAATAAAAGAAAAATAAAACGAACTCAGAGAAGTACAATAATTTTTTTAAAACCCTTTAAATAAGCTTTATGTTAGCCATAAAAATTACTTCCAATTAAAAATATACTTGTTTATATTTTCGAAATTTATATCAAAATAACTGCTCAATTTCTTGAACACTTCAGACAGTATGCCGAGTTTCAAATTCATCCTGGGAAAAGATTATGTGGTACTTACTAAAGTAACTTTTGAGGTTAATTTATCATATGATAAAAGTAAAACGGGCAAAGTTCATACACTTTAAACTTTCGCAAAACAGCTTATACATCGGTAAAAAAGTAACTGTTTCATCTGGAAAATTCTGCCATCAATGTAATGTAATAAAATCAATATCTAATGAAATATGGCTTTATTACGGGAATAGTTATTTTTCTATTTGATATTATGTTAAGATTAATAAATATTAATATTAGACAACATATTGTTCAGTGTTCTAAATCCAAATTAACCGATTCGTTGCTACATAAAATTACCAGAAACGAAGGCTTCGAGCCTGATTTACGTGAAAAGAGGAAGATTTATTCTGGGTAGATTTGCCTAAAACTTAATCTTAACTTGTATCTAATAACTTAATCGTTAAGCAGAAATAAGGACCTTACCACAACACCCAGACCCGAGCCAATACAGAAAAGTTTATTTTCTATAAAACCCGGCCGGGGATCGATCACAGGACCTCAGAGTTACGTTACCATGAAAAGCGGTATACGAACCATTCAACCAAGGAGTACGTCGTCGTTATGTGATCTACACCATAATGGTGAAAATCTTAACTACGGAAGCTAGATTTTTGCTATCGTATAATATCTGTTTCTATGTATAGTATTCCATTAATATTCATTGTACCGCTTTCTGTTATTTCTGTAATCTCCAGATGATCAGTAGATAATGCTTAATGTCATTCACTTATTTGCACTTTCTTTGTTCAATGAAGGTTAAATGAATAAAATAATTTAGTTCTTTTAACTCTTTTCATTAAAAACATTCGAAATAATTCTATTGTATTTGTATTGAATAAATTGAAAAAAATATATATACGAACATTTAGTATGTGTCTATTGTACGTTAACAGCTACGCCACGACTTCATAATTCCTACGTCGGGAAACTCGTGTACCGAGAATAAGCCGCAAGGAACTCGGCAATGCCTGCTTTTTCCTCCCTTTATTTATACTATAATTTTAAACTTTAACTATTACAATGAACTGATTTGACGATCGTTTGGTGCAACTGTAGCAATCCTGCCTTTCGCACCGACGGTCCTGGGTTCAAACCCCGGAAGAGGCAGATGTTTGTATTGTGAATACGAGCATTTGTATCTGAGTCATAGGTGTTTATATATATTTCAACGAATATCATATCTTTATTTATCACTAGCTGGTGCCCGCGACTTCGTCTGCGCAGGATTAGTATTTCGAACAATATGTTTATAAATTGTAGCCTATGTGTTATATATGTTTATAAATTGTAGCCTATGTGTTATTCTGATGTATAAGCTATATTGTGGTAAAGTTTCATTCAAATCCATTCAGTAGTTTTTACGTGAAAGAGTAACAAACATCCATACATCCATACATCCATACATCCATACTTACAAACTTTCGCCTTTATAATAGTAGTAGGATATACGTATGTCTATCCGTTACCCTAGTATCCATAACACAAGCCTTACAGTGCTTACTTTGGTCTTGCCTAATTGGTATGAATGTAAGAAATATTTATTTATTACTAGTTTTTATCCGCGGCTTCGCCCGCAATTTTTTTTTCAATAAAAGGTATCCTATGTTACTTCTAATACCTCCAAGAATATATGTACGAAGTGTCATGATGATCGGTTTAGTAGTTTTTGCGTGAAAGCATAACAAACAAACTTACATTCACATTTATAATATTAGTATGGATTATTTATTTTATACAGTACCATCATTTAAAAAAAAAAAAACAAGGCTTTATCTTAACTCTAAAAAATCACCAATATTGTAATAGCCTTTGTACTCGGTTGATAAATAAACGTTATTCAAACTTTCAATTTATAACAATAGTAGTTTATTTGTTTTATAATTTGTATTGGCTGTTATGTCCTTCTTTGTATATAACAAAACCTTTGCACTAGAAGATCGACGTTTCGTAAATGCGTCTATCTTCTAGTAGTAACAATTGACAAATCGTAACAAATTGACCTCACCTCAATAGACAGGAATTCAATAATGGCACATATTTGTCAGGTCACAGGGCGTGTCAACCATACATTCCACCACGCTATAACATATGATTCATTGCGGGTTAAGTTCCATTAAATACAAAATCATCATATTGTTTAAGTAACATTATACAACAATTAGGAAACTTTTCATAACGCCTAATTTCAAATGACAAGTTTTCTTTATAGATTGATCTTAAGAAATTAAGTAAAATGAATAAAAAGTGTGAAAGGATCATTAAAATATCTCTAGAAATAAAACGGTTATGATACTTTAAAGTTGCGCTTGCAAGAATAATTTAATTTCACACGGTGCTCCATCTTGTGACGTCACTTCATCTAGAGGAGACGTGACTCGTATTTGCGAATCTAGTGATTAAATACCGACTCTTTGCGCGGAACTCCAAAATGGTGAGCGGTTCGTGGTATGTTTTACATTTTACATGATAAATTAATTGTATAAAAGCTACACTTTATTTCCTTTTGTGTCAAAGCACAACAGATAAAAACCCAAATGAAAAATAATCCCCATCTAGGGGACGTAGGACCTGAAGTAAGTAAATTGCCTTAGTCATCCTGTGATCACGGGTCCTGTAATAGAGTCAAAACGTCAGGGTTAAATATAAAATAAATAATGCGCAAAATCCGTAAATAATTTGTTTTATACAGATGACTAATGTGCGCCGATATGAGAAGTAAATTAATGAAGTCATTTTGAATACTCTATTAACAGCTGACCGTGGCCGCACTATGTGGCCGTACTGCCACAAAATAACGGCTACTAATAGAAAAATTCATTTTAATTTCGGCTGATAGATAAATGTAAATAACCGTTATAATTTAAACCATATGGTCGATAAAACAAACTTAAAGCAGATAATTATTTATTAATTATTATATTTTTTTATTATAAAATCATTTTATATTAGCGGATGAATTGTCGGACATGTTTGTACTGTGTGAAAGTAATTAAATTTCGGAACAAATTAAATATTCTATTTGATCATCCAATACCGGCGGCGGCTAAACCCATACAGGAGAGCCCGACAAACAAGGAGGAGATGCTGCAGGCAGTGAAGCAGGCAGTGAGCGAGCAGCTTGCGGCATGGGAGAGGCCCACAAATGAGGCAGCGCTGCTAGAAGCAGTGCAGCGCACGGTCGACAAGCGACTCTCAGCCTGGGAGAAGCGTGCCATTCACCCCCTGATTGCAGCGGGCGATCGGGCGGGCCCAACAGACAGGGAGCAAGAGCAGGAGGCACCGATACCAACACCACCCATACCACCAACACAGGGTGAGAAATGGACGGAGGCGGTGGGCCGTAAGAAACGAAGGGCGGTAGCAAAGCACGTGGCAGCGGAGATTGACCAGGCTGCACGCGCGGAGCAGAGAGCGGCTGCACCAAAGAAGCTGAAACAAAGACGGCGGCGGGCAGCGTTAAACCCACCAAAGACGGCAGCGATTGCGCTAACGCTGAAGCATGACGCGTTAGAGTGTGGGGAAACATATGCCCATGTTATGAAAAGGGCCAAGGCAGCGGTCTACCTCTCTGACATCGGCATCACGGCTGGACTCAGGACGAGGGAGACACAGGCGGGAGCACGCCTCATAGAGGTGCCGGAAGGGAGCGGTCTGGCGGACAGGCTGGCGGAGAAGCTCCGGGAGGTCATCGGCGACGTGGTCGTGGTGTCCAGGCCGGAGAAGACCGCGGATTTGCGGATCTCCGGACTGGACGATTCGGTCGAGGAGCAGGATGTGGTGGACGCCATGATGGCCAAGGCGGGTTGCCCGAAGACGGTCATCCAACTGAGGGGACTGAGACTTGGCGCTAATGGTCTCAGCTGGACGGTAGCGAGGTTGCCGGTAGCCGCCGCCAAGGCAATATCGCATGACGGGAAACTGCGGGTCGGTTGGAGCACCGCAGAGGTCAGGGTGTTAACTGCCCTGCCTCTGCGGTGCTTCAAGTGCCTAGGGCTGGGGCACACGAAACCCAGGTGCCCAGCCAGGGAGGATAGAAGCAGCCTGTGTTTCAGGTGCGGGGCGCCAGATCACAGGGCCGCTTCTTGTGAACGGGAGCCAGCGTGCTCGGTGTGCGCCGCCTTCGGGCGGCCGGCTGACCACGTAATGGGAGGTCGCAGGTGCGACCCACCGGTAGTGAAGGGGACGACCCCTGAACCGGTGGCCCGTATGGAGGTAGGGGCACCCAGCCCGTCGGGTGCCCAACCCCCCCCGTAAAAACGCTCGGGGGGGAGAGAGCCTCTTCCACCCCTCCCTCGCGGGAGGGGCGTGAAGACGCCGGAAGCGCGGGCGCGTGCGGGGGTCGCACGTGGAGCGCTTGAGGAGGACCCTCGGTACCATCCCCCGAGGGTAGGACCCTCATTCGGAAACTACGGGTGATACCGGAGTTTTCTCCGTTATCACCCGGCGTGGCCGAGAGTGGGTCCGATGGGATGGCGACCGCGTGAGCCCTCCGGGAACTTTTGTTTCCGGGGGACTTCCGCGGACGCACATTCCGATGAGGTGGGGGGGGGGAAGGCCATTAGCACACCTCGGCTGCCTCCGGCTTGCATTGGGCGGGGCAACCGCGCCGCCTGTGATGGCGCCCGGGAACTTGTTCCTGGGTGATCATCACGGGCGCGGGAGCCTCGTCCCTTGTGGGTCGGTGTCGGTCGAGGGGTGTGGTTTATTCCTTTCCTCACCAAAAGGGGGCCAGCGGTTGTCGGGGCGGGAGACCGGCAGCTGCATTGCACTTGGCCCTCAGGCGTGCGGGGTGTTTAGGGCGTCACGGTTCACCCCGTTGCTCCGTCCCTCACGGAGCATAGGCGAGGTCCGCCCACGAGCGCGGACCCACACTGGTCCGGGCCGCGGCCGAGTCCGACAAGGGACCCCGCGACCCGCACCACTGTGTATTGGGACGCCGTAGTTTTTAGTGGGTAGGCCTCCAAGCCTTTACCGGGCACTCGGCCGGGTAGGGGCATGGAGGAGAGTCCCACATATCCACCGTGTTCTCCCGACACGGTGTGAATGCCTAATGCCATTTTCTACGAAAACAAAAAAAAAAAAAAAAAAAAAAAAAAAAAAAAAAAAAAAAAAGGGGTGTCGACCAACTAACTAATAAAAATTACAAAACGTAAAAATAGATAACGCGGCAGATTTGAATTTAATACTGGCGCAATAGTACATTTATGTAAGAATGACACATATGAATCTATAAGGTCTATAAGGTTAGTAGAAAATATTTACCAAATGTTTTATTTTCTGTTACGAATAAAATCTTAAACTTGCTATACTCCTTGTGACTTATCCAGAGTTTGATGTATTTGTTGACAACCCTAGATCCTATTTAAAAAAAATAGATAGAAGCCTATAAATAATGTAACTATGCTTTTCATAATTATGTAATTGGATTAACCCCGTTTAGTTATGTTAAATAAATAAATAAAAATAATAAATAAAGTATAAAATTCTGCCCAAAAAGTTATATTTAAAACAAGAACCTTATTTTAAAGTATTTGGACTTTAAAGTTTATATTTAACGTGATGTGAAGTAAACGCACTTAAGATATAAAATACAATACATGTTATCTGATTGTCGACGCAATGGAGCCAAATAAAACTATTTTTTGAAGTTTACAAAGAATATAATGAAAATTTTGAAATAAAATGTTGCCTTGTAGACGGCCAATTGGTAGGTAAGGAATGGCTAAACAATATGACGTAGTGCGAGGATAACTTCTGCGTTAAAAGTAGTGGCAATGCCTGTTGCATGATGGAATTTATCAAACATCGTGTAGGTTACGTGAGCCGAAACACATATACAAAATAACATAATAGTATAGGCAATATTGTACCTTATCATTAGCTTATTGAACGAACTGTAGGGACAGGACTTCAATGGCAACATCTTAGGGAGAGTGGGCAATCATTTACCGCGCGAACCTACTTCGGATTGACAGAGAATTAACATTTTTTATCGTAAGAAAGGATTCGTAAGTAAGGGTCCTTTAGCATCGGTGGTCTTGTGTTCGAAAGAATACGATTATTCAACAGCAAATCCAGCCTTTGTCTTTGGATCTACTTTACCATTATAATTATTTAATTTTTATTTATAAGTTGACCTAAAGAAGAAGAAGAAGAAGAAGAAGAAGAAGAAGAAGAAGAAGAAGAAGAAGAAGAAGAAGAAGAAGAAGAAGAAGAAGAAGAAGAAGAAGAAGAAGAAGAAGAAGAAGAAGAAGAAGAAGAAGAAGAAGAAGAAGAAGAAGAAGAAGAAGAAGAAGAAGAAGAAGAAGAAGAAGAAGAAGAAGAAGAAGAAGGAGGAGAAGGAGAAGGAGAAGGAGAAGGAGAAGGGAAAAGGAGCGGACAGACAAATACACAAACAACGAATTTGTGTTTTTAGAGTATATATTGTTCAGTGATGTAATAATTAAAATTTTAAGCAACTAACTTAAAATAAACTTGGGGAGATTTGTAAATGGCATAGATTTTAGCTACTGATTACATTCTAGTATAAGATATTGTCTGTAAATCTTCCAACAAATAAATAAATAAATTCGGGAACAAATGCTTACGTTCATCACACACACATTTGATGGAACGTTAAGGTAGGATAGACGTAGAAGGTAGGATTCCCACCGTTGCACCAAGCGGCCGTCAAATAGGAGTATAACATCTTATTGTATTTATTTTATTTTTTGCATTCACAATGAGATATTTCTATAAGAAAAAAATGCTCCTGTAAAAATACCCCTCCTATCTGATATAGGATTATATATTGCTATATATTGCTATATATTATATAGATAGATATATATTGCTTATTGTTTAATCAGGTTTAAGTTCAAAGTTCTTGATTGCACCATTTCGTTACATAGATCTTAAAAAACCGGCCAAGTGCGAGTCGGACTCACGCACCGAGGGTCCCGTAAATTATTTTTATTATATGATGTAACTAAAAATTTACGGTTTTCGCAACGCTATAAGACGTTGCTTTGTACCAAATTTCAAGATTCTGAGTTCACGGGAAGTACCCTGTAGGTTTTGATTCCCTTGCGAGTGTCGAAAATTTGTGGAATTTTGCGACATAAACGGCTGTATCTTTTGATTGCGTTGGCTAAGAAGTTTGAGTTTTTCACAGTTCCAAAATGACAGTAGCCCTGAGTATTTGATATAAATTTCAGCTTGATGCGTCCACGTGTTCCTGAGAAAAAGGGTCTTGACAGACGGACGGACGGACAACAAAGTGATCCTATAAGGGTTCCGTTTTTTCCTTTCGAGGAACGGAACCCTAACAACAATAAAAGATAGACACATGACCCTACTAGGGCACTGCAATTACCTAAATACTAATAACAAATAGAAGTAAAAAAAGTTTTTTAAAAACCACGTTTTTATAAGCGGACTAAAAAGAAGAAAATATTTTCTTTCCCAGAATAATAAAAATTTCAAAGATATAAGTTCAAGTACTATGACTAAAAACGTGGAGCGGTTTTCAGGCTTAACTAATTCAAATTCACTTGGTGAATTCGTTTTCAGGCGTCGAATGAGATGTTCAGTATTTACAAATAAGGAGGTCTAAGAAAATGAGTAAATTTATTAATAATTTATTTACTTTGTGCTTAAACTTAGAAAATATTTGTTATAAATGAAGTAGCTAACTGATACATTAATTAAAGGTAAATGTTTATTTTGTCTAAACTGAGTTAACTGTTTACTTCTCTAGTATCCATAACATCAGTGCTTACTTTGAGCTAGGCTAATTAGTGTCAATTTTCGAGTCTATTCGTCAAAGGTTGTGTCGTCTACACATGCCCGATCTCGCTTCAGCTTATATCTACCCCAGGACCAGAGTATTGTATTAATTTCTTTGCAAGTTCAACGCTACTTGTCTCGAGGGATCGTCTCGCTCCAGAATTTACTTTCGCTTTCATAGTCAAATAAGGAAAGTATGATAATAATATCGCTATTCTCGCTTATCAGCAAATAAAACTAATTGAAAACGAGAATAGTAAAAATATGTTGATGCAATATAACAAAGAAATTTTTTATCACATATATACTTTTATATTTGGACCTAAATGCCATTGTAATAAAGATCATTTCATTTTTAAAGTGTATACCAGCTTAGGCAGTACGTTGGCCAAATTAAACGCGGCCATATTTTTATGGTTGCCGAGAAGTTATTGCAATAGGGTATTTGACAGATTTTCGTAAAGTACTTCAAAATGTTCTAAAGTCGCTAAAGATACGCTTGACAAATCTTTCTCTTATATTTAGAGCCATTTTAATAACAAAAAGATAGTTTTAATAATTACATTTTGTATTTCCCGCTGAAACGCTAGGTCACGTGACAAATCAATGGCGTGACGTCACGATGTAATAGTCTTTGTGATCTGGCGCCCCGCACCTGAAACACAGGCTGCTTCTATCCTCCCTGGCTGGGCACCTGGGTTTCGTGTGCCCCAGCCCTAGGCACTTGAAGCACCGCAGAGGCAGGGCAGTTAACACCCTGACCTCTGCGGTGCTCCAACCGACCCGCAGTTTCCCGTCATGCGATATTGCCTTGGCGGCGGCTACCGGCAACCTCGCTACCGTCCAGCTGAGACCATTAGCGCCAAGTCTCAGTCCCCTCAGTTGGATGACCGTCTTCGGGCAACCCGCCTTGGCCATCATGGCGTCCACCACATCCTGCTCCTCGACCGAATCGTCCAGTCCGGAGATCCGCAAATCCGCGGTCTTCTCCGGCCTGGACACCACGACCACGTCGCCGATGACCTCCCGGAGCTTCTCCGCCAGCCTGTCCGCCAGACCGCTCCCTTCCGGCACCTCTATGAGGCGTGCTCCCGCCTGTGTCTCCCTCGTCCTGAGTCCAGCCGTGATGCCGATGTCAGAGAGGTAGACCGCTGCCTTGGCCCTTTTCATAACATGGGCATATGTTTCCCCACACTCTAACGCGTCATGCTTCAGCGTTAGCGCAATCGCTGCCGTCTTTGGTGGGTTTAACGCTGCCCGCCGCCGTCTTTGTTTCAGCTTCTTTGGTGCAGCCGCTCTCTGCTCCGCGCGTGCAGCCTGGTCAATCTCCGCTGCCACGTGCTTTGCTACCGCCCTTCGTTTCTTACGGCCCACCGCCTCCGTCCATTTCTCACCCTGTGTTGGTGGTATGGGTGGTGTTGGTATCGGTGCCTCCTGCTCTTGCTCCCTGTCTGTTGGGCCCGCCCGATCGCCCGCTGCAATCAGGGGGTGAATGGCACGCTTCTCCCAGGCTGAGAGTCGCTTGTCGACCGTGCGCTGCACTGCTTCTAGCAGCGCTGCCTCATTTGTGGGCCTCTCCCATGCCGCAAGCTGCTCGCTCACTGCCTGCTTCACTGCCTGCAGCATCTCCTCCTTGTTTGTCGGGCTCTCCTGTATGGGTTTAGCCGCCGCCGCCTTCTTCAGTCTCGCCACTTCCCTCTTGAGGTACTCCACTTCAGCTCGCAACTGCGTATTTGCGTCTTCCAAGACGGAGTTCGACGCTTGGTTCGCAGCTGAAACCTCCGCGATTCTTTCCGCCTCATTGACGAGAGTAACTCTCGCGAAGTTCGCCATTCCATTCACTGAGTCCATCAGTCTGTCCAGTGAATTCGTAACGAAGTCCTGGTACTGGCCCTTCATTCCCAGTTCTTCATCTGTGACACCGTCCCGAATGAATCGCGCCTCGGTCGCGGCCTCCTTCAAAAGCCACGTCCACCTTTTACGATCGGCATTGTCAACCCTCTCGTCATCCGCAAATGCTATTTCGGGAGCCAAGTTCTTGGACTCGACCGACCCTTCGTCCGACATGTCTTCGGGTTCGACCTCCTGTGAGAAGTTTTCCCTCCTAGGGGGGGGAAATTTGAGCACCACCTTTCCGCGTCGTGTGGGTGAGCGCTCCCTCTCCGCCATGCACATCTCTTCGGCACTGTTTTCTCCTGGACTCTGTGCGTTGTCCTTCCTTCTATTCCGTCTTGTTTTCTTTTTAGTTTTAGGTACATTCATATTGTTCCCACGAATATGGGAGAAAAATCGGACCGCCAGGGCAGAGATCCCGGTACCCTGGCTACCCTACTTACGCCTGGGGGGTCGGGAGGTACCCCAGGGCGACCGCTAATGGGCCGACTGCGCTCCGCCGGCCACCTCCGAGAGGCGCCCCGACACCACGTATCCCAGTGCCGGGACTTTGACGATTTTTTATAGTGGTTTTCTCCACGCGGCCCCCACCTAAGTGGCGGCCCCCGCTCCCGCACCACGTACGAGGTTACGGTTGGGCCGGAACCGATCCTCGGATAGGAACACGCCCCGACTTGCCCGCTGACGCGAGCTGGGCCCGAAGGCCCCCTCGGGTGATTTTTTAGAGGGGTTGTCTTCCCCGCGGCCCACATCCAAAGGTGGCGGCCCTCGGCCCTGCACTATGTACAGGGTTACGAGTTCCTTCGACGACACCAGGCAGAACTGGCATCGCCTCAGACTCCCCATGCTCGGCTACCGCTACCCAGGATGCCCAGGACGCCAGCCGAGCTCCCCCTTGTTGGCCCGAAGGCCCCCCCGCGGGTGATTTTTTAGAGGGGTTGTCTTCCCCGCGGCCCCCACCTGAAGGTAGCGGCCCTCGGCCCTGCACTACGTACAGGGTTACGAGCTCCTTCGGCGACACCAGAACTGGCGTCGCCTAAAACTCCCCATACTCGGCTACCGCTACCCGGGATACCCAGGACGCCAGCCGAGCTCCCCCCCTGTTGTCGGATTATTAGCCGCCGTCGTATGCAATCCCCTAAGGAATTATATACGACGGCGCCCAGGATGCACCGGCTCGAACCCATTGTCGTTCCCACCGCACGTATGAAGTGGGACCTACAATGGGCCGGGCACACGTGGAGGTTCTATCCGACCTTGCACCCCAGTTGGTCGACACCCCTAGCCTAACCTCCATTTATTCCATTTCCCTTTCGTACATACCTTGTCTCGTATATGGAAGAGCGAGACGACCGCGCCATCTATTGACGGCAAATCATACCGCAATGTAGCCAACATGCGGGCAAAAGAAAAAAAAGTCGACTGATGGCCGCGAGCGGAGTGCCGCAATATTTAATTGAACTAGTGGCCTATCTGTAAACCCCTACAATAAATTATAGTTTTATGTGACGGTGACCTCGTGTGCCTAACAATAAGGAACAGCAAAACCCAGAGACGACCCCGGCAGCCTCCAGTATCTCACACCACGTGGCGGTCAAGGTATCGTGTCATTTTCATCAAGTATTTGGACTTATAAATTTGTATAAAATATCGTGCGCTTATCTCTCTTAAGACAATAATTCCTATTTTTTGTCAATTTTAATGAGGCAACATTTAATTCTGCTAAGGGACCACGGGAGGGATTTTTCCCGTGTACCTTTCAGGACAGGAAGGAAGGAGACAACGGAAGGGGCTACGAGTAAAAATAACTTTCTTACACAAAATTAAATATAACAGTTAAATTCTTAGATGACAAAAAATATAATAATACTCGTATATTGGTTTTTCACTCTTATTATATGTGAATGTTGGCGTTGACACGTATTCATTCCTCATTCTTTATTTACTTACAAGAAATTTTCTGAACCTGTCGTTCACATTTGAAGAAATAACCTGAAAGATAGATTATTTATTTCATTCAATTGGTAGGTACAATTTATAAATTATATTTTTATCTTAAATAACGATATTTGAATTTTGAATATTCTTTTGCAATGACTTTTATATTAATTTTGATATTATAATACAGAAACAATTTTTTTTTCATTAGGCTTAAAGCAAAACATAAAAAATTATAACTAATATACATACATACTTTATTAGTTACTTTAATATAAAGGCTAATCAAAACTATTTATAAATGTTTTGATATTTGAAATAATCCGGCCTTAAAAGTGTAGAATAATTCAAATGAAAATCATATTACTTATTATAAAAGTTATCTGTTGTAAAACATACTTCGAAGCGTTCGCAAAGGAAATGAGCTATTTGTTTACTAAAAAACAAGTATCTCAAAGTAAGCTCATTAGATGAAGTACAATCGACAACAAATTGAGCTTTACACTTCGACTTTTTACCTATCCTACCTTATTTTATTTATGAAACAACAAAATACTTCTCTGCTAGATTTTCACTTTAGATAAAAATAATTGCTGAATATATTATAAGATAAAAAGAAAGGCTTACGATACATTAATAAATCAAACTGGAGGGGAAGGGTATTAGTAATAAAAATAATAATTTTATTTATCACAAACACACCAATTAGCCTAGCCCAAAGTAAGCACTATAAGGCTTGTGTTATGGATACTAGGGTCGTTACCCTAGTATCCATAAAACATGGTATATACAGGGCGTCCCAAACTTATGGGACATGAAGGGGAAGTACCTTAAATATCGTAGATAGTGAATTTTGCTCAAAGAAGACTTTATGTTATTTTTAAAAGTTAGTAATTCTGCATTCATAGATTTTCTAAAAATTACTTGCTTCGTCTGGGAATCGAACCAACTTAAATGTCAAAAAAAAAATCACCCTACTTTTATGATGCCAATCGAAAGAATAGCTAAAAATAATAAATTAATGTAGTTCTAAAATTTGAAAATGGAACAGTCTGTGCGAGCGTTGAAGGCAAATTTAAAACGAAAATAATGTTGTTCTTAAATTTGAAAATGGAACAGTCTGTGCGAGCGTTTATTTTTCGGATATTGATCTGTTTAGTCTTAATTCACTTACACAAGTGTTATTGTGTTAATTTATTGCGAACATGGCATATCAAGTAAGTTTTGATCTAATGGAAGCATATTTTTTGAATGATAAAGATATCTCTAGAAGTTTGCGGTGGTATAGCGTAAAATATCCTGATAGACAATTACCGTCTCGTAAAGTTTTGAAAAGGCTTGTGAACAATTTGAAAACTCTGGAACGTTTCGATAAACGCCCAAGAGAACCACAGCAAGAAAACCGTACGATCAACGACGAAGAACTTGGTATTTTAATTTACTTTTCGGCTTCTCCGAAAGCATCGGTGAGAGAAGGAGAACATGAAATTGGAGTTTCGAAAAGCAAAATACACCGTGTATTAAAAAAACACGGTTTTAAGAGTTATGTTGAAGGACGATTGGTTCAAAAATTACTTCCGGGCGATACAGAAAGGAGAAGAAATTTCTGTCTTGATATCCAGGCACGCTTGCTCGAAAATCCAAATTTTTTGGATAATATTATTTGGACAGACGAATCTAACTTTAGCAATAACGGTATGTATAACCGCAACAATAATCGTATTTGGTCTAAAGAAAATCCCCTACGAGTCACTGAAACGAATAACCAAGTGCGTTTTTCACTCAACTGTTGGTGCGGACTTTTAAAAAACCGGGTTTTCTTAATCCATTTTTACCAAGGAACCTTGAACACGGAAAAGTATTTAGGAATACTACAAATTTTAAGGGATAAGATAAGAAATCTTACCGCGGCGGAGCAAGAAAACTTAATTTTCCAACAAGATGGAGCTCCGGCTCATAATAGTCGGAGAGCAGCAGATTTTCTAAATGAATGTTTTCCTACATGGATTGGTACAAATGGACCGATTAGATGGCCGGCCAGATCCCCGGACCTTACACCATTAGATTTCTTCTTTTGGGGATACGTGAAAGATATGCTATACAAAAAGCGATACGAGAACGTGGGCGAGTTGCAAACAGAATTGTGCCATATCACATCGAGTGTTCACCATAAAATGATAAGAAAATCAACAGGCAGCGGACTCATTAAAAGATTGGAGATTTGCGTAAGACAAGAGGGATCACATTTTGAGCATTTAATTAATTAATTTACAAAAAAATACCTACTTAATTGACTACGGCAGTTTCATGTATGTTTTTAATTTGATTAAAATATTAATTTCACGTTGTTCCTTTCTTTTAAAAAACCATGTAACTTAAGCATAGTTATTATTTTTTAGCTATTCTTTCGATTGGCATCATAAAAGTAGGGTGATTTTTTTTGACATTTAAGTCGGTTCGATTCCCAGACGAAGCAAGTAATTTTTAGAAAATCTATAAATGCAGAATTACTAACTTTTAAAAATAACATAAAGTCTTCTTTGAGCAAATTTCACTATCTACGATATTTAAGGTACTTCCCCTTCATGTCCCATAAGTTTGGGACGCCCTGTATATGTTTATCCGTTGATAAACATACATATACCATACTTAGGTAATAAATATTTATAGCAATCTACATAAATGCCCATGGCTTATGTACAAATGCTTGTATATCACATAAACATCTGCCACATCCGGGATTTGAACCCAGGATCGACGTCGGTGCGAAAGGCAGGATCGCTACCGTTGCACCAAAAAGTCGTCATTAATCACAACATAACCTGTAGTTATTTTATCATCATCATGTCAGCATAAAAACGTCTGCTGGACGTAAGCCTCTCCTAAAAATGGGGGATTTACCCATAATCTCCACGCTGGGCAGGCGAGCTGAGGATCGCATTAAAAACCATATTTTGGAAAACATTGCTACTCATTTTGTGATATATGGGAGGTCTATGGTATATACCTCCGGACACCACATGGCATACTGCTGACTAATATCAACGGAGAAACCAATACCTTGCTAACCTGGAAATAACAGTAGCCGCCCGGAAACCAAAAGGCTTCCATCAATTCTTATTTGAAGCCAAAATTCACAAAGTGCCTTTGCCGTGATATCGGACAATTGTGAATTCGTAACCCGCCTGACGCCTAAACCAAATTATATCTATGATAAATTTTACTTTACACATAAAAATCTAGCAATTAAATGCAAAAAATATATATAAATATATATTTTCATCTGATGATTATTGTCTCTACTTTACCTTCGTTATGAATGGAAATGCAATAGGACAAACCTAAGATAAATTATTTAAATATAAAAATACTGGAAAAAATCTACTCGGCTCACAAGTCAATACTTAGGCGGGAATTGAACCCGCAACCTTTGGAAGTCCGGTCCAATGCTCCCCCAATTGAGCTACCGAGAATGTGAACACCCGTCAAAATTAAAATAATTTATGTTATGAGATAGCATTGAAAAAATTTACAACATACATAAAATTATAAAACTAAATGGCTTTTTCATCTTAATCGATTGCCTAAACATTTGTAAAAATGTTTCTTTCGAATATGAGAGGATGTTACTCTCATTGATGAAACAACGCTGGCCTACAGCGTAAAATTAGAAAGGTACTGGAAAATTACGACGGGTGTTCACAAAGCTCGGTAGCTTAATTGGGAGAGCATTGGACCATGACTTCCAAAGGTTGCAGGTTCGATTTCCGCCTAAGAATTCACTTGTGAGCCGAGTCGATTTTATTCAGTATTTTTCTATCATAATAATTTATCTTATAAGATAGCATTGAAAAAATGCACAAAATATTTAAAATTACTAGCTGACCCAGCCACGCGTTGCTGTGTTATAGATTAAAATAAAACCTATCCTATCTTTTAAGTTAGATCAAATAACAGATAGTTACGAAGTTTGATCAAAATCGGTTAAGTAGTTTTAGAGTCCATCGCGGAAAAACAACGTGACACGTAATTTATATATATTACTAGCTACCCCGGCCACGCGTTGCTGTGTTACAATTGAAATAAAACCTATCCTATCTTTTAAGTTAGATCAAATAACAGTTAATTACGAAGTTTGATCAAAATTGGTTAAGTAGTTTAGGAGTCCATCGCGGACAAACAACGTGACACGTAATTTATATATATTAAGATTAAGATAGGAAAGACCTAAGTAAATATTTAGGAAATCGAGAACTCAATAAGAAGTCCCCACTAAGTACCTGCCAGCGCAGCCTTATTAGTAATATCCGTAGTTCAATTTAGCAAGGTTTACAGTATAAGAGTCATTTGCTGTATAAAATAATGTTACTTTTCACGCAAAAATAACTATTGGCTACTGGCAACACTTGAGCTATATAACAGGTTTGTATCGAAAATAATTCGAATTTGAGTAAAGAGCCACGAATTACCACTAACGTAGGCCATAACCGTTACTCGTTGACAGAGCCGCGTATTTGTAACAGGGTACGACACGTTTATTTATATTTACGGCTGTTTAGACTGCCGCATTTGCTCCAACGTCAATTGTACAGGATGTTACAGTATTCGAAAAAAAAAGAAAATTCAGAAAAGTTATCCCATAGTCCACACATTAAGAAAAATGTTTTTAGTTAGTAAAATGCCTGGGTCTTGCCAAAAGCAGACCTTTTAAAGTTTTTCAAATATTTTTTAAGATATTTAATAAACTTTGTATCAGTATATGTAAAAATATCTACATAATATTATATCATAAAATATAGATATTATAAAATATCTATATATATATAAAATATCTATATATATATTAACTGATACAAAGTTAATATATCAGATCGCCGAAGTTATAAGCCATATTTGTCATTTTCACACAAAAAATTCGCGCCATGAATATAGGCGAAACTTATTAAGGTCATATGTCCTAAATAAGTTTCGCGTATATTCAGGCTGGTTAAAGTTTTTTCGTTACCCAAATTAATCATAAGGCGTAACAATTCATATACCTACTACAAAGAAATACTAAGGTATGATTCGCACAAAAGTGTAACGCTTAATAATGTTAGCAAGCTCTTCCCTTTCCAGGGTGGAACATCCCACCTAAAAGAAGGAGGAGGAATGAAAATAACAGTCGCCCGTAGCACGCTCGCTTTGCTCGCTCGACTCGTGCTTTTTTTGGTCACAGTTCTAACAAAACCTTACCGAATATGACCTTTTTACTTGTTGTGACTAGTTCGGGGCTTCACCCTACTAGACCCTTTTAGAAGAAACTGCAGTTGTATACCTTACAGATGCATGTTAGCACGCAAATACACTCAAGCAATCATGCAAATGCATAGTGTCTGTCCCGGCTCTGGCTCTGCAGTGGCTTAAATTACACTCAAAGGGTTGGGCAAATTAGACTACATGGTAGTTTTAGTTTTCCCGGCGATTTTGTCACTGAAACCTGTATGCGAGACAATATTAGGATTTGAGCGTTGTTATTGTTATGCCAAAGGAAATTGATGCTAATAGATTTAAATATATTAAATACTAGCAATTATAAAATTAAGGCTTTCAGTCTTAAGCCCGAACTATTGTGCAAAAACATCCATCACAGCCTTAAAAATAATTGTGCAAAAGAGTTTAGGTCGATGAGCCGCAGTTAAATGTAATTAAGACCAATTACGAGTGTTATCGGATAATCAAGGGCACCTGAGTTTTCGCCCCAACACTTTCTTTCAAAATTTTTCAATTTTATTTTTGCTGCTAAAAAAAGCATACTGTCCGATTTATACATTTTTTACAGATTTGTTTATTACATTACAATGTTGAAAAATGTTATGTTAACAAGTAGCTAAGTTAGATATAATTCTAGTAGGTTCACAAAATATATTTTTTAGATTACATTATCCAAATTAATTCAAAAACCTACTTGTTGTTGGGAACATTTCTGAAATTTTTACACTAAAATTACCAAATACAACTACTTTCTTATTCTTCTTAAAACTAATTAAAATACATCTTTAAAGCGGACCCAAACTATGAGTGGTTTCTCTTTGGGGCCCATACATTCATATTATAACCATGATAATTCAATCACCTTTTCAATTGAACGGGATAATATGTCTTTACGCTTTCTATATTGTAAATTATTGCGCAAAATTATGAGCGATCCGTCTTTTACTGACATTTTTCTACTGAATGTACTAACAAGCTTACATTTTCTATAATATAATAGTTTTCCGCCCAATCAGTAACTTTGAAAATATCAATAATTTCACTATATAAAAACCGGTAATTCCCCTGAATATTGTAATATACAACATGTTCCATTAGTCAATACATGACAATAGGGTTTACCTATTTCCTTATCTAATATCTATTATTTATCTTGGAATATATTCCTAACTCCGATAACTCGTGACAAATTTATTCTGCTCAATAAAGACGGGAATGGTAGCTAAATTCTTGGTCATATATCTAGATAAAATGAAATGATAGCAAAGAAGCTATTTGTCTTTTGAAATAATAAGGGATATAATATTTATCCTTCGTCACTCACAAATTGTTTAAAAGTTTATTTGTGTTTATTACATGGTATTTGTGGCTATAATATCAATTTAAAGTGATCAAAGTTAGAATTAAGATACCGAATATTATTTTCTATATCAAACTTTGTAGAGAAAAGGGCAGCTCACCGTCTCTCGTCTCCGCCGCGCCGCTCGCTGGTGCACGGGTTAGGCTGATGAGGATGATGTCCGGCGGGCCCGCCTTTTCGTGACAAGTGGACTGTATAATAGTGCTGGTTTTCTTGAGTGCACTGAGCTGCTGTGTTTGCTAGTTATCTCACGTAAGATTTTTGTTATATTTTATTATATGTGGTTGCCACGCAACAAACAAAATGCGAGCGGCAGTAAACGTCGTTTGACGGCTACGCTGCCCATAAAGAATTTGGAATCGTAACCAAATAGATCTTGTTGTACTGAACATGCCGCCGACCTTAAAATGCGGCAGGATTTTAAATACAAAAAAGTACAGGAGGATCTTTACAAGACAAGAATAAGAAGCTCACTAATAAAGGAAAATGAACCGAATAAATGAAAAACATAAACAAAACATTTTCTGTGTTAAAATAAAAGTTAAATGACAATATCAATTAATAGGCAGGGGAAACAGTTTAACAATTGGTCGTTGTGTTTCGTTATTGCCGATACGTACAGTGGCGGCGCGAACTATCCCGTCGCGCGAACTAACTAGCTTGTGAATACGAGCAAGTTGCCACTGCATCGGTGGCAACTGGTCGTGTTGAACTAGAACAACCATCCCTTCTGCTAGAGGGACAGATCGGTCGGTATGCCACTTGCCTCGCTGCTGCAGTTGCTGCAAGTATTCAAAACTCCATCGTTTCCAGTAATGTTGGAGCATTTACTGCACCATTTGCCATCTGTCTAAGCGGCTCATATTTAAGTTTCCAAAATCGTACTCTGGTAGAGAAGCGAGTGGTCCACCGATAAGGAAATGTGCGGGTGTCAGAGGCAAAGGGTCGGATGGATCGTTGCTGACTTGACATAAGGGTCTTGAATTTAATATAGCCTCTATTTGATGAAGCAGAGTATTGAACTCGTCATAAGTCAGGATTTGGGCACCGATGACCCGAAATAGATGTTGCTTAAAGCTTTTGACACAAGCTTCCCACAGTCCACCGAAATGGGACGCATAAGCGGGATTGAAGTGCCAGCGTATACCAGCGCCCTCAAAGAAACGTTGCATGTCAGTTTCATGATTTTTCAGAAACGTATAAAGATCTTTCAAGTACCGGTCACAACCGACGAAATTTCAACCACAGTCTGAAAAAATATCAGTGCAAAGTCCGCGACGCGATACGAATCGTCTTAGTGCAAATACAAAAGCTTGCGTAGTCAGATCCGGTACTAGTTCCAAATGAGCCGCTTTAGTAGACATGCAAACAAACACGCAAACATAGGCCTTGTATATTTTACTATTCCGCAATTTATTGACACGTATTTGAAAAGGACCAGCGTAATCTACGCCTACTTTCAGGAACGGTCGAGCAGGGCGGACGCGATAGTCCGGCAACGGCGCCATTAATGGCTGAGGTGCAGATGGTCGCACGCGAAAGCATTGTATACAACGACGTGTACATTTACGAATCGCATTTCGAGCGGACAGAATCCAATACTTCTGAGACAGAAGAAACCGTAAAGTTTGAGGCCCAACATGTAAGTGCGAAATGTGATAATGCCATATTAGTAGTACGGTAAAGAAATGGTCTTTTGGTAAGATCAACTGATGTTTGGCCTCATAATTTAAATGAGATCTCTCAATTCTGCCGCCGACCCTGAGAAATCCTACATCATCAATGAATGGTTTTAATTTTTGTAAACCAGTAGAGCATGGTTTGTTTTCACGAATATTTTTAATGTCCTTGTCGAATGCTTTTTGTTGAACTTGAAAAATAAGTCGGTTAAGCACGTATTTGGTTTCATCGACCGTAATCACTTGACTTTGGTAATTTCGATCCCGCTTACACTTGTGACAAAAGCGAAACAATAAAGACACAATCCGAAGGAGCTTGCCCAATTTAGAAAATTTGTTTAGGAAGTCGATGCTTGTCTCATCTTTCGACTCTGTGATAAGAACTTTGACACGTTTTTCTTCGTTAGTTTCATAGCTTGGAAGAAGTTGAGGCCACTGATGTTCTGGCTGACGTAACCAAACAGGGCCAGAGAACCATAAGTCATGGTTTAGTTCTGAAGGGAGAACTCCGCGAGAAGCAGCATCCGCCGGGTTTTCCGCCGACCGTACATGACGCCACTGTGACGTAGGAACACGATCGAGTATTATTGTAATACGATTCGAAACAAACACTTTCCAATCTTGGAACTCATGAGATTTCAACCAAGCGAGAACAATTGACGAGTCTGTCCAGGCATAAATCTTCTCAATTGTACAAACTCCTTGTAAGTCTCAACAACGAATTCTATCAATTTTGACAAAAGTAAAGCACCTAGCAATTCTAGCCGGGGTATAGAAACACGAGCAATAGGCGCAACTCGCGTTTTGGCTATTAACAAATGAACACGAACACATCTTTGAAGGTCCACTGACCGTATATAAACGCATGCAGCATATGCTTTTTCACATGCATCACAAAACCCATGAATTTCAATAGGACCCTTTTTAGGAATAACGTGGCGAGGTAATGATATTTGAGACAACAATGAGAGCTCTAAGAGGAATCTATTCCACACAGCAAGGATTTGTGGTGGGGGAGATTCATCCCATTCAACGCCGGAGAGCCAAAGAGATTGCATTAATATTTTGGCTGAAATAATCACAGGTGCCAGAAAGCCTAATGGGTCAAAAAATATGTAGAGAAAAGGGCAGCTCACCGTCTCTCGTCTCCGCCGCGCCGCTCGCTGGTGCACGGGTTAGGCTGATGAGGATGATGTCCGGCGGGCCCGCCTTTTCGTGACAAGTGGACTGTATAATAGTGCTGGTTTTCTTGAGTGCACTGAGCTGCTGTGTTTGCTAGTTATCTCACGTAAGATTTTTGTTATATTTTATTATATGTGGTTGCCACGCAACAAACAAAATGCGAGCGGCAGTAAACGTCGTTTGACGGCTACGCTGCCCATAAAGAATTTGGAATCGTAACCAAATAGATCTTGTTGTACTGAACAAACTTTATTGACACATAAAAAGTTTAATGTTTTAAAAAATTAAAAGAAATCTATTTTATTTACGATACCTCTATTACCATAATATAAGTCATTAGTTTACAGAAAAATAAGAAAGGAAGCAATTTTACTAATAGTAATTGAGGGGAGAGCTACCGTCATAGTTTACAAATATGGAAAATATGACATAATTATTAAAAACAAATTTACATTTTTCCAATGACAATCGTGTTTATCTATTTAATCTTGTATTAATTTGTTGCAAGTTTTCCAGAATATATAACTATAAGTGTTTAATAAATAAGTTATAATTAATAAATAAACTAAATAGTTTTTTGTTTTATTAAAATCACTTTACCATACTGATTACTACTAATTCGTGGTAAGATAGGTTAAGTGACCTACGATACGATTACGCTAAACATATTTTAATTACGTTAAATCATGTTTCTGTCCCTTTCAAGTTCAAGTAATAGAGAGAAATGCAATAACAATTTAAATTTTATTTTGTTTATTACTAAAAGTTTGGTGTGAGTGTCTCTAAGTGTATAAAAGAAAAAAAAGGTTTGCACCATTCGAAACCACCCTGTACGTTTAATAGGTAACTAAGTATGTACGTGTACGGTTTGTAATGTCGTTCAGTGTGGTTTTAACACCTTATATTACGATCAACTTTAGCGGTATTTGCTGATGGTTACTACATGTTTTTATAAATGGCGTTTACCTTTAATATTTGTACTTTTTTGCTGAATTATCACAAAGAGATATAGATAACAATTTTAACAAAATGAAATAAGTAAAACAGCACAGGTCGCAGACTTATTAATTAAAGCAATAACTTCTAGGCAACGAAATAAACTTTTAAGAATGAAAAAATAAGTATTTTGGTGCGTTATTTCGTATACATGTTATGGTTGTGTGTGTTTTTATGACTTTAGACATTTTGAATTAATCATTGGATATAAAATATGTGACAAGCTTACATAGCCAGCGTCAGATACAGATTTAGGTGAAAATAAGTAACACCGGCGTTCACAAAACAATATTATTTGATATATCTTTTTACTAAAAATAGGTCTGGTATTATTTGCCTGACTAATGGTGTGCTTCCGTGGTCCCGAACCTCTCTGGAGTAGGTTTAGGTAGATGATAATCGTGGATGCCGCAATCAGCAGTAGGTATGGTCGAAGAAGTGGATAAGTCTCCCCAAAATAAAAAACTCTGAGTCTATTAAGCTTTGAGACAGAAAATTTAAATAATACGTTATATTACTCTTGCCGTCTGGTGACCAGCAGATTGACTGAGCTAGCAAATACATGCTTTTCTCTAATTGAAATACAAATCGTAAGCATTTAAAATACGAAATTCAAAATATCTCTAAGTAATGTACTTGAAATAAAAAAATACAAAATACAGTATTTTTATTTCAAATACAAATTACAATATACTTTTAAGAATAAAAAGTGAACCAGCCCAGCATGGGCTAAAAAGCAGATTAAAAGAAGTTTAATCAGTAAAACCAAAGTTTTCTTTCATAAACTAAAATCTCCTTTCATGGAGAAATTACGAAAGCAATCGAGCTTCATTTTCCTCAGAACGCACCCATTAAAAAGATCGCTAAACGAAGGTTGAATGTATTTATGTTAAAATGTATTTTGAGGCCCTAAGTATTTGAAATACTAACTTTAAAATAATTGAAATACAAATACCGAACATAATGCCCTCCCTATGTCTGTATTTCCGAGAACTTTTAACCCGTTCATTATCAAAGCCAGGGTGAATAGTCACCTTCTGGGTTAGCTCATTCCATCGTGGATTCTTTCTTGGCCCCCGGGCTTGTTTGGGGTCAAGAGCTAACCTATCCTAAATTTAAAAAAATACGTACTTTTACTGAGATCTGTTTGCCAAATTTGAAGATTATGTCAAAACTCCCCATTTTTGGGGAGAGACTTACGTTCAGCAGTGAACGTCTTTTGGCTATGATGAAGATGATGGGTATAGCTAGTTACGGTATCATTTATCTAACACGATTTCATAAAAAATATACAGTTATTCTACAAAAAAAGTTAAAAAATTGGCAAGGTTAAATGAGAAAGTAATAGATTTCAATTTAACTAATTATTTTTAGTAAAGAATAAGTGAATGAAATAAACTTTTTTTAGCTAAAATAAAGACTTTTTCTAGTATTTTTATTTTGCTACATAATTACTAGGCGATGCAGTCGCTAAGCATAAAGCTACGCTAGCACCATATATCGGAGCGGAGCGTAATATCTAAAAAAAGAAAAAAAATTTTTGGTGGGAATTTTTCGAATTTCAGAATTCGGGCTCCGTCACAATCTGGTCCTAAACCTGTTGATTCCGCACAAAAAATATTAAAATCGGTTAAGAACTCGGGAAGTTATGGCGTAACAGACATTTCGCCATTGAAGCTGATCCATGGGAGCTTTGCTCATTTCGTTCGCTCCGCTCCAATTATGTAGTAACTAAATACAAATATGATAATAGTTAATATTTAATAAAGAGTCGTGAGAAATAACTTAAATAACAACCAATAAAACGAAATCCAATGCGCGCGTAACTTCAAACCGTGTACATACGCTTATGATTTGTTTACAAAACAGTTGTTTCCTTTATTATTTCTGCTGGGCGTATTATTGAATCGGAAATCAAGGGCACTTGAGAGAAGATTAACGGATTCCAGTGAATATTGGAATTTATTTCTCTTAACAGAAATCCAAGTATTAAGTAGGGGGGGGGCACTTATCTTTCAAGCGGATTCGTTATACAGGGCTTACTATGAATTCGATAAAAACAAACGATAATGCCTTCAGCCTACAATTGCGGAAGCTAAGGAACGTTCGCAAGGGCCAGTAATAGGATGGGTGACCGAAATAATTTTATGTTGTACTCTACTGTGCTTAGGAAAATACGTTATGATTTTAATTTAATTTTTTGCATTCACAATGCAATATTTCTATAAGATATAAAGTACGTGTGTAAAAAACAACTACGCCTCCGAGCCCTCAGATGGGATTCGAACCCACGTATTTTTTACACACGTATTTTATATGTTATAGAAATATTGCATTGTGAATGCAAAAAATTAAATTAAAATCATAATTATAGCTGGTTCCATCTTAATCGATTGTTTAATATTTGTAAAAATATTACTTTCGATGTTGAAGGTAGTTAGCGTTCAACATTGGTGGAACGATACTAGCGCATAGTAGAAGTTGAAATACGTTTGTAAAATTCGACACGTTTGCCTGCGTCTCGGTAGCTCAGCGGTCAGAGCAGTCGCCCGGATAGCGAAAGGTCGTGGGTTCGAATCCCATCTGAGGGCTCGGAGGCGTAGTTGTTTTTTACACACGTATTTTATATCTTAAAATACGTTATCCCCGTTAAGCCAGATTGCATTTTTATTCTGTTATTAAACAATATGAATTTTAAATTTTTTGTTTGCGTGTGGGTTTAATAGGCAAAAAATATTTTTTAATTTAATTATTTTAAATAACATCCACCTATCCGCATTAGGCCCGTATGGTGGGTTATGACGGATTCTCCCTAGGATGAAATTTTATTTTTTATGTACAGTGGGTTGCCAAATTAATAGGGACAGTCACGCAATTTTTTGAACAGTATTAGTCCATAATAAATTATAAACGTCGTCTTAAGCTATAATTATATTTAATAATATTACACACACATGTTAAAATTAATTTAAAGACAAATAAACAATATTTAGACGAGTCAAAAAGATTAACAAGTATATAAAAATGGTAAAGAGAAATTATCAGTATTTTGTTACATTTCCTTTAGTTACAAAGGCGGATTTATGTTTAAAGTTAAAAAACACATTCATGTTATCATAATACCTATTAACGAAAGTAAAATATTATTAACGTACGCTTGCAATCATGAATTTTATTAAAATTTACTGACATTATGACGTGAAAAGCATTAAAGCCCATCACAGGAGTTTCGTTCGGAAAAATGACACTTATTGACACCAAATAAAGTGGCTTTCGAGCTTAATTGCTTTCCTAAAGTAAAAGTCAGGGTATCACGTAAAACTTTGACGGCATTGTACTTAAATTATAATCGAGGAGTTGTTAACGGGTTCGACAAAAGATTACGAAGGTGAAGCAACTTGTACAACCTCAATGAGGTCCAAAATTCTGATATTTACTCATGTAAATAAAACCAGTGTATAGGTTGAGAATTTTTTATCAGGTGCTATGTAACACCGTGGTTCAGCATATGTTATTGGGTACAACGCCATCTAGTGACAACATTTAGAACTAATATTTTACTATTGTAATAGTATTTATATTAATATTACATATCTATGTAGCTAATATGTATGTCTATCCGTTGCTCTAGTATCCATAACACAAGCCTTACAGTGCTTACTTTGGGCTAGACTTATTGTTGTAAAAGTATTAATATTATTATTAAAAATACATTTGAAAATCAGCTATGTCTCAAGGACCTAGTAATCTGTAACTTCCAGGATAGTGGAAGGCGTAGGTTCAATAACTTTTATTTTTTTTTGGATTCCGGCCCTCGAAAGGAAAAATCGGAACCCTTATAGGATCACTGTGTTATCCGTCTGTCCGTCCGTCCGTCTGTCTGTCTGTCAAGACCTTTTTTCTCAGGAACGCGTGGACTTATCAAGCTGAAATTTATATCAAATACTCAGGTCTACTGTCCTTTGAAGCTGTGAAAAAAATCAAAATTTCTAAGTCAACGCAATCAAAAGATACAGCCGTTTGTGTCGCAAAATTCCGCAAATTTTCGACACTCTCAAGGGAATCAAAACCTACGGGGTACTTCTGAATTAAACAATTGAGATATAACATAATTGAGAAATACTGGGTAAGACTACTGTCGTGATATGTACTTATTTATTAATTCAATTAAAACTGAGATATAACAGGAAAAATTTAATTAATATAAAAATATGTTTGTATTAATTATATTTGTGGGACTGGAATAGAAAAATAAAATTCTTTTATTAGCCTTCGACCTGGCTTTCAATATACTATACAGAAAAAGTTAAGTAATTGGAGAATTACAGTGTACAGTATCATTCCATTAGCGTTATTTTAGTTCTACTAGTGTGTGTATATTCATATGTGTTAATGTCTATAATTATGTTGGTAATTCTGAAATCTAAGTTTCTATCTAAGTACCGTAGAAACGTATTACTTTAGCTCTGGGGGGTAACTTTGATCCATGACCAACAAAAAGTTTGCACATCCCGCCATTTTATTTTCATAGCAAATGGCACAAAAGTTTATACGGCATATGGTAGATGGCATCTTAACTTATCGTTAAAACAATGATTCATTATCTAAAGCGAAAGCGAAGCGAAAAAGTCTGTTTCAAACTGTCGCTCTTTCTCTTAATTTTTACTATGCAAACTTCTATCTGAACTGAAACAATTAGGTAAGTTAAAGATCTAACTTGTATTATGCAGTAAGTAGTTGATTTGTTCCACCTAAAAAAACCTTTTTTATTTCTACATAAAAACTTGTATTATTTTTAGATTAAGTCATAAACTGTGTACAATGTGCAATTCTATGTACGAGAAGAAATAAAGAAAATGATTATATTATTATTATTATTGGATACTTTACTCGATAGTCGTTAAAACAAGCAATTAAGGGACAAAATAAGCGGTAGGCCAAAGTATACATGTCCACAGTTAAACTTTGGCCCTAACTTTGACAAAAAAATAATATACATAAACACTGGACTGCGATGACTTTTTTCATTCTTAGCCTTTAATTATAGCCCCTTCTATACACTGACTTTATTTAAACAAATAATAAGCTGAAAAGATTAAAAATATTTACGAAAAAAGGAAAAATATAAAAATTTTGGCGTAAAGTAATACGCTTCCACGGTATCTTTGGAGACTGATTTCAGCCAAATACTATTTTTTTAATTATTATAAAAGCTGACGCTGAACTGATGTATGGTTTTTTTTTCAATGGAAATTTATTTCATTATTCAGCGAACGTAATTTTTTTGCTTTAGACCAACATATTAACAGTTAATAAACTAATTCTAATAAAAAGTTAAAAACATTAAAAGTAGGTAGGTCAGGTCGAAATTTTTCAGATAATCAGAAAAAAGAAATCAGAATTCGAAAACAATGATGAATCGGATATCCCGTGATACGAGGGGCCTAAATTATTTTTGGGAATTAATATCCAGGCTGTATAAAGTTTTTGAATTAAGCGCTATGTATTTCGAAACTTAGTTTTTGCCGCCTTTAAAAAAGAAAAGAAAGCCAAAATTAAGATAATAAGATTTATGATTTGAAATAAAATAATAATGTTTTATTGGTAATATATAGTACAACAAAAGACAAAAAACTATACGACTGCACCTCATTTTTTTCCACATCCAAAATTTGAAAATAAAAACCTATATTAACCCTTTCCGTGCCAGCTACGAGAATACTCGTAGTGCGTTACTGTAATATGGTGCCGACTACGAGTATGATCGTGGATTTTTAGGGCATCCTATACAAAAAAATATTTCCTGGCACTACAAGTAAGATCGGTTTTTTAGAGTTTGGCATAAGGATTAAAAATACATGTTAAGTGTTTAAATAGTATTTTCGTAGCTGGCACGGAAAGGGTTAAAAATAAAACCTTTTGTTTTGGAGTCATTAAGCCACGGCCTGTAGTACCGGTGTTTTTAACTTTTATAAGACACAGCTGTTACCACGGAATAGTCTTACAGGGGGTTAAATATACAACCCTAATAAAAAAAATCATAAATTTTTTCAAGTAATAAGAAAAATATAAACATAATTGAAGAAATATATAAAAATATGGTCTCGGTAGCTTAATGAAAAGAGTAGTCGCTCGGTTACCTAGAGATTGCGGATAAGTTAAATCGGATATTTTTTAACAAAAAATATTTTAGATTTAGAAAAAATCTGAAATAACAAATAGTAACTAAAACTATTTGGGTAGTACATGTTACTTCAAACGTTCAACGAAAGCATCAAAGTGATCTATTTCTAAGAAGAATAGTCTCTTTCCACTACTGTAACAAAAATATAACAATGAAATACATATATAAGCAAAAGCAGCTTTTGGATTATAAAAACTAATTAAGCGAAAGAATATTTATTTCTTACTGTAAGATAGCCAAGGAAGCGAGTGAAACAACCGGCGGTTTAGAGCACACTGATGTATTTCAAGTAAGTTATACAAACCTTCTTTTTTTTTTTTTTTTGTTTTCGCAGAAAATGAGGCATTCCAGCGTGTCGGGAGAACACGATGGATATGTGGGACTCTCCTCCATGCCCCTACCCGGCCGAGTGCCCGGTAAAGGCTTGGAGGCCTACCCACTAAAAACTGCGGCGTCCCAATACACAGTGGTGCGAGTCGCGTGGTCCCTTGCCGGACTCGGCCGCGACCCGGACCAGTGTGGGTCCGCGCTCGTGGGCGGACCTCTCCTATGCTCCGTGAGAGCAACGGGGTGAACCGTGACGCCCTGAACACCCCGCCCAATGCGGGCCGGAGGCGGCCGAGGTGTGCCAACGGCCTTCCCTCCCCCACCTTATCGGGATGTGCGTCCGCGGAAGCCCCCCGGAAACAAAAGTTCCCGGAGGGCTTCCGCGGTCGCCATCCCATCGGGCCCCCTCTCGGCCACGACGGGCGATAACGGAGAAAACTCCGGTATCACTCGTAGTTTCCGAGTGAGGGTCCTACCCTCGGGGGATGCTGTTCCCGAGGGTCCTCCTCAAGCGCTCCGCGTGCGACCCCCGCTCGCGCCCGCGCTTCTGGCGTCTTCACGCTCCTCCCGCGAGGGAAGGGTGGAAGAGGCTCTATCCCCCCCGAGCGTTTTTACGGGGGGGGTTGGGCACCCGATGGGGAAGGTGCCCCTACCTCCATGGGGACTACCGGCTCAGGGTCCCTCCCCTTCATTGCCGGCGGGTCGCATACGCGACTCCCCATGGCGTGGTCGGCCGGCCGCCCAAAGGCGGCGCACACCGAGCACGCTGGCTCCCGTTCGCAAGAAGCGGCCCTGTGACCAGGCGCCCCGCACCTGAAACACAGGCCGCTTCTATCCTCACTTGCCGGGCACTTGGGCTTCGTGTGCCCGACACCCATACACCTGTAGCATCGCAGAGGGCGGGGGTTAAGGACCCTGACCACTGCGGTGCTCCAACCGACTCGGAGCTTTTCATCCTTGCTGACTGCTTTGGCGGCGGCTACCGGCAGTCTCGCAATCACCCATCTAAGACCATCGGCACCAGGTCTCATGTCCCTTAATTGGATGGCCGTCATTGGGCATTCTGCTTTTGCCGCCATCGCCTCCAAAACGTCCCTTTCTTCGACGGAGTCATCCAGTCCGGAGATCCGCAGCTCTGCGGTCTTCTGCAGCCTGGACTCCACCGCTACGTCTCCAACGGTCTGCCGGAGCTTTTCGGCTAGTTTGTCTGCCAGCACCCCGCTCTCGTCCGGCACCTCAATGATACGTGCCCCCGCTTGCGTCTCTCTTGTTCTTACCCCATTTTTTATTCCTATGTCGGAGAGGGAGATCGCCGCCTTCGCCCTCTTTAACATGTGGGAGTAGGACTCCCCACACTCTAGCGCTTCCGGCTTCAGTGTGATGGTGACTGCCGCCGTCTTTGGTGGATTGAGTTCCAATCTTCGTCTCGGTCTCGGCCTCCCTGGTGTCGTCATTTTAGGCTCTGCGCTCTTCGCCCGGTTGGCCTCCGCTGCTGCGCGTCTTGCCATCTGCCTTCGCTTTTTGCGGCCGACTGCTTCCGCCCAGGTTCCGCCTTGGGCTGCCGGTGGGGGCACCATCGCCTCTTCTTGCCTCCGTGTAGAGCCTTCCGTAGCCCGTCGCCTATCTCCCGACATCGGGCGATTGGCGAGAGTCTCCCAAGCTGACATCCGCTCATCGACTGCTCGTCTCACAGCTTGTAACAGCCTTTCCTCAACCACCTGTATAGCCGTCTCGTCCTGTCTGGAGCTCTCCTGTACAGGCTCCGGAGTCTTTGCCGCCGCGGCCCCCTTGAGTTCGGCCACGTCTCTTTTCAGGCTTTCTACCTCGGCGCTCAACCTTTGGTTTGCTTCGACTACTTCGGAAACCTTCGTCCCCTCGCGAGTGAGGACCTCTCTCGCTATGTCGGCCATCCCCATAAGGCACTTCAGTAGCCCCGACTAGTAGCTCATGATGCGGCCCCGGGTCCAAGTTATACAAACCTACCTACTACATACAGATACATATTAACCCCCACCCCCCACCCCCCATTTCACAAATATTCTAAAAACATTTCTTGTATAATCTATGCGGGTACGGTTCTGGCGGACAGGTCTAGCATTTAAAACTGGCGAAATAGCGGTTGATTTTTCTTAAAAATATTTATTAAAACATGCTTTGAAATATGTAATTGCCTTAAATAAAAGCGATTTACATTCCCTTTTTTTCTCTGTGTATCAATGCAACATGATCTTATTTAAAAACTTGAAATATTTAATAAAATCTTGTTTCTTAAAAATCTATCTTCCTTTATATATACTTATTAATATTTACTCTGACACAATTTAGAACTCCTTGTAACAGAGTTCCCATAGCCACGTTCCGGCTTCAACATCATTACAGCTGTCATAATAATATTGCATTATGATGCGATTTACATATGCATGCAAAATGGCAGTTTAATCGAAAAGAAGCTAGTGAATAAAATTTTACTTGCAAATTTGGGTTAAAGTCACCATAACAGGTTAAACAAAACAAATGCTAACAATATTAAACAAAAGCTTATCACTTAGACGATTTCATAATTATTTGACTATCAAAGTACCACGTAAGCAATGTCATCATACAAATTACATTACTTACACGCTGAAATCACAGGGGTTTTAGGAATTTCTAGTCATCTTGTGTGCAAGCAGCTATTATATAAAACAGCTCTGGAGAAATAAGTTCGTTGCACTGACTTAATATAGGTAAGCACCAGTATGATAACTTTTTTTAATAATAAAATAAAATTCTCCTCATCATTATTACGATCAGTTCGACCAAAAAAAATCCCACTGCTGGGAGCCGCTCCCAAAAAAATAAATAACTTGCATCTAATTAAAAAAGCGAAAAATTGCATATGCACCATCGTCACGGAGGACTTAGTAACGTCAGTTACAATGGCGCATGCAACTGCGTTAAAAATATAAGTCTCAAAAATAAAGAAATGGATATAATTCCTTTTTAATTAATACTTATAAGGAACAAGTACACGTTTTTCTTTAAAAAAAAACACAAACATCCCTATTTTTATTTTACATTATAAATAATTCGATTTGTTTAAAACTAAAAGCATCTAAATAAAATAGTTGAAGACAAAGTTCATTACCTTTTTCTTCTCTGTTTGTCAACCTTTTTTTGTAGCCACTGACATGCTTCTGACTGACTTCAGAGCAATACGTAGTGTACGGACGGACGTACGTGCGGGCCAAAGGTATGGAAATATCATGAACACAACATGAAGTAGAACATCGTTCGTCAGTGTTGCAGATTGCTCCATAATATATGCGTCACGCGAAACCCGAGTATAGTCGACCGCTTATTACTGAACTCGTTTTAAACCACTTCGTACTATTGCGCAGGCGCACAGCCCTCAGAAGATTAATAGTCGTGTTTGTTATATTTTTTGTGCGCACGTGCGGGATTTTGTACATGCGCAATGAATAAAATCAGTTGAACGCATGCGTTCTTATGACATTACCTGCCATTTTTAAATTTCATAATGACAGTTTTTTTTTAATTAATAAATTTAGTCAGGTCATTAGTGGCAGGTAATGTCATGAGAACGCATGCGTCTAACTGATTTTATTCGATGCGAATGTGCAAAATCCCGCACATGCGTACAAAAAAATGTAACGAATACGACTAAAGTATTATAGCTACCTTTGAATTAAATAAACTTCGGTCGATTATCGAGCAGTGGATGCCTTCTCATATGTTGAAATGATGTTGTGATCTCATACTGTCATAGTTTAAACTATGTACTTAGTCATGTTCGTTCGCCGCAAATGTTCTCAAATAGATTTAATATTAAACTCAGCAACGTTGTAGCTTTTAAATTTAAGACTCATATTATACATCAACTCTTGGACCTAACCGAGTATAGATAACCTATGACGTAAGCAAGTCAGAGGAGATGCCGCCAATTTCATTGTAGTAAATGAAATTTAGTTAACCGAAGTCAATAGAAAAAACTTAAATTTTAATCCTTGTTTTTCTCCAGACGAAATATTTAACAAAAAGTATTTCATTTCTTAATTCATTTGACATAAGCATCGAAGTTAGACTTATATATTGAATAAGTAACTAATGTCTAATTATGGAACTGAAAGGTATATAAATATGTTCAAAACTAGTTTTTACCCGGGGCTTCGCTCGCTTTAATGTAGACTATCAATTATAGGTTACATGTCTATCCCTCGGAAACAGTGCTTTTTTTTCTGGATAAAAAGTATACTATGTGCTTTTCTGTACCCATGCAAAGTGTATGCAAAATTTCGTGATTACCGATTCAGTTGTTAAAGCGTGAAATTGTAACAAACAAACTCACTTTCATATTTATAATATTAGTTAGGACTATACAATTTTTAATGATAAAATTTATAGCCTATCATTTGCGCAATTACATGTTCTTACTATACACCAAATTTCATTGAAATCGGTCAAACTATTCTTGACTTATATAAGGACATACAGACAAAAAAATTCAAAATAGTGGCATTGGTATCAGTGATTCATACAAAAAACATCTATCATTAAATTTGGCCCAAAAAATAAATGTACAGACAGAACCTACAGATTTATATAGTAGTATATAAATATAAAGGTATATGAAGTTACACATGGTTGACAGTTTTTAAATCGCTGTTATATAGCACTCACTGTCCGTACTCTTAAATTGCCACAAACAATCAACTGATTGTTAATTGAATTCTACAATTAATGATGACATGATCTGCTATAAATTTAATGGATGCAACTCTGAGTATGCAGATGTAATGTTAATGATATATTAGGTATTTAGGTATAATAATAAATAAATATTTCTTACATATACACCAATTAGCCTAGCCCAAAGTAAGTACTGTAAGGCAAGCCTTAATACTGTAATACAAGTGTTATGGATACTAGGGTAACGGGTAGACATACAAAGGGTATAGCGAGGTAAGGAGCACGAAATGGCCCCCACGGCCCATGACGGAATTATCATTTGTACTGGTATTGGCACTCTAAAACAATACGAAATGTAAGGTCGTTGACCCCTGACCTTGACCTGTCTTTGAGATATTCGAGAAAGTTCGTATGCGCGCCGATTTTTTTCATATTTTTTTTTCCGAAAAACTATAAAAGCTAGAAGGATGGGACCAATTGCATATAATGAGGGATACTTTGAAAAATATTCTGTATTTTTTTCAGAGTTCTCGTGAAATGACAACTGTGTAAAATAATTAAACAAAATATAAATAATTTTTTTTAGTACTGTTCTATTATGTCTACCGCGCCAAAAAAAATATATAATACTCTTTGATTTATATACTTATACCATACAAAAGCTGATCAAAATCAAAGAGGCGCTTCTTGAGTAATATCTAAAGAAAACTTGTTCGATCGTGTACAGTGGGCGCCCGCCCAGCCGCTTCGCGCGGACTAGAAAACAAACGTGTTTATTCATGTTCAATAGATTATTATAAGTGTATTCGTGTCATTACAAATACGATTTCACGCATGGTTGCTTTAGTCTTCCGTGTTAAGGAAACCACACACAAATATAAATTACCTAATAGGTCATTCGGTGAGAATAATTGCGTATGCCTGTCGCAAGTTGTATGGTGATAACCACGGGTGATAACAATGTTTGTGAACTGTATTATTTGTGACACTTTCGTGCATAAATTTCGCGGAAGATAAAAAGTTATCACTAGTGAAGAGGACGCTACACTATATAGTGACTCGAGTAAAAAAACAGTTTCTGTTGGTGACGTATTGTGTGGAAAGTGTCGGCTAATTATTTACAATAGCAAATCAAACGTTGCATCAACTTCTGCGGCATCTACCCTGGTAGAGTGTGAAGGCGAACAGGAGTCTGGTGAACACTTAGCAGTTGGGGAAACATCTTCTAATGCTTCATTCCAACAAGAATGTGAAATGAATTTACCATGCAGTTCCGAAAGCGACCACGATGATGATGATGATGATGGCGATGATGTTTTTTCGCATGTTGCCCAAAACGACGAATTTATATATGTATATATACCACGTGTTGTATCCACCCACAAGTATTGTTGTATATGTCGATCCACAACAAACTTAATGCGAGTACCTTTTGAAGCGCGTTACGAGGCTTATACAAACATTGGGATTTTTATACCAGAGGATAACCATTGTTGCTGCACACATATAATAGGAAAAAACTTTTATAAAGACGAGTTGGTGCACCTACGTGTAGTATCTAACACCAGTAAAATGAACTCTAAAGAAGTTGCTCATTTTTTAAAATCACTTTCAGAAAGAGCAGGGATGTCGCTTTTCGACAAAATTGAAAATGATATGTCTGAAAATCAGATAAGGATATTGACAGGGCTTTGTTGGCAAAACATTATTGAATTAAGACAGCTATTGACTTCTATGCGAAACACAAGCATACGCACTGTGACTCAAGCGTTAGTTGTATTCTTGTTAAAATTAAAAACTGGAAATTCTAATTCAGTGATAGCAGGAGTGCTGGGTTTACCATACGAACAACATGTGTCGACATTTTTTAAGGAAGTATTAAGAAGTTTTAAGACTGATATTTTGCTTCATTTTGGATTAACCTCCGTTTCTCGAGAAGATTTAATAAAGAACACAAGTTTAACAGCTCGAATGTTATTGAACCTTGGAGATGATCAGCTGGTATTGATATTTGACGGCACTTATATCAGGCATCAAAAAAGTTTTAACAATGAATACCAGAGAAAATCGTATTCTGGGCAAAAGAAAACCCATTTATGCAAACCGTTCACAATCTGCTTGTCCATTTCTCCAATCTCTGTTGATTTTGCTGGGCCATTTTATGGAACGGAAAATGATGCCACTATTATGAAGAAAGTGTTACAGGATGCTAAACTTAAAACTCTATTACGTCGGAATGATGTATTTGTCGTAGATCGTGGATTTCGTGACGCCGTTGGCGACATCACCAAAGAAGGCTACACCGTGTTAATGCCGGCGATTAAAGGTAATCGAGCCCAGTTACCTACCGATGAAGCCAATATGTCACGACAAGTGACTAAAATCCGATGGGTAGTCGAAGCTGTGCACGGAGCTATTGCTCAGAAATATAATTTGCTTCATAACAATCTTGATAATAAAATGCTTCCAAAAGTAAGTCTATTATGCAAAGTTGTTGGATTTTTACACAACAAATTCAGTAAGCGATTGGATTCTGATACAGGCTTAAATGAGACAATTGTTCAATACTTTAAAGAGCGACTGGCGTTACCAAATTCTTTAAGTGAAGAGGTAGAAAAGCAGCACTGGAATCGAAGAAAAACGGCTTTTCAACAACTGGTGTCATCAGAAATTTTAGATTTTCCAAGACTAAACGAAGAACAATTAAGAATATTATTTACAGGTTCCTATCAGCTCTCATTAGCTGTTTCATACCTCGCTGAAATAATGGACGACAAGAGCAATCTCTATATATATTACGTCAAACAAACCCCAACTATCATCAAGTTAAATGTTCGTTCCAGACATGTAAATAGTAAATATTACCGATTGTTCATTGATTATGTTCCTAATATGAACAGTGTCGAAGGAATCCGAGGATATTGTTGTGATTGTCCGAATGGAAACAGGACAGTTGGATGCTGCGCTCATGTCGCAAGTGTAATATATTATTTAGCTCATGCGAGATATCTATCTCGAATTTTACGTCCTGCTGAAATTCTGTCGAAAATATTTTCAAATGATGCCGTCAATGTTGTGATAAATGAAAATAGTGATGATGATGATTAAAATTATGTTACCTTACCTCGCTATACCCTTTGATACATAGATTTGTAATATTCATAGAAAAATAAACACACAAGACTCAGACACAAATACTCGTATTCATCATACAAACATCTGCCCCTTCCGGGATTCGAACCCAGGACCGTCGCTACGAAAGGCAGGATCGCTACCATTGCACCAAACGGTCGTCAATATTTATTTATTTATTCATAACAATTAAACAGGTTAATTACGTAGCGCGCTTCTATGGAAACCGATGACATCGCGGCAACCCAGTTTTATTCCACGATTTGTGCAATATGACGGAATAGCCAACGCTGCACAACGTGAGGTCGCCGCGTGCAACGTCTTCGCCCCCCGCGCGTCTCCGACGCCGCGTGCCTTCCTTCGCCTCACTTTTGATACTTACATCGATCGGGTCAATAGTTATAAGAAAATAATTGTAATTTTATTGTAATTAAATTTATTAGAAATCATTTCGGTTTTTTTTAAATCCATCGGTTGCGACCTTCGTATTTGGCGCAGTCGGTAGGATATTCGCGGGTGGTTTCGCGCTTCATAAACGAAGATTTCCGTTCTTACGCACGAGCCGCCCGAGTGGCTTTTAAGTCGCGCTTCGAATATCCGGACCTGAAGGAGCAGCGGGAGAGTATCCAGCAATCGATACGCAGAAAGGGCTGAAATGTATTTGTGAGTACGCTAAAAGAATTGTCTTTGTGTTGCTCTGTGCTAGTCCCATAAGATATATATTAATTTGGTATAGTTTTCAAGATTTTCCGTCAAGGGAAAATTTCCAGCGAGTCTGTATCGCAACAGTCTCGCCGACGACTATTAGATTCACGTAGGTTTAGTGTAGATAAAATAGATTCGTTAGATAGTTTAAATATCAGTGAAGATAACATCTTAGAGAACCAACCCGAAATGGCACAACCGCATTTTGATCCGGATGTAATTTTCAAGGCCTTACGCCTGGTTCCCGATTTTGACGGGAACCCGAACATTTTAACTCGATTTGTAAGACTCTGTGACCAATTGGTACAGGCATATACAGTTCTTGAAGGCCCAGGAGCCGAATTAAATAATCTCTCACTTTTAAATGGAATTCTAAATAAAATTACGGGTAATGCAGCCAGGACTATTAATTCAAATGGTATACCTGCGAACTGGCTTGGTATTAGAACTGTGCTTATTAACAACTTCTCAGATCAAAGGGATGAGACAGCCCTTTATAACGACTTGTCATTACAAACTCAGGGTAATAGCACCCCACAAGAATTTTATGATAAGTGTCAGACTCTTTTTAGTACTCTAATGACGTACATTACTTTACACGAGAATATTCCTACAACCATAGAAGCCAAGCGTGATTTGTATAGAAAGTTGACCTTGCAAGCTTTTGTTAGGGGTTTGAAAGAACCCCTCGGTTCTCGAATCCGCTGTATGCGACCGGATAGTATAGAAAAGGCTTTAGAATATGTTCAAGAAGAATTGAACATCATGTATCTCGTGCAAAGGAATGAGGGTTCCCACAGGAACCATAACCCTTCCACTTCTAACAAAATTCCACCGAGTTCATTTACTAACCCAATAATGTCTATGCCTAAACCGTTTGTCTTACCACCATTTCCACAGCAAGCTTCTCACTGGCAACGTCCTATGCCACAGCCGCCGTTCCAATTCAGACCTAATAATGCGCAGTTTAATAATAATAATCGTATGCCAACCCGTACGCAACAAATGTTTAGAGCACCGCCGCAAAATTATAACGCTAATAGTAATATGTTCCGCTTTGCTCCTAGAAATAATTTTTCAAATAATAATTATACACCGAAACCTATGAGCGGTATAAGTCATTTTGTTCCAAAACCAATGCCGTTATCAGGTCATGATTGGCGTAAGCATGGAAATCCACCTCCAGGTAATTATTTTAAGACCAGGGATGTAAATGTTAATGATTGTTGGGCTTACGACAATAATTACGACTATTATCACTGTACCACTCCGTACGAGTATGACGTTTACAATGACTACGGACAGAACTACGACGTTTGCTACGGCACCGGTGACTCGATAGGCTACGGAATTGATAACGGTCAATGCTACGATAATGAGCAATTGTCGTGTAATGAACAATTAGAGCAATCTCAACAGACAGACCTTGACACGACTAATGAGGATTTTCAGAAGGCCTCTACTTCAAAAAAGTTAGGATAGAATTGAACTTACAAACTCAGCGACAATTACCTTACATCCGTATAAAAAACCCGCCGTTTAACCTTCTCATAGATACTGGTGCTAATCAATCTTTTATTAGCCCTGAAACAGTGCAAAGATATTTTTCTCATTTAGAAATGACTTATGAACCTTTTGAAGTTACGAACGTCCACGCTACGAGTAGGAACAGTCATTCCATAACGATACCGTGCTTCCCAGAATTTAACCGGCCGGACGGAATTAAATTATTTATTTATAAATTTCACGATCATTTCAATGGACTTATCGGTCTTGATTTGCTAACTAAATGGGAATCAAATATAGATTTAAAAAATATGATATTAAAAACAATTTCATCTTCAAATCCTATATATCTTTATAATTCACGGAACGCGAACTTGTACGAGGATATTATCCCAGCAAATTCGACACAATTAGTTAAAATTCCAATTAATTCAGCCGACGGTGAAGTTTTAGTTCCGCAGCAGATTTTATGTAACTGTATTGTCCACGAATGTTTAACAACGGTAAAGGATAGTCACGGTTTCGTTGAGATTAGAAATCCAAGTAACAACGACGTAATATTTTCATTAGACCGGGCCGCACAAGCTAATATATTTAATATCGAGTGCAAGCGAACCGAACGTTATCACGCACGCGTAAGTGAAGTTTTATCTCGTCTTAGAACCGATCACATGAATGATGAGGAAAAAGCGAATATTATATCTCTTTGTACAAAATACGCTGATGTCTTTTATCTTGATGGTGAGCCTTTGACGTTCACTAATAAAGTAAAGCATTCAATTCGGACCACAGACGAAATTCCTGTTCATACAAAGAGTTATAGATATCCGTTTATTCACCGAAAAGAAGTTAACGACCAAATACATAAAATGTTAGAGCAGGGTATCATCCGTCCTTCTGACTCAGCTTGGAGTTCACCAATCTGGGTCGTACCTAAGAAAGCCGACGCGTCGGGCAAGCAGAAATGGCGAATAGTGGTCGATTTTAGGAAACTAAATGAGAAAACTATCGATGACAAGTACCCCATACCCAACATCACAGATGTCCTCGACAAGCTGGGGAAGTGCCAGTACTTCACCACGCTTGACCTCGCGTCAGGTTTCTATCAGTGCGAGATGAACCCGGACGACATACCCAAGACAGCATTCAACGTTGAACATGGTCATTATGAGTTTTTGAGGATGCCTATGGGACTTAAGAACTCACCATCTACCTTTCAGAGGGTGATGGATAATGTGCTCAGAGGTCTCCAGAACAGCATTTGCCTAGTATATCTTGATGACATCGTAGTATTCAGTACATCCCTGCAGGAGCACATAAATAACCTAGAAAAAGTATTCCAGAGACTTAGGGAATCCAACTTTAAAGTCCAGATGGATAAGTCTGAGTTCCTTAAGCTCGAGACCGCTTATTTAGGGCATATAATCAGTAGGGAAGGAATCAAACCGAACCCAGATAAAATCATAGCCATCCAGAACTACCCTATCCCAAAAACCCCTAAAGAAATAAAGCAATTTTTAGGACTCATCGGGTACTATAGAAAGTTTATTCCTGATTTCGCCCGTATCACCAAACCGCTAACTTCATGCTTAAAAAAAGGTAAAAAGGTAACCCTTAACTCTGAATACGTTGACTGTTTTCAAAAATGTAAGACCTTGCTGACTAACGATCCCGTATTACAGTACCCAGACTTCACCAGGGAATTCATTTTAACTACTGACGCTTCCAATGTGGCGATTGGAGCTATTTTATCTCAGGGCACAGTAGGTTCAGATAAACCTATCTCGTACGCCTCACGTACGTTGAACGATAGCGAACAAAATTATAGTACTATAGAAAAAGAATTACTTGCTATCGTTTGGGCAACAAAATATTTCCGCCCATATTTATATGGCCGTAAATTTAAAATTTTAACCGATCATAAGCCACTCCAGTGGGTTATGAGTCTCAAAGAACCCAATGCACGCCTAACACGCTGGCGCTTAAAATTAAGTGAATTCGACTTTACGGTAATTTACAAAAAAGGCAAATATAACACAAATGCTGATGCCTTATCTCGAGTCGAAATTTGTAATGAGGAAACTAGCTCCATTGCTGTAAACCCGTCCGAACGACCCCCATCTTTGACAGAATCCGATACAGCCACTGCTCACACTAACCAAGAGAACCCTATACTAGAAATCCCCATAACAGACGAACCATTTAATAAATTTCATCGACAGATACACTTGACTTTAGTAGGTGACATAAAAAAGAGACCCACAGTTACTAAGCCATTTGAGACACACACTCGGACCTCAATACAGTTATCACGAGGTAACCTAGAGGAAGACTTAGTCAACGCCATTAAAGAGTATGTCAATCCCAAGGTCAAAACTGCACTCCTTATAACCCCCATTCTTGACATGTATACTATTATACCAATTTTGCAAGAAAAATTTAGAAGCTCTGCAATGAATTTAGTGCTTGCTAAGACCGAATTAGAAAATGTCAAGGAATACTTACGACAGCAAGATATAATTCGTCACTACCACGATGGTAAAACTAACCATAGGGGTATTAACGAATGTTATCTGGCCTTGTCACGTAAGTATTACTGGCCGAAAATGAGGGAGCATATCACTAAATTCATCAATGATTGTACAGTGTGCGGTCAAGCGAAATATGACCGCAACCCTATTAGACAAGCATTTAATGTTGTACCGCCACCTACAAAACCGTTTGAGATATTACATATGGATCTGTTTACAGCTGAAAACGAAAAATACCTAACCTTCATTGATGTTTTTTCTAAATACGCGCAAGCTTACCATTTGAGAGATGGTACAGCACTCAGCATCATTCAGGCTCTATTAACATTCTCAACACATCATGGACTACCATTAACTATAGTTACAGATCAGGGCACCGAGTTTACTAATCAGATGTTTTCAGAATTTACTAAATTGCACAAAATCATACACCATAAAACCCTCGCACATTCACCAAACGATAATGGGAATATCGAACGCTTTCATTCCACTCTTTTGGAACATTTACGCACATTACGCTTGCAGCAGCGAAAAGAACCTGTAGTTAACCTTATGCCCTATGCAATATTAGCCTATAACAGTTCGATTCACGGTTTCACTAAATGCAGACCCTTAGATTTGATACTGGGCCACTGTGATCCTCGGGACCCTTGTGACATTGATCTAAATGAATTATTATTACAACAATATATACAAAATCATCGAAAGCAAATGCAATCTGTCTATGACATAATTAACGAGACCGCACTTATAAATCGCACATCTCTTATTGAAAATCGAAACAAGGGCCGTGAACCAGAAGCCGAATATCAACCTGGTCAGCAAATATTCGTTAGTAATCCATTAGCTTCCCGCCAGAAACTAGCGTCGCGTTACACTCAAGATAAAGTTTTAGCCGACCTCCCTATTCACATTTATACATCTAAAAAACGAGGTCCGGTTGCTAAATCTAGGTTGAAACGCGTACCTAAAACTAATAAATTGTTACAGGACGATCCTCATGCTTCTACCGATGATTCATTCTCAAGAAATAAAACTTGAGAGTCTGGACAATGGACCGGGAATCCTACCATTTAAGTTAGGACCCATGGCGCTTATCACCCATTATCATTCATTTCTTCAATCCATAGATCTGCATGATTTAGAAATTAATATACAACTAGTTTACAGTCAACTTGAAACGATCAAATCGCAACTACGTGGTAAAGATACAAAATTTTTATACGAATCTCAGTTAAATTACCTTAAAAATAAATTAGACAAAACTTCATCTGAGTTAAGAAATCTACAGCCAAACCGTCACAAACGCGGCATTGTAGACGGCTTAGGTTCCATTATAAAAAGTATAAGCGGAAACTTAGATCACACAGATGCTTTGAAATACGATCATGCCATTTCAATCCTAGAGCATAATCAAGATAAATTAGTTCATGAACTAGATAGTCGTATTAGTCTTAATAAAGAGTGGATGACCCATCATACTCAAATTTTATCTCAAATTATAGATAATCAATCTAAGATAAACAACACTATTCAACTCATCTTAAAAAGTAGTAATTTCGGCGAAGACATCTATATAAGATTAACTAAATTAAATCAGCTACTTACTATTACCGGCGAAAATATAGACGATCTTTTATTAGAATTGCGTAGAATAGAAAATATAATAGCTTTCACCCGCTCCTCTAGCGCTCATCATTCCATGTTAGGTATAGATAGTTTAAGTAGTATAATAGCGAAACTTAGAACGCTTTATAATAAAGAACAAATATTAGACATAGAATTGCGTGAATATTATGACGTAATTTTACCTAGTTCGTATTACTCAGGGACCCGTTTAGTGTTAGTTTTAAAATTTCCAATAGTCGTTAGCGATAGGTACAATCTTTATAAGTTATCTTTATTACCTAACAAGAATAATCAGATCATTATACCCCCATCTCCGTACATAGCAACCAATGACGAAACTTTTGTGTACATAGAGGCTGAATGCCCGAAGTTGAAAGCCTATTATCTCTGCGAAGAGAAATTCAATCGACAGGTCCAATCGCAACCAGACTGCATCCGGAAGCTGTTAACGGAGCAAACAGTGGATGCATCGTGCAAGAAGATGTCCATCATCTTATCCAGGGAAGCTATGGAGAAGCTAGATGACAAGTACTACACCATTGTACTACCCGAGCCAACCAAAGTACAACTATACTGCGGCAGCAACGAAGATTACACCGTATTGAAGGGAAGCTATCTCACAACCATACCACGGCACTGTCATCTACGGACTCGGAGATTCACTATCATAAACGAAGAGAATCGCCTCACCGGTCAGCCCATCAAGATTACACAACTTACCAACGAGAAAGCATCCCCAGCCTCCGCAGCATCACTTCATCTAAACACAATCAACCTCACAGAGCTACACCGAAGCGAAGATAAGATTTCATCTCAGCCACCTATTCAACTCGATGACGTAACGGACAGTACCCTGTACCACACAACTCTGCCATTTTATATACTTGCATCCGGCGCAGCATTGCTTACTGGAGGTTTGCTCTGGCGACGCTACATTTCATCCCAATCTAAGAAGAAATCATCCACCGCAGCTGAAGTTGCTACAGATGACATATATTCGGAGATAAATCACCCCACCAAGATTCAGAAACAAGTACCAGCAACTTTTTCACTTAACGTCATGAAATAGTTGCTGCTCTGAGGATGGAGGAATTACGTAGCGCGCTTCTATGGAAACCGATGACATCGCGGCAACCCAGTTTTATTCCACGATTTGTGCAATATGACGGAATAGCCAACGCTGCACAACGTGAGGTCGCCGCGTGCAACGTCTTCGCCCCCCGCGCGTCTCCGACGCCGCGTGCCTTCCTTCGCCTCACTTTTGATACTTACATCGATCGGGTCAATAGTTATAAGAAAATAATTGTAATTTTATTGTAATTAAATTTATTAGAAATAATTTCGGTTTTTTTTAAATCCATCGGTTGCGACCTTCGTATTTGGTTTTATACCAGTTACAATTGTTTTTAATCACCAATTAAAACATAATATAATTTTATCTACTCTAATACTATTACCGAAAGAAAAATTTTAAAGCTGATCACAGCCAAACCGCTGATACTACATTGATGAAATTTGGCGCCAAAACTCACATCGTGGTCGTGACTAATGTGCAAAAACAAGTTTTGAAATCGGACATACCATGGAGGAATAATCACCGAAAGAAAAATTCAAAAGCTGATCACAGCCAAACCGCTGAGACTACATTGATGAAATTTAGGTGAGGTTAGGTAAGGTAGTGCTTCGCTCAGTATTTGCAAACAGCAGCAGCATTGCAGACCTAGTAGTTTTATCAAACCCGAACTGTTCTCTTTCCAACAAATTTCGTGATGTTAAAAGGAGTTTATTTTACTGACATAATTTCTCGAATACCTTAACTTATAAGGTCTATAATTTTTCATTTCGCCATGCGACCCTTTTTTGTGATGTGTTTAAATGGATCGCTTTAGTCGTGATGGAAAATGACCTTTAACAAGTAAAAAGTTAACAATTTGAGTAAAAGGGACAGCTGAATATATGACATATATTTTGGAACTCTTGTAATTTATAAGTAAAAGTTTCCTTTTATAATGTTAATAATATCTTTTCTATTAGGCGTAAGATATCGCAATTCTGAAGAGGGTAGAATATTTTTATTATTACTATTACTTATTTTAATGTCAAAATTAGATTTATCGGTTAAATTGATAAAATAATCGTTAAAATGTTGTTTTTTTTATGAACGTGTGATTTTTAGCGTGAATTTTTGTACCTGTCTTTTATTGCGTTTCCTTTTCTCCCGACTTGTTTCTTTATTTGTCATTTATTAATTACATCTCAAGTTGTTCTACAAACATTGGTGGAATTAATATGACAATTAATTTATAATTAAAAGTGTTTATTTTATACAGTTTTTAATTTGTGAGTATTTTACATATTTTTTATCCGACTGCGCCATAAGGAGGGTTATGTTTTTCGAGAGCATGTATGTATTTATGTATAGTTGTTTGGCACGCTATGCGGCCTGAATGACTCGATGGATTTAATCTTGAGAGGTGTCGTTAGCTTCGTATATACTGTGAGAGTGACACCGTGTATATCAAAATAAAATAAAAAAGTTAATTTACAAAACTAAAATACCCGACTTCTTAAGGTTTTTTCATTTCTAAATTACACAGAAAGGCAGTCGGGTCTTTTCGTTTTTTAAATTACCGTTTTTTTTCATTGAACTTTTTGTATAAAGCAGATTAATTAACGATATTTTAGATATAGCTCTCTTTAATTGATAAAAAGAAATCTTATTTTTTTTTTAGATTATTTTTTTTTTAACTGGTATAATCGGAAAACAAAGTTGTAACAACAAAGGGATACAACCGTGTCCTTTTTTGGAAGTATTTCTTGCAATGAAAATTACTTATACAATAAATGCTTCAATCCAAAAGTTTGGCACTCTATTATTAGTATTAAAGTGAAAACAAAAATGAAATTTATTTTAAATGCTTCAGCTATTCTTATAATCAGATAGACATGGATTGTGTTATTTTAATTAAACATTAACAAATATTACTAACTTTAAATCGAAATAAGCTTTTTGATGAGTTGGTATTTTAATACCGATTTTAAAGTTGTTGTTAGTAAAAAAAACTTACTAGTCCACTGGGGGTTTTATTATTTAGCAGCATAACGATATTAAAGTCACCAATAAGAATAATTCTCTTATTATAACGTTAATGTGACAAATTACGGAGTAGTGGACTCAATTGGTTGATAAATCTATAATCTAAGATCACAGTGGTTTGTGTGTTTGTCTGTCCGCTCTTTTTCCAACTCTTTTTCCACTGTATCAATAACGTTACTATAGCAACGCGTTAACCGCAAGTAGTTCGTCTACCGGACGCTAGATGGCGCTAACGGAAAATTATTTAATAATAGAAAAAAATTAAAGAATTTTGTCCACCCGTGCGAAGCCGGGGCGGGCCGCTAGTTATCTATAAAAATTCCATTAATTCCACGACACAACATTCAAATTTATAAAACTGACTTATTTTTTCAATATTACTTTCCAATAACATACATATACCCCCTCTATGTTCACTTTTAATGAAAGACGAAGCAAGTATGTAATTATTTAGGTAGAATTTTTGTCGGGTTCATGGTAAGTGGAAAACCATAGTTTTCCACTTACTAAGGATATCGTCCAAGAGGAGATTGCAATCTCTGCCTAGCCCTGCGTGATTTTATGTAGGTAAGTATGTAAATTTTTCTGCGCCATTTTTCATAAAAGTTTCTGACAAGTAAACTATATCATATAGTTTACCAATAGTTTATTGAATATTAGGAATGAAAATACAATTTTATACCCTAAACTAATTCACTAACGAAACAGTATTATGAAATAATGGGGGTATGACAATTTTATAAAGAATTAGTTATCGGTCGCTACCGCAAACTTGTTGCTTCATCACGGTCACACTCACAATACAGCAAACCAGCACATTGTGCGAAGGAAATTGTGTGCTAAACGATGTACCATACTGATCATAGCGTGCAACAGTTATTTTCAGATACATACAACCATTACAATTTTGAACTTAAAATTATGTAACCTTTTGATAAGTGTGATGACAATTACTCGATCACTATTCGATATTAGAGTTCCTATTTGTCAATTTATGTATACAAATCGTAGTTACTATTGATTTGTTTTCAAATTTTACTTTTTTTGCTGACGAGTGGAAGCCAATAATGAAAGCAGCTCTGAACGTAATGGAAAATGGGTGATTTTATTATAGTAGTTTATGATACTGTTGCATAATAAGGGTTCTTATAACACGAGTGTGTTTTAAAAAAACGAGCCGTAGGCGAGTTTTTTTATAGTATCACACGAGTGTTATAAGACCAAGTTATGTATAGTGTCATACACTACTTTATCTACTTTCATACTATAATACAAAGATTCTAAAACTGAAAACAAAATGCTTATGACAAACATTACGTACAGGCCAAAAATAATAAAAAAGAAGTTTCATTACGATACAGGTCTTGTATGGACACCTGTAACATAATATAACTTTTTTATCATAACGATACACCTATACAACCTCCATCTGGACCAAGGAGGTTGAACCTCTACTTTAAAGAGGTTTCAATGAACGAGTCCGTGACGACGCAACACGCAACATTTGACATTTAAAAATTTGTTGTTATATTCAGCGTTTTATTTGCAATATTGTTTTACGTATTATAGTATGAAAGTAGATAAAGTAGTGTATGACACTATACATAACTTGGTCTTATAACACTCGTGTGATACTATAAAAAAACTCGCCTACGGCTCGTTTTTTTAAAACACACTCGTGTTATAAGAACCCTTATTATGCAACAGTATCATAAACTACTATAATAAAATCACCCATTTTCCATTACGTTCAGAGCTGCTTTCATTATTGGCTTCCACTCGTCAGCAAAAAAAGTAAAATTTGAAAACAAATCAATAGTAACTACGATTTGTATACATAAATTGACAAATAGGAACTCTAATATCGAATAGTGATCGAGTAATTGTCATCACACTTATCAAAAGGTTACATAATTTTAAGTTCAAAATTGTAATGGTTGTATGTATCTGAAAATAACTGTTGCACGCTATGATCAGTATGGTACATCGTTTAGCACACAATTTCCTTCGCACAATGTGCTGGTTTGCTGTATTGTGAGTGTGACCGTGATGAAGCAACAAGTTTGCGGTAGCGACCGATAACTAATTCTTTATAAAATTGTCATACCCCCATTATTTCATAATACTGTTTCGTTAGTGAATTAGTTTAGGGTATAAAATTGTATTTTCATTCCTAATATTCAATAAACTATTGGTAAACTATATGATATAGTTTACTTGTCAGAAACTTTTATGAAAAATGGCGCAGAAAAATTTACATACTTACCTACATAAAATCACGCAGGGCTAGGCAGAGATTGCAATCTCCTCTTGGACGATATCCTTAGTAAGTGGAAAACTATGGTTTTCCACTTACCATGAACCCGACAAAAATTCTACCTAAATAATTACATACTTGCTTCGTCTTTCATTAAAAGTGAACATAGAGGGGGTATATGTATGTTATTGGAAAGTAATATTGAAAAAATAAGTCAGTTTTATAAATTTGAATGTTGTGTCGTGGAATTAATGAAATTTTTATAGATAAATAGCGGCCCGTCCCGGTTTCGCACGGGTGGACAAAATTCTTTAATTTTTTTCTATTATTAAATAATTTTCCGTTAGCGCCATCTAGCGTCCGGTAGACGAACTACTTGCGGTTAACGCGTTGCTATGGTAACGTTATTGATACAGTGGAAAAAGAGTTGGAAAAAGAGCGGACAGACAAACACACAAACCACTGTGATCTTAGATTTTAGATTTATCAACCGATTGAGTCCACTACTCCGTAATTTATCACATTAACGTTATAATAAGAGGATGATTTTTATTGGTGACTTTAAAATCGTTATGCTGCTAAATAATAAAACCCCCAGTAAACTAGTAAGTTTTTTACTAACAACATCTTTAAAATCGGTATTAAAAACCAAGTCGTCGAAGAGCATACTTAAATTAAATAATTAGTAATATTTCAAATGTTTATCAAAGTGACATAATCCATGTCTATCTGATTATAAGAAAAGTTAAGGTATTTAAAATTAATTTCATTTTTCTTTTCACTTTAATACTAATAATAGAGTGCCAAACTTTTGGTTTGAAAGATTTATTGTATAAGTAATTTTCATTGCAAGAAATACTTCCAAAAAAGACACGGTTGTGTCCTTTTGTTTTTACAACTTTGCTTTCCGATTATACTAGATAAAAATAAGTAAATCGAAGAAAAAAAGAAGATTTCTTATTATCAATAAAAGGGGCTGTATCTAAAATATCGTTAATCTGATTTTACCAAAGAGTTCAAAGAGAAAATAAAAAAAACGGTAATTTAAAAAACTAAAAATTCCGACTGCGTTTCTGTGTAATTTAGAAATGAAAAACCTTAAGAAGTCGGATATTTTAGTTTTGTAAATTACCGTTTTTTAATTTATTTTTTTATTTTGATATACCTAGTGGCACTCTCACAGTACGAATACGAATACGAATACGAATACGATACGAATCTTACGACACCTTTCAAGCTAAAATCCATCGAGACATTCAGGCTGAAGTGCGTGCCAAACATTTGAATTTGGCGCCAAAAGTCCGCCATTTTGTTTTTTTTATTTTGATATACACAGTGTCACTCTCACAGTAAATACGAAGCTAACGACACCTCTCAAGCTTAAATCCATCGAGTCGTTCAGGCCGCATAGCGTGCCAAACAACTATACATAAATACATACATGCTCTCGAAAAACATAACCCTCCTTATGGCGCAGTCGGGTAAAAAATATGTACAATACTCATAAATTGTATAAAATAAGCACTTTTAATTATAAATTAATTGTCATGTTTGTAGAACAACTTGAGATGTAATTAATAAATGACAAATAAAGAAACAAGGCGGGAGAAAAGGAAAGGCAATAAAAGACAGGTACAAAAATTCACGCTAAAAAATCACACGTTCATAAAAAAAACAACATTTTAACGATTATTTTATCATTTAACCGATAAATCTAATTTTGACATTAAAATAAGTAATAGTAATGATAAAAATATTTTGTTCTCTTACGAAATGCAAAATATTAGGCCTAATAGAGAAGATATTATTAAAATTATAAAAGGACTAATAAAAATAACAAGTTCAAAAAAATGTGTCATATATTCAGCTGTCCCTTTTACTCGTGTTGTTAACTTTTTACTTGTTAAAGGTCATTTTCCATCACGACTAAAGCGATCCATTTAAGCACATCACAAAAAAGGGTCTTGTGGCGAAATGACAAATTATAGACCTTATTAGTTAATGTATTCGAGAAATTATGTTAGACAAAATAAACTCCTTTTAACGTCACGAAATTTGTTAGAAAGAATCCAGTTCGGGTTTAATAAAACTACTAGGTCTGCAATGCTGCTGCTGCTTGCAAATACTGAGCGAAGCACTACCGTTCCTAACCTCACCTAAATTTCATCAATGTAGTCTCAGCGGTTTGGCTGTGATCAGCTTTTGAATTTTTCTTTCGGTGATTATTCCTCCATGGTATGTCCGATTTCAAAACTTTTTTTGCACATTAGTCACGACTACGATGTGAGTTTTTGCGCCAAATTTCATCAATGTAGTATCAGCGGTTTGGCTGTGATCAGCTTTTGAATTTTTCTTTCGGTGATTATTCCTCCATGGTAAAGTCTATATTTTTTTTACATAGCCTATGTCCGTCAGGTTATAATCATGTATGTTCATGGCAAAATTCGTTCGAATCGCTTGAACCATTAAGTAGCAGGAGGGAGACAAGCGAAATTTGTGAGTTGCCTAAAAGAAAGCTTCGCTCAGTAAATTATTGGAATTGAATAATACTCGAAAAAATCGACGCGGCTCACAAGTGATTTCTACAGCGGGAATAGAACCAGCAACCTTCGGAAGTACAATCCAATGCTCTCCCAATTAGTTACCGAGCCTTGTGAACACCCGTCGAAATTTTCCAGTACCTTTCTAATTTTACGCTGTAGGCCAGCGTTGTCTCATCAATAAGAGGAACGGCCTCTCATTTTCGAAAGAAATATTTGTACAAATGTTTGGGCATTCGAATCAGATAAAACAGCGATTTAGTTTTTATAATTTCATATATTTTTTGCGTTTTTTCAATGCTATCTTATAAGATAAATTATTTTAAAAGAAGAAATAAAAATCAGCCTCACCGCTGCTATTAAGCATGGTGCTTAAAAGGCTGGATTCGCTTAACTTATTATGAATTGATAAAAGGAACTATTTTTCTTGGAATAGCCAAAGCCGCAAAAGCAGTTTCGCATAGTAACGATTGAATAATATCAAGATAGAGGTTGTATTTACTTTGAACAGAAAATATACTGGAAATGCCATATTAGTAATTTTACAGATCCCAAAACCACCGAAACAAAATTAAACAATCAACAAAAGATAAATTAAGAATTTCTAAAGTCACATTTGAATTAAATCATCCAATTGAACCAACAGGTCTTATAATTCTCTTCCGTTGATTGATTCCTTGACAGTTTATATATTTCTAAATACGAAGTTATTCTTTTTGGTGCCTTGTTTTTACGTTGTTTTTGGAGGCAATCCGTATGAAAATGTTAAATTCGTTTTTAAAACCTATAACTTACGGTTCAGAGCAACTCGTTGTGGCGTAGTCGCTGAGTTGAATTTTAAAATGATATCCTTTATAGAGGTTTACGTGCACGGCAAAATCTGTTACAAAACACATGCACTACACACGTAGCATAAGATATTCGCATCGCATTGGCTCCATACATAATAGATAGTGTCATCGCTATAAAGAATTATGCTATTCTGTTACAGCTGACTCTGCCAATCGTCCTGGATTTTTCGTAACGTTACGCTTCTGGGTCAATTTTGAGCCGTCCCGCCGTGACCCCTTGCGGGAGGCCTTTTAGCCTGGAAATCAGTGATTGTATGACCAAGAATCTTCGTGCTTGGTAGTTGCTCCAAATAATTATTATTACGATTGAGGGCTATAACATATTACGCACTATTGTTTGTTATAAAAGCTAACGAAAGAAACTGAATGAATTGTTTGTGACAAACGAGTGTAGGTATAAACAAATATCTTATAGAAGAAAGAGGTAGAGCTCGATGCCACGCAGGCGAGTAAGCGAGACAGATCGTGAAAGTGGATTGAGTTTATGTGAATTCGGCGCTGCGATTCTGGAACGTTCGCGGCCGGCGTATACACGTAGTTATAATTATGAATAGCGATCGAAGCGATTAAGAAGTAATCTTCGAAACGAGTTAAGCGCTCTCAGCGTGTACTGTGACTTGATACTGTGGTTTACGCACGTGATTGGGATCTTTTGCTATAATTCAAGGGCGTATTTCTGACAACTACGGCAAGTTTAATATACGGCTGTGTAAATTAGCAGACTAGTTTAAGAACTATATTTGGAAAATTGATTACTGTATGTTAGCTATTTAGTGAAATACATCTCGGATTAAATTAATTATCTTTCTTTAGACTATGCAATTTCCACGCAACATTATTAAAAAAATAATGCATACGCGTTGCATATTTCGCACGAAGAGCCATTTATGTTGATGTGTAGGCAACTGGATGCGGGCAGCGCAGGATCGGTCGTTGTGGAGATCGAGGAAGCCTATGTCCAACAGTTGACGACATTTGTCTGACATGACGTTGGTAAGAAAAAATACTTAATCAGTTCTTTTTGAGTGATTTATAAACAAATATTTATAAGTTAGATTTTTTTCTTATAATATTGTATAGCGTATCCCACGTCATATACTCAATCCGGGATAGCTGGTTAGGTTATCCCAGTAATACCTTTTTTACAGTTGAGCTTAAATACAGCCTTACTATATCGCTCTCCGCTACGGTAATCCACAGCATAGTTAACGTTTGCTAACTCTTAGCTTATTTCGGCGTGAGTAAGAACTCGTGCAAAAAGGGGTTGGTTGTTTTTTTACCAGAGTATTACGGCACAACACAAACTGTCACCGCTTTAGATCGACGCGTTTTATGAATTGCTGATTGTCATTTCAACATTTTTATCTTTAGTCAGTATAATAATATGTTGATATTATTATACTGACTAAAGATAAAAATGTTTAAATTAGATATAAATGATACGACTGTCATATTTTGAAATGTTAGTGCGAGTTTTCGCGTCGTAAAATATTACTTATTGTTTATGAGCGCCTCTAGCTGTAACTATCAGAACATACTCATCTTAGAAATCAGTAACGCAATCGATAAAACAATAGAACAATTTTTATTTTGTGTATAGGCTTAGAACATCAATCAGTCAACAAAAATGATCAATAACAGGGTTAAGCATAAAATACATAGAATTAAAATAAAACAAAACAAAACTCAAAAAGCAACAAAAAAAAAAAGAAAAACAAAATATGATAATTCACAATAACCTTAACATTAGCAAACGACTACTAAACTAACTAACAACTAAAAACTTACTGTGTCCTACGTGAACCAAGTGGGTGACCAATTCAGCTTATGCCAGCTTAAGGGCTAAATAGACCTGCAGACTTTACTAACTTACATTCAAGATAACCACCCGACACTTGAGTTTTTTTAGTAATGATTTCATTGCTTATATAAACCTACAATTAAATACTTGAATCACAAAACATATAGTAATAACGTAGATATATCTTCAATGTAGAGCTCGGTAGCTCAATTGGGAGAGCATTGGACCGGATTTCCAAAGGTTGCGGGTTCGATTCCCGCCTGAGAATTCACTTGTGACCCGAGTCGATTTTTTCTAGTATTTTTCTATTATAATAATTTATCTTATAAGATCGCATTGAGATTGCATAAAATATATAAAAAAAAAATAAACTATATCTTCAATGTCAGGTGCTGCAAGATATGGCGCTGAAGTCAGCTTAAGAAATACTGAGAAAAATTTAACGAATCTGTCAGTCTCGGTATTTCTATTAGAATAGTAGTCGCCCGGATAGCGAGAAGATATAGGTTCGTGTCCCGCCTGACATCTGAGTCAAGTTAAATTTTTATAGTAATTATTTTTTTACTTTCAAAATTTTCCAAATATAATCCATTGGTTAATTGAGAATTTTCGGCAAAATATTGCATTTCTGACGTAGGTTTTATTTAAAAACCAATATTTTTCTCAAAAAAAACCCTGTTAATTAAAATGAAATATTTTTTTACTTAATAATTTATAATTCGCGCGAAGACGGTCACGTGACATTTGCTGGCTGTGACGTCACATCTCATAAAAAGCACCATAAATGTATCTACTTTAGGCAATTTTGAACTATCAACTTTTGTATAGCCTGACTTCATATTTTCACAAGCACAAATCAATCACGAACATCTGGGTTAATCATACGACGCTGTTTTGTGTGATGTGACGTCATCCGATGCTTAGTAATGGCCGCCCGCTTTTGGTTTTTGTGACCCACAGATAAAAAAAATCTGATGTTTTTTTTCAAAAATAAAATACTTTAAATAATTTCTTTTGCAAAAAGCATTTTGTATAAATTATTATAAACCACTTAGCTGTTTTGTTTAACATATTTCATATGTTTTCGTTACAACCGCCAAGTAACCAAGCGCAGCGTATATCATCCTATAAGGTAATTGTGAGATACCGGATATCTTTCATATTGCGCTATTAAAGTTAATTGATAGCTGGTGTGGCTACGTCCGATCATGCATCTTAGGCTTATTTAAGCTACAGCTCATTTCTGAGGCTGCAAACTGATATGCTTATAATCCGAATTCCATTTTCATTTTATTATCATTATACTTGTATTTTTTCTTTTATAGATTCCAATGTTATTGCAATGTTCAGGGATACTTACTTAAAACAGATACTTGTTGACTTTGTTGTAATCAACGAAATAATGTAATCATAACACTGTCAGTATTGTCATAACAAAATAATTTTGATTTTTTTTTTGTGTGGATTATGTATGGTGAGGACATATTATACTTATTGTAAATGTCGTTACTTCTGTTAAAGCTGACGAGTTTCTTGCGCCCATTCTTCTTGTCAGTTAAAAGACGTCCTGAATGGGTGGTAGGTGAAAATGTTGGACGATTCAAAACGACTTGTTTTAAATGCATTTGAATAAAGTTATTTTCAAATGCACCTTTATACACTAGTAGGTAAAACCATTAAAGTTTTATATACTTTAGTGACAAGCAGTACACTCCCATCGAGAACAAAGCTTCCCCAAGGGAGCTAGACCCCTCTGGACAGAAAGTTTAAGCATAGTCAGCAAAAATGAATGTAGCATAGCGCGTCGGGTACAGCTATTAAAATATATAAAAAGGACACCTAAACTTAGATATAATGTCAATAATTTTAATATGTTTATATTTTGTTATTTTTATTGGCGAACAAACATTACTCAGATGCAGATAACATAAAATATTTTTTTTTCGCAATATTTGGATAAAATTATGACGGCTCTACCATGGAAGCCGTCACATGCTTTTTCACACACCGGTTTTTTCGGTTTTATGAGAACGCCACTCTGAAGTTTCGGGTTCGATTCCCAGCAAGGGTGTAGAAAACGAATTATTCTATATTGGCTCTGGTTTGGGCGTTGTTATAACCTCTTTATTTCTGAATTCTATCACAAAAGTGCTTTAGCTACTTCAGAACAATATATGTTGTGCCAGATGTGATGTTGTTTTATATTTATGTAGCAAATAAGTTATTATGATTATTTTAATATTAATATTGTTTCTTACATTCACACCAATTAGCCTAACCCAAAGTAAGTTCTGTAAGGCTTATATAACGGATAGACATACATATACGATACATAGATATGTAATTTACATATTATACATTAGTAAAATATATATAAATACCCACGACACATGCTCGTATTCGTCACACAAACACCTGCCCCTTCCGGGACTTCAGTCCAGGACCGCTGGTGCGAAAGGCAGGATCGCTACCATTTTGCACCAAACGATCGCTATTTTATATTAAAATTTATTTATATTACATTTTTATTCTAATGAACCACAACTGTTGCTATAAATCCTTAATCCTAACCCTGGACTTTGAAGAATAAGTCTTCAACCAGTATGTGTTGCCAGTAACGAATTACTATGGTGAGAAATGATCTTTAAGGACAAAATAAACATAAAAACTAAGCTCGACATGTGTCTGCGTGATAACAATTGTAATGCTTCAAAAGTAATGTGAAATATAACTTTAAGAATGTTTAAGTTGTAGCAGTAATGTGTATCTCATATCGTTTGCAGAACTGATAACTATGGGGACAATATTATAGAGAGGTGACGACAAACTGTAAAATGCAGCTCTAACAGGCTTCTCGTCAAGTCGTCTTGTATGAAGTTCTTGGATGCAAACCATTTTTATTCTAAAAATTATCGTCTAAAAAATTTTGCTTACCTAGATAATATAGTTGCCAGCATTGGGTTTTGGTTTATTTGAAAATACTGGGTTCCTACGAATTGACGAGAATCATAAATTTCAAACCATTTTCCTAGTTAAGTATTATAACGTGTTATAAGTTAAGTGTTTTTGCTTGTGTTGCAAAATCGAAATATACTTCAACATATTCTTCAAACAGCTAATTCTAGCAACATATTCAAACAATTTTTACTTTCGAAAATCAGTTACGTTGATAAAATTTTAAATACTCTTCTGTAGGACAAATATAAGTAAGCGCTCTAAATCCTCAGAAGGATTTGAAATTTATAGAGCAAGTTGGACTTTCCATCAAAAATTCATAATAACTAACTCATCTTCTGAAATCTAATATTATTCATACACCTTAATGAAAACACTAGATTAAAAATACAAATAAGAAGGAGATTCATATGAATTCTTATTCATCGCAATTCGAAAGCAAAATCAAGTTTGGTCAATGATTACAAAGGTCATTACTAGTCATTATAGGATAGAATTTTGTAATGCAAGAATATGATTTAGTTAATCTTAGTTTAAATAAATTATGCAAGACACAATTTTCCGTGAAGGACACTCAATATAAAAATACAAGTAAATCCCTTCAAATAACACTAGTGTATGCTTCAAAAAACATATTTAATAAAAGCTTTATCTATATAATTTTATATATCAATGTCAAAAAGCGATTCCATAGTTATTTTTAAGATCAAATATTAATTTTTATTATAGAACATTTTGTATTAACCATTCGTCAAAATTTATTTAATACTTCATTTTTAATCTTATTAGGCAATTTATTGTTAATTCTCATCATCATTATTCGATAAGTAAACAAAAAATCTACATCTCGGGACTTTATACGTCTGGAAAGTTAAACCGCTTCCAGCTGTAACGTCCTTAGTACTATGAGACTCACTAGAACTCAGTTCTTAAGTACGGCTCAAGACTCGTTGACAGCGAGAGAGAGAAATTATTTTATAAACGTGGTTTATTTAAAACACAGAGTAAATATGTTAAAACATTCACACATGACACGACACAACTACTATGACAGTCATAAAACAAAAAACTTTTGAGTTTAAACAATTTGAAATATTAAATATTCCTAGTCTGTTCTCTATAACGTGCTTTGTAGAATGAGCCAAAAGTTCTTAATAGCACACTGGTGCTACAAAACACAACAATACATTGTGGGATCTTATTGTGTCCTGTTCCATCTTTTCATGCATACGATAATCCTGTGCCCCAGTCATGGAAACATTAAGGACCTGACTATGATTATAATAATATTCCTTACATTCACACCAACTAGCCCAGCTCAAAGAACTGTAAGGCTAATGTTATAGATACTAGGGTAAAGGACATACTTATATGATTCATAAATATTAAATATTTATAGAAATATATATATGTCGGGGTGAACGTCAGGATTTTGGCCCGAACCATCCGATATCATATGGGCAGAGTTAGAAATCGTGCACTGAGAAGATTGTAATTTTTTAACACAGTCTTAAGAACCACGTAGCACGTAACAAACTTGTTATAATAAGGCACTTAGCGAAACGTAGGACAGTTCCGTGACGACGTCTACACTTGATGGCGACTCGATCGAAAGTGAATTGGAGCTCGCACGTTGACAACATCACGACCCTGTCGAAGCACGGGAAATCGTAGTTTCTTATGTTCGCCGGCTAGAGGGCGCACTTGCGTTTAGTTTAGTGTCCGTACTCATGACCGGATACGACATATATAAATACCCATAGCTAAGGTACAAGCTCGTATTCATCACAAAAACACTTGCACTTTCGGGACTCGAACCCAGGATCATGGGTACATAATGCAACAAACCGTTGCACCAGACGGTCGTTACCATGATGATAATTATAAACTGTCATATCAGTGTAAATTTCAGGAATAATTCAGCACTGTGCTGCAACTCAACTTATCCTTGGTACATCTCTACCATCCACATAAATCTAAATGGAACATTTCGGACGTAAACTGAAACCCATAAAATAAACCATTACTCGAAGCTGAAGGGGCCAATTTTATATTTCCCACCTGTGCCGTAATAATACTGACCGTTAAAACATATATCTTTACTACTTCGGACATATCTTTCACAATTTTTCAATACTTTTTAAATAGCTAATATTTTAAATTTAACAAACCAACACATGAAACATGAACGACTACTCGAAAAAACTAGCTGTTGTCCGCTACTTCTTACACTCTGATTATCTTATTACCTAGGGGTATATAAAAATAGCCTATGACCTATTTTTAGGTAAGCCTAAAAAACACAAATATATAATAGACTAGAATTCCAAGATAGAATTTCCAATAGAGCTCCATCAAGGACCAGTGTTTATCGATGGTATGGTGAATTCAATCGAGGTCGTAGTTCTCCAAGACGAATTTCATGAGTGTCGTCCAAAATCAACTTTTGTTCCGGAAACCATTAATGCTGTGCGCGAACTGATATTATGCTTCTATAATTTAAAGACCCTCGAAAGCCGACGTAAAATTCATGACTTAACCTACTTGCATAAGATCTTTGAAGGCTCAATCAATACTATGCTAACAGCCGAAATTTACATCAGGGTCCCGAATAGGTCCACAAGACGTGAATGTCTATTCTCAGTTCCCCTCTGCTCTAACAACGTGTCCTTCCATAACCCCATTCACAGAATGTGTCGCGAATATAACGATTTAGGTACTTAATCAAATGGACGGTGTGCCTGACATCTGCAAATCTTCCATCAATAGATGGAAGCATGACATAGGAAAAGTAATTAATTAAAAAGAAAGCTATTATTATTTCTTATATATTTTTATTGGCTTAGTATTTTAATTGTTGTTATCATTATTATCTTTTATTTTTACCATATGCATTTAATATAATCAAATCCTAAAATTATTTTCCCACTTTAATTCTAATTTTAATTCATCACATGTATTTTTTTTTGTATCTCAAGCCTAATTAGTTATCTATATTCTTTTTGTTTCTTGAAAGATTTACCCTATCATTAATTTACTTTATCTACTCTGATACTATAATACAAAGATTCTAAAACTGAAAACAAAATGCTTATGACAAACATTACGTACAGGCCAAAAATAATAAAAAAAAAAGTTTAATTACGATACAGGTCTTGTATGGACACCTGTATCATAATATAACTTTTTTATCATAACGATACACCTATACAACCTCCAGCTGGACCAAGGAGGTTGAACCTCTACTTTAAAAAGGTTTCAATGAACGAGTCCGCGACGACGCAACACGCATTCACAATCGATGTTTGCACCTTGGCGCCAACATTTGACATTTAAAAAATCTTTTCAATATTTAAACAAAGTTTGGTTTTGTTTGCAACATTGTTTTACGTAATATAGTATGAGAGTAGATAAAGTAGTGTATGACACTGTACATAACTTGGTCTTATAACACTCGTGTGATACTATAAAAAAACTCGCCTACGGCTCGTTTTTTTAAAACACACTCATGTTATAAGAACCCTTATTATGCAACAGTATCATAAACTACTATTATGACGCTGTCTTTATAATTACACATGCTATTTACACATATTTGTGGAGGCGCAGCCTAACATGTTACAGTCTAATGTTCTGTTTCCTATAACTGTGTTTATTGTTGTAACTCTGTCGTGTGTAGAAATAAAATAAAATAAAATCGTTCAAAAAAAGGTTTGTGTCGATTGGTCGAAACAGATGTTTAAAAAATACGATCGCGGTGCTTCGAAACACGTCTATGACATGGTGAGAAGCGACGAATCGTGGATTTATGCGTATGAACCCGAAAATAAACAGCAGTCGACTGTATGGGTGTTTCAAGATGGGCCAAATCCAACAAAAGTTGTTCGCGCACGAAGCAGTTCCAAGCAAATAGTCGCCTATTTTTCGGAAAAGCTGGTCATTTCGCAACCGTACCACTAGATCAACGCAGAACAGTCAATTCTGAGTGGTACACAACCATTTGATTGCCAGTAGTCTTCTAAGAAATGAGGAAAACCAGCTAATGAAAGCAGATCACTCTTTACCACGACAATGCGAGCTCTCACACATCAGCTCAAACAACTGCATTTTAATGCACTCAAAACGTCGATGTGATGAGTCGTCCACCGTATAGTCCTGATTTAGCACTGAATAACTTCCTTTTATTCCCGTACGTAAAAAATAAACTGAGAGGTCAACGCTTTTCGACACCTGAAGGAGCAGTTGATACGTTCAGAATGCAAGTTTTGGAGAGACCTCAATCAGGTGGCAAACGTACTTTGACAATTTGTTCAAACGCATGCAGAAGTGTTATCTAATCCCGAAATATAAAAGGCAAATCTCGTCTTTATAAAAATTAAAGAAAAGATTAATATTACATATGAAATTGCATATTTATATGGATCATTTCTATAAAATGTTGATTTGATAGAATACTTTTCGGAACGTGTGCAGTAAAATTGCACAATCTTGAACCGCCGTTCCCATTTCATTGGAAAACCAGACTTACAAATATGCGCCACTGTTATATGGTTGATATACCATAGAAAATTCACTAAGCGTTTTGGTTCCAATTTTGTAATCTGTACCGCTAACGAGTGGAACTCTGCCTGAGTCTGTGCTTCCTGACAAAAAATATTTATGGATCAAGTCACGAGTAAATAGGTAGCTTCTACGTAATCGCGTCACATCGCAGATCGCGTCGTCGCTTACTATCAGGCGAGATAGCGGTAAAGCTCATACATACATAAAAAAACTAAATAATCTTATAACAAAATTATTCTTCGTCAGGAAATTGTGTGATTTATTGACAGTTATCCAGCCATAAAAAGCGAAAGAAGAAATAATAAAGTAAAATTGGGCATTCAAAAAATTACAACTACAATTTCTTTACAAGTTCTTCGCAACCATAAACCAATCAATCAATGTTAATCGATTTGAAATATCGAAGATTTTTATTATTTGTAGAAAGACTAACATTTGATCTTGATCCATATTATTTATTATTTATAACAATTGAAGTCACTATACAGGAGTTGTGCACATAACGAACAGTAATATTTTCAAAAACTTATCATTTTCAGTACATTTGTTTTGAAGTGTCACAAGATATTTCCAAATCTGTCACACATTTGGCAACAAGTTAGAATACGACAAAGAAACTGGTAAACAAATATTTTGTTTACCGAATTGAATGTTCAAGAAACGTCCAATACGTTTACTTTTCAACCAGAATGTGTCTCAAAAAGGACGTATGACAGCGCTCTTCTAATAACATTAGACTCTACGTGTTCGACTTTAAGCTGAAGTTTGTTTGAGAAAATTTCACATTTTGGTTAGGTTATTGTGCATGCTATTGACAGTACCACAAACAAACAGTTTAACGTCAACGGTTATGAGCTCAAAGTGTATCAACTGCAGCTTTACTGAGAGTTTAGGAAGTCGTTACTCGCTACATAACAATACATTTCTTTGTCAGATCAAAGAATTTTTTGTCGCATTGGTCTAAATATTAAAAAATAATATTTTTACCGTATATCGGTTCAGTGTATTTTGAATATGAACAAGAATTTATCCAAATGAGAACAAGGGAAGTAGGGTGTTATTTCGAATGAATTAAAAAATACCTAATTCCAAAATTTCTTAGAATTTTGATTTGATTTAAATACGCTACTAATGCCATCATTTATTATACTAATCGTTTAAAGTTATAATATTTCTATGTTTCTTAAATTAGAAATATAATATCCGATGAACTTACTTAGTATAATCAATTCGGAAGTCTGAAGTTTGCTTAATTGAAAATGTGACCAAAACAAAGCGTTAACTGAGCGAGCGAAGCAAAGCTGAAAACCACCCGCCACACGTTTTTAGTCATATTACATCATAGTACTTGAACATATATCTATGATTTTTTTATCATTCGAGAAAAATAATTTTCCATCACAATTCTAAGAATAATAATTTTTCTTCTTTAGTCCGCATAAAAACGAGGTTTTTAAAAATGTTTTTTTCTTCTATTTAATTTATTTTTTTAGTCTAAGTGAAAAATGATAAGAGCAAATTGATAAAATTCTTTTTTTACATTTTAAAACTTTAAAATTATTGTTTTTAATCTTTTTCTAATGTAAGATGAACGGTCTTTCAAAATTCCTAATTTCCGAGAGAATGTAATTTTATTAACGTAAATCCCAGGAATAAACTGACTGTCAGTCATCCTGTGATCACGACTCCTGTAAAGGAGTCGAAACGTCAGGATTAAATATAAAATAAAATATGCGCAAAATCCGTAAAAAAGTGTTTTATCCTAATGTGTAATGTGCGCGGAAGTGTAAGAACTGAATATGTAAATCCCAGGATTAATCCGAGGATTTATTTAATTTCTTCAAGGATTATATAGGTGTTTTAATTAACTTATTGTGGCTTATCTAACTATTAATGTTACGTTGGTGATAACTGAATAATAAACTTTCATCCTTGATCTACGAGTGGTAAAATTTTAAACTCTTTAGAAGTAACAGAAGTGGTCTAATTTTGAGTTTTAAGATTAATAATTTTTGAGGACCGACAGAAAGACAGCCACGAACGAAAGCAAGTTAGTAAAATAAGGTGAAGGCTCTCGTCCAACAGTGGCTAAAATGAGAATAATGCTCGCCCTTGGAAAAGTAAACTTAGAACAGCTTGTAAATTATGTCAGATAGCCGATATGAATACTTAATGAAGAATACTTTAACATGTGTTCTAGGATTTTGTTAACCCAAATAAAAGCAATATCTAACAATAATATTTGGCACAAATAGACAACGGTTCCGGTACTTGCCCCGGAAAACTTCCGCATGGATTGAAAGCCCGGAACTTTTCCGATGGATTCCGAACGAAGCGCGAAATACATTTGCGCGGATGAAATTCTAAAACAGTTGTTTCTTTTTGCCTTGTTCCAAACAATTGGTTAAGTCGATATAAACTTTTTGGCTTGGACCATTTTAATGCTGTATGAATCAAAGTTGGTATTATATTTGTAACTTACGTAATAATTTTACATTATTTATGTGTAAATGTAAAAACCCATCCAATAATATTCACACCAATTAGCCTAGCTCGAAGTTAATAAGGCTTGTGTTATGGATACTAGGGTAACGGATAGACATACAAATATGATACATAGGTATATAATATTTAAAGAATTATACATAAATAAAATACCCATGACTCAGGTACATATGATCGTATTCATCACACAAACATCTGTCCCTTTCCGGCAAACTCGAACCCACGACCATCGGTGCGAAAGGCAGGATCGCTACCGTTGCACGAAACGGTCGTGACCAAAGACAAACTCTTTCATAATTTGCTCAAATTTCTTCGGCCGACCGCTAAAACCGCTCCGCCATAGAAATCATCACCAGTTACCTCAGTGGTATAACACAATTTTTTTTTTTAAATCAATAATTTAAGAACACAAACTTGTTGTTTGTATGTTTGTCTGTCCGCTCTTTTTCCATTGTATCAATTAACGTTACCATAGCAACGCGGTACCATAGCAACGCGGTACCATAGCAACGCGGTACCATAGCAACGCGTTACCGAGTCAGCTAGTAGCTTAAATAATATTATCCTTATTCTTACTACCTATGTAGTTTATCTGTACTTTTCTAATACCATGTGGGTATGTATTTATACCTTTTACTTATTCAATTTTATAAATTTAGTTAACTATCAGTGGTCGTTTCCCGCGTTTTTCACATTGTGCTTGTTACGGAAACTTACCTGGGTACAAAACCTAGATTTTGAATCTATAATTTAGGTTCCCGCTTGTCGAAAGTCGCTGTTTTATCGTTGCTAGATACCGTGTACCATTGCTTACTTGCGTAATACAAATAAATAGAAATATAAATGATTCTAAACTCATCTCAAACTGTAATAGAATGAAGTTAATTTTTTTCTATCCGTTAATGATAATTTTCAGGTGCCGCCATCCAAGCCTTTTAAACGATTTAAAAATCACAGTAAGATTTATATGCAGTTCACCGCTTTGTTTATTGAAAGTTGATTAAATATATGGTAATGAAAGATTTGCTTTCATAATTGATATTATGCAATTTTAATTATGACAATGCACCAGTAACTACTTGTATGGATAGAATGGAAAATTTTGTTAGGGCAAGCTTGCTTTTAATACTAAGCGATGCAGTCGCTAAGCATAAAGCTACGCTAGCACCATATATTGGAGCGGAGCGTTATACCAAAAAAAATATTTTTTTTTCTCATGGGAATTTTTGCGAGTTTTAAAATTCGGTCTGCGTCACAATCTGATCCTAAACCTGTTGTTTCGATTCCACGGAAAAAATATTAGAATTGGTTAAGAACTCGGGAAGATATGGCGTAACAGACATTGCGTCATTGAAGCTGATCTATGGGAGCTTCGCTCGCTCCGCTTAAACCTTCATCAACATTTATATAATCAACTTTCAATAAACAAAGCGCTAACCTGCATATAAATCGTACTGTGCTTTTTATATATCCCACCGTTGCTCGGTGCACTTTTATCTCACTAAATAAAATTGAACTCAATATTGAATAGGTACCCATCAACTGTTTAGTGGCAAATAAATAAATAAATAAAGTTTTGATTCTATCAGAAACTTTTCTTATCCGCAAGTTACTGGTACGCCGTGAGTCTGTTACGCTCGGCAATTGTATATCTCAGTAGTCCAATTTAAACTTGTGCATTTGTTTGCAACCGCAGAGCGTTTATGGCTGTTTCTACAACGTCGGAAGGCGAATAAGAATTATACGACACATTTTAACTCATTAACGGACACTTCGCCTATAGCCATAAATCTAAGTGCTTACAATATGTCACAACGCCTTAGGCCGGTAAAGTTCAAACAGCCAAAACGGGCATATCGCTTGTAGCCGGTCCAATTACTTAGCATCAAAGGGATCAACGTGATCAAGTGTCACAACACGCCAATAGTCAAAGTGGACTGGCTGACTGGAAACTTTACCGGCCTAAGGCGTTGTGTCATATTGCAAGCACTTAGATTTACGGCTTTAGGCGGAGTGTCCTTGAATGAGTTAATATACAGATAATCGTAAAAAAATAAATTTAAATTGAAACTGAAGTAACAGTTTCTAAATTTATTAAAATAATCGAATCATATGTGTTTTATTTCTCTATGTTGTCTCTTATTTTTATATATGTTCATGTATATGTGTATATTTATATGTATATTTCTGTTTATCATTTATTATTTAAACATTTATTTCACGTGACTGCTTGTCTGCACTTATAATCCTGATTGAATGGAAGAGATCTCTTTTAGAGATAAGTCCACCCTTGCAAAGAATTTTACCTATTATTTAATATTATTTATTATTTGTATGCAATCAAGAATATAATAATATAAATCCCCTTTTACTGGCGGTGTTCCAATAGGTAGTCATACTGTTAAAACATGTGAAGTCAAAACTTAAATGATTAAAACGTAAGTTATGAGTTACAAGGCTTTTCTTTGCACAAAACCTGTTAAAAACTTTCATTTTGAAATCAGGTTATGAATCTTAACTGAGTATTTCAAAACCTTCAAATACAAACATTAACTGCCTATCACAGGTCCTTGAAAAGAAGGTCACATTCTCAATACTTCGTTATCTAATGAGGTCCAGATACTGTATGAATTATGAGATCAAATTGAGTAAGTAGAGTCGGGAAAATGTGCAATTTTCAATCCAAAAAGGTTATACATTATTATTTTCTCTATTATAGTACTGAGCGTCAGATTCATGACTGTTAAAAAGGTGGTAATAAATCGAATATGACATTAAACCTGATTGCTTGGGGTATTGTGTTGTTGTCTTACCAGTCCTCATCGAGATAGTGGTTTTAACTTTATTTGCACGTATAAATTTTATCAATTAAAACAAAACAATAGAATATTGAGTTAAATACTCTATTAAGTGGATAAACTTGTAAGGCAATATTATTATAACTTAGTTCCTCCAGCATGAAATATGACTAATCCAAATAAAAGTCTAAGAAAGTATTACTTATTGCTGTTTAATAAATAATGCGTTCCCTTATTGTAAACCAATAAATTACAAAGCATCAAAATGCATTCCTTTAAATATTTATATCCTACTAAAATTTATTGGGAACGAAAAAGCAGTTAAGTAATGTACTACCTTAATAGATAAAATAAATTAAAAAATTTGTTAATCATCAGTGACTGAAATTTGCCCATGTGCCCCTCAATTCAAAAATATGTATTGACACTGCGCATCTTATTATCATCAGTTGCATCGTACAGTCGATCAATATGAAGTTCTCTATTATATTTACTCTAAGTTTAATAACAATAGTACGATGTGGTCTATTAACAGACGCCACAGATACATTAATTGATAAAGTGAACAAAATCAAAGAAAACATTCATAATGCCTTATCGAATGGTGCTAATTCTGAATCCGGACAAAACAACGGTGAAAATACAAAAGTTAGTGAACCGACACCTGAAAATGACAAAAAAATCGATCAAATTGAAGTAAAGAATGAAACAGAAAATAATAAAATTCAAAAAGAAGGAGGCGAGCAAATTTCTACAAACATAGAGTCAAAAAATACTACGGAAAATAGCTCCAATAGTTCAATAAAAAGTGAGAATAATTCTACCATGAAAACTGAAGCAAAAAATGATGTAGCGTAAACTAAAAACAAAGAAAGCATCATCTTTAATCTTTAATTAAGCCGAGATTTTAAAGGAACTACAGTAATCACCGCAAATCGGTGCTCAGTCAACTTTATTATTGCACATACAAAATGCTATTAGCGGACAATCAAATCTTGCATAAAATACAAAATAACGACAAATCATGTATTTTTTGTTATAGAATATTCTTCTTTTTCTTTACATCTCAAGTGCCTTCTGTTGCAACTACAGCAACTGATGTCGCCTAATTTTGTTGCCGTTTCTCTTTTTGTTTCTCAGAATATTTTTAATTTAATATGTTTTGTGTTGTTTCATTTATTTCACATTATTGTTTTTCTTACTGACATTTCTCTTTTTACCAATTTATGACATTCTGCACCCATTTATTGTATTTTCATTATTTTCTAATTATTCGTTTTCCTTTTTTTAATACCCCCGTATTTGACAATTACATTATATTACTGTGTTCATTCTTCCTTATTATTTGCGTCCTCATTGCGAAGGCGGTGATGGCTAAAATTGGGTGCTTCATTTAGTTGAATTTTGCATCGAACTATAACCCTATTTTATCTATACATGTACCCGAATTACAGATCTACCTATGTTGATCGTGAGATGAAACGCACTATGAATTTGATATTATTTATTTGCGAAATGACTATGTATTTATGTATACAATTGGAACAAACGATTTTATCTGTCTATTTGCATTATTTTAAAATCTCTAAAATAAATAAATATTTTTTGTTATTTACTAGCTACTTAAAATTACTTAAATACATAAATTGTGCCTTAGTACAATCTATAATTACCTATTGTATCCCTATCTGGGGTGGAGCATCTAAAGAAAAAATTTTGGAAGTAGAAAGAGCACAACGGCTACTACTAAAGGTTATGTCCTTTAAGAAAATTAGATTTCCCACTGAGCAACTTTATCAATTGAACGATTTACTAACAGTGAGTAAACTGTATATTTTGTCTACTGTACTCAGAAGACACAGATACTTAAACTATGATCCAGGCTTGCTAATCAGAAGACGAGCACATATTGTTAATCCCCAAAAACATGTAAAACGTACTTTGCTAGTAGACAATATTATACAATGTCAGGACACTTGTATAACAACACAAATAAAATATTGAATATTTATCCAGAGACCTATCGCAATTGTGTTGTGGCAGTAACGGATTTTTTGAGAGGGCTAAATTATGAGAGGACGTAAGAAATGCTGAATACCTTAAAATGTTAATCCTTATATAAATATGTATTATATTATATCTTTACACACAGACACATACACACACACACACACACACTATACATAAGTAACATACTTGTTTTAAGATTAATTTACCTGTCAATTTAATTTCAATGTTAATTTTTTTTTTCTTTTAACATAATGTAAGATATAGAAGAGCGGGGCCCTCTGGCACAAGTATTGTTATACTTGTGCCAGAGGGCCCAATAAGGCCCCAACCCCTATGTTTTTAGTCATTGAGTAATTAGAAAGAAATATTTTTTTTTTATTATTACTAGCTGACCCGGTAACGCGTTGCTATGGTAACGCGTATACAACGTAAAAATGGCGGAAAAAAGGGCGGACAGACAAACACACAAACAACAAATTTGTGTTCTTAGATTATAGATTTCTGCTAAATAAACTCTGGCGCGCTATTGGTCAAGCAGATATTGAGGAATTCATAATTCATGGAAATTTATGATGACATTTAATGCACTTTACGAAAATATAGAAGTCTAAAACGTTAATAGAAAACATTTTCAAAAATTTTAATATAAAAGTAAATAATATTAATTTTCTATCACTAAACAAGTCTTTATATTGCATTGTTAAACTTATGTATTCTACATCAGTGTGTAATGGAATCTTGAAAGACCTATTTTAGACTCATGAACGTTCTGACAATAACATGTATATCCACTCTTGAAGCTAATAAAATTTAACAGAATATTACCAAGATTAAATACATATCCTTACTACATCACATTTTTATATACACTAATATTATAAAGAGGATTTTTTTGTATTTTTGTATGTTTGTTATGAATCAACTCAAAAAGTACTAAACCGATTTCGAAAATTCTTTCACCATTAGAAAGCTACATTCACGCTGAGTAACATAGGCTATATGGCTATATATAGGCTAGTATATAATGCTAGAAAAAATTTAAAGAATTTTGTCCACCCGTGCGAAACAATGTAGAGTTCAATCTAGACTTGATATTCTATTATAATAAATCACAAGAGTAATAAAGAAAGTTTGATTCATATAAGCTCATTAGCTCAATAAATAAATAATTATCATATATAACCATTTTAAGTCATCTTATGATTAAGGGTCATCCATTACAGTTGTCACATGTAATGCACACCACGTTTATTAAACGCGCCTTCACCACGCTTGCAACCTGCGAAAATTCACTCGCTTGAATTGCTATAGACTTGATAATAATTCGCGTTTGTATCTTTACAAAAGCGTTATTTATGCGAAATAATTACTCGCTGGAAGAAAAAAAACGCGCTGCCGGCCGAAGTGCTTTTGAAGCACGTTTCCAAAACGCACGTCCCCAGTGCGTTTAAAAAACGTGGTGTGCGCAGTCCCTATAACATGTTACAATGCAATATTTTAACATATATGGACTTGGAAGTTTGTATGAAACGTGATACGGCGGTAATGCTCTTAACTATTAGCGAAGTCCCCGTTCCCCGAACTTTACAATGAAAAAAAATATATAAACCTTTTTATATAAAAATGCAAGGTCAAAAATCAAGACATTCAATAAATTACTTTTAAAATTTTGCAGACACAAACTAAGAAGCAAAGCAATTCACTAGGTTATATAGGACTTATACGCTTCCGATATAGTATGTCAGGCTCACTGTCATACTATCTGCAAAAACATCAATCCTTCCAAGGGTATTGTAAAATGTGACTAATGATACTGGAGATCACTATACAGCTACCGTAGACCAGAAAATGGGTAGCAGCCTTTTAGAAGTTGTGGTCATTACCTCCAACCCACCCACCAAGCGTGGAAATTGAAAATACCGTTCATTTTTGGGAGAGGCTTCCTAACCCCAACGTCCTAATGAAAGTACCAGCTTGGATGGTGTGTATAAAAGATTACCTTCATTGAAACTTATAAGTCATCGTCAGCTCCAAGTTATTAAGTAACTTGATGGAAGCGCTTCATTATCTCTTGCGGAATATTCTGTTTTGCTTAAGTTATAATATAACCATCCAATACGTTATCAAGTTGGATACGGTAAGGGAAATGCATTACAGTTGCAGAGTGAAGTCGAGTCAGTAAGTAAGTAGTAATAGTATGGTTTATTGCTTAAGAATCAGCGATAATCAGCGGTACTCGCTACGCTCGTGGTTCAATCTTAGAATTCTTCACTGGCTCAGGTTTCAATAGAGGTAACTTGCGTCAAATCTCAACTTTGCAACCTTGCATAACAAATACAAGCCCGGGGACAAAGACAATTATCCACGATGGAACGAGCTAACCCAGAAGGTGTCTATTCACCCTGGCTTTAAAAACGGACGAGTTATAAGTACTTGGAAAAACTTGGAGAGAGTTCCACGCCTTTGCTGTGCTCATTATAAATGACGTTGATTATCCGTGAAATATTCTTCTTATTTATTATATCTTTTAACTTGGCCCATACTTTGCACATAAAACATTTAAGGACAGCTGCTATTGGCGGAACGCTTACGGTAATTAGTTGCAGCTCGAAAGTGTGAAGCGAGTACTAATCCTACCTCACTATCGTTATCAATAAGACACCTGTACTAACCCAGAGATTATTTATGTAGCAGTACAGTTTGTGAATGTCCTTGAACCAGTTCTGCCAATGTTTTTCTTTATATTTAAATGGGGTTTTGAAATAAAGATAGTTAGGGCATCATAACATTAGAAATGTATACATTGAAATATAACAAATAAATTGAAAAATAAGTCACATTTACCAAACTATTGTGCTCGATTCCTAATTACTGGCAACTTCGCCATTTTTTATGTTTTTCATTGTTACTTTTTAGACATAATGCAAAACAAAGGCAACAACACGTCAACCTACCGAATATTATGTTTATTTTAATGTGAATTTCACTACCCTGTTTTTTAATTTCTTTAAAAAAGTTGGATTGTGTTATTACCTCCTTGAACTTAAAAGGGCGTGAAGCAACACTTTCCACTGTTTTAATTCACTTCCCAACACTCGTGCATGCTCACGAACACTTAATAGTTAAAAACCTATTACTAATATCTACTGCAAAACAAAACGACCAAAACTACTAAAGTGACGCTTAACGTTCCCGCCAAAAAATCCATTCTATTTCTTTTTATAAACTGTTTGTTTTTCTATGTCCATTGTAGGTACGGAATTTCGCCAACACTGGCAGAATTGTCGAAGTCGTCACGTTTTCTCTTTGTAAAAAATAGAATAGAAATACTTGGAATTTTTGTAAAAAAAATACAGACTATTTGCCCACTGATCTGTCGTTGATAACAATTAATATTTTATGTTGTGTTGATTGAAGTGGATATTCATTATCATTTCAACCACAAGACATCCACTGTTGAAAGACGCTTTACACTATAATAAGGGATTATGACAAATTTCCACACTATAATTTGGACAAGACAACACTGCTGCCCCAATTGCTGGGGAAAATGGCTGTTTCATCTTAATTGATTATCCAAACATTAGTATAAAAAGTTTCTTTCGAACACGAGAGGATGTTCCCCTCATTGATGAGACTACGCTGGCCTACAGAGTAAAAATAGAAAGGTCAACGGATGTTCACAAGGGTCGGTAGCTCTATTGGGAGAGCATTGGACCGGATATCCAAAGGTTGTGGGTTCGATTTCCGGCTGAAAATAACTTGTAAGCCGAATCGATTATATTTAGTATTTTTCTATTAAAATAATTTGTTGTGTGAAAGCTTAGTGCTAATCTACTCTATCTGGCCTTTAAAACCATAAAAAACATCAACGTGTTGGTGGGTTTAGCAGCGGCATGATGCAGAAATATTTGTTAATGTTGAAAATAACAAAAATTGTGTTAGTACCTATCAGATTTTATTTTCGGTTCATAAGTGATTAGTCGTTTCTTTCGCCAATTCTTCTCGTAAGGGCCTCCCAATTTCCCAACTGGTAGTGGACTCAGTAGTATACAATGTAATCGTAGTGAGAATTTAATAACTAAATAAAATGTAAAAATAAAACAAACAAAAAAAAAAGGCTTAAAAACAATTTTAAGCCGATTAAAATATTGTGAAAGTAGTAGAAAATACATGACAACCATTATCTTAGTCATCCTGTGATCACGAAAACGTCAGGATCAAATATAAAATAAAATATGCGCAAAATCCGTAAAAAAATGTGTTTTATTCAAATGCGTAATGTGCGCGGAAGTGTAAGAACTAAAAAGTGATTAGTTTTAAGCTTTGCCACTTAAAGCAATGAATTCTTTTTTCTTCTTTCATATTTTTTATACAATTTCCAAGAACAATACTAGAATATCTCGCCATACAATTGCCAATCACTCATAAAATTCTTATTAGTCGTAAAGACAGATTTACCTTTACCACGATACTGTTATCTGTCTAATATCGTAAATTCACATCGTAAAAGTGCTGTTATCCCCTTGTAAAACCTTAAAGTTTTGTAGATACTACCCAAAAGCAATATTATACTTCTGCAATTTGTTTTTCAAATACAATTTGAACTTTAAAGTCGATGAAAAGTTTGTGAAAATAAATTATCTTTTGATATGTTTACGAGGAACTGGAAGTTAAATGAATATAGTAATAGTAAAGTTGGAATGCCTTGCTTCCGGGAAACCGCAGACCGGGTAACGGCTAAGTGAAAGGAGTTAAATAGCCTTGCACCAAGAAAGACTTGCATAGAAAACTTAAATTTCGACGATGCGTTTGCGAAGTGGCGTGTGGACCAGGGGCGTAGTATCAATGATACGGGGCTCTCGGGCTACAGACCCCCAAACTGTGTAAGCAAAAATAAGTAAAATGACAATTATTCTCGTGCTTCCCGGGAAAAAACATATAAAAAACTACCATACGCGCCTTTGTTTTCAATTCAAGCTTTCACTTCAAAAATGACAAATGTCAAAAAAAGCAATCCCTTTTGTCCAGGGTTAAGCGTGCGCCCAATAGTTGGCAACATCCTACATCACGAGGAAATCCCGCAATAACCAATGTACATTGACAAACCAAACCATGGAGAGCAATAATTACGCTTTTTCTTTCATTTCGGTTCAAACGTTATTGCATAATAATACAATACAATCTCTTTGTGACCTAAGTAATACGTTCGAAGTATAACAACTGGAGAAACTCCTACCTTCTTCAAACGAAGTGATAAAAAATGCTTCCGGACAACTGTCGGCTAAATACAGTAAAGATATCTTAGTTAATCTTTATGAACATTTAATTACTTTGAAAACATTCTTGAAATCTAAAATTCTAAAAATTCATTCCATTAATGAATTCATGAAATTATTGCTGATAAAATTCAATAGCCTTACGTCCAGTTTTCCGGAGGCAATAACGCAACAGCTGAAAGAAGTTTATCAAAATTGAAACTGATAGAATATTACCTAAGGACTTCGATGGGGCAGGAACGGCTATCAGACTTGTCACTATTGTCTATAGAGGCAGAAATTTAAAAAAACTGAAATCGTCTTCAGCTATAGATGATTTAATAAATCAATTTGCTGAAAAAAGGCCAAGAAAAGTGTAAAAATTAATTTGAATTGTTTGGTCAATTTCTATGGGGAAGCGATAACTTATATTGAAATCAATAAATATGCTTAATTAAATGCAAGCATTTTTGTTTCTCTTGTGAGACATCTTTATTCTTCATTTTAGGCCCCCAACTAATTTTGATACGGGGCCCCTCCAAGGCCCGCCACGCCACTGGTGTGAACGAAAGCTTAGCAAATTTACTCGTATCAAATTAACTCAGTTGATATCAAACTCTGTGTGCGGAACTTTAAGCTGGAGAGGGAATGAAGAAATTAAACAGTTTTGAATAGGTTGATGTGCTGTTGACATTCTGATTTAATCTTACAAAGTTTATTTTAATTTATTAAGATTATTTATTTTACGATTAACATAGATTCAAAGTAGTATTCAATATTCTCCACAGAATCTTTGACTTGTAATTACATATCAAACCAAAACATTTCGTTTGGATGGACAAATAGAGAAGTTTTAACGCCTGCATGTTTTACTGAGCAAATACGCATAAGTATACCTTTTTGTTGTAATTATTTCGCGCGCTTTTTGCGTACCGCAATCCCTAATTTGGGACAAGAGGGATAGTAGGGTAAAACAGCGATAGCTACCATTATTATTTCTCGAATATCACTTAGAATATATTGTGTAATTATTATGAGTATGACCGTGTAGTGTCCGGCAGAATAACATCAACCCTCACACTTAAGGGTACCGTAAAAGGCGACTAATACTAGAGTTAATCATCTTACCTCTCTAGAACACAAATTGGCAGCAGACGTTTGCTAAATTATAATTTTTATGCGACCTCCAACCAACCACGATTATGGCAAAAACCCTATTCTGTTTTCTTTTTCTTTGTTATTTCTCAATGCACGAATATACTCGCACAGGATTACTTAAGAATTTTTTTTTTTAAATACTATGATTATTGTGAGATCAATCAAGTGAAATAGTACAATTTTATTGCATTTTGACGTGATAACGTCTTATAAATCGATGAACACCGGTTGCTTGCACAAAAAAGTGTAACGTTCCGCCTGAGCCGAGCTGCAAGCGAGAGCGCGGTACAGGCGATAGAGAGGCACGATCTGCCTAAGCGTTCGACTTGTGGCGCATCTGTCTCTTTTCCACTTCATGGAATGAAAAGTTAATGTGGTTTTCATTGTTTATTGCAACAACTTAATATTTATTTATCGAAAAAAGCATTATTATTATTTTCAATTAACTCCTTTGTATTATATTATACAAAACTAGCTGTTGCCCGCGACTTCGTCCACGCGTATTGATTTTATCACGCGGTTAACTGTTATACAGCGAAAATAAATAAAACAAAAATACAAAGTTTGGATTAATGCGTAAATCGTAGATCGTAGAAATGATTTGTTATTTGATTTTGTTCACCATATACGGAAAAGATAAGTTCTTCACTTGGATTAACAGTGTGGCATAGATTTTCAAATAAAACAATTTGCCCTTCATCTTTCGGATATGTCCCTTTGCCAATTTTTAGCAATAAATCAGAAAAATCCTGCGTATTTGTGTTGCCTCCTGTTTGCGCCCTCATGTTCAGTGGCGGATTTACCAGGAAGCAAAGGAAGCAATTGCTTGGGGCCCCGCTTGGAGGGGCCCCAAGCAATTGCATTAAAAAAGGCAACGAGTCTCGTAAGACATTCGTTGATTTGTATCAAATCATTTTCAAAGATGAATTGTTTTCTGCGTTTCCGAATGTTGAATGCCTCATCCGGCTATTTCTAACAAATAGTACAGGCGATAGATCGTTCAGCGCCTTGAAACGCGTCAAAAATTATTTACGCTCATCGATGGGCCAAGAAAAAGTCAGTGATTTAAGCCTACTGTTTATCGAAAAAAACAAGCTTCGAGAACTTGACTTTGATGATATTATTTATCAATTTGCGACTGAAAAAAGTAGAAAAAAGTCGTAATGAAGATGGTTCAAATAATATATTGATTTTGCAAAATTGATCTGTTTTTTGTTATTTAAAAAGAAGAGGGGGGGAGGGGGTTATATTAAAACGAGGGCCTCAAAAAGCAGTTATTGCTTGGGGCCCCGTCTGAGGTAAATCCGGCATTGCTCATGTTCATTGTTAAGTGCATCCTTGTGACGTGCCTCCAAAGGCTTGAGCACTTTAAGCATGCTCTTATCTCGTCGGTTTTTGTTCCCCGTTGTACTACTGGCAATGTTTGTCTAAAATCCCCACAAAACAGCATCATTATCCCACCCACAGATTGGTCATTTTGACAGATAACTTTGAGTGTTCCATCAACTGCTTCTACTGTTTTTCGGTGTGCCATAGTGCACTCGTCCCAGAAAATTAAACAGCAATCGCGTAAAACCTTCGCTTTATCACTGCTTCTAGAGATACCACATACAGTATGTTCACTTAAGTCCAAATCTATGGGAATTTTAAACATCATATGAGCAGTTTTAGCGCTCGGTAACAAAGTGGCTGCTATTTCAGACGACGCCACAGCAAGAGCTATTTTGGCTTTAGCTCGTAATTGTGCGAAGATTATTTTAGTGAGAAAGGTTTTTCCCGTACCACCAGGTGCATCTAGAAATATAATTTCTCCTATGGCATTGTCAATACTGTGACATACACGGTCGAATACAGTGCGCTGTTCTACAGTATGACTGTGGACTCCGGTTCGTAAAGTTTCAGCTAGTTCAGCTGGATCATAATTTGTTTCCGCAGCGTATTCTCTACTAATACGTTCCCCTTATATGGTCAGTGCTGGCAAACCATAATGAGGAAGAGAATCACCACCCATAGATGTAACTAAATCTTGTAAAGCTACTAGGCATTTATTGAAAGCAATATCTCGTAATCTGTGGTTAGGGTCACCGTCATATTTTGTCTTGTAATCCTAAAAAAGTCTTCCACTAATCTTACATGATATTTTTGCCACAATTTCTCAGCACTCGAAAAAACACATAATACCAGTAATACAGCAAATAAATGACGCAAGCGGTGTGGACTATCACTGAAGCATGCATAGGCTAGGGCGTCATCGCAATACTGGTCATCGTCGAGTTAATGTCGGGCTGTTCAAGTTCAGCCGGCCAAGTGTGTGTCAGGCCACGCATTGAATAGGGATCCGTAGCAATTTTTTTTCCCGCTGAATCCCGTCACTTTTATTGGATTTATACTAAATTCGAGCGGTAATATAAAGTATCAGCATAAGGTGAGTACATGTAAGTTGTGTGTATTAAAATGTCTAAGCTACTATGGTTTTTAACTATCCCACGGGAACCCTTTAATTTTCCGGAATGAAAATTATCTCAGATGTTGACCAGGGATATAAGGTATTACCATGCAAAATTTCATTGAAATCGGACCAGCCATTTCGGAGATTAGTCCGTGCAAACAGATAAACAGACAAACAGACAGAGAAACAATTTTTTTTTCTAAAATAAAAGTAGCCTAAGTTCCTCTTTATTATATCAGCTACCTGCCAATAAAAGTCCCGTCAAAATCGGTCCAGCCATTTCATAGATTAGCCGAAACAAACAGACAGACAGACAAAAATTGTAAAAAATGTTATTTTGGTGTATGTACCGTATATATATTCATATGCATGTAGTAAAAAACGGTTATTTCAATATAACAAAGAGACACTCCAATTTTATTTATATGTATAGATTCATCAAAATACAAATTTAATGTTAGATCTTCATTTTATTGCACATCATTTAAGAGCAGCTTGACTGAATTGGTTTTTTTCAATGTTACGAATATTATGAACATGTATAGATGTATACATAAAATAAAGGTAGCCTAAGTTACTCCTAATTACATCAGCTACCTGCCAATAAAAGTCCCGTCAAAATCGGTCCAGCCATTTCAGAGATTAGCCAGAACAAACAGACAGACAAAAATTGTAAAAAATGTTATTTTGGTGTATGTACCGTACATATATCCATATGCATGTAGTTAAAAACGGTTATTTCAATATTACAAACAGACACACCAATTTTATTTATATGTATAGATAATGGTAATTCAGTGATAATAATTAAATTCATAAAAGTATGCAATTTCTCATCAATGTTTTCTTTGTAAACTGAGTTTCCGACAACCATTTTTTTAATTAACAAATCAACAACCAAGTACACAAAAAGTAAAGAGTAGGAGTAGTTCTTAACTTTTATAAATTATTTGGTCTCTAACAGTTCCCAAATGTACAAAAGTCAGTCTTAAATTGAATAACAAATAATTCGTATAATTAAATCAACAAACTGGTTACATATTTAGATAACTACTTTTGCTATCAATGTAAATTAAAAATTCTTTTTCTTCATAAAACCGGCGACCGTTTGGTGCATCGGTAGCGATCCTGCCTTTTGCACTGACGGTCCTGGGTGCTGTGATCGAGATCACGGTTTAGAAGCTACTGCCACGGGAGGACGCGTCATTCGCCCGTTAGTGTATGAATGCAAACCTGTAATTAAATTAGTATAAAATCGCAGCTGGCACTTCCATATTCGCATTTACTGAAAGTAAATTTGAATCAAATATATACAGTTTTTTAATAATACGTAAATCTTTAATACAAAGTTGTCTAAAACGGAACTTATTTACATATAACTTAATCAAATATGTTTTCGTGTTTGTGTGTCTGTCTGGGTCGCCTACTTATGAATATTAATATTATAGCTTTATAAATATTAGACAGCATCGCATTCAGAATAATGAACCCAAAGTAACTTAACCACTTGTCGTATAGAATTCAGCAACAACAACTGGAACACAACACCCAGACGCAAGTCAATGTAGAAAAGTTCGTTTTTTTCATTGACCCGGCCGGGAATCGAACCAGGGACCTCGGAGTGTGTTGTCTATTTTTTTTTATTTACCTCTTTAAGTGCAAACCGAACGGAGTGTCTCAAATCGAGAACATTTTTTTCCATATTTTATTTACTTTACTCATTACAGGTATGTTTCAGCATTATAAATAAAAATGCAGTACAAATACATTTGAATAGAAAATAAAAATAGGTACGCTAAAAAATTTCTTTACATGTCATTTAAAAGAAACAAACAAATTTAATCCACTGAATCTGATAAAGAATGCAAACGAAACGCGATATATAGGCGTCGTTTTGTTTTTCATGTGACAATAAATTTGGCGGTACAAGTGCAGGACTTCACCCCCCTTCCGCCCCCTTTGGGGATATACTGCGGCCATTACTGGAATTATCGTAAGAACGCCCCGTCTTTATCCAAATCTTGGGGATGTAGAACGAAAATGCTGTGCATTTGATATCTTAAGTATAGAAATGTATAAATAAATAGGTTGACACAAAACATACCAGTATATTGACTTATTTTCTAATAAAATGTATCTTATAAGATAGCATTGAACAATATAAAAATCATTAATTAAATGGCTGTTTAATCTTAATCGATTGTCAAACATTTGTAAAAATGTTTCTTTCAAATGCGAGGATTTTCCTCTCATTAATGAAGCAGCGATGGCCTACAGCGTAAAATATTAAATAATACACACCAGAAAACTTCGACGAGTGCTCACAATGCTCGGTAGCTCAATTGGGAGAAGTCGTGACAAAAATGTATCAGTAAACAGATTGGGATATTTGCATCTGGAACAGTACAAATTTCCGAATCAGTGATATGTTTCATTTGGAACATCGTTTCATCAAAATGGAAATGTCTATCATTGGGTTTCTTTCACGCGGAAATTTTTATCAGACTCGATATTTGTTTGAGATTTGTTTGTATATCAACACTGGCGGCCCGTCCCAGCTTTGCACGGGTGGACGAAATTCAAAAAAATTTTCTAGCATTAAATATAGCCTATGTTACTCAGCGTGAATGTAGCTTTCTAATGGTGAAAGAATTTTTTAAATCAGCTTAGTAGTTTTTGAGTTTATTCATTGCAAACATACAAAAATACAAATCTTTTGTCTTTATAATATAAGTTTAGATATATAAGAAAAGGTAAATTTCCTTTAACTTTAGACTGACAGCTAGTATTATTTATTAAAAATATGCAACTGGCTTATAAAAAATCAATTTTATAGACAATGATTATCATATTATGTACGAGTATGTACACTCATTTTTTACATATTAAAATTAAAAAAAGTATTTCATACACGTCCCGTAAAGTCACTGTGCGCTGAGTACAACAAACAATAAACAAAATATTGAAAATAAAAATGTATGGGAGAAAATCTATTTTTTTTTTTCTCCGTTCAGTATCAAATTATAGCAAGCAAACCTTATATTCTGGTAAGTACCTATTGTTCTTAATACGATGATTCAAAGTTTAAAATTTCAATTGTTTTTTTTTTTAATTATTATCGATTTTTCAATTATGCTGAATTTAAAATATAATTTCTTAATTATATAAGAATTAAAACATACGCATTCCAGCATTTGTTTCATTTTATTTTAGTAAAATATAGTAATAAAAGTCTTCAACAACAGTCACGTGCTGATTCGTTGCCTATTTGTAACTGACTGAAACGACTCCTGTGATATAAGAATCATTTACCCCCACCACCGGAGACATCGACGACGCTGATTGGCTGTTGAAGATGTGGTACTAATTTTGTCAGTCACTACTTGCGCGCGTGTGTTTGTTATAATTATCTGTGCATGAAACAATTAAAGGAGGTGTGTCGATTCCGGTTCGGCACGTCGGCCGCCACAGTCACATCCAGTGTTCTCCGCTCCGCTCCGACTACAGCGCCCCCTAGTGTGCGCCCGTTCCGCTTAAATTCACTCGCCGTCTCGCTCGTTCGCGCTCCAGTGCGGATTGGCAGCCGCTAGTTGCGAGCCTTCTCGCAACTGCGTGCTCTCGCGACGGTTCGTGTTCGGTTTTTCGGTCGACTTCTTTGTTTCTTTAGGAAACAGACAGGTGTACGTCAGTTACGTCAGCCGTACGATTTCGGCATCGTTAAGGGCTGCTGGCACGAAGCCCCGAACGCCGTTTTCACGGCGGGAGGCCTACTTCGCTACTCCAGCCCTCGCGTTTGAGGCTAGTGGATACCTAACGGTGCCAACGAAGCTAGCCTGAGCGTGTCCCGGTGCGCTCTCCAAGGCCCTTCTGGCCTTGGGAACACCGGAGGTCCGGAGCTCTAGTGCGAAGGACTTGACGGTTATCCACTAGGGATAACTGTCCCCCGTCCCCCCTCCTGCCCCACGGCAGGGGGGCGCAGCGAGTCGTCACTCCAGCCGCAATGGTCGACCTCCTCGGGCGAATCACCGAGGTGATGAAAGCCCATGGGCTTCACCCGTCCCCTCAAGCACTTCAAGCCGTTCAAGCAGTCATCGCGACCGCCAAGCCGGCCTCACCGGAATCCTCGTCCCAGAAGTTCGACGAGATCATGGACGTCGTCACTACTCACGTTGCCACCGCGTCATCGTCAACGAAACGCACCGCGTCTGAGCGCTCCGCGCCGGCCTCAGAAGACGAATACGAGACGGAGTCCGACTCCGCTCAATCTAGTACTCGATCCACCGTCGTGGAGTCCGATAACGACTTCACGCCGGTATCGAATCGTAAAAAGCGTCGCAATAAGCTGCGCAATACCCCCTCCCCGCCCGCGTCGGATAAACCGTCCCCCGCGTCCCCGTCCCCGCGCCCGCGTGCGCACGCTCCGACTACGCCGCCTTCAGCGGCTAGCTCCGCGGCTCCGCCGGAAGACGGCCGCGCCCCTAGACCACCGCCCATTGACCTTCGCGATAAGGCAAAATGGGGCCAGGTGTCTCTCGCTTGTACCACCAACGGGTGGCATTACCTTCGCGCGTCCAACACCGCGAGCGCAATCAAAATTATCGTCGCGGACGTAAATAGTTTCCGCGGCTTAACCGCATACTTAGCGAAAAACGAAATCGCGTACCACACCTTCTCGCTCCCCGAGGAGCGGAAGCTGGTAGGCATCCTGAGGGGGGTTCCTTTCGAACTCCCCAACGAAATGGTCCTCGAGGACCTAGTCAAACAGGGCTTCCCCGTGGAAGCAGTTCATAAGATGTACGCGAAGTCAGGGAAATCCTACCCGCTCGCGTTAGTCAAGATGGCGCCTGGTGCGAGTGCCAGCAACATCTTCCGCGAAGAGCTCACCGTCTGTGGGCTCTCCGGCATTAGGGCTGAAAAGCCACATCGAAGAGCGATGCCCATACAATGTCACCGGTGTCAATTGTATGGCCACGCCGCGGTCAATTGCAGGGCTCCGTATAGGTGCGTTAAGTCCCTTATACCCCACCCTACCCACGAGTGCACTCGCACCCGCGAGTCCACCTCCCCACCGGCGTGTGTGCTGTGTAACCAAGTCGGTCACACAGCAAATTACCGGGGTTGTCCCCGCGCGCCAAAGCCCAAAACCAATCCCAAGTCTCGTACCGCGGCCCCGCAAAGGTCGTGGCGCGCTCCACCTCCTCCTACAGCGGAAAACTTCCCCGCCCTTCCGGCGAGGAAACCAACCGCCACCCCCGCCCGGGGCCCCTCAAAGGCCCCAGCTGTCCCCAAACAAGCGCGGGGCCCCCTCAGGGCCCCAGCGCCGGCTCCTCCTTCCGTACCCCACTGGGGCCCCGCCAGGGCCCCGGTGCCTCCTACTCCCAGCCCACGTGGGGGCCCACCTAAAGGCGCCGGCGCGCCTACAAACGTCAATCTCGCGGACGACTTAACGACCATCCGGTCAGCCTTAGAAGGCATAGACGTGCGCGAAATCACCGTCCTAGCCAGCAAGCTGCGGCAAGCTGGCTCAGCTCAAGCGAGGCTCATAGCGCTCTGTGAGCATTCGCATCTGCTGAGTGCGTTGGAATCTTAAATCCCAACACACTTAACAGTCCGCGTTTACGCAATAGTCTGTCTCCTTCTGAGCTCTATTGCCATCTCCCTCGCTCGTGATACGGCGCCGGTGCCGTTGCGACAAATAGGTTTCGTCCATGAAATCGTCGAACCTAGTTTATATTTGTTTTTGGCATTGTTCGTACTTGATAGCGGACCCAGTCCCGCTTCCCTTGTCCGCACAATGCAGTTTAAATCATAGTATATTTCTCGATCCCAAATCGTACTTAATTCACGCGTAATCCCATGTATTATCTATCTTTTGTTTTATCTCAAATTACGAGCGGCCTTCCGCAACTCGTATATTACATTAGGACACGGACCGCGTCCAATAGGGGCGTGGCCCGTTCTCTCGCGCAGGCGCTAACTTAGTTAGCGCGGCGCTGCGTCGACTCTCATTCCCGAGTGCGATCGCTTCTATAAAGCCTGTATAGCCTTCCCGGCTAATGGCACCTACTTCAGGTGGTGTTTAGTCAGTACGAGTCTGACATAACCTCTCGGCCGGCCGATGTATCCATGTAGGATTCACCACCTCCCTACCTCGCGTCCGTGGGGAAAAAAAAAAAAAAAAAAAAAAAAAAACAATTAAAGGCACTTGTTTCTCAACCCTTGAGGAAGCAACATATCTAATTATCCGTGCTGTGTGAAAGTTTAGTGAGTTTCGTTATGGCTGCATTTGTAACAAACTTGGACATCTTTATGTTCCTCCGTGTTGAAGGAGATATGAAAAATTGGGCACGACTCTATGAAGCTATTATTCTACATATCCCAGTTGAAACATGTTCACAAGATTTAGAAATAATCAAGACCTTTTTGAAGAACTACGTCAGTAATATCAATCGCAGATGGACAAGTGCTTCTAGAAATCAGAAAACTTTCATGAATAGACATGCTGCGTGGTTATAATCAAATATTAGTTGGCCAAATTGCACTACTGTTAATTTATCCGAGATTTTTCAAGCCCAAGATGAAGTTATCGAAAACATATCGTCAGACAATACTTCATTTGACATCGATACTACAACAGCTGTGATTCCGTCGACATCTAGTACAACAACTGTGGGCACATCTACCGAAGTTCAGATTAGGAAGCCTTTTGTTGACCTCAGCAACAAACAGAAGAAAAGACGTTCAGAGTCTCTTTTGGACTATTCGCCGGAAGAACTTACTTTTGCATTAGTCGAAAGACTTAGGATAGACAAGAAGAATGACTTAGCTCGTGTTATTGACCATATAACGAAGAACCCTGATAGTGTTGCTATCGTTCAAGCCACATTGTTTAAGAAAAATACGAAAAAAACTTTTGATGGAGATTAAGCTCTTGGTCTTTATACATCATTGAACCTGTCAAAATGGAAATACTTGTGTTTAAGGAAAGCGCTGTTAGATTGTGAAGTTCCAGTGTTACCATCGTATCACAAACTGCTTGAAGTTAAAAATAGATGCTATCCTCATGATTTAGAAATTACTGAGAGAGGAGCCAGAGTGAAGCTTCAAGCCCTATTGGATCTGACAGTCCAGAAGATTCTTCAAATTACTGGTACCCAGATTGATTCGTCAACTGAAGGATTGAAGTTAATTAGTAAATGGGGTTTTGATGGTGCTTCTTCACAAAGTACCTACAAGCAAAGGAGTGAAGATGTAGACTTCAGTGATTCATCGGTTTTCATGTCAAGTCTTGTCCCTCTTAAATTAGTTTCTAATAATAGCACCATATGGGAAAACCCAACACCGATGTTCGAGGAGCGAGGGTTGTTGGTGATAAAATGTTAAATGAGAACTAAGTAAAGTTAATGTTAAAATAATATAATGTTCTGTCACAACGTAACAACTGTTATAAAAAATGTTAATGAGTAAGTATACGCGACCCGTACTAGTCCGCGGAAATATACATACTAAATTTAAAACTATGTCATTCGATGCAAGCGCATCGAACCGACGTCACATGCTGTGTTTGGGACATACATATGTCTCAAACATCTTGCCAAGGGAAGCAATGACAAAGATTACTAATTCTAACTTAAAAATGTTATATACAACGTAAGAAAGATTCATTGATAAATAAAAATGTATAACGTAACTTAATTCAAATAAAACTGTTCTTAAAAAATACATGTCAAATGACAACATAAAAAATTATAATAATTAATAAATAACTAAGTATATCATAATAATTAAAATTATAAAGTTTAATTGATAGAGTCATTAGATTACTAAATTATATTTTATTCACTTAATGTTTGTTATCTCACAACGAAAGGGGTTGTGGCCCTTTCTATATAACGTGGCACACTTTCACTTTGAACACTGTACACTACTAGATCACTATGTTCACTTATATTCACTGACACATCACTCGGCGGAACGGCAGAGCGCGCGGCGGGCCGCGGGCCAGCAGCGTCCAGGGCCGGCCGCAGCTCCAGCTCCAGCGGCGCGGGCGCTGCCATGGCGCGCCAGCGACGGCGCACGCGACGGCACCCGTAGATCGAAGCCGCCACCACTGCCATCGCCACTATGCCGTATATAAGCGTGTAGTGGTGCAGATCATGAACAGAAATACTCGAAGTCTCCGATAAGGGTTTCTGTTGTTTCAGCATTTTTATCTGTTGTTCTAAATCTACGAACATGTGGTTCGAATCATTAGTATGATGTTCTGTTACTGCTTCGATTGTTAAGTTTATAATATGGTTTATGGGTGCTATGTTGAGGGTTTCAAAAGAATCTTTGGTTTCCATTTTACTTTGTAATTTATTATGGGTGTATATAGTAAAGTTCTCTGTTTTTATTTCGCAGTTATTGTTTTCGTTCACTATATTGGCTCCGCTCAGCTGATGGATTGTAACGCGATCCTCACAGAGAGAACGAACTTGACACTCGCCACAACAAAAATATAAATATTGATTTAATTTGTGTAGAGAAGTCCATTTATTTTGGCAAGGAGTAATTTTAGCTGAGCATTGATATTCTTTGTTATCTGCTCTTAAACACAGATCATTGTCGGTTTTCATTTTGTAAATAGGTGTTTTTAATTGGCATAAGTAAGTCGAGGCGTCTCGAGGCAATACAACAAAATTAAATGAAAATCAAAAGATTTATTTTGTTAAAATAGCCGAAATGCAACTGATTCGCGACGAGTGGAAGATAATCGCATATTATGATTTAAATCCTTACTGGGATAGTACCATGACCTACACTCGATACTATAAATATTTACATAAAATGCCCTTGATAAGTAGAGACAGTTACTATTTGTACAACATTATTCCCGTACCCTATCAAACTGGAAATAAAATGTTAAAAATAACTCCAATTGAAGAATACGTTGCCATTAACTTACATAAGGACTCTTACTTACCGGTAACTAGAACAGAGTGGGAGCACTGTTTGCCTCGAGACGCCTCGACTTACTTATGCCAATTAAAAACACCTATTTACAAAATGAAAACCGACAATGATCTGTGTTTAAGAGCAGATAACAAAGAATATCAATGCTCAGCTAAAATTACTCCTTGCCAAAATAAATGGACTTCTCTACACAAATTAAATCAATATTTATATTTTTGTTGTGGCGAGTGTCAAGTTCGTTCTCTCTGTGAGGATCGCGTTACAATCCATCAGCTGAGCGGAGCCAATATAGTGAACGAAAACAATAACTGCGAAATAAAAACAGAGAACTTTACTATATACACCCATAATAAATTACAAAGTAAAATGGAAACCAAAGATTCTTTTGAAACCCTCAACATAGCACCCATAAACCATATTATAAACTTAACAATCGAAGCAGTAACAGAACATCATACTAATGATTCGAACCACATGTTCGTAGATTTAGAACAACAGATAAAAATGCTGAAACAACAGAAACCCTTATCGGAGACTTCGAGTATTTCTGTTCATGATCTGCACCACTACACGCTTATATACGGCATAGTGGCGATGGCAGTGGTGGCGGCTTCGATCTACGGGTGCCGTCGCGTGCGCCGTCGCTGGCGCGCCATGGCAGCGCCCGCGCCGCTGGAGCTGGAGCTGCGGCCGGCCCTGGACGCTGCTGGCCCGCGGCCCGCCGCGCGCTCTGCCGTTCCGCCGAGTGATGTGTCAGTGAATATAAGTGAACATAGTGATCTAGTAGTGTACAGTGTTCAAAGTGAAAGTGTGCCACGTTATATAGAAAGGGCCACAACCCCTTTCGTTGTGAGATAACAAACATTAAGTGAATAAAATATAATTTAGTAATCTAATGACTCTATCAATTAAACTTTATAATTTTAATTATTATGATATACTTAGTTATTTATTAATTATTATAATTTTTTATGTTGTCATTTGACATGTATTTTTTAAGAACAGTTTTATTTGAATTAAGTTACGTTATACATTTTTAAGTTAGAATTAGTAATCTTTGTCATTGCTTCCCTTGGCAAGATGTTTGAGACATATGTATGTCCCAAACACAGCATGTGACGTCGGTTCGATGCGCTTGCATCGAATGACATAGTTTTAAATTTAGTATGTATATTTCCGCGGACTAGTACGGGTCGCGTATACTTACTCATTAACATTTTTTATAACAGTTGTTACGTTGTGACAGAACATTATATTATTTTAACATTAACTTTACTTAGTTCTCATTTAACATTTTATCACCAACAACCCTCGCTCCTCGAACATCGGTGTTGGGTTTTCCCATATGGTGCTATTATTAGAAACTAATTTAAGAGGGACAAGACTTGACATGAAAACCGATGAATCACTGAAGTCTACATCTTCACTCCTTTGCTTGTAGGTACTTTGTGAAGAAGCACCATCAAAACCCCATTTACTAATTAACTTCAATCCTTCAGTTGACGAATCAATCTGGGTACCAGTAATTTGAAGAATCTTCTGGACTGTCAGATCCAATAGGGCTTGAAGCTTCACTCTGGCTCCTCTCTCAGTAATTTCTAAATCATGAGGATAGCATCTATTTTTAACTTCAAGCAGTTTGTGATACGATGGTAACACTGGAACTTCACAATCTAACAGCGCTTTCCTTAAACACAAGTATTTCCATTTTGACAGGTTCAATGATGTATAAAGACCAAGAGCTTAATCTCCATCAAAAGTTTTTTTCGTATTTTTCTTAAACAATGTGGCTTGAACGATAGCAACACTATCAGGGTTCTTCGTTATATGGTCAATAACACGAGCTAAGTCATTCTTCTTGTCTATCCTAAGTCTTTCGACTAATGCAAAAGTAAGTTCTTCCGGCGAATAGTCCAAAAGAGACTCTGAACGTCTTTTCTTCTGTTTGTTGCTGAGGTCAACAAAAGGCTTCCTAATCTGAACTTCGGTAGATGTGCCCACAGTTGTTGTACTAGATGTCGACGGAATCACAGCTGTTGTAGTATCGATGTCAAATGAAGTATTGTCTGACGATATGTTTTCGATAACTTCATCTTGGGCTTGAAAAATCTCGGATAAATTAACAGTAGTGCAATTTGGCCAACTAATATTTGATTATAACCACGCAGCATGTCTATTCATGAAAGTTTTCTGATTTCTAGAAGCACTTGTCCATCTGCGATTGATATTACTGACGTAGTTCTTCAAAAAGGTCTTGATTATTTCTAAATCTTGTGAACATGTTTCAACTGGGATATGTAGAATAATAGCTTCATAGAGTCGTGCCCAATTTTTCATATCTCCTTCAACACGGAGGAACATAAAGATGTCCAAGTTTGTTACAAATGCAGCCATAACGAAACTCACTAAACTTTCACACAGCACGGATAATTAGATATGTTGCTTCCTCAAGGGTTGAGAAACAAGTGCCTTTAATTGTTTTTTTTTTTTTTTTTTTTTTTTTTTTCCCCACGGACGCGAGGTAGGGAGGTGGTGAATCCTACATGGATACATCGGCCGGCCGAGAGGTTATGTCAGACTCGTACTGACTAAACACCACCTGAAGTAGGTGCCATTAGCCGGGAAGGCTATACAGGCTTTATAGAAGCGATCGCACTCGGGAATGAGAGTCGACGCAGCGCCGCGCTAACTAAGTTAGCGCCTGCGCGAGAGAACGGGCCACGCCCCTATTGGACGCGGTCCGTGTCCTAATGTAATATACGAGTTGCGGAAGGCCGCTCGTAATTTGAGATAAAACAAAAGATAGATAATACATGGGATTACGCGTGAATTAAGTACGATTTGGGATCGAGAAATATACTATGATTTAAACTGCATTGTGCGGACAAGGGAAGCGGGACTGGGTCCGCTATCAAGTACGAACAATGCCAAAAACAAATATAAACTAGGTTCGACGATTTCATGGACGAAACCTATTTGTCGCAACGGCACCGGCGCCGTATCACGAGCGAGGGAGATGGCAATAGAGCTCAGAAGGAGACAGACTATTGCGTAAACGCGGACTGTTAAGTGTGTTGGGATTTAAGATTCCAACGCACTCAGCAGATGCGAATGCTCACAGAGCGCTATGAGCCTCGCTTGAGCTGAGCCAGCTTGCCGCAGCTTGCTGGCTAGGACGGTGATTTCGCGCACGTCTATGCCTTCTAAGGCTGACCGGATGGTCGTTAAGTCGTCCGCGAGATTGACGTTTGTAGGCGCGCCGGCGCCTTTAGGTGGGCCCCCACGTGGGCTGGGAGTAGGAGGCACCGGGGCCCTGGCGGGGCCCCAGTGGGGTACGGAAGGAGGAGCCGGCGCTGGGGCCCTGAGGGGGCCCCGCGCTTGTTTGGGGACAGCTGGGGCCTTTGAGGGGCCCCGGGCGGGGGTGGCGGTTGGTTTCCTCGCCGGAAGGGCGGGGAAGTTTTCCGCTGTAGGAGGAGGTGGAGCGCGCCACGACCTTTGCGGGGCCGCGGTACGAGACTTGGGATTGGTTTTGGGCTTTGGCGCGCGGGGACAACCCCGGTAATTTGCTGTGTGACCGACTTGGTTACACAGCACACACGCCGGTGGGGAGGTGGACTCGCGGGTGCGAGTGCACTCGTGGGTAGGGTGGGGTATAAGGGACTTAACGCACCTATACGGAGCCCTGCAATTGACCGCGGCGTGGCCATACAATTGACACCGGTGACATTGTATGGGCATCGCTCTTCGATGTGGCTTTTCAGCCCTAATGCCGGAGAGCCCACAGACGGTGAGCTCTTCGCGGAAGATGTTGCTGGCACTCGCACCAGGCGCCATCTTGACTAACGCGAGCGGGTAGGATTTCCCTGACTTCGCGTACATCTTATGAACTGCTTCCACGGGGAAGCCCTGTTTGACTAGGTCCTCGAGGACCATTTCGTTGGGGAGTTCGAAAGGAACCCCCCTCAGGATGCCTACCAGCTTCCGCTCCTCGGGGAGCGAGAAGGTGTGGTACGCGATTTCGTTTTTCGCTAAGTATGCGGTTAAGCCGCGGAAACTATTTACGTCCGCGACGATAATTTTGATTGCGCTCGCGGTGTTGGACGCGCGAAGGTAATGCCACCCGTTGGTGGTACAAGCGAGAGACACCTGGCCCCATTTTGCCTTATCGCGAAGGTCAATGGGCGGTGGTCTAGGGGCGCGGCCGTCTTCCGGCGGAGCCGCGGAGCTAGCCGCTGAAGGCGGCGTAGTCGGAGCGTGCGCACGCGGGCGCGGGGACGGGGACGCGGGGGACGGTTTATCCGACGCGGGCGGGGAGGGGGTATTGCGCAGCTTATTGCGACGCTTTTTACGATTCGATACCGGCGTGAAGTCGTTATCGGACTCCACGACGGTGGATCGAGTACTAGATTGAGCGGAGTCGGACTCCGTCTCGTATTCGTCTTCTGAGGCCGGCGCGGAGCGCTCAGACGCGGTGCGTTTCGTTGACGATGACGCGGTGGCAACGTGAGTAGTGACGACGTCCATGATCTCGTCGAACTTCTGGGACGAGGATTCCGGTGAGGCCGGCTTGGCGGTCGCGATGACTGCTTGAACGGCTTGAAGTGCTTGAGGGGACGGGTGAAGCCCATGGGCTTTCATCACCTCGGTGATTCGCCCGAGGAGGTCGACCATTGCGGCTGGAGTGATGACTCGCTGCGCCCCCCTGCCGTGGGGCAGGAGGGGGGACGGGGGACAGTTATCCCTAGTGGATAACCGTCAAGTCCTTCGCACTAGAGCTCCGGACCTCCGGTGTTCCCAAGGCCAGAAGGGCCTTGGAGAGCGCACCGGGACACGCTCAGGCTAGCTTCGTTGGCACCGTTAGGTATCCACTAGCCTCAAACGCGAGGGCTGGAGTAGCGAAGTAGGCCTCCCGCCGTGAAAACGGCGTTCGGGGCTTCGTGCCAGCAGCCCTTAACGATGCCGAAATCGTACGGCTGACGTAACTGACGTACACCTGTCTGTTTCCTAAAGAAACAAAGAAGTCGACCGAAAAACCGAACACGAACCGTCGCGAGAGCACGCAGTTGCGAGAAGGCTCGCAACTAGCGGCTGCCAATCCGCACTGGAGCGCGAACGAGCGAGACGGCGAGTGAATTTAAGCGGAACGGGCGCACACTAGGGGGCGCTGTAGTCGGAGCGGAGCGGAGAACACTGGATGTGACTGTGGCGGCCGACGTGCCGAACCGGAATCGACACACCTCCTTTAATTGTTTCATGCACAGATAATTATAACAAACACACGCGCGCAAGTAGTGACTGACAAAATTAGTACCACATCTTCAACAGCCAATCAGCGTCGTCGATGTCTCCGGTGGTGGGGGTAAATGATTCTTATATCACAGGAGTCGTTTCAGTCAGTTACAAATAGGCAACGAATCAGCACGTGACTGTTGTTGAAGACTTTTATTACTATATTTTACTAAAATAAAATGAAACAAATGCTGGAATGCGTATGTTTTAATTCTTATATAATTAAGAAATTATATTTTAAATTCAGCATAATTGAAAAATCGATAATAATTAAAAAAAAAAACAATTGAAATTTTAAACTTTGAATCATCGTATTAAGAACAATAGGTACTTACCAGAATATAAGGTTTGCTTGCTATAATTTGATACTGAACGGAGAAAAAAAAAATAGATTTTCTCCCATACATTTTTATTTTCAATATTTTGTTTTGACGTGAAGGAGCAGTTTTTTTTAAAGTTGTAGTAATAAGTATTAATCAGCGTTAAATTTCCTATACGAAACAATTTTTTGTTAAGTTAAATATGCATTTTCGATCCTACGTCCACCTTTTTGAAAATCCGGACCACTGCGCGCCATTGGGGACGCCTTGACTCGCCGGCAGAGCTGCCATTGCCGCCGCGAGGGTAATAACCGTATTTTGCCCTCACGTTAAAAAATATGGACGCAATGGCAGCATCACAACCATTGCACCAACTAATCGTCAATATGATGTTGATATTTTATCAACACTTTCTTTCTGTTATACTGTACGAAAAAAAATTGATTGTCTGTAAAGTCGGTTTACGGACGATAATTTTACGTGATAACGTCATAAGAAAACAGAGATGAAAAATTGAATACTTTTGAGAATTGAATTGATTGTCTTTTATAGTATATTTCATGCATTTTTTCAATGCTATCTTATAAGATAAATATATAATTATCACTGAATTATCATTATTTTGTTTAATACAAAGAAGGAGTTAATTAAAAATTTATTTGCACTCGTTAATTCAAATATTTTTTGTTTATATGAGTCATAATATATTTTTAGTCAAAATTGTAACATATCCTATGATTACTGCACTCGCCGACCGATTCTTCCTTTTTTTAATAATCAGAGAACAAATATATATGAGATCTTTTTTGCCGCAATTGTTGTTGTAATAAACAATGGAAACCACATTAACTTCACTTTATAAACAGTTGAGAAAACAGTTCACGTCAAATTCTTAAAATGCAAGAATTAATTACCTTTTTTGCCGCAATTGTTGTTGTAATAAACAATGGAAACCACATTAACTTCACTTTATAAACAGTTGAGAAAACAGTTCACGTCAAATTCTTAAAATGCAATAATTAATTACCTTTTCTGCCGCAATTGTTTTTGCGATAAACAATGAAAACCATATTAACTTCACTTTATAAACAGTTGAGAAAACAGTTCACGTCAAATTCTTAAAATGCAAGAATTAATTACCTTTTCTGCCGCAATTGTTTTTGCAAAAAACAATGGAAACCATATTAACTTTTCACTTCACTTTATAAACAGTTGACAAAACAGTTCACGTGTAGGTTGTGTGGTGCCGCTGTCTCTCTTCTACTCGAACACATCGGCCGATGCAGTGGAAGAGAGATATATGCGTCAAAAGCCGAACGCTTTGGCCGATCGTGGCTCTCTTTCGCTTGTTCCGCGCTCTCGCTATCAATGACGGAACGTGACAATGAGTCATACTTTTTCGTGCGTGCAGCCGGCGTTCATCAATTTTTAAAACGTTATAACGCCAATAAAATCAACCAGATCGATAGTGTGAAATCCCTTCGATTTAATTTCAACTTAAAGCTCTACACACAAAGTGTTATATCATAAAACACAGTGAAACTCCGTTTTACGATCCGCAATGTTGAGAGCGAACGTTACTGCTTATTAAATGGAATGAAATAACATTTATTTGTGATGTTAAATCACACGTCAAGTACACAATTACATTGAATGATTGACAAGCGAAAAAAATATACATATAACCACAGTAACCGTACACAGCGTGCGATGCCAAAACCTGAAAATAATTGAGCGAAGCTCTCTTGTAGGCAACTCACAAATTTCGCTTGTCTCCCTACTGCTACTTAACGGTTCAACCGATTCGAACGAATTTTGGCATGAACATACATGATTATAACCTGACGGACATAGGCTATGTAAAAAAAAATAGACTATACCATGGAGGAATCCCCGAAAGAAAGATTCAAAAGCTGATCACAGCCAAACCGCGCAGACTACATTGATGAAATTTGGCGCCAAAACTCACAAAGGAAGGTAAGGTAGTGCTTCGCTGAGTATTTGCAAACAGCAGCATGTATTGCAGACCTAGTATATAAAGATAATATACATACCTATGTGATCAAGATATTATGATATACCTCTATAACTGAAGTCTATAATTAGCCTTTTTTAAACAATAAACTGTATTATTCTTTAATTTGAATTCAAACTTGAGCAACCCGATATTACAAAAAAACCTGCAAGACAATAAACCGGTTAGAATAACGGTAAATAAACAACTGAACGCTAGTTAAATAGGTAAAACACTTGTGTTATGGGATTCTAAACGACCCGAGCCAATATCATAAGTTCGTTTACTATATTAATCCGCCGGGGATCGAAGCTGGGACTACGGAGTGACATAACCATGAGAACGGTATGTGAGCTAATCGTCCATGGAGGTCGAATGGCCCCGTAAACCTAAACCTTAATAAATACCGTTTGTCTTGTAGAGAATGCCTATTGGCATTAAGTCTGTCGTTTGTACAATTTTGTACAGTAAGGTATAAATAAGTTACTGTTATGAAGTCAATACCCGAAGCCGGATTAATTTAACGGTTTTCGAGCTCTCATTTAATTCATCGTTACGCTATCAGGCCCGATATGACGAAATCATAATCATATTTATTTAATCTTAACAAATTTATAACAGTAGTACATATCATACAGGGTGCTTGTGATTACAGGTGTACGTTTATGCTATAAATTCACCTTTCAATATATAAAGCCCTATATACTAAAGATTAAAAGTAAATACCTATTGCAGCTTAAACAAAACAAATAGTAATTTAACTCTTGACAATTAGATAAATTATTTGAATAGAAAAAATACTGGGAAAAATCGAATCGGCTTACAAGTGAATTCTCAGGCGGGAATCGAACTAAATTGGGAGAGCATTGGACCGGACTTCCAAAGGTTGCGGGTTCGATTTCCACGACTTAATATAAAAATTTAAAAATATGCAAAAAATATATACAATTATAAAAAAAAATCTTGACAATTATTTCAACTTTTTATCATAAGTATTAATAAGAATCAATAATTATATTTGGCAAAAATGTTTTTTATTCAAAAAATGCGAGAAATGCAATATTACAATGTAAAGTCTGTTCATTCTAACTTGTCCCATCTGGTAAAAAATCTTGGCACAACTTTTTAACAAAATCACCCATTTAAAAATAAAATAATAACAAAGTCAATAATCTATTACAATAAATCGTTATTGTAGACTGAAACCCATTGAATCTAGTTATCAGTTGATTTTTAATGCTGCATTTTCTAAAAAAGGAATGCCAAGATTGTTTACCAAATAGGACAAGTTAGGATGAACAGACTGTGGGTACATTTCAAATATTCTTTCATGTTGTAAAACATTTAACTATAAATTTATTTTTAGTTCATTTTCAAATGTGCTGTCTTATAGGGCTTTGAAATTATTAGGTAGGTGGCTTTATACTTTAATAGCTAGGTTATACGTTTTCTTCTAAAATAAAATAATACTAGATTACTGCACTAAATTATGTTCACGCGACAAGACGCAGAATCGAATCCTACTTGAAATGAATAAAAACAGTATATCAAAATAATAAACTTGCCCACGGATAAAGAAAGCTATCCGAGTGAAGTCATAAAGAAAAAGTCTTTATTCAAGTAAGGCGATACAAAATCCTATTTTGATGGGAATCCGATACGATAAGTTACCAACTTTGGCGACTCAACTTTTCAGCAGCCGCATTACAATGTTCATCGAAGTTTAACGGCAATAGCTATAAATAATGTACCTAACAAATAACTACAAAGGAAAAGGAACTTAAAAGAGCTTATATATGTGTTTTTATTTAATTTTTTGCATTCACAATGCAATATTTGTATAAGATATAAAATACGCGTGTTTAAAAAACAACTACGCCTCCGAACCCTCAGGTGGAACCCACGACCTTTCGCTATCCGGGCGAGTGCTCTGACCGCTGAACTACCGAGACGCTAGCAAACGGGTCGGAATTTACAACCGTATTTCAACTTCTACTATGAGCTAGTAGCGTTCCACCAATGTTGAACGCTAACTACCTTCGGCATCGAAAGTAATATTTTTAAAAATATTTAACAATCGATTAAGATGGAATCAGCTATAATTATGTGTTTTTATTTACACGTTTGCCAGCGTCTCGGTAGCTCAGCGGTCAGAGCACTCGCCTGGATAACGAATGGTCGTGGGTTCGAATCCCTCCTGAGGGCTAGAAGGCGTAGTCGTTTTTAAACACGCGTGTTTTATATCTTATAGAGTTTATATATGTTATATTTTTAGTTTAGATATATATTTATTTGTGATAAAATCCCCCTCCTTCTCGCCCTATGAGGGCCTGCATTACTAAAATGCTAGAATTGCCTAAAGCGAACACCAAATTTTTTCACAACTCTAGAACAAACTTCCTTTAGGCATCCAAGACTGTCCGTCCATCACTTCCTTTATAACCAAAATTAAAGATGACTTTCTAGCACAGTAATCATAGTCTGAACATAACCAACTTACTCACAACCTTTACTATAGTTATCTACTTTATCTATTTCCTTAATGTGTAATTTTATTTATTTATTGTATTTATGTAGTATATAGTAAGTTCCTATTTATGTAGTATATTGACATAGTATAATAGCTTTTTTTTTAGAATTTTGACTGAGATTATAATTTTTTCACTCTTAAGTTGTCCCGCTTCCCTGTTTAATCACCCACATACTCTTTTAGAGATAAGCCCACCATTGCTCACTAATATATGTCAATGTACTGTTTAATTTCTTTATGAGTGAGTAAATAAAAAAGCCTTCCTTCCTCTTCGACAAGAAATCTAGAATCCATCTCAGTGAGGATAATAACCCTGAGGTAACAAACAAGTCTGTCATAATATTCACCGACGGCTCGAAAACCAAGTTGGGGACCAGCGCAGAAGTATTCTTCGAGGAGGACATAAACATCGCCTTCCCCCTGAGCCTGCATAACACCGTCTTCCAAGCGTAGTGCTCGGGCATCACTATAGCAGCAAAGGTGATATCAGCACGGGAGGTAAAGGGTAAAGTCAGAATCCTCTCCGACAGAAAATCGGTTCTACAGGCTCTGTGTAGCTATTGAGGCACATCTAGCCTGCACAATGAATGTCACCAAAACCTAAATGCAGCAGGGTCATATAATGAGGTAACTCTCCAATGGATCAAAGGTCATAGTGGGTCTCAAGATAATGAGACATTTGTCAAGTTGGCACGGAGGGCATCCGACACGGTACCAATCGGCTGAGAACCTATCATCATGCCGATCAGCTGGTTCAGCAACAGAATTCGTGAACGCACATTGCTCTAGCAATAGTGGAACTTTCTGAAGACATTCACCTGACCTGAGGAACCTGACATTGAATGATCCTAAATATACCTACATTTCTCTCGCGATTATTATTTTAAGTAATAATAATTACATAATTTTTTTATTCTAGTACAAATTCAAATTAATCTGGTTTGATGTCGAAACTATTGCCATGTTTTACTGCTATTTAAGTCGCTAGGTAATAATATAATATAATATTTAAATAAAAATAAATTAGTTAACATTATATAAATATGTTTTTAAAATGATATGTTTTGAATTAACCTTTATATAAATAGAAAATTTTACAAAGAAAATATCACTTATAATTTTTAATATATTACCTAGTTTAGTACCCTTGTATACCCTATAAATACCAGCTAAAACTAAAGTTTTGCATCTACCCCAACTTTAAGTTTATCGCAACTGAACCATCTTCGTCGGCAGTCATAAAATATATCTGTCGCGCATCCCGTTGGTCGCATATTGCACATTGAAAGCTTTTTTTTAACCTTACAACCTTATTTGAATCGACATCTTTCAAAGTTTTAAAACTCAAATAGAAACCTGTGAAAATATCTGCATCTAAATAACGTGTGCGTTTTTTTAGCCTTATATTTTTAGGCTTAGGTGCTAAAAACTTCAGATTTGTTTTTAAGGTTCCGTATCTCAAACGGAAAACCGGACCCTTAAAAAATCACTTTGTTGTCTGTCCGTCAAGACCGTTTATCTCGGAAACGCGTGGAGATACCGAGTTGAAATTAAAACCATATACTCGAGTCTATAGTCCTTTGAAGTAGAAAAAAATCAAACTTCTAAGTTAACGTAAAAAAGATACGGCCGATTACGCCGCAAAAACATTCGACATTCTTAAGAGATTCAAAATTAATAGGACATTTTCTGTTGACCTAGTATCGTCAAATTTGGCATGAAGCAATGTTATGTAGCACAAATAAGAGAAAAAATCCGAATACCGCAAATTTGAAATAGCATCACAAAAAAAAATGCGATTACATATAAACTTATTTGCAGTTGGTAAACTAACGATGTATGGGTACAACAGTTTTCCTAAGGCAAAGTTGGTCCCTTAATTCGTTTATCTTGATTCCTGTGACGAACGAACTATTCATTTAACTAAAAGTTTATATGGAAATCTCGGTGCGCGAGTCCGACTCGCACTTGACCGGTTTTTTATTCTCTCAGACACTAAAGTTCAGGATATTTTGTTACGAAATATGTATTTTATTAGTTGTCTTCAGTCTTTACCTATAAAAAATAAAATAAAGACAAATATTATGCCTTTAAAAAGTTACAGATTATTAATTCTGCCAAATAAAAACGTATTTTGTATGTATTTTTAAGTAACTACATACAATAGTATGTAGAAAGAAGTAAGTAGATATACTTTAACAAGATTATCTACGTTACACATTATTATAGTAAGCTACACGTTTGTGTTACGAGTGGGCCCGCGTACATTATTAGTACATTGGCGAGGACCAAACTCGGTCCGTTTGGAGTAAACCAGACATCTAAACTGTTAGGCTACAATGGCGTTAAGCGCAAGGTACGCAGAGTAATAATAATAATAATATTTCTTACATTCACACCAATTAGCCTAGCCCAAAGTAAGCACTGTAAGGCTTGTGTTTCGGATACTAGAGTAACGGATACACTTACACATTAGATACCTACATAAATACGTGATCTTTACATACAGTATAATTTTACTGTGCGTGTGTATGTCACTGAACTCCTCTTAAACGGCTGGACCGATTTGAATGAATTTTTTTGTATGCGTTTGGGCGGCGCCCTGGTTGGATTAGATTCACAAATCATCCCGGCAGATGCAGTCGTCACAGCAACGCGTGGCCGGATCAGCTAGTTAGCTAAATATAAATCTATATAAATACCCAATACTCAGCTACAAATGCTCGTATTCATCGCACAAACATCTGCCCCTTCCGGGTTTCGAACCCAGGACCTGCGACGACGACGAGATACGTACGAAAAAATAAACAATTTCTTAGACAAGGAAATGTTTATACTAATACTTTAGTATTTTTGTTAGTACTTACTAATGTATTAAAGCAACATCTTCCTTATGGAGAATACGACTTTAGTTATATAGTCAGCGGATCTTGGCCAAGCTGTTACCTCGCGGTATCAAAAGTTTTAAGTGTTTTATAATAAATGTACCTACCCTGAGTTTGTACCTGTTGGCGATATACACCGTCCACTTGGGTTATATTTTAAGCTATTCTTACAGGTTTAATATTTTATATATGCCGGCATATAATTATGTAATAAATGACTTTTTATAGTAGGCATTGTTGCGTACTCTTTTGTACATATTGTATAGTTTTGTCTATGTTTTCTACTTCTCTGAGAAAAAGCCTATAATGTCATCTTATTGTCATTTGCCATAAATCACACTGCTTGTTACATATTTTTATAATTATTTCGCAATATACATATTTTCATCCACTTTCGGCCTCTTATATAGTACCTAATGTCCGCAATAGGCATGACTATGCTATTTAAGGTCTATCTGTGCAGGGCCATCTTTAACCTATTTGAGGCCTACCCAGAGTAGGCATATAAGAATAATGGGGCCGCTATGACTTTGACAGAACACTTTTTTATTACTAGAATAGACAAAGTAGATTTTGATTTTAGATAAACAAGGTTTCAGATTTTTTATTAACAGTCAATAGATGAATAGGGCGATTCTCACATATTTCATTATCTAAGCATGCTAAAATTCGATAGCCTTATTTTGGGCGAGAGTAGAGTAGCTTCGCGCATGCAAAAGCTAATAAGCAAGTCGATAATATAGTCCCTAGTTGAGGTTTGGTTTACTCTAATTAAATAAGTTTTTCTGTAATAAATGTCGGTATTGGTTTAGTGATGTCGGTAGTGGCAGGAACTATGCTAACTAACTAGCTAACTTTGCCCAGAGTGTCCAGTGGGAAAGAGGGGTCTGTATCTATGTAGAAGCAATCATTCCTTTTGATTATAAACCAATTTCTTAATTAGGAGGATTCTTCCGAGGATTCCAAATAAGTACATATTAATTAAAGTATTAGGTTTTTGTGGCCACTCGGAGAGAGACAGTCATCATTACGGCAATCGGCTGTCGTTTTCTTGAATTGAATCATTTACGCGCTCCCAGACTAATATTTTAATTTTGACAATACTATATTTTTTCTTCTTTTTCTTTTCTTCCTGTGAATCTTCGTCGCTTACACTAATTTTGGATGCTGTGTTCAAACTGAAAGACCATGTTGTGTATAGTTATTTATATAACAAAGCAGTTAGCGCACGAGTCTATCTGAGTTGGGTTAAGATCAATCTGAGTAGATCCTCAGCTCTCTGTTTAAGCATCTGCAATCATTCTCATCGAATCGGATCTTATATTTGTTATTTAAAACTAACATTACTATGAATAATAACCATATTATAACTATGTTTTTTTCTACCGTGGTATAGGGACGCGAAGACAGCGCATAGAAGCTCTAGTATGGAAATGCGGGTCAAAGTTGTTGTGTTGCTTTCATGGGGCCGCAGCTCCCCCTTCCACTCATATACCAGGATGCTATCATCCCCATAATGGTGCTAAACTGTGCAGGCCCTAGCAGAGAGGAGGCTTATCATCTACCGGTGCAACCAAAGGTTGTTCCGAAGGAAATCTTAGAAGCTAATGAAGCTTTTAGAAGGTGGCTAGGAGGTTAGAATTGGTGTGAGGTATGTAACATGTAGGGGGTTTATCTAGCTGTTTTAATTACATTTGTTTAGGAGAGAATTCCGAACTAATGACGGGCGGTCACCGCGTGATGGTTAGCCAGACTTGCTTAAGGGACTTGCGCTCTTCCACCCATCACCAGATTACCGACGGAAAGGAGGACGGAAGGGGTTACTGAAATAGGAGAAATCAGGTCAATACGTTATATTACTAAATAGTGGAATGGCGAGGAATAGTCCTGAAGTTTGAATGGAGTTAGTTGTAATCAATAACCGATTATGTAACTGCAACATGATACATCGGAAATGGAACGTGTTTTGCTCTTTATATTTTATACAGTTAACAAGATACTAGCACTAGCGTGTGCGCGGCCTGTTTGTAGACCTGACTTAAATCTAAAAGGACATAATTGGGACCTGCTGAAAATATGGGATGATGATGATGATGAAGATGATGTAATCACTCACAAACACCGACTGCACTTTGGAACGTAGCAGTATCCGCTTGAAAGAGCCTATTACAGGAGGATATTATAAAAGTGTGTATTCGTTCAAACACGTGATATTAATATCAAAATATCGAATTTAAGTGACTTATTGGAGCGGAGAGTGCGAAGCGATTGGGGCTCCCATGGATCAGCTTCAATGACGAAATATCTGTTACGCCATAACTTCCGTTCTTAACCGATTTTAATAATTTTTGTGTGGAATCGAATCAACACATTTAGGACCAGATTGTGACCCAAATTTTGAAATTCACAAAAATAAAAAGTTATGAACAAAAAACATTGGCTCTATAGGATTTCTCATTAAAAAAAAGCGCGCCTGTTTGAAAGGTTTCTTTCTTATGGAATTTTAAAATTTACTTAACATTATATATTTTTTTTTTAGTATTACGCCCCGGTCCAATATATGGTTCTAGCGAAGCTTTATGCTTAGCGACTGCATCGCCTAGTTAATATTTTTTGGTGTTTTTAAATTTAAATATATTTTGTGACAATACATTGTATTTAATAAAATTTTATCACTTCAGCATCTATTTTTAAATGAAAATCATAACAATTTATGTGATGTCTGATATTCATTTCATATTTGTTTGACTAAACATTCAATTATATAAAAACGAGTTACCTACAGCAGAAATCAAGAGTGATCAATTTTCTGTGCCAGTGATTATCTACACATGTCCAAGCGAAAACGAATCTCCATTATTAGAATTTCAAATCAAAGTTATCATCAAATTATACGCCTGAAACGCTATAAATATGACTCAATCTAAACAACTTCTACTACTATTTCAAAAACTAATTAAAAATCTCCATTTCCAATGAATCAATCCGAAACAAAAAAATATTACTTTCTAACCATAATATTATCATTACTTTATATATTAAAAACAAATGGATTTCAAATGAAAAATAATCGTGTCGACAAAAACATAGATTTCTTAAAAAACTTGGTTGGTGTTCTCAAAAATTATAACGCAAAATTTTATGTTTCTGATGAGAATGTAAATAAACCTAAATCTATAAAAGATACAGAAGAAAGTAAACCAAAACTTAACAAAGTGCTTGTCAAAAGACTCGTTCCACACAATTACGAATCTGGTAAATATGAATACGATGAAGTTTTCAAAACATTATATAAACCTCTTATAAGATTTAATAGACTTAAAGAGGGAAGATTTATGTATGGTAGCAACATTGAAAATGAAAATAACATATTGAAACAGTCTAATGATTTTTATTTAATTGAAAGACCACCCAGAGATTTATATAAACCAGAAGATGGGTATTTATTACAGCCATTTAAAGTTCCTTTAAAAAAGAGAGTGACAGCGAATAAAATAATAAAAGACGTGGAGAACTTCGTTAGAGAAAATGATCCAAAAAAAGTTAAGCAATTGAAAAGTTCTATTCTGAGAAATTTTAATAACAAATCCAAGAAGAAAGAAGTGAATACTATTATATACATACCTCCTGGACACCATGGTAATGTATCGTTGTATCACCACATAGAAGAAATCATACAACCTATTCATGAGTTACCAAAGGGAAGACCAGATTATAAGTGGTGGAACTATTGGACGGTGAGTTCCTGTTTACCTAGATAATAATAATTATAATTCTTACGTTCACATCAATTAGCTGAACCCAAAGTAAGCACTGTAAGGCTTGTGTATGGATACTGGAGTAACGGATAGACACACATTAGCTACATAGATATGTAATATTAATATTAATATTAATATATATATAAATACCCTTGAATCAGGCACAAATGCTCGTATTCATCACACAAACATCTGCCCCTTCCGGGACTCGAAGCCAGGACCGCTGGTGCGAAAGGCAGGATCGCTACCTTTGTACCAAATGGTCGCTATAGATATAACTCTAAAAAGGATACAGATCATCGACCTAAGTTCTCTTCCGCGATCTCGTGCTTAGCTCATCTTACTCCACTATTTCCCACCGCTCTTCGCTTCCTCAACGTCAAGTTTGTCTGGGATAACAAAATTTTGCTTTTCCAACGGATGTTAGTCAAAATGCCTCATACATTGTCTTCTATTCAATGGATATGGTCAGAGTCCCTCTTAAGTTTGGTATATTCATCTTCACTTATGACGATGGATCAGCCTTGATAAGAGAGAGAAGATACCTTTCCGACCTATGAGATCGGACACTGTATACATACTGATAATGTTGCTTTTCCTATTTGCTTTCAATAGTATACTAGCGAAACATAAGATAATCTTGTTTTGTTTTCATATGATTAAGTGATATTATTCTATGGCGCCCACAAGATATTGCTGTGGACGTTTCGACTTCTCCATAAGTTCTAAATAAAATGCATTTTATGAAACAAAAAATGTACTGACCAGACACAATCACTTTCTTAAATTTCAACAATTTCAACGTCGGGTTGATATGCCTTAGAAGCTAGTGAGCGCTATGTATATATTTTTTTCGACGACCGTTTGGTGCAGCGGTAGCAATCCTGCTTTTCGCACCGACGGTCCTGGGTTCGAATGCCGGAAGGGGCATGGGTGTCTGTATGATTTATACAAACATCCATGACTTAGGTACAAATACCTAAGTCATGGATGTTTGTATAAATTTCTATAAATATTACTTATTTATGTATGATATATGTATGTGTATACGTTACCCTAGTATCCATAACTACCCTTAAATTGCTTACTTTGGGCTAGATTAATTGGTGTTAATGTGGTAAAAATTTATTTATTATTTTTTATATTTGTATGCTAATTCCACCCATAAAAGGTGTCTTAACCCATGAAGCATTGATTTTAATATGTACAGCATGTGAATATCTCTCTATATAAAGGCGCAGCGCTATTTTATTTATTATAAAACAAAAAACTTACTTAGAAAAATGTGTAAAAGTATGCGCCACAGTTGGATATTATAACCACGTCCTTTTGGCTTAACCGGCTCCCGAGGCTCTTACCCTTTTTGCGTCTTTCATTAGCACTATTTCAGCAACTACAAGTTGGTATGACCGATGACCTTCTAGTACCCTCATTATAAAGTCTGTTCATTCTAACTTGTCCCATTTGGTAAACAATCTTGGCACAACTTTTTAACAAAATCACCCATTTAAAAATAAAATAATAACAAAGTCAATAATCTATTACAATAAATCGTTATTATAGACTAAAACCCATTGAATCTATTATCAGTTGATTTTTAATGCTGCATTTTCAATAAAAAGGAATGCCAAGATTCTTTACCAAAAAGGACAAGTTAGGATGAACAGACTGTACTTATTTTATTTGGCACCGTTATCATCTGAGCATAATTTAACACACAAATTACTTAGCATAATTTTACAGGTCAATTAAATACTTTTTTAATAATTATCATCCAGCAAACAATATCAAATAATGCCAAAAGTTTGTGTTTCAAAAACAATTAGGCTAATATCAATTCAGCGATGAAATATGTACCCAAGTTTTACCAATAAGCTTTTTCTTCCAGTACGACAAAGAAATACTACAAGACAATTGCAAAGGAAATACTATCCAATACGGAAACATTTGTATTCAGGCACCGCCGCATTAAAAAAACAGAGATACTGAAAATATATTTATTGCCATCTTACAAATTCTACGGTACATATTCTGGTGTATTCAAAAATTGACAACACAGCTATAAACATAACTAGGTTCGTGACGGATAAAAGAAACGTAACTGCTTTATAACTATGTAGCATAAGGTTGCATATCGTCGTGGACACTGCAATATCGGGGAACCAACAATGGTTAACCCCCTTAAAGCCCAGCTTTGTGTTAAACCTGTTATTTCTCTCTCTATCTGGGAAAAGATATCATTCAATCAAAAAGAACCATTACCAAAGCCGTAATAAGGATTAAATCAGACTGCGCGCTATAATGCATTATATAATGCTCGCGGATTTTAGGTATCGTTGTCGCGCGCACGATATAATGCTCTCGGATTTTAAGGGATTAATACCGCGTAATTTAGTAGTGACCAATTTTACAGGAGAGCGAAATACCTGTTATATTCTTTATTACTACGTCTTTGTCTGATTAAACTTTTTGGTAACCTTATGCTACTTATATATGATCTTACAGCTTATATACATATAAAATAAAGTTGACAACTATTATGAGTTAAAATACAGTTCCATTAATTTTGTTTACATTAAATCAGGATATCAAATATTATTAAGAAAAATCAATGTAATATAATCTGTTATATTATCTGTTGGCATTACAAATTACGATACCTTTGCATCTTTCTTATTTTTAAACTTAATTTAACAACGAACAGATAGAGTTTTCCGTCTCGGAAATCTCTCTCTCTCTGTTCGTCTCCATCTTGATACGCAAGGATTTTGTTAATAATGTTCTAAACAATTCACAACAGTTTATGTGTAATCTTGTGTATCATCTATCATCCCAAAGACAATGAGATAGGATCGACAAACTGACTATCAAAAAAAGCGTCCTACATTTTCTTTTTTAAACAAAATAATATTGTAACTCATACTTAAGTAATAAATATTTTAACTTGCATTCTGTATTTGTCATTTTTTTTATTTTACCCCAGAATAGGTTACCTTTTTCGTAGTAAAAAAATGAGAGCAAAGCAATGCGTTGCACAGCCAGTATTTAACAGCCACTGTAGAGAATTATCTTAAGAGCCTCTATTACCAGGGCCAGAGCATTACCAGTTTAATGTACTACTGCTGGGGTATATAAATATCCTTTTTCCTAGTGGTCAAACTTGATATGCAAATGATTTTGTCCAGAAGGAATTTCTTTACCCCGTGTACTAATGACAAAATAACGAAATAAGATCTAAATGAGATTGTTTATTAAACTGAAATTTAACCATATAAATAAGTATCTCGTCCGTTGAACTGTTTCTAAGCTCTATGCTTAGATAAGCTTAAAAATATATTATATCATTTGAAATATTTATGAAACAATATAGCTCTGATATCACAATCAATGGAAAATAAGCATTATTGCTTTGATCATAAATACCTTATTCCAAAAATATTCCACGGGACTCGATTAAGGAATTTGTTCTAAATATAGCAAGAATAACAAAATTAGCCTCTTAATTTGCATTTAACTACTTAAACCACAAAGGAATCAATTAACCTACCTAAATTATGAAAAATTTCTTCATCCGACTTTGAACATCAATTTCAACCCACACAGTATATTATTCTAATGGGAAAACAGATTTCGCAGTATAAGGTAGTTCGTACATAAACAGAAAAAAATAAATCTGAAAATTAAATGCTTTCCTTTTACTTAAACGAGATAGACTTATAAAAATGGTACTAATTCAATACTTAATCTATATTAGAACATAAGTGGGTGCGGATTCAACACCACAGTTGTTGTCTTTGGACGACATAAGGACATATCCATCGTTACCCCACATATTGGACCAGGAATTCTTCACCAGCCAGTACTTTTGTCCGTTGAGTATGCCATAGCCAACGGCCAAGACCGCGTGGTCGAGCTCGTCGACTTTGTTCTTGCTGTAGACAAAAATATAGAAATAGAATAGAAATTAATTATTTCTCACACAGCAATGCATATGTTAACAAGAGAGATTGATAAGCTGCACTGCATAGCTCAACATAATGTTACGACATTGCCATGACGCTGTTTGAGCCGGAGGCTATATATAAATACTAGTGGACCTGACAGACGTTGTCCTGCCTGTTATTTTTGCAGTATAGATAAATAACCTAGATACCGTCTGCAGCGCCATCTGCCGGGCTGATTTGTGAATCTAAACCATTCTCAGATCCCCTTGAACACACACAAAAAAATTCATTCAAATCGGTCCAGCCGTTTAGGAGGAGTTCAGTGACATACACACTCACAGAAGAATTATAAATATATAGAGATATTTTCAGCAATTAAAAAGATACATACCTATATAAATCTTAGCTTATATCCCCACTAATATTATGAATGTGAATGTAAGTTTGTTTGTTATGCTTTCACGCAATAACTACTAAAACGATCATCATGAAACTTCGTACGTATATTCTTGGAGGTATTAGAAGTAACATAGGATATTTTTTATTGAAAAAAAATATGGGCGAAGCCGCGGTTAAAAGCTAGTCTGATATAAACGCAAAACAAAAAAGAATACACATAAAATAAAATTTAGTTTAAAGGATTATTTTTAATTAGAACTCAAAGAGTTTTAAATTGATTATCAAATTTGGAAACCCTCCTTTGATTTTAAAATTGTCTATTAAATTAAAAAAAAAGCACAATAGAAAAAAATCATAAATAAGTTAAATATTTTTTTACATTTTGACAATAACTTTTGTGCTTGTACTTTAAGACTGATATGACTAACGCTTACCATTTAGGCTCATAATAAACACCATTGGAGTAGAAGCTAAAACTCTTTTGAGAGGCGTCTATGGCCACCGATATGGGTCCATGCTTGAATATAGCGAGCTGTAACAAACAAAATATTACTCTAAATTACAACAAAGAATCAGGCCACTCTTTTGCAGGATTTAATTTCACAAAAAACCACAATTGTAATGCGTGGTCCGCACAGTTCATTCTCCCTATATAGTGTTTCAACTCCCTATGAATATATGGATAAATGGACGTCCAACAAATATAAGAAAATTATTAGCCTTCATATTATTATTATTCATATTAAGAAAATTACATCACAAAAACTTGTACTACATAAATTCAACAATTCCTAGGGTAAGGTATTGTAAGTACGTTATCCGAACTGCTTAACAACATGAGTGAGGATTTTGTCCAAAACTATATGGGAAAAAATCCTATGCTAAAAATGATGTATTAAGAAAATGTTCGTGTAGGTTTAAAAAAACAAATGTTAAAACAGTCATTAAAAAAAACATTTTATAAACAAAAAATGTTAATCGCGTCATTAAAATCTGAAATGTATGCTTCTATACTCTATCCATTTCGATCTGAGACAAAAGGTAAACAAAGAATTTGTGGTTCTCAAACTTTTTTATCTAATTTTGGGATAAAAATATGCTATATTTAAGGGTGTTAATTTTTTATAATAAAATAGGAAAAGGGGTACTTAAGTGTATATAAACACAAGCTATCATTGCTATTATCCAAATGATACTACTAATTTGAATTGAAGTAAAACAATTAATTCAAAAGTAATTTAAATTATTATAATAGGTTAGTTATAATAGGCCCGCAATATTCCCATTATCTCGGCAGTCTTGTTCACGACATCATTTTTGTAAGGATATGAATCTTTGGACCAGCTTTTTCTTCTACGTACTTAAATATGTTGTCCAGAAGTAAAAGTGCAAGCGCTGCTTGGTCCAGGCTCACTCATTTTCACTGACAAAAACGATTTATTAACAAAATCTCAACAATAACAATATATTACAACGTAACACAACAATAAAACTTAACAATCACGACAATTATAACAAATTTTAACAAGAAACAACGAAATAATCAAGGAGAGAAACGCACTCGCACCAATAGTTGAGAGAATAAAAAATGGCGGATATAATCCGGCTAAACCCGGAAGTCACTTAGTTCTACGTTATAGTGTGTGATGGTTGTTCATCTTCACTTAGAAGTATTGTAAATGCGTAAAAGTTTGAGAACACTATTCATTTTAGGTCTTTTTAATAGCAAATATATAGTAATCTAAACTTACGTTAAAAAATAATATCTAACATCGATGTAAAAATACTGAAAATTATTGAAGGTGACAAGTAATTCTTAGTTATCTTAATTTAAAAAGTTTGAATAATAAAACATTGAATAGTCGTATGTTTTTGATCAAACCTTTGGGCAATGAAGAAAATTGACATCTTGAAGAACCTTTTTTATGGTTTGTTTACCTTTTGTCTCAGGTCGAAATGGATAGAGTATAGTATGTTATTCTTATATGTCCTAATGTCGAAAATTATAAGTATTATTTTTTATTAACATAATGTTAATATACTACATGAATTATTTAATTGCGTCACTATTTACTTTACCCACAAACTGAATCCCTTCCACAGGTCTTCTCAATGATTTTATATACATATACCTTTTTTTTTTCTATGTAGTTTTGGACAAAATCCTCACTCATGTTGTTATGTATATGTTATACATATTTTATATGTATATAAAATCATTGAAATGGGAAAAGGGTATGGAGTAATTCTTTCTCCATAGTTAATAATTTTGCTGATAGTTATCAGCAAAACATACTTACATCTTTATCAATATAAATACAAAACTATACTATTAAAAGTTGGCACAGAATATTCTGTCATGGAGCAAGTTTTGTCTAAGTTTTAACACTTAATTGTAATACGTCACTAGATGGCGCTGCTAAACCCCAACTTCTATACCGTTCAAACGATAAGAATAAAATATGAGTTTTATTCTATATTAGCGTTTACCTGTAATGAACGTCAACAACTACGCCATACAAATTACGAATAAAATAACACAAAATTATAATCACGCTTACAAACAGCCATACACAATTAAATCTAGTAGCAAATACAAGAAATACCATTAAAAGGATTTCTTATCATTAATATGTAAGCCTTGATCTATTTGCATTATTAAAATAGTCATCAAAAGAATAAAAACATTTTCCTGTACCTATAGCATAACTGTCTTATGGAACTTTGCCTATTGCACATTGCTGGACAATTCTTAGTAAAGAGAGACATTTGAAAGTTAATCTAGATTTTTTTCGCAGTTTCTAAGGGTAGGGAAAAAACATTTTGACAACTGGTGTACAAAACAAATTATACACTAAGCTACCCTCAGGATAAAATAATATATTTAATATTCTTTTATACGAGGGCGTGTCAAAAAGTGCGCGGGATGAGGGGCATGGAGGGGGGAAAGGTGACTTTTTACTACCTGCACTAGTTGTGACACTCATTAAGAGTATAAATACTAAGTTTCAAAAAAAATAGGTCATAATTACCTGAGCTACACATCAATCATCAAGTCAATCCGAAAGAAAATATGCAACATGGAGAAAATTGCATTTAACTGCTAGTTTTGTATATCTAAAGACAACTTGTCACAGACGAGACTCAGACCCACATCCCCTCGCAATCCGGGTCAGTTAAGTTACCGGAACCTTGACAGAACCGGCGAATTTTTCCATGTATGTAAATACACACTTCCTTTATATCGAAAGACATGACTACAGTACAATACTAGCTCCAAGAATAAAAATTCAAAAAAAAAACCAAGCCACTTACCCTCAAAGCATTTTCATTGTTCGTTGTGACATTAACCCAACCTTTGATTGTGGTCACCAGAGTCACGTTGTCAACGTGGCAGTAACCATCCTGTTGAAAATAAACGTATATAATAATCTACAAAAGAATCATTCAATCAGCAAATTGATCTTTTTTACGGAGCTACGAAATGACATTTTTTATACGCTTATACACTACCGTAATTAGCTATTAAGGTTTGTCGTAATATAAAAAATAAAACCTGTCTTACCAATAATGTTACTTTGATACAAGCACAATCTATGTATGTATATTGCAAGAAATATAACTATCTTATTAGACTATGCTAGCGAAATTTATAATCTAAGATCACAGTGGTTTGTGTGTTTGTCTGTCCGCTCTTTTTCCCGCTCTTTTTCCATTGTATCAATAACGTTACCATAGCAACGCGTTAACCGCAAGTAGTTTTTATTGATCAGAACCTATAATTGCTTTTAATTGTTAACCTTCTACTGTCATTTATTAAGCTGCTGGTAAAAAATAAAATAAATAAATTAATATCATATAACCGAAAAAAAATTATGATTAACTGAAGCTGGCAGGATGTATTTACTCTTAGTTTTATATTAAAAAGCTTATTTTTTATTCGTAACTAGCGGACCTGGCCCATTATGGTAACATTCTGAATCCAAACGATCCAACTCTCCTTTTAAACGAACGAAAAATTGTGTCAAAATCAGTTCATTAATTTAGGAACACACGCATACAGAAGATATTAATATAAAGATCAGCAGCTGTAGAAATAACAAACAAAAAATTTATCAAGGTAGCAATAGCCAAAACGTCTATCCGCTATCAAATATTTTTTTAAATAAAATTTGCAATCCAAAATCGTGACCATATACCTGTCCCAAGTATCCGCCATAGTCTTCCTCGGTGGGTAAACCGTGCTTTATGATCCACTGGTATGACCTGAAGTCTTCGCCACCATCGCATCCATTGTTGCCAAAGCTGACAAAAAATTGATGATTAAACTCAGCAGTTGCAAATTTTTAAAAGACGTAAATCATTAAAATCTCTCAATATTGACTAATAAAATGTTTTATTTGCTGTAAATAGGGTTTACATTGGTCATCTAAAATATATAGTGCTTAGACCGATTCAGCCATTTTAAATAGCATGCAAAGGAGGAGGGTCAATAAGGCGGGTTATCGGCCCCTTTCATTTTTGACCTAAAAATTCCAAAAAATATTTTTTTATCTACTATATGGACTAACAAATCGATTTCACCCCAAACGGAACCACACCCAACCCCCTCCCCCCTCACACCCCCTAAGAAGCAGTAATTTCATATGACTTAATACATAAAAAAATGTTTTTTGCGGAGCTACTTAGAGTACAGAGTCTTGAAAGGTTATATTATTTTTGAGCTAAAAAATATTTTTTTTATGTATTAAGTCATATATTATTCTGCTTCTTAGGGGGGTGGGAGGGGGGAGGAGGGTTGGGGGGTGGTTCCGTTTGGGGTGGAATCTATTTGTTAGTCCATATAGTAGAAAAATTTTTTTTTTGGAATTTTAGGTCATAAATTTAAGGGGCCGAAAACCCGCCTTATTGACTTTACAATTAATATGCAAACAAAATAATTACATTTCTAATTAAGCTTTAAATTGTTATTATAAATTAATAACCAATTTCATTATAAAAGATCATTCACGTCCTTTTTAATAAAAGTCAAAATACAGTATCATTTTCTTGACGCTTCGACCGTCACGCCTTGTAATAAAGACCATTTTATTTAATGATAATAAATGTCTTCCTTTACACCGTTAACTCACCCCCATGAGCAATCAATAAGTGCTTGTTGACTAAGTCGCACTAAATGTCCGCCATTGTGCAGGAACAATGCTCCCTCCACAGTGCCCACTGTACCGAATGACCAACAGGAACCGCACACCGACTGATCTGTAACAAATTTTATGGAAAACCAACGTACTATTCGCACTCATAATACGACACAAGAAATATACAACATTTTAAGAAGGGAGGAAATAATATCTCAATAGTAGTTCAACTTACATTGAAAACGAAGAAAACATAGAGAACAGACAGAAAAGAAAAACATAAACAAAATATAGCACAAATATATCAAAAATAAAACTAATATAAATGGGAAAACTTGCATTGAAATCAGAAAAAACAGATGACAGACAAGAAAAACATACATAAAATATAGTCCAAAAAATTTTAAAAAATAAAAGCTTCCAAAGATTATTCATTCCAGCATATTGGCTCATATCACCGCCAATTTGGACCTTAGTGCAAAGCACGTATCTGCGGTTTCGAAATAGTGTATTCATTATTAATTATTTCTTATATAAAGTAATCCCGTTTATTAACTTACATTGGCATTAGCATTGTTGCTGTGAACACACGAAAAAAGACAGATTTAATCAAATAATTAAATAATACATAAAATTTTAATCGACTATATACAAAAATAATATATTACGGGCGTTCACTATTCAATATTTCCTCGTATTACGATTAAAAAGTGTAAATATTATTTATTGTCGACAAGAAGATATTTTACCAGTATTAAAAATGACAGCATTAAATGTGTTTTTTTTTACTTTTTTGCATTCACAATGCAATATTTCTATAAGATATAAAATAGGCGTGTAAAAAAACAAAAATTTTTTTTAAATAAAACATAATTATAGCTGGTTCCATCTTAATTGATTGTTTGATATTTGTAAAAATATTACTTTCGATGTTGAAGGTAGTTAGCGTTCAACATTGGTGGAACGATACTAGCTCATAGTAGAAGCTGAAATACGTTTGTAAAATTCGACACGTTTGCCAGCGTCTCTGTAGCTCAGCGGTAATAGCACTCGCCCGGATTGCGAAAGATCGTGGGTACGAAACCCACCTGAGGGCTCGGAGGCATAGTTGTTTTTTACACGCGTATTTTATATCTTATAGTATTAAATGTATTTTTTATTTTTCAAAACTAAAAATGCACGAAATTGACTGAATCTGGAGTGACGTTATCTGCTTGTTTACAATAAATGCGAGTTTTTGAAGGTTTGTTTACAAGCAGATGACGTCATAACATCAAGTAATGTGCACAAAGGTGTCTTTACCGTTTTGCGGGATTTATATTCAATTAAACTTAATTTTATAGAAAATATAGCTAAAAAATAATCAAATGGTAAATCTGTTATGCTATAACGTATAATTTGAGATGTTTTAGTAAAACCTGTCAAGGTGGTCGTTAATAACTGCGACAAAGTCTTTGACTAAGCGAGTTATTAACATTATTTTGTTTTTTGTAAACCATTTTTAAACATAAATAAATACCCTATTAATGCGCGTCGCTTGTCCGCTCTGTGCAAAGAGACGACAGATGGACAAAATATCCGATGTTTACAGTATAACTGAAGTACATTTATTTGATATTATCTTACCTTTAACAGGCGTTACTGCTCCGAAAAGCCTCCAATCGTGCTCGGTTGGCAATTTCGGGCTCATTTCATGTATAACTGCAGCCGAGTAGGGGAAGCTAAGACCTACAAAATAAATGACAACACTTGCATTTAAAATAACGATTACTGATGGAAAATTATAATTAATAATTAATTTTAATAAATAATATTAATTACGACTTTCGTAACACAATTAAAATTATAAGGTTATGCTCCAAACATAACTCTTCTTTTGCTCCGCAGTTGAGTATTAAACCATTCGAAAGGGTTTGTTTAAAGTTTAAAACCGTTGATGTTTTGAAATAGTACAATTACTCACAATTTCTAAAGATTTATTTGCTGTAGACATGGGACACAACTGAAACTGTCGTTACTTCCCAGAAATAGATTATAATTTGCAACACTATCGGATGGAGTATAATAAAAGAGTTTCCTAACTTCCTTCATGTAAAATAAACGGGATTCGAATTCTGTCTGAAAATATTGATTTTAAGATAGATACAATTTTTGTTTCCATTAAAATCCCGAGACTTTTTAGAGTATTTTCCGCTTTTCCTCATAGTTTTGGCCATCAATATTTAGTAGAAAAATTCAGCCTTTCTATTGTAAAGTGTTGTAAAGTTCTGTTTGATTGTTTTTATACTAAGTCTTAGTTCACAACCAAGCCCCAAGCTTAAGATTCAAAATCATTCTTTCTTTATCTCTGCGCCCCATGGGGAGTTTTGGCGTCCCCAAAACAATATAATTATAACATTATTATTAATGTTTATTTCGGAACAGGTCCATATCATTTGTTAGTTACTATTATAACCTTAAAACGCTAATGTAAGTAAAAATAATACAAGAAACTACGACAATAATTAGATGACCTCCGTGAAAGAGTGGCTCTCATACCGATTTTTATGGTAACACCTCTTCTACTTACCGAGTTCGATACCCGGCCGGATAGAATGTAGAAACCGGACTTTTCTATACTTTGTGATTAAAAATGGACGGAATTGGCAGAATGACATAGTGACGTCACCGTCACAGCTAAAAGTTTGTTAACAAACAGGTGACGTCATAATACCAAATGACATGCATGAAAGTGTCTTTGGGGTCTTGACGTATTTTTATTCATTTAACTTTTGGCGGTGATTTTTATGGAAAAAAGACAAATTAGCAATGAACTAAACAAATGGCAAAGGTTTTATGTTACGACGTATTATTTGAGATTCTTAAAACCTGCCAAATACCCTATTGAACGTAAGCATCAGTGAATCTATCGATAGACATTTTTTTAAATATAACAAAAAAGCTACTAACATAAGGAAAAGATAATTCTTACTAACAAAAATGGACTCTATATTATTAAAATAAAAGATTTATTTGTATATCTCTTCATGGTGCGATATAAAAAATTATCCTAACCTTGGTTAGGTCCACTGTACCGCCGACCACGTAGCGCAGTCAGTTCGTCTTCAGTGCGATCCGCAAGATGATTGATGGCCAATGTGAAGCTGCGACGGGCTCGATTATTCGAGTGAACGTATCTGGTATACACAGTCAAATTTTAATAATATTAAGAACGTTAACTCTTATTACGTTCCATTAAAACTTTTAAGACCAAATAACTCAGAAAGATACATCTAAACAGTTATTACAAAAATTTTTGGACCTCAAATTAGCGCATTGTTAAAATTTCTTTAGTAACACAAAATAAAATTTATATATTGTTGTATAAATCATTTCTCAAATGTTTTCTACTATTTTTTTATATTTATATAAGTTTCAGAAGAATCAGTGTTCTTTTTATAATGGATACTTGAAAGTAATAAAATTCCGTGCGCCATTAACGCTCTTAAACAAAAAAAATCACACATTGATTTTCATAATCTGATCGCTAACAAAATCAATTAAGGAAGTTTTAATAAATAAGAAGATTCAACCTGAAACGTAATATCGTCTGTCAATATGACCTATCGATATTAAGACAAAAATGTGAAAATTTGGAGATAGCGTAATTGTTTACTGGTTATAACGTCTCTCCCTCTCTTTCTTCTCTCCTGCTCTCTTTTTCCTTCTATTCATTTCAGTTATAATTACTCCCTATTTGCTTAGTCATATTTATGGTACAAGTTACATAATTATTTAACATAGTTATTGGGTATTTAATAATATTTATATTAATAGTTTACCTCAAATTTTGTCTAAAAATATTCAAACGCTTGGCGTGCTCTATCTCGCTAGCGTACTGTTTGTTGTGTTTAGTCTTAAACCTGCAAACAAAAATAAACTTCATAATAGTAATTTTATTCACTTCTATAACTCTATATTTTTCAATAAAACGTAAATAATAACTTAAGCAATGACAAATTAAACGCATTAAAATAGATTATTAGTGTACATTTGATTGATAACAGATCTGATTTGACTTTAATTGCGCAGCGGTTAGAGCTAACGGTCTAAAAATTAAATCCACAACAAAAAACATCGAAAGTATCTGCGCGCAACTACAATGGTGCACAATTATTGTCAAATTTAATTAATAAATATTAATATGATATTCTTATGATGACAATGAAAGTTACCCCTCGTGCCCTGAGGGTACGCAAGATGTTTAAAAAAGAGGTTTAAAAAATGTTTTAAGCTGAGAAACAATATATTTTTTATATATTTTTTAAACAAAAAGAAAAGAGTTCAAACGGTTTTACAAACAAGTTATTAATATTATAAAAAAATATGACCCTTCTTTTCTTTTTTTTTGATAGATGTTTGTTTGCATAATATAAGTATTTTTTGGCTTGTATAATTTAAGTAAATAATTGTAAATTATCTAAAGGTTTTTGTGATTTTTCGTTAGCGCATGTCCTGACTGCCTCTAAGACTGTACTTAGCTCTAAGATCAAATTGTATTTTTTTTATATTATAGTTTATTTTTTTGTTAGTATTCCTTACAAATAAATAAATAATAAATAATAGGTAGATTGTGAACCCTAAAAACTGCTGTCTCTATCCTTTTGACATATGTGAAAGCATCAATTTTATCTTTAGTTATCTAAACATCAATTTTATTTTATATCGTTGTGACCTGTCAAATTCGTGGTGCACGTGATCATCATTAGTGGGATGAACGAACTCCTTCATGGGATTGAAGGTGGCGTAGTGTCGCGCCCCAGGGCCCGGGAATGATGTGCACTTCATACCTGACACCAAAAAAATGTGACAATAAATAATATTTCTTATATTCACATCATTCCACTGCTAGATATCATATCTAAAGCAATTTTCAATAGAAGAAATCCATTTGCACACCATGTCTGAATTTTTTATATAATACCAGGGGCCCGTCCCGGCTTCGCACGGGTGGACAAAATTCTTTAAATTTTCTCTATTATTAAATATTTTTCCGTTAGCGCCATCTAGCGTCCGGTAGACGAACTGCTTGCGGTTAATATGGTAACAAACACACACAAAGTATTGTCATAATATAATTAGGATTTTTTCTAAATTTTTCATATTATGGTTGCTTTGTCACATGGTGGCCATTCTACATAAACTAGTATACTACCTTATTTTTTTTTCATATGGAAAACTTACTTTTATATAATGCTATTAAGGTTATCTAGAAAAATAATAATGCACAATTTCAGTCTTGAAAATTAAGTAGTCAGTGTCAAGTTTTACACATAGGAATTCGTTCATAGTTTGAAGCAAATCCTCAGAACATTTGATTTTGGACATGTCACGTTGCTTTGACCTTAGAACCGAGAAAATAAATTACTTAAATATATCTTTTTATTTATTCTTTTCATTAAAATATATCAGTCTTTATAAAGTAGAGATGGCGTCGAGATTTAATTTCAGAAACGTTTCTATATATACCCTCGAGATGTAATCTAATATTTATCTATTCAACTTACCAGGGTCGATAGTGAACACCTCGGGGTCTATGTCATCAACATTATACTCTTTGTACATCAAATAGTAGTGATCATAGTGGGAGCCAAGGAGTGAGTTAAAACCTTTCATCTCATACCTGTGAAAAAAGTAAATTATTTAGTTCATGTATTTGAAGCTTTAGCACATAAAATTAAAAAAAATATATATTTTTCATGCCGTGTGGTGTCTGGCAGTGAAGAATAGCACCAACCTTTAACACCAGAGTATTCAGTATCACCATGTTTCAGTATCACCACTGAAAGTTATCACCATACACCTTCCATAGACCACAAAAAAGCAGAAGCTTTTTTGAATTATGGTCACTGACTTTTTGGCGGGAGCGGGAAGCGTCACGTTGGTGGTTTTGTTTTTCTTGTTGAAATTTGTGTTGTTGCAGATATTAGTGCGTTATAATAGCGGAATTTTAATCACTAAGTGTTTGTGAACATACAAGAGTGTTTGCAAGTGTAACAACACAGCAGAAGCTGTCTTTCCCTGCTCTCTAAAGAAGTTCACGGGGAGGTTTCTGTAAAACCCTACACATTTACTGAAACCTAGGAAAAAATATATTTTACTGTTCATTAATTATTAAACAAAGAAATTACTAAAGAACTGGCAATTATACTTGACACATATCGTGCAAGCCACAAATAAAGAAAAAGAAAAAAAGAATTATGGTCTTTTAAAATGGTCTTTAACCCACTTGCCAAGCGATTAAAGATCAAAACCAATCCACTTTTTTTGAGAAGGGAGACTTCCGTCCAGTCAGTGTCTTTGTCGAACTCTGTCGGAAATGTTTAAGTAATTAAGAAGTAACAAAAAAGCATAAAAGCGAAAAGTCCGCTTGAGCTTATATAAATATTACACCTACAGTAATGGAGCTTTCTAATTCTTTCAATATTTCTTTTTAAAGACTAAGGAGTTTTTAATACAAGAATAAAAAACATAATTTATTTGCATATAGAATCTTACTAAAGCGACTTAAGAGTCGACTGCAGTTAAATGAAATTAATCTATAGTTATGTAGTGTAGGGTTCTTATAAAAGGTTACCCCATATCACAACCGACTTCAGTAAATCTCAGTATAAAGCAGGCTTCAAATACTGTGTTGAATTCAGAGTTAAATATAATTATGCCCGATTGTTATGTGTTGTTTGTATGTATATTTATTTATTTTTAATATATATCTAATAAGTGATAAAAATAGAATATTGTCCAAGACCTCACCTAACAGGGATAGGTATAGAATCGCCTTTCAGACTCTTCTTGTATTTAACCCACATGGTGTACTTGTTAATTTTATCCCCAATTGTCTGCACCATCCGCCATTTTGTTGTATCAGAATCTTCCACTGTTTCTGTACCTGTAATCAAATTGATATAGGACGGTTAAAGGGAAAGATCTTCCTACGGGCCAGTCCTCTGTGCTCGCAGATCGTGGTCCAAGTATGTAAGTAGATTTTTCATATAATGTTGACATGCCTCAGAAACTGTGAAAGTGCGATGTAGATATTCATATTAGTTCAAATTTTTGCAGCTAGAGCCATCTATGACACAAGTTCGTTTTACAATGGCAACACATATATAAACTGAAGTTTCTGATGCAGATAGAATTGTGAAAGATTAATATTAGTATAAAGTAATCAAATGAAGTGGATTTTTATGATATTTAAATTTGATATATTTTCTTATTATTATTTTCTATTTTCTTTCACTCAATATATTTTCTTACATTAAAACCTATCAGTCTAGCCAACAGAAAGTACTGTAAGGCTTATGTGACGAATACTAGGCTAAATGATAGACATACATATAATGATGTATACATACATATGTACTATTAAAATAAATATGTATAAACATCTGCCCCTTCTCGGATTCGAACTCAGAACTTTTGGGTGCGAAAGGCAGGGTCGCTACCGTCGCATCAAGTTCATTATGATAAGATGGATGGTAAATTATTTGTAATGTTAGGTATTATATGCTATTATGATGATCTCGATGGTGTAACGGTTAGCGCGTTGCGCTTATAACGAGGCTAAGCAATAGGCATCGGATGGGTATCCGAAAAATTACTACAGGCTACTTCGTACTTCAGAAGGCACTTCATGCCACGGCTGCTGAAAATATCAACATTCCCAGATATCTAACTCTGTGTATTAAGCTTTAAGTCGACAATTCTTAATAAATTTACCTACTCCAGTATGTACAATGAAATTGCGAGTCATCTGAACTCACCTATAAATTTGAAGTCATCCAAGTTGGGCAACACTGGTTGAATTTCAATGGACATTTCAGAGCTTCCGTTCACTTGGAGGCAGGTCTCTTGATTCATCACCTTCTCTGTTGTCACTGGCGCAATCTGAGGAAAAAATATATTTTATAACAACTATTATGATAGAAATTCTTTATTTATATACGCTGTTGTCTGATTGATTTGGTTATTCATTTCATGAGGCTGAAACTGGCAGCAGAAAAACAGCAGCTTTTTGTAACGACCAAATTTTCTAGAACTTTTTGGAGACATTTCAACATGTACAACTTAACATAGGTATTCAAGCCCTATATTAAAGCAAGCAAGCAAGGTATTCGCTGCTGTTTTTCTGCTGCCAGTTTCAGCCTCATATTCATTTCTGCTTTCGTGATCGCCAGATTTTTTATAAAGCAAGTAAAATGACTGTCGTTAAAAGTACAAATTATATATTTTCGTTTTTATCATTTTTTTCACCCAAGGTAGCTTGGAAGAGATTACCATTTAGTAATAAGGCCGCCTATTTATATACTTTTCTTCGTTTGACTTGTCATTTTCTGTATCCTATCTGTGTATGAAATAAAGCACATTTTACTTATTTATTATAGCAGTAAACACAAAACTCTTGAAAGAACAGTAAGGCTCAAGCAATGAGTAATCACTTATAATTATATACATTGAATAAGTAGTCCGAGAATTTGCAGAAATAATAAGACACAATGGGTTATAATCGCGAATCGTTTCCTTGAGCAATGAAAGTGGCTTCACAGGTGTTTTACTTGTCTTAAAGTGTCAATGAGCGTGACCTCTCGTATTATTATAATGGCAAAATAGAAATGAATACATTTTGGACAAATCACACCATTTAATTAGTTTCATAAATAAAAATAAAACAACCATTTTCTGAAACAAATGCGTATACTCTTCACACAAACATAATACTACCAGGATTCGAACCCAAGACCGTTAATAGAGAGGGGTGATGGCTACCGTTGCACCAACGTTGTAATATAATGTCAACGAGCAGTCACTAAGGAGCTAGATGGCTCAACAAGGTCAATGTTATAATCCTTATTGTTTTCCTTAATACAAGATATATTATTATAACCGTAATATTCATGTCATTTCCACATATAAAATTATATTTATTTGCATTACATATGAAACTGTTTTGTGTGTTTGTTTATTTTGTATGTAGACGTTTTATCTCATGACATTAGGTCAGTCATCAAATACACGAGCGCTTTGTATATATAAAGCAAATACAAATAAAACATATACATACATAATGTTATTCCATAATTTATTGATTTATTTAAAAATATCTAAAAATAATGTGACCTTAATTGAAAAAAATTTAGACAGAATAGTTTTTTGTCTTTGTCGGTGTAAAAAAGTAAAAAGGGCTGTAAAAATAATTGTCATTGTTATGCCAAAGTGACGTTTCTTTGGCTAAGACAAAAAAGTAATTTTGTCTTAATTAATTTCAAATAAAATATTAAAATAAGAGTCACTTAAGTTTCCATATTTATTCAAAAATAACATTAATAAAAAGAGCTAAGAATAATGAAAAGTTGTCAATGTTAATAAGATAACAACCCTGAAATTATATGTATCTTACGGTCGATTTTTGTTATTAAAAAGTGGACTCACCTTGATGGATGTACCATAATTTGGATAAATGGTTGACGTCATCTGATAGGTTTTGACCATCGTGCCGTAGTAGTCAATGCGTGACTTGCCATTCTTGCTGTCATACCTGTCAAACACAGAAAAAGCAAGATACAGACAGTGGAACCAGCCCGCCACCCTGGGTGCGATCGCTCATATTAAGCCTGTTTAGCCTTCCCAGGCTAAGGGACCTACTTCAGGTGGAGTTTAGTCAGTACGAGTCTGACATAGCCTCTCGGCCGGCCGATGTATCCATGTAGGATTCACGACTTCCCTCCCTTTAGTCCGGAGGGGAAAAAAAAAATACGTGCAAACTCGTACATTTCGTTATGTTAATGTAATTTGCAAACGTTGGCGTAAACCGTGTGTATTACCCGATTTATGATATAAATTAGTATCAATAAATTAGTTATTGAAACATATTGTTATCATTTGAAATCCATTAACTATTTTCAAGATAGCTTTGGGATTGTCTAGCAATTAGCAACTATCGGTACCAATCCCTTTATGTATGGTTGACAGACCATATATAATAGTCCATCGAGCTAAAAACAGCAGGATCAATCGCGAGTCACCTGTGCTGTCAAAGACGTTCCAAGTGAGTCTTTTCCGGTGGAACAACAGCAGCCGTTTACAAATTAATGCAAAACATCAAAACACAAAAATTGCAGACCTCGGTCACGTCTTTAGACACGAGAAATACGATTGGCTGCAAATAATAATGATGGGAAAAATCGCGGGAAAACGTGGAGTTGACCGCGGAACATTCGGGAATGGACTGGAGTCACAAGCGTAGCTCAACTGATTCACCTCGCACAGGACAAGGAGTTTTCCAAGCTGATATCCAACCTTCAGTGATTGGAAAGGAACATTGAGAAGAAAAAGAAGAAGAACAGCAGCGGAGCAAAATCGAGTTGGACGAGCAGCAACAAGGAGCAACGTTAACAGAAAGCAGTCACAGTTAAGCAAAGTTAACAAATAAGATCTGTCCATTATATTACGTAATTTTTACAAAGTGGACATATTTTTACAAATAAAAAAAATGTAGTAGAGCAAATTAAACTTGTCTCAATTGCCAGATAGGACTCGAAACCGCAACCTTTCGCTATCCGGGCTAACGCTCATTTCAATGTGTATTTAAAGTTATGGTTTAATTATGTAGGTTATTTTATTAAAATACTAGCGGCCCGTCCCAGCTTCGCACGGGTGAACAAAATTCTTTATTTTTTTTTTCTAGCAACAAATATAGTCTATGTTACTCAGCGTGAATGTAGCTTTCCAATGGTGAAAGAATTTTTGAAATCGGCTTAGTAGTTTTTGAGTTTATTGCAATTGCAAACATACAAAAATACAAATCTTTTCTCTTTATAATATTAGTGTAGATTATATTCGATTGTCTATTACACATTCACACCGAAGCGATTGGAGGATGTTGGATTTTTTTAATAATTCTCAGAACCTGAAAGACCTGTAGCCTCTCTATTAAAAGAAAATAGCTTATATATTAACTGCAATCAAATGTCACATATAATAAGACAAGCAATGCCTTTTGATTTTGATAATGATATTGAGCATGAGTCATTCACAATCCAACTTTCTACGCACGTCTTAAGGTTCAAGTTTGTAACGACTACATTTGCTGCTTGTAAATAATGCAAGGGTTATAAGGTTATCAAATCGCCTAGTTATATCAAGAGTATTAATAACCGTGCAGTTAGTTTGATTGCAAATACGTTTATAATGTTTCAAAATATAATGCTTCAATAGTTATAATATTATATTTCACTCTTCATAATGTATTTAACTGGCCTTTCAATAAAAAAAGATATGGTAAATTACAGATTAAAAACATATAATAAATAAAAAAGAATTGTCAAGATTTAATACCAAAAAACAAAAGAAAATAAAAGTCATAACCTTATGTTTGTAATTGGCTGGACCTCAGACCTCTTTTGATACTATTTCATTATACCACGTCCTTTTTAAGCCTTCTATACCACGTTTTTAACCGACTTCAAAAAAAAAGGAGGTGGTTCTCAATTCGTCTGTATTTTTTTTTTATGTTTGTTACCTCAGAACTTACGCCTGGGTGAGCCGATTTGGATGTTTTTTTTTTATTTGAAAGCTGGTGCTTCCCGTTTGGTCCCATAGCAATTTGGTCCAGTTCTGGCAGTGGTATCCATGAAAAAACTGAATAAGTCTGAAATTTACATTAAATTTACATCGATTTCGATGATTCTTTTTTATTTATTTATTGGAAAGAATGTAATTCAATGGCAGTTTGATAAGAGTTTGGTTAGGTTCTGATAATGGGATCCATGAAAAAGCGACGTAACTCTTCAAATCTTAGGAGCAAATTAACGATACTCGAAGGAATCTTTCATCGGCTAAGGGCCGTCCGTAAATCACGTGAGGATCGAAAGGGAAAGGATGAAGAGGGATTTTGGACGGGGGAGCAAATTAGTCGTAAACCTCCGCTATCCAAATATTTGAAATTTTGAGTCCAATCATAACATCATACTCAAGTAATTATCGTAGTCGAATACGATGATCGACGAAACTCCTTAATGAGTTACAGTAAGGTTGCTATATGAATGAATAAATGAAGCGTTCTAATTGCATTAGTTAGGATTTGTTATGTGTGACCTTCATTGTCGGAAGACAGATTTCGTAGTCTCGTTATTTCCGTCAACGATCTATCGTCGTGTGGTCTATTTAATAATTTGTTGGCGTCCACATCTGATAAAACTATGCCTTCCAAACTTTTGACACCACTTAGTGCAACATATATTTGACCTTTTGCAAAATTTTTTGTACCCAGGTCAATAACTGCTCTTTCAAGGGTGGTACCCTGTAGTTTATGGACTGTAACCGCCCAGCTTAATATTAGAGGCAGCATACGGCGCTTCACATCTCCATAACCTCTTAATGCCTGAAACGTAGTACTAGATGGAGGTATGGGTATGCAACCATTACTATCTTTTAGTCTAAGCCCAATAGATTCGTCATCAAATTTAATGTACACAGCTTCTGGTAGCTCTCCATCCTCCAGTTGATCTCTCCTCAATGCCGGCCATTTGAATTTTTTTATTATGCCCATAGCTCCATTCACTAGACCCTCTGATACGGCGATGTTGCGTGTCAACATAACTCGGGATTCGACGCCAATTTTTATCGATGGCAGAAAACCACCACAGCTATTGACATCTTTGGGAATAACGTTGTCTGGTGGTGTTCTACCATATGTCGCTACTTCACGAGACTCATCCACTGCGTTGATTTGATAAGTTCGGTGCAGCTTTTCATTTTTAACCGACTCCAAAAGAGGAGGAGGTTCTCAATTCGGCTGTATTTTTTTTTATGTTTGTTACTTCATAACTTTGTCAATTATAAACCGATTTGGAAAAAACATTTTTTATTTGAAAGAGTATAGGTACCTTCAGATTGGTCCCATTTTATTTTCATATCATAAAATTTAGTTCTTATATCATAGGTAACATATTACGATTTCGGTGTTTATAGCAAACTAAATAATAAATAAAAATAAAAATTCTTCAAAAAAACTAGTTGCAAAATAACGCACTAAAAAGCAAGAAATAAAAAAAAATTAACAAAAAAAAACCGACTCCAAAAATTACTCTACAATTGCAAGCACCACTAAAAAATTTAAAAATAATATTTTTTTTGTCTATTCTATGCTTTTACTACATTAATACTAATAGTTATTTTTGGAGTCGGTGCCAGCAATAATCTACAAAAAATATATATATTGTATTCTTCTCAAATATTTTGTTGTATTTGTTGTTAGTTAATTAATACTTAAATTTATTATAATGATAATTTGCTGGCACCGACTCCAAGAATAACTATTAGTATTAATGTAGTAAAAGCATAGAATAGACAAAAAAATATTATTTTTAAATTTTTTAGTGGTGCTTGCAATTGTAGAGTAATTTTTGGAGTCGGTTTTTTTTTGTTAATTTTTTTTTTTTGTAAATATATAAAATTCTCAATGTCAGTGTCAATCACCTTTTCTGTACACAACTGATTGCTACATATTATATTTATCTTCTTGAAAATACGTGTTACCATCATCAGCCTCACGCCCATCCTCAATACATTTCCATCTTACGAAACTTAACAAATGTATTTTTTTTTACTTGCAAGAAGTAAACAAACCAAAAAGATTTGTTTCATGGTTAATTAAAGAAGATTAGAAACTTATATTTAATGGAATAGAATTAACTGGACTTTATCCAACAAATATAATTAAAAATACATGAATTTCAGTATATGGTGAGTTTGATTCGAAAATGTAACTACCGAATAAGCAAACAGTTTCATATATTTCATAAGACGTATTTATCATCAAAACGAAAAAAAACATTGGTTTTCCAATACATAAAAGAAATCAACAAGTTTAGAAACAAAGAAAAACATGTTTAATTATAACTAGTAAAAACGAGATTAAATTTTTACAACAAAGACATACACTGTTTACAAATTTAATATTATCAAAGGTCGATAAAGGTTATTGTGTTCATAAGCCACAAACATGATTTGTTGATATCAGTTCATTGCCACAGATTAATTAATATAGCCCTTAAATAATAAAATAATTAGTAGTTATATCGGTGGTGATAGGCTAAAGCAAATATGCACTCTTAATTTAATTGAGAGTTCACATTTGCATAACGACTTTAAGGCCCCTCGCCCACGGCGACTTTTTGTAGTGATGCTGTCGCGCGTTTCGTAAACGAGCGACAGCATCGCTACTAAAGCCGGAATTACATTATTGTGTCGGAGTGTGTCATGGCGCGTTGTGTTGTGGCGGCGACCGTTTACATTTATGAGGCGTGTTGTGGACCGCTCTGACGCAATTTTTGTTCAGTTTCCTAGTAGTCTTTCGTGTGTTTGGGTCAGTAAAATGTTTTCTTCGAGCTCTGACAGTGATTTTGATGAATATCTTTCATTTCTTTTTCTAATGCATTCAGTTCAAAGAGAAAGAAGAAAGAGAAGGTTTTGGGTACATCCAGTAAACAGATTAAGAAGCAGTAGAGGAGAATTTCATTGTCTCGCTAAAGAATTAGATGTGATGAAGAACGAACGCACGACAGATAGCAGAGCGTACTATTCTCGTGTGTTGTGTCGCGACATATCCCCTCCACCGTTGTGTCTCCGATCTAAATCACCAGATCGTTAACGCGCCAGAGAGCGTCACGACATACCACACGAGAATAATGTAATTTTACACATACAAAATCGATACTTTAGATAGGCGCCAGATGCCACCAGAATGCGCCACGACAGACCCCGACACAATAATGTAATTCCGGCTTAACGCTCTACAGAAGTGATGCCAACGCGCTACTAACGCCCTACAGCATCGCGACTGCATCGATGCAAACGCGCGACCGTTTCGGACGACATCGGGAAAGAACGGAGGGAGGGTGACGCGTGAGTGGAGAACCGAGCATCAGTGCAACACAGACAGGTCGAGAGTGCGATTGTCCTACGCAGTTCACGCTTACGTAAAATCAGCAGTGACTAATGTTGCCTCAACGGAGTCCATCTTGCAACTGTGCAGTCAGAAGCGCGACAGTATCGCAATTGCATTGCATTGTTCTCAGGGTGTTTGCACACAGCTGGCGACCGCATAGCGACTGTATCGATGCAAACGCGCGACAGGATCGCTACTGCATCGCTACAAAAAGTCGCCGTGGGCGAGGGGCTTAAGAGCCTTTGCACATCACGTTTTTTAAACGCGCCGTCGACGACCGCTTACTACCCGCGGTACTCATGCGAGTCAAACGCATCTTGACTATGAATTTTTTTTTTTTTTTTTTTTTTTATTGCTGAAAGTTGGCGAACAAGCAAACTGCCCACCTGATGGTAAGTGGTAACAGTCACCTATAATACATGTGGCTCTTGTGAGATTCGCAGCAAAACTGCAACCCCCACAAGAACCACAGTGTACGTTGCCAACAAGCAAACTGCCCACCTGATGGTAAGTGGTAACAGTCACCTATAATACATGTGGCTCTTGTTAGATTCGCAGCAAAACTGCAACCCCCACAAGAACCACAGTGTACGTTGCCAACTTGTGACACAAGATGTAAAGTCACTGTACCCAGTAATTTCACTGCCATATCTTACCCTTCAAACCGGAACACAGCAATGCAAGCACTGCTGCTTTGCGGCAGAAATAGGTAAGACGGAGGTACCTAAGCAGACGACCCTGGTACGAAGTCTCCCTCCAGTAATTTACTTAGGTGTTTAAAGTTCTACTTTTGAATACCTGCATAAATTCAGTCTCAGGCTTGAATCGGAATTTCTATCGATATTGTATCGATACGAAACGCATTAGACATGCCAAAATTGCTGTGTAATAAAATGAAAAGCGCTGCCAACAGTGCTTGAAAAACGCAGTACGCAAAGACTCTCCCCAAGTTAAAGTTAAGACTAAAAACCTGAAGACAATCCAGAATCTTTTTTTTTAGAGATATCAGTTTGCTGAGTTGATAATATGTGATATTAAAAACATGTCTTAAAGAGAACGCAAAAGAAAACCAAATTCTACGGCTGTGCTGGCCGTTATTGAGCTTTTCAGTTCGTGTAGTTTAGATTTTTTTATTATTTCTTACTGGTTACGTTTAAGTATCATTCAGAGTCGTGTAGCATGGAGGTAACGTGAGGTCAAAAATAACGTAACATGTTACAAAAATAACATTCTGGTAACGCTGGTGAACGCACTGATGACCCGCGATCATGTAAACAGATCACACACTATCTCTCACAATAACTGGATAACTGCTGTTTGTGCCTTGTGGTATGCAAAGACTTTAAGCCTTATATTACAATTTTTGTTTTTTTACATTTACAACACTTAAATGAAAATATAATAAATAATCTGATACTTTTCTTTTTAATCACGTCACCTCATTTCACATTATCAATGCTTCACTACATAAATGGTTTTGAGCCAACCTTGCAAATTGCCTCAAAGACGATTATTTTAGCAGGTGAGTGTTTTTTTTTTAAATTTATTCTGATAACTATAAAAAGTATTAAAACTTACCATGTGTAAAATGGTTCATGTATTTCTGCATAGGGAATGCTTAAAAGTCCCTTTACTGTGTATACTGGACTCCATTTTGGAGGAGATTCTGGAAAAAAATTAGATACTAGAATATACGTAAGTCCTACAAAATATAAATGATCTATATGTTATAGCCAAAAGTCGAAACATAAATAAAACCTATAATTGATAGTCTTATTACATATATATCTATTTACAAAAATACTTTATAAATTTTGCTATTAATTAACTCTTTACATCTCTAATAAAATTAAATCTTACCTATAAATATATGAAACTAAATATTGTGTTGTTATTTAGTTCTGTGAGTGTGTGTCTATAATTATATATAAACAGACTTTTATAAATGTCTTGGAAGATAAATATATGTCATTCAATTATACTTCCCGTCTTGAGACAACCAGAGATTATCTTCCAGAATATACAAAAACTAACCATACTGATAAAAACAGAGACCTATTACATTACCAGGCTAAAATGCCTTTTGATATTGAGACTTATAATAAAATTTTGGCAAACCATCAATATGAAATAATTTTAATATTTTTATTTGTACATTTTTAATTACACTACTTAACATAAAACTTTTATGAAGATACTGTTATTTTGAAGATGTAGTTAATAGCATTGCACCCACACATAAACTTTGGCTATAGATCTATTTGTTTGTAAACCTTCCTTGCATATAATTAATAAGTATTCTTTAACAGCTAAAGTAAAAGCTTTAGATTGAGTAGTTATTCGTAACTGAGTTCTGAGATATTTTAATTCTGGAAAATTTGTGTTTAATCAAGACGAGAAAAAAAACTTAACGCCTCGAGAAATCAATTTTGTGCGCCTATTCACATTTACATTCACAGTTAAGGAAAAAACATAAACTAACCAACTATTATTGTACATAGGTAATGGAAATCTCCATAAGAGATAGCCCTACATTGGTTTAGTTGCAAGCTTATATTTATTATTAAGGTTATTATCAGTAATATTAAAATTTTATTTCTTTGTTGATCATTTTGTTGGACTGGTTTAGTTCACTATGCTAAAAAATATAACTGAAAGTTATTTAACTATGATATTATAAATATTATAATACCTAAATATAAATGATAAAAGAATTTTTAGTTAAAGTTGGTAGCATAATGTTTGTTTTTGCAAACAAGTTTTTATAGTAATCTAAACATGTTACTAGTAATTTAGTTGATTTTTTTTTTATTTTATATATTAATTTGATAATTATTTTTTTTAAGATGTAGGTATGTCAGGATTAATGTAAGTGCAAATTTGTCTGCCTACCCCCTGCGAGAAAAAGGCATGGATTTATGTATGTACATTTTACTTTTTATTTTAAACTACTTATACAATAAGGAACAAGTAGAGACCCAATAAATACAGAAAAGTTATGTACTATCCTCTTTACTGTTTAAAAGACCAGCCGATTACCTATAGTTAATTTAATATATAGTTTGTTGATGATTTGTTATTCATTAACTCCAATTAAGGGATAACTAAAAAAATTACCATTTGATTAAATTGATCTTATCTATCAATCTTATTTGTAAAATGAGAAAATTTTTAAAATAGCTTAGTGTTTCAGTAAAAATTTCGCAATTTTTCGAAAAACTCGGGTAATACTGGCAGAGAATTCACGTGCCTCGAGAAGGAAAAAATTCAAAATACCAGAAACCCTAATACTCACAGTTGAGAATACAGTGTTTAATAAATATATACTCACGTTTGTACACATATCCAAAAGCGGAGCCTAGAAATATGCAGATTGTAAAGAGCAGCATCTCTGCTAGACAACCACCCGCGATCGTCCAACTACACTGAATAAAAACAAATGAAGAAATGATTTACAACAATAATACGATGACCTCTACTTTGCAAAAAACGTCCCGGTTTCTGCTTATTACGAGGTATTCAATTCAAAGCATCTGGTATTTCAATATTGAACACAAGGCAAATATTTTCAACATTTCAACAACAAAAAAATAATAAAACTTATATTACGATATAGGTACTTAAATAATTGTAATAATATATATACCTCTATGAATTGCTGTTTTTAAAAGATACTTAAATTTAAATAAAAATCTATTTATTCCTTTTGAGAAAAAAAAAAGTGGGTAGCTTATTCACGTATGTGTTCTGTGGTCCAAACGCCCAACCAATCTAATCAAAATATAAATTGCACAGACGGACCAGACGGTAAACCATGAAGATAGAGGTACTTGTTTATATAGAACTTCATGCGGTAAACCATCGGTAAACTTTAGCTTTAGTTATTGTTCTGAGGATCTTCTCCTCTGTGTTTGTTTTTTTGTTAAATTTTCTCATAAGGGAAAGCAAATGGTACAAAGCCTATACAGCCAAGTCTGTAGTAATATCTTTTCTTAATTAGATCACTATGAGCGTTGATTTATGAATGATAGATGATCAATGGACGATGAATGAATAATTTAATAATCCTTTTTCCTAAGTTTTATTAAAGTGCACTTCTTGAGATAGTGTGAGCTGTTGTGTTTCTTTGGTTAACACTCGTGCATGATCACAATCACTTAGTGGCGTATAATCCACAATTATAATTATAACACACTAATATCCACCACAAAACAAAATTTTTAAAAAGAAAACCAAGAACTTCTAATTGATCAATTTCTATTGTTAGTTTTTCCCATAATAAACGACAAAGTGTAAAAAACCCAAACAGCTGTCTTCAGTTTTTTTTATTTATTATTTAGATGTGAAATAATTATGAGAGCTGATTCATGGATGACTATTAATAACTTAATAGAAAGTAGTTATTAATAAATTAATAACTATTTCCTATTTCAGGTTTCAATAAAATGGTAGATTTACGAAGTACCTACATACAACTAAAGAGATCGTGCAAGATAAATACACTTAACGGTTAATATATAAGTGAGATTGAATTAATAGTAATATATATAGTTGATCATCCAGATTAACCAGTAAGTGTTCATGAACATAAACGCATGAGTGTTTGCAAATTAAACAAAATAGCGGAAGGTGTCTTTCCACGCTCTCTCAAAAAGTCCAATAAATGGACTTTCCTTTACTGAAACCTAAGGAAAGCAGTTATTCTATAATTAATTAATTAATAAAAACCCATGGTTTATAAATTTAATCATAATTCATCTAAATGAAAAAAGGAATTCAAGACTGAAGATCTAAAGACAAAGCTGTATGGGATACTTTTGTTTGAAGGAAGGCAAAGTCCTTTATGTGAAAACTTACCAAAAATGCACGATTGCACAATTTCGAACTGTCAATAATTATTATGTACCTACAATAAAATAACTAATACTTAACTAACCTGTGCACGGTGGGGTATTTGTAACAAAAAGCTGGCCAAAACTATTTCTTATGGTCTAACTACCTAAACTGATAAATTGGTCATATTTTATCTATTTTTGCTCAATGGCGATTACTATACTGCCCTCAGGTACGTTAAAATTGATTATTTTAGCGTACCTTTAATATTATCTAAGAATAAATTATAAAGTAAAATGTTACTGGGTAGAGGGTATTAAAACAATAGATTTTATATATCAAAATACTATATTAGTCAAATTCATTATCATCAGATATATCACATTCATCTATCGTTGTCGTATATTGTGCTCCTGTATCTTCAGAATCATCACTTTCTGGTATAAGAAATTCCAATGCTTCTTTTGTGAATGGCTTCTTATTCTTCATAAATCTTGATCGCGTACACGATAACAATGGGTCTGAACTCAATAAAAGCCTATTTAGTACATCGACATTGCAAGATATTTTTGAAAACTTTCTAGCAAAATCAGTACGGTATTGCCGAAAGTGTTTGTTTCTCGCTTCTGCCGCTTCTTCAGAGAGCTGGCCTATAGGGATTATGGCATGTTTTATTATTGTAGGTCCATGAACCAACAATTTGTGGAGTGTAGGCGTCATGGGATACCATCCGTAAAGTCTCACATAAATTTCTGAAGTTTCCTTACAAAATGTTGATAATTTGTCGGTATCTATTCTGTGACCGCTTGAAATGACCTCTAACAAAGTTCTAAGCCTTTTTATCAAATCTAAATCTACTCCGGTAATTCTAGATGCTGTCTCAGGATCACAGAAAAATCGTCTTGATACATTGCCTGTGTTAGTATTTCCAAAACCAGCTTTTGGTACATCTACTAGTAGTGACATTTCTTCTTTAAATTGTTGCTGTATACGTATTTTATTCTCATTTACAATTTTTTTGTCAGCAGAAGACCTTGATTGCCATTTTTGTGTAGGTAATTTGTACGCCAAATGTAGAATCGATTCAAATAATCTTATTCTCGCATGTAATATTGAAAGACCAAACTTCAAAGTCGCAGGGTCTTCTTCTCTTCTTGTTTCTAATTTATTGAAATCTTTTGATGTTGCTTTGCAAATATAGCAACGCATTGTTGATAGGGTATTAGTTGCCGCATTGCAGACTTTTCCATCCACCATAGTAAATAAAAACAGATGCTTTACTTTTATCACTTCACTATTCAAAAATATTTCAGATAGGTTTAATTTTTCAATTTGACTTTCTATATAACTAATTTCATTTCTTGTGATGTCGTTAGTTTCATGCACAAATCTGATTCGAATAGGTCTACAAAATCTTGGACTCGACGGGACGGGGTTTTGCCAAATGACTTTACTTTGGCTGTTATGACTAACAAGTAATCTCAAAGGCAAAAACGAGCTTTGGAATATATTTGCATCGTCATAGCTTTCGTTCGTATTTTGTAAGGATTGCATATACCGTGTCTGTTGAGATCCGTCACATCCACATTTTGATATAAGTTTTAAATTTTCCTTCTCTTCACTTGAAAGTCCTTTCAAAACTTCTTCGAGGTATGTACATAACCGTGAAGCAGTGTGATCTACCAAATCTTGCAGTTTAATCTCAGCACATGTGTCAGTGACATGAAATGACTCAGGCTTAGGGTAACAATCAGCTTTCGCTTTTTGTAACAAAGAATAACACGGATAGAGCTGTTTTCTAGCACTGCGTATCACATTGTACTGACTTCGAGACAAACCTGCTTCTACGAACATTGATAAGGCTTCCATTGTTGATAACCGCTGTATATTTTTTTCTTTGTTTTGTGTGATTACTTTACGTATTTTGTATGCTCTAGTCGGGGACTTGGTAATTTCTTTTATGATAGCCGAAGCATCGCTTTTTCCTGCGGCTCTTAGACTCATTTGAGCAGCATATGTTAACGTTGCATCGGGTACCTGCGCCCGGAGTTCTTTTGTTTTGCGCCGTTTACTGCGATCACTTAACTCCCCAAACTCTTTTGAGGGCCGCGGCCGACCAGTCTTTTGTTTTACCCAGGCCGATAACTTTATAGTACCTGTAAGCCACTTAGCATTGTTCTGGAGGAATCTTTCTTCTTTGTACGATGCCGCCGTCCATTTTTGTCTGAACTGCCATTTGAACAGTTTCAATTCCTTTTTGAGACTACTTATTTTTTCAGTTGGACAATTAGTTTCCCTAATGACACAATCCTCCATGTATGCGAACTTGTCATCAAGTAATCGTCCAGAACTTTGCTTTATATAGTTGTAGAGATCTGTCCTACTTTTCTCCCGGACAGTTTCTTCAAATCCTATGAGGACAAAAAATATTTTAAATTTAGTACCTAAATTACTGTTTCATATAAAGAACTATATTTCGAAAAGGCGGATGTTGGCGGATTATGTTTTTGGTTTAAATGATAGTACACAAGATAGGCTAATATTTGTGCTATCATTTTTGACCGAACCTATCCGAACTTTATAACTAAAACACTAAAAAAGGAAAAATAAAACTATAATTTATGCTAAGTTTAATGTTTGCTAATAAAATTAAAAAAAATATTTATATGAATGATATACAAATGAATATAAGTTTTAAAATACAGTACATACCTCGATCTTCAAGATCCATTATAAAAAACTTCACTTCACTTCTCAGAAATCTTACAATAGCGGTTAATAAAACTCCGTTTTTACAAGCGACGAGAACAAAGACGTGCGATAGGAACAACGACTAAATTCCGACTGTCGGAGGGGCAAACAAAATTGAATGACACTTGTAAGGTGATCGGGGCGTGACGTCATAACTATTCAACAATGAGAAATGAAGGTTCATTTACTAATTGGGTACAAATTTTGATTTCGACTTTTGACCGGTTTTTTGCTTCTAATACCCCATAGTGCTGTGGTCAATCCATATTCTGACGTAGTATTTTGCTTTCAGGGTTCCCAATTTAGGGGTTTTCACCCTAAATTTAGGGGGTAAATAAGTAAGATGGGATTTTTTTAGGGGTGTTATATGTTTAGGGTTTTTGTGAACCTTCATATTTTTTTTATATTTTATTTATCGAGAAAAATAAAGATTTCAAGTATAGGCCCTGAGACAGTTTTAACTAGTCAATCAAATTTATTTTTTACCTAGCGACCTCAGACTTAGTGACATCTAGTGTACTTAAAATCCAAGTACACTACTTGGAATTTTCAATCGAAATGGTGGATGAAATGATCTTGTACAATATTCAACCCATCTCCTAAAATATTAGGCTATATTGAAAGTCAACATGTATGACTTCATAAAATCTGATTCGTCAGTAGATAATGAAATAATATTTGACGTAATAAATATGATTTATTTTTAGGGGGATTTCCAAGTAATTAGGGCCATTTTAGGGGTTTTTGAATTTAATTTAGGGTTAAATGTTTTTAAGAGTTGGTAACACCGTTTGCTTTGGCATTTGGCTAATGGTATATTTATCTTTCTCTATGCGTAGTATCTAATCTAGTCGTCTAGTATTTCGTCTGAGATTCCTATTAAGTTTCGCCGGATCTGCTGTTTTATTAATTAGTTATAACAAAAGCTAACTAATTGCCTCATAAAATTAATTATAGAAGTAGCACTGTGCGCGCTAATCTGTGTCTGCTCTTAGAGATTGAATTGATAAATATCCAGTGGTGTCGCAAGCTAAATCAGTTTGAAAATGAGTAGGAAACCAATATCTTTTGGTAAAATTACTCTTAATTTCGAGAAAGCGTCTACAAATGAACAGCATTCCTCATCCTCAGAAGGATTTGGTACATTTGGTCGCACTCCTATCCAAGAACATAGAGAAATTGAGGAAATTGCCGACGATTTGGAGAGCCAACATGTACATCAAGTTATGGGTATTAAAAACTTCGGGAAGAAGGCGAAAAATTTTGATGTCGAAGCTATGGTCGAGGAAGCCAGGAAAACTGCCCACGAAGCCAATTTAAAAAGACTAGAAGAAAAAGCGGCTAAAGCTGAATTGCAAAATGATGATGCTGATGATGAAGACTTAATAGGACCTCTACCACCAGGTGGTGGCAAAGATAAAGAAGAGGAAATTGGCCCCCCAATCCCGCCAGGGCTTAACATTGGCAGTCAGAGTGATAAGTCAGAAGAGAACAAGAGTGATGACAACGAAGACAGTTATGACGAATTAAGCGGTTCAGATGATGAAGAACTATCATTAGAGAAAAGAATACCTAATACACATGAGGTAAGATTGGTGATGCTTTTATAAAAGATCAAACAGTAATAGAGATTTATTAAGTTGGCACTATTTTAGTAGATATCCAATAAATATGTAACTTGCCTATTACAAAGAGATATAAGTATGATATTTAGAACTAGCTGACAGGCTCTGGTTCTAATGAATGAATATGTTGTTCTTTTTTATGATTCCCCTGTTTTGCCTTTTAACAGCAACATAATTACAAGTCTATGATTTTCACATTAAAAAATGAGTTATTAAGCTGAGTAAATTTAAATTTTCTGCATAATATACCATAATACTACTCAGTTGTTTATGTAAGATACACAATTACATTGCTATAAGTAAGCTAAATTGGTAAACCTTAACATATATTGAGATATCAGTGAAAAAAGCAGAAAATATTTGATACTGATGTTTATGCTAGAATAATTCAAAATTACAACTAATAGAATGTGGACAGACCCAAAATATATTTATTTTTATGTAATATGCTGGCATTAAAAACTTGAAATTGGCAAAATAAAAATCGGCTTAGCAAATTTTTAGTTAGCAGACGGCAGTATACTGCAAACCAATTTTCACTAGATTTAAGACTCCACAACCTTCATGGTTGTGTGGCTTGCATACTGGTTTTATTGGTTATGCCATGCCAGGTCCCAGGTTCCATGGTCCTGGCCAGGTTAATGTAGAAAACAAACTTATCTTTATTGTATTGGGTCTGAGTGTAATAGTACCGTCATTATTTTTGATTGGACTATAACAGTGCTAATACTAGTGCATTAGCTATTTTGGTTTAAAATAATGGGCGGTGTTATACTTAAGACAAAGTATTTAATTTCCTGAATACTTTATGTAGAATGGCTATTTCCATCTGCTATTCTGTAAAGAGATCAGGTTGTACTTGTCAAAACAGCTGCTGGAGTTAATTTGCAAATTTAGATATTTAAAAAAGATTGTTAACTTTATAAAACAACTTTAGCAATGCCTAAAGGAAAAGATGAAGTTGTAAATTACATTTGTTCTTTTTTATGATAAGATGTGGCCAACGTTGTAGTATTAATATTATTATTGAGTGATTTTAAATTTAATATTTTTTTTATAACCTCTGTATTCAAACAATAATAAATAAGTATTATAAATCTAAATGAGATCAAATTTAAAAATTCAATTGTTACCAGACCTTACTATAATATAATATATAGTATATAGTATAATATAATATATATATATATAATATACTAGGTCTGCAATACATGCTGCTGTTTGCAAATACTGAGCGAAGCACTATAATTTTTGAAAGGTGATTATTCCTCGTTGGTTTGTCCGATTTCAAAACTTTTTTTGCACATTAGTCACGACCACGATGTGAGTTTTGGCGCCAAATTTCATTAATGTAGTCTCAGCGGTTTGGCTGTGATCAGCTTTTGAATTTTTCTTTCGGTGATTATTCCTCCATGGTAAAGTCTATATTTTTTTTACATAGCCTATGTCCGTCAGGTCATAATCATGTATGCTCATGCCAGAATTTGTTTAAATCAGTTGAGCCGTTAGGTAGCAGGAGGAAGACAAATGAAATTTGTGAGTTGCCTAAAAGAGAGCTTTGCTCAATCATTACAGGTCCAGATGCAGCATGGATCAAAGGCAGTTGTAGCACTATCGGTTGACCCATCTGGTGCACGATTGGCAACAGGGTCAATTGACTATGAAGTGTCTTTCTGGGATTTTGCTGGTAAACTTTTATCGGAGATTGATTTGTAAATTATATCAATAAATAAGATGAGTGTCTTTATCATTAATGTCTGTATTAACCTGTTTTAGGCATGGATGCGTCAATGCGTTCATTTCGCACCCTTCAACCGTGTGAGAACCACCCGATCAAGACACTACAATACTCAACCACGGGTGACTCCATACTGGTGGTAAGCGGTTCTGCACAAGCCAAGGTGCTGGACAGAGATGGATTCGAAGTACTTGAGTGTGTTAAAGGAGACCAGTATATTGCTGACATGGCAAAGTAAGTTTCTATATATACAACTAAAACATAACAGCTCCATTGTATTTCACTAATAAAATCAGTGTAGTATGGGTATTAAGGACACTTGTTATTCTCTCTTGCTATGCTCTGCTTTAGATATTCAAAGAATCCAGCAGAGAAACATAATTTGTCAAAGAGTATTTTTTTTTATTGCAAATAGTAAGTTGCTATTGGAACCCTTGTAAGTAATCATTGGTTGAAACTCTACTAGTCTTTTCTAATGAAGAAAAATGCGTTATTATTTAGTTCAATGTTTTTAAAGACTAAATCTTTAGTTCTAAATGTAAAAAAATATCCTATTTTAGACTGTAAAACTATTTTGCCAACACAAAAAAATGAGATAATAAAATTTTGCCTGAAAAGAGAATTTAACTTATAAAACTTATAATGTCTCCATCAAAACAACATATGACAGACTCATTCCCTGTCGTAACTGGAAACGTAACTCATCTGTCATCATGATATAAAAACCTCTAAACCAATGTATTTATTTTTAGGACAAAAGGACACACTGCATCATTGAATAGTGGGTGCTGGCATCCTCACATCCGCGAAGAATTTATGACGTGTGCCCAGGATGGCACCCTCCGTCTCTGGCTCACAGATAATCCTAAACAACACAAATCCGTTATCAAACCACGCCAGCAAGGAGGTCTGAAGACCAACCCTACAGCCTGCGCCTTCTCCAGAGATGGCAACACCGTCGCTTGCGGCTGCTTCGACGGTTCCATACAAATGTGGGACCATAGAAAAAACTTTGTTAACACATCCTCATTGCTAAGAGACGCTCATCAAAAGCAATCAGAAATCTGCAGTATAGCATACTCATATTTAGGCACATATTTGGCTAGCAGAGGCAATGATGACACTCTAAAATTATGGGATTTGAGGAGCTTCAAAAAACCTGTGCATGTTTTCAGTGATTTGTTTTCGAGATATGAGCAAACAGACTGTTCTTTTAGTCCTGATGACAGCATGGTTTTCACTGGAGTGTCTTTAGAAAGAGGACAAGATGTGGGTAGGTTGCTATTCTACGACACTAAGAGTTTTGAATTGGTTACACAGTTGGAGGTCACGAAATCGCATGTGATTAAAGCCGTTTGGCACGCGAAGTTAAACCAATTGTTCATTGGATGTGGGAATGGTGTTGTCAAATGTTATTATGACCAGAAACGCAGTTTGAGAGGTGCAAAGTTGTGTGTAGTGAAAACGCATAGAAAGAAACATTCAGTAGAAGTGATGAGTTCTCAGCAGATCATAACCCCACATGCGTTACCACTCTTCAGGCAAGAAAAGTTACGAACAAGTAAAAAGAAAATGGAGAAAGACCGATTAGATCCTTTGAAATCCAGACGTCCAGATCTTCCCATCACTTCTGGACAAGGCGGCAGGGTTGCAGCTTCTGGCAGCACATTAAGTTCATTTGTCATAAGAAACTTGGGACTAAGCAAAAGAGTAGATGATGAACAAGATCCTAGAGAGGCTATTTTGAAATATGCTAAAGAAGCGGAAGAGAATCCATTTTGGGTAGCACCAGCTTATAAGAAGACGCAACCGAAACCAATATTCCAAAAAGAAGATGGTGAAGAAGGCCCATCAGACCCTAAAAAGCAAAAGACTTGAATTATGAAACAATTTATTAAATCCGGTAAAAAGCAAAACTAATTTGTTTCCATTATAAGCAAGACGAGGCGAGAGAGTGAGAAATAAACCTGGCAACATTCTATAATCAATAAGTAGTCCGACAGATATTTTTAATACAATATTTTGATTCTTTAACAAATTGTTATTTGATATAATGCTAAATAACTGGTTTGAAATAAATTAGTCTTAATCAACAAAAGGTTTTTTTCACAATCAATATACAATATGTCATATTTTTGATAATGATGACCCGACCTAATCAAATACAGAAAAGTTCCTTTTACACATGATACGGCAGGAATCAAACTCGGGACTTCGGAGTGGCGTCATCATAAAAACTGATATGCAACTACTTTATGGAGTCAAAAATATTAACTAGTTCGGGTCCATTATTCCTACAGTGTTTTCTAATCCATAAGGAAAGCTCCAACAATGAAGATATTGTGATAACATTGACAACGGCTGATGACCTCTATGTTAGTGATCCCGGATTCATTTCCTGGTCGGCTCAATATAGAAAACTATTATTTCATAAAGTGGTTTAGATACAAATAGGCGCCACCGTTATATGGCTCATATACCAAAGTGTTTTGGTTCCAACTTTGTGATCCGTACGGATCTCGGAGTACGTACGGAGCGGAACTCTGCCAGATTCTGTGTTTCCTGTTAAATACAATTTAGGGGTCTTAAAGCACGAGTGAATAGGCATCTTCTAGTTAGGCGAGATAGCGGTCAAGCGCTTACCTATTCCCGATAAAAAAACTTATCTTGGAATAATAAATAAATAAGAATCTAAAATTCGGACACTAAAAAACCGACGTCGACGGTATATTAAAAATCGATAGTCTATCAAAAGACCCCTATTCATCGATATTATTCTCACGACTGAGTTACTTTACACTTCATATAAGAAGGCTCAAGGTCACCCAAAGGGCGATGGAGCGTGCTATGCTCGGAGTTTCCCTACGGGATCGAAGCAGAAATGAGAGAACCAAAGTACCCGATATAGCCTGCAGAATTGCCAAACATAAGTGGCAGTAGGCGGGGCACATAGGTCGTAGAATTGATGGCCGTTAGGGTAGAAAAGTTCTCTAGCAGCGACCACGGACCGGAAAACGCAGTGTAGGCCTCCCACTCGGTGGACCAACGATCTGGCGAGTCGTGGGAAGCACCTGGATCCAGGCAGCCTAGGAGTGGTCGTAGTGGAGATCCTTGGGGGAGGCTTTTGTACAGCAGAAGACGACATTTGGCTGAAACGAATTACTTTCAATACTATTGAGGATTTTATGCACTTTTGCTGTCGACTGTCGTTACTATCCATAGCGCTATCGATTATGAGTAATATCGGATGGAAACTATCGATTGTTCAATAATCGATTTTTTACTACTACTTATAACACCAGAACAGAAGTGGTCCTTACGTATTGTGGGCTTAATTAGAAGTAACCCTTATGGGAAGTGACCCTTATAAACCTTGGTTAATTTCTAATTTAGATTCATTCACTCACATTCATTGACATAATTCAGATATGAAACATTTTTTATAAACCGTAACGCGTACACGTGCTCACCACAAAGCTGTCGTCATTTCGTTTGAAATCCAGCGAAAAATCAAAGCGTGTGCGTCGCGGCGCGTCGCGATACACGGCCAGTCTATTCTGACCAGTCACCAGGTTTTTCAGCTGTCAAATTGAAGACATTTGTGGTCGAATAATTTGTATACCAGTTTTCATGGTACTTCCACTCCGTGGTCCTGGGTTGGATTTCCGGATGGGTCAAAACAGAAAACGAACTTTTCTATAATGGTTCTTTATTTCTAATCGTTGCATCTGATTTCCATAACACAGGTGCTTTAGCTACAACGTGGGTTCAAAACAATATTTATCACAGACATTGTATTGTTGTTTACGAATAGCGAATTACGTATGTTGGCTATACGAAGACCGCTGACGCCGCCCTTGCAATCAGGCCATTAAATGTTGCAATATGAAAGAAATGCCAACGCTGCGGAACGTGCGTGCTGTCGCCTCGTGCCATCATCGAGGTCATCCGTCTGGACGCCATCATCACTCACTTTGAATCCAACATCGATCGGGTCTAATTGACCCGATTAGTTAGTAATAATAATTTTATTGTAAGTTTTCTATAATTAAATTAGTTTGTAAAATAATTTCGGTTTTTTTAAGACCTGCGGCTGCGACCTTCGTAATAAGCGGTAAATTGTGTAGAAAACTACGCCTTCAGGTACTCTGACGTGATGAACTTGACATATGTGGCCAGCATAATACGCCTCTTTTTATTTAATACTTATTTGTTTTGATTCTTCAAGCAATAGTCTGCTGTAAGTAAAGCGAGTAATGTTTACCTTTCATATCACTGAAATAAATAAAACAAAACATTTCTTAAATATTCTATATTAACAACTTATAAGTAATACTATTCCACTACTGAAAGTAAATCACTTGTTTACGCTGTGGCAGTTGCGACTGTATCGCTGTATTGAGTCGGCTCATAATGGTCGATCGGGATGATGGGTGATCGCGCTGGATTCTGAAAAGGATATATATGATTTATAGACGAACATACTTATGAGCACTCAAAGAAGATAATATTAAGGATACTTTTTACTCGTGTTATTTTTTTCCTCCGGTTTAGGGTTTAGCGGCAAATGAGTGGAATAGGTTTTGGCACTTAATCAATAATCTTGATAAAAAATATGAAGTGTGTAAAGCTTGAATTTATTAATGCTGTAGCATAAAAAACTAAAAATAAACAGTTTTTACTCTTGTAATTTTTTCTTCCAAGTTCGGATTTACCAGTAAATGAGCGGTAACACAGAATAATTTTGCTGAAAAATATGAAAATGTGTACCTTGAATTTATTGAAGCTGTTAATGCCTTTTGCCAATGTATATAAATGAATGTCTTTTCATTTTATGCCAAAGTAAATAAGACATAAAAACATTATGCTAAAGGAAAGGTATCCCGTTACGATCAGTTTAAAAACAAAAAATATATCAATTATTATGAATCATGTCATAATCACGGTTGCTTTAACGTCATGAGTATGTACTAATGACCTGCCTGAAGTAGTTCCGAAACGCAAGCGCCATCTAGCGGTGCTGTATAGAATCTAGGTGGCGCACTTCCGTCCTAACCACGTTCCCTAGGAACTGTACCGCGTCCTATACTACTGTGTTACCGATTTGTGATAAGAATTGCAGTTTGAGTAAACATATCGAGATTCGTAATTTCAACCAACACTTCCTCAATAACGCTCATCTGATAGTTAATAAAGGTTGAGACAATAATCCAGAATTGCCGACATATCCTAATTATATGTATACTATATTATGACAATACTTTGTGTGTGTGTTTGTTACCATATTAACCGCAAGTAGTTCGTCTACCGGACGCTAGATGGCGCTAATAGAAAAAATGTTTAATAATAGAAAAAAATTAAAGAATTTTGTCCACCCGTGCAAAGCCGGGTCGGGCCGCTAGTATATATAAAACTTTAATTTTTTTCCGTTCCTAACAAAGATACAATAGATTAAACGGCTGTGGAGATTATATTATATTCGCCATGGGGGATGAATGCCACGGTAACCTAGCAATTACGACATCTATTTCAGTCTAACACAATATATGTGGTTATTTAACAATTTATAAGTTCAGCATATTCTTTCTTCGTCAGCGGCATGAAAATTAATGTAATTAATTATTAACAAAAATATAGTATATTTAAAATATTCATCTAACGCTTACCAATTTCTTTGCTCTGTCTACGAGAATGGAGTAGGCGAAATGGTTCAATATAACAGATATGGGCAAAGCCACTCCTTGAAACCTGTATAGCTGTTTGAGTTCACCATCTGAGGAACCTGTAACCACACAGTCATTCTTAAGTTGTTTCATGAACTTACCTCATAATCAAATGGTTTAATTTGCAACTTAGCTTAAATATAAACTATATATAAAGTAACTTGTTCTTATTTTTTGTCGACGGCTATGTTACTTATTCATCCTAAATGCAATTAGTCAGAAAACCAGGTTGTCTATGGTGTTCCAAAGACAACCAACCAACTCGTTTAGGTTAAGTGACTAAAAATCTACTAAGAGACCTCTTTTTTATTTTTTTATTCCAAATTCATTTTATTTATTGAGAACCACATGACTTTTAAACAAATGACAGAAGACAACTGACGTTTTCGTCTGTATGACACAATGCCCCTGGTGCTTCAGTAGTACAGCAGATCTCAATAGAATCTTTGATTACTTTATCAGGTATTGTAAAAAGGGCATGTCGCACATACGGTGCCATAACGCCACTTATGCAAATGGTATAATATTTCAGGAGAAACATTTCAAAATTCTAAATCCTAGTACAACGTATAGTTGTTCGCGACTAAAGAAATAAAATGATAGTAATTAAAGTACAACTCTGAACTTCCTTTTAAAGTAAAAACAAACGAAGGAATGAGGTACATTAGGCGTATTTTCTCATACTCAGTTCAGTTTTGACAAAAATTACATAAGTGACGTTATAGCACCGTATGTGCGATGTTTTATCTTGGGTCATCAATATACGCAATTGTAAAAAACAAGGAGGGAACAAATATACACAAAAAAATACTTAATTTATTCTAAAAACATTAAGTTCACGAAGACTTTCTAATAAAATTCTTTGCTAAAACAACAAGAAGCGAATGACGTGAAATCCATATAAAAACACAAAAGGCATATGTGATTGCGTAGTATCGTCTGTGGATCTGTCATGTCAATTTTGTCCGCCATTTGCTTAATTATGGCAAATGGCGATTTATTTATTTTAGCTGTACCACTAATCGTAAAGTAATTGTAAGAGAACTGGTATTTAAGAGGGTTTATTTATATTTGATTTAGCTTAAATTCTGGTATGCTTACAATCTCATACCGAGTTACATACATTTCTGAAATATCTTAGAATATTTGGTGGACACCTAGCTGATACATCAAAGTTATCAGGTTCGAACCCTGATAGGGGCATATTTTGCTTCAAGTACATTGTATTTGTTCCCGAATCATGGTTGTTTACATATTTCTTAATTTATATGATATTATTAAGTAATTGGTATCCGTAGCTTAACTTGCAACAAAACAACCAAGAATTAATTTATTTGTAAAATTAAAGGAAGTGCTGAGAAATAAAAGATTACTTATAAAAAAGAGAGGTTATTAACAACTAACTGATAATAACCGTATTTTTAAGCTTGAATCACGTACCTAACTATTTTTTCATAACCCAACCCAATTCAATTCCGTGTCTCAACTCAAAAAAACAAAAAAAATCATCAATATCAACCTGGCTGTTTAGATGTTCAATGACATACACATATATATATATATACACACACACACACTTATATATCGACTTATCCATAGAACAAAGTTCGATGTGATCATGTGATCATGACTAGTTTTTTAGCAAAATGAGACCTTATCTCATTAAATTAAATAAAAAAATCGACTTATCCATATAACAGAGTTCGATGCGATCATGACGCAAAAACTAGTTTTTTTAGCTAAATGAGATAAGGGTCTAAAAAAACTAGTCATGATCACATGTTCACATCGAACTTTGTTCTATGGATAAGTCGATATATTACAGAAAAATATAAATAAAATAGTTACCAGTCAATTTGTGCACTGAAGCTATTGTAACTTTTCCAACTTGTGCAGTGTTATTGATCATGGGCCCGTTGGAAATGTCCACGTGATCACTAACCCTGTAAAGGGTTACTTTCCCTGCAAATTATAAATAGAACACCAATTTAACCGATAAGGAATATTAATTACAGGCAAATAATAATTTAAACTATAAACTTTTACTCATTCTTGTATAATAATACCCGCAAAATAGTACTGGCTAGCGGTACACAATGTTACCTCTATTCAGGGCTGCGGCTGTAGCTAGAGTCTAATTTGAGGTAGGGCAGCATTGGCTACAGTTAGGGCGGAAGTAGTAAATTTATCATAATTGATCTGCCCTCGAAGCACGGGCTCCTAAATCAAACACTATGTATTTCACTGACCTCTAGGTCAAGCATTGGACCGGATTTCCAAAGGTTGCGGGTTCGATTCCCGCCTGAGAATTCACTTGTGACCAGAGTCGATTTTTTCTAGTATTTTTCTATTATAATAATCTAAGATCACAGTGGTTTGTGTGTTTGTCTGTCCGCTCTTTTTCCATTGTATCAATAACGTTACCATAGCAACGCGTTAACCGCAAGTAGTTCGTCTACCGGACGCTAGATGGCGCTAACGAATTTATCTTAGTTTTTGGTATTTTTAATGTAGGACATTGTGATTTCAAGGTAGGGCATTGCCCCACAATGCCTGCCAATGTACTTACCATGTCGACTAGCAATACTGGGCACTTGTTTCTCTTTATGCGAATTGTCCTTGAACATCTCTTTGGCCAGCTCTTCGTTCACCTCGAGTCGTTCTAAAGGCAAGGCACGGCGACACAGCTTTGTATATTCTGCGCTGAGGGTATACAGCTCTTGCTGGCTCACTTGCCAATTTTCTAATGACGGTAAATCTATGTCGTAAATAAACGATCCACTTCGTACTGAAAAAAACAATACTCTCATAGAATAGCATCAACTAAGAACATCTCTACTAATATTATAAATGTGAATGTAAGTTTGTTTGTTAAGCTTTCACGCAAAAACTACTCAACCGATCATCATTAAACTTCGTACATATATTCTTGGAGGTATTAGAAGTAACATAGGATACTTTTTATTGAAAAAAAAAATGCGGACGAAGCCGAGGGTAAAAGCTAGTACATAATAAAAAACCTGGGTTGTGTACTGTTTGATATAACTGATGATATCACATTCAAGTAAAATAATGGTCATTACATTTAATATGTGAAAGCAAGTTATTGTTATCGTGTTGTTGACATTTGATTTTAATGTCTATGGGGTCTGACCATGTTTACTAATTAGTGCTGCCACCTTTTGTCAATTTTTTTTGCTTGCTGCTAATTGCGTTGCATTTAGTTTCTTTTGTATCCATTGTCTCAATGTCAAGTAATTTTGTCTTAATCGAATCCACAGTTATTTGAATCCCCGAATGCTCTATAACCATAATCTTTCTGGTAAGTATGCGACTTAACTATGAACTATTTTGATATCATTTCAAACAAATCAAATGATATAAAATATTGTTCATAAATACTTGGATGACATAACAAACTAACATACAAAAATATTCTTTTTGTATACTACTTATTTGTATGCATATGCAAGTAATACAAAGCTCCACATACATCTTGCATGCATATGCATATGATTATAATACCAGTAGAGCTTTTTGGAATAAGTTGTTATAGTAGAATATGAGTATCGCATGAAGTGAAACGCACCCCTATAAAAGAAATTTTGCTAGAGTTGAGAGGCCTTTGCTATTGATGAAAACACCAAAGAAAGAATGGGCCATACATAACCCACCATGAAAATAAGCTTAGAGTGGAGAGCCCAAACAAGCCCAACCCTTTGTGGGTGTTTGTTATGATATGTAAGTCACACCACTAGTGTCTGTGGTTATGTGTCCCAGCAATAGCAAAAGTCCTTCTCTAATGTCGTGTAATGGCGGTCACACGCATTTAATAGTTACAATGTAATAATTATCTAAAGTCTTGAAGCATAATAAACTACTACATCTCAGTGAGTCTTATTAATTATAATAGACCCATACCATCGTTATAGCGTAAACAAATGTAGATGAGATCAAGACCAATAACTTTAACATTTACATAATTTATAAAATATCTGTTAAGAAAAGTAAGGATTTAGTAATTTATTTTTTTTGTTTACTATGTGTAACAAAAATAAATAAATAAAAAAGTACCAACATAAAATAAAAATAAAGAAAAGATTTTAATTTAATAAGTTTAAAAACTAGTATATATGCATATGGTCAATCCCATCATATCAGATCAAATCAGTAAATAAAGTTATCATACTGTCAGGTCCAGGAAAGCTGTGTAGTTTAACAGGCACAGTGTCCTTGAAAGCCACTGTTGCGCAGGCGCCGATCAAAAATGAGCAAGTGCGCCAAAATGCCTTATTCACTTGTCGTGGGTCTGCAACTGTGAAATTCTGCAACTGCAAAAATTAAATCACTATCAATACGTACATCATCAGATGAATTGGAAAAATTATGGCAGCTGGCTAAGCCTGTTTAAGAAGATACCAAGAAGAAGATGTCAGTGGTACAATTGTTATTTCTTGCTTGTCGTCATTTCACTGAATGCCAATGGTTTCTCTACTAGTAATAAATGGAAAAAAATATATAAATTAACCTTAGAATATTTATTTGCCTGATAAGTTATTTATTTGGAAGATCAGTTAATTTGTAATATAAAATTGTATCATTATTAGAGATGTGCCGATTAGTCGGCGACTAGTCGGTAAAGCCGACTATCCGGCCACTATCGTAGTCGGCGATTGGTCGGCGACTATTCGGCAAAGAACGCCGACTATCCGGCTTTTTACTTTGTGTGTATTTAAATAAAATGTATGTAGGGGCGAATTACATTAAATAGAAACCGTAAATAAAATAATAGTCCTTCTGCTTGGATTTGCGACTGAGAGGAATATTCTGTGGTCGAACATTTTATCGCACAACCTGACTAAGGTATCAGGGTTGGATGTCGGTATTTAATATGGTGGTTCATACTAAAAAAAAAAATTACCAGACTTTATTTTTGAATGACATTAAATTTTAATTGAGCTCTTACACTTTCACTCAAAAATGTTTTTTTTTATACAAAAGCACCGCTCTGACCCGTACAAAATCAAAAATCAAGAAACAATGCGAAGTAAACTAAACAGCTGTAAACGAAGCGTCACGGAATCCCTCGAAACCGTAATCAGCTTGGCCGACTAGTCGGCCGATTAGTCGGCCACTTTACAACCGACTAATCGGGTAGTCGGCTAGTCGGCCAAAGTCATAATCGGAATTTCGGAAAAAAAAATTTTTTATAGAAAACATAATTCCATAATACGAGCTTACTTCTAAAACGCAGTTTTCAATAAGAGGCCTGTGCATATCCCAGTAGACAGACCCATCGAGGACAGCTAATGCACTAAATTCTGCATGCCACTGGGATAAATCTGTAAAAAAATATATATTTATAAAACTTTACTGACCACAATATAACATATATAATACATTGGTACAATAGGTGACTTAGTACTAAAATCGTTCTCTACTTCAATATCTAAATTTGTATAAGTCACGGCCCGTATCTCTAGCGCTGACCGTTATTGCGCAGAATAAAAAAATAAGATGTCTTGGGGGAAACAGGGATGAAGGGCGGCCGTGCGTTGCGACGATTGGCTCTCCAGTCGAACTCCGTCGTCGTACTAATACGACGCCCCGCGCACTTCCACTGTACAGTTGCTTTCTAAATTGTTTTGTTATCATTGTTAATTTTTTTTTGTTGTTTTTTGTTAAGTTTGTTTATTTGATTTGTTTGTTGTGTTTGTTAGGTAATTTACAGTTTAATTAAGTTTGAATAGTTATTAAAAAGTGAAAATTCCAAAAACGAATGCTGTTTTGAGAAGACAGGCATGGAAAATGGTGTATGACATGCATTGTTTTTTGAAAAGTAAATCTAATGACTACATTGATTCCTTGAAATAAATCCAAAATAATATATCATACATTTAAGCTTATCTGCCGGCGTTGGTGCCATGCCGGCAAGTCGTAAAAAGTCCATCCTTTAAAGCAGCCGATTTAGGTGCCTAGTGTAAGCTCCAGTCTCCTACAAGCACAATAACTGACTGATTTTATGTTTTTATTTTTATATTACATACCAACCTAAAACCTGTGGCATCCCACAGCACATTGGTGAGGGTCACGTGGCCCATTATATTACATACCAACCTACCTATTGTTGAGAACATAAATAAATTTTAATTTGACAACAGAACTTTTTACTAAAGTAATATTTGTGTGCGTGACAGTACAGTACCCAAATAGCAGCTAAATTCCACATTTTGTTCACCACTCGACTTACTATTTGACATTACACTAAAATAATGTAATTAACATTATTTTGCTATTATTAATTTAGTACCTAATTAAACTACTAACCCTCTACACTTCATGTTTCGTTCAGCGCTAGAGTTACATGCCGCGACCTAAAGCAGATACATTTGCAGAGATAGATGGCATCACCACTATTACCTTTCGTTCAGTGATCATTATAAATCAAAGTTTATCAAGGAAGAGAAAAGACAGTACTTAAGCCATCTCTCCGAAACTAGAATACAAAAAGATAAGAAAAGAGGGTATAATTTATGCATCAATATGGCAACATTATCGTGAATCTACTAAAAAACATATGAAACATAATAAATTGACTGTGATGAAAATGTTTCTTGCACATGCATATATTATAATTATTAAATTATACTAACTAAAACATAATAATTTTATTATTGTGTTTTAGTTAGTATTTTATTTTATTATTTAGTATTGTGTAAATATGAGGAAATTTAAATTAACTGATATACCATTAGTATCTTCCCATCATATCATCTCTATTAAAGGTTATTTATTGGCTTAAAGTAAAGGTATTGGCATTGGTACAAACATTTTACTTGATTATCGTCATAAATTGTTATGAAAATAATAATCGGAAAACGATAGAAAGCATGAAAGAACCGTGTATGAATATAATACTCACGTTTAGCACAATCATAAGGCGTAGATATTCCTTTATTCATTACTAATGTACAATCTTTTGGGACACCTTTATACCTCACTTCAATTTTTTCAATCCTTCCAACCTTTTCATGCTGCCTGTTCTTTTCTAATGTAAATAAATGATTTCGGCGCTCTATAGCTTCTTGTGTACTTAGGAGTCCTAAGAGCAAAAAAAATAAGTGATCGGAAACAGCATCAGAAAATAATTAAAAAAAATTAACATCGACTATATTATGCATTACTTGACAATGTTGAAGGCTTATTTTTATGGCTGAGAAATGTGGGTTTACGTAATAAGCCCACTAAACACTCCATTTTTTGTAATATAAAAAAGTTATAAAATAAATACTTTTCGAGGTTATGATGGATAAAAACAACACAATCCCACAACTGACAGTTTCTTTTTTTGTTGTTTTCCCCATTAAGGCAAGCAAACGGTACAAAACCTATACATCCTATTCTTTAGTTGGTATTTTCTTCATTAGATGATGATGAGAGCCCAATTATGAATGAAAGATAAATTTCTCTTTCACTGGGTTTCAGTGAAGGGGTTTTACTCAATCTTCCCCGTAGACTTCTTGACAGAGTAGGAATAGACAACTTCCGCTGCTTTGTTTCACTTGCTAACACTTTTGCATGTTCACAAACACTAAGTGATTATTAATCCACTATTATTACGCGCTTATATGTACCACAACACAAATTTTTACAAGAAAAACAAAACTATTAAACGCTTTAGGACCCCGCCAAAAAGTTTACCCTTTTTTATTAGTTTTTCTTATAATTCGCTATAAGAAAACCTAATAAAAGAGCCCCTGAGTAAAAAACCCGTACAGCCTACTCGTCACATTCTTTTAATTGCAATGCAAAAAATTTGACGGAAGCGTATTTGAGCATTTTTTAAGATATTTTAGTTTTACGTTCATAAATAAATTAAAGTCGATTTAATACTAATATGTTGAAAATAATCTGAAATAGTATTTAGACTTATTAGCATTTTAAGCATAGGGTTTTATAAAAACTTTGTTTAATACTTAAATTTAAAAATTGGTGGTACTACTGTTTATTTTTTTTAATAAACAGTAGTATTGGAGTCTTCTCAGCTTCCAACCTGTTTTTTAGTGGATCATAATAATATATTATCCCAGCTTCACTAAATAGTTGCTTTTGTTTAAATTGTTTCTTTATAAATGATGGATAATGATTTCAGTAAAGGCATGGGGATTTACTGAAACTGACTTCTTGAAACAGCTTAAAGAGACACCTTCCACTGCTTTCTTTCACTAGCCAATACTTGGGTGGGTTCAGATTATTTATAAATATATAAATTCAGATTATTAAAAAAAAAGTGATGCATATGAGGTTGTGTGATAAGCAAAAATCATTAGAAAATGCTGGATGTTGGGTTTATTAAATTTAAATATCGACTAACACTATGACCGAACAAATCTTTCATCATTCAAGACATTTCATTCTGAAGATCTACACATATCTCTTCACTGTGAGAGCGACTAAGTCTGCTGCTTAGTCAACAAACTACAGGGTATGTCACTTCGTTTTCGATATAGAGGTGGCACAGCTATAGTAATATTGCTACAGCTGAAAACGTATCATATTTATAAATGAGAGTCTAACAAAGTCTGAAATTTTGCAGACAAACTATAAACATAATAGCAGTATAGTCTCTTTTTTTCAGATTTTTCATTTTAAATTAGTAATGACTTTGATACAAAAAAGATGACATTTCTTTTTTATGGATTATGGAAAATAATAAATCATAAACAGTAGAAGCAAAAACAACTTACGAATAAGATACTCAAACAAGGCAATGATATTGACATTTTATTTAAGTTAACAAGGTTACATTTAGAACTTGTTTTACCACTGTTATGATAAAAGTATTCAGATAAGAATACTCCTTTTAACCCGTGACAAGAATCATTGCAGTTAGTTTTCCATACCTATTACTCTTAAATAAAATAAATATAAACATATGCTATCCCACCATAGTTCTCTTCCGTCCTCTTGCTCGGACTTCTTCAAATTTACTTAGTATTTCTTTTACATTATTTTTACTGAATTTCTGATAAGCTTCTAGTATTTTACTAAAAAGATCAGGATAGTCATTGTGTGTGCTTATCAATGCTCTTTCTAGTACATATAAGTCCACACCTTTATCTTCTGTACTGTTATCTATGAATGATAAACCGAAATCTATCATTACTAGCTCTAAGTTGTCTATATTCTGCCATATTGAGTCATTCTCGGCTTCTGTAATACATTTTGGAACTAGTAACATATTTGATGAAGTCAAGTCTCCATGTATAATATTATTTTCATGCATCTTACGGACAGTCTCCCCAATAATTTTAGCAACTTTTTCTAAACAGTTTACACTGTCTGATGAACCATTGTTCATGCTCCTAGTAACAATATTTATTATATAATCTTTGACAGTAATATTTTGTTCATAATGCTGCATATAAATTCGTCGTCTCTCAAAATCTACCAAATACAGGCAAGGTGTCTTCACACCAGCTGCTTTGCACCGCACTATGGACCGGGCTTCGTTTTTTATCCTTTCTTTAGTAATAGACGCATCCAAATCTGAATGGCGGTAATTTTTCTTAAATCTCTCTTTGATCAAGGCTGGTCTTCCGAGGTAATTACATACGAAAAGTTTGGCTTCGGCGCCTTGTTTAAGAATTTTGTATTGTTCTGTCATTATTTACTGAAATAATAATTTTGTAGATAACCTCAAAAGCATAAACAATATACATTTTCATGTTTAGAGTTTATTAAGTTGAGAAGATACTTATAAATAATCAATGGAAAGACTATAATAATAAAACCTACTTATATAATTTGCCTAGTTTGAAAGATATTTGCTGTACGTTAAAGTTCTTGTTTGGAAACTTTATTTTTTTAAGGACAATGTATGGACAACAAGAGAGCAATGAAATAGATGAATATATTTACTTACGACGTTTTTTGTTAAGATTATTTAAAGGAAAACATGCATTTCTAGAAAACAATACAGTTAATCGCATTGCATTTAATGAAAATTAATTTCTTCTTATGTTAATTTTTCAATTACACTCGTAAGAGAATGCAAAGGGTACAAAGCTCCCACAGCCTCATATTTAGTAATTTTCTTTTTAGATTGTGATGAATGATGATGACAACTCATTTATGAATTATGGATGATAAATAAAACGTCTCAACAATTACGTTTATAAAACATAGACTAAAGTCAGTCAATAACTCAATTATCGCTTAAATGTTATACTGGCAGAAGTAACACTTACGACGATTTAATTGCCATTTTAAAAGATAAGCAAAGAGGAATGCTATATTTTGTAGAATATTAATGTGTAATTAATAATTATGGTGGATTGATAATAACTGATTGATGATCAATAAAATATAGCTAATGAATTGAAATAGCAGGAATGTTTTTGTTCGCTCAAGAAAATCCTTGCTGTTTTCAGTAAAGTCCCCACGCCTGTACTGTATGAGGAAATAACTTTTATCATCGTTTCATCATCCATCATTTATTTAATGCTTAACTTAGTCATCCGTCATTTATCATCATCCACCTTAAATTGATTAAACTCGACATTGGCAGAAATAACACTTTTAGGGAGTTTTATTTTGACTTTAAAATAAGAAAACCAAAATAAGGTAGTCACTGTTTTGATAACTCGTAGCCCAATAATTGAAACAATTTTAGCGAACAAAATTTAATGATTCTAAGTGTTAATTAACAATTTATTGCGTAAATTTATATTAAATAACAAATGTTTAAAGGTTCGCGGTTGAATGATTCGTCATTTATAGACCGCACGTTAATTTCGGTGTATTTACTACCTACGTATAGAGTACGTAGACTCGTAGATACCTACTACTTTCTATACCCACTATCTACGTGTACGTGTATTCGTATTTACGACTAAAGAAGAGAACGCGGCGAGCGAGGGAGGCTGTGGGTGTGTTGTGTGATATTGGTTATTGCACTCGAGCCGGCCGGCGGCGTTAAATTTCGTTTGTACGCATAATTTCAATCGTTTTTATAGAGAGACAGTGATTTGGATTTGACTTCATTAGGGAGACAGTGTCGGTAATAAACGAGCAATAAAATTTTTAAAATCAACGAGTGAAATAATACCAAAAATTATCTATAATTTTTGTAGTGAATATTTTTGTGATTATTTAAATACTTATAAATAATTGTGCGAAAATGTCTGTGGAAGGTTTGGAATACGAAAACATCGTCCAGAATGGGCCTAAAAAAGTAAGTGGCTAATTTTTTTATATTTTTTATGATTTTATTGGTCTTGCTAATCGGGCAAGAACATTTTGCTGACATGTTTTTACGATTTTTTATGTATTTGTTTTGTAAGAAATCTGTACGTTTAGGTAGATGTTCTCTGCAATACGTACATATAGAGTTGTAGTTGAAGGTTTCGTAGGGGGTGGGGTGCTGTTCCACGTTCTATACAAACGTCTGGGTGCGTTTCGATAGTTAGGTATAATGAATTGCAGTCGCGGCAGTCTGATGCGATTTCCTTTCGTCATTCCAATTTCGTCCTTTTTTTACGAACGTTGGCGCGAATTTTCGTAGTCTGTGTATTTTAAAATTCAGATACCATCTATGATGAGGTTAGTGAGGTTTATTCATTTTTTTAATCTAAATTTTTAAATAAAATAGAACGGAAAAAATATATATTTCTTTTTTATTTCGATCTTAACGGTTTGAACGTAACATGCAACGGTCAAATGTTAGCACTTGTCTGCCCTACTCTGAAGTGATAAATTCTGAAATGAATTTATAAAAATGCATAATTCCGCATCTTATAACTTAAGAAATCCAAATGCATCTCTTAAAATGATGAAGTATTATTTGAACAAGTGTTCCACACAAACCACAGTAACCGCATTATTGTATTAATAATTAAGTGGCAAGTATACTCATTTATGCTATAAGACGGTTGATGCGTCTTTTCTTTTTTCTTTTTAGTAATAATCTTTAAATAAACAGACGCGTGGGCGCCGTCCATTAAATTCACATTACATAAAATATATAAATCTATAACTTTTAACTAGTTCGTAACGATCGTATAAGTTTCAACATGGAAAACTATTTATATAATAAGTGAGTAGATTCCCACAGCCACGGCTTTCATATTACGCCAACCATCATTTGAGTGAAGTATCTGTTCCCCTCTAAAATTCTCCTAATCAATTTATTATATTATAACCATTCCCTTCCGAATCATAAGGTACTTCAAGTTCTCCAGGGAAATTTTATCCTTTCGTACTATCATGTGTCATACTCATAATGTTTTGAAATTTCCTTTAACCTGCCGCTTTTCTACGCAAAACGGAGAAGTAGACCGGTCTGCGCATTCCCAACTGCACCTCACTTTTTGACCTTGTTATTCTCATCCTATGCTTTAACTGTAAGAAAAGCAAGGTCAATATTCTGCAGTCGCTTACTCTCATTACGACCTGTGTTTAACATACCAGGTCTGTCCTCTTGAAACAAACACTTCAGCTTGAATGTTACTTCTGTAATATTGACTATGAGTATCTACCCGATGATTGGAATCTTTCCTGTAAATTGACTTCCTAGAAACTAAAATGCTACAATGTTCTCTAATTAGCCCAATTCAAACCATTTCCACAGAAAACGCGCGGTGAGGGAAATCAAAATTCGCAAATCATATTACAAATAATTTACTTTGCCTCCTGTTGCTTCGCCGTCGCGCCGCTGTTGCGGAATGAAGTTTTAATTTTTTTTTTGAAAGTGTAACGAATTTACCTCTACTTGATGAAAAACTATAACTACCTAACTACCTATATTCGTGTGCCTAGAATACACAAGATTATTAAAAATGCTCCCATATTAATAAATAATTAAGGCGCGGTCCAAGAAAATGAGAAAATTTTGGCGTTAATAAAAGGAAACTACTAAGCAAGTTATGTACCAGGCTGTACCAAATTAAAAAGCTCCCGTGCGAACTTTTTAATATTACCGTTAACCAGACTACCATGGTAATACACTTACGTCAATAGACACAATAGATAGATGGAATGTTCACTGGATGACAAACCTGTTTGGCGCGTAAACCCGTTTAATACTTCACTGTGTTATTTTATGATAATAGAGGCTCTTTGAACCATTTTTAAATATCAGTTATAAACAAATCTTCTTTCATACGTAATATACTAGGTCTGCAATACATGCTGCTGTTTGTAAATACTGAGCGAAGCAACTAGATTTTTGAAGGGTGATTGTTCTTCGATGGTATGTCCAATTTCGAAAGTTTTTTTTTGCACATTAGTCACGACCACGATGTGAGTTTTGGCGCCAAATTTCATCAATGTAGTATCAGCGGTTTAGCGGTGATCAGCTTTTGAATTTTTCTTTCGGTGATTATTCCTCTATGGTAAAGTCTATTTTTTTTACATAGCCTATGTCCGTCAGGTTATAATCATGTATGTTCATGCCAAAATTCGTTCGAATCGGTTGAACCGTTAAGTAGCAGGAGGGAGGCAAGCGAAATTTGTGAGTTGCCTAAAAGAGAGCTTCGCTCAATAAGTACTGCTCCTTGCTATAGATATAGGTAACAAATATCATATTATCCCTTAAATAAGATATATGGGCTCGTGAAGATGGCAAGATCCATACGATTAAGTATATAACTTTTTCGACATCGAAAATACCTAGTTTTGAATGATCTCTTACTATAGTCCCTGGTAAATTATATTACAAGGGCCATCTGGAAAGTATTACCCGTTTGGGAATATAAATAAAACTAGTATAAATTCACAAATATTAACCTTTCATTTGTAAAGAATATCTTAAACGTAATATTAACTTAAATACACCTAATAATGATTATTTTATTGGAGTTGGATTAAATTATTTATTCTATGGAATACTAAGTAGATGTAATACATTTTCACTATTATAAGAAAGAGGTAAGGCCAAATTCTCCTATTCAAAAAAAATAATTGTCGCCGACACCGAAAAAAAAACAATAAAATTAAGAACGCTCAATTTATGACATAAAAGCAATAAGGCAGCTAGTTCTCAGGCTTACTTTGAAAACGGCAAGTAAGTCTAACGGTGAATTGTGACTATGCGAATCACTATATAGGTAGTAGGTCAGACTAGACTGAACGACCTTAGAAAATTCGTGACGTTCACACTGCTTGGACGGTCCACTGGCCTGAGTGAGCTCGTATACGATCGACTTTCTGAAAGAAGTTTCCAAAGACTTCAATTTTTTGAATGACTCATGCACATTCTCCTGTGCCTATCATCCTCATGTTCGTCATGACAAAGTGTAAACGTGAATGGAATATTATGTTTTTTATATTTTTCATTTTCAATGCTATCAAATATATTATTAATAGAAAAAATACTACAATCGATTCGGCTCTTAAGTTGTTCTCAGGCGCGACTCGAACCCGCAACCTTTGTACATCCGGTCCACACCTAGAGTTAATAGACGTCGAATACATTCCAGCTAGTTTTCATAGGCTGTTTTGACGATATTATGTTAAATTCTAAATATTCTAAATTAAATCTCATTCTAAATATGTCTTACATTCACATCAATTAGCCTAGCCCAAAGTAAGCACTGTAAGGCTTGTGTTATGGGTACTAGGGTAACGGATAGACATACATATATGATACATAGATATGTGATATTCATAGTAATATATATAAACACCCATGACTCGGGTACAAATGCTCGTATTCCTCATACAAACATCTGCCCCTGGGATTCGAACCCAGGACCGTTCGGTGCGAAAGGCAGGATCGCTACCGTTGCACAAAACGGTCGTAGTGAAAACATTCAATTCAGGCGGAGTAATGGTGGAAAGCATGTCAGGAGAGAGAATGTCTAAAAGAAACAGTCATAAGTCTAAAGGCGGAAACACATTATTAAAACGCCACGCGACCCGACGCGACGCGATGCGTGTTGAGTCGAATCAAATGTATTGTTTTCTATGGACCAGAATCATACTTTCAACATCCGACGCGACGCCATGCGTTCACACGCCACCCGATCCAGACGGGCCAGGTCGGTGTGTTGTCCATGGTGGGGGTAAACACGCCATCCTACGCGGCGCGCGCGGTATGTTTCTAGACAACACCCGACGCCACGCGTCAGTCGTTCGAGAACTGTCACGGAGCATATACGAATTCTTTGACCCGATCCCTATTCTTTAAACTGTGGAACGGAATTTATGCCATATTAATATAAATTCTTGCATTTATTTAGCGAAATGACCGACGAAAAATTAATTAAGATGGTAAAACAATATTCTGTTCTATATGACATGAATTTCGCTATATGCATGGGAAGAAATTGCCAATTCAAGAAATTGAATAACCCGATACTGAAATCTTATGAAATCTTTCATTATCTTGAAGTATAATACTTCTCTTTTGATTTATTTCATGTACCCAGTAACGCCTACCTAGTTATTCTCTTTTTATTAAGTCATTTAAGTATCATATCATATGTACACAAAATTTGCATCAAATCTTCTTCAAAATCTTCATCTGACGCTCGTTATTTATTAAATCCATTGTATATTACCATACACTTCCGCTGCTGTAAGCAAACTGTATTCAAAAATTGCTAGTATGTCGTGGCGTCGCGTGTTGGTAATGTGCACGGTGCATATCGGGTGTCGACACGTTGCGTCGCGTCGCGTTTTAATAATATGTTTCCGCCTTAACGTTTCTATGTTGCCCACGCGGACCCAGTGTAAAGAAATGTCTTTAACTTATAATAAGCTCAAACCTCTTAATGCAAATAAGCAAGCAAAGTATTCATAATTTATTTAGTTATGATAGTAATCAATCATAACTAAATAAATTTCAGACAATATACAACAATTATTACTTTCAAACCAAGCAGAGCCTATGGGTATTATATAATGTATAAAATACATAAATAAGTATAAACGAACATGTCTCGGGAACAAATGCTTGTGCTAATCACAAAATTGTATTATGCCCCTACCAGAATTTGAACCTGGACTTTTCGGTGCAGAAGTTAACCACCAAGCGGTCTTGGAAATTCCTTATGATTACGTATTAGCTGTGCCCGGCGTTCTTTGAATAGCTTTTTTTTAACAGAACATTTTTTACTGGCCATACCTTAACCTTCTTATGCACACACCAGCATACCAGCGTATTACAACCATCGACTTCATGTATATAAACCTTCTTTAACGTGCAAACAACAACATATCAAAGAGTCTTCCCATTCCAAAGAAAAAAACTTTTCAAATAACGAATGGCAATTGTTTTTTTTTTATATTTAAACAATACCTGTATACCATCTTATTTAGCCTTCGAAATAAATTCTCAAGTATTTCATTCTAAATGTACAAATTTCACCGAATTATCTATCTTCAACGTCGTTCGTCACACGATATTGGGATATCTCGGCGCTCAGGTCTTTGACCTTCGGATCTTTTATCTTAACTACCTGAAGCTATACTGTTGTACAATAATGCTTTCCAAGGCATACCTATCGATCCAATTGGTACTTCAAGCGTCAGTCAGCAGGCATTATTAAATTAAAAAGTTAATAATGCCTTTTTAACCTAATGTTGATTACGCGAAGGTTCATTATTATCTAACAAGCTTATTAATGTCACACACAGGCCTTCCCTATAAACGAAAAGACCTTGGAGACTTGATTTTTTTATATAATAAGATGAGAAATCTTATAATATCTAATAAATAGATGAGAAATCTTAAAATATCTGGTCGAGGTTTCAATAAGACAAAATTTTGGGAAAACTGTTTGGATAAATAAATACTACTTACCAATATGTGAATTTTTGTTCAAAGTAAAATAATGTTCGGAGTGAGGTCATTTTGACACCTCGCGGTTACTTAATTTTCTGTTTGTCGGGAATCTTGATATAATACTTACTAGGCGATGCAGTCGTTAAGCATAAAGCTACGCTAGCACCATATATTGGAGCGGGGCGTAATACCTAAACAAGAAAAAAAAACTTTTTTGTTTCGATGGGAATTTTTGCGAATTTCAAAATTCGGGTTCCGTCACCATCTGGTCCTAAACCTGTTGATTTGATTCACCATAAAAAGTATAAAATCGGTTAAGAACTCTAGAAGTTATGGCGTAACAGACATTGCGCCATTGAAGCTGATCCATGGGAGCTTCGCTTCGCTCCGCTCCAATAATATTTTTTTATTAATTAATAAATATGTATTTGACAACATCACATACATGTTCTGAACCCAAGGTAAAAAGCTTTAGCATTTGTGTTATAAAGTTCAGAAACATCGACGATACATTAAAATGCAGAGCCGAGCCAATAAAAAAGTTCGTTTTCTACATTTACCCGGCCTGGGATCGAATCTGGGACCTCAGGTTAGCGTTACCATGAAAACCAGTATGAGAGCTACTAGACCATGGAGTCTGTAAAATTGAATGTCGGGGCAAACCAAGTCGTAACCTGCACCCTGGCCCAGATGCGCAGATGCAGACGGAATCAGCGGTTTAAAGTTCCTTCCGTTAAAAAAAGTATATTTATGATCATCCATCTCATAGACGGCCCTTGCGAACATTGCTTAACCTCAGTAATTATAAGCCAAACGTGCTAACCACACCTGCTTGTAAATAATACAAAATATACCTGTGACACTATAGGTTTTTTTAGTAAAATTTTAAGACTTGTCCTTTCAGCTGAAAACATGGCATTCAGTAATTTCTTTTTTAATATGTTAAGTATGATTGATGAGTCCTGATTTATGAATGGTAGATGACCAATGAATGTTAAACGAATATTGAATAAGCCTTCTCCTAGATTTCAATAAAGACGTGGAGTTTTACCGAAAGATCCCCGTTGACTTCTTGAGAGAGTGTGAAAAGTTTTCTATTATTAAATATTTATCCGTTAGCGCCATCTAGCGTCCGGTAGATGAACTACTTGCGGTTAACGCGTTGCTATGGTAACGTTATTGATACAATGGAAAAAAGCGGGAAAAAGAGCGGACAGACAAACACACAAACCACTGTGATCTTAGATTATAGATTTATTCGGATTAACTGATACTAGTTTTTGCTATTATGAAGTTATACTCATATACCTACATTCAGTTACTTCTGACATGGCAGTCTCACTTGCCAAACAGTCGTGCATGTTCGCAAATACTAAGTGGTTAAAAATCCACCATTATTACACACTAATATCCACCACAACACAAATTTTAATAAGAAAACCACACCAGTGACGTTTCCTGTTCCCGCCAAAAAGTCAGTCGAGTTTATTTTCTTGTAAGAACAGAAGAAGTTCTTAGAAAAAAATATGAATTAATTATAGATAACAGTTTCATCCGACAGATTACTATTAAATCTCGTTAGTTTAACTCGACCATTGCTTACACACTAATGATGTGAGCAGCCACCCATGACCGCTGTACCTCGACATGGGTCGCCGAACCACAGAGTTACCGGAATACTTGTTTTTTTGAGAAACAATTTTGAGTAACTGCATAATCTTTACATTCTTAGGAAAACATACCGCTCGCTCTAATTACTTCCATCTCTCCAAACCAAAGAGATACAGAGTTCCATTGCTAAAAAATACAAACTAGCAAAACAAATCATAATACGTATTTATTTATTAAAACAACCAACAAGGTCATACGTGTGAGAAACTTAAAACTATTTACTGCTTAAGCTGTTGCCTTACTTAAAGTTTACCACGGAAAGCATAAAAAAAAAAACAAAAAAAAACATAAGCCATCCTAGTTTAAGTTAATAACCATTAAATAAAATAATTTTCACCATTTTGGTAAATTTAAAAAAAAAATTATTAATATAAAAATATTAACTTATTTGGTTTTATTACAATAATATACTTTTTAAATTTATCTTAATAGTTATGTAACAAATTTTGTATCTCATTAATTTCACTTTGTTAAGGACAACTAAAATAAAACTTACGAATAACTAGCAAGTACGAGAATATAAACCATTACGTTAAAAATGATTCCTACACCTTTATAATGATTTCTGAAGCACAATTTTTATCAAACGTAACTCCTAAATCTTGAATTTCTTCAACTTCTTTTGTAGTGACTTATTGGATATTTAATAATGCCCTGATAATATGCCACTATCAATAAATCTTTATATAGGAAAACAAAGAAAGTTTATATTTTTAGGGTACCATGATGTTAATATTTTGAATTATTCTACCCTCAAGTTATCAAACACCGGGACAATATTTTTTTTATTGAAAAGTTCATTAAGGCAGTATCATTATGAACCCTGTTAAGGTACTACAATTTTATAATTAAACATTCATTTGAATACGTTATATATTTAAGTTTACTTAGGTACTTTTTTAATTATCGTTTAGAAGACTCGTAAAACTCCTGCTTAGTATTAAAAAAGTTTTCCTTAATACTCCTTAAATTTTCTTATAAATTAAGTCCCACTTATTCAGTGTGGGAAATTAATCATGGCTTTTTTAGTCTTCTCGGTAAAAAATGTGAGTTAGGAAGGTATTTTTTAAGTTTATATATTATATCTGCTCTGTCGAATAAATGTATTTTATAAATAAAGATTACGCGGGCAAGTTTTTTTTTTACAAGATTTATCCTATTCTTAATGCAAAAAATTACTTGAGATTTCATACATAATTAATTTGCCCCATCCGTTTCCGCAAAATGTCAAAGTTGTTTAAATAAATTCCCCGTTCGGTCATCCTATCCATCCCAACAAAAACTGGAACATTTTCAGTTTTTTTTTGCTTTCTATTAAAAACAACCAATCAGCAGCGAAGCTGAAAATTTAATATCTTTTTTTATTGTAATATTCTGTATGTATAAAATGTGTTAAAATATTTACATTACAGTAAAATCAGTCATCTAAAATGTTATTTTTAGTATTAACAAGTAAATATACATTAATAGGTTATATATATATATATATATTACATATATTGAAATCCAGAGAGATTGTATCAAAGGCTTCTTTATCCGATAATTGAACATGTTTTAAATTGAAATGGTTAATGGCATAAGCTAATCGTGCAAAATATTCAAGTAACGATATTAATAATTTTAATAATAATAATTTTGTTTGCTTGTATTTATTTTGTAACATCACAAGTACCCATATGGAAATCACTATTACAACATGTTGAGTAAAACCCAAGTCATCCAGTCTCTCCATTCACGACAATAGGTGTTAAACTATGTCTAGAGAAGAGAGAAGGGAAGTTTTTTAGTCTGTGGTGGCTAGGGTTGCCAACTTTTATTAGAAGAAATAGAGTATATCTGATTTCAAAGGAGGTAAATAAAAAGTACGGCCTTATAAAAAAGAGTATCATTTATTTAAAATTTTTATAAGGGTATTTTTTACAGCAAATAACAATTTTTCATTTCGTTTAAAAAAAAATTGTATGACTCCAAACATTCTAACTCTAGAATAGAATAGTTAGAATGCTCATTTTTAATCAATTTCAATGAAGCCCTGTTTCTCTTCGCATTCATGATCCAAAAATACTCGCTCAGTAAACCTGAAGTGTTGGGAACAGAGAGTATATTGCTATTTTTTTTTAAATAAACAAATTCGTTAGGGCACTGATTGACTTTAGTGGTTGCGTTCAGATACGTCCGAGTGTGACTTGGGGTGTAGGGATTCCTAACTTGGGAATACCAGCATATTAAAAGTAAATAGTTGACTTTTTTGGTTACGATAATCATATATGCGAGACTGGCACTAGTATAGTAAACGTTGAGTAAAAAAGAGTATTTTAGCGTCCTCTATTAGTATTATAGATTAAAGAGTACGCCTACATGATATAGAGTACAATACTCTATTTTAGAGTACGGTTGGCAACCCTAGTGGTGGCATGCCTAGTTTCTGTACTCTGTTGTTTGGTTTTATTTATAATGAAGAAAAAGCTATGTGTGTAAAAATTGGGTTTAGAAGAAATAAAACAAGTTGATTTGAATGATTCACAGTTTTATTATTTAAAGTTGTAAGTCTACGGCAATAGTACAATTGTGTTTTTCGTTTTACATAAGACAACAAATTTCAAAAGTTTGTTTGTTATTATTAAACTACTAAAAATCCTGGCAACAACGAAAACTTATGAACGAGTACAAAAAAAAAATAACACTCACCTCAAAAAGGTTTCTTCACTCACACTATGTGAACTTACAATGTAACATCAATAAAAACATTTGTATGTGTTAATCTTGTTAAGATTTACAAGTAAACCAAACTAGATACGGTCATTCACCCCGCCCACGCCATCAACCAAGCTGTTCTATCGAACATCTTATTTTTATGACGGAATTATGTTTTATACTAAGATACAAATTTTGAATTAACACAAAACTATTCTAGTTATACAATTTGAATAAACTTTTGTTTGTGGCAAGCAACAAATGATCAGACATGATAAATTATATGAATCATATTTAAAGGAAATTCACTAAAACAAATTCATATCTCCAGCGTCAGGGATCGAACCCGCTACTTCCTTAAACCTTAAAGTTGCTAGTAAAAAATACTTGAGATATAAAAAACCAGCACTTCATTGTTTATATATTAAAAATGTAATTATATATTATATCATTTGAAGAGTAAAATAATTTATTTTGATCGAATATTCTTCTGATCTACCGCCATTTTAAAATCTTTCAGAGTTTATCTTCAACGGAGCTTATAAAAATATCAGTGTAAGCAAATGAGAAAGAATGTATGGGTAATTGATGGAAACACAGAATCTTAAAAGAAATAATATATAATTTGGCAAAAATATTTCTAATAAACACATCTATCACCCAAGCAAAGAAACTAAAAGCACATTGACCATATCAATTAAAGAGAAAACAAAAAAGTACTACACATAAATGAGTATGCTGACTTGCCAGTTTCCAACAATCAGATTACGTTCGAAAGTTGTTTCAATATTCATATACTACAAATAATCAGTAAATTTAATTATTTGTAAGCAAACACGGTACAAAGATGGATAAAATTGCATTATGTTCACGAGTTGCACCAGGGCAATCGCCATAAAAATATGTAGTTGGATTGAAATTGAACTACTGCTGAACTTCAACTTTTACATTTCGTATCGCGGTAATGATTTGACAGATGGTTGAGACGCAACCCGATTGAAGTTGGAACGCTGTGGGCAGTCATTATAATCTTTGTGGTGTTTCCGAACTAAAGCACTACGTTAATACCTACAATGTTCGGTGACATCTCTCTTGTTTCTAATGCGTCTACGATCCAACTTCGTTTCTGTTTCATCTGTCGAGTAAAAATTAGCGCGATACCGATTTCGTGCAAAGTTGAATTGCATTAGAATTAGATTAGAATTGAAACTCAGCGGTCCGTTCAAAATAACGCGTTAAACCTCCTTGTACTGACACGAAAACATTAAAATGTAAGAAGCTATACAATGTCACATAATTCAGCATACAGTTGAAACTAGTAATAGAAAAACCAATCATAATTAAATTTAAAAAGTAACAGTGTAATCTTCTTAGATATTTTAATTATTTTATTCCTCCGTTGGACATCCTTATTAGCTTCCCAGGAAGCCGTATAAATCGCTTTTCTGCCTAAAGTGTTCTGTATAAAAACGAATACAAATATTTTATGTTCTAAAACCTGTGAATAATCAATTTAAAACAAAAAGAATGTACACTTACCTAATGTACACATGGCATGTCCAAGGCTGATTAGTGAACATCTAGGGTTGTCAACTTTTTTTACAACAAAACTGTAGTCGGAGACAGAAAATTAACAATATTTATTGAAGTGAAAACTTCTTTAGCATGGTTGTGGTTTGAAAGACGATGAAACAAAAAGCGACAGTAAAAAGAGAGACACATAAATTCATAAGATTTAACGTAGGAGAAAATGAGATAGGAAGCATTATGTACGTGTGTTAATACGTGTTTGTGTGCGCATGCGTAGTACAAAGCTGAAGAGAAAGCATCACAATAACGTATGTACGTGTTATTTTTGAAGGTTTCACTTCTACAACGTGTGAATTGCACACGTGTTTTTTTTAACAGTTTTATTTAAGTGTTTTGCACAAAAAAAGTTGTACTTATTGCGCAACTTACAAACCAAAAATTTTGTTATTCTCAGCACAATTTAAAGTTAAAATAAATTAGCAGTTAATTTCTTAAGTGATACAAATACAAAAAATACAAAATATTTTATTTTCAAAAAACAAGTTACAAGAATGCTTTGAATTGGAATCCCCTTTTAAGCTCATAGGCCTGTGTGAGGAGACTCCACTCTTCCATAAAAGCGAGCATTTTATACATATTCAGGTTAGTAAGAATTTATAAACATTCTTTATAATTAAATATTTTAAAACATATAAGGTAAGGTAATATGATAAGGTTACAGAAACAAAAATAGATATTAAACAATTTTACCCAAGCTTTTTATTTCTTTCGCAGTGGTAACTAAGAAATGTCTCTGAACTTTTGGCCCATGATTCTTATCAGATTATTTTTACAAACTGACTTAAAATTTGAGCAATTCTAAATATTAATTATCTAAATCGTTATTCAGTCCATCAAAACCGAAATTATCTATATTACAAAGTGATCATTTGAATGTGAATAATTACTTTAATGACAAACGACTTATCAAAGAAAACTAATTAGCTTAACTTAAACTAAGCCAATTCTCTAGGTATAAAATAGCGGAAAACCAGAAGGTACCTATTCACCGACGTTTTTCGGTGGGTCAGTTATTGACGAGTTAGTTGGTTTTTTGGAGTTAGGTAGAGTTTTTGAAGGCGGAACTTTTGGTGGTTTAAAAATTGAAATCGCTTCGGAGTCGGGGAAATTATCGAACTTTTTCGAAATTTTCTCACTTCGAACTTTTTCTTTTTTTATTCCATACATTTGGAGGTAATTTGCCGGTGAATTGTTAGAAGATCGTCCAGGTAGCAAAGTGTCGGGCACCCCTATCTCGGTTTTCGAGATAGCTGTGCGCGCCTTTCTGCTGGATTGGTCTCCGCCCTTTTCAGGGCGAGCAATTCCCTAGTAGGAACCAGTTGGGAGAGGTCGGGGGAGTCCTCCACCTTGCCGTTGTTCGACGAATTGGCGGTTTTCGCCAAATTTTCGAACAGCGTCCAGAGGCTTCGTCGATTTTCTCGGTGTTGGAGTGGGGGAGTTGGTCCCCGGTTCGAGTAGGGTGCTTTAGTGGGGGAGTTCTTGTGCCGCGAAGTCTCGCCGGCGCCACCACTGAAGCGATTCGGTAGTTAGGGCAAAACCTAAGTTTGACTTAGGTTTTGATTTTTCTCCGTGAAATCGGAATTTCTTGGGGGAGTTTGGGGGTAGTTGGGGTCGTTGGGGGGAGTACTCTCCCTTTTCGACTTTTTGGGGGTTTTGGTAGGGTAGGTGCGTCTCAATCGAGGCGGCTATTCTACCAAGTCCAGCGGGTGATTTTCACGTCTTGTGGCTCTCCCTGGGCGCTAGTGGCGCCGGGGCTGAGCCATGGCTTCTACTAGCAACCGATTTGGTCTCCTTGGAGACCAAACGCTAGGGGGTAAGACCCCCACCGGTTGCAGAAGCAACAGTGCGGGCCGGAAGCGGCCGAGCTCGGGTGAAAGAGGGCCCTCAAGCTCCGGATCGGGGAGTGAGGGGGCGAGGAGAGGCGCGAAAAAGCGCAGTGTGAAGGGGGGAAAGGCCCCAAAAGCAGGTAAGCCGCTTTCCAGCGGCACTAGTACCAATTTTAAGGTAAATTTGAGGAGGGGCTCCGATGCCTCCTACGATGATGAGCTGGACGTGGAGGTGGCCGAGACCGGATCTCCAAAGTCCGCTAAGCTCTTAAGAAAGCCGAGGAACATTTATTATAAAGATGCTTCCACGACATCGGCGTCAGAGGATGAAGTTCAGAACCGTCCGGAGCAGGTATCCATCGAAATAGTGGAAGAGCTGCGCGAGCAGCAGGAGGTAGTCCGGACGGTTCTTGAAGGTGTGGCGAATCGTCTGGACGCAGCTGACAGGCGAAGCATAGAGACGGCGGTCAAGAAACTTGGCTACGTGGCGGACGAACTTGAGAAGAAGAAGGGTGGGAAAAAGGGCTCCTTAAAGGAAATGGAGCCCAGGAAATACCGCCAGGTAACTGAGAGACTCCGCGCGGAACTAGCTGTGGTGCACGAAGAAAACAAGGCACTGAAAGCAAAAATGGATGAGTCCTGCAAAGCAGCGGTAGCGGCGCGTAAATCTGAAGCGCAGGCCATAAGGAGGAGCACTGGCCAGCCCTTGACAAGGGTAGAGATGGTGGAGCTTATGGAGGAGTTCCGAAGAGACACCTTGGAGGCAGTGAGGACTCTGGTGAACGCCCGGGTGGAGGGGCTCGAAAAGGATGGGCGGCTCCTGCAAGAGAAAAGCCACCGACCTCTACTGGCGGCGGATAAGAAAAGGGCCGTCCCCCGCACGATGGCGGGGAGAGAAGCCAGGGAGGCAGCAGAGCGCCCATCATCCACCGGGACAACGGTGCCTCCAGTACTGATGGAACAAGCAGTCGGGGGGGATATGTCCTGGACGGCGGCAGTTAGGAGGAAGGCCCCCGCAAAACAGGGAAAGGCGACAAACAAGCCTACGGGGGGGAAACTGGGGCCAAAACCAGCCCAACCCAAGCCGGCGGTTCCGAAGCTGGTGGCCCCCAAGACGGCAGCAGTCGTCCTTTCGATCCCTGAAGAGGCGGCAAAAAAGGGGGCCTCATATGCCGAAGTAATCAATAAGGCAAAGAGGGAGGTCAGGCTCGGTGAGCTGGGAATCACGGAGGTGAAAATAAAAATCACCCAGTCCGGGGCAAGACTGATAGAAGTTGGTGGGGACGGCAATGGGGCAAAAGCAGACGGCCTGGCCGCAAAATTAAAGGAGGTCCTTGGGGACGCAGCGGCGGTCTCGAGGCCTACTAAGACAGCGGACCTGCGGGTCGTGGGCCTCGATGACTCAACGGGGCCCAGAGACTTACAGGCGGCGCTCGCCACTGTAGGAGGATGCCCGCCCGATCAGATAAGGGTGGGCGAAATTAGAGGGGGCCCCGGCGGCTTAGGCGCCGCGTTGATCAAATGCCCCGTGGAGGCCGCCAAGAAATTGGGCCAAGAAGGAAAGCTCCGAGTGGGCTGGACGGTGGCCTCAATAAGGGTGCTGGAGCCCCGCGCCCTAAGGTGCTTCCGGTGCCTCCAACCCGGACACACTGGGGCGCTATGCCCAGCCAAGGTAGACCGCAGCACCTTGTGCTACAGGTGCGGTGAGGCCGGGCACAAGTCAAGGGACTGTGAGGCGGACCCGAAATGTGCGCTTTGCCGGTCGCTGAAACGCCCCCACGACCACGTAATGGGGGGCAAGTCGTGCAAGGCCCCGGCGGTTAAGGGAAGGCCTCTCCCCAAAACCTTTGGGGCGCGACCGGCACAGGCCCAGACGGCCATGGAGGTAGTATCTGTATTGGCCCAATAATGCCCCCACGCCAATACAGACTACTACAGGCGAACATCAACCACTCCACAGGTGCGCAGGACCTCCTCATGCAGCACCTGGCGGAGTGGACCATCGACCTAGCCATCGTCTCGGAGCCCTATTGTTGCCCTCAGAGGGACAATTGGGCTTCGTCGCCAGACGAGACGGTGGCGATAGTCGTCCCCACAACTGCGGTCGGCTCCCCTCCCCTCTCGGTCATTGAGAGGGGGTCGGGGTATGTAGCCGTCAGTTGGGGGGACATCACCGTGGTGGGGGCGTACTTTTCGCCCAATCGTGCCCTCACCGAGCTCCAACGGTGGGTCGATGGGATGGGACGCGTCATCCGGAGACTGGCCCCCCGAAAGATCCTATTCGGGGGCGACCTCAACGCGAAACACCAGGCGTGGGGCCACCCCTCGAACGATCCAAAGGGGGTGGTGGTGGCGAGTTGGGTAATAGCGATGGGGCTGGCGGTGCTAAATAGGGGCACCGCCTTCACCTGCGTCAGGGGCAGCGGGGGCTCCCGCGTGGATGTCACCCTGGCAACCCCATCGCTATCACCCAAGATTTCCGGATGGCGCGTCCTATCGGAGGAGGAGTCCCTGTCAGACCACCCCTACATCAGGTTTGAAGCCGACCTGAGGGGTGGATCCGGCGGGCGCCCAGGGGGGGGAACACAGTCATGTTTCCCCAGATGGGCCCTCGCCAGGCTAAACAGGGACCTGGCGGAGGAGGCGGCGGTGGTGGAGGCTTGGCGGCTGCAAGATGAGGACAGCGAGGGATGGACGGTCGAGGAGCGGGTGGGGAGGCTAAAGGAGGCCTTCACGGCAATCTGCAACGCCTCCATGCCGAAGGTGACTGGGCGACCCGACAAGACCGCCGTATACTGGTGGTCCGACCAAATCGCGTCGCTCAGGACAGCCTGCGTTCGGGCACGGAGGGCGTTGCAGAGGTGCCGTCGGCGACGGAGGAGGGTGGAGGGCGAGGAGGAAGCCCTGACCACCACCTACAGGGAGGCCAAGAAGCGGCTCAACCTGGCCATCCGACAGGCGAAGGACGCGGCCTGGAACGAGTTCCTGTCGACTCTCGACAGGGACCCGTGGGGCCGCCCCTACCGGATGGTCAGGAAGAAGCTGAAGAGCCAGGCTCCGGCGACGGAAACGCTGGAGCCAGAGCTTCTGGCCAGGGTGGTGTCGGGCCTCTTCCCCGACACGTCGCCGATCCTCCCGCCCAGGATGGTCCTCCCACCCATCCCTCGCGAGCAGCCGCCAGGATACCAGCCGGTGACCACGGAGGAGGTGGAGATGGTCATGGACCGCCTCAAAGGCCAGCGGAAGGCGCCAGGGCCGGACGGAGTCCCGGGCAGGGTCATCCCCATTGCCCACGAGCACCTAGGTGAGTTCCTCCGCGAGACGTACAGTCTCTGTCTCGAGAGGGGGGAATTCCCTAGGCAGTGGAAGAGGGGCCGACTCTGCCTGTTGAGGAAGGAGGGGCGTCCGGCAGATTTGCCTTCCGCCTACAGGCCGGTGGTGCTGCTCGACGTGCTCGGCAAGGGTTTGGAGCGCATCATTGCCGAGCGCATCGTGCAGCACCTCGAGGAGGGCCTGGGCCCGAACTTATCGGAGCGACAGTTCGGGTTCAGGCGCGGGCGGTCCACGGTCGATGCCATCCTAGCCCTGAGGGATGTCATCGACACAGCAGAACGGCTGGGGCAGGGAGTGTTTGCGGTGTCATTAGACATCCGCAACGCATTCAACTCCCTGCCGTATGAGGTGATCAGGGACGCCTTGAGGTTCCACCAGCTTCCCCCCTATCTCCGGGTCATCGTGGAGCACTACCTGCAGGATAGGGTGGTGCTGTACGCTGACTCGAATGGGGAGCTGGTGGAGAGGAGCATGTCGTGCGGTGTTCCACAGGGAGCGGTTCTGGGTCCGCTCCTGTGGAACATGGGGTACGACTGGCTCCTCAGGGGGACGATCCTCCCCCGCGCGGCGATAGTGTGTTACGCTGACGACACACTTATCGCCGCGAGGGGGACGACTTACCTCGAGGCGCGTCGCCGGGCCAAGGAGGTGGCGGAGGTGGCCATAGCGCGCATCCGGGCCATGGGACTGGATGTCTCGGTGGATAAAACCGAGTGCATCTTCTTCCATGGCCCGAGGAGAGCCCCACCGGTGAGGGCTAGGGAGGTCGTGCTTGATGGGGTGAGGCTTCCAGTGCTTCGCCACATCAAGTACCTGGGGCTGCTGCTGGACGCTCGCTGGGATTTCAGCGAGCACTTCAAGCAGCTAGCCCCCAGGTTGGTGAAGGCCTCCCTGGCCTTAGGAAAGCTCCTGCCGAACGTCGGCGGCCCAGGCACCACGTGCCGCCGACTGTACGCAGGGGTGATCCGCAGTATGGCCCTCTATGGGGCCCCGGTGTGGGCAGAAGCCGCAGGGACCAAAGGGATGGCAGATCTCCGGCGGTCCCAAAGGGTGATTGCGACCCGCCTCGTACGAGGGTACAGGACGGTGTCGCGATCGGCGGCTTGCGCGCTCGCAGGTACACCACCGTGGGAACTGGAGGCACGTGTCCTACGGGAAGTGTATCTGCGAAAGGTGGAGGCCCGGGTGCGTGGAGATAGGCCCGCACCCGAGGAGGCCCGGCGAGCTAGGAGGGATGCCGAAGAACGGCTGATGAGGGAGTGGGAGGAGTCTCTCATCGACCCGCCATTCGGGAAGCGCACCCTCGAGGCACTGAGACCGGTGCTTCGGGAGTGGTGCGCTCGGCGCCAAGGGTCGGTGACCTTCAGGCTGGCGCAGGTCTTTATCGGGCACGGGTGCTTCGGTAAATACCTGCACCGGATTCGAAGGGAGCCGACCCCGTCGTGCCATCATTGCGGCGCTGCGGAGGACACTGCCCAGCACACCCTTGAGGTGTGTCCGGCGTGGTCTCCTCAGCGCGGCAATCTTGTCGCGACGATTGGGAGTGACCTCTCGCTCGCCGCCGTGGCGCGAGCTATGGTGACGAGCGACGGGTCCTGGGAGGGGGTGGCCACCTTCTGCGAGGACGTCCTCTCGCAGAAGGAGGCCGCCGAAAGGAGGAGGGAGGAAGACTTAGACTCCTCTCTCATAAGGCGCAGGCGTCGGGGGAGAAGGTGGCGGCGTTATGCCACCCGCATCCCCATCTAGAGGATGGAGCTCCGCTTCTCCTCTAGAGACGCCCCAAATGGCGGAAGGGGCACCCATTCTGCCTGGGTGTCCACCCCCCACGTGAAAACGCACGAAGGGGGAGAGGGTCTCTTCCCACCCTTCCCCGCTGGGAAGGGCTTTGGGTCAAGAGGCCAGTAGCGCAGGCTCGCGGGATGAATGCCTCGCGAGCGGAATGCGCTTGAGGAGGACCCTCGGGAACGGCTTCCCCGAGGGTAGGAGCCTCACTCGGAAACTACGGGTGATACCGGAGTTTTCTCCGTTATCGCCCGGCGTGGCCGAGAGGGGGTCCGATGGGATGGCGACCGCGGAAGCCCTCCGGGAACTTTTGTTTCCGGGGGACTTCCGCGGACGCACATTCCGATGAGGTGGGGGGGGGAAGGCCGTTAGCACACCTCGGCCGCCTCCGGCCTGCACTGGGCGGGGCAACCGCGCCGCCTGCGGTGGCGCCCGGGAACTCGTTCTTGAGACTTGTTCTTGGGTGATCATCGCGGGCGCGGGAGTCTCGTCCTGTGTGGGTCGGGGTCGGTCGAGGGGTGTGGTTTATTCCTTCCCTCACCGAAAGGGGGCCAGCGGCTGTCGGAGCGGGAGACCGGCAGTCGCATTGCACTTGGCCCTCAGGCGTGCGGGGTGTTCAGGGCGTCACGGTTCACCCCGTTGCTCCGTCCCTCACGGAGCATAGGCGAGGTCCGCCCACGAGCGCGGACCCACACTGGTCCGGGCCGCGGTCGAGTCCGACAAGGGACCCCGCGACCCGCACCACTGTGTATTGGGACGCCGTAGTTTTTTAGTGGGTAGGCCTCCAAGCCTTTACCGGGCACTCGGCCGGGTAGGGGCATGGAGGAGAGTCCCACATATCCACCGTGTTCTCCCGACACGGTGTGAATGCCTAATGCCATTTTCTACGAAAACAAAAAAAAAAAAAGGTATAAAATAGCGTTAAAACCGTCAGGCCGCTACCGCGCGCCCCACCCCTTTCAACAGACCCAATGCTGCGCGAATTGTGAAAAAAAAAATGTCGGACTCTTCGATAAAAATGGCATTTTCTTGCTAAACAAGAAGCTAGGACCACAGAATATTATTATTCGGATCTCTGTAACTCAAAATTATCGTAATTTAAAAAAAGATAGCAGGCCACGCGGTCATTGGATATGGTAGCAATTGCTACTGTGGACTGATAAGTGGATAAATAAATAAATAATTATCAATAAAAAAGGAGGCAATAATTTGGGCTTTTTTTCACTTTGCCAGTTTCGCTCTGAAAAGTTGACTGCACTCAGCTAAACTTTTAATCGTTTTCTGCTCTTGATATTAAGAAAGCTGTTAACACTATTTTCTATGCTTTATTTTATCGACTGTAAAAAGTGTAAGAAAGTGAATAACAGTATATTACTGTTTTTAACGGTTGGCAACCTTGACCACCAGACATTTCGTCCATCGCGTACTTTACTTACACATTTCAATTCCGAAAGCGAAAATGAGGGGTCCTATCCCCACCACCGTTACATGTATAAATCTGTCTCTTATCCTTATCGAACGTAAGCAGACAACGATATCTTTGTTTTCCGGCCCAGTCCGCGACGTAATCTCTATTAATATTACAAAGCGATTAAAACGAAATTTATTACAAATAAAAAATATGGCGAAAAGTTCAACCTTTCATTTTCTTCGGTGTGGATCGTTTTCCGGGACACAAATCGCCGAAAGCACGTTTAATCCAATTATGTAATATTTTTAATATTTTTCAAGAGTCCCGATAGATTTAGCTTAAAACAAAAATGGACTAGCTCTATTTCGTCGTTGCGCGTGAAAGAGTCGCTATGTGTGTTTTATAAATTTGTTTTAGTTCTGTGAATTATAACACTTAACGTGTATATATGGAACTTTCGAAGTATGAATGTCACATAGCTACATTCTGAAACTCTTTAAATATTTAATTTATTACATAGTTGTTTTTACAGTATGTGTGCATTGAAATAACGATCAATACTGCATAAAAATCCGAAAATAGCTAAATAACACATAGCGATTTATGCACGTGCAATGATTGTTCAATTTAATACTGTTGGGTTAGCTTAGAACATAGTTGTAAACATTAAGGATCTTGAGGAATAAAACATAACCATATGCCCAAGAAAACTTTGTTAATCAATTTTAAGCTCTATTCCCTTGGCAACATAAAGATTATATTACGGACTGGATTGGAAAAAAAGTCCGTCGTCTACGTACTCGTATTCAGGCTCTATGTGTCACAAGATGACCCGACAATAGTTGTCCTATTCAAATTTGGAATTACCGACATACCTTGCTTTGTAACCTCATTTTTTCTTTCTGAACACTTCTAGGACTGTCACGAACATGATAACTGAGAATTAGAAACGATCTTTCAGATCGAGAATTGTCTTGGGCATGTAACGTGCAAAAACACGCTTTATTGCATATAATATGTTGATAAATAGCGGTTTATTAATATCTTGATCCCAATCAAGCTCGGGGCCCAAGGCAGGCTATCACTTTAGACTCTGGCGGAATTGTGATCTTCGACACACTTGCCATTTAAAAAAAAAAAGAATATAGAATTGACATTCAGAAATATGTATTTCAAATTTTCGCTTTCCGAATCACAATAGCTTAATCAATATATTTTTACACGTATTGAGCTTACTAAAGAATTTTACAGATAATTAGTCAATTTGCGATTTTTTACGAATATGTGTTATATCATTAAATTGTAACAATTTCTACTTTATAATATTTGTTTTGTTTGTAGCAAATCAAATCCCTTTTAGTTCGTTTCCAGTTAACAACGTTTCCTAACCTTGACACAGATAATGCCCAAATCAAACCAGACAAAAATATTCTACCTACACCGTGAACGATCACCAATCACACAGCTTTCTATAATTTAAATTACACACATTTGGGCTGTCACGTGGCGCATTCTATTTTCGGAAGGTATCAAAAAAAGCTTTTTGCTTTTGTACCCGTGACCCAAAATCCCTTTGCCCAAATTGAGAAACGGTGCTGTCCGGTCCACGGCTCAGAGGTCATCTGGTCATACGACCACGTACGGAGCAGCTGCACGTTTTTTTTCAATTTTGGTTCGATTACACGATATCTGTCCTTTCGAATGTTTTTATACAGAAAGGCAAGAGTATTATAGGATATATTTAGTACTTATTTGTGAATACAACAACGAAATGTTTAATAACTAATGAAACCCTAGTATAAATGTTGATAGCGCATAATAAAATTAAACGTGCTAAGGATTAATGTTATCATTATCACCATCAGAATATTAACATGCTCAGCGCCAAGCCCTATATGCCAATACTAACAAATACCTATGATTCGAGTACAATACAAATGCTTGTATTCATCACACAATCTTCCAGGGCTCGAACCTAGGATCGTTGGTGCGAAAGGCAGGATCGCTACGGTTGCACCAAACAGTAGTCAATGAATTATAGTCCCGTATTCCCACTTTCAGCTAAATCTATAATCTAAGATCACAGTGGTTTATGTGTTTGTCTGTCCGCTCTTTTCCCCGCTCTTTTTCCATTGTATCAATAACGTTACCATAGCAACGCGTTAACCGCAAGTAGTTCGTCTACCGGACGCTAGATGGCGCTAACGGAAAAATATTTAATAATTGAAAAAAAATTAAAGAATTTTGTCCACTCGTGCGAAGCCGGGACGGGCCGCTAGTCTATAATCTAAGAACACAAATTTGTTGTTTGTGTGTTTGTCTGTCCGCTCTTTTTCCATTGTATACGCGTTACCGGGTCAGCTAGTATACAACAAATGTAATCATAGTATCTAGTCAATAACACATTTATTTTCCTATTGACTTATCTACTTAAATACATACATATATCACGCCTTCTTCCCGCAGGGGTACGGCAGAGATCATAGATTTCCACTTTCCACAAGCCTGACATACATATCTCGCTTCTTCAACACTCATCCAGACCTTTTAGGCGGTTCACACACTAGAACTGCGTCCCGCCGCGGTGCGCGTAGCGACAGAAAAACGCGCCCCCGCGCGGAGGCGCAGATCTGCCTAACTTAGCGGTTAATCTGCTTCCCCGCGCAGATTTTCAATACAAGTTGACCTTACTTCTTCACGCCCCGCGCTCCCGCGCAGAATCTGCGCGCGGGGCGCCTACCCGCGCGTTCCCGCGTCGGCAGTGTGTTGTCATAGGCGTGTTTTCTATATTAATTGAGATACTTGCATACAACAATAAAATCTGCGGCCACGCGCTACGCGACGGGGCGCGGTGCAGTGTGTTGACCGCCTTATAGAAGTACGTCGGTTAAGGGTACTTTTGACCTGCCCTTTATTCATGACATCTTCTATTTGGTCTATGGAAGTTTGCATTGGTCTGCTTTTACCGACGTCCCCATGCACATTTGTGTCATAAACTTGTATTGTCAATCTCCTTATGTCCATCCTCTCCACCGTGTAATTGGAGCTCTCATGAATCAGCTTCAATGGCGCAATGTCTGTTACGCCATAACTTCCCGAGTTCTTAACCGATTTTAATATTTTTTGTGTGGAATCGAATCAACAGGTTTAGGACCGAATTTTAAAATTCGCACGAATTCCTACCTAAAAAAATATTTTTTTTCTTTTTTCGGTATTACGCTCCGCTCCAATATATGGTGCTAGCTTAGCTATATGCTTAGCGACTGCATCGCCTAGTTATTAATGTTTTTGTTTTATGGTTTTTCTGATTTTATTATAATTTGTCTTCGTAAATTTTCTTTTTTCTCTGTATAAACCTGATTTTTTGTTTGTATTTTTTTGTTATTCGCTTGTTTTCTTTCTTTGTAACTTCATCATAATTTGTTACTAACTGTGGAGGTTTGTAATTGGCTTACAGTAGTTACATTTCCTATCAATTTCTTATATGTGCTGTTAACCTCTTAAAACAAATAAATAAATAAATGTCCAAACCATCTTAGCATCCCTTTTATCTTTGTCACTATATCTACTTAAATGCCTCAAGTTATTTGTGAAGATGGGAAATAACTCACCATCTATTCCAGTTTTTTATCACATTCGATGAATCGACAAATTGCTGACTCATTTACCGCCATATTTGGTCTGTCCTTCTAAATACGGCGGCACGGCGCGTGCTTCGCATGCGTCGTTATAAATAACTATAGTTAAGTCTAACTGGGAGTTAATTCCAGTTTACTAACTCCAAGGGATGCTGTGTTTAAAATAGTTGTCGCCCTCTCTTACTTTGAGATATATCTTAAGATTCAAACGTATTGCACTGTTTTGTTCTCGGAAGGTGAATAATTATAAGTCAATAATTATATAATTAATTTTAATAATTAAATTATTATTTAAATTAATAATATAATTATCATATTATATCCATTACAAAATATATACAATTTGTCCCAGGTAATATTCGTAGCTCAAACCCAAATCGCGTGGCTATCCGGGCGAGTATCAAAACCTCTATCTCGATAGCTCAATTGTGAGAGTACTCTCCCGGATAGAGAGGGGATATGGATTCGAGTCTAATCCAACACCTGAGACGACCGGATTTTTTCTGTTTTTAGATAAAAAAGCCTCTCCTATACATTAAAAATGCCTTATGCATGATTACCATTTACTGCGGGTAAACAGCGCAACTGCGGTTTTTCTGCTGCCCGCCCAATCAATGATAATAGTTGATCGGATTGGTGTGCAGAGATAAATCTACTCTCCACGTAGTAACAGCTGGGCCTATTGGATTTCTTACTTCAGGATTTCCCCGGACAGAAATTAGGTGTTATTTAGTAATTAATTAATTTCCATATAATAAAATATCTTGGAGTCTGGTGAGCCATGGAGGTAAGCAGTATCATATGTTTGCATCATAAACCTCACTAGTAACGTCCCGCTTTCATGTCTGGGTCAGTTATAGAGTAAATTTTGAATACCAATTCTACACCTTTCGATACTTACAGCTATTTTGTGGTAGAATGATTTGCCATATGTCTATATTTCTATTGACTTTTTAAGAACTGACCACTTGTGTTAAGACATCGCGGCGTATCTCCAAGTTCCTTAATCTCTTGAATTATTTTGGCAAAAATTCCTAACTTAAATAAGTTTTTATTAATAAATACTTAGCACCAATCCAATTTAATTTGGGATTCGTAAAAGCATTCAATGGGTCGGAAACCGTCAAAATTATTTATTCATAGCAAATAAAAAGCAATGGGATGGGACGCTGTCAGAAAAGGTTAAAATCACGGCAGTAAAACGCGGTACGCAAAACATTATTAAATATTAAAAGTTCCATTGTGAAAAATAATGGCCAACTTCAAGATGTCCCTAAATCCACTTTGGGATGTTATGGACTACCAACCCTGAGCCTTGTTTATGGTTTTGTACATTTAAGATGTTTATGAGTTGTTTTCATGTTCTTTTCTGGACACCTGTTAGCCTATGCCCAGAGATTTTCGTTTAAAATATCCCTTTATCCAAAAAACACCCCCAAAAGTCAATACAGTACATTTTTTTACTGTTGACAGAAATCGCAATTTTTTTTTAACGTACATTTAACTAGCTTTTACCCGCGGCTTCGCTCGCATTTTGAGATTTCTTGACAAACAATTTTTTTTAATAAAAAATATTTCTTTCCCATAAAGAGTATCCTGTATTACTTCTAATACCTCCAAGAATATATGTACGAAGTTTCATGATGATCGGTTTAGTAGTTTTTGCGTGAAAGCATAACAAACAAATTTACATTCACATTTATAATATTAGTAGGGATAATCGTAGTAAACTTGCGGCTAACGTTGTAACAATTGAAGTTGGATAAGATTTTGATAACTTTATCTCTTAATTCTTCACGTATTAAAATAAATGATTATTTTTATCGTTTTAGTTTGGAAGGAGAACAGTGCAGCCTAAGTCTAAGTTAAAATCCATAAGTCATTCATGTTATAAAGTATTTTGGTGTAATTTTAAAAGTGAAATTTAACCGGCGCCATCTCTTTAATATATTAAAGGACTTACAGAGATTTTAAATTCGGTCATCTTACGTTTTAAGATTCTGTGGAATTTAATGCTCGACCTCGTATTATTAAACGTTGCAGCACACCGATTTTGTCACTGACTCAATGCATATCTCTGAAAATACTTTGATGGTAACTCTCGTGGGAAGTGCATTTCATGATTCGCGGGTAGACATTACCCAAATCATAGTCATCCAAAATTTTGATATTTTTTACTGATTACAGCAGTGATAGCGACAGATCTAAAAGTGGCGCCCTTCGCGCGAGTTGTTTATTCTGGATTAGACTCGTGATTAGGCTACTAGGAAAGAGGAGTAGCCTAATCCCCACGATCGTCGTTTGTTTTACGTTTCGCCGTCATTACAGTACTAACCTAACCTTACCAAGTTATTTTAGTCATTTTAGTAACAAACTACTATTATATATTAACCAGACCCCTCATTCCCATTAGGCAAATGTCAGATCACTAAACCAATACCGACATTTATTACTGAAAAACCTATTTAATTGGAGTAAATAGAACTTCAATTAAGCACTATATTATCGCATTGCTTATTAGTTTTTGCATGCGCGAAGTTACTCTCGCCCAAAATAAGGCTATCGAATTTCAACATGCTAAGATAATTTTAAATTTGTGAGAATATCGCCCCATTTAAATTAAAGATTATCAATTCGTCTATTGACTGTCAATAAAAAATCTGAAACCTTGTTTATCTACTTTCATTGTCTATTCTAGTAATAAAAAAGTGTTCTGTCAAAGTCATAAGGGCTCCATTATTCTTATAAGCCCAGGACCTCCAATAGGTTAAAGACGGCTCTGAAATTAACGTATTTGGTGAGGTTACATTAAAAGTGGTATCCACAAGGCATTTGGGCGCTATCAAACCTTACACATTATAAGTACTCCGGTTAACCTCTCGTGGTAAGCTAAATGCTTGAACATCGGCGAGGATCGAACTCGACTTGGGTCAAAGCTGAATTCTCAACCGATAGGCTAAGAAAAGAAATTATTCAAAAAGTCGGTGGAGTGACTCTTAAGTTTTCTTTTACACTTCGTAAATATTAGGTCGTCTTCACAGAATGGAGAAATGTCCTCCTCACATATGTAATTTGCTGTTTGGTATGAAGATCTTTTTGGAAAGTTTATTTTTTCAATACAATTATTTTTTAGTTTTGTTAGTTGCTAATAGACGCAATGTTACAAAATTTGGTATGTCATTTGAATTTCAATGTTTATCAAACGTTAAACTAAACAAGTTAAACTAAACGTGGGGCGGGCGGTCAGGCCTAACTAATTTTATTCACTCATTTTCTAACTTATTATTTGTAAATACTAAACATTTCAGCCAAACGCCTGAAAACGAATTTGACAAGTGAATTTGAATTAGTTAAGCCTGAAAACCGCCCGTTTTAGTAATATAACATCATAATACTTGAACATAATTATATCTTTAAAATTTTTATCATTCGGGGAAAAGAATTTTCCAACACACTTCTTATAAATATTTTCATCTTTTTAGTCCGCTTATAAAAAACGTGGTTTTTAAAAATATTTTTTTACTTCTATTTTTTAATAAATAAAGTGTTAAACAAGGTTTATAAATATATAATACATGATAAATAGATAATTTTGCTATGAATAAAAAACTCAAATTCCGATTGAATTCACCTTTCTTATATAATAGTAGCGATCTTGAGGACTTCAACTCATACGAGTTTTTTGTAATGTTCAAATTTATTTGTTTTCTTATGTTTCAAATGTTTACAAAGTATACACATAGAAAGTAAGAATGAGATGGCGATTTAACTGCACTTCTAAATAGAAATCTCATTTGAATTTTCTAAGATGAATGATGATTATGAGAAGCATTCCGAAACGCTCGCACTGGTCCATTGATTCGCACCGGTCAGTGCACCACACGGCATGGCTGGACAATGTAGCTCATTGTACTCGGAACACATGTTGTGTTTATGTGGAACTGCTTCCGGCTTTTTTTTATGAGGCGACGAACGAAACTTTTTCCTTGTGAAAAGTTGTGTAAGAGCTGTTCAGCGTTTTGGGGCATGTTTTTTGTCAGTCTGCTGCACTCATATTGTCGTCTTTCAATCGAAATAGCTATGGTGGTATGTTTTTTTACTTCCCGCTTCTTCTTAGTCATAAATGTTGTTTAGTAAAGTCTGTTCATCCTAACTTGTCCTATTTGGTAAACAATCTTAGCACTTTTTATTGAAAATGCAGCATTTAAAATCAACTGATAACTAGATTCAATGGGTTTCAGTCTATAATAACGATTTATTGTAATAGATTATTGACTTTGTTATTATTTTATTTTTAAATGGGTGATTTTGTTAAAAAGTTGTGCCAAGATTGTTTACCAAATGGGACAAGTTAGAATGAACATGAGACTTTGAGTAGTTTAATAAGTGTGACATAAATAGTTTTAATTAAATATGTATATTGTAAGGAACTTAGACATTGCATGCCCGGTGTGGGTACACTGTTGTTACTTATGTAAACCTACCGCATTTCAATCTGAAAACTGTACACATTACGGCAATACAGAAATATTCTATTCTATTCTATTCTCGCTTTGCATAAGAGGTAATAAATAATCAAACTTTCTCAGGATAAACGTAAACAGACGCAGGATAAGAATTACCCTCACTTTTAATATTTCTGCTACTCACAATTTTTTATATCAGAGATTTGATTTTTTTTATATATATTTGAATTAACGACAGCTTTAGCGAGTTAAATACTACTATATTGTTTTTATCTAAACATTTAACGGCAAATTTTTATATTAAAAAAAATTACTACTAGAAAAGAAATTAAGACAAGTGGGCGGGACATGAATCCACATCCTCTCGTTATCCGAGTACTTTTCTAATTGTCGCCTGTGATGAGTTGATTATTTTTCTACTAATCATTTATTTTGTATGATGCTATTAATCTTAGTAAAATTATAGAAAAATGGCTATATCCACGTGTTACTAACAGAAATTTAAAATCAAGTAGGTTTTGCCTTTGTGGTATAAAGTACTTTACACATAACTAAATAATGTATGGAAGACCGGATTCGAATTGAACTGGGATTTATACCCAAATATTTTTGGCAAACCAGGTCAAAAGCTGCACCCGCATCGTAACTAACAACCTTTGCTAATTTTATCAACACTATGCATTTTTATGTTAAAATAATAACCAGTTAACAATGAAGTACGAACACAGTACGCAGTTTAAAAAAAAATAGAATTTTCATTGATTTAAATAGTACTAGCGACCCGCCCTGGCTTCGCACGGATGCAATGCTTTACTATATTATGCATGTATTATACATATAAACCTTCCTCTTGAATTACTCTATCTATTAAAAAAACCGGATCAAAACCCGTTGCGTAGTTTTAAAGATTTAAGCATACATAGGGATATAGGGACAGAGAAAGCGACTTTGTTTTATACTATGTAGTGATGATAATAACCACATCCCTACTATATCCCTAATATTATAAATGTGAATTTAAGTTTGTTTGTTATGGTTTCACGCAAAAACTACTGAACCGATAATTATAAAACTTCGCACATATATTCTTGGAGGTATTAGAAGTAACATAGGATACTTTTTATTGAAAAAAAAATGCGCGGGTAAAAGCTAGTACGACATAAAAAAATGTCGCATCAATGTCGAATCATTGCGGAATTTTAAACTATAATTCAATTCTAGAACAAGAACTCTTTATGAATTTAGTATACAGCAATTATTATGCAAGTAGTGAGTATACGTATCCAGTATAGGTTGATATCATTGCAGCAAGCATGTGATTGTTAAGTATAATGTTCTGTTTGGTTTCCGTTATCAACCGCCTTTCGCGATATCGTTGCTCTTTTTACGACTTCGCCATTATAAACAGAGCTCCTGCGAAAATATCAGATATACCTACCCAGGTAAGCTATGAAATTTTTTACAATAATTAGGACCAGTTTTACCAGTTCCTGATAAAGTTTCAGATAGTTATCTGCTATTTAACACTATCTGACATATGCCTTTACCAGCAACTTTATCTGTCAGTTATTGAGCGAAGCTCTTTTTCTAGGCAACTCACAAATTCCGCTTGTCTCCCTCCTGCTACTTAACGGTTCAACCGATTCGAAGGAATTTTGGCATGAACATACATGATTATAACCTGACGGACATAGCTTATGTAAAAAAATATAGACTATCGTGGAGGAACAATCATCGAAAGAAAAATTCAAAAGCTAATCACAGCCAAACCGCTGAGACTACATCGATGAAATTTGGCGCTAAAACTCACATCGTGGTTGTGACTAATGTGCAAAGTTTTGAAATCGTACATACCGTCGTCTTACTATGATTGGAAATATTTTCGGTTCGAACGCAGCTGCGATCTATCTACGGTACACGTAGTGCTTCGCTCAGTATTTGCAAACAGTAGCATGCATTGCAGACCTAGTTTCTATTCAAGATTTGTGAAACCGAAATATGTAGTTTATCTGGCAGATAAGTTCAAAATAAGGTATTATACGAATGAAACAGATCTTAAATATATAATATTAAAAGTATCTTGTTTGTGACAAAAACACACTGAACATAAAAAAGATTATGTAAGAGGGATTTTCCAAAAAATATGCTATAAGTAATGTTATATTTTATCAAAGTGCAATCAATTTTATGTCGGTAAACTCGTAATCAGTTACTTGAAGCACAGATAAACATTATCTGCGAATACTAACGACACTAAATGATACATACTTACCTATCTATGAGTAAGTGGTGTTGAAGTTACCTAATCTGTAAATATTAGTCATTTACCTACCTCATACTTAACCCGTTTGTTCCATCAGCCCCTTGTTGCCAATTGTGAAAACCCATACAAGAATATATACTATACTAGCTGACCTATGTCCTAAATCGCATCAAAATCGAGTTCATTGCAGTCAATCACTGACGGGGATTTTTTTATATACAGATATATACACGTAAGTGCTTCATAACAGCCCTTATTTGACAAAACGTGTTGTATCTCAATATGGTACCATTGAAAATTCAACACCAGAATGTAACAGGCTTGTTAAGAGGGGGCAGATAATTTCTCCCCACTTCCATTTCTTACATATTAGCGTGGAACATTTTAGGGATGGGATGTAAGATGAGCTGAGGGAGACGCCGCTATACGCTTGTAACTATACATCGATCTCTCTTTCTCGCTCTGAACGCAACAGTGTCTTAATATTGCTTGACAGCTTATGGATCGCTTCAATTTTATGTTGTTTTTCCGCCCTTACCATTGTGGCCAAAGCTATGAGAGGCGGGCGTTCGAAGCCCATACCTAATTTAAAAACCTCCGTGGTCATACCCACACTGAGAAATAAGCTTTATGATAATAATAGATAAACATTCTACTATCGCATTGACTCAGCAATTTTTTGTCAAATATTTTTTAAATGTATAACATTATAAACTATGTACGTTTACCTTGAAAATTATACTTAATAAGAATTTAAATATTTTCTCTTTCACAATATTCTAATTTACAATAAAATTATTTAAAAAATCTGGACCTGGGATCCTGTCCACTATGTGTATAATAGCATTTCGGTATCAAACCAATAAAAGAGGTTCAAATAAGTTTAAACTTTACGTCTTAAATGTCAAATCGATGACGACGGCGAAGAGAAATCAATAATTCGGCCCCAAAATGATTAGAAAATTAACTTTATGTATATTCAATCAATAAAAGTCGATAGTTACAAAATTAAAATGGCTTAATTTTATTAATTTATCAACGGGGACTTTCTTTATATTTACCTATCTACATAAAATACGAAGGCTCACATAAGCCAGTTAAAATAAATACTCATCAGTAATCTCCTTGACCTAGTTCAATATTCTGAGGTGTAGACTAAATAAAATTTAGGCCAATTAGAGATTAAGCAAAGAAGACTGGAATATTATACACTCGGCGTCAAAAAAATCGCACCTCTAAGAAAATCACGTTCAAATGGCATTAACTCTGGATATGCACATGCAGTCGTATTAATTATAATTTTATTTAAAAGGTTACTTAATTAACTTAATAAAAAAACATTATTTTTCATTATCAAATAAAACCTAAAGCAACAAATAAAGGGTCACAAAAATTCTAAGGAAATTTTGCTGCTCGGGAGAGTCGCGAGTTGCGCTAACTTTGTGGGTATAAAGAGGTCAACACGGGTTCAATGTGGGTCATTCGCTATTAAACCGTTGAAGGGGACACACGCACTGATTTTACTGAAGAAAGAACATCTGGAAAATGGACACTACAGCTGATGAGGCCGCTCAAGTGGTTGCACTACTGCAAGCAGGGGTGCGGCAGTGTGATGTCGCCCGGCAACTGAATCTGAGCCGTTTTTCGGTTCGTAGAGTCTACCAGCGCTTTTTAGAGACCGGTGGCTATATCCGGCGACATGGGTCCGGTAGACGTCGCTGCACTTCGGAAAGAGACGACCGGTTCGTTGTGTCGTACTCTTTGAGAAATCGCTTCTCAAACGCTGTTCAGCTGCAACAGGAGCTCCAGGCAGTTCGCAGACGCACCGTGAGTGTATCCACGGTTAGAAGAAGACTGAAGGAGAAGAACATAGCAGCCCGCAGAGCTGCTACAGGTCCAAAATTGACTGCAGCGCACCGACGAGCCCGCTTGCAGTTTGCTCGCGACCACGTCGATTGGACCATTGAGCAGTGGGGAGCTGTTCTCTTCTCAGACGAGACACGAGTGTGTCTTTTCTGCAACGACCGACGAAGAAGAGTATACCGGAGGCAGGGTGAACGTTTCGCTCAAGCCTGCATCCAGGAGACGGTGGAATATGGAGGCGGATCCTGCATGTTCTGGGGCGGTATGTCGGCTGCCGGCAAAACCGACCTGGTCTGCGTCTCCCGGACCGGAGGTGCTCGCGGACAAGGGTCGCTGACTGCGCGCCGCTATATCACAGAGATCCTGGATGTGCATGTGGTCCCTTTTGCCGAATCTTTTGGCGAGGGGTTCACATTAATGCACGACAACGCTCGCGCACACACTGCAGCCATCGTGAACGACTTCCTGCGGAGGTCCCAAATTCCTGTGATGCAGTGGCCAGCGAGAAGTCCTGATCTGAATCCGATAGAGCACCTCTGGGACCATCTTAAACGTAAGGTTCGATCTCGGGATCCGGCTCCTTCGACTCTAGAGGAACTCCAAACCGCGGTGATTGAAGAATGGGGTCTTATCCCTCAAGAAGAGCTCCTGAAGTTGGTGAGGTCTATGAGGGACCGTATGGAAGCCGTCATCAGGGCAAGGGGGGGTAACACTAGATTTTGAGTTAATTTTAAGACACTTTTTGTACATTTTTTTTGTAAATTATCGATTATTAATTAGGACTTAATTAAGATTTTTTATTATTTTTCAAATTTTTATGCTTTTTGTATAATTTTAATTAAAAAAAAGATTGCACTTAATTGTTGTTTGATGCTCCTTTTTGTTACCTTTCTAATGATACCTAACACTATCCTCTATATAAGGTTTAGGAATTTTTGAATAAGATTTTTATAAGGTGCGATTTTTTTGACGCCGAGTTTATATAGAATAACGGTTAGGTGAGTGATTTTAAAAAGAAACTATATGCTTATAATATCGTTACCGCGTCCGGCATACGATTGTGAAGATTAAACGAATGTTACAAAAGCCGTTCATTATAACGGTGACCAAAAACATGCGTTATGGCCTAGCAAAATAAATATTTAGAAGATACGGATTCTATTATCGTCTGAGAACGTCGTCAGGACACGAACCCACATACCTTCGCTATTCGGGCGAGTACTATTCCAATTGAATTACCGAACTTGATAGACCTTTAGAATTCTTCTAAGTATTTCTATAGCTGATGCCAGCGCCATCTCTTCATGATTAAGGTACCTACAACATCGAACGTTATACTTTTACAAGTATCGAAGAATCGATTAAAAAAAAATCGTTTTTTTTTTAAATTATTGAACTCCTAGATTTTTATTTGTAAAGTAATTATTACAAGAAAAAATCAATTTGTGTCAGGCGGAACACTTTAAATATAAAAAACTAGCAGCCAATACTTAAAAAATGAAATAATTACATGTTTCTGGAAATTAGAAATGTTTTCTAGCTAACCCTATTGCCACTCACCCCAGCACTGGTTTCCTCTCTTACCATTACAAGCAACTGTCTCCGGTAATAGTTATGAAAAGTTTTATAAATAGTTTCAGCGGCCCAGTGCCGAATTTACCAAAGAAGCTGAAAAAGCTGAAGCTTAGGGCGGCAAAATTGGCCCAAAAAAATAGGTACAGAAAAAAAAAGGCTGCGGACACGAGGTGGGCTGGGTGGGAGTAGTGCAGTAAAAACAGCTTTGCTTTTCTTAGCTTAAAAATATACCCAAAAAGTTGTAAAAATAGTTTTAAAACTAGATTATTCCCTAAAAAAAGGAATTTACGTTATTGTGAACAGTGCATCTAATTTTAGAGGTCAGTAGGGGCGGCAAAAATTTTATAGCAACAAATGTCTAAATTCAGCGCTGTAGCGGCCCGAATGTAAATTATCAAATATGCAAATGTTACTATCGCGTTTCAGTCAATATTTTAAATGTAGTCCTTATTTTCGTAATTTTATGGTCTATCATACGTGTTAGTAACTTTGAACATTTAAAAACTTACACACACAGGTTTGTTTTGAGGAATTATGGAGATAAATATTAGTGTCTAACTCTTTGCGAATATCGTTACATCTAACCACAACCTTGCTTTGTGGTCTCTGAAGCGACCTTTTATACAGAAATATGCTTTATAATGTCGATGCTCCTCTCAAAAAGCGTATAATCTTGTTTTTCGCGAAAATTATTTAAATGGTAACTGAGGAGACTGTGAGAGTGATCCTTGCTTTGAAGCCAAACGGTATCAAGTCTATTTCGAATACGAGCATTTATACCTGAGTCATGCATGAGTAGTTATACATATACAATGTGTACCGTCATCAGTGTCGGAGCCTTTAATGGTGTGAAATATGGCATTTTTTATCGACCTAAAATTTGGTTTTTCTCAAAAAGCCAATAATTAAAAATTACACAAAAAAGAATCTATTTGTTTTTCTTTAATTATTTTTTTCTATTTTTTATTCCATGACAATTGGAACATGATGGCTGTGTAACTGTTGTCTACATGTTTAGCTATCAAATGACACCTTTTTATGTTGATAGGACATTTACATGAGTAGTGGTGGTCGAATTAGTATGAGAGCCCAGGTCTTGGTTACCAAGAAAACAAAATGGCGGCTGTAAGAGAAAAACAAAATTTGAGGGGCAATTTGTCGATAAAAAATGCCATATTTCACACCATTAAAGGCTCCGACACTGGTGACGGGACACATTGTATATTTTTTATTTTAATTTATCTATGTATCATATATGTAAGTATACACGTTAACATAGTATTTCATAACAAAAGCCTTACGCTGTTTACTTTGGGTTAGGCTAATTAATTTGAATGCGAAAAATATTATTACCTAGGGAATTTATGGTTATGAAATGATTAACGGTCAAATCGTAATTATGTTTGTACTATTGTGTGATAAAATTACATTTATTTAAACAGACTATTATACAATACCCAGTTTGTGGCTACGTGCGTCAACGTCTCATCAGACAGTTTTATCAGTGCATTTAAAAATTTTAATACTTTCCTTTATTTTTGGTAATATTATTTATTAAAAGCTTTTTTTTTAACTTGCAATGTTTGTTTGGGTGAAATCTTGCAACTCAATTATGAAGCAGATGTCTTCAACCGATTGAGCTAAAATGTTTTATTGCATATACATATATAGTTAGGAGAATGTTTTATGTATGTATACTATTTATTACTTACGTCGTCGTTGAAGGTTTTATAACTCCACAATGTTTGGTATCGGCTCTGGAATAATGTCACAAGACTTAATGTCACTAATCTCCACGAGTTGAAGCATTTGTAAGCAATAGTTTTGCGTTAAAACAGTATTTAGGTTGTGTCTAACCCAGTTCCTACGGTCTTTCTTTTTAAAGCGTACAAACATGATATTTTTTAAGATAATATACCTAATGTTAGCATTGATGTTGCATCTCAACATCGTTTTTGAAGTCATGTCAAATAACCAATATTTCAAATAATTTTTTCATAGGACATTTTGCTTTATTATTTAAAAGTAAAAACTTTGATAAATTACTTTAAATTGAAATATAATTTCTAATGGAATAATGGACTAATAAGCACCTGTTAACCGATTCGTTGCTACATACAATTACAGAAACGAAGGCTACGAGCTTGATTTATGTGAAAAATAAAGATAGTTTTATTCTGGGTTGATTTCCCTAAAACTTGATTCGAAGGAGTTATTATCGATTTAAAAATGACACGGTTTCAGTGACTAACGCCACACGCAAAAAAGTGATGGCACGACAGGCGTGCCATCAGCAATGAATCGGTTAAAATGTAGATCGGATTGAGAGTCAAATAATAAAATTACAGTCTCGCAATAGTTATTTGTTCAACTAGAGAGGAAAGTTGGTTTTTTCAAGCGAGTGCTAATTTTGAATCCCGAGTAAGCGAAGGATTCAAAGGCACGAGATGGAAATAACTTTTCTCTCGCGTGACACATACAACTTTTCACCTTAGCAGTGAGAACATTATTAGAGATATAATATTTATAGACTGTAGTTGTATAAATGAAACAATATGAATTAAAATGAAACCACATATATTTGCAAAAACTAAGTATCTATTAAAATTTAAAATTACAGTTATTAAAAGTTACATTTTGAAAATGTATAGTTTTATTAGGAAGTGACACCGTGGAGTTTGCGATTCGATTTTGACTCGAGTCCGTTTCTATTTCTTTGGACTGTGACGAGACAATACTGTTAGTGAACGTTGGCGACTCGGTGCGGCTTCTTAGCGAATTTTCAATAGTATTTGTTTCTTTGGATGTAGAGGGCCGCGGGTTTGCATAGGGATCAGGTTTAAAGTTTATACTTTGTATTATGCGTTTACAGGTTTTAGGCTTATTTTCGATCGAATCTTCAATATATCCTTCCGCGACCGTGTTTGACTTCCAGCCACCATGACGTTTTAATGTTGTGAGGTTTGCTCCTGAATCAGCCAAAAGCGTGGCCGAAGTTCGCCTAAAGCAATGTCCAGTGTAAAGGTGAGGCTCTTGTAATTTTAAAAAATTGGCTATTTGTTGTGGTGTCCCGCCTATTTTATTGATTCCCATAGGCTGTTTTGAACACTTGTCATTACGATACTGCAAGAAAAATCGATCTGTTTTCGTATTATCAGGTCGTAATGCCTTATATTTCTCGACAATTTTGACATATTCGTCGCGAATAACAAAGGACCTGTCAATGTTTGTCTTTGTGTTGGGTAGGTTGACTAAAAGCAGTTTGTCAGAATGTTTTTCGATGGCATTAACAGTCAGATTTAACAGTTCGTTCGAGCGGCAAGCTCCATTGTAAGTTGTTATCTACCGAAAAACAAAAGAAGCAGAAAAAAATTTGATTTTTATTTCCCGGTATTTTTTTAAAGTTACGTTCTGAAACTGTATCCGTAGTATTCTGTTGTACCAATAAAGATTTTTTAAACTATAAATTATTTGTGTATTATTTTGTAAAACATATTCTTTATTTTTTCTTTACTTTAGTGTATTCATTTCATTTTATAATTTAATTATATATTTAATTACAACGTTACCGAATAATTTTCATTTTAAAGGTTTATTAGTTTCCGAACGACTTATTTTTTGACATTTAATAAATCGAATTTCGAATGACGTGTTTCGTACATAATGATAATTCGCAGCATTCTAAATTCAAATCAATTTTCCTCACTCAGTGAGGGAAAACGCATTTCCCTCACTCTTTTTAAGCAGGGAACACAGTATGTTTGAGCTGCTAAGGTGAGATTGTAGGTTATTACACACTTTTAAAGCGAACCGGCGACATTACTTCACTTGTTTTTCTTAATGTTAAAATTTTAGACTTCTTAGAACTGCTCTCCGGTTGGATAATTTCTTTAAACAATACTAAAACTAAATTCGCAGTGAGATTTGGGTTGGGGATTACAAAAAACTTTTTATGTTGTACCTAGTAATTTTTTTTCCGGGAGTGACTATATAATTTAAAATTTCTGAGAATTTATGATTGTATGTTATCACAGTCTTGATTAATTTGAGATTATGAAGAAAACATTGTTTCACGATTGATAGCAGTGACTTTATATGACTTCGATACTTGTACTTGCATTTTATTGTATAATAAATAACTCTTGAAATATTGTGCCGAAGGTGATAATAATTTATACCTAAAATTTGTGTTATAAATACTTATCATTGGCAATCGCAAATTGACAGTTTATATAATAACTTCATGAAGTTAGATTGATGGCTTCTTTCAAATAATAATATGTAGGTTATTAATATTCAGCCAAAGATAACAATAAATTGTAACTATTATTTTATTTTGCAATTAAAGATACAAAAATTGTAAATGTATAGAAACGTTACTACGTTAATGCAGCCAATTCAACTGCCTTTATAGAAATATAAAAAAAATGTTTAGCGTAACAACAATATGTTCCGTGCTGTGAATATTGGATTTTACAACGAATGATGTGATACAGCGCGATACGTCACAGCCCTTCACTATAGTAATATTTTATTTTCACTCCTGACGCAAAGATGTGTGTAAGTCTCTCTTATGAGCACCCCACTCCTCTATTATCTTTATTCTTTTCAATCGAGGTTGCCTGTATGATATTGCTGTTTAGCAATAAGGCCGCCTGTTTGTATACTTTTCTTTGTTGTACTTGCACTAGTCTTTTTTGTCTAGATAGGACTATACATACGTGTATAATAGTGTTTAACCGATTCATTGCTGATGGCCCGCCTGTCGTGCCATCACTTTTTTTGCGTGTGGCGTTAGCCACAACTCCTTCAAATCAAGTTTTAGAGAAATCAACCCGGAACAAAACTATTTTAATTTTTCACGTAAATCAAGCTCGTAGCCTTCGTTTCTGTAATTGTATGTAGCAACGAATCGGATAAGAGCTACATAACCTAATACCATGCGAACAAAGTCGCGGGCAATCACTCGTTTTTACATTTTTGATCTTTTTCTTATAACACCTTAACGTTTAAATCATGGCTTTAATTTCATTGACTGCTATTGAACCTGTGACTTGCTAGCAAGAAAAGATTACCTAGACACAGATTACTTATCTGTTTACAAGAACTTCTCAGTTTCAGTTCTAGTGCGCTAACACGTCTGAATTATCCAGGTCTTTTTTTAATATTCGCTCGCCTTTATCAAAATTAATTGAGAAAAATTTCTAATCCTCATGCCTCATGTGCTATTAAAATGGAGTATTTAGGTATATGAATAATTATTATCCTGTGGCGTTGTGAGCGTACGTTTGTTGAACTCCTGACCATGCGTCACGAGTTATATTTAAGTGTTAGTCTGTTGACCTTGGCGGATCTTCCGAGAAATGTCTTTGCGGTATATGCTTATGCAGTCGCCATAGACTGCGAAGGGGTTGAGTCTGGATGTAATTCAAATGATATGTGTATCAAAAATATTCGATTGGTGATCACAGTTATCGAAACTGAATAACTGTTAAGAAATGATTATTATTTTTTTTTATTGTAAATATAATAGGGGTTAAAGTATGAAATTGCCGTTTTATTGCAATAGGTTCTTTGAATTGACATAGAATCTTCATGGTTTGAGGTTTTCGAATGAAACTTTTTTTAAATGGTTTCTATGATGTTCTTTTTTTAAAAAATGTAAAACATTTGAATATCGACTTTCAATTGTTTTTGTTATTCAATTTAGACAAGAAAGATGGATACTGCGAAAATTCGAGTTATTTTTGAATACGAGTTCCGACGCGGAACTAACGCGGCAGAAACAGCCCGCAATATCAATGCTGCGTTTGGAGAGGGGTCTACTAATGAACGCACCGTGCGATTTTGGTTTAAACGCTTTCGTGATGGAAATTTCGACTTAAAGAACGAGCCACGAGGAAGACCGCCCACACAGGTAAATAACGATGAATTAAGAGAGATAGTGGAAGCCGATCCTAGTCAAAGTACCCAGGAATTAGCGGCATGGTTTAACGTTACCTTACCCACAATATTGACTCACTTGCGTCAAATCAATAAAATAAAAAAATACGAAAAATGGGTGCCTCATGATTTGACTGATCTGCAGAAAGAAACGCGTGTTGAAACTTGTGTTGCCTTGTTGAACCGGTACAGAAATGAAGGAATATTGGATCGAATTGTAACATGTGATGAAAAGTGGATTCTTTATGATAACCGGAAAAGAAAAATGCAATGGCTGACCCCAGGTCAAATGCCACAACAGTGTCCTAAAGCAAAACTTACCAATAAAAAGGTAATGGTAACTGTTTGGTGGTCTCAGCATGGTGTTATTCACTATAGTTTTCTCCGATCTGGTCAAGCAATAACGGCAGATGTCTATTGTGCCGAACTCCGAACCATGTTGACAAAACTAGCAGTAAAACAGCCCCGACTCATGAATCGATCTTCACCATTATTGCTCCACGACAACGCGAGACCTCACACAGCACGAGAAACCATTTTGACCCTTCAGGAACTGCAGTTAGAAACCATTCGTCATCCTCCGTATTCACCAGACCTTGCTCCAACGGACTACCATTTTTTTCGTGATTTGGACAATTATCTACGTGACAAGAAGTTTTCTTCCCAGGAGGCAGTACAAAATGCTTTCACACAGTTTGTGCAGTCTAGATCGTCGGAATTCTATCGCAAAGGCATTAATGACCTTCCCATTAGATGGCAGCAATGTATAGATAATAATGGCAACTATTTTGATTAAATAAATTTGTTAAAAATTTAAAAAATAAACAATATAGATTTTCAGTACAAATCGGCAATTTCATACTTTAACCCCTAATATTTAGTACTAGCTGTCCCAGCCACGCGCTGCTGTGGCACAGTAATTTTATTTTTCTAAAATATATTTTTTTTAAATAAACGTAACCTAAGTTACTCCTTATTACATCAGCTACCCGCTAATAAAAGTCCCGTCAAAATCGGTCCAGCCATTTCAGATATTAGCCGGAACAAACAGACAGACAGACAGACAAAAATTGTAAAAAATGTTATTTTGGTGTATGTACCGTATATATATTCATATGCATGTAGTAAAAACGGTTAATTCAATATTACAAACAGACATTCCAATTTTATTTATATGTATAGGTGAAATAAATAGCCTAAGTTCATCTGTTTTTTGAACTAGTGAATGAATATTGAGTTCCCACACTTCCGCGTTTATCGCTCATTAAAATAAGTCTTACATTTTGTTTTTTTTATATTTAATTCTGAAATATAAAATATAAAAAAAAACATTTGAAACATTTTATTTTATGTGAAAGAATTTATAGATAAGTTCCAGTAATTCTGGAGATAACTTTTCACAGACAGACAAATTTATAAACCCACTGTCAATGGCTATGGCAATCTTAAGAAAGGTTAAAAAACCGTTTAACTCATCTATCGACCCTCGTTCTACTTTAATTTTCCTCAAAAACAATTCCCATTCCCTAATACATGTTTTTAATCATTTAGTGAAGATGAACCACAAGAATATTTGTTTGGTACTGAAGCGTCAACCCACATTCCGGGAACAAAACTCGTCACGTCTATTAGATAAACAGGATGTTTAATATTAACCCGAATTAGTCAACTGACAATGTATTGTATATTTATGTACATTAGATATACTCTACAATGGCAAATAACGTATCCTGTTATAGATATAACACAAAATAATATGAGTAGTAAATTATCCTGATTTCTGTTGCAATTTACGAAGTGGAGTGCTTACATTATTGGGTTGGTTAATAGTTTTATGGTGTACGGCTTATTACTTAAGATTAATCGTTCTTCCCGAGGGAATACTTCAATATATTTGTGTGCCAAATTTCATCAAACAGTCCGCGTGAATTTATTTATTAATACACAAAACAGCAATAAATTAAAGTTATCGGGAAGAGAATATTAAATCGACATGTCTCCACAAATATGTGTAAACGCATGCTGCGTAATCCTAATGAAAGAGTCATAAAAATTAATAAAATTGTAGGTTAATCTATAATCTAAGATCACAGTTGTTTGTGTGTTTGTCTGTCCGCTCTTTTCCCCGCTCTTTTTTCATTGTATCAATAACGTTACCATAGCAACGCGATAACCGCAAGTAGTTCGTCTACCGGACGCTAGATGGAGCTAACGGAAAAATATTTAATAATAGAAATAAATTAAAGAATTTTGTCCACCCGTGCGAAGCCAGGACGGGCCGCTAGTATAAGAAAAAGATAATAATGCTTGGGATACAAAAATCATATAGGATGAGTTGAAATTATTTACGTTACTAAATGAGTTCCAAACATCCAAACTTACTCATTTATAATATTAATAGTTTTTCTGCGATATTGCTGCGGAGTTTTAATAGGGAAGTGCCTGAATTTCAGCAACGGGCATATATAAACCCACGACGTTTTTGATGAGTTCTTCAATGACGATAAATAAGCCAGTCATGGTTATAGATACGTTTGACCCTTGATTACGAAAATTAAAAATCTTTCGCAAGGAATAGTCATCAAAGATGAAAAGCATTGGTTTGAAAAGTAATTCTATTCACTGAAGATATTATTTTACTGTAAATAGCGTTTTGTATGGTATTAAAATGAGTGTGTACTAATTTTATTAAGTAATTGACCTATAGATTATTAAATGATTCGTTTTTATTTTATTTAGTCGTTGAACTTAAAATTTGACAGATGACATATATTATTAATGTAATAACTTTCTATTATAAATAAATCTCGTTGACTATTTTACTGAATAATATTTTAATGGTGCATAAAATCGGCATTTAAAATTGTATATTTGGACGAATGAAAATAAATCTCAGAAGATATGCAAATTATGCATACTCTTCTGAAAGTGGAACATAATGTACTATATAATCGTTACAAACCAACTGTAACATACTATGTTCTTAGCAAATAAATAAATATTTTAATTTCGGTTGACTGGCCAGTAATTATCTGTGCGTGCTTTGGAAGAAACGTTAAGCCGTTAATACCAGCTGTATCTGCCGTTTTCAGCACCCACCGAACTTGCCCTTCGCCAGCCAGGGTACTGACCAATTGAAGATCGTTCTGGGTTCAAGTTTCGGGAGAGGGCAAATATTTGTGTGATGGATACCAAACTCTATAAATATTATTAATCTATGTATCATATACATATCTATGTCTATCCGTTACCCTAATATCCATAATACGAGCCTTACAGTGCTTACTTTGAGCTAAGCTAGTTGGTATGAATGTAAGAAATAATATTATTCTGCCTACCGTGTTTTTATTTTTGGAATAGGCTAATGAGAATTAAAGGTGATGATGACATAAATAACCTGTGACATTAAACTTCTTTCATTCTAAAAACACTGTCGTTGTTTTATGTTTTAATAAAATTAAAATCTGACGCATTCATTGCTTTGAAGGTGTTTACAATATGACATTCATGACGTCAAGTCACGATTAAAATTAGTTTAACATCGTAATTATGAAAATGAAAGTAATCTAATAAAAATATATTAATTAAAACGCCTAAGTATACAAAGACCCACGGTCAACAAAGGAACAAAAAATGAAAAGGAAATGAAAAATGAATGGTTTTTTTTGTTGGTTCAGAACCCCGAGGAGTTTCCTACTTAATTAACTCAAGTTTAATGCGCGCTTGACTCCCGAAATGATATTTTACGTTATACATGGGAAAATGCGTTACGCGTAGGTACTCAGCGGCGGGAAAGACTTTTATAATGCGCACAGCAAAGGAGTGGAACTCTCTCCCTGCGTCTGTATTTCCGAGTACTTATAACCCGTCTGTTTTTAAAGCCAGGGTGAATAGACACCTTCTGGGTTAGCTCGTTCCATCGTGGATTCTGTCTTTGCTTGATTGCGATCAAGAACGATCCCATCCCTACTATATAAAAGAAGGACTTTGTGGGTTTGTTACCATATGTAGTTACTATAAGCCTAAGAATAACAGTTTTTATAATCAATTAACGTTACCATAGCAACGCGTGGCCGAGTTAGCTAGTTCTAAATTAAAAAAAAAGTAGAACTACCCCCCTATCCGAGCTTTTGCCCAGTAAAGGTTGGTTCTCTCAAACGTATATAATATTATCTCCTTGTAATATTTTTTAAGGACCACTAATAGATATATTTTGAAGAGATACATATCATCATGAATCCAACAGGACAATCCATCATCTATACTAATATTATAAAGAAGTAAAGTTTGTGTGTTTGTATATTTGTTAAATTGTAAGGTGTAATCTCGGGATCTACTGAACCGATTTTAAAAATTCTTTCACCAATAGAAAGGCACATTATAGCTGAGTGTCATAGGCTATATTGAATGCTAGAAAAAATTCAAAGAATTTTGTCCACCCGTGCGAAGCCGGGACGGGCTGCTAGTATTACTATAAATGTATAAGGAAGTAATATAAAAGAAATATAAGGATATAAATCAAAATATATAATACTTAAATTTATGGCAACCAATTTTTTGATTTTAAATGTTTTACATGGTATAGAATGATATTGAACTATGTACTTAATTACACAATATATTGAGTTGACAACCGTTTTCCCGAACAAATTTTATTTATATTTATCTTTGATAGATAATGTGTCGTTCGTGTCATTAAAACCTATGACCGTAAACAAGTTTCGTAATCGTATCGGCAACACAAAGTTGAGTAGTTATCTTATTAAAATAAGTGTCAATTATTCTCGTAGGTATTTCACACCAATTTTTTGTAAGCAGAGCTTGTTTAAAATAAAACATGATCAAACAACATGACTCTTATACTAATTAGGGGGCATTCATTAATTACGTGAGCTCAGGTCCTGTAAAATCTTACCAAATCTCATTAAAACCGGAGGGGGGATAATCGAAAATCTCACGTCAACTTTAAAAAATATAAAATACTACAGATATTAAAAAAAATATATTTTAAGTGTTCATTTTGCCTAAATTTTGTTGAAAATATTTTTAGCTTCAATCTCACGTAAGGGGAGGGGGGGTCCAGGCAAATCTCACTAAATCTCACCTAAGGGGGAGGAGGAGTCTAAACTGATCGAAAAATAGCTCACGTAATTAATGGATGCCCCCTTATCGGGACTAATTTAAAAATATTTAACCTTATAAATGATCATTTTCTACTAACATAGTGTAAACTCGCCTCGTATATTATATGAAACATAGTACACACATGTATATAATTTTTAGGATAAGACTCCTACTACTACAATAAGAAGGTTTGGAATTCTTCTTGACATAAATAATAAAGACTATTGAATAATTGACGACCGTTTGGTGCAACGGTAGCAATCCTGCCTTTCGCACCGAGGGTCCTGGGTTCGAATCCCGGTAGGAGCAGATGTTTGTATGATGTATACGAGCATTTGTACCTGAGTCATGGTTGTTTATGTATGTCTATGAATATTACATATGTATCATGTATGTATGTCTATCCGTTACCCTTGTATCCATAACACAAGCCTTACAGTGCTTACTTTAGGCTAGGCTAATTGGTTTGAATGTAGGAAATATTTATTTTTTTATTTATAGATTGGCAACTAGAAGCATAAAACATAATCTTTTACTTGAGGATTTTTTCATCTTGCTGTTAAAGTGCCTAGTGCTTGGTAAATTTATCAGTGGCAAGAAATTGTCTATATTTATTTATTATGTTAATATTCCTCTGAGATTTAAAATTCTTAGTATTGTTATCGGGAATATGAATTTAAGATAATTTCCATGAATTCGATATAATGTAATGCGAAACAATGTGAGCGAGTTTTTGTTCTTGACAATTTTAACTCGACACAGTTGACTAGGTAATTAAACAATATTTGAATTTACAATAAATGAGACTGTAGTGTTTATTTATTATATTTTTTAGTGTTATACAAGTTAACATTTAAATAATTATTTCTTAATTGGGGAACTACTCTAAAAATATTACATTTGTAACTTTTGGAGCAATAAACTAATTTTTATTTTAAGTACTTTTTCGTTGACATCTTACAATTTAGTTGACAATTTAGGCTTGCAAATAAAAAACACTAAAGTTTCATATAAATATTATAGGAAACAAAGCCAATTGTATTTTTTGACATTAAAGAAAAGACATAAAACCCCAATTTAAATTAACTAAATCACTATACTTTGATAAAAAAATAAATTTTATCCCATAAATGAAACGTATGTCCATACCATGTACCTATAGAAGGATTTTTCTAAAAATTATTTATTAAATTATACTGCCTATTTTATTACCAAGAGGAGGCGACCAAAGGAGTTTATAAGCACGTAAACGATACACTACAGTTGGTCAAATGATCTATTGTTTGAACTTAGAACTATACTTACTGTACTTAGCTCGTACTAAAAGTGTTACTACAATCGGGTTTGAAACAACACAGCGTTAAGACAGTATTTTGCTGCTTACGCAAGTGGATCTCTCCAATGATCCAAAAAAAGTCAAGCTACATTTCGTTTTTTTTTTTTATATTTGACATCGAGCGAGTATTGACCTAGCTATATTAAAACATGTCTTCGTAGAGTATACAATATGTTAAATTATATCTATGATACAAACAAATTCCCGAGTGTGCAGTCTACAACTTGCACCGTTGCTCCAGTTTTTATGACGGTTTTCACTGAATTGAAAGTGATCGGAGACGTTCGCAATGAATCTTCACGGTGCGCGCGTCACGGAGACTTCGACTTTTTTTACATCACCAGTTCGCTGGTATTTCTTAATTGATCTCTTTACTCTGGATTCGGTTATCGCTCAATTCAGAAAGTCTTGAAAGTTTCTCGATCTTCGATTTCAGTAATTGTTTAATCATCGACCTAGATTTTTCAGACGATCTCTCAGAGTAAACAGGACTGGAGTAGCCATTAGTCAATTTCTCGTACATATTTTTCTGCCATTTTTTGCGGGGGGTGAGGTTACTACTACATTCAATGCCAGCACACAGGAACAAAACTCTTTGCGTGTATACAAACGCACACATGCATAATACGACAAACATATTTAAAATACACGCACACGTGCTTAAAATAGTGTGTTAACGTTCTATTCAAACACACGAATGTCATTGTGTGAGAAGTGACATGACATAGCACGAGAATATCGATATCGATAAATCAGTTCCGTTCAATGAATGAATGTATTAACTTTGCGTTAGTATTCCTACATTATGTATTAAAAATTTAATTTATTTACATTACAAAAGAAATTGCTCCGTATAATATTTAATTTAGACAATTTAACTAGCTGCAGATCATATTTTGTCAAATATCAAATACTTACATTACCTTGTATCTATATTTTGGAAGCATGTACATTTATAAAAAAACATCCTGAACTATATGAAACGCGTGATGAATCAACAAAAAAGTACACTCTACGCAGACGGAACAAACTAAGATTACCAACCTCCCGTCTAAAGCTGCACTCTTCAGGACCCTTATTTGCGTCAATAGAACTATACAACAAGTTACCAGATTCTATAAGAGATCTATCTGAAGATAAAAAATTCTTAACACGTCTAAAAGAACTTTTAATAAATAAACATTACTATAGCATCCAAGAATACCTTAATGACAAAAATTTTTAAGTAGCATTTACTATACTTAATAGAACTAACATTGCTACATCGACAAAATTAATAAAATAATATCATTTCTAAAAAAAATAACAATAATAATAAAAACCTCTAAAATAATAATTTATAATCAAATAACTAAATAAATAGATGAATACACAACTGATTATTAATGAATAAACATTAAGCTCTATAGCATCCAAGAATAACCAAATGAGAAAACTTTGAAGTATTAAATTTGTATTAACTGGCTTAAAAAATTAAAGATACTGATGAAAAATTCATGATAATCATAATACGATACTTATCATAATCAATTTAAATACACACTAAATAAATTAATACAATTAAAATATAAAATGAAGTATATATAAAATATAATAATTTAAAATGTTAACGTAAATTGTTGTGAAGGGTTCTCCCCCTCTCATCCAAACATCCCCCGACAGGGTCCACAATGACCTTTAACCCCATTCTTCTAACATCTTTATGTACATTGTGGTTTATGCAATAAATTATTGAGTATTGAGTATTGAAAATTAAATTAAATTAATGATGATATTACACGCTACAACAGTCAATTTCGAAGGCTATATCCATAAAATACAAATTGAAACTTAATAGTTTATTGCATTTAAAATATATTTACAATAGGTGTTATTATATATATAGAATTCACTGTGGACCCTTTCGCGTATAACCATAAAAGAAAGGAGGAACACTGAAACATTATTTTTAACAAAGCGATGGTGAATATAGTTGGTTTTCTCAGATTTTTACTTTGACCGATTGATTATTTGTATTTTTTTTGCGATTCGCTTACATCACTTTACCGTATTTCCTTTTCAACTTATTCTTTAACTTAAAATTAATACATTTAAATGTAATAAACTAAAACTGTTATAATATAACATGTTAATATCTATTTGAAACATAACTAGTTATATAATAAACTAAGAGGATCATTCAAGAATAACGTTGGCACAGCATGGGCAACTAATCTTCTTCTATTGTTAGATAAATTTTTGAATCTGAGACGGCTCAAAATGTATGGAACATATAGTACTTGTTCTTGAAGATTACCTATTACAAGCATGAATACATTTTTTTGTATGCTGTATTCTTTAGGAAAACTGAATATGAAAAATTAGATGTTTCCGGGCATGTCAAAGCTTAAAGTATAAATACCAACAATTAGTATACCGCCTAGGGGCAGAGTATATTTGCCTGAACTACACATACCGATAATTTCTGATTTTAATACTGCAATACTATCTTCCAATAGCTTTCATTTATGTACAAAGGACTTTTGGCACCACATACCTTACTCCTAGTGTATCTTGAAGTATTGCAGTTGGACAAGCCGGTTTTTAAAGAGCTATAAATGCTACAACAATATTAATAAAAAAACTTAACTTAAATGTTGACGATGACATTTAGCTATTACCATACTAAAATGTCATCAAAATCCGTCGCGTAGTTTTTGCGTGATGCGTGCTCAAACATACATACAGACAGACAATTTGTTCAAAAATTAGTGATTTCGCTTCCTCTACTCTCATTACTAGCCATTTGGTTTAAGGTGGACTTGACCTGTTTTATTCTATATCTTTACAGTTTTATTCTCGTATGTATAATATCGCAGGTAAATAGTATAATTCCGCACTTTACATACGGCGTCATCAGTTCAAAATCACATATCTTATTCTTATTTGAAATCATCATTAATAATTAATAAAATAATATCATTTCTAAAAAAAATAACAATAATAATAAAAACCTCTAAAATAATAATTTATAATCAAATAACTAAATAAATAGATGAATACACAACTGATTATTAATGAATAAACATAATAATTTTGATAATTACTGAAACAAACTGTAATTTATCTAAGCTGTTTTTTATTATCGTTAAGAAAAAGCATTCATTCACTCATTCATTACTCACTCGTAAAATCACAATATCGATGAAGTTGACATCACTATTGTGCAAATTAATATTGTACAAATTAATAAGGGTTGCTGATTACAAAATAAAAACAATTTGTCCTGTGGCTCGAAAAAAAATTTTGGTTTCTCGGAAATGATCGGGTGTGCTGGTTAGGCGATGGTACCCTTTTAACCGTGCTTTTTTATGAAGTCAGGGACACTGTAGGTATATACAGCATTAGTACTCTTAATGTTTTTGAGCGCCGCCCAGCATGAATAAAAGGGCAAATAGTTTGATTATTATTTTAATTAATTATTTTATTTATTATTTTATATTTCCATGTTGTGTAGCAAAGAATAGGCTTCAAGCAGCCGCAAAATTGTAGGTATGTACTTAAACTGAACTAAAAATAAACACGCAACGTACATTGTTAAAACGAAATTATAATTGGTAATTAATTAATACAAAATTACAGTTATTTATTACCAACAAACTATTTCTAATTTTTGTCTTAATTAATTGAAATGCGATAATGGTCAACCCTAGGTAGTCTCGTGGGGGGTGCAGCCATGACGTCATCAAACGAACTTTGAGCGCGAAATTTGAAATTGTAGTCTGCTAAAACATGAAATTATGAATTAAATAATAATCAAAACCTAAAAATTATGCTTACAAATGAAAGGTGACGCCATCTTTTTGCATACCAGATATTTTCGAATTTTTTTTACAGTAGAAAACAGCACAGGCAGGCATTTTCGTGGGAGCTCTGCACGGTAAGACGTTCTGATTATTGTGGTTTTAAAATGGCGGCTCAACTAGTTTTATATAACGCACAGGATTCCGACGCTTGTGCATTTGGCAGAGGGGTAATGTTAGGCAAAGGCTACTCCAGTCCTGTTTACTCTGAGGACGATCTAGATAAATCTACGACGGACGTTGGGATTTAATCAGATCTTTTTTCACTACAACAGTCCATTATAATGTTGACGACAGGTCATGTGGAGAAAAAGTAAATGCAAATGACAGTCACATTACATGTCAGTTGAAATCCATCAAAACAGTTTATTTCATTTCGGTTTTGTAGATAAATAACTTCATGAAAAGATTCACATGTTGAGCTCCACGTAACATGATCACAAGTTGCCACAATAGTACATAAACCAATACGTTACAAAGAATAGATACAATGGAAAACGGTGAGTCTAATAATTTACATGTTGAAGGAGCATGCAGGACAATTCAACAACAGATAAATAAATTGGCGGAAAATCAAACAAATATGATAACCAAATTCGATACTTTGTCGAAAATAGTCGATGACGTGAAGAAAGTACTGGCACAAGTGTCGGAGAAAATTGAATCATTGGAAGAAGTTGCCACGGATAGTAGAAGAGTAAAGAGGGAAATTAAAGTTCTAAAGAGCAGAATTGACGAGATTTATTCCGTAGTGGAAGACGGCAAACAAGAGGGATCTTGTCAAAGTGGGGACGTTCACGACGTGGAATCTTGCCACTCTGGTTTTTCCTCTTCTTCGAAGGTAAAAAATAAGACATTTACCGATTCATCCCAAGATATTAATAATAGCTCACCCATTATACTGGTATTATCAGTTGAAAATTTCTAGTATCAAAACTGATCAGTGTCTTAGTGATTATATTTGATAACTTCACTTTGACATATGTGCCCCTATTTGGTCAGACTCAAAACACATATCGATCGTTTCCATCATACATAACATGCACTTTCCTCGAGCGTTACCGACGAGTTTTTCAGACGAGTGCTATGGATAAATAGGTCGAGTTCAAGAACTCTAATACAAGTGCACTTTTTTATTTTTACACAAATTTCGTTTAAATTTAAAAACTAATGATTGATGTTTATTTGTCTATGATGACACTTACTCAACTTTCTTTATTTGGCCATGATTAATCGTTGATCAAGTTACTTAGTTTAATTATCGAAGTTAGAGAAACCATTGCTTGGTGTGAAGAATGGATTTTAAATAATCGTGAGAAATGGGAAATTATTGAGGGTCTCTTTGTTATAATACTAATTGTGGTATTCTTCCTTATTTTTGGGACTCAAAAGAAATTGCAAATGCTTAATTATGACGCACTTTTTTGGACCTGTACGGATATGAGTAGGCAGAATATACCAACACATCTGCTCCAGATGCGCTTTTGTATCTGGCATAAGGTCTTGACCTGGAAACTTGTGTTTACGACAATTATGACCAAAATAAAAAGCAATTTTAGCTTATGCTTCATAATAAAATATTTTTCAATTTCCTTTGACCTAATTACTAAAAGTAATCACATGCCGTTCCAATTTTTCTTTTGAGGACGTTAATTGTAATTTTCAACTTCATTTGCAATGAACACAATCTTCCTTCGTGTATACATATTAAAACATAAATTGTGTGCACTACACTTTAACTAATACTAGTCTGGATTTGTCTTATCACATTTTAACTCTCAAAGCGATAAGTCATATCTCGTCATATTATGCTATCTTATATTTCTTAGCAAAAAAACTATTTCGTAACGGTTATGGTGAACATTATAAAAATAATATATTGTTGTAATTTTAACTCTTTGTACCTTGCACTCGACACTCAAATTTTCCCAAAGCAGTAGTTGTTCATTGATTGGAAATTTATCCCTCAACTAGACATTATAATGATCTTTATCTGTTTCACAATAACAATGCTAAATACAAACATATTCAGGAAAGTTGTAGTCAAATTTTTGGAGTTTGTCTGAATAGACAAATTAAAATAATTGAAATCACGGTGAGACAGAAATTTAGAAGTTTATAATGTACAAGGCGATTTTTAATACTTCGAATAAAAAAAGAAATAATACGATATTCGGAAACAGTTTTAGAATTGCACTTCTTAGAGTTTGGGTATTCATAGTTTGGGAGTTATCGGAATTAATCCTCTATTAAAGAAAAGCATCAATAATATAATCTTTATCTATATGTAGCAATAAAGATTTAATACTACCGTAGTAAAGAGGTTGCTGGCAAGCTGTTATACACTCGCGAGCAACCATATCGACTCAAGCCCTCATTCTGCTTACAAACTTTGTTTTTACGTAAAGTATACAAGGTATTTATAAAAAAAGACTGTCATTAGAAAGCTCAATATACAAGCTTTCATAAAACACTAATATTGTTTTTTTTTTTAAATCTAACGCATTCATTTTTACATCAATAGCACTATGAGTCGTTTTGCTCATTACGCTATCCGCGACTTGCGCTAACTGCCACCCCTATAAAAGCTCTCGCAACCGGCACACCTTATCAGTCGCTTATCACAAGTTGACATGTACACATCTCCGAGAATTGCAATCATTTTTTCCACGTTACCATGGATACCACACCTGAAGAAGCCGCTCAAGTTGTTGCCTTGTTGGAACAAGGACTTAGCCAGCGAGTAGTCGCTGCCCAGCTTCGCTTGAGCCAGTCTGCTGTGTCCCGGGTCTACAGACGATTTCGAGAGACCGGTGCCTTCAATCGAAGACCAAGAACCAGCCGCCACCGGTGTACTTCTGACAGAGACGACCGTTTCATTGTCTCAACATCGCTGCGCAATCGGCATCTGACGAGTGTTGATGTTCAACAAGAACTCAGGCACGTTCGTGGTGTAGCTGTAAGCGAGTGGACAATAAGAAGACGACTGAGAGCAGCCAATCTCACTCCAAAAAGGGCTGCGACGGGGCCCAAATTGACTGCAGCCCACCGACAAGCGCGTCTTCAGTTTGCTCGAGAGCATGTCAATTGGACCATTGCCCAATGGCAGTCGGTTCTCTTTACTGACGAGTGCAGAATGTGTCTGCATGGCAACGACAGAAGAGGCCGAGTCTACAGGCGTCCGGGCGAACGATTTGCCCAATGCTGTTTCGCTGAAACAGTAGCATATGGCGGTGGTTCCTGTATGATGTGGGCCGGCATCTCTTTAGAGCAGGGTTTCTTAACGTGGGGTCCATGGACCCCTTAGGGGTCCGTAGCATGTGTGTCAGGGGTCCGCAGTAGGTTAGTCAGTCTAAAAATATTTATTAGGGAATTATGTAGTAAACTCGACGAGACTTTGTCGGGAAGATTCAATTATAAAAAAAGCTAATAAGAAAAAAAAGAATTGATTCCAAAAAAATGTCGCCTTCCGCCCCTTATCGACGATGCTCTCATACCAGACGCAACACGATGTCACGGCGCTGGCGACATGAGCGAACTGGCCGGCCACTGACTTAATTTCGGGCGCATAGATCGCCGCGTTCCGCCCCCCACCTTCCGCGCCGTTCCCGCTCACTCCCGCTCCCGCGATACAAGCAAACGAGTTTATTTAGCCACGCTGCGCGCCGCACGGAAAATCAGAGACACGAGTTGCATTGTTTTGATTATTATTTTTAAAAGTTAATTTCTTCGTAAAATCAAAAGGTAAGTAAGAAAAGAATTAAAAAGTATTTTTTAATACATAAACATATTCAATCATAAATATAGTAATTGTAGGTATATTACATTGTTTCAGTGTTTAAGAAAATGCCAAAAAACGAAAGTATAATGATTCTTATGTCAAATTAGGATTTACTTTTAAAACTGAACATGATGGAACTCAAAAACCGCAGTGCTTTTATGCGCAGTGCTTTTTAGCCACCAAAGTTGTCAGAACATCTTAGAACTGTCCACCCTGGAAATGTATCTGACAGTATTGACGATTTTCATACTAAGAGGGCTCGGTTTGAAAAAGCCGGCACTTTACCTAAATTAGGATTCACTCCGACACAAAAACCATGTCTTGAGGCATCGTACAAGGTCGCTTACCGTATTGCTCAGCAAAAGAAGCCACACACTATCGCGGAAACATTAGTGAAGCCTTGCGCACTGGATATTGTGGAAATTGTGTGTGGTAAGGATGAAAAAAAAAAGGTTGAAGCTGTTCCCTTATCAAACGATGTAATTCATTCTAGAATTGTTGAAATGTCGTCAAATGTTTTAAAGCAGGTTATTGAAGAATTGAATGCTTCGCCGTTTCCGTTCAGTATGCAACTGGATGAAAGCACCGATGTTTCACAATGCAGTCAGCTCTTGGTGTTTGTCCGTTACGTAAATCATGACACGCGTCTTATCAAAGAAGAGTTTCTTTTTTGCCACTCACTTTTAGAAACTACGAAGGCTTCAGATGTCTTTGAAATGATAAAAAGATTTTTCATCGAACAAAATGTAGATTGGAAGACTAAACTTGGTAGTATATGCACCGATGGAGCTCCTGCAATGCTTGGTAACACATCTGGTTTTGCGGCTTTGATCAAGAAAGAGATCCCTCAAGTTATAAGTACTCATTGTATCTTACATCGACATGCCTTGGCTTCACGAACTTTGCCTACTTTTCTGAAGGAAGTTATGTCTACATGCGTCAAAATAATAAACTTCATAAGAGCAAGAGCGTTAAACCACCGCCTGTTTAAAAGGCTCTGTCAAGAAATGGGGTCAGAACATGAAGTATTGCTTTATTACACAGAAGTTCGTTGGTTGTCAAGAGGACAAGTTCTGAAGCGCTTGTTCGAGTTGCGAGAAGAAGTGTTACTTTTTCTAAAAGGCAAAGAAAATTCATTGTATGAATATCTTGAGAGTGAAGATTTTGTACAAGGGCTAGCGTACTTGGTAGATATATTTAGTCATTTGAACGAAATTAACCAGTCTCTTCAGGGTCCTTCTGTCACCATCGTAGATGCCTCCGAACGGTTAAAAGGATTTTTAGGTAAACTGCTACTTTGGAAAAGGAGAGTGGAAACAGGTAACTTTGCAAATTTTCCGATGCTGGAAGAGTTGATAACACAAAGTGACGTAAATACGACAAAAATGGTACAGGAGGTGTGTAAGCATCTGGAAACATTGCAGACGTCTTTTGAAGGTTATTTTAACTCAGAATCGCTTGAAAAAGAAACGTGGGTGCGGAGTCCATTTTTAATCGATATTGATCATATCAGCGACGACGATTTTATTAAAGATGACTTAATTAACATGAGATCCAAAGAAGTTTTGAAAGCTGAATTTCATGCAAAAGATCTTGGCGAGTTTTGGTGCTCTTTAAGTCAAGCTTATCCTCTTCTTGTTAAGCGTGCTATGTCTGTTCTGATACCATTTGCTACTACGTATCTTTGCGAGGCAGGGTTCTCGGTTCTGGTATCAATAAAAAAAAAGTCGAAACCGATTAAACGTCGCAGATGATATGCGCCTTGCCTTGTCGAAGACTGTCCCACAATTTACCGTGCTCATTGAGGCCAAACAGCAGCAACCTTCTCATTAACATAGTAGTAAGTGTAATTAAAGTGCCAATAAAAGAATTTTTGATTAATATAAATAAGACTTTTTTTTATTTCCAAAAATATTTATGGCTGGGGTCCGTGGAATAGTTTAAATTGTGAAAGTGGTCCGTGACTGCAAAAAGGTTAAGAAACCCTGCTTAAGAGGGAAAGACGGAGCTCGTTTTCGTGCCTGGTGGAGGCCGAGGAGGCGGGCTTACAGCTGATCGGTACATCACCGATATTCTCCTGGAACACGTTGTTCCCTATGAAGGATTTGTCGGCGAGGACTTCGTCTTAATGCACGACAATGCTCGTTGTCATACAGCGCGCATTACCCAGCAGTTTTTGGATGAAGTCCAGATGCGTACAATGGACTGGCCTGCGCTCAGTCCAGACTTGAATCCGATCGAGCATTTATGGGACCAGTTAAAACGAAGAGTACGAGCCAGAAATCAAGCCCCTTCGACGGTGGAAGAGTTGAAGGCAGCATTGTTGGAAGAGTGGGTTAACATACCTCAAGAGGACGTCAAAAAGTTGATCAGATCAATGAAGAATCGACTTCAAGCGGTGATTAGGGCTAGGGGGGGAATACCAAGTATTGATTTATTAAATTGTTATGTATTTTCTTAATCAATTTTCTTTTATTTCTAAAATACCCAACCACAACATCTTCTCACAAATTCCTGTTTTTCCTGTATTTATGTTTAGATATCATTAATTACAAAGATAATGAACGGATATTGATAATGGTGATATCTTATTAAAGCTGCAGTTTGGAGCTTTCAGATGATATATAGTTTTTAAAAATATCTCCTATAACTTTCTTGAAAACAGAGTCTATACTCAGAGTTAGGGCTTGAGTCGATTTGGTTGCTCGCGAGTGTAGTTTAAATTTTATGCGCCCGCGCAGTCTACAGCGTTAACTTTTTTCCAGGTAACCATGACTACCGGTTTGGACCGTGACACGATACGGGCGGCATACGAGGACGTCCGGTCCGACACGACACCGACAGAATGGTAAGTTAACCGACAGAGTGAACTGAAAAAGTGTGGATTTTTAATCGTCATATCTGCCAATAGACATCCATTGCTGAACAGAAGCCTCCCTAAAAACTAGAAGGGTTTTTCCCATAATCTCCATGCTTGGAAATTGTAGTAAAGGACCATAAATCGGAAATTATTGCTGGTCGTTTTTTGGTTTACGAGAGGTGTGTGGTATTATTTCCCTTTACGACAATTTCAAATGTGTAGCGTTGGTGCGGTTACCTATTAATTTTACTTTAACGTTTTAATTACTCTTTAGTAGACGTGTTCACAGACTCCGAAAAAGGAGTCGAAATAACACGATTATACAATTCTTACATGCATATAAATAAACGCGTAAGTTATTCATAAAAAAGTATTTCAATTCTATTAATAAACGTGATAAAAATATAAATATGTCGGCACTGTCCGAGTTTATTTCATAGTAAAATTAACACCCGAATAGTCACTGCAATGCCATAATAATAATTAGAAGCCAGACCTTTGCAATATTTGCTCTTGACCAATTCTTTACGCCATAACGATGTTTTGACCTCTGCCTTGGCAATGCATGGCTGCTGCCATAATGACGATTGGCTTTTGGCATTATACCATTGCACTCTGACATAAATATGGTTATCTTCTACTTCACCTAACAATCTATGCCCTATGTTATGTTGAAGATTGCTTTCTGCCGTAATGATGACAGACTTCTGCAATAATGCCGAAGCAGTGTGCAACGTACAACGTATTCTTTTCAACGAAATGTGTGAATTAAAATCTTTTTTATTTTCAGGGCAGTATTCAAATTTGAGGGGGCGCGGATTATATGCTCGGCGCACGGAAGCGACTTCACGGAGTTTCGGACCCAGTTTTCGGATGACGATAGAGCCTTCGGTTACCTCAGGTAGATTATTTGTATCCTGTTACCGATTCATACTTCGTTCTGTTCTGTTTCGTCTCGTCACGCCGGTAAAAATACGGCATTTAAGTAAATAAATACTTGGTAATCCCAGTATTGAGAATTAAGTACGATGCAGGTGAGTGAAAGCACATTTCACGAATGTCATGTCACTTAATGTTTAGCCAGCTTGTTTCAATGAACAGTTAGACAGACATTTCTAAGAAAGAAAAAATATTCCAGGCTCTTATATGTACATATAATCTTTGGCTTTACACATTGGATGTTTAGAAGTTCTTTACCAAAAAACATTGAAATTATTAGCCTTTAAAATTATTAAATTCAGAATAATTTTAAATATAGCTACAGAGAGTTATCAAGAAGTTGGCTATTTGGAGCGATCGATCGATATTGTATAATTCGCTGGCCTACAGCGTAAATTCTGAAAGGTACTACAAAATTTCGACGCGTGTTCACAAGGCTCGGTAGCTTAAGAGCAGTGGACCGGATTTCCAAAGGTTGCGGGTTCGAATCCCGCCTGAGAATTCACTTGTGACCCGAATGAATAATAATATAAATTATTATAATAGAAAATATATAAAAATTATAAAATTTTATCATTGTCAACAGGCTGCAAATGGGTGACGAGATGTCGAAACGCAAGAAGTTCCTTTTCGTCACGTGGGTAGGGCCAAACGTGTCCGTCATAAACAGGGCCAAGATGTCCACCGACAAAGCCATCATCAAAGACATTATCTCTGTAAGTATAGCAGTCAACATTATTTGAAATACCATTTGCATATCAACAAACATAGATTTTCTAAAATCTCTATTTTCGCCAGTTTATTGGTCGGGGCTTATCCTACCGATTGCTCCGATTTCTGATTATTTACTCTAGCGGACAGCTCATTTTTACCAGATATTAAAAATAAATTGTAATTGACAAAACAAATGAATACAATACATGAAGCAAGTATTTTATGGGATACATTTCGGAGTGTGTAGCAGAATTGCACAACCTTGTTCCGTCGTCCCCATTTTTTCATCGGACAACTAGATTTACAAATAGGCGACACCATTATATGGTAGATATACCAAAGAGTCGCACTAAGCGTTTTAGTTCCAATTTTATGATACATTCTCTTTGCCTGAGTCTGTGTTTCCTGACAATTACAATTTAGGGGTCTTATAGGCAAGCGCAAGCTATTTTCTAAATATAAAGAAAAAATGCAAAGCACCTTTGAATTTAACTACAAGTGAGTCGAATATTTGAATTAACACCTGAAATGTTCAAACCACTTGCCACTGCCCTGTCCTAACATCCTTTTGACATATTGTTTTGGTGTTTGCAATAACGATGTTTGACCTCAGCCTTGGCAATGCATGCCTCCTGCCATAATGTCGATTGGCTCTTGGTATAATGATTGCACTCTGAGATAAAGATCTAATGATCATAGCCTTATGTCGTAATTTTATGGGCTCCTGTTATAAGTTAAACTGTATATTATAATATATCAAAATCTAGTTAGTTAGTATAGAAAATGTGATTACAGGTTTGTCAAACTGTGTTAACCATAGATATTTTCTAAAGACGCAATGTAGTTGCTTCTTTAATAAATAAAAAAAGAAATATCTATTTAACTGACATTGTATTTAATAAAATTTTTATGCTTTTTATTGTCAAAATGATTTTTGGTCATAAGAATATGGATACCATAAATTAACCACAGATCTTGATATAAGATTTTAAGTACAAAAAAGAAACATAATTTGTAATTTTGCATGACCATCTTGTGATTGGATTCATTCAAATTTCTATTTAAATCAATTTTGACCAGTTATAGTTATTATATAATCTGGTTCTTCTCTATAATAATAATATAATTATAATATTAAGAGGAAGAAAATAAAAAAACTGTAAAAAATCCTGTAACTATTATATTTAATAAATTAATGCATGCAATTCATAAATATGTTAAAATAAAACTAATTTGTCACATAAAATCATATAAATATTTTCTAATATTAAAAGAAACAGTATGGGCTACGGCAGATATAAAATCATAGCCAACTATACACTTATACTTTGCTGTGTCTAAATCTATTTCTCTACTACCAGCAATTAACTTTAGTTCCACCAGTGTTGCAATTTGAGCCAAAAGATTACTTGTCAAACCAATCTTTTCCTCTAAAATAGCATAAAATATTGCAAGTAATCTATCTAATGTAAATACTTTTGGGCCGAGCTGGGTATTCAATTTCTCATTTACTTTGGCCTTAGCTTTCACTTGTTGCAATCTTTTGCGCTGTTTACCATGGTTTTTCATAAATAATCTCTTATCTTCCTTTGGTGGGTTATAACTAGCTAAATATGCTGCTATTAATAAAAATTTTGCATAATATGGCAGTTCGAAGCTCTGCGCGAATGTTTTGGTACATGTTAGCTCTTCTTTCAAGGTTTTCTCAAAATTGTAGTTGCCCAAAACTAAGTTGTCATTATTCTCTTTCCCAGGAGAGGGTTTGCTTGAATTAGCTGAACTTAGACGGAGATATAACAACTCTAAACTATTTTTCAAAATTGGTGATATGTGACGCCACAGTTTTGATAAATCTTGTGCTTCTATCTCATTACTAATTATAGGTTCACAATATCTTACAAAGTTAATTCGAGCCATATGTTTCAATTCAATTAAATCACGACACGGTCTATAGAAAACACTAAGAAATGCATTTAGAAAGTTGGCAAACAGCTCTGGTTTTTTCAGTTCATTCCTCACTTCATTGTCAATTTCACGATTGCTCAATACATGACGGGTAAATGAGTTTTGGTGAAGAAATATAATTTTAAATATCTCTTCTTTATTGTAATTTGGAAAGTATATCTTTATTGGTTCTCGTACTCCCATTTTGAAGTAAAAGTTATCATAGACTAAATGTGTTACAAAGACTGTACAAATATTGAGGTTACAAAGTTCGCGGAGTCGTAAAAACGTACAAATGATACTCTGATCCATATTGCGGAGCCTTTCTGCTCTGTCGATGATTAAAACTATGGGTTGATATTGTGTTTGGTTGTTTTTTATTCTATTCAATGCATTTATGAAGTCTAAAATAGATTCACACCGATTATCAGATTCAGACGCATTTAATCCAGATAAAATCGTTTCATAAATAATCTTTGTTGAATAACATTCGATACAGTCAATTATAACGTGTTTGTAACCCAAATGTCGAAGAACTGAAGTTAAACAAAGCGTCTTACCGGTTCCCATACTACCACTTAGAAATAAAGAACAAGGTAGCGGTTCATCGTAATCTCCAAATAGATTGAACAAATCACTTAATTGACTCTCTCTGCAAGGCACTTTATCGTAAAGATCTTCCATTTTTGATTTATAATATTTTTAGAATAAACTTCAATACAAAATGCATTGACAACCTAACGATTTTGACATTAATGAATATTCTTTCCCGCTCTTTTTTTTGCTGTCAATACTGTTCATTTTGATAGGTACGGATCTATCACGGCGAACTGTTGTTACGGTCACGTACGGATCCAAAATTGGATAAACAGACTCAAGCAATAAAAGCTTAAAATAAATTGTTTTATGGTTATTTTTAAACAATATATTTATTTTAAATTATTATTAGTATTGTTATTTGAGTTGTGCTAAATCAGTTCGTTTGTATCAATAAGAGATTTTGTCTTAAATTAAAACAGCCTCTTTTCTTTAGCAAAGTAAAAGTTTATTTAGTCAATTATTCTTGTTATGTGTGATTATTATTTTATGATAAGATTTTTTTTTATGAAATTAAATTTTCCCATAAGGGTAGGCAAAGGGCACAAAGCTCATACAGCCTAGTCTATAATTATTTTTTTTCTTCATTAGATGATGATGAGAGGCGCTATGAATGAAAGATAACAATTAATGATGAATGAACAGTGAAATTTCCAATGAAGGTTTTTCTAGCTTTTAGTAAAGGTTTTACTGAAACCTTCCCGTGGACTTCTTGAGAAAGCAGGAAAAGACAATTTCCGCTGCTTTGTTTCACTTACCAACACTTGCATGTTCACAAACACTTAGTGATTAATAATCCACCATTATTGTGCACTAATATGTATGTACCACAAGACAAATTTTAGCACGAAAAACAAAACCACCAAAGTGACGTTTCCCGCTCCCGCCAAAAAGTCCCTAAGATATTTTTTTTTATAAAAGAAAAAAACCCGTGTATTTTCGCACGCTGGGCCTTAACCGCTAAATTAAGTTCTTACTAGCCTTAAGGAACCAAATTAGTCTCTGTGCTTAACTTAATAGAATTAGCCTTTGTTTAGATGTCTTAACAGATATTAGATAATTAATTATAAGGCCGCTTCTTTTTGACTTAAAATTTTAGTCATCTACAAAATATAAATAAAACCTTGATTTCTTTTGTAATATCAACTGATATACCTGCTCAAAAATATTCAATTTTTCTCATTGGATTTCTTACTTCTAAAAACCAACCGAATGAGGACTTATAATAATTGAGGAAAACAATAATTTTATACAAACTATAATGATGCCTACGGGAATAGCTAACCAATACAATAACCTTGACAATATTTGCCTCACCCAGGATATGAAGATCTGCATCAACTTGATTATAAAACGATTGTTTCAGAATTTTGCTGTGGAACTACAATTGGAGAGTCAAGCTGAAATAGACATCGATCAATTCAAAGATGCATTGAACAAAGCAGGCGGAGCAAACTATGGGACGGGCGTCAGGGATTTATGAATTGCACAATGAATTTTATAGCCTCTCTTGCCATTATTTAAACGATTTTTTTACAAAATATAAAGGTATATTTTTTTTAATGAGGACCCCTGGCAAGATGATTTGTACGGAAAACGACTGAACTAACCGGTCTTAAATTATTATCTTCTATAAACTTGTGCTTTTGATTACTTCTAAAGTCAATAATAAATATTAGTTTTTATTAAAATTAGTCATTTCAGTGTAATGTACCGAGATTAAAATCTATTTATTTTTAATATTATTTGGATCAGAAAGTCATTTATTTATTATTCTTATAATACTTAACAGATTTGTAAGTGAAAAGTATCATGAAAAAGGTATTGTGCAATTATATTTTCGGTATGGTAATTAAATAAGTAAAGTTAAGGTTTTTTGCCAAAAATATAGCAAATGTTGCCATGTAGAAGGCGCTGATAAAGTGCATTTATTTTTGTCAACTTGAATTTTTATAATAATGTCGAAATTTTTACAGCGTATTGTATACAATATTTTGGATTTTATGGGCTTGTACATTAAAATAGTGTTATTATTACCCTGCATTATTATTGGTAAAAGAACAGAAATAAATACAATTAACCAAATTCTTGTATTTTTTTATCCCTCGACATATGTCGATCTTCATCGACATATATTATATTATTATATACAAGAATTATATAATAATAATAAGAGATTTATTCCAACAAATTATTTTTTACATTATGGTTTATTGATATGTTTTCATAGAAAGTCGCTCTGTGTTATGAGAATTAAGTTTCTAAGGTCTATTATTTTAAAGTTTGTATTTTAGAATAAACGTGCAAGCAATGGTCGTGTATTGGCGTTTGTGTATGTATGAGCGCGCGCGCTTTTTTGCGTATGGGCGTGGTGGCTACGTAATCATTTATATAAGTTGTTCAAAGGACTTTTTGGCGGGAGCGGGAAACGTAATGTCGGTGGTTTTGTTTCCCTTGTTAAAAATTGTGTTGTTGTGGATATTATAATGTTGGCAAGTGTAACAAAGCAGCGGAAGTTGTCTTTTCCTGCTCTCTGAAGAAGTCCACGGTATCATTAAACCCCACATTACTACTGAAACCTAGGGAAAAACATATTTTACTGTTCATTTATCATCATAAAATTAAGATAAGAAATTACTCAAGAACTTGCAATTATACTTATTTGACACTGGCTAAATACACAAATTGTGCAAGCATATGGCATAAAGAAAAAAAACTAAATATTCTAGCCATCTTACCTTAGCGAAACAAGAAATATAATTTCTATTTCAGGGAAGGGCATGTGTTTAAATATTAAATCTAGGCTCTGGATTGCTGACATTGGTCTTTGAGTAGCATAGCTTTTCTGCGTATTTGCTGAGAGAAGAGTGTCCTTCAACCATGCTGTAATGTGGTTAAGGCCTTTTCGCTTATAGACCTTATAGTTTCTGCCAATCCATGAAATAATACCACAGTGATGTTAGTAAACAAAATGGGGTGCTGAAACACAGAATGCCCGACTAATTTTCAATTTGCAAAGATAATTTGGGCCTAATGAAATACCCTGCGGAACACACTAAGTAAGCATAAACCCATGGGGCCTGATTACTTTAATGGTTATTAACCCTCACAGTCTATTGTCTACCAATGAAATCATTGTCACTGAACCAAGAATGAGCAGTATCTCTAATGATAGCATTTTCGAAGCACTTATCAAAGGAACCGATACGGTGTTGAAGGCTTTTTGAAAGTCTAGATTTAGTTCTATATTATATTGTTATTGAATATGATATTGTTTGTTTGTATTGAAATTGTTTTTTTTTCACGGTTTTTTATAACTTCAGGGAAGGAACATGCTCCCAATTACCTTTATTTTTTTGTCTCCTTGGTAACCTTTAATTAAGGCAGCACTTATACTTGTACACAAATGACTGTTAATCTTACCTGTCAAGGAGTATAACCATGTTGGTTGTCCAAATAAATTAAATAATCACACCGCTCCTCCTAGTCTAAATAGAAATGATCAAAGATGTCAGTTCCAGTACCACATCTTCGTCGATTTGCCAGCTCAGCCATACAGATTAGGCGCTAAGATATATAGCTTTTTTAAATATTTGATAAGCTTGCGGTTTACTGGCTTCTCCAACACTTATAGAATGAATTGAAAGGAGCGATATCGAGCTGTATTTAGTCGGTTTGTCGCGATTTTCGGATTTAAAATTGCCATTTATTAATGACAGCCTTAAAAGCCAATAGAAATACACCGGTAGAGATTATGTTACATTATGTAATACTGTTAAATCTTTTAAGTAACCGTTTAAAGTGTGTTATCCCTCCAAGATGCACTGTTTGAGTCTAGCTTATACACTGGCAACTTCTTATGGGTTAGTCGGGACTAAAGACAAGGAATGCTATGTCTGTTTCCTTTATACTATTAATTAGCTAGGTCAGACTCAAGGAGTCGCAACTTGCTTAGTGTGAAAGTACACTCACGTAAGAAGCAAGATTTTTACCAATGCATACTTTACATCTATTGGTAAAAATCTTTTGACTTTAAGTGCAATCGTTAGATTGTCACGGAGTGTGAGTAGTTCTGCATTAGCTTGTCTCTTTTTCTAATAAGATACTTTTTGTTTTATATGAATTTGATTTCACGGTTTCTTAACAACGACGGTAATCTTCGTTCACACGCCACTTTAATTCGACAGGTAGTTTTTTTATCAGATAAATTAAAAGAAACTTTATTTTGCGCATCTATCAAATATTATCTGGCAGTCAATTAGAAACGTTAAATGTGATCAAATATATTATGTGTTCCGTTTGACGTCCGAAGTCCCTTTTGAGAGAGTGCGTTGCATTCTTCCGCCGGATGTCGCTAGCTGTTTCCGCTTCCCGCCAATTTTAACAGCGCCCTCTGGTGTCAAACTGTCATCAAACTCAACCCAAGCTCAAGCCACCATTTTGTGATCATTGTTGCGTCGGTTTTTCTAAACGTCGGACGTGTACTAGCTTGGTCTTAGTTACATTTTGAGCTTTTGAGATTAAAGTAAAAAGTTCATAGTTACTATTCCGCTTAGTTTTTTTTTTGTTTTGTTTCCATATCGTTCGTTTAAAATGGACAACGATAATGAAAATTCACCCGCAACTGCCGCCACCAATATGGTGGCTGGCTCGAAAAGACAATCTCGAGGTTCGGTGTTATCAAGTGAAAGTGATAGTAGTGATCTGCGTAATAGCGATAGCTCGGCGTGCCAATCACCGCCTCGGAAAAAGTCGCGTGCGGGCCGCCAAGATGACCACTGCGACAATGGTCGCCATGATAGCCGCTCTGCTTCACTTGAAGCGGACATGGATCAAAGGTTTGCCATACTATCGCATCAATTGGTGAGTCACATTAATAATATATGCTGGACCTACTGCATCGAACTGTGCCATTCCATTCACACAAAGTTTAAACGTTCCTAATAGTGATTTTTTGAACCCACCTGAAACCTATAATAAGTTTGAAGACATAGCAAATCTTTCTGTAACGGTAAAAGAGACTTCGGTAGCCGTGGCTATTCCGGAACGTGTGTCTAAGCTCGCGGCTTTGCAGCGATTTGATTCTCCAGATTGGAATTCTGTTCGTTACACAGATACCCAGAAGAAGTACGTTGCGTCACCAGGTTTTGTCGAATCGAAAGTTAACGAGGAATTAAAGCGTTTTGATGATCCATTGGCCTCTTCTAGCTGGTCTAAAATGGAACGAAGCTTCGCAGCCCTATCTAATGCGGTCATGGCGCAGAACGAGCTTGTTAATGCGGCCTTACAAAACCTTATAGATTGGTCAGCTATGCCGAATAGCCAACTTTCTCCTAACACGCTTTACAATAAACTTAAAGAACTATTCGGTAACGATTCAGGTTATAAATCGGCTTCTCATGACATTCTGCAAATCATTTGTGGTAAGCGCGCTGAAGTTTTAGAGACACGTCGCCGGTTAGTTTTAAACAATTTAAAAATTAAATACATGCGGGATGACATTGAGAAAATACCGCCTTCATCCGATTACATGTTCGCTCCCCAGTCTTTGGCGAATTATGTGCAAAAAATTGGAGGTATAGACAAGTTAGATAAACAGAGTGTCCCTGTACCAAAACCGGTCCGTACTCATTCTCCGCAATAGAGAACATTTCACCAACTCCGAAAGACAAATAAACCTCGGCGAAATGACAAAAGAGAGTCTGTTGGTAGAAGCCAAAACAGCGGTACTACCTCGAAGAAAGGAGGGGGGGGCAGAATTAAGAATACCAGAAAACGACATACTAATAACAAGCCATGACTCGGTAAATTTTACAGGGGGTTGTTTAAAACATTATCGGAACGTTTGGCTTTCTCTTTGTCCTCCCAAACCAATTTTAAAAATTATCAAGGGTGCTCGAATCCCTTTCAATCGTGCACCACCCTTGGTTGTGCCCACTCAAGAGGTAATATCGAAATATCAAACTCCTCAGAGTTCGGCCATGTCGAAAGAAATTTCAAATATGTTAAGAGACCACATACTAGAGCCAGCTCCATTAACTCCAAGTTTTATCTCCCCCCTTTTTATCGTAACCAAGAACAACGGCAAAAATCGTGTCATTTTCAACCTCAAAGCCCTGAATATGTTCATCAAGACACAGAAATTTCATCTTTTCAATCATTACCGCATGCCGACTCTGTTACAAACAATGGATTGGATGGTGAAATTAGATTTGTCTCAGGCTTACTATCACGTGCCCATAAAGGATCAGCACCGATGCTATTTACGGGTCAGCTATGGAGGCCATCTTTACCAAATGACGTGCCTACCCTTTGGTCTCGCAGCGGCACCAAAAATGTTCGCGTCGTTAACCAATTGGATAGCAGAGAAGCTGCGGGATCAAGGTCTGCGATTGGTAGTCTACCTGGACGACTATTTAATAGTCCACCAGTCTCGAGGCGTTCTGTGTTCACAACTAAGGACTGCCGTCGAGTTGCTAACCAAACTGGGTTGGTGCATCAACTTGGAGAAATCGATTACCAATCCAACGAGAAAAATCGAATTTCTGGGTATCACGTGGGATACTCTAAGGAACACGAAGAGCTCACCATCAGACAAGGTTTCCAGAGCTATCCAGTACCTCACCACTCGCTTGGCAGCCGGCAGTTGGTCCCTCAAGCAGGCACAATGCCTCTTAGGGTTTCTCAACTTCGCAACCTTCATCACCCACCGGGGAAGGTTGCATTGCCGGGCGGTACAGCGCCACAGCAACCAACTTCGTCTGAACCCTCGCTCTGCGCTTCCTTTGCCAGACGAAGTGAGACTAGAACTGCAGTGATGGCTGAAGAACATCAATCAAGAGTCGCTCATACATCGGCCTCCGCGATGAACCAACTACATAGTCACGGATGCGTCAGACGTCCAATGGGGAGCTGTGATAAACAACGACTTCGAATCGGGTACGTGGACACTCCAACAGAATCGATGGAACGTCAACGCCAAAGAATTGTTCGCAGTAATAGCAGCCATATCAGCTCAGGCAAACAACCTCGAGGGCTTCGAAGTGATCCTGCAAAGCGACAACAAGACTGTGATCTCGTACATAAAAAACGAAGGAGGTACCAGATCCAAACTACTACTAGAGTTGACAGAGCAGCTCTTCACTCTAATAGACAGTTTCAATATTGTACTACTCGCTCACCACATTCCGGGGAGGTACAATACGGAAGCCGATTGCCTATCGCGCAGACGCACCGGCTCCGAGTGGCATCTAAGCGAGCGAGCGTCGAGCCTAATTTTCAGCCAATGGGGTGTCCCAGAAATAGACTTGTTCGCTTCCCAGACCGCCCATGTCGTTCAAAATTATGCCACTCGCGACTTATCCGACTCGAACGCTTGCTTTCACGACGCGTTCAGCAAATTTTGGCATTACGACCTAGCTTGGGTGTTTCCTCCTCCGTGCTTAATTCCACAAGTACTTCATCACCTAAACTTTGCGACAGGAAAATTTGTGATAGTAGTACCCAAGTGGACGAAACCATTTTGGCGACCAGACCTGAAAGCCAGGGCCATATCACGACCGAGGAAAATTCCGAATCTAGAAGACTGTCTAGTCGACACGGCAACGGGTCTTCCTCCTGCCTACATCAATCATCTGCACCTGGAAGCTTGGCTCATTTCGGGTGGGACACATTAACATCAAATTGGTCGGTCGAAGAGAAAGCTCTACTCTCAAATTGCTGGCGAGCTTCAACTCTTAAAACTTATATCCCTATCTGGACTAAATGGGTAATTTGGTGCCGTCAAAATAGCTTAAACTGTAGTTCACCATCTCCAGCAGATGTGGCTAGGTATATAGCGAAGTTATCTTGTTGTGATAAGTTAGCATATCGTAGTATACTAGTGCATAAATCTGTCATTTCCTCAATATGTGAAACTGCATCGGACATTAAAATATCGTCTAGTCCTATCGTAAAACACATGCTTAAAGCTGTGTCAGTTTCTAGACTCATACTTCAAAAGCTCCAATTTGGGATGCTAGAGTACTTATAGAATATCTAAAAGCTAAAAGCCCTAAGTCTAATAGTTTATACGATATTTCTAGACGAGCTGCTATACTTCTTTTATTAGCATCTGGACGAAGAGTCCATGATCTAACGTTATTGCACTTTGATGTCAACCACTATGCCGATAATTATGATACTATTACTCTACATCCTACTTTTGGCTCAAAGACTGATTCTGTATCTTATCAACAGTCAAGTTGGAAACTGCTAACCTGCCCCTATCAAAATATCGATCCAGTTTATTGGTTGAGAGCTTTAAAAACTATATCTGCAGACTGTAGAGGTTCCGTAACTAATATATTCATTTCTACCAGAGAACCTTTCAAGCCCGCTACTACTACGGTCATTGGGGGATGGATCAAAAAGCTTTTATTGGAAGCAGGCATCCGGGCTTCTCCCGGTAGTCTAAGGTCAGCAGTATCTTCCTTGAACTGGTTGGAAAACTATCCGATTAACGAAATCTTAGATAAAGCTAATTGGCGCCAGGAGCAGACATTTAGAAAATACTATCAAAAGAATGTACAAGTGAATGATTCGCAATTGTCAGAACAATCATTGTCACGATATTTCAACACTTCCTAAGTGAGGTTTACGTTTCTGTGTATTATTTGTTATAATTTCATTGACCAAATGAGTTAATTACAGTTTGGTCAAATACAAATCAAATAGATTCCTAAGAATTAGTTGAATTAGATAAAAAATGCTATTATACTACAATATTTACAATACAAACTCAAACATTGTTGCGTCTTTTATTTCTTAAAAGGGACTTCTCTCAAAAGGGACTTCGGACGTCAAACGGAACACATAATATACAAATTTTACCTTCCAATAAAAATTTTATTATGTTTCCTAAGACGTCCGAAGTCCCAATAACGGCTTCCTGGTGGAACTTCCTCCGTTATAATACGAGTCTTACAATGATCACAAAATGGTGGCTTGAGCTTGGGTTGAGTTTGATGACAGTTTGACACCAGAGGGCGCTGTTAAAATTGGCGGGAAGCGGAAACAGCTAGCGACATCCGGCGGAAGAATGCAACGCACTCTCTCAAAAGGGACTTCGGACGTCTTAGGAAACATAATAAAGGACATCACCCATTTTGGGCTAATTGTTTTTTAGCCGGCCAACAAAAAATAACTAAATTTTATCATAGGCATAATTATAATGAACGTTTTGTATTATGACAGTAAAGCTCGAAACCTATTGGTTAAGATGATAATCAGTCTCAAAGTATTTATTTTATTACCTACGGTTTGCGGGGTGAGCTCGTGATTTCCAGGTAAACAGTTATTGTTAATAATAACTGTTTACCTGATGAAATTTTCTGATGATTATGAAATTTTCATTTCATATATTTTTATTCAATATTTACAACTCTCCTGGCCTTACAATAATATCTTCTAAACCTTTGGCGGGAATGTGTATCGTTGGCTCGTGCCTGGCAAACCCCATGTACCACACAATGCACATGACGTGTGAACAACAGCCAATGGTTCTTCGGCCAATGTTACATGTACAGTAATAGTGTTTTATAGCCTGTCGCCCTTCGAGAGCCCTATCTATGCCAATATAAACGTTATACGAACGTGAACGGACATGTCGGGACTGGATTCTACCGCGCAATACGTAAAGGTCTGTTCCTTCTAGCTCTCGTATGTGTTCTGTGGGTAATTGGTCGCCAAGTTCAACGATGAACATACCATTTGGCTGCAAATGCTCCGCATAGTAACTCCTAGCTTGCTTTATTTGGTATACACCAAGTGCAAAAAGGATAAGATCTTCTTGTGTCAATGTGGGGAATTGAACCTCAAGCGCATCAACGTTAATTGAACGAAACGGAGCACGTCTTCGGTTATAATTGTATCTGTTCACCAGATCCGCCAATGTATTCGGTACATTAACCCTTTCCCGTATTATTTCTAAATACATTGGAGCCCTTACATTGTCCACAATCAACACATGATAGGCATTTAATAAAGCTGCACTGATTTTAAAATATTCCATCATATGATGCAAGGCGCGATTGCTGTGTACAATTCTTAACAAGCGAAAATCTCTTTTGAATCGTCCATTGATTATTTCTACTACCCAGCGGCATATAGTCACAAGTCTGGATTTATTCGCTTGTTCCGTCGTGAGTTGCGTTTCGTTTGCATTTTTCGTTTCTGGCATATGTACTGTATATCCATGTGATTGTAAAGGATAGGCCGCGTCTCTAAAGCCACGATCTAAGATAAATACGTCACCCGGTCTGAAAAACCAATGAAATATGCTCTCCTCATTTTCAATAATTGCATTCATTATTGTTGCATCGGAAGTTGAAGCGGCGTGCGGGCCCGTTACGTCCATTATATGACCGTCACAGCAAACAAACAAGAACGGCTTGGTCAGATTTCGATATTTGTGAAGACTATATGTTTGTCGTTGAAAAAAATAGTTCGAGCTCTTTTGGTTGTATATATATGTACCATCGACTATTATTATAGCATTTCTTTGTGGCAAAGGGCTTTCTGGATTGCCAAATAGAGTTTCAGGTACTAATAAATTCCTTTGAGCCACTTGTTCCCTGTTTATGTGGTCAAACCCAACATGCACGGGAACAAAATCACGCAACAAAGCATCACGACCTAGAGCTAACATTCGTTGAAAACGGGATTCGCTCGTTCTAAACACTAAAGCAAGTCTGGCATTAGAGTCTCCTGTTCTTAGTTTTGCCAATACAGCGGCCAGTATTGTCTTCTTTTGACGATTATTATTTAGGCTGGATGTGTTTACGAGTAGATCGGAAAACTGTTCGTGAGTAAGTCCCGTCCAAGTATGAAACTCGTTTGTATTAATGACTTCGTATATCTCGAAGTTTAACACGTCTGTTGTAATATGATTTCTCATAATCGTCAGAGCATTCACTATTTCAGATGCAGTAAAATCTTCTATGAGATTGTCTTGTAAAGGTAGAGTATACCAAAGGTTCTGGGCTAAGTGTTCTTCGCAAACGCGAGCATTTTCTGGTATTAGTAGATTGTACCGCCCAATCATACGAATTATGATATCGTTAGGTATTCTAAGCCTGGTAATATTTTGACAATGCTCAAAAATGTAGTGCACTGTTGAGTTTGGAGTACGTACAAATCCTGCTAAGGTCATTGTTGGATGATTACGGCTTTGTTGCTGAATAGGCTCATCGGGCAACACGTCATCATCTTGACGCGCCTCGCGTATACGCCGATGAAACGTCCTCTCAGCTCTTTGCTAGCAAGGTCGGCAAATGACGTCGGTAGGTTCGTTCTGAAAAAAAAAAAACAATTTTTGTAAACCCACCTTCTACAAGTTAAATACAAACGAATCTTTCCCAAAGGACTTCTTAACAAAAATAATAACATGTTCGTGCCCGTACTCACACAAAGCTAACTATTTCAAAACTTTTGAAATAGTTTTGAGTGTAGGCAAGAGCCAATGCCTACATTTAAACCGGCTATAACTTAGACGGGCACTATACCATATTGAAGTGGTACTTAAGATCTGTACAGAGCGCCGATAAAAATACTAACAAATAAATAAGAACAACAAATAGTTAATTCGTGGCAGTAACAGAGAGTCGATGAAATACTAATAAACACTCGTAAGTAGAAATCTTACTTAATAATAATAATAATAATAATAAAAATCTTTCCCTATACCTTCAAAGGTTCTTGTCTACATTTCTATCACTGATGTAAGCCTATGTACTTTATAAAAAAACCCTTTCATAGTAGGTACTAACTAAAGAACTTAAGTATACATTTTACTTTATTGAAGGAAGGTAGGTACTTCAGCAAAATAATTCAACGCGACACCTACGTAGTGATTACATACTCTTTGGACACCTAGTCCTGATCATGATGTCATATCGACGATCTGTTATTATCACAGAGTAGGTACCTAGTTATGACTTAAATGTAAAAAAGGATGCATTACATACCTGTCTCGCGATTAGCTCCTCCATAATAATCTGAGCTATGTCGATGTGCTGTTCTTCCCGAGAAATCCACGTGTAAGTCCTTCGACCTTCACATGGTTCACGACAGTTAATACACAACATATGTGCCATGATTAACAAAAACAGTATAACAAAAACTCAACGATAATTATAACAACAAACAAAACAAAATCAATGTTAAAAACCACGAAAACAGTGAAAGTAGCCGTCCGATGTAACGAGAGTTGCATGGAAAACTAACGAACGAAAGTACGAAAAGGACTAAGTAGGTGTATTTTGCCTCTTGCTCACACTTGCAGCTCGGCAGGTAAATGTAGGTACTTGTAACGTCTTCTCGCTCGCATACCTATTATGCCTCTTGCTCACACTTCTCGGCAGGTAAATGTACTTGTAACGTATTCTCGCTCGCACACCATTAACAATAACTGATTACCTGGAAATCACGAGCTCACCCCGCAAGCCGGGTGCAAGCCGTAGGTAATAAAATAAATACTTTGAGACCGATTATCATCTCAACCAATAGGTTTCGAGCTTTACTGTCATAATACGAAATGTTTATTATAATTATGCCTATGATAAAATTTAATTATTTTTTGTTGGCCGGCTAAAAAAAAATTAGCCCAAATTTGTATGAAGCCTAAATGATGTCCTTTTTTATTGGAAGGTAAAATTTGTATATTATACCCATTATTGCACCATAATTTTTTTACAGTGTGATATTAGAAAACTAATTCCTAGCCAATGATGGATATAGTTGTTAGATTTATAAAATGCTGTAGTACAATGCAGTATAAACGAATACTTTACCTACCAATTGGACGGAAAAAATAGATATATTTTTGTTTTAGAACAAAAATAAAACAAAACATCGAAATATATTTTTATTTTATTTTAAATAGTACATAACATAAAAATGCATAGTTAATGAAGATCTAAATTGCTATTTCAACATGTTCCCATACCTTTACTGAATGGGGTTGGCAATTGAATGCATTACACTTTTTTTTATTGTCACTGGTCTATTTTGGGTTAATAGTGGGTTAATACAAATTCGACTATTATTCGATTCGAATAAATCGAATACAAAACAGGATTCGATTGTTGATAATTTCAAACAGACCAAATTTTATAAATGACAGCCGTTTTTATATTATTGTGACAAAATCTGTGGAAAGATAGTCTATTTAGTGAAACCATTGGGAACTACCAATCAATCTGTAATAAAAACATTTGGCTCTAACGAACACATTTTGTCTTATCACTAGTTCTATCATATAAAGCGTAATTGTGTTTCTGTGAAATATGATTCACAGAAACACAAGTGTTAAAGATAATTAACAATTTTGTGTGAAATAGCACGAAAAAGACAAGTTTTAAAATTATCTTTTATAGTTTTTATAAATGTCCCTTCCTAATTTTACAGAAAGATATTTGTGCATTATTTAATAAACCGAAAAAAAAACTTTTCCACCATGGTATCATGAATTTCATGTTATGTCGGCAAGGATGAGACCTAAAGATATTACATATTCTTTTTTAAGTTAAGAAAAAAAAGTATGTCATTGGAATAAACATACGTAAGAAAAACAATGGCAATAAAAAAGTACACAAAGTATAAGTCGAATAAAATCTTTAGCAACGTTTGATGTCAATGTTAATACGAAAAAAATAATAAAATGCAACATTTTAGACTTACATCTTAGAAAAAAAACTTATGAAATATGCAGATTAAACTATAGGTTTTAGTAACGATTATTTCTGGTATTAGTAAGTCACAATGATATATTTAAATTATTAATACAACAGACAAGATTATGCAATTTATTTGCCGAATTGCTGGTAGTCAGTGGGCTTAAATATAATAATAACCATCATCTTAAAACAATTATAAAGACTGGCTGATTATATAGAGTAGATATTTTAAAAATAATTATGGAAATAAGATGTTTCGTTCAACAATACACAGTTAAAAATGTACTAAATGTTAGACTAGGCATCCACCATTACGGAGATAAGTTGTTTTAAATAGCAAATAGGATTGTGTTTACTAGTTAACCAGAGAAGACGTGTATAGATAACAAATCTTTTTATTGTTAATATCTCTTCGCTTTGGTGGACAACGGGCCAAAGACAATAGTTAACATACTATAATATCATATGCACTATTTCTTAGTATAGAACTTTTTGTTATACATTAAGGCTATTTTATATTCTTAAATATAAAAGCAATAGAAAAATTGTGTTGAAAGTATTCTCAACGGGTGAGATTGGAAACCATCATCAAAAAATCATCAAAATCGGTTACAATCAAAGTTCTCGAACATCCGTCTACACACATTAACAAATTTCATCGTATGTTTCACTCCTAAATGCATAATGACTGTTGATTTCAGTACCTTCACAGGTATTTGAAATAAATCTAAATATAAAATGAACTAAATCCAGAAAACTCATGAACTAGGTGAAGGTTTTCAACACAATTCTTATAAATGTTAAGATCTTTAACTAATTATTGTTTGCTTATCAGACGATGTAATAAATTTGGCTAATAAGCCATCACCGTCACAGTCGGCCTTAGGCTGTAGTAGCCCGAATATGGACCTCACTCGATTCTAAAAGCTAGTGATTCTATTTAGGCACCAACGGTCGAAATCAAGCACCTGTATCTAGAACCAGATGAGGCGTGGAAATATAATTATGCTTAGCGATATGGTAACTGTACGATTATATTATTTGGGATGTCAATATTATGATATAGTTAAAAATTTGCATATGATTGATTTTTTTTTTGCTTTTAGTATTATATTAATAGTTATTGATATTAATTAATATTTTAAAATATGGACACGAATGCACTTGCGTAAAGCATCGATTTGACTATCGCGAGAGGGTAAATTTAAAGTTCCACAAAATACCTCGACACGCAATGTAGTAACTTTTCTAATACTTCATTCATAATACCTACTCATTTGAGAATCACAAAAAAAAAATCGAAAATGTATCACAATCTCTTTAGTTAAATCATTTAACACTAAACATACCATGACGGGTCAAATGTAGTGTTGCCCAAATGCAAGAACAAGACGAGACTTAGCCAGTCTTGGTCTTGGTCTTGCGCCAATACACCTGGTCTTGGTCTTGGTCTTGGTCTTGCGCTTGCAGTCTTGGTCTTGGTCTTGGTCTTGCAGCAAGAGTCTTGCAAGTCTTGCAATTACCTATTAGTCTATTGCTATTTATTAAAGTTTACTTTAAATCTTAGAAAAACGTATTAGAATTGGAACATTGTGAGCTTGAATTAACATAGCCATAGTAAAGATCAATCAGATTAATAAATAACTGAAGATTTGATAAGAAAGTCGAAAAATCAACTGACCTATATGTCGTTTTCCATGGAAGTAACTGTTTCTTAATAAACATTTATGATTTATAAGCTTACATTTGCTAAAACATGTAAAAAAACAAATTAATTACAATAACTTGACTGTATTTTAAATAACAATGTCTGTCTAGAAAGAGATTGAACCCTCAACTTGCATGAAATTTAATAAAAGAGTTTTATGATTTATCATTTATTTCAATCAAAAATAAAATACAACACAAATCAAACATAACAGTACACAACAGCTTTATCATTAGGTTATGTTACTTTATATCAATTCTTTTGACCAAGAATTAATACAAAGTAACCATCTGGCTGACTCATCACTTAACCTATTTCTATGTTTTCTAATTACTAATGATGCTTTAGAAAATAATCTCTCAGCAGGTACTGAAGTTGCAGGTATTGAGAGAAAATCACGGGCCATCTTCGATAAAGTCGGATACTCTGTCTCATGCGTCCTCCACCAATCTAAAATGTCTTCCGAGCTGGCAGTTCTTGGTTTTCTCAGGTACTCCTCCAACTCGTCTATCACTAAGCCTTGAAGACAAGATCCAGATGACGTCGAGGGACATTCATAGAGTTTATCAAAGTCTATAATGTCTTCATCTTCATCACATACTTTATTTTCTTTTCTTGGCAATTCCAGAGATTTGTTCAGTGAGTGTAGACTTTTATATTCTTCATAAAGTTCATTGAACTTGCGCAGACTTTCTGTTTTAAGTTGCTTCCCCCACATTGTCAGGTCAAAAGTCTGAGCCTTATGCCTTGGGTCTAAAATTAAAGAAGTACAATAAATCCAGTTGCTCTTCTTATAATGTTTAAGCATTTTGTCTCGAGCTGCTTGGAAAGCTAGAATGAGCCTTTCATCCACTTCAGATCGATTAGGTTTCTCATCTAACTGTTTTACCATGGATTCAATTTTATCTAGCAAGAGATTGAATGATACAATGACTAGCGGTAATGTAACATATTTGTCTCCACCAAGTTTTGTACTTAAAAGTTTAAAGTTTATTAGAAATTTATGTAATTTTTCGAGTACCTGCCATTCACTAGCTGTGATTTGAAAATCATTCAATTCGGTGACAGAACTGCACAATATGTTAATGCCCGCTCTCACTTTTAAACCAAATCCAATCATATCATGTGTGGAATTCCATCTTGTTGGACAGTCAAGAATGGCATTTAGATTTGATGGCACGCCAGCTGCTTCACGAGCAGACTGAAACTTCTTCTTCACTATCTCACTTCTTTTTATTTTACTGGAAATACTGCGTAACTTTGTTACAGATGTACGCGAGTCAGCAATATTTGGTGCATATTCTTCATCTTCCTCAGTTTCGTCTGCATAGTCTTCATACTGCTGATCTTGCGCGTTAGTGTCAGACTCACAGTGTAATGCTAAGGTCTCTAATAAATCTTGTACACCAAGGTTTAAAATGTGAGCAAAGCACCGGAAATGTTGATTGTCTGAATCAAAGTGTGGCAACTGTTTGCCCAGTTCATACATAAATTTGGTATTTGCAGTTGCGTTGTCGACCGTGATACCTTGTATTTTATCAATTATGCCATATTCCAATAAACATTCATGGAAAATCGTTGCAATATCTTCCCCAGTATGTCGACCGCGTGATGGTATAAAATCAAGAACTACAGATCGATACTTCCATTCGTTGTCTATATAATGCATAGTAACCCCGTAGTAACTCCTACCAGCAATTGACGTCCACCCATCAATGGTAAATGACATTTTAGATGATAATTGTTGAAGTCGTTCCTTGAGATTAAATTGGAGCTCTTCAAATCGCTCTTTGACTTTCCTTCTAAGTGTAGACCTTTTAGGAAACTCCATATTAGGGCAAATACGTCGAAAATATACTTGTGTAGCTTCGTCATCGAAAAATGAGAAGGGAAGATATTTTTTCACTACCCAATCAACTGTAGCTGTCGTGATGTTGTCACTGCTGTTTTCCGACTGAAATAAAACAATAAATCTTGTGTTATTATTTAAAACATACTAGGTTTGAGCGTTTAGGAGGAGGAGGTTTGTTGTTGTTAAATCGAGAAAATCGTTAAATTGACATTTGTTATATTAAGGTTGCACTGTACTGTAATTTACCAAAATAAAGTACTTAGTTGTTACTGGCCGATTATGAAAACAAATGAAAATATAGGTGTTTATAAAAATATTTAAGACGATAATTACATACTTAATATGTCGCACCCCTAGATGAAAACACCACTAACTCAAAAATACTTACGTAAGTTAATGGCGTTTTTGAAAGTATCGCATGAACAGCTACGCGGAGTTAAAATTCCCGTAGCGACAATTTCGACCATTGTTAAAAATGACGCGAAATATGTACCTATGTATTACTATTTTATCAATATCTATAAAATATTCCGAAGTCAGTTTAAAGTCATTTGTTCAAAAAAGACTTTTTTGAGTTCCTGGAGTTTTCATATAAAAAAAATATATTCTTACCTGTCCACTTCTTCCAGCGGTTACTAAAAAGCTTGTGATATCTCCACTTAATTTTGGTTTAACAGGAAGAAATATTTGTGATTCCTTTTTGTGGAAAGATATTAGATGTTTCCTTAAGCCTGAAGTGTTTCTGTTTTTCATTTTTATTTCAGTCTTTTTATGTTGGCACAATTTACACAAGGCAGTTTGGGATGCATGAATTATTTCGAAAAACTCCTCAAATTTGCTTTTGGGTCTTTTAGATCTGTGACTCAAACTCTCGTTACTCGGACTAGAATAATTTGAATCTTCGTCACTCATATTAAATTGTACACGTGATACGTTTTTAGAAAACAACAAGAATTAGTAAAAACAATTATTAAGTTAGACTCGAAGCACAGCTCAATTGGAAATGACTGGAATTAAAATAATTCCTTTGTTTATAGTACGTTTCCTTGCTTTCTACCGCGCCGCCTCGCCACGTGCCGGCTCTATTAAAAGGATGCCGCCGCAAATCAAACGATGCCGCGTGCGGCGTACAAACACAGATTATTACCTACTTGTACAGACGCGACGCGTGAATAAAATATATGTAAAGAATTAGTGCCAATCACTATTCTTTACATATAAGTGAATGTTTTGGCGTACATCTATACTAATCTATACTAATATTATAAAGCTGAAGAGTTTGTTTGTATGTTTGATGACAGAAGTTTTAAAATAAATAAATAAATCCTGAACGTCACTATACCTCCAAAGTTACTATTCTTCGTGGGCGAAGTCGCGGGCACTGCTTGTAAATACTTTTTTTTTTTTTTTATTTATTTTTTTTTATTTATTTATTTCATATACAAGAAAAAAAAATACAAAGATACAATTTAGTCCCACAAAACCGACTTGTCGGTTTGACTGAGGGATCTTTAGTCTCTTAGCTTATAATTATAATTATGTAGGTATATAATACAACTATAACTGTATCAGGTAAAGTTAAGTGCACAATAATTGGATTTAGACTGAATTACAACAAACTGAAGGAAAATTTAGCGGTGATAATAATAAGATACAATTGTTGTAAGATATAAAATACGTGTGTAAAAAACAACCACGCCTCCGAGCCCTCAGATGGGCTCGGAGGCGTGGTTGTTTTTTACACACGTATTTTATATCTTATAGAAATATTGCATTGTGAATGCAAAAAAATAAATAAAAACATACAATTGTTGTGTTAAATAGTAGTCATCAGATAATCTTTTAATATTTTTTTAAATTTATTTTTATCCGTTTCACATCTAATAGTTTCGGGCAACGAATTAAGAAGATATGGTATACGCTTCTGTAAAGTTCTGTCACCAAAATAATTTTGAACCCTAGGAATTACAAATTTCTTTTTTGAAGTGGCTCTAGTGATCTGGTTATGATTTATGTATTCAAAAGTGGAGACACACTCTCGGCTGCCGTGATTATTTACTAATAATAAATCGCAGGCTTTTTATTTTATTAGTAGGTAAGTACCTACGCTTTTTATATTATTTTATTAATTATGTAGAATTTTTTTACACGTTTCAAGTATATTTAAAAGTGGCTACAATATTTATCAAACGGGTGATATTTGAACACTTTTTTGCTATTTTTTCTTGTAAAAACTTAAGAAATATAATGACTAAATGTACAATAATAGTACCTAAGTAATTAGTTTAAAACCATATAATCAATATTATAATATATACTTACTAGAATAAATTATTATGACATCTACTACCTATCCTTACCATTTTATTCTAATCATAATACTACTTGCGTGATCAGTATAATGTATTCATTTTCATTATAAGCACTCTGAAACTTATTTATTCTTTGGAACACCTGTAGGTACTCTTAAAATTCGAAATTATTTTGCATGAGTATACCTACGCCTACGCCCTGTGGCGGCAATCAAATAGTGTCAAATGTTGTGATTTCGGCGCGGCGGCAACGATTGTTGTATATGATTTCAAAAGAAGCCGCCGGCGCGTGTATTATAACCATGTGCTTCCGAAAAGCAGCAAATTTCTTTGAGAAGTAAGTACAAAACCTTTGATGCCGCATTATCAAAGTGCCGATGGTTAAAACATAACTATGCATGCACTCAGTTTGATTTTAATGGATATTTTTTTATTCGCTATGTAGGTATGTTTATGGTATTAGTCGTAATGCGCATAGATCCAGTTTTTCATATTCTTTGATACAGTTTTTTGCGTCTCATAGAATTCCTAAGCGTACCTATACACCGAACTGTTACACCTAACTACTCCGTGAAATAGCGCTAAGTCCTAGCTGCAAGACGCAAGAGTCTTGCAGGCTTAGTCTTGTTCTTGCTCAAGTCTTGCACGGTCAGTCTTGGTCTTGGTCTTGCTAAAAATACGCGGTCTTGTTCTTGGTCTTGGTCTTGCAAAAACGCAAGAACAAGACCAAGACTGCAAGACCAAGACTGAATTTGGGCAACACTAGTCAAATGATCCATTTTAAACTTAATTTTTTCTTGTTGTATTTTTATGTTTTTTTAATTTAATATATAAATTATTTTGAATCGTTATTTGAAAACCAATTGTTTTATTCATGTACCAAATTGCTTAACTGATATATTTTTCGCTAGACATAGTAATATATTTCATTTTAAAGACGGGTCATTTGACCCGCTTTGGTAAGAATGAAGTATCGGTTGGTTTAGTGTTAAGCGGAGGTTTGGTTAATTTTTTTATCATTTATTGCGTTAAGATTTTGTCTATGGTATAAAGCTTTTAACTTGACATTAACCGTCAACATTAAGCTATTAAAATCTGTCATACTACAATACTGTAGTGTGAACTTCTCTCGCGTGAATATTCTAGTGTGAATATTTCTCGCGTAGTAAAAATTCCCGACATTTATCACTAACAAATTAAGAGTGAACTTTGATATTTATTGGGATTTTTGATATTTAACACTTAGTAGACATAGTGGCAGTATTAGACACAGGTGCGAGACCGGATTTATGAACCGGTGGGCCGAATTAGGCGCCCATGGGCCATATTGGGGTCGGTTGGCAGACATCAGGCGATGGAGAGTGGTGAAAGAGCTTTAAGCAGTTTGTTTTCGGTATGGGCTCCAAACAAAACGGTCAGTAGAGCTACCCCGTACCCGGTCGCACGTTCTCCCTGAAAATTGTAATGAGATATAAATTTGAATGACTACTTTTATTACGTTTGATATGGCTTAAGGTTCCATTTAATATTGTATGGAATAAGCTTTGAACAAAGATTGGTTTGGTATATGTACGATTGAAGTTATTGTCTTATTGATAGGAAACTAATTCAGAAAGATAAAATAGTGCAAGATTTGCACATGTTCCAGACATCATTTGTAAACAAGCACTTTCAGCGTTTAATAAAAAATAACTTTGAAATTAATCAAAACTGTCATTCAAGAAGCGAGCTTAAAGATTTATATGTTCTTTTTTTAGGTTTTTACACTCAATTTACAAGTCTTATATACTTAATATTGCAATAAAGTGCATTCGAAGTGATTTTTTATATATTCTACACATAACTCTAAATGCAAAAAACAAAAAAATACATAACTAAATTCTGACATCCCAGTAAAGGTGTGGGGTGGGTACAGGTATAAGTTTGACCACTTGATATAAATATGCAAATAATTTAACGGAACTAAGTAGCATAACCTTGTTATTCTTCTACCTAAAAATAAATACACTTTAACAAATACTGACTGTAGTGAGGCATTGGCCGATTCCGCCATTTAAGAACTAGCCAAATGGCCGTTAACAGAAATGGCAGTATCAAATTATAGTTAATCCAAGTAAGTACAGATAAAATATAATTCCGAGTTTACGCCGACTGACTTTTACATGTGGCCAAGTTCAAATTTATTTACGCAGTTATAAAGATCATATCGTCGGTAGCAGCCCTTAAACTGCGACATAAAAGAGTATAATGTGTTCGTGTGTGTGAATACTCACGCAGTGCGCAGGCGCAGCCATGTCGACGTGCAGCCAGGCCCCGGGGAAGTCGAATCCGAGCTGAGCCAGTATGAACAAGCCTGCGCAAGATGGCTGCGCATTATTGCGATCCTGAAATACAATAAATTGAAGTTTTTTACTTCAACAATCACTTTAAACAGCTTTTTTTTTCCTGTTATTCTTTTTTACGCAACTTTGTCAGGGTGAGGAGGATTTTAAATTTAATTAGCTTCAGAGATTAAAAAAAAAATGGCTTAAACATATTATTCATGTTTCAATAAAAATGAAAAAATGATTGTGTTATGTATAAGTGGGTCCTCGCCCGTATTACATTGGCGAGGTTTACACTCGCTACGCTTGGGTCAAAGCTGACATCTTAACTCATCAGTCCATGGAATATAACATAAATTATGAAAATACAATTTAGATCAGCGTGTTCAAAATGTGACACTGCGCAATACCGCAGAATCATACAACTGTGCGAACTGTTGGCTTCGTTTACATATACTTGAAACTTGCTGTTTTATTATAATTGTTACTTTATTTTAATATGCTGAGTGTGTGTCGTATATAAACGCAATTTAGTAAGCCAAAAAATTGTTTTCTTTCTTTCAAACATAAACTGACCATAGCTCTTAAGTATCCACACTTCCTGACAACTAAGTTATCAAATAGTTACGAAATAATACTCCTTGGCAATTGGTTGAGTGGCAAGATTATTTTATATTTTTTGGCTACTGGTTGCTCTTCTGCACATATTCCCAATCGATATCAAACTCTATTGCCTTAACTTTAGGTTGATAATAGTTTGTAACGTTACCGCGACGCTGTTCTTCATGTCCGCCACGGCGCTGCTGAACTCGGTGAAGTGCAGATCGGGCGCAAAGGGCAGCGCGTGCGCAAGATCACCGGACGCTCGTCCAGCAGCCACGCATGCGCGCTCCAGACGACGCGCGTTGCACACCACGCCCGCGTGGTACTTGCCAGTCGCCGTGCCCTGTTACAACGTAAGAGGATTTCGTTGTAAACTACTTGTCATCGTACTTGTTTTGCGGTAAAAAGGTTAATAATGGTGTTGCCGGTACAGAAAAACTTATATGAAATAAAATAATAACAATTAATCAATATTTTAATAAATTTATTTAATAACAAATTTAGTAAACTGAAAAACATTTCTGCTTGCCAAATGATAAAACAGTTCCATTGATAGAAACAAATTATTGATGAAACTATTACAATTGACAAGGAATGAACCCGTTCGCGACGGTAATTGGTAATATATCATTATTATCAATTACCGTCGGGAACGGCCAGCTGCAACGCATGCGTGCTCCAGACGACCACGCCAGCGAGGTACTTGCCCGTCGCTGTAACCTGTTACACCTTATGAGGATTTCGTTGTAAACTGCCGGTCTTAGCACTTGTTTTGTGGCAAAAGGGATAATAATGATGTTGCAATTTTAAAAAATCAGTTTAACAAGATATAGACATTTTGTTTTTTTTTTCGGTTTTTTTACAATACATCTAGTTCTAGATTCAGTATATAATTGATAAAGATAAGCCGTATGTGGCTTTTGTTGTAAACTACTAGCTGTTGCACTTGTTTTGAGGTAAAAAGGTTAACAATGGTGTTGCTAGTACAGAAAAACTTATATGAAATAGTATAATAAGAATTAAACACACTAAAGTTTTTTTCACAAAACATCTAGTAAACGGTTACAGTTAATATAAAAACAAACGATTGCTAAATGATAAAACATTTCATTGATAGAAACAAACTATTGATGAAATAAATATAATTGGCGACACATCTTAGTGACGTCAATCACGGTTCTTCCGTAGCAAACTATACATCAAACAAACAGATTAATAAATATTCTGAATCATAATTTTACCTGTGCTCCAGTGAGTGTAGCGACATCCACTATGGTGTCAGCCTTCAGATCTCTAGAAGCGTATACCACGCCATCACCCAACACCAGGCGACCTGAAACAATACTCTGAAACTTCACGAAAAATAACATTATAAGCTATACATTTTCGAGAAACCATCAAAATAAATTGGGAAGTCGGTATTTTTCACATTGTGAGTGTCAAAGGTTCGAGTTCCCTAGAAGAATAAAAATATAAATTCATTCCTACACCCTCGAATAAAAAAAAAACTCCCCTGGATCATAAATAGGGCAGCAGTGTGTTACGATCTTTCACTACAATCTCAGACCAAGGCAAGGAAATCATGGCAAATCCTCCCATTTTAGGCTTACGTCTTCATCAGTAAATCTTTTGGTTGAGATGATGAATGAAAACGTTTACTATGTCCTGAAAAACCATTTTAAATATTGGTGAAGGAATTTCTGAAATCGGATGATTAGTTTTGGAAATTACCTCCTACATTCAAACTTACAAATTTTATTTCTTTGTGTAGTATGGTTAAGATAAGTTTTGATTATTATTTCTTCTGACGTTTCGACTCTTATTCAGAAACACGAAGAGAATTGTATTAATTCAAACTGCATTCATTTCTAGACTTGGCCTTGTTGTCCATGTATGTCCGAAGTTAGAATATTAGTCACTTACCCTCAGCATCCGTGTTGTTTATCTCAACAGTACGACCAGAATACATCTGGTGGATGTCATCTGGCCTGTGAAAGAATAACAGCTTTAAGGTTCAACAATACTTTAAGGGTGCATTGTTTATTATGCAAATAATATTTATTTGTTCGATAAATAATAGTAATATAAGAAAAGAAAAAAATAACAACATATTTTTAATTTGTTTGATTCTACGACAGTTAAATGAGGCCTATTTGGGGATATAAACTCATAGGTAACTTCCGAAAAACGAGTTCGGAAAACCAAACATTCTGTAATAGCCTTTATGACCACACAACTTTATCATGACAGACAAAAGATAAAACAAAACAACATTAAAACAGCTCAAAACATGCAATTAACAAAAAAATGGTCTTCGGGTCAATAAATGGAGCCAGAACAAAAATTATACAAAGTATTAAACTTCATTACTTATCATTTGCTTCTACTTTACAATGCCTGTTGTAATATATTTCTAAAAGGAGTTCAGTGATACTGTGCCGACAATGTTTTTAATATCTACCAAAAGCCAAAACCCATTATAAAAAAAAAAAAAAATAATATCTACCAAAACAAAGCTGCTTTCTCAGCTGATGATAATCATCATTCGCCTATGACTTTATTGCTGGAAGCAGCTGGATCAAAAAACTTAGCATATCCTAACTGCACCAAATGCTACACAACATCTTTTATAATACGTACAGCAAAGTATTGGAAAACCCTTCCTGCATCTGTGTTTCAAAGTACTTATAACCCATTTGTCTCCGAAGTCAGGGTGAATAGGCATCTTCTGAGTTAGATAGCTCTATCATGGATTCTATTTTGACCCTGGGGCTAAATTTGAATCAACAGGTGCACTTATTAAAAAAAGTGACTTTAGAAGAAGGCTCGAATTATATTAAAATTTTTGGTCACCAATTTTTTCATTAAGTCTGCGGAAATTGCTTAACTCTGTAATTGTAAGCTGAACACGACATCATACTTCTTAACGGTAATGTACTGTACCTGGTAGCATTGGGTCCTACAGCGTTCTCGGCTAGGCAAAGTACAGCGTGTAAGTTAACTATGGGTTTAGCTCGGACTGCCACTGCGAATGCTCCCAACACAGCCGCTGCTCCACCACAGTCTCCCTTCATGCCCACCATTGATGTCTACAAACAAAATGTAAATATAATAATAATAATGGAAGTTCATTTGGATAAACCAAGTTTTTATATGGATTGATACAGTGGTTTCAGATATTACCCTCCATATGCTTACGCTACTGCATGGTTATCCTACGGAGTCAGCCTTTGGGGTAATAGCACTAAAGTTAACCAATTGTTTGTAATGCTTGTAAATATAGATGACATGTTGTATGGAAAACTAAAAATCCTTACACTTACATCCCTATTTATATTTGATATATGTAAATTAGTAAGGAAAAATAAATATATGTATCTGCAAGATTTTTATCAACAGTCACGTAATTTGAGGCATAAAAACAGATTTGCAGCACCTTTTACATAGCTGCATTTGGTGAGTTCAGGAACTTACTATATGTCAATAAAAATATACAATAGAATACCAAAACAAATTCAGGATATACAAAAAGAAACAGATTTTTATAATACATTAAAAGAATATTTAAGACAAAAATGTTTTTAAACAATAAAATAATTTTTGATTAATCTAATTGTAAGTTAAGGCCTCTCTGATCTCATATATAAAATATTTTGTTTTTTTAGCAGTTCTTGATCTCGTTATTTTAAAATGCTAAATTTTAAGTGAATATTATATTTTGTTAAGTAGTTAAAAGCCTAAATTTATTTAGTTTTAAATTATTATATATTTACATTTAAAATGCAATACCCTTACAGGACCATGTTAATGGTATTATTTAGTTTTGTAACAGCTTGTGTATCCAACAAGTTGCAATAAATTATATGACTATGACTATATGAGAAAGTTGTAAACTTCAATCTGGCCCCTATTTTTATAGTATTAGACATAATATTTAGTTTTTTTTTTAACTGAATATAATGTTGAACAAAATACCTCAAAATGTATTCACCCAATTAATTCAAACGTGTTTTGTTGTAGTACTATTAGATACTCACGCGCGCCTTAATGCTGAGTCCGCCGGTGTCGTAGACGATGCCCTTGCCCACCCATGCTACGGTCTCGCATGCGGCAGGCACTGTGTATGACAAGACTACGAGAGCTGGTGGGCACGTAGCAGCCTTGCCTACGCCGTAGATACCGCCCATGCCCCGGGCTTTTAATTCTTCGCCCCTGATTATTGTAGGCTCGGGGATGTCCAGCTCTTTGGCTATGGCGCACGCTTCCTGATAAAAATATAATAAGTAATAACTTAATTTTTATTTATTATAAAAATATTTACTTTATATTTATGTTTTTAATTTAATTTTTTGCATTCACAATGCAATATTTCGATAAGATATAAAATACGTGTGTAAAAAACAACTACGTCTCCGAGCCCTCAGATGGGATTGGGTACGATACTAGCTCATAGTAGAAGTTGAAATACGTTTGTAAAATTCGACACGTTTGCCAGCGTCTCGGTAGCTCAGCGGTCAGAGCAGTCGCCCGGATAGCGAAAGGTCGTGGGTTCGGATCCCATCTGAGGGCTCGGAGACGTAGTTGTTTTTTACACACGTATTTTATACTTTATATTTGTTCATTAGAAATTAGATTTTACGATGATCTGATATGCACCACACATACGGTATACATAACATTCAATATTGCAACATCGACCTAATATGAATGTAATAAAGTCGGAAATCAAATATCAGACAGAAAAAATAAAACTAAAAAGCTTTAATTTCCCCTTAATGTTTCGGATGATAGCATATTTAATTAGTCGAGACTAGCGACCCGTCCCGGCTTCGCACGGGTGGACAAAATTTTTTTTTTTTTCTAGTATTAAATATTTTTCCTTGCGGTTAACGCGTTGCTATGGTTACGCATATACAATGGAAAAAGAGCGGACAGACAAACAACAAATTTGTGATCTTAGATTATTGAGATATTATTCATAGAAAAGGACTGTGTCCCAGTAGTGGGGAACTTAATAGGATAATGATAGGCCGTCTCTAACAAATACGGGAAAGTCCGTTAATGATGTACCAACCTCAATGAACTTGTCCACATTCATGATGTTGGCTGGGGTATCGGTAATGCGAGCAGCTAGCCGAGTAGCGTCAGCCGCGTTTTGGATGGTGGCAAGTTCATCAGCTGACAAGGTATTGTCTTTCAGGACCGGATCCAGGATAATATTCTCCTCCTCCGAATCGCCATCTGTGTGACCAATATTTATTTCTGTGTGTATGCTTAATTAACCATTAACATAAAAGCCTAGCTTTTATACAATTTGACGTCAGACTAAAATACATGAAACAATTGCCATGTTGTTGTAATAGTACATTACGATATTAGTGCGTAATGATGTGCTCGGCTCAATTACGCCCTCGCCTTAGGCTCGGGCTGAAATTCCGCCTCGCATGTTATAACCAATACGCACGTATATCGTACGACGTTTTATAACACATTTGCGAGGAAAAAGAAAAAAAACATTTTATATTTTTAATTATTGCAACATTTAATGAAATTACAATTATTAAAATGATACTTAGTTTTTTTTTTTTTTTTTTTTTACAAAATAAAAAATATTTCTTACATTCACACCAATTAGCCTAGCCCAAAGTAGCACAGTAGGGCTTGTGTTATGAATACTAGGCTAAAGGATAGACATACAATTATATGATACATAGATATGTAATATTCATAGAAATATATGTAAACACCCATGACTTAGATACAAATGCTCGTATTCATCATACAAACATCTGCCCCTTCCGGGATTCGAACCCAGGACCGTCGGTGCGAAAGGCAGGATCGCTAACGTTGCACCAAACGGTCGTCCAAATTTTTTAATTATGTTATTATTATTAAATAAACTCAATCTGTGAATGTACACTGTTGCTTTCCCGCGATTTTAACGAGCGGGGATTAGTTCGAAATTTGAATAGCAACAGCGAGCGAAATGGCAAATAATGCTGTTATGGAATTTGTATGGACTATAACTTAACTATTTGCTTTGATAACACACGCGTTTGTTATGACCCGCTTTACATATTTAAAACCGGTGGAATTACATCAGCTTTACGAGCAAAGGTGTTGTAAAATATATTTTTAGCTATCATTGGCAGTGGAGGCGAATAAATCGGTCATTAAGTTGACTGTGTCCGCTTATGTAAGTAATCTATGATTATGTAAGTAATCTATGATTATGTAAGTTCACTTATTATCATTGTTTCAACTAGCGGACCGTCCCGGCTTCGCACGGGTGGACTTCTTTAATTTTTTTCTATTATTAAATATTTTTCCGGTAGCGCCATCTAGCGTCCGGTAGACGAACTACTTGCGGTTAACGCGTTGCTATGGTAACACGTATACAACGGAAAAAGAGCGGACAGACAAACAAGAAATTTAAGATCTTAGATTATAGATTTATCTTGACGTTTTGATTTCTTTTCATTGTTAACATGATGACTTAAGTATGTTCATAAGTGTGTTACTATTATGAAAAATTTGTTAGGAACATTTACAACTATACTTATTTAATTAGCTGAAGAGTTTGTTTGAACGAGCTTATCTCGGGAATAAATAAAATAATCGGATATTAAAAAGTCAAATTCGTTATAAAATATCCATAAGGAAAGTTATATGCTAAACATCCTGCTAACACCCTTAGGAGCCGCGTAAAATTAACAATAAAAAAGTCTAATTTCCGGATAAAACCGAGGGGGGCAGACGGCATCTATGTCAAATAAATTTTTGTATCGAATAATTTATCACTTGATAATTCTCATTCTCACCTTGCTTATTATCTTCTTGAATTAGTTGCACTTCCACAGTGACGGTTGAAGATCGCACGGGAATCGAACCAGCAGCAGCCAGTGGCGCGGCCGCGGTGCGTGCGCCGTACAATGGGAACGAGCGCGCTATTGCCACTGCACTCGCGTACACATCCCGTTTGCGGCATACCAACTGAGAACAGCAAAAATATATACATAATGCGGACCTAGCAGAAGTTACACCTAAGCATTATCATAACTGCTATATAATTTCATAAGATAAACCTTACAACCCCATCGTAGCGCCCACCACCTACATAGTGCGATTGTACGTATATTTTTATTTAAATACTTTTTAATTAGAATTCAAGATTCTCACTTAAAACTGGTGGCAATATTTCATGCTTCTTAGAATAAAAAAGAAACAGATTTCCATACAATAGTTATCTTCTATTAGCGATATTCCTCCTATTGCCCATTTAAAAATCCTTTCTGTTTTTTTATTTTATTTTTATTTATTTATTTATTTAAAAAGCTTTATTGACCATATATATAAAATGGTACAAAAGGCGGACTTAGTGCTAATTGCATTCTCTCCCAGTTAACCTTTTTTACCCCATTATAAACACACCTTTCAAATTTCAAGTCTCTAGCTTCAATTTAAGGTTGTGCTGAATTATTTTTGCATTAAAATAAAACATTCAGTTTTCTAAACACACGCAGACAAACACAGAACGGCGATTCTTATTCACTTTTCTAAGAATTAATGACATACTTGTCAAAACAATGTCTGTGGGTAAATTTATAATAAATTAGTTGTAAAGTAAAAATAGAACTTTATAATGAAACCTAAAAAAATGTATCCTAAATCTGAACCTCGTGATTACTACAGATAACATTTGTTAATACTATTAATTAACATAATATTATACTATTAGGGTGCATCCAGATCTGGCAAATGTGCTGAAGCGAAGAAGCTAGAGCCATGAGTAAAATACCAAGAGCTGCACTTGCTTCCTCAGGCCCATGCCTGGAGCCCTGCAAGTGATGTATACAGTATGACATTGAGTGAAATCGCAGAGCCCACACCTTACGCGCTTAATAAGCGTGCCTTTCACCATATCTGAATGCAACCTTATGTGGTTAGCTTTCCAGCATTTGAATATTTTCAAATAACTCTAAAAATAAATTAATTTAAAACGCCTTTAGTTTCGCATATGAATTCTACTTCTCAGAAGCTAGAACCATCTTGGCAACATTATTGGATGGTGTAATAATACACTGTTTTGTTTAAACAAAATCAATGGGTTCAATTAATTTTGTTATTTGTTTTAATAAGCGTAATAATAGGTAACAACAATCTATTCAACCATATTTATGACCCTTCTTACCACAATGCATTCGTCAGTGGCGCGTTGAGTACCGCGTACAATCTTGGCTAGTGCGTGCGCACGTGATGGAGCGGAGTGCCTTGAACACCGCACCGGCAGAGAAGCCAAAGACGCCGCACGAGGCCATAACTCCACTGCCTCGCCTGGCGAAGACGACACGCAAGCTATACCACGGCGCCACGCCTACAGAATAGCAAGAAAGGAAAAAGTTAAGTGATAACCTGACAGCTGGGGTAGCAGAGTACAGTAATGTAAATTCCTAACGTCATTGTAAGTCCATTTACTATTAAATTCTGTGATTATAATTCCACAGTTTGGTCGTAAAAAAGGGGAGGTAAGTCAGATAACTGAATGGTTTTGTTATGAGTAAAATTCTCTTTTTACGAATATTTACAAATCAATGATAGGTATATACTAGCGGCCCGTCCCGGCTTCGCACGGGTGGACAAAATTTTTTAAATTATTTCTATTATTAAATATTTTTCCGTTAGCGCCATCTAGCGTCTGATAGACGAACTACTTGCGGTAAACGCGTTGCTATGGTAACGTTATTGATACAATGGAAAAAGAGCGGGAAAAAGAGTGGACAGACAAACACACAAACCACTGTGATCTTAGATTATAGATGAGTGGGTTATATAAATAAGGACTTTTACCTTAAGTTATTCTTTCACTTACAATGACTATTTATTTTCTCCTCTATCTTAAATTATATTATCACATATAAAAGTCTGTTGTTATCATTCCTCAGGAGAACAACATTCTTCTTATACAATACAGTCATAGATAATACAGTGGATAATTGATGATTATTTTATATCCATAATCTATTAATGAAATGTGCTGTTCATAACTATTGTATTGTGCTCAACACATTGTTTCATTAAATATTATTCAGTAAGAGACAACATACTTGTTGTCATATCATATAATTTGTAATATCATATTTTATGAATATAGTTGATAATTTAAAAATAAAATTATAAATAAAATGAGAAAATCTGTCAAAAAACTTTTTGTACAATACATAAATTAAGCCATTTTTTTGTGTTGTGTTTTTTATAAGCCGGATTGGATTAATTGTTGAGCAATGGTTGACTTTTGCATATCATTGCTTTTGACTGTTTTTTTGTGGTCCTTCCTCGTTTCAGGAAGTAACTTTAGCTCATATTAAAATATCCTCAATTGAAAAAATGAGTTATTTATATTATATAAAACCATAAATAATTGGTTAATACAAATAAATAATACTATATTTAAATGAATTTATAAAAACAGCCTGTAGAATCGCTAAATAGCAACATGAGAAGTTTGTATCAGTAAAAACAGAAACCAATATTGTCATAGAAAAATTGTTACAGTACCAACAAGGATCCTATTAGTCTTGGTGAAGATGTTAATTTAATTATATTTAATATTAAGTAGCTTTTCAATTCCTAAGATTTACCTTTTTATTATAAATAGAACGGAACCAGTTTATTTTATTAAATGGAGACAACTATTTGAATGTGGAGGTTGAATGAATGTCAAATACCAAAATTTTCATTCTGTTTGGATTATAAGGATTTAAATATATTTATATCACATTGCTTATGGCCACATTTAACTTTTTTTAAATTGAAACACCTATTTAAATTTGTATATTACATTTAAATGTACAAACAAGTGACCCTTAAAAATAATTATACCCATATTACTATAGTATGTACTCCTATAATACTAAATATCAAAATAAATAATTAAGCCATACCTCTTCTGAGACTCGGGGTTCCAACTTGCACCGCACATCATTCCAAGTAAGCAAGTTCAAATGTGATACTTGTCCTACAATAAGCACCGGATTTTGCTCAGGATCCGATGGTGTCAGACCCCACCGAAACTTCACATTCACAGATGGGCCTGACATCTTCCGCACTGTGGACAAATAACGTGAAATTAGATAATATATCACAACTATATAATTCACAATTATTATTAATAACCGCATATGATTAAAGATTAATATTGCTTATTAACGAAAAAGTAAAGAACATTATTGACTGACAAACAGAAAATCAATATCATTTGAAGATTATTGCTTACACAATCAGATGTTGACGCAACAATGTTATGGAATGGTAGTGAAATTGATAAGTACATTGGGTACTTATAGATTGTGAAACAAAGACCAATTAACTCTGATCTTTATAACGCATACTAAATTTAAAAAGTGATTTACTCTTTAAGTGTATATGTGAACTTCATAATGAAATTCTGGATCAACTAAAAAATAGAGAGAAATGGGTAACCTTTTCTAGTTTATTACTTATGAGATATAGTTTTAAAAGATATTATTTACAGCATTCTTAAAACGTTATAATAGGAAATAGAGGTTATTAGGGCGTTAAGTTAGGTTATACATTTTTTTTGAAAATTGCACTTCGTAGTAGCCTTAAAATTAAGAGAAATTTTCGTCATTTTCAAAGGTCGTTCACCTGCAATGATTGTTGGGTACTGCCTGGTAACAGTTACTAGAGTTGTAAACGTCCGCAATAAAAGCATGATCAACTTACATAACGGTTGTCACATAAATCATAACAAACAATATTTAAAATAGGTACCTCTGAACATAAAAACTAGACAGCTGAGCGCTAACTTCAAACCACCTACCTTTTGCGGGCTGCCGATTTTTATTAAACAACAGCTCGTTTTATAGGTACTATAAAGGTTCAAAATTAGGTAAGCACTGTATAAAGTAACAAAACAATGAAAACTTTTGTTTGAATTCAGAATTTCAACACCCGAATGACTTCGATTATTCCGAATCTCAGATTACTACACAGACCATCCCATGCTACACTCCAAACTTCCAAATTGCCAGATCATTGTTCATAGATAATATTATACTCATTGTTTGTTTGATAGAAGTGCATGAATGAATGATCCTTGGTCAATATTCATCTTAAATTTTGTTAAAATATATATCATATCAGCATTTGGATAAAAACAATGGTTTGCAATGCCTTCTGATGCCATCCGCTAACCGCCCCGAAAGTTGTAAACATTTAACTTCTCAATTTTACATGCTCTTAAAATATCTCTCTATCAATACTCTGTTTATAAATAAGTTCGTATCTTTATATAATAAGAAGGTATCGCAGTAAATATAAATAAGTTAAATATTTACTGCGATACCTTGCATAACCTTATTTTCGTTGTCAAATAATTTAGTCTGTCGTGTGGTTTCCGCGAGAGTAGATAACACCAATCCTTCACATAGTCAAATACTCATTCTTATAAAGTTATCATACGTTGAACGTTGTTATGACTACCTTTCGAAAAATTAAGAAGTACCAAAAGCAGTTCTATAAATGTTGCTTGTTATAATTATTATTAGAGATTTACTTCAGTTGATATTGTATCTTTCAATTTAGACAAAAGCAAAACTAAGCAAAGAACAAATAATTCGGTCAGTATTTTTGAAAACGGGATACTCATCATAGTGACCATTCAAGTTAAAAACAAAATAATTCAGGCTGATTCTGCCGCAATTACTTCACATCGCCGGATGCATCTTTGAATATCTCATTGCAATCGTTACGGTTTGTCAGATTATAAAATGTAATATGTAGGTGTGCATGTAATGTTGTTGAAACTATTGTGAACAAAGTGTTAGACAGGATCAACTATTGTAAAAAGCGTTATTAAGTAAAAAAAATAAGAATACATTAGCAACATTTATATTTTGAAGGCATTTTTAATCAAGGAGAGTTTTAATTAGTTTTGGAGTTAGCTTTTGAAGCGGTAAAGTGTCACGAAAAGCATTGCATTGGCATTAACATTACTTTATTCAAACTTTAAAAAAAGTAGATACTGAACATTTTTAAACCAAGTTAGTGAAAATATCACCATATTAAATGAAAGTACACGTGTCGATATACGCATTAAATTAAACAAAACTATTTTATACAATTACTTGTAACATTTTCTATTATTTAGAATTAATGAAAATAATGGTCATTGTAAATGATATTTATCATGTTTTTTTTAATGATAACTAATCCTTATCATTCGACCTGCTTCATATCATTACAAAATCAATTTGGCTGTTCTTGAAAATAATGAAATTGATAAATATGTTAATTCCTATATGTTGCTAAAAGTTTGGTCACCCTATTCGACTTAGACACAATGTCACTATTTCATTGGAGCCGCGGTTTCTTATCAGTACACATTCAAGTTGTACTTGCCATGAGAATACCGTACTTGTATTTTAGAGGTCAGTGGACAATAACAATTAGAACTGTATATAGATAGAACAAAAACGAATAAAAGAATCAATAAATCACATAGGTAATGTATAAGAAACGTAGTGCAGCACAAAGTTCGATTCTTTTCTTACAAAGCATATAAAGGATTATTTTTATAAAGGGGACTCTAAAGGTGCTTTCAGACTACGCTATAATATAATAGTATATAGCCCATAGCAAAACAATATCGCGCACCATACATCGTTATGGACACGTTCACACTGTACTGTACTATTATATCATTGGCTTCGTATACGCTATAAAATTGTCCGATGCGCTGAGTTCATGCTGTGCTATATCACGCGCCGCCCTCTTCCTCCTCCCTCACCCACGGCCGTCCCGCAAACGAAACGAACGACAACAAGTCTGGACACGATCCTGTGCCTGCGACGGATTTTTCGCTGGCGCCAAATGCTTGCGATAATATCGCGTAATGTGAACGCCAAGCTATATAGTATAGCATTAGGTCCTCTTTGCTATACTATATGGCACTATATTATAGCGTAGTCTGAAAGCACCTATAGGTGACGAAATACTTTTTTGTTTACCAACCTTGATTCAATCGAATAAAAAAGCGGCCTGTGGGTGTGGATCTTTATACTTATGAATTTATGCCAACTATATCCGCTATCAAAAACTATAGGTAATACTAATCTTGTAGTCAATGTAAGCGAAAGCGACGGAGATATATTTTTTGATAGCGCGATTAGTTTGCGTGTAATCATATTAGATGGGCAGCTGGGATAGTTTTTTTTTTAAATCTAATTTTAAGGGTTTTTTTTGCCTATTTAGTGTCAATCTTATTTGTCAACAACATATAGGTACGAAACGGGGCAAATTCTCCATTTAATTTTCAGCTTAAGTCCAAAAAAGAAAAAACTTCAACAGAGTACCAAAAAAGTTGTGCGCAAATGTGCTATGTATTTTAATGCCAAAGCAGATTTTATTGATTAAAAAAATATAGATATAAAAGTAAAAATCCATCATAAGTTGCTCTATGGTACGATTGTTCGATGGTCATAACATTACTTACCAATTTACTTCCCTCTTCCAGCTCTTTCTTTTCTATGTTTGCTATCACTCTATCTTTTTACTTTTCTTTCTCTTTCTATGCTATTACTCTAGGGCGAGGAGTATCTCTGGTTCCGACCCCCAGTTGTAATAACACTACTACAACCAACGCTTAAAAAATTTCAAAACTTACACTAATCGATTTAATTGCCCTAAATTTAACAAATAAGAAATAAAAAGAATTACTTACCTCATGTTTACGTTCGTGAATTAGTAATAAATAAAACAAACAACACTATTTATAATAATTTGTTTTAATTTTCATAACGAACTATGTAACTTAACTTCACAGTAACAAAATTAAATTTCAGCAAGATAGCTTTTATATTAGTTTGCCACAAGCGCCATTTCAAATACTTATGTAGTCATTTTAATAGTTAGTTGAACTATGAAAGAACATTTTAAAAATAATAAAAAATAACTATTTCGATTTGTTTTCGAGGTAACGCGTGTCAAATACCATCAGAGTAATTTTCCAACAAGTCTACGTTTATCTGAGAAGCTTTTTAATTTTTTTAACATTTTTGTTATAAATCTCTTATTACGTATGGGCTTTCCGAAACTCATGCGCATACATGACTGTCCTTATCAAGCTAAGTACATATATATGTATTTTTATTTTACGTGGGACAGAGAAATAGCTAAATAAAAAAAAATATTCAACTGAAATTATTAAAAAAAAAACCTGTTTTCCTTTGCCTAAGCATTGCTTATAAAGTCGGGCGCATATTGTAAGAATCATAGTGCGTTCACATACTGGCACGGAGAGTGAAGCATATTTTGATGTTATTAAAAATTAAGTGTTCAAATTTACTTATACATTTTATGACTTATGTGAGGGATGCTCAAGATCATCAGCGGACGGATCTACATCCACCCTAATGAACTTTGTCTGAAGCATTAACCGATTCGTTGCTACATACAATTACAGGAACGAAGACTACGAGCTTGATTTACGTGAAAAATGAAGAGTTTTATTCTGGGTTGATTTCCCTAAAACATGATTTGAAGGAGTTATCATCGATTTAAAAATGACACGGTTTCAGGGGCTAATGCCACACGCAAAAAAAAGTGATGGGACGACAGGCGTGTCATCAGCAACGAATCGGTTAATAGAACTCAAAAATAACCATTCAAAAATAGATTAAATAACAAATCAAAAGAAACAAGCGAGGACGTCTTTTATTAAAAAAATAAAGTTTAGGTCAAAGAGATTATTAATAAAAAAAATTTTAGGTCAAAGAGATTATTAATAAAAAGAAAGAACAAAAAAAAGTAACAGAAAAAATTAATCTATGGCAAACAATAATTTCGATTCCATTGTCAATACAGTAATGATATTGCGATGTCAATCAATTATCAAATTGATACAAAATATAAAATTATCACAATAAACATTGAAATATCTATATCTAAAATTATTATAAAAATTGAATAAATTTGGAAGTTTTGGATAGATTTAACATGTCGCTGGCATAATTTCATTATTAATATAAGTATAACAGACAGATTACAACATTTTTATTCAAGAAAATATTTTATTGTCCATTCTTTAATGACACTAATCAATAAAAATAAGGAATAATTTGTGAAACTTTTTTTTTCATATATAATAACCCGTTAACCATCACAAAGGAAAAAGAAACATACTTATTACATTATTTTATAACAATAAAATTATTTTTAATCTATGCTTCTTATAAAATAATGGCGCACATGGCGCCCAAAAGAAAACAAATCAATGTAAATGATTACAAACAAAAATATTTTTCATCTATATACAAATACCTACCACTTTTCTAGCAACAACATCGACAATAGAATAGCCTAACGTACTATCTTACAATAGACGATGCGAATTGAAATTTCGACCTAAAAGCGAACATTTAGAGTTTATTATACAAAACAAGTACAATAGTGAGTTGCGATATTAGTATCTCATCGTGTATGACGGGTTTTTTGGCATTTAGGTTTGTCTTTATTACAACTATGAACTAACAATCCACTAATGCAAAAACTATTTCGTTTTTAACCTTTCCGCTACAAGTTAAAGAGCTTTATAACGTGAATCGAATTATACAGATGATTAATAAACCCAATCATAAAGACGAAACTTAGATTTTTGTGTTTGATTACTATCGCATATAACTGAACCCGGTCATAAAATAAAAAATATAAAACTAGCAATTTTTTTATAATATTGCTTAGATTTAATGATTCAGTATGATTGAACGGATATAAGCATTATTAGAGCACAACTTAAAAAAAATAAAACAGTTATTAAAAGTTGTCATTTTCACCGACTGTTGATATATTGTATAATAATAAAAACGAATAAATTCTTATTAAAAGTCCTACCTAAGAAATCTCATTTATGATGTCTTCCCAAAATATTCCAGCACGTGGATATTATTCACTACTATACTTTGTCCAATGTAGGATGATACTTTTGACAGGTGTCACTTCCTTATTGCTACGTACTAAGGTTGCGTTTGTTTCCTTATGTTTGGCTTGACATTGCAATAGCAACTTTATACCCTCTATATAGGTGTCAACTGTCAAAAGTATCATCCTACATTGGACAAAGTATACGAGGTGTTGCTACGTGCGTTATATTATTTCACACATAATACTTCCTTGATGAAATAAAATAAAAGTTTCAGATCAATTGATCGGGTTTGGATTACTAGTTTTTCCGATGCCATCATTTAAAACTTTTTTTTATCTATATGGTACCTCTCAAACACTTACGTTTCCTTAAAATCTAATTGCTATAATACCAATTTTATCCAATTAATAACGAACACGCCATATCGTATAATCAGTAACAATACCATAGGTATTGTGCATCTGATATTAACAATGCGATACTGTAAGCCAATTTCGAGAACTGGTTCTCAAACAATGAGTTCAAGAGTATAAATTAATCAGTGTCAATATATGTATAATAAATGGATTCGTTTAGTATTTATTGGTTTAAAAATTTTAAAGGAAAGTGCAGACAGATATTTCACGAATGCTCATGAAGCTTTAAAAATAAAAAATACAATAGACTTAGACCGAGAGAACAGATGTTTTTTTAAATACTGAAAATTTTAACATGGATCACGTGACCGTGTCTTACCCTCTAATTATTAATATTGTATGCACAGTTGGCCCTCAGATTAGACGGCAATGCAATACACCTTTATAGGCAGTACAAAATGACATTATGACGTCATAAACCATCAAAATAGTGAAAACTATTTAGGCGGTAGACCCCTGCAATTATGTTATTGTTCTTTATGAACAGACTAATAAACTTAATTTTACAATGTTACAATCCTCTCTGCTCTGACGGCATAGTCTAGTTTAGTTCGGCACTAAAACAGAATTTGCCACTCTGTTACTTAGTTAGAAGTTATATTATACCACACCCCCAAAGTTGTGTGGGCCAATCACAGTTTATCTGTTCGGAATCTGTTAAATGACTTCCGCAGTTTAGGAAGGTGACATAACGGTAATTTCCCTGGTTGTATATACTCATTTTTTAAGTTTCTTGTGAAAATCGACGAAGCTCCTGTTACATTTATATTTCAAAGAGTTAAATCTCATTTCACGAATCAGACTTACAGTTAATTAATTACCAAGTAATTGACAAGAAAGCGCATTTATAATAATAACAGTAAAAAAAAAACGAAAAAGCACTATAACATAAGTCACAAATTATTTTGTGATAAAATTAGCGCCCTCTGTTATCTCAAAGTAAACTAATAACATAGAATTAGTACTATAATTGTACATTATGATTGAATACACAATACTATCACATTCAATATCTTTATGCTAATACTTTACACAATATACCGCAATAATTTTCTGATAAAACAAAATGTAAAAAGGTAAATTGGAATTAGTACATTTGAATGTTTAAAAAATATACATTAATATACAATACAATTCTTTGCGAATTTCATATTTATATTTGTGACAGTGTAAGATTTGTTTACACAACAAAAAAGGATGTAAAAATAAACAGGCAAGGTTATATAACTTATTTCTTTTCATTAAATTCATAAGTATATTTGGGTAACATGAATAGCTATTCTAAGCTTATGTTCTGTTTATTTTTAAGAGTTAACGTGTTTAATGTTGTAAACTTTCATGTTTAACTAACAATGATATCACCAGCACTAGATTTTTACTATGGTAAAATTTCCGTTTTGCATAATACACGGTTAAGAATTTTTTCGATTATTTTATCTCATTTTGAGAAGTAAATTAGTTTTTTAACAGAAGCGGCAGTTATACTGTCGCTTTTGTTAAATAATTTATAAGTTAGTATAACCCATAACACTGTTAAAATATGTAACGTTACGGTCTTATTGCTATGAGCTGTTAAGGCAATGTAAAAGCAGGGGTCCAACGCATGAACTTACACAATGTTTACTGCGCAAACGCTTCGTGCTATATGGTGAGTATAATCTTCAAAAAAATGCATCACAACTATTATACTTATTCGTTCTATGAGATTGTGTTTGAGTCAACTCAAAGTCCATTTGACAATCTGTCTAAAATTAGTACAAAAATATATTGACTAAAAAAGGCGAAGAACAGAAATGGATTAAAGTTATTAAAATAAATATGAAGAAATGGATAATACTAATATCAATTTAAAAGGATCGAGCAAGATGCGTGATTCATGACAAATTGGTATGGGAGCACAACCATCCTGTATGGTTAAATTAATATACGAATAGATACGCGATCAAAATTATCGAAACAACGCTGGTATGCAAATAGATGAAAACACTTTGTTTAGTATGTTAAAATGATTGAATTTAAAACGTTATTCGCTGTCCCAATATTTTTATCACTTTGGTTGTATTTGATCATTTAAAGTTGGTCTATGCGCAAGTATACATACTGATTTAACTTAAAAGACTGCATTTGCACAGCGTTAGTAGCTCATAGTAAGACCCTTGTATCTTAAAAAAATATATGAATTAATAATATAATCATTGATGGTATTTTGAGTTGTTAAAATTAGAATAAATTCTATAGGTTAATTAAACCTTTCGATGGTTGGTAGCATTATTTACCGATTACTATTTAATATTACACCACAAAATACAAAAAAGGTTAGTAAGAAAAAAAATAATTAATTCACAATAAAAAATAGAAGACAAACTTACATTCTCTTTCTTTTTGTAATGGAACAATGTCACAGCCACAATACTGTAAAACTGTATACGTTCAATATCGAGAAAATTATAGTAATCGAAAAAATTAATGTTACTTACATACTAAGTTAATTTTTCTTTTCTAAGCAACGATTAAGTAGTAAAATCTTTTAACTGTATATAATTCAATAGACTTTTATTTAATATAGGACACTAGCAAAGTCAATTTAATGGCTCGAAAAAAAATTACAAAAGTAATTTATTAAAAACGTGGGTTACCACGTGGGTTGTAATGAAAACCGCTACGCTAGTTTTTTAGTGGGAACACATAAAATTAATTACATATCTATGTAAAAAGAGAAATCGTATTCTGCTAGCGCCCTTGTTATATATTTTATTACCTATTACCACAAAATTATCATCTATAATTAGCTGCTCAATGCGCACGTGAGAGAGATTAATAATATAAAATAATTATAGTCAATTGTTTCTCATAAATATTTAAGACCTTCAGGCGATGTATATTTCCATTAAAATCATGATTAGTTGAGTATAATCGTATAAAAAAATAATGTATTATAATGTACTTCTTCAATGGGAGTCTCCAAATCGCGCAGATTTATGGATAAACTGATTACTTCGTAGTTTTATTTGGACTATGAGGGGGCTACACGATGCGTTAACAGTGCCGCTGCGTCATCCTACATACAAATCACTATACCATGTCACACGACGCGTTATTTCGCCGTGCGGCGTCGCACCGCAACGCGCAACACTGTTCACGGCGGTGCGGTGCGGCGCCGCATTACCCGTATTGCACCCTATACGTCGAATTCATTACGATCCGGTGCCGCACCGCATCGTGTGGCCTCGCACTATGTGGAATCAATGCCAAATGTGGTATGAAGTGTTAGTCTTTTTTGTATAACGATTCTGAGGTGTACCCATCAATTAACATTTACCATATTGAAAATATGTAATTAAGAAATAAATAAGATATTTTGCACCAAACTTTTTTAACAACAGTTTCTAATCAAAACGTCTTAATTAGGTAAATTGTAAGTAACTTTTGTCGTTGCCGGTACCGGTAGTTATTGTTCCTGTACCCTTGGTTAAAAACAATGTTGATTTTAAGGACTATAATAATAAGCACAGAGATTTATTACACCGCCTTAAAGTCTTCAAACAATTTTAATATCGACCCTTAGTCACATTTCATTCTAAATCATAATTCATAACTCGATGTTACAAAATTATATACAAAACATACCGTAAAAGTAACCCAAATAAGAAATTCATACACATTATTATGTCTTTTATAAAAAAAATGAAAGTAGTTAATTTACAAATAATACCTGAATTATAGAAAACTCATGTAATACTACATCTCTCTCGAATCAAGGCTTTTTCAAATAATTAGCCCTCTTACTAGCAAACACTTTACTAACAAAGGGTAACTTCACACTGGCGAGTATGCTGTTCGCGTCCTCAGCCGATATTTAAACAATACATACGCGCATCCTGCAAACTATTCACGAACATGAGATTCGCCAATGTGAACAGCCCTTTATATATGTTAAATTACTGTCACTTACGTCTTGTCAGACAGATTAATATTGAAAGGCTATTTAAATATAAATTTTTAATACATCTAATGTCGACAGTTTAATGAAATTAATTTTTAGACCAAATAATTAAAATAACATAAACGGTAAGAATTATACACAAATACTGATATCGCAGAAATTTTTTCTGGACAAATCTCACTCTGTTCTATCTTTCTTTTCAAATAAATGGACCTCTGCATGCATGAATCAGCATAAGACGAGTAATTAAACTCTCAATTTACTTGAAAAAATATATTTAGTTTTATTTAAAAAAAATCTCTTATAAGGCGATGGCAAAGTGTATTCTTTTCATTTTTTTTTCCTTCGACGCACGCACATACGAATAATTGTAATGTTTCGTGCTTATGCACATATGTTAGGAAACAAATTAAAGAAATTCATATAAATTCAGTCCATACAGCATTTGAAAATGCTGTGAAAATATCTCAGATATTACTGTCGACACTAGATGCCCTATTGCTGCCTTCACGCGGAGTTTAACGATATAGAAGATTATTGACGATGAAGGCGATTCGTAAAGCTCTAATAAGCGGGAAGCCAGTACACAACCACTAGCAGAGCACCTCGCACTGCGGGATACGCTGGAAAGAATAGATAATGTTTTTATTTTAACATATACAAAACTTATACCAACACCAGACCAAAGCGAACTATCAGGGACCAAATAAAAGATGTTTTGAAAAAAGGCCAGGTCAAAAGTACTATCGAGGTGTCTCGTGCCTTACCACTTTGTAGAAATATTCGTTTGAATTGATCGCATCGGACACGCCCAAACGACCCATACCTATCCCTAATTAGCTTCGTATTTTAATACGATTTATACTACGGCCAATCATAAACAACTAGTTTTAAAGTCGCCCTTGATGCCAGTACTGTCAACTGTCAATCTGCTTAAGCTTAAACTTCTAAATGCTCTAACTTGCTTGTTTGCGCACACGCGCCATTGTTGAATGAATGGAGCGGGGCGTGACCTGAAGCGATAGGCATCGTGCAGTGTGCAAGCGACTTTCGATTTAGGACTGATAAGGCGCCAGAGGCTTCGATAGTACACTAAACCGATGAGCTTGTCTGGTCTGATAAGAGTTGTTCAGCAGTCGGCTGATGTGATGAATGCCTACAAGGGGATAAGAGAGCTGAGTGTAATTTAACAAATATGCAATCACTCATGTTATAATTTGCCTTTGTAATAAAGTGTTTATACTCACGGGCGGAGCGGGGCGTGGTCACCAGATGCGTGGGGCTGCGTGCGTGGGGAAGTTGGCCTCACGCGCCTTCCAGTACTCGCCTGTGAACACCCACGTCTCTTCGCCGTCCTCTATGCTTTTACTGTCAGATCAACAGTTTTAATCAATTCAATCATTCACAATCGATAACATAAGATGCCCCACCCCTTTGGGACCTGATTAATGTAGACTCGCTCGATGATACTTGGTCTGCACGAATTTTTATGGCACAGCATAATTGATTTGAATAGTATTATGAATAAATTATGGATTTACATGCAGAATAATGTTTTGCCCTATATTTTTTTCACAAAACTAAGAGAGGCGTGTCAGAATCCTGTTATTGTTATGTCGTGACGTTTCTCTGACTGAGACTAAGAAAACAAACACGTGATTCTAAACGCCTAATGATTTGCAAATAAATAAAACTAAACACAAAAAATAATTTGTGAAACTTAATTTTTACTATACTTTAAAATGAGTCAATCAATCCAATCCCTATTATTGACTGGTTTAAGAATATAATAATTTACCATTTTGAACCAGTTTTATTTTAATTTAAATAAAGCAATACTAACTGCTGGGTCACAAGCCTTATCGATGTATGAAAAGCCGTAGGGAGAATGGGCCATATTTCCATCACCACGCGGGTCCAGAGCGGATTGGTGAGATACATTATAATAATTTCAAAGGTAAATAATGAAACATTCAAGGAAGATGAGGTTAAATATAGATTGGGCTCTCGGAAAATGTTTTTTGGATCTCCATCCCTTGCAAAAGATGCTTAACCTTTATCATCTTATGCAGAACACGGTAGTCTATCGAGCTCCTCGATTTACTTCTATAGGATTTTGTTACGAAACATTTTGGGCAAATTTCTTACGAGATCGGTAATTTCTATGTTCATAAATTTAGTCTACCAAATAGTCTTAGCCAAAGACTGACAACAAAAAATGTCTGTGTAAACATTATTTCCAAAACCTGTGAATGCAACTAAGGAATTCCAAAAGTAAACTAAGAATGCTTGATTGGATTAGGTGAGGAGTCTGAATTAAAAAAAGTAAAAAGCATGTAGACGAGGTTGACGTGGGCAAGTTTCAACCTAACCTCAAGCAGCGTAGGGTGCATTCCGTCTTATCATCGATCTCCATTGCAGCAGAAATCCTATGACCATACAGTAATAATTACAAATAGTTTTCCTATAAAAGAAAATCTCGTGAGAAACCTAATTTATTTGTAAATATCGACGAAACAATAATTTTAATAACAAAGTTTGAACTATACATTCATTCTCTAAATGGAATTTGATGTAGCTCAGTTTTGCCTTCCTACCATTTATTTTTCAATTTTTGGAAGATCACCAGCTACATACATTACAGTAGGTAGTTAACGTAACAATTGAAAGCCGATTACAAGTCTTCACCAATAAAACAGCTTATAAAGTTGATATTAAACACTTAATAGGTAGGATACGCAACATGTAAATACTCAATTGCTTACACCATGTATAAGCCAAATCAACAGCTAACGAAAAGTAAATTAAGCTCACAAAATAGTTTTACAAAAATAACAAATTAAATGCCTATCTGTTAAAAAATATCATTAATCTCTTAACGCGATGCTAGTGTTAAACACATTAAGTGTAGCTATAGTGTTAACTAATTCGGATCTATCCATCTGACAACTGATAAGAAGTAGCTCAAATGAAAACTGGACCTATCGCGCGCGAAAGTTTGTTTATAAAAACGAACAATGAGGCGTGGCAATTGAACGGATTGTGTAGGTATAAACAGTAGATGCAATAAAAGTAAGTAGCAAAGAAAGAAAGAAAAATAGCGCGCGCGGTGTCGCGAGTGAGCGAAGGTTCGCGAACATTGTTCAAGAGTAATGTTGAGTTGACGCGATGAGCGTTCGCGATTGGGTGATCTTAGGTCCCGCGCATATTTAAAGTAGAGCGCAGAATGTAGAGTTGTAATTTGTTTTCGGAATAGATCTAAACGATTTGGAAGTAATCTTCAGAGCGAAATTGAAGAGTGATTTAATAAACTTAAACTATTGAGTAAATATTTTACGCACGCTACTGGGATATTCTGCGACGGTATTGAAGTGTTAATTACTGACAACTTCGGCAAGTCTATTGGACAATTGGAGTAAATTACCCCGGATTAGTTTTGGAACTTTGTTTGAAATGCTTTATAGTGTGTGTAAGTTATTTAAATAATTTAATATGGGAATAAATAAATTATTTTGCACCTCGCACGCTCGGAAAAGTTTAGTTTGTCATTCAATTTCTGCGTGGAAAATTGCGTTTTATCCGCTTGCATGGAAGTGTTTTAAAATTACAACCTTTCGATTCAAAGAAAAACACACAAATCATTAGTTTAAATAGAAGTAACTCGCGGCCAAATCTCAACTTTCCAGCATTGCATAACAAATAACTCATTATTTGACTATCTGACACCCTCAGTTTGTAACAATACATACCGGAACCAGGAGGGCTGGTGATCGGGACAGTCGCGTCGGCGCTCGCGTTGCGCCTGCTCCAGCTCGTGCTTGTACTGTTCAGCTGCTTCTACGTCACCCAGCTCCAACGAGCGCTGGTCAGGTCTACACATTTACAGAACATTGTTCAACGAAGGGGGAAGTGATAACAGACGAGGGTAGGTAGCTTTAAAGACACTCTACATATGAAATTGAATCAAAGGCAAAATACAACGATTGGTTAAACATACATACACTTTGAATTTTATTTTATTGTTTGCATTCACAATGCCACATTTCTATAAGATTTAAAATATGCCTGTTAAAACGACCACATTTCTGAATCTTCTGGTAGGATTTGAACCGACCTTTCGCTATCCGGGTGAGTGCTCTGACCGCCGAGCTACCGAGATAAGAGGGCTTATGGGCTTCCGCGCCTACTTTCCCTACACTTATTTTTTTCGCCTCATTCAATTATACACACTAACAATATACATCTGGCAAAAGATCTGGGGAAAGTAATACCGATTGTTTTAAGAATAATGACACCAATGCATGCAAATATATGCGTAAATATTGGGTTGGGGAATAAGTTCGTTCGGTTTTTTCAAAGTGCTTTCTTTCAACAAAAACCAATAATTATAACAATAAATTGATCAATAATGTATTCGCCGTTACTGTTTACAACCTCCTCCCACCTCTCGACTAATTTGTTGATGCCGTTCCGCCAAAAATCGTCCGGTCTGGTGTCGAAGAAGTTGATGAGCCAGTTTTTGAGGTCCTCTTCGCCGTCGAAGATAACACCCCTCATTTGATTCGACAAGGAATGGAAAAGCTGATAATCTGTTGGCGCAAGGTTCGGAAAGTACGGTGGATGCTGAAGAACCTCCCATTCGAGTTCTTGGAGTGCGGTTTTGACGACTTGTGCAACATGGGGTCTGGCGTTGTCGTGGAGCAAGATGACTTGGCCTTGTCGGTCAGGTCTTTTCAGTCGCATAGCCTCATTTACACGGCGTAGAGCTCCTTGTTGACTGTTGCGTTCCGTTCAAGCATTTCCCCGTGTATCGCACCTCAAGGCGATGAAGACATCGAATTCTGCAGGTCGTCCACTGCGAGGCATGTCTTCGAGATCAAAGTCACCATTTTTGAACTTTGCAAATCATTTCTGTGCTGCGCGCTCACCTATGACACCTTCTCCATACACGTTGCATATGTCACGAGCGGCTTCAGCTGCTTTTTGACCCCGATGAAAAGCGAAGAAACGTAGATGTCGAAAATGCTGATTTTTGTCACCTGGGTATTCCATTTCGAAGCCCAGAAAATAGGAAAAACTAAAAATATTCGAAAAACAAATAACACAGTTCTGTAGAGCAGAAAAGGCACTGTCTAATGAATACAAACACTTTGCTCAACAACAAACAAATACTTTAAATAATCCTCTTCGAAAAAAACCGAACGAACTTATTCCCCAACCTAATACATAAGTGACATTTGCAATAACGTGTATTTGCTAACTCGTATTAGCATTAAATTTTGTGTTGTGTCCAAATTCCGTACTGCACTCCTACCGTGCCGCCGCGTTCCTCAACGTTCCACATTAACTGAGATTGGATTGTAAGTTCTTAAATTAAACGTTACCATCACGTTTGTGTTAATAGTTGAACGATAGGCCTTAAGGCTATAAAAATAAGGTCTCAACTTAAACGCAATATTTTTATCTTTTATATATTTTTTGCATTTTTATTAATTAATGTATTTTTCTATTGATATAATTCATCTTAAACGCAATAGTAACATTTCCTTATTTCACAACTTACACTTGGCCCTCTGGTGTTGTGTTCCGCGCACGATATTCTTAGCTGCCATTGAGCTTGCATTGGATTATACTGTAAAGCTGCTTCTGACTCTAAGAGATTATATATACACCTCACCTGAACCGAGTATCCGTGTGAGGCAGCATCGTTTGCATTCCTGGCTCCATTTCATTCAGTTCCATCGCGAATCGAGTGAAGCCATAGTAAAGTTCGTGTTCTGGTGGCATCGCACCTGTTCACATTCAAAAATCACGATCAATTTATATTTCGATCACAAAAATGTCTAAGCTCATTCTTTCTCGAGAAGTAATCTAATGAGATTACTCTATGCTTTTAGGGACTTATTTATAGTCCTTCGAGCTGGATCAACGTAAAATGCTGAGTGGACTGCATAAACTTCGATGTATCGATAATCGTGTCCGTGCAATGATGATGGCAGTACCTGGACGCCACAGGCAGCGAGCAGCGGGTGGTTCGCCAGCGTAAAGAGCCTCAGACCAGCGACCCTGCAACCGCAGTCTTCCACCACCACAGATCACTCCTCTCACTTCGTGCCGGCTGCTACTCCATGAACTCGCCTGTAGTGAAATTCATTTGCTTAATTTTATGTTTATCATTTATTTTTTTGTTAATATTTTAGTAATACACTTTAGATTTGGTACCAACTTTACACGAACAGATATCGTTACAAGTTTCGATTGCAGCTGGTGAGATGTTGAAAATGTTTAGTTATAACATTCTAGCAGTTAAATGCTTACTTTGCTAATAAGAAAAAATATAATACTAATTAGTAATCATTAGTATTATATTTTTTACCTCTTTTTAACAAATACTTAATTTTAACTGTCAAAACATAGTTAATTTTTTTTGAGAGGGCTCACCTTAATGAAGTTCAGTTTGCATGTAATATCGGTACCGTGGCAAATGATGTGCATATCTCCGTATTGATCCACCCAGCGCTGCCCGCCAAACAAGTTGTGGACGCAAGTTGTTACCTGAAGGACAATAATTAAATTTTTAATAAAGTGTCTGGAACAAATAAACACGACTCTATTCAGTGAACCAATTTTATTTTACTTTAATAATAATTAACATTAACTTTCAGCTTTTTATATCTTAAGTATTATCTAGGAAATCCATTTTTTCTTAGGACCTAGGCGGGATTTGAATCTACAACCTCTCGCTATTTGAGCAAGTGTTATTTCAATTGCGCTACCGAGACCTTTAAATAACATAAAATAACAATTATATAGCTGCTTTTGTTTAATCCATTGTTCGATACTTGTAAAAGTATTGCATTTAATATTGTAGATAGCATTTACAATCATTTGTGATGTTAGCACTATGAGTTCACGTGCTTGGATGTGTCTTGTAACTAACTTCACAGCTAAGCAAATATACGGCGCGTATATTGACAGAAAATCCTTACACGATTTTTATCTTATACATTTGCGAAATGTTGACGTTATTCGGTTGGTTGTATGCACTTAGATATTGGTTTGCTGTTTTTGGATAACGAAGGAAAGAATATCACATATTCCTTTATCTTAGCTGAGTGTACATTTACCTTATTCCAGCTGTAGTGGTCTCCGGTAGAAGCCAGCCTCACGTGTACTCTTCCCGCGGGTTGGAACTCCATGGACTTTCCCCAGAACTTGGTTTTGATTCGGGCTTCTTGCCAGAAACACCAGCGACTTGACTCCGCGTGACACGCCGATATCGGTGGGTGGTGTGATACCTGCATGATATTTATTTATAAAATCTTAAGAACAGAAAAGTTTAATAACTGTCCATACAGTGAGTTAGAAATGTAACAATTTGAAGTTTTCTTTTACTTTATATATTTGTTTTACAAATAGAATATGAAAATGCATTTGTTTAAACTAAACTCCAAAACGTCATCAGCGCATACGCTTCGAACACGTCATGGATACGACGAATTCTACCATAATATATATCAACGATCACAAATTCTCCGGTCTCCAACATCACTACCGGAAGCTTGCAGAAACTTGAAAAGGCTACTCGCCTTCTTGGATGGGCTGGGATGGCTGGATTAAAAGAAAACCTAATCACGTACAATGGCCCAATCAAGAGGCTAAGTGCGAAATATGTTCCGTAAAACTAAACTACATGTGTTTAGCTATCAAGTTATAACTTCGGTTACGTTTTTTATTGTCGTATCACATCATTGTCTATGATGAATATAAACAGATATTGTTTTATAAATAGGGCGCAAAAATTTAAAAATTGGTTTTATTTTGCAAACAACAAACGCATTATATTAATATTTATTACATATACAGCCTAGCCAAGAGTAAGCGCTGTAAGGCTTGTTTTATGGATACTAAGGTAACGGATAAATACACAAATTTCATACAGGTATATATAATATTTATAGAAATATATATAAATACCCACGACTTAATAACAAATGATAGTATTCATAACACATCTGCCCTTTCTGGGAGTCGAACCCAGGACCGTTGTTGCGAAAGGCAGGATCGCTACCGTCGCGTAGCGCGTCAAAACGTAGTATAATGATAACCTATCGTGGAAATACAATATAATATTTTTATTCATACCTGTTCAGCGATGAACCTGAATCCTTTGTCATCTCTGACACATTCATAAGTCTCAGCGAGTAAAGGATTGAAGGGTTTGCTAGCGGCTCTATGCGCGGACGATGCATAGGCGCTCACAGCGAATGCGGCAATCAGAGCCATTCGTTCTACGGCGTTCTTGCATTCTGCCGCCGCATCCAGAAGTTCAGAGTACTCTAGCTCTTCGCATAACCTCTGTTGAATAACAATAAATGATTATATGAATAAAATGTTATTTCTAAAATAGAGACATTTTTATCATTAACCAAAACCTGATTAATATTATGTTTAAATATACAGTTAACAAAAAATATGGCTACATCTAGTTTATAAATATTTACTTAATTAAATTTTTCATTAACGATAAATCGATAGTCGATCAGTCGATTCACTTGATGGAATAATTACGTCATAATTCAGTAAAGGCTAGGAAAATTTTAAAATCTATTTAATTTTGACAGCTGATTAAAAGTAATTCAATTAGTGAAGCTGTCCACAGCCCTATTTTACTTCTTCACGAATTGTGAATTATACCATTCACATAATATGCTGTTCTCTTACTATGTAATACATTAAACAAATCATTTTTCTTTTTTTTACATTACTTGCAGATGAAAGGCGTTCATTCTCCCTGATCTTCCCAATGGTTTGAGTAAGCGATTTTGAACTGATAAGCGGAAGAGCGACAAATACCTTTTCTATCGTCTTTTAGAAGACCATAGTCCAGATAAATGGAAGCCTAGACTAGCGGTCAAGGCCAATACTAACCTGCAGCATATTAAGCGGCTCGTTGATGGTGACCGGCATGGATATTTGACTGAGGTCCTTTCCTATATTCTTGTAAAGCAGGTTCCATAGACTGGGCCCGCCTGGCGTTGGTCGTGGACTGGGTAAGCAAGTACGACGAGTCCAACACGCGCCCTGTCTGGGTTCCACGCCGTTCTGATTTAGACGTAATGTCACCTGCTCCGCAGATAGCACTGCAATTAGATATTATATATTTTTTATTTACACAATACTCAATATTTTCTTGAAATCCAAATGTATAATGTTCCTTTTAAAAAAATTGCTTTTTAATTGTTTTTTTTAAATACATGTTTTTACGGAATAATTGGAGATTATAAACCGCGCACAAAGGAGTTGTAAGTGAACTTTGCGTGATTTTTTTGAGGGCTGGCAGTAGAAAAAATATCGTATATCTACTGGTAACACAATCTTATATTTCAAAGATAAAAAAATAAATCTGGTCATTTCCTAAAGTAATTAATACTGCCGAACCGGCAGTTCTAACAGGCGTAAAATTTTTTTTTTTTTTTACACGTGGGACTGGAAAGTTTTCCCTTAGCGAGAAGAGCGTGGTTCGACTATAAATGGACGTACCCTGTCTACCTTGGGGTCCTCAGACCAGAGAAAACTCAAGTTTTTAGGCATCTGTAAGAACATTCCAGACACGTGACCTATGACTTGACTTCATTTTTAATTAAATTATTGACTATAGTTAGTGTACGTATATAGCTGTTTTTATTAACTATTAGTCAAAATAGGAATACTGCCATTCGTGCTAAGGATCCGTCCGCCAAGCGTAAGGTTTGTAACTTAAACTGTACTCACTTGCACCGTCAGAGTTGTCGGAGCTCGCTGAACCTTCCTCACTGCTAAGCGAGCCTGCTTCGGAAGACGAGTCACCATCCAATTCTATCACACCTGCCTATATAAAAAATAAATAGAAACTGTGTAAAGTGCTACATTACAATCCAAAGTAATTTTAATATAATTAAAAAAATATTTTTTTAAATGTTTTTCCTTTAAAGCAGACAGGGATGCTGTTTGGTTCAGTAAAAGAGAGCTTTTGCATGAAGTCAAAGACCAACCTTAGATGATGAAAAATCAGGTGAGGCCTTCTATTATCTTGGCAATTTCTGTTTGGCCCTTAAGGACTATGATGAATTAGTGTAACAAAAATACATAAAGAAAACAAGGAGTAAAAAAATTATAACTCCTGTGTCCTCACCTCATCTCCAGCTATGCTCTCTGCCGGTTTGAGGTCTTCGTCGTGTTCTTCTGCATCAAAAAACTCTGATGCGGAGACACACGACGAACTGTAGCTAAGAGACTGCTGGAATTGGCGGTTCACTTGCTGCTATGGACAATTATAAAATGATATTATCCGATTATTATGTTATTTATGTATATTAAACCTCAGAATTATGTAACAGGCAGAGTCTAAGTTTTCTACACTCGCAGCTAACATCATCTCGCGCCGTAATTAGTTCAAATCTTTATTAAACATTACAAGATAAGAGTACAATATGTTATAGAATTTAATGATTTTCTAACTGGTATCATCGTACGATGCCAACGATTTTCCATTAATATATTACTGCTAGTTTTTTTACTTGTTAATTATTAAAAATAATAAGATAATTCATTAAAAATCACTAATCTCGAAATAAGGGCGTTGAGCGTTAAGTCAATTGAGCTTCTTTGCGTCAGCCGACAAAATGGTTACATACGTAAAAATACTAAAGATAAATTAACCATAAAGTATTTTAAAATCACTTTTGATATAAGACCTCAAAGACCAACCGATAATCAGTTAGTGCATTCTATGAGGCATAAAATTTAATTTTAATAGAAAATAATCCTTTGTATACTGTGTCTGTTTAACCGTAATATATATGTGTGTAATTTATACCAATTTATCTTGGCACCAGAATTATATAATATTGCGGAATTGGTTGCTCTACAAATTAAATGCTTTAAATGGATTTAAGAAATTTGTGCATGAACATATTCGGTGACATGCATAGCTCTATCTGTCTTTCTGGTTAATATTAGTTATGAATAAAAGACTTTTGGAGTGCCATTTCTTTGATCGGAGTTTTCAAAAGCATGCCTGTTTGCGATATTAAGTTTATTGGTCTTAAAGCGACTTAATGTTATATTTACTAATATTTATTCTGATATATATTTACTATATTTACTTACAGGATCTGAATTTTGCCCCATAGAAGATATCTCCGCAAGATCAGATGCGTCGTGGATGCGCGAAAGCCGGGAGCGCAGCTCTGTATTTAACACTTCACCATTCATTAATGACATAATACATGCCGCTCGGTCGGTGTGCGGGACGGGGATTCGATTCCCGGGGCAGGGGAGGTCGAGCGTGTGGTCTAGAGGAAGGGGAAAGGGGAGTTTTGAAAGACATCGTTGTCAATCAAAATCATAGTTCATCAAACTTTGTGATCGCTCTGAATGTAGACGCGAATTCCGATTTACGCACAGTACTGACAGATGAACAATATATAGGCACGAATCTTGTGTTCGAATCTATGTCTTTAATTATCAGTTCTATGCAACTCACCGCAGCTTTATTCAGAGCGGTCATCAAGTTTGGCGCGAGTTGTACATGCAAGGACTTGTAGGGTATGCACTAAACTAAGCAATGCCGACAAAGCTGTTGTTGTTATGTCCGAATGGAGTTATCGCTTGGAGCGGCCAATAGAAAATTGCACCTTCTATGATACTAAATAGTGATCGCGGAGAGTTGATAAATATTATGGTAACGTCTCGGAATATTCATTGTACTACTTGTACAAAAATACGTAAAAATAAAAAAGCTTACCACCTATCATTGCGATATAAATCCAATGTTCACCCAGTTCAAGATCACGTTGCACCCAAAAATACAACCTTTAGATTACAGTAGTGATTATTAGAGGCCATGCAAAATATAGATTCTGAAACCTAGAAAAATGCCTTGACCATACAATAAAAGGACAGTATCATTTCTTACAAATTGATGGCAGACGAACGAAGATGGGTAGACGAAGCTATTGAGCGTTTTATAATAAATGTACTAACTTTCTTTGATTCACCAACTCCGAGACCTCGTCATATTGTTTGTCATCTAATAATATACAATATGTTGTATAGAAGGCTATTTATATAGCCACCATGGTACAAGCCCGAGTGAATGATACAGTCACAGTAAATACAGAACAGTAGTTTATCTAAGGCCGCCCGCCGAGTTATTAGCCTACTCTTGCGTTGATCCCCAGGGTTCTCACTTTTACTTTTAGTTAATATTTTCGAACAAGCAGCACTTGATCTAAATTTATGTAATAAAAAGCATATTATGATTGAATATTTGTTTGCGAAATCGTTATTGATGCACCCGAAAACACTACAATATTATTTTCCCCTTTTTGAAGTCATGATACTCGTAATAATTAATATTATGGTAAGTGGCCGGCGAGAGTTGACGATCACGAGCGGTCATGTGACGTACGCGCATGCTCACAGTCGCGCGGCACAGCCCGTACTGCCGCCACCTTATTCCCCCATATATTATGCTAGCGTGTGTGTGAAATCGCGTGCGCGCCGTGTCGGCACGCGGCGCGCACGCACACATTCAAACCGAGAGCGGCACGTTTGTATGAAGATATTTTACTGTTCTTTACTGTGATACAGTTGTAGGGAGAAATGCCATGCAGTTGGAAACACTACAGCCTTTTTAATAATAGTAATCTACAAACAAAAATTTTTTTTTGTTCGATTATTGTTTATTTTATTGAAAAAATAACTAGTGGGCCGCAATTTGTGATATAATAACTTATAACTTTGGGAACCCTGCTATATTTCTTTGTTTATCAACTCTCGGCGAACATACCTTTTACTCGGACAATGCCCAAAACTTATATTTATTATAAATATTTATTAAACCTAATAATTATACTATAGTCTGGTTTTGCTTTTTTCAATGTTCATAATATTAGTAACATTGAAAAAATCCAATTCAGTCCAGCTGCTCTTAAATGAACGTGCAATAAATTGTAGATCTTAAGTTAAATTTGCATTTTGATGAATAATAAATAAAATTATTAACGTAAATTGTAAACTTAAGAATAAATTAAATAAGTATTGTTCATCAAGCAATTAATTAAGTCACCAAGTGAAATAACTGAATTGAGTGTAATTTTGAAAGTGACAACTTAATTTAAAACTTGATAGTCAACTTCATTGTTATTGCTGACTCTTAGTGCATCTCAAGGTGTGATATCCGTAAATACGTAACCAGTCAATGCGTACGAACTTCAATTTGAATCCCATCTAAGATCTGTATAAAATTGAACTATTTTGTTTATTGAAGACCTGCAATTGTTCAAAACAGAATAAAGACAGTAAGTAGGCCATACTGTCAGTGTCAAAAATAATGAGTCTAGTGTCAGAACAGATAATGTCAACTCACCGTTGTTTTGATGTAGAGCCGAGCTGAGATTAGTTCTCAATGCCGCTAACAAGGCGCCCGGTGATGAACCCTCAGTCGCTTCTACTGCCGCACGCAAACGACCTCGTTCTATCACCTGTCAATCCAAGGCGCCTTAAGCTCTATGTAGTAAGGTCAAGAATACAGTGAATGTTCACAGTATTGAAATGTTATAAACTAATGACCATAACAAAGTTTTCAATACACTTGCACATAAAATGGCTCTTATAGTACTATCGCCATTAAGTTCAAAATCGAGTGGCACTACTGTGATGAATAAAAACTATTTTTAAATCTCTAGGCAGCTCTTTTTCTATAACATTTTGTTCTAAACTTTTTGCCATTGAAGTTAATTGTAAATTAACAAAACATTCAGCTCTATAGACCATCCCTTATGTGTGTAGTTGTTTTTCCGTGCACTAACCGAAACTGTTAAGATAAAAAGATGCATTTGAATAAAACAGTTTTTTCACGGTTTATTTGCGCGTGAGGATTAAACATAAATTATGCGAATACATATAAATTATTTTTTTTCATGTGTAATGTGCGCGGAAGTGTATGAACTAAATCAAAAAATGCACGTGAAGTTTTTCTTTAAATGTAAGTCAAAAATTTTGATATATCTCTTTCTTTTTATGTTTGTCAGAATTTTCTATTTACTTACGTGCACTATACTTTGTCCAATGAAGGATGATACTTTTGACAGTTGACACCTATATAGAGGGTATTAAATTGCTATTGCAATGTCAAGCCAAAACATAAGGAAACAAACGCAACCTTAGGACGTAGCAATAAGGAAGTGAAAGTAACATCCTACATTGGACAAAGTATAAATACAACCAATATGCACCGCGCAAATAAGCGTTGACACCGACACAGTGTGCACCTTCACCAATTATTTCACACATGTTTCTCCTTCAGACGGAGCATCATCAGGTGCTGTTAGACCGTGCAATATTGATCTAAGTTCTCAGTTAGTAAGCTACATATATTTTTTTATTAATACAAAAATTTACATCTCTAGTTCTTTCGTGTTTCGGAAGACACAGCAATTGGGTACCAATTCGCACGAGGTCCGCGCGGTGGGGGATGTCAATTCTCCCTACGATGTTTTCATCGATAGGGAATACCCCAGAGTTGAAGAAACTAAAAGACTAATAATGATTGAGTAAATACTCACCAAAGTAGAAACTATACTTTTGAGGCTTGTGACCAGATCTTTAGCTAGTACGGTGAAATCTTCCCTGAGCTGATGGTCTGGCGTAAGACTGGACAGACTGGCAGGACCCGCGCCTCCTAAGGCCTCCGCTCCAGGTAGCGACTGGGGCCTTGCCGCAGCACATGCTGGCAACACAAACTATATATTAATCACTGTAATATCAGTTAAGTTTAAGGTAAATATTCTTATTCATATATCTGTGCTTTTAAAACTAATTGACTAAATACTCTATAGGAATTATTTTATAGCTTTTGGTAGTTCAAGATAGTAATTGATAGAGGCACTTTAAAATTTTCTAATATGTATTAAACCACTAATAGCTTAAAACGGATTTACATATCCTTACCAGTGCCTTATTAAACCCACTACTTGTTCTCTCCCGTTTTCTATAATACAGTACTCCAAAACTAACATAAAAAAATTTAATCCTAGTATAATTTCAATTTCCCGTAGGGTTACATTAAGATACAACTATTGATACATGTAAGTCACTAATATTTAAGCAACCGTTTGTTTTAAGGTATAAATTGCAATATTCTTTAATACCAGCCATTGATGTATCATCGCTCATTTGTTAATTCTCCTCTCCGTACGTCTCGCTTCAAGTAGCTGGATTGTATGGTATATATAAAAATAGTTTATATTGTATACTACTAGATGGCGCTGTAGCGCGTAGAATCACGCTATCGTATTGTTTTTGCGGGAGTACGTAAGGGCAAGTTTAGTTTTGCAATGTTAGGATGGCTAGACAATATGTTAACAAACACACACAAAGTAGTATCAGAATATAATAAGGATATAATCAGGTCTGGCCTGGGTTCGGGTCTGGGTGTTGTGGTACCGTCGTTGTTTCAGAATTCTTAAATACAAGCGCTTAGGTTCTTAATTTGGGTACAGAAATGTGTTGTCTAATATTTTTATATGTACAGATATCAACACAATGGCGTTATAGGATCAAAATAATTGTCGACTAACGATGTGGAGAGATTTTCATGGTCTACATACATATACATATAATAAGGTATAACCGAATCAATGTATAATAAATCTTGGTAGTATCTAAACATAGTCAATAATTATAGTCTGTGCTCACTTTTAGATGCGTCTCGCTTCGCTTATCACTATACTTTGCCAATGTAGGATGATACTTTTGACAGGTGTCACTTATTGCTACGTACTAAGGTTGCGTTTGTTTCCTTATGTTTGACTTGACATTGCAATAGCCACTTTATACCCTCTATATAGGTGTCATCTGTCAAAAGTATCATCCTACATTGGCCAAGTATAGTTGACTTAAAGCAGCGACGACCATTATTCCGAAACAAAATGACAATACACTGACGATTTAAAAAGTATCTCAATTCCACAATATTATCATTATTACTAACATAAAAATGTGACGAATAACTGGTTTACAGTACAAACTCAATGTCTTATGACAGCTACAGTACTAACTGAATAAATGTACTTATAATACAATGAATGACGAAAAAAGGAATACCATGCTTATGATTAAATGTATTTTTTAAAGCTACAAAATGTTTAACGCTTTCAACGCTAAGGTAGCATAAGTACATAAGACGATAAATAATTTCATAAAAAATATCTGAATGTGCCGAAGGAAAGTGTTCACAGAGAGAGAAAAAAAAACAATTGATTAGCTAAGAAATTTCCAAAATTTTAATGTAAGTTAAATGAACGACGTGTATTTAAGCTATTGTGCGTGTTTTAAAGCGAAGTTTTCAATATAATTCAATTAATTTAAATAAAAATTCGCATTTTGATTTTAGAAGTATAACATGACCTGTTACCGCGACACATGTTTCACTGTTGAAGAGAGACGCTATAATAGACCGCGTATAGCGTTATCTCACGTTGACAATCATATTTGCATTGCTAAGAGATTATAGTAAGGCCTTAAGTCCCACAGAATATCACAATTGCAGATGATATTCAGGCACTTATTGAGTGTTTCACTGAACCTACTTATAAAAACAATGCATTATTTGTTTTCCTGCTTTTGTGTAACTGAGTACCTATTCAATTTTATTCAAATTAGTATATTTACTTATTATTATATAATAAATAACTGATTACTACTACACTACTGATTTCCGATTTGTAATGTCAATGTTTAATAACTGTATTGTAATTTGTGTTGATCAAAATAACGTCACTTTGCATAATGTACCGGATGGTTCCTGACATCTGGGTGTATTAGGAAATAAACCAAGTTGCGATTTTTGTAGTTTTCAGAGTATGATTATTTATATTTTGAGAATTTTCGATCATACCAACCTATTATATTTTTGCAATTTTTTTAAGATTTTTGTGATATTGTCCTCATGGGTTGTATTTTTACACATAAAATACCCAGCTTGCTAACATTAATATAAATTTCAAATTTATTATTATCGACAATATTTAATTCACGCACGGTGAGTCGGAGTTAAATTTTAACCTTAAAATTAACAAAAAAAAGTTACTTTGCTTCAGGAGCCGTGATCACGGTCAACCTGTCACAATATAGGTTCAAATATATAAAAAATAAACGCGTCGTTTATCCGGTTATTGCGATCTTATAACAATTTCAAGGCGTTCTAGACTGTCTATAATTATTTACCAAATAGACGGTTTTGTTATGTTTATTTTGGTAATTGAGGAATTCCTTGTCTAATAATCACAAGGGTGAAACCAATGATAAGATTTTCACCTTTGGACAATTGAAGGTAGATTCCGGCTAAAAAGCCTAATAACCACCACTTCTTGAATTGGTTCGGCCGAAAGTTATCAAAATATAAAAATAATATACCTTGAAAAAATCGCGGAAAATAAATGAAGTATTTTCGACAACTCCCAGATGTAGGAAATAAAAAAAATACGTTTTGATCACCTGTATGTGTTCAAAATAAATTATATTTACTTATAATTTATCAAAATTACACCTACTGGCTAACTCTATACAAGGTTATTAAAAAACAAACTTACAATTCCGTTCTTGCTCACATTCCCTTAGTACTTTGAAAATATACTCGAACACCGCTTTTGCCACGAAAAACATGAAGCCACCATTGTCACTGGGCATAGTTATATATTCACAAAATATTTCGAAAACGTATTAAATTGTATTATTTATAACATATACCGTTTGATTTAATACTGGTGAAGAGAAGAGAAGTCCGGATAACTTCAACTATTGTTTCTAAACAAACTGACATTCAATAGTAATTAACATTTGATTGAGACTATCTCTTAAAATTTCTAAAACACTGGTACGCACTTAATTACTGCTTATTTTTTTTTATCACTAATAAATGAATATATTCTACTCTTTCGAATTAAATACATCGAAAAAGGTACAATTCATTAAAGTTAACTGTGTTAACCATTTTATAAGAGTACTGCAACGCCTGTGCAATAATTTATTCATAATCAAGGTAACACAACACTGTTTGCTATGGATAATTGAGCATTGTACTCATTACGTAGAGTTCAGTTTTGTAGAACAATTTAAGTACATAACTGACAAGAGAATTGTAATCTTTTAATACAAAAGAATTGGTTGTATAAAGGATTTTAGCACTTCCTAAGCAGAGGGAGTTATTGCTCAAGACAAGTTTATTTCTAAGAAATAGATAAATACTAAATCTGTAAAACCTTAGTGCGTCTTAGGAGATCGTTATGAGATCATCTGACAGTTTTCAAGAAAGGTGTCAGTGATAAGATAAAAATCAAGATTAGCAAATGCGCAAGCACCAAAGGACACAGAGTACGTTGGTGTACTTACAGAATAAGTTAAAAAGTAAATTTTGTTCCATGCTTATTTAATAGTAGAATCTTTGCATTAGACGAGTGTAGACGACTTTTTTGTAGAGGTAAATAGATTTTTAAGAAAATATTTGTAATAGCTATAGTTGATACTTTTAAATTTATTTAATATTTTTTTTTTACTATATAATATTAAGCAATTATTTTTACTAATAAATAAGAAGGGGCTATACTATACCATTAATATTGACAATAATCAGCGCTTACATTATAAAAAACTAAACCCAAGTCATCTTGTATTGATCTGTTGTTTAATTAATTCACTGATAATATTCCTCCAATAGGATAAAAATAAGGCACTGTGCATTAATAAGGATAGAAACATAGGTTTGTACGCTCGTATGCTTAATATAATTGTCTTACAAAACCACCTATAATCTACAGAAGATTACCATGCACTGTTTATGGTTAACAATATTGAAAATATCATATTAATTATTATAATATATTTGCTTCTAAGTTTAACAGATGACAGATAACTTGATTAAAGCTTTAGGTGGTATAAATCCAAGTACTCGTGCAGTAATACTGCATATACATGTAGTATAATATAGAAGACGTTTTATTTGTAGCTCTTTGGTGTAGCTGTATGTTTATAAGTGCTGGGAAACTATTTGAAAGAATAAATAACATTCAAATGATCAGTTAAAATTGGAGACTAGTACTGAAGTAGTATTTACTAAGTATAGGAATAACAAAATCGTGTATCGATAAGATAAACGTTTGAGCAGTGTGTGAGATGCAGTGAAAAGAGACAAAGTATTTTTGTGATTTCCGATAAGATGACATAATGGTTTATAATCTTTAATCGTACGGACAACATCAGCTCAACCTATTACGTAATTTATCTAATCTGGGCTATTACAAACTTTTAAATTTCCCCAATCGACAATATTACATTTTCTAACATCCTGTAATCTACTAAAAAGAATATGACCTTTTTAGTTTTTATTATATTTTGTATTTATAATAATGAAAAATGAAGATCATCAGTCATAATAACTTTTGCTTTTGTCTGTTTCACAAAAATATTTTTTTTGGGAGAATTGTCATTACCGTGCCGTAATGACGTGTCTCTGATTGAGACAAAGGAAATACAGAGCTTTTGCCAAAAATGCTTAAATATACAAAATAATATTAAATATAAAAACAAAATAGTAATAATAAGTAATAGTAATATAAAAAGAATAATAAAAAAGGGAGTTAGAGAAAGTGAAATGTTGTCAATGGATATTTAATTCTAGCGGATGGATTTAAAATTGAAAGTAGATTGATAACATTTGATTTTTTTTAGTAGGTTGGTCTGTTGTTGTCTGTACGTCTAACCTCATTTTAGATCCTGTTCTACCGAAGCCTTTTTTGCGATGCTGTTAAATACAAATGGCTGTCGAGTGAAAAGGGCAAGGTAATAAAAATAAAAACAAATAAAAAACAGTCTTACGAACTAAAGTGGAGGCCAGAAATGTTGAAAGAAATGCTGGAAGGCAAAACGAGAAAGTATACATTAGAGTTCATTCATACAATATTCTAATACGAGTATATGTGATACAAGGAATCCTACAAATGCAAAAGAGTATTTGCTGTTTGATCCTTTTTATGATAAATTCGCAATTTAGCGCCATCTATGAGACTTAGCGACTAACACACGAGTGCGCTGAAAAGCACGACGATAACGTAATCGAATTTAGCTACACATAGGACATTGGACATGCTATTTTAGCTTTATAAATATTCAGTGCATGGGTACGCTAAATGTGAGTTATTTTTGATAGAAAAAATGTCTTATCTCAGCAATTTTAATGTTCGTATCGTAATGCGCAAAGACCACTAAGTCAATATGTTTGTATATACTACGATTATATAAGGGTATTTCAATAAAAACCTGTTGGTAGCTAAACTTTTTCAAGTTCAAGAACAAATGAAATACTATTCTAAATCTTATGAAGACAGAAGCAATATCACAAGACCTATTTTTCAACCAAAAAATATTGCTTTATATGGCTCTTTGTGGCTCATTAACTGCTTTTTAAATAAACAATATATTAAACTAATAATTGACTTTAACTTTATAATAGACTAGGATGTAAATAGTGAGACGAATTCTATTGTTACAGTGTTTTAATTTTTTATAAGCAATTTTAATTTAAATTTTGATTTTCAATTTTACAACTCATACTAAACGCACCCCAAACTTTAAGTGATAAAAAGACAGACATAGTGACATTCATTCAGCGCCATTTTAATCTTTAAATTTGTGATCCCGCCATGCCATTTGCGCATTCACAACTTACCAATTTCGTAGAATCCTTGAAAAGACATATTTTAAAATACTTTATTTATATTCACGTCATCAAAAAATAAATACATTTTTCTAATACAAAAAACCAATAATATACATGATTCTGGTGGCACAAATTAATATGTACATAAAAAAGTTGTTTTCTAGTAATTTCCTTGACTTCAGACATTAGTTGCAGATCGGGATTGTATTCATATCAACTAGAAAGGAAAAATGTTCAGCAATCAATTTTATGTCGATATTGTAATTCTTGACTTCTTTACTAGCTTCATTGGAGCGGAGCGAGCGAAGCTCCAATGGATTAGTTTCAATGGCGCAATGTCTGTTACATCATAACTTCCCGAGTTCTTAACCGATTTTAATATTTTTTGTGTGGAATCGAATCAACAGGTTTAGGACCAGATTGTGACGGAGCCCGAATTTTGAAATTCTCCAGAATTCCCATCAATATGTTTTTTTCTTTTTTTGAGGTATTACGCTCCGCTCCAATATATGGTGCTAGCGTACGTTTATGCATAGCGACTGCATCGCCTAGTTTTTTTAGCTAAAGTTTAGAAAGACGTTTATAGACGGAACAAGACATGGATTTCCGAACTTGGAACATGAAAATAAAAAGTAAAAACTAATAATATTATAATAGTAAAGACAGATTGCCAAATTAAGTAAACCCACTAATAATTTCAATATTTAGGGACATTTAATAAATAGTTTGTCAGTGCCATCTATGGATTTACAATGCCACTTTCTAATAATAAGAAAATGCCTACTTAAACAGTTATATAGTCACAATTACATCTCTTACACTCTTCTAGCTCTGTGAAGTCAATCTGTAATTTAAAATGTGACAAGAGAACAAGCAAGCTAACACTTCACGACTAAACATAGAGAAGTGAAAAAGGACGTTATTTGACTACGTTGAAAATGCTTACCGATTGGCAAGGATGCTGCCGAGTTAGGTACAGAAGATGCGCCACCACCCGGCGAGGGAGGCGCGGTGAGAGCCGATAATGCCTGAGAAGGTAAAATATATCAAATTGAGAAACTAAAGCAAAACAGATTTTCCTCAGTGAGAATAAGTCATATCTCGAAATACCATTCAAATGAAAAATTATACATTTACTAGCGGCCCGTCCCGGCTTCGCACTGGTGGACAAAATTCTTTAAATTTTTTCTATTATTAAATATTTTCCGTTAGCGCCATCTAGCGTCCGGTAGACGAACTACTTGCGGTTAACGTGTCGTTATGGTAACGCGTTTACAATGGAAAAAGAGCGGACAGACAAACAACAAATTTGTGATCTTAGATTATAGATTCTGCAATTAGTTTAGTATTTTAATTTCCGCTCCGTAAAGCTGAAAGGATGAAACTGAAAGCTGTGAATAATGATGAAAAGCCTAAAATAACATGAATATCTTTATGTATAAAAATTAAGTGTCACAGTGTTTGACTGCAATGAACTCCGAAACAAATAGACTAATTTTGTTTTGTTGCATTTGTACCAACTTAGGACATTGGATGAGTTTCATTTTATTCATAACAAAAAAAGCTAATTATAATAACTGAGCCATATCGACGCATGGCCGGGTCAGCTAGTGTATATATATAGTTAAGATTCTATGGTATTTACGTTATAGAAAACTATATGTATTTATATATTCTATAAATATTTAAGTATTACCCTTGTAGGTATCCATAATACAAGAATTGCAGTTACTACTTTGGACAAGTTAATTGGTGTTAATGTAAGAAAATATTATTGTTTTTAATGATTAGTCCGTTGTTACCAGTTGTAAAGTCAAGCAGGACCCTTTGTGTCCTATCAGTTACATTGGTCAGCTAGAGATGATTTAACTTACCATATGAGAGTTAGATGGGTCAATCTGTGGTGGTGCGAGCTCCACAGAAGCACATTTGCTGTTCGATTTCTTTTTGCGCAACCCGAATTTGCGACGATCCTTCTTTACATTAGGTGAAGCGCCCTCTAGCGACACCTGGTTGGAGAGAGCAGTAGTCAATATCAACATATTGAATTGAAAGAAAAATAGGTATAAGTCCAACCAATAGTAATAAACATAAAAATGAAATAGAAAAAAAACATTGAACTAAGTAAGAGTTCACGTAGCGAGATATGAACGCAATAGTTTAGCAGCGCCATCTATAGATTAGTAATGTCGTTTATCACAACATAATCAGAAAATACATAATTAAAAAGTATATTAAACATACCAAGAGGTAAATAACAAACAATGGGAACAATAATAACATCGAACAAAATTAAACGCGAGTACACGAGTCGGATAGGGGCCGTCCATTAATCACGTGATGTTTTTTTTGGCATTTTTTAACCCCCCCTCCCCCTTGGTGATACATGGTGAGGTTTCAGACTACCCCCCCCCCCCCCCCCCCTCCCCACTATATCACGTGTATTTTTTAGTACCTACAAAGAATCTTATTTTTTTTTTATATTTTTAAAAGACAGGAATAAGTATCATCTTATTTCATTATAGAAAATTAAAGACTACAATAATAACGTTTAGAGGTAGATAGAGAGGTTGCAGGTTTAGGTCCACCCCGGGCAACGGCATCACGCACCAACTCGGCCCGTGACGGCTGATGATCCCAGCAGCGGTGGTAGGCTCCGTAAGGGGCCGTCTGGCTTGCGATCACCATCCTGCCGAAATCCGTCGCCAAGCAGCTCTGCTGCGTTCCGTTAGAGGGCGGGAGTACCAGTGCCAATGGGGGTTGGTAATAAGTCAGTTGCGCAACTTAAGACCGGTCTTGGTATCTTGGCAATGCTGTACCAGGTAACTCATTCTGGAGGGTAACGGGATCCGATTCACGGTTTAGCCATTGGCCGACCGCAGTTAGTGGAGGCCCAACTAGCGCGTGAGCCACGTGTGAAAGGCTGCCCCGCCAACTTGCGTAAAATCCCGAAATGCTCCACCGTGCCAGTTGGCGACTCGATGGGACGACCCGGTGGCCATTTCGCGGGGATTCGGGCATCCCCGCATTCTCCAGGTGAGTTCCATTCTGTGGTTAGCTTAGCCTAAGAGTACTTTAATGGTCGACTGATTAGCGTCTCGACTGAAAAACCAACCCCCCAACATTTACCACTATGATCCAGAAGCACAAGAAGAAAGTTAAACAACGGTTGCACTTCCTCCCATAAAAAGTGCACTTTGCGAACATCAGAGGACTGCACTCAAATCTCGAGCCGGTCCATCATCATCTGGAGACCGAGAAGCCGCACCTACTCTTCTTAACGGACACTCAGATAGCAACCCCGTCGGATGAGGCGTACCTCAACTACCCTGGTTACACGCTTGAGCATAAGTTCACGATGAGTGCAGGGGTCTGTGTGTTCGTCTGTAATGAATGACATTTGCTGTAGGCGTCTCCGATGCTTTAAAAAGTCCGAGTTTTCCGTTATTTGGCTTCTGGTGGACACAGGGGTTTAGAAGAAGCTCTACATCTGTGTTTACCGATCGCACAGCGGTGACCGGGAGACGACTCGGCTCAAAGATTACCTCACAGAAACGGCAGACTTGGTAACTGTGCGATGTCCAGCGGCGGAGCTTGTTTTTCTGGGGGGATACCAGAAAACTGACCATGCTGGGAGAGAAACGTGCCCTAGCGCTAAATCTTACTCAGCTGGCGGACCAAGCGACGCGAAGTCCAGATATTGCTGGCCACACACCCAATTGTCTTGACTTACTGCTGAAAACTGATCCACACACATTCGGTATCGGTCTTAGCTCCACTGGGGTCCGTCCAACCATTGTTGGGTGAAATCCGTATCGATCTGCTCTCCTCCGCATGATAGCCCCAGCGGCATGAGGCGGGTATGGCGTTACGAGTCAGCAAATTGGGACGAGATGCGTATTTTATTTGCATCTTATGCCTGGCGGCAAACTTGCTTCTCTTCGAGCGACCCATCGTGCACCGCTGATGCGATTGCAGACGTAATTCGGCAGGGAATGGAGTATTTTATTCCATTCTCCGACATCCCGCTCGGTTACAAGTCCCGGCCTTGGTATAATGCGGCCTGTGCTCGTGCTGAGGCCCGAAAACAGTCTGCTTACCAGGCTTGGGTACATATCCGCAATCGCAAGGTCTGCGCACGGAGAATCCGATCGAAGAAGAGAGCCTATAATTCGGCCGCCAAGTCATGCAAAAGGGTCATTCTTAAAGCAAGATTCGACCACATCAGCCGAATAGGGACGAAACTGTCATACTACCCGAATGGAAGTAAACAGCTCTAGTCCCTTTCGAAGTCAGTCGAAGTGAATTTCTGTCGTCCTATGTTACCACCTTTGCTGAAACCTGACGGGTCACTGGCTCATTATGCAACTGAAAAAGCAAGTTTATTTGCCTCTCTGATCGCAAGCAGTTCCCGTCTAGACACCGACTATCAATTACCACCAAACATACCTCGATGTGATTCATCAATGTCGGAGATCACAATTCACAATAAGCAGGTCCGTAGAGTCTTACTTGGTCTGGACGTGAATAAGGCCAGTGGTCCTGATAGTATACCAGCAGGAGTACTGAGGTTTTGTGCACCCGAGTTGTCTCCTGTGCTAACACGCTTGTATCGCCTCTCTCTCAAAATAAGAACCGTACCAAAATCCTGGAAGCTTGCCAATGTGCAGCCAGTACCCAAAAAGGGTTGTCGTGCCGACCCATGCAATTACCGACCGATCGCCATCACTTCCATACTATGTAAAGTAATGGAAAAAGTGCTGAACAGTAAGTTGCTCTCGTACCTAGAAAACAATGATCTTCTCAGTGACGGTCAATATGACTTTCGCCGTGGACGTTCAACTGGGGATCTTCTGGTTTATGTGACGCACTGGTGGGGGAGGCCCTCAGGTTTGGCACGCTAGTCTGCTGCGCAAACTTCCTGCGTATGGTATCCCCGCTGACTTTTGTAATTGGATAGCCGATTTCCTGACAGAACGGTCGATCAGAGTAGTTATCGATGGCTGCTCCTCTGACTCAGTGGCTATTGATGCCGGAGTTCCTCAGGGGTCTATTCTCTCTGCGACACTTCTCCTGCTGCACATCAATGACCTGTTGATACATAGAATTGTTGGGTATTCAGATGACAGTACTGTCGTAGAGAGATACCTGTCTCATTCAAAAGCCAGCGGTGACGACGTGATATTGATGAGAGAGTCCATGGTTGAGCAAACGAATCAGAGGTTGAGCCACGTTTCCCAGCGGGGTGACAGTAACCTCGCCCAGTTCAACTTCCCAAAACGCAAGCGTGTATTTTCACTACAAAAAGGAGTTCCTTCAACCTCACTCCTACTTTCCGAGGTACATCTGTACCTGTTACCGACAGCCTTGAGCTTTATGGCATAGAGTTGTCGTCAGATCTCAACTTCGGCGCCAACATCGAACTACAGAAGTAGTAAGCCGCTTTCGTTTTGTACGCGTTTGGCGAAAAAGTAAATACACGTCACGCCGCTTTTCGGTTCAGCATCGCGCGTTTGCTGAAAAAATAAATACACGTGATATATTACTACATCCCCCCTCCCCCCTTGTGATATTTCGTGATTTTTTATGGACCCCTCCCCCCCCCCCCTTTCGAGCCTTACGTGATTAATGGACAGCCCCATATCGAGCGCGTTAGATTTGTAGTTCCCGATATTTACCGCTAGGGGCGCTCATACAAAATTTATATTAATATTTTATGCAGACATGTAAACTTGTGCTTAGGCCTCGAACAATCATAGGCACTTTCAACGTCTTAATTTCATAATCACTTGTATCTATTACACAATAGTGATAGTATTGACTAGCGCATTTGCGCATGTACCCACTAAGTTTCAAAATAAAATTTTGGTAGCTCATCATTATAAAGTTGACCTTACCGCGAATTCGAAAACTTGTTATATGGGATTCGAGATTATTGCCATGAAGACGGAAATAATTTCAAATCATTTTTTCAATAAGTATTACGTGTTATTCGTATTGTGGCATTTTCCGAAAATAAAAATAAGTCACTATAGGTTTCCAACTGGCAAACAAGTTAATTGGGATTGAGGTGTAATGTTACGCTGAGAGTATAATGTATACTTACATCGGTATCGTGGTGCACCTGGTGATGCAACTCCAGAGCTTCCAGCAATCGCTGCAGCTGCTGCACGGAGAGTTGCGCCTGACCCAGCTCTCGCGATGCATTTTCAAGTGGACCACCCGACTCTGCAATAGGGCGTTTAATTTAATTTTATACTCTGTGGACATACTTAATTATATTCGTCTGAAACTAATATCATGATAAATCTAACAAGTTTGAATATAAATATTTCCAAACCAATATAAAATCATAGTTAGAAATGACTTTATAACTATTTCATTATTATGTGTATTACTATTTATGTCCTCTAGTATTTTTGCTCTACTCGAAAAGAGTAATTAAGTTGTAAGTACTAAGCTAGTATTAATACCTTAAGATGTACACTTAATTTTCAACTAAATAAATTGAATTGAATTGAATAGTTTACAATATTCGACAGTTACTGATTTATTACATTTTTTAATATACAAGGTCACTTTTGGAGCTCCTGCCAAAAGAAATATGAGGTAAAATTTTCTCTTCGTTTTTACCTACAAGTATAAAATTGCATTTAGACTTATTCCTTAAAAGAAAATTATTCCAAATATTAATGTATGGAGCAAATAATGTATGGGGACTGGGATATATTTATGTACTTAAAAAAAACTGAAAATATCATACGATAATTTGCGTTATGTAAAGAAGGGCCATTTATCCTCTAAATCATTACAACACACATACAAACATGCACATGCACATCGTTTAAAGTATGGTCGACAATAAGTCAAGCAATACTAAAACGATTTCTATAACAGTCTTACTTGATTTGTTGTCGATTGTACTACCGATAGTGTATGAAAACAATTTTATTTATCACCGTCCTCTCTTAAAAAAGGCCTTGTAGCTATATAGCGTTAGCTTTATTGAGCGTCTCAACTGTTTACGGTGAAATCTAACACAACCGACAAATTTTAGGAGATTTGCGAGAGTTAATTCTATTTTCTTATTATTTCAATCTCAAACAATCATAAAAGATAAATTAAATAATATCAGTATTAACCTGGTATTTAGCGCGATGTAGTTATTTCTAATAACAAACGTCGTAACCTGGCTAAAAAGTCGAAAAAAGAGACGTAACTATCACTTCCTTGTGCTAATTATCCGGTCATGTGATTTTTAGTATTTGCAAAAGTCGAACAGTGTTTTAAATATACAAACAAATTGAAAATGAGCCTAAAATTAAAAATAATGTTAACCTAACCGATTCGTTGCGTATGGCACGTTTGCCGTGCCATCACTTTTTTTGCGTGTGGCGTTAGACACGGAATCCGTGTCATTTTTAAATCGGTGATAACTCCTTCAAATTAAGTTTTAGGGAAATCTACCCAGAATAAAACTATGTTAATTTTTCATGTAAATCAAGCTCATAGCCTTCGTTTCTGGTAATTATATGTCGTGACGAATCGGTTAAAAAAAAATATTTTCGGCCGCATATTATGCTGATTGCAGATGACAATTAAAATTGACAATATTTAATTTTCTATTTTTAAATGAATCAATAAAACAGTCTAATATAATATTTTGGAAATAAAGATCTCCCTAATTTTTGTCGAATGATTTTAATTTCACCTTGTATAGTAAAAGCATTGAAAATTTGCACTGCAAAGTGAAGCGATTACCAATTAAATCTCACCTATGATCCAGCTGGCAAGTCGGCCGCCCGGGGTTCCGGATACGAAGCCAGCCTGCGGTCCACGCTGTCCGGGGGACGTCGGACTTACTAGCCCTACAAACAACCAAACACACACGTCGGCACCCGGAACACTTACCTTCACTATTCGAACCTTAATGGCAAAGCTTTAAGGTCGGAAGTTATAATGAGAGTTTCAAACGACGCTTTCTTAAAATGCGTGATCAGAAGATATACATGTGTGATTAAATTAACGTCTAAAAATTCACATTTATTAACGTTTTTAACGTTTTAAGGGTGATGGATACGGGAGTCATGGGTATTATTCATATATGCCTCTCCGTTAGCCTAGTATTCACTATTCATAACACAACCATTACAGTGCTTACTTTGGACTAGGCTAATTAGACTAGGTTTTTGTGGATTTTCTATCTACTTTTTCTTTGGTGCTTACTGAAGCTCATATTCACCGACTACCGAGGTACCGCTCTAATAACGTCCCAACAAAAAGAATCTACCATCTAATGCTACAAGTAATAAAAGTTAATACTAGTTTTTGTGCTATTGTAATTACTCCTTAACAGAAAGCTACCAGTGCCGTTGATAACGTTTACCAATCTAGTATTCATTTATATCTAAATACTCTAAGACTATGACACCCAATAGCACCTTATTGTTTACACCACACAACAAAAAGATAACAGACAATTCCTTAAAACTAACGTGTGACAGTGATGCTGTAAATTTTTCTACTTATTCTGTAGTAACTATATGTTCTAACTATAACTACGGTGCCACTGAAAGGTCTATTGGTGAAAGAATTACTAATAAATCGTCACTTTTATCATAGGAATAAAGAATCTAACCGGAACAACAGGAAGGTTCACTGCGACATCGATACAAAGTCTTCAAATCATCACTGATGTATGATAAAGTTGATGAATTTGCCAACGAAGTGGACTTTCGCAATATAATTTGATTCAATGCACATCGATACACATTAAACTCTTTCGTAATGTGATAATTTAAATTACCATCTTTTATATTTTTAGCGATCTTATCTGTCTGCGATTCTATGGAGGTCCTGAGAGCTGGTTTTATATTTCTCTGGATATCAGTTTTTAAAATCTGCTTTTTATTGGAAATCAAAAAATTTCTATCGTCTTTCAAAACATGGACGTTCTCGAAATTTTTAGAGCGCGCCAAGTTAAAATTCTTTAAATTAGTAATTTTATTTGGATTGTCAAAAACTGTTCTTATAACGGTACTAATTGCGCACTCTTTAGTTGGAGTACGACTCGGAAACTTTTGCACCGATGTTCCTTGTTCGAGATTTTGGCATTCGATACTTATTGACGCCAAAGATACAGAGTTATCAGTGTCCATCTTGTCATTGAAATTTTTCTGAGATGTAGAGACATGAAGACAGTGTTCGAGGCCTGGTATCATAAACTTGTGTGTTACTGATTCGGTTTGGACCTCAGTAAATTTACTATCATATGGTATGCTGCAAGTATTCACACTTTTATCTGTAATAATTGTTTCTTTATTTATTGAGACAGTGTTAATTTGTGCGTCTTTGTGTTTACTGATAAGTTGAACATTGGAAGTTATTTTACATTCCAATCCTTCACATTGTGTTTCACGGTTATTGGGCTTCTCATCATCGTTGTAAATTCTGCCTAAAAGACTTAAGCCCTGTATGTTACTACAGTTTCTAACTACTTTATCATGTTTCTTTTTTAATTTAGAATATAATGCATTTAAATCTTTATACAGACTGGGTATGTTCTTAGAAAGCAAAGTAAGATTTTCTAATAGTAATAAGATGAATTTTTCATCTATTATTTTTGGAGTTGCTTGTTCGAAGACAGCATATTCGTCAGGATATCTGCTGCTGCAGGATTGTTTGGAAGATTTAAAACGAGGGTCAGTGTTAACTAGCAATATTTTACTTGGTTTTAAACGTACTTTCCTTTTGGGTTGTAGTTTTGTGGTCAGGGAATTTTTCTTTAATGAAGATATTATGTAACATGATTGGGGATCTTCGTTGTCATCCGACAGCTCTTTTCTGAAGAACTTACTGCTTTTGAAAGACAAATCGATTGAGTGTTCGCTCTCATGTACAATTTTGCAGTACGCTTTCGACGTGACGTCACTTGAGCTGGTATACGGTTTAACTTCTATTGTATCTGCTATTGTTTCGATATCATAGGTGGTACTTAAATTAATTTCAATTGGGTCAAATATTTTTCTTAAAGATGTGCTGTCTAAATTTTTGGGCCAATCGTCATCTGATATAGATGGTTCCGATTTTCGTTCATTGTCACAAAATTTAAGACTCAATTGCTGAGTTTTTGCTTTCCCGCAATTTGACGGTTTTTCCTTTAATTTAATGGTAATCAACATCATTCCTTTGAGTTTTGGTTCATTAGACATCGATATATGTTCTAAATCATACTTGGAAAGATTAATAACAAGCGAGTTGTCTTTGACATTTTCATGTATAAGATTTGTACCTGTATATTCGTTAATATGTATACCTAATTTATTATCAGTTTTACTTAATTTGTCTCCTTTTGATTTGTCATTATTTTCAATGTCTTTCTTATTTTTACCAACTTTGGTAAAGATTGTAGTGATTTTATCGAGTACTTCTCTTAAATAAAGTTCTCCCGGGTCTTTTTCTGTTCTTTGTTTCGTCGATCGGTTACTATTGGTAGAATTGTTTGGGTTACAATTGTTTTCTAAATTTGCCGTTATAACACTTTTAGACATTTTTTTCTGCACAGGTTCTGCTGCGACATCGCATGCAGGTTCGTTGTCTTTATTGAATGGTTCACTAGACTGGGAACTACTGGATATACTTTTGCTGCTATCTATTAGTATACTTAAATAAGCATTAAGAAATTCTTTAGCTACATCAGGTGGCATTGATGTGTCACTGATCAGGTGGTTTATAGTATCTTGTATTTTGGGCAACTCCGTTGAAGAATTAGAATTATCATTTCGGTTATTATCCAAAATAGATCGATTGGATATTTTCTCGAGATTGTCTATTAACTTTTTTGTAATTTTGATATCTTTTTCTTTACTTCGATCACTGCGTACAGTTTCACAGACGTAAACCGTGCTTTTTAGTATTCTTTCAAGTTCTTGAATGCGTCTTTCTTTCTCGAAGCTTTCAGTATCTCGTTTGGGGCTGTGGCAGCGTATAGCCTTCTTATCATTTCTGTTCTTCCCAAAAGCTTTTAACGGCTTAGCACCTTTTGAATCACTTAGGTCATCTATGAAGTCGCTGATGCCATGAAACTGAGTTTGTTTTGTGGCATTGTTAATAACATAACTGGACAATATTTTATCTCTGGTAAAATAATTATTAGATGGTTTTCCGACTGATTTAACCCGCCTCACAGCTTGTTGGAAAGGTTTTTCATTTGTATTTTTCAGCCAGTATTCTAATAAAGATCTAAACAGGACTATAACAGGATGTACTTCAGTCTTACTGAATTTGACATCATATAATTCCTTAACAACTTGGTCAATGAAATATTTAATTTCTTTATCACTAATATTGTGTACCAATTTATGCTTTTTAAATATTGTGATCATAATTTTTTCTGTAATTTTATCATATTCTGACACAGACATTAAATTTTGCAATGATTTGTTTACTGTATTATTATTATTTAAAGATGATTGCATCTCATTGTGTTCTTTGGAAATAGTAAAGCATTCAACATCTTTAAAGGAACGTTTTTTGGTCCCATACTTAGGATATCTGTAATTCTTCAACAACAAGCATTTACTTATAGGTTTTTTTAGCGTAGGTTCGAAGGATTCGTTCCGATATTTGACAACATTGGTGGACTTTCTGCTTTTTTTCATTAAACATTCAGTCGGATCGAGTAAATGTCGGTTTTTACGCGCAAAGAAGTAACACGTTGGTTCCGTTTTATTTTCAAAAAATGTTGACCCTTTTGGTTCACGGACTACATTATTCTTACTATCATTTTTATTTGAAGAACTGATTTTTAGTGAGTTTGACTCCAAATCCGTTATATGAACTTGTTGTTCTGTGTTAGTGCTTACTTGAGACATATCTTGCGGACTATTTACTTGTAAATGTTCTAAATTCACCCTCGCTACGCAATTCATAGAGCACAAGCTTCTGTTTTTCTTATTTATAACACTATTCAAAGTATCAACAGCGTCATTAGTCTTTTGAAAGTTAAAGAAAACTAGTTTCTTCTCTCTGTTCAGGAAATTCCAATTGAAATATGGAGATTTGACTCTATCTGTAAGGTGATTAGATTCAAAATCGCTTGGTTTTTGGAAGGAAGAGGTGTGGATAGGTGGGTGGAAATCTTCGCTGGAGGTAAAGCCTCTCTCCATGCTCATTTGCGAAGTGCCTAATAGGAATAAATATATCTTAATAAAATAACGCAAACGCCAAAAACTAAACGTAAAAAAAACTGGTTGCCTGGTTATTTAAGTATTGAATATAACTATTATCAAAACAAACTCCAAATGCAAGCTAATGTAATGTCTAACATTGTCTTACGTTAGGCCCAACAGAAAATATCTTTAAATGCATTAAATGACTAAACAACCTTTAATTTAAAAATCTCAAACATGCCTAAAATCTAATAAACACGCTATTCTAAGTACCTCACACAATATTTTAAAAATATATTCATAAATAACTTACGCGATGAGGTGTCTGTTGGTGGAAGATCATCGAGTGGCGCATGTATCTTCGGAACTGACTCCCGCGCACCAAACGTCAGTAAGTGTTGTCGGTATAGCCTGGTGTTAAATGTGATTTATGAAAACAATTCGGCATTTTTTAAACATTATTCAGTTCTATACAAGGCATATCATAATAAATTCTACCCGTAATACCAATCTTGACATGACTGTAGTTAGAAGTAGGTTAGTATCAAAAAATATCATAAAGATGGAGATTAATTAGTACCACTTGTTACGTATTATTCGAGACGATCTTGAAACATGTCGTCGATACACATAATCGTGGCGAACGCACACCTTAAGCATGTTTTATTTGTAGACATACAAGACGAAGTGTTATTTGATAATTGTAATATACTAATTAAAAGGTTTATTCATTCACGAATGAATGGATCATGACATAATCGAAAGGAGCACGATACAGCACGATCGAATGGAGCAGTGCTGGTATCGTAAGTGAATCAGAGGTTTGGTGATTCGAGGCCGCGTAACTTCGTTGTTAAGTTGTTCGGGGCTGTACACGCTAGTGTATTCTTTGTTGAGTTTTCAAAATTAGTTATTACACTCATGTGTCGGCTTTGGAGGAACGTGCTTTTGACGGCGTTTAACTTTAGATACCTACATATGAAGAGCGTGCATTCACTATAATCAGCTCGACGAACCTTGATCCCTATGACAGTTCATGTTAGTGACGGGTCGTGTCGATATATCGTTTATAGGCAAGGGCGTGACTTGCATTCAGCCACATCAATAAACATGTTTTTAAAAATATAATCTACATTTCTAATGCTTATTATATATACGAATATCCGTGTATTTGTATGCGGGGTTGCCAAAATTCCGATGCAGAGTTAACATGGTCGAACTCTATAATTTTAGTTTTGAAAATCCATGTAAATTAAATTTTCAGTATAGTAACACTATCTGATCTGTCACTAGGTACGCCGTGATCGCTTATTCGCTACACCAGTACGAGTGCTAACGCCTTGTATGCGCCACGTGTTTTTTGTGTCATCGGAGTCCTTTGTTTGTTACTACTGTTGTTTTCTGTTTTTGTTATTGTTGTTTTCTGTTTTTGTTATTGTTGGTGTTTCAAAATGCCGAAAAGACTGAGAAAAACTGTACTCAACAGTGAAACGCGGGAGTTTGTTGTACGCTTGCGTGATTATTTTGCTCGCGAACAACAAAATGGCGGACCTTTGTTGCCACTTGACAACGTACGCGACCGTGTTGCTGATGCTCTGGGAATTGGCAAAGCTACCGTTTCCCGAATTACAAAGGAGAAGTTCGGTGAATCGTCGATGGAGGAGAACAAGCTATCAACTCCAAAGAAGAAAAAACATAATAGGGCACATTCCGTAACTAACCCCGATGATTTCGACATGGCAGCAATACGAAACCACATTTACGGCTACTATTTTCGAGGTGAACTGCCAACTTGCAAAAAATTATTGGCGTCGCTGAAATCGGCTGATTTATTTAAAGGTGGGCTCACTTCTCTCAGAGTGGTTATAAAAAAATGTGGATTTCGTTATGGGAAGTGTGACAAAAGAAAAGTAATAATGGAGCGGAAGGACATTGGATTGATGAGGTGTGATTTTCTAAGACAAATAAAAAACATCGAGAACTGGGACAAGGTGGTTTATCTGGACGAAACGTGGCTCAACGCCAATCACTCAGTGTCCAAAACATGGACAGACGACACAGAGAAATCCTGTACCAAAGCTCCAGAAGGCAAGGGCCAGCGTTTGATTATCTGCCACGCTGGCACAGCCAAAGGTTTTGTACCTAACTGCTTGTGGGCCTTCAAATCCGTGAAAACATCAGATTATCACGAAGAGATGAATTTTGAGAATTTCGAGAAATGGTTCACAAAACTATTGGACAATTTAAATGAGCCCCACTATATTTTAATGGACAACGCCCCATACCACTCTGTGCAAGTTAATAAAGCACCTACCGCGAATAATAATAAAGGCGAAATCATAGAGTGGCTGCAACACAATGGTGTGGCAGCTAATAGTCAAATGCTGAAAAAGGAATTAGTCAGACTGATGAACCTGCATAAACTGCAAACAAAGAAGAAGTATGTTTTGGATGAGATGGCAAAATCAAAAGGGCACACCGTGATTCGGCTACCGCCCTACCACTGCCAATATAATGCAATCGAGATGATATGGGCGCAGATCAAAGGTGGGTTGATTTGTATTTATTTTAACATGTTTTTATTTAGGTGACTGGTGACTAGAGGGCTAGCACTATTTAAAGCTATTTTATTTTACTAAATAGCTATAGCATTTTTATTTTTAACCATGTACGTAATTTCTGATATAAATTACACACTTTTAACATACCTAATTATGTACTTATAATGTACTTACTCCGATCTCGCTCTTTGACTTTGCATCATATTCAATCTAAGCCATTATTGTTTCAGGTTGTGCAGCCAGGCTGAACACCACTCCGCCATTCACAGCTAATAAAATGCTGACGTTACTAGAAGAGGCATGTAGTCTAGTGACTCCGGACAATTGGAGGAAAGTGGTTGAGAAGACCAAAAAACTGTGCTTAGATGATTGGGATCGAGACGTGCGATACGACAACGTAGTAGACCAGCCGTTTTTAATAAACGTAGGAGAAAGCAGCTGCAGTTCAGATTCCGAGTCTGAGACGCAAGCCGTGATGTCATTGTCAGATTCCGATTAATATATATTAAAAATCATTGCTGAACCGCTTTTGTTTTATTTGGTTTTGTCATATAGTAGGTATATAATAGGGGTTAAAGTATGAAATTGCCGTTTTATTGCAATAGGTTCTTTGAATTGACATAGAATCTTCATGGTTTGAGGTTTTCGAATGAAACTTTTTTTAAATGGTTTCTATGATGTTCTTTTTTTAAAAAATGTAAAACATTTGAATATCGACTCTCAATTGTTTTTGTTATTCAATTTAGACAAGAAAGATGGATACTGCGAAAATTCGAGTTATTTTTGAATACGAGTTCCGACGCGGAACTAACGCGGCAGAAACAGCCCGCAATATCAATGCTGCGTTTGGAGAGGGGTCTACTAATGAACGCACCGTGCGATTTTGGTTTAAACGCTTTCGTGATGGAAATTTCGACTTAAAGAACGAGCCACGAGGAAGACCGCCCACACAGGTAAATAACGATGAATTAAGAGAGATAGTGGAAGCCGATCCTAGTCAAAGTACCCAGGAATTAGCGGCATGGTTTAACGTTACCTTACCCACAATATTGACTCACTTGCGTCAAATCAATAAAATAAAAAAATACGAAAAATGGGTGCCTCATGATTTGACTGATCTGCAGAAAGAAACGCGTGTTGAAACTTGTGTTGCCTTGTTGAACCGGTACAGAAATGAAGGAATATTGGATCGAATTGTAACATGTGATGAAAAGTGGATTCTTTATGATAACCGGAAAAGAAAAATGCAATGGCTGACCCCAGGTCAAATGCCACAACAGTGTCCTAAAGCAAAACTTACCAATAAAAAGGTAATGGTAACTGTTTGGTGGTCTCAGCATGGTGTTATTCACTATAGTTTTCTCCGATCTGGTCAAGCAATAACGGCAGATGTCTATTGTGCCGAACTCCGAACCATGTTGACAAAACTAGCAGTAAAACAGCCCCGACTCATGAATCGATCTTCACCATTATTGCTCCACGACAACGCGAGACCTCACACAGCACGAGAAACCATTTTGACCCTTCAGGAACTGCAGTTAGAAACCATTCGTCATCCTCCGTATTCACCAGACCTTGCTCCAACGGACTACCATTTTTTTCGTGATTTGGACAATTATCTACGTGACAAGAAGTTTTCTTCCCAGGAGGCAGTACAAAATGCTTTCACACAGTTTGTGCAGTCTAGATCGTCGGAATTCTATCGCAAAGGCATTAATGACCTTCCCATTAGATGGCAGCAATGTATAGATAATAATGGCAACTATTTTGATTAAATAAATTTGTTAAAAATTTAAAAAATAAACAATATAGATTTTCAGTACAAATCGGCAATTTCATACTTTAACCCCTAATATAATAAATTAATTAAATCTCCTTTATTTTATTATCGCAGACAACTTAAATGACTATAAATCTGACACTAAGAGCGTAGGTACTATGTTAATGTATTTTGTACACTCGTTTCCATTTTCGATATTTGTTTATCGATACTTTCCGCGCTAGTCGATATCTTCCAAACGAAGTAACTTTTGCAGGACGTCAACGTAAAGTCTGATTGAGATAATTTCTTGTAAATGTTAATAATTATTATTATTCCGACGGAATATTATTTTAATGGCATATATCTGCCTAAAATTAATAAATATCATTTTTAGACTCCGCCAATTCGATTATAATGTAACGGTGACGCTACTACAAGGTTGTGTCGAGGGAATAACTGTCAGTGTCATAGGGATCAAGATTCGTCGAGCTGATTATAATGTAATTTAACCGCAACAAAATCTACTCTGTCAATTTTAAGCACGTTGAGCGATGTGCGGAATACATCAGCATTTTTACCACAAAAACTTAATAAGACCTTGGCTCCGTTCATGCCAATATGGCACCCGCATTCTTAAGCCACGTCTTTGATGTTCAAGGATCATTAGAGGGGGGAATAAGCAAAATCAACAATATAATGTAATCGTAACTAGGTCTAACCTGTGAGCTTTTAGCACGTTGAGCCATGTGCGGAATACATCAACTGTTTTAGCACGAAGATGGTATATGAATTCGTCGGCGTCGATATCTATTCGGCGACGGCGCGCTTTAGCTGATATAACGGAGAGACCGACGTCTACAGATCCATGCAGGCGGCCTCGGGCCACGTCCGTTGGGGAACGTGCGTAGACCAGTATACCCCCGTCTATTACGAAAAATCGCTGTGAAAAATCATTTTTTTAAGTACTTTGAGGATATTGAAGTATCAAAAATAATTGTTACTATTACTAAAAATGTCTCAGCAATCAGGCGGGATTCTGTAGCACAACCTCTCGTAACACATAAATAAGACAAAAGATTAATCTTTGAATTTAAGATGCATTTTTATATATATATTCATTTATTTGATCAAAAATGTATCTAATGCCTATTGACTTAGGGTTAAACTTTTGTCAAATGTACTTCAGACATTTGCGTTGCTTTAAACCTTTGTGGATTTTTATACGCTGTTTTTGAACAATACAATGTAATTTATTTTTAATACCTCAAATAATAATAAAAAAAAAGATATTTCCAACTTTGAATGTATGCCACTGAACTCCAAAACACCTGGACCGATTTTATTGATTTTTTGTATGTGTAGTTTCGGTATTCTTAAATAAAAATATACCTTATGCCATCCTTTGAGGGGCCATTTTCGTTTCTTATGCAAGTATCCGTTGAAGACGTCTGGTCGTTTCTCGAACCTCTGACCATCCTTCAGTCCTTCTAATACCTCCCATTCGCTGCCACGCCGCCGGCTGCTAAACCACAAGCATTGTTTTTAATATAAAATTTACCTATTAAATGGATTTACAAAACAGGACAAATGCTAGTGGGTTAAGAGAACCGTGGAAACCTAATGTCAATTTTCCTAATACATATATATCTTTGTAATCATATTTTTTACATAAGTTTTGATGATAGAATCTCGCTGCTTAACAAATTTTATATAACGGTTTGATCGCATAGAATTCTTATTCTTTTTTCTTATACATAATTATTTGCGTATAGTAAGGACCACATCATAACCCCTTATATTTAATGATGTCGTAAAATGCTATTAATGAGACTGGAGGTTACCACCATTTACCACCAAGTGCCTCTTGTAGACCACAAAATGCACAGCAGCTTTTTCTAAATTATACTATTTTACTGCGATCTCCAATTCGCCTGCATAGTGTTTAGATTATGGCAAAGACCTGCATCTGGGGAGGCTTCCGTCCAGCGATGAGGACGTTTCTGCTGAAGTGATTATTTTTGGATATGTTGACATTTAATTGTACAGCAACACATAGGCACATGTTACTTGTGAAAACACACGCTCACTTACTAATATGTAGTGTGACACTGACCTGCGCGACTTGGAAGCGCGCACCGGCGGTGGTGGAGGGCGCACGGTGCGTTCTCCACTATCGGCCGATAGTGAAGCGGTCTCTCCAGAGCAATCCGAATCCGAAGGCGCCCGACGCAAAGCAGCAGCGCGGCCCGATGCACCGCGGCGACGTTCCCCTGTAAATACCATCATCGTCACCATCGGATACTACTACACCGCAATATCCTACTCTTGAAAACAGGATTCCCCGTGGACAGTAAAACAGAATAAATACGTCATAATTAATTTTAATAGATATACAACTAGTCGTGGTCGGCCATGACTAAAGCTGCTGGGAAATGGCCAGCTGCCGATCTGTTGCGCTTGTTGTTTTGTTTGTGTCCTGAGGCCGTACCATGTTCTCTTATCGCGATATAAGTTCCTACGTAAAAGAGAGTCGCCACTATAGATCTATAGGGATGTATCACTTTGACGATCGTACTTGTATTGCGGTATGTCTTACCGTAATACAAGTACGATCGTCAATGTAATCATCATGGTAAGGCCTCGGGTCGCATAGTCATATCTGCTCGGCCGTTCATAGCAAACTATACGTAGTCTGGCAGGTTACACCGACCAGTCTGCCAGCCCGGTCTGCGCAATTTCTATATAGTTTCTTTAGTTAACACAGCGACCATTGGCCGGAATTATGGTTGCCTAGTAAAGTGAATACGACTTTGATGTGTACACCAGGAGAGAAATAAGAGAAGTTCATACAATTTGATAGTAACGACCGTTTGGTGCAACGGTAGCGATCCTGGCTTTCGCAGCGACGGTCCTGGTTTCGAATCCCGGAAGGTTTCCGGATCCGTGAAGGTGAATGTTTGTATGATGAATACGAGCATTTGTACCTGAGTAATTGATATTTGTATATATTTCTATGAATATTACTTATTTATGTATGATATATGTATGTCTATACGTTACCCTAGTATCCATAACACAAGCCTTAGACTGCTTACTTTAGACTAGGTTAATTGGTGTGAATGTAGGAAATTTTTATTTATTTTTTTTTGTTCTAACGAGTAAACATAGGTCGTATTGAAAGACAAACTATACGTTATAAAAAAATCATTTAAAAATGTATGTTTTGCAATCGGAAAAAAATATTTTTTATTGTACTAAAAATTTTCTTTCACTTGTCATTTACGTTTGCATATTGCGACGAAGAAAAACGAGACGCATTTGTCACCTCTCGTCACGATATTCGCGCAGCTGCATACTACTCGCCCGGAATGCGATACGGAAATGCTTTTTATTTGTGAGCATCAGGTCACCGGCTATTTGAACGTCAGAATGTACGTCACCTTGTAATGTATCTTTCTTAATGCGTAGGTAGCAACCTAACGATTGGTAGTAATTAGTAGGAAACTTTTTGGGATGACCTATATTAAAGTTAAAAAGGCATATTGACTTGACGGTTATACTGAATTGCCGACGCTCACTTTTATATCTAGTTCTTATACTACCACTCTGCTCACATTTCATCGAAACATTTTAGCCGGATAAATATGAGCGTTTACTTTTTTTTTATTAAATCCGTACGTTATGATTTCTTTATAGGAGCCGTATTCACAGAATGACGACACACTCACTGTCTTAATAGAACTGGAAAAGCAGTCGCGTTGGTAAGTTGTCATACATATGCCAGTGCAGGTCTTTAAGTTGTCAGATAAAAGAGCGCTGCAAAGCAAAGCATGAACAAACTGTTCTTAATAACAATAAAAAAACTACTTTTTTAGATAACTAAAAAGGTTTTCCTTTCCATGCATAGTGATCAATAAGTTTTAATTTAAAAAAGGAATTTGTCAAATACGCGTTACAACGAAATAGAAATTTTAGGATTCAAATGACAAATAACTAAATTAAATGAACTCGTTGATTTTTCGATAACGATTTAATTTTAAAAGATTAACTCTTATATTAATGCAACGAATATTTAAAATCGGAGATCACTGTCATTAACACATATTTTAACGACATTGAAATAAATTACCTCCACGTAATCGGTACCATGTCGAAAATGGAACAAATAATTGAGTACGTTCTACAGATAAATTATGATACCATAGCAAAAAGGTTTGAGTGGTTTTAGTTCCGGTCGTAAATAGTTTAAACTAAGGCGTAATTTGTCTGTGAAATAACGTCACTAAACTCTAGTTAGGAGCCAGTAGGGTTTTTTTCACTATACAGTAGCTACACGTGGTAAACTTGGGTAGACCGTGGAAGATTTATTTTTCTTAACGCTCAAATATTTCAAATATAAATTTCATAATAGATTATTCAATAGTCATGTGTCATAAAGGCCCCATGTATGTATATGTAAAGCGTATGTTATAAACACACTGTTGCAAAGTCTTGTTTTTCCCGTAGCGAAGTGATTTTGTCTAAGTTAACAATTGAAATACACATTTATTTTTGATAAAAAAAAGAAATATTGATAAATGGAAAACAAAATAAAATGAAATATTGATAAACGTAAAAACAAAACTTGCAACCTTGTTCCAATAGTAAAGCTGCGAATTGACGATCAGTTTTTCGCATCAATTGAACTGACGTCCATCCAAAATTTGATCGTGAGTGTCGAATCATCACTCCAGAGTTTTAACTGACGACGCGCCACGTATTTTCGAGACTATCATAAATCCAACTCGGCGCGTCGCGCTAAACTGATCGTTAGTACATGATCGTCAATCCAACACAAACAGGTAGTACACTTCCTAACAGCCCGGCCGAGCCGGAGTGACGCCAGTGAATGCGGAAATCGAGTTGGCCTAAAACCATTTGGAGTGACGCCACAGTTTTACGTCTGGACTGACGCGAAAAACTGATCGTCAATGCCCACTTTAAGACAAAGACAAGCTTTACACGCGGTTTTCAGAGTGAGTTTTTAGGAGATGGCGCATTTGGCGCATGGTCTTTTCCAACCAGACTAGCCTAGATAGGAATATAAAATGATTCCATCGCGATAAACTATCATTTACATAAAAAAAATCGCATCGAAAACTTGAATAAATATGTTCAACAAGTTAGTAACAAGACTAAGTTTAGTATCTTTCCGGATACTGAAAAGACATTTATTCGCAAAATAATAAACAAAAAAAAAACATATTTATTTTAATATTTCTTATTGATATAAAAATCTTGCAGTTAAACGATGAATCAATAGAAATATAATCAAAATAAATCAGTACCTATCGATCGTAAAAAATCTGCTTAGTAAGACTCAGTTGTGAGTACCTAACATACGGAAATACGTTATTGTTTTCTGACTAAAGGAGTCATGCGATACGTGAATTTTAAATAGGTATTCGTCAAAGTTATTATGTTAATATTTGTTACTAAATATTTTATTTAAAATATTTGAATTATTTATTTATTTTTGAAATCTCTATTCTAATATGCATATTTTTTGCTATACTGTCAATCAAACGTCGTTCCCAAACTTTTGAAATAAATCAAAAATTGTATAAGTCAAATTTAGCTATTTTTCGAAACATACAAATAAAGTATGTTTTGGTAAAGTTAAGAATAGTTTTGGATAATGCCCATTAAATAAAAAAGAAAAGTAAAAAGTTGAAAAAAAAAATGATATAAATCTAACAAGAACTAGCAATTAGGAAAATATATACGTTATAAACACAAATATAATGAAACCTTTAAAAATGCCTAATTTTCGCTTGACGAAAACTCATTTATTTTCATCATTTACACATTCCATAAGGTTAGAAATGCCATAACATATTTTAGTATAATTTATTTTGATTAGTTTAACATATAAAAGGAATGTCTACGTAATTTATACGTAGTACCACATACGTCACAGTTCGCATACATTTCAGTGAACTAACTATGCAGTGTTGACCGGGCCATTACATTTTGTAAGTGGTTGGCGTATACGTGACCCGCATTAATTTACTGGTAAAATACACAGTTTATGCTTGCAGTAGACTAGGTAGTAGGAATTAATGAAATCAATTTATTTGTGAATTGACTGACAGTAAAGATGTTTTAGTGTTAGTGTATATGTCACCGTTAGATTATAATCTATCTCGTGAGATTGTAAACTATTGAAAGATTGTGAACCGTAACATACTGCTTACAGTTCAACGCATAATTTTTCGATAGATTATACAATATCTAACCTAACCTAACCTTATGGTTTCGTAATTCTTAGTTATCATTTATCATATATAGCATATTTCATCTACCGAAAAATATGCGAAAATAGAACGAATATAAATAAATAGAATAAATATAAAAGAAATATCTTTCGATAGTTTACAATCTCGCGAGATAGATTATAACGTAACGGTGTATACAATTTTACGGTGACATATACACACAAAGAAAACAATGTGTGTTCTATCAATATAACAGGAATATGTTTCATGTACGAGGGAATAGGTACGTTCAAACACTCAAATTGTCTTATGTGTTAATTTGTTTTTTTAATGGGCTTAGGCTAGTCGGAAACGGCAGACTAAGGCTAACTTTCAGATACCAAAAGGAGGTCCTTAAAAAATGGTTATCTGTAAAGTTAGTTTACGGGCGATAATTTTACGTGATAGCGTCATAAGAAAACATTGATGAATAATTGCATATTTTTATGAATTGAATTATTAGCACTGAATTATCATTATTTTGTATAATAAAAAGAAGGGGTTAATTGAAAATTATTATTTTTTCTATAAAATAAATTAAGTTGTTGTAATTAACAATGGAAACCACACTAACTTTTCACTTCATGAAGTGGAAGAGAGATGGATGCGCCGCAAGTCGAACGCTTAGGCCGATCGTGCTTCTCTATCGCTTATTCCGCGCTCTCGCATGCACGCTCGGCTCAGGCGGAACGTTACACTTTTTCCTGCGTGCAGCCGGCGTTCATCGATTTATAAGACGTTATCACGTCAAAAAGGTTAGATCAAGGGTACCCTTAACGGACGAGCTTGTATCAAAGGACTGATGGGAGGTGAAGAAGTGAGAGATGTATGTCAGAAAGTGGATATCTGTGATCTCTGCTAACGTGAAAAGGGCGTGATTGTATGCATGTCAATTTGTCTAAAATTATGTGGTATAATTTGCAACTTGTCTTCAATGTCATCGGTTTATTTATTATTTATTTTGTTATCGGAAGATCAACAGCTAAATCAATACCAATAGTTAGAAAATTTAACAGCTGAAAGCCAATTACAGGTCCTCACCAATAAAAACAGTTTAAAATTATGAAACAACTCGTCATAAATTATTCTGCTAAGTAACCGGTCACCATTGGAAATCGTATTACAAAGTGATCTGGACAAATTCGCATCTTGTCATTATAGCACATGGTCTATGTAGTAGAACTCGTACCTCTTGGTAACAAAAATGGTTTATATGGTACATACTTTTTATGAATGAAAAGTATTTACATCAAATACAAAAAATGTATAAAAACCCAAGTCTCACAACACAGTCCTTTGTCCGTGAACAGTTACGAGATCTATGGTCAACACAACACAAGAGTGTATATAAAAGCATATAATCAACAATCATGTTATAAATTCGTCATATTAAGCCTATTTCCTCACTGATGGGGCGTAGCCCTATATGGTGAATGGACCATTATCCACACCGAAGGACAAGGCGGATTGGTCGGTCGGTCGGTAGTCGGGAGTAACGATTTCATGTGCCTCCGAAGTAGGGAGCTCGAGATAATTTTAGGTCACCCTACGATTGCTGCTTTACCTTTGCGATTATAGGTCGAACACGCTAACTGCTGCGCTATTAAGTTTATTGTTTCATATCAAATAGTTATCTATCAACATTTATTGTGACTGTATGACCATTAGACATCTTTATTTGTAGTGACAGAAATAAATACAATAAATCGTAAAATGGTGACAGTACAGGTACAAAAATAAATACAAAAACTCAGATACGGAAGTTCAGAGGTTGAGCATCACTAGGGCTATCCAAAACACCACCATGTATGGTCCGCGACTTTATGTAATTTTTTTTTTATATTTTTTGACAAACATCGATTGGAAAAAGATAATTGGTGATGGAGACATCAATTAATTGCTTGCTTTTTTATCATTATTAAGCAATTATATTTATTTTATCATTGCGCAGGAAAAAAATTGTATCTCATGCTTAGTAAAAATTCGAGTCCGATTTATAAAATAAATAAAACGGAGTAAAAATATTTTGAAAATTGGAAAGCGGTAATAAATACCATACCAACTAGCCTAAAGGCTTTTAGTTACACAAGCTATGAATAGATTATTGATAAATAGACTATTGATTAGTGGTGGTTAAGGAAACATCACACTTATTTATTAATAAGACCCCACGGCGCCCGATGTGACTTTCAATCTTATCATTCTACGCAACTTGGTACTAAGGAGCCGGTTGATTTTATACCCAAAAATTTTTTCACTAAGCATTATGTTCATGATAGTACCCTGAGTTACTTCAAAAAGGATGGTGAGGCTGATCTTTTCTTTAATTGCTCGATTTAAGGACATCTCCCTCAGATATTGACGACCTCCGTAGTAGTGGCTCGCATACCGGTTTTCATAGGTTCGATCCCCGTCAGGTTAATATAGAAAAGATTTTTTTTCTATTGGCTCGGGTCTGGGTGTTGTAGTACCGTCGTTCTTTCTGAATCCCGTAACACAAGTGCTTTAGCTACTTAACTAGGGTTCAGAACAATGTATGCGATGTTGTCTTATATTTATATATTAGTACTAGCGGCCCGTCCCGGCTTCGCACGGGTGGACAAAATTCTTTAATTTTTTTCTATTATAAAATATTTTTCCGGTAGCGCCATCTAGCGTCCGGTAGACGAACTGCTTGCGGTTAACGCGTTGCTATGGCAACGTTATTGATACAATGGAAAAAGAGCAGACAGACAAACACATAAACCACTGTGATCTTAGATTATAGATTTGTAATTCGAAAAACAACATTACTCTAAAAATGCACACGAGAATTGGTACTACTGTTTTCCAACTTATACTGTGTGCCATACAGCGTTCCCGCGTGTTTTGGCAGGGCGCGACCGCTCGAGCTGACCTACTTCGCTGTCGCCGGTATATACCTAAATTATGACTTGGCCGCACTTTTATTTACTAGAGTATGATTGGATTTGCATATTTTTTCCATGGAATATATTTTGTGTGTCAGTAGGTTGGGTTGGCGTGCGGCCATCTAAACCGACGTCAGACATTAGATGACCGATATTGACGATTAAAATAAAATCTAGCGGCGTGTGGGACCTTCGGAGCTAAAATTTTTACCTAGTATTGCTATCAGCGCAATGGCGCAATTTCACAAGGGCCCGCAATTAGATGGGTGAAGCAAAGATTTATTGACGGAAAAACGTTGAACCCTGCTGAATCTGCAGTTGTCTGCATAACAATCCGTAGTCTCAGGGGCAGAGTAAAGGTCATGAGTGACCATTAAAATCTATTTAGATTAATCTTAGCAGGAAAAACCGTTGATGATGTCTAAAGACATTTATGGGTAGTATAGGTTTCACAAAACGAATGATATTATGATCATTTAAAAATAACTTCTATACAAATAAAAATCAATCAATCAAAAAGTTTTTATGTTCGTTCCCTATGCGTTCCGAAACCATTGATCAGATTGTGATGAAACTTTGTTAAGTTCTTGTATGTATGACAGGGAAGGTTTATATGTATACTTAGTCATCAAAAAAGAGCATTGCAAAGCATGCTGGGTGCAGCTTGTTAAGCATAAAATAAAAACTAATCATTTTACAAACATCTCGCTCATATAAAGAGAGAACGTGATATCTCGATATTATTCAATTTAGAGAAATCGATTTTTATTATTGTAAATACGATAACTTTGTCTCTTTTTCGCACAGAGCCTTCATTTATTACTTTGTAAATACCATGTTTTTGTAGTAGTAAAGAACGCGTTGCGGTGAATAATTTGTGACACTATTTCCAAAATCGCTGTCTGTCAAGATGTCACGTTGTTATTTTAAATGAGCGATCTCATTTCGCAAACATGTTACTTCATAAATTTGACAAAATACAGATTTTGCAAACTGCAAATATTTCTTATGTTAAAATATCATTCTAAAAATGTGCATTTGACTTAGTATTCTGTTCCTCCTCCGTTGTGGTTGCAGTTCTTACATACCTAACCTAAATAATTTCGTACTGGAAGCAAACTATCCAAGCAATACGAATTTTGTCGAAAAATATTTATGTTTTTCATTGTAATACCAATTATAATGTAAAAATGAAATCGTGTTTTGATATAATGACATTTGTCGAATCAGTTATTTTCAGAAACAACAGTTTGTAAAACGATAAATTTATCAAGAACAATTTTGTTAACTTAATTAATATAATGAAAATTTGTGATTTGTTTTTAGTTAAGTGGCGGTAAAATCAGTCGGAATTAAATGGTAGTTTTTTTCGTGAATGGAGTTTGAGTTGTAAATAGAAACAAACTAAGCTAGGTGGAATTTTCGATAAGTCAAACATCGATGCGTAATGAAACGGAATTCCACGCGATGACATTTGCACCAGATAGTACCTACTTAAAAAAAAAAACAAGAAAAGTACTTCCTTTTTGATATTTTTCAACTTTATTTCAAGTACATATATTTGAGCGCATAAGGACAAAAACATCAAAACCAAAAATTAATATCCTCAGTTCAGTTAGCGGGATTCGTTGTCAGGTGTCTGTGCGTCTTCAGTTTGACTATAATCTTTCCAATTAATTTTCCCCCTTCTTTCTCACGACACTACAGCAAGGTATGCATTTTATATATATATATATATATATATATATATATATATATATACCAATTTCTACCGTATGCTAAAGCAGATACAGTCGACTTTTAATTTGACAGCAAATAAGTATCTGCGTCGTCACTTGGTCGGTTTGCGTAGGCCCTTAGGTAATGGCTACTGTCTATGGATAGGTACTCACGTTTGCTGTCGAGTCGCGACTCAGTGGCTGCGTGCTTCAGCCCGCCTTGATTCATCTCAGTTTTGTTGCACGATTCCCACAACCATCTCAGCTCAGCTGGAAATAGAGACCAAAAGATAAATGTTTTGCAACCATTAGGAATTTTTGGTTTGAATAAGTAGGGTTGCCACTTTTTATTTGGGCGAGCAATGTCCGAGTAATCTAGCTATGCTACGAAAAAACGTAGTATCTTCTGGTTCGATATTTTTTTATTATTTTTAAGGAACTTAGTACATATCTTTAAATTATTAATTTTTATTTATTCTTTACTGATCAAAAGTATAACTCTATTTTTGAGCAGATCAGTAATTATTTAAATTTTTTATACACTATTTTCGGGGAACGCACAAAGGTACTTATAAAAAAGCAAAGCGAATATACTTGCTTTTTAAGTACAGGTACTATTTGTATTTAAAAAGCATGTAGGGCTATAAAATGTAAGCTCCACAAAAACATAATTTTATTTGCCTGTAAATTGATTTTTATTTGTCTAGTCTACGTGTACGTGGTCTGTGCGCTACATGCGGGATTTAAACTATTGCTCTCCGGCGTGGCAGCCCTACACTCTAGCCATTAGGTTATTGAAAATGTTATGTGTGCTAGTTAGATTACCCATCATATTATGCGGGTAAAACAAATTACGCAAAGTAAAAGAATATTCGCAGAAATGAGACGCTAACGCTAAAAATAGAATGAATGACATTGAAAACATGATACGAAATAAATATATAAAAACATACATAACTCAATCGTATTTTAAAAAACAAAGATCTGTTTTTGGTGTTGGATTTTGATTGTTGGTATGAACCACTGAACCTGTTTTGGAGGTAAAAAATCAACACAGCTTATTTAGAATACTCAATTTTATATTGCTTTTTTTATCCTTTGACAACAGGATATTTATTCCTAAGTATAAATTTGATACGGAGAAGGTTTAAGTATAATAAAAAACTTTTTTGACAAATCAAACATACTAACATTAATTAGTAATCAGTATTAAAAATACATACTTTTCATATTATGAGACTAGGCTATATAATAATTTAACACCTTTTCTGTCTTGATCTACTACCGCCTCTATAGAAGGTTCTAGGCGTCTACGGAATGGAGGGAGAGGGGAATCCAATAGAGGCAGTGAAACGGAGCGTTAGCTGAATTACGCACGCATAAAATAACAGCAATTATATTTAACCCTGGTAATAAAATTGTAATGGCATTGATGAAAAATTTCGTTGCTGCTGTTGTTCCATAATAAATCTTTAGGATTTTGGCGACGAAAAATTTGAGTTTTTTTCATATTTCTTATTTATTTCAACAACACGAACATATTTCAGATTCTAAATTTAAATTATTAATCTGCAGTTTTTGTCAAAGATGATATGCACACCACACATAAATCCTTATTTCTTTATAAAGATAAAAACAAACACAAAACCAATCCAGTGTGACACTAATTACGAAGCCAAACGGTTGAGTGCCGTAAGGCAACTGACGTCCGAATGTTTATAAATCGTATATGAACGTCTATCCGTCCTAGTATCAATAAGAAAAGCCTCACATTATTTACTTTACACTAAGCTAAATAAAATATTATATTACCAACCTATTTTCAAAATCATACATGTTTGTTTCAATTTCATTTCGCTGATTATGTACACACACTTTGAATACTACTTCACTATATCACTGCTGTTATGCGTACTTACATAATTTAAGCACTTTAATTTTCATCACGGAACGTACTTTGAAAACTATTCTTGTATTCAAATATTGAAATAATAAGTGGTTAACGGATTTTATTTGCTAGTAAAGGAGTAAATCTTACAAACAAGACACGTTAACAGTCAATTATAACACATAACTTAGTTTTAAAATCACTATTTTTGTATTGCTGTTCATAATAAAAGTTAAATCTTCAAAATAATTGTCATTTCAGAAGGATGACATGAGCCAATGTCATTTAAAAAAATATTTAAGCAACGCAAAACGAGACAATAACTTTGCAACGTTATGTCATAAATGGTGAAGTGTCAAATAAGTAAATAAATCGCAGTATCATTGGGTATTATTTTATAATTATGATAATCAATAATGATACATGACAGTATCTTATAATTATCCAAAGTAATTACCAATATTGATCGGTCACTGTCACGTGAATTTTATATGTTAAAAATATTTATTTGCAAATTGCAAAAGGAGACCTTTCTTTTCGGGCCAAAAATGTACCTTGGTACAAGTTCTTTGAAAATATTCATAATAATGTACAAACACTTATTTCATATATAATATACCCATAAATTAGATTTTTATAAAGATAATAAAACACAAGAAATTATTAACTAAATCACAACTGCGTAGAACGAAACGCTAATGTGTGTGACAGTCGGTTAGATTTTAACAAGTTTTTCGCGGCTCTGAAACACGGTATTTTAGTAAAGTCCGTAGGCTGATAAAATAACTAAACGCTTAGAATGATTCGCAATAGTAAGAAATATCTATTTTTGCTCTTTATCCTACATCAGTATGTTGCTGGTAAACTTGTATACATTTTATGTTTAAGACTTAATATCGAAAAATGTTTATATAGCTTTAAGCTACAAAACGCTTCAAAATCAAAACGATTGTGCTTGCCAGCTAAAAAAAACATTTGTTGCAAGTAATGTATATTTTTGAATGATTTTTTTAGTGGAACAAGTGTATTTAAAAATAAATAAGTATAGTTTTCGGAATATACAATTTTTTTTTGCTATTTTTTAGTATCTTTGAATCTTAGGTACATGTTTAGCCTTAGTTATATGGAAGTGAAAGGTATCAGTTCAAATTCTCCAAAAATAAACGACGATCACTTTAATAATCAACTTTTTATTCTATAGGCGTGTTCACAGTTAAAATGTCAAAACAAGAATGCCGGCTCTCCTATTAATATTTATACATTTGACTTAAAGTAAACAAAACATGATATTCTATGGCCTAGTGACGAGTTAACATTATTTGACTAAAAGTAAACAGACATGATATTCTATGGGCTAACATTATTTGGTTCAAAGTAAACAAAACATGATATCTTATGGGCTAGTGACGAGCTAACATTCGGCCATCCTCTTTAGGGTGAGTCCTCTCACATCGTACTAATTATTTATTTACACAATCATATAGGTAAGACCTATTATGTATTAAACATATAAATCTGATTCTATAATTATGTTTTTAATTCTTATACACAATTATAAGTACCTTAAAAGTAACATTACCATAAAAAATATTTGAAATTGATACATTTAATACTTAATCTAATTACAGGTCAAGTACAATTACAGTCTGATCTGCGAACATCTGTGCCTTACTCATCGCCTCTGCACTGTTCGCTCAGACTGATTCAATCTAATACTTATCGCAATCATGGTCAAGTTCACATTCGTATCAATTGGATGCACAGTCTGTTGTGATCTGCGGTTATCTATGCATACGCACTAACTGCTCACAACCTATGCCTATCCAATGATTAATCTTGCATAATAATTACATCGAAACTTAGTTTCCCTTTAATCACTGCAATCATTATGCTCACTGTCTTCAAGTAACTCTTTGCTGATAGTATTACTACTACCATCGTCACTGTCGCTTTCGCCGTCCGGTCCTTTAAAATTTAACCAAGGTTGGATTTTGTCAATAGAAACGATATTTTCATATTTGCGATTTCCTTTTCTAGTCAAAGGAGTGTCTTGTACTAAAAACCGATCGTTAGGCAAAATCTTTACTATTTGGTAAGGCCGGTGAAACTTAGCTATCAACTTTTTTGATCTTCCTAACCTATCTTTATCAAACATAGTTCTTTCTATCCTAATAAGATCCCCTTCATTATATTTAGTGGACTTTTTCCTTTTCTTATCGAATCTAACTTTTGAAGTATTTTGATCTATTTCTATTTTATCTCTGGTTTTACTTCTTAATTCCATCAAATCCTCCTCATTTAAACGATCTATAGTTTCATTTATGACATCACTCAGTATATTTTCCGAAGTATTTGTTATTTTATATCCAAATAATAATTCCGAGGGACTTTTACCGGTAGTTTTATTTATCATCGTATTAAGTCCGAGTTGCACGTCATTAACGAATTCGTCCCAAATTTTATCGTCTTTACCGTGACATTTGGCACCTAGAGCATCTGATATAGTCCGGTTGAATCTCTCCACCTGTCCGTTCGCTCGTGGAGTGGCTACCGCGTTTAACGTGTGCTTAATTCCTATGCTACTATTAAATGATTTAAATTTTGCGCTCGTGAAACATGTACCTCGATCTGTTATTAATCTAGTAGGAACTCCAAAATAACTAAAAACATCTTTGAAAATATGTGTTACCCCTCCGTGAACGAACAAACGGACCTAAATGGTCAGCATGTATGGTGTGAAAGGGGATATCCGGTTTTGGTATGGGGTGAAGCATACCTTCCTTGGGACCCCCAGGTGCTTTGTGATAGGCACATTCTAAACACGCACCTACGTACTTTTTTATGAATTTACGCATTTTTGGGAACCAGAACGAACTTTTGAGTCTACTCAGGGTCTTTTCGAAACTAAAATGACCTACGTCATCGTGGTTCATGCGTAATAATTGCCACCTAACTGGTTTCGGAACTAGCCACCTAATACTACCGTCATCCATTATCTTATATACATGATCTCCCTTTAAACGATAGTTTTTGTAAACGTCTGCTACATTTTTCGTATTCTCATCTAATAAAATGTCTTTTATCCTTTTCACATCTTCATCATCACTTTGAACTGTCGCTATCCAATCTTTTGCTTCAATATTTAGAACGTCTATCACATGGGGCCTACAACTCAAGTCTGGAGATTCATCGATGGGAGCGCGGCTTAGCGCGTCTACATGAGACATTTTCACGCCGGGTCTGTATTCGATTTCACAATCAAATTCTTGTAGCTGAATCCACCAACGCCCTATCCTTGGTACGAGATCACGTTTGGTCAAAGTCGTCCGTAACGCATTACAGTCGGTGATTATTTTGAACTTTATGCCTAACAAATACACGCGAAATCTATTTAACGACGATACAACCGCCAGAGTTTCCAGATCGCATGAATGCAATTTTTGTTCGTCACAAGTGGTTTTCCGACTATAATACGCTACGGGTCTCATAAGCCCGTCGATACTTCTCTGCATTAGAATGCCTGCTACACCATGCTTCGAAGCATCGGTGTGTAACTCAGTCTCAAGTTTAGCATCATACAACGCAAGAACCGGTCTTTCTACAAGTTTATTTTTCAAGGTTTCAAACGCATTAGCATGGTCCGCCGTCCACTTCCAAGTGAAGTGTTTTTTTAATAAGTCAGTCAGAGGTTGTGCAATCATAGAGAAATCTTTTACGAAACGCCTGAAGAAGCTGGCTAGCCCCAAAAATCGTCTTACCTCGTGAACGTTACTGGGAGTGGGGAATTTAGCAACTGCGTCCGTCTTTCGGCAGCCTGGACGAATGCCCTTACCACTTACTTCAAATCCTAAGAAATCGATCTCCTTATAAAAGAAAAAGCATTTGCTTAGTTTAAGTGTAAGCCCTGCTTCACGAATAGCCTTCAAAACCTCCTCTAATCTAACTAAACCCTCTTCAAACGTTCGCATAGGAATGAGTATGTCATCCATATATATAAGCGTATACTCAAGTTTAGATAATACCCTATTCATAGTCCTCTGAAAGACCGACGGAGCATTGGCCAGACCAAACGGCATTCTTTTAAATTGGTATTGGCCGTCCGAAGTTACAAACGCCGTCTTGTCTTGTGAATATTCTTCTACGGGTATTTGAAAATATCCCGATGCTAAATCAAGAGCGATAAACAAGGAATTGCCAGCTAACCTATCTAACTGGTCATCAATCAATGGTAAAGGGAAATGTTCCTTCTTCGTCTTTTTGTTGAGTGCCCGATAATCTATGCAAAGCCTCTTATCCCCTGTTTTCTTCTTTACTAATAGAACTGGGCTTGCGTAGGCAGAATTTGATTCACAAATGATGTCAGCGTCTAACATCTCCCTTACCATTGATCGAACAAGTTCCCTTTCAGGATATGATAACCTATACGGTCTATACACTACCGGGGTCATGTCTGTTAATTCAATTTTCATTTGATCTACATTAGTGTAACCGATGTCCATTAAATTATTTGAAAAGCAATCTTCATATAGTAGTAACATATTCTTAAGTCGTTCAACATCATTTTCTGCTAATTGACAGCCAAAATTTAACGAATCTTTAACTCCCGGATCATTAAAATTTATTATATTAACAGTTTTACATTCGTTCGTGCGCATAGCTCGCGTTATCAGTACTCCATCTTCTATTTCTACCGGTACGTTAGAAAAATTGCCTACTAATAATGCGCCTGTACCATTGACCATTGTATATTCACCAGGCATCATATAATACTCTTTACCGGGGCAACCTCTTAAGGAACCATTTACATACAGCATACCCGAATAATCATCGCTATTGCTCTTTATTTTCACTATCTTCATACCATTTGGTGGGATAATAACACTATCAGCCATAAATAACCGCATTTTTAGGGACGATATTCGTTCAAAAATTAGTTTATCGTTTGTTTTTGTGATCACTATTCCTGGTTTCTCAGTAAAACTATGACCAATAAGAATGCCATATTTCATTACACTATTATCGACTACATAGACTTCAACCATCTCCGTTATATTGTGTATGTCTATACGCACAACAGCTTTGCCTAAAGGTAAAACAATGTTGTTTCCTATACCGCGCATAATTGGTAATTGGCCAGTTGTAGTCCACATAATTCCTAATTGTTCAGCCTCACCGCGACGTATCAGGGTACACTGACTACCTAGGTCTACATAACCCTTAAGAAGTTGGCCATTTATTTTCAAGTCGATTAAGTATTTATCATCTGTCATACTTATCGTATCCAGTTTCATAACTGATTTTTCTTTAGGATCAGACTTATTGCTATCAACGGCTGGTAATTTCGGGCAGGAAGTAGTTAAATGTCCTAATCTATTGCAAATATTACACTTAAGGATTTTCTTTGTACACTTGAAACTATAATGGCCTGCTTCGTTGCAATTATAACAAATTATAGAACCAGTACTCTCACGTGAACGCGGTAATTTAGAATTGGTGGACTGAGTAGAATTTGCAACTATTTTCCTGTCATTGAGAATCTTTTGTCTATTATCCGAATCACGGTTTTGTTGTTTTATTGATTGAAAGTATTCTAGTACTTGTTCGGGCTCCTTACATTGTACTGCCTTCGCACCTAACCTTAATGATCGATCATCTAAACCATGCAATAAACAGTCGACGGCACGTTTACCTTTTATCTCACAACGATTTAGCAGGTTAAGCTTATCGTAATAATATACAATACAATACAATACAAAACACTTTATTGATAACACCACATTGAAATAATAAGATAACAAGAGAAAACTTAAAATAGTGTTACAATGGGCGGTCTTATCGCTCAGAGCGATCTCTTCCAGACAACCTTTGGATGGATAGGACTGGAAGGAAGCGTAAGAGGCGGCGGTGTAAACGATAAATATATATTCACATATACATACATACGTATACATACATACATATACACACATACACATAAATACATAGCATACAAACACATATACCTAAATTAAAAATACATACATACGTATATAATACACATACATAACGTCTAGTTAGTAGGATACATCATCCATACGTTGCTCGCCTAAATTGACAGAAAATATTCCCTTACGAGATTCTTAAAGACGCCAATGGATTGTGCACGCCTTATAGAAACCGGGAGGGAGTTCCAAAGCGAGCTGCTTGAACAGTAAAGGAAGAGTCATAGAACGTGGAACTATGTGCGGGAATATAAAGGCCAAGATTATCTGATGACCTCAAGGAAAACGTGTTTGATGTATGAAGAAACTTAAAACGTTCTTTAAGATAGTGAGGGGCTGAAGGATTAAATAGTATGTTGTAGAGCAGAGTAAGTATGTGAGTATTCCGGCGAAGACGAATGGGAAGCCATTTGAGCTGAGAACGAAACTGAGATATGTGATCATATTTGCGTAGGCCAAATATGAATCGAACACAAAAATTTTGAAGACGCTCAAGCTTATTAAGCTGTTCCTCCGTGATGTCAAGATAGCAGACGTCGGCATAGTCTAGAATAAGGAGCAACAGAGACTGCGTTAGTGCAATTTTGGTGGAAGTGGGTAAAAAATTACGCAGTCTTCTCAGCGCAGCTGCTGAAGCATATAATTTACGACTGACGGCCTCTAACTGAGGTCGCCAACTCAAATTATTATCAAAAATTAATCCCAAGTTTTTCACTGACGAGCTAAAAGGAATATCGGTGCCAGCAAAGTTTATATTTGGCAGCAATTGCCAGTCCACTCTAGCAATCATCCTGGAACTTCCCACGATAATTGCGGTACTTTTGTTGGGATTAACATCGAGGCCATAGGATTTGCTCCACTCTGCAATTCGACAGAGATCATTGTTTATAGCACGGACTGCATTATGCAATTCAGTGACAGGAGCCTGACAGTAAATTTGAAGGTCGTCTGCATACAGGTGATAGGAAGAAGATAAATTATTTGAGATAGAGTTGATAAAAATAGCAAAGAGAAGTGGAGAAAGGACACCGCCCTGCGGAACACCAGCAGTCGTGGGACTCCAGGAAGAGATACTCTCCTCCAGACAAACCCGCTGCTTGCGTCCGCTAAGATAACTGTGGAACCATTCAGTTGCCGATGGAGATATGTTAAGAGAGCGCAGTAATGCCAAAAGAATATCAAAATTGACAGTATTAAAAGCATTACTAAAGTCCAATAGTGTTAAAACCGTGACATGACCAGCTTCCATTCCAGAACGAATGTCGTCTGTAATTTTAAGCAAAGTAGTCGTAGTGCTGTGTCCTGAACGGAAGCCGGATTGAAAAGGATTGAAAAGATAATGACGGGCTAGGAAACAATTCAATTGATTGAGGACAAGACGTTCAAAAACTTTGGATAGAAAGGGAAGGATAGAAATGGGTCGAAAATCAGAGAATAACTGAGGAGTGGGTTTTTTAGGCAGTGGAATCACCTGAGCGTACTTCCAACCTTCTGGGAAGACAGCTTGTGATACAGAGCTATTAAAAATAAAGGTCAGAATAGGAAGGATGATATCAAGGATAGGAATCAACATGTTGCGACTAATGCCATCGTCACCGACCGCGTTGGAAGAGATTGATAGCATGCTCCTCTTAACATCACATTCCGAAAACTGAGTAAAAAGAAAAGGAGAATAGTCTGGAATTGGTAAAGAAGAAAGATAATTCAAAGTAAGATTCTTATCCGAATCAGTGAGGCTGGAAGAGGCACAGAAATGTGTATTAAGTGAATCGATGTTAAGGTTTTTAGGAATAGAGTGCAGATGTGATTTTCCAATTCCAATTGACCTAAGGAAACTCCAGACCTTTGTCGGGTCTTTGTCTGCGACAGAAACATGAATGTGGCGGCGTAAGGCATCCCTACACACCGTGTTGCAGCGATTACGAGCCTTGGTATACTTATTTTTATTAATATCGTTTGGACAACGTTTATATTTATTTTTTGCAACAGCTTTTTTGTGCATTAATGCCCTGATATCATTTGTAATCCAGGGAGCCGGGAGATGCTTCAACTTTATGGATCTATAAGGTGCATGCTTGTCATAAAGTTTAGTTATGAGAGTATTGAAAGCAGCAACCTGTTCATTGACAGTTTCAGCGTTTATCACCAACGACCAATCAATGCTCTGAGCATCAGTGATAAAGGCTTCCTGATTTATGCTACCAAAGCTGCGCTGAAGAATGACTTTTGGTTTAGCTTTAGGAGGACGAATTTCGTAAGATAAAAATACAAGGTCATGATAAGAAAAGGAATCGGCCGGACATTGACCATATTTTATAACATGTTGAGGAGCCGAAACTATTAATAAATCTAGAAGTGAGGGGGTAGCATTTGGGAAATGATGGGTGGCATTGAGTGAAAGAATATGCAAATTACTAGATCCGACGATGGATTTAAAAGTCTGAGCTCGAGAATCATCCTTTAAAAGGCAGGTATTGAAATCCCCCATAATTATAGAGTGAGCGTATGATGGTATTAGGTCATCTAGAAGTTTTTCAAAAGAATTAAAGAAATTTACTCGTAGGGAGGGGCTATAATAAACTCCAAGCAACACCTTGTTATGTGATAGCAGGACTTCAAGAAACAGATGTTCACCGGCAATAAGTGAAGAAGGTTGGGCCGAGGAGCTAATTATCGTGTAGGAAATATTAGATCGCAAATAAATAGCAACTCCACCTCCCCCAGAGCTAGTGCGGTCATTCCTTATGAGATTGAAGCCTGGTATCGCATAGGAAGAAGAGGGTAAACAGGGCTTAAGCCAGGATTCGGAGATTAAAACAGCATGGAGATTTTTGACATCAAAAGATACCAGCATATCTGAGTAGTGGGCCGGAATACTCTGTGCGTTGATGTGAACGACATTAAAATTTTGAGGCATATTCGAAAATTGGTTATGAAGAGAATCAGAAAGGGACGGTAAACTGTCAAAACTAGAGTCATTTTCTGACGATAATGATTGAGAGTGTTCATCATCACTATAATGACTAGAACTAGACATAAATATATATATATATATATATATAATAATATATATATATATATATATACTTTATATAAACAAACAAAAAAAAATGGTTAGTTTTATCAACAAATTAAATATCCCATCTGCCGGCTGAATGTTGGAGCTAAAAAATAAAAAAAAGAGAACTAATAGAAAAAAAAAATTAAAAATGATAAGAAACAAAAACCATAAATTAAAGTTCAGCCAATCTGTGAATTCACCTTATACTAGGCTGTATGGGCTATGTATCGTTTGCCTTGCGTTACGGAATACTAAACTAAGACAAAAAAAAAATAAAGTACTGTGATGTCAATCTGTCAACAATAATATTACAATACAAGTAGCTACGAAATTAACTAAATAATAATATAAAAATACCCGTTATGACTAACATAAAAAAAAAAGAAAATATAAAGTAAAGAATTGTATGAAAAGATCCACAGAAAGGCGTTAAATTTACAGGGCACTTCACAAACAGAAACCCAATCTATTTCTTGCCAGCTGTAGCCGCACGCCTGCCCTTTGCAGGCTTTGATGATAAAGGCTTCGAAGAATTAGGCTTCATAATTGGTGGATCCGAGATTTCACTGAGTTCGGCAATGGAACTTATACGCCGACGTTTCCCATCACCACCTATCACAAACACAAATCCCATACGTGTAAAACACTTATTTAAACCAAACCTCTCTCGTGCGGCTATAAAAGTGTCGTGTCTTGCTTTTGTCAAGAATTCTGACAAGGTCAGTCCTGTCCCTTTAAGAGTCGTTTTGGAGTACCAAATTTTGTTGCGGACATCAAGCTCTCGGAACTTTATTACAAGAGGACGTGGATGACTGTGACCAGACTGGCGGCCCATACGATGGCATCGACTAATATCCTTGTCAGAGAAATCGTCCAGCTTCAGTTTTCCAGTAATTGTCTTTACCACTTCTTCCGTAGGATCTTCTTCAGTAGCTTCTGGCACACCATGAAGAAGCAGTATCTTTCTCCGACTATGCATCTCTATGTTGTCCACCTGATGAGCAAGTAGATTTAACTGTTCCTGAAGACTGCGAATGGATGATAATACAAAGTTCCGGAATGAAGCAAAATCTGAAGTTAGGCTGGAAATGTTGGATGATGGAACAGCAGCCTGCAGCTCACTTTCGTAGGTGTCCATCCGCTCAGTGAATAACCGTTGCAGCTGTGTCAGTGATTCTTGTATGGCCTCCATTGGGTTCAATGAAATTGTGAAAAAAAAACAAAATAGTGCTATGGATGTGAAACTGTGAAGATAACACTTGCCGGCAGATATTGAGCAATAACTATTAATATTCCATTAAAATATGTTTATTATTAACTATTATTGACTTTTAATTAATTTATTTAATGAGGAGTTTTAATTCACTACTTTCTTTTACACCTACCCACCAGTGTCCCAAAGAATCGTTAATATAATTCCAAAGAATCGTTATACTTAGCTCTCTTAGACAACATCTCATTTAATAATTCTGCATAGTCCTCGCTACTTGGAAAAGAATCAAGCAACTTGGTTTTCCACTCGTACCACGAAAACGACATTGACGGTAATGATTGGTACCACGACTTAGCGACGCCGCTCAACTTAGGCAGTGCATAGTGAATGATTTGATCATCACCCCATTTATATAAGCGCGCACATTCTTCGACTTTATTGAGCCACATGTTGATTTTTTGGCCCTTTATCATGGGGTCGAACTCAGGTATCACATTACCTAACATAGGGAATTTATTTCCTTCGGAACGATTACTAGACAAAGACTTAATCAATTCCATTAACAATAATTGGGTACTATTATCACCAAAATTGGAACGACTCACATGCGACTCCGGTGACAGGTCAGGGGCGCGGTGCGTACTAGTCGATCGGCGCGTGCTTGACGCGTGACGTGTGATCGAGACGCGATGTGTGCTCGACGCACCATGCATGCTCTACGCTCGATGTATACTCGATGCTCGGCGCGAACTCTTCCTCGTACCCGACGCGTGTTGCGTATTCACATCACTATCCGTCTGCCGCGTGCACGATCTTCGATGTCTACTCGATTCTCGATGAGTGCGTGATTTTCGACGTTCATTCGACTTTTCGCGTGTTCTCGAGGTCCGACGTATGCCCAATTCCCGACATTCCTTCTGCCTGTGTTCTAAATCATCATAACTTTCACTTTTTCTCACTTTCTTCTGTTTTTCCTGTCGACTACGATTTCTGTTACGTTTGCGAGGCGGTGTATTTCCTTAATTTTTATCGGAATCGTTATTCATTTTGCAGGATGTATCCGGCGAAATAATAGGTAGGCTTGATAATCCCACTTCTGAACTGAAAGGTATCAGTTCAAATTCTCCAAAAATAAACAACGATCACTTTAATAATCAACTTTTTATTCTATAGGCGTGTTCACAGTTAAAATGTCAAAACAAGAATGCCGGCTCTCCTATTAATATTTATACATTTGACTTAAAGTAAACAAAACATGATATTCTATGGCCTAGTGACGAGTTAACATTATTTGACTAAAAGTAAACAGACATGATATTCTATGGGCTAACATTATTTGGTTCAAAGTAAACAAAACATGATATCTTATGGGCTAGTGACGAGCTAACAGAAGAAAGAAAGGCTCCTTTATATTTATAATTTTTAGCTTTACATAAACATTTATTTTATGGAATAAAAGGAATTTAAAGTAAGTACGTATTAAAAATTAAGAGTTTCCGTTTCCGGTACTATAACTGTAAAGACGTGCTGAAAGTCGCTCCAAGATTTTAATTAATTAAAGTGATACAAACAAGTGCACCAGTGCTAAAAACATAACAATTGTGTTTTACGATTATTTGCTCGTAATCACCGCTATAAATATATTCGGATATTGGTTAATAAAGTGTAATACGATAGTGCTAAATAAACGAAACAAATTTTGAGGTTATACAAAATCAGTTGTCAAGGTATAGACTACTCAAGTGTACCAACATTGACATATTGTCACTTCGACGTACATTGCTTGCTAGATTTCGAAGTACACTGCGTGTCTGCGGCACGTTTCGTTTCAAGTACGTGCGTGTAAATACATTGTCCGTGGTTGCCATCATGGCTACTCAACTGTCAGGTGAAATGATACTCCTCCTTGACAAGATGAAAGAAGAACTAAACAAACAAACATTACAGATAACAGAAAGTATTACAACAGCAGTACTAAAAGTAGTGGATGAGAAGATACAACCATTAATAGCGGAAAATGAAAGACTTTCACATGAAGTCGAAACACTGAATAAGAAGCTACTGTTTTTAGACATAAACGCGAGGAAAAACAACATCATTTTACATGGAATCATGGAACCTAGCACAGAAACATACGAGGATTTAAACGCTTCGGTAATTAAAACAATCACGGATTTGGATGTACCACTCGAAAACTTCGAAATAAATAAAGCACAACGTCTTGGTAAAAAGGAGGAAAATGGCAAAATAAGACCTATTCTGCTTACATTAACAACTTTGCAGAAGAAAATCCAAATTCTTATAAACAAAAAGAAAATGGGAGAAAACACATACATTACGAATGATTACTCTAAGGACACCATGGAAAAACGCAAAGCAAGAGCAAGTAACTTTCGTGAAAATGAAAAAAGGAAGAGGAACCCAGAAACACCAAGCCCAAAGGAAACATCTAACAACACTAGCAAGAAAATCCAAAGAACAGACGCCTTTCAACGCATGCGTGAGCGAGCCTACTCCATGTCCGCAAAAAATACTTACCAAAACTATTAACCGGAAACGAAATATCACACAGCCAAAACTAACAACAGCAGCAAAAAAACTCACAATCCCCAACCCGGTTGGTCCCCGTGGGGAATTAGACCAAAACCCTCCAAAAACAAAACAAAACAAATCAACAACATAGTGGAAAAACCAACATTGAACCAACTCTACCCAGGCAAAAGACTAATATGGAGACTCCAACAGTCAAACATACAAGAATATACATTGCTACTCTAAACGTATTAACACTAAGATCAGAAGAAAACTTATCAGAGCTGTCATTTGCATTACAAAACACCAACTGGGATATTCTCGGCCTGAGTGAAGTGCGAAGAATGGGAGAAAACATTGTGGCACACCCAGACTTCATATTCTATCACATAGGGGAGACCCCAGGAAAACATGGTGTGGGATTTTTAATAAAAAAATACCTAGCAAAGCACATAACTGGTTTTTATGGTGTATCAGAGCGCATAGCATTATTGACTTTAAAATTACCACATTACAAAGACCGATGGACTATTATCCAGATCTACTCACCTACGGAACAAGCTGAGATTGAAACAATTTGCCAGTTTTACCAGGATCTGAACAAAACCCTACAGACACATGCTCACAAAAATATCATCGTGATGGGTGACTTTAACGGTCAAATCGGTGAACGTCAGTGGGATGAAGATACATTTATAGGACCCTATACATACAGTTCAAAACCTAGAAGCAGGAACGGAAAGTTGCTCATGGACTTTGTAATGGAAAATAACCTGACCATATTAAACACCATATTCAAGAAAAAGAAAAACAGGATGTGGACATGGTTGTCACCCGACGGTGAATCAAGAAACCAAATTGACTTTATAATGACCAATAAACATAAATTCTTCCCAGACATAAATGTTATTAATAATCTGAATTTTAACACCAATCACCGCATGGTCAGGGCTGAACTGAATTCATCTCAACCCAAGAACGCCAGACCAAAAATAAATTTAAAGAATATAAAACTTAACAAACAATTAATAGGAGAAATGGCCAGCTCACTTAACTCGAAACTTCAAGATTATAAAAAAGAAACAAAAGATGCTGATTTACAGGAAAAATACTCTTGGTTAGAACATACAATAACAACCACTATTAGAGAGCACAGCAACAGTAAAGAAAACTCAATCAAATGGATGTCGGAGAAAACTACCAACCTCCTTGGCCAAAGAGCAGCTCTAATAAGTGCAAAAAATATAGATAAAAATAGAAAAGAAATTGCAAAAATTAGCAAAGAAATTAAAGAAAACATAAGAAAAGACAGGAGACAACAGCGGATGGAAACAATAGAGAGACATATTAGACAGACAGGAGGAATAAAGAAGGCATATAAAGAACTAACTAATAGAAAAGAATGGATCGTGAAGATGAAGAATAGCAATGGGGCGGAGAAGACTGGTAGACAGGAAATACTCAAGATCGCTACAAATTACTACACCGAACTATACAAAAGCAACACAATTGAAATAGAAATAGACTTACCAGAGAAGGAATTGGTGCCATACATCATGCAGGAAGAAACGGAGAAAGCAATTGACACACAGAAAAATGAAAAAGCTCCAGGGTCAGACGGCATAAGCAACGAAATACTTAAGCAAACGAAAACAGCAATGACACCTATACTTACTGAAATTTTCAACAATGTGATCAGCACAGAATTGATCCCAAAACAATGGACTGAATCAACCATAGTTCTTCTATTTAAGAAAGGGAATCATGTTGATATTAGAAACTACCGGCCTATTAGTATAATGTCTAATATTTATAAAGTATTTGCAAAGATTATTTTGAAAAGAATAGAAAGGAAACTAGATGAACAGCAACCAATAGAACAGGCTGGATTCCGCAAGGACTTCTCGGTATTGGACCACATCCATACCGTAAGACAAATTATAGGAAAATATGCTGAATACCAGCGTACATACTACATAGCCTTTATTGATTACAGTAAAGCCTTCGATTCTCTGATACACTCAAAAATCTGGGAAGCCTTAAAGGAACTGGGTATAGAGCACAAATACATAAGAATTATAAAAAATATTTATAGACACAGTTCAGCTCGTATTCGACTAGAAAAGGAAGGTAATATATTTCAAATACAAAAAGGCGTGAGACAGGGCGACCCCCTCTCACCAGCACTTTTTCTGGCCGTACTAGAAATAATCTTCAGGAATCTGGAATGGAGAGACATGGGCATAAATATCAATGGCCGCATGTTAACGCACCTACGATTTGCTGATGATATTGTATTATTTGCAAAAACATCAGAAGATCTAAGCAAGATGATAAGTGACCTAGCATCAGAAAGTGCAAAGGCCGGATTGAAGTTAAACCCGGAGAAAACAAAAATCATGACCAATGGCAACAAAGATCCTGTAACAGTTGAACAGACCCAAATATCCTATGCTGATGAATACATATACCTCGGTCAATTGATGTCTCCAGAAGACAACGAAAACAAAGAAGTTGAAAGAAGAGTTGTGAATAGCTGGAAAAAGTACTGGGGCCTAAAAGAAACAATGAAAGACAAGAAACTACACATCTCAACGAAAAGCAAACTATATAACACATGCATCCTGCCTGTACTGACATATGGGAGCGAAACATGGGCTTTAACAAAAAACGTAGCAAACAAACTCTCCATATGCCAATATGCCATGGAAAGAAGTATGATAGGGATCAAAAGAAAAGACAAAGTAAGGAATAGCAGCATCAGAAGCACGACTAAGGTCCAGGACATAATGTTGAAAATAAGGAGACAGAAGTGGAAATGGGCAGGCCACATGATCAGAGGAAAGGATAAATGGAGCAAAATAGTCACGCAATGGTACCCAAGAGATGGTAAAAGAAAGAGAGGTAGACCACAAAAAAGGTGGGATGATGATATAAGATAAGTCGCAGGAACAACATGGGGTAGAGTGGCCAAAGAAAGGCCAGAATGGAGAAGATTGGAGGAGGCCTTTGCCACCTGGCAAACAGACACACAAAAATGGAACAAAAAAATGTTATACGAATAGCAAAGAAGAATAATGGTGTCTGATGGAAGGCTTATATATACGTATTAAAAAAGGAAGAGTTTAAATTATATGAAATAATTTATGCATTTTAAAAACATAATATTAATCGTCTAAAAACACTTTTTACCTGATGTTACATTTTTAACACAAGATAGGAATAGATCAAGAAGTGCTTTCAAATATTTCAGAGACTTTTTACAGTCTACTTTTATTAAATTTACTCAATAACGTAGAAAAACTACTGTTTTGAAATGAAAGAAAAAAAATTTAAATATCAAACGGATAGACCGTTGATTACGCTTACAATTTTTCACACCAATTTAACACTTTAGTATAATGTAAAAGACGACTTATGATATTGGAAGTAACCATCACATGCCACAAAATGGTCAGCAGTGTGGTTTTTCACTGTGATCACTGATTCGCCTGCCAAGCGTTTCGATTATGACTAAACCTTTATATTTTGGAGCCGCTTATCTCCAGCAATGATAAATGATTTACAAAACAATTACAAAGTTCAATTTTATTTGAGAAAACTTAATTAAAATCAGGTTGACTTGATGTGTTGTTTATATTTACATAGGTCAGGTGAAAAAATTCGAAAAGCATAAATTAAGTAAATATCCAATCGCAAGCTCAAAATTTTTGAAATCTTCAATCACAATCACCACTTTTTCACGCACTATAATGTTTATTTACCTTTAAAACTAATGTGGACTTAGTGTTTGAGTAGTATATTCATTGGTATCAGCAACTCTTATCGGCCGGTTTATCGTATCTATAATTTGATTATCGGGAAAACATTGAGGTTATATCTGGTTTTGAGGATGCGACATATCATATAAAGATAAATATTCTTTTTCCATTTATTTGTTTTTAGCATATCGTAAACGATCATTTTTAATATACATAGATGTTTTCAGTGTTTGGGCAAGAAGATGATGTGAGTCTTCAAATTAAAGGCTTCTTCAAAGAGATTTCCAAATTTTAACGTATTTTGTAACAATATGTAACGGAGTGCGTTGTTGCGTAAAATTGTGAGTGTGAGAATATAGAACTTATTGCGGACAACAGAATTTAAGTTGCTTATTAAAAAAAAAGAAATTGAACTGGTCAATAAAATCGCAGCGCGTTCACGGGCGCGAACACTATGTTTAAAAGAAGAAAAAAACGAAAAGACGCGGGTACCTAGGGTCTTTTCTGTTGTTTTTACTCGTGATGATTTTCACTTTCGGTCCGACCTAGTTTCCGACATATAAATAAATTCCGGACAACCTACAACAATTATTTTGTACTATACTAAGCTGAGCTTGTGATACGGGTACTAAATCATGCACAGAATACATAATAAATATGTTTGTATAAATATGTTTATTAGTCCAGTCATTACGTCGGAAAAATCGGGAAATAAATGAAAATGAACCGAGAAAGCCAAATTTTGGATATTACGTGGGGGATGGCAAGAAAAGCTTAAGTTCAAATTGTCGACCAAAATAACCTTGTGCAATTTCCGCCATCTTGAAAAAACCCTTAAATTCAGTTTTTTCATCATAACTCGGTTTCCCGTTGAGATACGAAATTTTTTATAGAATACTTTTTTGTTGCTCTTCTCGCGATCTACAATTAAGGTCCCATGCATTTTTCACGTATCGATCGTAGTTTTCGAGATATCCCCCACGTGATATCCAAAATTTGGCTTTCTCGGTTCATTTTCAATTTTAAATGTATATAATGACTGGACTATTATGTAAACGACCGTGAATCGGAAACAAATGCTTGTGTTCATCACACAAACTCGGGTAATAATTTTAGAACGCGTACTAATCAATTTGCATAATTTGAAATAGCTTGCTGGCTGATAATGAATAGAAAAATACCGAACCTAACGTAATCTGCAATGTATGTCCATTTATGCCTTTTGATTAGTATATCAAGTGACTTTATCTCAATGGAAACTGAAGAATGGCTCCCAAACCCGGGACCTTTTGCGCAGAAGGTAGGATCGATACTGTTACACCGAGCGACCACCCACTAAAAACCTCTTATTCTCGCGTGTCACGTTTGGTTCTGCAGCATCCGTTCAGAAGACCTCCACAGAAAAAGGGAGACACCGGGCGGATTTGGGCATCCCCGCTGATGGGAAACCTTACAATACTAGCGACGGATCTTCGAAGCCAGGGCTAATGTTTTTGTTTTTCGCAGGAAATTTCGCATTCGCTCGTGCTGGAAGCGCACGAGACGATATGTGGGACTCTCCTCCATTCCCCCACCCGGCCTGTGCCCGATGAAGGATTGGAGGCCTACCCACTAAAACCTGCGGCGTCCCACAACACATTAGTGTGGGTCACGTGGTGCCCTTTCGGATTGCCGCCGCGACCTCGACCAGTGTGGGTTCGCCCCTTGACGCCCTGAATACTCTGCACGTCTCAGGGCAACCTAGGATTACCTTGACTTAACCTTGTCACGTAGATCACTAGCAGTAAGTACCTCACTTACTATAAGACTTATTTTTACGAGGCAAAGAAAGTATATTGAATTCACGGCGTATTACACTATGATCACTGGTGAAATCATTAAGATAGGTGAGCGATCACATTAAAATAAACAAAATTCATCAAAGCTGAAATAGAATCGACATAGATTTTTTTTTATACTAGGAGACTTCGCTTTTTTATATGCTAGAGACAAAAAATTAAAATAATATTTACTATTTGTGTTATATTTTTATTTTCAGCGTATGTGATGGAGTTTATTAGCAGTATAAAGAGCATTTAAACAAAATCTAGACAGTAAATAGATAACTATTTACTGTATACCTAAATGTATTTGTGATTGTAATCTGTTTTGTTGTCCATATAATAAATAAAAACATGTAAAAACTAATGTTAAAAGTAAAAGTAGCGTTTACGGAAATAAGGAATTTTATCTTGTGTAATGTTAAATACAAAACCTCGGTAGTGATTACACGGCGCCTAGTCTGTTCTGTCAGAAGATAGTTTAGTTTGAGGTGAATGTTTACGACAAGTTATATTTTCATATATATATATATATATATCAGCTTACACACAAGTTTAAACGGAAATGTAGATTACGACAGGATACGTAAAAACATTTACATCCATTGTGCGTTGTTCTAACCACCTTAGAAATAGATTTTAGAACAAGCCGTTCTTAAAGAAGGAAACATAAATCAGTAAGGAAACGATATGAAGTGATTGGTAAAATAGAAGGTTTGCTATTGACATGGAACATAGTAAATCAAATGAAACACAGATGTTATGGTACAATAAATTGTTCTGAATGTTTTGCCTGCCAAAGTAAGGTATCCAAACATTTTAAGACATGCGCAATTTACAAATTATATCTATGACGTCAAATGAGCAAACATAGCCCATTTTTTTAATTTATTTTAAATGCGAACTAACGAACAATCTCTTGTTCCAATCGAGCCCGGGGGCCAAGACAGAATCCACGATGGAACGAGCTTACCCAGAAGGTGCCTACTCACCCTGGTTTTAAAAACGGACGGGTTGTAAGTACTCGGAAATGCAGACGCAGGGAGGCAATTTCACTCCTTTGCTGTACGCATTATAAAAGATGTTGAGAAGCGCTTGGCGCGACAGGAATAGCAACCAAGAATGGATGGTAGCCCGCACTGCGTCTGGATGACCGATGGAAGAAGGGTGAGTGCGGTATGAGCATATGCAGCTTCTGCTTCAAAATACATTCCGTAGAAGACAGAGACAAAAGGCAACTCGCGGCTTTGAGCTAAGGTGTGAAGTTCTTGCTCTTCATCAATTTGTTATCACTAATGAGCCTCTCAGCTCTGCGCTGAATTGTGTCCAGTGCAGAAAATTGGTATTTTTCTGAACCAGTCTAGAGGTGGCTGCAATATTCCATGCAAGATCAGACTTAAGCTAAAGCTATAAACAGATAACTCTCTATAAATAGAGAGTTCAAAGCTGTCCCGGCGTGAAATATAGCTTGACCTTATTTAGAAGCCCAGCTTTTTAGGTGTGATTTGAGCTTTGGACTCGATGATGCCCGTATGGAAATCGCCCAAAATGCCGATTTACTTTTGTTGGTTACAGTTCTTACCAAGTTATACCGTACTCAGTTATTTTTTAGGACAAAAATATTATAGAAATAAACGCATTTGGTAAGGTTAGGATAAAAAAAGTGACCAGAAAAAATGAGTTTGATTTGGGCGATATCGACCCAATAACAGTTAAATCAATTTGAATTCAGTGATAGTTATTATATAAAATGTAAAATAACAAAAATTCTTACTTAATAAGATATTTACATGATTTTATTTTAGATGTCATTTGATATCAATATATTGATTGGAGTTATAGGGAATCTATCAATTTATAGACCGATTTGAAGGTTCGATCCTGATATCTAAATGGCTACGATTATATATTTTTATGGCCATGTGATAACAGTTCTTTTGTAATAGTGCGCTATTGGGAGGTAATGTTTTGAAAAAGCTGGGGTTTCTCGGACGCTGTACTGGATTTTCGAGTTAACTACTTTTTTAAAGTATCGAGGGTGTTGTCAAACAAACATACATCACTTAGTTTTTTAGAGGTCTAGAAGTAATTTTCAGGTCCTAATCATAGTTAGCTCTGTCTTTTTATCAATCATGAATACTATAAAGAAATCTTTAACTGCAAATGAACTTGAATTGACTGCAGGTGAAAAGCACCTTTATATTTATGCAAAGGTGCTTTTCACCTGCAGAAATAAGTCCGTTTCTAATCGGTCATGCGTCAAGACATTCAACTATTTCATTTTAAGTGTCCTCGGATGATCTGCTGCAATTATTCTTTGAAACTAAATCTCATATAATTATTCCATGTGAGTTAAATTGGCAAGTCATCAAATCAGTCTGTCGTCAAATGATATATATTATATCAGAAATAAGAGTCGACCTACTACACTTCCCTATGGGACACTGCGTATTTCAAAGATGAGTAATCTATGTTGGACAACTACTCTATCTTTTGGTCAAATGCTTTGGTCACATTAAAAAGTTGCATTAAAAATTTTTACATATTTTACTTGTGTCAGTTGATGTTTAATCATAAACAGTCGAGAATGGTGGATTTATCTCGTTGTATTTCATAAATAAATTCATAAGTAATTTACTCACAGCACACGCAGTTTGTTGCTACCTGCTAACCTAATAGAGTTAATGTATGCAATAATGGTTCCCACCAATTGTTTGATAACCTTACTCGGATTATGCTTCAGCTCAAGTTCTTTTTATAACCACTATATAAAAAGAAAAGTACAAGTTTGATTGGCGCATAAAGGGTCCCTTACAAAGTTGTAAGTAGCTACGGGAATCGGATCTCGAAGATTTATGAATATTACTGAAGTTCATAACTTATGAAAGCAGTAAAGCGCTGAACATTGTTGTATAGAAAAGACAAGTCGGATTTTATGACTAACTTTATAGTTAAAAAAAAAACTTAAGTTAAGTTTATATAACTTAAAAAGTAAAAATTTAAAGATGTACGTATTTCGTGCGTGCGTTTAATTCTTTTCTATTTGTGTATAAGTAATCGATTTTACTTGATATGATTTTAAATAAACATCTCTTGTACATAGGTAGGAATAATGTACCGCGTCAAGTATTTATCTAAGTCTCGGATGTCGAGTTTAAGTAACCTCAGAAATGCCTAACCTAATATTTAAGATAAGACCATGTTTATAATAAATAAAAATATTTTTACATTCACACCAATTAGCCTAGCCCAAAGTAAGTACTGTATATGATACATAACTAAGTTGGAGCAGCGACCCAAAGTGAGTCTTGGCCTTCGATAATAAGAGCTTCTATTTCCTGCCAGTCATCTGCGTTGATCCCTTTCAACCTCGACCCACCAGCGCACTATGGGACGTTTCGCCTATTTTCTGGCCAAAAGTGGCAAAAATCAAAGTCGAAATTCGTAATGTTTAACGACTGGAAAGGTTTCTATAAACATTAGTGAGACCTGGGGAAAAATTTAAGACCGTTTGTTCCACGCAAAGTATTTTTTCTGTCGCATTTTGTGTTCGAAAGTGTGTAAAAATGTACCTTGAAATCACGAAAGATTATTGCTTCTTTTATCTTTTTTTTCTCCTCCAATGTTGAAGGCGTACAAACCACTGCTTGAAATACTTGTTTAGCGTAAGTTAATGCTTGAAAATAATAAGAATAAATTAAGCTTTGGCGATTCTGGGGGAGAAAACTTTATACTTAAATTACAGAAAAGTAATGATTTTATCAGTTTCTAATATTTAAAAGAATAGAACTTCCGAATAACAAACAATAACAAGGCGATCTTTGGCTTGAATATTAGGTGGGACTCGACTCTTCCTAAAATCGTTTGGTAAATTACCCGATAGAACCCTATCCGGGAGATATAATATTTTAAAGTAAAAGCAAACGACTATGTGTTTCTTAACAAGTTCGTGATTAAGCTAAGCGATATCACAGTGGGTCGTTATATAAGGGTTTTTGAGGTTGCTGATTTTGAATATGACATTAAAAATTAGAAATACAAAATGGCGGATCTAATATGGCGCCCAATAATATGAAAAACTGCTTTTTTTGCATAAAAATGAAATGTAAGCTATTTCCAAAGGGTTGTTGAGTTCGTTAAATTCTAATTTGAAATCAAAGTAAATGTATATACAAAGTATATAGAAGAAATGCAATCGTTATGATATAAATATGTGTATTTCGTGCCATGTGGGTATGTCAGCCATTCTTAACCTTTAAAATCTCCGGTAAAGGGCTTTACAGCCTACTCGTGATGATTCCTAAATGGAGAGTAAGGAAGAGCCCCTGTGCTGTAAATAAACCCTTACCCGATGAAATTTAGGATGAAAATATTGAATAAGTCATTATTAATTAATAAGTTTTAACAGTCATTTTTAATTTCAAGTCTTGATAGACAATTTTTTAATTTTGTTGGGCGCCATATTGGATCCTTCATTTTGTATTTCTAATTTTTAAAGTCGTATTCAAAATCAGCGACCTCGAAAACACCTTAGAAACCCTCCAGGTTTCATTTTTATGAGAAACAAGCAATTTTTAATATCTTCGGACGCCATATTGGATCTGCCATTTTGTATTTCTAATTTTTAATGTCATATTCAAAATCAGCGACCCCAAAAACCCCAATATATAGACATTTAACTCAAGAAAACGAATCTTTGATATTTTGGCCAGAAAATAGGCGAAACGTCCCATAGTGCAGCGGTACTTGGGACGGCCAACTGGCCGACGATCTTTTTTTTTTTTTTTGATGTGTAATTGATGTTGGTCGCAGATGACCTTCACAACATACCGGGTTTTGGGACGGCGAAATCCTTAAATGGACCTCAAGCCGAGAGTAGCGAGCCACCATAGTAGTTTTCTAGCTGGACGGCATCTCGCATAAGGGAGACCCCGAGCCAGCATAGAGTCACTACGGCGCTCAAGCCGGAAAGGGAGCACAGGGTGCCATAGGGTGCCTCTAAAGGCTCGGACCTCGGCTATGATACGCCGTGTCGTGGGGGAAGGCCGATGATCACAAGGCCCGTGATATATAAATAAGTAATATTCACGAGTACACGACTCAGGTACAATTGGCCGTATTCATCATATTATCTGCCACTTCTGCAACTGGTAACCAGGGACCGTTTGGCTTCGAAGATAGAGTCAAAACGGTCGTTATCCATATTTGGTTAACACAACGAAGTACAGTAGAATGAAAAAAATAACCGTAGGACGAATGCGCTTATAACCATCATGAGTCACACTGTCTAATCTGAACTATGAAAAGTCACGCGACCATTATCTTTTATAATGCTAATTTTGATAAGAAATGATTGCACACAATATGGGGATGAGTATCTCTTAGGAATAAAAAATGCATAAACTTGTTTATTACATATTGTGAAGCTTTTTATTTTATTGTTATATAAGCATTTTTATATCCAAAGAAATTATTACAAGAAAAACATAAACTGGTTTCGAACCCTCATCTCTCGCTATTAGGGCGAGTGCTCTTCCAATTAAGCTGCCGAGACCTTGACAAACCCCAGGAATTTTCCAAGTATTTCTTAAGCTGACGTCAGCGCGTGTCTGATACCTTTATTATTATGCAAATGCATTTTTTTCGTATTTACTTTATAAAAAACTGCGTCAAATAGAAATATCATTGAAACACGATTAGTATTGAGATGACTAACTGTTTATTATCTTTACTTATTAGCTATAATTCCACTATTTTTAATGGCGCTGGAAAAGTATTTTTAAATTTGAATAAAACACTTTTTTACGGATTTGGCGCTGTTTGATCCTGTGATCACGGCTCCTGTAAAGGTGTCGGAACGTCAGGATTAAATATAAAATAAAATATGCGCAAAATCCGTAAAAAAAGTGTTTCATTCAAATGTGTAGTGGGCGCGGAAGTGTAAGAACTAAATAAGTATTTTTGGATACTTCTGATGAACAGAAAAAAGTATTGGTGAAGTGAATAACAGTAGTGTAGCTGGTAGCCCTTGCCTCTGTTGCAAAAGAAAAGTGCGTAAAATTCAACCTCTTTACAATTTTATTTTTATACTTTTAAATAAATGCAATGTAGCTGTCTGATCGTGTAAAATTGTCCATGAACGTTTAAGGATGTCGACTAAGTTCCACAACCAGTTTTTGATTTAATGTATAAAATGTACGGTTGATGTCTTTGGAATGTACTTAAAGAAAGACACTGACTTAATTCGACCTAATGCTATAGTAATAGAGGTGAAAAATTTAGTCAAAATCTTTGGTATGTTTATATTTTTTTTATATATTTTATGCATTTTCAATGCGATCTTATCAGATAAATTATTATAATAGAAAAATACTAGAAAAAATCGACTCGGGTCACAAGTGAATCTCAGGCGGGAATTCCCGCCTGACCTGTGACCGCCTGACCTGACTGTGACCCGAGTCGATTTTTTCTAGTATTTTTCTATTATAATAATTTATCTTTGGTATGTGTTTTTGTATTTTATTTATATCCGTGTATTTTAATATAACTCAATAATGAATAAAAAATAAACAGCTGCAAATCATTATTTGCGGGAAATAAATTATGCCTATCCAGATCTCAACATTCAATTAGTGAAGTAATTTATTTAGTAGGGCCTTCTAATTTTAGGTTTTCCAAATTTGATTCTCACTAAGAAAGATTTAAGAATAAAAATTACTAGCAAATATTTTTTAAATTATGATTATCTAAATAAATAAATAAAAAAAATACGAAGCATTTTACTTCATTATAGGAAAATATAATTTCAGTACAATTCAGTAAGTAAGTAATCTATAATGTAAAAACATAAATTTGTTGTTTGTTTGTTTGTCCGCTCCTTTTCCCACTCTTTTTTCATTGTATCAACTAGCTGACCCGGTAACGCGTATACAATGGAAAAAGAGCGGACAGACAAACACACAAAAAACAAATTTGTGTTCTTAGATTATAGACTAGCGGGGCTGTGTGAACTTGGCACCCGACTTTGGAAAATTTCGTTTTTTTATTTGTTTTCGAAAGATTTTGATTAGTAGTGGATAGTAGTGAAGTTATTTTCGTTAGTAGTAATGCCAAAAAAATAAAAAAAATAGTAAAAAAATGTCATCCCTCGAAATTAGAAAAAATTGTTTTTTCCGACTGTTTCTCATAGATAGACGTTAGTAGTGGATTGTAGTGCAATTTTATTCGTTAGTAGTAAAATAGTAAAAATAAAAAAAAATAAAAATGTTTCGGAGCATTTTTAAAAAACTTTTTTATGGCGTAAATACTGTTTCAAAGCTTATATGATTACAACAAACGTTGGAATTGAGTAAGGGGGGTTCGTAGAGGTTAGTAGTGAAGGAATTTTTGATAGTAGTAAAGAAAAAAAATTACTAGGAGCACTTGAATTGAGTCAAACCTGTTTCGGAGCAATATTCATTGAATAACATCTGTTTGAAGATAAATACGATTACTACAAACGTTGAAATTGAGTAAGAAGGGTTCGTAGAGGTTTGTAGTGAAAGAATTTTTGATAGTAGAAAAGAAAAAAAATTACTAGGAGCACTTGAATTGAGTCAAACCTGTTTCGGAGCAATATTCATTGAATAAAATCTGTTTGAAGATAAATACGATTACAACAAACGTTGGAATTGAGAGAGAAGGGTTCGTAGAGTTTAGTAGTGAAAGAATTTTTGATAGTAGTAAAGAAAAAAAATTACTAGGAGCACTTGAATTGAGTCAAACCTGTTTCTGAGCAATATTCATTGAATAAAATCTGTTTGAAGATAAATACGATTACTACAAACGTTGGAATTGAGTAAGAAGGGTTCGTAGAGGTTTGTAGTGAAAGAATTTTTGATAGTAGTAAAGAAAAAAAATTACTAGGAGCACTTGAATTGAGTCAAACCTGTTTCGGAGCAATATTCATGGAATAAAATCTGTTTGAAGATAAATACGATTACTACAAACGTTGGAATTGAGGAAGAAGGGTTCGTAGAGGTTTGTAGTGAAAGTATTTTTGATAGTAGTAAAGAAAAAAAAATTACTAGGAGCACCTGAATTGAGTCAAACCTGTTTCGGAGCAATATTCATTGAATAACATCTGTTTGAAGATAAATACGATTACTACAAACGTTGGAATTGAGTAAGAAGGGTTCGTAGAGGTTTGTAGTGAAAGAATTTTTGATAGTAGTAAAGAAAAAAAATTACTAGGAGCAGTTGAATTGAGTCAAACCTGTTTCGGAGCAAAATTCATTGAATTAAATCTGTTTGAAGATAAATACGATTACTCCAAACATTGGAATTGACTAAGAAGGGTTCGTAGAGGTTTGTAGTGAAAGAATTTTTGATAGTAGTAAAAAAAAAAATTACTAGGAGCACTTGAATTGAGTCAAACCTGTTTCGGAGCAATATTGATTGAATAAAATCTGTTTGAAGATAAATACGATTACTACAAACGTTGGAATTGAGTAAGAAGGGTTCGTAGAGGTTTGTAGTGAAAGAATTTTTGATAGTAGTAAAGAAAAAAAATAACTAGGAGCACTTGAATTGAGTCAAACCTGTTTCGGAGCAATATTCATGGAATAAAATCTGTTTGAAGATAAATACGATTACTACAAACGTTGGAATTGAGTAAGAAGGGTTCGTAGAGGTTTGTAGTGAAAGAATTTTTGATAGTAGTAAAGAAAAAAAATTACTAGGAGCACTTGAATTGAGTCAAACCTGTTTCGGAGCAATATTCATTGACTGAAATCTGTTTGAAGATAAATACGATTACTACTAACAGTGGAATCGACTAAGAAGGGTTCGTAGAGGTTTGTAGTGAAAGAATTTTTGATAGTAGTAAAGAAAAAAAAATACTAGGAGCACTTGAATTGAGTCAAACTGGTTTCGGAGCAATATTCATTGAATAAAATCTGTTTGAAGATAAATACGATTACTACAAACGTTGGAATTGAGTAAGGGGGTTCGTAGAGGTTTGTAGTGAAAGAATTTTTGATAGTAGTAAAGAAAAAAAATTACTAGGAGCACTTGAATTGAGTCAAACCTGTTTCGGAGCAATATTCATTGAATAAAATCTGTTTGAAGATAAATACGATTACTACAAACGTTGGAATTGAGTAAGAAGGGTTCGTAGAGGTTTGTAGTGAAAGAATTTTTGTTAGTAGTAAAGAAAAAAAATTACTAGGAGCACTTTAGTTGAATCAAACTTGTTTCGGAGCGATATTTCCTGGATAAAGTCTGTTTGAAGACGAATACGATTACTACAAACGTTAGATTTGACTAAGAGGGGTTCGCAGAGGTTTGTAGTGAAAGAATTTTTGATAGTTGTAAAGAAAAAAAATTACTAGAAATATTTTAGTTCAGTTAAACTTATTTGGGAGTAAAATTAACTGGATAAAGTCTGTTTGAAGATGAATACGATTACTACAAACGTTACAATTGACTAAGAGGGGTTCGTAGAGGTTTGTAGTGAAAGAAATTTTGATAGTAGTAAAGAAAAAAAATTACTAGGAGCACTTGAATTGAGTCAAACTGGTTTCGGAGCAATATTCATTGAATAAAATCTGTTTGAAGATAAATACGATTGCTACAAACGTTGGAATTGAGTAAGAAGGGTTCGTAGAGGTTTGTAGTGAAAGAATTTTTGATAGTAGTAAATAAAAAAAAATCACAAGGAGCACTTGAATTGAGTCAAACCTGTTTCGCAGCAAAATTCATTGAATTAAATCTGTTTGAAGATAAATACGATTACTACAAACGTTGGAATTGACTAAGAAGGGTTCGTAGAGGTTTGTAGTGAAAGAATTTTTGATAGTAGTAAAGAAAAAAAATTAGTAGGAGCACTTGAATTGAGTCAAACTGGTTTCGGAGCAATATTCATTGAATTAAATCTGTTTGAAGATAAATAGGATAACTACAAACGTTGGAATTGACTAAGAAGGGTTCGTAGAGGTTTGTAGTGAAAGAATTTTTGATAGTAGTAAAGAAAAAAAATTACTAGGAGCACTTGAATTGAGTCAAACCTGTTTCGGAGCAATATTGATTGAATAAAATCTGTTTGAAGATAAATACGATTACTACAAACGTTGGAATTGAGTAAGAAGGGTTCGTAGAGGTTTGTAGTGAAAGAATTTTTGATAGTAGTAAAGAAAAAAAATTACTAGGAGCACTTGAATTGAGTCAAACCTGTTTCGGAGCAATATTCATTGAATTAAATCTGTTTGAAGATAAATACGATTACTACAAACGTTGGAATTGAGTAAGAAGGGTTCGTAGAGGTTTGCAGTGAAAGAATTTTTGATAGTAGTAAAGAAAAAAAATTACTAGGAGCACTTGAATTGAGTCAAACCTGTTTCGGAGCAATATTCATTGAATAAAATCTGTTTGAAGATAAATACGATTACTACAAACGTTGGAATTGAGAGAGAAGGGTTCGTAGAGTTTAGTAGTGAAAGAATTTTTGATAGTAGTAAAGAAAAAAAATTACAAGGAGCACTTGAATTGAGTCAAACCTGTTTCGGAGCAATATTGATTGAATAAAATCTGTTTGAAGATTAATACGATTACGACAAACGTTGGAATTGAGTAAGAAGGGTTCGTAGAGGTTTGTAGTGAAAGAATTTTTGATAGTAGTAAAGAAAAAAAATCACTAGGAGCAGTTGAATTGAGTCAAACCTGTTTCGGAGCAATATTCATTGAATTAAATCTGTTTGAAGATAAATACGATTACTACAAACGTTGGAATTGAGTAAGAAGGGTTCGTAGAGGTTTGTAGTGAAAGAATTTTTGATAGTAGTAAATAAAAAAAAAATACTAGGAGCACTTGAATTGAGTCAAACCTGTTTCGGAGCAATATTGATTGAATAAAATCTGTTTGAAGATAAATACGATTACTCCAAACATTGGAATTGACTAAGAAGGGTTCGTAGAGGTTTGTAGTGAAAGAATTTTTGATAGTAGTAAAGGAAAAAAATTACTAGGAGCACTTGAATTGAGTCAAACCTGTTTCGGAGCAATATTCATTGACTGAAATCTGTTTGAAGATAAATACGATTACTACTAACAGTGGAATCGACTAAGAAGGGTTCGTAGAGGTTTGTAGTGAAAGAATTTTTGATAGTAGTAAAGAAAAAAAAATACTAGGAGCACTTAAATTGAGTCAAACTGGTTTCGGAGCAATATTCATTGAATAAAATCTGTTTGAAGATAAATACGATTACTACAAACGTTGGAATTGAGTAAGAAGGGTTCGTAGAGGTTTGTAGTGAAAGAATTTTTGATAGTAGTAAAGAAAAAAAATTACTAGGAGCACTTGAATTGAGTCAAACCTGTTTCGGAGCAATATTCATTGAATAAAATCTGTTTGAAGATAAATACGATTACTACAAACGTTGGAATTGACTAAGAAGTGTTCATAGAGGTTTGTAGTGAAAGAATTTTTGATAGTAGTAAAGAAAAAAAAATACTAGGAGCACTTGAATTGAGTCAAACTGGTTTCGGAGCAATATTCATTGAATAAAATCTGTTTGAAGATAAATACGATTGCTACAAACGTTGGAATTGAGTAAGAAGGGTTCGTAGAGGTTTGTAGTGAAAGAATTTTTGATAGTAGTAAAGAAAAAAAAATCACAAGGAGCACTTGAATTGAGTCAAACCTGTTTCGCAGCAAAATTCATTGAATTAAATCTGTTTGAAGATAAATACGATTACTACAAACGTTGGAATTGACTAAGAAGTGTTCGTAGAGGTTTGAAGTGAAAGAATTTTTGATAGTAGTAAAGAAAAAAAAAACTAGGAGCACTTTAGTTGAATCAAACTTGTTTTGGAGCGATGTTTACTGGATAAAGTCCGTTTGAAGATGAATACGATTACTGCAAACGTTAGAATTGACTAAGAGGGGTTCGCAGAGGTTTGTATTGAAAGAATTTTTGATAGTAGTAAAGAAAAAATATTACACTAGGAGCACTTTAGTTGAATCAAACTTGATTTGGAGCAAAATTAAGTGGATAAAGTCTGTTTGAAGATGATAGTAGCGTTTACTCCGTTTGTAGTAGTGTTGACCGTACGCAGTGGCGTTTATTTCCTTAGTAGTGACTTTTCCTCGTTTGCAGCAACTTTTGTTTGTTAGTACCACTATCAATAATTCTTTTAATACTAACCTTTGCGAATTTACCTCGATCTATTCCTTTGGTGGTCGTACCCTTATAGTGTTTTGAAGGAGAATTATTGAAGTTATACTTCTTTAGGCGCGGCTAAAACCGATTCTTGACGCGGTGGCGCATGCTGTGGCGACCGACGTGTCGCCACTATACGATGGTATATATATATATATATATTGTCTGCATGTAGTAGTAGTATGCGCGTTAATTTAATGTAAATTGTAATTTATCGTGTTAAGGGTAGTGTTAAGGGTACCGTGTCAGGGTGTTTAGGGTACCGTGTCTGGGTGTTAAGGGTACTATGTCTGGGTGTTAAGGGTGCTGTGTCTGGGTGTTAAGGGTACGGTGTCTGGGTGGTAAGGGTGCCCCCGAACTTCACACCCATGGGACACGCCCCCCCCCCTCATCCCCCTCCTCCTCCCCCCGAATTTTCAAACCTCGATATCTCAAGCAATACTGATCAGACAGGGGAGTGCGACCCCTCATTTTGTAGGTTTCTTTACGACGCACCGAATTGCCCCGACAGAATTTTGATAATCCGCGAAAAAATATATTTTTGGAAAAAAATTGGATTTTTTTTTAAATTATACTTTTTTAGGCGCGTTATGAAAAAACGTTAAGAGCGAAATTTTAAGATGCGCGCGCATCACTGTGTCACAAAATTATCATGTTGAAGTTGGCCGCAAAAGCGACATAGAATAAACCAGCAGGATCTTCAAACAGACTTTATCGAGAAAATATCACTCCAAAACAAGTTTGATTCAACTAAAGTGCTCCTAGTAATTTTTTTTCTTACTACTATCAAAAATTCTTTTACTACAAACCTCTACGAACTCCTCTTAGTCAATTTTAACGTTTGTAGTAATCGTATTCATCTTCAAACAGACTTTATGCAGTAAACATCGCTCCAAAACAAGTTTGACTCAACTAAAATATTTCTAGTAATTTTTTTTCTTTACTACTATCAAAAATTCTTTCACTACAAACCTCTACGAACCCCTCTAAGTCAATTCTAACGTTTGTAGTAATCGTATTCATCTTCAAACAGACTTTATCCAGTTAATTTTGCTCCCAAACAAGTTTGACTCAACTAAAATATTTCTAGTAATTTTTTTTCTTTACTACTATAAAAAATTCTTTCACTACTAACCTCTACGAACCCCTCTTAGTCAATTCTAACGTTTGTAGTAATCGTATTCGTCTTCAAACAGACTTTATCTAGTTAATTTTGCTCCCAAACAAGTTTGACTCAACTAAAATAATTCTAGTAATTTTTTTTCTTTACTACTATCAAAAATTCTTTCACTACAAACCTCTACGAACCCTTCTTAGTCGATTCCAACGTTTGTAGTAATCGTATTTATCTTCAAACAGATTTTATTCAATGAATATTGCTCCGAAACAGGTTTGACTCAATTCAAGTGCTCCTAGTAAATTTTTTTCTTTACTACTATCAAAAATTCTTTCACTACAAACCTCTACGAACCCTTCTTACTCAATTCCAACGTTTGGAGTAATCGTATTTATCTTCAAACAGATTTTATTCAATGAATATTGCTCCGAAACAGGTTTGACTCAATTCAGGTGCTTCTAGTATTTTTTTTTATTTACTACCATCAAAAATTCTTTCACTACAAACCTCTACGAACCCTTCTTACTCAATTCCAACGTTTGTAGTAATCGTATTTATCTTCAAACAGATTTTATTCAATGAATATTGCTCCGAAACAGGTTTGACTCAATTCAAGTGCTCCTAGTTATTTTTTTTCTTTACTACTATCAAAAATTCTTTCACTACAAACCTCTACGAACCCTTCTTACTCAATTCCAACGTTTGTAGTAATCGTATTTATCTTCAAACAGATTTTATTCAATCAATATTGCTCCGAAACAGGTTTGACTCAATTCAAGTGCTCCTAGTAATTTTTGTTCTTTACTACTATCAAAAAATTTTTCACTACAAACCTCTACGAACCCTTCTTAGTCAATTCCAATGTTTGTAGTAATCGTATTTATCTTCAAACAGATTTAATTCAATGAATTTTGCTGCGAAACAGGTTTGACTCAATTCAACTGCTTCTAGTGATTTTTTTTCTTTACTACTATCAAAAATTCTTTCACTACAAACCTCTACGAACCCTTCTTACTCAATTCCAACGTTTGTAGTAATCGTATTTATCTTCAAACAGATTTTATTCAATGAATATTGCTCCGAAACAGGTTTGACTCAATTCAAGTGCTCCTAGTAATTTTTTTTCTTTACTACTATCAAAAATTCTTTCACTACAAACCTCTACGAACCCTTCTTACTCAATTCCAACGTTTGTAGTAATCGTAATTATCTTCAAACAGATTTTATTCAATGAATATTGCTCCGAAACAGGTTTGACTCAATTCAAGTGCTCCTAGTTATTTTTTTTCTTTACTACTATCAAAACTTCTTTCACTACAAACCTCTACGAACCCTTCTTACTCAATTCCAACGTTTGTAGTAATCGTATTTATCTTCAAACAGATTTTATTCAATCAATATTGCTCCGAAACAGGTTTGACTCAATTCAAGTGCTCCTAGTAATTTTTTTTCTTTACTACTATCAAAAATTCTTTCACTACAAACCTCTACGAACACATCTTAGTCAATTCCAACGTTTGTAGTAATCGTATTTATCTTCAAACAGATTTTATTCAATCAATATTGCTCCGAAACAGGTTTGACTCAATTCAAGTGCTCCTAGTAATTTTTTTTCTTTACTTCTATCAAAAATTCTTTCACTACAAACCTCTACGAACCCTTCTTACTCAATTCCAACGTTTGTAGTAATCGTATTTATCTTCAAACAGATTTTATTCCATGAATATTGCTCCGAAACAGGTTTGACTCAATTCAAGTGCTCCTAGTTATTTTTTTTCTTTACTACTATCAAAAATTCTTCCACTACAAACCTCTACGAACCCTTCTTACTCAATTCCAACGTTTGTAGTAATCGTATTTATCTTCAAACAGATTTTATTCAATCAATATTGCTCCGAAACAGGTTTGACTCAATTCAAGTGCTCCTAGTAATTTTTTTTCTTTACTACTATCAAAAATTATTTCACTACAAACCTCTACGAACCCTTCTTAGTCAATTCCAACGTTTGTAGTAATCGTATTTATCTTCAAACAGATTTAATTCAATGAATATTGCTCCGAAACAGGTTTGACTCAATTCAACTGCTCCTAGTGATTTTTTTTCTTTACTACTATCAAAAATTCTTTCACTACAAACCTCTACGAACCCTTCTTACTCAATTCCAACGTTTATAGTAATCGTATTTATCTTCAAACAGATTTTATTCAATGAATATTGCTCCGAAACAGGTTTCACTCTATTCAAGTGCTCCTCGTAATTTTTTTTCTTTACTACTATCAAAAATTCTTTCACTACAAACCTCTACGAACCCTTCTTACTCAATTCCAACGTTTGTAGTAATCGTATTTATCTTCAAACAGATTTTATTCAATGAATATTGCTCCGAAACAGGTTTGACTCAATTCATGTGCTCCTAGTGATTTTTTTTCTTTACTACTATCAAAAATTCTTTCACTACAAACCTCTACGAACCCTTCTTACTCAATTCCAACGTTTGTAGTAATCGTATTTATCTTCAAACAGATTTTATTCCACGAATATTGCTCCGAAACAGGTTTGATTCAATTCAAGTGCTCCTAGTAATTTTTTTTCTTTACTACTATCAAAAATTCTTTCACTACAAACCTCTACGAACCCCCCTTACTCAATTCCAACGTTTGTAGTAATCGTATTTATCTTCAAACAAATTTTATTCAATGAATATTGCTCCGAAACCAGTTTGACTCAATTCAAGTGCTCCTAGTATTTTTTTTTCTTTAGTACTATCTTAAATTCTTTCACTACAAACCTCTACGAACACTTCTTAGTCAATTCCAACGTTTGTAGTAATCGTATTTATCTTCAAACAGATTTTATTCAATGAATATTGCTCCGAAACAGGTTTGACTCAATTCAAGTGCTCCTAGTAATTTTTTTTCTTTACTACTATCAAAAATTCTTTCACTACAAACCTCTACGAACCCTTCTTACTCAATTCCAACGTTTGTAGTAATCGTAATTATCTTCAAACAGATTTTATTCAATGAATATTGCTCCGAAACAGGTTTGACTCAATTCAAGTGCTCCTAGTTATTTTTTTTCTTTACTACTATCAAAACTTCTTTCACTACAAACCTCTACGAACCCTTCTTACTCAATTCCAACGTTTGTAGTAATCGTATTTATCTTCAAACAGATTTTATTCAATCAATATTGCTCCGAAACAGGTTTGACTCAATTCAAGTGCTCCTAGTAATTTTTTTTCTTTACTACTATCAAAAATTCTTTCACTACAAACCTCTACGAACACATCTTAGTCAATTCCAACGTTTGTAGTAATCGTATTTATCTTCAAACAGATTTTATTCAATCAATATTGCTCCGAAACAGGTTTGACTCAATTCAAGTGCTCCTAGTAATTTTTTTTCTTTACTTCTATCAAAAATTCTTTCACTACAAACCTCTACGAACCCTTCTTACTCAATTCCAACGTTTGTAGTAATCGTATTTATCTTCAAACAGATTTTATTCCATGAATATTGCTCCGAAACAGGTTTGACTCAATTCAAGTGCTCCTAGTTATTTTTTTTCTTTACTACTATCAAAAATTCTTCCACTACAAACCTCTACGAACCCTTCTTACTCAATTCCAACGTTTGTAGTAATCGTATTTATCTTCAAACAGATTTTATTCAATCAATATTGCTCCGAAACAGGTTTGACTCAATTCAAGTGCTCCTAGTAATTTTTTTTCTTTACTACTATCAAAAATTATTTCACTACAAACCTCTACGAACCCTTCTTAGTCAATTCCAACGTTTGTAGTAATCGTATTTATCTTCAAACAGATTTAATTCAATGAATATTGCTCCGAAACAGGTTTGACTCAATTCAACTGCTCCTAGTGATTTTTTTTCTTTACTACTATCAAAAATTCTTTCACTACAAACCTCTACGAACCCTTCTTACTCAATTCCAACGTTTATAGTAATCGTATTTATCTTCAAACAGATTTTATTCAATGAATATTGCTCCGAAACAGGTTTCACTCTATTCAAGTGCTCCTCGTAATTTTTTTTCTTTACTACTATCAAAAATTCTTTCACTACAAACCTCTACGAACCCTTCTTACTCAATTCCAACGTTTGTAGTAATCGTATTTATCTTCAAACAGATTTTATTCAATGAATATTGCTCCGAAACAGGTTTGACTCAATTCATGTGCTCCTAGTGATTTTTTTTCTTTACTACTATCAAAAATTCTTTCACTACAAACCTCTACGAACCCTTCTTACTCAATTCCAACGTTTGTAGTAATCGTATTTATCTTCAAACAGATTTTATTCCACGAATATTGCTCCGAAACAGGTTTGATTCAATTCAAGTGCTCCTAGTAATTTTTTTTCTTTACTACTATCAAAAATTCTTTCACTACAAACCTCTACGAACCCCCCTTACTCAATTCCAACGTTTGTAGTAATCGTATTTATCTTCAAACAGATTTTATTCAATGAATATTGCTCCGAAACCAGTTTGACTCAATTCAAGTGCTCCTAGTATTTTTTTTCTTTAGTACTATCTTAAATTCTTTCACTACAAACCTCTACGAACACTTCTTAGTCAATTCCAACGTTTGTAGTAATCGTATTTATCTTCAAACAGATTTTATTCAATGAATATTGCTCCGAAACAGGTTTCACTCTATTCAAGTGCTCCTAGTAATTTTTTTTCTTTAGTACTATCTTAAATTCTTTCACTACAAACCTCTACGAACCCCCCTTACTCAATTCCAACGTTTGTAGTAACCGTATTTATCTTCAAACAGATTTAATTCAATGAATATTGCTCCGAAACCAGTTTGACTCAATTCAAGTGCTCCTAGTAATTTTTTTTCTAGACTACTATCAAAAATTCTTTCACTACAAACCTCTAAGAACACTTCTTAGTCAATTCCAACGTTTGTAGTAATCGTATTTATCTTCAAACAGATTTTATTCCATGAATATTGCTCCGAAACAGGTTTGACTCAATTCAAGTGCTCCTAGTAATTTTTTTTCTTTACTACTACCAAAAATTCTTTCACTACAAACCTCTACGAACCCTTCTTACTCAATTCCAACGTTTGTAGTAATCGTATTTATCTTCAAACAGATTTTATTCAATGAATATTGCTCCGAAACAGGTTTGACTCAATTCAAGTGCTCCTAGTGATTTTTTATCTTTAATACTATCAAAAATTCTTTCACTACAAACCTCTACGAACCCTTCTTACTCAATTCCAACGTTTGTAGTAATCGTATTTATCTTCAAACAGATTTTATTCCATGAATATTGCTCCGAAACAGGTTTGATTCAATTCAAGTGCTCCTAGTTATTTTTTTTCTTTACTACTATCAAAAATTCTTTCACTACAAACCTCTACGAACCCCCCTTACTCAATTCCAACGTTTGTAGTAATCGTATTTATCTTCAAACAGATTTTATCAATGAATATTGCTCCGAAACCAGTTTGACTCAATTCAAGTGCTCCTAGTAATTTTTTTTCTTTACTACTATCAAAAATTCTTTCACTACAAACCTCTACGAACACTTCTTAGTCAATTCCAACGTTTGTAGTAATCGTATTTATCTTCAAACAGATGTTATTCAATGAATATTGCTCCGAAACAGGTTTGACTCAATTCAAGTGCTCCTAGTTATTTTTTTTCTTTACTACTATCAAAAATTCTTTCACTACTAACCTCTACGAACCCCCCTTACTCAATTCCAACTTTTGTTGTAATCATATAAGCCTTGAAACAGTATTTACGCCATAAAAAAGTTTTTTAAAAATGCTCCGAAACATTTTTATTTTTTTTTATTTTTTCTATTTTACTACTAACGAATAAAATTGCACTACAATCCACTACTAACGTCTATCTATGAGAAACAGTCGGAAAAAACATTTTTTTCTAATTTCGGGGGATGACATTTTTTTACTATTTTTTTTTTTTTTTGGCATTACTACTAACGAAAATAACTTCACTACCATCCACTTCTAATCAAAATCTTTCGAAAAAAAATAAAAAAAAACGAAATTTTCCAAAGTCGGGTGCCAAGTTCACACAGCCGACTAGCGGCCCATCCCGGCTTCGCACGGGTGGACATAATTCTTTAATTTTTTTCTATTATTAAATATTTTTCCGTTAGCGCCATCTAGCATCCGGTAGACGAACTACTTGCCGTTAACGCGTTGCTATGGTAACGTTATTAATACAATGAAAAAGATCGGACAGACATACACACAAACCACTGTGATCTTAGATTAACGTTACCATAGCAACGCGTTACCGGGTCAGCTAATATTAAACAAAGAAGAAAAGCTCTTTGAAACGTCTAATGTAACTTATATTCCTGTAAACATTGAAATCTTGAAAATGAGTCGAATCGTTACAATTTATTCAATAAATAAAATAAGGCCATAAAGCAAACGTGGTCCGAAACCCGATAAAAAAAGATTTCGATTCGAAAAACCAACTAATGACGAGGACGAATGCCATGAATGAAAACGGTCTGCAGGCCACAAATGAAACATTTGTATAGCGTCCTATGTTTATATCTGAAGGGACCCATTTATCACAAATAACATACATTAATCGATGCCGTCGGAAATACGGTGGGAAACCAGACAAGCTCCACCGTGCCCAGTTATAAATGGGAGCATAAGTTATAGAAACAGGACAATTAGGACTCAATATAGGAAAGCGTTTTATGTATTTGGTATATTATTGGTTAATACTACATATAACATATTACGAGCATGTTGAGTTAAGAGTAGAATATTAGGGATACCGGACATTTGTTTGATGACTACTCGGGCAAGTAATCATGCGAAGAAATTATACTTATAACTAGCGGCCCGTCCCGGCTTCGCATGGGTGGACAAAATTCTTTAAATTTTTCTATTATTAAATATTTTCTCGTTAGCGCCATCTAGCCTCCGGTAGACGAAACACTTGCAGGCGTTGCTATGGTAACGTTATTGATACAATGGAAAAAGAGCGGACAGACAAACACAAAAACCACTGTGATCTTAGATTATAGACCAGCTGACCTGGTAACGCGTTGCTATGGTAACGCGTATACAATGGAAAAAGAGCGGGGAAAAGAGCGGACAGACAAACACACAAACAACAAATTTGTGTTCTTGAAATATATATATTTTATAAAATACTTTAGATTATAGATAAATTCGATGAGACAAAATAGTGAACAGTTCTCAAAATATAAATTACTTTATATAAAACCATACTTCGTTTATAAGTGATTCTATAAATGGTTTGGTAATACTATTTTATGATACTAGAATCAATTTGTTATTTGTTTTTATTATATCTGCCTTTAATAAAATGTAAAGTATATCTATAATTATTCTGCAAAAAGACAAGATTAACATTCAGACGTGATTCAATCGCACTGAGTGAATGAAATGGATTCCTTTCTGTATATTGAGCGGATTGAACACGCAAACTAAATAAATTAGTGTTCTAGATGAAAGATATAGTTCGTAATATTAACGAAAATATACGTTTTTCTCTCCCATCTTAATAAAATATCGTGTGCAAGGTTAGATAATATTCCACCTGGCTGGGTGACCTATTAAGACCACGGTTCGACCGATATGAGTTTTATGTATTGTAGATAATTAGCAATTGCGTATGCGTGATGTAGGTTTCCATACTAATCAGTTTATTTGTAGTTAGCGTCATCAGTGTGTCAATATCATGCGCGGTTATTTGATACATTAATTATTATTATTAAATTATATTGAAAAGAAAAATTGTTTATTCCAGATTTACTGAAGATTACGCTTATTATTTGTGATACGGTATTAACTTAGATATGAAGGTTTTAAATTTAAAATAATAATATTTAAGTCTATTAAAAACAAAATATCACAAAATTAAATCATTTTTTTTTTCAGGATGGGTTTGCTCTCGATCCTAATCAAGCCCGGGGGCCAAGACAGAATCCACGATGGAACGAGCTAATCCAAAAGGTGCTTATTCACCCTGGCTTTGAAAATGGACGCAAGGAAAGACGTATTAGAAGTCACTATTATTTCTTGTATGCTATTTATATTATATTATAACACAAAAACGGAGATCCCTAGGGATATCATATAATCACGGAAGATGTCGAATATTCTTCTTTATTTTTAAACTCAACGTCATTATCAAAAGTAATAATAATTTAAGGTTGCAACGCTTTTTGCGACAAACATAATTTCCTTCCTAGAAACTAACATAGTACCCGTAATAAATAAATGTCTTATGTTTAAGATCTAAAATAGCAATTTTGGATTAATCGTGAATTGGACAAACGGTAAATTGGACTAACCGCCAATTTGATCGGAACTGGAAATGGTAATGTTTTCACTATTGGAACAATCGCGCCGTAAGAGCTGCCCGTTTTTTGATCACAATTCTAATCTAACTTTATTGTATTTCGGCTTAATTTTTTTCTATATAAGTCTTAAACCCTGTCCCTAAGATTTCGCGAAATATCTTGTATTTTCATTTTCTTCTGACTTCTCATGCCAGGTTATATGAGTCTGTATACGTAGCCTACTGTTTAGGTGATGTGTGCTTAAATTATCATCTTGAGGGGGGGAAGGGGGGGGGGGGAAGATTTAATTAACGTTGTCGAATCATGCAATTACACTGTATGCAACAATAATTCATGCATAAGCACGAGCATATTCCTAGACGTCGTTATCGCTTAGTTAGTCACTGTTTACAAGGTGAAGGCTATTAAGTTGGCCAGATGACATCATAGCAATGCCATTGTTTAAAGATGATGCGACGGACGAGTTAGTGTTACGAGTATAAGTCGTGATTTACTTGACCTCTATTAGTAGGGTTTTGAAGACGATTTTTTTCCATTACGGCAAATTTTAAGAGCTCGACAGCTGCAATCGCAGTTGTTAAGCAACTTTCGGAATGGTTGAGCATTTGATAGGAAAATTTACTATCGAAAGGCGCGTTAAGCTGTAGGCTCCATCTGCATCTGCAGTAATTTGCACTTCCACCTAGTAATTTCTACAAGGTTTGCGTGGTGGTTTATGACCCATTTCCTTATGGTGTTTCCGTCCATATAAAAGGCAGGTGCCACAGCAAGGTAGTTATTCATAGGGTGGTGATGATGATGTAAATTTAGCATTATATTTGGGTTTTCCTAAATATCTTTAAAAGCAGGATTCTATCCAAATGATAACAAATAAAAATGATTTATTTACAGACAGAGTCCATAGATGTTAGTGACAATTTTACTTAAATTCTTTGTTAGTTTTGATTTAATTTTATATAATTTAAACAAAAAATTAAAGCTATGCTTTGGTGTTTTATAACATAAGATCAAGTCAATCAATGAGTATAAAATTCATTTTAATAAAACAGAAAAAGTAGATAGAATTAATAAAATTTGCCAAAGTGGGAAAAGACTCACTAACCTAGCGGGTTTAAGAGTTTTGGTCGGTTTGCTAGTAAGAAGTGGATCCGAATTCCATCTTAGGTGGTATAAAAGATAGTTAAAATACATAATATTTAATTTTTATTTGATCACTGTTACAGTATAAAGCGGGATGAGACGCGAATTGCTAATAAGCAGCTCTGCCGTTCTTATGAAAAGTGCAATAAATAGTTTCAGTTATTTCGAAATAATTGCGATTAAAGATTTTATTTTCGTTTTTTTGTGTATCATCGTAGCTATCATAACCATTGACTTGAAACTTTTACTACGCGACTATAAAATGAAGCGGAATTTTATGTATTATATTATTATATTTGTACATACATTTCTACGTCAGTCAATTTGCCCAAAAACTCGACTTATCGTAAGGACGGCAGAGCTGCGAAAGGTGAGAAAATTTTAAGATTTCTAATTTCTCTTAGTAAACTTACTTCTGGATCACATCTAATTTGACAATATAAAATATATAACATTGTATAATGACAACGTTAACAAAAAAAAAAATATAAAGAGGTTAAGTTATTAGTTCTTAGTTTACAAGAATTTGTGCCATATAATGCGGATTACTAAATGCCAATGACCTTTGCAGTTGCCTGTCTATAAAAAATGGTAAGCAATAAAGTTTTTTTGAGGCTCTACATATAAATTGGTAGAGATTAGGGTATAAAGGAGATAAAGGGTCATCAATTGAAATACCGGTTACGCCAGTATTAAATTCAAATCTGCCGCGTTATTTATTTGTATGTTTTTTTGTAATTTTTATTAGTTTGGTCGATACTCCTAGCCTTTTCCATTTATTCCATTTCCCTTTCGCGCATACATTGTCTCTCATATGGAAGAGCGAGACGACCGCGCCATCTAGCGGTGGCTAATCATACCGCAATGTGGCCAACATGCGGACAAAAAAGAATAAAAGAAAAAAGTCGACTAATGGCCGCTTGCACCGATTTGCGCAACATTAAATTGAACTAGTGGCCTATCCGCAAACCCCAACAACAAACTATAGTTTTATGTGACGGTGTCTTCGTATGCGTAGTAATAAGGAACAGCAAAGCACAGGGACGACGCCGGCAGCCTCCAGCATCTCACACCACGTGGAGGTCAAAGTATCGTGCCCCTTCATCTTCCTTTCATATTTGTTGTCGACATTAATTTTCTCATACCGTAATACAGTCCACTAATTTTGAATCGCCCGCACAACCAAATACTCTTAGCTTATTTTCCTTATTAAATTATAAGTATGCTCATGATAATTGAACTTAAAAGATTGTTTTTAAGTTTTTCTTTCTTTTTTATAATAGGAAAGTATTTTTTGAGCGAAAGCTCCCATAGATCAGCTTCAATGGCGCAATGTCTGTTACGCCATAACTTCCCGAGTTCTTAACCGATTTTATTTTTTTTTGTGTGGAATTGAGTCAACAGGTTTAGGAGCAGATGGTGACGGAGCCCGAATTTAGAAATTCGCAAAAATTCCCATCGAAACAAAAAAAAAAAATTGAGGTATTACGCCCCGCTCCAATATATGGTGGTAGCGTAGCTTTATGCTTAGCGACTGCATCGCCTAGTTATTTATTGTTGATTGGCAACCCTAAGAGTTTACTAGAAACAACAGATATATGTTCAGCAATAAATGGAACAGTGTATACTTATCTATTTTTAAACTGCCAACTTGCGAAGTTACGTGAGCCGACATGTACATAGCCAATTGTATATATGTACAATTTAATCTCTCTCATGTGGCCTTACGTGGGATTACACTTTGAAACTCACTGGAGACCGAGACGAATATTTCATGAATAGCAACCGCTCTTGCTCTTGTAATGTAGTTCTCATAGTTTGCAGTGCATTATACGACTACTGTGAGTTGAAATTTAATAACACAAAGTTATTTTACTCTATCCAGTACAAGATGGCTGTTACACAGTTTTCTTTACTGATATATGACGTTATACTTGTCATTATAGGCCATCTTATGTATATAATATGGCCTATAATGACAAGTATTTAAATATTTGACTCGGTATATATATATATATATATAAGACTAGCTGACCCAGCCACGCGTTGCTGTGTTATAAATTGAAACCTAGCCTATCTTTGAAGTTGGATCAAACTGTACACGGTGTAGAAATTTGATTAAAATCGGTTAAGTATAAATCGCGGACAAACAACGTGACACGTAATTTATATATATTAAGATGGCATGATAAATCATAAGGAAATGAAGATACAAGAGATTTCGCGAAATCTTAGGGACAGAGTTTAGGACATTAATAGAAAAAAGTTCAAGCATAAATGTAATAAAGTTAGAATTGTGATCAAAAGAGGGCAATTCTCAAAGTTTTCTTTACTGATATATGACGTCATACTTGTAATTATAGGCCATCTTATGTATATACGATGGCCTATAATGACAAGTATGTAAATATTTTTCTCGGTATATACAAAAGATGGCCTATAATGGCATGTCATATATCAGTGAGGAAAAGTGAGTTACAGCAATCTTATACTGGATAGAGCAAAATATTTACATACGTGTAAATATAGGCCATCTTATGTATATACGATGGCCTATAATGACAAGTATGTAAATATTTTTCTCGGTATATATAAACGATGACCTATAATGACATGCTATATATCAGTGAAGAAAACTGTGTAACAGCAATCTTATACTGGATAGAGAAAAATATTTACATACTCGTAATTATAGGCCATCTTATGTATATACGATGGCCTATAATGACATGTCATATATCAGTGAAGAAAACTGTGTAACAGCAATCTTGTACCTACTGGATAGAGTAAGAAAACGTTATATTTTATTAAATTTTAACTTATTCGTATAATGCACTGCAAACTATGAGAACTAAATTACAGGAGAAAGAGTGGTTGCTATTCATGAAATATTTGTCTTGGTCTCCAGTAAGTTTCAAAGTCAAAGCTTTTCAAATGTTAGGACCTATAAATAACTTTCTTAGAAAGTTAAATACATTTATTTTTAACGAGAATATTTCTCTGTGTTATTGAGAAATTATATTTGAACTAGATACAACATAAAAGAAACAACTATGAACTTAGAATTAAATATAAGTAAGTAAAGTAACAAATATATAAATACTTTTTAGATTGTCGTGCTATTAAAAAAAAATCACTAGGCAAGCAAAGTTTTGTCATACAACTTTAGCACGTATATTAGTATAACAATAAAGCCTTATTTCCAAAACCTTTATTACACAAGCATGAATGTACTTTTAGAGTAGGTGTACCAAGTTTAAATGATATTTTGACAGAAAATGTAATGAAAAATCTATTGAAAACAAAAACACAACCTCGTGTAGGCCGCAGTTAAACTCGAAACAATGTAAAGTTCTTCAAAATAATTATACGAATAGAATTTAACAATAATGAATTATTGTTCAAAAAATCAGAACAGTAACTAGAATATTTTATTAACAAAACAAAATTACCGTGCGAAAGGGTACACAGGGTAGGGACCGACGAAAAATTACTTTTCTATTTATGAGGAGTTCATTGTGTTGTTTAAAATTTCAATGGAAACCGACCTTTAATTAACTCTTATTTATAAAAGCGAATGTTTTGAACACGTCTTATTATAAGTATAAAGAAAAATATTTTAATACATACGCATAATCACGTTTTTTTCCTCTAGTAGGCAGACATCATAGATTTCCACTTTCAACGCGATCCTGACATACATCTCTCGCTTCTTTAATTCTCATCAGACTTTTAATATTATCTCGTCACTTAAGGGTGCTTTTGACCTGTCTTATTTTCAGTCCTATATATATATATAAAATAGCTGACCCGGCAAACGTTGTTTTGCCATGTATATTATTTCTATGAAAATTGTTTAATAAATAAATAAAAAATAGGGGTTGATCGAAAATTTAGAGTTGTATGTATTTTTGTATCATAAAAAAATAAAAACAAAAAATTTTGTAAAAAAAAATTAAGGGTGGACCACCCTTAACATTTAGGCGGATGAAATTTAGATGTTCAATTCTCCACCCTAGCCGATATGCACGCTAAGATTCACGAAAATCGGTCAAGCCGTTTCAGAGTAGTTCAATTACGCACACCGTGACACAAGAATTTTATATGTTAGTTATAAAATATTTTTATCTCAGTATAAAGCCTTTTCATAAGGCCTTTAAGTTGAAAGTCAAAAAGTATTACGTTACCGCTGGGCAACTGCAAAATTCGTATATCCATTCATGATTAATGGTAGTCAGGTCACGTTACGCTCGATTACAGGGCAGACAAAATATTTGGACGGTTATACCACAGTAAAGAACAGTAAAATATCTTCATACAAACGTGCCGCTCTCGGTTTGAATGTGTGCGTGCGCGCCGCGCGCCGTGTCTGCACGCGATTTCACGCACACGCTAGCATAATATATGGGGGAATAAGGTGGCGGCAGTACGGGCTGTGCCGCGCGACTGTGAGCATGCGCGTACGTCACATGACCGCTCGCGATCGTCAACTCGCGCCGGCCACTTACCATAATATCAATTATTACAAGTATAATGACTTCAAAAAGGGGAAAAAAATATTATAATAGAAAAATACTAGAAAAAATCGACTCGGGTCACAAGTGAATTCTCAGGCGGGAATCAATGAAACAACGCTGGCCTACAGCGTAAAATCAGGAAGGTACTAGAAAATTTCGACGAGTGTTCGCAAGGCTCGGTAGCTCAATTGGGAGAGCATTGGACCGGATTTCCAAAGGTTGCGGGTTCGATTCCCGCCTGAGAATTCACTTGTGACCCGAGTCGATTTTTTCTAGTATTTTTCTATTATAATAATTTATCTTATAAGATCGCATTGAAAATGCATAAAATATAAAAATTATAAAAGAAAAAAATATTGTAGTGTTTTCGGGTGCCTCAATAACGATTTCGCAAACTCATTCGCAAACAAATATTCAATCATAATATGCTTTTTATTACATAAATTTAGATCAAGTGCTGCTTGTTCGAAAATATTAACTAAAAGTAAAAGTGACAACCCTGGGGATCAACGCAAGAGTAGGCTAATAACTCGGCGGGCGGCCTTAGATAACCTACTGTTCTGTATATACTGTGGTTATACGTTAATATATATACATATATGAGGGCGCAATTAACGCTTTTATCTGGTATTTAGTAAACACAGCAGTTACAAAATTTTATATTACGAGTACTTATAAAGCTTTCACGATATGAAGGTAAAGAGCATTTAAATTACTTCTACATAAATGAAAAAAACCGTCATGGATGGTGTCTTGCCATGTCTTACGTATGCTTGTCAGACATGGGTGTACACAAAGAGAGTAAGAAATAAAGTGCGATGCTGCCATCGTGTAATGGAACGAAGCATACTGAAACTTTGAAAAATCCATAAAACCAGGAACAAGGACATACGGAATAGGAAAAAGTTAGTGGACGCTCTGGAGTATGCACTTAAGGCCAAGTGGCAATGGGCAGGACATGTTGTTCGTTTCACTGATTGTAGATGGAACCTAAAAGCCCCCTGGAAAACGGCATGTGGGCAGACCACGCGCGCGCTGGAAGGACGACAAAGTCAGTGTAGCGGGCAACAACTGGATAACTAGGGCCCAGGGCAGAGACGTGTGGAAGAAGTTGGGGGAGGCTTTTACCCAAGGGGATTAAGACCCCAATTAGTTATAGTACCTACTGAAATAAGTAATATTGAATTGTGAAAATAAGGGTTTTAAAATAAAAAGTTTTTACTATTATTAATTATTATTAATGTGTCCATTGAAATTATTCCTTTTTTGGCTATAATTCAAATAGCTGATAAAATTGAGAATTAGCCAGCAGGAATGTATTTTGTCAGCAAATATGATCAATTAATATGTCCTACATATTACTGCTCAATAAAACTGTCTTTAACTCTCCGCTAGCATCGTAAAACTGGCAGGCAACGTTTACGATATCGTGTCGTAATTTTACGTAGATACCACAATTAAATCGATTTAAAGTAGGTAAAATATTCGATATATTTGTGGTTTATTGCAAAATAATCAAATATTACGAAGAAAATAAATATTAATATTAATCATGAAATCATCTATTTTATGATCATCATTTATCATTTATCTTATAACACTTAATCGCTATGTTTATTTATTTAATTAAGCTTAAAATTACAAATAATAAATATCTATACTATAATACTAGCGGCCCGTCCCGGCTTCGCACGGGTGGACAAAATTCTTAAAATTTTTTCTAGCATTCAATATAGCCTATGACACTCAGCAATAATGTGCCTTTCTATTGGTGGAAATTTTTTTTAAATCGATTCAGTAGATCCCGAGATTACCCCTTACAATTTAACAAATATACAAACACACAAACTTTACTTCTTTATAATATTAGTATAGATTATAAAGCTGAAGAGTTTGTTTGTTTGAACACGCTAATCTCAGAAACTACTGGTTCGAATTGAAAAATGCTTTTTGTGTTGGATAGTCCATTTATTGAGGAAGGCTTTAGGCTATATAACATCACGCTGCGACCAATAGGAGCGAAGCATCGGTGAAAAATCATAATAACAAAAATTGACGCCGACGAAGTCGCGGGCAACAGCAAGTTCCTAATAAAAATTCAACATCGCCTTTATATTTTATTTAATAATAAATTCTGGTTAATAATTATTTTTACTGGGAGATGATAATATGAAAAGTGTGATTGAGAAATTGTGAAGCCAATAAGAAGATATTACCCCAAACTTTGTGATGCCAAGATATTAGCCCGAATCTGGATACAGAGGTTTAGCCGAAATAAAGTAGACTCTGTAAATATTGTTGATTTTACGAAGGATTTTAGTGAACGTGTTGTGAGATGTAGGCCTCCATACTAATTAGGGCCATCGTATACGATTTACATGAATTTTGGATATTAATATATGTTACATTACGTGCGTTGTTGTTATTAGGGTATTACAGTGAAACCTGTTTATGTGGGATCTCAAGGGTTCTAGAATTATTTATTACTATAAAGAGGTTTTTTAATCATCCACTTTGTCATATCGGCAGGTTGATATGACATTGTCTTAGTTAAAGAGACTCCCACTCTTCTCTACACTGAGGAAAATTAGACAGTTTTATAAACACGCATGTCGTAAGTTGTTTAAACTTGATAAGTTGTGTCATTTATACGGGTTATTAAGACACGAAGTCCGAATTATGGAGGTAAACATAAAAAAAAATCTATGAAACTAATCTCAGTTAACAAGGTGTTAAAATTCCCAGTACCAGGTATTTCAATGGAAAAGCATCTGGATCTCATTGTATTTATGAATAACAGAGATTTCTTCCATATTCAGGACCTAGATAAGATTTCACTGTATATGATTTGTAGATGTCGCCTATAATTGGAAGAGAATCTTATTAATAAGTGATGAATAAAGCTACTACTGGCCTTTTGCTCTGATGTGTATCTAGATAGGAAGCTATAGATAGATAAATAAGGTGTAGCCAAGGGCGTGCCGTGACTTCATGCCTTACGCAGAATGTACGGATTATTTATAATTGTGTTGGCAACCTAATCCATTGTAGGGATTTCGTCGTTTTAGAACTAACTGAACACGCGTGCAGGGATTCAAAAACACCTTTATAAGGATACACTTTCATAAGGGTTACACATTGAATCTGTTACAGAATTATTCATGTGTCACTTATTTGGGTGTTTTGAACCTGTTTTGCGTCGAACACTTATAAAAGTATAAGAGCTATATTTTTTTCTGTTACCAACCTGTTAGAAACTATTTTACGTTTAACTATCTATGTGTATACACAGTACACCAACATAGGCATTTCAAAGTACCCAAATCGTTAGTGAGCTGTCGCATAGTTATGCCAATGTGAACCATATTGACTGTAACAGATATTAACACTTATGAACCGGTATTTTCTAAAAAGTGTTACCGTTTCTTTCTGTTTAACTTTTAAAACAGAAATGAAAAACAGTGTTCAGAACACTATTCGGATACCGCTAAAATCCCTGCACGCGTGCCTGTCGGGTAGCAAGTATTAATAATCACTAGACAAACATATTGAAAAAAAATTATTGGCACCTAAAATGCATTTTACTCAACATATCGGAGCATGATGTTGGCACACCATAACGTTCGTCTACGCAGTCCGCGACAGATCGTAAAGATCTGACCATTTAAATAAGCATTTAAAATGTAAATTAGATAACATTGTCGTCGTTATCAGAAATAATTTTAAAGACAATTTGTTTAATTTTATTTATTTTGTTTTTGTAATTAATAATTTTATTGTTAATTTTATTTGCTTTTTGTATATATTTCCTGTGTTGGAAATATAGTGATAATAATGACATAGAAAAATACCATAATTGTAATACTAAACAAACTAACATATTACAAATAAAGATTCTGATTCTGAATACTGCGCACATTTCTATTATAATTTTATTAATCTCTCTATTGTTGGTTACTAAGGGAACTATGTAGGATAAAAACACCGTAGAGAGAGCAGCCACCACGCGGGGTAAGTGAGGATTAGTGTGTGCTAATGACTGCAGATGTAGCTGGGACCAATGGCTCATCGCGCCTTACGAAACCAAATCTGTCACTGCTTCGGAAGGCAAGATTGCAAGATTTAAAAATAGCGCCCCTACAAATATAAAACTTTATTACCAAACCAGTTAACTCTTGATTAGGCACTTTTCGACCAGCAAAAGCAGCCAAATAGCTGGTGATCGTCGTTTGTCTTACGTTTCTGTTGATTTCCATAATGGCGCCCTTGCGGTCGTATCACTCGCACCATTGTTCTTAAGCAAAGAGGAACCCGAAAAAAAGAATTTTTGGTCACCCATCTAATTTTTGACCTTGGGAAACGTTGCTTAACCACGGCGAATTCTAGCTTTTCTGTTACGGATCGTTATTAGCGAGGTTGTATACCGAATCGCGACCGATTAGTGTGTTCTTTTGAACAATGATTTAACATAATAAAATTGGCTGTGTTACCAGCCAGTTGCCAAAATGCCTATTAGGTGCCGTGTAGAAAAAAAAAGCAATAAATTTTGAACAGAATTACATTATAAAGACCTAGAAATGACCCTGATTGACTTAACTTTTTGGTTACGGACCATAAAAAGCAGTGATGTTATTTATTATTAGGTAACAGCACATTGACCATAACAAATTAGTTAATTTTCTCAATTGGTATTGTACTCTATGTGTTATTCTTACAGCTGAAAATCAAATGCAGAAATATGCAATTTGTAAAGATGGACGAGCTGTTGAGTGTACCACAAAAATATACTTATTTATTATAAAGAGAGAAAGCAAATTTTGATAGTAATATTTGGAACAACTGAATCCTAAAAAACGCCTTTACCTCTCTTTATTTCTTTGTGAAAAAAATTCATTCTATAATATTAACAAATTATTTATAGCTTTCATGTAATATGTAATAAGAAGTCTTTCTTTTAATTTCACATATTTATGTTTTAAAAACTAAACAGATTAAAATGTAGTGCATCAATTTAACCTAACCAAATTTTTTTTCCTGATGGAAAATCCTTTAAGAATACTGGTTCTATCACATGCATTATTAATTTTAATACATTTTATAGGTATATTGTATCACTTTTAAATATAATAGAAAAAGGGATTTTTAACCATGTTTCCTATTTTTCTACTTCAAACTTCAGTTCAATTCTACTGTGGCATTAAAGCTTACAACTGTGTTAAAATATGGAAGTCGTGGTAATGGTTTAACATAGAAAAAACATGGCTTTCAAAAATAATAATATTTAATGATATAATCATATGGTTATTGTTATTAAAAATAATATGCCAATATAAAAATAACATTGGCATCATTACATCTTATCAGAATTATGGAATCATGGGCATTTTTACATCTGTCTACACAGGAAAGTCTGATTTTAACACACTATTGAACACCATAATGAAATATGATCACTGTAATGTGTGTTTAAATAGTGTTAAACAATAAGATATGGCTATGACATAGATACCAAAGGAGGTAACATACCCACCAGAAACAATTGCAACCACATATTGTATTTGCTCATTTATGGGAACAATATTTTGTCCAAAATATCTATGTTTTTAAATAATGGTCATCGCTGGATTGTCATCACCAATAAAACCAGTTGGAGAGAATAAAAGAAAAGTATAAAATTAAATTATAATGAAAAAAATCAGTAATTAAGATTCCTTGGCCCACTTTACTTTTTATGTACCCAGTTATAAGTAAATTAGTTTTCAATATGTTTGTGTGAAACCCAAAGGAGTTTTTAATTTCTGAAAGGATATTAATGTAGTACTCACTTAGTTTTAATAGATATTTATTTTTCATAATAATATAATAAATAAGCATTTTTAGTAGAAATAATTGATTCAGATAAAAAAGTTATGCAAAAATAGTATAATGAGATACTTTTTATTTTATGTATGAAGACACCAGCCAGTGTGCCTGTGTTCTTGTTAATAGAAATTAAAAAAAAAAATTGCAATAAATGTGTTATATCTAATAGAATCCTTTTAACCAAAGAGTTGTGTGTGAATTTAATTGAAAAGAATACTTTTTGGTATAGGTAAGATATTATCACCCACTAAAGCTCATTGTACCTGTATGGTTAGTTATATTACACTTTTAATTTGGTTTTATATTATACATAAGGAAGGTTTGTGTCCAGTATTAGGCATATTAATACGCTATGGAATGTCGGTAAATATAACACAATTCCTACTGTTTATGAATAAAGGTAAGTTATCTATTTATAATAAAATAAATGTTATTTTAATATTTTGTGGTCATCTACAAGTTTTTAAATCCTTTCGATATTCATATTTCATGTATTTAATGTTCAGTTAATGGATTTCTAGGTTAAAAATAGTGAACAGGCACCGGTTCATAAAAATAGATCAAGAAGCTTAATAAGTTTTCTTTATAATTGAATATGTTATTATACCTAATTAATTGAATAAAACAAGTTAAACAACTTATTCCATAATATAAAATTGTAATGATTTCATGAACAAATTTGATATTGTCTTGTATTTAATGAAACCTTATTTTTGACAGTTTGTAAATCATAAGTGTAATAAATTTCACAAAAAAGAAACAAAAATGTGTTTTCATAATACTATCTGATTTGGAAAAACTATATTGTTTTTATTTTAGTCCAATTTCTATAATTATAATGTACCTATCAAAATATTTCCAATGCCAACTTGCCAAGGAAAAAAATTGATAATATGGCTTCATTTCCAACACAGTAGTTGCAAATAGCCTTCATGGAACAAAACCAGTTTTCTTTACATTCGTGTTGCAAGACTGTTTTGTAAAATGATGAAATAAACGAATAATCATAGATTTGGTGATTCTAAATATATTTGTGTGTCTAACAGGAGATGTATTTGTAAATTCAACAGTCTATACTTATCATAAAGAGAAGAGTTTCTGAGAATTGTATATGATCTTGTTTAATAACAAAAAAGATATGTACTTACGTAAGATACTCTAAATAACAGTTGGAGCACAAACATCACACAAAATTGATTCGAGTTAATGCACTTTTGATTTATACAAGAAAGAGCAGAGAAACAACTTAGTACATGGAATTTTATTGTACAACGTTTAGGCGTTTGCGTGTTAGAACAGAGTTATGAAGTTCATTTTAGAAATAATTGATTTATTTTAGAAAGAAACCCGCGAGAACGAAACACCATTTTGAAAGATTGAAGAAAAAATTGTCAAGGACTTTTCCCCTCCTTGTCATGTCAGGGGCTTGCGTCATTGCGGCAATTTGACTTTTATGTTCTTAAATATATTGTAGGCTCTGCTCGCAGCATTTTTGCCTGTTTAATTTACATCATTTGAGCAGTCATTTTTAAGAGGTCATTGACGAACAAATATATTTTATTTCGTTAGATATTGCAAAGTTTTTCATAGATCAAGTAATATTACGTGGAAACACTAATTATATGCATACGGATCTCTCTGTGTTATGCCATGGTGTTATACGACAGTTGAGTATCCCACTGCCATTTATTTTAATAGAAATTCTTGCTGTCACAATAAGTGTTCCGACTTCAAACAGAAACAGTCACACACACCAACCCATACAACATTGTCAAGTTTTTCTATTCGGTTTTCTGCTTAAGTACAACATATAATCTCAATAGCTATTGAGCTAACATGACATTGTGTAGGAAGTCGACATGTTGTCATTATAGTTTTCCGTACCATAACTTAACTCAAATGTAACAATGATCCAAAAATTTTTCATTTTAAAGTATCGCCTTTGCACCGTGATAAGAGCGCAGGGAAAACACAACACAAACACAATCGTAGATACCAACAGAGTATTAAATGGATACTAACATAATAGAGTAAAGAGAAATTGCAACACTATAAAGCTAAGTATGTACATATTTTATTTTATTATAATATTATTAATGGCAGTGAGGAATTAATAAAGGTAAACATATTACTTTCTTGGATCGTGTAATAAATTATAACTTGTTGGGCTAAGTATTTGGAATTTCAATGTCGTGTAAGTATACAGGGCCGAAACATATTTAGCAACTTCAAGGACTTGAATTCTTTTTTAAACTAAATGTGGATTGTTATTCTAATAAAATGAAGAAATGAATAGGAATAACACATTAGTTTTCGTTTTTTAAAGGATTATGAGAAATAAAAAGGGCAAAATAAATACATTTATTTAAAAAAAAATGTCTACTGTATTTAAATGATTTCCTAAGTATAAACTTCTATATCGTCGCTTTCATTAATGTTGCTGATTTGTTTCCAAGAGGCATAATTAGCGTTAAGCCCATTGTTACCCAAATAATAGGGGTATCCTTTGCTAGTAGAAAGATAAAAAATACCGTGGTTCTTTATATTTACTCCAAGCCCCATCACATTAGTCTCCACAGGCCGTCGATCGTAGCATTTAGCGTCCCTGGCTTGCTGGATGCTGTCACATTTAATGGCGATAAATTTATTTGGGTTCTTTAACGCAGATACCCAAAGAGGTAGCACTCTAAAATGGCTGCAAGTTGATGTGCAAGGATAAAGCAACAAATCCGACGGCTGATATTCTCCACCGTTAACAAAAAAATCTACATGACCCATTTTTGTTGCCATCCCATATCCATCTATGTTCGTGTGGATAACTTCAACGAAGTCTGCGTTTGATGCATCCAACCGTTCGTCAGATCCGAGGGTCCTGAAACAGGGTCCTGATGGTTCAAGTGCTGTTATTTTAGAGATGTTTCTGCCAGTGAACCGCTGGAAGTTCTTAGCTATGTAACTGACGGTTTGACCTCCAAGACTGAACCCAAGCAGCTCTAATTTGGAAGGGTTCAATCCAGATTCGGAGAGCTCAGTTAATATTTCGGCAATGTGCTTTCCAATGGGGCGCATGAGACGACTGGCTCTGAGGACAAGAAAATTAACATTTACTCTTTAAGTACGTTCCACAAATGATTTATTTATATATTACACACATATTACAATAGGTAATCGACCATCAGGGTATTTGTCGTGGGAATACATGTATGTTTTTTTGAAATTATTATTTTGTCAATGGTAAACAAGCAAAGATCCAGGTTGCCTGTTAGCCCATATCGTCTTTTCTATCCGGATTGCATTGTCATTCAGATTGATGTGGCAACCTGTGAGATTGGAGTAGTCCGCTCCGTGTTTAAATTTCCACGTTATAAGTGCGTTATTATTTAGCTTAGAGTTTAAATAACATGCGATTTTTTTTAAATTTACGGTAAAGCAATGAATTTGGTTCTTAAAAATACTTAAGTATGGTAGCTAAAGTAAAATAAATTGCGTATGAGAAATAAGTAAATAATGCTTAAATTAAAATAATAATATTCTTTTTCACTTTGTATTAAATTTATAAAAAATTACTTAGGTAAAAAAAAACTTAAAATAAAAATAGAAAACACCATATTTTACATTTTTTCAAATCTTAGCAATTTGTGTTAGGTACGTCCACGTGCTGTCATTACTGCGGTTATGCGGTTTGGCTTACTTAGTATACACCAAATTTTTTATAGGATGTAAGGAAACGTTCTTCCATTCCTCTACGCGTTACCTAACGCGTCGCTATGGTAACGTTAAAAGAGCGGTAAAAAGAGTGAACAGACAAACACACAAACAACAAAGGTGATTGTCCACTCCCTATAGACACCTTGGCCACTTATGGAATTTAGCTAATCATATGTGATAGATTGAATACCTTACATCATTAAAAGACAAAATATAAGCCTAGCTTTGTATCAGAAATTATATTAAGATGTTTTTCTATGCATTAAAATGCACAAAACAAAGCGAATGACGTCTCTCATTTTGACACGACCTGTAGGATACTACTACATTCCCTCAGGGATTCGAATTAAAAACATTAAATTAATATTTACAAGTATAATACATATAATTTACATTAATTGCAAAATCACACTTCAAAATAGAAAATCAAGGAAAAATCTATTAATAGAATAACAGCTCCATGGCAACGCGAAACAAGGCTAGGTCCATGTGTGCGGGAAACTGTTAGGCGTAGTCGCCACATCAGCCCCCCCGGAGACCTAGTGTCGATAAAAACGATTAAATTTAACTTTTCTGCCGGAGCGAGTGGTAACAACTGTATCTTTCGACGGCTGAGAAGCGATAGAAGTACGCGGTGTCGTTCTCGTCGTGTGATCTTGTCCTTGCGACTCATTTAGGATGTAAGCTGGTTTCAATCTGTCGACAGAAACAGTAGTAATTCTGTTACCAATATTAATTTTGAAATTTTTTTCCGAACGCTCTACAACTTCATATGGCCCAGAATAAGGAGGTTGCAAAGACTTTTTAACTCCATCCTGCCGTAAAAAGACGTGTGACGATGTGTTCAGGTCTTGGTGAACAAAGATGTTACTATTAACACCATGTCTTGTAACTACGGTAGGCCTAATTTTCTTAATGTGTGATCGGAGTCGAGATAAAAAATCTGAGTGATCTGTTACTTCTGGCGGAGTTAAAATAAATAGATCACCAGGTAAACGCAAGGTCTCTCCAAACACCATCTCAGCAGAAGATGACGATAAATCCTCCTTCCACGCACTCCGTATTCCTAGTAGAACTATAGGCAGAACCTCATACCAATCACCGTCGTCGTGGCACATTATGGCACTTTTGAGATGTCGATGAAAACGCTCAACCAATCCATTAGCCGCAGGATGATAAGCTGTTGTTGATATGTGATTTGAGCCCAGAATCTTTGAAAGTTCTTTAAACAAATGCGACTCGAATTGCTTGCCTCTGTCGGTAGTTATTTTAAGAGGGCATCCGTACCGAGAGATCCAACCGCTGAGAAAAGCGTGAGCAACAGTGCTGGCTTGAATATCCTCTATAGGGAAAACTTCCGGCCAACGCGTAAATCTGTCCACTACTGTTAAGCAATATTTATAACCGTGAGACATGGCGAGAGGACCAATAATGTCAACGTGGACGTGAGAAAACCTTTCAGTAGGCGGGGTGAACTCGCTGACTGGTGTCCGTGTGTGTCTGGAGACTTTTGACCGTTGACAGTTAATGCAAGTACGAACCCAATTCCTGCAATCTCTGCGTATATGTGGCCAAACATATCGTTGGGTCATCAGCCGTATGGTAGACCTAGCACCTGCATGGCTCATGCCATGGATACCATCAAAAGCTTGGCGTCGGAAACTAGCAGGTAAGTATAAACGAGTCGATGTATCGCAGAATAGTTCCTTCCCGCAACCAGAAATGTTTATCTTCTTTAATTGCAGCGAAGACTTACCCTGGAGCAAACGTGCCAGTTCATCGTCCAAGGTCTGCGCTTGTTCAAGTTGATTCAGGTCAAGTGAACTGATGGCTTCAGTGCGTGAAAGTGCATCTGCAACGATGTTATCATGTCCTGAAATATATCTGATATTAGTGGTGAATTGGGAAATGTAATCTAGATATCGAAATTGTCGTGGAGAGCAGCTAGAAGAATTTTTCTTGAAGGCAGAAACGATAGGTTTATGATCGGTGAACACTGTAAAAGGCTTGAGCTCTAGCATGAATCTAAAATATTTTATAGCTTCGTATATTGCCAAGAGTTCTCGGTCGTAAGGGCTATATTTCTTTTGTGCTGTGTTGAGCTTTTTGGAAAAGAAACCCAAGGGCATCCAGCCGTTGTCTCCTCTCTGCTGTAGAACTGCGCCAATTGCGATATCTGAGGCATCTGTGACGAGTGACAGCTCTGCTTGAGAGTTTGGGTGAACTAGGAGACACGCGTTAGCGAGACTGTTCTTACTGTCCTCAAAGGCTTGCAGGAGCTCAGGAGTCCAGGTTATTGGTGTCTTGCCATTAACAGATGTGCCAACCAGAAGATTATTCAAAGGCGCTAGAATTCTCGCTGCGTTTGGTATAAACCGTCGATAAAAATTTACCATCCCAAGGTATCTTTGCAGCTCCCGGATGTTTTTGGGGTGAGAAAAATCATGGATAGCACTGACCTTCTGCGGTGTAGGCTTGATCCCATCAGCAGAAACGGTGTATCCTAAGAATTCAATCTCAGGTACGCCAAAACAGCACTTTGCAGAGTTGATCACGATGCCATGTTCACGTAGTCGCTCGAAAACTGCCTGCAGGTGTTCCAGGTGTTCACTGAGACTTCTGGAAGCTACCAAAACGTCATCAATATATGGGAATGCGAAATCAATGTCTCTGAATATTTCATCCATAAAACGTTGGAACGTTTGCGCAGCGTTACAAAGTCCGAAGCTCATGAACAAAAATTCAAAAAGTCCGAACGGTGTAGTAATTGCAGTTTTGCAGATGTCCTCAGGAGCAACAGGCACTTGGAAGTAAGCACGTACCAGGTCGATTTTACTGAATATAGTGCATCCGTAAAGGTTGTGAGAAAAATCAGCAATGTTACGAAGTGGATAACGGTCAGGTATGGTCCGTGAGTTAAGTGCGCGATAGTCACCACATGGTCTCCAGGTGTTGTCTTTTTTAGGTACCATATGAAGTGGTGAAGACCATGAGCTGTCTGAGCGTCTAGCAATACCTGATTTCACCATCTCCTCAAACTCCTGTTTCGCTACACGAAGTCGGTCAGGTGCCAGGCGTCGCGGGCGGCAGTAGACAGGAGGACCTGGGGTGGTCCGGATGTAATGCAGAGTCGAATGCTTGACCTCTCGCGACTCCGGGTTGCCAGCTGGACGTGTGATTTCTGGATACCGTGACAGAAGCTCGTGGAACGGTGAAGAGCCTGTGAAAGTCTTAATCCCACAAACGTTCGATGAAGTGACAGGTGAGGCAAAAGCTGTGAGTGATGTGATGTTGTCAATTAGTCGATGATTTCTTGCATCTACCAGCAAATTATAGTATGACAAAAAATCTATGCCTATAATAGGTTTGGTGACATCAGCTATCACGAAACGCCAGCTAAAATCACGGCGTAAGCCAAAATTTAAGCTCAAAGACACCCATCCATATGTAGCTATTGTAGAACCATTTGCAGCGAATAATTCATAATTCGTTTTTTGAAGGCGTCTATTATGAAGCTTCTTAAGGGGGTAAACACACAAATCAGACCCTGTGTCTATAAGAAATTGTAATTTTGTCTTACGATCTGTCACGAAAATACGGCCTGTAGAGAGGCAGTCATCGGCCGTCGCTACTGACTGCCCTTGTCGTTTTCCTCGGAGTGAGTTTTCCAGGAGCATGGAGGATGACACTTCGATGCGCGGTTACCAAACTTTTTGTGATACCAGCACAGTTTCTTGCCGTTGGATGCGGAGTTACTACGGGAACGATGGTAATTTCCATATGCATGACGTCTTCGAGACTGTTAGCGGGAACGCGCAGCGGTCAATGAAGCAACTTGTCGCGACAGCTCGTCGATTCGGCGTTTCAGGTCGTCCATGTCCGGCGATATTATATTTGAAGAGGAAGCTATTTTCTTTGCGATGTTCGTCGGAAGGTCACCAATTGTAGGATACTACTACATTCCCTCAGGGATTCGAATTAAAAATATTAAATTAATATTTACAAGTATAATACATATAATTTACATTAATTGCAAAATCACACTTCAAAATAGAAAATCAAGGAAAAATCTATTAATAGAATAACAGCTCCATGGCAACGCGAAACAAGGCTAGGTCCATGTGTGCGGGAAACTGTTAGGCGTAGTCGCCACAACCTAATTGTAATTTTTTGTTTTTCATTGCCATGTCGGAAAAAAATTGATCATTTTGCAAATCGATTATTCGATTACACGTTTACAAGTTATTCCAAAAAATGTTAATATACCAATTCAGTCATCAAATCATTTAAGTATTTGTATAATCTATCAATAACATTCACTGAATCCAAAATCTTGCGGAAAAATACTGAACAGTGTGTAATACAAGTAATACAACAGAGGCATCAACTAATATCGATACGAATTGGTAGATTTTTGATGTTTTATGTTAGCAACACTGGAACCAAATTGTCGAAGCAGATTATTGCAAGATTCAAATTAAATACTTCAAAATGTTTAATCTTTGAAGTGTGATTTACACAAACTTTTTGGTAAATAACATTATCTAAAATAAAAATAAAAATATTGCTAAATGTGTTTTCTTCATAGCATCGTGTCCATAAATGGCCAAAATTGCACAATGTCCTTTGTGTTCTTAGATTATAGACTAGCTGACCCGGTAACGCGTTGCTATGGTAACGTTAATGGATACAATGGAAAAAGAGCGGGAAAAAGAGCGGAGAGACAAACACACAAACAACAAATTTGTGTTCTTAGAGTATATACTAGCGGCCCGTCCCGGCTTCGCACGGGTGGACAAAATTCTTTATTTTTTTTCTATTACATATTAAATATTTTCCGTTAGCGCCATCTAGCGTCCGGTAGACGAACTTCTTGCGGTTAATGCGTTGCTATGGTAACGTTAAAAGAGCGGGAAAGAAAGCGGACAGACAAACACACAAACAACTGTGATCATAGATTATATAAGTTGATGGGAGTGACGATTTGGATAGCTCTACTTGATAGTAATTGATGATTTACTTCTAGACTTACAACAATCAAACTTGATTGTATGTGTGTAATGTATTATACGTCATATGTCGCATAATTTTATGTAGTTTAATACGATATGCTACCATCGATTGTAGCGATGAGAAGCAAAGTCATATGCACACATTTTTGCTCCTAATATTCTAGAAGTGATGGAAAATATTTGTTATTGTATTTGAACATTAAGCATAATGTTTGGTCTAGTTATAAATCTTACCAGAAAGATGCTAGTATTAGGTGATTGTCAGATTAATTACTTAAGATCTCATTTCTTCATATTCAATCTCGTTACAAAAGAATAAAATTAGATCTAAACTTTTCCGCAACAAAAGTAGTTTTTTATATAATTTGTTATTTGTCTGTATATTATAATTAAGAAACATTTTGTTAAGTAAACTCTAAATTTATTTAAATAAGGTTACATCTATTTATAATATCGTAATAAGTCCAGTGTATTTAACTTATTACGATATTGTAGCTATGATAATTTTACTTTAAAAATCGTTATATATGTTGTGTTTTTTGCGATTTCAGAATAAACCATTAAGGTGGTATATGGGAGGACACTTGACTCTTACTAAAATTAACACTTTCAAGTTTGATGTCTGACAAACTGATTCCTGAGTTGAAAATTCAATCTCACTATATTTTACACCCCACATAAGATAAACGATAAATTTAATCTTCACTTTATCATGTAGGGTATTACACTGAGCTAAGCCGGGGACAGACTATCCGGCAGACGGATAGACATGGCTAAACTATACCCGTATAGTTTAGCCACGTTAAACTATATTTTAAGGTGTGCAGTTTAATTTATCATATCAGCCGTACGACGCCCACTGCTGGACATAGGCCTCCCCCAAGGATCTCCACAACGATCGGTCCTGTGCTGCCCGCATCCAGCGTTTTCCCGCCACCTTAACCAGATCGTCGGTCCACCTCGTAGCGGGCCTACCCACTGAGCGTCGTCCGGCACGCGGTCGCCATTCGAGAACCTTTCCGCCCCAACGGCCATCGGTTCTCCTATGCTATGTGTCCTGCCCATTGCCATTTCAGCTTCGCAATTCTTTGAGCTATGTCGGCGGTTTTTATTCTCCTATGGATCTCCTTATTTCTGATTCGATCGCGGAGGGAAACACCAAGCATTGCTCTCTCCATTGCCCGCTGGGCGACCTTGAGCCCTCTTAACAGACCCATAGTGAACGACCACGTTTCACTGCCATAAGTCATCACTGGCAACACACACTGGTTAAAGACTTTCGTCTTAAGGCACTGAGGTATTTTGGACGCGTAAATGTATTGCAGCTTCCCGAACGCTACCCACCCGAGTTGGATTCGACGAGAGATCTCTTTCTCGAAGTTGGACTGGAGCGGGTGTAACTTGGGCGTTGGACATAATTTTCGTCTTGTCCATGTTCATCTTAAGACCCACTCGTTGGGATGCGTTACTGAGATCTTCGAGCATGGTGCTCAGGTCTTCCAAGGTCTCAGCCATTAGGACCACATCATCGGCAAACCGAAGATGGGTCAGGTACTCGCCGTTGATGTTGATGCCAAGTCCATTCCAGTCCAGAAGCTTAAAAATATCCTCCAACGCAGCAGTGAACAGTTTCGGAGAGATAACGTCTCCCTGTCTCACTCCTCGCTGTAGTTGGATAGGATTAGAGCTCTGGCTCATAGTGGCGTAGTGGCGTTTTGGTACAGGCACCTTAACACTTCGATATACCTGTAGTCCACTTGGCACCTCTGGAGAGACTGCAGCACCGCCCAAGTCTCGATCGAATCAAAAGCCTTCTCATAGTCCACAAACGCCAAGCAAAGTGGCCGATTATACTCTTCGGTCTTCTGTATAACCTGCCGCAGCGTATGAATGTGGTCTATGGTGCTAAAGCCTTTTTGGAAACCGGCTTGTTCGGGAGCCGGCACTACACGGCGCAGTTTAACTTACGTCACCTTTTTTATTATATCTAAAAAAAAAGCAATTTTGTTATTGAGTTTACTGTGCATTCTGTTGGCGCATCTATGGTGACTGTTGACTATATCCTTGATTAACATGACGGTTATGATGACCCACGCGGCAGTTTTCTAAGCTCGAAAAGCCGTCCTCTTTCTCTACCACAAACGACTACAATTGGCAGATCAGTCTTTTGGAACCCTGTTGGGTTCCACTGTTTTTCTAACACAGAGATTGGCCAAAAAGCTCCGAGTTGTACAAAGAGCAATGGAGTGAGCTATGCTCGGCATATCGTTAGTGGATCGTAAAAGAAACGAATGGATCCGAGAAAAGACTCTTGTTAGAGATGTTGTTGTTACAATAGAGCAACAGAAGTGGAGGTGGCCAGGAAACATAGCCAGAATGGAATGGAACAGTTCAAGTGGACCAGCATATTACTGGAATGGCGACCGTGGGAAAATCGTCGCGGTAGAGGCCGTCCCCCTATGAGATGGGTCGATGAAATATCCAAAACAGCTGGACCGAATTGGATAAGAGTGGCAAGAAGTAGGCAGAGATGGAAAGATTTGGAGGAGGCCAAACGAAGGGCCGTGATGATTGGGTTCCTACAAAAACGTTACTACTAAACCGTTAAATGTGAACGAAAAATTCCAGAAGTTATTACTATAACTTCTCGAATTTTTCGTTCACATGTAACGTTTTAAGAACTTAAGTGGTATTTAAAAATAACACAAAAATTACAAGTAATAGTGGACTGTCGCAAACCGCTGGTAGTCTACCATGATGACGTTGTATCCTCTCGCCTCGTACTCGTTGGCCAACATGGAGGATATGGGGAAATTAGTGCTGTCGAGGTACCCTAGTGCGAGGAGCAGCGTCTTTCTGGAGAGAATAAAAAAAATAACTTAAATGAAAATATAAATGTTTGGTTTCACGAGATGAAGTATTCGTCAAATCGCAGTTAAAATTCATTTTGTCTTGTAAAAAATTATTTAGATATAAAAATCGAGCAGTTAGATGTTTTATTAACAATAAAACAAATAATACAGCTGTTTCTATCATATTATCATATAGACAATACTTTGTGTTTGTTACCATATCAGCAACGCGTGGCCGGGTTATACCAGTAACGCGTGGCCGGGTTATACCAGCAACGCGTGGCAGGGTTATACCAACAACGCGTGACCGGGTTAGCTAGTTCTATATAATTCTATATTCAATATTGTAGGCAGGTAGTACCCTGAACATGAAGTGCCAGCGCTGGCTTCAGCTTAAAGAATACTTGAAAAATCTGACGGTTCTGTCAAGTACTCGCTCTGATAGCTAGTCGATGTAGGTTTAGTTCCCGCATCACAACTAATACAAGTTGATTTCTTTCTTGTTATGAGGCGTGATTTCAGGAACGATCATCCTGTCATCACGGCTCCCGTAAAGGAGTTGAAACGTTGGTATTAAATATTAAAAACAAGAAGAAAGACGACATTTGTCCGGTAGAAGTGGTTTTATTCCAATGTGAGATAATCGCGAAAGTGTAACAACTAAATTTCTTTGTATATAAATAACTATAGTTGCCAATATAAAATGTTATTAATTCAAGTTTTGAATGGCAGCACCCCAGCTCGGAGTACCAGCCATATTCATTCAGTTTTCATTTAACTAATATATTCTTACTTATTACTAGCTGACCCGTAACGCGTTGCTATGGTAACGTTAAAAGAGCGGGAAAAAGAGTGGACAGACAAACACCCAAACAACAAATTTGAGTTCTTAGATAATAGACTAGCGGCCCGTCCCGACTTCGTACGGGTGTACAATTTTTTTTAAATTTTTTCTATTATTAAATATTTTTCCGTTAGCGCCATCTAACGTCCGGTAGACGAACTACTTGCGGGTAACGCGTTGCTATGGTAACGTTATTGATACAATGGAAAAAGAGCGAGAAAAAGAGCGGAGAGGCAAACACACAAACAACTGTGATCTTAGATTATAGATTAGTATCCTAATTAAGATTATAAGTATGTTTTTACGGTCACCGGTGCCTTTTTTGCAAGTGAAACAGCGGGTAAAAATCAGTAATTTATACATGCGAATGTAACTGTGTTTAACACTATATCTCTTACGCTTTAAGGCAAAACAGCTGAACTTTGATGAACATTGCTTAAACTTAAGGAAAGGATAGAAAATTCTTTATTAGTCCTGCGGAAACTCATTACATGCGAACGAAGTCGCGGGCAACCACCAGTTTGTTATGTGGTGTCAATGAATATTTCTGCTTTCTTTCTTTTATACAAATCGATTGAAACTCAAATCATACTTTATACCTTTTTAAGTTAACTCTAGGATCTTGCGTGATGTTCCTGGCGGTCCAGTATGTGTACCTCTTCCTTGTTTGACCTAAGCCTTGCACCACGAACAGAAGGTATTTTAGCTGGCTCCGAGGAATCGTGGCGGGCTTCGTTGAACCAGGACCTGAAATTCAGGATTTTGACGTGACAACGTCTTATAAATTGGTTTGCCGGGTGACACTTCAAGAAACTGCGTTACGCTCCGCTCACGTTATGCGCTTACAATGAGAGCGAGTGAGAGGCACGCGTCCCTTCCACTCGGGCATGGTTAGCCCGCCTAAGAGCGAGAGAGACAGATATAAAAAGTGGAAGGGACGCGTGCCTATAAATTAATGTTTTAAATATAATTCTTTGTATAAATAAATGTTTTAAATTGTTACTATTATTTCATCCTTCTTCCTACTATACGAATGAATATTCACATTAAAATTATTTTACCACTCAAAGCCGTTGTCACGTTAAACTTTCGCCCGTATACCGACTTTACAGGCAACCAATTTTTATTAAAGGATGTATCAGCGTAGATTTCGCTGTAGAGATTTCTTTTAACGCATTCGGTAGGTTGTTAGGGAAGTTTAATATTTTTTTGCGAATTAGCGTTCACCTATTGAAATAAAATGCTGTTGACGGCTTTTGAAATGTGTTTAGGTATTTGTAAAAAGTTTTTCATGATTTGCAGAAGGCTGACTTTGGTGATTAAAAATGTATAATCGTATTAAGGCATTTTGCGATATTTGCGTTAACCTCCTGCAATCGCTGTGGTGGCTTAATGATATAATTCTCGTTTACACAATGTTTTTATTTATGCGGAATATCCATTTATAGTTATAGGTTTATAGATCACTTGGTGTTGGGAAGATGCAACTTCACTATATGCCCACCTTCTCTCATGACGATAAAGCGATTCTTATCACTTGCTGTACTTCATGACGTACGGCACTCCCCTTTAAATTACTTCTTTTTTCTCTCTCTTACTCTTTTGGTTCAAAAAGATGTTAGCAAGATTATGCTTTTCATTACGTCAGGGGCAGTTGGATATGATGACGTAAGTAGATGCATGATTATCTTACCATGATATCATTTACTTTCCGTGGTAATTTGCATTCCCAACTATGGAGAATTTGCTTTTCCTTGGCGTAAGGCCAGGGCTTCTTCCCAAAATTTTTACAGCACAGTTTATAGGTCACTTTAGACCCGATTTAATACTTTCCTTCCTCTCCCCAATGTGTATGTGTATGCTCAATCTACAACTGCTTCTCTGTACAGCTGTGTTTTAATGAATGCAGAGGAGAACTTAGACAAAGTTGTCATATTGTTCAACGAAGACCAGACATGAAATTGGTAAATGGTCTGGCAGTTACGGGATATATTAAAAAGCGATTATTGCAGACAGCTTGCATCGCTCGCATCGCTGTGCTTGTATACCGTAAGCTGTTGAATAGTAGAGAATGCCACTGGCCGCATAAAGTCCGCTTTTGTTGCAATAAAGAATAAGTTAATCTATTCTTCTCTTGGTTATAAGTTGAAGATAATGTAGAAGTGAGTGTCTTAGTTTATAAGGATGCGAGATGGTAATTGTTTTTTCTTATGATAACTCGTTATATTTGAGCTGATGATGACGTCACTTAACTAACACACGGATAAAAAAATAATATAAACTGGCGGCCCGTCCCGGCTTCGCACAAAATTCTTTAATTGTGGTTAATTCTTTAATTGTGTTGTACATATTTGTGGTTTATTGCAAAATAATCAAATAATACGAAGAAAATAAACATTTATACTAGCGGCCCGTCCCGGCTTCGCACGGTTGGAAAAAAATCTTTTTTTTTTCTATTATTAAATATTTTCCGTTAACGCCATCTAGCGTCCGGCAGACGAACTACTTGCGGTTAACGCGTTGCTATGGTAACGTTATTGATATAATGGAAAAAGAGCGGACAGACAGACACACAAACAACTGTGATCTTAGATTATAGATTTTACAATTAATTATACTTGAAATTAAATACGACATTTTTATAGAAAAGGAGGGGGTTCTGTAAATATTTAGGTATCATCTGGGACTGCAAACGATCATCACTTTGATGTGACCACCTTATAATCTCTAAAGTATAGTTCAGAGTTATATAGTTGAGTGTAATTTTTACAATGGTTTACGCTACATCGCTATTTACGCGACTAAGAGTCGCGAAAAGGGGTAATGAGTTTATCAGTTTATGTGTGTATGTTTATTTCTATGTGGCATTTTAGAGACCAAACGCATATGCCGATTTTGATGATTATTGTTTCAGTTAATACTTGTATCATAGACCTTAATGCTATGAAAATGAGGTCTGAATTTAAAATATTAACATTTGAGATTTGACATTTGAGAAATATGGATATTAGAACACTTAGACACAGCCCTCTTGACAATAATATTTCCTACATTCACACTAATTAGACTAGCCTAGGGTAAGGAATAGACATACGCTACAAATACTCGTATTCATCACACAAACAGCTGCCCCTACCCGGGATTCACACCCGGAACCGTTCGGCGTGGATGCGAAAGACTGGATCGCTACAGTTGCACAAATTAGTCGTCTTACGTCGTTGATATGGTTTGTTTGCATATTTTAGATATTATTTAACAATTATTTAATAATTAATGAATTAATAAATAGCTAATGAAAATTTGTACATCGATCCTATCCATAGGATATGCTGGACAATTTATTTTCGTATCAAATGTTATCATATTCTTACAAATAAATAGGTAATTTATTATTATTTAACTGTTATATATCTACAAATAAATTCTCAATTATAATAATCACCTATGAACAAACTTACAAACGACTGTCTCTCTCTCTCTCTCTCTAATATACATAATTTATTATTATTTCATTGCCAATCAAAATACCTCGTCTTACTACTTGTCAATCCATAGCACGAACACATGCCATAAACAGAACGTTTATTTTGGCTGCTATAACAAAGAAACTATGTTATTAAAACCAATAATCCGTTGTCTTGTTTTGATTACTATCGCTATTATTTTCAACAGTTATAGCAAACATATGGATAGCTGCCAAGGATGTCAAATTCTTATACAATACCTAACAGGTACAATATAACAATAATATCTCTTTACACTCACACCAATAAGCCTAGTCCCAAGGTGATCACTGTAAGGCTTGTATTATGGATACTAGGGTAATGGATAAACATATATAGACGCTACATATATATTTAATATTTATAGAAATATGTAAGTATATATAAATATTACCCATGATTGCAGTAGAAATGCTCGTATTTATCACACAAAAATCTGTCCCTTCCGGGACTCGAATTTAGGGCCGTCGATGTAAAAGGCAGTTCATTACAATGGCATATCAGATGGAATGATATGTCTAACTTTGATATATAGCGGGGTGCAAGGTCAAGGTAATCTCTTCGGCGGATTTTATACGAAGTTGGCTAATAATCTGACGTCACTTTCTCTTCGTACACTCTCTTTCCTATCCCTCTACCTTCTCCAACCGTTTTCACGCTCGGGCGAGAAGTAGGCGGTTAACACACTGCACCGCGCCCCGTCACGTAGCGCGTGGCCGCAGATTTTATTATTGTATGCAAGAATCTCAATTAATATAGAAAACACGCCTATAACAACACACTGCCGACGCGGGAACGCGCGGCAGTGTGTTGTTCGCGCGGGGCGTGAAGAAGTAGGGTCAACTTGTATTGAAAATCTGCGCGGGGAAGCAGATTACACCGCTAAGTTGGACAGATCTACGCCTCCGCGCGGAGGCGCGTTTTCTGTCGCTACGCGCACCGCGGCGGGACGCATCTCTAGTGTGTGAACCGCCGTATCTATAGCTTCAACCCCCAGATGTGACTACGACCACTAAAAGGTTATAATGATGAACGAAACAGTTATCTATGAGAAATACTTATACATTAAATATTGAACATAATATAAGATAATATATAAAGTTAGGTGTAGCTTGGTGAATCGACTGTACATAAAAATAAGACAGATGGGTGTGTGTATAGGATTTCCAATATTTTTAAATACTTTTTCTGACAGGCCAGACATTTCAAAAGACAGACAATAATAAAAATGTAACAACGAAAATATCAAGAAAACCGGAATGACCTACGGCTAGTCTATTTCCTTTGTAATTGATTATAAAATGAGTAAAACCAACTTTTGCTGCCTTGAGACAGACGTTTTTCTTAAACGTTAATTTTACAGTTCTTTATGTATATTTCGAGCGCTTCAATTAACTTAAAAATGCCGAATATTAACAAACCTGCAATCTTTTAAAAATAAACAACTTGTCATTTCAAAATCGTTTCGATATAACACTATCTTTACGATGAGACACTCGAATCATCTGACCATAAAGAAAATAATAGAGTACACATACCTGATATCTAATGTACACACTATAAATGGCAGTTTATGGCATGTTATATCTAATGTAATACCGTTGGTAAATTACTAGTACAGACAGGATATAGACATGGATGCGTATAAAAGCAATATTTTGTGTTTATAGTTCAATCTTTATTTGGTAACAGTCGATTTAAAAATAAGTAATTTATTGTCTTTTGGCGAAACAAAAGAACTCGATGACGCATGAATATGTTCGGTCTTTGATTGCGGATGTTCAAAAGCTTGTCATTGGATGGATTGGTAAATAAAAAAATAATAAGCTATTGGACCTGAGGTCTGATGTAAGTTCTCAAATGTGCAAGCGTTACTAACACGTTTATTTATACATTTATTTAATTATTAAAATAAATAAAATAACTAATACAAACAGGCACAGTGTCTCATACCTAAATCTTCACCTAAGACTTCACCGTGCACTATGATTCCTCGTCTTGTACTTAAGCCTAACATTTTAAATAAAAACAATTGTAGTTACATTATCTTACAAATTGTGGGCATCTTTGTAGCAATATATGTTTTAAACATACACTCTAATACTTAACTTAGAAAATAGTAGCTGATATTATGTCTGTACATTGTATCTTTTTGAGAAGAGAGAATATAATGACTGACGTTGTTAAAAAAAAAATAAAGATTGATTGATCAGCACTTTAGTGATCGCAGTATTACGGAGGTGACTATCACCGTGTCACACACAAATCTAATTATGGGGCTTCCTTAGGACCGGCTATGCTATTTTAATGCTTATACTTCAATCAGCTTATTTTATTCAAATACTAGCGGCCCGGCTTCGCACGGGTGGGCAAAATTCTTTAATTTTTTTCTAGCATTCAATATAGCCTATGACACTCAGCAATAATGTGCCTTTCTATTGGTGAAAGAATTTTTAAAATCGGTTCAGTAGATCCCGAGATTACCCCTTACAATTTAACAAATATACAAACACACAAACTTTACTTCTTTATACGGCCCGTCCCGGCTTCGCACGGGTGGACAAAATTCTTTAAATTTTTTCTATCATTCAATATAGCCTATGACACTCAGCAATAATGTGCCTTTCTATTGGTGAAAGAATCTTTAAAATCGGTTCAGTAGATCCCGAGATTACCCCTTACAATTTAACAAATATACAAACACACAAACTTTACTTCTTTATAATATTAGTATAGATAAAAATAAATGGTAAACAATTTTGGTATATAAGTAATTTATTAGAGGCACTGTTTAGGTAATGACAGTAAAAGTTCTACACATAAAGTTTAAAAAAAAATGTTTTAATAAGTGAATAAACTTGTTCGTAGAATAAAAAAAAAACATTTATAATGCGCAGGTCGACAGTTTCCCAGCCATACAGCGCAAAAAGCAGGTTCCCTCCTGCGACGGGTTCGGGGCAGCCGCACCAGTATTATGGAGCGTATAGCTAATTATTGTGGGGACTGTCCGCTGATTAGCCATTTAGTTTCTAGTGTTAAGTCAGTTTTTAATATAATTTACTAACATATAATGTAAGTCAATTGTATACAACACCATTGGATCTTTGTTATCTTATAATTAAATAATAACAATAATTATAAAAAATAAAGAGAAAGAATTGTGTCAACCTTTTGAAATAACATGTACACGTACAGAACAACTTTATTTAATGAAAATATTGCTATAGAAAGTTTTCTGTTTGCACTTTCGGATTTTTGGAATTACCAGCCAGATTTTTTTTTCGTTTATAGCCCACTTTTTAGTGAAATTTATGGGCTATTTAATTATCTCTTCGAGCGCCGAGCAAAAGTAAAAAGAAGAAAGAACGTTAAGTGGAAACGAAGTAAATTCACGTAGTTAGTTTCATTAAGTTTAGTAAGTTTCTTTTATTGGAGCGGAGCGAGCGAAGCTCCCATGGATCAGCTTCAATGGCGCAATGTCTATTACGCCATAACTCCCCGAGTTCTTAACTGATTTTAATATTTTTTGTGTGGAATCGAATCAACAGGTTTAGGTCCAGAATGTGATAGAGCCCGAATTTTGAAATTTTCAAAAATTCCCTTCGGAACAAAAATTTTTCTTTTCTTTTTTTAGGTATTACGCTTCGCTCCAATATATGGTGCTAGCGTAGCTTTATGCTTAGCGACTGCATCCCCTAGTATCTTCTAATCTGCATTAATCCGAAGAACTTTAATATTCTTATAGGTACTGTAATTGTAAGATGGTGATTGTTAATTATCTTTATGAAATTATATCTCTATATAATTAACTTCCTAGCAAATTTTACTTAAATGGACAATAGGAGTAGTTGTGAAATAAGTACGCTCCACATCATGTTGGCTAATAATGTCTCGCTCGGTGATGTAACTTACTTAATATCAAGCTGTGTCTTATGTTACATTCATAATGAATGCTGTCCTATGTATGAGCGTTTCCTTTTTTAATTCATAGTCTTTCTACAAGCTTTCATTTAGATAAATTATTTTAAAGAGAAAAATACTGAAAAATGTCGAATCGGCTCACAAGTGAATTCTCAGGCGGGAGAATTCTCTTGCGAGCTGAGTGAATTCACTTGTAAGCCGACTCGATTTTTTCTAGTGCTTTTCTATTAAAATAATTTATCTTAGAAGATAGCATTGAAAAAATGCACAAAATATATAAAATTTTAAAAGCTTTAATTTACTTTAATGTCTGTCTGAAGTCTGTAATGAAATCTTACAAGTTAAATTTGGCCTACTTCCCAGTTAATTTAAAAATTTGCATATGGCGTGACAATGTTATATTATGATCATTTCCATGTCAGGAAATAATGTCATGCTGGAACTGGATGGTGGCCATAGAAACTCCGCAATAAATCGACACAACCCCATCGAGTTTGGGCTTTTTTGATTCGTATTGACAAGTTATTTCATCCTATATGGTAACCAGGGTCTTATGCTGGAGCGGGAAGGTGACCATAGAAACTCAGCAGTAAAAAGTTTTCTGTAACTTGCGGTACTTCTTGTCTAAAATGTAATATGTTAAAATTATATGTAATTATCGTAGTGACGGTGTTGTACCAAAATAAAGTGAGAGAAAAAAAACAACCCTTGGGCTTGTTTCATTCGTTTTTTTAACTTCGTAGTTCGTTTTATTAACAATAAATTATAAAAGCTTGATTAAAAAAAGATATTTTTAATTGAATCCTGTTATTATTTTTCTCATTATAACTATCAGTTTGATTCTCAACACTAATAACTAACATCTGCTCCGAATGTAAACAAACCGTGAAATATTAATGGGGAAGTAAGTCCCTTTTCATTTTTTTTAATAGTAGTTTCTATTCTAATTTCAAATTCGGAAGGCTCTTACGAGGGGTGATCCAAAAGTAATTATAATGAATATTAAACAATATGATTATAGTTAATTCTTTTATTTTATTTTTTTACATAGTCTCCTAACAAGTTAATACATTTAGTCCATCTTTTTTCTAAACCTAAAATTCCCTTTAAAAAAATCTTTTTCTTGACTCTCCTAAAAAGCCTCTACAGCGGCCATCACTTCGCTATCGTCGTCAAATTTCTTGCCACGGAGGTGTCCCTTGAGCCGAGAAAAGAGATAGAAGTCGCTGGGAGCTAGATCTGGCGAATAGGGAAGGTGTTCGATTCAAATTCTATTTCTTGAATGGCAACTCTGGCGGCTCTAATTTATTCTTTCTCCATTTTGATGTTTTCTCTCTTTTGGATCACCCCTCGTAAAGCTCTTCTAGTTTAGTGTGTCCAGTAAGAAGTTATGCATACTTTTTTAGGCTTCCAAAAACTATCGGAATTACTGCTCGTGGTCTATGCGAGTGAAAGTTATGGAGCGATAGTTTTCGATAACAATTATAATTGTTAAAAGTACATAAACCTATTGATGGATCATCTTGAGTCTTGTAATATGACGTCTAATAACAAAACATGAAAAATTCTTGTCTTTTTTAGCACTCATTCTGTAGGGTATTCAAAAGCACAATAAATTAATATTGAATTCTGAGCGTTTTTCTTTCCTTGTAATAGACGGATTTGAACATTTTATTAAATTACAAAATGAAGAAATCCTATAACGCTGTTTCCGTTGTATACGTTTGTAAGGTACAATTTGATAGTGACATATAATGTAGGTACTAATGTATGTTGTTGAGTCCGGCGAACTTCAAAAACATTAATTTACAAAGCATCATCCTTGATGATTTCTTATAGCTGTACATACTGCTGCCTCTGGTTTATCTACTAATGTAACATTAGTTAATGTCTTTTTATTTGTATTGAAAATGGTAAAACCCTTAATGACTTGTGACCAGTGGTGTGTTGGGAGGGGAACGCGGTGGAACGATGTTGCCTTACCTCTTTTCAGAACCGGAACACGTTCCAGTACATTTTCAGTAGAATTTTTTTTATTACAAATGAAAATTATATTTCAAATTGGTGAAATTGAAAAACATTTAAAAAAATATGTTAACTAACAGAATATTTATCTTGCTTGATAAAAATGTGTGTGATCCTATTTGGGAATTTTTGAAGTACTAGTACACCATAAGTGTACTACACAATAATAATATCTTTCTGATTTTAATTTTTTTTAATTTCTTTTTTTGTGTTCGTTTATATTTTGTATAGTAATAACATGAAAAAAATAGCTTTCTTAAAATAGGACTTTTTTGCTCCCACTATGCGTTTCCTTACTTCTTATTTTACCAATACATCACTGCTTGTGACTTTTAATGACCCATTTGACTCTTAAGAAAAATGTGATCTTATTCTAGCTAAAAAGCAAGCAAGTGAATTCTTCAATAAATAAAATTATATGAATCGAATTGTACAAACTTAATACTTTAAATGAGTTTATTTTACACCACGTACGAATAAGTGCATATAAAGTTTTGTCACTTATCTGCCCTTCATATATTGTTATCTACCCCTCTTTCTTAAATTTCAATGAAAATATGATTTATGAAGCATTTGATAGCGGTAATACAGCTGAAATATTTGTTTAAACTAATTTAAATAAAACAAGACTACATGCAATGTGGTCAGTGAAGTTTCGGAATTAAAGAAGTATCCTGAAAGCCAATACTACTGATAGAAAAACATCTGACAGGGAATCCAATACCTAACTACGTTCCCACACCTCAATTTATGTCAGGCTATTGCAGATAAAGATTTATCAAGTAAGTATATACATGTGTATTAAGTAGGTAATAACTAAAAGGATTCATACGCGCGAACTCTGATAATGATAATTTAAATAATAATTTCCAGGTTAATAATTTACCGACTTATCGTTTTTAAATAAATATATTCATTGCCGCAATTGTATTAATAATAAATTAATATTTATTACAAAACAAAGTACTTTTGGTGGCTTTAAAATGTAAGGACGGAGATTTATGTTTCTTTATAGCATACAAAAATTGAGTAAGTTAAATTGTTATGTTATTTAATTAAAATTGAACAACTTAGAAGATTTAATTTAATTTTAGTTTGTTTTGTTCACTTAGTTGTTATGAGTCATTGTAACTTTGCCCCTTTTTATTTAAAAAGTGAATGCCTCTTCGAAATATTTGTTATAGTTTATTTTAAGGTGATTTTGTAATTAAGAACTTAGCGGTCAACTTCAGTGTTAAAAAGTTTATTCGTCTATTGTAGGTGGCGCTGTAATAATTTTTACATTTGCATTAGTCTAGTATCCTTTATAAGGTACATGATGCTACTATCTTTGCCTCTATCAGTTTGCCAAAAGTTAAGCTAAATAGACACTTGTCAGACCACGGTAGCAATTGCTACCATTTTTAAATTTCCGCGTGGCATGCTGTTTTTTTTTAAATTACGATAATTTTTGAGTTACGGAGATCTGAATATTCTGTGAAAGATTCTTTATTTAATCAGCTTTGCGGTAGTATTTTTTGTTTGGTCCCAGCTTCATTCAACCCGACATTTTTTCACAATTCGCGCAACATTGGGACTATTGGGAGGGGTGGGGTGCGCGGCAGCGGTCTACCATGTGGTTAGTAACTAAAGAGAGATGAAACCTTTTTTAAGATGGTCTGCCAAAATACTATTTTTTTTTCAATTCTTACTCTAAATCTCTAGTTTATAAAATGGTATGTTAAGATCTATTTTTTTTTGTTTACTGTAAACCACATAAGTTATTCAATAGGAGATAAAAGAATCTTATCTTCAACAATTTTAACTCATTCTTTTATTGATAATACAGTATGCGTAAAATGCCATAAATTTATCTGATATACTGTTAATGTACTTATGCTATGTTTACAGTAGAAATTAAAGTGAAATGATATTTGACCAATACATCCAATCAATGCATTTATAAGTGTTTATTGCGTATAATAACCATAATAAAATGTATAACTAATAAAGAAATATTAGTAGACGTTATGAAACAAATGAAAGTAATGCTAATAAAAGAGAAAATCAATTAAACAAAAGAAAACGGAGATTCATAGAAAATATTTATTTGTTGAAAATTGAACTAGGTCTTTCAAAATATATAAATAATACTCTTTTGTGAGTTTAAAAAGTGCCTTTAATTAATTGAAGATTAATGAAAGATAAAGTTTGCATCACAAAAATGCTCATATAAATATATCCCATACAGCCATAAAATAATTTAAGTGGCTGTCACATGTTATTTTTATAAAAATAATTTGAAAGCACAATACCATGTAACATAAAAATAAAACTTGTACATACATATTGACATGAGTCCTGTGGGATATCCTTGTTCACTTCTGGGATCGTAAGTGTCACACAAACTCAAAATGATTATACAAAAAACGACAATAAAAGAACATTCGTTGGTCACCATGTTATTTTAAATTTGTACTACCGATACAACGTAATTACATTTCCCGTAGGCTGAATAATCATTAATCCCTCTCTTGCATAACGAATTAAAAATATTACTATAGGAGGCGTGTCTTATTTTTTGCCTAAATTTGGGCGGGAATCCATTCTTTTGTTTTTTAAAACGCGACAGATTATTATGCTTACTTTTTTATTGGTTAGGTGCAATGACCATGCGCCGAGACGGCCACAATCTAACTATTGTGTTGTTGGGTATTCATTATAAAGGCGAAAGGCAAACCAACTGGGAACCAAGAAGTTAAAAATGTATGGCTGAATCGTATAATCTGTACCTACGTCGAGTTCATTAACCCGACGTATTCATGTATTTTTGAATATTTTTTTTTGAAATTTTCGAAAATCAAAAATTATATCCAATGATTCTGAAAAAAATTGAGAATGTTCTTTAACTAATTTTAAGACATATTTGTTGTTAAAATTCTTTTCTAAGGTTTATAGTTTTTAAGAAAACGATAGATAAATATTTTTATATTTTTTTTGCATTCTCGCCGCCATGTTGAAGATACGCGTCGATGAAATTTTCTGAAAAAAAATCATTTTAATGTTCGAATGCCATGATCAACGCTGATCATAGTGAAAAGTTGATACCTTTGTGGTATCATTATGAAAAAAAATGCAAAATTTTTTTCGAAAATTTTCACGTTTCAATCGACCATATTTTTTTTTCTCGGTGCCTAATCGAAATTTTGAGTCTTGCACTTGCATTCAATTTGTATGTATGCAATTAAATTATAAGACTACTATAAAATTATGATTTCAGAATTGTTTATAGAAGCTTTCTTCACCGATAGAACGTTTCACCAAAATATAATTTTTAACTCTATTCTTAAGAATAGAAAGTTCTTTTAAGTAGAATAAAGTGACAAAAGATATTTTATTAATGTTTTAAACTAACCTAACCGTATAAAATTAAACTTAGAGTTAGTTCGTTTTCGATTCAAGTCAAATCTATCAGGAATATTGAAACACAAAATAAAATCATGTGGCGCAATGTGCTTTCGGATAACAGTTCTCCAGTAGACAATTCCGTCCGTAGCATGTTGATATTTACAAGTTATTTGCACGATAATTTCACTCTGTAGTTAATCGCGTGTACTTATCTCATTAATTTGTTAGCATAATGTCTTATTGTACAGCTAACACAGACAATGTGTTCACATTAACTTTATCTGAACAATAATCAAGTTTTTGCCTAATCAATTAGGGTTGACAACGGGTTCGGTACTGCCTTTAAGGCTCTGGAGGACTATGGGGCGTCAGCGAATTTGCGAAAAACTTGTATTTGAAATAAAAAATAAAAAAGAGTCTAAATTGCTTAATAATAAAAATCGTTAAGCTTCTAAACGACTAATTGGCGTAGCTTTTACGTAATACTCTTTGCCTGAGTCTGTGTTTCCTGACAAATACAATTGAGGGGTCTTCAAGTCACGAGTGAATAGGTATCTTCTAGGCAAGCGCGTCACATCCTAGATCGCATCGACGCATCAGGCGCATGCCTATTTTCAATAAAAAAAATAATATCACTGAAAAAACCACGGTTGAAGTCGCGAGATACGTCATCCTTTAAAAGGTTCTAAACTCATTTAATTTTAATCTAAGAGCATTTCATCTAAGAGCTATTTTTTTCTGTATTCACGACTAAGTATATATTTCTTATATATAATATCAATTAAACAAAAAAAAAAACGAAATATTTTATTTCAAAAAAACAAATTACAAGACTGCTATGAATTGGTATCTCCTTTTAGGCCTGTTTCCGGAGACTCCACTTTTCCATAAAAGCAAGCATTCTACACTTATTTAGGTTGGTAAACTTCTAATAAAATGCCAAAAATTATGGTTCGTTTATTTCACAAAAAGAAAAGAAACCGGAGAAGGTTTATATGTAAAGTTAGCAAAAAAGTGCAGTTGCAAAGCAAGTTTTTTAATATATTCAAAACAAAAATAATTGTACAGAGAGATTGTTATAGTTCGAATATTTTATAACTTTTAACGGATAGAAAAATACAATAAGAATTTTATTTTGCTAGAAACACGGTCATAAATTGTACATGCATGACACATAAAAATTGTTTCAGTTCTACGTTTTTCGCTAAGCAATCAGCATGCAAAAATAACTTAGACACATATGTTTAATTCTAAATTCGTCACCATATAAATGTCAATATTTAAATTCCAGTATAAAATTAATTAAAAATTTACAAAAAGGAAAGTAGGTACAAATAATAATCTGTGGTGATTCCGATGCCGACATGGACACCCGGTCGATGGCAGAGGATACCGTCGAGAGCACTGAAAGGTATAAAAATACGTTAATATTGATTACTAAATTATAAAATAAATAAAATATAAAATTAAACTATAAAAATATATTAATCTTAATTAAAGTAATCTTATAAGTTGGGTATTCCCGCTAGCAAAGGAATCCGGAGTTTTCATTAAAAGACTGAATGAAGACATCTCAAATAAAAATTATTGAACTATTGACGAAGTTTTAAAATACAAATGACATGGGTTAATAAAATCATATTATATCAAAATTTTCATGAGACTGATACATGTATTAGATTTCAACTGAATAATAACAATTTAATTCAATAACATTGTAATAATATTAATTTAATCGTAATTAAAACTGGTATTTAAACTACATTTTCTATAGCTTGTAAAATTTATGACGATTAGCTATATGATGATACCTAATGTGGTTCTTTTGCATGCTGTTCTATATGGCTAATATTCATATGTATTAATAGCTAATAAAGTATTTGTATTTAATCATTAGTTCAATAAGTTTAATTTAAGATGTCATTATTTATTTATTTTATTAGATGATTATGATAATTTAAAGGAAACCTCTTCCGTTTCGTTCCCCCCCTTTTCATCTACTCTGCTCTCTTCTCCTTTCTTCTCGTTCGGTTTTATCATGCGGCATTAATGAAGATTTTTGTGGTTCTAACGACTGCAGACATAGCCAGTGTCCATGTATCGAAGCTTGAATATTTTTTTACGGTCATCCGTAACCCTGGCTGAATTAGTATGACCGAGTTTGTCTTATTAATTAAGATTCGGGTTCTATGGGAGACTATTATAACAAAATCGTCGCTAGTTAAGAATATTAACAATGCTTTATAGATAAAATTCCTTTTTCTATTTCTTAACATATTCTCGTCAACCCACCTCGTGAACCAAACGCGTGTGTTACAGCATTCATCTGATCAGTTAGCCACAATAGAATAAAACAAAAGATCTACACATTTATGTAAGTTAAAAATGTTTGGTCATAAATAAAATCGGTAGAATCAATTTACGATTTTAATGAAAATAGCAGAAAATATGAATAGCCGATGGTACATTATGCGTCATTTGAATAAATAAGTCCTTCGACTATCGTTTTTACACCCCAAAACTGCATAAAATGGCAACTTTATATTTTTTTGGTTTTTTGTTTCGCATAGAGTTTGCGATCCCGACTGATTAAGCGGAAGGTCTAAGTGCGCGGAGTTAGGCATACTATAGGTTACGTGGGTACCGCCCACTTGCGACTTCTACTCTTTTTTACTATTCTGTGGTCTAAAACAATCTAATTCGCATAGTTAAACATAAGGTTCAATGTTAATTGAGAAATGTCACAGTTTGTGGTAGGTTGATTTATTTCGCCGTTGTTCGAAACAATTTTTGGCCTTAAAGTTAAAAGCACAACTTCTTAATTAGAATATCACAGGTTTGCGTAATTGCGAAATACGAGTAATATTATACAGCGACTGGTTTCTAGTTTATATCAAATGAATCTCATTAGAATAAATCATGTGTGCTTATAATCATGCTTACTTATTTCCTTAAATAAGTTATTAATACCAAGCACGTCAAGGCACCTTAAACAAAAAATGATAAAGAGTTAGTCTATAAAATTACAAGCTACGTACAGGAATGCCAAGGTAAGAATATAATTTATAACGAAATAATCTTGTTCGCGAGGTTAACCGACGTTTCGTCAAATTACGAGTGAACTATTTTGATGCGTACAAAGATTTGAGAGCTTTCGGAACAACTCTATTGCACGAACAAGGTCAATTCTGTATACGTACATAGTGCGATTATTATATTTTCTTCAAGTGCATGGACATTATCACCTAGGGTCGCATATGTGGCTTATCATTATCACCCCGTGAGTCTTGCAAGTCACTATTTAAATCACTGAGGATACTACCCCTTCCATGCATATATTATATATATTTGAAGTAGCAAATTTTATAAAACCATTATTAAAAACTTTTTAAAACATAAATTAATTTTAGAAGTGTACGTTACCGTGATAAGTTAATATACATGTATGCCAATATCAGCGTTTTATCAAAACAACGCAATTGTACATGTGTAAATTTTTATACGCTGTACATTTTGCTGTAAAAGAATTACCCAGTAAATTATTTAAATTAAAGTTATTGACATGGCTTAAGGACGAAAAAATATATGAAGTTAGTCACATGTTTGTGAAATAATTTAAGTAATTAAATTAATTTCATTGTATTATCTATTGAGTTTGAATTTTATGGTAATATTTGATTTAACGAAATATATTGTTAAACTATTTTCTGTTAATTTTCAATTTTTTATATATTTTGTTTTGGTTATGCTATAATATTTAAAAGTTTCTACTAATTAATGACTAAGTTCCTCAATCAAAATTGTCACCTGCTCACTTTAAACTTCACACACAATACTCTGGCCGGAAGAGATCTCTCTTAGAGATAAATCCACCGCTGCCAAGAAATAAGCTATTTAATGTCACATTCTTATTTTTTTTTTGGTGCAGTGAGTATAATCACCAGCACAGGAATTGCCGTTATATTATTTTAAACATATTCAAGATATAACATCATGTATAATGACGTGATATGCTAGAGACCAAATGAACACAAATAAGACATACGGAAAAGTTTATACTGCAAAGTGAATACTTATAAACTAACTTATCAGGAATCTGATTAGTATCTGTTTTAATTAGTTATATATTAGATGATATAGTAACAAAGTTAGAAAAATGGATATAATATGGTTTAGACATGTAGAGGAGATGGGCGAAAGAATATTGACAAAACAAGTTTATGAGGCAAATATGCAAAGCGAACTTTCAGGGACCAAATGGAAAATGTCCTGATAAAGACCAGGTCAAAGGCACCCCTAACCAACGAACTTATATGAAAGGTTTGATAAGAGTATGAACAGCGAGAGATGAATGTTAGGTTCATAGTATACGAAAATCTATGATCTCTTCCTACCCCTACCGAAACAAGGCGTGATAATATGTATGCAGACTAGACAAGGGCGTTTTTGGTTGTGAACGCAAACTGATATATAACCGATTTCAGATTTCAAAATCGATTTCAAAATCCGTTTTTAGATATCTGATTTCAGAAGTGCCAATTCACTAGTTTGTGTTTACATTTAGATTTTAGTTTTAATAGCTAACTATAACGATAACGAACAACTTATCGTTGTTCGTTATCGTTATAGTTAGCTATTAAAACTAAATCTAATCTAAAACTAAACTTAAAACTAATCTACTACTAGTAAGTAGATTTGCGCGATTCTCCTTCATGCTTTAATCTAGGCTTAGGACTAGCAGAAAAGTTACGTTTAAATACTGACTCGTAGGACTATATTGATCGCATATATATTCAATGGCAAGTGAATGCCGCAAACAACAAACCGAAATCGGATCGGGCATCAGAAATTCGCGCTATCTTTTTTGCTCCGCTTTGTTACTATTGGTTAGAAAGTGACAAAGCAATTTTTTCCGATGCTCATGATCTTGTCGAGTAGGATAGATGGCGCAAATTTCGAATCTGATTTACGTTTGGATACGCACACATAGTACGTTTGGTGCTTTTAGATCGTTCGTATGCGTTTTGGTTCGGTTAGATTTTTGAGATCGGATTTTCTCGAAATCGATTCGAATCGATTTGTGTTTAAGATCGGATTTTGGATTCGTTTTGATATATCGGCCACATGCCTAATGCAGACCCCTCTTTCCCACTGGGTACTCTGTGATCGATAGGGGCCCCCTAGTTCCTGCCAGATCACTAAAGAAATACCGACATTTATTACTGAAAAACTTATTTCATTAGAGGAAATCGAACCTAAATTAGGGACTATATTATCGACTTGCCTATTAGGTTTTGCATGAGCGAAGCTACTTTACTCTCGCCCAAAAAAGGCTATCCAATTTCAGTATGCTTAGATAATTCTAAATATGTGTGAATCGCCCCATTTTAATTAAAGATTCTATTGTTGACTGTTAAGAAAAAATCTGAAACCTTGTTTATATACTTTCGTTTTTTATTCTAGTTGTATATAGATTTTTATATAGATATAGCCTCCAATAGATTAAAGAGGGTCCTGTATGTATGTATCTAATTACAATATACCCAATAGAGATGGCTTGAACTAACAATCATACAGCATTTTTCACTTGATGTCATCGATGATAAGCCCTGTGTTTAAAAAAAATCTATCGCTTATTTCTTTAACACGTTAATCGCCATGTCAGTCATATGTGTCTGACGCTAAGAAGTTCTACCTGAGCCATGTCAGACATATATGTCTGACGTACGCAATTTGGTAGAAGGCCACGTCAATCATAGAGGTCCAACGCAAACGATACATTTGCATTATGTTTCGAAAGCTTGGCCTATCAGGAACAAAACCTGAAAATTTCTTGGCTTACTACAAACAATAAAATGAAATAAACATAGTTATATAATGGTATATTGTTTCAGTTGAAAAAATACATTTTAATAATTTTTATATTGATATTATTAATTATATTCATTTATTATGCTGTCCAAAACATTCTATGCAAAAAAGGGCTGTTGTTCGCAGTCTGAGCAGTACGTTGAAACGTTTTTTCCTTTTTTTTTTCTTGCTGCATCTTCTGCTTCTTTTATTTGAGCGTAACATCCAGTGCACATTCTTCTTATTTTCTTTTTTTCAGCAGAATACATTATTTTTAGCATATGAGTTGAAATTTTTGGGTTTTTAGTTTTGTCTGAGCTGGGAATTTTGGCAAAAAAATGTTTCTGTGATACATTTAGTTTCCTTGATACATTTTTAACTAAATTATCTAATAAAGTTATCATGGCCTATGTGAAAATTTTTCTAATATTATCGTGGCGATTAACGTGTTAACTGCCGAAGCTTGTAAATATAAGTACGTATACCTCTTAATTGAAAAAATCAGCCCTACTATGTGTTTGCTGACTCATAATAGGGCTGATAATCGCAAAAAAGTGCTTAAGTTAATTGAATTTTGAATTTCTCGTAGTTTTACTAAAGTCTTTAAGTTCCTTGTTAAAAAAATCAGAATTATCTATTGGACCTCTAGGAGTAGACTTCCCATTTTAAGGCTCGTTAAAAAACTACTAACTCAAATGTTGGTTAAAATATCGTGAGTTCTGCAATAAAATTAATCTAGTTCTTTAGATTAGAATTTAGGCTTGCCTTATCTAACATTTCTCATGCTTGTAATGTCACTGAAATCTTTTGAAAGGAATACCTGTTTTGAAGACAAAGGTTGTACGTATAACTATTTAAATAAAAGACTTGTAACTGTATTTGAACGTTTATTTTAATATTTTTACTAATTAACTCAACCATTATTAATATTTTAAAACTTTCCCCAAATTGACTATGGAATTATTCTACATTTAACTTAATAAAACAGTAAGAACGCCACATACGTACACTCACACGCCAGTACAGACCTGCGCGCACACAAACAAATACGCGCACACGCACACACAAGCAAACACACACACACAAGCAAACACGCACACACAAGCAAACACGCACACACATGCAAACACACACACACACACACGTCTGGATTGACTGGAAGAAGTTTCTTCTACTTAGAGATAAGTCTACCTTTATATAACCAACCTTTATACATAATTTGTTTGTATTCTATTGTATATAGAACTTTGTTCTATGCCCATACATAATTTAGGATCATGAAAACAATTTTGACGTGACAACGTCTTATAAATTGGTTTGCCGGGTGACACTTCAAGAAACTGCGTTACGCTCCGCTCACGTTATGCGCTGACAATGAGAGCGAGTGAGAGGCACGCGTCCCTTCCACTCGGGCATGGTTAGCCCGCCTAAGAGCGAGAAAGACAGACATAAAAAGTGGAAGGGACGCGTGCCTATAAATTAATGTTTTAAATATAATTCTTTGTATAAATAAATGTTTTAAATTGTTACTATTATTTCATCCTTCTTCCTACTATACGAATGAATATTCACATTAAAATTATTTTACCACTCAAAGTCGTTGTCACGTAAAACTTTCGCCCGTATACCGACTTTACAGGCAACCAACCAGTTTTTTTTTTGAAAAAGCATAAAATTTGCTATCTTGAGCTTCTCTGTGCTACGAAAGTCATGTTGAGCCGTTAGACTCGGAGACATTTGCACCCACCAATCCGCATTGGGCTCGCGTGGTGGGTATGGCCCATACGATTTTTCCCCCATAATTCCCATCATCAGTCGTCTATTACCACTCCCTTAAGTGTTAAGAGTTGGTGCTATTCTACTATGCCGGGCACAAGAATGTGAAATGTACCGTAAATAAATATATTTATATTTAAATTTCAATATTCTAAGAACTACTGACAATAATACCACATACCAAATTGTCTAAATATGCTGTCTGCCCCTAGCCATTCTAAGAAAATATACGATACTAAAGTGAAAGCCTTTTTTAAAACGCTGTCCGTTGTATTCTTATGATAAATAATAAAGATATATTATGAATTACTACTAGGATACATGTCAAATATTTGATGGTTATTTATCTTATTATATTATATATTTTATAACACTTGTAGCAGTAATTCAAACCATTCTTAACAAAAATAAATGATGAAATTACTTGTAATAAATTAAACATTTACAACTTTCATATTATTTATGTTGTACCTGTGAACGAATTCTCTATGAGGCATTAATTGCAATGCTACAATTGCACACGGTACAAAAAATTATTTTCAAAATCCGTATACTATACTTTGTCCAATGTAGGATGATACTTTTGACAGGTGTCACTTCCTTATTGTTACGTACTAAGGTTGCGTTTGTTTCCTTATGTTTGGCTTGACATTACAATAGCAACTTTATACCCTCTGTATAGGTGTCAACTGTCAAAAGTATCATCCTACATTGGACAAAATATAAACATGGTTATGTTTAATATACGGATGTTGAGGTTTCAACGGATGCTATCGAATCGACCATCGATATCGATCATAGATAATCGATAGGCTATCGAACGGACCCAAATGACTCATACTATGGATAGTGCTACCGATAGTATCGACCTGTTGTCAAAATACTATCGATAGTGAATAACTTGAGAATACTATCGATAGTTTTATTGTAAGATTTTCACGACACAATCAATAGTATTGATACTCATAATTATTGCTATCGTGAGAATAAGCCGATAATACATAAATACCAATCGCAATACCATATAGTAATATCGATAGCGCTATCGATTTTATGAGTGGGAACTATCAGTTCGATAATCGATTTGCTGCAACACTAACTCGTATATACAAGTACGAGTACGAGGATCCGGAAATGCACGCAAAGGACAACCTTAAATCATTCATCCATAAATAAATTTCATTGTACGGTCTTGAATTTTAAAGTAGAACATAAAATTGCTCATTATTTTATTGCAATAAAATCAACATTTGCCAGGAATTTCGAGTTCAGTTACTTGGACAATTCTTTAACTTAAATACGTACGTTTAAAATAAGATGGTGATCGAACAGTTATAATCAATAATTTTATTATTAAATATCAGTAGAGGTAAACGGATATCCTATAGTCTTCAATGATCACAGGTTTATATAATAGAAGATAAAACAAAACGAGAAATAAAATCCGTGATAAAAGTGATAGGAACATTTTCTAAGTATAAAATTTCTGATTATCATGAGTGTTTAATTCGCTGTACAGCTTCCAAGCAGCGTATGCCGGATCTAAGCCTTTTTCACCCAAGTAGAATGGGTATCCTCTAGACGTAGCCAAATAGAAGATGCCATGAACGTTCTGGTTTACTTTGGGCCCAAGAAGATTGGTCTCTTGGGGTGTCCGATTATAGCACTCGGAGTCCCTGGCTTGTTGGATGGTGTCACATTTGATAGCGATGAATTTATCAGGATTTTTTATAGAGGATAACCACACAGGCAACAGTTTGAAGTGACTGCAAAGGGAGGAGCACGGCAAAAAGGTGAGATCTCCAGGTTGGAACTCCCCACCATTAACGTAAAAATCTATGTGACCCATTCTAGCGGCCATGCCGTATACATCCATATTCATGTGAGTGACTTCCACGAAGTCAGCGTCTGTCGCTGCTAGTCTGTCTTCAGGTCCTAGGTGTCTGAAGCAGGGTCCTGAGGGATCTAACCCTGTGATTTTGGATACGTTTCTGCCTGTGAGTTGTTGGAAGCTCTTGCCAATGAAGCCGGCTGTGTGACCACCAAGACTGAGGCCCATTAGTTCCAGTTTAGAGGGATCTAGGCCTGCTTGCGTCAACTGGACCAAAAATTCTGCTATAATCTTTCCAAGGGGGCGCATCAGACGGCTGGATCTGAAAGCCAATATTTTTTACATGTAAATTATCTGCTTTAAGTATTGAATTTAAATTGTATTATGTTATATACAAGGTGATAAAATATTCTACACGAAAAATAAAGCCATTATTTCCTATATTATACTTATTCTGTACATCACATTGCGTGTTATACGCTTTTTTGACATATAAATAAAAGTCGTTAGGTCACTTTACCGTGGACTGTATTTGCAAATATCAAAAACATTATTCATTTGAAATAAATGCTAAAAAACAAGTGAATTGAGCGTTAGATCGGATGAAATTCATAAAGGTAATATAATTCCATTTGACATTTTTAGATTTACAATTTCATTTAATAGTAAGATGATAAAATTCACATTTTACTAAACGTTTGTATTAAACTAATAAATATTTGAAATTATTTTATTACACCTATAACAATTCAGTATTTATGGGTTCACTAATGTTGTCCCGAAATTTATTGCCATAATTTTATTAGAAACAATATTTAATTTGTCAGAACTAACAAATTACATTAAATTATTTTCGCTGATTTCATTGGTTTCATAAGAAATCAAATAATATAATTTTTAATACATAATTTGATTATTCATTGTAGGTAAGGTTTCTATCATTGCACTTTCATTGAACCACTTTAGTAACTTCGAACATAATAATATTAAAAACTATCCGCTACATCGAATCGCGAGCTTGACCGCCGCGCCATATTTAAATATGTAGCTGCTTTGTTGAAAAATATGTTATTTTTTTTAGTTATAATTTTTTTTTGTGCGATAATACAGAGTTGCCATCAATGAATTGACGCATGGTTTTTAATTTGACCGTTCAAATCATAACAACTCTTAAAATTTTATTTTTTATGTATATTTTTTCTTTCACGTTAAAAAAAGAACATTATGCCTGGAACGAGGCCAGAATAAGATTAGCGTTACAAGTTTTAAGCAGAAGAGGGGTTGGCTTAAATAAAGGAAATAGAATTTTAGGAGTGCCTAAAGCTCCCAAAAACGAAGATTCGATAAGAAAAATTTTCAAGGAATTAGAGTTACACAGTAAAATATTTTATTAATAAAATTTTGTAAAAAAGGTGTTTTTATGTTGTATTTTTAATAGAACCTTGTATTTAATAGAACACTGAATAGACCTACAGATCAGTGTTCACTAAATCCAATTATAGCAACGGAGTAGACTATTCAAATTAACAGTGGTCTAAATAAGGCAACCGAAACAAAAAAAACATTCGCATTTTGTGACTAAATACCTTCTTTAAAAAATCTGAAATAGTAGCTATGGATAGCTATTTATTAGGATTCATTAAACTAAATTCATTTTATTTACTCCAAATGTCCAATGAGACCACTTTACCCTAATAGCTTATCGTAAAAGTTACATTCAGGTTTTCATTTTGGGTATATATTGGATAGCCTAAAAGAAGGTTAGAGAAATTGAAATTAACAGTTTTATGATACTCATATTTTTATTTGCATTTTTCAATGCTGCCTGGTAGTTTACTTGTGAGACGACTAATATAGTATAATTAACAGTAAAATAACATTATATGAATACAAATAATTATAACACTTGTAATTATGTCACCTTATTAAGTGTATGGCGAACGAGATTTATGAATAACAAATTGTTATGTTATAAGTTATCAGTATAAATGACAATAGTGCAAAGGAATAACCAAGAATCTAAATTGTAAATGATATTGCAAAAAATATTATGGAAAACAAAACAATATGGTTGTGATTTTGTTAATATACAATGTGTCCCGTCACCAGTGTCGGAGCCTTTAATGGTGTGAAATATGGCATTTTTTATCGACAAATTGCCCCTCAAATTTTGTTTTTCTCTTACGGCCGCCATTTTGTTTTCTTGGTAACCAATATCTGGGCTCTCATAATAATTCGACCACACTACCCATGTAAATGTCCTATTAACATTTAAAAGGCGTCATTTGATAGCTAAACATGTAGCCAACAGTTACACAGCCATCATGTTTCAATTGTCATGGAATAAAAAATAATTAAAGAAACACAAATAGATTCTTTTTGTGTAATTTTTAATTATTGGCTTTTTGAGAAAAACCAAATTTGAGGGGCAATTTGTCGATAAAAAATGACATATTTCTCACCATTAAAGGCTCCGACACTGGTGACGGGACACATTGTATATCTCATTCGTCCCTCAAACGTGTGAACAAAAATATGAATTACATCCTCAATATCTTGTTTTTAGTTTTAGTAGAGTATTGAATAAAATATTTTTTCACTTCAAAACACTAATAAAATAAAAAAAAAAAGATATCGAGGATGCAAGTTTCACAATTAGGAACGAAGTTGTATTTTTTATGATTTGCTTTAAATATTCTCAAGGCACTTTAATGACAGCAACTTAAGTTGACCCGACTGGATGGCGCTCATTTCGATTGAGTGCCATGAGTATCTTAAAAAATTTTGCAATTTTCAAACGTCTACAAAATGTTTTTTAGTGACTCTATTCATAAGAAAATTTAGGCAAGATGTTTTTAATGATTTTAAACCTACAAATACAAGATATATTCGAAATTGCAAATTATGCGTTCGTAAAAAAATCTGCATTTTTCTAGGGTAAGACAGTTGTGTGTGTGTGTCTGTGTGTGTTTGTTGTTCTGTAAATGACTGTTTGGTGAAAAATCGAATCGATTAGTCGATGTTTGAACGAAGCTTTATTAAATAAGATACCTCATCATCATCATCATCATATCAGCCGATCCACAACGATCGGTCCTGTGCTGCCCGCATTCAGCGTTTTCCCGCGACCTTGACCAGATCGTCGGTCCACCTCGTAGCGGGCCTACCCACTGAGCGTCGTCCGGCACACGGTCGCCATTCGAGAACCTTTCCGCCCCAACGGCCATCAGTTCTCCTTGCTATGTGTCCTGCCCATTGCCACTTCAGCTTCGCAATTCTTTGAGCTATGTCGGCGGTTTTTGTTCTCCTACGGATCTCATCATTTTTGATTCGATCGCGTAGGGAAACACCAAGCATAGCTCTCTCCATTGCCCGCTGGGCGACCTTGAGCCTTCTTACAAGACCCATAGTGAACGACCACGTTTCACTGCCCTAAGTCATCACTGGCAACACACACTGGTTAAAGACTTTCGTCTTAAGGCACTGAGGTATTTTGGACGCGAAAATGTATCGCAGCTTCCCGAACGCTGCCCACCCGAGTTGGATTCGACGAGAGATCTCTTTCTCGAAGTTGGACTTACCTAACTGTATTGTATGTCCTAGGTAAACATAGTGGTCAACAACTTCGAGTGTAAAGTTCCCAACATTTACTGGAGCGGGTGTAACATGGGCGTTGCACATAATTTTCGTCTTGTCCATGTTCATCTTAAGACCCACTCGTTGGGATGCGTTACTGAGATCTTCGAGCATGGTGCTCAGGTCTTCCAAGGTCTCAGCCATTAGGACCACATCATCGGCAAACCGAAGATCAGATTTGTGAATAAATAAGATACCTATCAAGAGTTTATTTTCGAGTTACGTCTTTCGGATAGCACATCCAGCAGTTAGTATGGGATCCATTGGTAGTCTTTAACACCCACCTAACTACATCGTTTTACCTAAGACAGACTTATCTGAGCCCCTTTTATTTCAACGACGTAGCGTCTTCAAGTGGTCATCAAGTATTTCTAAGCTAGACCAAAACCCCTCTTGTCCGACCACTGGTACTGTAGTGAATTTACGACAGTTAAAAATCCTTGTAGTGAGTCTACAAATCCACTACAGTGGCTAACTATTTCCAGTTAGAAGTCGATTAAAGGATTTGGCCATTTCAAAACTTGGTCAACATGCATCTACTTGTAAGCAACAACATATAAAAACACCAACTCTATTCTATTCAAATAACATTTGAGAATATGGTCTTACATGTAATAGTGAATGGTGACGAATCTTTGGAAGTCCACTGTGATTATGTTGTACCCCATCTTCTCGTACTCGTTAGCGAGTACCGGGGTGATGAACCAGTTCACGCTGTCCAGATAGCCCAGAACGAGGAGCATAGTCTTTCTATAAAGCAAAAAACAAGGAAATTATAATAAAAACACATATCACGGAAGTTAGCAATTTCGACTTGCGATTAAGGAGGTTAAGCAACTCTCGCAAAGACTACTCATAGGAAATCTCTGCATATGTAAAAAAATCTCTTTCGATCTGACAAGGAATCATATAAAGGAATTTCAAATAGTGATAGTTTTATTGTTTTTATTATAAATCTTTTACTCATCTCTATTACAACATTTTTATTTCTCGAAAGAGCATTCCTATGGGTTGTCTGCGAGTGAAGAGCTATCTAACTAAATATACATTATTTGTTAAGAATTATTAAAATTAATGAGATATTTTGACATACACTTATATTAAACTACAATTAATTGACGAATATCAATGCTGTTTAGGTAATGTTTTAATTTATTTTAAAGTTGTTTATTTTATCTAAGAATATTATTTCTTATGGAAGTGCAATCAGCAAATAAGGAAGTCGATTGTTAACTATCCCGTCTCCATAATAATTTTTAGCTCTTGGCACAGCGCATAGTAGATACGACACACAGCATCCCAGGACTTGAACCCAGGATCGTTGGTACGATAGGCAGGATCGCAATAAGCGGCTGTCTTGACTTGTCTATACTGTTTTAAACTGTTATTAGTATTACTGAAAACAGACATTTGTCATGTCTTTTAGAATGATTTAGCCTGTTATATTTTGGTGCAGTTACATGCATCATCGTCAGGGAAGAACTCTTGTTCTAACCGTGCATACGAACAACTTTATTATTTGATTATATAAAGTACCTACGTATTTTCCTTCAACTGTGGCACATGCAACATAAGCTTTATAAAGTCTTTACTGCAAATAAATATATTATTCAGTATAAGTAAAAAAAAAAAGTTTAACCTTTTATAATTCATCCTTGGATCTTTGCCGATGTCCTTAGCATTTTTGAAGGAGTATTTCTTCCAACCCCTACCATTGCCCTTTACCCAGAAATACAAGTATTTCAACTCGCTTTCAGGAATGGTTGTAGGTCTAACAGACCCCGGGCCTGAAAATTAAAATAAAATAATTGAATGCCATAATTATTTGTAAAAAGTAACTATTTAAATCAACTAAAGTATTTCTTTTTAATATTACGTCTATAAAAAATGACCACTCCGAGATGCACTTGCTTTTTATAGGCTTTTTTAATTTTATTGAAATAAGGCATTAAGAATGCTGAAAACTATTTTTTTTTACTAGAAAACATTCTATTTTTTCAGACGGTACTTGAACCCGTAACCTTTCGTCATCTTGGCTATTGCTTTTCTAATTTAGATGCCAAGAACAGACTAGTTTGATTAATTGAAAGAGCTGAAGCTATTTCTACTTTTAAAAAACTTCTTCAAATAGATATAAAGTTCTAACAGTTAAATAACTTAGAATTATAACAAAAAATATCTAAGATAAATTATATATACTATATACGTATATTATTTTAGATATTTTTTATCGAGACAGAAAGTTTTGAGAAATTGAAAAACCAATGTATATGGATAAAATATTTTTTATTAAATATTTTCAAAGTATTCTCTACCAGTTTCTATACAGTTTCATGCGTCTTAACTAATTGCGAAACACTATTTAACCCTTTATAACTCAACAACTAATTTTTTTTAAATACTTGTTGTTATGGTAAGTAAAAAAAAATAATTAAAAACACATATTTTCTTGTTTCGCTTTTTTATTAGATATGTAGATAATCATAAAAAAGGGAGTGTTACAATGTATGAAATGCCTCGAAATAATTGTTCCACTTATTATAGCATATTGCTACGCCACAGTTTTCAAAACAGTTGTGTAGTTTCTTATATTTTATTTGTATTTTGCAAATTTTACCCACGACTGAATGTCACAAATTGGCACGAAGTGAATTCCGAAGGAGTTTTGACACAAGTAAAGCCATCTAGTTCATTACTATTGCACTAAAATGCATTAACTTACAAGGAGGTAAAATGTGTGTAGTGGAAATTCTTAGGAATTATTTGGTTAGTTACAGTAATGTCACATAGAGATATAAAGGGTTAAAAATCAGCCGCTGCCATCTCTTCTACATATACGCTAATGCTAATTCATAAATGCAATTTGAAGTAGATAAAACGATTCGACTGGGTTTAGGCCGTAATTGAAATCATAAAAATCATCGTACGAAAATGTTCCCGACGCAGATAAATTTTTCATCGAGAGACGATAATTTAATTTAGCTTTCAATAAAACGTGGAGGGAAATCCGAAATTCCAACGATGGTATTCTTACTTGTAAATAATATACTCGTATATACTTTTATATATTATCTACAAGTACATTTACAAGTAATTTTCATATTTTTAAATAATTATAGTTGGCTTGGGGTTTTATAAATAAAACTTTTTTTTTTTGCAAAAAATATTGATTACCTACCTGATAATTTACACAGAGTACAGATTAAAGCACATCGATTCTCTACTACATAGCAAAATTTTGTGAATTGAACTGATTTTTTTGGAATGTTAGTTTAAAATCAATTAAACATTTATTAATAGGTACGTTAATATAAAGTTGGCGATGCAATATTGTTTGTATGACTTATTAGGTCAAAATGTAATATTGACTTGCCTGTGTAATATTGAGTTTATATTTTACTGCAGAGTTCATTGACCCTGAACTATTTCTTTCTTAGTCATTCAAGTTTAAGCGGTATAAACGCGATAAGGACTTTTTGGTGGAAATTCGGAAGTGTTTTTGAGAGTCGGAAGACTTTAGTAATTTTTTTCTTGTAAAAATTGTGTTATGTTGGATATAAGTCTGTAAAAATAGTGGATTATTGAAATGTTCGTAAACACTCACGTGTTGGCAAGTGAAACAAAAAAGCGCAAGGTAATCCACCTTCACGCTTTGAAGAAGTCCAAGTAGATCTTTCGTTATCCATTGATATATATATTGTCTTTATTAATGGCTTGCACAATTTGTGCATTTAGCCAGTGTCAAGTAAGTATAATCTTTCTTGTATGTTCTTGAGTAATTTCCTACGTTTCAGTATAGAAGTGGGGTTATACTGAAACCTCCTCATGGCCTTCTTGAGAGAGCGCGAAAAGACACCTTCCAACGTGTTTTGTTTCACTTGCGAACACTCATGCATATTGAGAAACACTCAGTGGTTAATAACCCACCATTATTACACACTAATATGAACCACAACACAAAATTTAACTAGAAAACCAAAATCATTAAAGTGACTTTTCGCGCTCCTGCCAAAAAAGTCTATCCATTGATCATTTATAATTCATAAATTAGATCTGATCCTCAGCCATCATCTTCCAATAAAAAAAGAGAAATTACTGAAAACTAATAGGGTGTGTGGGCTTTGTACCCTTTGCTTTAGTACCCTTACGGGAAAACCTAACGAAAAAAGCAATAAGTAAAAAAAAAAAAAAAACATTTGAATAAACATTAATTTTAAGTTTATTCTATAATATTTAATGCAAATTTAATATTTATAAAATGTATACACAATAAACACACACACACACACACGGACACACACACATATAATACACATATTCATAATAGCCGGCTAGAGAAGGCTTTAGAGCTATATAACATTACACTTAATTCAGGAATTCAATTCAGGATTTGAGAAACAATTTTGGTATTAAATCACTCAACTCATTTTAAGAGCGACTGTCTACACGTGCGGAACGCCTTCACAATGGCGCCTTAAATCAGAAATTAAATATAAGTATTATTTAAGTTACTTCGCGCGAGCGGTAGCGAGTCGTCTAGTGTTGCCAGATTCTTAAAAACCTTATATCTAGAAACTACTAAAAATCTGTCTTAAATCTGCAACTATTCTATTCAATCTGTATAAAATCTTGAATGTTATTTGTTGAAAGTAATATAATTTCAAATTAAAATTGCTATAATTTTCTTAAATGTAATTTAATGTACTAACTGATTATTACATTTCATCAATTATTAAAACTAACAACACCAAACAAACAATGCATATTGTATTAAATACATGATTAAATATATGTATATAATATATTTTTATTAGACTGCAATCTCGTGTTATAAAATATTTAAAATACTTTATGTTTTTGCTACACTCTAAGTTCTTTTGACGTCGTGACTATAGCAAAAAAAACTTCATAATATAATAATTGATAATAATACGATAAATAAACTGCGATAACACACAATTTTGAGACTACTCTTATAATTTTGTCAAACCAAAAATGAAACTTAATCATTGATGAAAGTTATCATCAAAAACAGATTACCTAACCAGATGCATTGTTTCGTTATCAACAATTTAGTATTAATGAAATAAATGTGGAAATTTCGTTTAAAATCAGTCTTCATTGCATATCTGTAACCTATATAAAAATCTGTAGTAATACGGAAAATCTGAAAATATGGTAACACTGGAGCCGACTTACTCGACTGAGCTTCCTTAATGGCATTACACCTTCCTTCCACCGTCCTAATTAATAACTTAAGAAGTCAGAAGTCACCCTGATTGGGTAATTAGAGTTCTAACCATCTTAACTTTTATTATAATTTTCTAATTTCTAATTACGTTTCTTGGAATCTATGTAATATAACTAGGCGATGCAGTCGCTAAGCATAAAGCTACGCCAGCACCATATATTGGAGCGGAGCGTAATACCCAAAAAAAGATTTTTTTTTTGTTTCGATGGTAATTTTTGCTAATTTCAAAATCCGTCACAATCTGGTCCTAAACCTGTTGATTCGATTTCACACAAAAAAATATTAAAATCGGTTAAGAACTCGGGAAGTTATGGCGTAACAGACATTGCGCCATTGAAGCTGATCCATGGGAGCTTCGCTCGCTCCGCTCCCATAAGCCCTTTAGTTTCATTTGATCTGTTTTAGTGCTATTGTCCTAAGCACCTAATTTATTTTGTGACTTGATTTCTTGTTTCTTTCCAATTTATATATGCTTTTATTTTAAATATTAACATTTATATTACTTTAGGTGTGAAACGTGGAAGGTCACAAAAAACATCTCGCACAAACTCCAGGTCTTCGTCAACCGATGCCTCCGCAGAATCCTCGGTATTTACTGGCCCGAGAAGATCTCAAACGAGCGCCTTTGGGAACGCTGCAATGAAGTCCGGATTGACCAGCAGATTAAACACCGCAAGTGGAGCTGGATTGGCCACACTCTCCGAAGGGATCCAAACCACATCCCGAGGCAAGCCCTTGACTGGAATCCCCAAGGAAAGCGCAAACGTGGTCGCCCAAAACAGACCTGGCGGCGGATTATCATTGATGAAGCTAAGGCCATTGGAAAGACCTGGAGCGAAATCAAGCGCGAAAATAAGATAGAACGGGATGGTGACGCACTGTGGACGCCCTTTGCCCCATCTAGGGGACGTAGGACCTTAAGTAATTAATTTAGGGAAAAGATAAAGATTATAAATTATTTGTGGGACATTTGTACGAATAAATAAATATATATTAATTAATTGCGTAACTACAACTGACATCATCATTTCTAGTAACTAAGCGGAGCTTGTGCTATATATACTTAAGTATAAGTATAAATTAAGTATATAAATATAAGTTAAGAATATAAAGGACCATGACTTGGGTACTTAAATTATAAATGCATGTGCTCATAATATGCACATATGCACCTACCAGAATGTTAACTCACAACCTTTAGCATTCAAGATCATAAACTTAATTCGGACAAAGTCGTCAAGTAAATCGAGTTGGAAATATTAAAATAAAGCAATAATCCGATTGACTGACATTCAGAGAAAGAAGTTATAGCAGATTTAGTATCTATTTTTAGTATTTTATGTCCTTGACCTAGCCTTGTACGACGTCACGTTGCACAGATAAGATTTTTTAAGTGTTTCTAGACTTATCTTGGATAAGAAAAAATACCTGTTTTTGATCATTAATTCTAAAGTATTGTGATTTAAAATGCAAAATCTAAACTCTAAGCGCCTTTGTCACGTGCAGATCAAGGTCGACGGCAAATATTTCCTAGTTCAATCATAAGTATTATGCAACAATAAATATAATATACAATGTTACATACCAACATTGAGTTTGAACCTAAATTAAGTAATTTTCTATACGTCTTGGCAAGAAGAAAACTTTTCTTAAATTTTTGATAACTAAGTATATAATGTATAAACAAAAGGGAGAAAAACAGCCTTTGCCGAGTTACTTGCGGCTTCTCCTCGGTAGGACTTACGAATTCATGGGGTACGTTTAATACACGCCTGGTAAACGCACATATTGAATAAAAAGCACTTTAGATTTAAGTATAATACTAGAAAAAAACGACTCGGGTCACAAGTGAATTTTCAGGCAGGCATCGAACTCGCAACCTTTGGATATCCGGTCCAATGAGCCCAATTGAGCTACCGAGCCTTGTCAACACTCGTCGAAATTTTCTAGTACGTAGAACGTAGTAGTAATAGAATTCACTTGTGATCCGGGTGGACTTTTTCTAGTATTTTTCTATTATAGTAATTTATCTCATAAGATAGCATTAAAAATGCATAAAACTATATGAAAATTATAAAACATTTTAGATTTATCTTTATTTTAATAATTAAGTCTTTTGACTTCATTATTGCTCATTTAGTTCTTACACTTTCGACTCCTTTACAGGAGCCGTGATCACGGGATGACAATTTTGATTTGTAAAATTTTTAACGTGATCTATTAAAATATTGTAAAGGTGGTAAGGTGTAAAGGAGTCGAAAAGTCAGGATTAAATTAAAAGTACAATTTAATTTAAATTTTTAATCATTGCTGTTTTATTGGTAAATCTTATTTAACAGACATTTATAAATTCAAAAGGTTTTCTAACATGAGAAAAGGTTAATTTATATAACAACAATGTTATTAATTATTGTATGGTGCGTCATTAATCCTTTTATAGTGCAACTTAATGCAAACATGCATTAATGCAATGAAGATCATTAAGAGTCAAACCACGTTACAACTTTGACTTTTGTTAAGAATATAAAGTAATTGCAATGTTTATTTTAACTTATGCCATCAAGAGATGGTGATTGTAAAAAAATCATGTTTTTGTATTTATAACTTACTTTTATATATATAAAACAAATAACTACTCTAATTATCTGTTTACTGTCTTTGTTATTATCAGTTTTTAAGTAAAAAAAATAATACTTTATATATTTTAAGCTCACTTACATTAAATGCAACACAAAATCATTGTATTAAGAATGAACTGAGTAGCGTAAATAAAATAGATACTATTATTATTGCATACTAGCTAACCCGGCCACGCGTTGCTATGGTAACGTTAATTGATTATAAAAACTGTTATTCTTAGGCTTATGGTAACTATATATGATAAATTGGTAACAAACACACAATGTATTGTCATAATATAATGTACTGCAAAGTTTTTCAAGCTGTGACGTCACTATTGCTTAAAAAATTAGCTTCTTCCTTCCTTCCTTTCTTCCTTCTCTTCTTTCTTCCTTCCGGTTCAGATTAGCCGACCCCTTTTAAAGAAAAACTACTGTGTTAACACCACAGATTTCGTTCGTATTAATTTCACTATATACTTCTGTTTTGGAACTATTTAACTACATGTCAGCGTTATAATAGCTTAAGTAAGTATGTAAGCGTACTTTACATAACACGATTTGTAATTGATGAGTGACTCTTTCTGGCACAGGTGTTTTAGCATTTAAAAGAAAGAGTCCACCTTTGAATTGGTTAATTTCTTTTGTTAACGAAATAAACACTTTTTCAACGGTCTCTCATCGAGAAAAAACAAAAATAAATTAGTGGTAATTACGTGGTTTCTAATCTCGACTAAGTCAAATAAGATATTGTATATAGTGACTTATAAATAATTTATATTTTTGCTTTTCGGTTAATTAAAACGATTATATAAAAAACTCCATGAAAATCTTCGGTGCTGTATCAATAAATTATACGATTTTATCCCATCACAAAAAAAAAAACTAGTTTGATTAGATGGTAATAAATTAATTTTTGTTACCTACGTATTACGTAGTTTAAGAGCAGGTTCTAGGACTCGGTAAGGTCGACTATAGTTTGCGAGGAAAACCGGATTGCAGTTCAGATTCTAAAAAGGTCTACAACGTGATCATGCGTTCATCTTCGACGGATGCAGATATAAAATGATAAGACTAATTTAAAGAAGATTAGATACAGATAGAAATGAAACCTCTTTCGAAGGATGGAAGGAAAAAAATAAAAAAAAACAGACTTCTGTTTAGTATTTTTTTATATTTATTCTTGACGTTTTGACTCATTTACACTGGCAATCACTGGCAATTTTATCTCGTCCGGCGGTGTAAATTAGAACTACAATTTACCCAAAGATTTTGAAATTTCTATGATACTCTTTGTTTAATAATAGCGACATGACAATCGTAACAGTCAAGATTGTCGCACTGTACAGTGCTGCCGTCTCTTACGATAAGTGCAATAAGTCGAGTTTTTGGGCAAATTGACTTACGTACGTAAATACGTACAAATATATGTACAAATAAAATATATTGTATAAAATTCCGCTTCATTTTATAGTCGTATAGTAAAAGTTTCAAGTCAATAGATATTATAGTTACAATGATACAAAAAAAAACAAAAATTAAATCTTTAATCGCAATTATTTCGAAAGTGGCTGAAACTACTTATTGCACTTATCGTAAGGACGGCAGAGTATAGTATACGGGATGACTAAGGCAATGGTCTTCACAAGTATGCATCTACCCTCTAATATTGTAATCGGACATGTTCCTGACAATTTAATTAAATATTTTTGAAACAGTTATTTTTTTTATTTGCAATTTATTTGGTTATTTTATTATCTCTACGTTACTGATAAGAAATGAGTTCGGAAATTGAGAGGCTCTTCTGAGAATATCTGGTAAAAGTAACTCGGCCGAAGGGGTTCGACCTCCATCTTAATTTTTTTGTTAGAAACGTTAATGCTTTCTTATGAAGGTATATATTTTTTACTCGTTCGTTTTAACCATTTTTCCTGCATAAGCGATCAACGTCAAATGTGACTATTATTAAAATGCTCTTTGATAAAAAAAAGGAGTCACAAATCCGTTAATGACGAGTTCAGTGCGTTTTTTTATATTCACTTATAAAAACCTTTTTGGTTTATAGCCATTTGAATTCCACATACAGAGCCTGGCACTTTTTTATCACTCAGCTGAAATATAATCTTCTATTGTAATTACCTCATAATAGAATACCAAGTCGCATCAAATCGTATTACCGTATTTTTAATATTTTCATCTCCGGTACTGCCAAAATAATACAAATTATAGAATTTCATCTTTTATAATCAATAAACAGCTACCATGGAATACATGGAAGACAGAATTTAAAACTTATACTTGCACAACTAACTTCTATAAATATTGACACTTAAAACTGACAAATATTTGTCTCATTTGACATTGATCGCATATAAGACGAATAGTTAAGGTCACTAGTTGTAGATGAATGATTAAAAATTGGAACAATAATGTGATCGAAAGTAGATTCTCTACTATACTTTGTCCAATGTAGGTTGATACTTTTGACAGTTGACACATATATAGAGGGTATAAAGTTGCTATTGCAATGTCAAGCCAAACATAAGGAAACAAACGCAACCTTAGTACGTAGCAATAAGGAAGTGACACCTGTCAAAAGTATCATCCTACATTGAACAAAGTATAGACGTACAATCACACATGTTCAGAACTGTATGGAGTCGGAATTGTGGGCATATTAAACTTTTAGTAAAATCAAATATAAGCCTTTTTAATCACAAGTTCTTCTACGATTATTTTGCATCTTGAAAGGTGCAGCTAAAATAAATAACTCGCTATTTGCCGCATTTAAGCAAATAGCGAACAAAATGATTGATTCTACATTAACATAACAGATCCACAGACTAGGTAAGAATACTATGTAATCACATCTGTCTTTGTGTTAGTGTATTTTAAATAAAGACCTCATGTCCTTGGCTTCTTGTCGCTTTAGCCAAATAATTTGATTAATGAGTCTTCGCGGACGAAGTTTATTTTGGGATAAATTATGTAAACCGTATATTTATGCGAATACTTGTTTTTATGCCTATTTTTTATACTTGCCTATAGATGATCAAAATTAAACATTTCCTTTAACTATAGTACATTTTTTTAGCATTAGAAATTATGTTAACAAAGAAGCAGTGGTGGCTAACCTTGTGCTGGAGTCCACTTTGACCGGCTTCAGGCTCGTCCATTGTTGAACAGAATAAATAACAAATAAGAACAAAAACTTTAAACAAAAAACTTCAACAAAATAAATAGAAACTTAACAATAAACCAAAGAAAATAGTCAAAACAGATAAATGCAGACGTTGACATTTGCCGCTATTGTTGCAAATGGTGCCCATGTTAAGCGACCAATTTAAAAATCACCTAATATGGTACGTATTACAACATCGGCATGTACTTTTTAATTTTGTCGTGTCAAACTGACCAACGTTTCGTTCCACAAGTTTGCAACTTCTGCTTCTTAAGGTATTTTTAGTGTAAACTTTTCACGATGTTACGTTTTGCTTGTTACATTATATGTGTACAATAAAGTACCCAAATTTTGTTCTTTCTAATGCTACAAAAAGCGGACTATAGAATTTGCAAATAATCTCATTCATTTAGAAAATAATAAATGCTCTCAATTGTTTGATTGCAAAAGCAATGGATAAATAATTGAGATCAAAATTATGAGCAAAGCGAAGAGAACCTTTGTCGTTCAATATTTTCGTTTTGTCGAGGTTATATTTTAATCAAATATTCACCTGCCATTGAATTGGAAGAATTCGATGGGTCTCAAAGCAAACGAATCGGCTCAGTGGCAGCATATTAATATTTATATAGATAATGCTTTTATGTAATTTAGAATTTATATTAGGCAGTGCTAGTCACACGTGCTTGTGATCGATAAGGCTTGATTTCCTGTTACACATGTCGGTAATTAAATATAATATATAATAATAATAATAGTTATAAAGACGTGAATTTATTAATTTACCTGCACTTTGTTTAACGGAGATTTTAAATATTACATGGTGTAATTAAAAATGAAAAAAGTTAGGTTAATTTTAGTATTACTTACAATTGAGTGACACTAAAAATATAATATTTCTTACATTCACACCAATTAGCCTAGCCCAAAATAAGCACTGTAAGGCTTGTAAGATAACGAATAAACATACATATATGATATAAAAATAAGTAATTATAATATAAATCTATATAAATACCCATGACTCAGGTACAAATGTTCGTATTCAACACACAAACATCTTTCGGGATTCGAACCCAGGACCGTCGGTGTTAAAGGCATGATCGCTACTGTTGCACCGAACAGTAGTATAAAAACTACATACAATAAAATGAATTTTTGGTTTGAGGATTAAAGAACTATTGTTTTTACTTACAATGAAGCTAATGACTTATTTTCTTGTTGTATTATTTATGAGTGAACGATTATAACCTTTGACATTGCGTTAGTTATTAAGCGCAATTTGTATCTATGCGCCCCTGAAGGTTACATTAATAAATCAATCCTTGTGCCAACTTGCCTAGGTTACGATTTGAATTTTACTTTGTTGTTTTTATGTTAGATTTAATGGATAACCTTCGTTTAACCTTTATGATTAATTCCTGGTATAATGAAGAACGAATAACCCTATCGAAATTAAAACATACTAGCTGACATGGTAACGCGTTGCTATGGTAACGCGTATACAATGAAAAAGAGCGGGAAAAAGAGCGGACAGACAAACAAACAAAAAAACAAATTTGTGTTCTTAGATTATAGATTGTAGAAACAAGGATGTTAATAGTCACAAATCTTAGTACATTTTCGCTTTTATTCGGACTAATATATCTATACATATCTACATAAATCCTCTCCACCAAGCTACAGAACGGGACCGATGGAGACAAATCGTTGACGGAATCAAACGGAGTCACGATCCTCAGCAGTGAGGGACCGATTGAAAAGAGAGAGATCTACATAAATAGGAGCATTCATAGTATTCGCTAAAAGATGTGTCTCTTAATAATTTTTTAGTAAACATTGATTTTTGTTAATACATAAGTTTACAATAAAATTACAAAACTGCTTTTTTTCGTACATTCGAATATACAGATTTTTGATTAACCGAATGTCTAACTACAATAATAGTCCGGTTAATCGAATTTCCACAATAATGGGATGGAGCAAATAAATCATGTATGATAACATTGATTACTATTGAATGAGCTTAAGAAGCTTCTGTTAAGGTTCTGTGGTCAGACGAGGTGGTTGCGGGACCTATCTCAGGTATGCTCTAGCACGATCGCCGCAGCATCTGTAAGGATGCCACGTAATCCACCAAGGTGTTAGTGGGACACCTCTGTGGTTTAGTGGATATGCCTCCAAGCCTTCATCGGGCACTAGGCCGGATGGGGGAGAGTCCCACACAACGTCCCTTGAGCTCCCAGCGACCACGTATGCGTTAGACATTAACCGCGTCAACAAAAAGATATGCCCGAGCATTCCTTTAGACGGGCGATACTGAGCAATGGATGGATGGAGGATGGCTGATTCCGATCGTCGGCATTGCACAGTCTCGCCCGTCTGGGAGGGTGCTCATTTGTTTTTGAGCATCCTCTGATCTTGAGGCCGACAGGCTGATTTGTCGAGGTCCAAGGTGATAACCAAGGCCCCACCGGACCTTTGGTAGAGTTGAGGTTGAAGGAGTTTTTAGTGCTTTTAAGCGTAGGTTGGGTGTCCTGGATTTTACAGCAAATAACCTACCTGTGTAAATCGTGTTTTTTTATAATAAAATAAGGTAATCATGTAAACCATTTAAATTTCCGACACGCGACCAACAAAACACATAAGAAGCCCTATTGTAAACGAAACTTCAAAAGGTAACGGTCTACTTTCCTAAATGAAAATCAAAGTCAACGTAGAAAACTTAAAGGTTCAATATCAATGAAAAGCTGCCACAATGCCTTTAGGTATATCTTACGACGCTGAATTGTTTTTGAAAAAAATAGAAACATAAAATAGTCTAAAAACATGTACTATAACTAACCCTCAGAGATCAATCTCAGACTAAATGACCGTATGAACCTATGAACGTGTGAAATAATCACGGACATCAAAATAGCTTACACATATTTCAAAATATTTAGAATGATATATATGTGCGTAATTTTGACAAATCTATAATCTAAGATCACAGTGGTTTGTGTGTTTGTCTGTCTGTTCTTTTCCCGCTCTTTTCCATTGTGTCAATAACGTTACCATAGCAACGCGTTAACCGCAAGTAGTTCGTCTACCGGATGCTAGATGGCGCTAACGGATAAATAATTAATAATAGTAACAATAGTATTAATTACAAGTATTCATTACACAAACATCTGCCCCTTCCAGGACTCGAACCCAGGGCCGGCAAAAGGCAGGATGGCTACCGTTGCACCAAACGGTCGTAATTTTTTTTTAATAATCCTAGATTTAAAACCATTATCCATCTCTACATTTTAGAAACAAACTATAAAAGTAATTCTCTGAAAATCTGAATTGCGACCATCTAAATCAGATATAAAGAAAAGCATAAAAACACGTCATCATCATCTAAACCAAAAAGGCGTCCACTGCTGGACAGAAGCCTCCTCAAGAAATGGAGGGTTTTGCTAAAATCTCTACAATTGGAAGGCGGGTTGAAGATTAGACCATAGCAAAAAAATATTATCAGAAAATCGTCCATTATCCTGATCTGCGGGAAGAGTATGGTAATACCGGTATGGTTAGTCGGTTGTTACACTACTAAGTGTGACAAGTTGGTGCTATTCGTTTTATATAAAATGCATAAAGCGCGTCTTTTGAATAATCATGAAATTTCTATTATTAATGTATTTAAAACTTACTACAAAATACACAAATTAAATTAAATCTGATACATTATATATTCAAATGTTTATTTCCATTGATATAAGAAAAAAAACACTTACATTCTGATATATATCCTCTAGGATATCCAAGCTCGCTTCTAGGATCACTATTGTCACACAAACATATTACTACGAAAAAAAAGCACACAACAATACACTTCAAAAAACTATTCACGCACATTTTTAGAGTTTATAAATACTAACTAATCTTCCTAACATTAAAATTTATTAAAAAAATAAATATATATATTTGCCGAATGACATCAAACGTCAAAATTTCGGCGCGAAATCACCTTCACAGATAGCGTGACATTATATAAATGTTCGGTCGTAAGGTTGCCTTGTATTTAGTTGAAGTCGAACATGTTTTCAAAGTAACTGATAGCTAGTTTTTTTTATAATCGATGTGATGTTGCACCATTGCCGTATTTGTCGATATGTTATTATCGATATTTGTTTTTTTTAATAAAGTTAAAAAACAGAAACAATCTTTTTCTTATTTTTTTTCAATTCTTCAATGTTATAATTTGTTGTGTCGCATGCGGCAAAGTAGAACAGTATCATGACACCAATCTTTTACACGTTGTAAAAGAAGACTGATGATACCGAAGTTAATCATCATACACCTTTCATACACCAAATAATGGGCAACAGCGTTTTATGAATTATGATCTTTCATTGACTGAATTGTAATTTATATTGATTTAATTAAATTAATGAGCACTTTATTTTTAATGACGATTTTATTAAATTATAATTTAACTGTTTGACATTTTCGAAACAATTTAATACCGGAATATCAGTATTTTTATATAATGATGTATTTAGAATTTAAATAATGTGTCGAAATAATTTTTGCATGCTGATTACTCGGGAAATCATGTAGTACTGTAAAATGTTTTACTTTGAGAACATAACAATAAAGAAAAACTCATATTTTAGATTATTATTATATAAAATATGTACATACATATTTTTATATTATTTATTCAAAAGATGGTACATAAAAGAGAAGTACCAGATCATATTTATAACATTTTTAGTAGAAAATATACCTTACGGGTCGTAATGCGTTAAACGTAATATAAATATATTTAATTAAATAACTTTTTGCATAATTTGGTTTTGGAATGCGAAAGTTTAAAAGTGAATATAACTAATTGTTATTAAACTTTTATTATTATCGATAGTTGCAGCCTCGTTGAAAGGAAGTCACTTTTAATTAGCGCCACCATGGCAAATTAATGAATGCACACGCAGTTCAATATAAGCGAACGTACAGAACAAACTGACATTAATCCGCCGGCGGAATATGAACTTGTGTCATGCACTAGCTGATAATTAAATATTTCACAACAAAAAATAAAGCAAATAGTAGACTAGCAACCCCAAAAAGGCTTTTCCGCGATTTCTCAGCTACGCCATACATAAAAGGGATCTTGTTTTGTAAAGTAAATAAAACTAATTTGAAACACAAATAGAATAAAAACAATAGCAGATAACAGACAGGGTGTTTGTTTAAAAATATAACAAACGATTTCTTTTTTCAAATGATTGACATATTTTTTATTACAAACATTATATTTATTATCCTAATGAAAATATGATTAAAATGATGGTATTTATATATTTTTACTTGCTATTCTTGTTCGGTTTCCACAAAGATTGAAATATTTTAACGACTTAAAACGATAAGATTTAAAATGTGCCTATACATTACAACCACATCTCCGAACCCTCTGGTGGAATATGAACCCACGACCTTTCGCTATTTGGGCGAGTACTCTGGCCGCTAAGCTACAGAGACGCTTGCACACGCGTTGAAAGTTACTAACGCATTTCCCACTAGAGTGTTCAGAGATGTGATTGTTTTCATAGACGTATTTTAAATATTATAGAAATATGACATTGCAAATGCTAAAAAATAGATTCCCTTGCGAGTGTCGAAATTTTGCGGAATTTTGCGGCATAAACGGCTGTATCTTTTGATTGCGTTGGTTTAGAAGTTTGAGTTTTTCACTGCTCCAAAGGACAGTAGACCTGAGTATTTGATATAAATTTCAGCTTGATACGTCCACGTGTTCCTGAGAAAAAGGGTCTTGACAGACGGACGGACGGACAACAAAGTGATCCTATAAGGGTTCCGTTTTTTCCTTTCGAGGAACGGAACCCTAAAAACGACAAAAAAACTATTCAAAAGTGATCTTGCTCGGCGTTTGGCGGCTTAAAGAATAATCTAATATCGTGATGGCAACGAAAATCTGATATAGTTGGTAAGCTGAGAAAAGACACCAGTTACGGATGTTTTCTAATGTATTCGCATTAATTTATGACATAAATTATCAGGGCATACTTTTACTTATCCTTATAATAGTTACGCATACTATTGATTCGGGAAAACTGTGTAGATTTTTTAAAGTATAACTGCTAAGCATAATTATTATTAAGTAAAAAATAAAAAAGCCAAATTTTCCTAACCAGAAAAATTATAAATTGCGAACCCACAACATCAACTATTATCCAATCATATAGAGTCACAATCATGACCCACAGACGTGGGTCAAGGTCAAGGTCAATTGAGAGGAGGGCCAATAAGCTCATCGGCAATGACGATCTATTTCATTCATCTCAAAAGCTTTGAGCCTAGATGAAAGGTAGCTAACGTATCCGTTTTTTATAGGATACAATTTTGGAGAGTGTGCAGCAGTGTGTTGCACAACTTTGTTCCGCCGTCCCCATTTTTTCATCGGACAACCAGACTTACATATAGGCGCCACAATTATACCACAGAGTCGCACTAAGCGTTTTATTTCTTATTTTGTGATACGTACCGCTAAGAAATGGAACTCTTTGCCTGAGTCTGTTTCCTGACAAATACAATTTAGGGGGTCCTTAAGTCACGAGTGAATAAATATCTTCTAGGTAAGCGCGTCACATCCCAGATCTCATCGTCGCTTGCCATTGGGCAAGATAGCGATCTTTCCTATTTAATATTACAAAAAAACTATAAAATGGTAATTTTTGGTGGAAAACAATCTTAATTAATTAAATACCAACGAATGCATAGTACCTACATCAGTACATCATATTATGACAATACTTTTGGTGTTTGTTACCATATATAGTTACCATAAGCCTAAGAATAACAGTTTTTATAATCAATTAACGTTACCATAGCAACGCGTGGCCGGGTCAGCTAGTTAAATAGATAAAAAATACATATTAACCTTAAATATATATACTTTAACTAGCTGCCCCAGCCACGCGTTGCTGTGTTATAAATTAAAATATAACCTATCCTATCTTTTAAGTTAGATCAAATAACAGATAGTTACTAAGTTTGATCAAAATAGGTTAAGTAGTTAAGGAGTCCATCGCGGACAAACAACACGACCCGTAATTTATATATATTAAGATAACAGACCAATAATGAACTTTTGTACGTGTGGGTCAAAAATGTACTATATGAATAAATTTTCAGTAGGATGAGAAATGCAGCAAGTTTTGGCTTACGTTTGGAACCCCATTCTCAAGATAGCTCTTCGCTTTTATAATAGCAAACATCAATTAGGTAAGTTTGGTATTGTTTCATTAAGGTTAAAAGTTTACGACTAAGGGCGTAAGGTCATTAATGTAACAAGCAATCTTCAATAAATTCAAACTAAGCGTAGCGTTTAGCGTTACGATTCCGATTAAACGTGGTTTTTATAAATACGTATATTAACATAAGTTTTTCGGCCCCCTGTTCATAATGATTTTTTTGAGTGAAGCCTTATATGATTTCGATCACTAGATAATTGAACCCATTTTTGCAAACGAGAACCAACCCGCAGGTTGGTTTCGAGAAAACTTTTGTAAACAGAGTGCGCAAAATGCATACTTGTTAACCTCATGTGGAATACTGTAGCCTATCTAGGAATATCAGATTTATAAATGTTATAAATAATAAGTGATAAGGTACCATGCTGTATAGTTCTTTATAGTTTTTCAAAAGGTGGCCAGTGGGTTAGTTCCGCAAGTGACAGTGTTGTTTCTTTGTTGTTAGTCGGTAAAAAGAAACCATTTTTTATGAGAAGATAGAATGCGTGATTTGAGTGCCATCTATGTATGTACTAAACCCAATTTCACTCATAATGTGCAAATCAATTAATAAATCTCATACGGATGAGGTCAAATTTATTGAATTTTATTTTTACTGGGAGAAGGTCACTCAGGAACAGCGAGCCATAAGCGTGTGTGGCAGTATTACTATTATTTATTTTCAAAAGAAACATACATTATTTTATAAGATAAATTATTATAATAGAAAACATTATTTTATACACAACTCATATTGACTGTATATACTTATAACACAACGAGAACAAAAAAACTCTAGCAAAGCATACTTGTGGTTTATAACGAAAATTAAGTAAAAAAACAAAGAAGAATCAAACATTTCAATTTTCCTTTAAAACTGCTGAATATGACAAAGAAAATTATAAGATTTCTATACACGAATTCGAGAGTTGTTCTCGCATTAATAATAATATAATTATATTTTGTTTCTTACACTCACGCCAATGAGCTGAACTTATAGTAAGCACTATAAGGCTTATATGGATAGATACTAACGGTACATACATTTATGAAACAAAGATTTTATGTAATATTCATAGAAATATAAATAAATACCCATGACTCAGTTACAAATGCTCTTATTCATCACACAAACATCTGCCTCATCCGGTACTCGTACCCAGGACCATCGATACGAAAAGCAGTATCGTAACCATTGTACCATGTCAATAATTAGTATACATAGTAGAAGTACAATATAAAAATAATTTTTTGCTATTATCTTTTGGTATCTGAAGTTTATTTCACTCAGAAATGGTATTGAACTTATTTATGTATGATTTTATATAATGACATCTGGATCCTAACAGTACGACGAAATATTAAGCAAGAGTCTAATCGATACAAAAAGAGGTTGATCGGCAGATCAACGGCTGATCTAAAATGGTTGCGCTTCAAAAGATTATTCTGATTTTTCTATTAACTCTACATAAACATTATTCCGAGGAATGCAGACATTAGTTAAGGCATTAAAGGGAATTGGAAGTTGCTTCCAAATCTCCTTATATATAATAAAAAAATATTACTGTAAGAAGCCATGTCGACCTCGTCCATAACCGTCTTTATTTATTTATTCATTTGGGATAACAAACAGCATTCACAGTATATATTAAAATTCTAATTATTACAAAAAAGAAAGAGTGAAACCCACATCATTATCCACAGGTTAGTTTGTAAGACTCTTTAGCCAATAAACATCTTAAAAAAATACAAAAATCCAAATAAAAGAAGATGACTGTAACAAAAAAATTGAAACAAATTTACCAGATCACATTCAAAACTTGATTAAAGAAAATGGAATTATATTGTTTAAAACTTTCATGGTCACTAACATTATAGTAATATAAGTTATTTACGGGATTGCTACCAAGTTAATATAAGTTATTTACGGGGTCGCTCCGTGATCATGGCACTTGCAACAGTGCCGAAATATCGGAAACTCAAAAACAAGGTACATGGTAGCAATCACGTAAATAACTTATATTACTATAAAATAGAATTAATTTGGTATTGTAGCTTCAACCGTCTTCAACAAGAGGAGACACGGGAAAAAATTAGGGTAGTTCAAAAATCAAATCGAAGCAAGCGAAGCCTTGTAAAGTAGTATTTAATAAAAGGCTTTAAAAGTTTCTTGTAAACTCAGATAACTTTAAGGGGGTTGTTTTGTGTTACTTTCGTACCTTTGTAAGTAAAATTTAATATCCAATAACAGTATCCTTTACATGTAATGTCTGTAGGGTAATGTGGTGTAAGAGTGCGCACTTTAATTTTGACACCCCATAAAAAATAAAATACCACATTTAGAAAAATCAACATTATTTATTAATAGACTCTATTTATCTTTCAACAAATTATAGAAGAACAAATCACGCCTCTGTTATTAGTAAGGGTAGGAACTGAACAAATATAAAAAATCAAAATTGCGCACTATACAATCTATATAAAAACCTATAATATCTTTACCAATTTTAAACGTAACACAAATTTCCGTTCCTCTAGTTCTTATCATTATTTGCTCAGTAAGTAGGACAGGAAGTTATAGGCCTTATGTATTTATCTATGTCGTGTGTAGGGCTGTGACCATGACCATGAAGATGGCAAAATACTAGTTTAATAAATAATAAAATTCATTAAGCGGTTTTTGTCAAAAAAAACCTAATTATCTTTAAAAATGAAGAGCTCTTTGCCACAACTATTCGGACTATGATTTTGCGGGTTAAACTAAATTAATTTATTAACACGATGAGTCTTTCAACTAAAAAAAACACATCAACTAAACATTGAATAATAACTTCGGGGTCACATTATTCGAATCATAACGTCATTTGTTTTAGGTATGGAGTTCATAGCTTTATAATTCGTAATCACAAACTTTTGCGGTAGAACTTCTTGTGGTATTTATATTAAAATTCCAATTTCAAAAATATTTATGTGGCACAAATACAAATAATGCCTTTTCTTTAAAATATATAAGTACTAGCTTTTACCCGCGGTTTCGCCCGCATTTATTTAGTTTTTTTTCCAATACAAAGTATCCTATGTTACTTCTAATAACTCCAAGAATATATGTTAGAAGTGTCATGATGATCGGTTTAGTAGTTTTTGCATGAAAGCAAATATTTATGCGGCACAAATACAAATAATGCCTTTTCTTCAAAATATATAAGTACTAGCTTTTACCCGCGGTTTCGCCCGCATTTATTTAATTTTTTTCCAATAAAAAGTATACTATGTTACATCTAATACCTCCAAGAATATACGTATGAAGTGTCACGATGATCGGTTTAGTAGTTTTTGCGTGAAAGCAAATATTTATGCGGCACAAATACAAATAATGCCTTTTCTTTAAAATATATAAGTACTAGCTTTTACCCGCGGTTTCGCCCGCATTTATTTAATTTTTTTCCAACAAAAAGTATCCTATGTTACTTCTAATACCTCCAAAAATATATGTATGAAGTGTCACGATGATCGGTTTAGTAGTTTTTGCGTGAAAGCATAACAAACAAACTTATATTCACATTTATAATATTAGTAGGGATAAGATCTACCAAAAGGGTACTCAGCATATATTATAAACTTTAATTTGCAACGCTGATCTTCTGTGGAGTCAACACAAACGAAATAATATGATATACTTATTGATAAATAATTATATTAAATAAAATAATCATTTATATAAAGATATAGAATTTAAGTTGAAATTGTATTAGCAATGTTATTTGTTTTAACTAGCTGACCCGGTAACGCGTTGCTATGGTAACGCGTATACAATGGAAAGAGAGCGGGAAAGAGAGCGGATAGACAAACACACAAACCACTGTGATCTTAGATTATAGATTAATGTATTGTGTTAATTATTTAGTATGTACAGTACAAGGATTGCTTAGTTTAATAATATAAGAAAAATAAAATATAAAATACCAATTTTTATTCAAATATAACTAAAAGAAAGTAAAATTTACTTATCTATCGTTATTTCACATCAATGTCGTATAAGTTTCTAAATTAATGGTGGTTATGGTCTTATGTTGTGACGGGACAATACAATATGAAATAATTAATATAATAATAATAATAACTTTTTATTTGCATAAATTACAAGGTATTGTTACATTACATCGGTCTTAACGAAATACATCAACTGTCGCTTATATGGTATGTAACAGATAAGCAATGACAACTACCCTCCGCACTAGTATAAAACTGTATTGCGGCAGTGCAGTATCACCGCGACCAATAACCACTATAACTTGACATACGGACAGTTACTCTTACGCTCAGCCGGCAGCTCAAATACACTGGTCGAATGCCGGTATCTTTAAAATTTAACTACAGTATATGTAAGGACAACAGATAACATTTGCCAACTTAATCTCTAGAAAGTTAAAACTAAATGTGTCAATATAGTAAAATGTTTTAATGGTTACAATTCAAATAAAAATATTTTAAGAGTATATTTTTAGTACTTTACTTATATAACTAATACAAAGATATATATAAATATTAACTTAGATAAACGTTGTGAAACTTAATATTATAATTTATTTTTATTATAATACACACATACACACTTACATACATACAAACACAGTTATACGTGATTACATATTGATTAACATTACATAAATAAATAATTGTGCACTATGACTTTCATAATTATACACAATATTCTTTGCATCTTATGATTTTACAAAATTTTCAGTGGAATCGTAGTCTAGTGTGAGTAAGTATTCGGTAATTAGTTTTTGACAGATGTGTTGACTTTTTTCCCGCAATGCTGGAAGAATAGTACTTATTCTATTGTACAGTCGAGGACCTGAATATCGTAAAGAGGCTCGAGCAAATGAAGTTCTAATCTTTGGTATTCTGTATACAGCAGAAATTCGTCTTTTGGATATTATAGGAGGAGGCATAAATTTATGTTGTCTGACAAGTACACACTTTATAAATAATTGGCGTACAGTTAGAACTGTGAATTCTTCGTATAGTTTTTTTGTGGAATATCGAAACGACTTCGCGTTTATAACTTTTATTACAGCTCTTTGGGCACGTTCAATTTTGATCAAATGTGTTTTCTTAGCATTACCCCATACAGAAATTCCATACGCTATTAGAGATTGACATAATGAGATATATATTAATTTGGTAGTTTCTTTGTTTTTAATGTGTTTTATTTTTTTAAATATACCTAAAATTTTCCTAATTCTGGTACTTAGCGTTTCTATTTGCTTTTTCCAGTTAAGATGTTGGTCCAAGGTTATACCTAAATATTTAATATATTCTACTTTTTCTAAAGCATAACAGTTGCACAGTTGACTACTGTTGCACGTATGGATTTTTATTACAACGTTAGATGGTTGTTTATTATTATAAATACTGAAGGTCATGAATCGTGTTTTATCCTTATTCAGAGTTAAGATATTATTACTAAGCCAATCAGAAACTATTTTCAGTCCAACTTCACTGGATTCTCGTACCTCTGACCAAGTAGATCCGGTAAAGATCAGCACCGTGTCATCAGCAAAAGAAATTATTTTACCATTATGAAGCTCTTTATGTGTAAGATCATTAAGATAAACCAAAAACAACGTAGGCCCAAGAACGGAACCTTGTGGAACACCATAACAAATGTCAACAAAATCACTACATATTCCGTTTATGCTCACTGCTTGAGTTCGGTCGCTCAAATAAGATCGGAAGAGTTCAAGTGGCATACCCCGTACTCCTGCAAGCTCCAGTTTTCGAATGAGGATGGGGATAGAGACACTGTCAAATGCCTTTGACAGGTCTAAAAATATTGCCAGGCAATTTCTCTTTCTGTCTAGTTCATCGATAACATGCTCTGTCAAACTTTCAATGGCATCTATAGTCGACAACTTTTCCCGGAATCCAAATTGGTTGGGTGAAAAGAAATTGTTTCGTTTGAGATAACTAGTTAACCTAATGTTGATGATTTTCTCTAGTATTTTAGCGAGAGACGGCAACAGAGATATCGGCCTATAGTTTGTGACACTGCCTCTATCTCCAGATTTATGAACGGGTGTAATGACAGATTTCTTTAATGGTTTTGGTAAGACGCCAGTAGTGAGGGACAAATTACAAATGTCGATAGGTGAGTATCAGCGCTCATCTTAAGAAATAAGGATGATATACCATCCCATCCAGTAGAGGATGTAGCTTTAAGGGTTTTAATGACTTTTTTTATTTCATCAACATCAGTAGGTAATAACGTAAGGGATCCTGAAGGGCTACTGTTATTCGTAATATGTTTTGCTAATACATTTTCGGTAACGTTTAGATTTGAGAGAATTGTGTCAGCAAATGTTTTTCCCACATCTGCAAAATATTTGTTAACATGATTAATAGACAAATCTGGAGTATCTTCTATGTTGAGCAGTTCTATCGCAGGTTTTTTAGAATTGTCCATATGACAAATTTGGCGTACCACTTTCCAAGTACCTTTAGTGTTGTTTTTATTTTTAGCCAATTCTGAGTGTTCATATTTGGTTTTTATATCATGCAGTAGATTATTGCAATAGCTACGGTACCTTCTATATGTTACCCTAAGAGTTAAGTTATCTGGATCTCTTTTTAGTTTCTGATGTAACTTGTCCCTCCACTTAATACATCGTAATAAGCCCGGTGTGATCCAAGGTTTTATAACTGTTTTCCTATTTGATATTTTCCGTGTTGCTGTATGTTTATGTAAAACTGCTGATAGTATTTCAAGGAATCTACAGGTAGCTGACTCAACGTCGATACAATTATATATTTCCGACCAGCAAATTGAATTTAGATCCATCATGGCCTTTGTATAATCAATTACTTTCACTAGTCTGTATCTATTATTGTTTTTGACTGGTTTTTTTAATGAGACAATAACAGAACTGTGATCTGTGATACTTGTATCCTGAATTATACAAGTTGCCTTATTCCCGATTTTTAAAAAACAATGGTCAATACAAGATTTCTCTCGAGTAGGATAAACGTGACCTGGTAATAGGCCATGAGACGATAAGAGATCTAGGTACTCTGAAGACCTTAGGTCCGAAGTTCCGTCCTTGATATCAATGTTTAGATCTCCTGTTAGAATTATATTTTTGACATGTTTATGCTTGACTAATATGTCATTAAGTGATTGTAGAAAATTATCTATATTATGTATTGCAGTAGACCTATAGATAGCGATCATTGTAAATTGGTTATTTATTTCAATCACTCAACCGTCAGCAGCATAAAGATTAGGTTCATGAACAGAAACCTTTAAGTTTTGATTGACATATATAACCATCCCACTATTTTGATTTCTATGATTATTAGATGCATATGCGATATAATTGGGAATAATTGGCAAATTAACAACATTTGGGAGCCAACACTCTGTCAATACTATTATGTCTATTTTAGTATCTATTCTCGCAAGATAGAGAACAAAGTCATCAATATTGCAGGTTATACTACGAATATTTTGCACTATTATATTGAATTCCCCAGCAGTTTTGAGCAGTAAGTCTCTACATTGATCGATGTCGTCCAACAGGAAAGCGTCTCCAACATTGACATTTACGTCAATATCGGAATTTATAATATGAATATCAGCTGCCATTATCTATACGATGAATTTGTACTATAGTAATAAAATAAGACGAGACCCATTTGGCGACACCGTTCAGAAACTTTACTGGAGATGTTAGTGAAGAATTGCTGTTTAAATAAGCAGCATTTTACACGGCTGGTCAAATTTAAAAGTGATGCAAAGAATGTACAAAATATATATGATGAATACTATTCGTTATTTTTGTTACGTTGTCTAAAAAACAAATACTATATATTATTACGATATGATATATTGACACATTTCCTAGACTAATTAGAAACAAAAATATGAAATTTGAAAATAAAAAACAGTAAAAAGAAAGCATGCACTTAGAAATAATAAACAATAACTTTTTATCATTGCTTACAAAACCACGTATTAAATGCAATAGTCAGTCAGCTTGATTTATGTTCCTTAGATTTTCTATATCTTTTATATTATTGACACTCACAGGTGGAGAACCGTCCTCCTTACGTAATACTACTTTTCCTTTTGAGACCCAACAATACTTGAACAGATGATCAGCAACAAGTTGTTTTCCCAGAAATAGTAGAGACTTGGTTTTAGCTGTCAGTTTCTCAGACACGTATATTGGCTGCGAAGGCATTTCTAATTCAAGGTTTCTGCTATTTAGTTTTTTGTCTTTGTTCTTAAGGTTATAAGATCTAACAGCTTTCAAGATATCAATTTTATGACACACATCTTTTAATTTTACAACAATTGGAGCATTATTATCTTTACCTCCACGATACACTTGCTTTATGTCATTACTAGCTTTCCGCCCGCGGCTTCGCCCGCGTGGAATTCGGTTATATTGCGGTATAAAGCACAACTATAAGAAAACTTCTCCTTCCCACGGAAAAATCTAAGAAGCGTGGTGTAACGCTAGACACAAAATTCATATAATTCATTCCACTTCTTACGTAACTTAAAAAAACACTTCGTTACCACGGTTTAAAAAACACCCAGCGCCATCTTTCGCATACCTCTAGAACTAAATAGCGTAAGCTATCATTCCACTTCTTATGTATTTTAAAAAACACATCGTTACCATGTTTTAAAAAACACCCAGCGCCATCTATCGCATACCTCAAGAACTAAATAGCGTAAGCTATCATTCCACTTCTTATGTATTTAAAAAAACACATCGTTACCATGTTTTAAAAAACCCAGCGCCATCTATCGCATACCTCAAGAACTAAATAACGTAACTAATACTTATACCAATTAGTAATTCGTTGACTTTAGTGATTTCAGGATAAGTAGATGTAAAAAAAAACAATTTAGACGATAAAACAAATTGTACGTCATCCCTCTAGAATTCTTCATTTTAGAGGATTCATTTTCCTATCATTTTGCTTCAAAATTTACATGTTCATATTCGTTTGCAACATATAAGTAGATGTAAAAAAAACAGTTTAGACGATAAAACAAATTGTACGTCATCCCTCGGATATTCCTCATTTTCGGGGATTCATTATCGTATCATTTAGCTTCTAAATTTACATGTTTATATTCGTTTGCAATATTTTACGTTGTTTTAACCGACACACAGCGCCATCTACAGTCCATCCATCAAGCAAACAATATTTTTGTTTTTCCTCGGGAATATAAATTTTTTCCAGGATAAAAAGTACCCTATTATTTAATCCGGACTTTTATCTTTACGTCTGCAAAATTTCAAAGCAATCGGTTCAGTAGTTACGGCGTGAAAGCGGAACAAACAAACAAACAAACAAACTCACTTTCCGATTTATAATATTAGTAAGGATTATTAACTTTTGTGTTGATTACTTTCAGCATATTATTTACAACTACATTTAAATCTTCATTTTCCAATCTAGGTATATTTCTAATTTCTATGTACTTCTTTAAGCTGTTTCTCATAAGATAAATTATTATAATAGAAAAATACTAGAAAAAATCGACTCGGGTCACAAGTGAATCTCAGGCGGGAAACGAACCCGCAACCTTTGGAAATCCGGTCCAATGCTCTCCCAATTGAGCTACCGAGCCTTGCGAACACTCGTCGAAATTTCTAGTACCTTCCTGATTTTACGCTGTAGGCCAGCGTTGTTTCATCAATGAGAGGAACATCCTCTCGTATTCGAAAGAAACATTTTTACAAATGTTTGGTCAATCGATTAAGATGAAACAGCCATGTTAGATTTATAATTTCCCGCCTGAGATTCACTTGTGACCCGAGTAGATTTTTTCTAGTATTTTTCTATTATAATAATTTATCTTATAAGATCGCATTGAAAATGCATAAAATATATAAAAAAAAAAATATATAAATCTGTTTCTCATAAATACGAGCATTTAAGTTAAATACACCTCAATATAATATTAAAATTATCAATTTAATTTTATAATTGTCAATCTTATATCAAAAGTATTCTACGCATTTTTTTATATATATTTTTGTCATTCAAGCATTTGAATGCAAGCTTTTACATGTAAAGAAATTATTACACGGGAAAAATTCAACTTGTCTCAACCGTCTTAAACTATCGAGATCTCGACTAACCAAGTATTGAACCAATTGGGAGATTACTCGCCCGGATAGCGATAGGATGTGGGCAGAAGCCCCATTTGACTCTTAAACGAGTTGATTTTTATCTTGTAAAAATCCCTTTAGAATTATACGTATTTTAATTAACACTGTATGTGATAATAAGTCTAAAGTAAAACCTTGAAATAATTCCTTTGCCGAAAATAAATTATTAAAATAAATTGATTACGTCAATAGATGTCGTTATTAATTGCCTTCGCACAATAAGGATAAATAATAAAAAAAGAAGTTTTTTTCCGTCCTCTTAACGGCATATATGCTTTTTGCATAGCGAATATCTTAACGTCTGATTTTGAAAGAAACCAAGAAAAGCATTTCATAGATTCTACAAGACATAGAGTAAAAACAAAACTAACAACAGAAGAACCAAACAAAAACAAAAATCACTGACCTCAGTTGTATATTTATAGATCAGTGGGAAAACATATAAAACGAAACTGTTAGAGTAAAATCAACAAAAAAAGCACTCAAGAACTTTATACTTATGACCCAGCCAAAAAAAGGAAAGACAATGTTTAGAATATGGATTCTGCCTTAGCATTTTTTTTTCGTCACATAAAGATGGCCAGAATGACAAAGTAATATTTTTATGCCTACGTGCTTGTTACCGGCAAATAGATAATAAATTTAAATACAAAGACGATACAAATAAATGACGTGTTCACTAGCAAGTGTATCTTAAGTCGTATAAATATAAAGATGGGGCTTTGATGTTGCAGTTTATAAGTAGAATATAATAAGTATACAATGAATACTTCAGCTACCGCCTACAGCTCGCGAGGTGTGACCTCTTTTCCCTACTCTGTTCTAATCAATACTAAACTTGGGTACCAGCAGTGAGGACATTATAGGCAGATTGATAAAATAAAGAAAGTGGATCATCATAGCCATTACGTGGTTACGGGCCTATTGATAGTCACAGGCCTTTTCTTTAGAGCGGTTGTTAGCGATTTGCAGCATCGGTTTCCCTCAATCTTCTTCAGGTCGTCAGTCCATCTAGTAGGGGAGTCTCTAAAAGCTTCGTCATAGAGTTCGTGGTCGCCACTTGAGAAACTGTCCTCCTCATATACATATCGGTACATTTCCTGATTTGTTTAAAGTATATTTTTGTACAGAGGTTTAATTACTATTCAAAGTTATTAAACCTTACCGTACTTACCGTAAGTAATTATCGTTAAATATCTTTGAAACCTGTCTTAACCAAAGTGTTTGAAAGAATCATGTACAAAATATAGTATTTTTTTATGTATCATATTTTAAACCTAGTCTAAATAGACTAAATAAATATGCATAAAATAAACAGCCTCATAACTTTAATGGAAGTTACTAAAAAATGACTTGAAATTGAGAATTTATGTTAAGTCAGTTATCATTTAAATTTTCAACTTAAAATTAAAAATCTAAACTTAAATTTCTTTGTTTCTAAGTAGCTTGAGAAAATGCGCTACACTCTAAGGTTTCATAATAATATTAAAAAGGTAGTAACTTCATAGGCTATTTTTCGCTGAAATCAGCCATCAAAGACAGCGAGGTGGAAAATTATTGAATTTTAATATTCATAAGGTCAAGGACGTTAGATGTCATTTCTATGGCCTCCCTGTATATTCCAAATTCGAACCTAATCAGGTCATTAAGCTTTGATTTATCAAAGTGCAAACAAGTTAATTGGGAAGAAATCAACAAGTATGGATAAAATTGAATATCGCGCCGTTATTAAATTCCTCACCAAACAAGGAAAACCCGCTCAGAAAATTTTTCAAGCGATGTTAGCGGTTTATGTGGACTCTGCCCCAGGTTTATAAGTGGCATGGCCTTTTCAAGCAAGGAAGAGACTCAGTTGAATACGACCCACTTTCTGGACGGCCAATTGAGGCCACCACACCCGAAATCATCGAGAAAGTAGAAAAAATTGAATTGGAAGATTCCCGTCTGAAGAAGAAGCAGCTAGCAGCAATGGTTGTAGTATCCGATACAACCATTTTGAACATCCTACATCATAACTTGGGATAACAAAGGTCAGCGCACGGTGAGTTCCGAAAATGCTTTCTTCCCTTCATAAACGACGAGTCGAATGTTCTCGTCAGTTTTTGGAGCTCTGTGGCGATAACAGGGAAGAAGTTATGGCTCGGATTGAACTGGATTTAAAGCCTGGGTTCACCACTATGAACCCAAGTCGAAGCAAGAGTCGATGTAGTGGCACAGAAAAGGCACCACGCCGCCCAAGAAGTACCTAGTCTCACAATCAACCGGAAAGATCATGGCGACTATATTTTAGGATACAGAAGGAATTTTACTGATCGATTATAAAGAACGCGGTATTAATATAACGGGACAATACTAGGCTTCAATATTAGGCCATTAAAGGAAAGGAAGAGGAAAATTGACCAAATGCGTTCTCCTTTTACATGACAACGCACCTGTGCACACGAATCATATTGCGACAGCTGCTATTCACCGCTGCGGCTTCGAAAGACTCCACCACCCTCCTCATAGTCCAGACCTGGCCCCCAGTGTTTATTATTTATTTCCAAAAATGAAAAAAAACGCTGCGTGGTAAGAAATGTGACGACGATGAAGTGGTGAAGTCGGCAATTTTGGCCTTTTTGACGCTAAGCACAAATCATTTTTTATTATGGTATTTACAAATTATTTGAACGATCTGAGAAATGTATTAGGGTTAAGGGGGAATACATTGGAAAAGGAAAATAATTTGGTGTTTAATTTCAACCTTTTTCCCGCCCATTCCGCGAACTTTTTGACCTCCCCTCGTATGCATGTCCATCCGTTACCCTATTTTCCGTTACACAACTCTTAAATTGTGCTTCCTTTAGGCTAGTCTAATTGGTGTAAATCTAAAACATCTATCATTATATTATTTTATTTTATACTATCACGAAATCACGTTTGGCTATTTATTTAATTATTACCTTCTACCCTAAAACGAAACTGTTTTGGGGTCAAGTCCTGAAAAGGGCAGATGTTTGTGTTATAAATACGAGCATTTGTGTCTGAGTCATAGGTACTTAATTATGTCATATTTGTTTGTCTATCCATCAACCCTAGTACACATAACACAAGCTTTACAGGGCTTACTTTGGGCTAGGCTAATTGGAATTACATTCATTATCATAAGTATTTGCCAACACGTTAGCTTTAATATCTACAAAGTTATTTGCTTCACTTCGGTAACTTAGGATATTGTGACTTCATAAAATTATATAATCTGATATATCTGACAGCGATGAACTCCGAAATTACTCGACCGATTTTGTTTTTTTTTTTAATTTTATGGCTCCTGAGGCAAATAATTAGATAACATGTACAGAGAGCTCCAAAGAAATTATTGGATTAGGTTTTTTCCACACAAATTATATTTGACAGTGTTTTTAATGACATTTTAGAATTAATTCGATATAAAAGATTCATCATATTTTTTTTCGCCTAATCTAATATATTCTGTTATACAGGTTTCTTAGTACCAGTATATTTTATAAATTAATTGTTAACCTTATGAAGATTGTTAACATTCTTAAAATCTGTGAGTAAAACTCTATTAAAAAAAAAATATATGTATATTTTTTGAATTTAAATCGACACATCCAAAATAAATATACATACATAACATAATTACGCAGATAAATTATTGACAGGAGTTGGCTTTGCTATTTATTTAGTTCAAGACTATTATTAAGAAAAACTAAAGAGTTTTATTTCATTTATCTAGACTTGAAAGTATAATACTAGGCGATGCAGTCGCTAAGCATAAAGCTACGCTAGCACCATATATTGGAGCGGAGCATAATACCTACAAAAAGAAAAAAAAAATTTCGATGGCAATTTTTGCGAATTTCAAAATTCGGGCTCCGTCACAATCTGGTCCTAAACCTGTTGATTCGATTCCACACAAAAAATATTAAAATCGGTTAGGAACTCGGGAAGTTATGGCGTAACAGACATTGCGCCATTGAAGCTGATCCATGGGAGCTTCGCTTCGCTCCGATCCAAAAATTTAGTGACTATTGATAAAGCGATCTATATCTTAAAACAAAACCCCTTATTGATCCACCGGTAGATTGCAGCAGGGGATTGTAATGCACGGAGGACTGATTCTATCGATTAGGAAGGCCAGCTAGCTACTCATGTAGACATACAGGTTGATGACACTGTCAAATTAATCAAAGGATTAATATTCTGAAGTCTGTTAAGGCTGCGACACACGACACAAATCATAGTGATTATATCATCAGGGCAGCGTCGATCGATGCTATTATATTGAACCTTGAGTTAACGACATTGACAATTTTTAAATTAATTCCTTACGTTGTTTTAATTATTCGTTGAATCTTGTTGCGATGGGTCTTTACTGTCGAATGATAACGTTGTACAATTTTTTACAATAAATATATTGCAATATTATTATTATATAATATATTGTTTTCATGGCGATACTTATAGCTTAACCTAATATATAACTTATAGCTTAACCTATAGACAATAGATGTTTTAATTATAACCATACATTAATAAATATCAAACAATATTATACGGCTTACACTACGTACATACAGTTGGATTAGGTGTCATGTTTTATATGTATTTTTTAAACGTAAATTAATTTAATTTTGATAGTCATTACTTATCAAAGAAAACATTTTTCGAAGTCTTACTTGGTTTCATATACGTTATGCATTGTTATTAAGCTTGTGCTTTTGAAGATTTGTATTTACAGCCAGTATATATATCAGCTCATCCATTGCAAGTAGCTTTAAATCAAGTATTTTTCATTATAACTTTTGGTTACCCTAAAATATTAAAAAAATCCAGGTTTCCATCCATTTTATCAAACACAATTTAGGGGTCTTCTAGTCGCGAATGAATAGGTACCTATCTATACTTTGTCCAATGTAGGATGATACTTTTGACAGGTGTCACTTCCTTATTGCTACGTACTAAGGTTGCGTTTTTTTCCTTATGTTTGGCTTGACATTGCAATAGCAACTTTATGCCCTCTATATAGGTGTCAACTGTCAAAAGTATCATCCTACATTGGACAATGGATAGGCAAGCACATCACATCCTAGATCACATCGTCGCTTATCATCATGCGACCTATTTACCTTAAAAAAGACTTTAGGCAGTTTATATATATATATATATATATATATTTCCATTTTTTCTTTAAAATAAGTAACTATACACATTTGCGTCAACGAAGATGCTAATATTATCTAATATAAGCATATAGGTGATTAATTAAAATATGATTAAAAGTCGTCTTGATCTGATGACATTTCAAACCAGTTAAAAGAGTTCCGTGTTGGTTTATTTTTGTACCGAAAAGTATTAAAATAGTTCTTTACTCGTATTGTTAATATTTTACATAGTTTTGTTTAATTATTTTAACCGCATAAAATTAACTGGTTATAGTGAGTTGAACTAATGATGTCGATAAAAACGTATGTTTAGTTAATTAATAATACATTTAATTCCTCTAGACACAATCTCTTTACAAAATTAAAGTAATTGGACCATACAGTAAAATTAAACAAATATAAGATTTTACTCCGCAGTATTTCAGAAAAATCAACATTCTGCCTTCTTAAATGCTGGTACTTATAATAATCACATTTATGATTTAAAATAAAGCAATATATGTATAAGGGGTAATGAGAAGAGAGGCAAAATACGCTTTAAGGTTCATTAACGGTAATAAGTAACTATTTTTAATGTCAATAATAAAAATTGCTTATGCGTCTGTATGTTTTGTTTCTACCTCTCTCTCTCTCTCTCTCTCTCTCTCTCTCTCTGTGTGTGTGTGTGTGTGTGTGTGTGTGTGTGTGTGTTTTATTTAGAATTATCTAAATAATGTGAAGCAGAAGATTTTCTGTCTCGATATCATTTAATTTATTTAAGTACTTGACAATTATTTTTTTGCACTTGGACTTTGTTGCAATATGTTGAGTTTTCTGTATATTTTATTTTATGAGAGGAAGATTAAGGGGGCATTATACCTTGCCCGCCACGTGGTGTGAGATGCTAGAGGCTGCCAGGGACGTCCCTGGGATATGCTGTTCCTTATTGCTATGCACACGAAGACGCCGTCACATAAAACTATAGTTTATTGTAGGGGTTTGCGGATAGGCCACTTAAATTAAACTAATTTAATATTGCTCTTTTTTCTTTTGCCCGCATTGGCTAACGTGCGGTATGATTTGCTACCAATAGATGGCGCCGTAATCTCGCTCTACCATTTGCGAGACAAGGTATGCTCGAATGGGAAATGGAGTAAATAGAGTTAAGGCTAGACGTGTCGACTAAACTAATCAAAATTACAAACACATACAAATAAATAACGCGGCAGGTTTGAAACTAATACTGGCGCAACCAGATAGACTCGAAATTGTAGATAGGTGACAAATACGGAGCTATAGAAATTATCTGTGGGGCAGAACATTGAAGAATAAAACAATTAAAAAAAATATACCGTACCTATTATGTTTGTCTTCTAAAATAATTAAAATCTTATGAAGAAATTGTGCAGGGGGAATAATATCATGGTACCTAGCCTAGCTAAGATACCTACCCTATGAAATACATAACGTTTACATACATAACAATAGCCTAGTTCGACTGCCTACAATGCACTTGCAAAAATGGATTACCATAGCCGGCTTGCCTCTACGAAAGCTATCAACTTAAATATTTATACAGTAAGTTTTTCGACTAATATATCTTGATAATATGACTAACCAATTGTATTGGAAGCCGACAGCTCTCGCAGTAGGCTGCTGCTGACCTCATTACACACTTTAAATACAAAATTATCGTTTTCAATATGATCTCCACAATGTGAGAGTCAAAATCGTGGGTGTATCACAGCGAAATGAATTAAAACAATAACCAAAATATGTACCTATAATGTACTAATTAGTATCTAGCTCCAAAAATCTGCAACTATTTCGAAATTAAGATACCCTCACAATTTAATTATTACAAATCAAATATAATTGCACCAAAAGTTGTTGAAAATAGAAAATAAACGGAAAAGTACTCAAAACTCCTCGGGAAACACGACACAAAATGGCAATCGGCATAGATAAAATACGGGACTAATTTCAATCGATGTGAAATCAATAATTGTTTGTACTATTGGTTCTTCTGTAGTTGATTAATATTTTTTTAATGATATAAACTCATATTGTTAACTATACGAGTATTGTTTTATTAAATTACCTAATGCAAAGGTTTTCTTTTTGTGATTGCATAATCGATTCTTTTTACTCTATTTATCGATAATTTCATAAAAATATCATTTTCATATTTCTCCACTTGTAGATTGTGAATTATACAGATATTTGGTACTTTTGTTTAAAAAAATGTAGTTAATTTTTAGACCACATCTCAACTCATTTTGGGCCCACAATTTCATTATTTCATTATTCCGTCTTTTCGGTCATAAATAATTGCCGACTGGTCTAGAATTTTCAGTCAAAACACATAAATGAGATATAATTCAATTGTGTAGGTTTTCAAAGGTAGAACTTGGAACACCTACATAAATTCACAGTTAAGCTGCGTTTGCGTTTGTACCGACACAAACGCGCGTCGACGTCACGTTTAAAAACATGGGCAAAGGCTTTTAAATGGCAGTAACATGCTTCACAACACTTTATTGATCTAAATCCTGCAGTTATTCCAATGGAGACTACGCATAAATTATGGTTAACATTCGGTAATGTTTAAATTAATCTTAGAGGAGTTTTTTTATAGGAATTCGAAGAAGTTATGTTATATGTCAATGACTCATACAGACTTCATGGATTAGACATATACTGAGGAGCCGGATATATAGTAACATGTGATATTATTTATCACAAATAAAAGCCGAACTGAATCACGCACTTAAAGAGGGATGTAGTTACTGCAATCGCATGAGATTTAACTTGCAATTATAAATAAAATAAAATATTTATTACAGATTTGAAATTATTATAATATGGAATATAAACAATTTATTTACAATAAAAAAATATATAACTGCTTTTTTTAGTGAAAGCTATGGACATCGTGTGGGCTCTGGTAACCGTAAGGATGTTTACAGCTATCGACTAAGCATTGTAATTTTCTGGACAAGCGAGGGAGTACAACCAAGCCATGAAACGTACGATCGTTTTTCGCCATTCGAAAATTCCCGATTCCCACCAATCAATCAGAAATTAAATCTTTTCTTGGTTTAATATGATACTACAGAAAATTTATTCATGATATTACCAAATTATCCAAACCAATGACAGCTTGTTTAAAAAAGAATAGTAAAGTAACTCATACGCCAGAATTTATAGAATCTTTCAACAAATGTAAGGACGTTCTCATGAACGCCCCCATTTTACAGTACCCAGCTTTCAATATCAACCCGATGTCGCTATTGGCGCCGTGCTATCACAAGGTGCATAAAAAGGTGATAAACCCGTAGCATATGCATTTCGCACCCTCTCCGACACCGCAAGAAAGTACTCTACAATAGAAAATGAATTATTAAGCATAGTTTGGTCTACAAAATGTTTCCGTCCATATCTTTAAGGTAGAAAATTTATAATACACGGATCACCGACCATGTCCCTTAAAGACCCAAAGTCTCAACTAAATCGCTGGCGCCTAAAACTAGAAGAATACGACTATGGAATTGTGTACAAAAAGGGGAAACCTAATACGAATGCAGATGCACTATCCCGAATTCAAATAATTTACGCAAACGACTTAGAAACACCTCAAACCCACGAGACTATTAATAAAATATTCGAGAAAATCCACAACGACAACGTTGCACAGACTAATGAACAATTAGAAGCGACACCTAGACCAAGTCAGGTGCCGAAAGATATTATTAGCTTGTTAGAATTACTTTAGAAAATTTGGACACTCAAGAAATTACTGAAAATATAATAGAAAATGCCACGGAGAATATTCCACAAACTATGGAAGTCATAGACGGTCAATTAAAATATTGATACAATGGAAAAAGAGCGGGAAAAAGAGCGGACAGACAAATACACAAATAACAAATTTGTGTTCTTAGATTAAAGATTATCTCAAAACTCTGTACAAAATGTGTGTCTAGCAATTGATAGTTCGGTATGAATCGTTAATATCTTTGTGAAACTTAATGCATGACATCGACATCTCCGTTATGTGGTGCACGAAATAGTGACAGGTTGGTACGCTGTTTTTTACCTCTATTTCACTTCCATATCGGCAATAGCGTGGATATAGTTAGAGAATTTTGACGACCGTTTGGTGCAACGGTAGCGATCCTGTCTTTCGCACCGATGGTCCTGGGTTCGAGTCCCGGAAGGTGCAGATGTTTGTGTGATGAATACGAGCATTTGTACCTGAGTCATGGGTATTTATATATATTTCTATAATATAATATAATATTTCTTACAATCACACCAATTAGCCTAGCCCAAAGTAAGCACTATAAAGACTTGTGTTATGGATACTAGGGTAAGGGATAGACATACATATATCATACAGAAATAAGTAATATTTATAGAAATATATATAAATAGCCATGACTCAGGTACAAATGCTCGTATTCATCACACAAACATCTGCCGCTTCCGGGATTCGAACCCAGGACCATCGGTGCGAAAGGCAGGATCGCTACCGTTGCACCAAACGGTCGTCATTATTACATATTTTTGTATAATATATGTATGTCTATCCGTTGCCCTAGTATCCACATCACAAGCCTTACAGTGCTTACTTTGGGCTAGGGTAATTACCCTAGCCTAAAGGTATGATTATAAGAAAATATTATTATTATTAATTTGTGGTAAGCATATTAGTGGTATTAAAAAAATTAAATGATTAAAAATGCGGTTTTCCTAGATTCAAACTTTGGCGGCCTTTGTTTTATTAAGTTATTTGAATTATAACACTTATTATCCTTAAATGAATCAGAGTTTTGATGCAACAGATGAATAGGGATGAAATCTTATTATTAAAAGCTTTTATTTACTTTCACCTGTCCCGGTGTTTGTAATGAAGTCTTTGACTCACTGACCGGTTTCCGATTCAGCTGAACTGTTGATGCATATGTTCGAGTATATCGCGTGACAATGCAATATCATGATGTCATAGAGCCGTCTGATGCTGGAACTAGATGGTGGCCATAGGAACTTTGCAATTAAACGACACAACTTCATCGAGTTAGCGATCGTTTGATTTGTTTTGACGAGTATTTTGATCCTATATGTTAACCAGGGTCTGTTGCTGGAGCTGACAGGTGGCCATAGAAATTCCGCAATAAAAAAAAGACGCAAACAGTTTGGGCTCGTTCGATTAGTTTTGTAAGATTTTAGTCAGTGTTATTAACAAGTATAAAAGCCTGTTGTTATCAAGTTAAATTCACACAAAAAATCACACAACCAACAAACCACAAAATCACAATTCGCATTCGAAGTTATGAACTAAACTACTCAAATTACCCGATTCGACAAAAAATTAAAAGTCACTACAATGAAGGTTAGAGAGAAGGAGAGCGATCGCTGTAGGTGTGTCCCAGAAATATGGTTAAAATAAGTGAGGCGCTGCGATCGCTAAGTTGTCTCAATAAAAGCGGGCTGTTGTTAAATTTGTATATTATTCAACTAACTACATCTACTTGTACTCATAAACAGCTAACTTCGCAGATACTACTTACCGACGGCAGCGCGGCTGTTAGCTGAAAAATGAACTATAAATTCTACAAATTTTCAGGGACAGGCGGGCTTTAGCACGTTGCGATCGTTCTCCTTTTCTCTAACCTTCATGGTCACAACCATACGTCCTCTAACATAAAGAACAACATTTTTCTGTTCTGCCTTCATGGGAAATATTTGTTACAAACATTAGAATGTTATTATAATTACCTATACAATGTCACCAGTGTCAATGGTGCCTTTAATGGTGTGAAATATGGCATTTTTTATCGACAAATTGCCCCTCAAATTTTGTTTTCCTCTTACGGCCGCCATTTTGTTTTCTTGGTAACCAAGACCTGGGCTCTCATACTAATTCGACCACCACTACTCATGTAAATGTCCTATCAGCATTAAAAAGGTGTCATTTGATAGCTAAACATGTAGACAACAGTTACACAGCCATCATGTTTCAATTGTCATAGAATAAAAAATAGAAAAAAATAATTAAAGAAAAATAAATAGATTCTTTTTTGTGACAAACAAATAGATTTTATAATTGTTGGCTTTTTGAGAAAAACCAAATTTGAGGGGCAAATTATCGATAAAAAATGCCATATTCCACACCATTAAATGCTCCGACACTGGTGACGGGACACATTGTATATTGTTAAAAAGTAATTTATCTATTTTATTCTTAGATCGTTATTCATTTATTTAATCATGGTAATTGATGTTTTAATAATAGCTAGAATAGAAGTGAATGGTAATTCCTCATTTCCAAATTTATCTTCGTCACCTACTTTTAAATGCATATTGATTCCTCGTTGGTTATTTTGGTCTCACGAATAATATGATTAAGAAAAACAAACACCGAATGCGTCATAATACTTTTTTAAGCCAGGTTTACAAAAAATCTATAGATAAAAATATCTTTGTAATTATAAACTAATAACATTATTTTGACAACAGCGAATCGATAAATTTGGAAACTTCTATAGTATCCGACGTCACTTCCTGTCTTATTTATGATAGTTTGATGTTTGAAATTTATTACGTGATTCTGCTAAATAGTGTTGTGAAAATGGTGGCCAAATAAATATACAAATTTTACCTTCCAATAAAATTTTTATTATGTTTCCTAAGACGTCCGAAGTCCCTTTTGAGAGAGTGCGTTGCATTCTTCCGCCGGATGTCGCTAGCTGTTTCCGCTTCCCGCCAATTTTAACAGCGCCCTCTGGTGTCAAACTGTCATTAAACTCAACCCAAGCTCAAGCCACCATTTTGTGATCATTTTAAGACTCGTATTATAACGGAGGAAGTTCCACCAGGAAGCCGTTATTGGGACTTCGGACGTCTTAGGAAACATAATAAAATTTTTATTGGAAGGTAAAATTTGTATATTATGTGTTCCGTTTGACGTCCGAAGTCCCTTTTGAGAGACGTGTTTGTTATCTCCTGGTGGCTTGTTTTGCCCAAGAAATAAAAGACGCAACAATGTTTGAGTTTGTATTGTAAATATTGTAGTATAATAGCATTTTTTATCTAATTAAACTAATTCTTAGGAATCTATTTGATTTGTATTTGACCAAACTGTAATTAACTCATTTGGTCAATGAAATTATAACAAATAATACACAGAAACGTAAACCTCACTTAGGAAGTGTTGAAATATCGTGACAATGATTGTTCTGACAATTGCGAATCATTCACTTGTACATTCTTTTGATGGTATTTTCTAAATGTCTGCTCCTGGCGCCAATTGGCTTTATCTAAGATTTCGTTAATCGGATAGTTTTCCAACCAGTTCAAGTAAGATAGTGCTGACCTTAGACTACCGGGAGAAGCCCGGATGCCTGCTTCCAATAAAAGCTTTTTGATCCATCCCCCAATGACCGTAGTAGTAGCGGGCTTGAAAGGTTCTCTGGTAGAAATGAATATATTAGTTACGGAACCTCTACAGTCTGCAGATATAGTTTTTAAAGCTCTCAACCAATAAACTGGATCGATATTTTGATAGGGGCAGGTTAGCAGTTTCCAACTTGACTGTTGATAAGATACAGAATCAGTCTTTGAGCCAAAAGTAGGATGTAGAGTAATAGTATCATAATTATCGGCATAGTGGTTGACATCAAAGTGCAATAACGTTAGATCATGGACTCTTCGTCCAGATGCTAATAAAAGAAGTATAGCAGCTCGTCTAGAAATATCGTATAAACTATTAGACTTAGGGCTTTTAGCTTTTAGATATTCTATAAGTACTCTAGCATCCCAAATTGGAGCTTTTGGTGGTATGAGTCTAGAAACTGACACAGCTTTAAGCATGTGTTTTACGATAGGACTAGACGATATTTTAATGTCCGATGCAGTTTCACATATTGAGGAAATGACAGATTTATGCACTAGTATACTACGATATGCTAACTTATCACAACAAGATAACTTCGCTATATACCTAGCCACATCTGCTGGAGATGGTGAACTACAGTTTAAGCTATTTTGACGGCACCAAATTACCCATTAAGTCCAGATAGGGATATAAGTTTTAAGAGTTGAAGCTCGCCAGCAATTTGAGAGTAGAGCTTTCTCTTCGACCGACCAATTTGATGTTAATGTGTCCCACCCGAAATGAGCCAAGCTTCCAGGTGCAGATGATTGATGTAGGCAGGAGGAAGACCCGTTGCCGTGTCGACTAGACAGTCTTCTAGATTCGGAATTTTCCTCGGTCGTGATATGGCCCTGGCTTTCAGGTCTGGTCGCCAAAATGGTTTCGTCCATTTGGGTACTACTATCACAAATTTTCCTGTCGCAAAGTTTAGGTGATGAAGTAAGGAATTAAGCACGGAGGAGGAAACACCCAAGCTAGGTCGTAATGCCAAAATTTGCTGAACGCGTCGTGAAAGCAAGCGTTCGAGTCGGATAAGTCGCGAGTGGCATAATTTTGAACGACATGGGCGGTCTGGGAAGCGAACAAGTCTATTTCTGGGACACCCCATTGGCTGAAAATTAGGCTCGACGCTCGCTCGCTTAGATGCCACTCGGAGCCGGTGCGTCTGCGCGATAGGCAATCGGCTTCCGTATTGTACCTCCCCGGAATGTGGTGAGCGAGTAGTACAATATTGAAACTGTCTATTAGAGTGAAGAGCTGCTCTGTCAACTCTAGTAGTAGTTTGGATCTGGTACCTCCTTCGTTTTTTATGTACGAGATCACAGTCTTGTTGTCGCTTTGCAGGATCACTTCGGAGCCCTCGAGGTTGTTTGCCTGAGCTGATATGGCTGCTATTACTGCGAACAATTCTTTGGCGTTGACGTTCCATCGATTCTGTCGGAGTGTCCACGTACCCGATTCGAAGTCGTTGTTTATCACAGCTCCCAATTGGACGTCTGACGCATCCGTGACTATGTAGTTGGTTCGTCGCGGAGGCCGATGTATGAGCGACTCTTGATTGATGTTCTTCAGCCACCACTGCAGTTCTAGTCTCACTTCGTCTGGCAAAGGAAGCGCAGAGCGAGGGTTCAGACGAAGTTGGTTGCTGTGGCGCTGTACCGCCCGGCAGTGCAACCTTCCCCGGTGGGTGATGAAGGTTGCGAAGTTGAGAAACCCTAAGAGGCATTGTGCCTGCTTGAGGGACCAACTGCCGGCTGCCAAGCGAGTGGTGAGGTACTGGATAGCTCTGGAAACCTTGTCTGATGGTAAGCTCTTCGTGTTCCTTAGAGTATCCCACGTGATACCCAGAAATTCGATTTTTCTCGTTGGATTGGTAATCGATTTCTCCAAGTTGATGCACCAACCCAGTTTGGTTAGCAACTCGACGGCAGTCCTTAGTTGTGAACACAGAACGCCTCGAGACTGGTGGACTATTAAATAGTCGTCCAGGTAGACTACCAATCGCAGACCTTGATCCCGCAGCTTCTCTGCTATCCAATTGGTTAACGACGCGAACATTTTTGGTGCCGCTGCGAGACCAAAGGGTAGGCACGTCATTTGGTAAAGATGGCCTCCATAGCTGACCCGTAAATAGCATCGGTGCTGATCCTTTATGGGCACGTGATAGTAAGCCTGAGACAAATCTAATTTCACCATCCAATCCATTGTTTGTAACAGAGTCGGCATGCGGTAATGATTGAAAAGATGAAATTTCTGTGTCTTGATGAACATATTCAGGGCTTTGAGGTTGAAAATGACACGATTTTTGCCGTTGTTCTTGGTTACGATAAAAAGGGGGGAGATAAAACTTGGAGTTAATGGAGCTGGCTCTAGTATGTGGTCTCTTAACATATTTGAAATTTCTTTCGACATGGCCGAACTCTGAGGAGTTTGATATTTCGATATTACCTCTTGAGTGGGCACAACCAAGGGTGGTGCACGATTGAAAGGGATTCGAGCACCCTTGATAATTTTTAAAATTGGTTTGGGAGGACAAAGAGAAAGCCAAACGTTCCGATAATGTTTTAAACAACCCTCTGTAAAATTTACCGAGTCATGGCTTGTTATTAGTATGTCGTTTTCTGGTATTCTTAATTCTGCCCCCCCCCTCCTTTCTTCGAGGTAGTACCGCTGTTTTGGCTTCTACCAACAGACTCTCTTTTGTCATTTCGCCGAGGTTTATTTGTCGTTCGGAGTTGGTGAAATGTTCTCTCTTGCGGAGAATGAGTACGGACCGGTTTTGGTACAGGGACACTCTGTTTATCTAACTTGTCTATACCTCCAATTTTTTGCACATAATTCGCCAAAGACTGGGGAGCGAACATGTAATCGGATGAAGGCGGTATTTTCTCAATGTCATCCCGCATGTATTTAATTTTTAAATTGTTTAAAACTAACCGGCGACGTGTCTCTAAAACTTCAGCGCGCTTACCACAAATGATTTGCAGAATGTCATGAGAAGCCGATTTATAACCTGAATCGTTACCGAATAGTTCTTTAAGTTTATTGTAAAGCGTGTTAGGAGAAAGATGGCTATTCGGCATAGCTGACCAATCTATAAGGTTTTGTAAGGCCGCATTAACAAGCTCGTTCTGCGCCATGACCGCATTAGATAGGGCTGCGAAGCTTCGTTCCATTTTAGACCAGCTAGAAGAGGCCAAGGGATCATCAAAACGCTTTAATTCCTCGTTAACTTTCGATTCGACAAAACCTGGTGACGCAACGTACTTCTTCTGAGTATCTGTGTAACGAACAGAATTCCAATCTGGAGAATCAAATCGCTGCAAAGCCGCGAGCTTAGACACACGTTCCGGAATAGCCACGGCTACCGAAGGCTCTTTTACCGTTACAGAAAGATTTGCTATGTCTTCAAACTTATTATAGGTTTCAGGTGGGTTCAAAAAATCACTATTAGGAACGTTTAAACTTTGTGTGAATGGAATGGCACAGTTCGATGCAGTAGGTCCAGCATATAGATTGTAATTGGGAGCTAATATATTATTAATGTGACTCACCAATTGATGCGATAGTATGGCAAACCTTTGATCCATGTCCGCTTCAAGTGAAGCAGAGCGGCTATCATGGCGACCATTGTCGCAGTGGTCATCTTGGCGGCCCGCACGCGACTTTTTCCGAGGCGGTGATTGGCACGCCGAGCTATCGCTATTACGCAGATCACTACTATCACTTTCACTTGATAACACCGAACCTCGAGATTGTCTTTCCGAGCCAGCCACCATACTGGTGGCGGCAGTGGCGGGTGAATTTTCATTATCGTTGTCCATTTTAAACGAACGATATGGAAACAAAACAAAAAAAACTAAGCGGAATAGTTAAAACTATGAACTTTTTACTTTAATCTCAGAAGCTCAAAATGTAACTAAGACCAAGCTAGTACACGTCCGACGTTTAGAAAAACCGACGCAACAATGATCACAAAATGGTGGCTTGAGCTTGGGTTGAGTTTAATGACAGTTTGACACCAGAGGGCGCTGTTAAAATTGGCGGGAAGCGGAAACAGCAAGCGACATCCGGCGGAAGAATGCAACGCACTCTCTCAAAAGGGACTTCGGACGTCAAACGGAACACATAATAATTTAAAAATTTCGTCAAAAGGATCAGCTGTTAAAAATATTATTTATTTTTTATGAATCTTAAAAAATCCAAAAAGGTTTGATTTTAACGGGAACAGTTTATTGTATTAGTATCAGCTCATGTCACACTTTGAAGTTAGAGAACAAGTAAAATTAAGAGAAGGTAAAATCATTTCAATTTGACTAAGGAGTTTGTTTTATGAACATAAAATAAACAAAGTAATAGTATTTTGTAAATTTACCCTTACTTCATCATTTAGATGTAAGTGGTCAGAAAAAATCAACATGAGTCTTGATAACATCACAATTCCTGACCAAGTTACTAATTGGTAATTAATAGTGATCACTTTTTTTTAACTCTATGTTAGCTTGTTGTCGAGGCAGCTTTTGAAATGTGTCTTATAAAATTATGTATATGCCTGTAATAAGTGATGGTCTTGTTGGTTATCCAATACATAAATAAATATATAAATCATTAAAAAATATAAAAATATAGCATAATAAATCAAAAAATAATATTTTTCGTCTGACATATCAGACGTTCTCGTTTCTGGTCCGGAAATTAGTTGCATATAATATATCATACTGACTTGGAAAGGGTTAAAGTTCCGCTTCAAGTACAATAAACAGCATATTAACGTTTACAAAACTATTAATTTTCTCACTCGATTTTCAGTATAAACTTCAAAAATTATTAAAATATTTATTGAGATAATTTAACAGTTTGTGGTATATTGATGTGCTGTTATCCGTACCTGAAAATATACAAAGAATAACAATGCAAAAGATTTATTAGAAATTTTTATTCTTCGCAGCGTATGCAAGACCGCTTAACATTAATTGGTAAACTCCACTATTCCACGAGTTAATGGTTCGTCATAGTTTGTCACAGATTTCAACTATCACACCTGAGTTCGTCATAAGTGAAATAAAACAGTTTGTGGAGTTTTATCAATGGCAGATCTGGGGGTCGTGGCACGGTAATGGTAGCGAATTCTGCGGGTGTTAATATAAAAGTTGTGATCAAATTCAATCAGATAAATCTGAATGTAAGTGCATCGTTTTGTAAACTTCATTAACGTCGATAAGCGATATTTATTCATGATTTTTATGGACAATTTCGGATGATTTAGTTTTCGAAAAATATTTGCATTGTTTAAGGTTAGAAGAAAAAGTGTTGAACAATTACTCCGAGGCGCGACTAGGATTCCAAGCCCTTCATTTAGGGTAATCCAGACGTCCTCAGGGCTAGGCTATCGAGAACTTGTCGAACTTTATCAACACTTTTGTTAAAGTCGCATTTTATAATCTATTATCTAAGATCACAGTGGTTTGTGTGTTTGTCTGTCCGCTCTTTTCCCCGCTCTTTTTCTATTGTATACGCGTTACCATAGCAACGAGTTAACCGCAAGTAGTTCGTCTACCGGACGCTAGATGGCGCTAACGGAAAAATATTTAATAATAGAAAAAGAATAAAAAAATTTGTCCACCCATGCGAAGCCGGGACGGGCCACTAGTCATTTTAAATTTCATTGATCTGGGACCTTGCATAATAAAACAACAGAAACAGTTTGCACGTGGAGTTTATTTAATTCAAAACCCGTTAAAACATAGCGTATAGTCGTTTGGTATCCTTTTTGATATTTGTTTCGTGAATATTATCCAAATATTTTAACGAAAATCAAAGTTGGAACCTTAAAAAACAAAAAAGAAACGATGATGAATTTTGAGTTACATAGAATTTAAATCACATGAGTAGACATAGAATTTAAATCACATGACTTAAGAGAAAAAGTTTTCTGTGAACTTTGAAAAAATCTCTGTTTCAGCAGTTTCTGCTATAACTACGCCACCGAAATATTGCTTTTAACCAATGTTAAATTGTTATAAATTTATATAACAGTTACTATATAACAACTACTGTAGTTAAATTGTAATCGGATAAAAGTAAGTAAACTTCGTTAGTAAAATTCTAAAAGTAAACATTGACAAACCTTAGTAAACTAAGGTTTGTCGACGTTTTGACTACGATGGGCGATAACTTATTTTTTTACTTAAGTGTATTTTAAGTGTTGACAACGCTTCAGGTGAAATTACAACAACACAACTTTATTTAAATGTAATGGATGGGAAAATAGAAGAAAAAGAAAAAGTGGGAGATCAAGTATAGATTACATCGAACATAGCGAGAGAAAGATTGATGTGGTGTCGTATAAGATAAGTTAAGGTAAAGGTCTCGAAGTGATCACAGTGAAAAGATATAACCACATGAATATTGAAAAGAAACAAATGTATAAATACCAAAAGTTATTGAGAAAATGTTTACGAGAATAACAAAGATGTTATGTTTATCTACTGTAAACATAGCTCAGCAAGGTTTTAGATGAACACTTTTAACGGTCGTCGGTTTTAAATGTCGTCCAGAAATTCAATTATTACCTGATTCATTTAAATAATTCCCAGAAATATTAATATCTTTGAACGCTTTACCTGTTCGTATAAAAATATTTTCACCTTCATAAGGCACTAACCGACTGATGATACGACAATTTTGCCGTGAAAGGTTATTATTAACAACACAGACCTTTATTAGCAAATGGATAGAAACATGTCATAGTAAACAAGATATTTGTGTGAAAAGATGTCTGATACTGTGACGCGATAAGTTAACCAACACAGTATAGAAACCGATATACCAGGGGAAATTGTTTTATGTTCAAATCATTATCGTTTCGTTTTTGTCGTTGAAATGTTTGATTGCTTAGACGACCGGGTAGTAGGCGGTGTCCAGCAATAAACAATTGTTGTTAACTGATGACATGAGGATGTAACCATCTTGCCCCCAGCCCTCTCCCCAAGAGTTCTTGACGATCCAGTAGAGGGTGCCTTCTCGCACACCATATCCGACGACTACTACACCGTGGTTAGCATAGTCTTTGGTCTCACTGTAAAAACAAAAATATGTTAAATAGTTTGGAATTTACACCACTTTGGAATTCAAGGTGAATATCGCTTGAGATACTAGCTTCGTTACAAAAAGATGCTGTTCATGTCCAAGGCTTTAAATATGGGAAAACTATTTTTGATATTTGAGGAATTTAGTGGCGCAATTTGATCAAGGTGCAGTTGCAGTGCGTGTATCTGTAGTAGTTATGATCACCAAACAGTTCATACTGGCCAGCGGGTTATGGCATATTCTCAATAAGTTTGAAGGTGGCAAAGTATAATATTCATATACAACTGTCAGTGATTTTTTTCTTTGGGATGTTTGAATGATTTTTGATAATAATTCAACTTGGATAAATAAGGTCTGTCGTCTAGGCTATTTCTGAATATGATCTGATACAGTTACACATTATGGCATGAAAATAGAGATCAGCAGTTGAATAGTGTTTAAACTGCTCAGTACTAATCAGAGTTGTTCTATAATATGGTTGGCTGACCATTTTAGTTGTGGATAATATACAATTAAGTACCACTATAACATTTTCAAGTTTAATAAATAAATTGCATATATTTATTATACATACATTGGAGCTGACTGAATATCTCCGTTATCACATCTAAGTGACTCACTGACATTACTGTTGTTTATATACAATATACAACCTGTATAACTTGAGTATACTTATTTAAATACCACAGTAATCATAACGCGTTTGATAGCATATATGTGACATCTGTTCTATAGTTCGCTTAACTGACTGCAGTATGTGTGTGTACACAACTACTAGTATAACCATAGGCAAATGATCAGTTGTAGTAAATTCAGAGCATGTTTTTGACCTGACTCTTAGTCTATTATCCTTTACGGGAAATAATAATAATATTTTTTTTTCTTTTCCGCACAATCTCTTTACAAATAAAAGTAATTGCTACCACGAAGTTATGTTTATAAATATAAGATTGTGGAGAGACTGGTATCTGAACTAAGCCGCAGCCTGTATCTTAGAAAAACCAATACTCTCCTCTCCTAAAATGGTGGCGTGAAAGATTACTTCACCAAGCGAAATCGTGATAAAAAATAAACTATGATTGTTATTATATGTTCTCACCAGACAAAGTCGTAAAATATCCCGCTGGAGTAAAGCTTCATATTTATTCCGGCGTAGACACCTACAGCGACAGGTCCATACTTGACGAGGGCCGCTTTCATTGCTATTGGATTTCCTGGGGCGGTCTTAGCAAATCCTCGAATGCCGAACTTTTCTGTGGTATTTTCGACATGACATAAACCATTCTGAAATCAACTTATTTATTAAAGTATCTATTGAATATACGGCGCAGTGTCATTATAATTGTTATTTCTGCATTTATAACTCTCTAGAAATACAGCTATGTTTAATTTTCGAATATACACAACAGAAAAATCCCTTGAAAGATTTAAGATTATTACATCCTTCCAGGCAAATATAATAAAGCTTCAAAAATGGGTGGACTATTAAATAAAAAGGGATAGATTTTTGCTTTTTCAAGTTTCCATAATAAAAAGCGAAGTTCTCTTGGAGCGGAAACTCAAATTAAAATATTTGTTTAACAATATTATGACGACGGTTCGGTGAAACGGTAACGATCCTGCCTTTCGCACCGACGGTCCTGAGTTCAAATCCCGGAAGGGGCAGATGTTTGTGTGATGAATACGAGCATTTGTACCTGAGTCATGGGTGTTTATATATATTTCTATGAATATTACATATTTATGTATCTTATATGTATGTCTATCCGTTACCCTAGTATCCATAACACAAGCCTTACAGTGCTTACTTTGGGATAGGCTAATTGGTGTGAATGTAAGAAATATTTATTATTATAATGAGAATCAGGTATATTTACGTCCACTGTACATAAGATTGTACCACGTGTACTGATGGTATTATGACACCGAAACCTGTAAATAATTAAAGTAGTAGTAAAAGTAGATCATTGAGATTTTATAGGTCGACCGCTTAAATGAATTTTCGCCCGCGCGGTACAAGGGCGCGGGGGTACGACAACAAAGGGGGCTTAGAAAAAGGGGCGAGGAAGCGTTCTATGCGCCGTCCTTCCCTCACTCAATCACTTTTGTCGCCGTACCGAAGATTTCGCCTTGTATCGAAAACTAATAACTAATTTCGCAGAAATATTGAAATATGCTTACTAATTCCAGATATTTCCCATATTCCCTCTCAGTAGGGATCTGGTTTTGAAGAATGTACTCAAAAGCAGTATTCAGTTCTCCGCCGCTGCAGCCAAAGTTTTCGTATCTGAAACAATGCTTTGAAAATACTTATCGTTGTTTCGAAATTACAAAACCAATTCATGAGATGTATGCTCATGATATTTCAATAATTTTAAGAAAACCTCGTGTATATTTGGTACTTTATAATAATTATCAGAATAACACATGATGTCATTCATTTCATAACTGAGCCTATTTTACTTCTTCAGGCTGTGAATAGTTTTCACACAACAACAATCAAATATTACTGAATTACGACTTACTTGTCGGCAGTTTTGCTTCTGATTTAAGCTGATAGTCAGCAATACCTGTATTAGAATCTATTCACTTAATTAAACAGAATAATTGGTGTTCTTTCTTCTTTTTCTTTTTAGTAAATTTTTTTTTGCTTGAGTTATAAAATAGTTTTTGGCCAGATTTGATTTAATAAATTTTCAATTGCGGCGCCTAAGGCTCTTTTTCTTTTACATTATAAATCAAATTAATGTACTCGTATTAGCGTGAGTACGGGTGTTCTTACAGGTCCTGCGAAGCCATCGTATAACTGTTGACTTTGCATAAAGACATTGTGATATTGCATAAAAAGCATTTTATGTTACCCATTTTTGAACAATTAATTATGTAATGTCGGTCTGATTGCATAATTTTATGTAAATTAATTTTTAATAATGAGGTTACCCCCAAGCACAGTCCACAAGAGATTGCTCGCTGAGATCGAGGTTCCTTCCACCGTTGGACCTGGAGAGCGCTCCTTCAACAGCCGCTGTTGTGGAGAACGCCCAGCAGGAGCCGCAGTGTCCTTGATCTGAAAATATAAATAATGTTTTAAGTGATGATTATTATTCAAATTTGAAAATATGTTTATAAAGCATGATGACTTATTTGAATCGTTATAACTGACCATAACCTTTGTAGATACGTTTGCGGATGGGTATAATAGGAAATAATAGCTATCATGAGATCGGAAGTACATAGCACTGCTAAATGATGGCTTAATGTTAAAAGATTATTAGTCTTTGTTAACATTTTTCCGACTGCCGTAGAAGTCGATTGAGTTAGTTATCCTTGTTATTTATATCAGATGGATGGCCAAAACTTCCTAAACCAAGTATGTTTCGCGTCCCATAGCTATGATGGCTGTTGATAAGGGTAGACTATAGGAAATTATATATAACAGTGTTGATTATTTATAAAATTATGTATAAAATGGAATTTTTCGTTTGTTTTTGTTTTCTTATAGACATAGTGCATATATGTATGTTTGATGAAAACTCAGTCTTGAGCTTTTCGAAGTTTTAAGGTTTGAGTGATTCTTAGACGAAGACGAAGAGATAATCAAAAATGTCTCTGTCTACTGTTTATCAACGGCAACGGCAAGGTCAACGGCATTTTTGATGCTCTTTAGCTGTGTCACAAGCTGCAGCGGTGAAGACATCCTATTTTAAAATTATCCTATTTACTCACTTAAGATCGACAAAATTATACTAGATTTAAAAATCTAAAAATCCCACGTTTTTCAGTGACCAACGTCACTGAAAAACGTGGGATTTTTAGATTTTTAAATCTTGTATTATTATTTCATTCTTTTTAATTATTAACTCAACGAAGTAACCATGTGTTACGCAACAATCGGATGAGCCCCATACAAAAGTGAAAGTTGCCGAAAGTTGACTTGAAAGTGCACCTAGAAAGTTGAAAGTTGTTTAAGCGTGCATTGTCATCGGATTCTGAGCTACCCTGAAAGTTTCAACTCGCTAGGTGGTCCGGAAGTGCCTCAAAATTGAGTTACAAGATTCCAACCAAGACAAGACGACAGACAAGCAAACAGACAAGAAAGCGACCTAAGAAAAACGTGGGAAAATATTCAAGCAATTTTAAACCTTTCGATCAAGCACGTAATGTTTGAGTTTCACCATCAGACAGTCTTGGGAGTTTCTCCAAGCCGAATTTAAGTATGAAAATCGGTTGAAGTAGTCTGTTGTTTTTGAACGTACTCTGTACTGGCCGTAAGTATCCTTCCAGGCGCATATCAAATTCTTCAGGTAGTTCATCTTCCATAGCCATCAGCTCTTCATCGGAGTACGGGAAAGGCATGCTACCCTCCGCACTTGGGTCAGAGGGCCTGGTTCCAGTCATCATGCTAAATTCTTCGTCTGTGTAGTCAGCGAAATGATTTAACTCAAGTTTATAGCCCAAGTTCTTGCGGTTGTGCGCTTGTATGTACCTGGAAATGGTTGGTGGAATGTAACTCTACAGCTACGAATTGAGAAAAGAAAAATTCTTAGAAAACAAACCATTAATTATTGCAAAATTTTTGATTTGAGATATAACTTGGGGCAACTCTGCGAATGTAAGAAATAATATCATATCTATAAGATATAATCCCACCAAAAACATTCTGTAAAAACTAGCCAAGTCTCAATGGAGCTGCTTGTTTATCTCTAAGAAGTAATGAAATCTAGACAAAGTCGTGCCAAGCCCAAGGTGCCTTACTGCGATTTCTTTATTATTATAGTTAATGTTGTGTGGCTAGTTTTTACAGAATGTTTTTGGTGGGATTTCACTTCTTTTTGTAGAAACGTGGGCATATTGATTTATTTTATTAGATTTTCTTATTTGACACATTTTTTTATTTTTAGGAGTAGTTTTTCAATTATTACAAATCTTTCTTTTCTTTATTTCCGGTTCTGATTCTTGTACAGTAGCAACAGTATTTCGTATTGCCCATTCGCGTTCGTTATTTATTAATTTAGTCGGTTGAGATGAATTAATTTCTGAAAGATCGGCGCGGTTTTTACGACTTCGACTATTTCTTCTCGTAAACTTATAAGTATAAGCATAAAAGCCAGTCTAGTCTCATTATCCAGAGTTTTCCTTTAATTTTATTTATATGCGTATTAAAAGCAGAAGGGGAGGCATTCGCCCAGCAGTGGGAAGCTTTGGGGTAGATTAAAAATTAGAAGATGTGTCCCACTACGCTGGATTTTTGCAATGACAGTCGATTTTTGTATGTGCCGATAGTAGAACCCCTTCTACTATTGGTACATATTAATAGCATAACCATATCTCTAATACAGTTGAGACCAGCTGAGGGTTCTTCATCGGATACTTCAGACCTTCGATTTTTGGCATCAAATGAAGCGGCCTACCAAGTTGAATACTTTTTGTAAAGGCGGTATGTCGATCTCTAATAGTTTGGTTGGGCTCTTGTGTTTTCTGATCAGGGTCACCAGGTACACCAGATCTTCGATTATCCTAGTTTTTATAGTTTTCCCTTTATGTGGCCATTAAACACTAACTCTGTACCAAATTTCAGCTCTCTGAGTTTATGGGAAGTACTAGTTCTATTTTGATGATCATAAGTGAGTGTCGTAAATGCGAAACTTTGCTTTCGCTTAACTTCGGAACTAAATGACCTACAGACTTGAAATTTTGGATTTTAAGTTTGTGATTATAGCTTATTGGATGGCGAAAATTTCTGCGTTCTAGTCTTATCTAGAGGTTCTCAAATAGGGGCCTGAAAATGCGGCGAAATGGTTCGAGTAAAGGATGGTACGGCAGTGTTTGCTTCGCGCTCGACTTGGCGGGGGCACTACCGTGCCCCCCGATATTGTTTTATAATAATATTTTATAGTAATGGTTTCCTGTCCCAAAGCAATAACTTATGTTAAAGTTATTTTAATAGACTGGTGAAAATAAAAAGCAATATTATGAATCTTCACTTACTTCCAGTTCTTGTGGAAGATGGTTTTCCTCATTTCATGTTCTTCGTTGCTGTAAATCTTATTGTGATGACGCTTGAAACTGAAATTATTAAATACAGTACTTTTAAATGGGGATAGTTGACTTTCTTGTTAGATTTTAATGAATATGTAGGACATCTTATCCTTAGTATAGTAATGTCGTTGCATTGATGTGGCTTGAATCACAATCAACCTCTTTTACTTTAGACTTTTACTGTATAAAGATTTTTAAATATTTTTGTTTGAGAAATAATGTGTAGTAGGTGTTCTTACATTTTATTTTCCAAAATAAATTCAAAAGGTGATTTAATTAGATTAGCTTTTAAGCTTGTTTTGTCATAGATGGGAACTTTTTTCATGAGAAATATTTCTATGAAGTCGGAGTTTTAAAGACTAGTCTTTGGTGGGCTGAATGTTACATCTAGTATTTGCACATGTATAAGTTTATTTCGCCATACACCCAAAAGATGGCGTTGCATGCATTTTGAATCGTGCTTTTTATATATTTCTGCGTTTGATACAGACATTTGCAACTACATAGTTTGTTAATTTATTTTAACAATTACGATTTATGTCACTTGTTAGTTTGGGGTTATCGACGATGTCCTTTATACACTTAATTAAAATACCAACGTAAAGCTAAACAGTTAGTAGAAAGCATTTTGATTAACATCATTTAATATATTTTAAATGATTTGTACAGTAACAGAAAATGAATTTAATTTATTTTTATATTTAATATTTTGGATTTTCTTTCTACCTAGAAAACATTTAAGACGTATTAAATAAGTCTCATAAAGTTACTAGAATATACTTAAGTAGAGGTGCGCAAAACAGTGCTTTAAAAAGTGATGTGATGTTTATCACATCACTCGCTGAAGTAATATTACCCAAAAGCATTACGCATTACTTTGCATTACCCACTCAGAAACATACCTAGTTCAAGTCAGACATTACAGTATTAGATCCGCGCTTACTGTAATGTGATGATGATGTATTATGATATTATCCAAAAACCAGATCTAAAATAATTGCATTTTTTACTTTATGACTAGGATATATGATGACTGAAATAAGAAATATAATCCCACGTACAGAGGTAATCGATTTTTATTATGGATGGATTGGTAGATATTTAGGTTAAAGCTTGCGACAGCTAAAAGTAATTTTATTTAGGCGTTTTTTGTTAAATTTATTAATAAATTAACTTAAAATATCGGTAGTTCAAAGGCTGATAACGTAAGTTGACTTAATAAGTTAAACAATTATTGAAATAATGAAACAAATAAAGAAAACTCCCCGTAGATGACGGGAATCTAACCCAGACCTTTCATTATTTTAGGCGATCGCTCTAGCAGTAATAAAGTAAAATAAAAATTGAAATTGAGCCTTTTCTTCCTACTTGTAAAGTATTATCATTTTTACACACACAATACAGTGCTCATTATTTTTGTATTTGTATTTTTAAATGGACTGTACGAATGTATTTTTATTTTACCTATTTTATTGTATATTTGGTAACAAACACATAATCAAATTTGATAAAAAAGATGATTGCAACCCGCGTCAGAACCAAAATATCAATCATCTCATTCACTCACGCATTACGCATCACGCATCACACATCACAACCATTTCTCTCTTTCGTTCTTTTGTTTAGTTCGTACTTCGTTCGAGACCGGCCGCTTCGCATACTTGCGAACAGGCGTACGGTTTGAAGTAATGCGTGATACTTGCCATGCTTGCGTAATAGGTGATAACGCATTACACTGCTAGGTAATATTACTCGAGTGATATTATAACCATTACTTACACATGTCTATACTTAAGTATATCTCTACTATATAAAAGAAGGACTTTGTGGTTTTTGTTACCATATATAGTTACCATAGTTACCATAAGCCTAAGAATCACAGTTTTTATAATCAATTAACGTTACCATAGCAACGCGTGTCGGGTTATACCAGCAACGCGTGGCCGGGTTATACCAGCAAGTCGTGGCCGGGTTAGCTAGTATAATATAAAAATAATTGTTTTATTATGAGTTTTAGTTATTTAAACATTTGACAACTAGATTTTTTATATCTAAATAAAATATTGCAAAATACAGCACCAGCATCGCCAGGTTACGCCGGGTGACGCCAGGTCAACTTGAGAAATATTTGGAAAAATTCGACTTGTCTATCAAGGTCTCAGTAGCATAATTAAATGAGAGCACTCACCCAAATAGCGACTTTCGCTTGACATCTGAGACATATTGATTTCTTTCTTGTAATAAATAATCTCATATTTTTAGACTTTAAAATGGAAAATAACTTTAATGTTTTAACCAGCTTAACAAATGGAACCTGCTATGTTGCTCTTTACCTATGGAAAGCAGCCTCCACGTCTTCAGGTATATGAGGGTCAAGGAATTTTAGGTCGCTGTGAAAATTTTCTCCCAAAACACCAGAGGAGAGGCATTCTTTTTCTGTGAAAAGAAAAGCAGCTTATAAATAGTTTTAAGGTAATAAAATAAATTACAATGATCTCTTTAAACAATTTCATTGTATTTGGAGTATGTACCTATGATTCTCAACATAAATCTGAATTTACACCACCAGCCAGATACGATCCCGGTTGACTGGAAAGATATCTTTCATAGAGATAACTTCATCTTTGTAAACATGCAATAGGTAGATGATTATTTAACAAGATATCCTTGTTAACTTACTAGAAACTACATGTCTTCGCAAAATAATTTTTACATGGCTATGAATTGTATAACACTTTGATTTGGCTAAATTAGTTTTGCTTATAATTAAATTTTAAGGTACACAAATATATTCATCCACCACATAACTATATCCTCCTTCCATGATTCGTCTGATTGTCCAGACCATCAGTAACAAAGATTAAAACAAATACATAACAGTTTGGTGGTTTCTATTACTATAAAATGATATATCGAGATTCTTTTGTTCCAGTCATAATTGTCGACACACATTCCATTGACGGCTATTCCTAATAACATCCTATAGTTCCTTTGGTTTAGTTGCTAGGCAACTTTTATCATTTCTCGTCAGTTGTTGGACATATTTAAAAGCAACAAATATGCGTGATTGAAAACGGTAGTAAGATACTGCAGTGAGACTTACCCAAATTTATGACGATAAACTTAAATAGAAATAATAAATTACCTTTATCAACGCTGACATCATCGAGGCTAATAATAAACCCGTAGGAATTGTAGTTGACGATCATGTAGGTGTCGATGGCACCTTTGCTGATACTGTAACTCTTTACAGTATTCCTGTAAAAAAAATGTAAAGAGAACATTTTATCTTTCTAGCCTTCCCTTCCTTTTAAATGGAACTATTTTGAAAATATTTAGAAATAAAGTGACCCTTATTTTTTGATTTTATAGTATTTTATTTTAAATCAATTCAGTTTTTTCGATTAATATTAAACATTTCAAAATTATACACTTTACCATATCAAAACAATACGTTTAATTTTATGATATTTAACGTTAACAAAATCAAATACAGACTTTAATGTCTGCACAAGCGTTACTTCAATTTAGCACGTAGAATATGCTACAGATGATAAAGTGGCCGCATAGCTCCAGTTACTTTCTTATAAATAGACATCACGTTTGCCAGTTGTCTATACTCCGAGGTACTAGATGCTAGAAGTGAACGGTATCAGTAGTTGCAAAACCATCGAATACAAGCGGGTGAAGTGAGTTGTAGTCAATGCGAGCCACCACTCGGAAATTGCTTTTGTAAGCTTGATATTTAGAGGGATTAAGAGATATTCCAAATAGCCAGGCTCTGATCGCAGATAAATCGCAATTAAGTCCAAAGTCATCATCAGACACGGAGCGTAGCTGTAAGACATCAGCATACGGATGATATGAGCATGAAGTGATATATGTAATAAGATTGATAAACATAGAAAAAAGGTTATAGAATGCCAGCAAGAATAGTACCTGTCCAACAGGAACCATAAGATGGGACGAAAAAGAAAAAGGGGTTCGTAACTGAGAGTATTTAGAGCATTGGTGAAGACGATGAGTACTAAGATTGTTACTTTATCATCCTTCATCCCAGTTTAATGTCGCCAGTCATCTTAAAGAAGTGTTATGACCCGGTCGAAAGCTAGCATAGAATGGATGGAGTTCCGGATAGCAACCGTTATTTTGGTGCATATCAGAAATGTTTTTTCTAGAGTAAGTATTAGTATTATTTAATTTAAGATGTACCATGTGGCATGTAATTATATAAATAAATAAAACAAACTGTGAAAATTATTTGTGCACTCAGGCTTCAAGTTCTTCGGACAGGAATTTATATAGAAAATCACAATAGTGACATCGATTAGAGGTATTAGGTATTTTTTGTTATCTATTTCACTACTTTTTTATACCTAAGAAAATTAAACTGGTCTGTCAAGTTCTCCGAAGCTCGATTGGAAGAGCACTCGCTCAGACTACTAGAGTCTATCGAATAGCAGGAGTCAAGCGGGAATGAATTCCGAGTCTCGCCTGATTTCTGAGAAACGTTGATTTTTGTCTAGTCTAAAATTCTTTAGATTATAAATTGTATTGTGTATTACACACTTTTTAATGAAGCAATTTTTAATGGATCACTAAACGGGTTTATTTTTTTCAAATCATAATTCCGACGTTTCCACTTCTTCTCAGGAGTCGGTTTATAGGTTTATAAAAAACCATTTTTTTTTTTTTTTTTTTTTTTTTTTTTTTTTTTTTTTTTTTTTTTTTTGCCTGTAAAGTCGGTTTTACGGGCGAAGATTTTACGTGACAACGTCTTTTTCTCGGTAGAATATTTATTGATATGAATATAATTAAATTGCACAATGCGCGCGGCAGACCGATCATAGTTGAGTGGGAGAGAGACGCAAGGCATTCGGCGGGCCTCTCTCTCGTTCGGTGACTCATCGTAACGTTACCGAGCGTTACACTTTTTCATAAGTGACTCCCAGCCGCAACCTAATTTAAGACGTTGTCACGTCAAAATAAACACTTCTAATGATCTGGCAATTATTTCAATTCAATGAGAGAACAACGCGAAGGTATAAGAACTAAAAAAATACACTTACTTAATTGGAATGTCGAAATTATATACCGTTCTGTAAACGTAAAGGACCGCTTCGATCTTGAGCTCGTCTAATTCTTTGACGAGTTTCCACACATTGACCTGTTTGCCGTCAATTTCAATTTCGCCTGGAAATAAGTTTTTATCACTAAGTAACTAGACACACGTACTGACTTCGTGTACGTTAATGTGTACATGCATACACACACACACACACACATATAGGCATACTATTATATTTGTTACTTAGTTGCTTAGCAAGTGTATTCACTATATGTAATACGCACAATTCGCTTATGAATTTGGGAAGATCGTTGATATATGTTGGACCTGCATGGTTTCTTCTACCATAAACACTACTACTGGCCACAGTGAATATTCTTTTAGTTTAAATTAAGCATAGCAACTGTCACTCTGTAACCAAGTTTATGTTAATAAACATTATCAGCTACTACAATATAAATTGAAAAAACGAGACATCCAGCCACGCTACCGTTAGGAATAAAAGCGTTCGTAGTTTTCTTATTGTATTGTTTTATATTGTATTCTGTTTTGCAAATATGATTTAAACCAATCGCAAGCGGAATCAGGAATGCTAATTTTTGTTTATTTTTTATTATATTAAGTTGGACTCTTTTGTATGCTTTGCTCATGACCAGTAGATTACCGATGGTATATTCTTTTGTCCTCTTACGCTTTGATTATTTGTTGAACGTATTCATACACAGCCAAGGTAGTAGACCTCTTTACCCTAAAGCCATTAAAATCTTTATGTTTTCTTTTACTTGTTCTCTTACCTTAGCCTTACAGTGCTTACTTTGGACTAGGCTAATTGGTGTGAATGTAAGAAACATTTTTTTTTCTCTTGTTTATAACACTCCATATTGTTTTCACTTCATTATTAAAATGTTTTATTCTGTTTATGTATTGTGGCTTTTTTGCTAATCTAACATATGAAATTTGATTATTTGTGTTTGGTTTAATTCTTTTACATATAAATATTTTTTTTACAATTTTAACTAAATGATTTTTTTTGTATGTTTCAGAGAGTTTTCACTTAATACGCACGTATACAAAGTTTTCACTAATGTATTAAAAAATAAGCATAGTTGCTTATTTAGTAATGCTGATTATTCAATTTAGAAATATTATAAATGTATGCAAACTCCCCCAGTATGCGAGCACAGGCTTATCTCTACATTCCATTAACCCTTAACCCAGCTGTAAAATTAACCCTTTGTTTAACTTGTTTCACCGGTCAACAAACAATAGGACAACACTGGAGCACGGATACGGGCATGGCTTCTGATTGGTTAATAACGAATATTTAGCATTTTGCATGTTTTGGAGTTATCGAAAAGGTGTCAGTGTCTTTTCTATTTTGATATTGGTCTGTGACGTGATTAAGTGTTTCAGAAGTGTTGTAAACTTGTGAAGTTAATACGGTATGTAAATGGTAACGTTTTTTTCCGACTACGGTAAAATCCGGTGAATTTGATACTAGAAATGACTCAAAATAAATATGACTCAAAATAAAATATCACGTGCTTCATGTTGATATGGACATGGGAGCGGCGCCTTAAGTAGTAAGCCTCTAATTTTTCACGATGCTTATAAGTAATTTGTAATGTAGTCGGACTGTAATTTGCAATACTTTAAGGTAAGGTAATAAGGTACATGTATTATTTTAAAGAAATATGATTTAAACCAACTTTTAATCTGTTATTATACCTTGTTTATAATTTTGTTTAGATGTCAAGTGAAGTGGCATGTAATATTAGTCAAAGTGAGCATTTAAGACATTACTACACAATCTGTGATTTCCCTTCATTAGTTAAAAGTAAGTACGTTCGTGATTTTTACTAGTTTTATGTTAAATGTATAATGCCAATGCTATTAAGCTATAATTTTTGACAATTATCTATACGAATTTTTTAATTTTCCTTCTTAAACTTTAATGATTTTGAGAAATTTAATTATTGAATATAAAATGACAACTTCTTACTTTTTAAGATAAATTATTATAATAGTATATATAGTATATAATGTTTATTTAATAATAGTATATATAGTATATAATGTTTATTTAATAATAGTATATATAGTATATAATAGTATATAATGTTTCATCTTAATCGATTGAACAAACATTTGTAAAAATGTTTCTTTCGAATACGAGAGGATGTTCCTCTCATTGATGAAACAACGCTGGCCTACAGCGTAAAATCAGGAAGGTACTAGAAAATTTCGACGAGTGTTCGCAAGGCTCGGTAGCTCAATTGGGAGAGCATTGGACCGGATTTCCAAAGGTTGCGGGTTCGATTCCCGCCTGAGATTCACTTGTGACCCGAGTCGATTTTTTTTAGTATTTTTCTATTATAATAATTTATCTTATAAGATCGCATTGAAAATGCATAAAATATATAAAAATAATAAATTCTTACTTTTTAAGTGATTTGTATAAATAAAAATATAAGTTAATTAATTTTTGATACGCCTCCGAATTAACATTAAGTACACCGCGTTCCGAATCGACCATTATAAATGATTCCTTTAGCCATTCGCATTACGGTCCGAATCTGTCGTGGTGCGAAGATTATAAACCAAATTCTACAGGTTCTGATGAACACGACACATCTAATACAACAGAAATGCTCACTTTGAACTAGTTTAATTTTCGTGTATGTAAGAAATTATTATCATTACCTGAATCCAGGAAATCGAGTAAATAGAGCTCTGCACGTTGAGATTCGACTGATTGTGCATATGGGGGTAGTAGTAGCGACTTTTATTTATGGAAGTAAGTCTTGGTTTTGGTAGAAGAATCACAAATTTAGAATTAATTCAGTGGATGTGAGAGCTGAGAGACAAAGGAGAAGGGTCAATAAGTTTTAGGCCCCTTTCATTTAGACCTAAAAATTCCAACATTTTTTTTTAATCTACTATATGGACTGAGTGGTTGGGTGTGGTTCCGTTTGGGGTGGAATCGATTTGTTAGTCCATATAGTAGATAGTTTTTTTTTTAATTTTTAGATCAAAAATGAACGGGGGATTTTAGGTCAAAAATGAACCCTCCTCCTTTAGGATTAATGCAGTGGATATGAGAGCTGAGAGAAATTTAGGATTAACGCAGTGGATAGAGACAGAGAGAGAGAGAGAGGGAGGGGGGAGAGGGAGAGAGAGAGTGAGAGAAGTATATCTGAAGTAAATTTTCTGGATAAAATTAGGAATGATGTAATAAGAAGCGGTGTAGATGAAGATATAGTGACAAAGACAAAAGGATGCTGAAATGGTTTGACGATGAACGAAAGAAGATTGACATGACAAGTTTATGAGGAAAATGATCATGAGTAAGTTAGTAAGGGCAGACCAAGGGGGCTTTTCAGGTATCAAATAGAAGATGTCCACAATAAAGGCCAGGTCAAGAGCACCCTTTCACCGATGAGCTTGTACGAAAGGTCTGATGAGAATGAGAACGTATAAAGTGAAAATCTGTGATCTCTGCCTAAAAATGCGTCATTGTATGTGGGTAAATATCAATATATCAACGAGATGCCATAATAAGACGAAGGACAGATCATTGTCGGTGAAAATGTAGAACGACCCATGTATGTGTGTATTACCTGAATATTCGTAATCCTCGTAGTCTACCATAAATTTTTTTTGTTCATCTCTTTTGGGCCTCCTTTCACATACTATTTCCGTGTTCATATCTTTATCAGTAACAGGATAGATCTGAAATCGTTTACGAAAATTTCCAGCATCAGGCAACAGATCAAAACAATTTAAAGTATAACTGATTATCCTAGTTGTTTGAGTAAATCACTGAATGTTATTCAGGCCGAGGATAGTAGAATGGCGCAGTTTAGTATAATATTTACGGGTTCTAATTGTTTTGGCAGAATATTATTACGCTTAATTTAATATGACTTGCTGTCTTTTAATGAATAAAAAAATATGTAACTTAACCTAATCTGCATTTCACTACAATTTATGCGAAAGTAAATTTGAATTAAAAACAATATGCGAAAGAAAAGGATCTTTATTAATAAATTGCTCTATTATTCTTGAAGCTAATCCCATGGATCAGAATATTTTTCGCATTTCGTATTGCCATTGATTCAGAGCTGCTTGATTGAGAAGCAACGTTTATTATTTCTTTATAATATTTTGCATATTTATTATTATTTAGAATTATTTCGTCGATAAAGTCATATAAACCAATATCCAAGAATGTTAACCTATTTAATTACTGGTTGATAAGGTACTACTGTTGCATGTCTGCTAAAACTATTACGGAAACTGTGTTGGCTAATGCATTGTCACTGTTACATGTAAATTATGTTAGGTAACTGTTTGTTTCCTTTAATAATAAATAAATAAATACGATGCAGCTTTAAGCCAAGTGCCCCATCTAGTTATCACTGGTTGTAGAGGAAGAGGTAAGTTTGGATACATATCTTTCAATATTTTGATTCAGCGGGGGGCTTTTAAAAATATTTCTTTCACATTAAATATTAACATATCTAGGCATGGTACTCTCACCGTATTTGTTCTGATACGTGATGATGAGCGTGTGCCAAACAGGTAACATGTTTTAATTGAGATATAAAGAAATGTTAAATAAATAAATAAATAAACAATTGAATTCTAGTGGTGCAGAAACAGAAAAAAACAGATGCGTCATTCTAGCGACAGGAACAGCCCGCTTTTGTTTTCGTTTGTTTCGATAATGCGCCGATATCACGTGTTGCAACAAAGCGGCAGCGTCGCGCGTTTGACAAAAAAGTTTGGCAACGTGTTGCTGGTGTAAAATTTACAACGTTGCTAGTGCGCTTATTGGCTTACATAAACCATTTTTTAAACTTATTAATAAAAATAATTATATTCATTAAAATCCCGGAGTATCAGTCGGAATCACGCGGAATATCCATATTAAGATCAATGTTTGCGGTCAATGAACCTAAATAGCTCTACCTACTCCGATCAGTTGTGATTACCGTCACTCAAAATATGTATAGAAGTGTACTTACAGCATATTCATAACCATGGTCATAGTCGGTTGCAGCGACATAATACGCCTTGTTGATTCCTCCGTAATATTCGATTCGAGAGCGGTTGTGCTTAGCACTGTACCTGTTACATTCATTTTATGGTATTACATTTACATTTACAGTAGTAAAAAGCTAGTTTGAAAGGATTTCATTTCTCAGTTCAAACTTTTAGGTTCTTTATACTTGTGGAATGACTCTGTCATAAATTATTTAAATAGAAAAAAAGACTCGTCTCACAGGTTAGTCTGCCGAGTATAGTATTTTTCTATTCAAATAATTTATCCCATTAGATGGCATTGAAAAAATACAAATTTAAATAAATGCCATAAAGGCTTTCTATTAGTTTATAATCTTTCTTACAAATGGTTTTTTACCACGTTTTACTTAACTTCACTTGTCTGTCTGTTGGTCTGTTGGTTTGTCGTCAAAATTTGAGATCCTTATTTCGACCTCTTCCTCTTATCCGATTTGGCTGAAATTTTGTATACAGGCTTGTTTCACCTAACAATTTCATATTTAATCAGTTTAACATCCTAAAACCACTTAATTAGGCTTTAATTAAATTAACCTCCACGTGGTGTGTCTGGATATTTGATATATATTACATGTATATATTGAAGAACTAAGTAGGCACAATTCAGATAATTTAAAACTAAAAAGAGTTAAATAAATACTTTATAAAAAAAAAACTTTTAAAAAACCACGTTTTACTACGGGTTATAGATGTACTAAAAAGAAGAAAATAAAATTTACAAATGGACTAAAAAGATAAAAATAAGTTTTTGGTAATAATGAAAATTTACGATACAAATATTCTAAAATTTATTGAATATTATGTATTGTTCTGAACATTCATACGCAGAATTTGAAAAATTTCCAAAAAATTAAAACATGGTGCGCATTATACTTGAAAAACTATTCAATGCCATCCACAGCATTACTATTGCATTGGTTTAGTTAGGAAGGGATTTAGGAAAGAAGATTTAGAAAGATAATGAAAATATTAATATAATATCAATAACGCTGTTGATCTAAATTACGCACCACGTTTTAATTTTTTGGAAATTTTTCAAATTCTGCGTATGAATGTTCAGAATACATAATATTCAATAAATTTTAGAATATTTGTATCGTAAATTTTCATTATTACCAAAAACTTATTTCTATCTTTTTAGTCCATTTGTAAAAATTTATTTTCTTCTTTTTAGTACATCTATAACCCGTAGTAAAACGTGGTTTTTTAAAAGTTTTTATTTTTATAAAGTATTTATTTCATGTAATTCCATTCCTATAAGACTTATTTCAGTTTAGGACTACTGAATTTAAATACTAATATATGTATATCATTAATTTCATATTTAGTATCAATATCAATTATTTTCGATCCCTGGTCACGACTTTTATAGTTTAAGTGAAGATTATTTTAAAGCCGTGACATTTTGTATCAATATTTAAAATCAAAGCTGTTGTTGCATTGTTTCAATCGTTCGTAGATAACCGCTATTATCCGTCTCTGTGATGTTAGTTAGGCTTCTTACTCACCATACTTCGTAAGTTTCCACATTCCCAGTCAATACGTTGATCTTTTCAGCCTTATAATTGTATTCTGTCGGCCATGTGATATTTGGTGCACCATCTCCCTCTGCGACGAAATAATGTTAGGATAAGAATAATTAAATATATACAGGGTGTCCCAGAAGCCGACGTCAAGCCGAAAGCGGGCGATAGACTAACTCATATAAGTTATCGAAAAATATAAAAAAATCTAAGGCAAATTATGTTTTTAATTTAATTTTTTGCATTCACAATGCAATATTTCTATAAGATATAAAATACGTGTGTAAAAAACAACTACGCCTCCGAGCCCTCAGATGGGATTCGAACCCACGACCTTTCGCTATCCGGGCGACTGCTCTGACCGCTGAGATACCGAGATGTCGAATTTTATAAACGTATTTCAACTTCTACTATGAGCTAGTATCGTTCCACCAATGTTGAACGCTAACTACCTTCATACTAGCTCATAGTAGAAGTTGAAATACGTTTATAAAATTCGACACGTTTGCCAGCGTCTCGGTAGCTCAGCGGTCAGAGCAGTCGCCCGGATAGCGAAAGGTCGTGGGTTCGAATCCCATCTGAGGGCTCGGAGGCGTAGTTGTTTTTTTAAAAAACGTATTTTATATCTAAGTCAAATGTTTAAAAAAAAAACTAGCATTTCAAAAACTCGATACAATTTACACCCTTTGACTACTCGTGTACTTGGAATCCTTATTAAATGCGCCAACTTTTGCAGTTACTTGCCAAACTCGTATAATAATTTTTTTTTTCAGTACAGCTTGTTAACGCTATGTGAAAAATTAATTTCGAACATTTAATTTAGATAAAAATGGCATATTCTTCTTATCTGGAGCAGCTGGCTTTAAATTTTAGATTAGAGCATACAGCAGCATTATTCAGGATTACAAAACAAAAGAACATGTTTAGAAAAGTCAAGAATTGTAGCAATAAGAGTGAAAAAACCGTCACAGGTTGTAAATTTTAACGATTTTTTGAAATGCTAGATTTTTTTTTTTAATATATGACTTAGATTTTTTTATACTTTTCTGATAACTTAGTTAGTCTATCACCCGCTTCCGGCTTGACGTCGGCTTCTGGGACACCCTGTAGAAGACAACATCAAATACATTGATCTGAACCGAAGTTAAGTAGTTAAAGCACTTGTGTAATAGAATTAAGAAACAGTGGCGGCACCACAATATCCAGACCCGAGCCATATAAAAAAAAGGGTTTTTCCCACATTGACCCATCCGGGAATCGATCTCGGGACCTCGGAGTGGCTTTACAAACCAGTATGCGAGCCCCTCAACCACGGAGGTTGTCCAAGTATCTCTGCAGAAATGTTTTGGAACAATAAATGAAGCAATATTAATAAATTTGTTGTTTGACTCTGTATCGCACGAGTTACGAAGAACTATTCGTAAAGGAAAGAAAAAAGAGAATCGTATTCTTCTGGACATCATCAGCTTCTTTAAGGTTACTGATCCTGACGTGATACCGGTGTTTGTGGCCCGAGATTTAGATAAACTGCCACCGATAACATTCGATCACCTGGATGTCTCAAAGTTGTTGAAAGATCTAGTGATTTTACAAGATGAAGTAAAGACAATTAAATCATCCTAATATTACGTTACTACTGATCAACTCGATAAAATCAAGAATGAGTGGCTCAGTGCCAAGCAGAGATCATCGATATCACCTCCATTTTCGGCGGCCAAAATCAATATGAAAAGAGGCGCTTATCGCGATAGTGGCCCGGTTGGATTATCGCTAATGAACGAGTCAATGTTAAACAGTGATGATTCGATACAGAGAAAAATTAACATTAATCACTGGGAGGGTAGTATTGACGCGGGTAATGTGCAATTTCAAACGGCCGCTGCTGAGTGTTGCGATAAAACGTGCGGTGGCGATAATATCCGAACAGCTGAGTGCGATGAATCACCGTTATTGCCCGAGCACAATGTACTTGCCGCCGATGTAGCCGCTGTCAAACAGAGGGACCTACCGAGTGATTTATGCGCATTTAATAAAGGAACTTATGCGCAGGCCTTAAAGTCGAAAGACGGATGGATGCTTGTGCAAAAGAAAGTACGTAAATCAAAAACCCACCTTGAAGGGAAAACGGGAGTTGTTGTAGTTGGTATTGATGAAAAGTTTAGAGCGGCGGATAGAAAAATACCTATGTTTATTACGAATGTTGACAAAAATACATTAGAGGTGGACATAGTCAACTATATAGAAAGGAAAACAGATGAAAAAGTAAATCTTGAAAAAATATCAATAAAACGCCAGTGTGAGTACAATGCATTTAAGTTCTTCGTGTCACAGTGTAAAATGCATTTGTTTTTGGATGAAAAAATATGGCCTAAAGGCATAATTTTTCGGCGTTTCATTAATTTCAAGAAGAAACGTAGTTCTGATTCCGCCTTTAAGGGTGACGGCTTTGAAAACAATTTATAATGGAAGAAAACATTTTTAAATTTGTCACATTCAATTGCAAAAATGTCAAGCGATCTATAGAATCCATTCGCAATCTATGTAAAAGCTCAGATGTAATAGCTTTACAGGAAACTTGGTTGTTACCGGATGAGCTACCATTTCTCAGTAGTATAAGTGACGAGTTCAGCTGCACTGGCATATCAGCAGTGGACACTACGGCAGGCATACTTCGCGGAAGACCATACGGAGGAGTAGCATTGTTATGGAGGCGTAGTGTTTTTTATGATGTGGTGGTTATTCAATGTAATAACCCTCGTATATGTGCCGTAAAAATAGTTTTAAAAGATAAATCCTTGTTAGTGATGAGTGTATACATGCCTACGGATTCAGTGGTTAACTTGGCGGAGTTTACGGATGTTCTGAGCTCGGTTAGTGCCATAATAGACAGCTGTAGTGTAGACAGTGCATATATTTTGGGGGATTTTAATGCGCACCCGAGAAAGCTTTTCTATAACGAGTTGACAGACTTTTGTTTCGAGCAAGAATGGCGATGTATGGATATTGAGATATTGGGCTTGTCTTCAGAGACATATACCTTTATTAGTGAAGCAAACGGATCGAAGCGTTGGCTAGATCACTGCTTAACTACTAAAGCTGCAGCATACTCTGTACATACGGTCTATGTTTTATATGATGTTTTATGGTCGGACCATTTTCCAGTAGTTATGGAATGTAATTTAAATGTCATTATACCTAAGAAATTACAAAAACCTATTTTAAGAAAAAGCTCTGTCCTATGGGGCGAACGAAACCAGCAAGAAATAGAAACTTATTTTAACGAATGTCACAATAGATTAAGCTTAATTGATTTTCCGGACGAACTTCGTAATTGTGGTGATTATATGTGTAGTAATCCTAAACATAAAGCTGTTATTGATAAGTTGTATCATGAAATTGTAAATATTATGTGCGAATCGGCAATGATAGGTCGGAAAATAAGTCGCGGGCGAAAAAAAGTAATAATTGGTTGGAATAAACACGTAGCTGTAACACATAGGGAGGCCAGATTAAAGTATAGTTTGTGGGTATGGCATGGTAAGCCAACATCGAATAGAATTTATAACGAAATGTGTGAAGCCAGACGAAAATTTAAATCAAGATTAAAATGGTGCCAAGACCACGAGCAACAATTAAAATTAGATATACTGGCCTCATATCATTCGAAAAATGACTTTCACTCGTTTTGGAAGAACACGAACAAGTTGCAATCTAAGCCGGGCCTTCCCGTTTGCGTTAATGGAGAAGGTGAACCTGAAAAAATTGCTGATTTGTTCAGGGATCACTTTTATGTTAAGTCCCCCTTAGGGCCCTCGCAATCTTTGTTGGATGCTGAGTTCGAAGTGGAAAGGAAAATTAAATTTACTGTTAAGGATATAGCTAATATTATAACATGTATGTCTAGAGGGAAATCTCCTGGTCACGACGGACTCAGTATAGAACATCTTAGGTATGCTGGCCCTCATTTACCTAGAGTCCTATATATGTTGTACAACTTTTGTTTGGGGCATAGTTATACGCCCAGTGATATGATCCATACTATAGTGGTACCAATAGTGAAAAACAAAACGGGGGATATAGCGGATAAAAATAACTATCGGCCTATCTCATTGGCAACTGTTGTAGCAAAAGTATTTGATAGTGTGCTGAATACACAGCTAAATAAATATATAACACACCACGATAACCAGTTTGGGTTTAGACCGGGGCTGTCGACGGAAATGGCTATTCTGTCTGTTAAGCACACTGTCACTTACTATACGGAGCGGAAAACACCAGTCATTGCGTGCTTTCTCGACCTCTCTAAAGCGTTTGACCTGGTTTCATATGATATATTGTGGCAGAAGCTCGAAAAAGCCCAAGTACCTAAAGAACTTTCGAACATCTTTAAATATTGGTACAGAAACCAGGTCAATAACATACGATGGGACGGGTCTTTCTCTCAACCATACAGGTTGGAGTGCGGGGTAAGGCAGGGAGGATTAAGCTCGCCAACGCTCTTCAACCTGTATGTAAATGACCTCATAGGTGAGCTAAGCAGCGCCAGATCAGGCTGTTATATAGACCGAGTCAGCGTCAATAATATTAGTTACGCGGATGACATGGTGCTGCTTAGTGCATCGGTGTGTGGCTTGAGAAATTTGGTGGCTATATGTGAGAGGTACGCCAAGGCTCATCGACTTGCTTACAATGTAAAAAAGAGCCAAGTCATGGTCTTCGAGGCGAGGAGCAAGCATACAGTTAGACTGCCTGCAATCATCTTGAACGATTGCGCGCTACTAAGGGTGCATAAGTTCCAATATTTGGGTCATATATTAACTCCCGACCTCAAGGACGACATGGACGTTGAGAGGGAGCGGAGGGCGTTATCAGTGAGGGCGAACATGTTGGCTCGCAGATTTGCACGTTGCACCAATAATGTAAAAATTACTCTCTTTAGAGCATACTGTACAAATTTTTACACGTGTAGTCTGTGGGCCAAATGTAATCGCGCGGCTCGCAGCGCTCTTCGAGTACAATTTAATAACGCGTTCAGGGTGCTGTTGGGGTTGTCCCGATACTGTAGCGCTTCGGGAATGTTTGCAGAGGCGCGGGTAGACTGCTTCTACGCGACTATGCGAAAACACTGCGCCTCTCTGGTGCGCAGGGTGCGGGGCAGCACCAACAACATCTTGAGAATGATCGCTAGCAGACTAGACTGCCGGTATATGGCTCATGGATGCACAACGTCTGCCGGCGTTGTGCGGAAATGAACTGGATGCGGGCAGATTTTTATTTTTATTTTTTTATTTTATTTTATTTTATTTTTTCTCATCTTTGTCACTGATACTAACATAGGATAAGTAAAATTATAACTAACAAAATGAGTCTTGTTACTTGAATAAATAAATACATTATATTAATAACAATTACAGAAATGGTCTATTTCTACAAGAGTGCCGGATTTGATTTTAATTAAGATCAGATTTATTTATTTATTAATTAAAACAAACTTTCTACAGCTTTCGTATACTAATTAGATATTTCGGCTGTAATTACACTTAGCTTGTTCTCGCATAATGCAGCGGTGAAAGACAGCCTTAATCTATCTTAGTCTGAATATGATAAGTATGCCTATCCGGTACATGGTTCTATACAAGAAGATCAAAATTTCAAATTGGTTAAACTTACGTGAAGAACCGGGTCAGCCGCGAACGCTGCCTTGCTAGATTAATGTGAACATATGAGGAATACATAGAAACAAATGAAAATTGAATAATTTTACTTCAGGATTAAAATATGTTTAGATCTTAAATTATTTTTATTGAAAATTACTAGAAAACTCGGCGCACAAGTCAATCTCAAGCGGGATTTATCATATGCTATTGAAAAATGCAAAAAATATACAATATTTTTTACAGTATATTTTTTGTTATTATTAATAAAACATATAGAAATGAGCTCCCACGTTTAGATTAAGCAGTTTTGGCTACCAATGTAGAAATCTATCAATGTAGAAATGTTTTTTTATATAATTGGTTTGAACGAATACAGAAGTGCATCCATTGATTGTTACGGTGAATACTTTGAAAACAATATTTTGTCAGTCATCACTTGTCAGCGTTTTACGTTTACAGCGTTACTATTATTTGACTAAAGGTTAAATTAAAAACAGAATGAACATATAAATAACACAGTTTTTTAATTTATATTCAACACCATTCTGCTTCCAGGTGAGACTGGAATTTATATCACCTCGCTATCCTGATGAGCACTCTGCCATTTGAGGTGCCGAGACCTTAACTGGAATCTTAATTAGAAGAATACTCGCCAGGATAACAAGGAAGTTGGGGTTCGAGTCTCGCCTGAAACTCGAGTCAAGTTAATTTTTTTCTAGCAATAATTTCTTTAAATATGTAAATCCGTCCTACCTATTTCTGCCGCAAAGCAGCAGAGCTTGCATTGCTGTGTTCCGGTTTGAAGGGTAAGATATGGTAGACCGGCAGTCGCATTGCACTTGGCCCTCAGGCGTGCGGGGTGTTCAGGGCGTCACGGTTCACCCCGTTGCTCCGTCCCTCACGGAGCATAGGCGAGGTCCGCCCACGAGCGCGGACCCACACTGGAGCGGGTTGCGGTCGATTCCGGCCAAGGGCCCCGCGACCCGCTCCAATGTGTATTGGGACGCCGTAGTTTTTAGTGGGTAGGCCTCCAACCCTTTACCGGGCACTCGGCCGGGTAGAGGCATGGAGGAGAGTCCCACATATCCGCCGTGTTCTCCCGACTCGGCGGAATGCGTAAGGCATTTACTGCGAAAACAAAAAAAAAGAAAAAAAAAAAGGGTAAGATATGGCAGTGAAATTACTGGGTACAGTGACCTTACATCTTGTGTCACAAGTTGGCAACGTACACTGTGGTTCTTGTGCGGGTTGCAGTTTTGCTGCGAATCTAACAAGAGCCACATACATGTATTATAGGTAACTGTTACCACTTACCATCAGGTGGGCAGTTTGCTTGTTTGCCAACTTTCAGCAATAAAAAAAAAATCTATCAGTTAAATAAGTGTGCTGTGGGACTATGACAGTTGCACTAGTGAGATTAGCTCGATCCCAAGATGACTGCATCGTAGAGCTGTGCAGCTGCCATTGATCGGTTCAGTACTCTTTGTTCACAATGTTTTCAATTTGTTAATCAGTTAATGTTTTCAAATTGTTTTATGGTCTCTTATTTGAACTATATGCAAGCTTGCTAAACATTTATGTGCATGTAGAGACAGCCTTTAATTAAGGCGATACTTTGAAATGTGTCTTATAAACATGATGTATATGGCTGTTATAAGTGATGGTCTTGTTGGTTGTCCAATAAATAAATAAATGCTTAACTGACAACAATATATAAATATAAATAAATAAATATTTCTTACATTCATACCAATTAGCCTAGCCCAAAGTAAGGCTTGTGTTATGGATACTAGGGTAACAGATATATATATATCTATGTATATATATACCATACATAGATATGCTATATTTATAGAAATATATATAAACATCCATGACTAAGGTACAAATGCTCGTATTCATCATACAAACATCTGCCCCTTCCGGGATTCGAACCCGGGGCCGTAGGTGCAAAAGGTAGGATCGCCACCGTTGCACCAAACGATTAGCATAGTGTTTTCATAAATAAAAATTAAATTATTTATATTAAAAAGTGTATTTTATTTTTCTTTCTTTATATAACTTCTCTTAAAAATTTTCATAGGGTACTATCTAATCAATTATTTGTAATTTTCAAACGGTTGATTGTTCAATGAAATATATTTTATTTGAAGGCATATTAGTATGATTGTAAAAATTTACCGTTAAATAAACACCGTTTTATCTGTTAAATTTACCTTTGAATAAATTAAATGAAGTATTTTTAATAAGATTTTATTTTATTACTAGCTGATGCCGCGACACTTCGTAGGCATGGATTTCGAAAATAAAGATATGCTATTTTTCAAGTAAGAAGTGCTACTTAAAAATGTTGCCAAATAGGTAACTTAGCAAAGTGTAAATGTGTTTAGTTGTGAAACCATCTGAATCACACACAAAAAGATTCCTAGGGATGTTTAAACGCAAAAGCTTACATAGAATTGGCCATGGGAAAAGCAACCATTACTGAAGTCCACTTCCGTAAAGGAAAATGTCTGGTCTCGAGTTTTATTAATGGTCGTGGAATAACATAGGTTAACAGGGAATTATACTTGTTTGAAAGTGAAAGAAAAGTTATTAGGACTGTGGGTGTATTGAGGAAATCCAAAAACTCTACCAAATAACGCGGTTCGTCTTAGTCTTTTAGCTTTTTTGGTAAATTTAGATATATTACAGCCTTTTTTTTAATGGAATTTCGAAGAATAATAAACTCTATTGGAAATATTTATTTACAACAATAAAGATAATTTTTAACTTAAAGTAGAAAAGTAAAAAGGTACTCCATAAATAAAACTAAAACATAACTGAATAAATTGTGACTAATTAATAACCATACTAAACTTATAATAATTCGAAAATCATCATCACCCTCAAACTGTAGTAATATTTTAGTTCAGACTTTCAAGCCAAAAAGAAATCTGATCCAAATCGCAACAAAACTTATCGACTGTACGACCGACTCCAAACAACCAAAATTTATTTCTCAGAGATAAAAGGTATCAAAAATCGTGATAATTGCAAGCTGAAAATCGAGAGATTTATATTCGGAATAAAACAAAAAGCATTTACTCCGTAAAATACATTTTCTATATAGGCATGTAAATTTTTGTAGTTAACATTTTCAAAAGTATTTTTCCCAAAAAGCAATCAAACAGTGATCTTCAATGTGTATTGACTTTGACGAGGAAATTTTGGGAGTCCCAGTGCATTGATTTTGTGTTACCAAGTATCTTTTAATGTTTCTTAATTCATGAATATTATTTTATATTAGTTGCTGTCGTATCTTCAGTGAAACACCAGGTATTAAAGAGAGGGAGCTAGAGGAAATTTGAAATCCAAAGTGTCGGACAAAATTGCATGAAAATCTGGCCAGAATCAGCAGTTTAGCCAATAAACAGAGAAAACGTCAGTACACTTATTTTATTTGCGATTAGAACTTTTTGATTGGTTCGGGCGAGTAAACATAAATCTTAAAGGAACATTACTTTAAAAAAATAGCTCAAGTAGTGAGGAAAGTGATGTTCGTAGTGCTGCCGTCAAGAGCAAAAAAGAGCGTCTTGCCTCAGAGAAGCACGTCCATGTTTGGATTAAGGCCGGGAACCTGCTGATGGAGTGAAGAAAGCGATCGCATGATACCCCATTAGCAGGTGTCAGGGCGATAGAGGACATCCGGCCCATCCTAATTTAAGGAAAGAGGCGGCACGGAATGGTTACTTTCTGGGCAAGGGTCTCTGCATCGGATTCGAAGAGAGTCAGCTCCGCGATATTTTCCGTAGCGGCTTACCCGTAGTAAGCCGCTAAGGAAAATATCGCGAGCACACCAAATGCGCGACACAAAAATGGGGGGAAGGACCTAAATGCGCCGTACTACTGACGAAAATGGGTGGGGAGAAAAAGGAGGCATTGGTGGAACATGGGCGGGATCTGCTGATTGCATTTTAATGCCGTGAAGTCTTGCGCAATGCCTTATTTGCACTTAGGCATTGCTTAATCAGGATAGGGACTAAATTCTCGGGCCGGCTTCCAAATTAATTCGAGCATCCAAAAAGGCTTTACATAATTGATAGAGTGACGTACAACAAGGGATTTAACACCGATTTTGTTATCGACGCACACGTTCGATTATCTCTCGGTGTTAAATGTGTCTGTGACAAATTGATCCTTATTTCGAAAATTTGCGGGAACTTTAAACTCAACAACTCAATGAATAGTTTTGCTTCTGAACTCTTTGCTTATGATGACCTTCTTGGTCGATTGACTCGTATTTCGGTTTTAATGGTAATGCCAATCCGAGGTCTCGCGTGCGATCCCTACCTGGGTAAATGTGGAAAAGGAACTTTTCTATACTGGCAAGCGTCCCAGCGTAGACCGCGAGGTCTACCAGCGTCGGTCGCCGGTCGGTGGGTCGAAGCGGCCATGTTTTCGGAATCGATACAAAGCGTTGTGGCTACCTCTTATCCTCTCAAACCTTTCTTCATGCCGTCTCAAGGCAGCACTGAACACCTCATTACATTCACGGTAGCAAAACACCTTTTCCAGGAGTACATGGACTCCTGGTTGACGAAGGTACATGACGAAGCATGATTAACATCGGTTCACTTACGATAACACACAACAAAATACGTGGACGCTGACTATAAAGCGACTGCGATTCGAAAAATTATTGCTTGAAGCACAGATGTATACCTACTTGTAAAGCATGGCTGAGTGATTGTTTAGGGCGTCGTTACACCTTAAAAACATGTTGATTAAACATATGACTATAAGTCTTTTTAGGCTTCGATTTTCAATTAGATTCGATTTAAAAAGGTAAATACAGATTTTTCTTTACTATAAAAACAAGTAAAATTGAGTTCGGAAACACAAATCATATTCGAGTTTATTATTTTAGATCAACTGCGGAATATTATTTTCACTAATTTTAATTTTTTAGAAGTCTTCTTTCGTAATTGTAATTTCGCACTAAGCAAAAAAAAAAAGAATGCAAATTGGTTGAGAATTCGTTTTTAGAACTATCCAATATTTATAGAAAATTATCGTGAAAACACCACCACCTCAGTTGCCTACACTCTTCTAGTTATGTACAACTGCTAGTTATCTACAAAGCACCTATCAACTCACTATACAAGAAGTGAATATGTAAGTTTGATTGAATGACAGCACCTAATTTAACTAAATAATTTGCTCTATTTCTAAGTCATTTATTGAGTTCGACTCATAGAATGCATGTAAAATTTACATTCATATTTAAAGATTAAGTTTCTATGAAGTGAAAAAGGAACATCCAAAAATCGACTATGTTTATAAAGTGTAGTCAGCCTTATGTATGTGCTTCCGAGAACCTCGTGTGTGTGTTTCCAAGAATCTCATGTTGCGGCATCTTTGATCTAGCGCTCTCTCTGTCCCGCACTCAGCATGTAGTTCAGTCATTCTCCGCTCACTGTGTGTTTGTGTGAATACGCCAGTATTGCCAGAATGTAATTTTTGAACAGTTTTAGTTATTTTTGACCGTTACATGTTACTTCTATGTTTCACGATTCTAAATGGTACTTTTACTAACAAGTAAGAATTAACTACTAAAATTGAAAAAAAAAACAAGCTACACAATTTAAATAAAAACACTTTTACCAGATTAATTGCGCATTTAAATTTTTTTTCTTCAATATTTAATATTCATGTTTCGACTCCTTTACAGGAGCCGTGATTACAGGATGACTAAGGTAATGGTCGTCCTGCATGTGCTTCATAACTGATCAGTTTATACAAAAAAAAAATATTTGTTTTTCATTTTTTATTTTTCTTATTTTATCGATTACTATAAAACTAATGAGTTAACCACCAATTCCGCAATTGGGAGGCCCTTCTTAGAATAACTGGCGAAAGAAACTTGAACATGAGGGACCGAACTCCATCTTACTTATATCATTTACAAAAAGAGCTAACTATATCACTAGGTCTCGCAGTGTATGTCTTTGCAGATATTAATTTATAAATTGGCTCATTGTAAAATGCACTTGTAAATTTCGACGCGTCTACCAGCGTCACGGTAGCTCAGCGGTCGCCTGGATAGTGAGAGGTCGTGAGTTCGAAATCCACTTGAGGACTCGGCGATGTTGTTTTTATAGTCGTATTTTATTTCATAGAATTATGGCATTGTGAATGCTAATAAATAAATACAAGTCCAAGCTATGTACCATCCAGCACAGTGGTAGAATTTGGTTTTGTTTTGCATTCTCTTTACTACTCGTAAAATTTAGCGAGTTTTAAGTATTAGTTTTTTTTTTCTAAATAAGATGTTACATTTTTAAGACGTCTCATGTTAGTTTTGAGTATCGGCTACGGGCAACACTAGCGCACGCAGTGTGTAAATAATATAATATAATCATAATCATAACAAAGGTACCATAATGTTGTGTCTGTGAATGACTTAAAAATAGTTTGTTTATAGTATGTTTTTCATATCTTATTAAAAATAGTAGTTTGATATTATAAAACTTTGTAATTGTGTCAAATGAAAAAGGAATACTATCTCGATTTCTGCGTGTAGTGTATTTTGTGTACGGTATTAACAACCTAGATAGAAAATGCAAATTTTGTGATGTTTTGTGATAACTTGTTAAGACATACTTCCAACTTTAAGTATTTAAAATACTTACGGTATCTAATAACATCTGTAAAAAAGCAATGAACTTTTGAACGCCTGAAGGTAATAATTTATAATATCAGTAAGGCTTATTATTTTAGTAGGTACCTACGGTATCGGTTTTTGTGTACATAATACCATATTAACAAGCGGGAGCCGTCAGAGGTGATAGAAAGTTATATTACCATAAACTAAGTTCTTTGTGCTGTGATGTGATGTAAGTGTATCGGCTACCAAGACCTTACACCAAATTCACCGACCTCGTAAGTGTTTCCTATAGAGCATAATAAATTAGATATTTTTTTAATTTTCCACGCCATTGTCATTGAATGTAGTATTTAGAGTTGTGATGGTTTGTTTCTTTGCTTATGTAAGAGTTACGAAATATTATCCAAGAATCATTGAACTTGCCTACAATCGTACTATTAGGTACAGGTTTTACTACAGTATAGGCTTTACCAAATAGTTCGATCAGAGTATAGATAGTTATTAAATGAAGCAGCAATTCGGAAATTCTTAAGGTTGACGTTTTTTTAAGTGTTGTAATAAAAGGAGCGCGCGCTGCGATCGCCGCGCTGCGGTTCATTGTACCGCGCGGATCAGCTGTGCGCAATTATGCCTACTTTTAATTGAAGATAGTTTGGTTAATTTTATAGTTAATAGGTGAACTGAAAAAAACGATTAAGTATAGGAAATGACAGTGAAAGTCATAAAATGAAGTCATAGTTCGAAAAAAACGAAAAAAAGCTTTTATTTTTTTACAATATAAAATCCTAATTAAGCATATTCTTTACACTTGACCCAACCACTCCACGAAGTCCTGGCAGTTAATTTGATTCCATCTTATATAGAGTTTTGGCACTTTCGGAATCGAGTCGCTCGTGGCGATTACATGCGCGGCATCAACTCCGCGGATGTACTTGGCGCTAGCGCACGGGTTATCTTGATTTTAGTAGAATATTTCCTTAATTTTATAAAATTGACGATTTTAAGTGCCCGCAAGGGCCTATGAAATAAAGTAATTTTGATTTTGATTATATATATTATGTCATCTTGTTACGTTTATCTATACATATAAATAAAATTGGAGTGTCTGTTTGTAATATTGAAATAAACGTTTTTTACTACATGCATATGAATATATATACGGTACATACACCAAAATAACATTTTTTTACAAATTTTTGTCTGTTTGTTTGTTCCGGCTAATCTCTGAAATAGCTGAACCGATTTTGACGGGATTTTATAGACAGGTAGCTGATGTAGTAAGGAGTAACTTAGGCTACTTTTATTTTAGAAAAAGTCTTTTATTTTAGAAAAATAAAATTACCGTGCCACAGCAACGCGTGGCTGAGTCAGCTAGTTTATAATAAACAAGGACTATCGACCTGCATAGCTATTAATAAGTTAATGATGATATATTAAATTACTTACCCAAATAAAAAGAGGACCCAGAGACTATAAACAACATGAAACCAAATACACTCGCATGTAACCCCATTCTGCCAGAATGGTCAACACACAATTGATTGAAATAGGGAAATCCTGATACTATATAGAAACGCCCGAATATTAAGGAGCTTATACACTAAACTGGTCGGTATTTATGTGAACATATATTGAAATCCGAGTGAACAAAATATGATTCCGAAAATTTTTAAATGTCATTGTTAGTGACTAAATTGGGTATTTAAGAGCAATAATAATAATGTATCTTACATTCACACCAATTATTATTAGCCTAGCCATGATACAAGCCTTACAGTAAGCAATGTAAGGCATATTTCATGGATACTAAAGTAACGGAAGACATACATATATGATACATAGATATGTAATACCTCTGTAACACCTTAGATACCTCTCTAATGATACTCTTATTCATTACCCTGAAATCTGCCTCTTCCGGGACACGAATCTAGGATCGTCGGTGAGAAAGACACGCTACCGTTGCACCAAACGGTCGTCAGAATATTTTTTTTATTTGTAAAAATTACTACGAATTTTCTATCACTAATTCTGATATTATGCCCATTGTTCGTATACAATGTGTCCCGTCACCAGTGTCGGAGCCTTTAATGGTGTGAAATATGGCATTTTTTTATCGACCAATTGCCTCTCAAATGTGGTTTTTCTCAAAAAGCCAATAATTAAAAAATACATTAAAAAGAATCTATTTGTTTTTATTTAATTATTTTTTTCTATTTTTTATTCCATGACAATTGAAATATGATGGCTGTGTAACTGTTGTCTTCATGTTTAGCTATCAAATGACACCTTTTTAATGTTGATAGGACATTTACATGAGTAGTGGTGCTCGAATTAGTATGAGAGCCCCAGGTCTTGGTTACCAAGAAAACAAAATGACGGCCGTAAGAGAAAAACAAAATTGGAGGGGCAATTTGTCGATAAATAATGCCATAGTTCACACCATTAAAGGCTCCGACACTGGTGACGGGACACATTGTATATTATATTGTTAGTCGAAAATTCTATGTAAATTCGCCTTTAAAAGAACACAGTTTCAATTTTAATTTGATAAGAACATACGTTTTTATCACATTTAAATCATTTATATCATAGTTAACGAAGTGGGTTAGGTTTAATTTGGTGGAATACTGTAACTAGATTCATTATTTTTATCTTTGTCGACAAATTATATTTTATGTGTCACATATTATGTAATTGCAATTTTTTTCCTTTACGGTTTAATATTTTAATTCACAATAATTTCTACACAACTCATTAGCAAAAATCTCGAGGGTTTATATAGAAATGAGAGTTCACAATAAATAATATTATGGAAAAATAAAAAGAGACCACAAATAAAAACTTGCAACAACTTCAGCAAATTCACTTTATAAAGTTACTTAATATATCTATCCTACCCTAGTATCCACATAAGCACTGTAAGAGTGCTTACTTTGTTCAGGCTAATTGGTGGAAATGTAGGAAATATTTATTAATTTATTCCTATTTTAATCATTTCTTTAGGTCATTTAAAATATAAGCTTTTGTTAATTGTTTTCTTTGATGTTTGTTAAGAGGGTAAATTAAAAAAAATATATTATACTTTGTCCAATGTAGGATGATACTTTTGACAGTTGACACCAATATAGAGTGTATAAAGTTACTATTGCAATGTCAAGTCAAACATATGGAAACAAACGCAACCTTAGTACGTAGCAATAAGGAAGTGACACCTGTCAAAAGTATCATCCTACATTGGACAAAGTATAAGATATATCATATGTATAGTTTTGGTGACGTCATCCGTGGACGAGTGAGTCGCATAACCGTTTCCATGGTAACCTTTCGATGTCTCGGGTTCGATCTCCGACCGGGTCAATATAAAAAACGATATATTCTGTATTGATTCGTGTCTGGGTGTTAGGGTACTGTCGATGTTTCTGAATACCATAATACAACTGCTTTAGCTCCTTATTTGGGTTCAAAATGTATGTGTAGTCTTATATTATTATTGCTATATTGTGCCTGATTATCACTTTCGTTTTATACTAGAAAGGACCCTGGTTTATGTGAATATGAGAAATAATTTACGTAGAAATCTCTGTAGTGTATTAGGACAGTTCACAGGAAAGCCACCAACTTTAAATTTCTTTTTTGTTTATTTGCCTCACTAAACTGGGTACAATCCATTTATATTATACATATAAAAGCATAAAATTAACTTACTAGAATTTACCCTACTCGAAGTAAGCACACTTAGTTAAATATTGAAATTGACGACTACCTAATATGTAAATAATCTATTTTAAATCAAAAGAAAAAAAAGATATCCCAAAATGTGGAACAAATAATAATAACTAAATAACCATTATTAAACAATGCTTGGCCAAGGCAAGAGAACCATTAAAATTTCATATTGATGAGATAATTTCATAGGGAATACTGATGTTTAAAGTTATTATTCTATTATTGTAAGATACAATACAAAACACTTTATTGATTACAACACTTAAAATAGTATTCAAACTTATTATCGCTAAAACAAATCTCTTTTAGAAAATTTTTGAACGGATAGAACTTGAAGGAAACGTATGAGACGGCGGCGGAGACAGCGACGGAGAAATTAGAACGGTAAAATTAAGGAATTTAGTATAACATGCAACACAAAGACCTATTTATTACACATAAAATAATAATAATAATTTATTCACAACAACCCAGTGCTTACAATAGCGTATAATTAGGAGAATTATGTTAATCTAGGGTTAGTTTTAATTTTATAAAGTCACAAAAATTGACCCCTGACCCCGAAACTAGTAGAAACTGTATTATCGGGGTCAGTGATTCCTCAAACGGATTTAACAAAACCACGCGATAGTGTTAAACAACCAGGAAGTGGATAGTTGAGTTAGTTACATAAAATACTTAAGGTATAAAAAGAGAAAACTTATTTACTAAATATACACGAGAGGAGGATATGTTTGTTTTAGTGAATGTTTTGTGTTGTGTGTGATGTGTGAGTGTGAAATGTGTGAATGTGTGATGTGTGAGTGTGTGAGTGTGTGTAATGAATACCACTGTTCTATATTTACTTTAGAAGATTTTCGGTGTCTGCATAGGATAGGTTCTGGAGATATGTAGTGGTAGTCTTAACCACTTCAAACCTATTTAAATTATATATGGATGTGAATTTATGCAGTGTATTGTACAGTTTACAGGCAAGGGCATCTACTGGCGTTGTGCGAAAGTAGTTTTACAAATTTTAGGCTACATACTTTGACAGTAGAGCGTCGCTGTGAGAGAACATTTGCATCAAAGGGAAGAGCAGCGTGCTTTCACCGCACCGAAAAATATAATGTTGCCGTACAGACAGGATCTGGCACTCTGTATATAATTTATTAGTGGGGTATTGAATGTGCTTCTTAGTCATTATTTTTAAGATAGCCCTCTGCGCTCTTTCCAAGTTAAGCATAACAGTTCCACCCGCTCCGCCCCAAATTGGGATACAGTATGATAGAACCGACTGGCACAAAGCACGATACACCGTTTTGACGATTTCGTACTCAGCTGGGTGTCTTATTGTTTTAAATATGTAGGTTAGTTTTCGTACTCTTTTTTTAAGGGCTTCAATTTGCTGGTGCCTTCTTAGTTTGGAATCCTTAAGGATGACAAGGTATTTTACACTGGAGACAATACTAAGGCGGGGGCAGTCACAAGGTTGTTTGGGTGATGAGCAGGTATGTATTGCAAAGTTAGAAGCTTCCAGTGGTGCAGACGTAGCGAAGGTTATGGAAAAGGGGAGAACCTGTGTTTTCTAAACATTCAGCGTAAGTAAATTTTATGAAAGCCAATTAGACACAATTTGTAGGGCATTTTGAGCGGCCTGCCTGGCACTCTCCCAGTCATCACCATACACCACGAGTGCAGTGTCATTGGCATACACGTAGATTTCGCAGTTTGGAATATTTATTTTACACAATTCGTTGACGTAGATCTGAAACAAGGTAGGTCTTAGTATGCTACCCTGTGAGACGCCATAACCGATATTCTCTAGATCACTGACATAAGAATCGATTCTAACACACTGAGTTCGATCTAGAAATATAAATACAATGGTCTAGTTAGTAGGATACATCAACTTTACACAGTTCAACTAATATGACATAGTATTCCTTTAATTGATTCCTTAAAACACCGTTATAGCAACAAGACTTCCATTCATGGTACAAAGATGTTAGTGAACTCTATAAAGTTTGAAATTGGTGTACGGTAATGCAATAATTATCATTTAATGGTTAACAAATCTTGATTCATCGTAAGTTTTTATCTTTTTTATAATATGTATTTATCGTGCACTATCTATGCAAGATTTATAGAGACCAGGAGGGAAAGGCCAGCAGCCTAAAAAGTAAAGAAAGAATCATCGTTAAAATAGCGAGGGGTTAATCAGTATGTTGTAGAGTAAATATGTGAGTGTTCCGGCGAAGACGAATAGAAAGCCACTTGAGCTAGCAACGAAATTGAGATATGTGGTCATATTATAATAGTACGTCACATAATAGCAGATAAAATATAAGTATAGGATTATTTTAAAGGACCAGTCGACTCTGGCGCTACCTCTAGTACCCTTAAAGTCAGCTGTTGCCCATAGCCAGAGTTGTCACTTTTCATCCAGGTGGACCAAGTTGAATGCTCGTCATTGTACTACAAACGTGGACCCACTTGTAACCTTGTGTTACATGTGTGTCCAAGCAAGTGTCGAGCAAGCATTTCACACATCGTTAATATTCTTAATAAAAAACCCTGACATGTAATTTTGTATTTCATGGATCCATGAGACACATACAAACATTTCTTCCTTGAAATAAGGGAAATAGACTACTCAAAATATAATACCTTTTCTCTTGTTATAAAATAATAATATTAAATTATTACAAGACAAAATTTGCGAGTTTGGGCATGATGAGTAAATATTAACGTGCTACTATTATTATTTTTTGTTATTATAGGATTTCACTGGTAGATTTTTATAACTAAAGAAATTTTTATTAGAAAAAATCAACTTATTTCAGGAGTCAACGGCTCTTAAACCTATAACCTCTCGTTATAGGGGAGAGTGCTCAAAAAAATGTCCTGCCTATACACACTAAATTTTTCAAATCTTCAAAATAAATAAAACTATAAAATAAAAACTAAAACGATGCAGTCACTTAGCATAAAGCTTAATACAAACAATAATGTTCTGTAAATTTTAAAATTTCATAAGAATGAAAATTTTCAAAATACCAATGTTTTTGGTCATCATTTTTTTATTGTTGCGAATTTCAAAATTATTCAAAATCTCGATCGAATCCTAAACCTGTTGGTTCTATTTATTACAAAAAATACGAAAATCGGGACAAACCTCATAGAGTTGTAGCGTCACATAAATTTCGTCATTGAAGCTGATCCATGGGACCTTCGCTCCAATAAATAGGGGTAACTTTATTTGTAATCTATTAACAAGGGGTTAAAAATAACGTGTTATCGATGGCATAGACATTAATATTTTTTTACAGTTGTGTTATAAAATTAGCAACAGCTATATGGCCCTTTGACGACATCAGTAGTACAGTTTGCAAAATATACTAGTACTATATAAGATATAAAATACGTGTGTAAAAAACAACCACGCCTCCGAGCCCTCAGATGGGATTCGAACCCACGACCTTTCGCAATCCGGGCGACTGCTCTGACCGCTGAGCTACCGAGACGCTGGCAAACGTGTCGAATTTTACAAACGTATTCCAACTTCTACTATGAGCTAGTATCGTTCCACCAATGTTGAACGCTAACTACCTTCAACATTGAAAGTAATATTTTTACAAATATTAAACAATCAATTAAGATGGAACCAGCTATAATTATGTTTTTATTTAATTTTTTGCATTCACAATGCAATATTTCTATAAGATATAAAATACGTGTGTAAAAAACAACCACGCCTCCGAGCCCTCAGATGGGATTCGAACCCACGACCTTTCGCAATCCGGGCGACTGCTCTGACCGCTGAGCTACCGAGACGCTGGCAAACGTGTCGAATTTTACAAACGTATTCCAACTTCTACTATGAGCTAGTATCGTTCCACCAATGTTGAACGCTAACTACCTTCAACATTGAAAGTAATATTTTTACAAATATTAAACAATCAATTAAGATGGAACCAGCTATAATTATGTTTTTATTTAATTTTTTGCATTCACAATGCAATATTTCTATAAGATATAAAATACGTGTGTAAAAAACAACCACGCCTCCGAGCCCTCAGATGGGATTCGAACCCACGACCTTTCGCAATCCGGGCGACTGCTCTGACCGCTGAGCTACCGAGACGCTGGCAAACGTGTCGAATTTTACAAACGTATTCCAACTTCTACTATGAGCTAGTATCGTTCCACCAATGTTGAACGCTAACTACCTTCAACATTGAAAGTAATATTTTTACAAATATTAAACAATCAATTAAGATGGAACCAGCTATAATTATGTTTTTATTTAATTTTTTGCATTCACAATGCAATATTTCTATAAGATATAAAATACGTGTGTAAAAAACAACCACGCCTCCGAGCCCTCAGATGGGATTCGAACCCACGACCTTTCGCAATCCGGGCGACTGCTCTGACCGCTGAGCTACCGAGACGCTGGCAAACGTGTCGAATTTTACAAACGTATTCCAACTTCTACTATGAGCTAGTATCGTTTCACCAATGTTGAACGCTAACTACCTTCAACATTGAAAGTAATATTTTTACAAATATTAAACAATCAATTAAGATGGAACCAGCTATAATTATGTTTTTATTTAATTTTTTGCATTCACAATGCAATATTTCTATAAGATATAAAATACGTGTGTAAAAAACAACCACGCCTCCGAGCCCTCAGATGGGATTCGAACCCACGACCTTTCGCAATCCGGGCGACTGCTCTGACCGCTGAGCTACCGAGACGCTGGCAAACGTGTCGAATTTTACAAACGTATTCCAACTTCTACTATGAGCTAGTATCGTTCCACCAATGTTGAACGCTAACTCCCTTCAACATTGAAAGTAATATTTTTACAAATATTAAACAATCAATTAAGATGGAACCAGCTATAATTATGTTTTTATTTAATTTTTTGCATTCACAATGCAATATTTCTATAAGATATAAAATACGTGTGTAAAAAAACAACCACGCCTCCGAGCCCTCAGATGGGATTCGAACCCACGACCTTTCGCAATCCGGGCGACTGCTCTGACCGCTGAGCTACCGAGACGCTGGCAAACGTGTCGAATTTTACAAACGTATTCCAACTTCTACTATGAGCTAGTATCGTTCCACCAATGTTGAACGCTAACTACCTTCAACATTGAAAGTAATATTTTTACAAATATTAAACAATCAATTAAGATGGAACCAGCTATAATTATGTTTTTATTTAATTTTTTGCATTCACAATGCAATATTTCTATAAGATATAAAATACGTGTGTAAAAAACAACCACGCCTCCGAGCCCTCAGATGGGATTCGAACCCACGACCTTTCGCAATCCGGGCGACTGCTCTGACCGCTGAGCTACCGAGACGCTGGCAAACGTGTCGAATTTTACAAACGTATTCCAACTTCTACTATGAGCTAGTATCGTTCCACCAATGTTGAACGCTAACTACCTTCAACATTGAAAGTAGCTCAGCGGTCAGAGCAGTCGCCCGGATTGCGAAAGGTCGTGGGTTCGAATCCCATCTGAGGGCTCGGAGGCGTGGTTGTTTTTTACACACGTATTTTATATCTTATAGAAATATTGCATTGTGAATGCAAAAAATTAAATAAAAACATAGTACTATATAGTTTTATACAAGTGTTATCTTTACATTGCGATATAAAATAAACCTTAATGCTATTAGAAATAGACTGCAATTAGCACGCTGATAACCGTCCGAGCATTGCATTAAGGTTCAAAGTACAGATAGCACGTAAAGCTATACGCTTTGGTGTTTGAATCTACCTTATGCCATTATAATAAACACAACTTTATTTTCAATTTGTTGTCGACCGTACGATATGTTTGCCTCGTCTCTTTTACATCGCTCAAATGCTTAGATAGAAAAAGATAGCGAATATCAATGGACATTTACACTGAGACACACTGTGTTCTCGTTTTCTCTAAGTAACGACTCTATAAGACATAACAAATAGATAATCTTAACTGCTCATCGCACATACAAGTTGTTTTGTTATATCGAACTTATGATAATATTGTGGAATTTGTCTGGAATTATAAGATGATTTATAATGCAATTTGTACCTACTGTTGGTACAATATCTTTGTTGATTAGAACTATAACTCGCGATGAAATTGCTAGATTCATCAAGACTCCCTCACATCGGCTGTTTAATTGTATAATAAATGAATCATTCAATTGTACCATCCCGATCGCTTATCGCGTCCATTTGCCTCATTACCTATAATGCGTTACGTTCCTTTTCGCGTAAACAAAATAATATAATCGTATTAGAGGATATTCTGCGTTTATTTACAGAATGCGGTATTCGAGTGTTTTTATTTTGTTTCATTTGGCATTTGTGGTATTTACTGCTCCGAATAATCGTCGCAAATTGCCCGAACCAGTATATAAAGCCACAACTGAAAAGTGGTTCGAGGTGAGCAGTGAAAAATGTGATTTAGAGAAAAACAGATTCTGCGGAACAGTTTCCAGACCCGTTACGGGTTCACCGGATAGTGAAGTACCGTACTACAATGGTTCTGGTTAAATGGGAATATGTATTTTTTATTAAATAAACTTATGGTTTAAAGGTATTTTTTATTTAAATCCTTAAATAAGTAGTAATAAAGGAAAGGTCTGGTAGATGATAGTTTGAATAAATGAATGAGCGTGGGGTGAAGAATCACTTATAAGGAAATAGATACGTTGATCCGGTTCTACACTGATTTACTACGTAAAACTTGTAGTAGTTCGTTCAGGTAGGTCGTTTCATACATAAGACTAAGTAGTATATAATGTAATCGTAGTAAGAATTTAATAACTAAATGAAATTTAAATTTAAAACAATTAGTTATATCTAAAAAGATAAACAATTAGGAACACGATTAAAATATTGTGAAGGCAATAGAAAATATATGACAACCATTACCTTAGTCATCTTGTGATCACGTCATGTCAGGATTAAATATAAAAAAAAAATCTCTGCCATGTGTCCAATACGAAAAACGGGGGGCGCATAAATACTATAACTACCAAATGTAATATTTTATGCACTCCCCGTTTTTCGTATTGAACACATGGCAGAGAATTATTTTTTCCTTTTTAGTTGGCCTGAAAAACGAGGGTTTTTTTTTTTTAAATGTAAATTATTTTCTTCTTTTTAGTTTTGTGTGTATAATTTCCAATTGCTCGATTCAAAAATGTCAATTAGCAGTTAGTATATCATTATGCAACATTTGATGCCTCGATTTTAGTGCCATCTGTGGATTTTTACGGATCTAAAGTTTTTCCAATTGAAATTAAATTTTGTAAATATTCTCTGAAATTGTGATATAATCATGTCGGAAAGTTTATAATCATATATTGTCATCGAGTTCTGAGCTATGTTTAAAGTTTCAGAACTCTAGCTAGTCGGGAAATGGGTGAAAATTGAATTTCAAGATTTGTACGTTACAGACAGACAAACAGACACCAAGAGAAGTAGAGAAAACGAGGAAAAAAAATATGCGCAAAATCCGTAATAACAAGGTGTTCAGTTAACAAATTATCAATATCCCCAAAAATGAAAATTTTCTTCAATTAATTTTCAACCTTAAGTCTATCATTAGAATATAATTGTCAGTTTGTGACTGTTAGGCGATTTTCAAAGCTTGTAGAAAAATAATTGTTCCAGTACTACACAACTCAGTGACTTATTCCCTTTTCACATCACATTACTGTTATATACAGTCAACGGCACATCTATCTAAAACATGGAGTTTAATATCATTTGGAAAAAAATACAATACGTACATACATGTTTAGACGAGTAGCGCGGAATTAACGCTTAGCTACAATTCTTTTGTGTCATTTATTTCTTATTTACGGAGTGTGTTTGTTATTGCCTGTTACTTTATGGTAGTACAGTAGTACTGTACGGAAACTATTTATTTTCTTAAAAAACCTAGAAACCTTTTCAATGCGGGAGTTACACTCTAGTGTGAGTAATTATATTATTGTAAAGTCTGAGTTGTGTAACACATATTTAGTATCAGTGTATCTTAATAAACTAAACCGTAAGAACTGATTATTATAGGATCATTACTTTAACCGAAAAACTTCCCCCAAAAATAAAGAGGGGTTGCCATGATCTTTTTACTTTTCCCGGATTGATCTCCAACCCGCAAAAAAGATAGCAAGAAAAGGTCATAATACGGTTTTAGGGAAGTGAGGTGTATGATGATAAGTTGCTTTTTACGACACCATTACGACATGGTGTAATTTTTACATACAGCAATTATAGTTCTTTAAAAGTAATTCAGTTCAATGAACTATAATTTTCGAGTGCCTGAGGTCGTACCATGATCTATCGTGATGGAATTCTATTGTCAAAGTAAGACACTGCTATACGTGGTCTATATTGCCGTCTCTCTTCAACAATCCAACGTTTTTCGTAATAAGAGGTCATGGTAGATCCTCTGATGTGTAAAATATGTAAAAAAATGTAGTTTCTCTGCTTTATTAAAAACAAACCAAACAGGATTGATAAAAAAACACAATTTTGTAATTTACAATTCTCTTATTAGTTGTATATTGTATAAAGTTACATAAGATAAAAGTTAACTGGGCAGTAGAATTAGAAATGGTACCTAATTAAGTAGTTGAACTGAATAGCGTGACATTTCCGTTATACCAATAAATCAAATAAAAGCAGATCTAACAATAGGACAAAACTAAAGCATACGATATTACACAGCAAGTAAGTACATACATAAGTCTTTTTTAAATAACAACACTGCTAATTGTTGTAATTAATAATATTTTTTTTATTTAAAAACAGTTAACACAGTTACAGACACAGTTACAGAATTTCTCGATTCAAAAGTAATCTTAAATCAAGAAATTCTGTAACACCTACTTAAAGGGAGAAAAAACAGCCTTTTCTGAGTTTCTTGCTGGCTCAAAGAAAAAGACATAAATGGGTTATTGCTGTTGTTGACTTTTATTAATTTTTAAATTAACGTCTTGTAAATGCTCATATTGAATATGAAGATTTTATCTTTATCGACTCTTTATATGAATTAATTGGAGCGGAGCGAAGCGAAGCTCCCATGGATCAGCTTCAATGGCGCAATGTCTGTTACGCCATAACTTCCAGAGTTCTTAACCGATTTTAATATTTTTTGTGTGGAATCGAATTAACAAGTTTAGGACCAGATGGATTTTTTTTGAAATTAGCAAAAATTCCTATCGAAAGAAAAAAAAAATTTTAGGTATTACGCTCCGCTCCAATATATGGTGCTAGCGTAGCTTTATGCTTAGCGACAGCATCGCCTAGTATAATGAAAGGAAATAGGTATAATGTCAGAATAACGTCGTTTTATGTCGGTGTAATATCGGTTTAATTCCGTCCGATCGATAGGCCGAAAATATGCCTATAAAACAACCATATTTCCGAGCCTACAGGTAGGAATTCCTTCCTAAGGGTTCGGAGATGTGGTCTAATTGTTTAGCAATTGTTTAGAGTCGATATCAATTTTTGAAGATTTGTACCACAACAAAATATTATTTCTTAGATTTTGTAAGGGTTCGCTCTTGATCACAATTAAGCCCGGGGACGAAGACAGGATCCACGATAGTGAGAGCCAACCCATAAGGCGTCTATTAATACAGGCGGGTTATAAGTTTTCCTTACAATCACTCACTGTTTAGAAAAGAACTAAGAAATAGAATTATTGGCGAATGTTTGTTACATGTAACAAACATTAGCGGGCATGCCGACTTTGTTAACTGACTTGACGTCAGTGGTTAGGTTACGTTCGCGGTCCTGGGGTCTGAGGTTTTTAAAACCCTCCGACCGGGTTTGCTTACGTTGTCTTATCTTCGTTAAACGAATAATTAAAAAGATGGACGCAACTTTCAGAAATAGACCCCCAGCCCTACCTAATTTAGTAGTATTTTCAATAAAGATTTAATTTTTCAGAATGTATTTTTTGAAAATGTTTCTTCTCCTCTCCGTGATATCTCTTGCGTGGTCTGCCCCTGATTTCCGCCGCAATATCAAGCAAATAAACACCACCGAAATTTTACCGGATGTGCCCTTAATAAAGCATTAGCGCGGCCCCTTGGATTATATCGACTTTTACGGTTAAAATTAAATAATAAAAGTTGAAAAGAGTATTATTTCTTATATAATTGGTAAGTTGTACTCCAATATCTATATTGTTTAACAAATTTGTGGCTAACGGAAAATTCCTTGACACCTGGAAAAAGGCCCTAATAGTTCCTGTAGATAAAAAGGGAACGAAGATTGAAAACTACAGAGATATCTCAATTCAGAATACGATCGGGAAAGTCTTTGAGAAATTAGTCTTCGACGAAATGTATTGTGCATTACGTACATAACTACCAGCAACGCAACGTGGGTTTATTCGAAATAGATCAACGAATACGAACTTGGCATTTTTCATCAATTACGTTTCATTCAACATGGGGGGGGGGGGGGGGGGTGGACAGGTTGACGTGTTGTACAATGACTTGGAAAAGGCGTTCGACAATGGATTACGCGATCCCCATCATATCTGGGTTAGGCACAGGCTTATATTAGTAATCATTGACAAGCGGTTGTGGTGGGAGGAAATAGATGCGACTTTGTACGTATTCCTACAGGTTTACCACAAGGAACCCATTTAGCAACTTTATTTTTCTTTTCTTTTAAGTATTCCTGACACTCGACGTACGCTGATAACAAAAAATATTCTTAAAAATTGACACATTACAAGATTGTAGGTATGAAAGTGCAGACAGACCTAAATGACTTAAAAACTTATCATAAAATTAAAAACATTACTGTCAACGTCAATAAAAGCGAGTTTATTGGTTTTACGCGTAGGGCAAGCCCTGTTAATTATGCTTTTAATTTTAATGGTGCGCCAATTCGTAGGACGTCTGTGGTTAAATGTCCCGGGACATTTAACCACAGACTGTTCATTTCGACAGTTAAATGTTCATTTCGACAGTTAAATGATACTAAGAGAGCACATTGAAAAAGTAGTAGATAAAGGGTTTAAAACCTTGGTTTCGTGATTCGCAACTACCAATCATTCAAATGCAAATGCACTAACTAGTGTAGGTGTGTTTTTATTTCTGGTTAAATTTTAAATATTAGTTGACTTTTTTATTCTTACTTTGTACACGAAACTTTGCCAAATCCTCGGTATCACTACTATCACTTAAAATTGTTCTTAATAACTGTCTCCAAAAGGCGTGTCTCATCGCTGCGAAGAAGCGCTAGAATCCGAGTAATTGCGAAAAAGGGAACTGCACTATGCAATGATTGAATTAGGATTTGCATTTAGCACAGAAGAACTATCAGTGATGGCTTTAATAAGCAACGAACTGCTCGATAGGCAATTAATAAAATTTAGATTAGTCACTTGACATTGTTGTTATTTTTTTATTTCATATTGATAAAATTACATACAAAAAGAGCATCAATACACATGCGCATAAAGCCGAAAGTAAACGTCGAAAATTAAACCTCAAAAGCGTAAAACTAACCAATTGAGATTTTAAATAAAATAATTATGAAAAGGCTGTAGAGACTATTCGACATCAAGCTTTATGAACATAATATTAGGATAGAACTATTTTTATAAGATTGATTTCTGGCGCTCATGTATGAAGTGTCAATTATTATAATGCGCACAGCAAAGGAGTGGAACTCCCTCCCGTCCGTTTTCAAGGCCAGGGTGAATAGGCACTTTCTGGGTTCACTTGTTCCATCGCAGATTCTGTCTGGGCCGCTGGGACTTGATTGGGATCAAGAGAAAACCCATTCTTAATAAAAAAAAGTTGATCGAATAGTCACTCTGTACTGAGTTATTCGTCGTTTTCATGTTTTGAATTGAACCAGTCATTCTAAAACTAATCTAATTTTTTTTTCTTATTTTTGTAATAGGTTCGACCAAACCTTTAAGTTTTTATTTAAAACGGAAAACAACCGGACTAAGATACAGGTTTGCAATTCTTCCTATAAGGAAAAAAATATTTATATAAATTGTTTAATTTCAACCTAAAATATAGCAGACTATATTATGTAGAATTAGTGGGTTTTCGTGTTTCCTACACTAGAAACTAAGACATGCTTGTGAGACTGAATTCTGCAGAAAAAATAGGTTATTTTGGCGATAATTACTAATTACTATTCGGTCTACGGTAAAGAAGAAACGTCTATGCAACTTATTATTTTTGTTTTAACTACTATTCAACTACTAGATTTACCCATCCAAAGAAGTTATTACTCGAAAAATTCAACTTGTCTCAGGTGCCAGTCGGAACTCGATTCCCTTGTTATTCAGGCGAGTACCTTTATAATTGAGCTACCGAGACCTTGACAGACCCGTCGTATTTTTCAAGTATTTCAAGTTTCAATTACAAGTATCCATAAATTTATTCTTTAGCGATTCTTCGATACTGTAAGGCTGTGTCCTCATTAGGCGAACTATATGTTTTAGTGTCCGTACAGCGCGTACTGTACGCAGATTGCGGCGTTTTTCTGGACGACTCATTCTGTGAGTGGCTGAGTCTCAGCGAACGATGATCACTTGGCTGGCTTTGTTAATCCACAACGCCTGCGCAGCGCTATGCGATAAGTTGGAGTTGGACTAAAGCGTGTAGTTAAGTTTTGCCTTTATACCCGCCAATAGATTTTACTCAATTTCTTTTTATTCAAAGGATGGACGCAGTGTGTTTTTTTATTATTTATATTAATTTAATGCCACCAAAATTGCTATCACTTCATTTATATCCATGGCGTCACACTAACTACCGTACCTTTCATCTAGGGCATCGGAATCGGTTTTTCCCGGTTCCAAAAGAACCGGGAATTCCCGGTTCTGAGGGTCACAAAAAGAACCGATTCTAAAATATCAAAACCCGGTTCTTTCGGTTTTAAAAAAATATATTAGGAAGGTAAAACATTATATTGCTAGCCCACAAAGATACGTTGTATCTGTAGATTGTAGGCAGTAAATAACGCAGGACGTGAGTTGTACTATGTAGTCTGGAATGGGAAGAAAAAACAAGAGAAGAAACATCGTTTATTGGTGACTGGTGGTGTGTGTTCAGTAAAAGATAAAAACATTTGCGGTTTGGTCTGGTAAGTTAATTCTCAAAAGGAAGCTTGAACTGAGTGATGAAATTAAAGCGATTCTTTTTGACGGAAAAATGTCTTCTATGTCATTCGATAAATGGACATCTTATCACAACAGAAGATACATAGGTCTGACTTTGCATTCACCAAATTTCGCAAGAGAATGCCCGTTTCGAAATCTCGGTCTTATAAGAATTCATGGATCTATGAATGCTGCAAAATGGGCACAATTAATTGAGGCCAAGTTAAATGATTATGATGTATCTTTAGCTCAAGATATAATAGCTCAAACCACAGATGGCTGCAGCCTTATGGTTGCGTTTGGAAGGTCCCTACAGTCATACCATCAATTATGTATTGCTCACGTTATTCAATTAGCAATTATGGACGTGGTGTAAAAACGCAACGAAGACTCCGAGGAAGAAGATTCAGAAATACCGCAGTTATAGTGATAGCGATGATGTTATGGAAGAAAATGATATAGATAGTGCCGAGTTCAATTATGAATCGCTTTAAGGTTCCGTCCCACAACAACCGTTAAGATATCACGACCTCCTATCTAAGGTACGAAAAGTGGTCAACATTTTCAGAAAATCGCCAACTAAAAACGACGAAGTTTTACAAAAAGATGTTAAAGCTGATTTTGGCCAAGAATACTCTCTGCTTTTAGACGGAGAGACTCCCTGGAGCAGCATCGCTGCCATGTTAAATCGTTTCCTACAATTAAAAACGTCAATCACCAAAGCATTGATTGATCTCAATATCGACGTGCCTTTACTGATGATGACTGGAAGACCATGGAAGAGATTCATAAAATATTAGACATTATCAAAACTTGTGTTGAGGCCTTATGTCGACGCGAAACTACGTTGCTTACAGCTGATGTTTGCATAAAATTTGCAATAAAGAAATTACTTGAAATGAATACTCGACTCAGTAAAATGGTTGCTGCATTACGAAATCGATATCAAAAGAGACTCCTTACCCAAGCAGCAACTCTTCAATACTTGACAAACCCAGTTAAGTATTTTGAAAACATTGAAAGTGAAGACTCAACTTTGTTTGTCCGACCTACTAGTGATGAAATGCTTCACGAAATTGTAAATCTCATTCAACGCACAAACAAATTATTCCCAATGAGGTTATGCTAGGAACGCAGAATCCGCAGGAAGATGACTAAATAAATAAAAAATAACAATTTACTTAGTAATACATAACATTTTATAAAACTGATTGTTGCCAAAAAGATCTGATTATTTTTTAAGTAAAACAATTATAAGTGCTTGTTGTTTGCAACTAAATGTTTAATTTTATGATCTTTTTAGATTCTTCCTACGAGTTTTACTACATTTATTCATAAACATTCATTCACTCATAAAAATAACGGAAAGAACCGAAAGAACCGGGTATCCGGTTCTTAATAGCGTTTGGAACCGAAAACCCGGTTCTTGAAAATAATGGTCGGTTCTCGATGCCCTACTTTCATCCCAACAGATCGCAAGCCATTAAAAATACCAGGAATAATTTACTTTGCTAAGGCTTCGGTATCTCACTTAGTCGAGTACTCGCCCGATTAGAGAGGAAATGTGAGTTGGACTCATGCTTGATACCTGAGATAAGTAAAGTAATCTTAATATTAAATTTACCTGGTTTAATAACTGGTAAGTCAAAAAGCATGTCTCCCAGAAACTCCTTAAATTTCTGTAACTTTAAGTTTGATAAGAATATATTTACGTAGAAGGTTAATTAATTCATAAAGGTGTCACAGTACAAAGTTTGTGTTCATTTTCGTGTATGTTGCCACAGCTTGTCTTCCATTAAGCTAGTATATCTATTTATGTCTTCGAAATTGTGCTAATTGTACTAAATATATTTATAAAGTATTAATCACAGATTATAATAAATAATTTTCTGGTTATCAGATTTGAGCATGAACCATATCAAGAAGTACAAACCTCAGTCTATATTTGAATATATAATAATAAATCAAATCAAAGCTGGTGTAACAATTAGGACTCAATTAAAGCATCCCCCCATTTTACACCAAGTAAGTACATACTTTGACCTTATTTTAAAATAACAACACTGCTAAATAAAATTTTGTGAATTATATTTTTCCTGCTGCCTCTAAACCAAATCTTAAATGAATAAATTCTGTAACATATATTAAAAGGAAGTAAAAACAGCCCCAAAAGTTTCTTGCTGGCTCGGTACAACGTCTTAACGTAGAACACGCAGGGTCCTAAGTATCATTCATCTCTTTCCCAGGTGGCACGTGGAGTCCCGCAGGGCTCCATTTTCGCTCCTATCCTATACATATTATAAAGCGCTGCTCTCATTCATAAAGCGTTGCGAATACCGTCTCTACGTTGATGACCTGTAGCTACTTATATCTCTCAATTAATCCAGGCGATGAGAATGATGTTATTATGATAAATAGAGATTTATCAAAGATAGCGGATTGATGCAAGTCCAACTGTTTGGTCCAAAACCCGAAAAATCTAAGGCTAAAGGCTCCAAATTCAATGTCCAGATTCGTCATTTCTTTGACATAAAGACAGAAAAAGTTACACTAAATAAAACATATAACTGAAAAACGAATGTAAAAGTTGTGTCTACATCTCGACACATTTCAACATAAGCTCAAACATTTCATTAAATTGAAATTATTTATCTTAAATGCGTTCGAATAGTGTGTGTATAGTGTTTGTACTTTTTCTTAATTTAAATTCTGTTTCTTATTGTTTGTTGTTTTTGTTTATGTAAACTTTTTGTTTTGATATTTTTGCGTTGACAAGTTGATTTAAGTTGACTATACCTCCTGCAGGCCTTGCCAGAATACCAGCGCCGTTGCAGTGTTTTGTATTTTATTTTTTTCCTTCTCTTTTGTGTATTATAATTATTTGGTTTGTAGCTCAATAAAAATCTTTCTTTATTTTTTTATATACATGGATTGTTGTTTTAGTTAACTCTAAATGATTTTATCTTTATCGGCTCTTTCTAATTTTATTAAACGTAGGAATGATGTTGGCATAGTGTCAGTGGTCGGTTGGTATATGATGGTATATTTTTTTCTTTTTATAAAGGAACAAACAGGTAAGAAGTGTCATGCTTAATATCTTGAAGCCTTACCTCTTCACCCAAAGTCTGGAAGACATTGCCAGACCAATGAGGCCGCCTTTTGTACGCGTTTTTCTGTGTATTGCTTTATGCGTAATTGATAAATGAAATTTTTGCAAATTTTGTTACATGCCGACTTTTTTGACAGTCTTGTGGTCCTGGGGTCCAAAAATCCACCAACCGGGTTTGCTTACGTTGTCTCTTTCTTTCTGTACAGAGAATATAGTATTGCTTTCAATGAAGACTTCATTTTTCAGAATGTATTTCTTGAAAATGTTTCTAATCCTCTGCGTCCTGTTTTTGTGTTGTTTGTGATCTTGTTTCTAATCCTCTCTTGCGCGGTCTTCCCCTGACTTTCGTCGCCAAAAACAAAAACAACCACTGAAAAATTCGAGGAAGTGTCCATTGTGCAGTGCGACGAAAATCTCAACAACTTTTGTGGGTCAATAGAAAAGCCTGTGCGCGGCCCCTTGAATGATATTGACTTTAACGGTTAAAATTAAAATTACCTGGTCCATGGAAAGAGTTATATTTCTTATATAATTTATCCGTCGGTAAGAGGAAGTTTGGATGGTGCCTGAGTACGATAATATTACGCTTAGTTTGCTAGGTGCTTTACTATACTTCACATCACAATCGACATCAGCATTAAGGGTGTGGCGCAGACCTACCCTATGGATAGCACCCTAACTGCTCAAAATGTAACTGAGTCCACCGTACTGTCTTGATGTGTTTTCTAAGCGCGGAGGAGCTGGAGATAATACATTTTTCGGCAACCCTTACTATAGTATCGGCTGTAAAACGTACTAAACGGAAGCCTCCCCTGAAAAAGGAGAGTTTTGCCATAATCTTCACGCTCGACAGGTGGGGTAGATCGCAGCAAAAGACCACAATTTAGAAAACACTGCTTCTCTCAGCAGTAGGCAACTGCAAATACAAACGGTAGTATGCAATATCAAATGACACTAAAATACTAAATTTATTCAATATAATAAGTGGCTAGTAAAAATGTATGTGTCCCAAAAAGTCCTTTAATTTCTATAACTTACAGGTTAATAAGAATATCTTTGCGTAGTTTAATTGGTTACATATAACAAAGTTAACAAATGTAATTTCATTAGAGATGGTAATTATAAACATCAACTAAGTAGCGTAGTATTTCCTTAATTCCAAATAAGGTGGTGTAGCTAAAAGAACTAAACCATCGGAAATTATACACAATGTAAGTATATTGGATGTTTATAATTTTATCTCAGTGGTCATCTATCTTAAACCTCGCTTGATACCAGTAGATGACGAAGAACAATGCCATGTATCGAATGTTGACGTAAAATAATAACAAACTGTCACTTATACGATTGCTTAGACCAATTTCCAAGTATAGGAACTCGGATAGACTTGATGTTTGTACTGACAAATTGCAATCCTGCAATATTTAATAGCAGTTCCAGAGATTCACACGTTCATACAAAAGAAATCTATGTACACAACTTAGAAATTATCTTATATCGATGTACGCGAGTCAGAAAGTGTAGTATGATGAATTACTCAATATTGAATGTTTACCATGGACATGTAATTCAAAAAACACTCAAATCTTCAGTCTTTGTATTAAGTATAGCTTATATTTCAAGTTATTATAAAAATAAGAATTTATGACAAATAATAGTAGTTTATCTACTCTGATACTATAATACAAAGATTCTAAAACTGAAAACAAAATGCTTATGACAAACATTACGTACAGGCCAAAAATAATAATAAAAAAAGTTTAATTACGATACAGGTCTTGTATGGACACCTGTATCATAATATAACTTTTTAATCATAACGATACACCTATACAACCTCCAGCTGGACCAAGGAGGTTGAACCTCTACTTTAAAAAGGTTTCAATGAACGAGTCCGCGACGACGCAACACCTCAGAGTAAACAGTTACTCTGAGCGCAACACGCATTCACAATCGATGTTTGCACCTTGGCGCCAACATTTGACATTTAAAAAATCTTTTCAATATTTAAACAAAGTTTGGTTTTGTTTGCAACATTGTTTTACGTAATATAGTATGAGAGTAGATAAAGTAGTGTATGACACTGTACATAACTTGGTCTTATAACACTCGTGTGATACTATAAAAAAACTCGCCTACGGCTCGTTTTTTTAAAACACACTCATGTTATAAGAACCCTTATTATGCAACAGTATCATAAACTACTATTATGATACTGTTGCATAATAAGGGTTCTTATAACATGAGTGTGTTTTAAAAAAACGAGCCGTAGGCGAGTTTTTTTATAGTATCACACGAGTGTTATAAGACCAAGTTATGAACAGTATCATACACTACTTTATCTACTCTCATACTTTAATACGTAAAAAAATATTGCAAATAAAACGCTGAATATTACAACAAATTTTAAATGTCAAATTTTGGCGCCAAGGTGCAAACATCGATTGCGCATGCGTGTTGCGTCGTCGCGGACTCGTTCATTGAAACCTTTTTAAAGTAGAGGTTCAACCTCGTTGGTCCAGCTGGAGGTTGTGTAGGTGTATCGTTATGATTAAAAAGTTATATTATGTTACAGGTGTCCACACAAGACCTGTATCGTAATTAAACTTTTTTTTTATTATTTTGGGCCTGTACGTAATGTTTGTCATAAGCATTTTGTTTTCAGTTTTAGAATCTTTGTATTATAGTATCAGAGTAGATAAAATCTTTTTTTATTAGTTCTTAATGAAAAGACAACTAAAAAGTCCAATTCCTAGATATTATCTTGCATCGTTGATGTTCAAGACGAATTACACAAGCCCAAACTCAATGTGATTACGTCGCTTTGTAACATAATCATCATGATATCATAATTTAAACTCAGGGGTCGATTATACTGACACTGGTAAAACTAAATTTGTATAACCTTGTAAATAAAAGACATGTTTTAAATAATCCTTTTTTCAATTATTTTTGTTTACAAAACGACTGCTTGAGAGATGCGGGATTTGAATACCGAAAGGTGTGGGCATTCAAATCACGTTTTTCTAGTGTAATATTTATTTCAAAGAGATATTTTTTACTAAATCTAATTGTGTTTTCAGAATGTATTTCTAGAAAATGTATTTACTTCTCCGTGACCAGCCTTGCGTGTTCAACTGACTTTTGCCGGAAAATAAAGGACCAAGCGACCACCGATAGCTCTCAGGAAGTTAAAAGGAGAAATGGGATGTACAAACCAACAACTTCTGTGGATTTATAGTACCAGATTTGAAATGTCTTTTAGATTCAGACATCGGACGCTAAATTGCAGTGAAATTAATATAGGGAGTAATTTATTTCACTGTAATTATACAACACCATAATATGATGGGTACATTCAACTAATTGTAAATAATTTTAAGGTTTTTACCAAAACAAAAAAGTCGAATGGCGATTTTTAAGGGTGAAATATCGATTCACTGGATCGATTCAAAACTGAATTTTTCGACCTGAAAAATCGATTCTTCGATTTATCGATCTCAGATCGTCATCCCTACTTGTGGCTTCACTATTTTCCTGACATCGAGCGAGTCCGGACGAGTCCGAAATATACCAAGCTGCGAAGAGTTGTTTCGAGAAAAGGAAGAATAGTGTTGTACTCTTCTGCAATATTGTATTATTTCAATACAGATAATCTAAACTCGCAAGTTGACTAGTCGCGTCGTTTTTTTTTGAAGAGTAAGAGTGGAGAGTTGATTATGCTTATAATGGCGGAGGTGAAGTGACTTACAAAGGGTCGGTCATGGGATAGACTTTAAGCAGTTTAGTCTCTACAACATTTGAAGTTGTTAGCGCTTAATGAATTCCACTGGACCTGGACTAGTTATAATCCATTTTCCCTACAGAGATTTACCCGAAAAGATCTGTTTAAGGGATGTTAATAAGCTGATGAGGATGATAAAGGGAAAGGATTATGTGTGCTCTTCGGGGATTGGGAAAATATTATCTTGTACCGCGCTTTGTACTCACTGTAAATATATGAAAAGTTTGTGTTATGATTAAAGAAAGAAGAGAAACATTTTTTGATTTCACGATTTGTTTGTACTTTACAAACAAATGATCAACACAAAATTATAAAAAAATATACAGATAACATAAAAAAAGAAAAAAAATTATAACATGTGAACAATATTTGCGTGGCCAACACTTGGCTGCATCTGCTATGCTTTTGTAGAATGCTACAAAAGCGCTTATTTTTAGAAAGCTAATTTATAATTATGTCTTTATATATATTATTCTACTGTACGTGTGTATGTCACTGAACTCCTAAACCGCTGAACCGATTTGAATGATTTTTTTGTATGCGTTTTGGGTATCTGTATCTGAATGGTTAAGATTCACAAATCAGCCTGGTAGATGGCGTTGCATTCGGTATATAGGTTATGCATACTTTGTTTATCCTAATCGCTTGTAATATCATGCAGGACTGCGTCTGTCGGGTCCGCTAGTTAATTATATAAATTGTATTTGGCGCAATGTTAATATTATTTTATTGTGAATTTTACTTTTAAAAATTATTTTATTTTTAAACTAAATATTTGATATTACACCTATTTGATGACCCATGGTCGAGTAACACGCATTCCAGTTTTCATAAAAACGCCATTCTGAGGTCCCTGATCCGATCCCCGGGCGGCTGAATGTAGGTGGGTCGTTTTTCATTTTTACCGAAAGTGAAAGTTTTTTTGGTTTTTGTCCATAATTGTGGTTTCTGTGTGCAGTTTAAAAGAAATTGCATCTCTGTTGTCATTAGGACTAATTAAAGTTTCCTTTGCGGCAAATATTATTTCTTTTTAATGTTGCTTTATTAAAAAAAATATGTGACAGAGTGGCCCTTTTCTGTGGAGACCACATTTCGGTTAACCACTCTGTCACGGCATTCTACGGAAAACAAACGAAAAAATATGTTGGTTGGAGAAAATGAAAAAATACATAATATTAATAGATAAGAAAAATATGAACGTGTTTTCGAACCGAATTAAGAAACTATAAATATCAACACTCTAACGAGATGCCATAATAAGACGAAGGACAGACCATTGTCGGTAAAAAATTAGAACGACCCAGGTAACGAACTTTCCCGTATTAACTCCAGTCTAGGTGTTATGGCACCGCAAGGTGTTGTTTCTGAATTCCACAACACAAGTGTTTTAGCTACTGTGGTGGCCTCCTTGCGTCTATGACACCGCATTCCACCTCTCTGCGTATATTTGCTTAATGACAAGGAATATCACCCTTTTAAATATAGAATATTCTAGAATATTAGACGAACATAAGACGATCACCAGTAGTATCTGAGAGAGTAACCTGAGTCGTTGTAAAGAGAGTTGAGCAATGGATAAAAAATTTTTTTAACGGTACGGGGGGAATGTGGTGACCTCCTTGCGTCTATGACACCGCATTCTACCTCTTTGCGTATATTTGCTTAATGACAAGGAATGTCACCCTTTTAAATCACTACATAGTATAAAACAAAGTCGCTTTCTCCGTCCCTATATCCCTATGTATGCTTAAATCTTTAAAACTACGCAACGGATTTTGATGCGATTTTTTTAATAGATAGAGTAATTCAAGAGGAAGGTTTATATGTATAATACATGCATAATATATCTACTATATTGCATTGCATCCGTGCGAAGCCGGGGCGGGTCGCTAGTATAGAATATTCTAGAATATTAGACGAACGTCTAATAATCGTCTTATGATCACCAGTAGTATCTGAGAGTGTAACCTGAGTCGTTGTAAAGAGAGTTGAGCAATGGATAAATTATATTATTATAGAAGTAATACCTAAATGGTTTGGTTAACGTTCCAAGTTCCCAACAATCCCGGAGCGCGCGTAGGGCGCTAACTTGGGTTTCGAACAATGTTGGTGATGTTGTCTTATATTTTTTATTATTTATTTACATATGTATGTCTTTCCGTTACACTTGTTTACATAATCCTTACAGTTCTTGCATTAGGCTAGACTACTTAGTGTATAAAGTAATAATAATATGTTCAAGGTTTCAAACCTCAAGGCGGGATAAAACAGAATCTTCAAGTTGTAACCCGTTCTAGGTGCTTTAAGGGTCCAAGAATTTACGAAAAGTATTTCAATTCGACTATTAAAAAGAAATCTATCAAGTTGTCATAAGGTTTTTGATTATTGAGCATTTCATTGGTAAATATTTACATCTAAAGCAACTTCTACTAAAATAGGTATATAACTGAATACGTTATATCTGATGTGCGAGACGGAACTGGAGACATCCTTCACTATCTGATTCGACTGCTCTTCAAATTATACTACTGAGATTTTAACAGTTTTGCTGAAGTTTTTCTAGTGTTTCTTATGCTAACTACCGGCGCCGTCTCTTTGTATTTCAAATAATTAATTTACAATTTATTACTTTTACATATTTAAAACAATCGATAGAGAAAAAATAGATATAGATTAATCTTTCGCCTTCGTAGCTGCCAAAAATGTAAACAAATATGTCAGAAAATGGGTCAGCATTGTCACTGTCATGTCCGACTGACATGACGAGATTAGAGATTCTACCCATTGATCAGTAAATGACAATAAATAAACTTGTAATAATAACATACAAACATTTAAACAAAAAAATATTTTTCTTTAATTTTACTTAACTTTAAGGTTATTTAAAAATTTACCTAACATTTCTGTAGCGACTAATATCAACGCTAATAACAATTCTTCTCATTTATTTTTATAAACACCGGACTGTGATAACAGAGGATAAGCTATTTTTAACGCCCTTGTTATAAATAGCTTAGGTATCCTCTTCAAAGTTCACATTTCATTATTTACAGTTGCCAGGAATAATACTTTTCCATTGTAAATTTTAAATCGAAAATAATTACTAAATAACAATAAGAAGAAATAATATAGTGTTACCTATTACTGTAACTTTAGCAACTGTTTCAAAATTATTTTGTGTGTAAAGCCGAATGCACTAGTGGATAAAATTTATCACATCAACCTATTTTTGTCTTTACTGTTAGAGTTCTGATCTTTAGAGGAAAACACCGCTTGGAAAAAAAAAATATAGTTAGTTCTTACACTTCTGCTACTGAGGTAAGCTACGTACTCTATGCCTACTCTATAGCTTATGACTATGGCACCTGTCAAGGAGTGAAACTTCAGAATTAAATATAAAAATAAACACGTGGTTTCATTTATTCGGTAAAATTTAATCATACCTACATTAATAATATTTCTTATAATCCCACCAATTAATCTAGCCCAAAGTAGCCTAACAGTGCGGCTTGTGTTATAGATAGTAGGATAACGGACAGACATACTAAAATGATATATAGATATGCATCAAATAACTACTTAAGTATAAGTATAATTAATTATATATAAGAATTACCAAGCTTTGAGCGTCTTCTAAGAAAGACAAACTAAAAAAGCAAACTTGTTACATATGTCGAAAAAAAAACAATCAGTTCAATCAGCGACAAAATCAAGTTACATACTAAGTACTGCATTTCTCTTTCACTATTTTTATTTGCTTATAGTAGAAGGGTCAACCCCACATTTGTTAGCACGAATTCCATAGCCCAGTTACGTTATTTGCAAGAGTGAGAAAGTTGTTTTGCTGCCAAACGTCACCACCACCACCCAGCCAACGATCGGGTTTGCGGAAGTGGTTTTACCTCCGCAATTACAAGTCGGACGCGTTAACCACTGTACCATCGAGATCGTCCTGTCTGTCCTTTTTTTAAATTTATTTAACGTTTTTACAAAATGATTATACAATGCTTATAACTAGGTCTGCAATGCATGCTTCTGTTTGCAAATACTGAGCGAAGCACTACCTTACCTTCGTTTGTGAGTTTTGGCACCAAATTTCATCAATGTAGTCTCAGCGGTTTGGCTGTGATCAGCTTTTGAATTTTTCTTTCGGTGATTATTCCTCCATGGTATGTCCGATTTCTAAACCTTGTTTTGCACATTAGTCACGACCACGATGTGAGTTTTGGCGCCAAATTTCATCAATGTGGTATCAGCGGTTTGGCTGTAATCAGGTTTTGAATTTTTCTTTCGGTGATTATTCCTCCATGGTAAAGTCTATTTTTTTTGACATAGCCTATGTCCGTCAGGTTATAATCATGTGTTCATGCCAAAATTCGTTCGAATCGATTGAACCGTTAAGTAGCAGGAGGGACACAAGCGAAATTTGTGAGTTGCCTAAAAGAGAGCTTCGCTCAATAATAGCAACAAAAAACCACTATGGTTTAACCCTGTGCTAACTTAAGTTTAACATTAAAAAATCACTAAAATATTACAATAATGTAGCCTCACGATAGCCTCACTTATATAATTTTTGTTTATGTAACGTGTCGCATGAAATGGTCTCCGGAAGGTTAAGATTTACAACAACTTCATCATAAACCACTATTTAAAATTATATGTAATAAACTTTTTGCTGAATTTAAAGAAACACTTAAATACTTGGAATAATTTACGGGTCTGTCAAGATCTCGATAAATCAGTTGAAAGAGTACCAAGGATTGGAAGAGCCCGAATAGCGGGGGGATGTGCGCTAGATTTCCACAAGACACCAGTAATTCCAGTAATGATTACTTTGTATATGAAAGTTTTGTAGTAAAATGTTGAAAATAAAATTTTACAATCTTTACTGAATGTTTAAATATTTCGAAAAGTATTTTATTCAGATGGTCAAAAGTGCAAAGTAATAACTCAATTCGCGGTGCTTTTTTTTTAAATTTTGAATGGGTTCGCTCTTGATCTCAATCAAGCCTGGGAGCCAAGACAGAATCTACGATGGAACGAGTTAACCCAGAAGGTGCATATTCACCCTGGGTTTGAAAACGGACGGGCTATAAATACAGACGCAGGGAGGGAGTTCCACTCCTTTGCTTTCCCATTCTCCTCTCAGTCGAGAGGAGGATATCACAGACGAGAATTCTGTGTCATCTCCAATTTTTAATGATGGAATCAGCATTGGAAACACTCGAGACTAATAAAATAACAACCGGAGCGCCACGAGTTCGACCGGTTAAAACATAATAACGCATTATTGACGATCATTTGGTGCAACAGTAGTGATCTTGCCTGTCAAACTGACGATCCTGTGTTCGAATCCCAGGTGGGGCAGATATGATGATTACGAGCATTTGTACCTGAGTTATGGGTATTTATATATATTTATATTAATATTACATATTTACGTATCATATATGTTTGTCTATTATCCTAGTAACCATAACGCAAACCGTACACTGCTTACTTTGGACTAGGCTAATTGGTTTATATGTAAGAAATATATTTTTATATCCATTTAAAATAATCTACTTCTCAAATGGGGATTTCAAAACAGATTCATTAGTTCCAGAGTTAAATCGCTACCTCCAAACAAATCTACAAAATCCATTCTCTCTTTCTCGTTATGATATACGTATAATAATTATATTTGAATTTCGGTCTGGGTTGGGCGAATGGGACTGGATATTAAAAAGTTTTAATTACCCCTTTTGTATTTCATCTAATAAATAAACAACTTATAACCCTTAACAGATACTGTAATTTAAAACAATTCTATCTCTGAGGGTAGCTGTCGGACTGATGGCCGTGCGAAACCATCACCGCAGTACCACCAGATGAAGAGCCTGATTTCAAAATAACCACCATTTGTGATAAATTTCCTCAAGGCGTCTGAGTTTTTATGGTATGGCGGTTCGTAAATGGTTTTTGGTTCTAACAACAGATGCCACTTGAACGTTGTCGTAAAAATTTAGTATTGAGAAATTCAATTAAACTTTTTCTTCTTAATTTCACTTATCCGTAAAATAAAAATAAACCAAGCGGTAAAATTGGATAATTTTATTAATTTTGTTTAGACACTTTTGATTGTGTTTTGTTTATAATGTACAAAATCGGCTGTTCTGTTCAACCAGAGGTTGAATATATTTTTTAAACTTCGAAATTATTGTTTGACCGGTGTTCCCGTCTACTGTCACTGACTATTAATTTCAGTGATTTCCAAAGGACATGCACGTCAAGAATTTACGGAAATGATGAATAATCGTGTGACGTGTGCGTTACGTCGGTCACAAAATAGGTGATAAATGTCGTCGGAAAATAGGTTAACATACGTTCATATGCGTACGTTCACATGTTCACTTTTTAGTTACATAAATGTCCACAGAACATATTTTTCTTAATGATATTTTGTGTATTTTTGCATTTAATATATTTAAAGTAAAGTAAAATAGTACTTAAAAAATTAACTTGCGAACTGAATAATTTTTTTTTGTTTTTCTATCAAAATAATTTAACATATTTTGCTATTAGATAGAAACAAAATTAAGAGGAACGGGACAGGATTTCAAACACAGGCCACACGTAAAAATCTAACCGCAACAATCAGGAGTTGGATTGGTAGGTAAAGTTTTGTTCACCCATTCGATAAGAAAAATCTTTGCCAAAGTTACTTAAACTCCATCACAAACCGAACACGTTAACTGCGACGTTAATAGATCCCGCGCCAATTATACCATCAGTTTTCACTATAATCATAACTTTCTATTAATAAGTGTACTGTAAGTCAGTAGGAAAGAGAACAATGTTTTCCGCGTCGTCTACAACGGCCTTTAGCTCGTTTCCCGGGGATGAAAGGAGGGGGTGTCCGTCAGCCATTCAGATCGCGACGCGCGCCCGGTTAACACGCGCGTTCCTCGCGTTCGCAAAATGTATTTCCTTTTTTGAAAATAATCTTGTGTAAAGTGATCGTACGGAATGATGACGAAATTTTACGTGCTCCTCTTCATTCTTTTTGCCGTATCCCTGGCATTGGGTGAGTGTTTTGACAAATTTAATTTTAATTTTGCGTTGTTTGTTCTTACCTTTTGTTCTGTTTTTTGTTTTTACACATAAGTGATGTGTGAAGTAAAACGTACTGTAGATAAGTTTACGTAGAACTTTTATAATTAATTATAATCAAAATAAATTTAAATAATAACTAATTATTACATTTAATAGATAAACTTATTATAAGACACAGATAAAGTTATTAACTATTTAATTGTCATATTTTACTAAATAAAATTCATATGTTTAAAATATTTTTATGAATTTAAAACCAAATAAAGTTTTAAATTAAATTTTAAAGTAATACATAGTTTTTATAGTCATACTGTAAACAGATCTAAGAAATCGCAATTAATGAGTTTTAATGTTGCTTTATTGCGTTGGAGTAATATTAAGTGCTTACTTATTAACTTCCTGATAAGTATGGATTTTGTTTGAAAAGTTTTGTGTTTCTTAAAACATTTTTATGAGCAACTTTGGTAATGAAAAGTGTTATTTTATTTGTAATTATCTGGAACTTTATATCAATAATAAATCATGGGAAAGCAGCCTCATAAATCTAATTTGGAAATAATTTTATTTTGTTTACAAAAAAAACCTTCAAAATAAAGTCTGGTTTCGAAATTAATAACACAGACTGAAGTTACTATCGCTTTACATGAATAATGCGCATAACAATGAGTAAGGAAAAATTGGCAATAGAACTTTAAATCTCGCTTAATTTATAACAATTCAAGACTTGGGACAAACTTTTGAATATGTACTAATCGTCTTAACAAATAGAGTAACTTTCAAAGTGTACAATCAACAACAAATCAAGCTTCTCAAAAATGTCCAATTTTCTCAGCTTATCTTCCACATTGATACGTCAACAAATTAAAAAATATTGCTTTTCCGCATTGTGGTACAGTTGACAGCACATTTGACTAAGCACTTGGACGTTTGGACTTTATATTATTGTAAAAGAGTTCATTTTTGTGCTGTCGAATGTAAATTGACGTGGAGTCCGTATCGAGAGGAAAAGTTTTAGTTTCTCACTTTCTTATATAATATGCTAGCTCGGCTTTTGAGACGCTCTTTATATAGACTAGATGGCGCTGTAGCGCGTAGAAACACGCTATCGTATTGTTTTTGCGGGAGTACGTAAGGGCAAGTTTAATTACGAGTCTGACATAACTCTCGGGCCGGCCCGAAGTATCCATGGAGGATTCAGCACATCCCTCCCCCGTGTCCGGAGGGTGCATTTAGCATAAAAAAAAAATGCAATGCTATGGCACCCTGTGGTCCCTTTCCGGCTTGAGCGCCGAAGTGACTCTATGCTGGTTTGAGGACTCCCTAATGGAATGCTGTCCAGCTAGATAACCACTATGGTGGCTCGCTACTCTCGGCTTGAGGTCCATTCAAGGATTTCGCCGTCCCAAAACCCGGTATATTGTTAAGGTCATCTACGACCAATATCAATTACACAAAAAAAAAATTGCAATGTTAGGTTAGCGAGACAATATGGTAACAAACACACACACAAAGTATTATCATAATATAATACGGATAGAAACGTTTATTCCATTTGTAAATTAAATACATAGCTTTGTAAATTAAATACAAAATCAATTGTATGGTGCGTTACATCACACGAGCAACAAAGGTAGATAGGTACATATGTGCTGCAACAGGAATAGGGTCAAGCCTCGATGCAAAAAAAGGTGAAGCATTTTCAGCCAGCCCTAGCTGATGAGGGCTATACACAAACTTCCGGCATTCGTACACCAACTTACCGAAGGTTCGTTACCTTTACTTTAACGTACTTTAGTGAGAATAAAACACTTTTTTACGGATTTTTGCGCATGTTTTATTTTATTTTATATTTAATCCTGACGTTTACTTTAGTGAGTACTTTAGTGAACTAACAATGTTACCTAAACGAATCTCATCTCAAAATGGCGGTGTTATGATTTTTTGCATATTTGTGTCCAGTTATATTATTGAGTATTCTTTAAGAATTTCGATGTAATAGATTATTAAAATATCTTAGTTTCCATAATCTTATAGATTGTGAAAACATGGTAATACTCTCGCTTTTTTGGTGCGCTTTGAAATAATTCATAAAACCAGCGAAATTTCTGCATTTTAATATTTAAACTGATTGTAATTTAGAAAAATGTAAAATTACCTTACCCGATTAACAATTAAAGCTCAATATTTAGGATATATGTAGTTAATTGAGACCTATTGTTGCTTAGAATATGGCGCAGTACTTTACGTACCGAAATTTTCTTAAAAGAAAAAAAAACGAGTACGCTGTAATTAAAAATGATTTTATTGACGCCATATATGATAGCAATATCGATAACATTCGCGACACAGGTGACGGTTCTGTAAAAAAAAAAAAATTCACAAAATTTTTTCGCTAGTGAACACTGACCAAAAAAAACATACATCAACAAGTCTACATATTCAATTTTAAACGAGACAGACATATTAAGAATTCCGACACAATAATAATGTTGAAACGGTAATATTTTTCACTGCTGTCAGAGAAAATCGTTTATTGAAATTCTTTGTGAAAATGTTCAGTACGTTAAATATATTTTAAACTAAATATTTCTGTATTTATATTGTTACCGTAATTTTCATAAAAGTACAAACTCTAAATAAACCTATGTTAGTTATGGATTGTTTTATCTTTTTATTTCAAACTCAAATCATATTAAAAATGAAAGCAACAAAACACTTTTTAACTAAAACATGTTTTTAAAAATTTCGAAATATAATATTTTTTGTTATTTTCATTTTAATTTGTTGTCTTTTTGTAAAAATAAAGGTAAGATGGAGGCCGAATCTTCTGTCAGATTTTCTTTGGCCAGTTCTTCTCGGAAGGGGCTTCCAATTTCCGGAGTGGTTGCAGACTCAGTAGTTTATAATAATCGTAGATTTAATAAAATAACTAAATTAAATATTTTCATTTGTATTAATTTTATATTGCAGGGTGTTCGATTAAAATATTGTCGACCATAGACATCCAGGGATCACAGTTCCTGTACAGATGTCGAAATGAAGGAGTAGATATAAAAAAAGAATAATTATCCAGTAAAAGTTTATTTAAATGTGCAATAGGGGCGGAAGTGTGAGAACTAAATAATCCCAAATTGTATTATTTATTTGGGATTTAAATCTTATTGTGTACTAGCTGACCCGGTAACACGTTGCTATAGTAACGTTAAAAGAGCGGGAAAAGGAGCGGACAGACAAACACACAAACAACAAATTTTGTGTTCTTAGATTATAGACTAGCGGCCCATCCCGGCCTCGCAAGTGTGGACAAAATTCTTTAATTTTTTTCTATTATTAAATGTTTTTCCGTTAGCGCCATCTAGCGTCCGGTAGACGAACTAATTTCGGTTAACGCGTTGCTATGGTAACGTTATTAATACTATGGAAAGAGAGCGGACAGACAAACACACAAACCACTGTGATCTTAGATTATACATAAGAAAAAAATATTTTAATATATTTTACATGAACTTTCCTATAATAGCATAAATGCTTACAAACATTGCTTAATGTTCATTTATTAACTTGACGTGTGAAAAGATTCCTATACTTTATAATTATCACCCGTATAGCCAGTGCCGGCTTTAGCACTACCAACGCCCCGGGCGAGATTTCTACGGCACCCTCTAACTTCAATTCAAACCTATACTATACGTAAAATGCCAAAGGATATAATAAAATACCCATTTATTACAAAATAACTGTTTATTAAAATAAATAACCATTTAATAAAAGACATTTTAACCGATCACTTGGGATACACTATAATTAAGTTTAGTGATACACGTTTTGCAGAGTAAGCAGTGTTAAAGTAATCTATTGTCAAATTAGTGTCATGCTTGACTCCTTTATTACTTTGGCTAATAATACACAGAAAACTGATGTTCAAGTTTCTCATGAGACTACCACTCTAGCCGAACAGTTAAAAGATTTCAGCTTTATAGCGCCCCTTTATATCCGGTGCCCTGGGAGGTTGCCCCACCGCGCCCTACCCTAACGCCGCTTCTGTCTATAGCCCTTCTTTATCGAGGATGCAATTAGTTAAGGATCTCAGTGTGCCTTGACTGTAAATTAACCTTTTCTGAACACGTAACTACAGTCAGTTCAGCATATAAAAGTCTAGGATTTATTTTAGGAGTGAACAGAGCAGAGCAGTCACGCATATATTTTGCCTTAAAATTCTTAACTTATATTCACAGCGTCCTGAAATACTGTTGTAGAAGTAACATCTGGAATCCTTAATATATTACATATAACGACATGGAAACGACACAAACAAAATTTATAAAACACCTGATTTACCATAATGGAATTTCTTCACGGATATAATTATGCATGTCTTTATCAGCGATTGAATATTCCTACAACGACACAGAAAATCTGCTTGTGCCCTTAAAGTAAAAACCATTGTTCTTCTCAGACAAATCTTTCCATACGTACCAGAAATTCAGCCACCTACTCATACAGTACATTGAACTAACACACACAAACGTATACACGCACGCGCACACACACACACACACATACACGCAAACATATATGTAAACAAATAAAAAATGTATATAACTGCACGTAATTGTAAACTAGTTATACCATCTGATATTTGTTACTTTAATTCTGTTGATTGTATCATCATAACTTAATTCGATTTTAATTGTCTCGGATTTTCAAGATGGCGGGAACCTGATGACCTGTGCTACGGGTTAATCTTTTACTTATTTCGGGCATCAGTCTCACACAAACTTAGCCTAAGATTAGTAACGTTTAGTATTGAAGTAAGAGTTTGTGATGAGAAAATAAAGATTCATTTATTTATTATTCTAGAAGATAGACCTACATTGCTCCATATGACATTCGTCTTTGACGTTAGTATTGGTAGCAATAATTGTATTGATCTAATATCTTCATACTTTAAATTAAACGCTCCTACCATCGGCGCTAGGCATACCTCTACATTATTTTTCATGGTACTGCGTTGTCGCAGCGTCTATGCGCAAAATTGTATCGTCTGGCGAATACATAGGACTTATAATAAATATTTCTCTTTATGTTTTCTCATAGTGAAGTATAAGTTCAAAAAGATTATCCTGGGGTTGAGGGTTAATATGTGCAATCTACGTTCGCATACACCCAAACATACATATATCTTACACACATACTCATGTACAGATGTATACAGGTTCCGATTGATCTATAATTACACTATAATATAGCGTAGAAAGTTATGTAAAATTATGAATTTAACATATAAAAAAATATAAGGTTGATATGAAAATAAATTATTGTCATTTAGATTTAATAATAAGTGATGTTTATAATAGTTTTAGAAATCCTGTGGAGTTTGTGTTGATAAATAAAAAAAGTAATTTAAAATCAACGTTATATCACTAACACTTATTAAGTTAAGAATGCATAGCTTGATGTGCTGTCGACTGTACTTGACTGGGTCTGCAATTAATACTGCAATAAATCGTACAATTAATTTTACCCAACATCTTTAAACCTCTTGTAAACAGCGACGCCTTTTCGGGTACTTACAGTTTCGACACTTCCGCGGCGTAAGCTGTTAAAAAAATAACACTAATGATTGACATTAAAAAGCAAGAATGCTTTATTTTAGTTACATTTACAATATAATAAATAAGGAACTAGCAATATTGATTGATTATGTATTCATTCTTCGAAAAAAGCAGCGCGCGGCTCATAGAACTTACGATCTGAATGTTTAATATATTTAGGAAAAATATATATTAACAGTTGCTTCTCAATATATCCATAAATATATTATATATGTAAGGAAATAATCTCATTTTTATCAAAAGAAACGGTTTTCATATATCCAATACAAGAATAAACTTGCTCTTACAAAATCTTCAAAACGTTGTCACTTGGTGTTTATTCCAAAAAACCCCCTGAAGTCCAGCTATGTATTAAATGCGTTATTTCTCTCTCTATCGTTAAAAAATATAATTCAATCAAAAAGAATCATTACCACAGCCGTAATAAGGATTAAATCAGACTGCACGCTATAGAGCATTATGTAATGCTCGCGGATTTAAGGTATCGTTCTCGCGCGCATGATATAATGCTCTCGGGTTTTAAGGGGTTAAGGCAGGCTCCGACATTAAAACAATAGTTTTTTTGTATATAATGATAGAACCGTATTAAGTTCGTTCATTGAACAATAGTCAATTCTTTTATACATCGGAAAATCCATGCTGTTGCACACACCAAATTAAATGAAATTTTGTGAACGTGTCGAGCATGTTATTTTAAACACATACCGTATATTTCATTCTATGTCGACTTAAATTTCCGTAAGGATTACAAGTAAGATTTGTCAACGGTAAATATGATATTTCTTGTACCCTGGTGTGTGGATTTTTGTGTGTTTCATTTTAATTTAAAGATTCTAAATCTATAAATCTAAGAACACTTTGTTGTTTGTATGTTTGTCTGTCCTCTCTTTTTCCATTGTTTACGCGTAACCATAGCAGCGCGTTACCGGGTCAGCTAGTGTTGTATAAAAAATAATATTTCCATTAAAATTATGTCACAAAAAAACATTGACATAAATTTAGATTTCACGACCGTTCGGTGCAACGGTAGTGATCCTGCTTATGCCGAGTTATGGGTTCGAGTTCTGGATGAGCCAGAAGTTTGTGAGATGAATATGTGCATTTGTACCTGAGTCATGTGTATTTATATCTTTATTTCTATGAACTATATATCTATATGTCATCTATGTACGAGTATGTCTATCCGTTACCATAGTATCCATAACACAAGCCTTCCAATGCTTATGACAGGCAAATTGGTATAAAAAATGTAGAATAGCACTTGTAATTCGAATAAAAATAGTCGACATAGATTTTTAAAATGTGATTACCTTGCTCTAGGTTGGGATTAAGCACGAATGTAGTATTTGGTTTTATTCAGAACAACACACTCTATACGTCCAGAAAGTTTTATTCAAATAGCTATGTTTATGTGCGTTAGATTACCCTTGTAGCACAAGGAAAGTTTTCTTACATTATTGGAACTGTTTAATGTAACACACTATTATAGAGAAAAGCGCCGTTGCTGTGTTTCTCTTTGCTTCTTCTTGCTACAAGGCCTCCCGTACGAATTACGATGTAATGGCGTAGCTGTAGATGTTCTATAAGAGTATTGTCAATAATCATATTAAATAAAAAATTTTTTTTTTATTATCTTATCATTGCCGAATGCAATAACTCATTGTTAATGCATTGTAAATAATATTTTTTGTGAACACATGGTTTCTTTTGTTGGCGAGTTAGTTTTCGTATTAACCTAACATTTAAATAAACCATTTTTTTTATGGATTTTGCGCAACGTTTCTACTCCATTACAGGAGCCGTGATCACAACATGACTAGGGTACTGGTATTTTCTATTACTTTCACAATATTTTAAGCGGACAAGTTTCTGATTGTTATTTTTTAAAATATAAATTAAACTGTTCTATTTTACATTTTATTTATTTATTAAATTTTCAGTACGATAACATTGTATACTATTGATTTTACTACCGGTTCGGAAATCGGGAGGCCATTCTGATAAGAACTGGCGAAAGAAACTGGCGGGAGGAGCGACCTCCATCTTACTGTTATTATTTGCAAAAAGAGATAACTACGTAAACGTCAGGATTAAATATAAAATAAATTGCGCGCAAAATCCGTAAATAAGTTGTTTTATTCAAACGTGTAATGTGCTCGGAAGTGTAAGAACTAAATATCACCAATAACGTTTATATCTATACTATTTTAATAATATAATTATTATAAATCTACACTAATGTTATAAAGCGGAACGATTTATATTTTTGTATGTTTGCAATGAATAAACTCAAAAACTACTAAGCCAATTTTAAAAAATCTTTCACCAATGGAAAGCTACATTCACGCTGAGTAAGATGGGCTTTAATGCTAAAAAATATTTAAGGAATTTTGTTTACCCGTGCGAAGCCGGGACGGGCCGCTAGTAACTGGATAAAGTTAGGTAAGAACCAAAAGTAAATCTAAAATCATCAATTTTGAATTTGATTTTTGAAATAAATCTGAAAATATAGACGTGTTTGATTATTATTTATTAGAATACTGCTGTCTTCGGAACATTGTTTACCAACAACTCGATATCAATGTTTCCCGTATGCGACCCGTTATAGTCGGCAAAGTTGGAAAGTTGTGAACATTGTTTTTTAATCGTTAAAGGCAAACCAGTCTTTGAGGCTGACAAAACTATTAAGCTAGAAAACTTACGAGGAAATCGAAGATATGCTACTGAAACAATAATTAATTAATTCATTACGTAAGGTAATAGTTTTATTACTAGCACTACACACATACATACGCACACAAGAAAGTAATTATACTCTTTCTTTATAATCTTTCTGTATATAAAAATTCTCTGTCACAGTGTTTGACTTCGATGAACTCCGCAAATACTCAACCGATTTCATTTTTTTTCATTTTGCTAGAATCATCCCGAAATACGACATAGTTTTGTTTGAATTTATAATCAAATTTTTTTTTCTTGCTGAGCCACAGCAATCGAGTGGCCAGTTTACATAAATATTTAAATTAACCGCAAAGGCGGTAGAACTCTCCAGGGTATCCTAGCAGTGTTTGCACTGTCACATTGCTATGTACTTACAACCTATGCTAACTATGTAAGTGGCTATAAATAATATAAAACGTAAATCAACCTTTTTTTTGTTTTTAAAACGTTTAACTGCTGGATTTTTATATCTAAAAAAATCTTCACAAGAAAAAAAATTACTTAACTGAAGCGTCAGGTGGACTTGAAACTCAGTCTTATCCCATCATCGTAAGGACTCATTGGCTCAATCGGAAGAGTACCGACTTGACGTACCCGTTGAATTTATCAATTATTTTTTTTAAACTGAATAATAGCGTCATCTCTTCATATTCCAGGTATAACCACTTGACAGTCCACAGTAGCAAATGCTACCGATAGCCACCATAACAATTACTATCATATTCAAATTTCCGCGTGGCCTGCTTTTTTTAATTATGATTAATTTTTGAGTTGCAGAGATCCAAATATTTTGTGGTGGATTCTTTATTTAATCAACTTTACGGTATTATTTTTTGTTTGGTCCTAGCTTCATTATTTAGCGAGAAAATGGCATTTTTATCCAAGAGTCCGATATTTTTTTCACAATTTGTGCAGCATTGGGACTGTTGAGAAGGGTGAGACGCGCAGTAGCGGGCTGACAAGTGGATAAAAACGATTACTTGCGTCTTGGTACTACAACAATGTCTGCTTTTTAATATGCATTATGAATCATTAAATTTAACAGACGATCTTTATTTCACTTGGGATGTAATTTAAGCTCAAGATTACACTTGACTCATTTTTACCAACAAACCAAATTTTAGAGAAGTAACATAGATATTATACAAACACGACGTAAACTAGCTTGCTTCTTACGTAACGAAAATAAGATAATTGGACGAAATATAATGTAATTTGTACGTAAAACAGCACATACAATGCAAGACCACCAATACCTTAGTCATCCAGTGATCACGACTCTTATAAAGGAGTCGAAAGTCAGGATTAAATATAAAAAACAAATAAAATGCGAAACTAATCCGGTAAAAATTAATTTATTTAAAATTGCATGTTTACGCTATCATAGATCTAAAGTATTAATATCTGCATCATAGAGTACCTTAAGATTATTGATCACAGATACGTTTTCTATTTCCTGGTATAACAGATCTAGAGAAATAGAAACTAACTGATTGAAACACTAAAAGCTCTTAAACCGTTATAGATAAGAAGATTCATTTACTCCCCTTAACGATTGATGTAACGTCTTCCGAACAGGACACAGATTAAATAGTAGTTTTTCACCCCGAAAAAGGGGTAATTTATTACCTTTGCCTAACTCGTTGAAGGAGTCGTACACTACAGTTTTTATATCTTATATTATATATTATATATCGAAGTAATTTGTATCTTTACGTCTTCTAATATACGGGAGTTATATTGCCGGTGATAATTACTACAATATACCTCCCGTAGACCATAAAATAGGCACCAGCGTTTTCCAGTCACGGTCTTCTACTGTGATTTCCAACTCTCTTGTGAAACGTAGAGATCTATGCAAAACCACATTCTAAGGGGAAGACTTCTGTCCAAAAGTATACGTCTTTGGACTTTGAAATGATGATATTAAATTATTTAGGAATTTAACTGCTCGATTTTTTAAACGAAAACAAAATTTACTAGAAAATATTTGGCTCATTTTCGGTGTTAGTTATATCCGCAACGGATAAAATAATTACATAAAATTTCTTTTCTTAAAATTTTACAATCAATTTTGTAAGTTAGATTGGTTACCTAGAATATTAACAAATGCAGTTGATACTGGACAAAAGAAATTATTTAAACAGTTGATTATGTATGTGTTGGAATTCAAATAAAAAGACATTTATAACAATCATATCAAAAAAGTATAAATAAATAATAATAAATATAATAAATATTTCTTACACTCACAACAATAACCCTAGCCCAAAGGCTTGTGTTATGGATACTAGGGTAACGGACAGACATACATATATGATACATAGACGTCGCTCAGTGCGAAAGCAGGATCGCTAACGTTGCACCAAACGATCGACGTAGAAGAAAAAACAATTCTTTAGAGAAAGTAATATACTATCAAGAAAAAAAAACAAGGAAAATTAAAAAAAAACCATATTTAGTTATTTTGTGCCAATAGATGTCGCTTTATTATTATGGCAACATGGTAAGGGTTAGGTAGTTTTAGGTAAATGTAAATACTGTTAGATTATGATCTATCTTGCGAGATAGTAAACTGTCGAAAGAATGTGAAACTTAACATACTGCTTACAATTTAACATATTATTTTTCGGTAGATTATCGACGTGCGACCGTCAAATTGTAAAATGGCATGCGATGGAAGGCACCTCGCACGCTTATTGGTTATCCGTCATGTGACCGGCGCCGCCATATTTGGTTGTCAATTCTTTAGTTGAAATTGAAATTAACTTAATGCTTTGGAATACGTTATATGAAATGGAAGCAAAATAATTATATCAATATAGAAAGTAGTTTAATTAATAAGATAAATAACCACATGTCAGTCCGCTATCGTACACCCCACCTCTCTCAACAGTCCGAAATACTGCGCGAATTGACAAAAAATGTCGGTTTTTTAGATAAAAATACCGTTTTCTCGCTTAATAATGAAGCTAGGACCAAACAAAAAATGCTACCCAAAAGCTGATTAAATAAAGAATCCGCCACAGAATATTTGGATCTCTGTAACGTAACAATTGATCTTAAATAAAAAAAAAACAACAAGCCACGTGGAAATTTGAATATGGTAGCAATTGCTACCATGGACTGATGAGGGGTGTTGGCTTTTGGTAGCAATTGCTACCGTGGACTGACAAGTGGTTAAATGTTAGTCACTAAACCTAACTCTATTTACCCAGAACGACCGTAAGACCGACCAATTAGGGGCAGCCTTTGGACAGTTGACAATTTAACGCACGATAGATTGTGATTCAACAATTTCACTTCGATAGTATGTTACGGTTCACAATATTTCGACAGTTTGACATCTCGCTGGATAGATTATAATCTAACGGTATTTACATTTTAACTGTGACATATACAATCTAGCGCTGGGTTTTATTGCTAACTTTACTAATAGAAGCCTTTTGAAGTCTATTGGGGTTTCAGTAGCTTCATTTTAATTAAGTACTGTAGACTAATTTGATTTCCAGACCACTCTAGTACATTATCACAATAAATAAGTCAATTACGATATTTAGGCAACCAGCCACTTTGAATGGAATAATTTTTTAGCAATACAATTCTAAGGTGATTTCAATAAGACGTAACATACGTAACATAACGACCAACGACCCCCGGAAGAGCCGGTCACCCATCCGATGAGACGCCCTTGCAAAAATTGCTTAACCTCCGCAATCACATCTAACTTTATATTATTATATTATCACTTTATATAAAATCATAATTTTATCGGATCCAATTTACATAAAAGAGCAACGTTGAACAATAAAAAAAGAAAATTAATGCTGAAAAATGACTAAGTACATACTTCATATTAATCGCATTACTTTTCCAACACGATGAAATTGAACAGTATTTTTTCACAAAACTCTCGTATTCTTTCCCTCGCAATAAGAAAACAAGTGTTGAAAAAAATCTGAAGTTGTTTTTTTGAATGAATCTTAAAGTAAAATGGAGCAGTTCGTGGGTAACAGTGAGCTTTTAATACACTCTGTAAGTTGAAATAGATGAGGTTTTCATGTAAATTAAATAAAATGGAGGTCTTATGAAATTATGGCCTCCTTGCGGTGGGGACGAGGGCTTTTGCCTGTTCTTGAATGAAATGCCGCTATTCAGATAAACGCATTATTATATATAAAAATAAAGAGCATAGCGTATAGTACATCAAAGTTTTCCAAGTTATGGTCTTTTACTATTGTGGCGGATGTGTGACTACTCTGTAAGACAATTATTAATCTGTGGATGTTTGCTATATACTCTGTGTAATAAAAATAAGACGAAAAACTACTATTTGCACTCATAAGCTGAAGTTTATTTGGAATAATCCTTACTAATTATTAGGTTAGGCCTCTCTCCTACAGTGGACATCTTATGGCTTTGATGTAGCCACTATATGTGAAAATTGTTATATAATATGTTACTGAGACATGCTCGTTGATTTTTCTAAGGGTTATTAAAGTTGAATACTAGCTCCATCTGGTCGTGTTCTAAGTAATTATTTACAATTATCGAATGTGATACCATTACTAATACCAAACAATTGTTAAGATACATGGCAGTTCTAGCCTCGATAGCTCAAAATAGAAGAATCACTCATTCAGATAGCTAGAGGCTGTGGATTCAAATCCTGTCCGTCAAACAAGTTAAATTATTTTAAATAAGTAAGTTTGTAAGAAAATCTTAACATACTTTTTTGGTAAAAATATCTAAGCTATATGCTTAAATAACAACAAAATGTTTTATAATCTATACATATAAATAGAATTGGAGTGTCTGTTTTTAATATTGAAATAACCGTTTTTTTACTACATGCATATGAATATATATACGGTACATACACCAAAATAACATTTTTTACATTTTTTGTCTGTCTGTCTGTCTGTTTGTTCCGGCTAATCTCTGAAATGGCTGGACCGATTTTGACGGGATTTTTTTGGCAGGTAGCTGATGTAATAAGGAGTAACTTAGGCTACTTTTATTTTAGAAAAATTCTTATTTTAGAAAAATAAAGTAATGTTGCAATGTTCCACGCGGACGAAGTCGCGGGCGGCCGCTAGTTACATATAAAAGGTAAATAATTTCGAGGTAACATTAAAATATTATATCCTCTGTGACTCGGCAACAGATTGATACCACAGAGTAAATAAATACTATGTCGAGTAATCTATTGCAAACATAATGCTTTTTTAAATACTTTTTAGAATGCGTTTAACACATCATTAATGTTTCTGTTAACGTATTTAAGCGAAATACTCGTGTTAGAAGTTAATTGACGTGTATAGTACATCGACAAGTTTTTAACGCGATCCGCTCGGAAAAAGGTGTAATTTTAACGAAAGTTTACAAAGTAATGCAGGGTTGGGCAAAATACTTGGTATGCTTTAATTAAAATACTTTATTTAAAATACAAAATACCTTTCAAGATACAATGAGAATGTTTGAATATAATAAAAACATTTTACAATATTTGTTAACCCTGTAACGTGTCTTAGTGAGATAATTATTGTAGATTTTTCAGCAAGATTACTCATTCCCAACCCATATATTATTGAGATGATAGAATATGAGGACCATCTTGCAAATCATGTTCTAAGAAATAAGGTACCTGTATTCTATTCTACTATCTATACTTAGAATGGTATCTATTGTAAGGCCTTGTTGTCACGATGCTGTCAATACTTTTGATAGTACCGAGTTACAGATGTTCTATCGAACCAATTATACTAATGATATAACATATCCCGTGGTGACGGAACAAAGAAGTAAGGTAGGTCAATGAAATACACAATGAATTTATACAGAAAAACACTTGAAAGATTTGGATTTTATAACTCACTTCAGTGTCGGCTGTGCAGTTAGGTATGTCTAATTTTACTAACACTACCTGCAGCTTGTACCCGGGACGGGTTAGAAAACCTCATCGGTTGCAACTGATAGTGCGCTACTAGGCGCTACCTAGGCAAGGTTGCCCATAAGATGCGTGGGCCGGCATCCAGAAGGGACTGGAAATCCTTTGGTAACTGGAAATCTCTTATGTAATTACAGTCCAAAATCTTATCATCGCCGTAAAACAATTGTCCAGAACAGAACAGGCCATCTATTGAGCGTCAACAGAATACTGTCTCGTGTTTATTTCCAGAGTAGGCCTCCTGCTAACTAACATAAAAAAACTAAAATCAAGCATTGTAAATCACTTTTCAATTGAAGACAATGCATGATCGGAATACAAAATTGTACCATCTTTGCAATACTGTGAGAACTAACTGTTTTACATAAGATGCGGCTTGCAAAAAGCGGCAGTTATGCGATGAGTGCACGTTATGCAATGCTTTTGTTGGTATAAGATTCTGGAGTTACGCCCGGGTTCTAGTACAGCGGAACGTTGGGTGCTAATGACTTAAAATACAGTTAGGACCAACACTGCATAACATGTTTTCCAAAACACCTGACTGTCGCAAAGGTTTCTTAACATCAAAATTTATGGTCGAACCCTCTAACCAAGAGAGATATGATCCCTGAAATCTTAAATGTAGACACTTTCTTTCCTCCATTTCTTCTTTTCTCTTATCTAATAATATTATTGTCACCATTATCTAAAGCAAATCACGTATCTACACGTGTTATTTCAATATGCACACCCAATCCTCTATCATATTTTTACCTTTGCTTAATTTTCCCACCCAAGATTCCCTGACAGAGATTGCTGTTTAGCATTAAGTCCACCTATTTGTATACTTTTCTTTGTTGTACTTACCATTTTTGGTATCCTGAATGTGCGTGCAATAAAACGTTATTGATTATTATTTTAAACATATAAGCTATTAAGTATTGTATTCTGCGTACGCTTCATTGTGAAAAGGACATTACCGGGCCAAAACTCAGCAATACTCAACAAAACTCAGCTCTAGTGTAAATCATCAATGATTATTTTAAAGTATTTACGTTTGCAATGATTTGTTTTCAACAATCCCATTGATTCAATCACGAGCAATTTGTGAATCTTTTTAAATGTTTGGTTGAGCAAGCAATTATCGAACATTGGGATCGATTCAATGGACTGGATGTAGTCCTAGTGCAGATAGGCACAGTACCGTGGACAATCAGAGATAATCACAGAACCGTGCACAATCACAGATTATAGTCTCAGGTCCTTGGTGCCTAGTATTAGTACTGAAAAGGTGAGCTGCTACATTACTACTCGGAATTTTTTTTTATTTTACAATAATGTTCAAAAGTTATACACTTGTGCCTTTTAATTGTGCCTTGCTACCATACGAAATAATATAACCAAAATGAAATAGGTTACGAGAGAGCAATTAGAGAGCTCTTTATTATTTCATTTATATAGCCTTACAGCAGTACTGATACGTAAATTCACAGATAGTGCATTTATTCTAATTGACATAATTTATTGATCTAGAAAACAATAGATTTTTGCATGTGATTCTAAGAGATTCCACGTATCTCGTACTTTCTGTGTTCCACTAATGATATGTGCTTAAAGTAGTACTCCTTAAAATATATATTTTCGATAGATTAAAAGAATCTTAAAAAAAAACAAGATCCAGAAATTTCGATTCTTACTTCTGAGTAGTTTGTCTGTAAATGGAGATGGCAGAAGATGCTTAAAGGTTCCGAAGAATTCCTAAATAAAAAATCCAATGATAAAACCCATCATAATTGTGGATTTTAAAACACCACCCCTACCCTGGCTCGTACAGATTAAACATATGGGAGCTGATCAAACCGTAAAGAAAGCGTTCTTAGACCGACCAAAATACCGCTGGTGCGATATGGTGGGGGCTGGCCAGCTCGTGCTCTAAGGTAACAACGGCGGGAAGCAGGACATAAAAAGGTAAAGTTGTAGTATCGAAAAGCAAGACCCACTTCGGTTCCTTATGCTAATGTAAGTTTAGAAGACAATAGTGTATGTAAATTATGGTTCTGAATATATCGATTTCAGATATTGAGGTACTTAAAATATCAACATGTTTTAAAGGGTGTTTATTGCTGGAGATTGCGGAGAGTAAGTCACTGTCATAAGTACCAGTAATAGCAATCATATTTTTATCTCAAAATCCATGTTTTAGAGGGCTATTTCTCCTAGCTTAATCTGGAAACGTAAATCCGCACTGGTTCCGCATGGTATTTTCATCTAAGGAAAGGTCTGCATTGGAATCAATAGACTGATAATGGTAAACCAAGAAAAACTTGTGAAAATTGCCTCTTCATAAGTAGTAATTATAAGAAACACAATACCCCATTCTCCGATGCTTGTGAAAAGTAAAAACTAGGAAACATTTAACTCATGTTTATGAAGACATCTACTTTTTCCGTGTTTTAATATTTCGTATTTATTTATTTTAAAAACAAAAACACATTTGTAAAGTTCATTAGGAGTGTTAAAAGTTCTTTGACAAGGCAAAATAATTAAACAGCGTTGATATTATTCCCAAGGGTGGTATAAGATTTTGTAAGCTGAGTTGAAGAGTAACGGCTTTCAAAGTTGTGCTGTATACAACTCGTGTATCATTGTTTGACAACTAACGTGACGTAGACAAAACGTAATGAAAATATAATCCCCGTGTGGGCTTCGAAGAACGATTAGTGCAAAGGTAGTCATTATTTTCAGTTCAATTGAGGCAATCGGTTTGTGTTAGCATTAAGCGTTTGATTCCGAGTTATTGTTGTCGTATACGTGTTCTGTTCATTATTGAGTATTCTTACACGCTCTGTAGAATTTGGAACTAAATAACTGGCATGAATTTTTCGTATGTTAATTTTGTTTTTATTTTTGACTCCGAACTCTTTTTTAATTTTGATCACTACTTTGTTATAAATAAAGGGTTTGGAATAAGGAACGAAAGAAACATCTCATATTTTAAGTAATATTAGTGTTGGTGGTTCCATTGGTGTCATGATTCGCATTTTGTTTAAGCATCTTAAATAGCCTTACCTTGAACACCAATTATCAGTGAAATTGCCGGTTTATGTGGAATATAAATGTGAAATTTATCCTGTACTAGCACATTTAATTTTGTTTTGGTAATTCCATGATCGAAATTTTATATGTCTTTATAAGAAAATAAAGAAAAAATTGTGTTATAACTCAAAAAAGGTAAAACTAAAGGTAAAAAGCAAAAAAGGAAACTTATTTTGCTTTATAGAAGTTATAATATTGAATACCAAAAAATTGCCACTTCCCAGATTAGGTCTAATATTATTTACGTAAGTATAAAAAACTTCTAAATAAAATGAATTTCCTTCTCAATAATTGTATACGCTTCATTTTCTGTCTCCAGAAATATGACCATGTCTCTTCATATTACAAGAAATTAAACTTTTTTAATATTCGGTAACGTGAAGACCTGCTAATGCTCTAAAATCTTCATTTTATATTTAAAGATCCAATCACTCCACAGTACTAAAAATGTAAATTTCAATATCCGAGAACCTTTCATAACCGTAATCTTCATTCAGAAACTGTTTTCATTCCTTCTCACCGTACCGGTTTTGTTTCAAACTTTTTTACACTTCAGACTTTACGACTCTGAATGCATTACCACCCCATATTCAAAGAGCACCCAACAAACTTGATTCCAAACGACTTGTTCGCTATCTCTTTATAGATTTTCCGAGCATATACCTTATCTCACTTTTAGAATTTATCTGGTTTAGTGTATGTATCGATACTTAAGTAGTTTATTATTTGTGTATTATGTTTAATTAGTATATATTTGTTTATTATTTTTTTTGTTTTTTTTCTGTGTGCTACGAAGTTTTAATCAATAAATATATAACAACATAAAATTTTGTTCTAACTGTCCAATATAATTTTTACCTATAATAATAACTTACAGTTTTTAACAACTCGCACTAATTATTTAGTTCCAAGTTAAATAGAGTTTGTACTATGGGTGCTTAATAACGGGTATAAACATAAATTAGCATTTAACTGACCCGGGAACAAAAGAGGAACTGTCGATGCGGTAGACAGGATCGCTACCAATCAATACAATTCATAAATTCTACCTTTATGTAAAAGTTTGTATTTTGTTATTTAAAAACTTCTGGGCGGAATGAACTAAAATTTGGCACACAGTCTATAACCTGAATAAAAACGTGGAATACTTTTTTTATCATGGAAAATTTAATAGTTCCCTGGGGAAGTGCGATAAAGGCTTGCCGTGACAAACCGAACACGCGGGGAAAACCACCGGTGGAAACGTGTCAAGTTGACGATCGTATGGTGCAACGATAGCGATCCGGCCTTTCGCATCGATGGTCTTGGGTCTGATTCCCGGAAGAGGCAGATGTTTGTATAAGGAATACGAGAATTTGTACCTGAGTCATGAGTATTTATACAGGGTGTCGTTTTTTTAGTATGAAACTAACAAGTATTGTGCTATTTTACAATTACTCATTAAATGCGCGAACTTTTAATGGCACTTACCAAGGCACTTTACTACATTTTTTTTAAAGGAGGGCCTTTCAAAGTCGACAAAATTTTGAAAATTTAAAATTCATAGTCCAACAAATAGTCTTAATTCTAGAAAACTTGGGGCACTCATGTCTTTATTTTTGACTGCGGTTCTAGAAATGTTATTTAGGGTTACGGTTCCAAAGTTTAAATAAACAAAAATACAAAAAAATAACCACAACCGAAAAATGGTTACAGTTTGACCAAATTTCTAGGTTTTTCTTAAATGCCCATAATTTTTAAACTGCATGGGATAGATTTTTATTCTGATTTTTCTCATGATGGTTACAATCAATCCTGTCATCCCGATTTCAGTTTGACGTTGAGTTCTGGGACAGCTTGTATATATTTCTATAAATATTACATATTTATGTATCATATACGTATGTCGAACCGTTACCATAACACAAGCCTTACAGTGCTTATTTTAGGCTAGGCTAATTGGTATAAATATAAGAAATATTATATTATTCATATTATTAATTGGATTTTTTGTTACATTATTATTTTTGAATTGAGCGACAACATTCTTAAATCCAATAATAAAGCTAGCATTTCATCAAAGTGTGATTTCAATGTCTTCAATGTTGATCGATTTAGCAATAACAAGACAAAACGATATAACTTAAATAACACTTGGTTCCACAAGTTATGGATAATGATGACAGGCGTGATAGATGACGAGCGATCATTTACCACTTACCCTGTGACAAATATGGCCGCCTGTGGATTTAATTGATATTAATGCTCAGCTTTGTAACAATAAAAATGACGCGGAATAAGATGACGTGACAACTTTCGCTACGATTATGGATAACTTTAATGGTGGTTTGAGTAAAAACATCGTAGGTAGATAGGCCTATTATTTACAATGCACGCTCAATGCTTGGCACAAGGATTGGTAAGTGTTTATATTTTTTTATTTAAGCAACATAACTATAACAAATATGATATATTAAACTATTGTTTTAAACCTGTTAAAGCAATAATTATAAGTGTTGACAATATCCTATCGATCATTATTACTTTAGTCAAATAAATATTTGTTCTCGACATTTTAATTATGATAATACTTTCAGTGTGTGTGTGTTTGTGTTTGTTATCATACCAGCAACGCGTGGCTGGGTTAGCTAGTTTACACTTCACATAAAAATAACATACCTAATAAATAACATTCAGTATAAAATATCAAATTAAACCTATCAAATTAAAATTCCATTAAATTAAATTAAATATAACTAAAAAAATATAAATTTCAGAATTATTCAAATGTCAAAATAATAATGTAAAAAGTATGTTGTCATTTAAACAAGTAATAAACAAAAATTAAGAATCAAACCAATAGAAATTTAGTAATAGTGTGTTTTTTTCAAATTGAAATCGTAATCGAAAAGAAATTGACAAAATACTTTTTAACTGAAATATGTTGGGCGTTTGATTTATTATGAATAACATGGTAAGTCTTACTACAGGTAATTTTGGTTTTGGTAATATTATTAAATTTTTTACTAGGTTAATTTAAAGATTTAAATTTCCGTCATTTTTTAATCAATAATAATAATAATTTGTTAAAATTATTACTATCATTCTTGTTAATACCTCTTTGTAAACTTAACTCTTTTGTTAAGAGAGTATCACTAACTTCATTGCCCACAATCCTCTTGTCTTATCTTTGAAGTTTTGTTTTTAAATAATAAATAATCAAATAAATATTTCTTACATTCACACCAATTAGCCTAGCCCAATGTAAGCACTGTAAGGCTTGTGTTATGGATACTAGGTTAACGGATAGACGGTTATATTATACATAGATATGTTATATTCATAGAAATATTTATAAACACCCATGACTCAAGTAAAAATCCTCGTATTCATCATACAAACATCTGCCCCTTCCTGGATTTGAACCCAGGACTGTCGATGCAAAAGGCAGGATCATTACCGTTGCACCAAACGGTCGTCAGCAGCTTACACATCGGAATATCTAATAACTATGAAAAGTTATAAACTAGGCGATGCAGTCGCTAAGCATAAAACGTCGCTAGCACCATATATTGGAGCGGAGCGTAATACAAAAAAATATATATATAATGTTAAGTAAATTTCAAAATTCCATTTATTTATTTATTATTATTGTGAATTTCAAAATTCGGGCTCCGTCACTATTTGGTGACGGTTGGTCCTGAATGTTTGATTCTATTCCACACAAAAATTATTGAAATCGGTAACGAACTCGGGAAAACTCCAATAAAAAGAAAATCAGAAAAGAACAACGTATATTGAAAACGGCCGGCCTGGAAGAGATTGTTATTTAGCAAGACTAAGTAGAAATCACTTTCCCGCGTCTTGGGTAAAGAGAAAACTGATAGAAAGGAGGAGTGCGTTTTATGCAATACAGAAAGTAATAGAAGAGGGTGATATATTATCTTGACATAGATAAATATAAGTTCATAGAAAAAAAATTGTAAATAAAATATATACTTAATAATCTTAATAAACTGGACCGCCTTATCAACAATGCTATCCGTTTTATTTTCTGCCTGCGGAAATATGATCATATTTCTGCTTACCGATCGCAACTCAATTGGCTACCCATTCGTCAGCGCAGGCAGTCGAGACTACTTTGTTCACTGTACTCCATAGTTAACAATCCCCACTACGCAGAATACTTGAAATGCAAATTTCATTATTTGTGTAATTCTCATAAGCGCCAACTTCGTTCTGCTGATTCTCTTGCTCTGTCTATTCCTCTCTACCGTTCTGGTTTTATGTCAAATTCTTTCACACTCTAAGCTATACGTCTCTGGAATGGCCTCTCAGACTCTATTCGTAGCTCTCCCAGTGGGATTACGTTTAAAAAGAAAGTTCACGTTTTCCTCACTGAAGGTTTATAGTAATAGTAAAATTACTATAAACCTTGAGTGAGTGATGGAATCATCATATTTTTGTAACTTATTTAATGTATTTAGTTGTATGTATGTATATATTAGGGGTTAAAGTATGAAATTGCCGATTTGTACTGAAAATCTATATTGTTTATTTTTTAAATTTTTAACAAATTTATTTAATCAAAATAGTTGCCATTATTATCTATACATTGCTGCCATCTAATGGGAAGGTCATTAATGCCTTTGCGATAGAATTCCGACGATCTAGACTGCACAAACTGTGTGAAAGCATTTTGTACTGCCTCCTGGGAAGAAAACTTCTTGTCACGTAGATAATTGTCCAAATCACGAAAAAAATGGTAGTCCGTTGGAGCAAGGTCTGGTGAATACGGAGGATGACGAATGGTTTCTAACTGCAGTTCCTGAAGGGTCAAAATGGTTTCTCGTGCTGTGTGAGGTCTCGCGTTGTCGTGGAGCAATAATGGTGAAGATCGATTCATGAGTCGGGGCTGTTTTACTGCTAGTTTTGTCAACATGGTTCGGAGTTCGGCACAATAGACATCTGCCGTTATTGCTTGACCAGATCGGAGAAAACTATAGTGAATAACACCATGCTGAGACCACCAAACAGTTACCATTACCTTTTTATTGGTAAGTTTTGCTTTAGGACACTGTTGTGGCATTTGACCTGGGGTCAGCCATTGCATTTTTCTTTTCCGGTTATCATAAAGAATCCACTTTTCATCACATGTTACAATTCGATCCAATATTCCTTCATTTCTGTACCGGTTCAACAAGGCAACACAAGTTTCAACACGCGTTTCTTTCTGCAGATCAGTCAAATCATGAGGCACCCATTTTTCGTATTTTTTTATTTTATTGATTTGATGCAAGTGAGTCAATATTGTGGGTAAGGTAACGTTAAACCATGCCGCTAATTCCTGGGTACTTTGACTAGGATCGGCTTCCACTATCTCTCTTAATTCATCGTTATTTACCTGTGTGGGCGGTCTTCCTCGTGGCTCGTTCTTTAAGTCGAAATTTCCATCACGAAAGCGTTTAAACCAAAATCGCACGGTGCGTTCATTAGTAGACCCCTCTCCAAACGCAGCATTGATATTGCGGGCTGTTTCTGCCGCGTTAGTTCCGCGTCGGAACTCGTATTCAAAAATAACTCGAATTTTCGCAGTATCCATCTTTCTTGTCTAAATTGAATAACAAAAACAATTGAAAGTCGATATTCAAATGTTTTACATTTTTTAAAAAAAGAACATCATAGAAACCATTTAAAAAAAGTTTCATTCGAAAACCTCAAACCATGAAGATTCTATGTCAATTCAAAGAACCTATTGCAATAAAACGGCAATTTCATACTTTAACCCCTATTATATATATGAAAAAATGAAAAAATGAAAAATATTTATTTACTTTAAATCTTACAATACTATAACGATACACATTGTTGGAGCTGCCTAGTAAGCATAACAATTACACTTGTGGCAGGCAGTTCCGCTCTCTCCATCATTTACATATCCAGTATTGTATGGTACTTAACTAAATGATACATTTACTTTGATAATTCGAAACCTAGAACTAAGATAAAATTATTTACATTTCTGGAACACGGCAGTACTACACAATGCGCATATGAGTCACAATATGCTACATTATGAACATTATGAACATATTTACGAGTCATCCGAAACATCCAAATCATTATATATATATTTCCACGTTCACCAGCAAACAAAAATTATTTCTTAATCGTATTCAATTTGGGTAGTCAGATAGTTGGTGTGAGCGTGGAAACACACAATTACATTGATTGCTGTCTGAAGAATATTCTATTAGACGGCAGGGAGTCCCTTTAGATATTAAATGTGACATTAATCTTTACATTGAGATATAAAATGGTTCCAAGAATTTCTAAATGAGTTCTTCGACTTCATCATATGTTAGTGGCTGCAACCATTTGGATACTAGGTTCTTACAGTCTTTTAATTTTAAGGGGTACACTTCAAGTAATTTATTTATCTTGTTATACAAAAAGGCTGACTGATTTTTATATTGACGTTTAGCTGATTCAGTTCTTGTTTTTTTACACTCAACTACTTGTTTATTTCTTTTATTCATTTTACTAGCATCAAATGGCAGTTTCTTATGAATCTTAAGAACAGTTTGCAATATATATAGTTTTCTGACCGATAGAAGTTCACTATATTGATAAAGTTCCTTTGTAGGATATCTATAGGGCTTGTGATACATAACCTTTAGCAGACAACGTTGCGCCCTCTCTACTTCTAGAAATTTTATTTTAGTTGCACTACCCCATATATGTATACAGTATCCTATCACCGATTGGACCAAAGTGACATAAATCTGGTTAAGCAGGTTTTTCGTAGCAACATGTCTTAATGACTTAAAGATCCATATAATCTTACGAATTCTGTTGTTGATAAAGTCTATGTGAGGGTGCCAGGATAATCACTGGTCAATTATGATACCTAAATACTTTGTACTTGTCACTTTTTCAATTTTAGAGCAATTACAATTTGTTAAATTTAGATTACTACAATTATGGATTTGTAAGCTATATTCGATCGGTGGTTGGGTTTTTTTAGTATTTGAGAAACATATGTAGTTGGTTTTACTTATGTTAATAGTGAGTATGTTTAATTTGAGCCAGTCAGAGACTTTAGAAATTCCTGTTTGTGCAAGCTTGAAAACAGATTCCCAAGTTGGACCCTTAAAGACAATTGCAGTGTCATCCGCGTAGGAGAAGACATTACCGCCATTAATTTTGATACTACAAAGTTCATTAATGTATAGCAAGAAGAGTGTTGGACCCAAAACACTCCCCTGAGGCACACCAAAAGAGACACTAGAATCTATACTAATATATTCATTGATTTTTACTTTTTGACTTCTGCCAATAAGGTAGGATTTCATCAAACTAAGTGGTACACCTCTGATACCATAGTTCTCCAGCCTTCGTAAAAGTGTGGAGAGAGAGACGGTGTCGAAAGCTTTTTTTGGGTCCAAGAAGATAGTTAAACATTTCTCCCCTTTATCTAGACATCCTGATATTAAAGAAGTGAGTGCTAGAATCGCATCTTCGGTGGATTTTCCCTGCCTAAAACCAAACTGTGAATCTGACAATATATTAAATTTGTTTAGATATTTTAAAAGCCTAGTGTTAATTAATTTTTAAATGATTTTTGAGATTGCGGATAACACAGAAATTGGCCTATAGCAGTTAACATCGTCCCTCTCACCACCCTTAAACACTGGTGTTACTAGAGATAGTTTTAGGGTTGATGGAAATACACCTTGTGTGAAACAAAGATTTGCCAAATGTCTTATAATAGGTACCACTACAAATTTGGCCTGCTTAAGAAATTTAGTGGAAATGTTGTCCCACCCTGGTGCACTTTCAGATTTTAATCCCATTAGTACGGTTAAGACTTCTTGATCATCGGTTTCGTAGAGGACAAATGATGAGCTTTGACAGTTTGGTTGTTTCTGATGAACGTTAACATGAGAGCTACTATGTAATATAGAGTTAGCCAAGGTTTTTCCTATATTGGCAAAAAAATCATTAACAAAGTTTACCGAGTTTGTTGGATTATCCCTTAGATTAAGCAATTCAGTGTTTGGCGTCTTAGTAGAATTTAAATAAGTGATATTTTTAATAGTTTTCCATAACAATTTAGAGTTCTTTACATTCTTAGTTAACTGCTCCCTTTCATATTTATGTTTCAATTTTTTAAGAAGCTTGTTACAATAATTACGATATCTTTTAAAAGTTATTTCTAAAATTTTATTTCCTGGATCTTTCCTAAGATTTAATTGCATTTTGTTCCTATTATCGATACATCGCAATAAGCCAGGAGTGATCCATGGCTTAATTGCTTTTTTACGTTTATAAGTAAAATCAACCACTGTTTTACTTTTATCTAAGGACCTACTCATTTTAAAGATTAATTGTTCTGCAACAAAATCAGGGTTATCTGAGTGCAATAATTCATGCAAGTTATAGCACATTAGGTTTTGAACAGCTTGTTCTAGATTAAACTGGGTTTTTAATTTGGAGTCATGATATTTCTCTTTATTCAATTTTGAAAGACATAGAAAAATGGATAAATGATCTGTAATTGTAGTATTTAACACCACAACTGTAGTTGAAAAATTATTTTTATCTATTTTTAGCATAAAATGGTCGAGGCAGTTGTTTAATCTAGTTGGGAGAGTATGTCCAGGTAGCATCCCTTGAGATGCCAGCATATTTAAATAATTAGACCTGTTACTGCACTCGTTGTTTGGTTCATCATTTCTAGGTATCAGGTTAATATTAATGTCACCTGTCAAAATTATATTTTTATTAGACTTCAGTGTTTCCAAATGTGCATTCAGTGAATTAATAAACTGTGTTGCATTTGCCATGGAAGGTGACCGATATATTCCAAGAATAATACAATTTGAAATTGTAACTTGTAAGCATGACGCATGCTCTAATGTTATTTCTTTTACTCTACTCTCAATATCTTTTTTTATATAAATTACAACTCCATCATTTTGGTTCAGGAGGTTACAAGTGAAAAATGAAATATAGTTTCTAATGATAGGCAAGGGTTTATTTAATACTAATCGGCATTCTGTTAAGACTAGTATGTCAATGTCATAGTCCAAGCATGACAATAATGTTTGGAAATCATATATATTTTTATAGATACTCCTTATGTTTTGCGTAAGTACTGTTAAATCTTTATTATTCATTCTACTAAGAATCTCAATTTTATTGGTACTAGAAGATGCTATTGCTATATTGTCTATTTCATTTAAAGTATTTAGAGTGCAATTCATGATGTAACACATAAGAAACACTCGTCTACCATTGCTAGGGGCGATGCGATATACATGGTATAATGTACATACTTTAATGCCAGTTGTATCTCATAATTTTTATCTATGCTTATTATAGCATTACAAAACCAAATAAATTGTCCTAAAAAATCAGATTGCACTTTTTTAAAATGTAATGGGATTCTTTCGCTTATTAAACAAAACAAGTACTATATAATCTAAAGTAGACATATATGTGTATACTAATATACATATAATTAATATTTAATATAGGCATGTACAAGAAAATCAACAAAATATTTTCTAGGTACACAATATCAGCTTTTACGTTTTTTATGTACATAACTAAGTTTTTGCATAACAATTTTAACCATCCATTATTAAAGCACACATATGTTTTTATGCTGTAGATCAGAAAAATAGATAAGATAATTTCATTGTATTTAAAAAACAAAAAATTTATAATTTTTATATATTTTATGCATTTTCAATGCGATCTTATAAGATAAATTATTATAATAGAAAAATACTAGAAAAAATCGACTCGGGTCACAAGTGAATCTCAGGCGGGAATCGAACCCGCAACCTTTGGAAATCCGGTCCAATGCTCTCCCAATTGAGCTACCGAGCCTTGCGAACACTCGTCGAAATTTTCTAGTACATTCCTGATTTTACGCTGTAGGCCAGCGTTGTTTCATCAATGAGAGGAACATCCTCTCGTATTCGAAAGAAACATTTTTACAAATGTTTGGTCAATCGATTAAGATGAAACAGCCATGTTAGATTTATAATTTTTATATATTTTATGCATTTTCAATGCGATCTTATAAGATAAATTATTATAATAGAAAAATACTAGAAAAAATCGACTCGGGTCACAAGTGAATCTCAGGCGGGAATCGAACCCGCAACCTTTGGAAATCCGGTCCAATGCTCTCCCAATTGAGCTACCGAGCCTTGCGAACACTCGTCGAAATTTTCTAGTACATTCCTGATTTTACGCTGTAGGCCAGCGTTGTTTCATCAATGAGAGGAACATCCTCTCGTATTCGAAAGAAACATTTTTACAAATGTTTGGTCAATCGATTAAGATGAAACAGCCATGTTAGATTTATAATTTTTATATATTTTATGCATTTTCAATGCGATCTTATAAGATAAATTATTATAATAGAAAAATACTAGAAAAAATCGACTTTTTTCTATTATAATAATTTATCTTATAAGATCGCATTGAAAATGCATAAAATATATAAAAATTATAAATCTAACATGGCTGTTTCATCTTAATCGATTGACCAAACATTTGTAAAAATGTTTCTTTCGAATACGAGAGGATGTTCCTCTCATTGATGAAACAACGCTGGCCTACAGCGTAAAATCAGGAATGTACTAGAAAATTTCGACGAGTGTTCGCAAGGCTCGGTAGCTCAATTGGGAGAGCATTGGACCGGATTTCCAAAGGTTGCGGGTTCGATTCCCGCCTGAGATTCACTTGTGACCCGAGTCGATTTTTTCTAGTATTTTTCTATTATAATAATTTATCTTATAAGATCGCATTGAAAATGCATAAAATATATAAAAATTATAAATCTAACATGGCTGTTTCATCTTAATCGATTGACCAAACATTTGTAAAAATGTTTCTTTCGAATACGAGAGGATGTTCCTCTCATTGATGAAACAACGCTGGCCTACAGCGTAAAATCAGGAATGTACTAGAAAATTTCGACGAGTGTTCGCAAGGCTCGGTAGCTCAATTGGGAGAGCATTGGACCGGATTTCCAAAGGTTGCGGGTTCGATTCCCGCCTGAGATTCACTTGTGACCCGAGTCGATTTTTTCTAGTATTTTTCTATTATAATAATTTATCTTATAAGATCGCATTGAAAATGCATAAAATATATAAAAATTATAAATCTAACATGGCTGTTTCATCTTAATCGATTGACCAAACATTTGTAAAAATGTTTCTTTCGAATACGAGAGGATGTTCCTCTCATTGATGAAACAACGCTGGCCTACAGCGTAAAATCAGGAATGTACTAGAAAATTTCGACGAGTGTTCGCAAGGCTCGGTAGCTCAATTGGGAGAGCATTGGACCGGATTTCCAAAGGTTGCGGGTTCGATTCCCGCCTGAGATTCACTTGTGACCCGAGTCGATTTTTTCTAGTATTTTTCTATTATAATAATTTATCTTATAAGATCGCATTGAAAATGCATAAAATATATAAAAATTATAAATCTAACATGGCTGTTTCATCTTAATCGATTGACCAAACATTTGTAAAAATGTTTCTTTCGAATACGAGAGGATGTTCCTCTCATTGATGAAACAACGCTGGCCTACAGCGTAAAATCAGGAATGTACTAGAAAATTTCGACGAGTGTTCGCAAGGCTCGGTAGCTCAATTGGGAGAGCATTGGACCGGATTTCCAAAGGTTGCGGGTTCGATTCCCGCCTGAGATTCACTTGTGACCCGAGTCGATTTTTTCTAGTATTTTTCTATTATAATAATTTATCTTATAAGATCGCATTGAAAATGCATAAAATATATAAAAATTATAAATCTAACATGGCTGTTTCATCTTAATCGATTGACCAAACATTTGTAAAAATGTTTCTTTCGAATACGAGAGGATGTTCCTCTCATTGATGAAACAACGCTGGCCTACAGCGTAAAATCAGGAATGTACTAGAAAATTTCGACGAGTGTTCGCAAGGCTCGGTAGCTCAATTGGGAGAGCATTGGACCGGATTTCCAAAGGTTGCGGGTTCGATTCCCGCCTGAGATTCACTTGTGACCCGAGTCGATTTTTTCTAGTATTTTTCTATTATAATAATTTATCTTATAAGATCGCATTGAAAATGCATAAAATATATAAAAATTATAAATCTAACATGGCTGTTTCATCTTAATCGATTGACCAAACATTTGTAAAAATGTTTCTTTCGAATACGAGAGGATGTTCCTCTCATTGATGAAACAACGCTGGCCTACAGCGTAAAATCAGGAATGTACTAGAAAATTTCGACGAGTGTTCGCAAGGCTCGGTAGCTCAATTGGGAGAGCATTGGACCGGATTTCCAAAGGTTGCGGGTTCGATTCCCGCCTGAGATTCACTTGTGACCCGAGTCGATTTTTTCTAGTATTTTTCTATTATAATAATTTATCTTATAAAACAAAAAATGTAATAATTTACTCACCGAAAAGTTATTCCTACACATAGTCAATTGGAGTTCAAAATTTGTTGAATTTGGGATTCGTTATTAATTAATAAAATCGGAGACATCTCATCTTTTCTTAAATAAACCTTACCATACGATGTCCAGCAAAATTTGTATGATTTCATTTTCACAGCATCACGAGCTAGAAAGTGCAATCGGGCAGCTTTAGTTGTTAATTGCTCTGAAACATATATTGGTGTGTCTCCAAATGTCAGAAATCCCAGGTGTTTCGCAGATAATTTTTCTTTATTTCTCAAATTAAATGTTTTGCTCATTTTCAGTACCTGGTTTTTAATTATTGCCGAGCATGTCTCCACAACTATCGGTGTATTCAAAGAAGAATTTTTTTTCCCTTTTATTCTATATATATCAGTAATATAATTATTCCCAAGCTCACATCCAACACTCTTAGTCAGACACCTAATCATGGTCAGCAGATCCTCCTTTGTTTCCTTATCCTTTTTGGGTACGTTTTTTACTTCAAAGTTTGCTTTCCGCATGTCCTTTTGCATAACTTCTATTTTATTTTCCAATATAGTAATGTATGATCTGTCATCTTTTATTTGTGCTTCTAAGCCTTCTATTTTCTTCCGATATTCTTCATTCTGCTCTGTTAGAAATGTTATTGAACATTCAATGTTGTGGTTCGATTGCTGGATTTCCTTTAGGGTGGCAGCATTTTTCTGAAACTCCTTTTCTTGCGAAGATATCATACTGGTAATCATGCCTTTTATTTCTTGTTTAAACTGATCAAACTCTGACGAAAAGTCTTCTTCTCTTTTTCGTTTAGGCCTTTGAGAAACAAAGTTAGGCGGTGTCAAAGTATTTCGTTGACTAGTTATGTTTATTTCTGAGTCCGATACAGATTTGTCTAGGGAAGTATCCATAACGTATTTGTTAAGTTGACACGTTCTACCTTATGATTAAGGTTGTTTATTGCCAAATATTTCTCAGTCCAAGTGCACCCAATAACGTGTCGTAGCACCAACACTTTATTCGTAGCAACGTCGTCTACGGCGGCTGTACACGTCACGATCGTAGCGGCACTAGAGCGAGCCAAAAATAGCAATTAACTCTTTCTAACTTGAGGGACGCGGGGGTCGTAAGGACCGGTTGTTAATAATCGGTAATGGAATAATACAGTCACTTAACGAACTAGATAGCACCCAATATATATGGTAACACAGTCTATTTTAGATGGAATAACTTAGTGATAATTTATTAAAAACAGCGACACGTCCACACGCCACTGAATCTTGGACGAAAGAGGGAAACCATATATATATATATATGGTTTATATATGTAGTGTAATATAGTTATATACGTAATGTATGTATTGTATATAATGTAATATGTATGTTAAACTGATAAGTTTAAGTGTATATCTCCATTGTATCCGCTTTTAAGTTTCTTTTTTCTCTCAAAGGTTGACTGGGAGAGAATGCAATTAGCATTAAGTCCGCCTTTTGTACCATTTTATATTTATGGTCAATAAAGATTTTTAAATAAATAAATATACAGACTATTTTCATAATCAATTATTTATATTAGTTTTAAATTAAGCAGACCTTGACTATTGATACTAAATAACGGATATAATACAAAAATAACCAATGTATATGTCAATGTAAATTTGTAAATACCGTTAGATTATAATCTATCTCGCGAGATTGTAAACTGTCGAAATATTGTGAACCGTAACATACCGTTTATAATTTAACGCATATTTCTCGGTAGATTAAATAGGCGATATATGATATATGATAAATCTAACCTAACCATAAAGTTAGGTTAGATTAGGTTAAATATTTTATAATCTATTGAAAAATAATGCGTTAAATTGTAAGCAGTATGTTACAGTTCACAATCTTTCGATAGTTTACAATCTCGCGAGATAGATTATAATGTAACGGTGTATACAATTTTACCGTGACATATATATCAACTATTACTCCTTACCAGGATTCAAATCCATTTGGATTGCTTTACAGATAGAGCTCCTTATTTTATATATAAATAGCAATTAGGTACCGTTCGTTAGTCGCTCAAAAACTCGAAAATGGATTGTGGCGATTGTGACTGTAACTTGTTCGCATGCCAGAGATTTATGTATGGTAAGCAAAAAAATAGGCAGGCAGGCTAGTAACAAATATTTTTAGTCAATAGTACAAAACGAGGCGGTTATGGTTTTTTTTTATTCATTCCTGACGTTTTGATTCCAGTAAAAGTGACTCCTTGTACTAACAAAGGATTTTGACTATTGTTACTAACACAATATGGATTATTGCGAAGATAAATGAATTTTAATTTGATTTAATTTAATTTCAAAATAGTTTTAGTGGTCTTATCCGGTAAAAGTAGTTTTATATAAACTTGCTATAGACGCGAAAATGAAAGATGCAAATATAAATATCAAATAAAACCTAGAAAAGTAGTTGACGGATAACGACGAAACGTTGGTTAGTTGTTGTATATACCTACACATGCCAAAAAAAATTATGTTTAAAAAAGATTGATATCGTTACCCTGTTGTATTGTAAAACTTATTTATTTGAGCAATAGTGTCCACGTAAGTTGTGTTTCACACTAAAGTCCGTCCCATTTTCTGCGGAACTAAAGTCAAAGTCTGTAACAGGTGAAATAAAGCATTGAAATTGATGTTTCAGAACTTTATAACTTATCACCCACCTTAAACCATCTCCATATAGCCTGTTCAACTTCCCTATCGTTCACTATGAGCATTTTCTTGCACATAGGTGATTTATGCTCCAATTACAAAGTTAGTTTCATATGCAGTAAAAGTTTCTCATTTTGATGGATACTCTCGTCTTTCTAAGAGAAATATAGTACCACAAGCTTCATATTACATTTTTCAAAGTTAAAGTAAAAAACTTCATTTCAAAACAATATAAAAGAGCAAGTTATTTGAACAAAAATATAAATTATATTTTTTTTTTTTCACGTTTTCCCGGAATGATAAAAATTTCAAAGATATATGTTCAAGTACTATGATGTAATATGACTAAAAACGTGGGGCGGGCGATTTTAACGCTTAACTAATTCAAATTCACTTGGTGAATTTGTTTTTAGGCGTTTGGCTGAGATGTTTAGTTTTTACAAATAAAGAGTTAGAAAATGAGTGAATTATTAGTTAGGCCTGAAAACCGCCTGCTCCACGTTTTTCGTCATATTACATCATAGTACTTGTTAGTATCTTTGAAATTTTTATCATTCCGGGAAAAGAATTTTCCATCACAATTCTGGAAAAAAAAAATCTTCTTTTTAGTCCGCTTATAAAAACGTGGTTTTTACAAAACTTTGTATCTTGCTTGTTAATTTAAAAAAAAAGCAATACCATTTCGCTTGTCAACAAGCAATACAGTGCACCAAGATAAACATTCTAAAATAAAATCTTTACTACAACGTATAAGATGTGTATAAACAGCAATGTATATAGCTCAAAATACTGTTAACTGTACAGAAATTATGCCTAGAAAACAAAACATCATTAGTACATTGTTCACCGAGGAGGGTTCGTGACCGACTTTTGACGAAGGTTTTGTCTGAAGTCAGAGTAGGCACGGGCTTTAAAAGAATTCGCCATTGGGAATCGTACCTTGTCCCAATTGATAAATTGTACGAGTACTTCATATCGTAGGTGTACTACGAGGAAATTATAGAATGTAATCCCCTTTAATTGAAGTTGAACCATCATCTCAGCTGAAAGACATCCACTACAGGATGGAGAGTCCTCTATCGAAAAATGTTTTTTTATTTATTTATTTACTTTAACGTTTAAAAACGATTTTTGTTATTAGTATCTTTAAACCTATATTTGATTTGTTCAATACTGAAAGCTAAAAATAATGTGTATACTAATCTTTCTGAGTGTATCCCTTTATTGTCATGTTTGCAGCCCGCATTCGCGAAAACATTGTAATATAAGTTTTTTGTGTAAAGTGATTTATCTCAGCATATCAGATTAACAAAAAATATAAATTAAACTTCATGGAATCGCCATGTTACTATCTCAAAAGAGTAAATTTTTAACGAATCGCTTATCCAGAGAGCTTGACCCGCAAATCCTTTGCAAGGTCACCAAAGACAGCACTATTATGTTGTAGCACAATAGAAAGCGTTGGGATGCAAATCACTTGACAACGGATCACGGTACTACTTTTAGTAACTGTGATTCTTGGAACAGTTAACTTTTGACACCTGTTAATTGTTATTATTGAATATCTGAGCTGGTATATTTATGACAAAGTTATAATAATTGCCCTTTCCCATGAAACTTAGTAAATACTCAATATATTCTTGTAGTCGAGAAGTACTTAATATTGCTAAAATGTTATAAAATTTAAAATTATAAGTATAAACGTCTTAATTTACGCGTTAGCTTTAAGTGCTACTATTTTATTGAAGAGTAGTACATTACCAACTAAAAATAATAATATAAAGAATTTATTTTTATTTTTATATTTAATTCTGATGTTTCGACTGTTTCAGGCTCTAGAAATACAGATTGCATTTCAACTTCACTCCGACTGCCAAGTTGCAGTTCACTTCCATTTTGAATGCAGTTGATACAACTGTAAAATATCAACCAAGCGTGCAGTCCAATTGTAGTCAGCGTGCAGTTGGCATACAGTTCAAATGATGATGGTTGGCAGTTTCCTTGTATTCATATCAACTGCATTCAAACTGAATCTGAATTGCTTAGCAGTGAGGTGCAGTTGAAATCACAAGATGATCTTGTGGTCACTGTGAAACAAAAATAAAGGCGTCTTTAATCCGGTAAAAGTCCGGTTTTATTTAAATGTATGAGAGGCGTGAAGTCGGAATTTCTTATCATAATATGTACAATTAGTTAAATTTGAGGTACTTATAAATCCATACTAATATTATAAATGGGAAAGTGTGTCTGTCTGTTTGTCTTTCTTTCACGGCAAAACGGAGCGATGAATTGACGTGATTTTTTAAGTGGAAGGGATGGAGAGTAACATAGGCTACTTTTTGCCCCTTTCTAAGCCCCCACTTTCCAAAAATGGGGGGTGGAAGTTTGTATGGAGCATTCCGCAATTTTCATCGTAGAAAGCTAAAAATTGGTATGCTGACTATTATGACTTCCAAATACCGATTATGACTACCAAAAAAAATCGCCCATCATTTTTTTTTAAATCTGCACCCATCCCCTTAAAAGAGGGGGTGAAATTTCATATGAGACCTTTCGCAGTTTTCCAGGCAGGAAGCTAAAATCTGCACACAGACTCTTTGTTACTAACGAAAATACCTGCCATTTTTTAGAAATCCTCCCCCAGCCCCCAAAATAGGGGATGGCAATGTGTGTGAGACTCCGCAAAATTAGAACAGGTTCTTTAATACAAACGAATAATAAAATAAGTTAATTAAAACGAATTAAATAAAACAATATTAAAAAACATTAAATCTTACCATTAATCAATCAGCTTTTGAGAAAATAAACATTATAAACATAAATAAGTGTAACTCATGGATTCCGATAGATGGCGCTGATATGTTTATTGTATATTATGTTCACGATAGGTTTAATTTTTTAGTTCAAAAATTAATAACACCATCTGTTATGTTATTTTATTAGTGTTGAAATAAAATAAATAACGTGTAAAATTCTGTTCCGAGTTCTCTTCTGTGTTCAGGAAAGGGGAACAGTGCTACCCCGAATTTAACGCGAGCGAAGCCGCGGGCAAAAGCAAGTTACTAAATAAACTAATACGGTCGCCCTTTTTAATAAACTAAGGTTTTTTTGTTTCGGTTATATACTCGTTCGTACTATGCCTCTAATACTATACAATTAGTATATTTTGAGTTTACTTTGAGTATGTAATATGCATTTGTAAAACCAACTTTAGTGCACCTAATTTAAAGAAAAAGTAGCTATATACAGTTTTTGAATAATTCTTATTTTAATTAATGTTTTTAGGTCATAACTTTTTTAATTTCAAAAACTCTGTCGGTCGTTAATGTTTTGATTGGATTATTTAATGTACACTGGAAAAACCTTAAGCGACAATGAATCCCCACGTATGTATCAGCCTACCATATTAAGGTATTCCCAGGTATTTGCTATAAAAAATAACAGGGAGAAAATATCAAGTGCTAATCGTTTCATCTCGCGGTTTCACAGAATACAAAGTTATATCCTTTTGTGAATTCGCGTCCGAATAGAACGGTTTGTATCATGAAAGGCACTCATTTTGATACGGGCATAAATAGACACAGCTGGGAATAGAAATGTCCCGGAATAAACCTGAATGGCATGGATCTGACGGGTAACATTGTAATATTTTCATTCATCGAATGTGCTGCTATGAAGTTTTTAAAAAAATATAGCTTCTTATACATAGGTGTAACATAAATCTAAGAAGATGTTTAATGTGGAAACTTTACAATTATTAGGTACTTCTAGATGACAGGTATTTGTGACGTAGTGACATACTCTATGCTCATATCGAATGCTTTTGTCTGGTCGCTCTTATTTCTAAATTTGAAAAAGTTTTATTTTTTGTCTGCCAGCCTGGATGGCCGGATATAACAGACCTTATTTTTAAATTTCGAAGAACTGTATCAGTGCGAGTCCGAATGTAACCATGACGATTTACAGGATGTTTGGTAATACCGCAGATTGGAGAATTACTTATCCTTTCGGCGAAAATTACCTGTTTAATTCCGAATATAGACCGAGTGCCTTGCAAAGTCTGAAAATCCCTTGTAGGTCGTTTATTTTTAAGAAAAACTGCGTTGTGGCCCTCGAAAGAAATTATATATTATTTTAAGTCAATGATGGGGTGGATTTACAAAATCATTAGCATCTGTACCTAGGGTTGTCACTATGTCAATTTGCATACAATAAAAAACTGATATTGTTATAAGTATTAGGTAAAAATATTAGGTATTCAGATTATATGATCTTTTCTTTAAAATAGTCAATAACGCCATATAACTAGGTCTGCAATACATGCTGCTGTTTGCAAATACTGAGCGAAGCAATTAGATTTTTGAAGGGTGACTATTCCTCTATTGGTATGTGCGATTTCATAACTTTTTTTTGCACATTAGTCACGACCACGATGTGAGTTTTGGCGTCAAATTTCATCAGCGTAGTCACAGCGATTTGGCTGTTATCAGCTTTTGAATTTTTCTTTCGGTGATTATTTCTCCATGGTTAAGTCTATATTTTTTTTACATAGCCTATGTACGTCAGGTTATAATTATGTATGTTCATGCCAAAATTCGTTCGAATCTGTTGAACCGTTAAGTAGCAGGAGGGAGACATGCGAAATTTGTGAGTTGCCTAAAAGAGAGCTTCGCTCAATTATAATAAAATAGCCATATAGTAATAAAATAAGTTTATATTCAATAGTCCCCAAGGAACATAGACTCACCTTAGCCCCCTGACACACTACTAGTTCACTAGTAGCAGGTACACTTTCCACTTCCAAAAGTCATTTACAAAATTGTACTTTATTTTTTTTCAGTTAAAAATTTCATTTCTATCAAATAAAAGGAAGAAAACAAAAAAATACAAGGGTCCAAGCTTTATCTATACATGACATAAAACATATTGAATAATGGAATATTAATTGGAGTAAACAATGTTATGTTTATCGTTATAGCAATAAGGCGTATTTTCCAATGAAAGGAATACAAACAGATTTAATGGACCCGTAAAATGTAACGTATTTTAGTATTTCAACGCTAATTTTTATCACTTTTATTTTCTTTCAGGTAAGCTTCAGAGCATTAACAAGTAATCATCGCTAACTGGATTCATTACTCTTCAAAACGGCAAGTCTTAGTCAAAAGTTTAATAAAAAAATCATTGTACAATCAACAGCACATCAACCTTATCAAAGTTAAGAAATTTTACCTCAAGAGGAGTAAGTAAGGGAGGGCCGCTTACCTCCCAAGACAACTAACTTTCTTGTATTTAAACTCTAGATATAAAATTTAGTATTTACCTGCTTAAATAATAAAAGAAAATCATTGGATTTTCAATTTTATGCCGAACATATAGATTCCAACATTAATTGAGAATTTAAAGCATGTGGTAGGTTGATGTACTATTATCCGTACAATCTATAACACAGCAAGCGAAACATTTATTTGCCTACCATACCCGTCAAGAGTAATATGAAGATATATGTTTAATTATAAATCTTTACGCATTTTATTGCTCAAATTTCTCGAATACTTGCGTCCTTATATTAATTAAGTAATATGTTTCGGAGATGATTTTAACAAGATTTTTGTGACTATCCCGGACCATCTTATAAGAAGACGTGAACTAAAGTTAGACCAGGTATACTCTCTTAAAAATTTGGAAATCAGCACTACGACTGAGCTGTGTCATTATATAGATTTGTGATACAGCGCTGCCTAATAAGAGTTAAGAAATTAGCAAAGTTAGTTAAAAATTAGTAAAGAATCTTTGATTTTGAAAATAAAAATTTTAAAAAATAATTTTCATATTAATTTCATTTTTGTAAAACAAGAATGAATGCAACGTTTATGCGGTAGTGTAAGAACTTAATAATTTTAACTTTAGTTCATGTTTTATAATAAGAGGGGTATTGTTTAAAAATAAAATAAAAATAATATTTCTTGTAGGCTAACCTGAGTAAGGCTTGACAAGATACCATGACCTTTTTGATATAAGTTCATAAGATTGATATTACTATTTCCAAAATACTAATTTCTGTCTATTAGGAGAGTCATTAATAAATTAGTATCTGGGTAAATTGGGAATCCGTTATTTTTTTTCAGAAATAAATGGATATGTGCTTTAGAATTGCATTTGTACCCGTAAGGGATAGTAAAGGATTTGAAGGTTAAGGTTTTTGGCTTTAGGTTTAAGGCTTTCGTTAAAAAATAACATATGTGTATGAAAAAATAACCTTGAAGATAGCGATACGGTCGTGTTCCATGTTTTTATTTTTCTGATGTTGCTAACGTTCGCGTATGACCTGCTAGGTTCTAGTATTAAAAAAATATCATTCTTTTTATCGTCACATTAATAGCAGAAGGTGTGGGTACATAAGCACTTGATGCAATTATGTATGTTTTATTGTAACTTATCTGAGTTAATATTTGTAACAGTCTGAATAAGTTCTTACAGGATTAATATAGTCTGAAGAATTTACCTGAAAATTGGGAATATGCTGTATGTGTTTATAGGAATTAAGTATGAATAGTTGAACAAACCTTAATTTGGATAGAATAAAGTTTGTCGAGTTATCGACTCCATTTACCCGAAGCAAATTAAGTAGAAAATTACTACACAAGTTATGGCTACTTACCAGTGGCGTGGGGTGAAAAAAAAGGAAGGTAAAGCCGGACCAAAAAACGGCTAATGCGTAATTAAACAAAATATCATATTATAAAAAAATATGCAATAAATTACATACCTGACCTGAGTGTGTTCATGTGTTGTGTTAGTTTACCTTTTCCATAACTACGACGAAATGTTAGGTTTGGTGATTTGCTTGCGTTGCGTGCGTTGTATGCAATTTATCAGTTGTTAGTGTTCACCACCTTCACCATACATGACATCACTGGTATTATATGAACAGTGCATGTCGAGTATGATAAAAGTGGCTTTGAAAAAAGCCGTTTTAAGCACACGTCACTCGCACAGGGGTTATAATATATAGAAAAACAAGAACCAAAAATAAGTGAAACTTCACTTGCTGAACATATTCTACTAACTATATTATTACAAATAGTGAATGTTTTTACTTAATTACGCGAAAATGGCTTAACGAATTTGGATGAAATTTGGCATGCATGTAGCCTTGGACACGGAATAGAACAATCAACATGGCCTGAATTCCACACATACGAAATCGCAGGCATAAGCTAGCAAATAAATATCAGTAGAAATATTGGATGTTTTTATTTTGTTACTTGTCGTTTGTCGTCTGTCTTCGCCATATATATATTCTATAACCCGATAAATTTACGTAACATTTTTTTTGATAAATTATTCATTTATACATGATTTTAAATTATAAATTATTTTATTTGTATTCTAACATAATTCTACGGTTTTTCTTTACGAAATGAGCCAGAATCCTTTCATAAAAGTCGCTTTTTTGTTGCAATTTTAACAATAGATGTTTTTCAATTGATATTACTCCGAGATTTGATAATCTTGCCTCACTTTGGCTGTTTCGTGTATAAGTATGAATCCGCTTCAATGCCGAAAACGACCTTTCCGCGGAAGCCACCGATACGGGAAGAGTCAAAATAATTTGACATAAAATTAAAAGCTGAGGAAAAGCTTCATTCAACGTGGATTTAAAAAGATATAAATAAAGTTCGTAAACATCTAAATTACTAATTGATGAAGTACTGTATAAAACTTTTAATTCGTTTTTTAAGGCGTGAAAATCAAATATATTTGGAAATTCGGATATTAATTTAGACACGCTTTCCTCAGGAAAACTACTACGGTAACTCGCGTATTTCGATTTGTTGACTAAATCAAGAAAAGTTAAGTTCTGAAAAGATGAATAACGGGAGTTTATTTGGCTTTTGATGTTATCTATTATTTCAACGAATAAACGCTTGTATTGTGTTTTCAAGTCAATTTCTGTATCCAGCCGCCGGCGTCGTCGTGGTGGTTCACAATATTCCTGAATACTACTGAAAATAAAATCAAATTGCTTTAAAAACTCTTCTGACATCCAAGATTGAAATGCATTTATTTCTCTAACTGAGGTTTCGATGTCGACTTGTTTGGTTTGAAGCAAAGCAAATAAAATGTCAGTTCTGGCAAAAATCTCCGAAAAAACATGTAAAAGGAAACAAAATTGCATATCTTCTAATTTACTTACAAACGACTCCGACATGGATACAGAATCAACATCCCACGATTGGGGATCATCTAATATATGATTAAACGTTTCAATCATATCTAACCTGCAATTAAATATAACATTAATAATGCGTGAATGATAATGCCATCGCGTTTCAGCTACTCCAGGCATACGACGGTCGGAAAACTGTTTTAAAAGATTTGACCGCTTCGACGATTTGTTGAAAAACCTGACAATTCCATTGATATGACCAAAAAATTATTTTAATTCCGAAATATTTTCCAAGGATTTGCTTAAAACCAAATTAAGTATATGAGCATAACACGGTACGAAACGTGCGAGAGGGCATTGACCCCGTACTAAAGACTGAACGCCTCCGCGTTCACCTGACATAACGGCCGCACCGTCGTATGTCTGACCGATCAATTTGTCTTTGCATCGATATTGTTCAAGAATATTAAGCAACTGAGTCGCTAATACAGCCGCTGTCCGGCTTTCACTAACGTCGTAAAAACCTACAAATCTTTCCTCCAGACCGTTTTCGGTTAAATAACGAAATATGACTGATAATTGTTCCCTATGACTAACATCTGGGGTTTCGTCTATCATGACTGAAATGAATTTAACTTGGCTAATCTCAGACCTAATCTCGTCTAAAATTACCGCCGCGATGCATTGTATAAGATCATTTTGAATGTCTCCCGAGAGACCGGTAAACACGGAGTGTGAATTAGATGAACATTGATCAAGATGAGAGTCTATAACGCTGTCGTACTTACTCAAATAAAACAATGTTTCTACATAATTGCCACGATTGTCTGAATTTAAGTTTTCACTATGGCCGCGGAAAGATAACTCCTGTTTTCCAAGAAGAACAACAGTGTCAATTAAACGTTTCATTAAGTTTCGATTACGCTCCACTTTTCGATTATGGGCTTCAAAACTATTACCGAAAAATGTTTCTATTCTATTATTTCCAAAATCGTGTAATAATAAACAACTGCGTAAATGTTTTTCAGTTTGAGTATGTTTCCTAGCCGAATTTGTCAAATTATTAATGTCTGAAAAACCCGTTTTATTCCAAGCACTGTTTGTATCGGAAAACAACAAACATGGAAAACAAAATAATTTATTTAATTTGCAACTGCCCGTTAACCAATTGTATTTATCATACATAGAACTGTGAAAATGTTTGAAAAATCCTTCTTTACGCCTATAATCAATTTTTATATCGGGACAAGCCCGTCCATTTTTTATGATATATTTTTTATTTTCGAAAGATTGATTGGAGAACGAAGTTAAGTCATTTAATAAGTAATCTGTAAGACAACAGTCAATTTGTATCAATGCCGCCATTTCTCGTCTAACCGCGTCACGACAAATAACAAAGTTAAATAAACTATAAAGACAAACCTTTACGAGGAAACGAAACAAACTATTTATTACAGACTAACACAACACTCGGCAAGTAAAATTTCACTTATTTTTCACATCTATTCATCACATAAACAATAATTCACATAAATGCTAATTTATAGCATAAATTACCCGTGCTGTCTGTGACCGCGTAATGAGTAATCTGTAGACATGTGTAAGTAATGGCTGTAATATCACTCGAGTAATATTACCTAGCCGCGTAATGCATCATCACCTATTACGTGAGCATGGCAAGTATCACGCATTACTTCAAACCGAATGCCTGTTCGCAAGTACGCGAAGCTGCCGGCGGCGACGCTGTCTCGAACGAAGTACGAACTGAACAAAAGAACGAAAGAGAAATGGTTGTGATGCGTGATGTGTAATGCGTGATGCGTAATGCGTAATGCGTGTGCGAATGAGATAATTGATATTTTAGATATTCTAACGCGCGTTGCTATCCATCTTTTTTATCAAATTTTGATTGTGTTGAGTTGAACATTACTTAATTAATTACGTTACCAAATATACAATAAAATAGGAAAAAATAAACGTAAAATAAAAATACATTAATTGTACAGTCCATCTAAAAATACAAAATAATGAACAATGCACTGTGTTTAATAATGTAAATTAAAAAATGATTATACTTTACAAGTAGGAAGAAAAAGTTCAATTTCAATTTTTATTTTATTTAATTACTGCTAGAGCGATCGCCTAAAGTAATGAAAAGCTCTGCGTTAGATTCCCGTCATCTACGGGGAGCTTTCTTTATTTGTTTCATTGTTTCAATAATTGTTTAACTTATTAAGTCAACTTACTTATTAATAGCCATTGAACTGCCGATATTAAAACTACCTTTATTTATTAATAAAATTAACAAAAATGCCTAAATAAAATTACTTTAAGCTGTCGCAAGCTATAGCCTAAAAATATACCAATCCATCCATAATAAAAATCGATTATTTCTGTACGTGGGATTATAATTTCTTATATCAGTCATCATAGTCTACTCATGAAGTAAAAAAAATGCAATTTTTTAGACCTGGTTTTTGGCACTGGTATTTAATATGTTACGTACCATGTAGCCATGTTTATTTCTTTCATTATATTATAATTACACATTAAACTTACTTATAATAATATCATAATACATCATCATCACATTACAGTAGGCGCGGATCTAATACTGTAATGTCTTGAACTAGGTATGTTACTGTAATGCAAAGTAATGCGTAATGCTTTTGGGTAATATTACTTCAACGAGTGATATGATAAACATCACATCACTTTTTAAAGCACTGTTTTGCGCACCTCTAGTAATCTGTGATCAATCAAGCGAGCAGTGTTGCCAATAATAATTTTGAATTTCCGCCAACTTCATAACGAAGTTCCGTTAGCAATCCGTTAAATCTCGCAATTTTCTCGTCAGTAAAATCCGTCGAATTACCAAGCGAAATAAAATAATAATTCAAGTTTAATAAAAATCAAGTGCAACAATCCATAAGATCACTTTTTTATCAAAAAAATAACAATATAATTAAACAAAAAAAGAACAATACAAATATGTTTAAAGTGTGACAGAGTTCGCATCATTATTTTGCCTCCTGCTACCTTGTCTAAAACAAGAGAAATTCTTGTACATGTATGTCGTAGACAGTATCTTTGGTACATGAATAGTATTTACGCAGTAGAATTGACATAACAGAAACAAAAATTTAGCTTTGATTTTTGAAAAAAAATTGTAATTTGAAATATAAGAATAAATCTATCTTTATTTAAATAATAATCTTTTTCAAATTCCGCTAAACAATCCGTTAGCCGTCAAAATACTTTTTGTTCCGTATCTTCATAGCCCTAATCCGCTAGATATGACGGGAAATCCGTTATGTTTGCAACGCTGCAAGCGAGTGTCAGCCTCAAGGTCGAGGTCGCGCGAAACTAGACGCTCAAGCGAAACGAAACCTTAACGTGAGACAAATAAAGATTGGTAGGCTATCCGAGATCGAGTTATCTATAAACAATTATTACGAGGCTTTTGCATGTATTTGTTTATGTATGTGTGAGTGATTTGCATACATTTGGCATTTGTAAATTCCCAATATTTTGATCGGGTTGCCGGAGCGGAGGAGCGCGTCGCACTTGTCGCGTCATATGATTGTAAACTGTGTTTGTGTGCGTTTGCTATTTCAAATACATTGCGTATCTTGTATACGGGATATAGAAGAATATTTTTACAAAGCGCGCAATGTAATTATGGCGTTTGCAATCCGAAAGCCGTTGAACTTCGGCTTACATTACAAAGCGGGGTAAGCTATTATTGAAAATAATAAAAAAAATATTAGTGATCGCCAAGGCAACCCGATGGGAATCGTGTTATATGCACGCGTCGCCACTGCTACTTACTTTTCTGAATTATATATGATACACCAGTAATAATTATTAAAAATTTTAAGTAATCGAAAAAACTCTACCGTTTCATATTTATTATTATATTCATAGGTTCAAAAATATATATTTTTTAAATTGACTATTTTCTTCTTAAATATATTTATAAAAGCTACGGAACTTCGATCTAGATTCATTAACTTACATAAATACCTTTGACTCGGAAAGAATTCATAATACTCTTCCTCTTTTGGCACTAACTCTCTAAGTGAGTGCGAAAGGCAGGTTCCCTATCGTACCAAGAGATTGTGAAAAGTATGTCAACTCCCAAAAATCCATATTTAAACTATTTTGACATAATGTATATCGAAATCGAAAACAGTTAACTAAACAATATGGACAGTAACATACTTTGATGGTTAGAGAATGCGCCCCAGAAGTTTGAGCCGGGTAGATCAATAATGAACTACACACTAACTCCGGGAAATTTGTCCCAAAATTACCTGAATATCTTGCAACGCTTCCCCTTCCACAAACCGCAAAGGTCGCTACACACCTATGTTATGTATTACCCGGTCATTATCCGGGATTGCGGATAATCGACTGTATTTACCAACAGGGAAATGCTGGGTTTACTGAATATTAATTCGAGCCGTTACAAACGACTTGCCTTGGTTGAATTTTGATTGCGAGAATTTATGTTTGAGTCAGGGTTGTTTAAATTTTCGTTATATCAGCGGATACGGTAATTACTTCATAGTGAGCGTATGTATCCTACTAATATTATAAATGTGAAAGTTTGTGTATAAGAATGTCACTCAATCACGCAAATACAGCTGGACTGATTTTTATGTAATTAGGCATACGAATAGATCTACAGATTTAGACATAAAATATACTATTTTATTACGGAAATATGTTAGGATCCTGTGGGATATCAATGAGTGACTGACAGGTCATATACAGGACGCAGTTTCAGACAAAATCTAGTGTGTCGATGTATATTTCTTTCACAAATGCCGAAAACTGATAATGATTATATACACTTTTTTGTTCTTTTGCTTAATTTCGAATTCCATATTCATGATTACCCCGAAGTCATGAGCGAATTTCAGTTTTCCCAAAATGTTATATTATCGACGTAACACAAGTTTGAGCATCTGTTTCATTTAATAAAACCACTGCATTGAATTAGGTTAGGTTAAAACACATCAGGTTAGATTAGAACAGTTAGCAAAATAAATCACGGACCGAGCGAGCTGAGCGAGCGTGCTGCGGTAGCGGTGGTTGAGGTACATCGGTGCAATGGCTCTTCGGTGAAACACACGCTTTAACTTGTAAGTCAATATCGGTAATACGGATGCTCGAGCTAATAAAAATAACATTGTTTATTTTAGATTAAGGTCCCTACATATTTGTTAGGAATTTACTTACCTACACTTATGTTAGTAGAAAACAATATAATAAGGAGGATATACTTCTTTTAATCTATGTCGAGAGCAAGAGAGCAATCAGTTAGGAAAATGTCCCACCCATGCATTACAGCCTTATGCTTCTGAATGGGACAGTCAGGTTTATCTTGTACAACCCTCAGGAAACCATTTGAACCCTCCCTTAGTCTAAATAACATTGAGGCTTATTCGCTTCCTTATGACGCCATTAAAATCAGGTCTATTTGCTTCAGTGCTATTTTCCACCTGCCCATTAGTGTCCTGATTATTATTGCACTGAGCTTGAAGTACATTATTGATTTAAATACCGTTTGGTGCAATAGTAGCGATCCTGCCTTTCACACCGAAGGTCCTGGGTTTGAATCCCGGAAGAGGCAGATGTTTGTGTGATGAATACGAGCATTTGTGTCTGAGTCATGGGTATTTATATATATTTCTATTAATATTACAAATCTATGTATCATATACTAGCGGCCCGTCCCGGCTTCGCACGGGTGGACAAAATTCTTTAAATTTTTTCTCGCATTCAATATAGCCTATGACACTCAGCAATAATGTGCCTTCCTATTGGTGAAAGAATTTTTAAAATCGGTTCAGTAGATCCCGAGATTACCCCTTACAATTTAACAAATATACAAACACACAAACTTTACTTCTTTATAATATTAGTATAGATGTATATCTATTTGTTACCATAGTATCCATAACACAAGCCTTATAGTGCTTACATTGTGCTAGGCTAATTGGTGTGAATGTAAGAAATATTATTTTTATTATTTGCCTTTTGCTTATAGTCACGCCACAGACTACAGGTGTTAAAAGTTTGACAATAGGCCTTGAAAAGAATAATTTAAATCAAGCTGTAAGCTTACTGTTATGCACGCTCTATAGCCTAAACGGTTTGACGGTTTATAACAAATGGGAGGTGATTAGGCTGAGCTAAAATGTGGGAGTGATATTATAATCTTACTAATACTATGAAAGTTCTATGCTTGGATATTTGCTACTCAGTTACGCATAAACAGCTGAACGAATTTGGATGGAATCTGGCATATAAATGATTTAGAAACTGGATTGGAAATAGTATACGTTTTTTCCCAAAAAATATGTTTCCTTTGAAGAAGCGCAGTTAACACTTTTTATGACAAACTAAACAAAACCGCGAGTGGAAGAAAATTTTTTCTAACTTAATAGCGCAAGTGATTAACCTAAGATGGCAAAGGTTAAATAACTTCTGGAAGGGACGGTGTTTATTAGTGTGATAATATTAGTTAAGAAAGCTAATTCAAAATCGGAAATGATTTCAAAAGACGAGAACTGGTGGAGTTAATGGTCATATTTCTTTTTTGTTATAACGATACTACATAAAATCGGTTCATTGTAATAATATTTTTAACGTCCCGCTAAGAAAATCGAAGATTTTCGAAAAATCGGGAAGTTATTGTTTTTACCCCATTTTGCAAAAATCGAGTTTTCAACAGATCTCGACGTTTTGAGACCTTAGAAATCTTCCCTGACCCTTCCCGCGATGGTGTCTGTATGTCTATATGTATGTATGTGTGTGTGTGTGTGGTTGTGTATGTAATCCTCTTATTACTTTTGAACGGTTTGACCGAATCGAACCAAACCAATGCGTTCGAAAGAGTTTCATCAAACTTAGATTTCCTGAAAATTAAACCGATTCGGACCGGTAGATTTCGAAAAAAGTTAAAAAATCTAAAAAAAAATCTAAAAGAAACTTTATTAAATGTGGTTTTTTTGAAATAACTTTTGAACGACTTTACCGATCAATTCCAAAAACTAATCAGCTCTTAACCTCAAAAAACCACGTCGATCGCGTCCAAGTGCGTCAAAATCTCAAAAAACACATAAATTATATTTTTAGCTCGAAGAGCTCAGAAAAATTGTATTGAGTGGAATTTTGAGCGCAAAAGCATAGAATTAGCGGGAAGTTACAGGGATGACCTTTAGGGTCAACCGTTTTCCAGATTTTTTTTCTTATACTTAATAGTATTAGTAATATATTAGTAATATTTCTAAATATCCGGATTTTTTAAAATTTTAGGATTTTAGCTCTTTTTTAAGATTCAAATTCAACAATCTACAATAATAAGCTGAAAGCCTGGAAAATAAAATGCACACCTGCAAAAACCAACACGGTTTTTTAGGTTACCAAATACTCAATGTAATGTAAATATTACTTTAAAAGTGCTAATTATATGACAGTTCTTCGGTCACCCATCCAGCATTAAACCACTGTGAAAGTTGCTTCACTTTCATGATCGTAATGTGAAATAATACTTGCTTCATGAAATTCCTCCACATGTCAAGATTAATTCACCGAAAATGGGCCGACATCCATAATCGCCGTGATGCTAATAAGCGTTCCGAAGTCACTGGTCTGACCTTAGAGATAATCTCTAATGCAGACCAATGGTTAGGGTTGCCAACAACTACAATTCAATATTAAAAATACAAGTTAATTAATAATTTCAATTTTGATCAATTTGATGACCGTATTGCTCGCAAAAAGAAAAAAATACATAATTTTATTAAAAAGACATTGCATTTTGAAGTAAAACTTTAACAGCCATTTTTAATAACTTACCCCTAATATCAGATAGAGCTATAACGGTTTGTTGTTAAGTCATTATATAATTTTTCAATGACGGGAAACAATAACCGTTGCTTAGCAACTAAACTAAAGTAAACCTATCTCTTACTAATGATAACATCCTTTTATATTTAAAAGATTTGTTCTTATTTTTTTTTATTTATATAACATAATTAAACGGGGTTAACCCAATAGCATAATTATGAATAACATAGTTACATTATTCATAGGCTTCTATCTATTTTTTTACAATAGGATCTAGGGTTGTCAACAAAGACGTCAAACTCTGGATAAGTCACAAGGAGTGCGTTTAGTGCCTGATGCATGCGAAACAGCGGTGATAACGCGCGCGCCACAGAGTGACATGGCGGAGACGCAAACAGCATATGCCGGCGACCGGATCGAACACGCAGATACTCGTCAGGCACAAACAGACGCGGCAACCGCTCAACACATTCGGGCCAGTCTACATCCCCAACTCAGTCGAAAAAAATCAACTTTGAATGGATGCCTCTCTTGGTATCTGTTCTATTAGCTTAGCAAGCGGGGAGAAGATCGCAGAAAAGATCATAATTTGAGAAACCTTTTTGCTATTTTTTGGTTTACGGGAGGTGTATGACGATCCAATAGTTAACTTTTACTAGGCAATACAGTCGCTAAGCATAAAGCTACGGAGCGAAATACCTCAAAAATTGTTTCGATGGGAATTTTTGCGAATTTCAAAATTTGGGCTCCGTCAGAATCTGGTCCTTAACCTGTTGATTCAATTCCACACAAAAAATATTAAAATCGGTTAAGAACTCTCGAAGTTATGACGTAACAGACATTGCGCCATGGAAGCTGATCCATGGGAGCTTCGTTCGCTTCGCTTGCTCTGCTCCAATGATAACCTTACGTGTAAAGGGTTGATGCCATTCTACTCTGCCGAACACCACACGGTAACACGGAATTTATTTTATTTTATTTTATTTCTACACACAACAGAGTTACAACAATAAACACAGTTATAGGAAACAGAACATTAGACTGTAGCATGTTAGGCTGCGCCTCCACAAACATGTGTAAATAGCATGTGTAATTATAAGGACAGCGTCATAAAGTAAATTAATGATAGGGTAAATCTTACAAGAAACAAAAAGAATATAAATAACTAATTAGGCTTGAGATACAAAAAAAAATACATGTGATGAATTAAAATTAGAATTAAAGTGGGAAAATAATAGGTTAGTTGATTCGATAATGGCGAATTCAATAACCAATCCCGAGTAACAGGATTGCCATAGTATGTGGCCTAGATATTTCTATTGAGTTACAAGAAATATTGACTAGTATCTAAAAGAAGACATCTATTACTGAGAGTGGCGTTTAAATAATATAGTTGAGAGAGCGGGTGTACCAGACAAAGAAGAAAGAATATATTACGTTTCCGATGAAATTACTCATATAGAAAGAAATAAGCGGTTGTACAATTTGGATGCACACCCAAGTGATGCTGCATTTCTTTTTGTCTTTTGTTACACTCGGTATCCTTTTTGATACCGAGTGTGTCTCTAAACTTACTACTCACATAAACCTGTTATTGACATACGACACACCGTATCTGATCGCGAAAGACACTTTGTGTTTATTTATTTTACACAAGCGGATCGATTACTGACCTCCAGACGCTCGACAATTTAAACTTATCTTCTAGCTAACCAGTAAAGCTATGCTGACCATTTTTGGGGTGTAGTGGATTTCAACTGTGTATCTGTTGAGATAATTGAGTTAACGGTATGAAATCCAGTAATTTGAGCCCGACTGAATTCATTTTTAAGCGGTTTATCAAAGAAAGACTGTCTTTTGATGATTGTAGATATCTAAGATAGTAATACAAAAAAGCTTTTAGGTAGCGATCTGCGTGAGTAGGTTTTTTTATTACACTGCATAAGCAGTGTGTTCGAGTGTACCATAATCGTGCATCTGAAAATTAATGCCTCGTAATGTATGACACAATAGCAAATTAATAAGAAATAATAAAGTAGTTATCAAAAGAATGGGTCACAGCCTATTAATTAAAATACAAATAACATTTTTATTGTTTTTTATACAAAAGTCAGATTTACGAAATTACCTCTGTGACCCTAAAATTTATTTGTAAGTGACAGCCCTAACATTCAATGTGTCCTCTGACTCAGCTTTACTTTGATACACTTGGGGCGGGCAGAAGATTGGTCGACCACTTTTTATCGAGTCTGAATAGAGAAATTATGCGGTCGGATGCCCTCGCCGCCCAAGATATATAGAGTCACTTGCTCTTGCAAAAAGGTCGCGTATAAATGAAAGACTACGATAATTGGACGAAAGTTAGCGGCCTTTCGCTGGCGTTCAGTACAGTTCGTACAGTGCATGGTGTACAGTATATTTCGCCACTAACTCAGTGAAAAGAAACCACTTCCTTTTACTAGTTAAATGTTTTAATAGAAAAAAAAACATCCCAGACCTGAAGTCAATGTCTTAGGAATTAAACCCATCTTTATACATTTGTTAATGAAGTAGTATATAAAGAAATAAATATATGAAAACTTTATTTTGACCACACCCCAAATACATTAAATAATTATTTTTATAGGTTTAGATAACAGCAAAAGAAATGCGAAGATACTGGTATCTAAACTAAGCAGTCTCAGTATACAAGTACTCTCCACTTTTAATATGGGTATTTACATTAGCTAATTAGTATTTTGAGAGAATCATTGCAATATATACTAATAAACTTAGTTAATTAAGTATATATTTGATTTGCGTGTAAGTGTATGAGTGAAAGAGAAAGCTTTTATCAAAAATGTAAAGTCAGCAAATTTTATTTTCATGCCTCATTTCTTAGCATAGTCAAAAGGTTGCCGGTCCTGATGATTGAGTTTTGGAAAGTTCAAATCTGATTTCGAAGTGTTCTGTACATTTAATTCAGGTCAGAGTTTAGCATATCCCTATATGGAATCGCTCGGCGTTTCCCTCAATGATTTATGCAGCCTGTAGTAACCTAGCACATGAAATTACTGAATATTCCGGTATTCCAGACGTCTGTATTAAATAACATGACGGTACGCTCAGCATTCGAGTTGGTATTCATATTAAAGGTCGGATGTACGTACTAGAGATAAAATAAAGAAATAAAATGTCGATGCTTTCTAACTACTATTTGTTACAAAACATCGATAATAATATACTTGTACCTATAAAAAGTAGGCGCATCTAAAGCAATTTCTTGTTAAAAAAATGGCTTTATAGGTATTTGAATCCGAAATTGACATTTTATTTGGAAGAGATTTTGCACGGACTATGAGAGGTTAGTTGGAGTCTCGTTTGACGTCAGAGACATGTTGAATTTTTTTAGTAAAGTGTCGTCATATATAAAAATTGAGCAGGCAGAAGAAGCTATGACAACCTTTGTAATTTGATTGCCTAAAAAAGGAATTGCTGAAGTCATGCAGGCTCTGTCCTGATTAGTGGGTGCATATATAGCCAGGACCACGAAATTAACATGAGAGAGGATTGGACACTTAGGGAGAAATTCAAAGTTATTTTGAAAAGACATAACTGCTTCCCTTTTTGGTGCAACCGTGACCGGAGAAACGTTAATATTTTCGTTTAAAAATAATTCAATTAACAGTCTATACGTAGTTTAGTTGTAGTTACTGTAGGTTCAGTTAGCTGAAAGAAAAGCTGAAACCTCTCATAACTATAAAGAGGTATAACAGTTGCAATAAAACATAACCGTTGCCTAAATGTGTTACCTGTTTTAAAAATGTAAAAAAATCCCGTATTTTTAAAAGAAAATATAGCGGGGCGTGTCCTCAACTCCATGATATAATAAAAAAACAAAACTCACACCCTAATAGGGCGCCCCGTCGCGTCGTTTGGGTATAGCGGCGGTACCTCGTAAAATATTTTGGCTGTTCAAATGCTGAACCAGCGATGACACTTAAATTTTGTGTTATAAAAGTAACCGACAAATACAGCTGACTCGGAGAACTTTTTAGTTAAATGGACTACATATAGATCCGATTTAATATTGATATTAGCATCGAGGATTATTTAAAGAAAAAGATATAATCTCTACTATATAAAAGAAGGACTTTGTGGGTTTGTTACCATTAATAGTTACCATAGTTACCATAAGATACCTAAGAATAACAGTTTTTATAATCAATTAACGTCACCATAGCAACACGTGGCCGGGTTAGCTAGTTGTAATAAACTTCAACTGGGTATGATAAAACACAAATAATTATGAACTAAACTTAATATTCAACCAGGAAACGCTGCCAGTCTTATGGACACCATTTTCAACAATAGCGGCGAGGCAGTTTTCACCTTTTCTGAAGCATATTTGATTTGAAACATCTATTGGCACGCCTTGGCAGAAAAATCGACTCATATGGTGTCACGAAAAACGGCATGAAGCTCTGATGCCATCCTCTCTATGCCACCACTCACGACACTCTTGTGTGTGCGTGCGCGCGGTATTACCATACGCTTTGTTGCTTCTTTGTATAAGCTTCGTACTATTTCTATCAGACCATAATATACTTTTGCCGCTTGTTTGAACGCTTTGTATCTTTTATTGTTATTATTTTGCTCCATATTTTCTTTAATGTTTTCAAAATCAAAATAACTTTATTTCATAGGCCCTTACGGGCACTTAAAATCGTCAATTTTACAGAATCAAAAAAATATTATTCTATAATAAAGATAGCCCGTGCGCTAGCGGCAAGTACATCCGCGGAGTTGATGCCGCGCATGTAATCGCCACGAGCGACCCGATTCCGAACGTAGGGGCTTACATGAGAAGAATCGGGCAAGAAACTCATGTGCCAAAACTCTTATAAAATCGCCAAATGTCTTACAAATTGTGTATATTACAAAATGATTCATTTTTTGTTTTTATTAATTATAAATTCTAATATTAACTTCTGGGTTAGCTCGTTCCATCGTGGATACTGTCTTGGCCCCCGGGCTTGATTGGGATCAAGAGCAAACCCATTCTAATTAAAAAAAATAAAAAAATAATAATAAAAGAAATGTTTTACATCTGCCGGGCATTTCGTGTCAGCAATTTCTTTTTTTGTAAACCTTTTATCTTTTGAAAAAATTGTATCTGCTAAATAGATTTATGAAAATATTAAGTATGTAAAGAATAATTTTGAAACTTTTTATAAAAAAAGTTATATCCATTAGTTATCAGCAAAAACTAAATAAAAGCTTCAGATTGCAAAAAAACTGTAGGTTCATAATTGAGCAGATGTATCACATTTTATAACAAAGTTCCACAGAAAGTCACTGTTACAGAATTGATGATTAATTAAAAGATATAATGGACGGAGTTAATGGCTTTTGTGTTATCTATGCTATAATAATAAAGCGTTATAAATAATTTTTCTTACACATATAAAAACGTAAGAAAAGTTTTCTCAAATTCATAAACTATGTTTGTAAATATACTTGGAGTAAATTAAATAGCCCTTATCAAGTTCAGAACACGATTTCGCTATATGAAACTAATTCCTACCTGTCGCACCAAGCGCTTTTCAACATCCTTCATAATGCGCACAGCAAAGGAGTGAAACTCCCTCCCTGCGTCTGTATTTCCGAGAACTTATAACTCGTCCATTTTCAAAGCCAGGGTGAATAGGCACCTTTTGGGTTAGCTCGTTCCATCGTGGATTCCTTCTCGCTCCTTCTTGCTCGTTCCTTCTTGGGGAGATGGGAGGAGGGAGGGGGTTTGGAGGTGGTTCCGTTTGGGGTGGAATCGATTTGTTGGTCCATATCGTAGATAATTTTTTTTTTTAATTTCTAGGTAAAAAATGAAAGGGGCCGAAAACCCGCCTTATTGACCCTCCTCCTTTCCCATTTCAGTAAGCTCGAATTAGAATAATTACAGAATGATTTTGGGAGAGCCCAAAAAGGTATATTGTAATCTAAAGCAACTTTTAATAGAAAAAATTAACTTGTCTCAATCGGAATTGAAATCCTTAGACTCTTCCTACCCGGTTGATTGCATTTTCAATCTTTTGAATGACAAATAATGTAATAAATTTCACAAGGTAGTTAAAATTTCCATTGTGTTGGTATTTACTTACTCGGAGCAATAGGTAACCAAACTCTTATAATTGTTTATAAACCAGCGATGGCATTCAACCAAACTATTGAAATGGTATTTGCATTGAATTTACCAATTTCCCTCACAGAATTATACTGAACAGATTAATGTTACATGAATCATGAATCAAAGTCAACCGTTTCCGCTCACAAACTAATTATTCGTGTGTTGAATGTAATGCTAGAAATCGAATAAGCATTATAATATTCACATATTGACGGCCGGTATGAAGCCAGTGACTCTACCTTCGATCTTAGGTTCGAATCTTGGTAGCACCTCATGTTTGTGTGACGTACCTGAATTATGAGTATTTTCATTTATTTCTATGAATATTACTTTTAAGGAATGTCTATTCGTTACCTGTATATGCATAACACAGGCTTCACAGTGATTATTGTGTGCTAACTCAATTGGTTTGAATGTAAGAAATATTATAATTATATTAGTACATTGGTTGGTGGTTGGAATTATTTGATTATGATACATTTGAGCAACTTACTTATACGTAGCTGTACATACTCAAACCATCAAACACACATACGCAATCAAGACACGCACACACATGCACGAATATTGCGAGCACGTCTGTTATATACAACTTAATATCAATGAAATCTGAGGAGCCTGCCTCTCATAACACAAGGCGACTTACCATGAGAGCAGATCAATAAACCAATTCTAAAATAAGTTGTTGGAATAAATAATTTTTATTTATATGAAGCATACGTTCAGACTACCTTACGCCATTGTACAAGAGATCATTTCGTTATAGTTATATAGTTATAATAATAATTAAATTAATGAAAATAAAAGTATTAAATTCTTATCTTCTTGAACAAATTTTAAACGGCTATTTACGCATACTTGCTATTTAATCCTGACGTTTTCTTTACAGCAGCCGTGAGCTCACCTTTACTACCTACTAACGTTTTTTTACCGTAACGTAAAGAGTTATTTTTACACGCTTTTAAAGAAACCAAGATGAGAAGAGTCTCTTTGGAAATCGCTGTAACAGAATTTTCACCCTACAAATAATCTCTATAAACCAGGTAGTTTGAGGTACATTTTCTCAACGTAATTAATCTTTGCTTAATCATAATTCAGGAAGCGCTTTTGAGTTAGTTAAGTCCAATAAAGCATAACAAATCCACAGAACATTAATTTACGGTACGCGACAGATAGTGCTCAACTTACAAACGATGCTGTAGGTACTTATACAGAATAGGGTTGTCAAAAGAACAAAACATAAAACACCGAAAACTTAATTTACTTATAATGATAAAATTCAAACAACAACACCGAATTTTAACAAGTAGAAAAATACTATAATTCCTTAAACTAGACCTAAAATAAAAAAACAATCTGTTAAATGAATTTGTTAAAAGATTGAAATTTATTTATGTTGTTTATTATATATATTTAATGGGTACAAAACTATTTTAAAACTAAATAAAATAAGGATAATAACAACCATGATTCGGTAATAAATGTAATGCCTATCCCACAAATATATGACGCTACCAGGATTCGAACTCCTCACCATTAATATTGAAGTCAGAATTACTGCTGTTGTACCTACCGGATATCTCAATATATTAGGGGTTAAAGTATGAAATTGCCGATTTGTACTGAAAATCTATATTGTTTATTTTTTAAATTTTTAACAAATTTATTTAATCAAAATAGTTGCCATTATTATCTATACATTGCTGCCATCTAATGGGAAGGTCATTAATGCCTTTGCGATAGAATTCCGACGATCTAGACTGCACAAACTGTGTGAAAGCATTTTGTACTGCCTCCTGGGAAGAAAACTTCTTGTCACGTAGATAATTGTCCAAATCACGAAAAAAATGGTAGTCCGTTGGAGCAAGGTCTGGTGAATACGGAGGATGACGAATGGTTTCTAACTGCAGTTCCTGAAGGGTCAAAATGGTTTCTCGTGCTGTGTGAGGTCTCGCGTTGTCGTGGAGCAATAATGGTGAAGATCGATTCATGAGTCGGGGCTGTTTTACTGCTAGTTTTGTCAACATGGTTCGGAGTTCGGCACAATAGACATCTGCCGTTATTGCTTGACCAGATCGGAGAAAACTATAGTGAATAACACCATGCTGAGACCACCAAACAGTTACCATTACCTTTTTATTGGTAAGTTTTGCTTTAGGACACTGTTGTGGCATTTGACCTGGGGTCAGCCATTGCATTTTTCTTTTCCGGTTATCATAAAGAATCCACTTTTCATCACATGTTACAATTCGATCCAATATTCCTTCATTTCTGTACCGGTTCAACAAGGCAACACAAGTTTCAACACGCGTTTCTTTCTGCAGATCAGTCAAATCATGAGGCACCCATTTTTCGTATTTTTTTATTTTATTGATTTGACGCAAGTGAGTCAATATTGTGGGTAAGGTAACGTTAAACCATGCCGCTAATTCCTGGGTACTTTGACTAGGATCGGCTTCCACTATCTCTCTTAATTCATCGTTATTTACCTGTGTGGGCGGTCTTCCTCGTGGCTCGTTCTTTAAGTCGAAATTTCCATCACGAAAGCGTTTAAACCAAAATCGCACGGTGCGTTCATTAGTAGACCCCTCTCCAAACGCAGCATTGATATTGCGGGCTGTTTCTGCCGCGTTAGTTCCGCGTCGGAACTCGTATTCAAAAATAACTCGAATTTTCGCAGTATCCATCTTTCTTGTCTAAATTGAATAACAAAAACAATTGAAAGTCGATATTCAAATGTTTTACATTTTTTAAAAAAAGAACATCATAGAAACCATTTAAAAAAAGTTTCATTCGAAAACCTCAAACCATGAAGATTCTATGTCAATTCAAAGAACCTATTGCAATAAAACGGCAATTTCATACTTTAACCCCTATTATATTTATTTAGTTATTTATATAAAAATAAAATGCCCCGACCATTTAAAGTAGAATAGAGATTTCCATGTAGTCTATCCCTTTCTGAGAAAGGATCATCTCATACCTGTCAAAGCAACTTTTGAGGCTGGTTCATCGGAAGACATATCATCGTATGTTAGTACAGGTCGATGTCGCAGCTGTAAGAAAGTCCAATGAAGCTACAGAGACCTCCAAGTATTTAAGCTGACATCAGCGCCTGTAGCTTATTTAGAAGAGCACTCGCCCTGATAGCTAAGACAAATAGAATTTTTTATTGTAATAATTTGTTTAGGTATGAAAGTAACTTTATTCAAATAAACTTAAATAAAGTTATTTTAATTCGTCAATTTTTTTTACATACTACCTTTTTAATACGTCTGTTACTGAAAAAGAACGGACGGAAGAAACTCGTTAGCTTTAACAGATGTAACGACATTTGAATTATTAAATATCATCACTAGACAATGTACAAAAAATAATATTATTTTATTATCAATATAAAGCTTTCACTTCTCTACAAAGTCCGATCCGATCAGAGTCTCAAGACCGATCTTGCATGGAATATTGCAGCCACCTTAGGGATGGTTCAGCAAAATACCAACTTGCTGAGCAGAGCACAAAGCTGAGAGGCTCATCGGTGACATCAAATTGGTGAAGAGCAAGCTTCACACCTTACCTCATCGCCGTAAAGTTGCCTGTCTGTCGGTCTTCTACAGACCGTACTTTGGAGAGTGTGCTCAAGAGCTGCATTTGCTCATACTACCAGATCCTTTTTTCCATCGGACATCTAGACGTACTGCAGGCTACCACCCTTTCTTGATTGCTATTCCTACCTGTCGCACCAAGCGCTATTCAACATCCTTCATAATGCGCACAGCAAAGGAGTGGAACTCCCTCCCTGCGTCTGTATTTCCGAGAACTTATAACCCATTCATTTTCAAAGCCAGAGTGAATAGGCACCTTCTGGGTTAGCTTGTTCCATCGTCCACGATGGCCACGGATGTCCACGGGGCCAAGACAGAATCCATTCTGTCTTGGCCCCCGAGCTTGATTGGGATCAAAAGCTAACATATCCTAAATAAAAAAATAGGTAAAAAATTAAATTGAAGATGTAACATGTAAAGTACCAAGAAATAGTTCTATAAACACAGTATCATATGATAGAAAGATAAGATATAAATATGTCTGTGTACTACGTGAGACAGCTTTATCCGTAGCAAATTTCGTAGCACTGTTAATGTAAAAAACGTTAGTAGTGTTAACATCACATGTCATTTACTATGTTTTGACGTTTCGGTCAGTAGGCGGTCATTTGTGAGAACCAAATGTAAAGAAATACGGCATAATAAGATCGCTTATAACTTTGGAAGTGTAGCAGCTACCTGGATTATTGTATAACCATTATTTAAACAATGAAAGACATTATTCTGTTCATATATCGCGGACTTAGATTTTTTTTAATCTGTAAAATCTATATTGCAATTGTAAATCAATATTAAGGTGACATTGTAATTAGATTGTGAGAAGACCTAAACTAAGCGACCAGAAGCGACCTATATCTCAGAAGACCAGTACTCTCCTCTCTGATGGTGAAAAAGTTAACCGCTTTATATAAAAATGGCACTTAAATCGTCTGCAGCACAAAGCATCTTTAACTTAGCTTACTTACTTATTGTATTTATTTAGAGATTACTTAGCAATATATTAATAACTTAGCACACACGACGTTATACTAGTTGTGAAACATAAAACTCATAATTGTAATCATTAGAAGTTGTTCATTATCTATGACATGGTTTGTTTTGGAGAGTTTCATTACAAGTCCTTGATTATCATATATTTTAGTGCGCACAAGACATTTCATGGAGTACGTGAAACTGAAGGTGCATCCGTGATAAAGCCTTTGTTTTTTTATTTATGAAATAACCAATATCACTTTTAGTGAGATTCGAATAAAATACTTCTGACTAACCTGTTAGAGAGGCAAATATAAATTTCAGCATTCCAGCAAAACAAAAATAAGATAAATACTGTAGACCCTTTTTTAAAATTACCATACATTTAACGCCAATTGGGCATGCCAATGGCAAAAGGTTAAATAATACACAACTTATTTTTTCTAAATTAATATTCTGATTTTGGCAACCCTACGATATATCGTTAAAAATATTTCATTTACCAACTCTCTCTGCAATGCAGGCATTAATTCGATAATGGGCAAATATTCGGGCATTTAATTTACAGGTTTATGGCGCCATTAAATCAGTGGGAATAATGTTCCCCGATTGCTATTACCGGTTCGACCGCGGAGACCGCATACGTCGACCGAATACATCGCGCCAAGTGCGGTTTTTGTGGGATCGTGTTTTATTAGTGACTGCTAAGCATCGTTGTGATAATCCTATTTACTTAAACTGTTAACAAAATCATTCTAATTCCTACATTAAATTTGATGCGTAATTGCATTTATTTCCTATTTTATTATTTTAATATTAGTAACGCGTACACAGTGGAAAAAGAGCGGCAAAAGAGCGGACAGACAAACACACAAATAAACAAATTTGTGTTCTTAGATTATAGACTAGCGGCCCATCCCGGCTTCGCACGGGTGGACAAAATTCTTTTAATTTTTTCTATTATTAAATATTTTTCCGCTAGCGCCATCTAGCGTCCGGTAGACGAACTACTTGCGGTTAACGCGTTGCTATGGTAACGTAAATTGATACAATTGAAAAAGAGCGGGAAAAAGAGCGGACAGACAAAGACACAAACCACTGTGATCTTACAATTAGATTATAGATTTATACTTAGCCACATTTACCAACAAACATGGCTTCTTTAAGTCGAACTGAAACGTCCTTATTAAGTAAAAAAGATAATAAATATAACATATTATAAACATGAAAATAAACGGGTTAGTTATTAAAATTATTCCGTTCTAATTAAGAGCAACTAAGAAGTGCTGCAGTATGCTTCAAAGTAGAATAACACCAACGCTTCACAATAAAGGAGTCGTAAAAGGCAAATAATGGCACTGGAGGAATACACATTGACTAAAACATATAATGAGCAATAAGGTTCCGAATTATAGTCTATACCACGATCTTCAAACGTCTGCCAAACGTGGATATTGTAGTAAAACCTCCCTATTTTTCAAGGAGACTTTCATCCAGCAATTGACGTCTATCGACTGAGATGGTGATGATAAAAATAAACATTTTTACCGTCATTAGTTTTTGAGTTGTTTTAAGTATTTTTTGATAAAATATTCTAAATAATTGCGCAGTAAGGCTAAGAGGGCTTATCTTACATATTGCCAATTCAAAAATAATGTAATCTGTATTAAACAATAGGAAAATGGTACCTAATTGATAAAGATTGTAAAGAAGAAACATGGTATGTTGTTGTAAGTAAAGTAAAAGTAAATAAATAAATATAAGACAACATCACATACATTGTTTTAAACCGAAGTTTAGTAGTTAAAACACTGTACCAAAACACCTTCACACTAAGCAGTTAGTTATGTACATTGACTCACCCGGGATCGAACTTGGGACCTCAGAATGGAATCACTATAAAAACTGGTATGCAAACCACTAAACACGCAGGTCATAAAAAAATAGGTATGTACTTTCTTGCAAAGTATAAAATTTCCACTGCGGTTTTATGTCAATTTCGAATATAATTGACAGCATATGCTGATGGTTATTGCGACAACATAATATGCAGTTTGCGGTATGCACCATTTATGACTGCAGTTTAAAATTAGAGTTGAATTAACAATAATAATGATTTCATTTCATGTTTTCAGATATACTTCATAATTCATATACTTCATAATCACTTTTGCGCACATAACCCATTTGGATAAAACTTCATACTTATTCCGGATAAATTGTGCATAATCTACATTTGATCCTGAAGTTTCGATTCCTTTACAGGAGCCATGATCACAGAATTCACTTGTGTACAAAATCGGCCTGTTATTGCCTTCACTGTTAGGGGTCAGGCCTTAGCATGAAAATACCGTAGATTTATATAGATTTACTAGCTGTCCCGGCCACGCGTTGCTGTGCCGACTGCAGTGCCATCTGCCGGACTGATTTGTGAATCTAAACCATTCTCAGATCCCCTTGAACACACACAAAAAAATTCATTCAAATCGGTCCAGCCGTTTGGGAGGAGTTCAGTGACATACACACTCACAGAAGAATTATATATATAAAGATAAGATAGAGAAATAAAATGAAATTATATTTAGTTCTTATACTTCCGTGAAAAAGGTAACTTAGGTACTAACTCATCCTGTGATCACGGCTCCTGTAAAGGAGCCGAAACGTCAGGATTTAATATAAATTATGCGTAATTCATCCTCTAAAAAAAGTTTTATTTAAATCTTCATAATGTTGTTATTGTCTTTGGTTTTATTAAAAAGAGAAAGCGGATTTTTTTAAGTTTATTTGTATGTGGAGTGTGATCTTCATTCATGTATTCCTAGGCGATGCAGTCGCATAAAGCTTCGCTAGCACGAAAGCTAGCTAGCTAGCTAGAAAATAAATCAATAACCTATAAATTTAAAAATTCCATAATAATGAAAGCTTTCAAAAAGCGCGCGCTTTTTGTTCAATGGGAAATCCCATAGAACCAATGTTTTTTGGTCTTAATTTTTTATTTTTGTGCATTTCAAAACTCGGGCTACTGGTCCTAAAACTAAATAAACAATCTGGTCCCATATGTGTTGATTCGATTTCACACAAAAAATAATTAAAAACGGTTAAAATCTTGGGAAGTTATAGCGTAACAGACATTGCGTCATTGAAGCTGATCCATGGGAGATCCAATCGCTTCGTTCGGTCCGCTTCAATAAAAAATCTTTCACCATTTAGAAAGTACATTGTTCTTAATGCATATAGATGTATAATATACATCTTTATATATACCGCTTGTCAATGAAAATAGAACACCTGTTAAAATGGTGAAAACCATGGGCTTTCAGTGTTCAAACACAAAAAGAATTTTCGCGATATCACTCTCCGTTTCGGAGTTATTGCAGTTCAAAGTTTCATAATTAAGTTGCAGTAATTAAAATAAAATTATTAAAATCCTATAGAATCAATGATATTTAACAATCAGTAATTGGTATTTTTTTAATTGCTCGTATAATTATGAAAATAAACGTCCAAAACGATTCCTTGTTATTGACAAACCGAATTAAACTGCGCCTTAAATCAGCTGGTGCTTGACCCCTCAGCTTGACCCCATACTTACCTACCTCAAGATGTTCAGTGTGTGTGTCACTCACACAATCGCTGACCTAAAAGAACTAGTGACGGGTAAATGCATAGTGAACAATTGAAATGTTTCGATTTCTTGACTCTCTAATCGACTCCTTCGAATTTTATCAAGTCCGCAGAGTTAATAATTTTAGTCAGTCCGAAAGATACTAAGGTTAGAATCACATTTTGATCTTAAATCGAAATCGATCTGACAACAATGATATTCATTAGAGCTGTAAAAGTAACGAAAAAAAGTGTACCCGTATGTATTCGTTACTATAACAATTATTACTATCGTATCGTTACTTCAGTTACCTTATAACATGCTATGTTATGTGTAAGTTCGAATCGAATCGTATTGCGTACGAGTGCAGTATGACGTCACGGCGTCGCAACATTCGTGATTTATAGAAAACATACTTATACGTTACATACCAAGCTGAGTCAGGTATTTTTTTTTCAGTTTTCTGTATTTTGAACCAGACTTTTGATAAACAGCTTCTGTTATCGAAGAAACAATTTAATATCATTAGACTCATTTAGACACATCTCTTTTAAGATAACAACAAAAAACCGTGATATTCGCGATAATAAAAAACAAAAACATACATATTTCTTATTTGTAAAAAATACTTCCTTACCTTGTTTCTGTTACAATCTCAAACTTTGTCTACTTACACAATACAATTTTATAAACAGTAAAAAACTTGGACGACGAATTTCCAAATTATACTTTACTTAATAAACAAACATCGTTCTTTGTAACGTACGTTTATAAATTCACTGAATAAGCGCGCGCATGCGTAAAATATACGATCAGCAAACGTACAAATACACGCATCAACGGACGTTGCGTAAACTGAAATAGTGTAGGTACCCATACTACGAAAAATGCGAGTAACGAAATGCATTTGTGTGTAACGTTTCGTTACTCGGTACTAAATGGCCCACCCGTTACTCAATACCGAATACATACGATTTACTACAGCTCTAATATTCATACGAATCAAAAAGTCGATTCTGATACCAATGTCTGAATTAGTGATTTGATTCACATTTTACGAGTAATTTTTCCCAACTCTACACAGGACCGAGCTCCATCCAGGGCCGAACTTAACTGGAATATTATTAAATACATACTTTTGAAATGTCATTAAAATCCTTATGACCATTTTATTGACTGTTTTGTCCATACACGTGATGGTATTCAATTTACCATAACGACCAGCATGTACACATCTTCATCTTTATCGTTTTTAAAAAGTAGATTTCCTAGATAAGTTTCTAATAACAACAGAAAATACTCTTAATCACAAATCTTTACAATACATTAAACGTAACATAATAAATTCAAAAACAGTAGCAACGCAATAAACAAAAACATTTAAACAATCTACCCCAATTAAAACATCATACTTTTGAAATTAATTCCTAAGTTCAGCCCGCGAAATGAGTGGCACGTGTAAGGCGGTCGTAGGTACCTTTTATCTTGCCGAAAGGCGAGCTTGCAGTGGTCGTTAAAATTAGGCTGTGGATACATTATTTTTTTATCGGAAAAATATTTTGTTGATAGTAGATACCTAGATACCTAGGCGCGTTTTTAACGTAATTTTGTGTTTTTTTGGATTCGGATATTAGAAATAATATCATTTGACGTTGTTTGTAACTACTATTCATAGTTTTGATTTTGCTACTTGGGTGCCTAGGTATGTCCTTATTATTAATAAATCGACTCAATCAATTTATTTAACGTTTCTGGTATTAATTCGCGTTGAAGTGAGCCTGAAATTAAAGAGTTTTTACTTTTTATTAGAATTCCGTACATCAAAAGTAAAAACAAACGGACCCTTATGATAACAAGATCCTTTTTCTGAAAATATCTGGATTTTTTGTTGAAATTAACCACTACTAAAATATGTTCTGCTATACGAGAGTATAGCAGAACAGATGTAAGTTGATGGTACCTAAGGGTCATACTTTTAATTTTTGTTTTGAAATTTATTTTCTCAGAAAATAATATAAAAACATGTATTACATTCTACAAATAACAATATTGCATTATTATAACATTGATGGAACAAGTCATTTATTGTTAATGTTTGTAGTAAACGTTATTATTTTTTTTTTATTAAATATTTGTCCAATGTGTGCACACCTTTAGGATGGTAAAGTCCCTACCTTTGTTTAAAATTTCACGCTAGTGTGTGTACAGAAACCAGGGTTCCCAACTTAGAAGTTTCCCCCCTAAATTTAGGGTGTAAATAAGTGAGATAGGATTTTTGGGGGTGTTATATGTTTAGGGTTATTTTTATGGTTTTTGTGAACCTTCATATTTTTTAATATTTTAATTATCGAGAAAATTAAAGATTTAAAGTATAGGCCCTGGGACAGCCTTAACTAGCTTATCAAATTAATTTTTTACCTAGCGACCTCGGACTTAGTGAAATCTAGTGTACTTAAAATCCAAGTACAGTACTTGGAATTTTCAAACGAAATGGTGGATGAATGATCTTGTACAATATTCAACCCATCTCCTAAAATATTAGGCTTATTCAAAGTCAACATGTATGACTTTATAAAATCTGATTCGCCAGAAGAAAATGAAATAATATTTGACGTAATAAATGTAATTTATTTTTATAAATGAAAAATTAACAAAATTATATCATAAAATTTATTTTTAGGGGGATTTCCAAGTAATTAGGGCAAATTTAGGGGTTATTTGAATTTAATTTAGGCTAAATATTTTCAAGAGTTGGTAACACTGACGGATACTAACCACAATTCGCGGACGTGTTTTGCTTATTGTGTCGTATATGCTAGTTTTTTCGTGTGTACTTTTCTGGATAAGTACTACCTATTTTGTGATTAGTGTGGTGTTTATTTACGGATAATTATGCCTAATTTTATCAGTACAGTAATATCCAATACACGGATATGGTTTTGGCTTATGGAATGGGCGTTGGGAACTCTGGTGAAGCATTGCGTTTGTATCTGGACTATTTCGGACACCGCAATAATAACTATGTGCCCTCCCATGGTAGAATATTGTGAACGTAGTTCAGCGTTTAAGAGATCGTGGCAGTTTTTCCAATCGCAACGTGGATTCCGGTGCTATAGGTGACGTGGACGTTAGGGATTCAATTCTCGCTCATTTTTATGTACATCCTGAGGACAGTGCAAGAAGTGCCGGTCGACTTTTTGAAGTCTACAATGCCACCGTACACAAAATCCTAAAGATGGATGAACAGCCGCGACATCCATTTAAGTTTACAAAGGTGCAAGCATTATTGGTGGAAGATTACGAGCGCTGCATGGACTATGCACGTGCAAGACTGTGTGTGTCCGTACAGGAAAGGAACTTTGAACATTTAATTTAAAGTGTAAGTGTATTTAGTGCTGTCTGGTGATTGAAGTGGAAATCATATTGATCTCTAATGGAGGTGATAACAACGGCACATTAAAAAGGTAGGTTTTAATTTTTTTTTTAGTACAGTCTACAGCATATCATGCAAAGAGCAGGAAGCACTTTGGACTTTGCACCGGCTTTATTTCGTAGGCGTAAGCGCTAATATCGAGTTGCTTTCATTCACCGTGACGTGCTATTGACCGTACATGGTGGAACTCTGATTAAAGATGGTACTCGTACACACTGTCCATTCTCACTCACCTGAGCGAGAATTTATTAAATTATTTTCAAAAAATTAGGCATCTTTGATAAATAAAAATATTAAATACCTACGCGTGTGACGCGGTCAATGAACGCGGTCAGTGAGCGGTGACCCACGCGTTTAAATTTAAGGCGATGCGATCCGTTCTTTTTTATTTCTTATTTTCAAAACTCTGTTATTTATTAGTTGATTGAAAAACTGATACAACAAATCTGTTACATTTGCGATACATGATAACCCATTAAAGCAGGTGTTCTATTTTCATTTACACCCTGTATAATTCTTCTGTGAGTGTGTATGTCACTGAACTCCTCCTAAACGGCTGGACCGATTTGAATGAATTTTTTTGTGTGTGTTCAAGGGGATCTGAGAATGGTTTAGATTCACAAATCAGTCCGACAGATGGCACTGCAGTCGGCACAGCAACGCGTGGCCGGGTCAGCTAGTCTATATATAAAACATTAAACACATTCAATGAGGGCGAAGTAAGGTGGTATAATTATATACGATATTTTAATAATTATGTAAGATAAGATATAACATATTTAAAAAAATAGAAAAGGTTCTTGAATTTGAATCTTTTTATGTTTTTAATGAATAGAACGTTGGTTGAAAGATTATGTTTGGTTGGTGTAGTTGACTGCTTATACGCCTAGATAATGGAATATTCGAGCTCTATTTCCGCCCGAGATCAAGAAAACTTTTGTCAATGTTCCGTTAAGATATTTAAAGCATTATATGCTAAAATGTGAATAAAATATAAGCGGTTGATTTTCACCTAGAGATGTTAAAACATTGTATATTTATTGGTATTCAACCTATGCTGAATTAACTCGGTATTAATTTTTTATTAGTTCAAAACAAAATTGGTTTTCCAACGATTCGAAGATTAAGTCGTGACATTATTATCTTAAAATATATTTGTGGTTCATAAAGCGCTTATTTCTAGATTAGTCTAAAATTCATATTTTAGACTCATGTTGAAACACTTTTCGTGGGTAATCCGCGTAAAGGTTTAGCAAGAACAGCTTGTATCATAGGCGTATCGAGGAAGGCTGACAGGAGAACTAATACTAGACCCGCTACAATGCTTGTATGCAGAGAGAAAAAATACCATTTAGGTAGTCCAAAAACAGCCATTTGATTGGGATTTTTTTAATGCATAACGACATTGCTCTGAATATAGATACAGATGGTTTAATATTTATGAGAGTCCCATCAATAATTGATTTCAAACCACACAATTATTTTAATAAAATGTTGCCACAACCCAGTTTTTAAGAAAAACAAAATAATCCGTGATAAGTGATTTTTTTAGATTATATTTTAACATGGCGTTGTTTTATTTAAGCGCCGTGTATTGTCCCAAGAATATTGGAATAAATGTGTCTACAGAAAGTTAACACTGGGGCGAACGTGTTTTCTGTATCGAATGTTTTTTGGTATTCAATAAATGTAAAACAAAGATGCCGTAAATAACCAGACCAGATCCAATAAAAGGTTCGTTTTCTACAATAAGCCGGGGTATGCAAGCCATTAGACCACACAGACCGATGTCGAGGCTTTTTCTCGGCTTCAAGCTTTAATCATAGCGCCATAAAAATATAAATAAAGCCGTAACATAAAACCCTTATTGGTTCTTAAAAATTTTACTTTGCCGTGAGATTGCGTGGGATATAATAATAAGAAATATAAATTAATGTTTTTTTATATTTTGCAATAGAAAAGTACAACAAAAATATATCGACGCAGCTTTCAAGATATTGTTACAAACTTGTAATCTATGGATGTCTGGTCCACTGCTCTCCCAATTGAGCTATCGACCTTTGTGAGCACTAGCCCAAATTTTCTAGTACTTTTAACGGTTCTATGATGTAGGCCAACATTGCTTTATCATTCAGCATTCGAAAGAAACATATTTACAGATGCTTGATAATCGAATAAGAGGTAACAGACATTTAATTTATGATTGTTACATTTCGCATTTCCAATGCTATAAATACTAGAAAAAATCAACACAGTATTCAGATGCGGTTCCCGCCTCATATTTAATTTATCAACAAATATAATTATAATAAGGAATAGGTTTAATATGTCATATGTCCTTACCACGAGTGATACCCGGGATCTTCGGTGCAGAAGATAGGATTCAAAATTCAAATTCAAATATTTTATTTCGGTAATTTAGTCTCTTACAAATATAAGATGTAAGAACTCCCTTTTACGCAAAACATCGCCTAAAAGGGCGATGGAAGAAAAGGATAGCTTCCCTCATACGAAAGATAAGATAAGGTAAGATAAGATAAGCGTTTATTTCCAAGAAAATGGTAGTAAATATAGGTGATAAACAATACAAACCCGACATATTCTGCTATTTTCGGCGTGTTAATATACATTAGGCAATTATTATACAATTGCATAATGATTGCCTGCCAATACAATGACAATTTAATTAAACACTAACAAATATATATTATAGTTTCTGTCCTAGGAATTCGTTAACTGAATAATATCGTCGTATATAATATATTTTCGATTATTCGCCCCAGTAACAGTAGCATCGTTATATCCCGCTTTCGAAAATGGGTAAATATACAAACAAATAAACATTCCTTGTGGTATAGCATTTCAATTTTCCGTATGTTTGTTATAAGCTATGACATCGAGGTCAAGGGTTTATAGTTCGCCCCCTCTATCAATTTTGTCTACGTATACGTAAATATGTCGGCGTGTCACATTCACAGCGCGGTCCCGTCCGGTCGGGCACTCGAGCGGCATTTCGATTAGTAAGCAGAATTTCAGACCTGTCAGCGACGCTTGAATATATATGGGCGCGTTGGGGCAAATGGGTAATAAAATACTACAGAATACAGAACTTTTCTACTAAAAGTGAATAACGCCAATTCGGCGGAAACTTCCTTCTCTTAGAATAAGAATTATAAATACTCATAATTCTTGATAAATGAATTAATACACGCACACACATACAGTCATGTGCACCAACCCTTCACACATAACCCTCTGCGACTGACGTGGTAGTCCAACAGACACCGCGAACATAGCTGGGCATTAAGTCGTTAATCCGTTAATCGTTAATTAACGAAGTTAACATTTTTATAATGTTTAACTTTACTTTAAAAATGTAACGTTAACGGACACATTGATTTCCGTTAAATTATCCCAAGTCCGTTAATCGTTAATCCAGTACCTACTAGTTACCAAAAAAGATACCGCTCATTGTGCCAGATTATTAAATTACACACTTTTATTTTTTTATATATTTATACAGTCTTTTTTTGAACCTCACCTTTTACTTCCAGAACCGAAAACAACAGTTTTTGTAAACATATCATTAACGCAACGATATAAAAATGCAATTTTTGTCACTTGTTAACGGATTTACGATTAACGTTAACTTGCGTTAAATCTAAAAGATACCGCTCATTGTGCCAGATTATTAAATTACACACTTTTATATTTTTATATATTTATACAGTCTTTTTTTGAACCTCACCTTTTACTTCCAGAACAGAAAACAACAGTTTTTGTAAACATATCATTAACGCAACGATATAAAAATGCAATTTTTGTCAGTTGTTAACGGATTTACGATTAACGTTAACTTGCGTTAAATCTTCCGAAATGTAACGTTTAACGGATTTAATTTTTTAGTAACGGATTAACGATTAACGAAGTTAATTATTTGATTAACGGTGCCCAGCTATGACCGCGAAATATAAAATTCGATTTATTACGAGTTCATAAAATATTAAAAAAGGTTAATAATCTAATAAATATAAACAAAAATAGCTGCTCATCTTATTCTATAAAAATATTTGTTGTATAAATAGTGTCTTGTGGACTAGTCACTACAATTGTAATAATTTAGCCACGTCACTAGCAGAAGGTTAAGAGTGTCTTAAAAGGCTACTAATCATACTGTAGGTAATCAACGAACACCTCTCTTAAACACAAAATAGGTAACAGCGTTTTCCTAATTATGGTATTTAATTGCAATCTTTAATCTGCCTGCCAAGCGTGGAAATAATAAAAAAAATCCCCTTAATTTTGTGGTAAGTTTCCGGCCAGTAGTGGATGTTTTACGACTGAAGTGATGACTGACCTTAAGATCTATTAGAGTTTATATCTATAAGTAATAAAGTTCTTAGTTTAAAGGTTGGGCCCTAGGGCCACCATTGCTGCACCATAACTTATTGCTTCAGTAAAATTTATCATAATAATGTCTTCAGAAACAGTACGAAACCTTTGTGTTCATAAATAGTCGCACTACGCCTAACTTATCATCTTAAAAACTTCCTTTATCTAATAAAAATTAAGACACTTTCGTTGTCATTAATATCCATCCAAATCTACTATTTTTTAGTATTACACACGTAAACTTAAAGACAACCTAATTAATTAACAAACCCCATGGTTCGCAAGCACCGTCTAACATCAAAGGAAGCTTCTCTAAATCCCGGGATTTAATCTTGTAAGAACTGAATGACGATACGTTATCAGACTAAGAACTATAATCCAAGAAAGCTGAATTAAGTGATTGCCCTTAATTTGTGTCTGTGTAAATACGCTTTAAAGTAACAACTTTCATTTTTGTGTATATATCTTTTAATACAGTCCAAGAATCGAAGTTTCAAAAGGTACTTTACTGCCATAGTATTACTTTTTAAGAATTTCCTACAACAAAATACATACACAACAAAAAAAAAAACTTTTTTTTCATTTATTAGGTTTTAAGTAATTTTCTTAGCTTCTACATTCCATTTTACTTTGTCCTTGCCAGCCAATCATGGACGTGACTCTTCATGTTCAGGTAATAGCATGTATGCAAGACTACTTGCTCTTTCTTGATCAATTCGAAGTGAAAACTATTAACTATTCAAAAATTAAATATCATTTTTTTTTCAAAAATATAATACTAAAAATAAAAACCCATAAGAATGTATACGTATTCATATGGAAAATAAACATGTTCGCGTGTGGGTTGCCATCAATCTATCTACAATAAAATATACAATTATTATGTCTAGAGGAAACATGCTATCTACAATTATGACTAAACATTATTATGATATCAAAAATTATAATTGATTAGTTAACAATTTTAAACCTTAACTAGCGACTCGCCTCGGCTTCGCACGGGTGCATTGCTGATACTAAATATACTACAGAAAAAAATGGTTATTGTGTGTTATTCTTAAGAGATAGACATATACAATCCCGGACTTTTTGTAGACCTCTTTAAGGTACACAATACTGTAGTACATTATTTCGATCTATCTCGTAGGGTTCAGCCAGCGTTTGCAATGTAAGCGCAAAAAAAATTGTTTATTTACGACATCACATTAGAAACCACTAAATAATCAGTGTTTCTTTACTAACTATGCATTTATTTTACACATAAACCTTCTTCTTGAAGCACTCTATCTATTTAAAAATACCGCATCAACATCCGTTGCGTAGTTTGAAAGATCTAAGCATACATAGGGACAGCCAGACAGTAAGAAGCGATTTTATTTTATACAACTATGGAGTGATAGTCAAGTAACTTTATCTATGCGCTTACAGAGGTGCCGAAATATACTAAGCAATAAATTAACTCTGCGTTAAACTGCTAACTCCTTAATATTTATTCATACACTTCTAACTTAGCAAGCTTCCCGTCACAAGTCTGGCACATAATCGTGTTAGTGTTTGAGTAATGGAGTCAGCTTTGCCCCAAATAGTTGTACGAACAGATTTCCTTGCCTCATTAATAGACCTTATCGCTCTCTTTGGTGTTTGGCGTAATCTGTGAACGATTATTATATATAACTAGCTGACCCGGTAAAGAGTTGCTATGGTAACGCGTATACAATGGAAAAAGTGCGGGGGAAAAAGCGGACAGACAAACACACATACAACAAATTTGAGTTCTTAGATTATAGACTAGCTGACCCGGTAACGCGTTGCTATGGTAACGCGTATACAAAGGAAAAGAGAGGGGAAAAGAGCGGACAGACAAACACATAAACAAGAAATTTTTGTTTTTAGATTATAGATAAAATATAGGATTCTTTGACTCGAGCGGAAAGAGTCACATCAACGGTTTTGTTTTTCTTGTTAAAATTTGTGTTGTGGTGAAGATTAGTATGTAATAATGGTGGATTATTAATTAATTAGTGTTTGTGAACAAGTAAGAGTGTTGGCAAGTGAAACAACGCAACGGAAGTTGTCTCTTCCTACTCTCTCAAGAAGTCCACGGGAAGGTTTCAGTAAAACCCCACACCTTTACTGAAACCTAGGGAAAGGAATATTTTACTGTTCATCATAATCAATTATTCAGGGATCGGCTCTTATCATCATCTAATTAAAAAAAGAAATTATTCAAGAACTGGCAGTATGGGTTAGATTTTTGCCTGTCCCGTAAAAGACGAATATACTCGTAAAATACTATTTGGACTTTTTGGCGGGAGCGCTAAGCGACACTTTAATGGTTTTGATTTTCTTGTTAAATTTTGTGCTGTGATTGATATTAGTGTCTAATAATGGTGGGTTATTAACCACTGAGTGTTTCTGCATATACATGAGTGTTGGCAAGTGAAATAAAACAGTGGAAGGTGTCTTTTTGCGCTCTCTCAAGAAGGCCACGAGGAGGTTTCACTAAAACCCCATTTCTTTACTGAAATCTTGGAAATTACTCGAGAACTGGCAATTATACTTACTTGACACTGGCTAAATGCACCAATCGTGCAAGCCACAAATAAAGAAAAAAAGTACTATTTAATGAAATATACACTTGTGAGCTTTACATCCGAACTTTTCAACGGAAAGATTGCACCATAGAGTCCTCTTTATTTTTTTTCATTTTACGTAACTTCTTTGACGTGTAATGAGATGTATTTATGTTAAACAGGTAGGTCATAAGCTTTATTGCTAGTTTCTCTGAAACTCATTACACAAAACTTCCTAATATAAATCAACGAATATTGTACGAGTAAGTGCATATACTAAATATACTGTGTATTGAGGAAATTAATATATATCTACATATTTAAGCATAAGATTTATAGATCAAAAGAAATTATTACTCAATTAGAAGAGTTACCGAAGTCTCGGTAGATAAATTGGAAGAACACTCGCCCAGATAGCTAGGAATGTGGGTTCGAGGCACGCCTGAGACAAGATTCTTGTAATAATTTCTTTATTTTAAAAAAAGGAAGCATGTGTGCAGTTCACACGTATACAAAATACTACGGTTGTTGTTCTGCCTTCTTTCAAGCTTTGTACTACGCATGCACACACAAACACGTATTAACACACGTACATAATGCTTCCTATCTCATTTTCTCCTACGTTAAATCTTACGAATTTATGTGTCTGTCTCTTTTTACTGTCGCTTTTTCGTTTCATCGACCTTCAAATCACAACGATGCTAAAGAAGTTTTCACTTCAAAAATGTCTTGTTGTCTAGCTGAATTCACAATAGCTAACAACTGGTACGCAAATTTACAAATGAGTTTATCAAGAAACGATATTTTTACATAAACTGCAATTTGGTTCTACTTACCGCCGGTTCCTATATTCAACTGATAGTTATGGTATAAAAGTTACTATCCGTTTTTCTATTACCGACTACGAGTCGTAGATACCGTTTCACAATTCACTTTCTATGCCTGCTGTCAACGAGCGTCCGTAGATCGTTCAAATACCGAGCCCTCACAGATGTGCGTTAAGTTATACGCAAAATTTAATTTCATAATTGCACAAAATTTAAAACATAATGAATAAGATTCACATAATTTAGATTTATTGTGTTAATAATTACAATGGTAATAATATTATTATAATTTTACAATCCGCGTGTTATTTAACCTTTTTCTTACCAAACAGACGTTTGTTTGTGGTTTTATTAGATTGACATCCATCATTTTTTCCAAAATAAAAACCCAGGTTCTTCATCTATAACTGTTATTCTCTAATAATTATTACAAATTTTATAATGGAAAGTATAATACCGTTTCCAATAGTGTTTTACTTACATCTTTTGCAATAAAGAAATTACGCCGGTGAGTATCAGATATTACCTATTTGATCTACTCGCATATCTAACAAACTTTACCAACGTGTCTTCCGCTTAAAATATTGCAATAATTTTGAATTGGCAAATCTTCATTCAGGTATATTTCTGTTTCAGAAAACAAAGAAGGCTATATCAAAAAAGCAAGGATGAAGTTGCCCTGCATTTGGATCTCAAACAAAACAATCCATTGATTACAACAAAATTGATCCACATTACAACAAAAAACTAACCCGTTTTAGTGTGAGCTTCTTACAGTTATTGTAAAATAAAACAGTTTAAAAAGTAATTGAATTTTTTATTTTTCCACTTTTTAATTCGTTTTTGATGCAGGCAATTTTTTCTCCTACTCTTGATATAAAAGGCACAAACTGTGACAAACAAACTGGATCTAGGTGGGTCCAAAGGTAGGTGTAAACTGAAAAAAAATATATATTTGCTTTAACCAAATGATCCCATTGGTCCCGTCCAGCACTATCCCCCGGAGTGAAATAATGCTTCCCACATAGTACACGTTTAAAGGCAACGGATGGGACGAATGGTCATCCCTGACATGACAACGAGAATATTTCCCCTCGAGCACCTGTAGACTAGAAGTAAATGGTCTCATGAGGACAGGACTCAGGATAGTACATATATGCTCGTACATAATTGGATTATGATTCATTATTCAATGATTACGAGTATAAGCAATACTCACTTATTGAAATATTCTGAGATCAATCCCACAAAGTCTGCTACTGATATGAGCATTGTTCTTAAAGCATAAAACCTTAATGTCAATAATAGCGGATGTAGTGGATATACCCCATTATTCCTGCAAGTTCATCAATAAATTCATGATCATAGGGTTTTGGCAGTTATGTTATGAAGGTTATGTCTTAAGGTTATATTGAGAGTATACAAAGGCCTCCAAAATACTAACCTAGCTCCTGTTACTCCTAAGTGTGAATAAATTTCAAGTAGTTACTGTTCAACAGATTCTTTATCGAGTCAAAATTTCACTTGAAAATTTGTACGAATCCGGTGTCGCTATATAATTCGCCCTTTCTTTAGACACTTTATCTTCTTCTAAATCTGTTTCACTGTTTACCGATATAATATATACACTTCTGTATCACTATATTAGCTCGTCATTTCTTCATATTTCTTGCAGGCAGAGCGTAAACAGTGAAATATACATTTTAACCGACTGAAATTGGCAGGTAACCGAATGACATTACGAATAGTAATATTGACAGTCTACTGACGGTTAAAATATTTATAGGAACGGCATAAACTGTCATCTCCGTACAATATGCTAACCACCTCTTACTAGTAGCCCTCCCATCCGTTAGTAGCAAGCCAACGGTAAGTTGCGCTACGAGACGTTTTTTATAGGAACGGTGTTAGCTTACGCTTCGTATAATATACTATTATGCGTAACAAGAACGGATAGTTTTTTGAATATAGAAACCAGCGGTTAGTCAGTAAATGGGAGAAAATTAAACAAATTCTTTCTAGAGAAGTGTCTAACCGCCGGTTCCTATATTCAACTGATAGTTATGGTATAAAAGATACTATCCGTTTTTCTATTACCGACTACGAGTCGTAAATACCGTTTCACAATTCACTTTATATGCCTGCTGTCAACGAGCATCCGTAGATCGTTCAAATACCGAGCCCTCACAGATGTGCGTTTAGTTATACGCAAAATTTAATTTCAAAATTGCACAAAATTTAAAACATAGTAAATTAGATTCATATAATTTAGATTTATTGTGTTAATAATAACAATGGTAATAATATTATTATGATTTTATAATCCGCGTGTTATTTAACCTTTTTCTTACCAAACAGACGTTTGTTTGTGGTGTTTGGAAAAAATGATGGATGTCAATCTATGACATCCATCATTTTTTCCAAAATAATAATCCAGGTTCTTCATCTATAACTGTTATTCTCTAATAATTATTACAAATTTTATAGTGGAAAGTATAATACCGTTTCCAATAGTGTTTTACTTACATCTTTTGCAAAAAAGAAATTACGCCGGTGAGTATCAGATATAACCTATTTGATCTACTCGTATATCTAACAAACTTTACCAACGTGTCTACCACTTAAAATATTGCAATAATTTTGAATTGGCAAATCTTCATTCAGGTATATTTCTGTTACAGAAAACAAAGAAGGCTATATCAAAGAAGCAAGGATGACGTTGCCCTATATTTGGATCTCAAACAAAACAATCCATTGATTACAACAAAATTATCCACATTGCAACAAAAAACTAACCCATTTTAGTGCGAGCTTCTTACAGTTATTGTAAAATAAAACAGTTTAAAAAGTAATTGAATTTTTTATTTTTCCCCTTTTTAATTCGTTTTTGATGCAGGCAATTTTTTCTCCTACTCTTGATATAAAAGGCGCAAACTGCGACAAACAAACTGGATCTAGGTGGGTCCATAGGTAGGTGTAAACTGAAAAAAAAAAATTATTTGCTTTAACCAAATGATCCCATTGGTCCCGTCCAGCACTATCCCCCGGAGTGACATAATGCTTCCCAGATAGTACACGTTTAAAGGCAACGGATGGGACGAATGGTCATCCCTGACATGACAACGAGAATATTTCCCCTCGAGCACCTGTAGGCTAGAAGTAAATGGTCTCATGAGGACAGGACTCAGGATAGTACATGTATGCTCGTACATAATTGGATTATGATTCATTATTCAATGATTACGAGTATAAGCAATAGTCACGTATTAAAATACAATCCCACAAAGTCTGCTACTGATATGAGCATTGTTCTGAAAGCATAAAACCTTAATGTCAATAATAGCGGATGTAGTGGATATACCCCATGATTCCTGCAAGTTCATCAATAAATTCATGATCATAGGGTTTTCACAGTTATGTTATGAAGGTTATGTCTTAAGGTTAGGAATATTGAGAGTATACAAAGGCCTCCAAAATACTAACCTAGCTCCTGTTACTCCTAAGTGTGAACAAATTCCAAGTAGTTACTGTTCAACAGATTCTTTATCGAGTCAAAATTTCACTTGAAATTTGTACGAATCCGGTGTCGCTATATAATTCGCTCATTCTTTAGACACTTTATCTTCTCCTAAATCTGTTTCAGTGTTTTCCGATATAATATCGAACACTTCTGTATCACTATCTCAACTCGTCATTTCTTCATATTTCTTGCAGGCAGAGCGTAAACAGTGAAATATACATTTTAACCGACTGAAATTGGCAGGTAACCGAATGACATTACGAATAGTAATATTGACAGTCTACTGACGGTTAAAATATTTATAGGAACGGCATAAACTGTCATCTCCGTACAATATGCTAACCACCTCTTACTAGTAGCCCTCCCATCCGTTAGTAGCAAGCTAACGGTAAGTTGCGCTACGAGACGTTTTTTATAGGAACGGTTTTAGCTTACGCTTCGTATAATATACTACTATGCGTAACAAGAACGGATAGTTTTTTGAATATAGAAACCGGCGGTAAGTGTGTGCTTTTCGTAAAAAATAACTTAAATTTCCACGATAAATTGTAACTAAACCCGCTTTCAATCACGTTGCGACTTAAAATTCATTTAAAATATACGAAAAAGTATGTACAAACATTTCAAATAAGTATTATACAATATGTATATTTAAAAATGGAATCCGGAAATCACTTCAAGTGAGTTCCGGAGCAATTCGCATTAAATTGCAAGTTGTGCACAGTAAATTCAAATTCCGAATGTTTCTGTCAGTGCATTCTGATTGATTTGCTTGGAGCGGTTCCAAGCGGTCATCCGTACAATATTTGTGCGCGACGTAACGTGACAAATCGAATGACTCGGATCCATAAGTTCTGAGCGCAGTTGAGGATTAAAGGGAAACATGGCTGAAACGATTGCAGCTAAAATTAACTTGTAAAGGTTTGCAGTTACTAGTTTTCTTTTAGCTGTCACTGTTGAAATTAACTGGCGATCAAATTTAAGTTCACAAAGGAGTATATGGGAAAAAGAGAGGATCTTCTTAAAAATATACATTTCAGTGGACGATAATTTGGTGCAATCCTGCTTTTTGCACCAACGCCGGTCCATGTTCTTGTGATGAATACGAACATTTAAATAAATAAATAAATAAATAAATATTGTATCCATAACACAAGACTTACAGTGCTTACTTTGGACTATAGTCCATTTTTTTTAGCATTAGAAATTATGTAAACAAAGAAGCAGTGGTGGCTAACCTTGTGCTGGAGTCCACTTTGACCGGCTTTAGGCTCGTCCATTGTTGAACAGATTAAATAACAAATAACAAAAAAACTTTTAACAAAAAACTTCAACAAAAACAATAGAAACTTAACAATAAACCAAAGAAAATAGTCAAAACAGATAAATGCAGACGTTGACATTTGCCGCTATTGCTGCAAATGGCGGCCATGTTAAGCGACCATTTTAAAAATCACCTAATATGGTACGTATTACAACATCGACTAGTACTTTTTAATTTTGTCGTGTCAAACTGACCAACGTTTCGTTCCACAAGTTTGTAACTTCTGCTTCTTAAAGTACTTTTTAGTGTTAACTTTTCACGATGTTACGTTTTGCTTGTTACATTATATGTGTACTATAAAGTACCCAAATTTTGTTCTTTCTAATGCTAAAAAAAACGGACTATCGGCTAATAGGTTTCTTGAATGTAATTAAAAAAAACTAATATTTTTTAAAATATTCTTTAAATATGTAATGACGGCATTCGTTAAAATCGATAATTTCTATTATTTTAATAGAAGTAAATTATTTTTGGTTTAAAATTATGCATAAACGAAAGTAAATATCAAAACAAATTGAGCGCCTCCCCATTAGTTATGACGTCACATGACATGAAGCCATGCGTTTGCCGGCAACATATATCATTACAATGTATGTTAATTCGCCCATAGTAACGACCATTAGGCGAGTCATGTCATGTGACGTCATTCAACGCGCGTGAAAATGGCGGCTGTTTCAATTACGATTAATGTTACTGACCCAAGAAAATATTTTTTAACAAAAATTAAAGCTACAAAAAAAAAATAAAGTATTTTTCTATTTTCAGTCTTGATTTAACGATTTATACAATACTAGTTGACCCAGCCATGCGTTGCTGTGCCGCCTGCAGCGTCTTCTGCCGGACTGATTTGTGAATCTAAACCATTCTCAGATCCCCTTGAACACACACAAAAAATTTCATTCAAATCGGTCCAGCCGTTTAGGAGGAGTTCAGTGACATACACACTCACAGAAGAATTATATATATAAAGATTATTATAGTAATACAATAAATTTGAATGCCGTATCCACCACCGAATTTCACAACCTCGTTAAGTTTTGTGAAATATTGACTGCCTCCTGCAGTCTAAAATTTGTGTTAAGCTTTTAAGCTTTATACATTTAAGCCTGATTATACTAAATTTTGCTCTTCAATTTCGAATAACGCGACAATGATTTTGGGGTGAAGAATTTAGTTTAATTATCCGCAAAGAAACTTTGATATCTTACGTAAATGCCTGAAAACAATAATACTTAAAAGAAACTTATTCTATTATCAGCAATTATAAAGAAAACTTTAATAACAAGTGGAGGCATTTTCATTATTTCATTGTGCCGTTGCTGTAACTTTAAATTTTGTACCAGTTCCAACTTTATTTGTAGATGCTTAAGTCTTAATTTCAAATTATTCGAAATAGCTTCGAAATTCAAGGTAGTGCTATGTAGTTATATGTAACAAAACACATCCGTGTGGTGCATCCTGATTGATGTGTAGGCAGAACTGGGAACAAACGGTATCAGTTCGATATTTACAACGTGACGTGACAAATTGGATGATTCAACACTATTTGGGCGGCGGTGGGATTATGGGCTACACCAAGAGATGGATGTGCTACGAAATTGGGGCTAAGTCTGTTTATTGCCTTCGCCTTCAATATTGTAGCTTTACTTTATTATTGGGAATGAGTATAGTAATTATTACTATTAACACGGAATAAAGTGGATTATTATACTCAACTTACTTTTATAGTACATCGTATTTAATGTTTAAACAAATAAAAATTACTAGAGTATTGTTTTGATGTAGTACAATAAATGAGCCCCTTGGTACATTTATTGTTATAACTAGGCGATGCAGTCGCTAAGCATAAAGCTACGCTAGCACCATATATTGGAGCGGAGCGTAATACCTAAAAAAAGAAAAAAAGTTTTTTTTTCGATGGGCAAGGATGGGAGCCCGAATTTTGAAAGTCGCAAAAATGAGTTTCAAAATTCGGGCTCCGTCCCAATCTGGTCCTAAATCTGTTGATTTGATTCCACACAAAAAATATTAAAATCGGTTAAGAACTCTGGAACTTAAGGCGTAACAGACATTTCGTCATTGAAGCTGATCCATGGGAGCTACGCTCGCTCCGCTCCAATAAGAAATAATGTATGCTAACAACTTTAGATGCGGTAGGTACGGGTATTACTACTCTTTAAAGGGGGCCCTAGGTATTATTGGTAATACAAATAGAGATTAATGCGTCATGTCTCCAATGCTAACTTATATGATCAAATAATAAATTTTACATTTTAAAAAAACCTAAAAAAAAATCTAATCAGCTCACAAATTATTCCCAGGTGGGACTCGACTCGCAACCTTTAGATAACGGTCTACTGCACTCCTAATTGAGCTACCGAGCTTTGTTAGCAGCTGTCGAAACTAATCCTCCCGCTTGTATTTATCTTTTAAAATAATTTATCAAATAAAGGTTGTTTATTTGATTTCATTCAAACAATATTTGCGACAGCAGAGGAATTCTAGTACATAACCAAGCCACAATACATTTTCATAAGAGACAAAACTATTAACACAAAATAATGACAAAGACATGAAAAAAGCAAACACATTTGTCAAGGATGACCTGACCGTGATGATGTACGGAACGGAGACGTGGTCCCTTACTATGGACCTCATAAGGCTCAAGGTCATCCAAAGGGCGATGGAGCGTGCTATGCTTGGAGTTTTCCTACGCGGTCGAATCAGAAATAAGGAGATTCGTAGAAGAACCAAAGTAACAGACATCGACATAGCTCGCAGAATTGCCAAACTTAAGTGGCAGTAGGCGGGGCACATAGCTCGTAGAACTGATGGCCGATTAGGGCAGTGCAGGACCGGTCATTGTGGAGATCCTTGAGGGACCTTTGCCCAGAAGTGAACGATATTTGGCTGAGACGATGACGATGACCTGGACCGTCATCCTATGATCAAAGTTCAGAATTAAATATAATAAACGCATCGTATATCCGGTAAAAATTATTTTCTTTAAATGTCCAGATTGTGACCCAAATTTTGAAATTCGCAAAAATTCCCGTCGAAAATTTTTTTTTCTTTTTTTAGGTATTACGCTTCGCTCCAATATATGGTGCTAGTGTAGCTTTATGCTTGGCGACTGCATCGATTATTATTTTTACAATAAGAGCACCGCTACTAGTTGATGGACACCGGTAAATTATTATGTTCGTCGAGCTATGCGCGCCAGATGTATTCACAGAACCAATGTAGCACTGAAATTACGTAAATCTCTTCTCAAAGCATTATGATTAATGACAGCCATGTTCGAACAACTGAAAGCCTAGAGAGCATTCCGAATCATAAAGAGCGATAATGTTTCACGTGATACATTTTAACTATTATGAAAATGGATTTAGTGACTCAGCTAAGATTCTGGAACTTTTGAATAAAACACTTTTTTACGGTTTTGCGCATAATTTATTTCATATTTAATCCTGACCTTAGTTACGACCTTCGTGGTTGAGTGACTCGTAAACCAGTTTTCATGGTAACACCATTCCGAGGTCTCGGGTTCGATCTACGTCACGGTAACCGTAGAAAACTAACTTTTTATATTGGGTGGCGTCTGGGTGTTGTAGTAACATCGTTGTTTCTTCCATAACTCAAGTGTTTTCGCTACTTAACTTATGTTCAGAACAATGTGTGTGTTGTTATAAAATAGTTATATTTATATCATCCGAACTAAAATTATAAATACTCAAGTAAGTTTAAGTAAAATAAAATAAAAATATGTAGTTTACTTTTGCAAAACTCAAGCAGTGTGCACCGCCCGCCCACCCGCAAATAAATGCAGAGACCGCAGACAACGGTACCTTCACCAACTACTCTACACGTGTTTCGCCTCCACACGGAGCATCATCAGGGTCTGTTAGATAGTGCAATAACGAGCACTAAGAGCACGAGCACTTGCTCTTGAGTTTTGTGGAAGTAAGCTTCATATTTTTATTATATTTTACGCCAAGGATATGGACTTCCGCCAAGTAACGCCTGATTCTATCAAATAAAGTAAGTTTTGTTTGTTTTTAACACTTTAATGCCTTAACGACTCACCCGACTAACTAATCTAGCCGAAAGCACTCTAAGGCTTGTGTTATATATACTGGGGTAACACATTTACATACATTTATGATACATACCTAGTCTTGCCATAAATATTGTAAGATAGAAAAAACATTTTTTTAACTGCTTAAAACATTTATTACTTTTACACTATGTTAGTTTAGTACATAAATATAAAACAATTAAAAATATATAAAGCTTATTCGAAGTGGTTTCCATTGGCTGCAATATAGTCCTTTAATCGTTGAGGCCAGTTATCAATAGAAGCACGCACTCTTTCCATGGGAAAATTCTTCACTGCCAATCGTATAGACTGTTTTAGGGTCTCCAAATTATCATGGCGTTTAGAGTAAGCTGTATTCTCTAAAATTGACCATAAATCATAGTCTAGTGGATTAAGATCGGGACTAGACGACGGCCTGTCTTCAGCTCTGATGAAGTCCGAAACGTTCGCTTCTAACCAAGACTGCGTGAAACGAGCTTTATGACCCGGCGCCGAGTCTTGCTGGAAGGACCATACTTGGTTATTGAACATGGTGATGTTAAGGGGCTTAACCACCTTCTCAAGAATGGTATCTTGATATACTTGTGCCGATGTTTTGATACCTTTTTCACAAAAATATGGCTCAGTCACTCCTTCATAGCTAACACCCCAACAAACCATCACTGAACTCGGATAATGTCCACGTTGCACTCTGTCGACTAATTTTTTTAGAGGAAGCTTGTTTAGAGCTTTGAGCATAAATACGGTCATTTTGTTTGTTAAAATGTTGCTCTATTGTAAATATTTTCTCATCCGTAAACAAAATTTTTCTGTGACCTCCCTTTGCGTACCGCTTCAGTAGTTATTTCGATTTTACCACCCTATTCTTCTTTAAATTATCAGTTAAGAAGTGACCAGTGCGTCTCTTATAGTCCTAAGTCATCTTTTAAAATACGTGACATGGTTCTAGGGTGCTATATTCATTTCCCGAGATAAAATCTTTTGCTTTCGGACAGGATTTCTTCGAATTCTTTCCTTTACTGCTTTGACCACCTTTTTCGTACGAACACTACGTGGACGGCCAGATCTTTTTCTATCACAAACAGAGGAAGTCTTATTGTACCTACTAATAGCCCGGTACACAAACATTTTACTAATACCAAGGGTATGGGGAGTTTTAAAAATTGCATTTGGCTCCATACCTACTTTGTGTAATGCAATCACAGCGATTCGGTTCTCTTTATCACCCCACTCCATTTTAATATCGCAAAATATTATAAAATGTATTGGCGCCAAAATGAGAAAACACAATGAACAACCGTATAAAAATGACAGATTCGAAATTCAAATGTAATATTTTTTTATTTTTAAGTGTAACAGTATTTATGGCCAGACTAAGTATATATCTAATTATCATAGAGATATATATAAATACACATAACTCAGGCACATCGTATTCATCACATAAACATCTGCTCTATCTGAGTCTCGAACCCAGGACCGCTGATGCGAAAGGCAGGATCCCTACTTTTACGACAAACAGTCATTACTTATTATTATGAACTTATTTTTATTCGAAACACTAAAAGATAGATAAATATATTACCTTTTTTAGCTCACTAAAACTTCGCGATCTGACTATTCAATTCAGTTACCAATACCAGAGGGCCTACCATCGTCTTTTAGCGCGATGCAAGTTCGATTGTCAAAGTGAGACACCGCTATACGCGTTCTATAGTGGCGTCTCTTTTTAACAGCTAAACTTGAATCGCTATAAGACGTGATGGGGGGGCCTCTTGTGTAGGAAAAAAAACCAAATAAAAAAAACAATAATAGTTCCTTAAATGAACTTCATAACTTCACTTAATAAGTAAAAATAAGTAAGCTCATATCTTGCTTAACCGTCTTATTTTCGGTATAATTGTATCCAGGTAAAAAATAATCTTTCCACTGAACTAAACCTTGTACAATCTACATCACAACACCCTTTAACGTTTGTGAGTACCTCATGCCGTTCTTATAAAGATTTTTGACAAGCTGTTCTTGTTGTCAACAGTACTTTCAAAACTTAGCGGCTTTCGTAGCACAGGTGGTAACCAATTGACATAAATATGCAAACATTACTATAGCGTTTGAGTTCATATTTGTTAAATAGACCTTAATACTACGACATTAAGTTCTTAATTAACTTAACGATCTATTTTAACGATAGAGTAAGTCGTTAGCATATCGCACCTCCGCTCAAATAGTGTCACATGTCAAAAAAATTTAAAATCCTTTTTATTCCATCATTACGTTTGCCAAACATCAAAATGTTATCTCAAATAGTGGCACATTTATAGGTTGATAATTTGACGCTAGATGGCATTAGTGTCGTTATAACGTTAACCGAAAGTGTTTGCTTCCGAAACATGAACAGTGTCACGTGTGAGCTTGTGCATGGCGGTCGTGTTCTCATAGAGTATAAAGTGTTGTTTCTCGATTGGTGACAGTTTACATGATCAAAGTAAGTAACAAAATTCAATTTATTTTACAATATAACGTATGGTGTTGAGTTATGACAGTATACGTGATAAAGTTTTGCATGATATCTATTTGAAATTTCATTTAAACTGTTTTGAGGTTAGTTACGACAATGTACGTGATGACGTTTAGTAGAAAATCTATATTAATTCTCATAAAAACTGTTTTTTGTCTACATATAACAGTAAACGTGATTCGAGGTTTGTCAAAACAATTATTTCTGGTCTATTAAACTGATCTGTGTTTGAACATGTTACTGTTAGTCTGTTTATTTTTTATTTTCGACGATTTTTTTTTCAAAGCAGTCACACTGCTGGCTATACTATCTTAGGTCATTGTGACACTGATGTTTTTGTCACCGTCACAGTACGAAATCCGCCATTCTTTAGCCTCTAGTGTGACATTCCTGCTCCGGTACTTTCAAAGGTTTTGAATTTTATTGTCAATCAATGGCCCACGATTTTCAACCTCATTAGGTTGAAAATCGCGGGCCATTTTTAATAACAGTTAGTAAACTGACCAGTATGAACTACAATGGTAGAATGACAGAATTAATTTTTTGCTGCCTTTTCACGCCGCAGTAATAATGTACTTGGGCCTTTTGTCCGGTGACATAGGTATACGGTGTTACACGCATAAGAATTTTTGAGTTTGCTGCGCTTTGTGATGTCCATTTCTAATGAACCAGACTCTACAGCTCCAAAATTCTATATTATTTTGTCTAAATACAATTAAGCTCAATAAAACTTTATTCTACTATGATTCTACTGAACCAAATTATTTTGATTGATTTTTCAAATATTTTATGTCTATGTTTTTTATAGGTGGTGGTGCCATTAATATACAAATACCCACAATGTCCCGAGCAAGCAAAATATTGGCTATGTTAGAGAATAATCAGAAGGAAAATCTCGAAATTAACAATGAAAACTTGACCGATGATTCCGCCAATAGTGCTAATGAGGAAACGGATGATTCTGATAGAGATCCCAATTATGTAAATGCTAAGAAAAAGCGTAAGATTAATCCAGTGGTTCCTTGTCGTCGGTCATCGTCATTGAGTTCTTCGAGTTCTTCGTCTTCTTCGTCGTCCAGTTCCAGCTTCACCTCATCTACTTCATCATCATCACAGAGCTCAAAACGTGAAGTCAGCCCGTCAACTCCAAAAAGACCTCATGCAGTCAGTCCGACAATTCTACAAGAGCCAAGTGCAGTCAGTCCGTCAATTCTTCAAGAACCACATGCAGTCAGTCCGGCAACTTCACGAGAATCACGAGCAGTCAATCCGTCAATCCTACAAGATGTAAACATGAATCAGCCAAACCAAAATAAAAACGCCAATGAAAAAAAACCTACTCGTAAAAGACTACGCGCAGAAGGACAGTGGAAGCAAAATGTGACAAAATCTCTTCGAAACTCAGGATTATCATACCAGACAAAGTCTGGCCGAACCATTCCAGAAAGAATCATTAAAGAAGGCTGTGGAGAACGCTGTAGACTCAAATGCAATTCATTTGTAACAAATGAAAGAAGACATGAATTATTTGATGCTTATTGGGCTTTGAAAGATTTAGAGAGACAGAGACAGTTTATTCATAAACATGTAAGCCCCATAGAAGTAAAATACCGCTATGTCAATGCCCAAAAACCACGAAAAAACAATTATGGCTTCTACTTTGAAGTTGGAGGTTCAATGAGAAGAGTCTGTAAAACTATGTTCAAAAATACGCTTGGCATAAACGACAGAACTATTAGAACTGTAACGGATAAGTCATCTGGAGGTTTCTTGGAAGAGGATCGGAGAGGAAAGCATAACAAGCATTTTACTGTGGGGCAAACTATGAAAAATGACGTCAGGGATCACATTAAAGGAATACCTAAAATAGAAAGCCATTACTTGAGAGCACAAACTGTACGGGAATACATTGATGGAGGGAAAACTATAACTGAGTTACATAGGGATTATGTATCTCAGTGCAAAAAAGATGGTCGAAAATACGCAAACTATGTCATGTACTCCCGCATATTTAATGAAGAATTTAACATTGGTTTCTTCATCCCAAAGAAAGATAGATGCGAACTATGTGTTGCTTATGAAAATTCTAATTTGGAAGGTAAAGAAAAACTCCAGCAGAAATATGGCGAGCATCAAGAAGAAAAGGTATTATCCAGGGCAGAGAAAAATAAAGACAAGGAAGCTCTTAATACAAATAAAAACCTTATAGTGGCTGTTTACGATCTCCAGGCGGTTTTACAGGTACCTCGTGGAGATGTTTCTGTATTTTACTATAAGAGTAAATTAAATAACATGAATTTTACAATAAGTAAATTAAAATCAGAAGAAGAAGGACGCAAAGGAAAGAAGACAAGAAAGGAAAACAATAAGACTGGTGACAAAGACAAAGACGAGCTTCTTGTAAATCACAGTAATACTGACTGCTACTTTTGGCATGAAGGTGAAGGCAATCGAGGCGCAGATGAAATCGGTAGCTGCTTGCTTAAATTCATAGAAAAAGAACTGAAAAGTCGTACAGAAAGCGAGCATATAGATATGATTTTCTACTCCGATAACTGTTGCGGCCAAAATAAAAATAAATATATTGTCGGAATATACATGTATGCGGTAATGAAATACCCTCAGTTGAATTCGATTACTCATAAATACTTGATAACAGGCCACACTCAAAATGAAGGCGATTCGGTTCATTCGGTCATAGAAAAGCAGATCAAACGCTCTTTAAAATCAGGTCCAATTTATGTTCCTAGCCAGTATATTCAGATAATTAAAGATGCAAAGAAAACTGGAGAACATCTGAAAGTAAATGAGCTATCACATCAAGATTTCGTGTCACTAAAAAGTTTGATTAGTGATATGGGTATTACTACTTTCAATAAGTTGAAGATCTCGGAGGTAAAGACTATGAGTATTGCCAAAGATAGACCAAATATTCTTAGATACAAAACATCTTACAAAGACACCGAATGGTCAGAAGCAAATTTGCTATCCCGAAACAAGAAACTGATAATTCCTGAGATAAAACACGCGTATAGGACCAAGTTACAGATCAAGGAGAATAAAAAAAATGATTTAATTAGTTTGCTACATCACAACCATATCCCAAGTTTTTATGCAGATTTTTTTAATAACTTGTAAATAGATTAAGCAAAGGACACAAAATAGTTTTGTAAGATTTACTTTATTCGTTGTTGATTACTATATCAAAAGAGAGATTAAGAGAGAGATGAGTGCAATAAAATAGTTTAAACTATTGTTGACTGCTTAAAGTATTATATTAATTAATTAGATACTATGAAAATGTTAAGAGTATACTCGTAAAGAAATTAGTAAATGGTATTTGTTAAAGGTTTTTAAAGTACAAGAAATTTGTGTTTTTTACGTATTGTTGATTATAAGAGAAAAATGACTGATAAGGAGAGTGAGACTGATATTAACAGTTTAAAGAATTATTACTTTCCGAAGAGTTTTGAATAAGTTTTGTGATTTTATAATATTCGTATGCATAGATTTAGTCAATACAAGAATTGTTTTAGTTTAGTTTTGATAAAGTTTTATTTTCTTTTGCTTTAAAGATTGTATTACGTGCATTCAGATGATAAAAATACACTTGAATAAACATTATTTTGCTATATTTTCTGTTTTTTGTATCAATATAGTGTCATAACTCAAAATTTCAGGTTTTTTTTTTTCATGATTTCAGATAATTGAGTATACCATTTTATAGCTGTTTAAAAACCAAACAAACTTTCTTAAGAACATATTACAGTATCTTTTTTTGTTTTCGCAATAAAAGCAAAAAAGTAAAAAAATATGAAGGTGTCAATTTCAAATGCATTTTTCTCCACAATCTGGTTTTTTGAGGTGTGACACTATTTGAACGGAGGTGCGATATGTGAAAACTTTGCTCCCAGCCTTTCGATTTTAATCAAATTTACATAATTTTAGTATGTCAAAGTGAGTTCTCATAACTGTCAAACTGTTTATGTTCCCAATGTAACAAGCCACCCCTTTAAGGGGAATAAAACTCCGTAAGGAGAATGGGGCACTCACCACACGGCCTATTTTGATTGGTGGGTGAAAAGTGAGCCTTCAAACGTTAGCCAGGGATTCCCTTCGATTTGCCTTATAGTGGAATTAATTTGGCATACTAAGCACTTGGCATAATTTGACCTACACTGCTGGTTACGTTAGGTTGCCCAGGCCAAAGTGGAAAAATACCAAAATACCCCCACGGGTCCAAGTTTGAGGGTGCTTACTAAGGTTTTTAGTGGATATGCCTCCAATCCTTCATCGGGCATTAGGCCGGATCGCCTTGGAGAAGAGTCCCACATACTGCACTGCTCGCCCGACGAAGAATATGTTACGTATTTTCCTTAGTATAAGTAACATAAAAAAGGTAAGCTTAGATATTTTGTTAACCTCTAGCGGCCCGTCGCGGCTTCGCACGGGTGGACAAAATTCTTTAATTTTTTTCTATTATTAAATATTTTTCCATTAGCGCCATCTAGCGTCCGGTAGACGAGCTACTTGCTGTTAACGCGTTGCTATGGTAACGCCTATACAATGGAAAAAGAGCGGACAGACAAACAATAAATTTGTGATCTTCGATTATAGATTACCAGCCAGCAAACTAAATGAATGCCAAAATTTGACTGCAAAATGACAAATAGAGTTAATAACAATTCGGTCGTCCAAAAGATGGCGTCTTGTACTCTTCGTCAAAAAAGGTAAACACAAACCGTTGTACAGTAAATCACAACCTAAAATCAAAATTTTATATATTACTCTGATATTAAACCTCTTAAAAATAATTGCCAAACCCCTGGGGTTGTCGCCTAACATCAAAGAATCTTCTCTAAACCCCAAAATTTAGCTGTTGAAATAAATGGACGATGATAGTGAAATCATACTGGGACCTATCCGGAAAATGGGAGTTAATGTTTGCCCTTAATGATTCGGTAGCGATCTTACCTTCTGCGCTAGAGACCCCGGGTTTAAATATCAGGGAAGGTTTATATGTATAGTCAGCAAAAAGAGCATTGCATAGCATGCCGGGTGCAGCTAGTTTAATTGTCATTTGGATACGCTGTTTAAGCGACAACCTTAATTTGTACTCGCATATTGTAAATTCCTCTGAACACAGTCCAAATTGAAACGTGCTATTTGCCGGATAGTGTTCAGCCGAGTAGAATAACACCAGCTCTTACAGTCAAGGGTGTCGTAAAAGGCAACTAATGATACTGAAGGTAATGACCACACTGCAGCAACAATTTCCGAATTATTTATTTAGGTTTCACAGTACATGTAAAAGACATTTTACGGTGCAAGCGACCGTACATTCAGCGCGGTCAGCATTTCACACCCGCAGTGAATATTTCGTACTAATATATACTCAAAGAACACAAATTTGTTGTTTGTGTGTTTGTCTGTCCGCTCTTTTCCCCGCTCTTTTAACGTTACCATAGCAACGCGTTACCATAGCAACCCATTACTGGGTCAGCTAGTTAATATAATTAAAATAACTAGTTTACAATCAGTCATTATACCCTGTACTAATATTATTTTTAGCAATTTAATTAGCCTTTTAACGTAATCTTTCCACTTTTAGGTCGCTGGTTCAGATCCAGCTCGAAGGATCAATACTTACAGTTTACCGTACAGTTAATGATAAAATGATAAGAAAAAAATATGGTGAACACTAAATTTATTGCTATATAAAATTACACTGGAAATATTACGTTAAAAAGGCTTATTAAAATGCTAAAATGACATGATACACGGTATGATGACTGAATGCGAACTAGTTATTTTAATTATAATAATTATTACGAAGTATTCACTGCGGGTGTGATATACTGACAGACATTATACACAAATAGCTCTACAGTATCATTACGTTATTAACAAATAATATTTTATATAATAAAAGATCAAGTAAGAAACAATTAATTACTTAAAAAACTTAATTTTGGTGTGTTAATTTACAATAACTTACAGTAAGGGTAACAGTAGTAAATTTGTATTTTATAAATAAATACTTAATTTAAATTAAGATTTTATGCAGAAATATAGTTTAAATTTAAATTAATAACTCCTCGCGAACCAGTCTTTTATAATTTGTGAAATTAATTGACAAATTGTCAAAATTAAGGTATTTTACTGCGCGCCCCAACCCGCCTGCTATGCGCGTAGATTATGGCAAACTCCCTTGGGAGGCTTCCGTTGAGTATGGCTAGAAAGAAATCGTGGTATGGGAAGGTACCTTGCCGTAATTCGATTTTATCCTATGCTCAGTATTTTGTACACATAACATTCTTATTTCTCATTAAGCGGGTTCCAGTAATTTAATTAGCTTAGTTACTTAATTTTGTTGGAAAATTTTATGGGTAAGTAGGTTAAAATTAAACGTCCAGTAACTTACACAAACTATTTATTCCCCAATTAAGCTAGTATTACGGATAGGTAACTACCTGGCTGCATCATGCGTCATGCTTGTGAACGGGTGCTGCCTTGGGAGATGGGTCTGCTTTAACCGTCAGTATTATTGACTTATACTAAACAAACTTTTGTTGCTTTCTTAAATTTGTAGTTTATTCCCTATATGTTATTGCAATGTTCAAGGATACTTACTTAAAACAGATACTTGTTGACTTGACAACTGTTGACAACGAAATAATGATATCATAACACTACTATAATTGTAATAAAAGAATATATATTTTTTTGTGGATTCATCATTTGTGGAGTCACCATATGGTGTCTACGTATTATATTGTAAATGTCGTTACTTCTGTTAAAGCTGTCCGTTCTTCTTGTCAGTTAAAAGACGTCATGAATGGGTTATGGGTTAAAATGTTGAACAATTCAAAACAACTTGTTTTCAGTGCATTTGAATAAAATTAGTTTTCATTTAATTTCATTTTTTTTTTCATTTCATTACCAAATAAATGGAATACATAATTAAGTAATATGAACCAGCATAAATTGGAAACAAATGATGATTAATATTCAAATAAATGCTGCTACCAGGTATCGAACTTAGGAACTGTTGGGTATAGTCAAGATCAAACTCTTTTGACGATCGCTTTTTCCAACTGTTGTGATCATGCCATTCGTACCAACGACCTGTGTTCGAATCCCGGAAGGGCTAGATGTTTGTGTGATGAATACCAGCATTTGTATCTGAGTCATGGGTTTTATATTATTTTCTATGATTATTTATATCTTTGTATGATATATGTCAATACCATACCCTAGAATCCATAACAGAAGCCTTAGAGTGCGTATGTGAATGTAAGAAAATATTTTTATCTACTCTAATACTATAATACAAAGATTCTAAAACTGAAAACAAAATGCTTATGACAAACATTACGTACAGGCCAAAAATAATAAAAAAAAAGTTTCATTACGATACAGGTCTTGTATGGACACCTGTAACATAATATAACTTTTTTATCATAACGATACACCTATACAACCTCCATCTGGACCAAGGAGGTTGAACCTCTACTTTAAAAAGGTTTCAATGAACGAGTCCGTGACGACGCAACACGCATGCGCAATCGATATTTGCACCTTGGCGCCAACATTTGACATTTAAAAATTTGTTGTTATATTCAGCGTTTTATTTGCAATATTGTTTTACGTATTATAGTATGAAAGTAGATAAAGTAGTGTATGACACTATACATAACTTGGTCTTATAACACTCGTGTGATACTATAAAAAAACTCGCCTACGGCTCGTTTTTTTAAAACACACTCGTGTTATAAGAACCCTTATTATGCAACAGTATCATAAACTACTATTACTTTATTTGGACACTAAAATATTTTTAATGAATAATTTTGAAACATTTTCTTACACAACATCTTCTTTTACATTATATTCTGTAGTCACTGCGGCCATGTTTAAGTTTGAAATAGACAATATAGCTATAATGTTTTAGAAATCATTTTATACGGATATCTTAGTATACTCGGATGCAATGGCCCGGTTGTTTAGCCGGTACAGCGATTTAAGGTACCGGACGTCTGGCGCAGATCCAAGATGGCATCATAAAAGTAAATTGAACGTCTTCGTAACCGGTTTATGGCAAGTTGATATTATAAAATTTTGTCTAGCTGTAGATATGTATTAAAAATATCAAAATATTTTCCTTCTCTAATATTATAACATTTTACCTAATTATAAGTTCTACGAATACGACATAAGTTCTCAAATATGTAAAATTTATATTATTTATACAAGCATTTGTTCCTGAGACATAGTCGTCTATACACTTTTCATGTATTTCTATATATTTTTAGCAACCATATTACAAACTGTCCTTAGTTTGGGACTTTTTTTTATTTGTACGGAATTTATTAATATTTGGTTATGCATTTTTAATACAATCTTGAAAAATAACAATAATATTTGTTTGTTTGTCTTCAACGCGTTCCTAAAACAATTCGTCCGATTATGATGAAACTTTTGAGTTATTTTGTGTAAAGTTCTTGTCCAAAAAACATTGTAGTATCAAGCCAACAGATGGCGCTAAAGTAAATCAAGTTTTATACTGTTCTATCGATCGCCCTGTTAATTAGTATTACTTTTTAAGGATTCAAAATATTTTTAGATCAAGGCAAAGCAACGTCTGCTGGATTTTGCTAGTATAAAATAAATATTTGCTTAAACTAAAGCTTAAACAAATTGGATACATCTTTATTTTATTTTGAAATAAAATAAAGATGTATCCAATTTGTTTGTGGTTGACCAAATCCCATGAATCATATAAGGTTTAATACAGTTTTGGAGAAAATAATCCAGTGACATTACATTTTCACACAAATAAAAATCTATGTGTGCACAGATGTTTGGGAGCCTATATAATACAGCCGGTTACGCTGTCGCTCGATTTGAGGAATAGTTGTAACGAGCGTTCACATTTATATAGAAAACGAAAAGCGAATTAGGCACTGCTCATTATTGTTGGATTTATCCCATGGATCAGCTTCAATGGCGCAATGTCTGTTACGCCATAACTTCCCGAGTTCTCAACCGATTTCAATATTTTTTGTGTCGAATCGAATCAACAGCTTTAGGACCAGATTGTGACGGAGCCCGAATTTTGAAATTCGCAAAAATTCCCATCGAAACAAAATGTTTTTTTCTTTTCTTTAGGTTTAACGCTCCGCTCTAATATATGGTGCTAGCGTAGCTTTATGCTTAGCGACTGCATCGCCTAGTAATTTATACATTACATTACAATTTACAATCGTTTTAACATGAATCGTTCGAAACATTCATTTACAAATTTTACTTTACAAAGACAAAAGTGGCCAATATTAAATGCAACAAAATCTAACAGACAAACAACAGCCCCCAACTAACAGACACCAGAATTTCTACAGAAATTGTTAGGTGAGTATTTAATCATCAAAACCCAGGAGTGAAAAGTTATTTCAAGGTTACATGATCATAGCACAGAACGAAACAAGTACATCACCCTGTAGGAATATAGGTTTAGTTTCTTTAGTAGGAAATTGGTTGATTAATATTGTTGGGTAATGTTATGTCCAAGTTGTCTACTGAACCAGTTTACAAAACTATAATCTATAAAAAATATTGTTGAGTCATTTCTCCTGTTATCATTTAAATTTTATTAAAATATTGATAATAATTTTATTCAATTATTGTTGTTAATTACCGTGAAAATGGAGGCAATTTTACTAATACTAATAATTTCCACGGACCGTGACCACGAATTGAATGGAGGACCTACCACGGAATTGGATTTCGAATTTTCCAATATCCGCAAACTAGATTACACGACTGGGATCATCTATCAGATATTCAGCATTGAACTCTCTCAAATTTGAAGTGTATCTCGAAATCCTATCTCAAATCTGATAGGGTAGTTTGTCAAAGTAACAAGCAATATTCGATTTTGGGCTTAAAACTGTGTGCAACTGATGTGTCAAGATAATATATAGACTTACCATGCCCGTGAAAGGTTTTTATATAAAATATGAAAAAAAATGTACAACTCAAAAGCTACGAAACTATATATATTGCGAAACACACATAGGGGTGATTTAGGTAGCTCTAGTGATGCTCTACCTTTGGACTTCCCTTTTTACTATATATTTTAGGACACCTGTTTTTATGCATACTATTTTAGGAGAGACACACACACACACACACTATGGCTAGGAATATGTTTCCGATACGTTAATATTTTACAAATTTATATGCCTCAAGTAGAAACTGAGTCAATGTGCTAAGTACTATATAGTACCTATACAAGCTCGGCCTAGTTTAGGTACTAGTGTAGTTTATAGTCAAATTTTTATTTCAAGTCACTTCTATAACCATTTTACCCAATAGCCCTTCTGCTTCGTCGTGACACTCTTGCCAGAGCGGTCGTAGTCATGAGGTCATGTCTTCAGCCGAGGCAGATGTTACTCGCCTGACGACCATTCGCCATTTCTCCATAGCCATTTCTGTTAGTGAAAACAGTTTGAATAATGAATACCAAACCTAAGTGTAATAAGTCAGTTACTGACATCATAATTTGTACGCGTTTTCATACTAATTTAATTGGACAGAATACGCACGAAAACGCACCGAAGTGTAAGTACAAGGGAAGCCTGCTTTATCTTTTGTTATAATTTAAGTATATAGAATACTTAATTTTTAAAGCAACTAAACATAGAACTGCAAAGCAATCTATTAATTGATAAATATATAAAGAGTAGATCTTATTCGTATTAAGAATTAGTCCAAATAAACAAAAGTAATATTAAGGTTTATTAAAAAATGGATGTTTACTTACCTATGTTTTTGCCAGTTTATGGATATTTCATCAATGCGTTTATTACTAAACTTTGTTTTTTAAAGTTACAGAATAACAAATTATAATTTTTTCATAACCAAAAAGTAACCATATATATCTTTATTTAAAATATTAATCAGCTTTAAATAACTTGATTTTTTGTAGTTCTTTTTTTTGCAGTTTTGTAGCTCGTTCCATCTTGGATTCAGTCTTGCCCCAGGCTTGATTGGGATCAAGAGCTAACCCATCCTTAATAAAAAAAAACAAATAAACAGAAAAATACTATTGCCTCACAAGAGTTACGCGCATAATAATACATACGATAAAATAGCCAATTTCTTAGGTAGGGACGAAATAGTTTATTTATTAACCTAACCTATACGATAAAGTCATTTGTCTAAGTTCGCAATATCCGCTGGCGGGTTACCCGTTTGAGTATACCCGGATAAGCAAAGACATTCATCACTGTTTGGAGCTTACTCGCTTCAGACAACATGGCTAGTTGTTTCGGCCCCTTTGGGAAGTAGCGTGACAGGTTAATATAAATTGTACATTAACATAATAGTAAGACAGTATTGTGTTGTATGTAATTTTATGTATCACATTACGGTTTGGTTGTTCACCTTTTTCGTATAGGGTACCTACAATATTTTCAGCCACCAAAATGAATCCTTTAATTTTAATATAAGTTTCCAATAAATATTCTGACATCGTATTATTAAAAAAAAATTCAAAATGGTATCATGAAATTTAATGTATTTTTTTAAAACAATAGTACACTAATTTCTATTGCTCGAATATTGCAATTTTAAATAATATATACCTTTCTTATAATATGACACCAGCTTAAAATAATAATAGTGTATTTTATTTAATTACGAAATTTACTTTTACTAAAACAATTTGCTAGTTTTTGTAAGCTCGATCTTTGAAGATCTTTTTTGCGCAGGATGCAAACAAGTAGTATCGATGGTCCTTCGATGGTCTCTGCTGCAGCACGTTCACTTCGCTCGGTCAGTTCGACTTACACCTTTTCTTAGTCACTGTTCCAACCTAACCTAACCGTTTTCACCTACTTACTTTTGCCATTTAAGCAGCCTTGTCTATCGAATCTTAAGTATTTTAACTTCACACGTTCACTAAATGTTTGTAATGCCTAAATGCAACTACAACTTATTTACGAAATAAATGGCTAATTATAATACGGAAAAAGTTACATCCATTCACATTCCACAAAACATCTGTTAAAAGAAAAATTCCAATAATCGGCTCAGTTTTTTTGGAAAATGAAACATAATATAACCCAGTCCTACTACCCTATGAATACCGTAGAGTGAAGGGGCCATAAACTATCACGATATTCCAACCAATGCGATTGGTTAAGTACTAATGACAATAAGTTCAGCTACCAACGGCTTTACGTGCACAAATCTCAAAGCAGTTACAAAAAAATTGGACACCCATGCAAACATCAGTCCTTGCGATAGTTGTTTAACTTCCACAATCGCAGGCAGAGCGATCTTACCACATAATAAGTACTTTTTACATTTTCTCCATTTAGTGATTTCCCTGAAGTAACTTTATTTAATTAGCCTTCCATAAATGATGGCGGAGGTAATAAATCGTTCAACTTCCTCAACAAACTTAGGTTGATCTTTCCCCAATGTAATTTTCATTAACTACCAAAGTTGCCAAAAGATATTCCATAAGATTCTATGATTTATTGTCATTGATTTCATCTTGGATCCTTGCCAGAGTTTAAAAACGTAATGCAATGCACTTCGGAGTATGATTACCGGGTCACCGTTTCTGATATTCTTTTGAATTTTGGATTTAAATTTTGCTACGAAGTTTTAAGAACACAAAATTTAATACACTCAAAAAAGGTAGTGATAAATAATCGAGTTGTCTTTCCCGATTTACGATTAAAGATGAGCAAAGAGAAGTAAAATATTCAGATAATACCAATATTTTTAAATAACAATATAATTTAAATAACTATTGAATCAATTGTTGTACATATTGATTCAACTTTTTGTTTTTTGTTTGTGATATTTTATGTTGTTATATTTCTGTTCCTGTTTTTACGAAAATAAAAGAAAAATTAAATAAAAAAAGAAGTTTAAATATAAAAAAAAAAACTGGTTGGTTGCCTGTAAAGTCGGTATACGGGCGAAAGTTTTACGTGACAACGACTTTGAGTGGTAAAATAATTTTAATGTGAATATTCATTCGTATAGTAGGAAGAAGGATAAAATAATAGTAACAATTTAAAACATTTATTTATACAAAGAATTATATTTAAAACATTAATTTATAGGCACGCGTCCCTTCCACTTTTTATGTCTGTCTCTCTCGCTCTTAGGCGGGCTAACCATGCCCGAGTGGAAGGGACGCGTGCCTCTCACTCGCTCTCATTGTAAGCGCATAACGTGAGCGGAGCGTAACGCAGTTTCTTGAAGTGTCACCCGGCAAACCAATTTATAAGACGTTGTCACGTCAAAACTCAACTTTTCTGTTTCAGGTTATGTTACACCACGCCATACATACGTTACATTGTTATATCACGGCACATTTCATTAACGTTTCAACATGGTTATTTTATTTATTACTAGCTGACCCGACGCGTTGCTGTGTTATAAATTAAAATTAAACCTATCCTATCTTTTAAGTTAGATCAAATAACAGATAGTTACGAAGTTTGATCAAAATCGGTTAAGTAGTTTAGGAGTCCATCGCGGACAAACAAGGTTTTTTTTTTTTTTTTCTTTTTATAGAAAATAGGCATGCGCTTGACCACTATCTCGCCTGATGGTAAGCGTCGATGCGATCTAGGATGTGACGCCTGCCTAGAAGATACCTATTTACTCTTGACTTGAAGACGTGACACGTAATTTATATATATTAAGATTTTGAATGACTAATGACAATATGTTTCAGTTTTTTAATCCTTTTTCCGCGTAGTAATTATCAATAGCCGTTATCGTTGTAAGTTCGTAATATATTGCCAGCATCTGAGATGAACGAATTTAAAACACGGGAAATCGATATCATGCGACTTATTCATGTGAAAAGATATTAAATTACCCCTGACCTCATTTATTATAGCAGGAAATCAAATCCCATCAAAAACAATACTTGTCAAAAAAACCAAGTCTCGCAACTCAGTTGTTCTACGGTAAAAAGTTGTGAGATCCATGTAATACCAAGTCGGTTATTAATTTATTCAGTCCCTACTTAAGCGAATTTCTGTCTTAATACGTCCAGACCCTAAGACCACGATCGTGGTCCATAACAATTGAAAATAAATTGTGTCTGGAATCTCCGTACTCGAAGCATTAAGTTGTTACGTAATAATTAACAGCATCTTATAGTGACGCATATCAATATTAAAAATCTTTATTATGTTATATAAATATATTGACACGGCCATCGCACTAAATAATTTAATTTACACGTGTTTTCATGCGATGGCCGAGTCAATATATTTATATAAAACAATAAAGATTTTTAATATTGATATGCGTCACTATAAGATGCTGTTAATTATTACGTAACAACTTAATGCTTCGAGTACGGAGATTCCAGACACAATTTATTTTCAATTGTTATGGACCACGATCGTGGCCTTAGGGTCTGGACGTATTAAGACAGAAATTCGCTTAAGTAGGGACTGAATAAATTAATAACCGACTTGGTATTACATGGATCTCACAACTTTTTACCGTAGAACAACTGAGTTGCGAGACTTGGTTTTTTTGACAAGTATTGTTTTTGATGGGATCGCATTGCTTTTTGTATTTTGTAGACAGTCTACTTTTTTTCTTTTCGGTACCTTCTACTTATTGTATATATGTATGTATATCTACCAGCAACGAATTTTCTTAAAGCCCTCTCTCTGACTTATGAACTTTTCTTATTTCTGTAGGGTTTTTTAGTTTTTCCTTGATTCATACACCAAACACTATTTATATTCCAAATTTGAAGCTTCTAGGTCTGCTAGAAGTATCTTAGAATTTTGATGATCGGTGAGTCAGTGAGTGACAAAATTAAGAAATTTGACCCGTTATAATTCTTAAACTACTAGTTCAAATTGAATGAAATTTGAAATATACCGTGTCTTTACAATGCCTGCATGGTTACTGAAAATTCAGTCTTCTAGTTTTATCCACAACGAAGTTACAGGGGGTCGAAAATGGCCTGAATTGCTTCGAGAAAAGGATGGTACGTCCGTGCCGCTTTTTTGCTTGACTTGGCGGGGGCACTACCGTGCCCCCAGATTGCTCAATTTATATAATTATATCTTTGAAATAAAAAAAATATTACAGATATTTTTATTTAATCTTGGACTACCTTTTTAGAAGTCTTGTCCACACAATCTGAACGCTACAGTGCAGAAACCATATTTTTTCATTTTATTACCTGTCCATAAGGCTATTGAAGATGTTATAGGCATATCAAATGATATGTGAACATGATTCATCTTGACTAAAATGTATGTTACATTTTAGTCAAGATGAATTAACATCTTGTGCCCCTGGAATGCTTTCTGCTTAATAAAGTGAAGATATTTACAATGGGCAGTCGATAGCACAGTATTTAAACTCACAATTTTTTTTTTTACATTTTAATATGCTTAAAGCTCAGGAGTAATAATAGTATTCGATATTAGTGTATTGAAATTGGAAACTTTCTAATATGTTCCTATTAATAACAATTTATTGCTTTTAAAAATCAATTTATATTTATTTACTGTTACTATTAAAATACACATTTTTTTTCTTAATATTTTCTATTGTAATACCTCCTTAGAATTTTTAATTATTTAATTAAATAACTAAATAATTATTTTTAATAAGAGGTAATTAGTCCAATTATCTCAATACTGTTTACAATTTAAATGAATGAAATCAATTAAATTGACTCCATTAATTTAATTATGAAAAATATTAATAAATTATTTATTTATTCATTAAAATAAAATTAAGCGGCCTCCTCCTAATTTGCTCTGCCCCTCGGGGACACAAGTACTTGGACATATTCTGAATCGCCGAATTGTTTTTAACCCTACATGTTGTTTAGCAAAACAATCTTTTAGTGTAATTAATATAACTCGCTGGCTGGTTATTGATAAAAAAATATTTAACTTAACCTAACCTGCAATGTGTATCAAATTAGGTCGAGTGATTGATGTGGCAAATGATATTTGGATCAATTATTTTAGGCTAATCGAAGAGCAAAGGTACTTACGTAAATAACTGTTGAAGAACTTATGTAAAAAAATAATAAAACATTCAGTATTGTGATATAGATACAGCCATTAACCAAGATATAGATACACACACAATTTGTGTATGTAGTTAATAAACTAGATTTAAATATCTAAAAATCTCACGTTTTTCAGTGACCAAAAAAGAATAAAATAACCCGGTGGGGCCAAGCGAGGGGCCACTCAAAACGTGGGGGCTACCGGGTTATTTTATTCTTTTTTGGTCACTGAAAAACGTGGGATTTTTAGATTTTTAAATCTAGTATTATTATTTTATTCTTTTTAATTATTAACTCAACGAAGTTTAGCGGAGTCACTAATATTATTTGAGTTCAAATGAAAACCAACTGAAAAGTTAATAATATTTTTATTATTAAGACGCGTGTATAATACAGTGCGCTTTACAAGTGACTTACTGAACGACTGAGAGGGCTTTCCCACGATCTTGACGGCCGTATAGATATATCATATATCCTATGTACTTATGTAGTTACAGAAGTAACCATGTGTTACGCAACAATCGGATAAGCCCCATACAAAACTGAAAGTTGCCGAAAGTTGACCTGAAAGTGCACCTAGAAAGTTGAAAGTTGTTTAAGCGTGCATCGGGTTCTGAGCTACCCTGAAAGTTTCAACGCTTGGTAGTCAGGAAGTGCCTCAAAATTGAGATACAAGATTCCAACCGGACAGACAAGCAAACAGACAAGCAAACAGACAAGAAAGCGACCTAAGAAAGACGTGGGAAAAAAAATAGAAAATAACGAACCTTCTATAACATATCCTTATAAATCGGGTTTCTTAGTTCAATTTAATAAAACGTCTTTGAGTTCGGAAACGAATATTTCCATAATTGTACAAATTAAATATTTTGAGGTACATTTTGTAGAGTGAAATAGTTCCTGTGTCGCAGAACATAACGTGCATTATTTAATAATACACTCCACTTTTGTAGCAAATTCCGCAATATCACCGTATTACGCATGAGTGGCTTCCAGTAACAATGGTAGCTTTGTAACTCCGGTTGGAATGTCGTTATCCTGGTATCTCCGGGTATACCCGGCTTAGTTGGATCTAGTATTATGCACAAAGAAAATTGGTATGTTTCTCGTGAATTCTGAATAAACATGACAGTTTATGAATTATGATTACTTACGCTGTAACGGAAAATAGATACTGTATGTGAAAAGGATCATCTTGTAATTTATCATATATATTTCTTTAACCTAATGCTTAGTTTAAGAGAAATAGTGACAGGGATAGGGTATATTTCAAATTATTATTTTTTAATAGTAATAACTACATATTTTGATATTAAGAATTGTTAAATTTTTATTGGCTATGATCCTAGTTGCTATGACGATAGTGCTTGAAAAACTGCCCTATCTTTATATATATAATTCTTCTGTGAGTGTGTATGTCACTGAACTCCTCCTAAACGGCTGGACCGATTTGAATGAAATTTTTTGTGTGTGCAAGGGGATCTGAGAATGGTTTAGATTCACAAATTAGCCCGGCAGATGGCGCTGCAGACGGTATCTAGGTTATTTATCTATACTGCAAAAATAACAGGCAGGACAACGTCTGTCGGGTCCACTAGTCTTTATATATATAATTCTTCTGTGAGTGTGTATGTCACTGAACTCCTCCTAAACGGCTGGACCGATTTGAATGAAATTTTGTGTGTGTGTTCAAGGGGATCTGAGAATGGTTTAGATTCACAAATCAGCCCGGCAGATGGCGCTGCAGTCGGCACAGCAACGCGTGGCCGGTTCAGCTAGTTTATTATAGAAATCTATAAAGTATCAAAGTGCTAATCCAGCGAAACCAAAACGAGCAGTTTATTTTTTGTCACAATTAAACATAAAATATTTAATTCCAAAAAGCTCACGGATTATTGTCATTACACACACATATTATTATGTCCTTACTAGGATTCGCACCTGCCGTTGATGCAGTTAGCAGGGTCGCTACCGTTGCTCTATAAAAAATCATCACTACATTATTTCAGATTTGTATTTGTTTGACATTTACAGTATAACGGGTATTATTGTAACGCCTTTTATAATAAATTGAACACGAAATAAAATTAACTATAATATTTTTTGTAAATAAAATGCAACAGTGAAAGTATTGTTGCCAACAATGTGTTCGAAATCAATTTCAATGTCGTTTTTGTATCGTTTTTGAGATTATTGAGATTTTGTCTGTTTTATAACATAAAAAAAAAGTTTTTATTGGCTTCAACAAAAATACAACAAAACATACACACTTAAACAAAACATACGACTTTATATAATTCAAATAAACAAAAATGAGATTTATTTGACGACCTCCATGGTAGAGTGGCTTGCATACCGGTTTTAATGGTGACGCCACTCCGAAGTTCCGGGTTTGATTTCCGTCCGAGTCCATAATCTCATGCCAATCGATTTCCCCTCCTCCCACGCAGGACAGACATAGTTCAGCTACTCACTGCACACTTCCAAAGAGCAAAGTCCCGGTCGACATAATTCGCGTTTTACCAGGTACAGGCACCTGGGGGCTTCTTTTGTCCAGGACACGGTATACCATTGCCGACGTCCAAGACTTGAGAGGCGCCCTATATCACCCCGTGCTTTCCTTCGGTTTGGAGACTTCTTCAAGGGAGATACAGTCCGTCTAGAAAACCACGGTGGCTTGCTACTCTCGACTTAAAGTCCACCTAAGGAATTCACCTCCCTAAAACTCGGTGGCATTCAATACAAAAATCAATAAAAAAACGCACTTCCAACTGCGCTCTACCTTTGAATCGTATAACGTAAAATAGACTACTTCTATGTTATAGAACCCACATTTTCTGACTAACTAGCCAGATTTCGTAACCGCTACGCCCTAGTGGTTTTTAGCACGATTTTTCTTTTTTATTGAGAGTTTTCTCTTTTTTGGTCTTTCCCATCCCACCCCACCTTTCGCAGCGGCCCTGTGCTGGCAGATGTTTGTGTAATAAATACAAGCATTTGTACCTGAGTCATGGATTTACTTTGCTTTACTTATTCTGGGCTAGGCTAATTGGTGTGCATGTGGGAAATATTATTGTTTGATATGATTAGTTATTTATCTTTTATTTATGAATGCTTCAAAATATATATAAAAATAATTCCATTTCTAAATACGGTGACACTCTAAAAATCTTAAGTCATTTAAAAATATTCATGATTGTCACGCTTTACACAATATTTACCTTAAAATGTTTATGTTGAGCAGCTTTTCATCTCTTTCCCTTTTTAAGATAATTTTGGAGAGGGTATTCTTAATTAGGAAATTATTTAATTATGAAACCACTCTTAACAACTTTCTTTAAGATCTTCGCAGTCCTTAACGAAAGTATTTTCAAAATGTTGTATAAAACAAATACTTATTCCACCGTTACAGATTATAAATTACTTGTATTCTTGTAGAGGGATTCCGTTTTAAACAATAGTTTAAGTAATTAGTATTTCTCATGAGGTGTGCAAAGTTATTTGGAATATGTTCTGAACACGGTCTGAGCGATCGTATGAGCATGATCAAACTTTGAGATTCCATTAAATTTGATTGAATTGTTTTATACCAGTTTCCTGTAGAATGAGAACGCTTTTAGAAGTTTTCTTGTCGTTACAAAGACAACTAAAAAATATTAAGAACATCAAAGATTACTGTTTCTGTTTAAAACGGTGCCTTTGCTTCTGCGGTTTCATTACTTACAATACCTTTGTGAGCTAGGAGTGCATCTCAGACCAAAACCATAAACGTTTGTTTTTGAGTCAAATCAAAAACAAAATAAGTAGGCATCCGGCGTTCCTCAAATATGTAAGCAAGCCAGATGATGACATTTATCTTTAGTCGTATTTCTAAAATCTTTATACTAATTATAATAATATTGTGAATACACACAAATGGAGGCAATAATGGGCATATAGTGCTAAATATGTATAGTGCACATTAAAAATAATTAATGAGATAATTGCAGAGAAATTTTAATATAAACGTTCGCCTAGAAAAATTTTCTTAATTTATAATGCACTTAGCTCCTGTATTTTCAGTTTGAGTAATAAATTACAATCCAGATTATATTTTTACGATATTGAACAATAAATTTACATATGGCTTCACATTTCGCAGAATAAATGTTTTGATACTTTTTAAATAGACAGTATTTTTTATTTACATCTGGCCGGCGTGACTAGATGACAAATAATAAAACATAAAAAATATTATTACAAAGGCTGATAAATATTTCTTATAATTTTCGTAAAAAATATGTACATAAGTACATACTTTTCAGAAAATGTCCATAAATTTAGCATAATTTCCAAATATATGCGCGTATATCGATATATGGAATGCTAGTTTAAAATATTGGAAGATAGTAGCACCACTAACAGTATCTATCTAGCAGTACCTTATTCATCATGTGATCACTGCTCTTGTAAATGAGTCGAAACATCAGGATTAAATCTATAATCGAAGATCACAGTTGTTTGTGTGTTTGTCTGTCCGCTCGTTTTCCAGCTCTTTTTCCATTGTATCAATAACGTTACCATAGCAACGCATTAACCGCAAGTAGTTCGTCTACCGGACGCTAGATGGCGCTAACGGAAAAATATTTAATAATAGAAAAAATAAAAAAAATATTGTCCACCCGTGCGAAGCCGGGTCGGGCTAGTTTAAAATAACAAGAATAAACGCATCGTGTTTCCGGCAAAAGTGGTTTTATTTAAATGTAAAGAAGTAAATAAGGAAGCGAAAAAATAAAAACTTAATCATTTGTAAGATATCAAATTGAGACAAACTTTGAGGAAAAATTAGGTTAAAATTTATTTTCTCATAAGACGATAGAATCCCTTCTGTGATATATTTTGTCATTCCATTTTTTTGTCATATTGAAAAGAAGTTTATAATTAAATCTTGCAACAAAGATTACAAGACCGAATCGCAAAATACAAACATGCGTTTACAATTTCTGTGTTTGATGTAAGCTTTTGAATTTCTGTATCGTATTGTGCTCATGTTTTGTTTATCGAAAGCTTGCGATTCCCGGGATGTTTACCACTTGTCGTATTGCATGTTTGAACATGGCGTGTACTAGCAATGTGTGTACAAGAAAGTACATTAATCGTATTGGTATTACTGCTGCTTCTGTTGTGCGAGAACGTATTTGTCAATATGTTTATTAAACAAAATTTTCTCGTTAAACAATATTTGCGGAAGGAAACTAGATCTGCCACACATTTTTTAAATGTTATGGACTTTATTTACAACTCTTGTTTATACCGTATTATTAAATTAACAATTCAGTTTTTTTCCTTTAACCAGTGGTCAGTCCAAGGTAGCAATTGCTACCGATAGCCAACACCTCTCGTCAGCCCGTGGTAGCAATTGCTACCATATTCAGATTTCCGCGAGCCTACTGTTTTTTTTAATTACGATTTAATTTTGAGTTACAGAGATCCAAAAATTCTGTGGTGGATTCTTTATTTAATCAGCTTCACGGGAGTTATTTTCTGTGGTCCTATTTGCATTATTTAGTGAGAAAATGGCATTTTTATCTTAAACCGCGCAGCATTGGGACTTTAGAGAGGGTGGGCGCGCGGTATTGGACTGATATATGGTTAAGCAAAAACTGAAACAACGATTTGATATTTTAGTTTACTTGAATAGGTAGTATTATATAACACTATTTTTCCGAATATACACACGCGCACACATTCATACATATATGTATGTGTATATGGGTGTGTTATGGTATATGGTATGATGGAAATCTACCCTTATATAACAATGAGAGAGAAAGTACTTTGTTTTGTTAATCGGTAGAGTTGTCTCCGGTAAACAAAATTTTAATTATTTCATAAGTTTATTATGAGGTGTGTTATAAGTATGGCAATTTACTAACGTTTGAGTTGATAATTTTATAATAGACCTTAATGCTACGAAAATAAGTTCTGTATTTCAACTCTGCACACAAAACGCGATAGTAAAGTTTGCATATTTGAACACACACAGCCCTGTGAAATACCAGATGAACATTATATGTAAATTTTACGTTTAACCCGGGTAAAGTTGAAGCCGGTAGCTTCTAGTTTTATATACTTCGATGTGATTAATCATAATGGTAGCGGTTCCGTAGTTGTAACGTTTTAGCTAAGTTTCGACTTGGATGTACGTGTTTTTGTTATTCCATTTAACGCCCTATTCTAAATTACAGTGATTATGTTTATATTCGTAGCAAGATTTAAATATAATAGTAATATTTTTTACATTCACACCAATTAGCCAAGCCGAAAGTGAGCACTGTAAGACTTGTGTTATGGGTACTAGGGTAACGGATAGACATACACACATATATGATACGACAATAAGTAATATTTATAGAAATACTAACTGATCTAACCACTATAATATAATATTTTTATTATATTTTTTTGGTTATGAATGAAAATAAAACCTATCCTATTGCCTTAGTCAAAACTAATCCAGCAGAATAAAACAAAAATCATTAAATTCGGATAAGTAGTTTCAGAGTTTATCGCGGTCAAACACTGTGGCACGAAACTCACACCCATGACTCAGGTATAAAAGCTGGTATTCATCACGGACTTGAACCCTGGACGTAAACCTAGGACAGTCTGTGCGAGAGCAGGACCAACGGGAACAGCTTCCCTGAGGGTAGAGCCCCCTTTCGTCACCGTCGGACGATGCCGCAGTTTTCTCCGGTCGTCCCGTTATCGGCGGGTTGGGCTCAGTCGGGGGCGTGGCACTCCTCCTCCTCACCGAAAGAAGATCAGCAGTTGTCAGGCTGGGAGACCGGTAGCTGCATTGCACTTGGCCCTCAGGTATACGGAGTGTTCAGGGCGTCACGGCTGACACCGTTACTCCGTCCCCCACGGAGCATAGGCAACCTACACTGGTCAGAATCATGGCTGCATCCGAAAGGACACCACACGATCCCCACCAATGTGTTGTGGGACGCCACAGGTTTTAGTGGGTAGGCCTCCAAGCCTTTACCAGGCACATGCCGGGTGGGGGCATGGAGGAGAGTACCACATACCGTCTCATGTGCTACCTGCACGAGCGAATGCCTAATGCATTTCCTGCAGAAAAAAAAGGACCGTCGGTGCGGAAGGCAGGAATGCTACTGTTGCGCTAAACGGTTGTCATTATAAAGACCATTGTATTATCGTAAATTATCCAGTTCCCGTAACAATTACTTGAGTCTTAGCCGGATGAGTGCCAAGTGATTATGTGTGAACGGAACCTAAATTATATACTCGTAGTATTAAAGGACAGCTTCTACTGGTCATTCACAAAATGGAGACCTGTTTGCATACAAAATTACAACATCCAACAATCAAGGTGGCATATTACTTACGATATGTTATATATTTTTAATAAATTACTAGGTCTTATACTATTAATTTTTTTGTTATTCAAATATTCAATGGCTATTCATTGATATATACAAAAATTATTACAAAAAATCAACTTGTTATAGGTAGGTAGGCTAGTTGCTTTTTTCGAGGTAATAAAATAAAGAGAACACGGATTTTATAAATGTTGTTAACATGCCGCTTTTGTTTTTATTAATCAACTTATATTTATTGTTTTCAAACTTGTCATCTTCATCATCAACCGTTTAATGACCTCATTACAGAAGCAAAAGACCTCTTCAGATGAAAAAAGGAACTACCTTCAAAGCTATATGAACTGAAAAATAAATAATATTATTTTTTTTACTTTATTTTTCATATAATCTTGTCTTTATTTTAAAACAATAATTTAGTATCTAATTACAAATATTTTTATATTGGCACCTTATCCTAATTCCTTATTTAATTGTATGCCTCTGCTTGGCGATAAAACAAGTATCACGAAACGTGTACAGTGTAACATAGTTCCACCTCGATAATATTTATCCCGTGAAAACACGCGAAATGCCGTGCAATACTTACATAGTTTATAATATTATTAAGACTTATACATACTAAACGGCTGTAAAACGTTCCCAAGCGGTCGCAATTTGCAAACTCTAACCATCTTTGGCCTGGAATGGAGCCAAGAGTACTGAACGACATTTTTCCTCACTATTGTTCGGTGTTCATAGCTAAATTATCCTTGTAACGGTCCCTCTATTAGCGAAATTTGTGAGATAATTTTGTAAACTTTGTTCAACCGTCACTGCAAAATAAAGAAGGAACGTCAACCTAATTTTTTAACCTTCAAACCCGACGGAGCTGTGGTTAGTGTGGTCGAATTATGATCGTAGAGGCTGAGTCACTTTGACAATGGCTTATCTTGGGATGGGTGACGAATGTAAAAACCTGTGTATGGGAATACAAAACTATTTTTCTACTCAAAAAGCTACGAAATCGTTTCGTATGTCTACGAGAAACCGTGTATTGACAAGAACTGGTAAGAATCTCAATAAGACTTATTTATTCTGCGTTTACAGAGTTTTCTATTGAAAGGTATCCTTAATATAGATTCGTGGAAATGTCACCTCTCATTAGGAGGCAATATTTAATATATAATAAAAAATTGGTTGACTGTAAAGTCGGTTTACGGACGATAATTTTACGTGATAATGTTATAAAAACAAATTGCTGAAAAATTGTGTACTTTTATGAATGGAACTGAATTATTATCAATTTATCACTGAATTATCATTATTTAGTATGATTCACAGAAGGAATTAATTGAATATTACAATTTTTTCAATAAATTAACATTTATTTGCACTCGTTAATTCCAATATTCTTTTACTTAAATTATACAGATTAATTACAAGTAACAATGTGCTATTTACAATTTATATACATGTGTGATATTTAAGATCCTCCGCAGTTGACTTTTTATAGACTTTTTATAAAATTACTGCACTCGCCGACCGATGCTACTTTTTTTTTAATAATCAAAGAACAAATATAGGAGATTATATCGCCAGATATAAGAATTAATTACCTTTTTTGTCGCAATTGTTGTTGTAATTATTAAAATTGTTCCACAGCTACTACTATTATTACTACCTGACCCGGTCACGCGTTAAATAAATTATTCAATATATTAGAACTAAAAATCACTAATGAAAATCACAAAAATGATTGAGCCGATCTAAACACTGATGGGGTAGACATTGGAAATGGATAGAAAATCTAAAAGGAGTTCACGAGATTCAAAATTATAATTTTATATTAATTATATTATTAAATAAATGAAAAAGCACGGTTACGCTGTTTAAAAACCTCAAGAACATGTGTGACATGAAATTAATGGTGGCATCAAAAAAGGTGGGACATAAAGTATGGCGCCACCTGTTTGATGCTTTTGTAACTTAGTTGACGGCAGAAGTCATATTTAACGACCTCTCAGATTAAACAAAAATTAAGAATTATTTTTTTATCATAAATGAAAATGAAACCTATTCGATACTTAGGACTTAGGACATACCTAAGTCGAAACAAATCCAGCAAAATGAAAAAACTTATCATATTCGGTTGAGTAATTTCGGAGTGCAACGCGGTAGAACACTGTGAGAGGAAATTTATATATAAATATAATATCTATATATAAATTTATATAAATTTATATATAAATAAATAAAACCTACTGGTTGAGAAGCTACTAAGCATTCGAAATGAAAAATAACGCTAGGTTTTTAATGACATCTTTGTCCCCTAATTGCCATCTATACATATAAATAAAATTGGAGTGTCTGTTTGTAATATTGAAATAACCGTTATTAACTACATGCATATGAATATTTATGCGGTAAATACACCAAAATAACATTTTTTTAATTTTTGTCTGTCTGTCTGTTTGTTGCGGCTAATCTCTGAAATGGCTGGACCGATTTTGACGGGACTTTTATTGGCAGGTAGCCGATGTAATAAGGAGTAACTTAGGCTACTTTTATTCTAGAAAATATCTTTTATTAAAAAAAAATTACTGTGCCACAGCAACGCGTGGCTGTGTCAGCTAGTCTTAAATATAAATCGAAGAATATATTGAAAAAAAAAAAAATACCAATAGTATTCATGTATGTACGATTGTGCATAGATTTTGCTTATGCCAATTATGTTCTCACTTTTTTCCTTCTTACATTATTTTGATCTTTCTGCGTTTTAGATTATAACCACCACTCTTGAAAACATTGAGTAAGCGAACTGGAAACTCATTCTATCTCATCTATTTTATTTCCTTTGGAAAGAGGAATTTGCTACAAATGTTAGTAACTCGGGTCGCAGAGTGCTAGCGAAAATAATTTTGTGAGGAAAGAAACTTTATTTTCTATGCTTTGTATTTTATTGGAATTGTACATTTTTATTCCATTTTATACGAACTAATTGTCATCTATAAGTTTTATTAGTCTACTTAATAGGTGTTTCGGATAAAAAACTTAAGATATATTGAACAAGCATATCATTCATCAGCCGTAGGTTCGATAGAAACTTTTCTATTTTCTCTTATCTCTTGATTCCTTCAAAATTTTTATTAATCACCCTTTCGAAACGTCTTTTAATGGACAAAAAGAACGAACGCTAGTGACAAGTGACTAGCGAAACGAATGACGTTTACTATATTATACATCGTCACCACCGTCAAAAAAACAACGTTATTCTATTAAAATAATAACAGGAGTGTTATAGTTTTATTACGTCGTTGATAACAACAAAGTCAACAAGTATTTCTTTAAAATAAGTATGCTTATTGGTGGAATATGAGAATGCTATTTCTTTAGGAAAATCCCTTCAGCTTCAGGTTGTTGATGCAGCCAAATATACCACCCTTTCTTGGTTGCTATTCCTACCTGTCACACTAATCGTCTTTCCGCATCCTTCATGTGCGCACAGCAAAGGATCGGAACTCCCTCCCTGCGTCTGTATTTCTGAGAACTTATAACCCGTCCATTTTCAAAGTTAGGGTGAATAGGCACCTTTTGGGTTAGCTCGTTCCATCGTAGATTCTGTCTTGGCCCCCGGGCTTGATTGGAATGGAATGAAATGGGAAAGCTTAACCATCTTAAAAAAAAAAAAAATATCGTCTAGTGTTGGACTTACTAAGGATCTCCACAACGACCAGGCTTCCTGTGACCTCGTCTACGGAGTGGTAGGCCTGCCTACATTTCATTTTTTGGTCCGTGGTCGCCACTTGAGAACTTTTCTGCCCCACCGGCCATCAGTTCTACGTGCTATGTGCCCCGCCCACTGCCACTTAAGTTTGGCAATTCTGCGGGTTCCGGGCGGATCTCCTCATTTGCCATTAGGAAACTCCGAGCATAGCACGCTCAATCGCCCTTTAGGTGACATTGAGCCTTATTATCAGGCCCATAATAAGAGACCACATCATCGGTCCGCTGATTAAGTTAGGGAAATGATAAATAATATTTATAAATGTATATACGGTCTTCTTTAACTTGCTGGATTTCTAGACCAATCAGAGTTGTCTTTACTAATAATTGTGATTGTTTGTTACGCCGTCACGCCGTAACTTCTCAACCTACCATCATAAAATGTCTCATTCCTTTTTTGCTCCGTGAGCGAAGCAACGGAAGAAGCTAGTGTTGTATAAAGAGTATAATATTTTTCGATATTGAACCATTTAACTGTGAGATTAAGTATCTAAAAAAATAATTATCTAATAAAAAAGGTTCAACTTGCCTCGAGTATCAGGCGGAATATAAACCCTCATCCCATCGTTATTCTCAATCTTCCAATTGAGCTGCCGACACCTGAGAAAAGTTGGATTTATTCTAGTAATAATTTCTTTTGGAATAGAAAAAGTTCAAAGAGAAATATTTCTGTTACTTAAGTAAGCCCATTTACAGACGTACTTTTATGTCACGCTTCATATCATTACGATAAAAAAGATTCCCCATGCGAATATTAAGACTAGAATGAAACGATTTTACCTTTTCCTTCAAATACTAGGCTTTCTTAGGGTTCTTTTGTCTGCATTTAATAATAAAGATTTATAAAACACTTTTTTTACGGATTTTTGCGCATGTTTTATTTTATTTTATATTTAATCCTGACGTTTCGACTCCTTTACAGGAGCCGTGATCACAGGATGACGGGTCATCCTGTGATCCAAAAAAGTGTTTTATTCTGATGTGTAATGTGCGCGGAAGTGTAAGAACTAAATATAAAGATTTATGTTAAAAAAAAATATTACAAGAAAAAAATACTTGTGACAAATGTCTGGCAGGAGTTGCACCCGCTATCCGGGCAAATACTCTTCCAAATGTGGAATGTGGCTTCGAGTCCCGCTAAACACAAATTGAATATTTTCTTCTAATAATTGCTTGCGATATAAATATCGAGCAGTTAAATATTTAATCGATTTTTTTACCAATATATCGATCATACCAATGCTATGCAAGCAAAATTTCCTAAAAAATAGCGCTATCACTACTAGACTGACTCTAGTTGGCTCATAATTTAAGGGATACACACATAGCGTTGTACCCGGAACCCAAGGAGCTGTCGCTCGCACTTGACCATTATTTTCCGATCGACGCACTCAGAATACAGCAATAAAAATGGCCGTTTTCTAAACGGTCCCTACTACCCAACTTTGTTAGCTCTGACTTAGCTTTTATAGTTCGTATCTTACATAACAACCTACTTGCTTTAGTATATCTATCTTAAGTATACAGGGCGTCCCAAACTTATGGGACATGAAGGGGAAGTACCTTAAATATCGTAGATAGTGAAATTTGCTCAAAGAAGACTTTATGTTATTTTTAAAAGTTAGTAATTCTGCATTTATAGATTTTTTAAAAATTACTTGCTTCGTCTGGGAATCGAACCGACTTAAATGTCAAAAAAAATCACCCTACTTTTATGATGCCAATCGAAAGAATAGCTAAAAAATAATAACTATGCTTAAGTTACATGTTTTTTTAAAAGAAAGGAACAACGTGAAATTAATATTTTAATCAAATTAAAAACATACATGAAACTGCCGTAGTCAATTAAGTAGGTATTTTTTTGTAAATTAATTAATTAAATGCTCAAAATGTGATCCCTCTTGTCTTACGCAAATCTCCAATCTTTTAATGAGTCCGCTGCCTGTTGATTTTCTTATCATTTTATGGTGAACACTCGATGTGATATGGCACAATTCTGTTTGCAACTCGCCCACGTTCTCGTATCGCTTTTTGTATAGCATATCTTTCACGTATCCCCAAAAGAAGAAATCTAATGGTGTAAGGTCCGGGGATATGGCCGGCCATCTAATCGGTCCATTTGTACCAATCCATGTAGGAAAACATTCATTTAGAAAATCTGCTGCTCTCCGACTATTATGAGCCGGAGCTCCATCTTGTTGGAAAATTAAGTTTTCTTGCTCCGCCGCGGAAAGATTTCTTATCTTATCCCTTAAAATTTGAAGTATTCCTAAATACTTTTCCGTGTTCAAGGTTCCTTGGTAAAAATGGATTAAGAAAACCCGGTTTTTTAAAAGTCCGCACCAACAGTTGAGTGAAAAACGCACTTGGTTATTCGTTTCAGTGACTCGTAGGGGATTTTCTTTAGACCAAATACGATTATTGTTGCGGTTATACATACCGTTATTGCTAAAGTTAGATTCGTCTGTCCAAATAATATTATCCAAAAAATTTGAATTTTCGAGCAAGCGTGCCTGGATATCAAGACAGAAATTTCTTCTCCTTTCTGTATCGCCCGGAAGTAATTTTTGAACCAATCGTCCTTCAACATAACTCTTGAAACCGTGTTTTTTTAATACACGGTGTATTTTGCTTTTCGAAACTCCAATTTCATGTTCTCCTTCTCTCACCGATGCTTTCGGAAAAGCCGAAAAGTAAATTAAAATACCAAGTTCTTCGTCGTTGATCGTACGGTTTTCTTGCTGTGGTTCTCTTGGGCGTTTATCGAAACGTCCCAGAGTTTTCAAATCAGGATATTTTACGCTATACCACCGCAAACTTCTAGAGATATCTTTATCATTCAAAAAATATGCTTCCATTAGATCAAAACTTACTTGATATGCCATGTTCGCAATAAATTAACACAATAACACTTGTGTAAGTGAATTAATACTAAACAGATCAATATCCGGAAAATAAACGCTCGCACAGACTGTTCATTTTCAAATTTAAGAACAACATTATGTTCGTTTTAAATTTGCCTTCAACGCTCGCACAGACTGTTCCATTTTCAAATTTTAGAACTACATTAATTTATTATTTTTAGCTATTCTTTCGATTGGCATCATAAGAGTAGGGTGATTTTTTTTTGACATTTAAGTTGGTTCGATTCCCAGACGAAGCAAGTAATTTTTAGAAAATCTATGAATGCAGAATTACTAACTTTTAAAAATAACATAAAGTCTTCTTTGAGCAAAATTCACTATCTACGATATTTAAGGTACTTCCCCTTCATGTCCCATAAGTTTGGGACGCCCTGTATATATCTTTAGTACGAGTTTATGTAATTGGCTATTATCCTGCATAACACTTTTATATATTTAGTTTGTATACGAAAACTGTAGAAAATATGTTCATAATAAATAAAATAACAATAAAATTATTTTTTATACCATACTCTCCATACTTACTTACACGACGTTGATTTTTGACATTTGTCCATGTAATATATTGTATACTAGCTGACCCAGCCACGCGTTGCTGTGGCACAGTAATTTTAATTTGCTATATTTTTTAAAATCTATGTGTGCTATATTTTTTTTTTAAATAAAAGATTTTTTCTAATATAAAAGTAGCCTAAGTTACTCCTTATTACATCAGCTACCTGCCAATAAAAGTCCCGTCAAAATTGGTCCAGCCATTTCAGAGATTAGCCGGAACAAACAGACAGACAGACTGACAAAAATTGTAAAAAAAATATTTTGGTGTATATACCCTATATATATATATATATATATATATATATATTCATATGCATTTAGTAAAAAACAGTTATTTCAATATTACAAACAGACACTCCAATTTTATTTATATGTATAGATGTAATATAACCAATGCAATATTATTAGTATTTTACACGTCACACTTTTTTTATATCTTATTTATTAATATTTAGGAGTAACTGTTTGAAATTTTGTAAACTTTCCAAAGTACGGGTAATTATTTTTCAGCGTTGTCGCTTCCAGGGGTTAAGGCTAGAGATACCTCTCACCGAAGAGTGATAACGAAAGAAGGGATACAAAGAAGAAGAAAGAAAGAGTGACAGTAGTGATAGGAACGAAAGAGAAAAGAAAGAAGTGTGACCCCCTATCACACATTTAAATAAAACCACCAAGGTACTGTTAGTCAAATCTTGGTCATCATGTGAACACGTTTCCTGGAAATGAATGAAAACGGCAGGAATTTATAAAAAAACCAAAATTAAATGCGTTATCAATCCTGGAAAAATGGTTTATTAAAATCCATTGCAACTTTACACAGCAAAATGTCGCAATGACAGTAAAAGTAACTAGTAATGGATATTTAATTATTATGAAACATTAGAATTATAAGTCGTGTGGTGTCTATCAGAGTAGAAACAAAACTTACACACTTAAGTTATTCAAGTAGTATACAGTTACACTTATTAAAGTTTGCTGGTTTTATTCAACTAAACATAATTTAAAATAAAAATTGCTCACGTAGGATTTAAAGCTTGAGGAAACCTCTTTCTGGGAAAAGTTTTAAACATAGTTTTTATCCGTTTAATTTTATTAATATTTAAAGTATAATATGCTTTAATGATATCACAATAAGGACTACTATGAAATGGGAACGATACCTACTTTTAAATGTTTTATCCGGGTTCCACCTATCATGATTATTCTACTTAGCTTTTAGCATAACATCTAAACATCGCCATTTAATATTCGCATAACATTTACAAAGATAGCGTTAGATCAAAGTTACAGTTACGTACAGTTACGTGTAATAAAATGTATACGCCATAGAACCATGTCACACTAAATCGGCCGAAAGCAAAGAGACATTAGTATAGAAATTAATATTTAATGTAATGTGACATAGTTCTACGATGTATAACATCTTATTGCTCGTGTCTGTACACACAAAACCGCGAGTTAGCATAAAAGCCTTCTATAGAAATCTATCCCTCATCGTCTATAATTCATAAGTTTTTGTAACAAAATGTCAAGAACAAAATATCGTTGTTTCATAACTTTTTATAACGCTACAAAGTTCGCTTAGTTTTGCTAAACACAATGGAACAAGATAACTTATAAGTGTACATTGTTTGCATGGTCTTCTGACTGAAATAGATAAAACTAAACAAAATGAAATCAAGACCGAATCATATGAAATAAAAATAATAATGTAAAGGTTTAAATAACTATGTCTCTTCCACATAGTTAGTTAATTTTTTCCCTATAAACTTTTGCGCATACAACTACTGTAAATAGTAACTTGTAACGAGGCGCCATAGCTATAGTGGCGACTCGTTGCTGTTATTGCGCTCTTCTCTGGTCATTTTCCTCGGAAACCAAGAGGAAAATGACCAGAGAAGAGCGCATTAAAATTTACTGTCTGTCTCTTTTTATTTGTTTTGTTCTCAAAGTTCATTCTTACCAGAGTCAGCGCGTAGAGCGGTTGACACACCGCTAACAATTATTCAAATATATTTATAGTGTTGATCAGTTATAAGAAGCTCACACTAACTTTCTGTATAATTTACAAAATTCTGTAACACCAGTTCCTGTTATATAAAAGTCTAAAAGTTTCTTTAAGGCACTATTGTAAGTAGCCCTACCTTTTATAATATGTTTTAGTGTTAAATGTGAAATTGTTTTTGTGTTCAGTGTAATTTACCTTTTTTTATATAATTGTTTCAGTTGTGCCTTAATTTCATAATTATAAAAAATAAAAGTGACGACCCCGTGCCTTTTATTTCTCCTGGCCTCACCCCGTCACAAACTTATTTAGTATATTTAGTTTTATATTTGTGTCATTAATTTGAAATCCGGACCATATTTAAAGAAAAAATATGTCTATATGTCTCCTTTATTTATTTAATTTTGATTTTTTTATAATAACTGCCTTGATACTTTGATACTTTTTGAATACAAAGTTTTTTCCTTTTGCTATACTTGCTTAGTTAACGACAAATAAGTCTTTATTTATGTTTAAAACTTTACATATTAAAAACTAACAGTTAAAACCTTAAAAAACAAATAGTTACAAATCAGTTGTTTCAGTTAAGTTACGGATATTACGCTCTATGTTGTGGGTAATTACCCAGAACATAAACAGATGGCGCTGATATTCATTCTAATAAACACACGAAAAAATTCAAAATTAACCGGTATTTCTAGGTTATGGGCTTGTGTTACTTCAGAGGCTTAAGACAAATTGATTTTTTATTTAAAGTTCATTAGAAAATTCAGACTTAATATTGATTTAATAAAAAAATATTTATTCTTATAAATATTTTTTTGTCATTCAACGTAACTAAATAAGAAAAAATATGTACTCAAGTAACTAGAGTCCAATTTTAGCCAATAGAAGTAACTGTACATGTGGAACTCAAAAAAATAACATTTACCACTGGAATAATAAGTCTTTGCGATAAGCTAATCAGTGTACAGACATTTTTCCACTTTATAATAGACAGTTTCTGCTTTTTTTCTCTGCAGTACTTTTTTGGAATCGTGTACTCTTAGAAATGATAACTGATACCAACTTGCTTGTTTCGTGAAATATCATCTTTTACTTGTTTGATATAATTTTTATTTTGAATTTTCTTTTATGGCCCTAAATACCATAAATTGTATAATTATATTTTATCCTACACTAGCTGACCCGGCCACGCGTTGTTATGGTAACGTTAATTGATGACCCGGCCACGCGTTGCTATGGTAACGTTGATTGATGACCCGGCCACGCGTTGCTATGGTAATGTTAATTCATGACCCGGCCACGCGTTGCTATGGTAACGTTAATTTTAAAACCTGTTATTCTTAGGCTTATGGTAACTATGGTAACTATATATGGTAACAAACATACAAAGTATTATCATAATATAATGTACTGAAAATATTATAAAACGTAACTGAGTTTATTTGTTACACTTTCATGCCTTAACCTTGTCAGGGGTACAAAAAAGAACATAGGGTACCTTTCATCCAGAAAATAGTAATTTTCCCGTGCCATAAAAATATTACTTTTCATCGGTAGTTTACATTAGGGCGAGCAAAGCCGCGGATGAAAGTTAGTAATTAATATTTTCTTTGTGTGCGCTTATCCAAAGTTACCCTATTGAATATAATAGTTATATTTATGTATAATTGTTTTAAACAAGAAGTTGAATTTTATAGTAAATAGCTGTTATAGTAGTTGTGATGGTATTAATCAACATAAAACAAAATTTCTTTGGAATCAACGACATGATATAAAAATATCAAAGATTGTTTTTGCCTACTTAATTTTCAAGAACAGTTTGATAATATTTTTTTTTTATTTCTCTCCTATTAGTCAAACCCAAAGTAAGCACTGTAAGGGTAGTGCAACGTAAACTAGGGTAAAATATAGATATGCATATATAATACAAAGATTTTAATAGAAATAAATATAAATACTTATGACTTAGGTACATATGCTTGATCATCACACAAACTGTTTATTTGTAGAAATGTTTAGAAATGTGGTTTGGAGTGCTAATTAATTACGCGAACTTTGATTGGAGGACTCCCATGGATCAGCATCAGTGACGCAATATCTGTTACGCCATAACTTCCAGAGTTCTTAACCGATTTCAATATTTTTTAAGTGGAATCGAATCAACACATTTAGGACCAGATTGTGACGGAGCCAGAATTTTGAAATTCAAAAAATATAAAATTTGAGAACAAAAAACATTGGCTGTATGGGATTTCCCATTGAAAAAAAAGCGCGCCTATTTGCAAGTTTTCTTTCTTATGTAATTTTAAAAATTTAGTTAAAATTTTATATATATTTTTTTAGTATTACGCTCCGCTTAGCGACTGCATCGCTTAGTAATCAATATTAAAATTCAACACTAACTGGACAAGCTTGGTAACCAATTTATTTATCTTGGTTAACTGCTTCCGACAGCTTAGCGTCACTAAACGGTTTGATAGCTATTAAACTAAGCTACACCATTAACAGCCACTGAACCGAAGACTTAACATAACACAGCACAAAGTTTTAGCTAGTGAGACATAAACACGTTTATAAAGTTTATTTTCTCTTTTAAGAATTTAGTTTTTTAACCCCGAAACTCAAATAGTATTCTTGGTTTAACCAATTAGAAGAATTAAGTTTTTTGAAACCCGAAAAACAAATGGTATGATTGGTTGAACGTGCGTTGCTGTTTCTGTCTGAGGCATCTAACTCCTAAACAGACGTTTGCTATGAAAATTGTAATTATATGATACTTTTTTGTATTCTCCAATATATTTTTGTAATAAGTTGATCATTTTTGTTCATTTACAATGAAAAACCGATGTTTGAATTAGTTATATTAGTCTGTTAATATCACTAGTATAGTAAAGATATAAGGCGATGACTATTTAATGAAGATAAAGTAAATAGACAACTTCAAAGTACTAACTTTAATATAAAAAATATATAATCTTATTAAAGGTACAGCATGACACAACAGGACACTTATTGCCAGCCTTGAAAACACATCTATGTAGTTTATAGTATTGTAGAGGAAACCAGAGGATATAGGTAGCGAATTTTAATCATAAGCAACGAGTATAGCTCTCAGCGCACAGACCGAGTTTGTCAGCAGAGGCCTGCGAATTTACGCATTCGGTACTTGTTATCGAGCGCGTTTCAGATTTCTATGAAGATTCGTACTTCCTGATGGTTACCGCTAGGGGCGCTTATCTTGTATCGATGCGTAAACTTGCACAAAGGCCTCATTACTATGAAATTTATCCACGCGTGTGCGATGTGGTATCCTACACGCATGCTGCTGAGCACCCTGATCAGTGTGTCCACGTACAGGCTAAAAAGCTTTAAGGAAATCTGTCCGACTAGCCTTATCATGTACAGCTCGAAATACTCATTCGCCCATCTCACATAGTTCACCTGAAAACCATACCAAAACTTACGCAAAATATATGAAAGCGATACGTAATTGTCTGAGACTAATCTAGAGATAGATTATTTTCATTTTTCTTACTTATCACAATACGAGACACAGTTAAAAATAAAACAGTCCAATCAAAATCATCACAATCAAAACAGATAATGTGTAATTGAATAAATCACATTACTATATAAAAATATTTTTTTTACATTTAGGCATATAATCAACGAATCTGAGTATTTCTGAACTGAGTTATATAAATATTGTGGTTAATAGCTATACCCCTAGGGGTATAATTACATCACGGCTTTATCCATATTACTGCGCTGTATATACAATTGTTTGTGTTCCTTTAATTAGTGTTTGTCCTTGAGCGAAATTTTATCGCAAAATAAATAGCACAAAACGAGAAAATGTATTGTTAGACTAATATGACAGATATTTATTGTGTGCAAGGCTTTTTATTTATTTAATGAAAAAGCGTGTAACAACACTATTGAATTCCGAACTATTTAAAGAAAAAATAATGTTGTTCTTTCTAAGTATCAAGTTCAACATTCTATCTATCAAGATGATATCACAATACCCGACTCGCCATGCCCAGGACTTAACGACTTTTTTTGAGAAGGTAGTCGTGCTTTAATTAAATTATATCGTACTTTCATAGTCTGTAGCGCGTTAAAGTCTGTCTTGGGAATTTTTAGCGGGAGCGTAAAGCGTCCCTTAAGGAGTTTTAGTTTTATACTAAGTGTTTTGCGACTAATCAGATTAATAATCATGGTTGGTAAATAAGTGTTGGTGAGTTAAACAATGCAACAAATTATGTCTTTTAGTGTTCTTGCAAAAAGTGTTTTGTTGTACACTTACAGAACAGCAGAATTTTGATATATCACAAATAGAAAAAAATTGAAGATGAGGCTGTATATGCTTTGTGTTCTTTGCCTACCCGCAAGGGAAAAAAAAATTAAAAATTTACCATTTGATTATGGTGTTCCTGGTGTTCAAAGTACGCCTTTAAAAATGGCCGTCGCCATCCAGAAATGGAATAATAAAATACACAAACAAGGCACACACAACACGGCCGTACGTTAATGCACTTAATGAAAGGGATTTAAACCGGCGCAGCTCTTGTTCTCTCGCATCAACTAGATTTATTTGATGTTTGCGTGAATAACATTAGTCTTGTTGTACCTGCCTGTTTTGTGGTTTCATATTAATAACATAGTAGTAACAGAAACTTTACTGTTTTTACTCTAATTATATTAGCTTGGAACTTTTGGACGTGAGGTTGCTGTTGGTCGTATGTGATCATTTTTAATTTAAGCGGAGTTTAGAAACAGAAACAAGCGACCACGTGGAAGGAAAAGGTTTTGCCAGAATTTCCATGCTCGGCAGGCTTAGGAGATCACAATAACGCGCCGAAGGTTCTGGGTTCGAATCTCAGAAGGGGCTGATGTTTGTTTGTACCTGAGTCATGGGTGTTTATATATATTTCTAAAAATATTACATATCTATGTATCATATATGTATGTTGATCCGTTAGCCTAGTCTCCATAACACAAGCCTTACCGTGCTTACTTTGGGCTAGGCTAAGTGGTGTGAGTGTAAGAAATATTTATTTCTTTATTTTACTTATTTATTTAAGGTATACAAACAAATGAAACTCGAAAACATGTTAAAAATTAGTAGTATACTTAATCTAAACAGTAACCTTTAAACAGTATACACGGCATGAACGAAAGTAAACGATTCTTAAAACACTGTTGACCATTTTGTGATCTACGCGAAGTGTGTGATGATTATCTACCGCAATACAACACAATTTAACGTTAAGAACGCTTTCAATTTAGGCGTTTATTATCGGAGGGTTACCGCACCCGCTGCTGGGTCGCAGTATTGACCAGCGAAATGAACACGTGTCGAGCGTTCGCGGTACCGACGCCGCACTGTTGCCGCAGCGCATTCTTTGTATGACAACAAACGACCGTCCGTGTGCAACACGACAAACGCACCGCTTCGGTACCGCTGCGGTCCGACACGAAACGTCTAAATGGAAAGCGCCCTAAGGGTTAGTGCTATTCCACTCTGTCGGACACCACACGATATGTGTACCTAAAGTACTGTAAATGTTATTTTACTCATTTTTAAATAATTAGTTACTAATTTTTAAAATTTATTTTTTAATATATAAAAAATATATTTAACTAAAAGAGACAGCTACCCTTAAGTTTTTTTAACTTTTAACTATGTACGCTCTTATGCTCGTCGATAAAAATGAAATGACATTTAATTGAATTATTCCAGGCCATTGATGTTTATAATATAATGTATTATAGAGATTAGTGTTCTAGTTAGATGACTTAATGACAATAAACACTTAATTATGCACGAAAATGAAAATTATAGCAAACATAGAAAAACTGTTTCGTAAAAGTGAAATTCGTACAATAAAATTCGAAGTTATAGGTGACCTTTTAAAATATAAGTTTAGCTATAAAATATATGTAAGTAAATATCACAGAACGGTAAACTGTTATGTAGTATATATTTATACTATTATTCATTCTCGAAGAGTTATAGAACGTCTCTTATGTACTCTCTCTCTGTCTACTATAAGCCTAACCAATACCCAAGGTTCTCGACGTAATCACTCAATAAAAAAGAAAACCATAAAATTTATAGCTACGATCCCAACCTTATCTGTTAAAGAGCATAGTCAGAAATGGTCCTTGCTGAATTATGTGCTCGAAATGATAAATTATATACCCTACCCTTTCAAAAGAGCCTTTAAATCAATGGATTAAGACTGATTTTCCATGGAGCGGGAAACGTCGAATTATTGAGTGAAAATGGGTTACGTTCAGAAACACAATTATACATCTCGTTTGATGCTGTTTGCTAGTCCTTGTAAAAACGAATCATAACCTTAAATTTCATCTCGCAGTACATCTCCTTCATTATTTTAAGTTGAAACAATGTTAATTTTAAAATAATTGAAACAAGAATTTGAAGTTTTTACTACTTCCAAATATAACTTTAATATTTTTGTTACTTGTAATATTTTGAGATGCGAAAAACTTATTGTAAAATGCCTAGAAGAAAATCTTAAGTGGGATTTCAACCCACGTCTTTTTGCTCAACCATATTACGCCATCTTGGCGCAAATTACGGTCGTAAAACTAGTATTATTTCAAATTTTTCTGTAGGTGAAAGTCCTATTTAAAATATTGACTTCATATTTTAATAAATGTTATTGAAATATTTTAGCAATTAAAAAAACTTTACTCTGAGAAACCTAAGTACGTGTCGTATCATTTTTTATTATCAATTGTTGACGCTATACCTAGTCGAAAAGCAGTATAGTTTGATTTGTGTAGGTAAACAGTAAGGAGATACGATTTTAAGAACAAAATTATCAGCTTTCATTAGAACTTTTTTGTTTTTAGTTTTGTTAATAATTCTTTCGGGTTAACTATGGTCCAACTTACTGAACAATGTATCATTGTATATTTTATGTTATTATTATTTTTTTGTTTCTAAAAGATACAAAATATGCCTGTAAAAAAAACTATGCCAGAGGTAGGATTCGAACCCACGACCTTTCGCTATCCAGGCGAGTGTTGTGACCGCTGAGCTACCGAGACGCTCCTGGTAGACGTATCGAAATTTACAAACGTATTTTAACTTCTACTTCATAATTCCACCAATGTTGACCTTCAACATCGAAAGTAATATTTCTACAAATATTAAACTATTGAATAGAAATGGAAGCAGCTATAATAAAGTATTTTTTATTTTATTTTTTGCATTTACAATTCAATATATCATTGTTTTTTAGCATTAGAAGATGCAAAATAACTCTGCATATATTATTGTCAAATACTAATTTGTATTTATTTATTTTATTTTGTGTAGAACCTATTTCTAAAGCAACTGCTTATCTTCTGGATCGAATGTTACAACAGTGTGTCTGAACGGAAACAATTACCATTATTCCATCTCTTTCCCAACTGTGTAAGAAATTGAAACAAGATATAAACAATATACTTTACAACTGTGGTAACTTAAGCCACAAGAAAATGTGTGGGAAACCATTGTAAACTACATAGAACGGAAGGTAAGACGAGGAAGAAAATTATAAGAATCTTAAATTATTTGCTAAACGTTAAACCTTGAACTCATGTCAGTTAGGATTTAAAATAAATTACCAGAACATCTGAGAAATAAAACAAAGGACATATTTACATACACCTTAAAATAAAATTAATCAATAAAAATACTATTACAATCTCCAAGAATACTTTGCTGATAACATACAACAGAATTTTTGGCGGGGGTGGGAAGCGTCACATTGGGTATTTGTTTCTCTTTTTAAAATTTGTGCTGTTGTGGATATTAGTGCGTAATAATGGTGGATTATTAACCACTAAGTGTTTGTGAGCAAACAAGAGTTTTGGCAAGTGTTCAAACACAGAAGCGGAAGTTGTCTATTCCTGCTCTCTCAAGAAGTCCACGGGGAGATTTCAGTAAAACCCCACACATTTACTGACACCAATAAAAAATATATAACTGTTCATTCATCATCATTAGATTAAGAAATTACTCAAGAACTGGCAATTATACTTACTTCACACTGGCTAAATGCACAAATCGTGCAAGCCATATATAAAGAAAAAAAATAAAAAATAATACATCTATTATACATATAATAAAATATTTTTAAAACATAGTGATTACGTATATCCTTTGATCTTTAGATCCGCTTTAAAGGTAATCTTAAACAAATATTATTTTCATAATTGAAAAATAATCATTCACTTGTTTTTCATTCGCAGTATGAATTTCATTACCAGATAGGGTACAAAATTGTTATTTTTGAATGTATATTTTTCCAATAAATGTATTAAGTATTTAAAGGATATTACGCTATGTTCCTACATAGTCGGAAGATTAAAGAAAAAGCTTTCGTTTTAGGTAATATTAGGATAAAAAATTGCGGAAGTTAGGTACTTTTCGGTCGACGGTTGCTTTGAAAGGCAGCAGTTGAGCAGGTTGTCTGAAGCTAACTTCTATCAATCACCACTGTGCTCGTTTGGTGACTTATGATTCATTTCTCAACGGTTTTCTCAACTATTGGAGAGCCCTGTAACCCAGCAGTGGGAACATGAATGAGCTGATGATGATGATGATAATAAGGCGTTTAAGTTTTAACGTTCTAGTTTAAACAAAGTCTTTCACTTCTTTTAGTAACCATTTCTTTTTTCATTTATTTATTTCGATTAATGAACGGTAAATCATAACACAAAAACATAAACTACATAGTAACGATCAGTATTGTAATTGAATTTAGGATGATACCTAAATGACATTTGAAAATAAAGAAATTAAAACTTTGGAAACAAATACACAACTGTAAACATTAATTTTTTTTAATCTCCGATATTTGTAGACTCATTTAATATTAAAGTAAAAATTATGTTTAAATAAAATAAAAACATTTTTTTATGTTTTTAGTGCAAATATTCTAAAAGATCAATTGTATAATTGTGTTCAAATGTATTTTATTTTTTTATTTTGATTTTATCTCAAATTCATATAGAACGCTCATTTGTATTAAATATTGTAATAGATAATCACATTACTGGCACTATAGGTCTATAGCTATCTAAATTTGTTATTACTTCATTATTATTACCATATACGACTGTTTGTTGCCATAAATAAAGAGAAAAAAAAGGTCTTTTTTTCTTACAAACACATAGGCAAAAAATATTTCGTATGATTTACTTTACTTATAAATATTTAAGATATCACAAACAAAATATATTGAAAATAGTATCTGAAATACTGAATACAAAAGACGTTTTTACTTATTATTTTTTTTAAAATACTTTTTAAATAAGACATAAATTGACTAACTATTACTTAAGGTTTAATAAATAGTATATTACCTACGGACAGTGTTTACGTTATTAATATAAGAAAATATTATATTTTCAAGGATTCATTTGAACTAAGACTTAAGTTAAACCAGTTTTTCAAACAATTTACATTCTTTGACGAGGGAACTATCAAAATTATTTTAGTAAACTTAGTATTCAAAAACTCCTAAGTTACTAAAAATGTATTTAAATACACGATATAAAATAACAGTTCCAGATATCAGATGAAAATACGTATTTTGTCATTTTAATCTCTATATTTACAGTATAAAAAGGAATCTTGCATTTCGTAATTGAAAAACCTTTATATAAATCCTTCACAAATGGAAATGAAGCTGTCTCCTCTGATCCGATACGAACTGTTACAATTTTCGTTCAATTCGATTTAGTGGAAATCCTTCAAAACCTTGAAACGTCTTTGTATTGTGTAAACACCCATGGAGGCGATATCGTGTTACAAAGTGGAGATTGAATTCTCGGAGCTTTGCGCCTTGTTTCTGATGGAACAGTTCCTTTGATCTCTATAATGCTATATAACGGTTTCCTATATCTGTATTAAATAAAAGAGTCGTGTATATGAATGAACACAATATGACTTATGGCGATTTACATTTCAAAAGAATCTCTTTGTAGTCATTTTTTAAGTAAAAATGCCTTTGAAAGATAAGAAGTGATAAAAAAAACAAAAGATTTTTTATTTGTTTATGTACCAGTGAAGACTATAAAGAAAAAACTATTTTTGAAGATGTTATGTCACAGAAATTAAATACGTCCAATCGATCAAAACGAACGCACTCACAGATGCTTCAACAATACCCAAAGCGAAAGTCGCACTGCTGTTAGTCGCGTGTAATGCGTCGTAACTAGTGTTGCCAAACTATCGATAGTATTTCTATCGACTTTTTCATCTGAAAAATAACGTGCTATCGATCGGCCTATCGATAGCTCAAAACATGTCAATACTATTGAAAGAGTGCAATACTATCGACACTATCGATAGTATTGTTGCCCGTAAATAACAAACAATTGATAGTATCGATACTATCTGTTCTTGGTAACAATACTATTGATAGTATCGAAAGTATCAAGACTATCGATTGTTTTAGATTATCGATAATCTTCAATTTTGCAATAGTATTGAGTATGTTTTAAATAGAATATCGATTAATTATCGATAGGCCACTATCGATTGGCAACACTAGGGGAAACGAGTGGTCACGTTTGTTTATCTTTGTTGCTTTTACTTAGAATGAGGATTTTTTACGATATAAAATTAATAATAATGCGTTTAAAACCTGTCCTAGCAGCCGAAAGTATTTTTCATTGATTTTTTGTAATTGATCAATTTGTAACAATGAAGAATAAAGACTGAAGGATTTTTTATTTATTTAAAAACTAGTTGATTGATTTTTTAGTAAATGTCGCAATAAAAAATAATTTGAAAAGCATCCCAGAAATTAACAGTGCCACCCCTAACTCTCTAGCTATCTTTTTTAAGAAACTCTCTTATTTTACTTAAACTTAAATTAGTTTCTGTACTGACTTAGTTATATAATTATTATAGTAATTGTAGTAATTGCAAAGGGTTAAATTCATATGTTTTTGTTTTATTCAATTCTGACGTTTCGTCCAACGTTACTATTTTGGGTTCAAAGGATGATATAGTAATTATTGTCTTTGTGTGTTATGATGGCGTAACCTTTACAAATATTATATGCTGTTATTCTCGCAGTCCCATCAAAATGGAAACAGAAGACTAGCGCCCAAGCTTAGCAACTTGCTCTCCTTGCTGGGGCATGGGTTTGTTCTGATGTGATATTCATCACTTGTTGAATCATCACCATTTCATCTGTTAGGACAAAAATGAAACGCTCAGAGCGAAAAAAGTACCTTACTTAGCACAAACGCTATCATTCTCACTCTAGCAAATGACATTTCTGAGTGACAGAAAAAGATAGAGCATGAAAAAATGCGATTCCGTGCAAAAAGATGTGGTTCCACGTTTCACAAAAGTCTCATTGAGAGAACTTGCGCTTCCATTTAAATGTAAAATATTCGGCCATATGATCATATCCGTCCAAACGAAAATCAAGTTTTAACTTAATGTCGGCTAATGACATAGTCAACATACTAACTATTGAGTGAGTCTTTTGTATAGCTTATTACCGCTTCATACGAGAAATGCTAACGAACTCGTTCCGGGGAAAGTGCGTTGGTGTCCAACTAAGCGTATCGTGCGTGGGAATAAGGCTGCAACGAAGAGTAGCGGAAAATAAACAGATCATACATTCACTTTCATTTCCATCTTGAAAAGTTCAAAATCGTACAAAGTTATAAATATCATACCTATGGTTATTGGTTAATTCTTTATGAATTTGCCTCATAAATTGCTTACTTTTTTGTCCATTCAAAGTCTTACTAGATATTGCTTTTTAGCGATAAGGTCGCCATTTGTACTTTGTCTGTATGTTTGTCTCTCCTTGTCTTCATTTTGTCTTTGGTGAGGTATAGTAAAGAACTCTTTAAAATGCTACAACGACAATATGGCGTCCACTAGCTCCAGATACATCACCCGTTATTATAATATGTTTATAGCTATTGGTTTTTGCTTGTCGTTTGATCAAGTATTTTTGTGAAGCTGCCCATCTTAGCACAGGTAGTAAGGGTGAACTGGTATACTAGCCACTCAACCCCAATCGTCGTCATTATTACATACAAACATACATATAATCACGCCGCCACCCGAAGGGGAGGCAGAAATCACAAATTTTCACTTTCCACGATCTTGACATAGATCTATCACATCTTCAACTCTCATCACACCTTTCATACAAGCTCGTTGGTTAAGAATACTTGTAACCTGGCCTTTTTTTGGACATCTTCTATTTGGTCTTTGAAAGTTCGCCTTGGTCTGCTTTAACCGAATTGTCCATGCATCTTCGTATACTATGTCCCTTCCCAGTGTCGGAGCCTTTAATGATGTGAAATATGGCATTTTTTGTCGACAAATTGCCCCTCCATTTTTTTTTCTCTTACGGCCGCCATTCTTGATAACCAAGACCTGGGCTCTTATACTAATTCGACAACCACTACTCATGTAAATGTCCTATCAACATTAAAAAGGTGTCATTTGATAGCTAAACATGTAGACAACAGTTACACAGCCATCATTTTTCAGTTGTCATGGAATAAAAAATAGAGAAAAAATAATTAAAGAAAAACAAATAGATTCTTTTTTTGTGTATTTTTTTAATAATTGGCTTTTTGAGAAAAATCTAATTTAAGGGCAATTTTTCGATAAAAAATGCCATATTTCACACCATTAAAGACTCCGAAACTGGTGACGGGGCATATTGTATATGTCTTTATTATAAATTTTATATAATATTTCAGCGCCGACTATTTAACGATTATACATTCTTAAAAATGATAAAAAATGTATAATTTTATGATGACAAGTTATATTTTGTTAAATAATCGTGAAACGGACTTTACAGTTTATCAAATATTTGAAATGGCCACGGTACGTTTTCGTTTCGCCTAGATTTCGTGAAGTGGTCACGAGATAACTGTCATCTCGATGTTATCTGACATTATGAGAATTAAATATTCAAAATTGGTTGCCTATCCCGTTTCAAAGCATATTAAAGCTAATTTGGTTCACGGGATCTAAATAAATTAAAAGCAGCACATTTTCTCCAAACTGATTCTTATTGAACTGCTATTAGATTTAGGATTCTGCTAAATTAACAAGGGTGATATTGGGTTTAAAGTTTGTATTTCGTTACTTTAAAAATATGTTCAATTATTTATTAACCTCTAAAGGAGATTGCTCAAATTGGCCCAAATGAAAAAAAAATATTGACTTATACGGTAATTCTTGGCGTAATTTATACTTTATTTTCCAGTCATTAGATTTTAACGGACACTTCTGTATAATATATTCATTTTAAAAAGGACTTTCACTTTACCGGTTTGAAAAACATACGAACGAATCATTTTTAATGGCTATGGGTGTAGTAACATACAGCCAAAGACTGATCGAAGTTGTTTATATAAAATAAAACAAATCTATTTTGTACAGATCGATAAGATAAAATATTTTTTTAATATCACACTGTGGTATTAATATACTCAACTATATTATCATTTTCACTACATGCAAATGTGCTAAGACAATTATTATAGATGGTAGGTGACATCATAAAGTCTATTTTTCGCCAAACACCTTTATAAACACATTATAAGGTGTGATACACTTCTATACAATTTGCTCTGTCTAATCACAATTTCTAAATGAAACAAGCAAGATTGCTTCTGATAGTCGCAATCACATGACATACTTCCCTGATTTTAAATGTTACTCTTGTGCATTAATTTCAAAAACAGGCAACAATCTGTTAATCTACATGCTCTATATATAATCTAATACCCACGTAATTGTGGTACCTTTGGCTTGATTTCCTAGTTTACTTATTTGTTTTTTATTATTTTGATACCTATGTAGGTGAGGTACATTTTGAGGTTTGCAAACATAACCTCAAAATCATTCAGGGTAAATAGTTTATAGAAGTTCTCAAGGGTGTCCGTCAATAATATTTGTTTCTACAGTCATTTTTACATAATTTCGAATCTAGGAAATAAGTTTTCATGATTATTGGTCTTTAGGCCAAACATGTATGGAAGCTGAGCAATCTCCTTTACACTTGTCTATCTATACTTATAATAAATCTGTAGAGAGGTCAATTCTGTACATGAAATATATTTTCATAATAACTATCAGGGGGTGATTAGTGATCGATACTATAAAAATCCAGTGTCACAATGTATGTTCCTAGTGAACTCTTCACCAACTCAACCGATATTGATGAAACTTGGTATTTATGTGTAATTTGGTCCAACTGAAAAGATAGGATAGTTTTTTTTTTATTCATAACACAGCAACGCGTGGCCGGATCAGCTAGTAAGTAAATAAATTACTTGAGATATCATTGTTATAAAAATATACACCGTTATAAGTAACCGTCTGTTCATCATAGAAACAAAATTTTAAAAATAATTCAATTTACACGGAGATAATGTGTAGCTAGAGTAACTGTAAATAATGAGCAGGTACTTTGCTAGGTTTGTTATAAGTATATACTATATTACTTTACGTACTTTACGCATAAAATTTTTATCCAGTCATTGTACACATTACAGTAAAAATATACTACCAAAATAAAGGTTCTGTATATAAAAATTTTGAGATTATAAATCTCTTTTAAAAATAAATAATAAACTCTGTACCACCAGCTTTCACCCGCGGCTTCGTTCGCGTTAATGTACACTACCGATTAAAAGTTATATTTCTATTCCTCTGGAACAGTACTTTTTATGGAGAAAAGATACCCTATGCACTTTTATAGCGATATGCCTTTCATTTGCGCAATCACGTGTTCTTATCTTAAACTAAGTTTCATCAAAATCGGTCAACCCGTTCTTGATTTAAAGAAGGACATACAGACACACAAAAGTTTAAAAAATAATAGAATTAGTATCAGTGAGTCATAAAAAGAACAATTATTATTAAATATGTCCAAAAAATAAATTTACATATTAATATAGTAGTATAGATATGGTGTGGGGCAGAATCGATATTTTTCAGTTATGTCTAATCGACCGCTACCGCTAAATCGCTATATATTTTCCACTAAGCCCACGGTCTTATCTTTCATGATCCACAAAGCGTGTAGCGACATCGGTGTGTTCCGCGACAAAGTCATACTTGAATTAATTAAATGTCGGTGTCAATTCTTTTTCTTACTTTATTTATACCGCCGTATATATTTTCACAATAAAATATCACGCATGAAATAAAACTTCAATTTATGAACAAAAGAATAATAAAAGTGTGTTTTTCATTTACGCAACGAGGGATCTGCATATATTACAGATATGTCGTATCGAAATTTTCCTTCTATATCTTCCCAGTAAGTTTATAAAAAACATTAAATGATTCCCTGATTATAAAATACTTTGGGATCAATAATCTTGAAGCTGAAAAAATTACTCCCTCTTTACTATTTCGATTTACTGACGGTCCATCACACATGAAATAAACCTTCAATTTAAGAACAACAGAAAATAAAAGTGTGTTTTTCATTTGTGCAACGAGGGATCTGCATATAATCCAGGTATATGGTATCCAAAGTTTTCTTCTATTTATCTTCCCAGTAAGTTTATATATGTATATAAATTAAAATCAAATCTATCCTATCTTTTAAGTTAGATCAAATAACAGGTAGTTACGAAGTTTGATCAAAATTGGTTAAGTAGTTTAGGAGTCCATCGCGGACTAACAACGTGACACGTAATTTATATATATTAAGAAATGTTGAAAAATTATTTTGACGTTGGATTCAATACCGCATCTTTCTATAAAAACCGGGCAAGATGCTGTAACCATGTCTTTTATAAATTAGAGAGAAGCTTGGAACTCTTTATTAATAGTATCTGCTTTCTTTGTTTTATCTGTGCCTTAGATACTGAAAAGGTTTAAGGGAATTCGGAGAAAACAGATATATTAGACGAAATTTCAATTTAGTTTGCCACAGCCAACTTGAACATTTAACCCACGTCATTCTTTCATACCCTGACAGAAGCTGCCACAGCCGCTGGGTAATTGAAGCTACGCCCGTTCGCCAGAAAATATAATCCCACCTGAACAGAACATATTAACACAGTTTTTATATGTCGGTATCGTGTAGAAATAATTCTCATTTTTAGATACCTAAGCTTTTTTATAATCTCTTATCAAACACGGCTGATATTAATTTATATATCGTAATAACCACATTTCTTTGTTAGAGGTAAGGAAAGGAAAAGAGATCAAGATTGAGAAAGAATGTCATCTTGAAAATTATAGGCTGTGACCCGCTTTTAATTCTATTTCGTGTGTTATTACGTCATTTAGAGTCGACGCAAATAGGTTCAGATGTTTTGGAGTTTATAATCCTTATACAAATAAACCTTACAAAGTCCGCCCTACTTCCTTCGCTTCCTCCCATTATAGTCGTTCAATATTGAATAAAAATTTAATTTGTTCTATTTAACTAGCAGCCCGTCCTGGCTTCGCACGGGTGAACAAAATTCTTTAAAGTTTTTCTATTATTAAATATTTTTCCGTTAGCGCCATCTAGCGTCCGGTAGACGAACTACTTGCGGTTAACGCGTTGCTATGGAAACGTTATTGATACAATGGAAAAATAGCGGGAAAAAGAGCGGACAGACAAACTCACAAACCACTGTGATCTTAGATTACAGATTAAATATTATCTAATAAATGCAGTTACAATACGAATATTATTAAAATTGTATATACACTTTTACAGTTCAGTGTAAGTTATAAGACATGTCGTCTAATTGCTAAACTCTGCAACCATAAACTACGCTTAGCGAAGTAATCTGAGGGTTTATGAAGAGAATCCTGAATCTTCAGCTAACACCATTCCTAATTAACCGAGGAGCGCTTCGAGCTGAGAAATGCCATTTTGGTTTCTTAATACTTTCACAGTTGGAATACGACAGTGTTTGAAATTACTAACCGTTGGAAATATTTAGCATCACGGATGAACAAAAAGTATAACGGTAGCGCAATGTAACACATTAGTCCCATGTGTCAGAAAGTATTGCGTTGGAAGTTACTTGTGTTGGAAGTATTTTAATTATGTAGATTACATTCAACTTGATCGTACAGGACCCGGTGCGCTTGAGATACTTTAGTACAAGGGAACGCGAGCTTTCGACTCTAAAATGAGATACAAGTTGTGTTCCAAAATTTTGATAGTGTGATGTCTGCACAGAGTTCCTATAAATTATAAGTTAATTTCAATTGTAAAAAAGATGAAACGCGTGTAAAAAACATTTGATAATCCTAAAGCAATCATGATTATTTACAGACTCTTTATTTTGTCCTTAATTTTATTTTTTGCATTCACAATGCTATATTTCTATAACGTATAAAATAACGCATGTATATAGCTGGTTCTATCTTAATCGAATGTTTAAAATTTGTAAAAATATTACTTTCGATGTTGAAGTTAGTAAGCGTTTAACATTGGTGAACGATATTAACTCATAGTGGAAGATGAAATACGTTTATAACTTTCGACGCATCTGACAGCGTCTTGGTAGCTCAGCGGTCAGAGCACCCGCCCGGATAGCGAAAGGTCGCGGATTCGAATACTACATGAGGGTTCGGAGGCGTGGTCGTATTTTACATGCGTATTTTATATTTAATTGAGTCTTAATAATCTTTCTTTTCGATTTCTGGGAGTTCTGGTGTATTGAGTTGAGTTTTGTAAGTTCTATAATATCAACTTCGAGTTACTAAATACCACTCGTAAAATTAGGTTGTAGTGTATATAAAATAACAATTACTAACACCTATTAGATAAGATCATTACAAATATAAAGATTAATCAATTATTTTGTCCTCAGTGTCTTCCCTGCCAAATCCCACGGTGTCTGATGACGATGATGATGAAGACGACACCACACCACAAAGCAGAGCCGACGCAGATGATGATGGACGGGTATACAAAAACCCGAGGAATTCCCCATCTGCGCAGTGCCCGAGAGATGAAGAGCAGGCAACAATGTTGGTAAGTGCGTACCTTGAGAAGCAACACTTAGGATTATGATACAAAATCAACTTATGGATAAGTCTCCAATTTCCCAGTTAATAAAACGTGGAAACTCATATTGGGTAAAAAACAGATACTGCGTCTGTCTTCTTCACAGTAAATAATAACGACAGTATCAGTATTAGCCCTATGACGTCTGGCACAGTAGAATAGCACTAATCGTAAAAGGCGATTTAAATACCTTCAGTATCAGTAGTCGCCTTTGAGTAGACCGAAGATCAAACTTTGAACTGTAAAACCTGCCGTAGAGCATAAATAGATAGTAGCGTATTTAAATTATGTTTTTTTACGGTGATTTCCGAATCGCTTGCCAAGCGTAGAGATAATGGCACAAACCCCCCATTTTTGAAGGTGGGTTTTATCCACCAGTGATCATATTTCAGTTGAGATGATGATAAAGTATGAAACACAATGTAACGCTGTATCCCAGTCGTACTCAGTGACTCTCATATGTAATTATCGATGACATTTTCGACAAGATATCGTTGAAAAAAGAGTAAAAAATGGCCGATATGATCTTTTATCCCTTCCCCATGTCACAGATTCTTACAATAACACCATTTTATAATGAAAAAATTCCTTAGCTTTTGTTTTATTTATAGATCGTATAATTCAAAATGAGGTTTTCTCATAGCTATGGAGTGGAGAGTTGTATTAAGACAAGCAAAAATTGGTTGCAGGGTCAAAAATGTTTAAGAAAGTGCTCATCTGATGAAGACTGCAAAAGTAAGAAGAAGAAATGCCTCTGTGATGGAGCTTGCGGGATGTCCTGTATCAAACCGGGTAAGTATGTTATTCCTTTTTCATACCCAGGGAGATGCTTTATGGATTCAACCTGTCGCGAGGCGATGTGGGACTCGCCCTGCCGTTACGCACGGAGCGTATCACGGATTTACCGGGAACTAAAACCCCTGGGACGTATCTCCCTGTCTGCTGAGGTTCAGTAGGTTCGCTCGCGGCAGTCGCCACTAAGTTTATTGTTCCTAAGAACACGACGTCTGTTAGTATTTTTTGCCAAACACAACACTTTTAATCGCTCTATACAACGTACTAATTGACTCGTGACTTTGCATCCAAATGTCTTTAGTGAAGAAAAGATATAAGTATGAAGGCACCGGGCCTCCATCATGTACATCGGTAGACTCCATGATTTCAAAGAGTCAATCTTAAGGTCGATATGCATGGGTAATCAGGCGAGGAAATAAAAAGCTGTCAGTTCAAATAATCACTAATTGGTCTTTTTAATTCTAATTCCGAAAATAATATTAGTATCACACTGGGCACATTCAATTTTACGAAAAATCAGTGACACTCCGGCGAACACGTGATATGCGCGCGCGATGTAAACGGATTACTAATGGCCGCCACCCGTTTTTTTTATTTTTTTTTAAAGTGCATCCATAACCGATGCGCCGTCAAGTATTTTGATAGGTTTTGGTATTAGGATTATACATCATTATTTTTTTAGTGTCAACGTCTGAATTCTGTTGACATGATTACTTATTTATAAAATCAACATTTGTTACAATTAGATTTCTGTTTTATTTTGCGATTTAATTATCTTATCCAAACTAAGCAGAGCTAGTACTATGGTGCTAAATAAAGAAAAGAATACATGACTAGGTATATAAACGAACATGTATCGGGAAAAATGCATATGGTCACTTATTCCAAAGGACACGTTGGAATAAGTAACCATATGCATTTTCGGTCGTTAAAGCAGGCAGGATTTTTTAACGTTTTACCAATTAGCCGTCAAATAATAATAACTCTTATGTGTACACAAATAAGGATAAAATAATATTCATAATAATAGGGTAACGTATAGATATATACAATTACGCCTTTTTCCCGCAGGGGTAGGCAGAGATCACAGATTTCCACTTACCCCGACCCTGACATACATATCTCGCTTCTTCAACTCTCATCAGCCTTTTCATACAAGCTCGTCGGTTAAGGGTACTTTTGACCAGAGGCCCGTCTTATAGCGATTCAAATTTAGCTGTTCAAAAGAGACGCCACTATAGACCGCGTATAGTCTCATCCGCGTATAGTCCGCGGTGTCTCATTTTGACAATCGAACTTGAATTGCGCTAAAAGACGATGGTAGGCCCTCTGGCCATTTTTCAGAACCTCTATTTGGTCTCTGAAATTTTTCCTTGCTCTGACTTTACCGACTTGCCCATAAACATACATACGTTTGCACATTGGAAATGTATAGAAGTATAGATACATTGATAAATAAAATCTACCTCTATCTGCATTCGTATCTGCGTTTGTTTCGCTTAACAGGTAGTGTCATTCCTCGGCGTATACAGTCGTTTAATTACATATTTATATTTTTACATAAAAAATATTCTCTTCTTTTTTATTATTCCTAAGATGGCAGTGTTCAAGTATAATATTATTATATTATCATTTTATCCAGACAGATTTCCATTTTTCATTTTTCTTTTCAAAGCTCTCCATAAAAGGTACTTTGAATAAGCAATCGGTTTAAGATATCGTTGAATATAGAACGAAGTCTATATTTTGGGAAAGAATATAGAAATTGTGTTTGGTGACTTAGATAAGATAATTTACATTTTTATCATTTAAATGCTAGACATTCATGTATGATACAAAGATATATAATATTTACAGAAATATACAATCATGACTCAGGTACAAATACACAACATTCATGCCACAAACATCTACTCTTTCTGGGATTCGAACTCAGGACCGTCGATACGAAAGGTCGTTACCGTTTCAATAAACGGTCGTCTTTACAATGCTCATATTGAATAATAATTATTTTAACCATATAAATCTTTATGAAAGAGTATAAATAAAAAAATGTTGAGTTACTTCACCAGAGGTAAGATTCGAGCTATAACATCGGAGAACGGGTACATAGAAAAATTTCGTGTCTGTCGTGTTGCTCGCATTGCGTTTGTGAGTGTGTTTGTGCAAGTAGTTCTTGTTTTGTTTTAAGTTTCCTAATCTATTGAATCTGTGATGAATAGGTCTGGTTGTTGTTTTCTGTTTGTGTCTTTGTTAATGTTTAATTTTATGTGCGCTGCGCCAAATTATTGTTATAATTGTAGTATTTTTGTACCTTATCTCATTTTAAGCGAACATATGTTCTTATGAGAATAAATGTCTTTAAACCTAACATCCTTTATCTCAAGTAATAGCTAATGATTGCAGCTTACGCCTTTAAAAGAGTCTTGAGATACTAGCGGTTAGGACGACCAGTACTACTTGCTAAAAACATAAATTAGAATTCCAGAGACAACGCTTGAAAAAGTCTTATCTCTCACTTCATTTTGCTTTAACTCAACTGAATTTATAGAATAGAAAACAAATGACAATCGTTACTCTAGTAATAAAACGAGCATTGCCGCACTCTATCCACACTCTTTTTTTCTGTAAAATCCGAAAAGCTAGTGGATACAAAATGGCTCATTTTCATAATGGCCTTGAATGACAATTCTGGAGGGAAATTGTACGCTCGAGAGCGAATGGGTGCTTCGTTTTATTGCTCTTTACACGGTCCCCCGAAATAACTCATTCAGATAAATTGTAGAAAATAAAATCAGGTGAAGATATCATACTAAAACATTTAGAAAATAAAATTGAGCCAGTAAGTTAGTATGTTGTTATTTTTTATTAATATATATATTGCACAGATACAAGATAGACATAAAAAATAACTACATCGAAAGATTTAAATTACGGGATTTAATTTTGCGGTTATAGCATGATTTATATCTTGTGGAGGAAATAAACAATATACTTGCCAAAATATGATGATTAGCTCATAAAAATATAAATAATTAAGTGTCTTTTAATAACCTTCAATAATGTATACTCTTAAAAAGTTGCAAAAAGAAAAAAAGCATGTGTGCAATTCATACGTGGTAGAAGAGAAACCTTCAAAAACAATACGTACCCGTATACAAAATGCCACGGTTGTTGTGACGCCTTCTCTCAAGCTTTGTACTACTCATGTGGACACACACACACGTATTAACACATACATAATGCTTCCTATCTTATTTTCTCCTATGTTAAATCTTATGAATTTATGTGTCTGTCTCTTTTTATTGTTGCTTTTTTGTTTCATCGACTTTCAAATCACAATGATACTAAAGAAGTTTAAACTTCAAAAAAAGATGTATAACTGCTACGGGGAAAGCCATAAAAAATAGTATCTCTGCATATCAAAGAAGGGTCTGTCGAAGTAGTGTTTTACGAAAAAGAGATTGTTTCGAAATAATTAACTGTAGAATTTCAATATGACATTCATAATTTGCCTCTCGCAGCTCCTGAGTCATTACTATCCATTACTGCATAAATAAAATAAATAGAAAAAATTATATGTTCATTATATAAAAAACAATATTTTTATATAAATACAAATAGCCAACAACACATCAACCTAGAAACGATCAAATTTGTCTTATAAATTATACCATACATAAATTAATATCAATTGAGAACATTTTACTGATTGTGATAGGTTAAGATATTTTTGTCCAAATTTAAAAACATTTAAATCAACTGACTTCTGAAAATAAGTCTAAACTTTAGGATCAAATAAATCAATAAATAAAAAAACGCGTTTTATCTAAACTTTTTATTTACATAACGATCGTTATAATAGTGTAGATCAATAGCAGGGATGTTGCGAATATTCGCATCCGCATCCGCATATGCGGAACTTCCGCATCGATTTAGACATCCGCATCTGCATCCGCATCCGCATAAATTGATGCGGAGCTGATGCGGATGCGGATGCGACAAGAAAGAAAGAGGAGGGGCCGGCGAGTGGCACGTGTCGACCGAGTAAAAGATTGAAGATGATGCGTGGGTACCACTGAAAATGTTTAGAACTGACCAGTTAGAAACATTGCTAATGAAAACTTTTTCGAATTTCAATTTTAAAACTCTTTGGTAATCTAATGTAGTGTATTGCATTCATTTGTCATTTGTTTTTGTGAGTTGGTGGCAAATCTAACACTCTTGTTACAAGTGAAAATTAACCTCAGAATAAAACACTTTTTTACGGATTTTTGCGCATATTTTATTTTATTTTATCATCAGCATCAGCATCAGCTTAGTCATCCTGTGATCACGGCTCCTGTAAAGGAGTCTCAACGTCAGGATTAAATATAAAATAAAATAAAATATGCGCAAAAATCCGTAAAAAAAGTGTTTTTTTCTGATGTGCAATGTGCGCGGAAGTGTAAGAACTAAAAAAAAAAGAAAATTAACCTAACGCGAGAAAACTTTAGTTCCATAATTTATTATGACTTTCGTTATGGGCTAACTCAATAACAAAGCTATGATAGACTGCGAATAGCATTTTTTAATGAAGCCCCATCTCGTGCCACTATTTACTCGTACAATTGGTTTAACGAGTTTAAGCGTGGACGTATCAATCTCAATGATGATCCGCGTGAAGGACGTCCTTTAACAGCGACTACTGAAGATAACATCAGTACTGTGCGACGCATGATAGAGGATGATACGAGAGTGACCTATCAGCAGATACGGTCAAGCCTAGGCATTGGTATGAGTCAAGTTCAAAAAATATTACACGAACATTTAGGCGTCAAGAAGCTTTGTACCATATGGATTCCCCATACTTTAACCGACGGCCAGAAACACCTTCGCATGGACTGGTGTCGGCAAATGTTAGATAAGTTCAACGGCGGTGACTCAAATGCCGTATTTGACATCGTGACAGGTGATGAAAGGTGGATATATTGCTATGAACCCAAAACCAAAAGACAATCAGCTCAGTGGGTGTTTCCTTTCGAGGATCGGCCAACTAAGGTAAAGAAAGGTAGAAGTCAAGGAAAAAAGATGATTGCCTCATTCTTTTGTCGGAAGGGTCATTTCGCGACAGTTGTGTTAGAAGATGGAAGGACAGTTACTGCAGACTGGTATGTCAATCGCTGTTTGCCTGTTGTTTAAGAAAAAATTCGACAGCAGCGCCCTCAAAGCAGGATCCTCCTTCACCACGACAATGCTTCAGCGCACTCCTCAGAACGGACTGTTGAATATTTGACTATGGCAGGTGTCGAGATAATGAGTCATCCACCATACAGTCCTGACCTGGCGCCCTGCGAATTTTATTTATTCCCAAGAACTAAACATAAAATTCGAGTTATTCGCTTTACGAGCCCTGAAGATGCGGTGAAAGCGTACGAAAATGCTAAAGAAGAGACCCCTAAGGATGAATGGGCCTACAGCTTTTCTCAGTGGTTCCCTCGAATGCGACGATGAGTAGAGAGGAACGGAGATTACTTCGAAAAACAATAAAAGTATTGGCAACTTCCTTCATTAAGCCGTTTTTATTTTTCTAAACATTTTCCGTGTTACCTAAGTATATTGAAGATTAACAGAAACACGAAAGACATCGTGGCTTCTCGAACAATATCTCTAAGTACCGAAAGAGCGAAGAAAATGAGAATGACAGATTTCATGGAAACAGAACGGAACGACTAGAGACCTCAGGTTACAGGACGTCAGTCCTGTTTAATTAGTAATCTTACCATGATGCTCGATTCATAAAGTGATGTTAAGGAGAGTCAGGAAACACCAGAAATTGTCAGCCCTGACACAAGAAGGAGTTACTTATTTTTCGTAATAAAAAAAAAAAAGAGTCCGCTCAAATGTTGGAGTGTTAATTAAAGTGAGTTCAAACTGTTACCTTAAAAAGCACGCAAATTCTTATCAGCGCCACCAGCCAGTGTTCCAAGTGAACAGTTATTTAGTAGCGCAGGATTAATACACGAACCCTTGCGAAACAGACTGGAGTCCGAAAAGGCGGCTATTCTACTTTTCATTAAATATAATGCTCCAATATTTTAATTTCATTACTAAAACAATTAATCAATAATAGTAATTCACTCATTACTTTATTATTAAACTAGCTGACCCGGCCACACGTTGCCGTGGCTCAGTTATTATAATTTGTTTTTATTAAAAATCAGCAATAGCCCGATAGCGCGTTCTGAACCCGCGCAATAGGCAGCCTTTGTGATATTGTTTCATTGGTGGGAGAAGTGGAGGGAGGCGCCCGACGTGACGGCACAGTGGTGGCATGTGCGTGAGTTGCGGGCGGTACTGGACAGTACTTGGACATGGCAATATTACTTTTATTTTTTTATTTTTTTTTTTTAATAAAAGTAACTTACTTCCTTATTACATCAGCTACCTGCCAATAAAAGTCCCGTCAAAATCGGTCCAGCCATTTCAGAGATTAGCCGCAACAAACAGACAGACAGACAAAAATTAAAAAAATTTTATTTTGGTGTATTTACCGCATAAATATTCATATGCATGTAGTTAATAACGGTTATTTCAATATTACAAACAGACACTCCAATTTTATTTATATGTATAGATAAAGAAAGGATAAATATTACTGCTTTTTACCCTACCAAACCAACACTTAAGTTTTTTGTACAGTTCCGCATCCGCATCCGCTTCCGCGAATGTGAGCCTTCTAAAATCCGCATCCGCATCCGCATCCGCGGATGTGAAAAAAATTACATCCGCAACATCCCTAATCAATAGTATTGTAATTAGGATAATACTATGTGTGGAAGAACAATTTAAACTACGAGGAAAATCTAAAATACTAACACAATCAATTATATTTTAATATCTATTAACGACGAACAAAGTCCAAACCTAAAATAACATAAAGTTTGTTTTAAAATAACTGCTGTAACTGGAAGCATTCTTCCAGGAATGTCTTTGAAGATAACATTAACCCATATTTTATTATGTTAATATACGACTTTGAATTGACCCCTGTAAACTAAATCATATGTAGATTGAATACAATATGTTGTTTAAGTTCAAAAAATAATGAATAAATAAATAATAAATTTTTCGTACAATCACGCCAATTAGCCTAGCCCAAAGTAAGCACAGTAACACTTGTGTTATGGACACTAGGTTAACGGATAGATATACATATATGATACATAGATACGTAATATTCAAATAAATATATATAAACACCCATGACTCAGGTACAAATGCGCGGATTCATCATACAAACATCTGCCTCTTCAGGGATTCAAACCCAGGACCGTTGGTGCGTAAGGCAGGATCGCTACCGTTGCACCAAACGGTCATCAAAAGACAAACATCAATAATTTACATACCAACCGACGCATGCGACTGTATGTGTCACATATATTATCATGAGACACATTTCGCACACAGACATAGAGATAAAACCCATAATTAGTGGTATAAAATGTAAATTATATTATTATTAAAGTAGAACTTACATTGCCTGAAAAGCTGACCCTCATCATTTGAAACACAGATAAATAACAAAGTAATATATTTTCTAACTAAATAAAAAGCGACTTAGAAGACCTCCTTGTGGGATCCAACAGCTTTCCAAACAAGGGCGTTGAGAACATTCCAGTCTAATTGGGTGAGACGTCTAAAAGAACTGGGAGGGGTTAATGAGGAAAAACGCTCCTGTAATTAGTTCATGAAATACCTACCTTTGTTTCAGTAAGAAATAATGAGCTGTATTGATAACGTTTATGAATGAAATATAACTTAATGTCATTTTTATTTATTAAAAACAGGTCTGGAAAATTTTGTTTTTTTAAGTTGATTTTTCGGCTATCTTCACTCGTGTTCGTAACCAATTAAACATACAGCATTCCTTGTCACGTAAATCACAACAATTTCAATAAATAGCAATACTAAATTAATATTAGACATCATCACAAACATGGTGAGCCCAAACAAAGCAGCTGGAGCACTCGTGGAATGGAATTCAGAAACAACACACCCAAACCCTCGTAAAGTTCGATTTCTACATTGGCCCGACCGGGAATGCAAGCCACTCGACCACGGAAGTCATTCATAAACAACACCACAAAGGTAATACTTATTTATAACCTTTGTTTTTGTTGTAAAATGTTTTGAACATCCAATGTTTAACAAAAAAAATGTAAAGTGGTCTCGATCTTCTATCGTACTTGATCTGATTACATCACTTGTCCAGAGATGACGACACGTTGTAATGTAAACGTCGTTAACGCACTTGCTACCGATGCTCCTTAATTGTCCAATCTCGCTTCGAAACAGGATCCGAGAGTCGAGTGGCTGGTTGGGCGATCCATCAGATACGCGACTTGGTGACGTCACTGTCACTGGGACCCCGCGTCACGACATCCTTCAATGACGCAATGACTATTTGTGTGTGGAATCGAATCAACATATTTAGGACTAGATCTGACGAAGCCCGAATTTTAAATTTGCAAAAATAGAAAAGTTATGACCAATAATATTGGCTCTATGGGATTTCCCATTGAAACAAACAGCGCCCGCTTTTTTAAAGTTTTCATTCTTAATTTTTAATCTACGGCTAAATTTTTCGGATATTGATCACAAAACTGTCAATGTACTTTATAAACACTTTCGAAATGATAAACGCGAAACAGTTTTCCCGAGAATGTTAACGTTGGAAACAGGGAGTCGAGAATTAATTCATCAAAACTAATCTCGTTACCAGAAACTATCGCTCCATCACTTTTAGCAGTATTTCCGATAGTTTGCGATAGTTATCAAAATAGTAGCAAAAACTCATATTAGTGGCACTGAACACCGCTATTTGTCGATCGTTCAGGTCACGCTAAAGATAACTCCCAAGTTCATCGTAGTCGGTATGTATTCTTACTCATATACCTATGTAGTTCTAACAACAAAAAGATTTCGAAAAATCCATTATAATTTCAAAAATCTATCTCCAGTAAAGGTACAATAAACCTTCGATTTGGTCGCTTGGTTCATAAGTCTAACCCGCTCTAGAGGCGTTCGAGTCATTTACAACTACTGTTTGAAAATATAACAAAAAAAATCATATATTTTTTTGTATACAATTATAAAAAAGTCGTTCAAAGAAATATCAAATACAATCGGAAGCTGATCAAATACCAGCGATTTCATCCAGACAAACAAAAGATAACAAGCGGCTAATGGTGCTTTATACAATAATATTATTAAGACGTAAGAATATATTGAAATTATATTAACAGCTTGATTCCTAAATCAGCCTTACGATTATAACAATATAACTAGCGGCCCCTCCCGGCTTCGCACGGCTGGACAAAATTCTTTAATTTTTTTCTATTATTAAATATTTTTCCGTTAGCGCCATCTAGCGTCCGGTAGACGAACTACTTGCGGTTAACGCGTTGCTATGGTAACGCGCATACAATGGAAAAAGAGCGGGAAAAAGAGCGGACAGACAAACAACAAATTTGTGATCTTAGATTATAGATTACATGGTTATGTAAAGATCTTTAACAAACCACTTATTCCTCCCATTTTAAGGATAATGTATTTTGAGAGGACATGTAATACCTATGTGTATATAATTTAGAATGTAATTTACTTTATATTAGAAATTTCAGTTTAAATTTTTTTATTACATTCATGTGATTTTTAGTAAAAAAAGTAAAAACATAGTGGATTTGATCTTCAAAAATTTAGTGGACAATCCATTTCTCTGCTTTACTGTACCCTACGATAAAAATTATTATTTTTGTTTATTTTTCTTAGCTTCGTACGTACGGTCGACTGTACGTCAAACTGTTATACCTTCTAATAAATTGTCTTTATTACAATGAGTTACGTCATAACGTCAACGCTTAATTCGTCGTAAACTGTACGTTATTCACATATCGTAGCTTTGTCAAAAGTCTTTTTAAGGCCAGCATATATCATGCCGATTGCAAATATTTACATTTAGTTCTTACACTTCCGCGCACATTACACATTTAAATAAAACACTTTTTTACGGATTAATCCTGACGTTTCGACTCCTTTACAGGAGCCGTGATCACAGGATAACTAAGATAATGGTTGTCATGTATTTTCTACTACCTCCACAATATTTTAAATTTTATTTTAACAATTAGGAACGTGCCCGATTAAAGTATTGTGAATGTAGTAGAAAATACATGACAACCATTAACTTAGTCATCCTGTGATCGCGGCTCATGTAAAGGAGTCGAAACGTCAGTCAAAATCCGTAAAAAAGTGTTTTATTTAAATGCAAATATTATTTTTTTATTGCGTTGAATAATAAAACCACAACGGGGTCATACGACACAACCAGTTGATCGGAATCAAGAAAAGGGGGCAATGCCTAAGTAGATTTCTAACATTCGTATAGACAGTTCATAATGGTCATCATCATCATTATTATAACTGTTCTCACTGCAGGTGCTTAAGCCCTCTGAATGAATGAAAATAACGAAAAATAAAATCACCACACACCATTACTGATGCAGCCGTGAGATCTAAAGAGAGAGTGTAGTGTGTGTACGAATATGTCTAACACACACATCTCTTCCCATATATAAACTCATTACAGGACTACAATAAATGAGTTCTTGATCGCAGTCAGACTTATCATTTACACCCCGAACCGGCCACATTGCATGGCGACCCTGCCAGTGCTGCCTATCGGCGGCGCTGCGCAGACGGTTATTTAATGAGAATAATGTTAAGAATATTTAAATAATTTTTTGGACAATTAAAGTGATGTGGATGAAATATATAAAACTTTAGTACTTTACATAAATATGAACTATAATATAATGTTAATCTAAATATCAATTGATAATACTTAAATAAATTCTTCAAATTAAATAATTTCATGAACAATTAATAAAAATAAACTCTAAATTAATAAATGTGAAATAATTCTTCGTTGCCGCGTACTGTGTTGCTGCTGTGATGCTGATAAGGTTGGAGATGAAAAGCAGGGTGCCGGGAGACGATGGTGTCGGATGTGGACCAGCCGGCAGATGATAGTGTCAAAGGGGGTCGATGCAGTAGGGAGCTGAAGAGTTAACCAACGGAAAGTAGCCAACCAGAGGACTTCGGACACGATTTCAAATTTTTAAACATTATGTGGAATATTGTTTTTTTTTTCCCGCTCTTCTTAGGAGACTCTAATTTTGGAATTTTAATTTACTTGTGGATAGTTTCATTTTAAAATTTTGGTCTTTGGTAATTAATTATTACTTATATATTTTTGTTACGGTTTTACTTTAAAAGTTTTGAAGAATTTATTTTAAGTTGATTAAGATTTTATTAAGTATTTACTCTTTTTTTTTAAACATGTTTAGGCGTAATTATTATTTCCATAAGGAAAGATGATTTCTAAAAGCAGATAATGTTTTATGGCTTGTTTTTATTTATTTATGTAACTTAGTTTCTCATTCATATATAGGTAAGATTGATTGCACAGATTATTTCCTCGTCCATGACAGATTTTTAAATTATGCTGGTATTTATTTTTGTTTTTATTTTATTTTACAGTAAGTTTTCCGGCGATCGATCGTTGATGAAGGTAACTCTTATTTTGCGTGTATAAAGTTGTGATTATTTTAAATTGATTTTATAATCTTATTATTATACCTAATGGTTATTTTTTCTTGTGATTCTAAAGATTATTTTTGTAGCTATGATGTTTATTCAAAAGTAAAAGAAAGTAATTTGTTAATTCCCTTTTCTTGAATACATTTTTATAAATAATTCTTTTATCGATAACATTTATTTAGTTTTATATGTTAGGTTTAAAGTTTGGATTTCGTAATTAATAAATATACATAGCATTCAATGTGAACGACATTAAAATTGCTGACATAGCAACACGTGTGATATTGTAGCAACGAACTAAATAGGTATCATTTTTGTTAAGACAAAAGAATTTAAATACCGTTTGAGTGATTTTTTTTTGTCGTAAATTATTTAATGTATAGTATAAATAAAGTTTTCATATAAATGATTTCATATAGTTATAAACGGCATGAATAGGTAGAAGATCGCCTTTTTTCTCTTACAGGACACTAATATTGACAATAAATTTAGGTAGGATTTTTAAAAGGTAAATAAGTAATCGTCTTTTATCTCTAAATTAATATATGTACTTATTGCTATTCATTATTACTACATAATATTATATTGGGCTATGAAATTCAATACTATTTTTCATAATGACGTATTATTTGTATTAAACTATTTTTCAATGGATTTGGAAAACATCATTCAACTTGTTTGACTGGTCAAAAATTTTGAAAACCAATTTTAATTTTAAACGTAACTGATTAGATAAATTAGCTAAAAGACTATCTTTTGTCTTCATTTTAATGGGTATACGAAATTCGAAAATTCATTTTAGTGTCTGTTTATCAATTAATAATCGAAAATAGTGATTAGGTAGCTATTTTGATACTATTGAAAATATACTTGATTTTAACTAATAATGTTCTTATTCTATTGTTTTTCATTTTGTCCAGAATTTGTAATTTCATTAACTTGTTCGAATTTAAAATTTTAATATCTACGCAATTTAATAAGTATCGGTACTTAGTGATTTAAAATGTGACAAAATTTCTAATTAGAAGTGATGCAATCATATTGTTTTGATAAATTTAACGAACAAGGTATTGGAATGTAATGTGTTGTATTTCGATATCGGTAGATTACAAAGAGGTAGCGCAACTACATTTATGCAAGTTGTTATTTAGATGAAGCAGTAACATTAATCTTGTCGCAAAATATCATACGAGTTCGCTGGTATTCGCATATAAAAGATTGTTTTAATAGGAAAAGATAATGAGTATTAATTTGGTGGAAAATAAAACTTTAAGGAACTCACTCATTAATTTTGGATGTGGAAGTTTATGTTGAGGTATTATTGAGATATTTATGTTTGTGGAAATTATACTTAAATGTGGTTTGAAAGGGAAAAGTTAGAGGAAAATTTTGAAAGATTAGTCAATGATTAGAAATAAATCGAAGGAATAGGAAGGTTAATGTACTCGTAGCTGTATTAAAAATCATTTTGTAGCTTTTAGTTTGCAATTAGGTACAGTATGGTTTAGGTAAAGGTAATGTGTTGCGTTTTTTTTATGTAGGATTTGAAATGATGATAAAGATTCATTTATAGAAGTTAGGCGATATACGGTTTATAAAGTTCCACATGCGATTGGACTGATCACCCAAGAGCGATGAATCTTTTATTTACCTTATATTCAATTTAGGATTGTTAGTTTATTTGATAGGTTTTGGAATGAAATGGTTAAGATAAAAGCTCGATTATACGGTACACATTAAAGGAGAGGTACTATAGGGATCAGGTCCATCAGTTGCATCAAGGTGTGAACGAGATTCCCCTTTGAATCCTGTTTGGAGACCAAATTAGTATGTGTCTTAATTCATGACCCTATTCATAAAATGGTACATACGTGGGTGTCAGATCCTTCCATTCGATCATGGTGCGAACGAGATTTCCTCTGTGAGATAAGTTGGAGTCTAGAGACTTAAAACTGGCCCCATCAATGATAAGGCTGTGCGCACAGCCCAAATGGCACAGTTCAAATGGCACAGCCCATATGGCACAGTCCAAATGGAAGTTGTCCATTTTTATATTTTGTATTATAATAATGAAGTCGACTATAAATAAATATGATAAAATATGTACCAAATAATTATGAGTTAAATAAAAATGAAAGTACGCCGGCGCCGCACTATGTGGAGATCGAGTCGGTTTCGGGTCATAAATCTATAACTTCCATGTTTTTATAGATATACAGCTGATTTTTTTTTTAGGTAATCTGAGATAAACGTACTTTAAAATAATATACAGTCTATGCATATAAAAATATATTTAATAATTGTAAAAAAATACAAAACATGAAATATTGAAAAATTATCATAAATTTACGACTAATTTTAAACAATGTGACCTAAATGTTATAATTAATACAAAATAAACACATAAAATTACTCTTATTAATTAAATATAATAAGAAAAAGAAAATAACATAGAATTATACTAGCTCTACAGCTTCATCTATAAGTTCCATAGACTTTTTATTGGAAGGTTTTCTTAAACTTGTTATGTAAGGGTCTGAAGTGTACAAAAGTGTATGTAAAACGTCTTCATTTGTAGCTACTCTAGAGCATTTTCTAGCATGATGAAGTCTGAATCGTTTATAGTCTTTGTTCCTTGATTCCTGGGCATCTTCGGAGAGCTGTCCAAGAGGTAACACTGAATAATGCCGAATTACACTTTCCCCATGAATTAGGACTTTATGGACAGATGATGGCATATAATACCACATATATTTACTAACATATCGTTGTGCTGTATCGAAAGCATACTGTCCAAATTTCGTAGCATTAATTACTTTTCCGTTAGACATAACTTGAAGTAAAACATAAAATCGTTTTATCAATTCCTCATCCACACCGGTAATTTCTGCAGTGCACTGATAATTTTGAAAAAATCGTCTAGCTGTATTACCGTCATTACTGTTACCAGAACCTTGCTTAGGTTTATCTATATTTAAACCAAGTTCTTCTCTGAACCTTCTTTGTACATATGTCTTCTTTTGTTTTTTCAAATCTTTATTTTCTGTCGTTTTAGCAGACCATTTTTCAAAGCCTACATTATAAGATATATGTAAAATTAGTTCCATAAATCTAATCCAGCAATGTAAAGTCGAAAGCCCATATTGATAAGAATTTTCGTCAACAGGTTTATTTTGTACTTTTTCTAAATTGTTCATCTCTGTAGGTCTTGCACCACAAATAGTACATACAGCACCTGATGAAGTTTCTGACAAAACTTGAGCCACTTTCCCGTCAACCATTGTCAAAAATAATGTGTGTTTGATTTCAATACTTTCACCATTTTTATTGATTAAGCTTGTTGTGAGAGCGTTTCTTTGAGCTATAATTTCATTAACTACACTTGTAGTTTTCTCTGGTGTCTCTTTTGAAAATTCTATTAAAATGGGCCTACAAAATCTTACTGATGATGGAACAGGGTTTTCCCACAAAGTTTCATTTGTATTAATATCAACAAGTTTCAGAGGTACTAATGAAGATATAAATAAATTTGTGTCAGAAATTAACTCATCCTCTTCAGTTAAGACTTGCTTGTATTCACTTTGTCCGCTTGAGCCATCACAGCCCCATTTCGAATACAGCATTAAATGTTTTTTGCCAGCTTTGTATACACCATTGATTTTCAAAATTCTTGCAATAGTGTGATCCAGCAGATCTTGCAGTTTTATTTTTGCTGTAATATTATTAATTTCTATGCTTGATCTTGGTGGGTAGCATATTCCTTTAGCTTCCTGAATTGATTTATATGACGGAAATAATACGCAGTTCTTCGCAATTAAGCAATTTCTCATGTTTTCATACTGTGCCATGTTAAGGTCCAACTCTATAAAAATACTGAGAGCTTCATCTTTAGAGTACGCTGTTAAATGTGCCGGTTCATTTAAAATATTTTGACGTATTTCACTTTTTTTTATCTATGGGTAATACTCGTAAAATTTCGACAATGAATGCTTCTTCCGTTTCCCCTTGAGATCTCAATCCTTGAAGATATGAATTCAGTATAAAATCAAGGCCACATGTTTCAAGCAACTCCTTGTTTTTTCGTCTTTGTGTTCTATCGGAACTGTCTTCGTAGGTTTTAGAAGGGCGTCCTCGCTTCCCCGTCGATGTCGAAGGTTCAGATTCACAAGTAGGATCTTCCAGATTTACTGTGAATGTGGCATTCAACCACATGCTATTCTGATTTAAAAATTTTTCTTTATTTCTGCCAGATTTAGTGTAGCGTTGACGAAAGTTCGTAATAAGATTTTTTTGTACACTCGCGACAATTTTAGCGATATTTGCCTCAGAAAAGTTGATAAAATTATTCCGTATATAACTTGTTAAAGCAACAACATAATTCCCGTCACTTTCAATCAAAACAAGACATAGGTCGCGTCTGGTACATTGGAATTCACTCATTGCGAGAGAGTAGGTGGTTAGATACACTTTTAATAACGACAATAACGAACGAAAAACAGTATGTAATTATTCAGTATGCAGATGCTCTATTTTATATTAAATAACTGATTTGAAACGTGTGCAAAGTATGGGAATAAAAACTATTTATCATTATGTGGTTACTCGGTTTCCTATGTGTTTTATTGATAATTTATTTTGTAGGCGAACTAAAAATGGTGAGAAATACTCGATACATTATCAATACATCGAGGTAACACTGAATAATGCCGAATTACACTTTCCCCATGAATAAGGACTTTATGGACAGATGATGGCATATAATACCACATATATTTACTAACATATCGTTGTGCTGTATCGAAAGCATACTGTCCAAATTTCGTAGCATTAATTACTTTTCCGTTAGACATAACTTGAAGTAAAACATAAAATCGTTTTATCAATTCCTCATCCACACCGGTAATTTCTGCAGTGCACTGATAATTTTGAAAAAATCGTCTAGCTGTATTACCGTCATTACTGTTACCAGAACCTTGCTTAGGTTTATCTATATTTAAACCAAGTTCTTCTCTGAACCTTCTTTGTACATATGTCTTCTTTTGTTTTTTCAAATCTTTATTTTCTGTCGTTTTAGCAGACCATTTTTCAAAGCCTACATTATAAGATATATGTAAAATTAGTTCCATAAATCTAATCCAGCAATGTAAAGTCGAAAGCCCATATTGATAAGAATTTTCGTCAACAGGTTTATTTTGTACTTTTTCTAAATTGTTCATCTCTGTAGGTCTTGCACCACAAATAGTACATACAGCACCTGATGAAGTTTCTGACAAAACTTGAGCCACTTTCCCGTCAACCATTGTCAAAAATAATGTGTGTTTGATTTCAATACTTTCACCATTTTTATTGATTAAGCTTGTTGTGAGAGCGTTTCTTTGAGCTATAATTTCATTAACTACACTTGTAGTTTTCTCTGGTGTCTCTTTTGAAAATTCTATTAAAATGGGCCTACAAAATCTTACTGATGATGGAACAGGGTTTTCCCACAAAGTTTCATTTGTATTAATATCAACAAGTTTCAGAGGTACTAATGAAGATATAAATAAATTTGTGTCAGAAATTAACTCATCCTCTTCAGTTAAGACTTGCTTGTATTCACTTTGTCCGCTTGAGCCATCACAGCCCCATTTCGAATACAGCATTAAATGTTTTTTGCCAGCTTTGTATACACCATTGATTTTCAAAATTCTTGCAATAGTGTGATCCAGCAGATCTTGCAGTTTTATTTTTGCTGTAATATTATTAATTTCTATGCTTGATCTTGGTGGGTAGCATATTCCTTTAGCTTCCTGAATTGATTTATATGACGGAAATAATACGCAGTTCTTCGCAATTAAGCAATTTCTCATGTTTTCATACTGTGCCATGTTAAGGTCCAACTCTATAAAAATACTGAGAGCTTCATCTTTAGAGTACGCTGTTAAATGTGCCGGTTCATTTAAAATATTTTGACGTATTTCACTTTTTTTTATCTATGGGTAATACTCGTAAAATTTCGACAATGAATGCTTCTTCCGTTTCCCCTTGAGATCTCAATCCTTGAAGATATGAATTCAGTATAAAATCAAGGCCACATGTTTCAAGCAACTCCTTGTTTTTTCGTCTTTGTGTTCTATCGGAACTGTCTTCGTAGGTTTTAGAAGGGCGTCCTCGCTTCCCCGTCGATGTCGAAGGTTCAGATTCACAAGTAGGATCTTCCAGATTTACTGTGAATGTGGCATTCAACCACATGCTATTCTGATTTAAAAATTTTTCTTTATTTCTGCCAGATTTAGTGTAGCGTTGACGAAAGTTCGTAATAAGATTTTTTTGTACACTCGCGACAATTTTAGCGATATTTGCCTCAGAAAAGTTGATAAAATTATTCCGTATATAACTTGTTAAAGCAACAACATAATTCCCGTCACTTTCAATCAAAACAAGACATAGGTCGCGTCTGGTACATTGGAATTCACTCATTGCGAGAGAGTAGGTGGTTAGATACACTTTTAATAACGACAATAACGAACGAAAAACAGTATGTAATTATTCAGTATGCAGATGCTCTATTTTATATTAAATAACTGATTTGAAACGTGTGCAAAGTATGGGAATAAAAACTATTTATCATTATGTGGTTACTCGGTTTCCTATGTGTTTTATTGATAATTTATTTTGTAGGCGAACTAAAAATGGTGAGAAATACTCGATACATTATCAAAACATAAACCGCAATTAATAATATATCACAAGTGTAACCTATATCAACTAATAAAACAAATAGATTCGCCCACGTATTTTGAAGAAATAATTACTATTTCATGTTATGATAGATAGCATTATGTTGTGCAATGAAGTTGCAACTTTTTTTTTCTTCCTGTATAAAAATGTTAAATTTCCTATCAAATAACATCATTTACAGACCTTCGGCAAATTTCGGCAACTGTCAAAACTCTAATTGAAAGTTTCAGATACGCAAAAATGATATGTCATGAGATAAATATTTCTAGTAAATATATTTATAAATATATAGCATATTTGTGTATACCAAAAAAAATTATATATTATAAGCTTTCTAAAATGGTATAATACTTGTATAATTTTCAATGCTAGCTTACTAGAAAATCATCCTGAAAAAAATACAAATTATGATGTTTTCGTGATAATTTTTCAATCATCGTATTTAGATGCTCTTTACTATAAAAAAGTACTAGTTACATACATAATTTTTACATAATATAGTAGATCAACTTCTTAGCTATAGTTTGAGGTATAATACAAGTACCTGCTCCGATTTTTACAAAATGTATTTATGGCCAAGCTCTCTTAGGCACCTCCACATAGTGCGCCGGGCGAATTATGATTATGTGAGTACCTAGTAGGTGATGTGAAATGTGTATAGTGTACCGATAGTGTAATTATGAAAATAAAGTTATAACGAGCAAGAGTAGGATTGAAAGTGAAGAAAAAATATAGGGATATTGTTATTGACACAGGATAATTTAGATAAGAATATTGAGAGATAGGAATATTACAAAATAGGAGGTTATGTGATAAACAAGAAAGATTTGAGATTGTTTACATTAGAAAGATGATGAATGATTATAATTTGATGAAATGGTTTGAAGAAAAGAATATTTTTGTTTGTAAATGATGATAAATAAGATATATGAAAGATGATTTTTTTTATTAAAAGGGTAAAATTAAAGTGAGGAATGATTTCATAATGAAAGTTTCATTTAAGTATGTTAGCGAAAATAAACTTGATGTCAAAGTTTTATTTGTGACAGAAGAATAAATAAGTAAATAAAAGTAAAGTGTTTTAAAAGTTCAGTATTTTATTCAGTTACTTTTTTTTTCTCAACTATTGAATAAAAGAAAACAGTAATTTTTTTTGAAGGGAAAATATATAGTTTTCATTTTTATTACGAAATAGGAGCCTGTGCAATCTACTTATACCAGTATAAATTGAAATTACATGTATAATGTACTAGAGTAATATAATACTATTATTGTAATGTCTTTTTTTGTATTTGAAATTTAATGTGAATTTTGAAAATGTTAGTTTATCAGCAACAGTGACATTAGTTAAATAATTTAATAATTACTTAGCTTAGTTTTATTACCAAGAATTATGTACAAGGTAGTGTGTGTGATTTGTAACTTATGTACACATACTTATATACGTATAACAATTAAAATGTAACGTAAAATTATTTGAAGTTAAATCAAATGTTGAGTTTTCTATTAAAATACAATTAAAATTTTCCTAAGATGTCATTTGTATCAAATGAATTTTATATATTATATGTAATAAATAGGTAGTACATACATGTTTTGTTTAACAATAATTCGGTAGGTATTTCAAAATATTATAATGTTCATGTTTCAATGTATTTTAAAGTAAATAACTTTATTTTTATCGTAAAACCTCTGAGTCTATCTAATAATTTAAATATGAATTTATATATTCCAAATATTTTAAATAAGTAAATTTTGTGTTGAAAAATAATATTTGTTAATTGTTTAATCTTCGAAATTTGTTTAGGACGAAAATGTAGTATACTTATTTAACTACTTACTTCTATCAGTAATTTTAGGTTAAATAACTTACTTACTAGTTTAAAAAAAAATCTTTAACAAATTTTTTTTCTTCTTTTTTAGGGGGGAGGTGTAGTGTGTGTACGAATATGTCTAACACACACATCTCTTCCCATATATAAACTCATTACAGGACTACAATAAATGAGTTCTTGATCGCAGTCAGACTTATCATTTACACCCCGAACCGGCCACATTGCAAGAGATAAAGGAGCTCATGAAAGTAGGTACATTTTTAGTCACCCATCCGAGGTCTGATCCTTGCAGCTGTTACATAAACTACGTATTTGCAGATCTATAAGTTTCTTTCAGGCATCGATGCAACAGCTAACTACTATATATAGAGGACTAACATTTGCTAATAAACTTCAATGACCTAGAGTCAAGATGCTGCGGCAAATATGAGAAGTTAGGTTTTTGAAATTTTTTTCCGGATTATTTTATTCTTTGAATTCTCAACTTGAAAAAAAAGCAGAAGCCACTGAGTATTTTTTCTTTATTCCAAATAATTTTAACACAAGATCGCATAATTGCATCTCTTTAAAAACTGGCTTTGAATTATATCTATTCATTGCTCCAACTCCAGGCCACGGCACGTATTAAAATAAAAGCCTCCTCAAGCAAGACACTCGACCTTTTTTAGCTGAAAGCATGGCCTCTTTCAGCGCCGTAGAGCGTCGGTAAAACAACTTAGCTCTGTCACGGACATCTTCCGTAGCCTGTAGCGTCAGCAAATTTGTTCCAGCAGTTATATCTACTTTCAAAGATCTTCCGTTATTTTCCTTCTTCGAATTTGTTATTTATAATATTTTTAAGTTTGTAGAGCGCATTTGGTTTTGTAAATAGTTGATACTGGGTTGCAGATATAAATGGAGTGAAATCAAATTGATATTTAGTTTAAGTACTAAATAAGCATTTTATGAATATTAATATTAATGTAGCTATAGCCCACACACCGTCAATGCTTATCTTAACAAATTTTTTTCCTAAAAATCGCATAGACAATTGAATTTTTCGTTAGCTTTCCCATAAGGGAAAGGCAAGAGTATAAAACCCATACAGCCTAGTCTTCAATAATTTATGTTTTATTAAAATTGAGGTTTTTCAGTAATAAATACTGATAGTTGATTTAAGAATGATAAATGAACTATTAAATAGCCTCTTTTCCTAGGTTTCTGGAAAGGTGGGAGGTTTCACTGAAACATTCGCGTGGATTTCTTGAGAAAGAGTGAAAAGACATCTGAAGGTGATTGAACATAGATAATAATATTTTAAGGCAATATGCTCGAGAAATAAAAATTGTTTTTATAGTGTCTTCATTCTATGGTATATGATTGCGGAGGATATTTGACAGCGAACCTACAGTTGTTGTGTCACAAACACGAATAAAAGTATCTCCGCACAACTATTAGAACTTATCAAATGCAACTAATTATTATTTGTTATTCCATAGTGTACCGTGAATTTTCCATAGTTCTTGTAGCTCAGGTGGCTGAATAGTGACCGGTAATCGCCAACGTGGCCAAAAATTAAAATCTCGAGGGGAAAAGAGGGACCTTTTTCCCGAAGGCGCGTGAAGTCGTAATTTCCGACTGCATCTATAGCTATTAACATCTACCAATCCACAATATATGCCATGGTGTCTGGTAGAGCAGGATAGCACTAAGTCGTCACATTTAAAAGTGGCAGCTAATCATACTGAAGGTAATCATTATACACCTCCCGTAAAATGGGCAGCAGCGATTTCTAAATTATATTTTTTTTATTGCGATTTCCAACCCGCCTGCCAATCGTGGAGATTACGGCAAAACTCCCTAATTTTAGAGGATGTCTCCGTCCAATGTTAGTCGCTTTTTCGCTGAGATTATTAATACACAAATTACTTAAATAAATGAAAAAGAAAGGTTAAAAATGAAGGAAAAAATACCACCTGAGAAAATTTTTCGTCAAAGCAAATTTTCACTTCCTTTGTTCGATATTTTTTATTGCACGACGGAAATAGCTTTAATTTTGTTACCCGATGCTAAGTGAAGATGGAACTTCGCACGGAGAGATATTTAACTAAATAAGTAGGGGAAAGTAATTGAGAACACCCAACTTATAAAACTCAAAAAAATGAATGCAAGTCACAAATATAATCAACTTTTAATGCAACATTAACGTTACTAATCTACCTACAAAAATTTTAAACAAAATTCTTGAAAATAAACTTTAAAATCAAAAAATTAAAGAAAATAAAAACCATTGTTGTTCATATTTACCCTATTCCTTATGGGGCAATTTAAATCAGTCTGCGGGGAAAATAGGAACGATATGGGGTAATTCTGAATGACATAGCAAAATCTTTATACTTTATACAATGTTCCGTGAGCTGAAGCCTGGCTCTCATCTAGCCCAGACCTGAACCCTTTAGTCTACTCTAAATCACACGGCGAGATTCGTGGCCAGACAGATTAAAGACCTGTTTAAAAGACAAAGGTGGCCATTTCGAATAGAATATATTTTTTATTTTTTGCTGAGACATTAATAAATATATACATATAAGTTTTAGTAATATAACATCAGTACATAGTATAAAATAAAGTCGCTTTCTCCGTCCCTATATCCCTATGTATGCTTACATCTTTAAAACTACGGTACGGATTTTGATGCGGTTTTTTTTAATAGATAGAGTAATTTAAGAGGAAGGTTTATATGTATAATACACGCATAATATAGTAGAGCATTGCATCCGTGCGAAGCCGGAGTGGGTCACTAGTTACTTCATAAAAAAAAACTCATTTTCATTTATAACAGTACTTAGGGTCGAACTAGGTAAAAGTTGAGATTGGAGTGAGATTGATATTTCATACTTGCAACATGGATTTTTCCGGATTTTTATAATAAAATTACTTTTTATTTAATAAAAAGTGATTCAGTAACAAAAACATTGGATATTGGAATGATGCAATAGTAAAATATTTAGATTCAGTTTCATTTATCTGTCGAAATATTTGGTTTTTAGTTTGTTTTCTGTGTTCCCATAATTTTCATCTGACTGCATTTTAACTTTGGTAAATTGCTATGTGCAAACCAGTAAAATTTCCTACTTATTTTTATCGCGAGAGAACTTGTTTCTCACGAGAAAATATTTATATTGTCATTAAAAAAATTAATACTACAACTCCCAAAAATAGGACCCAACAATTTGATTATTTACTTGTGAAATACTGTTGAAAATCAAAACCTCTGTAAAAGGAATTGTCCAATTGAGTGATAAATATCCCCAATAATCAAACCTTACCTTACTTTTTACCTTAACAGTATACAGATAGAAATAGAACAAGAAAAAAAGTACATTTAAATAAAAGGTTTACTTTATTGGGCATTTCAAGGCAGTATGGCAGTTATTCTCCCTTTGCTGTTTGATGTTAGAAATAATTTATTTCTTTCTGCTTCTCATTAGCTACAAGTATTTATTTTCTAATCTTATTAATATCATAATCTATTAATATTTTTCCATACTCTGTATATTGCTGTTTCTATGTCTCTCCTCTAACTGTTCTAACAAATTTTCTTGTTTTATTAGGTTTACCAGTAACTGAGAAATCTACACTAATATTATAAAGAGGAAAGATTTGTATTTTTGTATGTTTGCAATGAATAAACTCAAAAACTACTAACCCGATTTGAAAAGTTATTTAACCATTGGAAAGCTACGTTCACGTTGAGTAACATAGGCTTAATGCTAGAAAAAATTTAAAGAATTTTGTCCACCCGTACGAAGCCGGGACGGGCCGCTAGTTATTTATAATAATGAAACATAAAATGCTGAATTACGCTCAAATTTTGTTCTTGTGTCACCACGAAACTTAGGTTTGTATATGCAGCTTTGATAACAATACAATAATAAAGCTCACCCGAACTGATCTGATGCAGGGAAGTAGTTGGGAAATGGAATCGTGGGATACCTAGGAAACTTGTCAAGTGGGACTCATTGAAGTTGTCGTAACAAGACTTGTTCATTTCATCTGATAGCGACGACCTAATTATGGAACTGGAAGGTGCTTGATTTTAGCTTGCTGTTATGTGTATTAAGTATTTAAGACTTTTCGTTGAATTTATTTTACTCCTTCCAATGGCTGCTCGAAATAGGCCGCTTTACTGTTCTTCTCCTTTGTAATAGTTTCATTTGTGTACAATTATCATCATTTCTTTCTTGAGATAAATATAAAACCACTTGAATGACAGGAGCTATGTTCACATGATGTGATCACGACTCCTGTAAAGGAGTCGAATTAAATATAAAAAAAACAAAAATAAACACGGCATATATCCTATAGGCGCAAAAGTGTAAGAACTAATTTCTCAGCATAAAACTGGCTCAACTGCAACTGAAGATAGATAGCGTGGTTAAAAAATGTTATGGGGTAATGAAATTCTCATTATTTCCATATATTATTAATCTTTATTAGCAATTTACAAAGATTAACCTCATTGGGTTGATGATTGAAAATATTCTCAAATTACCTTGAATGTAACGAATGTAATCTGTCATTTTAATTAAGTTTATTCTAACAGATTTTGAAATTATTTTCAATTGTTAGTGTTTTTTAAAAATTAAACATTTTAATTTCGTTCTTTGACTGATCTTCGGGCCATTTTTTGACTTCACAACCCCTATCGTTTCAATCCTGTTTAAATCAATGCAAAATATTGTCCATGACACAAATATTGCCTATTTTATACTTAAAAATATATTAAAAGAATGTAACAAGTAATAGTTAATACGCTTAACAAAATAATAAAGTAATTTCATTACTATGTCAACCGTACTTCAGTCTCTGAAGAACATTTCAATAATAATGAGTTTGGCGATTGGCCAAATATCTCAAACATAGACAAGTAGCAAATCAAGTTTAACCTAGACATACTGATCTAGATCTTACTACCTCATGTTAAGATACATTTTTGCGAAAGTGCTCCTTATGATTTGTTATCAGTTATAGACCATCTTGTTTACTTAGGTCGCTAGAGGTTGCTTTGAACAAATATGGGGGTTATTGCTTATTATTTTTCGAACTGATCGATGTGAAAGGCTGGTAACCGACTTTCGCAGTGTGTCCTTTATATATAAAGTACTATATATGTATAAGACGTGACATATACGTTCTCCTCCTTTGAATAATGTTTGTGACGGTTTTGTGATATTGTGAATTATTATTTAAAAATAAACAAACTGATACTTTTCTCCATCAGTTAGAGCTTAAAGTCCTACACGCATAATTAATGTAATACTTACAACAAACAATAACCTCTTGTCGATAATTATAATAATTAGCCTAGACCAAAGTTAGCAATATTAGGCTAGTGTTATGGATACTAGGGTAACGGATAGACACATATGATACACACATATTTAATACTAGCGGCCAGTCCTGGCTTCGCACGAGTGGACAAAATTCTTTAATTTTTTTCTATTATTAAATACTTTTCCGTTAGCGCCAGCGTCCGGTAGACAAACTACTTGCGGTTAACGCGTTGCTATGGAAACGTTATTGATACAACGGAAAAGGAGCGGGGAAAAGAGCGGACAGACAAACACACAAACCACTGTGATCTTAGATTATAGATTCATAGAAATATACGTATATAAAAACCCATGACTCAGGTACCGATGCTCGTATTAATTACACAAACACCTTACCTACAAGAAGTCGAACCCAGGACCGCTGGTGCCGAAGGTAGGATCGCTACCGTTGCACCAAACGGCTAATTGAGGAACTACGGATTGTGGTTGGTCGACGTGCTGTTGTACAGACTATACGATAAAATCCTTATTTCTATAAAGTAATTAATTGACTGATCATCACTTAATTGGTCCGGACACAACTAAATTCAGGAACTAGATGACTTAGTGCTCGTCCGGCGTAATGTTTGGGAAGTTAAGTATCATTCGCATGGGCCGGTAATGGAATGGGTGACCAAAATTTTACTATATCAAGCTTCTCCATGCTTCTGCAGCTACTGCGTAAGCACCACCATTCAGCACTGCATGCCTGGTAGGTTATCGTCTATACTCTGTACTCTCTACATTGTTTTAAACATAGTATAACTCTTTATGTTGTTTTAATCCGTAGGCTCATCGCTGTTTGGATCCATGAGCATATTCTCTGCTTTGTTTTAAGCATAGCCATAGTCTCTATGTTGTTTTAATCCGTAGGCTTTTCGTTGTTTGTTTTAAACCATAGCGGAGATACGTACTTATGCAGTAGGGACATTAACAAGTTGATGACTATGATGGTGATAATCAGTATCACAGTAATTGAAAATAATAAGCATAGAATAAAAAAGGTATCTTGACAATTTTCGAGAAAAAATTTTAAAATGTGCTAATGCACCAAATCAATAATAATAATATTTCTTAGATTTACACTATCAGCCTAGCCCAAAGTAAGTACTGTAAGGCTTGTGTTATGGATACTAGGGTAACATACATAATATTATACATAGATATAAATACTTATAGAAATATACTCAGGTACAAATACCCGTATTCATCACACAAACCTCCCTTCAGAGCCCAGGATCATGGGTGCGTCAAGCAGGATCGCTACCGGATAATTACTTCGGTGAATCCTAAAAATCACGTCAAATAAGATCCTCAAACAAACACAAACGAAATATGGTTTAATAGAATCACGCGTCACATTGCGGAAATCCATGTCATTGTCGTCTCACCCGGAAGATGTCCATTACTGAAGGGTGGCTTCCTCCAAAAATAGGTTAGCCATAATATCCAGGCTTGACAATCAGTTTGGATATCGTGATAAAACATTATATTTCGTAAACGTTGCTGCGTTTTTTGTGGTTTATTGGAATTGTATGGTAATTAACACTAATATCATTACTCTCCATCTGCGACACCATCAAATGTAGAAGTCTTTCGGACACAACACTGCTCAGAATTTCATACTCATCTATAACAGCAGAAAAATATCTAGTTTTTAACTAAAAGCTTGATTTTGTTTGGTTATATAGATGTCTATAAACTGTAATCGTAAAACAAAACGTTGTCGTAAGTATTATACAATGTGTCCCGTCACCAGTGTCGGAGCCTTTAATGGTGTGAAATATGGCATTTTTTATCGACAAATTGCCCCTCAAATTTTGTTTTTCTCTTACGGTTATAAAATGGCCGTCATTTTGTTTTCTTGGTAACCAAGACCTGGGCTCTCATACTAATTCGACCACCACTACTCATTTAAACATTAAAAAGGTGTCATTTGATAGCTAAACATGTAGACAACAGTTTCACAGCCATCATGTTTAAAGAAAAACAAATAGATTGTTTTTTGTGTATTTTTTAATTATTGGCTTAAGAGAAAAACCAAATTTGAGTGGCAATTTGTCGATAAAAAATGCCATATTTCACACCATCAAAGGCTCCGACACTGGTGACGTGACACGTTGTATAAAATGACGTGTTATGTTGTTGTATTTTATGTCGTTGTATCTTTTAGAGTTGTTAAGTGCCTCGTTGTGCAAGTACTAAAATTAAAACACCTGGAAAATTGTTCGTTCACGATCCGCGTTAGCAATATAAAAGGAAAATATGGCATCTGCTTGCTCGTATGGATCCTTCACGAATGGCTACATAATCGAGAAGTATAATGTGTTTATGTACATCATTTGATAGAAATTCGCTTTTTATTATAAGTAAGTAAAAAAATAAACTGTGTATTTCCATCAAATACACTACACTATTCCATGTTAAAAATGAAGTTAATTTAAGAAATAGATATATATTCATTCATTAAGCTGTGTGCCAAAAGCAAATCCAGTATGGAGTGGGCTAAGGAGCTTAAATTTCCCGGAAAACATCTGAGTCTATCCGTGACACATTACAAATTATGGCAATTAAAAGTATGTGTCATTAATTTAGTACAAAAAAGGCTCTCATAACCTGATAAAACCTCAATAAAAATTTTTCGACGCTTCTAATGTCATAGTGATAGAAAAAGGTAAAAACTAAGTGATTCCTTTGCCTCAAAGTAAAGCATTAATTTTCAGTTTTTGCCAAAAGAAGCGGGTGGTAAAACATAATACTATACTTCACAAATATTTACTCAAATCTTTTGACGCTATGAAATATCAATATTATTTGCGGAAAGTTTATATTTAGCGGAATAAGTACTTTACTTAAAAATACTTTTTAGCAGAAGTAAGACCTTAGCCGTAAGACGTACACTGCTAGAAAAAAAATATGAGGAGATTTAGCCATATTGTCCGAGCTTGGTAAGATCGCATCGTAAAAGACCATAGTTCGAAAAACTTGTTTTGTGGTCTACGGGAAGTGTCTGTTCGCTTTGTACAACATCCTTAAGTTTAAAGGGTAATTCATTCTAAACTCCCAGACACCACATTTTTTTGTAATTTTATAATTTAAAACTTTAGGACTGTTTTAAAATGTAATGGTAAATACTTAGAAAAGAATCTCAGTAAATAATAAAGGCTTATTATAACTTAAATACTTAAAATTGATTGAAACTTATCTAAAAGAAAAATAGAGAGCCGTCTATCCTTACACGAGGCAAGTATCCCCCGAAGCATTCTTAAAGTTATGCTACTATCCGCTATAGTAGGCAACTATCCCCTTTTTGAGAGGTCAAATCAAACGGGATTTACTCGAAACATATACTAACTATCTTTACAAAAATAGGCTGTTATGAAAGATTAAAGACCTATGTTTTAATATAAACGTCGAATTGTTCTTAATAAACATATATTTTTTAATTATGGAGCTTTTTTGAAAAGTAGAGCAACTATTCGGCTTTTACCCTACTAAATTATCAATCGGTTATCAGTAACTACAGTTTATGTAGTTAATTTGGAAACAAGATCATATTTAAAGATGTTTCTAAAAAAATCAATAACTCTATTTCAATGGCCTATTTTTGATTTGAGAATTTATGCTTTGATATTTTGTATCTTTTGAATAAACCATTTTTCTACATATTTCGGATAAAGCAAAATATAAAGAGAAATATTTTTTGATATAGACATTATAATCACAGCAGTCTTAATTGACGGTCAGTTTTTCGCATCAGTTGAACTGACGTCAATCCAAAATGTGATCATGAGTGTCGAATCATCACTCCAGAGTTTTAACTAACGACGCGCCACGTATTTCCGAGATTATTATAAATCCAACTCGGCGCGTCGCGCCAAACTGATCGTGAGTACATGATCGTCAATCCAACACAAACAGGTAGTACACCTCCTAACAACACGGCCGATTGAATACTGAAGAGCCGGAGTGACGCCAGTCAATGCGGAAATCGAGTTGGCCTAAAACCATTTGGAGTAACGCCACAGTTTTACGTCACAGTTTCACGAAAAACTGATCGTCAATGCCCACCATAATGTTACGCCTCGTTTTTACGGTTAATACATATATTTTCAAACATAGCGACATAAGTTATAAGCTATTAGGACGACTATTACTTTGGAATTTAATGTAATTCTGATGATGAAGAAATTCTATTGTAATTCTCATATATATAATTCTATCAAATTATTTACAACAAAGAACCTGCTAAACGAATATCATACGTACTCTCATGAAACATTAGCCGCCCTCGACAGTAGGCTAAAAATTATATACGACGCACTTGCAAATCCGTAATGGATAGCCCGGCTCATTATAAGAATGTTCCCTTCCATTAGGCGTCTTGTACGAATATACAAATTAAATTAGGCTTTGAAATGTAATAAGGATACGCCATTCGCGTCATTAAGTACAATTTTCACGTAAGAGCTTAGTTACTTTAGGTACCATCAGCAAAAAAAGGTAAACTTTATCTACATTTTACATACCGATTAATTGTAAGACTAAATCCCATTATTTTCTTATTTATGAGTTTTGTTTTCTAGGATTTGTTAACCCTATCTTACCTTATAACCTTGTATAAAAATTTGCTAACTATCTATTACAGCATTTCTGAAGGAATTTTATTGATTCTCACAGCTTTTTGGTCATTTTTGACTTGGGATCCGAAAGAATAGTCTGGATAAGTCCTACATATTGGGCATTAAAATTAACATTCTTCCATAGTTTTTATTGTTTATGTATGAAATCAAAGACAAGGCAATTATGTAGATACAACTCAATGAAAAAAACTAATGTACTCAAGAACAAATAAAAGAAGAAGAACGAGTGTGTTCGAGAACAATTAAATAGTAACTACAACTTTTCAGTTTAGAGGGAATCTATGATAAATTGTTTATAATTGAATTTTATTATCTGTCGAATAATAAAATGAATGGATTTTGTTTGTTCTCAATGAGTTCCCACAATAATCATCCGATTATGTTGAAAATTTATGAGTTACTATGTAAAGTTTTCTACGCACTTTTTTATTACTGGAAAACACGTTCTTCACAAGAAAATATTTAAAACTATTTACACGCGACACCATGTTATAACTTTATAATTCCCGAATGAATTCCTTATGACTTCGGAAAAGTCCGGAATGTCGAAGGCATGTCGATATTAACATATACGTACGAAATCAATGTACTTTGATTTCTTCTAATTATGCTACACATATTACGCCCGGATTTCCCATAACCTTTAGAAATTTACTAACTCAGTATTTTTACAAAACTCGTCCAAGTAGCTGAGCTGATACTTTTGAATTTACTTTTTATTGTTACTTAGCCGTTCTTACCAAGTAGGTACTGTTAGGTGGAAAAATGAATTCGATATAAACTAACAACAAAATTTCTGTAAATGAACATGAAGTTTCATAATATTTGCTTGTGTTCTTTTACTATGGTGTAGATTTAGGATAAGTAGCATGCCTTCATGGTCACTAACATTATAGTAATATAAGTTATTTACGGGATTGCTACCATGTACCTTCGGATATCTATATGATATAAATATCGGAAACTCAAAAACAAGGTACATGGTAGCAATCCCGTAAATAACTTATATTACTATAAGTAGCATGCCATCATGAACAGCTTAAAGATTTCTAGAAAACTTCACACAGTTTTACAATATTTTCAGTTATTAAACAGAATAAGAAATAATCTTAAATAATTAAAATTGGAATATCTGTTTCTAAGAATAACAGTTTTTCAATGAATTAATGTGAAAGTATTTATGGTACTTATAACCAAAAATATCTGTCTGTCTGTTGGCTCGGCTAATCTCCAAAACACCAAGACCGTTGATGTTATTAATAGTAATAAAGGCTACTTTTATTGTATGATCAGCAAAAAACAGCGTTACAAAGTACGGCAGGCACAGATAATACTACAAAGAAGCTTTTTAATAATTGATTGTACCTCAGATAAAATTGAATTGGAATTAGACCTTTAAATCCGATTCATTCTTACATAATCAAATGATTCAACTAATGGTTTTCTATTTTATAACCAGCTTTTTAAATAAAAATACATAACAAGTTATAAACATATTATTAAAATTTATATTAAATCCATTGACAAGCTTTTTTCTTTATTTCATTTGTTTATCAACAACTTATTCACACGGTTTTAATATTGATAAGCTAAGTCAATTATAAGTAAACACTTCATGCAAGACAGTACGTTTAACGCTAGCAGTAGTTATACATCTTTTGTTTCTTAAGTATTTAACTCTTGGAGTTACATGTTTATTAAATTGTTTACTAAGAATAATTCGATGGGATTTTGGAGCATTTTCCGCCTAAAAATCTTTTAGTGTTCGCCCCCGTAGTACATCGACTTAAATTTGAATTCGCAAAATTTGCTGACTGTACCCACCTTGCTTATGATATCTTATACTGTTGAGTTAAAAGCAAAAACGTATATAAAAGTACTACATTCGCCATTCATCGAGTTTCAAACTGCTGAGTTACCGAAAAAGTCCCATTTTATATTTTTGTGGCATCATATTGCAAAACCGCTTTTTTGCGAACTCTACAGTGTAAACGCTCCGAAATCACCGTCCATGAATATAAACGGATTGCAGTATACATATTCAGAAGTGATTCTGAGTTTGCATAAAACTGATATAAGCGGTATCTGCAATATGAATTATTTATTTACCAAGTGTTAAGAAATAACTCGTCTATCTCAAGAAATTATAACAAGAAAAAAATTAACTTTTTTCAGGGATCAGGGGAGAGACGAACCCATATCCCCTCCCTATCTGAGCAAGTTATCTTCAAATTGATGTACCGAAACCTTAAAAGACAACTGCTATGGATATTAGATAAAGAATTTAATTTGTTGTCAAATTTTTCCAAGTATTTCTTAAGTTGGTGACAGCGCCATCTTTGTATGTTCTCGGTACTGGGTACCAAATTGAAGTTAATACTTTACAAATATCGAATAATCAATAAAGAAGAAACAACTATGTAATTATTGTATTGACACCTGGGACAAATTGAATTTTAACATGTACCTGTAGTTTTTGCTTTACAATAATATGTCTTTAAATTATGAAATTAACGCTCATTTGCGTTACGTTTTTAAGGAAAAATGTTTTGATTTCTCTAGGTGAGTATAGAATTTACGTCTTTCTTGTTCACCGTGTTGTATTAAGTTACTGTTACCCTCTTAGCCCAACATCATTAGCACTACTAACTTTCTTTGTGTTTTTAATGTTCCCTGTATCAGGTTCATGAACATACATCTAATCAACTTTTGAAGTGAAAACTTCTGTATCATCGTTGTGATTTGAAAGTCGATAAAACGAAAAAGAGACAGACACATAAAATAAGATTTAACGTAGAAGAAAACGAGATAGGAAGCATTATGTACGTGTGTTAATACGTGTTTGTGTGCGCATGCGTAGTACAAAGCTTGAGAGACGGCATCACAACAACCGTGGTATTTTGCATATGTGTACGTATTATTTTTGAAGGTTTCACTTCTACTACGTGTGAATTGCACACATGCTTCTTTTTAATAACACTTTAACAATCATTATGAAGAGCCGACATAAGAATAAGTTTATTACATTTATATAAAATTCCTTATTTAATGTCTTTTTTTCAATACTATATAATTAACTCTCGAATTGTGCCGCTATTAACTTGCTCGTGATTAATATCAATAATTACATCCACCGTGGTCGAGTGACTCGCATACCGGTTTTATGGTAGTGTCACTTCGAAGTCGATACCAGGCCCTGTCAATATTGAAAAATGAAATTTTCTATATTGGTTCGTATCTGGATGTTGTGATATCATCGACACGTTTCTGAATTCCATAACACAAGTGCTTTAGTTACCTTTGTCTTGTTTAATATTTATTTATATATGTTACCGGCAATGTGTATAATTCAGGTATTGTATACAATCCCTAGGTAATGTATACAATCCCTGGGGCGTCCAGGCAATGTATGAAATATCATGAATATCATTGTCCATTTCATACTTTACCTAGGTATTGTATACAATTCCTAGGGATTGTATAGAATACCTGCTGGTTCACCGGTAATGTGTAAAATAAATAAATCTTAAGACTAAACTAATGTTAGGTAAGCCGGTTAATATCAATAAATCTTAACAGACTTACTTATCAAATAGCGGACAAATAAAACATGTTGTATTTAGTTGAAATAAACTTTATTATCAACTTTAGGTTAGGTTAGGTTCGGTTGCGTTTTTTTGCGTTCGAGTGTTACATTACCTGCTGCAAGTTTGGCATTGTATAAAATACCTAGGTAAAGTGTAAAATAAATTCTATTTCATACTTTACCTGCCCGTTTTAGGTATTCTATACATTGCCTAGGTATTGTATACAATACCGGATTATACACATTGCCGGTAACATATATAATAAATCGAAAAAATGACTAAGCATTTGACGACTGTTTGATGCAACTGTAGCCATCCTGCTTTTCTCGCCGATGGTCCTGGGTTCGAGTTCTGCAACGGGCAGATATTTGTATGATGAATACTAACATTTATACCCGAGTCATGTATTATATATATACTAGCGGCCCTTCCCGGCTTCGCACGGGTGGACAAAATTCTTTAAATTTTTTCTAGCATTAAATATAGCCTATGTTACTCAGCGTGAATGTAGCTTTCCAATGATGAAAGAATTTTTGAAATCTGCTTAGTAGTTTTTGAGTTTGTTCATTGCAAACATACAAAAATACAAATATTTCCTCTTTATAATATAAGTGTAGATATATATTTCTTTGAATATTTAATTACTATGAATCATATAAGTATAATACAAGCCTGACAGTGCTTACTTTGGTTTAGACTAAGTGGTGAGAATGTAAGAAATATCAATTTTCTCAGTTTAATGTACCTACCCTATTCAAAAGTCGCGACTTGGTGTGGAGTTATCTCACATTCAGTATTTATATAATAAATTAATATAAATTCGTACTCTCTTCTCATATATTGCGATAATTATTGCGTATTTAATTTGTCCATCAAAGTAGATATATAAAAACAAGATTTACGATTGTTACAAACTATTTGTTCACTGTCTGCCGACCGTATGGAATTTAATTCCGATGATGTATGTTCCAATATTGCGTTCAGACAAGAGAATATACGAGCATAATATTTTGCATACTATTGAGGAAACCTATTATTATTGCCCTATAGAACATACGGCTTATGTGAGTAGGTACAAATACCAATGATACATTTAAGACAGCAGAGTTTTTGCCATGGATATAAAATAAAAGATGTTATTCCCATCATTTATTAAAAATTGGTTGTCTGAAAAGTCAGTTTACGGACGATAATTTTACGTGATAGCATCATAAGAAAACATTGATGAAAAATTGCATACTTTTATGAATTGAATTGTTATCACTGAATTATCATTAATTTGTATAATACAAAGGAGTTCATTGAATTTTTTTTTTGATAAATTAACATTAAGTTGTTTTAATAAACAATGGAAACCACTTTAACTTTTCAATTCATAAAGTGGAAGAGAGATAGATGCGTCACAAGTCAAACGCTTAGGCCGATCGTGCTTCTCTATCGCTTGTTCCGCACTCTCGCTTGCACGCTCGGCTTAGGCGGAACGTTACACTTTTTCGTGCATGCAGCCGGTGTTCATCGATTTATAAGACGTTAACACATCAAAAATTATCAAACACAATGTTTTATATATAGAACTGCCACTATTAGTTACTGCTACTGAACCCTGGATAAATGAATACATATAGGTATAAGGGAACACCACATACCTATATTATACTGAATTCAAGTTAATTAGTAAAACACTTGTGTTAACGACGGTAGCACAGCACACAAGCCAATACGGAAAACTTTGTTTTCTAGTTTGACCCGGGCGTAGATCCAACCCGGGATTTGAAAGTGGCATCACCATGGCAACCAGACTGTCTGCCACTCGACAACGGAGTGTTCAAAGTTGGATAAGGAAATAGGCTTCTTTACAAGCGGTATTAATTCTAATGCAACGCAAAAGAAGTCGCGGGCAAACACTAGTTTAACCAGCATTCTTATTTATTACTAGCGGCCGCCCGCGACTTCGTCCGCGTGGAACATTACAACATTACTATATTTTTCTTAAATAAAAGTAGCCTTAGTTACTCCTTATTACATCAGCTACCTGCCAATATAAGTCCCGTCAAAATTGGTCCAGCCATTTCAGAGATTAGCTGGAACAAACACACAGACAGACAGACAAAAATTATAAAAAATGGCATTTTGGCGTATATACCGTATATATATTCATATGCATGTAGTAAAAAACGAATATTTCAATATTACAAACAGACACCCCAATTTTATTTATATGTATAGATTTGGTCACATCTTTTTTTCGGAGTTTACTCCTTAAGAATTGATTTTCAAATATGGCGCCCGGTATGAAAAAAATATGAAGAGTAAAATTATTTGATCGAATGACAGCGTTGCGTTTTTGTGTGCTAACTATCGTGCGCACCGTTCATATTTATTTTCAAGATTTGTTTTATTATTATTTTCTGGGCCTGTTCAAAGACAATCGTTCTTGAAGAGTAAACTCCAGTAGTGCCTCGAAGTTGACACACATACTTTTTTTTAAATACCAAAAATACGTCTTTACGTAAAATATTGGTTTTCCCGTTAATCATTCGTGGTATGCTACAGCCACCTTTTAAAAAAATAGCATGTATACATGCTATTTTTTCACACGTGGTAGAAGTGAAACCTTCAAAAATAATATGTACAGGTATACAAACTATCACGGTTATGTGATGCCTTCTCTCAAGCTCTGTACTACGCATGCGCACACAAACACGTATTAACACACGTACATTATGCTTCCTATCTCATTTTCTCCTACGTTAAATTTTATGAATTTAAGTGTCTGCCTCCTTTTACTGTCGCCTTTTCGTTTCATCGACTTTCAAAACACAGCGATGCTAAAGAAGTTGCAGAAGAAGACACTTCAAAATATTATTTCGTTATATATAAATAAATTTCCTTACGACAAGATTAACAGTGTTTAATTACACAATGTTTTTTAATTACGCTGTCATATATGTTCGTACAGCAAATATCCGAAGCCATATATATCCGTACGCGCAACACTAGTTGAAACAAACGGCTTGGCCTTATTGCAGGAATAAATCAGGCGGCAAGAGAGATTTAGCGCGATTAATGGGTTATTCACTTACGTTTTATCGCACGGTTTTTAATTTCCACGCTTACTTACGTTCTGGGGTTATTTGCTACGCCCAGTGCTTTTTCAAATCCAAGCGAATAGAAAAGAAAAATGGCTTTTGATGTCGGCAATTTTAGTCCATGTATATAGTTGAAAAAATGGTTCATTGTTATTGTAAGGTAGAACAATTTTAAAAAATATAAAGAATACAGCTATTTCATACACAAAAATATATCAAAATGATATTCCTTACCAGCATTTTAATATCTCCACTGCTGGGACGAGCAGTAAAAAGGATGTGTTATAACACACTATACGGGTCAAGTGTAGAGTCAGCTGAGGGCAACGGCTAAAAGTGCGATATGATGCAATGAGTTACTAAAGATAATGATTTTTGCAGTTTCCAATCGGATAACGAGCATACCATTGTTTATCGCAGTTTTCTTCGCCAAACGATATATTTACCGAATGAAAATTAATGAATGAAGAGAATTAATAATACTTAATTGTTATACGCAGATTTATTAGCCTTTATAAGATAAGGAACAATAGAGGTGCTACAATAGGCGGTCTTATCGCTAAGAGCGATCTCGACCAGATAACCCAAAGTTAAAGTTTGGAGAGAAATAACGCAATACATGACAGGGTTTGATACAAAAAAAGAAACAATTTCTAATTATAAAACCTTTGTGTAGGATTATGTTAATAACTAAATTCTAACCTAGCTGTATTACATTTAAATTTTACCAAGCCTATTTTTAAACTAAACCTATCGCAAATGTTGAAAAATACGAAATTACATTATTTGGTGAAACGAGTTTTTGTTAAATAGTACTCCGATAAACAATTCATTGCCGTCCGCTTATGGACTTTTGCTATTTTCACTTGGCCTAGCTTAGTAACTGAGAGCTAACAAGTCTTTGCTTAGCCAAGGAACATCCTGGATATTGGATATATCAAATGCAATCCCATTACTGGGGATGTGATTAGCCCCTGTCACTGAGTTGAACAATACATCACTTGTAAAAACACCCTAACACAAATGGAAAGCTAAATTAATATATAAACCAAATTAATGAGATTTTTCGAATAAGTATAAAATGTCAATTAAAAAATAACATACTATGAATAATGCATTAAAAAGGATCAAAATCCTACAACAGCAGAACGAGACCTAAGCATTTTATTATTTGTTATGTTTTTGGTATCCATAAAGTGAGAAGTATTTTATACTGATAATTTTATTGAATTATTTTATTATTTCTCTTTTGATTTAAGACCTCGGAGGGGAAGTCTTGTCAAAGTTTCTTTCGCTAGTTCTTCACGAAAATATCCGAATTGATGGTAAACTCAGTAGGTGTTTTTTAGAGATAATAAAATGCAACGCAACACAAAACTCTAACTGTGACGACCACTCTAGGCATACTGTGAACACGGGGCCTGAAAAATCAAAATGTCATAATTAAACATTAGTTAAAAAACAATTAAAATACATTTATTGATGCCATTAAAATTAAAAAAAAATCAATTAGTGAACAAAACGAAAATGTAAAAACAAAATAATAATTTCCATAGTCTTGAAATAAATTATTTTAGATCAAATAAATCAAATCCGAAACATAATTTCAATGATTTCAATGTAGCAGTCGGTTCCACATAATATCAGCGCCGTGGCATTCATATGCTGTGGCTTTATGCTGACTGGAGGCTCTTTCAGTACCGTAATATTAAGTTTTACTTATTAAAATGTTCTATTATATACAGATAAATAGTGTATGTTTCGATTTCTTTTTCTTTCTTTCTTTGAAATGTAAAAATCAACTGTTCTTCGTTAATTTTACATAAAACTCGAAAAGTAGTCGATCGATTGCGACGAAACTTTGGTAAGTTGCTGTACGCATGCCAGAAAAGTTTTATATAGCGTCAGGAAAGACAAAGAGAGTTTGCTGACCGGGTACAGCTAGTTTAGGGTAAATTTGAATTGGAATTATAAAACAAATACCAATTATTTCAAAGAATCGACAATCTCATTAGGAAGATAAATATAAATTTTAATCAAAAATGAACTCTACAATCTTCTGCTAAATGATGCTTTTACCAATGACTTCCAACATACTATTAAGTTAACAAGGAAGTGCAAACGAAAAGGGTAAGGTTTTGATAACTTTATAACTTTTCTTTGTTTAAGAAAGAATGTCGATAAAAATAATTTTAGCATGTCGTATTACCATATCCGCAGTCAAGTTTATCCATAATCGATACATGAATATCCGTATCAACAACCCTGCACTATTCATTGCAAACATTCTAGCCGCATTGCAGGAATAACTCAGTTTGTAAGTTACGTTACGTTATTAATGGTTTATCTGGCACTTTATTGGACAGTTTTTTCAATTCCGGTTATTCCTAACGACCCACTATCTTTCCAAAAGAGGGATGTTGAGAAAAAAGTGTTCCCTCCTTCCCATTAATAATTTTAATAGCTGTTTTGAATCACCGGCGGACTCCATTAACTTTCATATTCAGGCACACTGCTAAAGAAATACGTTGAGACTTGAAGTCAATAGTTTACTAGTAGCTTTGGTAAAAAACTCGCGCTTTCTTTAGTCTCTGACTAATCTGTATTTGATTTGTAATATATATTATATTTCCGATTAATAAGAAACGGTTAATTTTGCTTGGAATTATATGCATAACAGTTACTGTGCACTAATGTTGCCTCTACTAAGGCTCAAAGATAAAGATTAAGATATTTTATTGCTTGAAAAATTGTTAAATTATAAAATATTTTAGGAAATTACATGTTGATCAGCATATCTTCGCCGAATGCCCAACATATAAATCAAAATTAGTTTAAACAATGATTGCATCAATACAATTATATTCATCACAATAATGTCTCAAAAGTATGAATAAAATAAAATGTTTATGGGGTATATTTCGGTAAGAATTATTTAATAACTTAAGTTAATAACTGGTAGGAAACAATAATATGTCTTAATTACTTTTTTGACACCAAAGTCTTCTTTATTTATGAAATGATAAGATATTTTTTTTTGCATTAAAAAGAAAAATAAATATTACTCTTTTTTGATACGAAACACCCGTAAGCCTTTCTGACGGTGATTTCATAAATAAAGAAGGCTTTTTTTTCACCAAAGTAATTAAGAAATATTGATGTAATGACGTTGCATTCCCGAAATTGTCACATTTTGTTGTGAGGCAGTTCAAGGGCATAGTCATAGTCATATAGTCACATAATCATCAATACATGGTATATGGGTAAGGTGGGGCATAAAAGAGTCGAGTCATACATTAAATTAAATACTACAACCGTACATGAAAATGCTCGTATTAAATCTACCTTATTCCTTTGTAATAAAGATCATTTTATATTTAGTGTAGCATAGCGTGATTTACTCTCTACTATCGCATATATTATGTTCAACGGTCATAAAGTTTGTTAAATTATTTTTTTCTTTTCCAATATCAAAATAAACTGGATACATTTTCATCTAAAATTACTTATTAGGCCAATTTAGACCGATCTAATTATAAAGTATTCGAGATGATAGTCCATTAACATAAGACAAACTGTTAAGAGGGTATAATATTCCATTAGGCTCAACTGACCCAAACGATCTGCTAGTGGAGCAAACGAAACTTGTGAAGACATTTGAAGGGTTAACTCTAGCAATTAAATGGCATAATGTGCCATTATTCAACGCTTTAACGAGTAATTAGACCGTGCCAAATGACAAAACCTTTATCTTCTTATACATATACTTAAAATATTAAACTTTTAAAATTGTATTTCAATAATTTATAATGAGAAAATAATCAACTTGTATCATGTGGGACTCGAACCCACAAATTGGCTCTGAACACTGGCTCTGATAAATCTCGCTATCAGAGCCAGTGCTCTTCCAAGACAAGTTAAATTTTTACTTGTAATTAAATTAATGCTTAAATTACAAAAAATAAAATACTTAACCAGAAAATAGTTTTCATATTAGCTTTTTATTTATAATTATGTAACATAATTTGCCCCATTTGTACAACAAGGTGAATAAAAGTATAGAAATTTACAATTTACAAAAAACCATATTTAAAATAAAAGTACGAGATTGGCTACTTCTGCTAGACTATGAAAAAACTGAACAACTTTTAGCTTAACTCTAAAATTTATTTACAAAGAATCTCAAAATACATTTAATGATTAGTAAAAAATAGTAAATTTAACTTAACAAGAAACTAAACTCAATTATTTCAAATTACTTAAAAGTAATAAAATAAACCAAGTTGTACTAACTATGTTTAGTACCAAATATGCACGCATGCGTACACGCACACTCTCTAACACACACACACACACACATACACACATTGATACGTCTGATGACTTCTTAGTTTATAGCTACAAGATAGTGCTATGTGCTAATGCAATAAGATATAAGAGGGAAGGATCTCCTAGAATATAGGTTGACCTAACGTAGGGGGCAGAGTAATATTTTTTATGTTTAGCATTGTACTTTGAACTATGTTTGTGAGATTATTGTTTTTGTGCTATTGTCGGACAATAAATTATTATTATTATTATAATTCTATTCACTTTATTATGTTTGAATAGTTAGTACATTTAACTTATAAAAGATTCGGAATTAATCTTTCCTTTTTTCTTTAAAACGAACAAACTCTTCAAAACAATAGAATATGCAAATACTACGGAAACAACCGCTATATTTTACGGTAACGGAAGGCAAGAATCCGGTTGCAGATTCATTTCTCTGCGCAAAAAGGAATTCTATTAAAACGGCATGTTTTCATAATATAATTTCTATTTTTAACGTAGCGACTGAAAACATTAAGGTTAAAGATTATAGAACACCTACTCGTATATACCAACACCTATAACCAATTGAGTGTAATAATGGATTGACTAAATTCTTAATTAAAGGCAATGAAAAGCAAAGACTAACTCATATTTTTTTATTCCATTCATCGTGGCTTTATAACCCTACCATAGAGGTTGTTCTGTTTATTTTTTTTTTATTTCATCGATAAAATGCTGCCAGTCTTCTGGGCGCTTTTATCAGCAGCAGTTATAAGGATGATTTCAAGCTTTTTCATTCAATATTTTTTTGTCTTACCCATGTTTTAGTTTAGGTTCATAGTTGTTTTATTCTTGTATCTATTCTAAGTTTCTTACAACTGTCAAATAGTATAAAAAATATGACTAAACATTACTTACTATACAAATTACATAGAATTTAGTTTTTTTAATAAAATAAGTCATTGGATAAAAACTTTTTTTGTTTTCTACATAAACCTTAGGGTCTACATATAATAATAAGTGAAATCAATCCTTTTTTGTTAGCTAAAACAACCGCTCAACCTCATTCACTCGCATCGACTTTCTAACACGAAATTATTTTAGTTATTAGTTTAGCTGAAACTCTCAACCATTTTTCTGCAGCCATACCAGATCTACTGAACTGAAATCGAACACGTAATCTGTGAGATATCGATAGTATATAGTCTTCAATTTGATGCATTTTCCTTGGAAATTTTCCTCGGTTAATTAACGACTTATAATGTTTCAAAATTTCATTTCCTTTGTATTAAAAGGTGCCGTTGTTCAACCGGCAGCTCTAAGAACACTGCAATTTGTATTAAGTTTGCAAATTTATCTAATTAGTCTTGGTGAAAGAAGCGCATGAAAAAGTTAAAAAAAATGTTGACTGTTTAGTCTAGAAAAAAACTCTTAGCTGATGGAAATAAGGTTACATTTGAAATGCATATACACGGTTTTTCTATAAATACTACTGACTGAAGGCTTGTGTTATGTATACTAGGGTAACCGATAGACATACATATATTATGTCTATTGGTTATCCTAGTATTCCCGACATAGCATCTCTACAGAAGAACTTAAATACTTTAAACTATGACGCATTAAAAAACTTCATATCTTTCAGTTATTGATTGATAGGTATGACTTCATTTGGTATCGATGTTTTAATTCTATGTATTTTTAAAATACACACTTTTTATTTGCTATACGGGACTAGAAAACACACTACATTTTATGACGAAGGGGTAATTTGTTACAAATAAAATAAATTTTATTAAGAAATACAAAATAATTCCAAGAATCTCCATTCCAGACATACTGCATGTTTCTTACGACTTCTTCTCTGTACAAGGTATACAGAAGTAAGACTTACGAAGCCAAGGCGTAGCTTTAACGTTCAATAGACGCATTGTAAGTGTTCACATTTAATAAAAAGCATTTTTTTTTATCTTCAGGACTATGACTAAACGTTCCTTCAATAACACGAAGAAGTTCGACATAATAATTTCGACATTTTGGTCACCCATCCAATAACATCAGTCGCAAAAAACGCTTAACCTCCGCAATCATTGATCGGAGTCGCTAACTCGTTTATACAAACTTTTGTTCCCTTAACACAAATTTCGACTGACATAAAATACGTTTTCATATAATCATAATGTTATTCCATTTCAAGAGAAACTTGTATCACAGAGGACCAAAGTTTGGACGAAATTAAACTTATTTCCATTAACGTTTCACAATCAAACAAAACACACTTGGGTAAGTTGATTGTGTGTCTGCGAAATTATGCCGAACAGGGTAACCACTTATGAAAAAATAATAATACCTTTCAACATTGCTTACTTTACCCGCCTATCCTCACTGGGGCCACACGATGGATAATTCTTCCCTCTACGGTGTAGTAACTAGTAAAAATACAAACATTGTTTTCAATGGTGGACTTTTCTCTATAAAAGATCTTTTGTCATTCAAGTGTGTCTCACAACTTTCGAAAGCAGTCAAGTAAATAATAGATACCATTCTTAAATAAACAGATAAATACAAATTAAATATACTTACAGATCCGAAAAAAAGCAAATTATAAGAATACCTACATATTCAAAAATAATAGAAACCCCATAAAAATCAATCACACATAATATAATCAGATCATTGTGATAAATTCAAAAAATGCCTTAGTTTGGTTTTAAATGATCAAATAGTAAGGCTTTCTTGTAACATTTTGTTGAGTTTAATTCAGCATATGAACTAAATGATCATACAATGACCACGCAATATGGATCCGATTCCAAAGATTATCGATTTGAATTGGTTTCATGAGTATGCTAAGTGAACTGCACAGATTTTTCATACATAAGGAAGGCCTACACCTTAACTCATAGGCTGAATTGTTGTTCTTCCAGTTGAGCTACTAGAACGTTGATCGAATACGTTAAATTTTTACATGTTCCTTTTTTGAACCGAGCATCAACCCATTTCTGAAAGTTCTGAGTAGACCAACCTAAAGCGTACTATATTGAAGTTTTAGAAGGCTTATAATTCATAACATGATGTGGATAAAACATTAATTAAATAATAGATGTAATCATTATCATCCAAAAATCATCCAATCTTGAGTCCTGAGTCCGGTTACCTATCATAATTTCGAACGAACAAAATGTGGTCGAATTTTTGGAAAATTCAATTAATGAAAACTTTTCGCTTATTTACGTTCCGTGTAGTTTTTACTTCGTCGAATTTACGTTGGCCACTGTATCAGTTGACCTATTATTGATGAGATTCTGAAATGAACTCGATTTCGAACCATTAACCTTTTAAATTCCCGAAAGCTGTATATATGCTTTTGGTCAGAGACACGTCACTGGAAGAAAATACAATAAACTAAAATGCGTGCTTAATACGATTTTATCTTCACAGAAATGAAAATAACCATTATTCAAAGCGCTAGAAATCAGCTCTTCTGAGAATTTTGTTTTATTTGTCATTCAATCAGATAGTTTTAAACCAGCAACGTGTTAGGTGCGTCCATTACTGTCTGATACTTCACTGGCTAAAAGAATAAAACACAATTTGCTAGATTGCATTTTTTAAATTGTTGAACGGAGTTTTTCTACTATGTTATATAATGTCAGCCCCATCGTAACTATAAATGTGAGGTCATGCGCTAATGGAGTATGCTAAAAATAATTATTGGTATCATTTATTGCATGCTCGGATTTACTATAAATAATTTGAAAAAAAATAACAGCAATACCAACAAACGCACTGTTTTCAGTTTATGTGAGCACGAGTCCAACCGACTACATGATAGTTCTTGCCTAGATGACGTTGGTAACAGTTTAATAATTTTTAATTTTATTGAGGATGGGTTAGCTCTTGATTCCAATCAAGCCCCGGGGGCCAAGCCAGAATCCACGATGGAACAAGCTTACCCAGAAGGTGCCTATTTATCCTGGCTTTAAAAATGGAATGGGTACTAAGTTCTCGGAAATACAGCCGCAGGGTGGGAGTTCCACTCCTTTGCTGTGCGCATTATGATGGATGTTGAAAAGCGCTTGGTGCGACAGGTAGGAATGACAACCAAGAAAGGGTGGTAGCCTGCAGTGCGTCTGGATGTCCGATGGAAAAAAAGGAGATGGCGGTATGAGCAAATGCAGCTCTTGAGCACACTCTCCAAAGCAAAGTCTGTAGAACACCGTCAGACAGGCAACTTTGCGGCGATGAGCTAAGGTGTGAAGCTTGCTCTTCACCAATTTGCTATCACCGATGAGCCTCTCAGCTCTGCGCTGAATCGTGTCCAGTCCAGCAAGTTGGTATTTGGTTGAGCCGTCCCAAAAGTGGCTGCAATATTCCATGCAAGATCGGACTTGAGCTTTATAGAGAGTAAAAAGCTGTCCCGGCGTGAAGTATCGTTTGATTTTATTTAGGACGACCAGCTTTTTAGATTTTTGGATTCGAATGTAGTATATTTTTATTTATAACAAATTGATCTTTTATGCAATTCGATTACAGTGTAAGCTTTAAATAAACCACATCGATAAATTACCTTATCTTCGACATCGGGTTAGGTACGCACTAGTATAAAAATACGTAACCCATTACGCTGTGACAACGTGCAAGGTCAAAACAATGGTTATTGGTAGCCTGGTAGTGGTGTCATCATCATGTTAAACTCAGCTGACAGACGCCTGCCCACTGCTGGAGGGAAGATGGAAGACAGTTTTGTCATAATTGAAGAAATCGGAGTAGAAGACTGTAACTCGGAAAACCTTGCTGCCAATTTTGTGGTCATTAGTTGCTTTTTACGACACCGCACTAAAGCTCAGCTGGTAGTTGTTTGTATAAATACAGTTGCTAGACCATAGTTCATTGCCCCACTTACGCGAGCACTAGTATATTATAAAGCTACTATTTCAACATGCTCTATACATAAATATATATCAAAATAATATATATGTATACCTCATTAATAAATGTTAGAGGTCTAGTTTATCTTGCTGTTTAATTAATTATGATCTCTCTTCTCCTTCGTTTTACATTGTACAATAAGTACAATAGACATTTAATTTATTTGAACAAAACAGACAACAATTAATTTTTCCATTTCCAAATCGCATGCCGTGAATGCTTTAATATAACTTACTTCGGCCTGTACCATTACTCGATATTTTTTATTTTTATTTACACCTAAGTTTTTGTAAGTTGTCCTCAATAAATAAAAATAAAATAAAAACATGTTTGAGTATTAGGCTTGTTTGAGTGTTTGCTGTGGTAAATGCTGCACCTACTTAATAAGCTTGGTAGCATAAATAACTGCAATGTATTATTTAATAATATTATGCTGCTATTGAACCCACTCAACTGCATAGAAAACTGTATACTTTTGTAAAATAAAATTAAACTGCCTCTCGGCAACCCTGCTACAGGTCGAGCTTCGTGGTTTCACACGGCGCAGCCCGGCCTCAAACTTCTAAGTGTTTCCTTAATAAAGTGCCCTAACTTTAGGCTGCCCTGTTAAATGTTTTGTAATCTTCTTCTTAACATTAAATTTAGCACGTTCATTGTTTACTGTAATAGAAAACTAACTTCAACCTGCGACTTTGTGCATTCATAATTTTCCAAAGGAATCTTTTACCGGAATTTATTCTCGGTTAGTTTAAACCCATTCAAATAAGTTTAGTATTCTTATATTGAGTAAGTATTGTCACCAAAGATAAATTAGTAAGTTAAATTTGATAATCTTACTATTAAAAAAAATTAACTACTTGCCGAGTTTGATTTAGGCGATACACTGTTGAGCTGAAACAAAAAAGCGAAATTTAATATATTAGATATCACATCCTTTGTATTTCCATTATTAAGGACATAAGATCATTGTCGTGAGACAACTACAGCTACTTCTGTATGATATCTGTTATGAGCAAGTACCTCTTTTATTATATTTTTTTATTAATGCCTTTGATACCTTGATTTTTATATTTAAAGAAATTATCACAAGAAAATCTACAACTTATCTCAGGTATCACTGGACGTGTGATATTGATGAGTATCAATTTCTATCCCATGAATTGGTACTTGTTTCAAATAAAATACATGAAAAATGCAACTAAGTAAATTACCACACAAAAAAAAAAGAATTACGCTGCATGATAAAATATTCAATAAAAGATGCCATTTGAAGCCTTTTTTTATATTTTTGGAAGTGTCGATAGACAAAATCTAAGTTCTACTAAAAAAACTAATGAGTCCAAAAAGAAAGAACAGTTATTAATAGTTTGCCTTAAGGTAAGTAAAAATTTAATCTATTTTTCCTTATTACTAAGGAACGAAGCTCCAAAAATATATAAGAAAACTTTTTGAATCCAAATCAACTCATTTCTTATAAAGTTTTTGATGAAACAAAGATCTGTTCGTAGCTGTAATTTTCCAGTGGAGACCGTAATTCACTTTTCTTACCAAAAATTAATTTTTCGTCGTAGAAATTTCATTACAAAGGAGTATTGAATGTACAAATCTTATTTATTCAGGCCTCTGAATTTACAATATCACGATAGTAAAAATAATATTAACATGTCGATTTCAGAAAATAAAAAGACAAATGTATTTGAGTATGTAAAAATATTTGTCACGGGTCAGTTTTACTGATTTTTAACGTTTCAAACAATGGAAAGCTAACAAAACTCAAATTAAAATTAACAAGTCCACATTGAATTTATTCTTTACTCTTTACTTCCTTATTATATTGAACTATAAATAGAACTCTCCGAGAAGGATGAGACAGTAATAATTCATCTCGGCCAAAAGACGCTTCTGGATAGCCTACCCCAAATATAGATGGTTTCGCCATAATCTAAAAGCCTTTTAAGCGGATTAGAGATCATATTTCCAAAACACTGCTTCCCATTTTCTGATGTACGATGAATACCTCCAGTATTATAAGCCTCCTTTTAGTGCAAAAAATACTTAACATAACTCAAAGTTTGCCATATTTTTCTATACGATTTGCAATTAAATATTTAACGTCACATTGTTCTAAACTCAAGTTAAGCAGCTCTAAAGCACTTGGGTTATGTAAATCAGAAACAATACCGTACTAGACCCGAGTAAATATAGAAAGTTTCTTTTCTACATTTACTCGTCTATCATCTATTATCTCTATTATCATCCATTTTGTATAGCTTCCAGTAATACCTATTACTTTAATTCTGTAACGGACTTTTCATTCTTAATTCCAATATGTAGGGAAACCCCAAATCCATCTCTCCATCGCCCGCTGAGTGACCTTAAGGCTTCTTATGAACCCATAGTTCGCAAACACGTTTCACTCCCATAAAAGCTACCAGAAAATAATTTATAGAATTTCCACACGAATAAAGTCTTGGAGAAAACTTTTGTCCTTAAGTAAGTCTAAGTTCTAAAAGTGAAATACGCATTTAATCAAATTTAAGTTGAAAGTAAAATTTATCAGCAGCGTTGTGTCTTTGATATCCAACTTTGTCAGTTCAATTTGTGAGTTCGGTAAAATTAACGTTTACAAGAAAATGGCGTTTTAACTTTTTACTTTGAAATTCATTGTTGAAGGGCTCTTTGAGATAACTACTTTACTGTAATGTTTTGAGATCTTTCGTACTTATAATTCGCTCTTATATAGGTAGTATTTTATGAAATCCTTTGTCACAGTACAGAGGCCTTATCATAGAAATGGTTAATGGTTATAGCCTTATAATAGACATAGATAAACCTTAGGCTTTTCTACATATAAGTTGTCCTACAAAAACACCTTTAGATAATTATATTTATTTATCATGATTTATAAAACAGTGGCCATTTTTAAAATGCTACAGTATCTGAAATATTAATTTTCAGTATTATATTATTAAAATTTCTAATAAATATATGTAATTCCTTAATTTTGATCAAATTACATTTTTATGGTGACCCATTCTTAAAGTGCAATATGTTTTTAATTGTGCTAATGATATTATCGCGTTTTAGTTAATATTAGTACGATATCTTGACACTACGGAAATAATTTCAAACAATTAGCGATTTTGTTAAAAAATAGATACGGTAATCTATCTGTGACAAGTATGTTCTGGTATTACTCCCTATTTTATTAGCACTCAGAACTTAACATTTCTAACCAGGAATATTCTAGATAATATTCGACTCTACTAAATAAGATAACATATTATGACATGTGTTATCAAGATCTTTTAGGTCGCACAATAACCCGCCTGGGGTTGCATAGCCTCGATAAAACTAATATATTATATGTGGTAAGTCTGGAAATATGAAAGAAAAGACTAGAATTAGCGGTAATCAGAATCTGTAGAAATTTTCTAACATGAAACATTTTTAACATACTTCATTTAACCAACTTGTAAATCTACAATACGCTTGAAATCTCTTCAAAATAAAACAAAAGTTTTTAATCATTTGAACTAAAACGCTGAGCAGGTAGGGGGAGAGGCTTCGAGGGGCGTAACTTTTGAAAAATGGACGACACAACGGCTTTAAAGATGCGCCAACTCCTGCCGAAGTTTGTACGAGTTGTCAAAGTGGCCAAATGCCGGGGTGCCGCCGCCGCGATTTTGAATAGCTTTAAAAAGTTGTACTGGAGGACTTTAGAAAGAAAGCATGGCAGTGAAATCTTTTTATAATACTTTTTATATTTCGAGAATTATTAGGTTAGAGTCTGCCAAATACAAGCTGACTTAAATGTAATTCAAATCGATTTTATAGTTGCTTCTGTATTATGTAAATAATAATACATAGTGAAGATCGTTTACTCGCAGATAAGCGATAATGTATAAAAATATTTATAATGAAAACTTCTCTCCATTTTTTACCTGAGTAACAAAAATGTTCGATGGCGAACTTTCTGGATCAAACAAGATTCAGCTCGCCCAATGATATCTGTTCAAAAACTGTTTTCATATACAGTAAATCGATTTCACGTCTAAAATTACGCAATTTTAGCATGAGTGAACACGTATAGTACACGTTAAAAACACCAGTAACTCCGTGCATAAAGCATTTGTGACCCCTGCAAGCAAACAGTGTGAGCTGTTTTTTCGTGCTTTCTAAAAAATCCGCTACACCCTCACTGACTCAGGGCAACAGGCGTATATCATTGGAGAACGGGATAATATAATTCTTCATTCATGATCCACTGCTCATGAGGGTTATAGACTCGTGAATAAGCGATTAACTTTAAGCAGACAAAATGCTTGAGTTATACACCACACACCTATTTCATTGGAAAATGTTTTATACAATTTTATTTACTACATGTGTGCTTTGAAGTCATTTTGACTTAATCAAAATCCTTACTGGCAGAAGCATTGTCGAGTTTAATAACGTTACAAAAGAGGCCATACTTATACAGAAAAAAGAAAAAAGAAACTTTTTTTGTTGACTTGACGATGAGCAAAGCATGTTTCTAAGAAACAAAGGAGAATCAATATATTGTTAAGTTTACAAAAATACTTTATTCGAGATAGGACACTTTATTCCGTAAGGTAAAGGGTACAAAGTCCATACAGTCTAGTCTTCACTTTACTTTGTCCAATGTAGGATGATAGTTTTGACAGGCGTCACTTCCTTATTGCTACGTACTAAGGTTGCGTTTGTTTCCTTATGTTTGGCTTGACATTGCAATAGCAACTTATACCCTCTATAGATGTCAACTGTCAAAAGTATCATCCTACATTGGACAAAGTATAATTCGGTTTTTTTATTAGATGATGAGGTATGATAAGAGTAGATTTATGAACGATAGATAAACACAAGATGATGAATGAGTAATGAAATTCCCATTTTCCTAGGTATCAGTAGGGGTGTGGAAATTTACTGCGAACACTAGGATTTAAACTTCTCTAGATACCTACCGTTGTTTCTTTTTTCACGTTTGAACACTCTTTCATTTTCATGTGCAATTATGGTTAATAGTTCATAATTATTGCAGACTATACTTTGTCCAATGTAGGATGATACTTTTGACAGGTGTCACTTCCTTATTGCTACGTACTAAGGTTGCGTTTGTTTCCTTATGTTAGGCTTGACATTGCAATAACAACTTTATACCCCCTATATAGGTGTCAACTGTCAAAAGTATCATCCTACATTGGACAAAGTATAATGTTTATTACAATAAAATCAAAATTAAATGGTGCATTCTGGTCCAGTCAAAAAGTCTCTTTAATTAAATTGGAAATTCCATTAGTTTTACGTCTATTATTTTTTTGTACTTACTGAATTTATTGGCAAGTTTATGTTAATTCCTCGACTTTGCCTTCACATACTTAAGTCCATCAATGTCTGATTGCGGGAAACATATAGTATTAGTATTTTTCTCATATACTTTGTGGAAATTTAAACTTAGTACAATATATCATTACTTACTCGCATTTTCTTCACATAAAATCTCACATAAAATAATGACAAACTTTAATGACAGACGATTTTTTTTTTAACTTTATTAAGCTTCGTACGAAAGTTCGCAGAAAAATTTTATGAGTAACTCTTTGAATGTCGTGTATCAGAGAAAATATCTTAACATTTTTAAATTCTATAGATTTTTGTCCTAACTTTATCGGCCACTTTCACAATCGAACTTATCGAACAAAGCTCAGAGATCGTGATAAGACATCCTACAGCCATATCTATTTATCTCAAAGAAGGTTGTCAAAATAATAATCGAATTTCTAAGGGTGTTTGATAATAATCCTTATCGATTCGTAAAATAAAATATAAAGTGAAACAAAAGGAAGTTGTTACGATCTGGCAAATACCGTAATTAAATTCAAATTAGGTTAATTAGTACTGTATTTCAGAGCAGTATTGTTTAGAGAAAGATTTACAAACGGAATTAGATAAGCTCGATGTCGCCTTTATTAGTTCGTTGTGATTGCACGATTGTAGGCCTGTGATTGCACAGACAACTTTCGCAGAGGCTAAACTTCGCATGGGTGACCGGAAATTTATTATGAAAAGTTTCTGAGTGCTTCGTTCGCCAACCAATCCGCATGGGATACGCGTAGTGGGTTACGATCAGGGCCGAATTTGGAGGTCTGGAGGCCCCTAATTATTTTCGAATAAATATTCAAAATCAATATCGTTCATTGTGGAAATGGGTTATACAGTTGTTTTAACAATGTTAAAAGCTCTTTTATTTTCTACTGTCGAAAAATAAAAACTGTTTGGGAAAAACCAACCGAAATATGTATTTATTTAAATCTATTGAGGGCCCCTCTCTTTTGGAAGCCCCAGGGCAGTAGCCCCACCTGCCCACCCCCGAATGTGGCCTTAACTACGGTGTTTATATAAAGTCAAGGACGTAAATTGGCTGATGATGACGATGGCCCAATCGCTTTTGTTCTGTGATCATCTATGTATGATATATATACATAGATATGTGATATTTACAGAAATATACAATGTGTCCCGTCACCAGTGTCGGAGCCTTTAATGGTGTGAAATATGGCATTTTTTATTGACAAATTGCCCCTCAAATTTTGTTTTTCTCTTACGGCCGCCATTTTGTTTTCTTGGTAACCAAGATCTGGGCTCTCATACTAATTCGACCACCAATACTCATGTAAATGTCCTATCAACATTAAAAAGGTGTCATTTGATAGCTAAACATGTAGACAACAGTTACACAGCCATCATATTTCAATTGTCATGGAATAGAAATAGAAAAAAATAATTAAAGTAAAACAAAAAGCTTCTTTTTGTGTATTTTTTAATTATTAGCTTTTTGAGAAAAACCAAATTTGAGGGGCAATTTGTCGATAAAAAATGCCTTATTTCACACCATTAAAGGCTCCGATACTGGTGACGGGACACATTGTATAAAGAAACAAGTTCCCCTTCCGGGCCTCGAACCCAGGATCGTCGGTGCGAAAAGGAGGATCGCTACCGTGATATCAAGCGGTCGTCAATTATATATGGTTAGTAATCGGTGATAGATAACCTAATTTCTAACACTTAAAATTAACCATGTAACTATCGGCAGATTTGTGCTTCGATAATACTGACAAAACTAATTAATATTTTTCCCAAAAACAAATAAAATAAATAAATAAATATGTCTTACATTCGTACCAATTAGCCTAGCCCAAAGTAAGCTCTATAAGACTTGTGTTATGGATACTAGGATAACGGATAGTCATACATAATTGTTACTTAGATATGTTATATTAATAGAAATATATGTAAATACCTATGACTCAGGTACAAATGCTTGTATTCATCACACAAACATCTGCCCCTCTGCCCCATCTGCCCCTTCCGGGATTCGAACCCAGGACCGTCGGTGCAAAAGACAGGATCACTACCGTTGCACCAAACGGTCGTCTAATAAAAAATAATACTGTACATTTTCACAGGAGTATAAAAGTTAAGTGTTAGTAAACACGTATGAGTGTTGGCAAGTGAAGCAAAACAACAAATCTCTCAACGCTCTCTCAAGAAGTTCACTGGGGTTTCATTAAATTACTGACACCTAAGAAATAATCATTTTTTATGCAATGCTGCAAAGTTGCGATTTGGCGCAAGTAACCTCTATTGAAACCTAAGCTAGCGAAGGATTCTAGGAGTGAACCACGAGCGTAGGGAGTGGTCCAAAGATAGAATCCTAAGCGTAGCGAGTGTTTTAAAGGTACGAGATGCTAAAAACTTTGCTGCCGAGCGAAACACAAAATTTTTCTCCTCACTACAGCGAGTGAAATTTTTAGGTGCAAGAAAAACAGCTTAAATAAAATGGTCAATTGGTTTATTAAAATTAAAAGTAAAATTGCTATTATTAGTAATGTTAAATATGATTTTTTTAATTGGTTTAAGAATACAAATCACTTGGACAGTTCTTTTTCGGATGCGGTCCGAAATCCAATCATATGTTATGAAATCTCACCCACCATACATATAAAATTCTTATAACAAAATATCATATTCAAAATAATATTTATTCATGTTGATTTTATAATTTAACTAGCTTTCCGCCCGCGGCTTCGCCCGCGTGGAATTCGGTTATATTGCGGTATAAAGCACAACTATAAGAAAACTTCTCATTCCCACGGAAATATCTAAGAAGCGCGATGTAACGCTGGATACAAAATTCATATAATTCATTCCACTTCTTACGTATCTTAAAAAAACACTTCGTTACCACGTTTTAAAAAACACCCAGCGCTATCTTTCGCATACCTCTAGAACTAAATAGCGTAAGCTATCATTCCACTTTTTACGTATTTTAAAAAACACATCGTTACCATGTTTTAAAAAACACCCAGCGCCATCTATCCCATACCTCAAGAACTAAATAGCGTAACTAATACTTATACCAAATAGTAATTCGACTTTAGTGATTTCAGGATAAGTAGATGTAAAAAAAACAATTTAGACGATAAAACAAATTGTACGTCATCCCTCGAGAATTCCTCATTTTCGAGGATTCATTTTCGATCATTTAGCTTCAAAATTTACATGTTCATATTCGTTTGCAAAATATAAGTAGATGTAAAAAAACAGTTTAGACGATAAAACAAATTGTACGTCATCCCTCGGGAATTCCTCATTTTCGGGGATTCATTATCGTATCATTTAGCTTCTAAATTTACATGTTTATATTCGTTTGCAATATTTTAAGTTGTTTTAAACGACACACAGCGCCATCTACAATCCATTCATCAAGCAAACAATATTTTTGTTTTTCCTCGGGAATATCAATTTTTCCAGGATAAAAAGTACCCTATTATTTAATCCGGACTTTTATCTTTACGTCTGCAAAATTTCAAAGCAATCGGTTCAGTAGTTACGGCGTGAAAGCGGAACAAACAAACAAACAAACAAACAAACAAACTCACTTTCCGATTTATAATATTAGTAAGGATGAACTAAAATAATTTAATAAAACCAAAACCGAGTATTATAGTATTAATTTATATAAAAATATAATGTAATCTAATAAGACTATAATGACGAGTCGAAACATACCATGTGTTTTGTTTGAATAGAAAGGTTCTAATTTTAAAACAGTTTTCCACGCTAGCGGATAAAACGCAATTTTCCGCGCAGAAATTGAATGCCAAACCAAACCTTTACGAGTATGTGAGGGGAAAAGTTAATTATTCATTCATCATTTAGTGATCATCTATCATTTATAAGCCAGCTCTCATTAGAATAAGGAATTACCAAGACGAGGTTTAGAATCCCTTGCCTTCCCCGTTGAAAAAATTTTAACAAAAGTGATTAAGAAATATCCCTTCAGAGGAAGATAATTCGAGAGCGAATACGTCGTTCGTTAGATTTATGAGAAACCTATTTTATAAGGAATATTCGACCTCTTTATTCATATACAGTATCAATCTTAGGTTTAAAAATAAAAATAAACTTACTGTTTGTAAAGGAAATTGCTAACATATAAAGTCGTACGGACAACAAAACATCAACCTACACAAAACTGGTCAATTTCGCCATTTGATTTGGAGCTTTAAGTCCAATACGTAGAATTCAATGTCAATCGAAAGCAAATACAGTTTGTTTTGGATTAATTTTCCTTTTGTCCGTATATTTTCGAATTTGTTCAGTATCTTTTTTGCCATCCTTCTCGGGAATCATTAATCTTTGTTTGCCAAACAAATATTATACATGTATTCTTCTTATTTACGAGCTCTACATATACTATGTGATCTATTCTTCATAAGTACATCCCATTAGCAGTAATGTCTTCACTGCTGGGGAATATACGCTCCCTAAAAATCAGGAACCAATAAAGTCTTCATTGCTTATAAAGCTGTGTCACATTAAGTTGTAAAATAAATTAGAAGTATCAACAGTTTAGCTTATTAACAGTGATATCTTTATATGGATATGTCATGTCAGGATTAATATATTTGTAGATTTATGGGTCGTTCTACTTTTTTACCGACAATGGTCTGTCCTTCGTCTTATTATGGCATCTCGTTGAAGTATTGATATTTACGGTTTTTTAATTCGGTTCGAATAAACGTACATATTTTTCTGATCTATTAATATTATGTAATTTTTCATTTTCTCCAACCAACATAATTTTTTCGTTTGTTTTCCGTAGAATGCCATGACAGAGTGGTAAACCGAAATGTGGTTTCCACAGAAAAAGGCCACTCTGTGACATAATTTTTTTAAAAACCAACATTAATAAAGAATTAATATTTGCCGCAAAGGAAACTTTAATTAGTCCTAATGACAACACAGATGCAATTTCTTTTAAATTCCACACAGAAACCACAATTATGGATAGTTCAAAAACAAAAAGAAAACAGAAAAACGTCGTTTCACTGTCGGTAAAAAAGAAGAACGACCCTTATAAAGGATTCTAATAGTATTGGGAATAAATAAAACAAACTAGTTATGTGACATAGAGAAGGCTTGTGTTATTATTAACTAATTAATTAATTATTAACAGGCTCATGATATCGTGAGGTGTCCGTCAGAGTAGGTGTTCTACTCTATCCCTCACACTTAAGGGAAATTAAATAATACTGGAGTTGATTACGAAAAAACCTGTCGTAGATCCCAAACGGGCAGCGGCGTTTTCCGAATTATAGTTACTGGTATCTTCAAGCTACTTGCCAAGGATGAAGATTATAGGAAACTCATCTTTAGTTGGGGAGGCGATGATGATGTTTTTGACATAGTAATCAACCATTTTTTTAAACTTTCACGGTCACATACATTAGTATAAATTAAATAGGTATTGAGTATAATAAAGGACTAAGACGAAGGGTAGAGCGATACGTATGTCAATAAAGCCCACCCCCAAAAATATCAGTTCTTCCGTGACGATGGTACATGCAACTGCTCCGAAATATCAGTCTCAAAAATAAAATAACATGTTAATACTAATGCCATTGCTTTGTTTTTATAAAACCTTTTACAAAACTTTAAGACAATTCTTGTTAGTTTTGAAAATTGAAGTAGTGCAAACTTGTTATAACCAACTTTTAATACCTTTTCCCTACCATGAACAAGAAAAATTGGAAATCGCCTTTTTACTTAACTTGTTAACTCCGCTCAGGTGCAAAAGTACTACATCTTTACTTAACCGTCTTATACTAACGCACGTATTTGATAGAATACCTGGTTCATTCAGGTACCCAATTCCGCACCTCCTTCAATCTTCCCCGGGTGACGTGACCTCTTACGGCAATCGGCATAAATTTCCCAAGAACTGGTATATAAAAAAATTAAATAGCCATTTTTCTGAACGTGTGGCTCCTCGATTCTATTACAGGGATGTGTCACAGTCTAATGATATTAACAGTATGTCATTTCTGCGGTATTTTTGGGAAGTGTGGGATTTTTTTTTGCTTTTTAACTTTTAATGTCACTAACATTAGTTTTATTAAAAACGGGACTTTTATGAGGTTCAATTATTTCTTCAATAACGATGTCGCATGCAACTACGTCGAAAAATCTAAACTTTGAAAAGCAAGGTAAAAATCTCGCCTTCAATAATACAAATATGGAAACAAGATTTTCCTATGTTTCCACTGTTAACTCAGCGATAGGGGAGCTATTTTCGACAATATGTTTATATGCCACAAGTAAAAAAAGATATTTGCTATATATATATATAGCTAGCTCGTTGCGAAGTCGAATCCCGTTCGAAAACTTGAGACAAGATGATTTCTAGTAAAAATTATTTTATATAAATCCATTATAAAAAAAATCGCTAAAAGTAATAAATGAAATCATTTAATTAATTAAGTCTTTCTAAGATTTAATTGCGAAATAGGCATCACTGTTATGAACAATATGTTTAGTTGGCATTCAATAGAAATCTTCGCAATCCCTTTCACACCAGTTTAAAACTTAACATATGTTCTACTGCATATTCAACAACTGTGCCGTAGATTTTACTGTCTGAGGCTGTATTCCGGTCACGTTCTATGCTAATGTGCGAAACGCCCAAGCTGGGTAACGCTTGGACCGATCTTCCCAGGTCACTGGGCCAGCGTAGAATTTTTATCTAATGCTATGATGGAGTGTACGATTGTGTAACAAAAGACACTTTTACTTGACTTTATAAAATAAAATTCAAAATATTCACAGCAATTTAGTAAAATTTTATAAACATCAGTAATTTTTATGATATATGGTTTAAAGAAAACGTTACCTACATTATAAATTATAATGCCGAGATCAATCAGCGTATATGCGTATGATTCTGTGCATTTACATGTGTGTACGGTGCGTGTATACATACTCACACGCTTGAATGCTTCTGCGTAGATCCCTATTTATTCGCATAAAATTATATGTTATTAGATTTTACATGCGGCTTCTCTCGCGTTAATATAGACTACCGATTAAAAAATTGAATGGCATGTCGTGCAAATAAACGTTCACATCTAAAAGACTTAGTTGAATGTAGTGAAATCTTTTACACGGTTTTAAAAATCGTTATCAGGATAATAAAAATCCCTCTGCTGCAGAAAAGACTGTTTTAAACACTTAAAATGGGCTAAACAACTTATTATAGATGCAGCTAGAACCAACGACTCAATAAAGCATGAAGAAGCCCCATTCGATGAATGACTATTGTAAAAGTTTCATCTTCGCAATCGCAGGCTATCTCCAAACTTCTTAAGCATTTTGCCACACAAAGATAAAACTACTCAATTTGGAGTTACAATTTGATTTTTATGTATTTCTGAAATCTCTAAAAGCATCGTATTGATTTCCTATTTGAAATCGTTTTTCAACCACTAAGTCTCTGTTCCTTCACTGCGCGCAAAAAAACAATTTTTAACTTCAGTCCAAGTTGTTGAATCGTTTAAACTGCAAAACGGGTAGGGAACGGTCTCAATAAAGTTCCCGATGCATTTTCAAGGAGGTATTACCAATTTATTTTAGGGTTATCAATTGTAGAAAGTAAAAAAATATATATTTTAAATAGAGTAAATGCTTTTACGCATTTCAGTGGGAAACGAAACCGGGAACTCATTGATGATTACGCTATGAAACCAGCATGCAGATCATTTGACTATAGTAATGTTATAAAACACTAATAAGAGGAAAAGTAATTCTGGAGTCTTAGTGAAAGTTAATCATTTTGAGTATGGATATATAACCACTAACAAAAATAGGAATGATAAGAATTACTTTAAAAATAATCGAAAAACAAACATAGACACACACACATCCTAGATTGGAGAATGTCTCTCGGACAAATATAAAATTACATCAACAGAAGAAGGAATATAAAGGAATACTTGATGGGATAAACATATTATTCAAATAGTAATGTAGCGATGCTTATTATATTTTTGTTACTTAGATTAAGTTAGATTTTTATATCCAAAGAAATTACTAAGAAAAAACCTACTTGTCTTATGAATTAGGCGGAAAATGAACCCAACACCTCCTAGCTATCCATACGAATATTTTTCTTAAGCTGATGTCAGTCATGTTTCTTCATGTTTTAGGTACTACAACAAATGCAATTCTTCTTTGAGTATCAAATAATCGAAAAAGAAGAAACAGCTATTTGATTATAATATTTTTGTTAATCAAACAATTAACTGCCAAATTTTTATATCCAATAAAATAGCCCGGATAGCGAGGGGATGTGGGGTCAGATCAGACATATAAGAAAAGTTAAATTTATTAGTAATAATTCCTTTGTATATGAAGATGTTGCTAGATTTTTATGCTTCACTGCTTAAAAAACAGGAATATAATAATCATTGCTATATAACAGTATTAGCTGAATCAAATGTTTATCTCATCAAATATTCCTTTTCCATTATTTCTTGTTTTGAAGTACTTTTATATTTGTCCGTGAGATATCCTCCGAAGTAGGTGATGTATATGTGTTAGCAATTATTTCTATTTTATTTTATTGTCGGAAGACCAACAGCTACATTAATTATATACGGTAGTAAATATAACAGCTGAAAGCCGATTAAAGGTCCTCACCAATAAAAACAGTTTATAAATTTATCGCTAAGCACTTAAAAAGGTAGGCATATAATGCAATCATTAACAAATCTGCTTCTTTTTCATTCACAACACGCTCAAAAAATTGATAATAAATTTTATTTACAGGTAACCTCGTATCCATGAACTTTTTCAACTAAAAAACACAACATCAGCTTCGGTTCGAAGGGGAGCCCACTCAGAGCACCAATTAACGTTAGAAACGTTTAACTTTAGCGAACTTTGGGGACTCCCCTTGTTACCAGATTGTATTTCCAAAGGCGAATGGCTCTTATAATGTGTTTAAAGGTGAAAAAAGGTTTATCTTTATCAAAGCTTGTCATTTGCTTTATAAGACAGTCAATTTTAATGTCCTTACTTGTATAGAATAATATAAGGGTTTAAATTATTTTTAAAAACATTAATAAATGTAGCATCCATTTCCGAAATTGGTTTTCTAGCATACATACCATCTTTTATATACATAATAATTAATAAGCCTCAATAGTATATTTTTTAAGGTATTATTTACTTATTAATAACTAAAATTGAATGAAAGTCCTCTTGGTGTGTAAAATGTAGACGAGAGGGTGTATGTGGACGAGTGAGTTTCTATTTATTTATTTAAATCTGGATTCTGGTCGTGGATTGAAGATGGATTCTGTTTTATATTTTTCATTTTCAATTACCGCAATATACAAATAAATTTCTGGGTTTCGTCACAAGACTTTGTCACAAGAAAGGCTGACACGGCTTCTTTGACCAATGTATTATCATCACCGATAACTCTTTGCTTTATTTAATTTTCCCTATGCTTCCACCCGCGGGTTTTTCCGTGTTCGGTTTGCCTCAAAATATCTTTATCGTGCTTCCCTAGGGAATACTTCAAATTTCTAGAATAAAAGTGTTTCAATCCATTATCTGTGAGCCAAATTTCATCCAAACTTGTTCAGGCGTTTTCGTGTGATTGCTAATCAGACATCTAAACATACATACTTTAAAACTCATACTATTATTATATTATTTATTGTTATTTCAGAAGTTAACTGCTAAATTTACATATCTAAAAAATTCCGCCTGACATCCGAAACAAGTTCTTTCTGGAAATTATAATATTAGTTGAGGATTTGTAAGTTAAATGGCGTAGCTAAAATTATTTATTTAAACCATTAAAGTAATCGTTCAAATATCTTAATCACAAAAATATAGCTAACAGCAAATATAAAATTATATTAAGGGCAAGTATATAATGCTTAAAACATTACAAACTATGGACAATTGATAAATACTGACCACAAAATAATAGAACTCGTCATAAAGTTTAGCACTATATTGGCGCCATCTGTCGACATTAAATCAAACTGAATTATTAGTTACATTGAATAAAATGCTACGTTACCGCCATCTATAAAAGTCAAATTAAAATAAATATTTAATCAAAGTTCCATTAAATCAAAACCTTTTCTTGCCTGCCTCGGCATTATATGGTGTATTGTTTCATAAGTTATAACAAAAGATAAAAAATTTTAAAGAACTTTTTATGAGCGAGAGAAATTTTTCATTTAGATTTTTGTAAGAAAGAAGTATTGTCAAAAGGGGAAATTATCAGCGTAGCCCATATATCTTCGGAACTGATTAACGCTCGAGTTTTTGACCCCGGAACGGCGACGATATCAAAATTAGATAATTCTTATAAATGTCGATCAATCAAAATGAGTGATTTTTGCCGGAAATTCGGGGTTAATACAAGAGTAAGAATTACTTAAAATAATGACATAAAGTTATTGCTTCCGGTTCCTTTGGTGCACTTAAGTTTTTATTCTTAATCTACGTTGTCATAATTATTTAGTTATAATTTTTGTTGTCATAATAATACTTAGTCATAATTATCGTTTTTCATACTGTTTGTTCAGGCCTAATAAATTGGATACTGCAGTGTATTAATAGGTTAAATGTGGGTGAGGTTAGTGCACCAAGTGTAGATAGGTGAAACAATATTTTAAGGGTGAACCAACGCCAAGCCCTTGAGTTACCCTTAAGCCGCGAACCTGTTTATTTTACATACACATAGGTCTAGGGGAACTAAATTTTTTGGAGTAAAGATGTGGAATGAATAATTATAATTATGACAAGTAAAAGTGTGTCATATTATGGCTATGATTTTAATAGGATTCAATAAGTCTTTTGATTACGTAGTTAACAAGTATTAAAATAGGTAGGTGGATTAATTTTCATACCATAATTTAAATTAAATTTTAAGTCATATTTTAGTTATGATCTTTTAATAAATTTTCGAAATTCGCCCTTTGTGTCCTTTGAAAAGATCAAATAAAATCTCTGTTATACTCATTTTAGAATGGAGATTAAAATTGCTTTCGTTCTTTATCCAGACCTAGATTTTAATTACTGAATTCAAATTAACTTTTTACATGATTGTAAGTTAACCTAATTAATAATGTTGACCTTTTATGATTAAAAGGTCAACATTATTCTCTGAAATCTAATTTTATGAAATATTTACTCTACGTGTTTGTTTTCTTTTAACAAGGTCAAAATTGTAATTGAAGACATTTTTAAAATTGATAAGTAATTCTTTTCATTTATATTTTTTCATTGTGTTTAAATCTTGGTTTAAGATTTACCAGAGACAAAACTTTATTGTCTTTTTAAGCGCGTTGTTTTTTTTATTGAATAAATATGATATTATTCAAAGTATTGATGACGACTCGTATACAATATATTTATTTATTTATTAGGCTAACCAACACCTGTACACAATAAAACTAGGTACAAAAAAACATTCTTAACAAATTGGCTAAATGTTACAGATACTTATAGGTTAACTCAACATGCACAAAATTGAAATTTAATTTTATTATGACAAACTTAAAAAATTTAATAGAGCAAACTTAAAAAGAAAAATAATTGAAATTATATATAACACAAATCAGTAATTAAGATAATCAATAACAGGAATTTAGATAATTTAAAACAGTTTTATAGAATTTGGCATATGAATGTCAACTAGATCACTGCAAGAGTTTAAACATTTCGCAAGCCTGCACACTGGAGAGTTTACAGTTTATATTGAAAAATATTGTGCGATTGTCAATTTTTAAAATTTACATAATTGAATTAACATAAACCGCGAAAGATGTAGGTGCACATACCTTGGCTTATTAGAATTAATTCCTTTTTTTTCTTGCTTTTGCTTTCACTAATGTATTGAACAGTAATGATATAATATTTCTTCACTGACGATCGGACCCTAGCAAAATATTGAAGCTGTTTTGTAAAATCAGATAAAAGTGTTTCAAAATATAAAACGTAGCAAAAGAGCGATATCAAACGTTATCAAGCTTTAAGTTTAAAGCAGCATCTGTCGGTGATAAATTGCTCTGTGGTATAAAGTTCAAATAATACAGTGGAAAATTTTAAATTAAATTGGTAAAAAACATCTACCACGTTTGAAGCCGACGTTACTATAATTATACAAGGTTTTATATTTTGTGTAATATATACTCTAAGAACACAAATTTGTTGTTTGTGTGTTTGTCTGTCCGCTCTTTTTCCATTGTATACGCGTTACCATAGCAACGTGTTACCGGGTCAGCTAGTCTATAATCTAAGAATACAAATTTGTTGTTTGTGTGTTTGGCTGTCCGCTCTTTTTTCCGCTCTTTTTTCATAGTATACGCGTTACCATAGCAACGCGTTACCGGGTCAGCTATTATGATACTAAATTAATATGATCAAACACTCTTAAAAGCGTTAAATCCGTATTACATTTCATAAATTTTTGTTTAGAATTGTTTAAAATAAGAAAACTGATTTTTATAAAAATTTTACAGTTAAAATTTTGCTCAGGTTAAGTAGTGTTGTAAATTAGAGCCGTTTTAAAATTAATAATATTTATTTTAATATTACACACTTTGAAAACTTTTCTTTACCCTTTAATGTAGAAAAAATCAATATTCAGTTTCCTTATTTATGAGTTTATGGATTTGAAAGTATGTATATAACATATTGGCATACGATAACGCTCACGCCCATGGCTGATAAGACGAACAAGCGAAAAATTTAACAGAAGTATGGTCAATACCACACAACAATTTTTATTAATGTAATAACTAGCTGACCCGGCCACGCGTTGCTATGGTAACGTTAATTGATTATAAAAACTGTTATTCTTAGGCTTATGGTAACTATATATGGTAACAAACACACAAAGTATTGTCATAATATAATTAGGACAGCGGTGTTATGTTTCCATTAAAGCGTTCAATATACCGTTATACATAAACATTGCTATGACATACAGACGATAGAAATAAAAATGAAGTATAAAATAAATATATGTTAATATAAATAGAAAACTTATAAAAAAGAGAAAAACCTTTTATATCCAGATTTCCTTTGCCCTTCTGTCCGGTTCAGGCAATTAAGAAAGGCTTTATGTCCAAGAGCCCTCGCCTACACGAGAGCTTTGTGTTACCAAGGTTGAGAGAGCTTTTCAAACGCCCCTGAATCGCTGACAAACTTGTAGCTTTTGACATTTCATTTTACAGAGTGGATATTGGCAGTGTGAGAGTTAAGAAACTTTCGTAAAAGCCTATTGTTAAACAGGTTTCTCTTACATCTATATAAAAATCAATTGCAAAATTGGAAAAGTAGATTGTGACGAAAATTCTTTGTTCGCATGCCAGAAAAGGTTCATATATGTTTAGTAAAAGAGCGGAGCAAACACACCGAGCACAGCTAATATACCAATAATAATAATTTTCTTAATAACACATGCGTAAATAAACACATAGAGACGCTTTTAAACACATGAGGTGGTTAGTACACTACAATAAACCTGTTTGTGTATGTAACCTCTGGCCGCAAGTCGTGTACACGTCGCGAGTTCGAAAAACCGGTTTAGAGAGGGTCTGTCAGTGGACTGGAGACTGAGGAGTCACAAATCAAGGACCCATTTTTGAAACATTGTGACACACATCGATTTTTTTTCGCTATAATTTATTTATAACGAAAGTAAAATATGTTTAATTCATGTATTGTATGAAGGAAAATTATTAGAGATACATAATAAAAACATTTTATATTTTCATGATCCGAAATATTCAAAAGGGCAGTAGATATTTTCTTGTTATATTTTTATTTTTTTCTAATGGAGAATCACTAACATGCCTATTTTAAATATTAAAACAAATCAAAGATAGCAATATTGATATGCCGTGTTAGTGTTTTTCATAAGAATATTTAAAAAAACTTTATGTTATATTCAGAATTTACCACAAAAATAATAAAAATAATAAACTAATTAAATTTAAAGAGTATTTGACAGAATTTAAAGAATAAGCTTTTACTTACACTTAAAATAGGTACCTAATAAAACTGGTTGTCAATATCTTGTTTTGTTTAACGGTATCGTCTTGCGACAACCCTCCAGCACCGACAACAGCTATAAATTTCGCACGGTCATTAGAACCTTTGTCTCTATTCCGTTATTTGCTCATGTGTTTGGTACAGTAGTTTGTGTACAATATAACTAACACATGTGCATTTCTTCCCTATATATAAACTAATGTTTATGTTATTAAAGGCTTTGATTCGTATCAACGAACCTTCCACCGTTACAATACATAATAATTCAAATTCAAATATATTTAATATATTTATTCGGTAGAATACAAGAAAAAATGCTCTTACATAAAATTTTCCTTAAATTATTAACTTACATCTACCGAAATGGTCTCCACTTAGCATTTTACAAACATTCATTTGCAACGCTGATCTTCCGTGGAGCCAACACGTAACTAAAATTATATAATATACTTATTAATAAATAACTAAAATAAATAAAATAATTTAAATACGTATATAGAAACTGTACTGAATATGTATTGTTTCTGAAATTTATGTTGTTAGTGGCATGGACTTTAAATTAGGATGGAATATGTTAGATGGTAAGTTTACAATGATTTAGACTTTAAATGGTTACGGTAATTTTCATTGAAAATTGGCTGCTAAACTACTAGGTAGGTACTTTATTTGAGTTGTTTAAGTAAATACTTTTTAAATTTCATTTTAAATTATTAAATTGACTGACTGTCTGATTGTAGTACTGACTACAATACTATTCAACTGTTTTGTTATTAAGGTAGTTCGAGGTTCACTGCAGGACACAGCCCATAACTTACCTCGGGGATTTTTTGCGGATTAGGGGGATCTAACGACTGAATGCATTTCGAAGCTCTCGAATGAAATGGCCGACATTCATTTACAGAGGATGCTAGGCAATAAGACGCGTGCAAAAATCGCTGATAAAATTCAGCAAAAAATAATAAATAACGCTAATCTTTAATATGCGCTTTATCAAATACGGGTATATTTATTTATTAATGGTTTAACAGTATTCGTTTCCACTATTACTTAATATTAATATTCAAAATTATTTCATGACCTAGCGCAAAAAACATTTTCAAAGACAAAACTATTTCCATTAATTTTAGAAAATCTACACAATGTTTCGTATATTTGCAAATTAAACACAAATATTGAAACAAAGCTTAGATTATTAGCTGAGTACAATAATTTTTGTAGAATATTAAAAGCAATAAGTATAACGTATTGTAGACAAAGAACAGTCATCTCAATGGCACAATTTGCATTGTTCCACTTGCCAACATTCTTATGTATTCACAAACAGTTAATGGTTACTAACTCACCATTATTACACGTTAACATCCAACGAAAAACAAATTGAAACATAATTTACAACGCCACGCGCTCCAAAAAATGAGCTTTCATCAAGCAAATGAATAAATTTCCAGTTTTTGTTCCAGTTAGGTAAACAAAAGGATTTTATCCAAATTTAACTATTTAAATAAGCTCTAAAATACAGAAAGAAAATTATTTGCAAGAAGTACGTCAACTTTACCATTAGTAACAAAATAAAACAATTTATCACTATTTAAATAAGGGTAGTTTTCACAGAAGAAATAGCCTATAAGGAAACTCAGTCTTTTGTTTCATTTTTATTATTGCAAAACGTAAACACATCATATATTTTTGTTTCAGACCGAGAATGCCCGGAGCTGGAGCAGCCAGAAATAGGCAAAATAACGCTTTCCGGGAGGCTCTTTGGAGATAAGTAAGTTTTTTCTAATTTTCTTCTTCGACGTTGCTAAGCTGCAAAAACAGCAATTTATATTGGGCCAAAAAACAGTTTGGACTTGAAGTTGGCAAATGATTAGGGTAATTCGGCATAATAAATCGATAGTCTTATATAAAACGGATTTTTTACCGTGACTTTTTTCTATTCTTGAATTTAGGCTCCAAAACAAAAGGTGAGAAAGAATGAAATTGCCCCGAAATATCAGATTCTCAACAATAGTGCAAAACATGATGAATATCATTGCTCATTACTTATGTAAGTGACAATGAGAGTAAAATAATATAATATGTCGATAGATTTATATGCTGTTGATAATAATAATCTTTATTAGTGCCATGAATAATTTACAAAAAACATAGTTAACGTTAATAACCGCATTAGTCAAGGACTGTTTCGTAGTTATTAGCGCCCACCACGAACTTGTACATTTAACTATTAACACATTATAAGACTATTTGGTAAATTTTACCCAAATGGGTGTGTGTGTGTGTGAGTGTGTGTGTTTAGGTGAATAAAATACATACAAATACCATTTAACTAACAGCTCAATAGCTTTGCTTTTGTTGTAATGTCCTTCCTCTTTTAATAATCAAACATAGCTGCACGCAGCACTAAGTGCAGATTTTTTAAATCCCAGATAAAATTTATTCGTCAGATATCGTATTATACTAACGAATTTAGACACGTTATAAATTAATATTATCCTTATGTTGTTAGTGCAATTTCTCTTCGTCTGGTGAGAAATATATATTAATTATTATTAATAAGCTGTATCGAAGGACTGAGAATTTATGAAAAAAACGCCTACAAAATTAAAATAGCAAAATAACACCATAGAGTAGGGTTGATAAGATTGTAGTGATCTTATCAACCCTACTCTATGGTGTTATTTTGCTATTTTAATTTTGTAGGCGTTTTTTTCATAAATTCTCAGAAAGTATTTCAAGAAGATTATCTAAATTATTAAGCTCAGTTAATTACAGATAATGACTGAAGTGCAAAAACACCTTAGTTGCAGGTTTACAGGTTTAATTTAAACCCTACTCATGGGATGATGTTTACGTCAACTGATGATTAAGCATTTCTATTGCATTTCTTTTGTAATAAGAATAAAAGTGTAAGGAATAAATAAGTCTAGTTTTTCTATTTATTTTTCTAAGGAGCAATAAATTTGTGTTTTACCGAAGTTCACTTTTAGTGACGTCATGGTACAAAATGAGATTCGAATTAAATGAAATTAAATAATCGAGAGTAAGAAAATATTAATACTAAAAAACTAGAACATAAAGAGACGGGGCTGGCGTCAGTTTAAGAAATACTTGGGAAAATTCGACGGGTCTGTCAAGGCTACTGGAAGAGCACTCGCTCGGATAGCGAGGGATGTGGAATTGAGGCTTGATACCTGAGTAGGGTTGCCAACCGTACTATAATATAAAGTATTGTACTATATTTCGGGTCTTCGTACTATATACTGTTAAAGAAATATACAGTACGCAAAAATACTATATTTGTCAACACTGAAATACGAGTAACCTTTTATTTCTTTTATCTACTAATAAGTCTCATGCATGAATATCCTCACCTTTTGACTAGAGTATGTGTATGTGTATCCGATCGTACTAGATCTATGTGCATTCCGAACTTGTCAATGCCAAACGAACGAATCTCTGGTCACGTCACTGGTTTGCGTGCGTTATTTTTGTTTTTTTTTTCAAAATATATAATTTAGTTTTGTTTTAGATTTTTCCAAAAAATACTTTTTTTTTATGAAGTGTATTTTATACATCAGTTTGAAAAATACTATATTTCGTCGAAGAAATGTTGGCAACCCTATACCTGAGATATGTTTCTTTTTAATTTGTATTTATATTATTTTAACAAACAATAGAATAATAATTATATAAAATTAACGATGAAACGTTTAATTATGTTTCCTCAGTGCACCAATGAATATTGTCCAGCTGATAATAGTAATGAGATTGAGGACTTAGATTCTACCATGGAAGATGGACTGTTTATCAAGATAATTAGTGAATATACAAAATTTTGCTGTCAAAGGAGCTCTAAAATTCTATTCTTATTTCCCTTGTTCTACAAAACAAATTGAGGTACACATACTATTGCAATAAAGTTAAAAACTGCACTCACTTTTCTCGGTGACGTCACGTTTTGTAAAACAAATGCAGTGCGTTGTAAAAAACACACACTACTTTATTTATTTGTGTTTACAGACAAATATCGTATACTAGAATGTAATGAGTAACTAAAATCCATACCATTTACAAATCTTCACAAGTTTATTTTTAAGTGAGTTGCTTATTATTTTAATTATGACAGCAATGACCAAATTTAACAAAAACAACAAAGACTTAGGTATATTTTAATACGCCTAACTTATTTAAGCGAGTACTTTGTAATTAGTATGACAAGCTACGACTAAATGGCACATCCTATTACCAATGTATGCGATAGAAGTTTAATCTCCATAGACCAAAACCCACATAAACTCCGAGTAAACCCTTTACACTCTGTGACTTTTGTTTGTGAATGTGACAGCCGCTTTACGACCAACCTACTTATAATGCCCTAATTATATTAAAAGTGACATAGAGTCGCTTATCGTTTAGTTTATCGCAATAAAAGTTTTTTAAATATACGGCATTTATTGCATTGTCATCAATGCGCCTTAAGCACACGGATTTAGAGCAGGTGATCGAAATTCGTAACGTGCTCTTGCATCGATTAATGCCCTCATTTTATTTATCACCGGTGATTGACAAGGTCCAAGTGTTCTCTACACACGACACTCATGTTGTACATGTCACTTTGCATACAACCGAATTTAGTAGGTTGATAACCAAACTCAAAGCAGTCGCTGAAAATCTTGTTATTTTTCTACCGGTTTCAGTTCGAACCTAACTTTACCAAGTTATATTTAATAATTATACTAAAGAAAGCAAAATACTATAAACATAAATATCACCGATTCGGTAAGATTCAAAACAATGATCTGCAAATATTCGACCCTTGTCACCGGTTTTGTGGCCGACTTAACGTACACTCTCAGTTGTCCATCATCCATATATAAATTCATGACGTACACTTCCTCGAGAACTACCGTAGAAATTTCGGAATACTCCTACAAATCTATTGGTGCGAATTTATTATGGCTTTCTTTAGGGCGGCGTACTCGTGTCCCCACGGCTACCACGTGGTTGGTCTACAGAGCCGCAATTGCCAAGCGGACGGGAAGTGGGCTGGACAAGCTCCAGCTTGCAAAGAGAACAGTAAGTCTATCAAACAAATTTAATTTAACCTTGTATCAGGTAGTATGTCACCTTTAGGACGGTTCAGCTAAACTCCAGCTTCTTGAGCTCATTCCGCCTTCCCTTTTCTACCACCGGGAGTCTAGGTACACTGCGGGTTATAAACCCATCGCCTTCAGAACAGGCAATGAGTAAATAGGCAATTTCTGGACAAGCTCGTTGCATTGTAGATAAGAGCAAACCCAAGATGGGTTTAAAATAAAATGCCTTTCTTGGTATGAATCCACAATGAGTTAGGCCGGGTAGTATAACATCACATGCAAGCGTCACGTTTAATTATTAAATGCCATAGCTTGCGACCCTCTTCCACGTTGACTGAATGTAAGTTTTCAAATGCAATCTATTGCGCTTGACCAATCAATTAGCGTTAATACATATTCTTACAAATAAATTGGTTGATTGATTGAGTTTAGATTTCAAATTCAGAAATTAATTTCGAAATATTAGGTCTATCGTTTGAATAATAACTCAAATAAATTTAATAGTTAGGTGAGCTCATTTAAAACCTCTGGTGGCCTCTGTTGACTGTGTTATTCCTGGATGCCAAATGAGTTAGTGCGAATCTCAAATCCATACATTAAGAATATGGATCAGAAAAAAATACTTCAATATAAAAACGAGATTTGGAAAGCTTGTTTAATAACAGTCTCAAAAATATTCCTGTAAGAACTCCTTATCACAATCTTTTCTGATTCAGTGTTCTGCTTATCTCGGTGATTCTCAGAGCACAGATGCTAAAACTCAAAACTATCAAACGAGCTCAGAAATGGGTAAAAATAGTTTAAGTTTTTTTTTATAACTTTCAGTCTACTGCCTCCAACCTCCAACAATCGAGCATGCGCGGCATTCCGCTCTACCTGAACAGGAAACCTTCGATCTCGACGCCACGGTCCAGTACAATTGCCACACGGGTTACGTAACTAATGGGTTCCCGAGGGCGAAATGTTTGGCCATAGATGGACAGGCTTCATGGTATGGACCGGACATCAGTTGTGAACGTGAGTCATTTGTTTTTATCAACACAAAGTGGAAAATATCTTTGACGAAATAACATCAGAAATTTGAGTTTTACGTCCACTTACCCATACACCGTTTATGGCATTATGTCAGACGCGGACGACACCAAAAGACGTCTGCTAAATATCTAATACTTACAACAATTTGTATATTAGAAATGTCACAAAACACTTTAGTTTCAGCCTGTCGAAGACGTTCAAAGGCGAGAATGAGTTGATTCTGCCATCACTAAAACTTCTATTATTTCAAAATTTACCTCATTACAATGCTATCAAAGTTTCTAATGATTGGCACTTTCTTAAAAAGCTTCCAAGGTGATAAATTGAAAAATAACCTAAATGATATGCTATTGATAGGATATATTACGATATCTTAATGTATATAAATTACGTGTCACGTTGTTTGTCCGCGATGGACTCCTAAATTACTTAACCAATTTTGATCAAACTTCGTAACTATCTGTTATTTGATCTAACTTAAAAGATAAGATAGATTTAATTTTAATTTATAACACAGCAACGCGTGGCCGGGGCAGCTAGTTATGTTATATTTTTAATGAATTTCAATTATTATCATTGTTAATTAACTGATTATTTTGATATTGAAAACATAGAAAGATATTAAAGATTTAAATTATACATTTTTTGTTAATTAAACTATTAAAGAATCTCTGAAATTATCAATTGGGTCACTACGTTGCTACACCCCAACAAGGTTTCACATGTTGTCTACCCTATATAACAACTTCATACTTTGTGACATGCAATAATGAATAAATGAAAGAAATTGATCTGGTGTCGATATACAATCATTTGCAAGAAGCCCATATAATCTTTTATCAAAATAATATAAAACTGAGATAATACAATAATGTAGTATTACATAGTGGGAGTATAGGACTTTATCTATCTTCAGGAGATTGTCTTTCTAATTTAAATATAATAAAAATGTTTTTTTATATTTATTATAGCATATACTGAGATAAATTTCTGAGATTTGTATTTTCACGGCTCTTAAATACTAGTAATTTGTGTTGCACCTGCAATTACCTAAATATTTTATATAATGTGACATCAAGTATATATAAAATAGTTAGGTCATGAGGCGAACTAAAACTAGTTTGTTGTTTAAAGTTCACATTCGTGACATTGTTAACAAGAAACAAAATGTTCACACACGTATAAAACTTGAAATGGGTCTCAACTACATCAAGTAGGTACACATACTGAAATCATTATAAGCACTGTTACAATAAAATTTTACATTTTGTACAGCTCGGTCATGCGGCGAACCGGGTGACGTTCCCCACGGATGGGTGACCGCTGATTGTCATACCTTTGGCTGTCGAGCGGTTGTGCAGTGCGGCCAAGGCTTTGAGTTAGTAGGCAAGGCGGAACGGTACTGCCAAGCAGATGGAGCCTGGGCTCCCAAAGAACTACCAACCTGTGTCCGTAAGTAGTGTATAATGATGCCCGAAGATTTGATGATGAGTCTAAAAGTGTAGTTAATGAACCACCCCCTTGTTTTTATGATAATATCATCAATATAAATGGATATTTAATATATTTAATTACATTAAGGGGCATGAAACAAATTAACAAAGAAATTAATTACATCACTAAGTTATTGTAACGGTAATTTAAAATAAAATCTATAATGTGAAAATAATAATAAAACTATTTATCAAAATACTTTCAAACTTAAATTTTCTAAGCTGAGTCTGTGAAATTTAAGGAAAAATCTGAAGATTCATTAAACTAACCGGATAAATTAGATAAATGTAATATAGATGCAGATAAAATATATTAGATTTGAATACTAAAGCCATGGCGATTCACCTCAAAAACACGATCAATGTAATAATTTTGTTAGCTCTTACATTATTATAATCTCTTTTCATATTTATAATAAAATTGTCACTTATTGGAAAGACAAAATAGAACTTTTGGTCATTGTACCTTTTAAACATATTTCTTATGTTTATCTTCGAGGTAATCTAACTCTTACGATTTAGACTCATCATCAAAACCTGATTGTAAGTTTAAAATATACGCAAACTTTGGCATTGCTTCGTGACAATGTAGTTGCTGGTCCGTGTCTTATCGTTTGGAATGTGCATGGTTTATGACTTCTGTGGATTTACGAGTGTCTCCGTTAACATGACTAGATGGCATGTAAGCTTGGTATTGGCTATTATCATGGCTATCATATTGAGCAATATCATTGTCATGACGCAATTAGAAGATATATGGATCTCCCACTGGCTGGACTTTATTTCAAAGAGCTAAAACCTCGTTTTTATCATTAACTTCTTTAAAATTTGAGAAGTTTTTAGCGCTCTGATTTCTGTGCGTAGTATTAGTTCATTTTAGGTCCTACTGTTAAATAGGTCCTTTTCAATCTGTTTTGTTATTTTTTTTTACTTTTATTAGTGGGATGTCCATTAATTAGATATGTTTTATAAAATGTTTAAAACGTTTCTTTTTCCTCTTTTCTGCTGCGATTAGAAGGAGGAGAGAAGGACACAGTTTGAATCATTACATTACGTAGTGTCTTATCGACGTTTGTTACATTATATTTAGTTGTTATATTATATAAAATTCTATACAACTACAACTTTCCTAAATTTAGTACGAGTTATAAATACTTATGGCCATGATAAAATTATGTCAAAATACCTTTACTGCCTATATAGCCAAATATATAAATACTTACTGTAGCTATATGTACGTAGTTTACATTAGGTATTCTTTAAGTAGTGAAGCCTTTAATCGGTGTTGAACTTGCAAGAATTTATTGTAAAGAATTTCCTAATTATTTATCTTATACTTGCTGTAGCGAAATAAAGATAAAAAATTAACAAAATGTTTCATTTTAATGCATGGTTTTAACTATTTTTATAAAATTTGCATGATTTCAAAAAATTACAAGTCGAATTAATTTTATATGGTGTACAATAAAAACGTAGAACAGCGCCATCTGTGAGACTGATTAAAGAGTCACTTTAAAGCGACGCGTGTCGCCACCTAGTGGTCACGCAGGTGCAGTGTCCGCCGCCTGAAGCGCCACGGCATGGGAAGGCGGTATACACCTCGTGCGCTTACAATTCAGTTGTCTCTTATGAGTGCAAATATGGATATCGCCTGGTGGGAGATGCGACAAGAAGATGCGGTGCCGACAAAAAGTGGTCTGGTACCCAACCTATTTGTAAAGGTTAGTTGATTATATACACATACATTATTATTGGTAATATTTTATTTATTAGATATAATGAATCATAATAATAATATTTCCTACAATCACAACAATAAGCCTAGTCCAAATTAAGCACTGTAAGGCTTGGGTTATGGATACCCTAAAACATACCTATGTGATACATAGATATGTAATATGTATAGATTTTTTTTAACGTGAATAGGAAAACGCTTGACCGCTATCTCGCCTGATGGTAAGCGACGATGCGATCTCGGATGTAACGCACTTGCTTATTCACTCGTGACTCGAAGATCCCTAAATTTTATTTATCAGGAAACACACTCAGGCAAAGAGTTCCACTCTTTAGCGGTACGGCTTACAAAGTTGGAACCAAAACGCTTAGTGCGACTCTTTGGTATATCAAACATAAAACGGTGGCGCCTATTTGTAAGTCTGGTTCTCCGATGAAAAAATAGGAACGGCGAAACAAGGCTGTGCAATTCTGCTGCACACCTGGCTGGCTGGCTACCTTACGTCTATGTCCAAGGCTTTCCAGCTTATTATTGAAAAGATCGTCATTGCCGATGAGTTTCTTGGCCCTCCCTTCAATAGACTCAAGCTTCTGGAGTTGATATTGAGCGGAACCATCCCAAAGATGAGAACAGTACTTCATACACGATCGAACTTGCGCTTGGTAAAGATTGAGTAACTGTTCCGGCGTGAAGAACCTTCTCACCTTCGCCAGAATGCCAAGTTTTTTTGAAGCTAATTGAGCCTTACTCTCGAATGAAAAACCAAAATTGAGAGTTGGTGACAATAACATGCCAACAAGCTCAAAAAGCTTAATGTATATAAATACCCATGACTCAGGTATAAATGCTCGTATTCATCACACAAACATCTGCCCCCTCCGGGTCTCGAACGCAGGGCCGTCGGTGCGGAAGACAGGATCGCTACCGTTGCACTAAATGGTCAACAAAACAATCAAATCGTTAAAATATACATATTCTGTTTGGCATAAAATGCATTTACAGTGATGAGCTATGCTGAAGTACAGGAAATAAATCTTATTTAATCAATAGAAAAGTATATTATACCCAAGGTCGACAGAGCCGAAACCCCTTTTTTTAGAGTTGTCATGACCATGTTTCTCTTTAAAATAGTTATAATGGTCAATAGCCCGTTAGGAAGGAGTAGTAAAGCATCTTTTTTATCTCGACCTTTTGGTTAGATTACAGTAACCAGGGTTGACAATTAACTGTGGTTGGTGATTGAGCGAGCTGGTCCGCGACCTCTCTACAATTACGACTCAGTACAACTAGTTGAATCTTCTTGTTACTGTAAGAAAAGTTATGCCATACTAACATTCATTTATTCATACTTATTAACATTGACACATTTTCTTAGCTCAATTAAAGGACTATTTATTATCTTTCCATGCAAATCTTGCCATTCGATTCTGTTCTACTTTAAAAAGAAATCGTACAAATAAAAAATCTCTTTCAGAAATAAACTGTGGTCATCCCGGTCAGCTTTGGAATGGGTGGTTGGAGAATATATCCTCGGGTACTGGATTAGGAGCGTCTATCATTTTCAGATGCCAAGATGGAATGAAGATGGAGGGTAATGGATCTGCTATATGCCAGAGCGATGGCACTTGGATTCATCCTTTACCGCAATGCTTAGGTTAGTAGTGATCCATAATGTTATCATTTTAGGCATATTTTTAGGTTTTCCGATAATTTATATACCATTGCCTCTCTTCCACTTTATCTATGTAAAAAATGTAGTGTTTCTATTATAATGTTTATATAAATATTAAGATAACGGCGTATAGCCCCATTTGCCAAAAAAAACAAAATTAAACACATTGCTGGAGTTTGTGCATGTATATTAAATGTCAAACACCACAGACTTAATCATCATGTTTTCAAAAAACAAATTCAATTATACAATTTTATTTCTAAAAGCATTTATAGTTATAACATAAGAGTTTTGTACAAAATATAACTGCTGATTCGAAGAGAGTTTGGTCATGCAAGTTATGTTATTTCAATAATCATTTCATTAACTCTTGCAATATCATCTGAACCATTTTATTGTACATATTATTTTTCATTACTCATTATTACAGCACCGTGCGTGGTACCGCACGTATCACAAGGACGAATAGTCCTAGTAGAAAATAAAACGGCAGAAAATTTCACTCAGGAAGGCAACACACAGATCGTCGGAAGCTCATCTATGGTACAACATGGTGAGATTTACAATTATCGTTATCAGTTATTTTAGCTTGATGTAATTTTGTTTTTTCTCTTGCATAGAAACAACAATATATCTGAACAGACAGCACAGCAAAGACCCATGCACTAATTGACATAAGTTAAAATTTTAAAATATTTTTAATGAGAATTCGTTATTGACATGTAGTAACAATTATTATCGTTGCATGATAAAACTGGCAGCATTTTTGTTGTCGTCGTTAAAAGCATTAGTTTAATGGAACACTATTAAATAGTCTCTATATTTCCTCTCCAGGTGAAATAATTGTGGTGGACTGTGAAAAGAACTACGAGTTTCCTTCCAATAATGCGGCAGTCACTTGTAATAATGGGACTTGGACGCAGATACCCAGATGCCAGCCGGCAAGGTACTGATAATGTGCTATTTCTCTCTATTTGTAAACGCTCGAAGCTTACCTAAATGTAAGAGGCACATTCACTCTAGAAACTTCCAAAATTTCTCTACTTAATCAGTAATTAGTATGATCCATTTTTTTCACTTCTCGGAAGAACATTAATTACATGTGATTAGACATGGTACTTGGTAATTAAAATCCAGAACTTATTTTGTTTATACTTTATGATTTTTCTCTTCCATACGAATATAAAATCAGAATAAAACACTTTTTTACGGATTTTTGCGCATATTTTTGCGCAAAAATCCGTAAAAAAGTGTTTTATTCTGATGTGTAATGTGCGCGGAAGTGTAAGAACTAAAAAAAAAAAAAAAAAAGAATATACAAATGTTATATCATTTCTTTTTTTTTCTTTTAACAGGTGCAAGAAAATGCCAAGAAATCCTCGTAATGGTATGGTGATAGCTCCTAAAACGGAGCATGGTATGAAAGCTCGTTTCAGATGCAAAGATGGATTTGAATTGAAAGGGAATCCTATAGTAGTCTGCTCCTTTGGTAACTGGAGCGGGGAGGCACCGAAATGTGAAGAAGGTAACTGAATGATTTCCATGTTAAATAAAAGTTGATAATGATATATAAACTACATCTAATAACTTAACAATGTTGCCACTTAATATGTTCACTTTTAAATAAACTGCTGTTCTTATCCAAAAGTCAAAGATAGTTCAATATTTGAAATGTTGGGTAAAAGATTGGAGATATATCGCTCCCGGCAGCGCCAGTGACGTGATTTATCCAAGTGCCTAATAACTGGATATTTTTCCACAGAAATTGACCCCCAGTCAAGTTAAAAAAAATTAATACGATTGCAACACATAAAACAAAGACAGATAGCTACATTAATTAATTATTCTATATCAATTCTTGTTTCATTTTGATGCAGTAACTAAACACATTTTTATTTATTTTTTTATTAATTAAAATTGGTGTGCGTCAATATAGAGATACATGGGTGTTGGTATTGGGTGTATCATTTGTCGGAATAGCCTCAATGACAAGAAGTTCTCGTTTTTATTTCAAGTATTTAGAGGTGATATTTTTCAAGATTTCAAAATCAAAAGTTTTTTTATAAAGCATTTATTGATATAGTTTGCTTGCTGGTAATGGACAAAATATATCTAAACCTACCCAACCTGTAATGTATATTAAATTATGCTTTTTTTAAAAAGGCGCTTTTAAAAATTTAACCTATTAATATGTTCCCATTTCCTTAACGTAGTTTTTAAAGCCAAATAATTGTGATTTCAGTTTTTTGTCCATTCCCTGGCTACATCGAAAACGGAAAAGTGCTTCTAGTTGGCAACATGGGGTTATATGATTATCGACCCTACGTAAAAAAGGTATATTCTCATGGCAAAAACAACAGACGCATAGTAAAATTAGAATAAAAAATATGATTACTCTAAATCTGATTTTGACCATTTTTCAGGTGGTCAATAATAAACAAATAATGTATGAATGCGAAAAAGGTTACGTTCTTTCTGAAGGACCACCAGGAGCTACGTGCGTTGGTGGTCATTGGAGTCCCAGAGAATTACCAAAGTAAGTTATTTATTTATTTATTGATGCTACTACTACAATTTAATCTATTGATACATCTGCGTAGAGCAATAAAGGTTTAAAAAAAATTATTTTTATTTCAGATGTACGTTATACCAACATCCACGAATCAGATGGAGCCGAAGACGCCGCTCTATTGCCGAACCTGAAATTCGTCATAGAAGATCTGCTTATCTTCGTCAGTATTACACCAGCTTAAGCCGTAGGCCAGATCCTACGCAGCAGTATCTTGATCAACTCTATGATAAATACAACCATGACACTCACAAACCAACACTGCGACACGCTAACTTCAAACTAATGAAAAAATATGACACAGATTTGGAAGAAGATTTATCTACTGGAACAGGTGAAAATTCTGACGACGAAAACTTTCCAACTGCAGTGTATACAGTCTACAATGTCCATGGGGAACCTATTGGTCATAGGTTATATTCCTATCAACCTGTTTACGAGCCCGAAGAAGATGAAATCATAGATAATATGAATAGTTCGGAATACGAAGAGTCGGAAGGACCTGGTGACCTGTCACATGTCACTGTTTTAAAAGGAGGTCTTTTCCCAGACCATAACGCAAGGGACAAAAATGGACCAAATATCAACAGATTAAAGCACGAATATTTCGAAAGATATGTAGACAAAAGAAGAAAACGTTTTTCAAATATAAAAAATGGTAACGAGTCTAAAAAAGAACTAGATTTAGAATTAGACGCCCAAAGCACTATTAAAATAACAACAAGTACAGCAGAAACTCCAAGACAAAGATTCAAACGTTACATAAATGCAGAGGAGTCTGACAGGGAATTATGGACTTTAAGGCCCATAAATGAAGTAACAAGTGACCTTTTAAAAGTAATTCCTTTAAATGTAAATATTCATAATAAGGCAGAAAACTTAAGCAGAGAAATGGCAGTAATTCCATTGCAGTATAACAACACAAATTCTACTGAAGTTAAAAACATTTTCGATAAACGTGACAAAAGAACTAGTAGAAAGACTGATAGATTAAACCAAACTACTGCAACAGTTCCTAAAACGTAAGAAATACTGTAAGCTATTTTGATTATAAACTCTTATAAAAGAAGTATAAAATTAACTGTGTTTCGCAATTTTTTCTTTTTATTTTAGAGGAAGAGAAAATAAAGGGAGGTTACGTGAACGGCAATCAGAATCTAGTGCTGATGATGACCGTGGTCAAAGTACTGAAATAAAAGATGCCATTGATGGAAGCAAAGATGGAAATCAAACAGAAAAAGGAAAAAAGGGACGCCCAAAGAGCCCCTGCGAGCCTATCGAAAGCGAACCCTACGTAAACATTGAGATAGTCAAATACGGTCGGGACCCAAATAACACTTTCAGCTCTGGTGAGTGAGTAAATATATTCCAGTTAACTGAGAAATGTTTGTACACACTAATATCCAAAAAGAAATCCAAAATACATGCTGATATTAAGCGATTAGGTTATTTGCTTACAGGAACAATAGTGAGAGTAGCTTGTGGGAAAGGTTATGGGCTGAACTTAGAACCAAACGCAACTGCTAAATGTGTCCGCGGCAGATGGAAACCAGACAAACCAAAATGTGAAATACGTGAGTTCCTTTTTTTAAACTCCTTAATTATTCTAATTTTATTTATTAGATTTGGTAACATCACAATGTTTTATAGGATTTTACAATGTTTTATTGATACAAATGAACTAGTAATATTTATTGCCCTTATTGAAACCAGTTGGTAGTGGGTAAATTTCATTACATTTTAAAACAGTATTTTTTATTTTAGGAAGTTCTTTTACTTTTTCTACTATAACGAGCTATTAGTAAGGGTGTTCCTAAAAATTACCCTAAAGATTTTCTATCCATACTGCATTTGTTTTACGTAAATTTGATAAAAAGCACGTTACCCCCTTTTTAAATTTTTAGGAATGCTTTTGTTTGCCCGATTGATCTGGTTCATCTGATTGTTATTTGTTACGGATTTGGCGTAGAAATGCCCAATATTATAATGTTAATAAAACTCTAACTTAATGCAAGCTGCTTGTCTAGAACCCTGTCACGTGCCTGCTACGGAATATGGCATCTATACAATGCCGTCAGAACCTGGACACCTAATGACTGCCAGCCAGGTGTTAGGAACGCCAGGAATAGGCCACGGCGACGAGAAAGAACTCAATGAAACAGATCCTGTGCCTAATGGGCAGGTTATACATTTCTCGTGCGAATATGGGTAAGATAAAGATTCTTGAATAACATAGGTAAATAAATCTAATTTTATTTAACCTATTTGGTGCTGTGGTACATTAATTACTGTATCATTGAGTTACAAGTAAATGGATTGTAGAATCTCACGCTCAATTTCGATATCTAGCGTAATTACGACACTTGTATTGTGATTGTTTTAATGAAGATATAAAATTTCTACGAAAAACTTTTTAAAATAAAATATGTTTCTTTAGATATAACGTACAAGGACCTACAAATCTGCGATGTTGGCTTGGAGAATGGGCTGTCACTAGTATGCCTGAATGTGTAGCAGGTAAATATATAGTTAAATATTTTGATTAAGTACCAATTTTCTCAATTCCTATTGATCTCATAGCAAAGAGAAAGAAACTTGTATAGGTCGGTGTACTGTCGAATGTAAATACGTTTCACTTTGGTTTTACCTTTTTTTATTGAAGAGACTATTCACTTAAGTCATAATCACTACATAGTCATCATATCAGCCGTACGACGCCCACTGCTGGACATAGGCCTCCCCCAAGGATCTCCACAACGATCGGTCCTGTGCTGCCCGCATCCAGCGTTTTCCCGCGACCTTAACCAGATCGTCGGTCCACCTCGTAGCGGGCCTACCCACTGAGCGTCGTCCGGCACGCGGTCGCCATTCGAGAACATTTCCGCCCCAACGGCCATCGGTTCTCCTTGCTATGTGTCCTGCCCATTGCCACTTCAGCTTCGCAATTCTTTGAGCTATGTCGGCGGTTTTTGTTCTCCTACGGATCTCCTCATTTCTGATTCGATCGCGTAGGGAAACACCAAGCATAGCTCTCTCCATTGCCCGCTGGGCGACCTTGAGCCTTCAAATAAGACCCATAGTGAACGACCACGTTTCACTGCCATAAGTCATCACTGGCAACACACACTGGTTAAAGACTTTCGTCTTAAGGCACTGAGGTATTTTGGACGCGAAAATGTATCGCAGCTTCCCGAACGCTGCCCACCCGAGTTGGATTCGACGAGAGATCTCTTTCTCGAAGTTGGACTTACCTAACTGTATTGTATGTCCTAGGTAAACATAGTGGTCAACAACTTCGAGTGTAACGTTCCCAACATTTACTGGAGCGGGTGTAACATGGGCGTTGGACATAATTTTCGTCTTGTCCATGTTCATCTTAAGACCCACTCGTTGGGATGCGTTACTGAGATCATCGAGCATGGTGCTCAGGTCTTCCAAGGTCTCAGCCATTAGGACCACATCATCGGCAAACCGAAGATGCGTCAGGTACTCGCCGTTGATGTTGATGCCAAGTCCATTCCAGTCCAGAAGCTTAAAAATATCCTCCAACGCAGTAGTGAACAGTTTCGGAGAGATAACGTCTCCCTGTCTCACTCCTCGCTGTAGTTGGATAGGATTAGAGCTCTGGCTCTGTACTCGGACCGACATAGTGGCGTTTTGGTACAGGCACCTTAACACTTCGATATACCTGTAGTCCACTTGGCACCTCTGGAGAGACTGCAGCACCGCCCAAGTCTCGATCGAATCGAAAGCCTTCTCATAGTCCACAAACGCCAAGCAAAGTGGCCGATTATACTCTTCGGTCTTCTGTATAACCTGCCGCAGCGTATGAATGTGGTCTATGGTGCTAAAGCCTTTTTGGAAACCGGCTTGTTCGGGAGGTTGGAAGTCGTCAAACCTGCGAGCAAGACGATTCGTGATGACCCTCGAAAACAGTTTGTAGACATGGCTCAGAAGCGAGATGGGTCTGTAGTTCTTCAGTAGGGTTTTATCGCCCTTTTTGAAGAACAAAATCACCTCGCTTCTGCTCCATGCCTTCGGCGTTTTGCCCTGGACGATGACAGAATTGAAGAGCTTCTGGAGGACTTTAAGTACCGGCGTGCCGCCCGCTCTCAGAAGCTCTGTTGTAATTCCGTCATCTCCCGCCGCCTTGTTGTTCTTTAGCTGTTTGAGGGCCATTCTAATCTCGTACAGGCTGACGTCCGGGATATCTTCGGTATAGTGTCGGGTAAGCTTGGCTCTAGGATCTCGAGCTCTGCTTTGGCCTGGTGTGATACTGGAATACAGCTGCCTATAGAAACTCTCAATCTCTCTCAGGATTTCAGGAGTCGATGAAATGATACTGCCGTTCTCAGTTTTCAGCCTCGTCAGTTGACTTTGCCCAATAGACAGATCTCTAGCGAACACTTTGGAGCCTTTGTTCCGCTCTATGGCCTCTTTGATAAGCTCGGTATTAAATTGGCGAAGGTCGCTCGTCAGCGACTTCGAGATCTGTCTATTAAGCTGTCTATAACGTAGGGCATCCGCTGAGTCTTGCAGCCTCATTACATGTCTCTTATCCATGAGTTCGAGTGTATGTGCGGAGAGTTTCTTCAATTTGGGACGGTGGGTTTTGAAGTATTTTGACCCTACCGTACGGACAGCATCCACCACCAGGTCGTTCAGATCGTCCACTACACTACACTACATAGTCAGTGTAATCATAATCACTACTACAAGTGATACTTGATAATATTTTCTCGCAATTAATAATTAATGTTAATAATTGATGGATTATTACTTTATTAGAACATGACCAACACACATATGCATGAAAAAGAAAGAATAGAATTTTTGGCCAACATAAACAACAAGTATAAACAAGTATAAATAAAAAATAAAAAAAAAATATTTCTTTCAAAGTATAAAGCCTAATACAATTAAAACAAGTAAAATAAAATTGCCCATAATGACGCGATGTATACTGAATTCACTTGTAAAGAAATAAAACAAAAGTAAAACTTGTAATCGTTTCGATCCATAAGTAGTCGCTTGCCCATTCCACTCTTCTTTGTTTTTTGCAATTTTTGGAAAAGCGTCGTTTATTATTTAGCTTTTAGGGTCACTTGTATTATTGTTTTTTTTTCAAAACAGCACCTTGTGAATTACCATTACTCCACGGAGCAACATATGAGGCGGGGTACCGAGCAGGGCTTACCGTGGCACATGCATCCTCAGTCAATATCGCCTGTGAAGCCGGCAGGTCTCCACCGGCAACGCTCAACTGCCATCTAGGAAGATTGCAGCCGACTGTTCATGATTTCTGCAGGCCATTAGGTAACTCCAAACTCTTTATAAGTCCTCTACGTTGCCACTCCCGCCTTCACGTGACTTAATAGCATGAATGCGGTAAACTGTTGAATCTGAACTGTCAATTCATATAGACAGTATGACATAATTTTCTAACTAGGGGGCCTATGGTGGAAATAACGTTACCAAATATTAAAACTTTAATTCTATAAATAAACTACTGTAAATAAATAATGGTAAAAAACACATACATAACATAATCGGTAATATAAAGCATCTGTTATTCGTGTCTCTAAAAATATGTACATAGGACAGAATACTCTTCATCGCACATCATACAGAATAAAAAATACATAATACATATAATTCTGATAGTTAAAGACCCACTTACAAGATATCTTACAGAATCAATCTCAATAAACATCTATGTAGCAAAAATAATTGCCTACTTCATGTTTTGTTTCTTAAAATTTGCTAGTTTTTTAAATATTTTTAATATAATTGTTTAAAGAATTATTGTTCCAATCGGAATGTCAAGCGTAATTTCAATCCAACTGTTTGCAGCCAATCTATCAAGACCTCGACCGACATCAGAATTCCAAAGTGGTTCAGACATCGTCCGTGAAGACATTTCTGAACTAGAGCCTGATATAGATGGAAAAACTATTACTGATTGCGGGCCACCTGCTAGGTAACTAAAATTCCGAGCTACAATAAAGCAATACAATATTACCAATAAACACATCCAGGAAATCAAACGACATTTTATTGATTTTCTTACTTCTTGATCATTATATTAATAAAGAAAGATAATTTTTTACTTCTTATTATCTGCTTCATGAAAAAAGGAATATAGAAAAATATTGTTTAATTATCGCGACATTTTCCTCTAATGCAATTTTGGCCTCCACAATATCTATCTAGGTACCAATTATTTATTTTATTTTATTTAATACAACTGTTGATAATTCTTCTACGAAACATCTTCTCAAAATGATCAGGAGATAAGTTTATGTCAATTTTATCAATGCGCTTTCATTGTAGCTTTTGTGTGTTCCTTTTTCAACATTTTATAACATCTCATACAGAGATACCACATCAGAGTCATGTGTCTCGACAGTCAGTGGTCTTAACTTTTCTGGTGTCATTAAAATTTTAATAAACTTAATAGCTATATCAATTTACAAACTTGAAGACACTAGGAAAGTAAGCGAAGGCCTTTGAGCTTTGAACGCCTTTGTTTTCATTTTAGTTACGTTGGATGTTTATTTTGCTGTTGTATCGTGTATTATAAACATTGAGAGCAAGTTAGATTCAAGTTCTTACCTGCTAAAACAAGAAGCTATTTGAATTCAATTTGCTCTCAATATTAAATCCTGTCATTCATTAGAGAATGTATCTAAAGCGTGACAAAAAATAATGTTTTTGCAAAGAGTCTGCATTTCTTATTTGCTGGCTGGATAGACTGAAGGGAACGCAGGCGTTTAGGGATGCGAAGCCCTGGTGAGAGCCTTATAGGTTCGAAATTTTGCTTATTTAAACTCTTCATCGTATTTCTGATCATCATCATCAACTTCAATAGTTTCATTGTCATAATGACCACCAATTTGTTTGGTAACATCATCTCCTGATTCTCTTTCAGCCACCTTTTATTTATCGTCTCTTGTTAAAGAAACATTTTATAGCTCGTTTTAGGTAGGTCAAATCCTCAGAAAGCAGGGCTTAGATGACTAGGATCATGAAAAAAGTTTTTATGTAAGACTGATTCAGTCAGCTGTATGTATGGCCGTGTAATTTGCTTCTTTTTGTCTTGGCCAAGCTTTAATTTTGTTGCACAATTACACTTCTTTTCAACAATTTCTAGGTGTCTAGTGCACGTTTTCGTCAAGTGTCCGTTTCTTAATTTTCTATGTATTTTATATATTTTGATACTTTTAACATAAAAATATTTTGTTTCTTTTTAAAAATCAAAAAGAAATTTAATGATTTATTACAGTAACTAATTTGGACTTAACAGCTGATTTAAATGTTTAAGCTGCTAATGTAAAAGGAGATGGTATTAATTTATAATTCAACTCTTTCTTAATAAAATTTTAATATTTTTCTGTCGACATTTCTATTTATAAAATCAGATCAGAAGCACAAATTTTACCTACTTTATTTCGATAGGGTCCAAGGCACTCTGATATACCGCGATGGGGCTGAAGTTAATGGAACCCTAGGCATGGAGGGCTACCCCCATGGCACTGAAATCACGTTCAGATGCATAGCCTCAATAATGGGGGAGAAGACCACGTGGAAACTAATCTGCGAACATGGAGACTGGGTCGGCAAAAGCTTCAACTGTGGTTAGTTAATTTTTTATTATTTGAAACTCGTCTTCTAATAATAAGGATTAGGAGAATAAGCGCCTTTAATAGGAAATCATCATTAAATAGTAAATAAAAAATATAATTAATTTTTGCTAAGTTATCTTGTAATAATATATATAAAGTGATTTTTGAAAATTTATTTATTCTTTTGCAGAAGAGCTAGAGGCACAAAGTGAAGAATTACTGAACAATAACAGCTGCACGTTTAGGAATGAAGAACCCCACGTTGTATCATTCTACAATGACCTGGAGATTACGGAGACCGTAGACTTTCCAGCAGGAGCTGTCATAGTATCTAGGTAAGTTACCGATTTATTTCTTGTTAATTTATTTAATAAATACGACAAAAATATAATAGATAATTTGTTATAACAAATTAATAAATTGAGTAATTTAGGATGATAGAAATAAACCTTTATCACCAAAGCCTTAACCCCTCTAGAAAATATCTAGCGAATTATAAGAAAATTTCAGTTAATAACTAAACAAAAGATTTTTTTTTTTAATCTGGAAAGTCAAATACTTTTCGAATAAGATTTGATATCAAAATAACTTCTTTCTTACCTGCAGGTGTAGTGACATTGGGAAGTATGCGATGACAGGATCGCAAGCTCGCAAGTGCATCGGTGGATCCTGGGACGGAGCCAAGCCGACCTGCTTCGGTCTTAACCAGGAAAATGATTATGCCAGTAAGTAACCGTTGATTCGCAGTATCGATACAGGATGAAACAGTTTTTGTTGTTTATACTAAAATTTCAATTACTAATGGGAATTGATAACTACGCGGTCTATCACTTCAAACAAATATCAATGAAGAAGTACCATCAGCCAAATGATCCAAGTGCTCATCATAATCGCGTCTTATTCAGTATTATTACACAATATGCTGTGTATTAAATGCAGCTCTGAAGCAGTAGTTATAAGGTTACCAATGTATTGGTGTTAAAAAAGACTTATCGTTTACTCATCGAAATATCTCTCTTAAATATCTCTGTTGAGTTAAATATCTCTCTCCAAATTAAATTAGGCAGATCTTTCATCTACCATAATATGACCATCAAATCAAATTGAAATACCTTCAAATTACACAAAAAATTCCATTACCTCCGATGAGCTACTGGACACATAAACTGTAAACCTATCAAGCAACCATAAACTTCTTGTCACTTGTCCCCAGTGGAGAAGCCACCTACAATCCTGTTCCGGCACTCCCAAGGTCCGATCGCGCAGACCAACGATGGAAAACTTCTAGTATACCCAGGAACTGTACTGCACATGGAATGTCTTTGGATGAGACGTTTTGGTAATCCTAAGTGGAACGTCACGCATTACATTCCTGAGTGAGTAGATTGTTGCTTTCTATAATTTTTTACTTTATAATACCAAAGTACCGAACTAGGTACTCCGAACGATTTAAAATAACCCTACTAAACATTTTTAATTATTGCTTCCTTTAAGATGAACCTTAAACCTCGTACTATTTTACAGTCCTGAGCGCAAATACCCTGAAGGATGGACTACAGACCCAGGACGGGACAGCCAGTTGGAATATCGTCTCAGCATCATGAGCGCAGAAAAAGAGGATTCCGGTATTTACCGCTGCGAGACACCAGCCAGGCAGAGCCACCAGGTCGAAATAATTGTTGAAGGTAATTGTTTAATATTAAACTTTTATTTTATACCAATAACAAACAGGTCGGCAGACACAAACGATGAGTAATAATATCTGGTTTATTATATGCATAATCTAACGAAAGTTAAGTTTGCTCATGTGCCCATGAATAATAAAAAGTCATAAGCAATCAAGTATTTTTACCGATATCGAAACTAGCACCAATTCCTGAACTGAGAGGTAGTTGTCAAATATTCATACGTTTGTACAGCGTTCGAGTTAACATTTTAGTTGACGACGATTCTAGCAAAGGGTCGAAAATGGCTTTATTACCTTTTTAATTAATTCATACTTTTCCGGCATTCAAGGATGTGAGCGAATTATTTAATCCCACTAATTATAAAATTAATTTCTGTTTAAAAATAACCAATGCATTGTTTCTTTCGAAAAGTTACCTAATGGTACTTGTGGTCTGAGGATGGGTATAGTATATCTTTATAGGCTATAATAAACCCAAAAAAACTTTTATTTACTTGATTGTACATGAAACAATTAAAATTTTATAAATGACATAATTACATATAATGTTATTACAGATGTACACTGCCCGCCGCTGCCGATCCGGCGTGGGCTGGTAGCGAGTGGACTGGGCACCAGATTAGGCACAGAGATCAGATTCTCGTGCGCCAATGGAAATGCTTTGCTCGGCGCACACACCCTTACATGCAGAGCATCCGGAAACTGGTCCGCACCCTTACCAGTTTGTGAAAGTAAGTTCTTTTCCCTAACATCTTGGAGCGAACTAAGACACAATTTCCTTATTTCTTTCATCACTTTTTAGCGGTCAAAAAAGAATCTAATGTTTTTAAGATGATGACATGATGACATAATTTGACTGCGGTCTTATTTACGATATCAAGCTCAGGCAACTCCACTTCAAGTGGATGTATCCCTGTCTTACACTTTCAATTGCATCATTTTATTTAATCATAAAGAATAATCTCTCTCGATCTTCCGATCGTTCTATACATTGAATATCAAATCGTGGTAAATAAAACAACTTTTTTTTCATTTCATTACGTGTTATGGTCTTCCAATTATTTAGCTATATTTGCATAAATATTTTAAGATCTGTAAAGAAAATAACTTTTTTGTTAGGACATAGCATAAGAGAGCTACACAAATACTAGTTATTCTACAGCGATATACAGCTCTTGTACGCCAACGGGAACGCCTTACCTATCGAGTTAACCCTTATATGCGGGGCCTGTAACAATAAGCCTACACTGCTATCGGCTTTAAAAACAAGTTCATCCATATTTTCAAAAAGGGAATAATCTTCGCGACAAGCGCTGCCCAGGGACTTAGATATGTCTAATGATTGGGATACTCCGCTGCAGTTTATAAGAAGGCGATTGCCTCTTTCGCTCAAGTAACCTTTTTTCTCTAACTTTATATTCTTACTGGTACTTCTTCAGGCGTAGAGTGCGGGGAGGTGGTCCATGACACGCCTTTGGGTGCAGGCGAGCGTCGGCCACGAGTGGCGGTCGTATCGCGTGGTGTAGGGGGACGCGCTGCCTTCTCCTGCCCAGCAGGATGGGCACTACGGGGAGCCTCGGAGACTGTATGCCTACCTGCGGCAGATTGGGCAAGACCCTTTCCTGTGTGCACAGGTAGGCGACCTTTATCTTCTATGTCATTGTCACTTTACTTAATAGTATTTACCAAGGTACGTTGTAAAGTAATAGTTTGCAACACCAAACTCAGTCTCAGGAACTTATAGTGCCTACAAAAATTACAAAACCATATTTGGCTGCGGTCTTCTGTAACTGAAGTAGAAAATATGTTGCCTTGGTGATATTAACAGTTTAACTTTATGACTTATCCATTTAGACTTTAAATTTACTGAATGCAAATATTTTTTACAACAGAAGTGTCCTGCCCATCTCTTCCGCCGCCTGCTTCAGGCTACGTGCTCGGTCGAGCACCGTACCGAGCAGGAGACGTTCTGCAGTTCCATTGTAATCCAGAGCATACGCTGCACGGGCGACCCATCCTGGTGTGTCAGGACAGTGGCCGATGGAGCGATAAGCCTCCCACTTGTGAGTTCATTTAATTACATCGTTCAAATTTATTTAATTTAGACCTACAGCGGAGACCTTGTTCCTGAGAAAAAAGTCTGCTGGTGCTATCATAGTTTTTTGTTTGATACATTTAAAAATACCACCAACCATGACCATTACCTAATAAAATGCATACTGAAAATGTTAAGGTAAGACGGATAGTAAAAATCTTCTAGTATAGTTAACTATATAGGTTAACCTAAGCAACATTTCAATGCTGCCAAATCTCGTGATATCATCTTTCCCTTCCCCTTCCCTTCTTACTTATGCCACATACTGAAAGTGTGAGAGGGACAAGACTAAAACACAGCTCTTACCCACAATTCTGGTATTTAGCAATTTGCCATTACTAGTAAAATACATATGCGGTGGTTATTCGGATTGCCCTAATGATCCCGATATCTCGACTTCCGCTTGACCCTATTTTTTGGGACATCCTATTTATTGATATTGTATTTCTGGCTTAATTCCAGGTGCACAAGCCTGTACTTACCCTGGAACAACGATATCTGGGAGAATGTCATCTGTGAAGTTCTATTACAAGATTGGAGAGACAGTCACGTTTACCTGCGAACCAGGATACAGGTTAAAAGGAGCGCCCATGTTGCGATGTCTCAAGTTAGTATCTTCATTAGTTCTGTCGTGATAGTACACCAACCTCACGATGCCTTCGTTATGGATGGAGATAGTCATGTGAGATTAAAATACAAACGTTAAAAGGATATTACTCTTAATTATTATTGATCATGCCTGTTTGTGTGTCTGTGTGTGTGTGTGGGTATCTGTGTATTATGTATGGGTGTATATTTAAACTAATATTTAAAATAGTTTAAACTCATCATTACCATTCCCATTAACTTCTCGCGGTGAGCTAAATCGTTATGTTACGAGTGGGTCCACGGCTATAGTATATTGGCAAGCTGACATCTCACTGCAGTAATCTTTGCAATTGTCATTAGATGGGTTTGTCTTTAAATAGGTAAACACAAAGCCTTTAAGACTTTGGTATCATCTACATCTGCTTTCATTAGCTCCCACCAATTAGGCTAGTGATGGCGTGACGAGTTATGCTAAATTGTTTTCTTATCTACAGCGAAAGCCTGTGTCTCAGTTATAGATGATTTGTTACTGACGCTTCATAAAAATAACAATACAACATTATTTTATATATCATTTTATAAGTCCATTTTTTATCTCTACTAAATATACGAGAAATAGAAGCAATATATAGGTAGCCACCACAACTGATTCCTCTGTGACGTCATTATTTAGTAAACTTTAAAAGCATCCTTTGCATATACCTCGATTAATTTATTGACTATTTTTGGGATAAATTTTGATCGTCAGTTTCGTTCACAAAACTGTCTTCTCTCAATTAAGTATTTATTAGGTGATTATCACAGGGTTCAAAAACGAAAACAAGGAGAGAGGAAAAGCCTAGACTTTTCGTACATCAGTGATTGCCTGTTGAATTGTTGACACATTGAAACTTCTAGACAAAAAATATGTTACCTTGATCCACATAAGCCTCGACACTTCGTGAGGCTACCATTATCAAATAACTTCAATAATTCAAACTTTTGTCGACAGGAACCGAAAATGGTCAAATGCCATTCCTCTCTGTGCACCAATCACGAACTTCACATCGTCAGATTCCATCGCTATGTTAAATGGTGACATTGACGCCATGTTATCAGACGCCGCCATCTTCCCAACGGACGTGTTAAAAACGCGCGAAACACCCGCCATTTTAACTCCTGAGAGTTATAAAGCCGCAATGACACGAGTCGCTGCCACAAGGCTATTGAGAAGAGCACCCATCGAAGTATACAAAAACAGAATTTTCAAAGTAAACAATCTATTAAGACGTGGTAATGAAAGATAATTTTAATTTAAAAACTAGGGCTATTACCAATTTTTCCTTTTAAATTGGAAGAAAAGGATTGTGTCAAATTAAAATTTATAATTATTAGCAAGATTTATTTAAAAACTGCCTTTAGTTTATTGACGCGCACACTCAGCGCAAAAATATGTTTTACATGCATCATTATAACTTGACTGGCTGCCATCTTACGTCAAATCCGAAAGTGTTAATTTCTATGACTATTAAATATCAATAATGACGTCGTTGTGGTAGGTCCTAATTATTTTAGTCATAAAATTTAGATCAAAGCATTTGACTTTAATTCGATACGTGTTGCGTTCAGTTATGGTTGCATTTTAACACATATTTCCAGCATTTGGCTGAATTCATAATATAATATTTCTTGTATTGTCCAATGTCCATGTATGTAAATTTTAAGCAATCATTAGCGGCAATTAATAGTGGAGAATAAAGGAATTGTGTCAATTTAAAAAGGATGATTTATGTATTTATTAAAATGAAGACTTATTTTCAAACTGATGTGATGGGATGTAAATGGCGTGAAAGACCCATATGTATAAATGAAAAAAAGACATGAGCATTTTTAATTATTACACCTTCGTGTCCACTTATTTAATTGAAACAGATACTCCATTTCTGAAGCTGTGTTCAAAGGAAAATTATCATCATGTAAACACGCCTTCCGAAAAGGAGAAATGTTCAATGAAAAAAGGATGAAATAAAAATATTTTTATTTCGGTATTCGCAATGCCCATGTTTTTTCCTCCCATTACCTATAGTTACCTAGACAGATCTTCTTAACATTTTTTCTCATCTCATTGATGTTTGTGTGATACTGTAAAAAATGGATTTGAATAAAAATTATAAAAAAAAACAAAAATGAGACTTTAAAATAACGTAGTTTAATTAAAATATTTATTTTTTATTTTTTGAAGACTGTTATTTATACATATATTAGTTACCAAGTATCGATTAAGTTTAGAAAATACGTACGAAATTCATTTAATTCTGTAATTTGTAAATAAAAAAATTGCTTCGCCAAAGAAAAAAAATACTCTTATAAATATTAGTCCAAACAATTATGTAGATAATAACAATTGAATAGTTAATAAGTTTATTGATTAAATCATTAATAATAAGAATTAAATTAATGTTTAAATTAATACAGCTATATCACGCACAAATATTTGGAAAATAAAAGGCAGATTATATTCATTCGATTACATTAAGCATGGCTGGAGTATAAAAGAAATTATTGCTGTAATACCTGTGTCTAATTAAAATTTTAATATAATGTATGCTAAGTTCCAGACCATCACATCACCAGACCTCGCTATTACCTAATTTGTTGTGTGAAAACAACATTAGTTGGAAATTAATCAGTTGTCTTGTTGATTTTTCACTATTAGGTGTCTTTCAGAAAAATAATTGTGAATAAAAGCGAGAGTTATTTATTGTGTGGCGGCTACCGACTTTATTAGTTTATTTTTTAGTTCAATATTAGTGCATTTTTCAACTGTTCAGAGACTCCCGAAGTTGGTCCATCTAGAAAACCATTACGGTGACACATTACAACTGGTTTGATATCTATAGTGATAGATATAAAAAAAAATTCTTTGTGTTAATTTTATTTTTACCATTTACAATACCATATTTTAATAAGATTCAAATTACCACCATAAAAAACAAACACATCTCCGCCCTGCATACCTACATTACCTTAGTTGAGGGCTCGGAGATATGGTTGTTTTTATATGCGTAGGTACCTTGCTATGTTAAAATTCATCGATACATTGTATCGATAGAAATTTATGATTAATGATAGAAATTTTCACAACTAATAATAATAATATGTTCGGCTTATTGTATAGAAACGTATCACTGTGCGGCGACAGACAGTAATCGCATGTCAAAAAAAATTGTCCACACATTTTCAGCAGTAATCGATAAGAATGCCGCTATTTTTATCCAGTTTTTTGTAATAAAAAATCTTGCAATTTCAACAAACATGCAACATGTTCAATCATAGTAATGTTCCTCTCATTTTCAAATATATATTTATTGTATAAATAGTAATAATATAACTGACACCAATTATTTAGAAACAAACTCAGTAGAGTTTTTACTGTGCACACGGAATAACGGATATAGTTCATAAAAAGAATATATACGACTATGCCTCGGGAACAAATTCTTATTTTCATCACATAAACAGAGATTTGCATACAAGGGGATGCAAACCTAGGACCATGGGTGAATAGGCAGGCTCGATACAGTTTGACGTCAAATAATAATAATATTCTATTACTAACTAACTGACCCGGTAACGCTTTGCTATGGTAACGCGTATACAATGGAAAAAGAGCGGGGGAAAAGAGCGGACAGACAAACACACAAACAACAAATTTGTGCTCTTAGATTATAGACTAGCTGCCCCGGTAACGCGTTGCTATGGTAGCGCGTTGCTATGGTAACGTTAATTTGATACCATGTAAAAAGAGCGGACAGACAAACACACAAACAACAAATTTGTGTTCTTAGATTACAGATTTACGTGAAATTTCCGCAGTAGTAGCTCATCTGATTTAGTTCAGGAAATACCAAGCGTAGAATTTAATACCGAAATAGTCCCCATCGGAAGCGCTATCGGCCTCCGCCCTATTTTGCCAACATAAGTTTCGTAGTGAATGAATTATCAACTGTAACTATATCAAACAGTGCAGTAGCACTGTAAAAAGTATTTTACAGCTTTATTATTTTATACTCCAGCCATTCTAAATTAAATGACATATCAAAAAATTTAAAGTATATCTTATAAGGATATTTGTATTCCGTGATTATTAAAAGATACCGTTTGATCATTTTTCTGTCTACGTGTATACGTTTTCTCATCCTACGTAATAGTATATATGTTCGATTAATGAAATAAAACTGAATAAGAAAATTCGTAATATTTGATTTTTTTTCATGATATTGACCTATACACCTTCAAAAAAAGAAAACTTCGTAAATCAAATATTTTGTTTAAATTATTTTGAACCTTTATGAATAGAATATTAAGTTTAAAACTTTTTTTTAATCTATTTGATTTGCGAAGTTTTTACTTTACATTGAAGCATTGCTATAGGCTACGCTATGTTCCCCGTCCGCTACATATTTGTGGAGGACGGGGAGGGGGTGTAGGATTTTACATGAGAAATAAACTCCGCGTGCGTTATCTAAAGGCTCCAGAGGACTGTATTGAACAGATTTGGTTAAGTACCAAAATTAATGGATTTAGTCTAGTCATTGGAACAGCCTACAGGCCCCCGAAGATGGATATAGACATATTCATAGACTCCTTGACTCAGTCTGTAATTAAGTTTTCCCATTATGATTATATGGTGCTAGCCGGAGATTTTAATGTGAATATGTCTGAGACATTAGACGGAAAAACAGTGAAAATGGATCTGTTTCTGAGATGCATGGGCTTAAAACAAGTCGTTACGGAAAATACTCATTTTACATCCCAGTCAGGTTCTTTGATTGATATAGTGTGTACTAACTGTTCTGTGCGTGAGGTTACGGTGTCTAATATCACGGGATCACTGGGGCATTCAATAGTCAATACTACGATTGATCTTAAGAAAAATAAGGTGCCGCCCAAATATATTACATATAGACCTCTGAAGAGTATAGATCTTAACTTTTTTAATGTGGATTTAAATTCTATCGATTGGGAGTCTGTTAGCAGACAACCAACAGTTGACGCTATGGTTAGTGAGTTTAATTTACTTTTAATGGGTCTCTTTAATAGGCACGCACCTCTTAAAACAATATTTAGGAAGAGTGGTCGATCTTTGCCATGAGTTACCGAGACACTGAGGGATATGATCCGTCTGCGAAACGAAGCGCATGAGAGACAACGACGGACAAACTTAGATATACACAAACAGTATTACAAGGACCTCAAAAAAGTAATAGCAGATGGTCTTCGATCTGAAAAACGTGCGTTCTTTAATTACAGTATAAATTCAAACGTTAATGATAGTAAGAAATTTTGGAAGAACCTTAAAGAAAAAATATTAATTGATCCAAGTCAAAGTGACTATCTGCCTGATTGTTTTGGCGATCCTAATACAATAAATGATCATTTTTTACATATTACCGAGACTGCTACAGTCTCAGTGCAAGACATAACAGCTTTCAAGTCAGAAAGGTTCGGTAGTGATACTTTTGAATTTCGGCCAATAGATGAAACGTCTGTATTTAAATTCATCATGTCTATAAAATCTGGCGCGACTGGTTACGATGATATAAGTAAAGACATGATTATGCTAACGCTACCCCAGACTTTACCAGTGATAACATGCATCATTAATATGTCTCTAAGCTCTGGAGTTGTGCCTAGTGAATGGAAAAAGGCTGTAGTTTCCCCATTACCTAAAATTAATCAGCCTTCTAAGCTTCAAGATCTGAGGCCAATTAGCATACTCCCATTTATGTCTAAATTATTGGAAAAAGCAGTATACAGCCAATTGATCGTATATATTGAAAAAAATAATATATTGCCCTCATTACAATCAGGTTTTCGTAAGGGTCGCAGCACTGTTACAGCATTGCTGGATGTTACAGATAATATTTTAGTAGAACAGGATTCTGGTTGTGGTACTATTATGGCTCTTTTAGATTTTTCCCGCGCTTTTGATTGCATTCATATTTCAATGCTGTTGTCAAAACTAGTCTATTACGGGTTGGACAATCAAGCTGTAAGCTGGTTCACTACTTATCTGTGTGGTCGTTATCAGACTGTTAAACTCCGTAGACGTGATGGCTCAATTCTTTTATCTGAATATAAGCCGATTACTCGTGGTGTGCCACAGGGATCTATACTAGGTCCTCTATTATTTATTATTTACAGTGCTGACTTGACAAAAGTAATCAAACATAGCAGATATCACCTTTATGCGGATGACGTACAGTTATACATTTCAGACACACCCTATAATATGAAACATGCGCTGCGAAAACTGAACGAAGACTTAGGTGAAGTAGCGGATTGGTCAAGAAGGAATGGGCTTGTTCTTAATCATGATAAGTCTAAGTTCATGGTGCTGGGTTCAAAAGTACAGATTAATAAAATAACTGATATACAACCGATTGTACACATTCAGGGTAAAAAACTCAACCGTGTTCATGAGGCCAAAAATTTAGGTGTGGTGTTGGACAGTCACTTACGTTTTGAAAGTCATGTGGAAGCGCTTGTGAGAAATTGCTTTTACAGATTAAAAGTTCTGTACAAAATTCGGCATATGTTGTGTGAGAAAGCTAGAATCAATGTCTGCGAATCCTTGGTTTTAACTAGGCTAAACTATGCCGATCTGGTGTATGGACCGCGGCTTTTATCGAAGACAAAAAGATTAATCCAACGAGTTGAGAATGCTTGTTGTAGATTTATTTACAATGTCCCTCCGCGTACCCATATAACACCTTATTTAAATAAGTCATCAACTTTGAACATGGAATCGCGAAGAAGACTTCATCTCGCTTCTCTGATGTTTGACATCGTCAAGTTTAAATGTTCTGAATATTTATATTCCAAATTAAAACATCTCATTGGTAGTAAGTATATTGGACGCGATCCCAGGCTCTTACGTCCCTTATTTGCGATACAAAGGCACAGGACGGCAGCCTTTACTGGCAGCTTCCGGTACCATGCCACAAAGTGCTGGAACAATATACCACCGCCACTTAGGCAGTTACAGTCTAAGTTTACTTTTAATAGTAAATTGAAGAATTTACTTAGAAGTTAATTGAAAAATCAAAAATTTTGAAAGGGTACCAGTACTTTGGGCTTGATTTGTAGTGTCCCTATGGTTTCAATATGAGCATACAAATTTATTATATTATAATATTTTTCTAATGATATATATTTTATTGATATTTTTAATGTTAAAATTTAATTTTATATTGATCAATTTAATTTGGATAATTGAAGATAGCAACAATGCATAATATACAAATATAATTTATTCATTTATTGATATTCATGATGCATATAATTTTATTATTTTAATGGCATGTTTGAGTTTTGATTTTCTTTTTTCATTTTAATCTAATGAGATAACTAATTAATGTCACCGCGTGTCCCTCCCTTGTGGTCATGGCTGAAAATCAGCGTTTTGTTCGGGGGTTCCTGAGCAAATGTACCGCTGAGCTGTGACCTTTTTGCGCTGCTGCAGCACACATACATATTTTCTAGTTATAAGTTGTAAGAATTGTAAATTGTGATATTTTTCCTTTTATGTATGTGGCTGTAGTATCAAATAAATGCGTTATCTATCTATCTATCTATCATTCAAGGAGTGGTATAAAATGCTATTGATTAAAACTTATTCAGCCAGTAGGTACATCAATGAACTTTGGCTGGCGGTTTGAATTTAAGAAACTCGACAATTATTGAAAAAAACTATGATATACCAAGTACAGTTCCTTAAGAATCAGTATCACTACTTAAAATTGTGTTAAAGGTTGTTAAATATGTATTTTTAGTATCAACAATCTACCTGAACAAGCTTGCGCTATTAAAATTAGGAATAAAATTGCACATATTTTTGTTTAAATTAAAATATATGTGTAGGGTATAAAAGACATTAGGTTTATAAATAAAATAATAAATAACAATAATTGAATTAATTAATATTCACTACCAATGGCATGTCCAACCGGTAAGTGAACAATTTACTGTGTGACGTTATAAAATTTATACCTAAAAGCTAGATGGCCCAGTGGTTAGCGTTATGATTGCGGAGGGTTAAGTAACTTTTGTAGTGGCGAGTCATCGTTTGGGTGACCAAAAATTTAGTTTCTCCGTGTCTTTTGAAGGTAAGTTAAGCCATAGATCCCGTTAGCACATACCAATCCTTACTGGGACCACGTGGGTATTTATAGCCCCTCCTTCCTATTGTATCACTGATTATAAATTAAAATAATTTCTCTTATTTATTTGAACAAGTCTTGAATGTGGCTCCATGTTTGATAAATTTATGCTCCACTTTTTTGCTACAATTATATAGCTTTATTTGGAATTTGTGTCTTTTTAAATGTGTTATAATATAATATATCTTAATGAGATTGTGGAGAACGGTGTGGGCTTCACTATAACCTTACTTATTAAAATAATTAAGAGGGAAGTCCAGTGGTAGAACATCATTAGAGCAATAAACCCCATTCATGTTCCGTGAGTTTCTAAAAAATTCATGTTTTTTATATATATTTGGACAATATACAATACATAAACCCATACTATACCGGCCGGCCTAGCATGCGCTACTTGATATATCTCGCGCACAATTAAAGAGATGTTTGTCAATATCGATATATATTTCGTTTTCCCTAACATGTAGACAAACTGATTTTGCCTTTTGATATATGATTATAAACTTCTTTATTATTTAACATAGCAACACCGGTATTGTTCATTCAATAAGTGGTGTGTGTTTACCCTTTTATTTACTTTTTGGAAATGAGGATTAATTTTGACGTTGACTGACCACTTACATGATCTGTGGTTAATAGTTGCTACTATTCCAACGTACATTTCTATTTATTTAAAATTTAAGAAAGAACAAACGAGTACATTTAATCAGCGCATTATACTAAACCACTAAGAATGCTAATGAGTCCGCTTTGAGTAGATTGACAAAAAATAAAAAAACATAATTACGTATCTTACTATTACTAATTCGATTGTTATAGAAAATATTGTTACAGTTTTGATATTATTAGTATATATATTTGAATACATCTGTTTTAGGATTCGAAGTAATGAGGTACAAATTTAATATTTGTGCCAATATATCGTAAAAAAACCCGGGATTTGAGGCCGGCGATTATCGATCTCTAACGGGATCGGTAAAAAAACGACCGGGAACGAGAATGATTTTTTTTTATTAATTTAAAATTTAAAAAAGAACAAACGAGTACATTTAATCAGCGCATTATACTAAACCACTTAGATTGCTAAATAATGCTAATGAGTCCGCTTCAAATAGATTGATAAATGTTACTATACAAAATAAAAAAAGACATAATTAGGTATTCTTACTATTACTTATCCGATTATTATAGAAAATATTGTTACAGTTTAGATATTAATAATTTATTTTAATTCAGTAGGTAGATCGTTAATAAGTCGACAAACTGGGTAGCCAGCAGTACCTACGCTCGCCGTAGGTTATGTTGGCGCTGGCACACGTATACTTATACCTATATATATATATATAGTTATAATTATACAAATGTATTTATATAAATATAAAGAAAATAAAATATAAATAATATACTTACGTGCCGTTCGCCCTTAACATTTGTGAGAACATAATTGGAATAAGACACCGCCATCGCTTTAATCGAAATAGCACACAAACCACTTGTCTCCTTCGCATGAAAGGGATATATGGCGAATATATCTGTCAAAATGTCGACAACATTCTATTGTCATGTTAGAGTCTGTAGACATAAATACCACGGGTATAGTTCCCGGCATTTAAGTTGAACATGATTTTGAAAACTCGTGTCATGCGCAGTAGTGAATAATGTACTTAAACTTGCTACTGCGCATGTCACGTGATTTCAAAATCATGTTCAACTTAAATGCCGGGGATTATAGATCGTTAATAAGTCGAGAAACTGGGTAGCCAGCGATACCTACGCTCGCTGTAGATTATGTTGGCGCATACGTATACTTATACCTATATATATACTTAGAATTAAACAAATATATTTATATAAGTATAAATAAAATATAAGTAATATACTTACGTGCCCTTCGCCCTTAGTATATTATGAGTATATAATTGTAATAAGACACCTCCATCGCTTCAATCGAAATAGCACACAAACCACTTGTCTCCTTCGCATGAAAGAGATATATGGCGAATATATCGGTCAAAATGTCGACAACATTCTATTGTCATGTTAGAGTCTGTAGACATAAATACCACGGGTAAGTAAAATTACTCTTTTGACATAAGAAGTCGACTTCTAAGCGCAACCATGTTAGAGACAATACAAAAGATTACAAATTAAAAAAGAGACCACAAATGATTAATGTCGAGTACCCTGGTCGACAAAATTTTGTCTCGTTCTGTATGCTGGGCGGGCAGGTCTAATTTCTTATAGCAATACCTTTCAAATTATACTATTTTTGTCTGTTATAACCCAGGCCTGTTTTTATATGGAAGTCATTCTGTCTCCTTTGGTATGACATTTGCTAGAACTCTAGTGAAAAACATAAGCTTCTTTACACGTGGGAGGAATCATACATATAAGAACAATATAAACAAATTCTACGCGAACGAAGACTAATAAATTGAATAACATATTATCCCACTAACTAGTCTAGAACCCTAGAACCCTAAAAATCTTTAGCGCATAGAATAACTACTGTAGCCAATGAGCTGATAAAATAATAAATTCTACTTAAAAAAATGAAATATTAGTAGAATACAACTTTCAAAGGAAGATTATTATAATGAGCACATGTACCTATTTATCAATTAGATATATTATGTATCTAACAAGATAAGAACCGGAATCTAGCTGAAAGGATAACTACAGTAGTCGAAGAGCTTCCTTAAATGCTACGTGAGGCTATTTAAATCAAGAATTTTAAAAGAGATGAAGTTTGAATCGTTCCATCTAATTGGAAATCCATAATTTATAAAAAAACAAAGACAAACAGACTGCTCGTGTTGTAGTAAGATATTTGAAAATGGAGTTACCTATGTTCTACTTTTTTTACGTCATTTCTGGTTCTCGACAGGGCCTCCCAATTTTTGATCAGACTCAGTAGTTTACAAAAACTGCAGATTTAATAAAATAACTAAATGAAATTTAAAATATAACGAACATTTTTGTACATAAATCATTCAGTAGTTAGAAACGTGATAAATTAAAATATTGATGACGACCATTACCTTATTTATCTTGTGATAAGGCTGCTGTAGTGCAATCGAAACATCAGGTTTAAATATATAAAAAAAAAAGTCGGTATACGGGCGAAAGTTTTACGTGACAACGACTTTGAGTGGTAAAATAATTTTAATGTGAATATTCATTCGTATAGTAGGAAGAAGGATGAAATAATAGTAACAATTTAAAACATTTATTTATACAAAGAATTATATTTAAAACATTAATTTATAGGCACGCGTCCCTTCCACTTTTTATGTCTGTCTCTCTCGCTCTTAGGCGGGCTAACCATGCCCGAGTGGAAGGGACGCGTGCCTCTCACTCGCTCTCATTGTAAGCGCATATATAGTTGAGTGGGAGAGAGACGCAAGGCATTCGGCGGGCCTCTCTCTCGTTCGGTGACTCATCGTAACGTTACCGAGCGTTACACTTTTTCATAAGTGACTCCCAGCCGCAACCTAATTTAAGACGTTGTCACGTCAATAACAAGAATATACGCGTCGTGGATCCGGTTAAAGTTATTTTATTTAAATTTAATGTACTTGTAATATTTTAAAGTTATGTATGGTTACAAAGGAAAACTAACGAACAGTGACGATACGCACGATCACAACCAAATTAGAGCAAAATGATTGAATTTTGATTTCTATTTCAATTAGTCCGTACTAGGACCGATTAATAGCAGTGGCAAGCACTGGACATTAATACAGTTATAATGATACCTTGACTTTATTATTATTTTAAATTTATATCATTCACGATTAATAACTGCAAGATACCATTATTAATAATATTTCAGTAGGTATAACAATCTTTTTTAATCAATCGATTCTAAAATCTGTTAATATTTTAGTCTATGGTAATTTTTTTTGCGGGAGCGGGCAGCGTCACGTTGGTGGTTTTGTTTCTCTTGTTGAAATTTTGATGTTGTGGACATTAGTGCGTAATAATGGTGGATTATTATATTAACCACTAAGTGTTTGTGAACATACAAGAGTGTTGGCAAGTGTAATAAAGAAGCGGAAGTTGTCTTTTCCTGCTCTTTTCATTTTATCATCATTTAATTAAGAAATTACTCAAAAACTGGCAATTATACTTACTTGACACTGGCTAAATGCACAAATCGTGCAAGCCACAAATAAAAGAAAGACAAGCAACTTATGGTATTATATTATCATTACAGCTAACTATTAAATAAAACTCTGAAAATCTTATATGATACATTCTAAATAAATCTATCGGTTTATTTGAAAAGAAACTGCGAAGAACCTCTTTGAGGTTTTGGTTATTATCTTTAATGATTTTTTTTTATTTCTTAGATCTTAACTGTCTAAATTATCAAAATTTACTTTAAGAAAGACATCAACGCGCTGGACTCGGGAAGCGAGTCGAACCAATAACCACCTAATAGCCACTGAACATAAAGACACGTTGGTTATAAAGATGCAATATAAGGCGCAACCGATGACAAAAAATCCTACATAAAACATATAATTTTAACCCTTGACTTTTTTATAATAGAATACTAAAAAAAAAAGCACACGGATCACGGTTAATGATGAACCTACGACCCTTGCGTTCAATGCGATGTCCGCAAACCAAGCCAACCAGATCGTCGTATAAAATCTCAATAACTAAAGCATGTGTAACCTGCGTTTTATTGCAAAATAGATTTTACTACAAGTTAATAGAGTGTAGTATCACGCTAAAGTCAGCTGTGCAAAATAGCTACAAATCGGTAATGCACAAGAATTAACGGTTTGCGCTTTGGTACGATGCATGCCTTGTCGCAAAATGTCGATTCTCGTTGTTGATGTTGAACGACCACTACATATAGAAAGAACAGTCGAGCGTGAGCCGCGCACTACGAGTGACGTTGACAAGTTACGCGTTTTCCCGCCAAAACGCGCTCAACTTTTCGATTGGTTGAACGAACGAGCCTGCCAGAGTTAATTAAAAAAAAATTGTGCATTATTAACAGTGTGAAACTTTTTTATGAGGAAAAAGTTTTTAATGTGTGAAGTTTTGTGTTGTGTGATGGCGTAATCTGCGATAACACTAGCGGAGGTTGGTTAAAGATTTTCTCGTTAACTTCGACGTAGTTTACCCACATTTTGTTGTAATTATGATAACATTCCTAGGTATGACTGCATTCTACCTACATTTAGCGACTGGAACGAAACTTCGGTGCTTCGCTTACTGCAAGAATAGTTTTAGACAAAACTTTTTGTGCTTTTTTTATTTAAGAGTCTTTAGATCGTGAAGTTTTAAAAGCCGACATGGAACATTATAATCGAGGCGTAAAGATGAAAATGCCTTGCACGTCTTTTTTATTAGAAACTGAAAATTCGGGACGTGGAGACAAATTGATGAATAATAAGTGGGTCAAATCACAAAAACTAGATCTCTAGGTACCATCATTTAGAAATAAACTATGCTATACTTCAATTTCACGCTTTACTATTTTATTTTGAAACCATTCTACAAATTAATAAAAAAAACGGTCCCCACAGTTTCTTTAACACATTTTGAACAGCGCTGAAAACAAAATCGTATCTCATGAATGACATTTATGCAGACACTTCATCACTTGGTTTAAATTATTAATTATAATAAACATTAATGCAAATAATTACAGTAGAATCCAAACGGTCATGATAATACGCTGATAATTGAAAAAATAACAAATCTAAGCTACAATCATCAGCACAGCTCCTGCAACCGATTTTCAGTTTAAATTACAACATAAACAGAGTAGGTATGAATTAAGTAAATGTAACATATTCATAATAAACAAAGTAATAATAAATTTAATAAATAATTATAATTGCATTAATTACTTTTATAAACCTATCATAAAATAACGGATGGAATACACATATCGCTTGCCCGGAAGAATACAGTATTAAGTCAAAATTTGGCACTAACTGACTTAATGATACAGTTCGAATAAAAAAAGTACGTTCTACCTTTTAAATAAGGTAACTTTCGTAATTGGCTTATTCAGGGGGCAAACTAACAAGGGGGCATAATCGACCTTATTTAAAAGGTAGAACGTACTTTTTTTTATTCGTCAAGTCGTCGTATTAAGTCAGTTAGTGCCAAATTTTGACTTAATACTGTATTCTTCCGGGCAAGCGATATAAGATATTATGTCGTTTACATGACTTGAGAACAAAATGCCCTTTGCTCATCCAACACACCACACACACATATGATGGATTTACACCAGGATTCTAAATATATAGATATGTATCATATATGTATGCCTTTCTGTGTTTCTGTTTCTAATATCTAAAACAAGTCTTATAGTGCTTAATTTGGACTAGATTAATGTAAATGTAAAAAATATTATTTTTTATTATTATATCATATGGACAATAGGTCATGTTTCTTGAGTCGGTCATATAAATCGGTATCAAAAGTCAATTCGAATCGATTTTATCGCTCGTGTGAGGAATCGGTAATACAACATTACATACTATAGGTACTGCTTTTCCAGATATACACAGTTTTATTTCGCGTCCAGTCGATAATAACTAGTACCTACTTCGTAACGTGTTACTACTTCATTATGCATAGTAGCTGTTTAATGATTATTTCATGTTCTAAGGCCTATTGTCTCCCAATACAAAGAGCTTCCGTAGGAAAGAAAACATCTTTTAAGAATAGACCAAAAGACCACGTGGAGCGAATAAGCGTTTCTTCAGGGGCGTGTACAGAGATTACAGGTTGGGTATAGAAAATAATGATAAATAAATATTATAAATATTATTTAACATCACAGATTGTTCTGATTCAAAGTAGCTAAAGTACTTGTGTTTCGAAATTTAAAACAACGACAACACCCAGACACGAAATTATCTCAGAAAAGTGAATTTCCTTTATTGACCCAGATGGAAATCGAACCCGGGACTTCGGAGTGGAATTACAATGATAACCGATAAGCTAGCCACTCAGCCACGGAAGTCGTCAAAATTATTGCTCTAACATACTTAGTAACGAATAGAAAGAAATGTTAATAACTATATTATTGTTTTTTACAAAAACTAACATATGACTAATCTATACATATAAATAAAATTGGAGTGTCTGTTTGTAATATTGAAATAACCGTTTTTTACTACATGCATATGAATATGTATACGGTACATACACCAAAATAATATTTTTTACAATTTTTGTCTGTCCGTCTGTTTGTTTCGGCTAATCACTGAAATGGCTGGACCGATTTGAGGGGACTTTTATTGGCAGGTAGCTGATGTAATTAGGAATAACTTAGGCTACTTTTATTTTTTAAAAAATCCTCAAAATTACTGTGCCACAGCAACGCGTGGATGGGTCAGCTAGTATAATATATAATTAATATCGTGACAATTTAAGTTAACAATACGGATTGGGTACAATAATAATACGGATAGGCAGGGCTTATTTACATGTATGGAGCGCACGCCACTGATTTGCTAAAACCGATTAGCCGACAGCTAGTGTGATCGATTTTTTTTTATATTTGCACAGTCTTCTTATTGCGTCAACATGTTCAAAGCTTAGAAAGAATCGTTTTAATATATTAATAAGACAGTCACAAGTGTAATAAAAACTATATACCTATTATAAATATATGGTAAACGATTTTTAGTAATCGTAACCTTTTTTATTTCATCGTTAACCGGTTGGTAAATTTAGTAGTTACACAGTTTCCACAGTTTTTTTTCTATTGCCTAATTTACTAATTTTGAAACTAAAAACATTGCTTAAACTTCATAGTCCGATCACGGTATAGCATTAACATTATACTACCTAACATCTTTCAGAAGAATAAACAAAAGTTATTTTTGCATTAATGAATCGCAAATATAGTGACATCTCCAATACAAGCAACTTTGTCACAAACATGATAATTATCAACGAAACACATGTCTAAAAATTACATATTACTTTTACTTTTACGTGTGGCGCTAGCCACTGGAACCGTCTCATTTTTAAATCGATGATAACTCCTTCGAATAAAGTTTTAGGGAAATCTACTCAGAATAAAACTATCTTCATTTTTCACGTAAGTCAACCTCGTAGCCTTCGTTACTGGTAATTGTATGTAGCAACGAATCGGTTTAGTCAACTCTCACAGAACTTAAAATTCATTCATCTTCCTAATCATCAGAAAAATATTTAATAAATATATTTCAAAAGAATAGACTGTCCATACGGATAAAAACATCATAGGGGGAGCTCACTATTCGGTTTAAAAATATAATATTAATAGTATGTTTACATGCCGCTTTTAAGTTGCGTCGCCCCGTCACCCTGGGTGCGATCGCTCAAACTAAGCCTGTATAGCCTTCCCAGGCTAAGGCATCTTCAGGTGGTGTTTAGTCAGTACGAGTCTGACATAATCTCTCGGCCGACCGATGTATCCATGTAGGATTCACCACCTCCCTCCCCCGAGTCCGGAGGGGAAACATAAAAAAAACGCTTTTAATACAGTATAGAATGATAACAACAATGTTATCAATAGGTAATAAATTTTGGTGGTCACTTATTCGATGACTGACGCTGACAAGCTCGAGCTGTTTTATAGGCTTGGAATCAAAATAACACCCGTATTCGCAAATTGTACTATGAGGTTATACCTGTTCCTAGACAATACTTGAGTGACGATCGGCACTATGCATCCCTTAAAATGAACGCACAGCTAATGTAGCCTTCTACCTGTATTATGCAACGCAGTGCAAATACGGGCAGACAACCTCCTTGGTCGAGTGACTCGCATACCGATTTTCATGGGAACGCCAGGAACGAGTTCCCTGTTTGTGGTTGTCAGGTCAATGTAAAAAACCGAAATTTACTAAATAGGCTCGAGCAGGGATTTTAGCGGTATCCGAATAGAGTGTTCTGAACACTGTTTTTCATATCTGTTTTAAAAGATAATTCCAGTTCATAAGTGTTAATCTCTGTTACAGTCAATAAGGTTCACATTGGCATAACTATGCGACAGATCACTAATGATTTGGGTACTTTGAAATGCCTATGTTGGTGTACTGTGTATACACATAGATAGTTAAACGTAAGAGATAGTTAAAGCTTCTAACAGATTGGTTACAGAAAACATTATATCTGTTACACTTTTATAAGTGCTCGACGCAAAACAGGTTCAAAACACCCAAATAAGTGATACAGGAATAATTCTGTAACAGATTCAATGTGTAACCCTTATGAAAGTGTATCCTTATAAAGGTGTTTTTGAATCCCTGGCTCGAGTCTGAGTGATGTGTGTTCCTCCGTTGTTTCTGCAATCCAATACACTTTAGATACTTAACTTGGAATCAGAACAATCGGTTATATCGTCTAAACTGGTTCAAAACAATGTAAGTTATGGTATCTAATATTATTCCTGCGCAATCATAGGTAAAATATAATTTAATGTTAATCTAATACAAATATTTACACAAACGCGAAAGTAACATTTGCCCATTAAAACACCTACTCAACCCTATGGATTGTAAATTTTCCGAAGATATGATATTTAAATTCAGTACCTATTTTCGCAAACATAAGGCCCATTATCAAATATATACTCAAACGCGATAATATTATTTGCACATTTGAACATTAACATTCAGGTCTCAGGCCTCTGAACTACAAATTAAGGTCCACTCATTGCGTTAAGAAAAACATCTGTATCAATAATAATATTTTAAACGTTGTATGATTTTTGATGAAATGGAATGTATAAACACACAACCTACACAAATATTATAAAGAGGAAAGATTTGTATTTTTCATGTTTGCAATGAATAAACTCAAAAAAACTAAGCTGATTTCAAAAATTCTTTCACCATTGGAAAGCTACATTCACGCTGAGTAACATAGGCTAATGCTAGAAAAAATTTAAAGAATTTTGTCCACCCGTGCGAAGCCGGGACGGGCCGCTATGATAAATAAATAAGGAAAACTATTAAAAGGCTCTTAATTCTACTAAATTTATAACGGTATTTCGTAAAAATGTCAACCGCCTATTTAATTATTTGAACTAATAAACAGTTTTATCAATACAACGCTAAATCATGTTAAATTAAGCGTTGTAGAAAAAGACAAAACATCTCCACATCTAAAACATGTTTATTTATTATTATCCAGCTGACTTTTTTATGAATGCCGCGGTAAGTGTGAATGTTTGTATGTTTGTTATTTTACGAGTATCACGCAAAATCGGCTCAACGGATTTAGATAAAGGCACAAAATATTTTCTGCGAATTGTATTTTTCGTTTAAAAACTTTTCATAAAAAATGTCCTGACAGTTGTATGTTCGACTGTATATTCGCTAAGTATAAGTAAAACAAATTTTAACCTTGTAAAGCGACGTGGGACTTGTAAATAATGCGTTGTTTGTTCACGTTACGAACAAACTCTGGTAGAAAACTTGTATTTACAAACGCGACGAGAGTTGTTTTTATTTACCTACACTTTACTAAGTATTTTTAACTTTACTTGGCGTTTACATAATATTTTAAAGTCGCGTGATTTTTTTTATAATATTACTAACTCGCTGCTTTGCCTGTGAAAAAAAATGCAGGAATTGAAATGTACGTACCCTATGTCATTTGCTGCACCCCAACAGTGTATATGCAAAAATTCAAAATGATAATTTGAGTATTTAAGGCGTGAAAGTGTAATAAACAAACTTATTTACCACTCACACCAATTAACAGGCTAGTGTTAGCGACACTAAGATAAGGACAAGATATACATATATGATACATAGATACTTTATCTATAATCTAAGATCACAGTGGTTTGTGTGTTTGTCTGTCCGCTCTTTTTCCCGCTCTTTTTCCATTGTATCAATAACGTTACCAAAGCAACGCGTTAACCGCAAGTAGTTCCTCTGCCGGACGTTAGATGGCGCTAACGGAAAAATATTTAATAATAGAAAAAACTTAAAGAATTTTGTCCACCCGTGGGAAGCCGGAACGGGCCGCTAGTAGTTATATAAATCTGTACTAATATTATAAATCTGAAGAGTTTGTTTGCTTGAACGCGTTAATCTCAGGAACTTCTGGTCCGATTTGAAAAATTCTTTCATTGAAGGCTATATGCTATATATATCATTTAACATATTATACCTGAGCCAAAGAAACGCGTGGCTGGGTCAGCTATTATATAAGTAAATATCCGGTACAAATGATTGTATTCATAACACAAACATCTGCCCCTACCGGGACTTGAACCAAGGACCGTCGGTACGAAAGGCAGAATCGCTACCGTTGCCAAACGGTCGTCAAATCCATCACATCCATCATTAGTATTACTTAAAACAGAATTATCTCCATAGACTTTATTATTTTTCTTTTTGAACATACGATACGCAATCGTCACGGAAGATAGGAGTCCTTTTATTTTAAAGTTTTAATTAATAATAATGTACGTGACCTTGGAACTTTAAAATAAATCAAATATAGTAATTTAGTTCTTAAACTTTCGCGTTGTACACACATTCAAATAAAACAAGTTTCACATAAATCACATATCTTATATCTACTTCCTTACATTGGATGTCACTTTGATCGCTTCTAGTATGCAGCTAAACAACTTCATGTAACTTAAGTGGCAGGACGTCGCGTAACCACATTTCTATGGAAATTATGGTTTAGTGTTGTGAAAAATCGACTATCGAACTATTAATAGTTCCTAACCGCTCATAAAATATGTCGATTGTCATACAATCTGCCTGTGCTAACGATACTATCCGCAGTATTGTTAGCAAGCGACATCAATAGTATCGATACTATCTGATGTATCGATAGAACAGTACGTTAACACATTATCGATAACATGAATGATTTGAGGCCCTTCGATAGCTAACCAATACTATAGGCATATATTTATATATATTTATAGGCAACACTTTTGGTTATATTTACTTTACTTTTAACTCGAATTAAGTTTTATTAAACTTATGAATAATAAATTCATTTAATACTAGCCGCCCTTCGGCTTCGCACGGGTGGACAAAATTCTTTAAATTTTTTCTATCATTAAATATTTTTCCGTTAGCGCCATCTAGCGTGCGGTAGACAAACTACTTGCGGTTAACGTGTTGCTATGGTAACGCATATACAATGGAAAAAGAGCGGGAAAAAGAGTGTACAGACAAATACACAAAGAACAGTGATCTTAGATTATAGATTAATTATAATCAAATCAAAATTACTATTTATTTAATTGTAGAAACAATGTTATATTTTATAACATACATATAGTAAAAAATATCTGAAAATATTGAATGTCGATTTTCTTATTTAATGCTTTCAAGTTGCATGATATTGGCGTGACACGGCTGAGCTATATACCGTAATATAGTTATATGAAAGCGGTTCTTAACTGTCTATCTAGGAATACAACTACGATACAATCACGATTCAGTAATATAACTATCATACTAGACTAATCTTGTGAAATTATTGGAAAGGTATGTTTTCTTTATTTTCACCACTGGTAACTCTTTGAAATGAATAACGGTAAATCACAAAACATTTTTGAAATATGCAATTGTGACAACCATAGCAATTAAAGTTAATAAAGATTTATTTTAAATCTCTTACCAGTTGTGATAATAAAGGGATTTTATATTTATTTTAATTTTGCTTAATTAGCTTTGTAAGATTGTTATTACTAGAATGGGTTTAAATCACAGTTAAATTGATAATTTTCAATAGAAATAGAAGAAAATATTGACTCGGCCCACAAGGTATTTTCAGACACACAGAGACACGAACCCGCAACCATTGAATGTACGGCCCACTGCTATTCAAATTGAACTACCGACCCTTGTGAGCACCCGTCAAAATTTTCAATCATCTCAGTGTTGCTTCATCAATGAGAGGAAGATCGCAAGATTTCTAGTATATTCCAATACTTATTAAAAACAGATACTTGTTGACTTTGTTGTAATCAACGATGTAATGAAACCATAACGTGACTATTATTGTTATAAAAGATTAATATTGTGTTTTGTGGATTATGTATGGTGACGATATAATATTGTAAATGTCGCTTCTTTTTGCCAGTAAAAAAACGTCCTGAATGGGGGTAGGTAAAAATATAGGACGATTCAAAACAACGCAACTCAAAATGTCATACTTATGTAAAATGATCCACACATCAAGCTATGTACGTCCAAAATTAAATGACTTCTATAACCATGGCATAAGGTAGGTTCTGTTAGCTTGATGTGCCATATACTGAACAAATTCTTTAATTTTACAAACGTTCTTTTATACTTTTTGAGAATAAAAAAACATATTCCTTACTTAATAAAAATGAAGAATGGCTCTGTAAAACACCTGTCAGATAATAGCATTACTATATAGTCACGTATGTGAAAGATAAAGAGTCGTTCACCATGGAACTTATCGCAAAAACAAAACATTTAAAATTATGATAATGGTTGTAATAGCCTTGTGTTTAAGCAACAACAGCTATGGGGGCTAAGGCTATAAAATCAATCAATCAATACAAAAAAGGGACTTACCAAATACCTAGTAAACATTAACACTAAACATACCATGACGGGTCAAATGACCCATTTTAGACTTAATTAAAACTTAATTTTTGTCTTGTTGTTTTTTTATGTTTTTTAAATCTATACATATAAATAAAATTGGAGTGTCTGTTTGTAATATTGAAATTACCTTTTTTACTACATGCATATAAATATATATACGGTACATACACCAAAATATGTTTTTTTACAATTTTTGTCTGTCTGTCTGTTTGTTCCGGCTAATCTCTGAAATGGCTGGACCGATTTTGACGGGACTTCTGTTGGCAGATAACTGATGTGATAAGGAGTAACTTAGGCTACTTTTATTTTAGAAAAATAAAATTACTGTGCCACAGCAACGCGTGCCTGGGTCAGCTAGTGTAATATATAAACTATTTTGAATCGTTATTTGAAAATAAATTGTTTTATTCATGTACCAAATTGCTTAACTGATATATTTTTCGTTAGACATAGTAATATATGTAACATTTTAAAGACGGGTCATTTGACCCACATTGGTAAGAATGAAGTATCGGTAGGTTTAGTGTTGAAATGGAAACAATAAATTTTCAATTCGTCAGAATTACAACCGTTTAGTGCAACGGTAGCGATCCTGCTTTTCGCACCGACGGTCCTGGATTCGAGACCCATACGAAGCAAATGTTTACGTGATGAATTATCTGATTACATTTCTACCTGAGTCATGGATATTATATACAAATCTATAAATATAACATATCTTTGTATCATATATGTACATCTATTCGTTAGCCTAGTATCCATAACATAAGCCTTACAGTGCTTACTTAGGGTGAGGCTAATTGGTGTGAATGTAAGAAATATTATCTACACTAATGTTATAAAGAGGCAAGATTTGTATTTTTGTATGTTTGCAATGAATAAACTCAATAACTACTAAGCCGATTTCAAAAATTCTTTCACTATTGGAAAGCTACATTCACGCTGAGTAACATAGGCTATATTTAATGCTACAAAAAAATTAAAGAATCTGTCCACCCGTGCGAAGCTAGTTATTAACAATATAGCGAACAAAACGCCAATTATTTAGCTCTAACTAAGCAAAGCTTGTACTATGCATACTAGATACCGGATAGTATGCCTGAATGTATACCTATGAGTATGTAAAACTGTACAGTCAACGGCACATCAAGCTTGACCTTTGCCATTACCTACCCTATACTATGACTAAAAATTGAATGATGTTGATCTTCAATCACTCCGCAAGTATCCATTTCTTTCTACACCTTCCATCCTTTTCTTTCACAAAACGTTTTTTATTACTAATTTATTTTGGCATAAATTCAATAGGGATTTTATATTTATTACCTACAGGCTAGGTTAAGTTGGATGTTTTTTTATGTAGTAAATTATGTGTCAAAATATTATGCCAAAAAGTTAATACTAAAAAAAGTTTATACCAAAACAAGGGGAACCACAATAAAGTGATGAAAGTATATCCTCAGGGGTGATCAAATCCGATCCAAAATATTGAAGCATCTCAAAAAAATATATGAAAAATTTTAAACTAGATTTTGTCAATAATTATAGCAAAGTTTGAATAAATTTATTGTTTTTATATTTTTAATTATTTCACTTCATATATTATTAATTTATATATAATTCCGCCGCAGTATTCTTGTGCATATAACTTGTATATAAACTTGTACATAACATAAAAGTTAACAGGAAAAATGGCAGATAACATAATGGCAGTATAAATTACATACACATAACTATAAGTTGTTTTTATATCTATATAACTCATACAATATAGCTCATATTTTATACAATATGAGAAATTAATATGGATTTCCACATTCCTTCTTAAACGAAGAATAATTAGAATGATGATGTAATATTTTAAACCTTGAGGAAACCAACCTCGTGTTGGTTTTATCGTATATATGAGTAACAAAGATTTAAATATCTTTGTATCCAAATAAATCATTACAATAAAACATTCAAAGGTGTCAGACAGGACCCAAACCTTGCCATCCGGGCGAGTACTCTTCTAATTGAGCTTGACAGACAAATCGAAATTTCCAAGTTTTTCTTAAGCTGACGCCAGCCAGTCTTTTTATCTGTTAATGATTAACTCACACATTCTCATTATAAATATAAGAAATGAGGTTTTTCCTATATTAAGAGCGAAAACTAAAGTGTATGGATCTCTGAACATCGAGCAAGTCTTTAGATGTAAAAGTTAAAGTAACGTTTTGTTTGCGTGTTACGTCTTAGTCACATCGTTTAAACATTAGACGAGATAGCGGTTAAACGCTATTAAACTAACGCTACAGATAACGAAACATAGATGAAGAATTTACTAGAAGGAAAAATCGGAACAGGGTATTGTGGCCAGCAAAAATAATCTGTCATCTCTGTCATAAATACTTGGGATACAAAAAAATAAAAAATAAAATACTAGCAGTAATTAAACCGTGAGAAGGAATTCTTATTGTTCACTACTTATAATAATAATATTATTCCTTACATTCACACCAATTAGCCTAGCCGAAAGTAAGCACTTTAAGGCTTGTGTTATGGATACTAGGGTAACATATGATGATGGGTAAAATGTGATCGATAGATATGTAATATTTACAGAAATATGTATAAATATTCATGAATCAGGTACAAAATGCTCATGACCAATAATATCTGTCTCTTCCGGGACTCGATCCAAGGACCGCTGTTGTGAAAGGCAGGATCGCTACCGTTGCACCAAACGGTTGTCTACTTACTCTAGCTATATCTAACTATGGCGTGATAGTATATCAGTCCTCTACAATTTTATTTTCTGTACTTCACTATCCATCAATAGAATAAGAATTCCGTATAATATAATTGTAAAATTTCCTAGCCGCGCCGGCGCATCGTGAAACTATTTCATAACACTTTTATAGTCAGGTGGTATTTATATGCACGTTGCAAAACAACCCACTGAGGTTTGAATCCGCGACCTTTGAGGCTAAGGTCGCTTTCGATAATACTATCATCATTCACATAATATAACGCATCTGCATGTATTACACGAAGGGTTGCCAACCATATCATGCTTAATTTTTAATTAATATATTTTCATTTGTGAATAAAAATAAAATAATAGAAAATACTTTATTGTGAAACTACATATAAAACATGAGTAAATATTTGAAGTATTATTGGTGTTATATGTATATGTTCCTGTAATCTTAGCTTACATTTAGAGACATTTTAATTATTGATAAATATATCGTAAACTAAGTTTTGACAATTTAAGGATGACTACAGTTAGCCAACAAAATATATTTTATTATTAATTTTATCCTTACAACCGTAATTCGTCGTATCCATAATCCCAAATAAGTTAGATAGGATGCCAGACATCCCACCCCGGAAAATTACTATAAAACTTCAAATCCAATGGTTGAAAATTAGTGATTTTTTTATTTGAATCAGAATCAAATTTTATTTGCATTGTTGTGCAAATCACGTGGTAGCAATTAGGGAAACATCGAAGTTTACTATGGAAAAGTGACAACCCTAAATGTATAGAGAATATTGTTATTATATTTTTTTATTCAAGTATTTGACTGCTAGAAATCTAAAGAATATATTACAAGAAAAAATTCAACAAGTCTTATGTGTCGGGCGGGATTTGTTTGTTTTTGATAATCTATTCTAATAAAGGTCAATCATAAATTTCCATTCCAATGTATTTTTTTATATAATATGCGAGGTTTGTATTAATTTTCAAGGATTGTATGCGTGGTACCTATGTACCATATTCAGAATCGTACAGGGTAACCAAACCACCTGTATGATTAAAAATAAAAAATACTTATGTACTCTTTCAAAGCAATGCTTAAGTAATATACAACATTTCTGGTCTCCAAGGGTTATAGTATTTAAATAAAAGCTATCTATCCACTCGTATTATTAGGGTTGCAAACTATTTTGCAAAAAGTATTTGATCCCGTAAATATGAAAAAATAAAGTATATGCAAGAAAAATGAAGCACACATTTTTGAAATTTTAATCTTATCAACCTTTTGACATCCTTAAATTTCAAAATTTATTCCTAACCTTAACTTGGATACATATTTAAACAAATAGATACCTGTAATATCAATAAATCTTTTAATATTTACTCATGTGCTTATCTTATAAATTTTTAGAATAACGTAAATCGCTACAGTCTTTCAAAGCTACATTTTATGTAACTATTTAACACAAATAACCTACTAGTACACTCGTAAATTTTCTCCTTCACAATAGGTAATTCGAATAGCAAACTATATTTCTATCAAACGTATAAGATAGTTGTACTATTTTGCATAATGTGGCATTTGTGTGACGAATCTGGAACGCCTTGTCCTTGAACATACACGCCGGCAACAATTTCGTATTCAAGATGTAGGTACTTGAACATTACTTTCGACGGCTACATTACTCATTGCTTCTATGGTGTTTATGATTTGTAACATTGAAGTATAATTATGCCAAAACAAGTGGTGTAGTATTATATCATTATGAATAAAGATGTAATTTTAATCACGAAACTTAGAAGTTTATAGAAATATAAAGTTGAAGAAAAGTGCATCAGATGGGATTGAACTTACGTCCTTTTTAAGCCAGATTACGGCGTCTGGCTTAGTTAGCGAATTATTTTCAATAAAAAAATCCCGATTTTTTTAATACAAAAAAAAACAAATTCAAAATTCTATGTTTAGTGAACGATGAACCTATTATATGCACTCTTTAATGTTCATACAAAGTAGTGAAACAGTACTGTGAGATATATTTGTGACCATTATGAGTGAAACTATCTTTAAAAAACATCTCTTCCAACCAATCAACAGCTTGTGGGTGACAAAAAAGTAAACGAAAAACTAAAAGTAAAATGTAGTCAAAATTCATTTTAAAAATATTATAATTACTAAAACAGTTATGCAAAATTGTTATACTTCATACATACAATAAGAAAATATTAAAATAAACAACTAAAATAATGGTGGTTATAAAACATTATGTTCTGACTATAATATTATCTATGCTAGATAGGGAAGTGATGGACGGACAGTCTTAGATGTCAAAGTGTCTCTTGTTGTGCCGACATAATTTGGTGCAACGGTAGCGATCCTGCCTTTCGCACCAACGGGCCTGGGTTCGAATCCTGGAAGGAGCAGATGTTAATATGATGAATATGAGCATTTGTACCTGAGTCATGGATGTTTGTATATATTTCTATGAACATTACTTATTTATATATGATATATCTATGTCTATCCGTTACCCTAGTATCCATAACACAAGCCTTAAAGTGCTTACTTTGGGCTAGGTTAATTGGTGTGAATGTAGGAAATATTTATTTATTTATTATTTATTTATAATTGCTTTCCTAAACACTCGTACTAATAAACTAGTAAAGAATACCTGATAAATCAATTGATTAGGTACTCATTAAAAACAACGTGAAGTTGCTCTACACAAAATTTTAATGGGTTTACACTTTTGATATGTGTTACGTAGGTTAGCATTTTTTAAGTAACAATAATAATAACGGACGGTTAAAACACGAATAGATTCGTACTTTGGACGTTCCATTGTCTAAATGACGAAATGATGATCAGTCAAGTAAAAAAAACAAGAAACCGTCGTGCCTCTATTGAGTTGTCAATAAAAAAAGTGTAAGTAAAAAAGTCATCTCAGCAGTATTTAACCTTCTCGTTATATAAATAAATTATCCCATCAAAAACAATACTTGTCAAAAAAACCAAGTCTCGCAACTCAGTTGTTCTACGGTAAAAAGTTGTGAGATCCATGTAATACCAAGTCGGTTATTAATTTATTCAGTCCCTACTTAAACGAATTTCTGTCTTAATACGTCCAGACCCTAAGACCACGATCGTGGTCCATAACAATTGACAATCAATTGTGTCTGGAATCTCCGTACTCGAAGCATTAAGTTGTTACGTAATAATTAACAGCATCTTATAGTGACGCATATCAATATTAAAAATCTTTATTGTTTTATATAAATATATTGACTGGGCCATCGCATGAAAACACGTGTAAATTAAATTATTTAGTGCTTTGCTTTTTGTATTTTGTAGACAGTCTACTTTTTTCCTTTTCGGTACCTTCTACTTATTGTATATATGTATGTATATCTACCAGCAAGATATGCTGTTCATTGGTGATCGCATCGCTTGCGAATGGCTGTACCGATTTGACTATTTAATATGAGCTGTAAAAAATTGTCCCAATCGATTCTGACAATGTCTTTTATATTAGGGTCGTTCTTCTTTTCTACCGACAATGGTCTGTCCTTCGTCTTATGGCATCTCGTTGGAGTATTGATATTTACAGTTTGTTTAATTCGGTTTGAATAAACGTCTATATTTTTCTTATCTATTATTATGTAATTTTTCATTTTCTCCAACCAACATATTTTTTCGTTTGTTTTCCGTAGAATGCCGTGACAGAGTGGTAAACCGAAATGTGTTCTCCACAGAAAAAGGCCACTTTGTCACATATTTTTTTAAAAAACCAACATTATAACAGATTTAATATTTGCCGCAAAGGAAACTTTAATTAGTCCTAATGACAACACAGATGCAATTTCTTTTAAATTCCACACAGAAACCACAATTATGGATAGTTCAAAAACCAAAAAAAAAGAAAAACGTCGTTACACTGTCGGTAGAAAAGAATAACGACCCATTATCAATACCTACGTCAAACAAATTGGTAAGCAAGATGCTTTTACTACGGATGCTATTTTTGTAATATATCGGCGAGTTTTGACCGCAGCGCAAAGCTAATCATATAAGCTATGGACGCCTTAATTTACCTATCATCTAACTATCTATAATCTATAATAGATGCCTTTATTCAACCAACATTGTACTTTAAAAACATTTCATTGAAACTAATATTAAATTACTATATTGCTTACTAATTTACGTAAAGGAAAAACCTTATTTTGTTAGCTGTCGTATTTTTATTCCCTCCGATTTCCAGACGAGCATGGATTCACATACTATATCGATGTTCTTATGTAAGAGTTGTTATTAAGAGTTAGATAAGTAAACAATGAGGCCTGTTTATTGTTCTGACGGGTTACGGCTTAAACCTTGAACTGACGATGCGGCTAGGTGTAAACTATACGCTTAAGCGTTCTCGCAAAGGACCGATTTTTAATTAATTTCATCGAAAACATTCTTATCGACTTTTTATACAATTTTTAAAGTAACTCAAGGTAAATGTCTGAAACTGCATCGGTATCTCGAGGGAAGCGCACGTCATATTTTTTACAGAGGATGATATAAAAGTGTGCGTTGAGTCGGTCACAACGTTGGTGGAAATATCAGTCAAAAAACTGATCGTGTGAATTTTTAATAATTTATCATATAATTTTCAGGAATTTCAGGTGACTTGCAGAATTTGTTTTAAAATGGAAAATACCATTGGGAGCTACTATTGCGAAATTAAATAATATTTGTAAGCTCGAACTTAGAATGGGTGACTAAGAAACTATTATTTCTAGCTCCTACATGCTTCAGATGGCTTTTGAAACCGTTGGTCTCACCTATTTCGAACTAAGCTTATATTTCCTTTTTTTTTGTCAAGGCAAAACTTGTTCATCGGCACCCGCCCTCGGCCTCGTACTTACTGCCGACGCTTGCCAATAATACTACCCACTAGAAACTCCTTCTATATACCTTCAGTTACGCCGGAAGTCCGATAGAGCCGTTCTCACATATGCCAACTTAGGGCATTCGCCGACAAAAGAGGCATACGCCACCATAAGGGGCATTTGACATTCTCGCGTCAGCTTCTGACTTAAAAAACAACTAAATTAAATATAATTATGAATTAGCCAAGAAGACGTCATTTGATTGGCGTTGATCCCGGATCTTATATGATGGACATTAATACAGGTAGGCTTCTAACAATTAAATTCTGTTTTTCTTTTACAATTGAAATATTTAACGAACAAACATACAATAAAACATGTCGTTTATGGATCAAATTTAAATAAGCCCGTATATTATTCAACAGTAGGTATTGTTATTTCCAAAGTCATTACTAAATATACTGCTGTAAATGTCGTTACGTCTGTTGAAGCGGACGAGTTTCTTGCGTTTGTCTTGTCAGTTAAACGACGCCTGAAACTGTCGTAGTTTAAAAATGTTTGACTATTCAGAATAATTTATTTTAGATGCGTATTAGTATCTAAATAAAAAACCTTTTACCGGATAAAGGACGCGTTTATTCTGTTTTCTTTTTTAAATATGACGTTATTGACTCCTTTACGGGAGCGGTGATCACAGAACGATCAGAGTAATATTAAAATGTGCGATAGGCGCGGAAATATAAAAACATAATATGCATTTTAAAAGTTAATTTTGATTTAATCAAAATTTTAATGCAAGGACACAGGCCTTTCCCTTCTAATACAAGCCAACCGGTGGGAATAGATTAGGTTAGGAGACCCGCGGCGAAAGCTCTAAAATGGCCCTGCGGATCCAATGGCAGTGTGAGGGTGAATACTTAGGATTTTAGTGGGTATGCCTCCAATCGGGCACTAGGTCGGGTAGGAAGGAGGAGGAGAGCCCCACTTTTATGAAAAGGAGGAGGTAGGAAAGGGTACGTCAGTTCAGACGTTGGTCCCGGCTGCATTAGTAGTTAGCACCTTCGAATTCCCACTGGACCCACGCGCTGGGTTACAGTTCTTTTCTTAGCAAGGTTTTTCTCCATGATAAAAGACTGCGCTTCAGTATTGTAGCAATAAAAATACAATAATAAAATCTCTAACGTTCCCACTAATTAGCCTAGCCTAAAGTAAGCACTGTAAGGCTTGTGTTATGGATACTAGGTAACTCATAGACATTATTTATGATACATAAATAAGTAGTATTTATAAAAATATACAAATCCCCATAACTCAGGCACAAATACTCGTATTTTTCATAAAATCTTTGGTTTTTAATTAAGTGTTACTCGTTCAGCTAAACCGATCGTTAAGTAGAAGATAAAGCACCAAGCGCTTCTTGACATCCCTGCATCTGTATTTCCGAGAACTTATAACCCGTCCATTTTTAAAGCCAGGTCGAAGAGGCACATTCTGGGTTAGCTCGTTCCATCCTGGATTCTGTGATGGCCCCCGGAACTCATCCCAAATAAAAAAAAAGATATATATTTTATATCTGTCGCAAGAAGAACTCGCCTACCTAGGTACAAACTAAAGAATCGGCAAGTCTTAGTAGCTACCGACTTTTTGCAATAAAGCGTATTTAAATAATCGCTTTACCTTTACCTATTTCCATTACATAACAGTAACATCTCGTGTAATTAAAAAAAATCGAAATCGCAATTTAATACGACAAACCGAAATAACCCTTACCGCTTAGTAAGAAAGTCGAGTCTAAGTCAATCGTTGACGCAAAACAAAAAAACCTTGTGATTGACCGTGAAGGTCACCAGCCATAGTCTTGCATCGTCCGAGCGTGACAGTGACTTCATAACGCTGATAATGAGGCGGTAGAAAAACAACATGTGTGTATTATTAGAATATTTTCTTTTGGTATTTAATAATGGTATAATTTTCACAATTGTCGTTATTGATATTTTCTGAAAAGTTTCTCTATCTAATATTTACATCTTATTATCTACTTAATTCCAAAATTTTATGAGTTTCATTAGTCTTTATAGTACGTAAAGCAAAATTTAAAATTTTACAAAGTATTAGAGCTGCTAACCCAAAACGATATAAATCTATTTCCCAATATAAACCAAATTTGTATGAACCTCGATAGTTTTGTCTTTGCCTTGACAAGATGAGACAAATCGTTTCCAAAAAAGCAGCGCCATCTGTCTACTTTGGCTACGTTTCGTCTGTAATCGGCTACGGTCTTATATTATGGAAGAATTCCGTTGACATTGACAGAGTTTTTAAGATACAAAAAAGTACCTTCGGGCTATTTGCAATGCATGGTATTTTGATAGTTGTTTGCCCCTATTAAGGAACTCTATATATTCCCGTTGCCGTGTACGAGTATGCATTTTAAAAGAAGTGTGTTGTTTTGCCAAGGACCATTCAGAACATTTTAAACTTAATTTAATGTTTCTAGGCGAAATGTTAGAGCTAACTATTCTCATAACTTATATCAACCACAGAGTCATTAAGCAAGCATTTATAAGAAGCTACCCGTTAGTGTTAGAATATTGAATGGGAATTTGTTTTAAAAAGGCCTAATGAAATGACCGAATGTTAATTATATTTATTAAGTATAAAAGAATAAATGAATTGTAAAACAAAGAAAACTGTAACATTGTCTGTTTATTTATTTATTTAATTTATAAATTTAACCATGAATTTGCCACTTTGACATTGACATTTAATTTTTTTATAGTATCATATCCCTGATAAAATTTGAATGCTAGATACGTTTACACTAGCAGGAGATCCCTGTACAATTTATTTCTGCAAATATTACTATGTTATTGATTGATTAAAACAACTTTACATAACTGGATTTTGTGTGTGTACGGATTCCAAATTCATTACACAAATTGAGGTTTGAAGCCTTAGTAAAGTTATGCGTAGAATAGTGTATTATGTACGCAATAAAATTTAGCTAAGAACCAATTTTTTTTCAGAATATCTTTAAATTGATTGATTATAGTAATAGATTAATTATAGTAATCATCCATGAGGCAATTTATTATCAGTATATATGTCACTTTTAAAAGATGAAAATAGAAGATATTGTTGTCATATTGTACAACGTTCGCCTATACTTTATCCAATGTAGAATGACACTTTTGACAGGTGTCACTTCCTTATTGTTACGTACTGCGGTTGCGTTTGTTGCCTTATGTTTGGCTTGACATTTCAATAGCAACTTTATACCCTCTATATAGGTGTCAACTGTCAAAAGTATCATCCTACATTGGACAAAGTATAGTGCCGATTCGATTTCGAGTTCGATCCCTGGCCGGGGCTGTGTAGACAATGAAATTTCTATAGTTGAGTTTAGAACAATGAATGAGATGTTGTCTAATACTTATTTATTTAAATGAAAATGCAGATGTAACAGTCTCGTTACTGTTCGCTCTCCTCTCATAAATTCTTTTTGCCGCACGAAGACAGTCAAGAAAATTTATTTTTGTTCAGTGCTTGCTAACAATTTAACATTCTCATTTATATGCTTCATGCTAACCACTCCCAAATTAATAAACTAAATATGTATATAGATTTACGTATATTGACATATAAAAAGACAAATCACGTGTTGAAGCCGCCATTTTGCATACTATAATGGCGACTCATTTTCCCGCCATTTTCCATACTTTAATGGAGACTGATTATTTTCATTTTCGTTAGATAATCGCCTGAATGGCAGACTAACCTTGGCTTTGGCAGTGATAAGTGAAATTGCGTACTTCCGCCTACGATTTTATGGTGCCTATTGAATAAATAACCACACAACACACAATGTATAGCCATCAACTCAACAACTTACCGCTATATGTCAAGCGATTGCAATCACTATAAAAACGAACGAGAAACTTATTATTTATATTCTTATATTATTGAGCGAAGCTCTCTTTTAGGCAACTCACAAATTTGTCTTGTCTCCCTCCTGCTACTGAACGGTTCAACCGATTCAAACGAATTTTGGCATGAACATACATGATTATAACCTGACGGACATAGGCTATGTAAAAAAATATAGACTTTACCATGGAGGAATAATCACCGGAAGAAAAATTCAAAAGCTGATCACAGCCAAACCGCTGATACTCCATTGATGAAATTTGGCACCAAAATTCAAATCGTGATCGTGACTAATGTGCAAAAAAAAGTTTTGAAATCGGACATACAATGGAGGAAAAATCACCGAAAAAAAAATTAAAATCTGATCACAGCCAAACCGCTGAGACTACATTGAAGAAATTTGGCGCCAAAACTCACAACGTGGTCGTGACTGATGTGCAAAAAAATGTTTTGATATCGGACATACCATCGAGAAATAATCACCATTCAAAAATCTAATTGCTTCGCTCAGTATTTGCAAACAGCAGCATGTATTGCAGACCTAGTATATTATATATCTTAATATATATAAATTACGTGTCACGTTGTTTGTCTGCGATGGACTCCCAAACTACTTAACCGATTTTGATCAAACTTCGTAACTATCTGTTATTTGATCTAACTTAAAAGATAGGATAGGTTTTATTTTAATTTATAACACAGCAACGCGTGGCTGGGTCAGCTAGTAAGAATATAAATATTATATATATTATATTATATATATGATATTAGGTGAGACTTGAGAGAAATTGTGAGTCCCACAATTTCTCATTATCCGGGCAAATGCTCATTCAATTGAGCTAACAAGGGCTTTGCAGACCCGTTGATTTATTCCAAATGTTTATTAAGCTGATTACTAGCGCCATCTATTTATTTTCTAAGCAACTTCCATTTACAACATTTAAAGTAATACTTTTACGAGTACTAACCGAGTATCGAACAATCGGTAGAATAGAAACAGCTATATAAATATAAGTTTCGGCGAATTTAAAATTTCTTTACACATAAAAATCTAGCAGTTAAATTCTTAAATAACAAAAAATATAAGCTATTATAATTTAATTTATATTTCTATTAAAATAGTTTATCTTATAAGAGAGCATTGAATAAAAGCAAAAAACATATAAATAGTTGAAAAAGCTATTATGATTATTGTATCATCATCAGCTTGTTAATGTTCTTGTTTGTAATGATAGTGTTCTTATGAAAACGTATACAGCAACGGAAAATCACCGTACACATTTCCCAGTAGATCACAAAAATGGGCAACCTTAGTTTGGGCCAATTTTCTCACAGTATTATCGTACACAGGGAAGGCTTAAGCCCCACTAGAGGAACATGAAAAACTTTCATTGAGTGTTTTCTATCTTGGTTTACATAGCGAAATATACAATGCCATAGGGGGTCGATAGGGCCCAAATCGTACTCGCTCATAATTTTGATTAATTTTCCAGATCACTGTTTTTACATAAATTCACCTGTTTTGTTTTGTTCTATAGTATTTCATTACTATAATAACTAAAAATAACTTGGTAAGGTTAGCTTAGAACTGTAACCAGCAAAAGAAAATCAAAATTTTGAGCGATTTGGATTTGCCCTTTTTATATAGGTACATAGGAAAATGCGTTACACATACACTGCCGAGGGTGGGTGGCGAAGCTATGTGGGACTCTCCTCCTCTTCCTCACCTAGCCTAGTGCCCGGTAAAAGCCCATAGTTTTGCCATACAAGTCCGGTGGGGCCTGTGCGGTAATCACCGCCATGGACGAAATTTTATCCTTTTTTTTGTTTTGCAGGAAATGGCATTAGGCATTCCCTCGTGCCGGGAGAACACGAGAGATATGTGGGACTCTCCTCCATGCCCCTACCCGGCCTAGTGCCCGGTAAAGGCTTGGAGGCCTACCCACTAAAACCTGCGGCGCGGCGGCCCATTTGGTGGGGGCGCGTGGCCTCTTACGATATTTTATCCGAAAATATTTGTTCTTAGCGTAGTTTTATATACTAGACATTAATTTAATAGATAGTATTTAATATTAACCGAAATAAACGTAGGTAGACAACTAAATCGCTGTATCCTTATATGGTATCAATCATTAACTTTTTTATTACTTAAACCGGCTTAGGCAACAATTTTAAACTGCCAGATTGCGCCCACTGGTTAAACTATATTCTGTCATGTTGTAGTTATCTTTAATGTCCATCTATCAAATTACGATAAAGTTTTTCACTTTTATGTCAATTGGCAAGCTTAGTTTTGACGACCGGAAGGGTCGAAAGGTCCTGGGTGCAAGTCCAAGGGGTTGATATGTCAACGTAAGAAATACTATTTTTACTAAATTTACGTTCACTAAAATCGCTTCTGACTTTGTTGGTTTGTTTTTAATGCTTGTTTATAGGTAGTGAAACGAAAATATCTCTGTAGATTTGTAAAAATATAAATAACATTAATTTTAGTTTTTTCATCACTTGTATTTTAATTAAGTGGTATAGTTAAATCTTATTTCGTTTATAAATAATATTTTTTATAACACGTAATTTATTTCACATTTTTACAGGCATTTATAATTGACGTAATTACATTTTATTTATACCGACAACTTAAATTCGAGAGAAAAAAGATCATTTATTTTGTTAATTTTATATTGCGAATAAATCTATTCAGACTTACCACCTATCACTTCCAGTAATTACTTTTTTTCACTTATATACCGATAGGCAAAGGAGCAAGTAAGTACCAGGGGTTTATGCTCTGTGGTACAATGTTCTTTTTCATCTTATACTAAATATATTTTATCATTGGAAGCTACCATAATTTTTAATATATACTCTAAAAACACAAATTTGTTGTTTGTATTTTTGTCTGTCCGCTCTTTTTTCCATTGTATCAATAACGTTACCATAGCAACGCATTACCGGGTCAGCTAGTATATACTCTCAACAAATTTGTGTTCTTACAAATTTGTTGTTTGTGTGTTTGTCTGTCCGCTCTTTTTCCATTGTATCAAATAACGTTACCATAGCAACGCGTTACCGGGTCAGCTAGTTTAATCAAACAGGATAAATTTTGTCAAGTTTATATAAATACATAATAAATGTTGTACTTTTTTTAAATGAATACCCATATCATACAATGTGGAAACATGAATAATGCGGTCTCGCAGCATATATGCCATATTATATACCTATATATACCGAAAAACAACTTGTTTTAACAAACAAGAATTGTAAGTCACTCCACAAAGGAAGTCTAAGAACAAATGGAGTTTTGAATGAAAATGTTTATTAAACATGAGGCTTAAGTTCTAGGCCCGATTTCCAATACCTACATATTGTAGCAATAAGTGTGGGAAGCTGATCAGTATTGTTTCACACAGGAAAATGTCGTTTGACACTTTAAATATTCGACTGGAAGTGTACAGAAAGCGAAGCTGTATTAGTGTATCTACGAGGAGCTATAACTTTAAGGAATGTTACAACTAGTCAAGGAAATGAGCTGAGCGTTATTGTCAGTGCTCTCTAGTCGTATTACGAGAATCGAATTTAAATTCGAGAATGCCTAGAACTCAAAAACGAGAAAACATTTTTTTTAAGAAAAACGACTTGTGAGGTCAGTGGATTAGATTCCTTAGAGATTGAGAAAATAGTTTAATAATAGAGCAAGTATATTCACTATGCACATCAGTGTTGGCATTAATCGATTAATTTTTTAATCGATTGCTTAATTTGATTAAATTTAATCGAATTAAACATAATCATGATTAAATTAATCGCGATTAAAATAGTAATCGTAATCGTGATTAGTTAAATTAATCACTAATCGTTAATCATTAATTTGATTAAGCAGATTAAAGTTTTTATTATGAAGGAAAAAAAATCACAGCCTTTATATTCTAAGCTGAAATAGCTAGATGGTCCGTCACAAATTCACAAGATGGCGTTGTACAACCATTCTGAATTGGTCGGCAATTTTATTGTGAGATCGTGACAATAAAACATAACCTGCCAACCTTAGAACGCTACACGATTTTAAAACGAGTGTTTATTAAATATAACACACCCATGCCATCCTCCGGTTCTGTTGAAAAAATGTTTTCCTTTGCAACCATAATAAATATATCTAGGTCACACAAAATATCAGACGAATTATTTGAGAAGAGAGTGCTTATGAAATGTAATTTAAATCATTTATCTAAGTATTTTTTATATAAAGTTTTAATTACAAAATGTAACAATCAATCAATGACTCCTGTGAATTTTATAAATACTCAAACAAAAAATCTGACTAACTAGTTTTTTTTTAAACTTGTTCCCATTTTAATAATCATACATTTCTAATCGTGATTAACGATTAATGATTACGATTAATAATCGTAATCGGGAAAAAATGATTACGATTAATTAATTTTAATCGTGATAATGTCGATTAAATTTTTAATCGTAATTTTTAATCGTTAATCAGATTAAATTTTTGCCAACACTGATGCACATGCACTATGCACTAGGCACATTATTCAATTTTGATTACATCTAACATCAAACTAAATTTTAGGAACTCTGTGCTCTAGACATCGCCATATCATAATTTAACTAAGAGTTTGTGGCACACCTGTCTGTTTTCAGACCATTGGCTTATTCCAAAACTCAAGTTATATGTAAAGACTCAAGACCTTTCGAAATGTCCTCTCTTAGGATGGCGTCTTGCGGATCTCCGGAATGAAAACACATGTGCAGGCGTAGAACATCGTTCTACAGTACGAGTCAAGCTTCGCGCGGAACTTTGTAGTCGGCCGCTGATATACCCACAATCCGCATATTTGTGTTTATGTCTTAAACAGAATGTTAACAATGTTATAAACATATAATTATTAAGACGATCCTTTAGTGCTCCGGTAGCTTTACGGTAGTTTTAGTTACGTTCGCACCAACGATTCTGGGTTCCATTCCCGAAAGGGGCAGATGTTTTATGTGATAAATATTAGAATTTGTACCAGTCATGATTATCATGTCTTTGAATATTATGTATCTAAGTATCAATTGTTACCCTAGTATCTATAAAACAAGCCTTACTTTGGGCTAGGTATAACAATTGGCGTGAATAAAAAAAATCAATATTCCTGATATCTACAAATTATCATAAAACGTCAAGTCAATTCTTTAACTACTACTTTTATATTAGTTTTACGTTAGTCTCAAAGGGAACATAAATCGCCAAATGTTTCTATTTTATTATACGATGGATGTTCTAACGCTTCTCTTTAACTGTCGCTTCTATGCGGTACTGGCAAACAAACCTTATTCTCTAAACAAAGCTTGTAATAGAATAGAGAGTTCATTTCCTCACTTAGCCTCTTTCTTTAGAATACTAAACTAAAACTACTAATATAACTATGGAAATTTAGTATCAGTTAATGTTATTAAGATTATCTTTAGTATTATCGGTGGTATGACATGACTGACGTAGATTCGACCAAAGTTAACTCCCCAAAAAATATCAATAGTAGGTACCTGTTAACTATTTATCATTTCAACCTAACCTGTGATTACGAAGTTGTACTAGATAATTATTGAAAAGGCAGTCAATTGACAAGTCGTATTAATAAGCGAGTAATAAGTAAGTGTTTTGACTAAACATTAAGGAGGGCTACCTGAATTTCCGTGTGATACACGAGCATTCATTCGATGACAGATCGTCGACGAGTGCATACTTTGCAGGTTGAGGTGAAATTGTACGAACTGTAATTGTATATGTAATAAAGTTATACTGTAACGGAGAACTGGCCTTTGATTGAAGAGACCCTAAAATACCTATTCTATATTTCGTGCCTGTATGAATTTGCACTTTGTATAATAAATATCAAATTAAATAGCAGATAAACACCATTAAACGATTATCAACCTTAACTGTAGCACTGAGAGTTCAATACCAATATATAAATATGTGGTTACTGTTTTAGTAAATACTTTCAGATCAACTACAAATAATAAATTTCAACAAGCCCTTGATGCTTTAATCAATATATTTTTAGTTCACTTTTAGTACACCTACTGTTTTCTAAATGTAAATTAATTTTGAACACACCTTTGGGATATTTTTATGAAATTCATTTAAATATCTTTATTATTTGTTAAAAATATAAATTTTAATCTTTAAACAAATTATTATTATTCCGGTTAACAACCTGTGGTAAACTAAACGATTTATTATCAGTCCATAAAACATCGTCGAGATGCGAACTCTGTCCTCTTAGTTAATAACTGGCTTTTCAACCGATGAGCTACAAACGTCTCAAATCTCCTATAACATTGTTATTTAGTGCTTCAAATGTCTATTCTTGTCTTATCAGAACAATAGCAAAAAAATCCAAATATATAAAGCTGTATTTTTTAAAATAAACAAATCAGTTGGAATGTCTGAGATTTTACTTTGTACGTTTCAATTACACATTACCCAATAAATAACCTTTTTCGTTAAAATGGCAAACATTTATCAATATTCCACCAATCATTACCAATAGTAGAAATTGAAATTAAAAACCTTGAAGCAGGAATTTCAGAGAGGGTTTACTAGGAGTGTAATCAAATTGTTCTCGGTAAAGAAAACTATTGATCATTCACTTCCACTCTCATTGACCTTGTGTAGTAGTTTGGATGAAGTAGACAGAAAGCAATGTTTTATAACCTATACTGAAGCCACTCTAACAGTTGACGATTGCTTCATTTTATTTGTGTAAACTTTTATTTATTATTTATGAGGCTGAAACTGCCAGCAAAAAAACAGCAGCTTCAAGCCCTCTTGAAAACCTAGTTCTAGAAAATTTGGATAAAAATAGCAGAAAAACTGTAGAAAAACAGCAGATTTTTGCAACGACCAAATTTTCTATTTTTTATTATTCAATTTAACATTCTAGAAGGTATTCAAGAGGGCTTGAATAAGTACTAGATTGTTAAATTATACATGTTGAAATGTCTCCAAAAAGTTCTAGAAAATTTGGTCGTTGCAAAAAGCTGCTGTTTTTCTGCTGCCAGCTTCAGCCTCATTTATTATTTATATATTGACCATAGTGCTGATTGATATTTATATCAAAAAACAACAATATGTTCCATTAATTAATCATACCACTAAGTATTACATTAATAACCTTCTACAGTAAAAGCCCAAATGGTAATATAGATAAGATTCAATCGATCACAGGCTAACTGTACGTCGCCCACAGTTAGGTAAGAAAGAGATAGATGTTCTCGTAGGTGTGTGCAAGAAAGAGACAAGAAAGCGATCAATTTGTGCATGAGGAAATGGACTGTGAAGTATAGGCAGGGTTGTCGAAACAAAGTTAATCGGATTATTTATGTATAACAGGATATGGTACGTAATGAAAAACGATTATGAACAAATTTTAAGAGTTTACGCTTAAGTTAAATATAAAACTGCTAAAATAAACCCTTAATAATATTATAAACATTATTATAGAAAATATAGTAAATAACATAGTACATAAAACTCAGTGAAATTATCAAAATTAATTAATAGAAACGAAACAACTTTTATTTTAATGAAAGCCTTGCACTGGACGCCCTTTAGTTTAGATGAGTGAAAAAGTGAATTTGACACAGAAAACCTAAATTGACGCAGGTATATATCGGAGAGTATATTGTGTATTATATATAGGGAAGCGGGGGTCTAGTTGTAACAATTTTTGATTTCTTGACTATGGAACCTTACTGGTTAGGTATTTAAGATATGCAGCAGTACTGTTCGAATGAGCTACTATTCAACTATCGATTTCAAATAAAAATTTGATCAAAGTTGTGACGAATTCTTGTAAAAATAGCTAAGAAAAAAAGTGACGTGTTGCGTTCAGTTGTTGGGGCAAATTGTAACAGTAGGAATTGAAAACCAGTTTTCTATTTTTCAAAGATTTATGTAGAAACTTCAAAAAAAGTAATTCAAAGTAGATGTTTGTTCAAATAAGCAACAACATGGGGCAAGTTGTAACATAACAACCCACTGCAAGGTTTTTTAAAATACCAGCTATAAAAAAAATATCCCTTTTTTTGTGTATAATATTATAGTTAACATATAGAAGTAAACTAGTGCTAAATGTATTTGACTAAATCAACAACCGCTCAATAATTTGAAATCAACAATATTCAATTTTGTATAAACAAAAACGTCTATTACCTAGTCTTATCGGAGCGCCTACACAACACCGCCTCCTGCACCATCAAACGGGATACTGATCGCGCTCATATGATAGGATCGGTATTTAATAGTAGAATATTCTTCTATTATCTAGGTAAAAAAAGCTTGTTACTTATTGCCCCTGTTACATCAAGCCCGCTGTTCCGCTATAGTCTTGAGCTTTAAACGTTTAAACATACATACAAATGAAAAATATATGTTTTCAAAAATTTTTAATTAGTGTTGAAGTGACAGCCCTATATCAAAATTTGATCGTGCATGACGCATCGCTCGCGCACACGGGCAGACACGACCGCGTCGCTCGTGACTCGCCGTTTCCTGCACTTGTATGGGATCTTTGCATTTGTATGGGACGTTATGAATTCATTTGTTTTTTTTTTTTAAATTGGAGACAACCTCTGTAACCCGTAACGTCTGTTTGATGGTGTTGCCATCTCTGGAGTCGTTTTAAAAAGTTTTGGACTTTAATGATATTTAGGTTTCGCAAGGATCTTATCACAATGTGCTAAAAAATATCTTGTTAGTTAAGAATTGAACTCACGACGAGAATTAGTTAATACTTTACATATGACTACATAAAAACTACGTTTTTCTTTAACCTAAATTGTTACTTTATCATTTAAGTCACTAACAATACATGCACCGCCACTGTTCTAACTTAACCTTACGCCAATGATTTGTTACTGACACATTTGCAGCTTAATTAGTGACATTCATTCAAGCATGCAAGCATGCATGCAAACAGCCATGTAAGTAGACATGCAAGCAATTATTAATAAGAATTATTGAACATAAACACATTTATATTTTTTAATTTTAAACAATAAAGCAGTTAAATACATTTTTTTATATCTAAAGAAATTACTTCTTCCTAGTCGGTGCACTCTTGCCAGAGTGGTCGTGGTCATCATTATGAATCACGATGAGTGATGATTTTGGTTATACGGCGCCATTCATCACGGACTGCAGCCTTCCGGGTACCTACATTCATAAACCGAGCACTTAGTTGCGGCCTTGATCTGGTCTGTCCATCTCATTGGTGATCTACCACGCGGTCTGGTGCCCTCAACTTTTCCCTGCACCACGAGACGCTCTATGGAGTCATTATCGCGACGAGAAACATGGCCGAAGAAGGTCAAAATACGTGACTGAACTGTGGTTGATAGGCGCTGCCTTATGCCGAGTTCTTTTAATATGGACTCATTTGTACGAAACTTGGTCCACGACACTCCTAGCATTCGTCTCCAGCACCACATCTCCAAGGCGTCAACTTTCTTCTTCTCGGTCTCACGAAGTGTCCATGTCTCCGACGCATAGAGGAAAATGGGAATATAAGGCAATAAACGAGCCTGGTTTTCGTGGCCTTAGTAATGTTCCTATTACCCCAAATCTTTGTCATTTTGCCCATAGCAGATCTAGTGATCGCCATACGCCGGTTGACTTCATCTGTGCACGCCTTCATTGGATATCAATGCTCCAAGGTAAATGTATGATTGCACAACCTCGAAATTCCCTATGTGCGTGATCTCTGGTAAGTTGTTATTGGCGCGGTCGACAATCATCATTTTGGTTTTTGCGCGATTTATTTTCAATCCAAATTCTCGGCTTGTAGCTTCCATCTTGTGTAGCAAATCTTCCATATGACAAGCACTAGTTGCTAATAAGGTCGTGTCATCCGCATATCGCAAGTTGGATATCCTTTTACCGCCGATTACGACCCCGTCCTTCCAATCTTCCAAGGCGATTCTCATTATCATCTCTGTATAGACGTTGAAAAGAAGAGGAGAAATTATGCAGCCTTGGCGTACTCCTGCATCAGGGTGGAAAATACTCGACAGCGTTTCATCTGTTTTAACTGATGCTGATCCGCTCTCGTATAGACGCCTGAGTAAGTGGACAAGATGTTTCGGCGTACCCACGTCCAGCAAGGATCTCCATAAGACCGGCCACTTTACAGAGTCGAATGCTATTCGCTAGTCGAAAGAAATTACTACTAGAAAGAAATCAACTTTTCTCAGGTGTCAAGCGAATAACTTCAATATTAAAAAACTTGCAAACTTATCAATAACGAAACATCAATAGGACATAATTTCGATTAAATACTCAAAATGTGAAAGAAACCAATAAGGTGACTTGATAAAAACTATTAGAAAAATTTTTGATGCAAATGTTTCGAGTTTCGCAGAGTTGTTCAATATTCAATAAAACGATCCTCGAATAGGGTAATAAGAAATGAAAATAATTGTAATTAATTGCGACGAATTGACGGATTCTCAAAGTACTTGTGTTATACACAACACAACAATAGGCCTGATCCAATATGAAAATACATTTTTTTTACACTGCCACGGCCAACAATCTAACCTGGGTCTCCCGAGTGGTGTAACCATTCAAGCATAGAGGATAAATATCTTGATATATCTGCTCCATCTTCGCTTTTAACGGCGTGGAATATTCCATTTGGTTTAAGATAATCACCTAAGTAACGTTAGTATGGCTTTAGAAACTGTTCACTTGAAATAAACTAATGTACTGCCTCATTACAGTTATCTTGTTGACTTTAATGCGATTTTGAACTTAACTTAATGGGATTAAACCACAACGATTAGTCGTAAACGGACGCGATAAACCAAATAATCTAGTCAAAACAACCGTCACATATTAAGTATGTACCTAATAAATGTTTTCTTTTTTATTCATAGATTCAATTTGGAGGTTGAATAGCTATTTTACCTATTTACTTTAAAAGTGTGAGAAAAATTTATTATAAAAATTTTCTATAAGATATAAAACATATAAAAAATTTTTCGGTTTTTTGCACATAATTTACGAGTTTATTTAATCCTGACGTTTCGACTACTTTCCAGGAGGCGTGATCACAGCTCGACTAAGGCAATGGTCGTCATAGATATTTCTACTACCTGCACAATATCTTAATCGGGCATGTTCCTAATTGTTTAAATTTATGTTGTTGTTGATCGACTAATTAGTGTGCAAACTGCTGTAAATGTGCACCAAATAAAAGTGAGAATTGTCGTTTCAAATAAAAACGGAAAATAACAGTCATTAAAAAAAACTAAAAAACCAGACTGCGTTTCTGTGTAATTTGGATGAAAAAACCCTAGAACCATACACTGGTTAATCAACCAAATTAGAATGAACATAAATAAGATTTACACATACGAGGGCGGGACAAAAAGTCCGCGTGCCCCTCAGCATGGAGGGGGGAAAGGTGAATTTTTACTACCTGCACTAGTTGTGAGACTCATTAAGAGTATAAATACTAAGTTACAAAAAAAATAGGTCATTAATAGGAGCTACACATCAATCAACAAGTCAATCCGGAAGAAAATTTGCAACATGGAGAAAATTGAGTTGCAAGTTGCGATGGCTGCTGTTCAAAGAATGGGCTTCGAAATCTTGGAACATCCTCCCTATAGCCCATATATTATTTGTTCCCAAAAATTAAAAAAGAGCTTCGAGGGAAGAAATTTTCCTGCGATGAAGAAGTGAAGAGCGCAATTTCGGCCTATTTTGACGACAAAGAGAAATAATTATTTTCGAAGGTATTAATAAATTAATTGATGAGTATAATAAATGTATTAGAGTTAAGGGGCAGGTACATTGAGAAGGAAAAGTAACTTTGTGTTTTATTTCTTACTTTTTACCCTCCATTCCGCGAACTTTTTGACCCACCCTCGTAAACCCATTACCTTTTTTTCTTTCTAATCGTTTGTTTAGAATTTAATGAGCATCAGTAGAAATCAGATTTTATTTCAAATTCCATTCCAGGGAGGGAACTTTTTGTCTGAATCTGTATTTCCTGACAAATACGATTTAGGGTTCTTCAAGTTATAATCAAGCGCGTCACATTCTAGATCGCATCGTCGCTTACTTTCAGGCGAGATAGTTGTCAAGCGCCTTCTTTTTTACAATTGAAAAAAAAAACGCAGAACCACACTTTATAACACACATACGCACTGATTACACAGGTCTGCAATGAAAAAACTGCATGGGTTTTTTATACATTTTCTTATAGATTTTGACGTCCCAAAACCGAAAAAAATATTAAAAAAATTCCATCACAGCAATTTTTTTTACAATACTAATTTTTATATTTTATTTTGTGTAAATTCTTGTTTAGTTTAAATTTTTTTTTAAGCTTCTAATTTAATTAAAATTAGGATTACTTACCTTAATAGTATAATTATCTAGGAATAAAGACAAAATAATATGGACGTATACAATTGCAAGCAAGTGCAAACTTGCAGTTGCATTATTCTAACAGACTAAGTCCATTGACTCTATATTGCTACACTCAGTTGAAATCCAGCATTCAAACGCTACTGTGCTCTTGTTTTTATATAATTGTTATGGCTCATAGAGGTTGTGTTATTATCTCTGGACAGCTTCTGTTATATTTGTGGTGAATATACAGTGAAAGAAGTTTAAGTGATTTTATGAAGAAGCTATATTTTGCTTACTTCAAATTAATACTTGATGATCTTGGATCACCTCCCTCCTTCCTGAATCCCACTTTCCTGAATCAATGGAAGAAATGGAAAAAGAAGCTTGGGAAATGTAGTGCTTTTGAGCAATATTAAGGATCCCGAATATAAAAGTATTGTACAGCGCATGCTGGCTGCGTATAAGGCTCAAGGGTGCAAGATGAGTTTAAAAGTTCACTTCTTACACTCCCATCTTGAATATTTTCATGAAATCTTGGGCGCCTACAGTGAAAAACAATGGGAAAGATTCCACCAAGATGTACGCAATATAGACGTTATAGACGTTACGTTATAGATATAGACGTTACCATGGAAGACTGGATGTCAGTATGTTAGCGGACTACTGTTGGATGCTTAAGCGAGAAACCAAAGAAGGAAACCAAAAACGAGTTCGGAGAAGCAACAAAAAAAGAAGAAAAGGTTTCACAAGGAAAGAGAGTAAACATAAATTAATGTATAAATTAAATAAAACAATTGGCTGACAGGTTGTGATAAATATTATGCAGTGTGTTTGTAATAAATAGTTGATTTTTCTCAAAATGTTGTCATCATTTTGCAAAAAAACTATACTGTGATGGAGAGTAATAGAAGTCATTTTTGAAATCAGCGTACCTTAAAACAAAAAAGTTCAGCTGCATGAGATATTTTTGCTGACTTATATAGTCAGCAAAAATATCTCATGCAGCTGAACTTTTTTGTTTTTTTGCAGACCTGTGTTATTAATTTAACCCAAACCCTTACTACTTTGCGCCTAGCATAATGCACACTTTTTTGGATAAAATTACATCTTTACTAAAATACGACTATATAGGTGAAAGCTAAACCTTATCTGAATACAAAATTTCATCCAAATCGTTAAAACTACATTTCAACACATTTTCATATACCTTCGGTCTTTATCGTGATCACTTACAATAATTGAAGAATAAGTACTGCTCAATTAACACATTACTTTTAAAGAAACTGGAAAAACACGGAAAATATCTTGTTTTCCTTTAAAATACATTTGCATTCCAATAAAGACTTTATGGTCCTAATGACAAGGGTAATTTTGCGTTAAGTCGTTATTGTTTGTCTTTACCTTCGGACTAATGGTTATCTTTGACGATGTCACCGTAACCTTGGTTTTAACCTTGGGTTTAAGGGTTTCAAGTAGCTTAACGAAATTAATTAACGAGGTTAAAGATAAGAGAAGTTAAGTCGAAATTTTAATACTGAATTAGTCAGTCTGAAATTATACAAATTTGTTTATATTGCGGCCGTGAAAGACAATTAAGAATTTATTAATAATAATACGTAGTTAAAATGGTTCACATAATTAATTTAAACCGTATAAATCTATTTCAAGACTCCTCTAAAAATCCCGTAATATTATCCATTTAAAGCAATATTAGAAACATGTTTAAATGGATCCCAGAATCAGACCCCTCTTTTCCACTGGGCACTCTGGGCCCCACCCCCTAGTTCCTTCCAGATCACTAAAAGAATACCAACATTCATTACTGAAAAACTTATTTAATTAGAGTAAATCAAATATCAATTAGGGACTATATTATCGATTTGCTTATTAGCTTTAGCATGCGCGAAGCTACTCTACTCTTGCCCAAAAAAAGGCTATCCAATTTCAGCATGCTTAGATGTTTCTAAATGTGTGTGAGTCGCCCCATTTAAATTAAAGATTATCTATTCTACTTTTGACTGTCAATACAAGTCAGAAACTTTGTTTATATACTTTCTTTCTCCATTCTAGTCATAAAAAGTGTTCCGTCAAAGTCATCGGGGCCCCATTATTCTTATATGCCCAGAGGCCTCCAATATGTTAAAGTCGGTCCTGCCCAGATTCCTTAAATAACTATCCGAATAAACAATAGTAAGCTACATTTACTTTGTCACTTTTCCTCAATATATTAAAAAAAAATAAGTACAAAGACTAAAACCCGACTACCTTAAAATCACGCTTTATAAACTATGAAAAATAAAATATACACATCCAAAATTGTTATGTTAAAAATATTCAATATTTACCGTCTATTAAATAAAAAACCTTTAATGATACTTAGATAATTTAATTTAGCTCAAGTCCGATCTTGCATTGAATATTGCAGTCACCTCTGGGACGACTCAGCGGACGATGACGGAAAATACCAACTTGCTGCACTGGACACTATTCAGCGCAAGCTTCACAGCATAGCTCACCGTCGTAAAGTTGCCTGTTCGTCGGTCTTCTACAGATTGTATTTTGGAGAGTATGCTCAGGAGCTACATATGCTCATACCGCGATCACCTTTCTTGCATCGGACATTCAGGTGCACTGCGGGCTACCACCGTTTCTTGGTTGCTATTCCTACCTGTTGCACGAAGCGCTTCTCAACTTCTTTTATAATGCGCACAGCAAAAGAGTGTAACTCCTTATACCTAACCCGTCTGTTTTTAAAGCCACAAACATCTGCCCCTTCCGGGATTCGAACCCAGGACCGTCGGAGTGAAAGACAGGATTGCTACTGTTACACCAAACGGTCATAGAAATCCAGACGTTTCAGCACCTTTACAGGAGCTGAACTCACAGGAAGGAATTTCAACTTCATATTTGCGTGTATGTTCAATTTCGATATTTTGGAACTTGTGTAAGTTGTCCAAATTGTCTGATAATTTACTTGTACATTCTCACACACCACTGTCTTTTTAATCCCTATCACATAAAAAAGCTCTATTATTATACTATATTAATCAATTATTCGTTATGAATATCACTTGTCAATGGTGGAATGGTAATTGAATTAGTCGAACAGTAAGCAGCCTTGAACCAACGCCGCCGACCTCGCATAGAAATGCACGAGAATCAGAGCGTGGTTGCGTGTCGCGAGCTATGTGTGCAACCAGACGATTTATCAAATAACTGAAGCTGATATAACAAAATAATAAGTTATTGTTTAAATTTTCTTAGTCAATAACATTGATATTATTTAAAACGGTAATTTTACTAAAATATCATATGGGAATGTGATATATGTGATGCCTACAATACATACAATACATTTTCTCCTACGTTAAACCTTATGATTTTATGTGTCTGTCTCTTTTTACTGTCGCTTTTTCGTTTCATCGACTTTCAAGTCACAACGATGCTAAAGAAGTTTTCACTTTCAGAACATAGTATACCATTTCTTTATAGTCTGCTTATGAAGAATACTGTTATATGTCATGAATGATTGTATACAATCAATAAAAAAGTATTTTATTAAGTCTGTCTGACAATTAAAAATGGTGTAGTGCAGTTTGTGCTTCTATTTTTTCTGTTTTCGCTACTTTTAAAAGTTCCAAGTTCTACAAACTGAATAAATCAGAAAATAAAAAGCACAATTACTAAACTATTTATACATCAAATTTGAAAAAAGAAATTACGAACAGTTCTTTGGCACTTTCTGTCCGAATGGATATAATCAATCTTTTTGTCAAGTTCTTCCCTTTTCATCGTGACATTTCGAATTTTTTTCTGGAACCGTGTTCACAGGAATGTAAAATTCAAGGTAAATTGATTAAAAAACATGAAACAAAACATGCTAAATTTTTAAATTTATTATTGCTATGGATAAAAATCTAGCAATAGAATGACAAAGAAATACTATAAACTAGGTTCATTAATTAAAATCGGTAAGAACAAGAGTGTTTATATAATCAAAAAGTTATTATTAGAAGAAAGAAATCAACTTGTAGTAGACAGGCGGGACATCCTGCCTGACACCTTTTTTTGATACAGGGAAAATCTTTATGGATTTCCCGCCACGGGATGACGGCGGCGGGGATATATGGGGACTCCCCCTGCCATTACGCACACAGCGTAATCCTGTCGAAACACTTAAAACAAGTTAGATATTTTCTTGCAATAATTTTTTTACATATACAAATAAAAAACCTAAATAGGTTTATTAAATAAGATAAGCACAAGTAATATGACTCTTTAAGTGACTGCGACATAACAGGCTTCTTTCTCCTACATTACTAGAGTCGTGGAGTGTGACTAAATGTCGATATGATATTATGTTGTATGCAGCTCTATTACAGTGAACATGTGACTTTCTTTAATCGGCATTTATAACTATGAAAGTGGACGCAGAAATTACATCTTTGACATATGTTATCGTGTCCAGTTTAACGACAAGTGTTATAAATTATGCTTTGATTAATATAGTTTTAATTTATTTGTATAAAAAATCATTTAAAGTATTGTTATAGCGATAACAGGTTCTAAGAACCTTTAAAATTACAGATTTCTTCATTATAGTCATAACTCGTATAGGGAAATAGTCACTTTAGTTGCTGTAATATCGTATTAGCGGGAGTGTAATTTTTAAGTGTGCAAACGTTACTATCGCGTTTGATTTAATATTTGTATTATAAACCTTAACTTATATACCAAAATAAAGTCCGATATTTAAATCTTAAATGCGATTGTGATGTTTGCTTATTTGAAAATGTACACTTAGCCATCCGTCCATATTTTTTGGTACTCCAACAAACAGAACCCTAAATGTTATATGGCCTCTGTTTAGTTTAACGAGAAATTAAGGTTTTATACTTTATAACTTTTGAAATACCTAGTTTTTCTCTTAATGTCTTTTAGCAATACTTATCTAGAAATGACGAATAAAAAATAACAAAAATTAAAAAATAATATTATAAAAATAAAAAATAGGAATATAAATAGATCGAAAATTTTATGAAAAAACTTCTATTTTGATGAAATAGTTATTTGACGACCGTTTGGTGCAACGGTAGCGTTCCTGCCGTTCGCACCGACGAACCCAGGGTTAATTGTTGGGAGTACCTAGAACATGAAGTACCTGTAGATGGCGCCGGCGACGGCGTCAAATACTTGGAAAAATTCAACAGATCTGCCAAGATCTCTTTGGCTCAATTAGAAGAGGACTACCAACTTCATGCTATGTTTGTAATTATCAAAAAAATAGAGGGATTAATCATAGTCTCCACGTATATAAGGCGGCTCCAACCCGCCTGAAAAAAAAGTAAATAATAATTATTAGAAAAAAAATTGTGCTTGTCAGCTCCGACACGTGACTAGAGTTAACTCCTTAAAAACGATTAGCTTAAAATATATATAATAAGCAAAGAAAGTAAATGAAATCATATATTCATTAAATTAAATATATTACTTAAATTATGGTATAATTATTTATATTCATTTTTTTATTATTTTCTTTTAATTTTTTTGTTATTATTTATGATATTTTATATGTATACTGAATGCTTTAGTGAGAAAGAAACAGTGAGTGGAGATGTGTACTTGGGACTGAGGAGCGGGGAGCGCAATAAAATGTGCGAGTTTAATACGCAAAGGAAATGTGAACCTTCACTTTTTGTTAACGTTTGATTTTACTACCCATCTTTTTTTCATACCGTGCGCTATATATTTAATTTTATTGTAGTATCAAGTTTTTTTTATTATTTAGGATGGGTTAGCTCTTGATCCCAATCAAGCCCAGGGCAAAGACAGAATCCACGATGGAACGAGCTAACCCAGAAAGTGCTAATTCACCCTGGCTTGGAAAATGGACGGGTTATAAGTTCTCGGAAATACAGAAGCAGGGAGGGAGTTCAACTTCTTTGCTGTGCGCATTATGAAGGATGTTTTCGTAAAGCAATTTCAACATTGCAACCTCACATCTAGGAGGGGTAACCTGATAATATGTTTTGTACGTTTTTCATAAGGTTATTTTCTTTCCTTCCCCGTTAGTGTTTTGTTTTCTTTAAGTTGCCTAAGCATTGTATTGTTAATTAATTAAAATTTAAAAGTGCTGTGAACAATTGTAATTGGGCACAGACGCGCTCGTTATTAATCACAAGTGTTTTTTGTTGTGTATTTCATTTTGTCTGTTGTCTGTTATTGTGCCTTTATGATACATAAATAAATAAGGATTAAGGAAGACAAAGAATGTAAAACTTTGCCTCATCATATAAAAACAATGTCTTAAAACTATCTTTTACATTAGTTAACACCAAAGTTCGAAATCTATTATATCCCTACTAATATTATAAATGCGAAAGTAACTCTGTCTGTCTGTCTGTCTGTCTGCTACGCTTTCCCGCTTAAACCTCTCAACCGATTTTGATGAAATTTGGCACAACCAATCTTTAGTCCCTGAGAAAGAACATAGGCTACCTTTTATTGCGAAAAAAAGGGATGAAGATGTTGAAATAGAGGTTAAAAGTTTGTATGGGATTTCTTAATTTTAAAAGATAAAATCATGAAACTTTATATTTAAGCACTTGATAAGATATAATTAAACATTTGTTCTAGCATTTTTGAAATTTCGACCAGTGAGGGGGTGAAATAAGGGTTGAAAGTTTGTATGGGATTTTGTCATTTTTGGGGATAAAACTATGAAACTTTATATTTAGGAACTTGATAAGAAATAAAAAAACAAATTGTTGTAGCGTTTTTGAAATTTCGACCTGTGAGGGGATGCAATAGGGGTTGAAAGTTTGTATGAAGTTCGTCATTTTGAAGATAAAAACATTACATTTTGTATTTAGGCACTAAATAAGAAACAAAAATCGTTTGTTCTAGCATTTTGAAAATTTTACCACTGTGGGGGTGAAATTCTACAAACGGAATTCCCGAAATTCGAACGGAACGGAACGGATCAAACACTTAAAGTAGCAGTTGTCCATTTAGAGAAAAACTGTTTTTCGCATGGCCAACTGTACGTGGCCTGCTCGCGAGTGTCGAGTCCAAACAATCTCTACATTTTAACAAATAATAACAAAACAGCTAACGTTGTGAACAAAAATGTTTCAAATTAGGTCCTTTTAAAATATTTTTGTACACAACGTGACGCTGGCCCCTGTAAAGTGTCTCTTGGACATAAGGGACCAATACATTTTCCTAGGTACTTTCTGCCACTTAATGGAATACATAGGTACCTTATACCTACTGTAAACAGATATTTTTTAATTTTTTTAAACATACCTACTCTCTTTTAATCAAATGCTATACCCAAATCTATACCGTTCTTTTAATATAATCATTAATATTCAAATTAATTTACTGTAACTGTGTAAATATTTGTTTCATGGCTAATTTGCTGAGCCGTTTGTTACAAAATTGGATATGGATACTCTGAAATCTGAAAAAGAACATAAGTTACTTTTTATCAAAACACCACGCGGGCGAAGCCGCGGGCGGAAGCTAGTTGAATTTATATATGAATGAATGAATAAATACTCTTTCATAAACACAAGGAGACGTACACATGGCGGCCTTATGAGTGATTTCTTCCAGGCAATCTGGAGATGGTCAGATAAGAAATATAAGACTATAAGAGGGTAGTTGGCGGTGTACAGCTGAATATAAGCAATAAAATCACACGAATAAAAGTCAATAAACTACTGATATATTCTTATAAATATACAACATAAACATAACACACATATATACTGATTCGTCGATAGGAAAGTAGCATGTAGTTTGAGTAAAGGACCACAGGGTCAGGTAATATTCTTTCGCTTCTGATTTATTTTCTTTTTATATTATTAATATATTTTTTGACATCTGAAATGGTGTAAGGCACGGCCTGTTTCCTTACCCGGTCTTCGCGTTTTCCTACAGGCAAAAGTTGAAAAGCAGCGTTTTGCTCTGTTAGTGCAAATATACCGCTTCGGCCTTTTTGCTTCGCTGTGCCAAATAATTACTGTGTTATTAAAGTACCATGTAGGAAGTATATTCATTGTTTTTGTATTTTTCTTATTCACTCTTTGCTGTTTCCATTCAGTTTTTAATTAAATAGAGAAAATTTAAAAGCAGTTTACAGATTTACAGATTCTTTATGCTAAAATTGATGTTACATTGTCATTATGAGCTACAATGTACAGAGTTCCATCTCTTACCAATTACTTGGGAAGAAATGTCTCCAAACAGTTAATCTCACTTTATAAAAATTGTAGAAGAAGGCAAATGTCTCCATATTTAAGACATTTAGCTTCTAAAAGGGCTTCTCGATAAAATTGAATTAAAAATTCCTACGCTTAAGAAATTTTATTCTTTTCTCATTTCAACTTAAGCATTTTCGCACATGAAGTAATTAGTTGTTATTCATATATCGACTTGGTATTTTATCATTTGTGTGTTATGTTCTTATTATCAACTGTATCAAGCCTGCGACAGCAGATCAAGCTATGCACTCTAAAAACAAAATGAACTTTATTACAATGGCATTAAGTAAGTCCAAATGACTATCACCGTTCTGCGAAATTTTCAAGCGTTGGAGCTTGTAGTAGTGGTATGAATCACCACCATAGTAAAACAGTATCGCAGTAAATAATTACTATCCTTATCAGTTTGAGATCTTATCAACTCAACTCGGAAAGTTTGATGTTTGAATAAAAAATAATCTTTAGTGAAACAAAATTTTATGATACTTTTGTCAGATTTAAACCGCCTGAAAATTTTTTAGAAGATTAGCGCGATTATTTTTGTATTCTGTTATTATTTTAATATTTTTTCTCCTCAATTGATACAATACTATTTATTACTACAGATAAAATACTATTTATGTACTGGAGTAAAACTAGAATACAAACTTACAAATGAACCAAATAATACCGAAAAAAGCTTATCCGCGTTATTTGCTTAAATTCTAACCTATTCTTTTATGTTTTCTGTACTATTTTAGTGGCAAAAGGCCATTAACTCTCACCTATCACAAAATGTAAGATTTTCTCAATTGATACCCTACTTAAAGTCGAAAATCGTTTGTCATTTTCGGGTATAAAATCTGTCGTTGACTGTACTCTATGATAATTTTAAAGTCCGTACATGAAGCTGCCATATCCTTGTGTTATTTTTATTCTTCCTGACACATTATCATCGGAGACATTCCTGATGCATGACGGATTCGGCGATTTTTATGTATTTAATTAACAATACCAAACCAACCTGCAAATTTAACGTTGGAAATATGGTAGCTTATGTTTTAAATACCTAAATTGAATAACTGAAACCCGATCTATATATCTGATATAATATATCAGTGATAATTATGAAAATGGGTGCGTTTAGCCGACACAACATCTTGGCGGCACTAAAAGAAAAATGGCGATTGCTGAGTAGCATAGGCTGAGGCGGCTGAGAAATGCTAAGTGGCAATTTCAGATTGGATAGACACGTGGTTTTAGCACGTGTACTTAGTGAGGAACATAACCTTAGAAAGACGTTTGACAGAATTGATAATATTGAATTTAAAATAAAATAATTATTATTGCAATAATTTTATCAATGCGCTGATGTAAACAAACATTCAACTACCGGAATTGACAATCTCAAAAAGAAAATGGCGGAATATTCAAGCGCTAGCTGCTAACTTTAGTCTCGTCTAAACTCTACATGGTTCCAGCCGATAATTTAGTCAGCATAGCTGAATGCTGTTCAGCATTTTCGATTTCTGTCCAGTCTTTCTGTCTGCTAAATGCACCCAATGAGTTCAGGTCTCGGCAATTACAGAGGGGCTAAAGCAACTCCCCCCATACTTGACAAGTCTCAAATTAAACTTGATAATCGACAAATAAAACATTTTATATGTTCTGTATATAGGTGTATGATAATTATGGCAATAAAAAGTTAGCGTGTTATCAATTTAGGATAAAATGTATATGAGTATTTGTACCTGAGTCATGGGTATATATTACGAGTATAATTTTATTGTAATTTTTGTCTAAAACATAGTTTTTCAATATCAGTAAATATTTAATAACTAAATTTGATTTGGTAAATACCTTAAATATATGGTTTAGATTCGAACTAAAGTTACTATTATCTCACAGGAGTTATGTGCATATTAGTACAGTACTTATTAGATTTGATGCTTACAACTAATCAATTTTCTTAATCAAATACTTCTTATGAAAATATGGCATAAAAAAACAAGTGAGTTGAGTAAACCTTCATGTAAGTTGATACATGATATCATTAGATACTCTATCATAGAGTAAACAAATGGAAACTCGGCTAAGTAATGACATCAACGAACCTAGATTAGTCATAATCATAATGAAATTGTATGGTTATTAAATATCATTGCTCTCTTTTATTTTCAGATCAACTGCGACTTGCGCGAGTGAACAAGTGTTCGCCATAAAAAAGATAGTAAAAGTGTTTAGTTCTCTTTGGTTCCTTTTTTCTTTTACCTCCAGTGGCTGTTCTAATTTGGAAATTCACTGTAATAGTATCTCCGATATGAGTGAAAAAAAAACAAAAAAAAGTAATCAGTTCGAATCTGTGGTGGCGAATTTAAATTTGGAACTGATAGTGTAGTGAAAGTATTCGTGTTATAATTTAGTGAGTTTTTGTAATAAGTGGTGTATCGTGTATGATGAGTTCAGAGTATGGATGAAACGAAAACCATACATAAGACCTGCGTAAGGGTCAACTCTGCTGATGATGACGAGTCCAAAGACGAAGTGGACTATGATATACCAAAGAAGAATCCTTTTGTCCGGGTAAGTTATTATGATTGATTATTATATTCATATTGCTATTTAAAGTTTAAAAAATATTTAGGGTTTATAATATTTTAATTAATAAGTAGGTCGTATAATATTTAAGCGATAATAAAGCCCAAAATATACTTAAAAGTTGAATATTATAACAAGTATGCATGTTAACCCCGACAGTGGCTATATAGATAAAGTCTTAATATAATAAGATATCTTGTGACATCGCAAGGGAAACATGTCTGGTACTATGATTTCCCAATAAATCCGTAGTCAACAGGCAACTATGCCGACCAGTTACACAGTTATGTGAGGAAAAGTTTACGGCATTCCTTTCGTTAGGGCTGGGTCGCTAATACTGCACAGTATTACCTAAAGCATTTAAAAATAACGAATTTTAACAGTTATCTAAACCTAAAAAAAGGTTGTCTGTAAAGTCCATTTTGCGGACGATAATTTTACGTGATAGCGTCATAAGAAAACATTGATGAAAATTGCATACTTTTATGAATTGAATTGAATTATTATCACTGAATTATCATTATTTTGTATAATAAAAGGAGGAGTTAATTAAAAAAAAAACTTGTTATTATTACTATTTTTTTCGATAAATTAATATTAAGTTGTTGTAATAAACAATGGAAACCATATTAATTTTTCACTTGATGAAAGGGAAGAGAGATAGATGCGCCAAAAATCGAACGTTTAGGCCGAACGTGCCTCTCTATCGCTTGTTCCGCGCTCTCGCTTGCACGCTCGGCTCAGGCGGAACGTTACACTTTTTTGTGCGTGCAGCCGGGGTTTACGATTTATAAGACGTTATCATGTCAATAATTAACACAAGAGTTGATAATAGCATTGTTTTTGTGTCATTTTTTCGTGATTTACTTCCCTCGTGGATACTTTTGTTTTCTTTACACAAAAGAACGTCGTTCGTTCACTTCTAAGGTTGTTCTCAATAAAAAGATATCCCTATGTAAATAAGGATATGTAGGTATGTATGTAAGGTTGTTGTTGAATAGCAAAAACAGTTTATAGCTAAAACGTGAGTCGTAACTTCATTATCTTCTAATTCTTCTGTACACCGTGATTACACCTTAACAGCTTGCCTGGACCGAATAATGTTTTTTTGTGTGTGTGACGTTATACTTTCACAATTGTACCCGATAGAGCTGCTGTAATCGATCAGGACAATGTCTACTAGGTTTCAGCTTCAACGGAAGCTGCTTTTCAATTTCCTTCTTTTTCTTTTCAATCGATCTGTAGATATTTCTTTCTAATCTCTTTCTCTCTTTTTGTACTTGCATTCTTGGCGAGAGGTATCCTTAGTCTCGACCCTAGGATGTAACTACGTATAATAACGAATCTTAATAAATAAGAACAAAAAAAGGTCTACTAGTTTAGCTACTCCTAATAATATCAGTTTTAACCCAAGCTTCGAGCAAGTTCGATCCTCGTCGATGTACTATGGACTTGTACACGTAACACACGCATTTAGCTTATTAAAAGAGGCTGATGATAGGAATATTAATGTGTTTTACGCATTATTCACACTAAACCTACAGATACTTCATGTATTCCTATTCCTACCAAAGCGGGACAAATGACCCGTCTTTAAAATGTTACCTATATCTGTCTAGTGAAAAATATATCAGTTAAGCAATTTGGTACATGAATAAAACAATTTTTTTTAAATAACAATCCAAAAAAAGTTTATATATTAAATAATACAAGAAAAAAATTTAAATATTCTTCAATTGAATCTCAAATTTAGAAAAAAATATGCTAACTTTATTCATGTTTACAGTTCAGGTGATGTGATAATGTTATTTTATCTAACATCTTTATTTTACAAGAAATTCTGACAGAGTTTAAAATGGGTCATTTGACAGGCCATTGGTATGTTCAGTGTTAAGTCTTATTAAAAGAACAAAATAATGGCTCCTATTTAAACTTCGACATCGAACAAAATTTATAAAAAATACGAGCATATCATTTTGTTTTTGTCATTATTTTTTAAACAAATAACAATTAAACGATACTGTAATTTCAATTCTTCTTTCCTATTTTAATGGAATAAGAATAAAAGGCGATAAGTAAATGTCTTCAAAACTATATGGTTGTTAACATTATGAGGCGAAATACAATTTTTTTTACAAACAAATACTCTGTTTGTTGACAACAAGTAAAGATAGAAAAAAACTAACCAATCCATTTGATATACTAAGTAAAACAGCTTGTTTTTTATGTAATTTATATTTAATAAAATTTTTATTCCTTTTCCTGTCTTTTATAGTCTTTCCTTGAAGCTCACTGATTGGCTGGCAGAAGTTTATAGCTGTAGCTAAGTAGCTAGCTATTTATTAAAAATAAAGCTTGTATGTACGATACTAAAGTACTTAAGAAAAGTAAAAAGAAGCAGTACTACGTCTATTTTATTTATACTTAGGGCATAACAATTTACTTACACTTATGACAACTATGTCAACAACATTTAATATTATTTTCAAGTAGCAATAGCTTAATAAAAAAAAGGTAATTAATAATTTTGGCGATAATGAGACTTCGTTCATTTCAATTTGTTATTTATGAGATACATATTTATTTTATAGAAATCTCTCTCTCTCCCTCCCTCTCTCTCTCTCTCTCTCTCTTTCTCTTTCTCTCTCTCAACCCGTGGTTGACGATGTTGGTTTAACAATTACCACTTCCAACTATTAACGTATTCGTTGTCTGATTACGAATCTTTTTATTGGACCCAAATAAAATTTAAAAAAAAACATACGTAATTAGTCTCTCGCGGCTGTGAGGTTATGTATATGTACTTCTCACCATTCTCCTATCCGATCGAACTACCAATGAAGGGTTGGAGTCCTAAAAAACCTAAGTATACGCAGTTGTTTGATGCAACGGTAGCGATCCTCCCTTTCGCACCGAATGTCCTGGATTCGAGTCGTATCGAGACAGATGTTTATGTGATGAATACTAACATTTGTTACCGAATCATGGGTATTTATATTTTTTACTACAAAATATTACTTATTTATGTATAATATATGTATGTTTATCCATTACCCTAGTATCCATAACACAAGCCTTACAGTGCTTACTTTGGGCTAGGCTAATTGGTGTGAATGTATTAATATAACAATTACGGCAAAACTATGGTCACGTTTGAAGGGGCACAATTTTATAATAAAATACCCTCATGTATCAAAAGTGAAGACTCGTTTAACGTATTTAAGAAAAAACTTACTATATATATAATTGAAAATCAATAAATTAAATCAAAAATAATGCGTTAAGCGAGTCTCTCTGTTATTGTAAGTTATTTTGAAATATGTAGTTTCACACGCTATATTTCGTTTTGCTTTTGCGACCGCGAATTAATAAATAAATTTTGTTAACATGTTCTCATGTAAGTGACAATATGATGTCTTTATGTGAATAAATATCTTTAAACCGAATGTGAGAAATGTTATTATTATAATCGCGTGTTACCGTTGGTCTTACGGAACCATTAACGCAGCTAAGGACAGGTGGTACAACCCGTGATCTTAAATGGTTTTCAATGGTCATGTTACCACACAAATCTGCAGTGAGAGTAGCCTTCCTGTACATTGAGAGTGGTCTCGTCTATATGTTGGAAGCAAACAACTATGTAAGCGGTAATACTTAATATGTACAAAACGAGGTGACCACACTTTCACTGAGTAACCTTATGTTCATTTATAAGATTTTTTCTTACATACTGATATTTACATGAAGCCTGAGGGCCTACCATGATCTCTTAGCGCAATGCAAATTCGATTGTCAAAGTAAGACACTGCTATACGCGGTCTATAATTGTATCTCTCTTTAACAGCTGAACTTGAATTACGATAAGAGGTGATGGTAGGGCCTCTGTAAGGCAATAGTTTAAAAATAAAACTGAAATTGGCATAAATAAATTAATATTAGACAACTTTAGATGCATAATTTTGAACCCAAGTTAAGTAAGTTCTTGTGTTTTGGAATTAAGAAACAACGACGGAACAACAACACCCAACCCCAAGTCAATATAGAAAATTTATTTTTTACCTTGACTCGGCAGGGGACCGAACCCGCGACATCGGAGTGGCGTTACCGAATAATTCGTTATGCGAGTCGTCATAGTAAATTCAGTTTGTGAATAATTAGTTGAGCTACCGCGACTTGATAAACTCGTTGAATTTTTCCAAGCGATTCTTAGCCGAATACCAGCGCCATCTCTATCTCCTAAGTAACTAATAATAATAATATTTCTTTTATTCACACCAATTTGCCTAGCCCAAAGCACGGTAATATTATCAAAGTAAAGACTATAAAGCTTGTGTTATGGATACTAAGTTAAAGAATAGATATACATATATGATACATAAATATGTTTTATTTATAGAAATATATTTTCAGTAGCAAGCGTATCACTACATAGTATAAAACAAAGTCGCTTTCACTGTCCCTATATCCCTATGTATGCTTAAATCTTTAAAACAACGCAACGGATTTTGATGCTGTTTTTTTTAATAGATAGAGTAATTCAAGAGGAAGGTTTATATGTATTATACATGCATAATATAGTAGAGCATTGCATCCGTGCGAAGCCGGAGCGGGTCGCTAGTCAAGTAATAAAATAAATAAACAAATTTTTCAACCAATTTTTAGCTTGTCAAGAAATTAAACGTTTTATTCAACTTGTGTATTATTTTGAATTTAGCAGTTAAGAGTTATTGGCACTTCGCCATCGATATATAAATAAATACCCATGACTCAGGTACAAATGCCCGCATTAATCACACAATCATCATCTGCCCCTTCCGGGATTCGAACCCAGGACCGTTGATGTAAAAGGCAGGATCGCTACCGTTGCACCAAACGGTCGTCTTCTAAGTAACTGCAGACCTACAACATTAAATTTAATAAATACTTCTTTAGATACAAATATTAAGTATTTAAATTCTTTAAAGACACAAATTGTTGATGTACATATTCGAAATGGAACCCTGAATTAATTTTATTTATTTATGTCAAGGAGAGCCTTATTAACATCCTTACTAATATTATAAATCGGAAAGTGAGTTTGTTTGTTTGTTTGTTTGTTTGTTCCGCTTTCACGCCGTAACTACTGAACCGATTGCTTTGAAATTTTGCAGACGTAAAGATAAAAGTCCGGATTAAATAATAGGGTACTTTTTATCCTGAAAAAAATTTATATTCCTGAGGATAAACAAAAATATTGTTTGCTTGATGGATGGATTGTAGATGGCGCTGTGTGTCGTTTAAAACAACGTAAAATATTGCAAACGAATATGAACTCGAGGGATGACGTGAAATTTGTTTTATCGTCTAAATTGTTTTTTTTTACATCTACTTATCCTGAAATCACTAAAGCCAACGAATTACTAATTGGTATAAGTATTAGTTACGTTATTTAGTTCTTGAGGTATGCGATAGATGGCGCTGGGTGTTTTTTAAAACATGGTAACGATGTGTTTTTTAAAATACATAAGAAGTGGAATGATAACTTACGCTATTTAGTTCTAGAGGTATGCGAAAGATAGCGCTGGGTGTTTTTTAAAACGTGGTAACGAAATGTTTTTTTAAGATACGCAAGAAGTGGAATGAATTATATGAATTTTGTATCCAGCGTTACATCGCGCTTCTTAGATTTTTCCATGGGAATGAGAAGTTTTCTTATAGTTGTGATTTATACCGCAATATAACCGAATTCCACGCGGGCGAAGCCGCGGGCGGAAAGCTATAATAAAGCAGTGTTTTATAAAAAAAAGATTTATCAAAAACATTTATCAAATATATATATATATATATATATATATATATATATAGGGGAGAGTGGGTAACAGTGGATCACTTTTTTTTAAAGCTCCACAAATCCCAAGTTTATACCTAAATATTTAATATATGATAACTAACCACAAGATACGTCCCTCATCTACAAAAACAAGTGCAATTATTGGCAAAAACGGCATAAACTTATAAGTTATAACCAGTTTAAAAAAAAGGGAAATGATCCACAGTGACCCGTGGATGGGTCACAGTGGATCTTTCCATGGGTAACAGGGAATCGCTTGGGGTATATTGGATCTATTTAAAAAAAGTTCAATAAAATGCTACTTTTCTACATAATTATTTATTTATTCATATACTAAGACAGCTTTCTATCACAGTCTTATAAAAAATTAACAAAAGTCTTACAAATTATGGTGGTATAAAGAGGCCTAAACTAATCAAAATTTTGTTTAAATAAAGAACTTTGATTTTCATAAAGCTCTCTTTTCTATTCAAATAAAAATATTTACTTCTTCAGTTATCATTAACAAACATTTTAATAAAAACATTGTTGATGCTAACTCAACTTTTAAATAAATATATTTACTCCTCGAGTAATCATTAATGCAAACTTTAATAGGAACATTGTTGCTACCTCAACTATTAAAAATTAAATATTTACTTCTTCAGTACAAACATTTAGAAAACAAACATTTTAATAAGAACATTGTTGATGCTAACTCAACTATTAAACAGTCTACTGTGACCCAAATGGAAATTATTCTCTGTGACCCATAGGCCGTTACGACAGAAAAAAAAATTCAAAAAATAACTACTTATACCCAAGCCAGCATTACATTACCCACAACGGATTTAACAAACAACAAGTTCAAAACATACAACTATCACTTATATTTATTAAAGGGTTGGGAGTACGACAAATTTCTAAATAACGTAAAAAAATACTTTCGTACTACCCTACTGGCCTGCGTGTGACAACACGTGATTCCGCTCAGCGAGCGCGGCGGCGACAGGCACGTAAGAGGGGGGTATCGACGAGCAGTAGCCACGCGTTTGCTTGTGTGTGTAAAGCATCACACGTAAGAATTATAGCGGATAATCCGCTGTGACCCGTGATCCACTGTTACCCACTCTCCCCTATATATATATATATATATATACGACGCCCACTGCTGGACATAGGCCTCCCCCAAGGATCTCCACAACGATCGGTCCTGTGCTGCCCTATATATATACATATATAGTGTGTCTTTTCCTTGTATGGTCTCATGCATAAAAATCTTCGTAACGATGGGAAGTAGAAGTGTTTTTTATTGTCACTGAAGATCTTTTTTACCTTATTACATGTTAATATGCCTTTGAATTTACTTAAACTGCAACCTGTGAAATTATTAAGAAACTATGAGAATTCCACTGAGAGTGACCGTTAAAAACAAAAGCTGTGGACGCGACTCCATAATAATGTATTTGGGAAGAAAATAAAAGGCCTTTTTGTTGTTAATAACAAGTTTTGTAAACACAACCATTGTTCTTGATGTCACAGTATAAAACGGGTGAGAACAAACGCTTTCTCCAACAGTAATTATTGGTTTACCGAGGAAGTCCGTTGAAGGTTATTGTTTTTTTTTTAAGATTCGTTTTGTACATTTTAAAATAGGAATTGCATGCTTAATACTAGAAACGCAAAGCGTTAGATAGGTAGATTAAAATGCCACATTGTCTATTTCATCATTTAATGGAAAGATGTCCACTTCTGGGTTTAAAGAATGTTCTGAAAATGGATATTTTTGTAATAATCTACTAATAATCTCTAAGCGAGTTGGGGATTGCAGTAAAAGATCCGAAAAAATGTACTGCCAATTTTAATCCAAGATGTTGATTAATAAAACAATCAATCAAACATTAAATCACAAGCATATTGACGATAAATTCGTCGTGCAAATTATTATTATGGAATTAATAATATACTAGTAAAAACATATCATTAAATGTCATAATCCTTACAAAAATTACAATTAAATAAGTCACATTACAAAATCAAACATTGAATTATTAGGACGTCAATGGCCATGCAAGAGCAGCTAATGATATTTTAAATATTCAGGAGTGTACGACTAATTAAATACTTTCACTGCCGTTCAGTGAGATTTTTTATGAAGTTAAAGGTTACATGTAGAGAAAAATAATCTATTAAACTTGATATCTTGAAGAGAGGACGAAATTAATCCAAGAAATTAATACAAATTAATAATAATTATATGATTCATATTTCTGACATTCACACCGATTAGTCTAGTCTAGCCCAAGTAAGTTGTGAATACTAAGGTAACCGATAGACATATTAAATATACATAAATAATAATAATATAATAATATTTCTTACATTCACACCAACCTAGGCCAAAGTAAGCACTGTTAGGCTTGTGTTATGGATACTAGGTCAACGGATAGATATACAAATATGATACATAAATATGAAATATTCATAGAAATATATATAAATACCCTTGACTCAGGTACAAATGCTTGTATTCATCACACAAACATCTGCCCCTTCCGGGACTCGAACTCAGGAAAGTTGGTGCGGAAGGCAGGATCGCTATCGTTGCACCAAACGTCGGTAATAAATGAGTAATATACATAGAAATATAAACAAATATCCACAGACTAGAAAATAAGTATTGTTCCCGAAGGATAAAAATATAACTTTTAATCGGTAGCCTACATTACGAGCGATGCTGCGGCTAAAACGTAGTAAATATTAAAATTTAGTTTTGTAAAAATGGTAATAAATGCCATTGTTTGGGTTATTTTACTCCTATGTTGAATACCGTATTTTTTACAACTACTAAGAAGTCTTTCATCAAAGTTTTTTTTTCTATGAATTCATTAAAAAAATTTAATTGAATTGATAAATTGACAGTAGTAAAAAACTCGTCTATTTTTAAGAAAAAACTTAAATATATAAAAATACAAGAATTTTGTTAATATGTCCTCTTAAAGGGTCTAGGTCAACTTAATCGTAACTCAATTACGAAAAACATCATATTATCTTCAAATTGAATCACTAGAAAGTTCACTAAAAGTTCCTGGCATTTATTGCATCTGGTCCAGTTAGCCAAAAAGATGTAAGTTCAAATCCCAGCTGAGACGAAGTTTTTATTCATGTTTAAGGAACTTAAAACAACTGTTGTAGGTACCACAATCACCCATACTCAAGCCAAAATCATCATTAACAGCATAAGCTGTTAATTTATAATAATTTTCCCACTGTTGACCACACAATGAAATAACGCTGCTCGATTGCTCATTTATATGTATAAAACTATTTAAATCCTAATTTTATTATGACAATATTTTGTGTGTTTGTTACCATATTGTCAGTTTATTCGGTGCGTTGCTATGGTAACGGTTTCAATAATTCTTACACGTCAAAATAAGAACGTGAAAAGTTAAATAAGAAAACCAGGGATTTTAGCGGTATCCGAATAGAGTGTTCTGAACACTGTTTTTCATATCTGTTTTAAAAGTTAAACAGAAAGAAACTGTAACACTTTGTTTTAGAAAATACCGGTTTATAAGTGTTAATATCTGTTAGAGTCATAAATTTTTACATTGGCATAACTATGCGACAGCTCACTAATGATTTGAGTACTTTGAAATGCCTATGTTGGTGTATACACACTGATAGTTAAACGTAAAACAGTTTCTAACAGATTGGTAACAGAAAACATTATATCTGTTACACTTTTATAAGTGTTCGACGCAAAACAGGTTCAAAACACCCAAATAAGTGATATAGGAATAATTCTGTAACAGATTCAATGTGTAACCCTTATGAAAGTGTATCCTTATAAAGGTGTTTTTGAATCCCTGAAGAAAACACACCCGCCCGTTTCGATGTGACGGCTAATATACATAAAAAGGTAACACATTCTTTAGTTAACTCATCTTGACATCAGAAAAAAATATGTGATCTTCAATATCATTATATTATTTTTTTAATAATCTTAATAGCATTTCTTGACCGCCGTTTGGCGCAACGGTAGTTTTTTTCCTTTCGCACCGACGGTTCTGGGTTCGAGACCCGAAATGGCGGATGTGTAATGAATACGAGCATTCGTACCCGTTTTATTTATATATATATATATTATATATTTCTATGATAATAACGTATTTGTATCAATGTATGTCTATCCGTTACCCTAGTATCAATTACACATTACATTGTGTACTTTGAGCTAAGCTTATTGGTGTGAATGTAAGAAATATTAATATTTTTCTTGTTTAATAAATAGCAACTTGAATTCCTGTCTTGCTAGTCTCTGTTCGTACTAATACAAATTAACACAATAATTCTATTGTTTTATTTTGCAACCATTAGAATTGGCCTTCACTGGTTGATCCATGATTAGAACTAAACACCTATACTATCCTACCTACACAAACAATGACACGTTAAAACATTGCGCCTTATATATAAATCTTCATAATATCTTTCGGTCGGAAAGACGCAATGGTTACCGAACTTAACGATTAAAGCTTGACCGATTGCAATTATCAAGAAGTTGACTTTATACGATTTACATTGGAGTTCATATTCGATTGGAGATTGAGATAAGTTTGACGGGCTTGGCTATTGCACAAGTGTATTGGGGTCACAGAATAAATAAATAACTTGAATGAATGTAGGCTGTGGCCGTGCTATAAGCGTGAGGGTTTTGTGTGTGTTTTTGCATAAAAAGTGTAATGCAAGAAATATAAAGCAATAGAAACGATAAACCATTAATTAATGAATTAAAAACATTTTTTAAAAGATTCTGTACAAAAGTACAAAACCAAATAGAATAAGAAAAATAAAAAATCGCTCATAGAAATAATAAGAACTTCAACTGATTTAATATAATATTAGATGCAATATAGTTTTATTTCTGTTTCATTTTGTCATTTAGTGGAAATTAATTTTAAGTCCCTCACTCGCGGACCAGTTAGGATAGGTGAATGCTAGCGGCTGCAGATGAATGCTAGCATGGAGTGGTTCGAAGGCTAATACGTTTTTGAATCATCTGAGTCCACCATTTAAGTATAATTATTATTTTAAAGAAGTTCATCAATTGGTTGCTTAACCATCGTTGTCTTCGGCCGAACTCGCAAACCACTGCGCCGGCGGCGCACTATGTGGAGATCGAATCGGTTTCGGGTCATAAATCTATAACTTCCATGTTTTTATAGATATACAGCTGATTTTTTTAGGTAATCTGAGATAAACGTACTTTAAAATAATATACAGTCTATGCATATAAAAATATATTTAATAATTGTAAAAAAATACAAAACATGAAATATTGAAAAATTATCATAAATTTACGACTAATTTTAAACAATGTGACCTAAATGTTATAATTAATACAAAATAAACACATAAAATTACTCTTATTAATTAAATATAATAAGAAAAAGAAAATAACATAGAATTATATTATTCTACTAGCTCTACAGCTTCATCTATAAGTTCCATAGACTTTTTATTGGAAGGTTTTCTTAAACTTGTTATGTAAGGGTCTGAAGTGTACAAAAGTGTATGTAAAACGTCTTCATTTGTAGCTACTCTAGAGCATTTTCTAGCATGATGAAGTCTGAATCGTTTATAGTCTTTGTTCCTTGATTCCTGGGCATCTTCGGAGAGCTGTCCAAGAGGTAACACTGAATAATGCCGAATTACACTTTCCCCATGAATTAGGACTTTATGGACAGATGATGGCATATAATACCACATATATTTACTAACATATCGTTGTGCTGTATCGAAAGCATACTGTCCAAATTTCGTAGCATTAATTACTTTTCCGCTAGACATAACTTGAAGTAAAACATAAAATCGTTTTATCAATTCCTCATCCACACCGGTAATTTCTGCAGTGCACTGATAATTTTGAAAAAATCGTCTAGCTGTATTACCGTCATTACTGTTACCAGAACCTTGCTTAGGTTTATCTATATTTAAACCAAGTTCTTCTCTGAACCTTCTTTGTACATATGTCTTCTTTTGTTTTTTCAAATCTTTATTTTCTGTCGTTGTAGCAGACCATTTTTCAAAGCCTACATTATAAGATATATGTAAAATTAGTTCCATAAATCTAATCCAGCAATGTAAAGTCGAAAGCCCATATTGATAAGAATTTTCGTCAACAGGTTTATTTTGTACTTTTTCTAAATTGTTCATCTCTGTAGGTCTTGCACCACAAATAGTACATACAGCACCTGATGAAGTTTCTGACAAAACTTGAGCTACTTTCCCGTCAACCATTGTCAAAAATAATGTGTGTTTGATTTCAATACTTTCACCACTTTTATTGATTAAGCTTGTTGTGAGAGCGTTTCTTTGAGCTATAATTTCATTAACTACACTTGTAGTTTTCTCTGGTGTGTCTTTTGAAAATTCTATTAAAATGGGCCTACAAAATCTTAGTGATGATGGAACAGGGTTTTCCCACAAAGTTTCATTTGTATTAATATCAACAAGTTTCAGAGGTACTAATGAAGATATAAATAAATTTGTGTCAGAAATTAACTCATCCTCTTCAGTTAAGACTTGCTTGTATTCACTTTGTCCGCTTGAGCCATCACAGCCCCATTTCGAATACAGCATTAAATGTTTTTTGCCAGCTTTGTATACACCATTGATTTTCAAAATTCTTGCAATAGTGTGATCCAGCAGATCTTGCAGTTTTATTTTTGCTGTAATATTATTAATTTCTATGCTTGATCTTGGTGGGTAGCACATTCCTTTAGCTTCCTGAATTGATTTATATGACGGAAATAATACGCAGTTCTTCGCAATTAAGCAATTTCTCATGTTTTCATACTGTGCCATGTTAAGGTCCAACTCTATAAAAATACTGAGAGCTTCATCTTTAGAGTAGGCTGTTAAATGTGCCGGTTCATTTAAAAGATTTTGACGTATTTCACTTTTTTATCTATGGGTAATACTCGTAAAATTTCGACAATGAATGCTTCTTCCGTTTCCCCTTGAGATCTCAATCCTTGAAGATATGAATTCAGTATAAAATCAAGGCCACATGTTTCAAGCAACTCCTTGTTTTTTCGTCTTTGTGTTCTATCGGAACTGTCTTCGTAGGTTTTAGAAGGGCGTCCTCGCTTCCCCGTCGATGTCGAAGGTTCAGATTCACAAGTAGGATCTTCCAGATTTACTGTGAATGTGGCATTCAACCACATGCTATTCTGATTTAAAAAATTTTCTTTATTTCTGCCAGATTTAGTGTAGCGTTGACGAAAGTTCGTAATAAGATTTTTTTGTACACTCGCGACAATTTTAGCGATATTTGCCTCAGAAAAGTTGATAAAATTATTCCGTATATAACTTGTTAAAGCAACAACATAATTCCCGTCACTTTCAATCAAAACAAGACATAGGTCGCGTCTGGTACATTGGAATTCACTCATTGCGAGAGAGTAGGTGGTTAGATACACTTTTAATAACGACGATAACGAACGAAAAACAGTATGTAATTATTCAGTATGCAGATGCTCTATTTTATATTAAATAACTGATTTGAAACGTGTGCAAAGTATGGGAATAAAAACTATTTATCATTATGTGGTTACTCGGTTTCCTATGTGTTTTATTGATAATTTATTTTGTAGGCGAACTAAAAATGGTGAGAAATACTCGATACATTATCAAAACATAAACCGCAATTAATAATATATCACAAGTGTAACCTATATCAACTAATAAAACAAATAGATTCGCCCACGTATTTTTAAGAAATAATTACTATTTCATGTTATGATAGATAGCATTATGTTGTGCAATGAAGTTGCAACTTTTTTTTTCTTCCTGTATAAAAATATTAAATTTCCTATCAAATAACATCATTTACAGACCTTCGGCAAATTTCGGCAACTGTCAAACCTCTAATTGAAAGTTTCAGATACGCAAAAATGATATGTCATGAGATAAATATTTCTAGTAAATATATTTATAAATATATAGCATATTTGTGTATACCAAAAAAAAAGTATATATTATAAGCTTTCTAAAATGGTATAATACTTGTATAATTTTCATTGCTAGCTTACTAGAAAATCATCCTGAAAAAAATACAAATTATGATGTTTTCGTGATAATTTTTCAATCATCGTATTTAGATGCTCTTTACTATGAAAAAGTACTAGTTACATACATAATTTATACATAATATAGTAGATCAACTTCTTAGCTATAGTTTGAGGTATAATACAAGTACCTGCGCCGATTTTTACAAAATGTATTTATGGCCAAGCTCTCTTAGGCACCTCCACATAGTGCGGCGGCGCGGCGAATCAAATTCCTTCATAGTTTTGTTTTTATTATTATCTGTTTAAACATTCAATTTACTAACTGAAAAAAAATCAAGTCTATTATTTTTCGCAGTCAGGATATCAATCAGGTAAAGCACGTAAAGGCTTGCGAATGATGGCGAAAAAATTATCATATCGATACTCTGCAAATATACCCGATGCGCTATAGTAACAGTACATAGTAACATATTTGTATAGTACCTATTTAGACCATATGCAGAAAGCGCAAATTATTTCAACTCTAAATTACACTCCTGCAAATATGGTTTACATTGCTAACATAACTTATATTTATTACAAAACTGCATTACTTACCTTAGACTTAGTTTAGTAAAACCGTCACGCTGTAACTATAGCCCCGTCTCAAATTCATTGAATTTCAACCCGCATTATTTGCGCTCTTACCAAGACATTCCTAGTAAGTAATCGCAGATAAATACGTTTAATTACGTAAAACTGTAAGAAATCGTTTAAGTATCTAGATATTATTACTTCATTTTACTACTGAAGCAAATGTGATTTCAATTTTATGCTTTAAATTTTAGCTAAAAACATAGTTTTTGAACATCTTGAAAAACGAATTAATTATTGTATAGTGGTTTTAAGTAATTTTAATTTTTATTATAATTTTTATTTTAATTTTAAGTAAATTTAAGTTTTAGTAATTGCCTTTTATTATATCAATTTTATATTTATTTATATTTATTAAAGACGATTTATATTTTTAAGTATATTTTTCCACATTCAGTTTTAACGTTGGTAGTAATTACCGAATTATTTAAGCTTTAATTCATCAACTTTATCTAAGAAGAGTTCATTATTTGTCTTGTCTGTCCAAAAATTACTAGGTAGTTGCTGTCGCGATATCTCAGAATTATCTCCTAACTCATAACCATTGAGGCTATGGCTTCCATCTTCAACTCAGCAGCAAAAATGATTACACCAATATGCAAACACTGGTATATCAATTAAGACTTCGTTTGAGAGAATTTAACGATATAAAACTAAAAAACCCGACTGTGTTTCTGTGTAATTTGGAAATGAAAATACCCTAAAACAAGAAAGTCGTCATACCCGTTATACGGAAGTTGTAGCAGTCAGGACTCATTCTAGAAAGTCAGTAGATTGGAGTAATCTGTAATGTTATATAGGTATGTGCCCTCAATTCACTAAACCTCCATTTTTAATCAATAAGAATTTTTTAAATCGGTCCACAGTTGAAGAAGACAAAGATAGGTAAAAAAAATTCATACATACAATAGAACATAGAACCTCTTCCTTTTTCAAAATCGAATAATTATCAAAGTTTAGAAACGACAACGTTAGGACCTCTAGGACTATTCAAAAGTGGGAAAATATAATATACTAGCTGTCCCGGCCACGCGTTGCTGTGCCGACTGCAGCGCCATCTGCCGGGCTGATTTGTGAATGTAAACCACCTAGGAAGCCACCCAAACGCATACAAATAAATTCATTGATATCGTTCCAGTCGTTTATGAGGAGTTCAGTGACATACACACGTACAGTAGAAATATATATATAAAGATAATTAATATTAATAATATTTTGACAATATAAACAATTTTGGGTATAGAAAAGGCACACATTGATCACGACAGTCTATTATGCATTTCGTGAATGATTTCAAAAATAATAAAAAATTAAATCTCATATTTCTAGGATTCATTAATTTATGTGTGCTTAAAATATTGTTAATTTGGTGTAGAAAAGAAAGTCTACAATACTTAGAGCCATTCAATGTCTTGCACTTCATAGAAAAATATTTCACACACATAACTGCTTCAATCATGATGAATCACCAAACCATTGTCAATGCCTTGACGCCTGCCTAGCGTAGGTGGTCTTGAGTTCAGATTTGCATACAATCGACCGTAGTAATTGCTTTCATTATTAACGTGGGTTCCGTAAATTGTTCATTCAATTTTAGACCTAGTAGGTACAATAATTCACTGTTCTGCTGTCCGTTAACTAAAAAAGCCATAGAATAATTTTATGACATTGAAACTAGCATTAAACTAGCCCCAAGACGAGCTTCACCAGGGACAAAGAAATTTGTGTATTTTCGGTGTGAAATTATGTTTTACTGCAATAATAAGCGTTAGTGTGTTTGCACTTATTTTAAGTAGGAAAAATATAAGGTGTTATTTCAGCAAAGATACTTTAATAGTTTGGTTGAAAAAAATATTTTGTCGTAGAAGAATGATTTTTTTATTATTCAAAAAGCTGTATCTTTTCTCCTATACATACGAACTTGCTGAAATTTGCCCCAGAATTGCTTTTTAGTATGGAGAATATTTTTGTTATAACTGTTTCAAAAAGTACAATTAATATAGGTAAATATGATTCCTAGACAGATTTAAAAAGATTTTTTATTTTATTGAATAATGTTTGCTAGCATTTAAAACTCAATATCAACCTCCTGGGGCTAAGTGACCTTTTAGCTAACGGAAGGCAGTATTGTAGATAGAGGCGCCCTTGTGATTAGCGCGCGTGGTTTCGTCCTTAATATAGCGCTGGTTAAAGTACCCTTCGCAAATTGGATGGGTGACAAACAATTCTGTGTGTCCTGTGAAAAGTGATACAAGTCGACTTATATCGAATTTGATATTATTTATGCACCTTCATCACAAAAATATCCTCTATTTTTCTGTCTAATTAATATTTTTATACATCTCTTACCTGCCGAGATTGTATGGCACATCTAAGGCAGATTAACCTCTTTTGCAAAATAGTTTTGTGTAAATAAATACAGGTTGACATGTATCGTGTACAATAATCAAGTCATATATTAAAAATTTGTGTATAAAGATGTATTTCAAGTAATTTTATTATGCACATATTTGTATAACCTTCTAATAAAGTGTCATCTGATACATGTTTAGTAAAGTTACCTGACAACAAAACAATATCACCTTTCACCACTGCTTCACATAAAGTGTAATATGATACAACTAATTAAGAATAATTATACACGAAGCCTCATTTGGTGTGTTTTGATATAAGAAATAGTTATTTTTAAATATCTTTTGTTCTATAGAACGATTTTAAGTAGGAACTAAATAGTTTATAAACAATAAAAAAGTAATACGAACTGTGTTGCTATTTTTGTATAATGATTATGCTAACAAATTTTATGATTTTAAACACAAAAACTACTCTACTGTAAAGTAAACAATTTTGAGATGTATCACTTTTCACAGGACGCACAGAATTATTTGTGTCGGAAGACAAGTCAAGCTTATCCCCAATCCGTGACTCATGTAAGGGGGATTAGGCTTGCTAACCGCCGGGGTTAGTAGTGGCGATTGCCGCAAACGAACCTACTGAATCTTTGCAGACAGGTAGGACGTCCCGGTGGTTTTTAGGTATGGTCCGCCTACGCTCTGTGCGCTTAACTGTGGTGGAAGGTGTGGTAAAAAAAGGCTTGCCAACCGTCCTGCATTTTCTGGAACGTCTCACTTTTGGGTGGTCTTTGAGCCGCCCTGCCGTGACCTATTCTGAGACCTTAGGTACAAATCTCAAATTAATCGATACCTAGGGATGGGCAATTGTAATTATTGTACTTACATTATAAAAACTTTTTTGCCTTAGCGGTACGTATTTCGCGCGAGGAGTGGTCATAAGTCACGTAGATAGGAAGAAAGGTCAAACTCTTTTGTTTTTCTCTTACGTCCCAGGTAGGTAGTATCGTGTAAAGATGATTAATACCATAATTTCTTTTTAGGAGTTGGCAAGGCTAGTGATGGCCTTTTTTCTTTCGGTGTTTATATAGCGAAAGCTTGTGTCTCAACACTTTTATATGAAATATGAAAAAAATTACTCGCCCACTAGTTCGCAAAAATTCTATTTTAACCATACAGAGGTCTCAGTGCGAGTTTACGCATTCAATACTCGTTATCGAATGCGTTTAAAATTTCTATGAAGATTTGTAGTTCCTAATGGTTACCGCTAGGAGCGCTTTTACAAAACTCCATAGTAATATTTTACGCAGACGATATCGAGTTTCGACGCGTAAATTCGCACTAAGGCCTCAGTTCACTAGTGTCACTGATCGAACATTCACGTTATTCTCTCCACGTCTCAGGCCTACTAAAAAATTTCGCGTCTATTGTCTCTTACATGTCAATCACTAAGCGTTAAGATCAAAATCGATTTAAACCAGAGTGATGTCGTACAAGCACGCAATCAAAGCAGAAACGGGGCATCACACACGCCACAACTTACGCGTACGCGTACGTGTCAGCGCCATCTAGATTCTTAAAGGGAACTAATAAAGTCACGATTGATCTTATATTTTAAATTATTGTTCAAACGGGGAGTCGAGTTATATGAAAACAGAAATAGAATAATAAAAGAAATAATCTTTCTTTCTAATGAGAACTGAATCCAAAAACTGAACAATCCGGATGTTGCAGCCAAAATATACAAAACACGTGGCCACTTTATAGATCAGTTCAGTTAGTTATAATTTAGATAGATAATTGAAATAAGCCGTTGAACACACTATATTGTTGTTGTATAATGTCACCTTATTATAAGGAATACATTTCCCTTTTAATAGATTAAGATAAGAATATTCTGGTTTGCGTACATCTTCCCCAAATCAAACTTACCAACAAATACATTCAGTATTATTTTTTAAACCTATAACCTAAATAAGAAATATATTTTCAGAGAGAAATAACAAACAAATTAAAATAAATCGATAGGTTGAGTGTAAACAACCGGTTTGTCACTTTGAAAAATAGCTAAGCCCTCGGATTGTGTAACGTGCAGTAAATTATCATATTCATAGTTATAGTATTTTGATATTTGATAAATATCCATTGCTATGTCGCGGACCAAATTTTTACGATTTTTAAAGTAGCCTCGACAATGAGATTGTGCATTACAAACGAGAGACTCAGTTGTTTTATGAAGTGACTAGCCGTTTTGCGTTTCATCTAAAAATAAATCGTGAATAGTATTAAGTAGTATTATTAGTAATAAATTATTACGGACTATTAAAGAAGTTTCTCAATCGTCGAATAATGATTAAAAAAATAATTATAAATTACTTGCTTTGGAAATTCTTTAACCCCAGCTACATGCCCAGGATGAAATTATGAACGCAAACAATCCGTGTGCAACGCTCGAAGAGATGCCCGCCATCTAGCAATAAAATTATAAACTTATTAGCGCCATCTATATCTCTGGCAATAAACTGTTCATTAAAGAAACATTTATTTGTTGGCTACTGCGTTAACACTAATGCGATTTTATTATGTATATTTATAATCCTATTATAGGATCCCAATAGTGGGCTGTTATGTAGAATACGCAGATAAGCTTTTCCTACACAGTGCATCAAATACGGCATGCAAGGTAATGTAAATGTCGGTACGTTCTCAGATGCGCAGGTCAAGGGGTCACATGCCTATTCACTCGCTTCTAATGGTTCAAGGTTCGATTTCAATGTTGGTAGTCTTTAATATTTATATAATTGTTATACTTAAAAACAAATTTTTACATGCACACCAATTAGCCTAGCCTAAAGTAAGCACCAAAAGACTTCTGTTAGGGATATAAGGGAAGCGAATAGAACGAATCGTCTGTGTAGACAACGATACATAAATCAGTGGAAATGTATATAGATAAATACCCATGACTCTCGTTTAATCGCACTCGGTTACAAAACGGTCGTCAAATCATATTAAAATCACTTTCAGCTACACAACAATTAAAGATTCCAAATCTGTTATTTCACAGATGAGAAAACAAAGTTCTGCGACACATTTTTTTATACTGAAAAAGAAAAACCAGGAAAATCATCTACCTACGTATGCTTATATACTAACGCTTAAACACTCGCAGTTGTATTTAAATTTAAGATGGATACAGGTAACATTAATAAACTAAATTAAGCGTAATGGAATGCAGAACTAATAACGCCTGCCAGAATATTTACGGCAATATGCATAATCAAAAATAATTTGCCGCCATGTTTCTTACAGGCGTTTTCTATTAATACTGTTACTTAAACAAAAGTGTTTTCAGTGTTTAATAACGATTTAAATGTAACTTCTCTTTGTTTGTTATATTCTGCATAAAACCTTCATGCAGTGTACATTAGTCGTATAGTGTAAATAATGTATACTAGGTCTGCAATACATGCTGCTGTTTGCAAATACTGAGCGAAGCAATAAGATTTTTGAAGGGTGATTATTCCTCGATGGTATGTCCGATTTCAAAACTCTTTTTTTGCACATTAGCCACGACCACGATGTGAGTTTTGGCGCCAAATTTCATCAATGTAGTCTCAGCGGTTTGGCTGTGATCAGCTTTTGAATTTTTCTTTCGGTGATTATTCCTCCATAGTATGTACGATTTCAAAACTTTTTTTTGCACATTTGTCATGACCACGATGTGAGTTTTGGCGCCAAATTTCACCAATGTGGTATCAGCGGTTTGGCTGTTATCAGCTTTTGAATTTTTCTTTCGGTGATTATTCCTCCATGGTAAAGTCTATATTTTTTTTACATAGCCTATGTCTGTCAGGTTATAATCATGTATGTTCATGGCAAAATTCGTTCGAATCGGTTGAACCGTTAAGTAGCAGGAGGGAGACAAGCGAAATTTGTGAGTTGCCTAAAAGAGAGCTTCGCTCAATAAAAGGGATATAAGTACTTACAAACTTTATATAGGTAATAAATGATATAGGTAATATTGTCTAGAGTAAGTTTGGGAGTGGGTAGTGGAGGTGCCTTCGTTTTTTCCAATACCTATTACGCAGCTGTAACAGCTGTTTAGTGATCTGTACAGTAGCGGATCCAAGGGGAAATAAGCAAAAGCCCTCTTATATGAGGTTAAAAATTAAAAGCTTAAGAAAGTATTACAAGAAATAACTCAGCTTGTAACACTATATCTAATGTTTAAATAACAAAACATGTTGAATTAATAACCGTCAATAATTAAACCATTTAAAGATAAGCTTATAAAAGGCTTATCAAAAAATCAGAACCTAACATTTATTATCTTTTCAGTAATTTGAAAATAGAAATAGTTATCTCAGTTTATTGCCAATATCAAAAGGCACTAATGTGATCTGCGATAATATGTGAACTGTAAATGCCCAATGGCTAAAGAAAATCGCAATTCTGCCTTTTTTTAAATTAATCATTTTAACAACTACGTAAAAATTTCTTAAATTAGAAAGTAAAAATAAAGTTTTACCAATTTAGGCTTAGAAACCGTGTGGCATAATTTTGTTGCTTAGATATTTCTGTCAAATGACGAGAAAAAACAAAGTTTGTCTAGCAATGGCACCAAAGGAATATCTCCACTGAGAATATACATACACTAATATTATAAAGAGGAAAGATTTGTATTTTGCTATTTCTGTATGTTTGCAATGAATAAACTCAAAACTACTTAGCCGATTTCAAAAATTCTTTCACCATCGGAAAGCTACATTAGGAAGTTGTTGGAAGTTACATAGCCTATATGTATATTTAATGCTTGAAAAAAATTAAAGAATTGTGTCCACCCGTGCAAAGCCGGGACGGGCCGCTCAGCTAGTATATTATAAAGAAGTAAAATTCGTAGTTTCCTCGGTTTGTTCGTAAGAAGTAATTTCTAGAACTACTAAACCATTTAGAAAATTCTTTGACTAAGTAGTTACTCATACCTGAGTAACAAAGACTATATTTGTTTATGATTAAAAATATTTAACACCCATCGAAGTTGGCTGGGCTCAGCTAGTCCTTTATATGTTTTTATTTGGATTAGTCGTTAGTCTATATCAAAGCTCAAGTATTATGTTGGTTATTTATTCAGATTCTACAGTTGTATTATTGTAATTGGATAAGAAACGCGGACGGCATAGCGTTTAACGGAAATCATTAACTTTAAGCGGTTTTTATGGTTAATTGGCAGTTTCAAGTACCTATGCAACTACTGTAAAGTAATTTATAATCTTTACTGTTTTTACGTTCACTACACACTTACGTATTTTTATCTAAATATCTAACAAGAAGTTGGATTGTTTATACTTATTAACAATTATCACATTTATGCTGCAGTCTACCATATTTAAGTGAAAGAATAAACCATCAAAACACTTTAGCTTTGGATGAAGCTTTGCTTGATGGTTCCAAAAGCAGCTACAGTCTTACCTATACGTAATTTATACAAGTAATAATGTATTAGTTAAACAAAACTATTTTACTATTGGATGTCTTACTGATGGATATGGACCTCAGCCAAGTAACGCATGATTCTATCAAAAGCTCAAATTAAGTTTTTATTTAATTATGAACTTACGATAGTAATTAAGATAATGCGTCCGTAGGTTTCGGTTGAATTGCACACCGATATTTCAAGTCTTCATTGCTTTCTCAGTAGGTATTTAAAGAAAATCAAAATGGGTAATTAATTGAAATACAAACGGCCATTCAAGTCAACCCCAGCTCTCTTCTTTGTCGCTGATCCCCGTTCTGGGAAATTTACTTAGTCGCGATCGACCTCTGGGAGCCGGTAGACGTTTCAAATGCGCATCCTCAACTAGGCGAGTAGTGCTCGCGCCGTCCCTCTCTTGAGGCGAACGGTCGCTTCCGATGCAGGCTCCTGACCCTTCCCGGGTACAAGCCAACCGCAGGTGGTGTCTAGTCAATACGAGTCTGATACAACTCTTGGAGCCGAAAGAAGTATCCATGAGGATTCATCAGCTCCCTCTCCCGAGTTGGGAGGGTGCAAAATTGCCAGAGGCGCAAAAAAAGGGTAGGGACTTAATCAACTGATATACAGCTGACTAGTACTAGTATGATATATGCTTTGTCCATCCCTCTTTGCTTAATATTTTGGGGAGTAAAATTCAATTTTCTTCCTGTTGTTATGTGATGAACTAGGCTATAACGCTGTGCCATCTTTAACACTATGAAGAGCTTCCATGATTGTAAAATAATATTTTCCTGATTCTTTGCTCTTTGGAAATTATATGCCCTTAATATTATATTGCTTTTATTTATTTCTGACTACAAACTTACACAACAGGCTTCAGACAAAAATAAACCACTAGTACACAAACATCTTTGAACTGTAGACAATATTTTATACCGTGAACCATACATTGTTACAAACGGTGTTATAAAACATTCTATACTTCAATTAAGAAATAAGTTTATGTATGTTAATACAGATATAAGAAAATCTTAACTCGTATACTGTCGTGAATGAATATAATAATATTTTATTTTTATTTTTATGTCAGTTACCTTTTTAATAGCAACATTCACATAGCTCATTACGTTCTACTTACCCAAATCTAAGAAAATTGTTATATGTTTTTAATTGTTCAGACATTGCAAACACGCATCTTAAATCATATTCTTTAATCAATTCGTTTTGTTAATAAACAACAACATTTTCCAAATACCGTTACAGCTCTCGACCGATGCCGATGGGCAGTCGAAGCCACTTCCGCGTGCATCCATTGCTCTCCGCATCCATTCCTGTTAAGGCGAATACTAGTTGTTCATACTTTTTATACCAATAGTATATACCTAAAGGAAACCCTCACCTGACCAATTTTTTTGTTGGTAATAATGGAACATATGGAATTCTATACTGCTATACAACGGACATGTTGAGCAAAAAGTCGGTGCGAATAAAAAATCGAAGCGATCGGATTATTCGTGGCAAAGGGACGTTTGGAATGTATGCGCTAACATACACGTTACTCACTGACTGTCGGTCAGTGTGCAATGACCGACAATAACAATGAATTTAAGTGTGCGCGACTTATTAGAAAAGGATATTTAGATCGACGACGACAATGGGTCAGGGTGGGCCGAACTATAACGCCGCGAATTATAAAACAAAGGGAATCTTAAACTGCTAACGCACACGATAGTTAAGAAGACCGCACCACCAATGAAGTCATTTAAAGTATATCATGACGTTTCTCCAATTCTCTTTGTCTTCACTTTTAAAGATGTACTATAGAATCAACGTTTTGAATTCACTACCCGCGGTCACTACACTTCCTGTGTGTGTGCTTTGAGTTCGCGGTGCGGATACCCTTCGTGGTCAATAAACCGGATCTTAAGTTTTGATATTAACTGAACATTTATAACATTTTTTCTTAAATCTGCCATTCTTAAAATCATTTGGCACATTCAATATTGTGCAATCTTTTACGAAAAAGCGGGATATATAGTCCTGCACAAAAGGTCGGGACTCGTTCTGATAGGCTGAAAAACAAACGTCATCGCCCAACATTCCTTAAAAGCTTTGCAGAGCTTTTTGCTTTATCGGCTGACGACAGTCTATATCGTATTAGTATTACCGATATGATATCGATTTTATCATCGCCGCCATGAGCGAAATTTGACCAAATGCAACGAATTGGCAGAACCCATTTATCACAGTTTGGCACAATAAAATGCAAACCTAATTAAAACAAAAATAATGCGAATGAATGATCACACATTCACATCAATCATTCCAGAGCTCTCAAATATCTACAATCGATTTACAACAAGTGAGAAAATTTGCGTCATAAATTGTGACATTTTGTGGTAGGCTATTCTTTTTTTGTGCAGAAGGCAACGGGAAACCACTGCACTATTTTCCCTAATCAAATCAGCCATGATGAAGTCAACAAAAATCACGGCCCCGAGAGCCGGGCGGCGGCGTCCCTTAGTTGGGTCAGGGGTGCGAAGAATCTCCGGCCCGGCCCTTACAATTGAATTGAGGTTTTCAAGGCTGGTGGTGTCCAACCTTCATTATTTGGAGAGGAACAAGAAGAAAAAAAAGTAGTTTTTTTAATAGTAGTAGTGGTTACTAAAATAAGATCAGAAATAGTTTAGTTCTAGTTCCAATAGCCTTCGAGAGTCATGTTATAGGTACTTTTATTTTAAATAACTAATATCATTAACGATACTTTATCAACACTACGTATGACAAACATATACTAGCGGTTATAATGAGAATTACATATTTGAATATGGCCCATATTTTTATTGCTAGAAATATATGACCCATGACTCAGGTACAAATGCTCGTATTTATCACACAAACATGCCCCTTTTGGGGTCTCGAACCCAGGATCGTCAGTGCGAAAGGTAGGTTCGTTACTGCATTACTACTACTGTACTGTATTTATGAAAGCTGAAATCATGAGTTTTGTCCAAATGTTTCAAGATCGGTATGAATTTAGCTTGTCTGAAAGACAACAGTAGTGCCAAAGACGGACTAGCCGTACCGAGGAAGATTAAAGAGTGTTAGATAAAACAATATATTGTATAGAATATCTCTTATACGATAGAGGACATATAGAATATTCCGGCGAAGACGAATAGGAAACCATTCCACCTCTTTACGATAAACAGAAACTTGATCGTATCTAAAAAGGCTGTAAATGAAAAGAATAGAAAACTTTTGGAAGAGTTTCAAGTTTATCAAGCTGTTCTTCAGTAAAATAAAATAACAAGCATCAGCGTAACCTAGAACAAACAATAAGAATAAACAAATGCAAATGTATGACTCTTAGCAAGAAATATCGCTATGCGTTTAATGAAGCCGCAGATGCGAATAATTTACGCCTGATTTCTGCTCACTGAAACATCCAGACATCTGTTTGTCAAAAATTAAACCGATTTTTTTACAATGTCACTTAAGAATTATTTACGGGAGATGAAACCAGTCGATTTTTAATACTAACCTTGAGCTACCAATAACTAAAGCTTCAGTTTTCTCAGCATTCAAACGTGGCCTACGTTACCGATACCGATGACTTCACCTCGTAAACTATCGCAGTTGTTTACTTCAATAACATAGAACAAGCGTTCAATGGTATTAAAGTAATCTGAATCTTAAAGTAATTTTAATCTTATCTCAATAAATTTCTTTGCCATGACAAAATACTTCATTGGTGCTTCTATCATGTCAACATAGGTAGTTACGTGGAATTACGGTTCTCAGCACATTATATATAGCAGTATATTTGTATAATAGTTTTGTAATAGTCTTAAGAATTTAGTCAAAACCATATCACAACTGCTCTCTACCTGCTAAACACTACAGGCCTCTTCTTTACAATAAGTCATGACTTCAATTTCAATACCCACTGCTGTAAGAGTAATCATATTAATTTTGTTATATCACTTTTTTTAAAAACCAATAACTTTTGGCGTGAAAAAGGCATTATCGGCCCGAAACCTCATATCCTATACGGTAAATATAAAATGTGATTTTAAGACGTGTTACATCGTAGGAAGTGCTTGAAGACATTTACAATTTTACCCAGAGGAGAAAGTAGTCGGGCTATTCCGTTCCATTACTCCTGTTCTTCTTATCAGAGATGTCGATCTTATACAGCATGTGTTTATTCGTGACTTTGACAGTTTTGTAAACCGAGATTGGGAATTTGGTGGTAGACTTAGTTTGACAGCTTTTAAAACCGAGGTGTGGAATTTGGTGGTAGACTTGGCAATAATTCAGCCACTAGCAACGACGACTCATGTACACTTCTCCGCAGACGTCTATATCCAATATTTACTTCTGGGAAGCTGAAGAATATATTATGCGTTATAGAGGGATGTGGTAATCAAATTTTGGAGTACGTGCACCTTAATATCACAACCTATAGGTCAATATATTTTGGAAATTGCTCAAAATTACACCCTCGGATTTTTTTTAATTTATTTCATATACAAAGAAATAACAAAAAGATACAATTTAGTCCCACAAAATCGACTTGTCGGTTTGACTGAGGGATCTTTAGTCTCTTAGCTTATAATTATGTATATAATACAACTATAACTGTATCAGGTGAAGTTAGTACACAATAATCGGATTTACACTGAAGGGAAATTTAGCGGTGTTAATAAGTTACAATTTAAATAGTAGTCATCAGATAATCTTTTAATATTTTTTTAACTTTATTTTTATGTATCAGTGCGTGTGTATTAGATGATAGAAGTAGCGTGTATGCTTAAACAGCTTCCTGTAAAATTTTATGAGAATAAAAAAGCTAAGCTGTAGCTTTATATTTACAGGTATACGCTTCGCCAAGCTCCAATCGGATATTCCTTATAAAATTTTAGGGGCGCTACAAAATAGAACAAACTGCTACTCCTAAGGAGTTTCTTTACGATCCCATGAAACTCACCCTCGCTGTCAAAGGTGGAGTACCAGTGAGGATAATCCCGCGAAATTAAACTATGATAAAGCAAAGATAAGAATGAGAAAAACATTGTAACTTTATAGTTTGGAAACAGATAAAGAAACTCTATGTGTACTAATGAGTATAATCTGGTGTCATTAATCGTAATAAGACAAAGATATAATTAACAATATTAAAAAAATATTTCGTAAAAATATATATCTGAAAATTTTGTTCAATTTGGTAACTTTTACATTTATTTTAATATAAAAGAAAATTTATGAAATATGATTGACTAATCTGTAGCTAGCTTTTATTCGCTTTTATAATATTCTAATATCGCCTATATCGCAGGTATCAAACTAACAGATTTGTCACCAAACAGTAATTCAAACAAATGCCGGTTAATCATAACTTCCTTCAATTTTTATCATATTTTCACTTTAAAATGCCCTAAATAGTAGCTATAAATATGGGTCGATTTGATTCGCATAAAAAATTGGTTCTTCTTTTATTTGGCAAGCTATTCACCTGAAAATATATTAAAATATTATATATATGGCAGGTTAGTTCAGATTTATTTATTTATTAATTGACGATTTTAGGGAAACTTACAGCTAGGTAAAAGTACAGACACATGAAATAGATACAGAAGGCCACTTACAAGTTTCCACGAGTAGAATAGCATAGATAAATAGAGTAGAATAGATAAAACATTTTTTATCAGTTACCTTACCTATTATATATATAAAAGCTTTATCAAATATGTCAAAAGTTTGTGTGCTTAGTGACAAATAGGTCTACAAAATAATATTATGTCCGCAAAAGTATTAGACGATAGTAAAGAACTTATTATCAAGAACAATTGAATAAAGTTTCATTTTATCTTGTTTTAGCATTTCTGCAAAAGAAAGAAAGGAGAGCAAAACATCAAAATTATTAAAGAGCTAATATCTATTCACCGACATAAGTTATTTCTGTTCGGTACTAATTATAATCTATATCTACTATTGTTTATGGTAATGAGATAGAATATAAATATTTTTTACGTGATAAGCTTACCCAAAAGAGATAATAAAAAATAACAAAGGGTTTGAAAGTTTTGGCCCTAACATCAGCCGCCATTTTGATTTTTTTTTTTCAAAATCGCGGTGCACAGTAAATGTCATATATTTGGAGAGAGGACACATTGTGTAACATTGGCAAGCTTAGCACGAACTATGATTTGACATAATTTTTGTTTCATAAACTTATAAAGGGCAAATAAAGGCTAATTAATAAAAAAGCAGAATCGTGATTTTTAGAAATTAAATCACTGAAGACATCCGTCGGAATACGTTCTCATTTATGGATAGACATTCGTTTAGACAATGCCTATTTTTGTTTTTGATAAACCAATACAACTATTAAAAGTTTAAAACAGATATTTTCTATAAAAATTAAGTATTACTAGAAAGTATTGACGGGGCAAGTTGATTTTTTTCTAGTAATAATTTCTTAAGATATATGTCTAGCATTTAAAATTGTAAGTAACAAAAAATATAACAGCTTTTTTGTTAGAATCCAACTCTATGTTCTACAATAAATCAATAATTACACTTATTGCAAAATAGAAAACAATGTTCAATATAAATTTCACAAACAATAAAAAAAATAATTAAAATACGCTTCGGTTTTAGCGGCGCAACTTTGACTACGGGGTGGTATTGGGTATAGAGTAGAGTAGCACCATAGACAACTAATGATACTGATGGCATTCACCACACACTTGTAGACCACAAATGCACAACAGCGTTTTCCGAATTAAGGTCTTTTACGGCGCTTGCCATTCAAACCGCTTGCCGAAGATGGCAAACCCCCTTCATTTTGGGGGAGGCGGCTTCTGTCTGACAGCAGACGTCTTTCAGGTGAGGACTTTGTCCGGCTATTAATTAGTCCGGATCTTTCGGCTTAGATAAAATATGAATAATTAAACTTAACAAAGCAATATCAAAAAGAACTCATTTTTATAATTGTCTCTTTCATCTCAAAAAAAATAATCTTCTTTCAACAAAAAATATTTAACTAGATCATTTATTAAATACTCACTTATACTTAAATACGAGATCAAATATTTTTAGTCAGGATTTTTGTCAGGAGTTTTCAAATTGTAACCTAAACTGTACAGCTCATAGTCAATCTGGTAGTAAATACCTTTTTTGTGTTTGACCGTATACCAATTAAATTTGTATGTAAGTCTACCTAACCGTATTACATACGACTTAAAAATTCTACAAACAGATCAATGACAAATGGTATTCGCCTTAAATCAACAGTACCTTGCAAGAATCCATCCATCCATAGTTGTGATCGCACAACACAAGCAAAGCAAGCGAGCCAGTATTCTGCCGCGACCGTCGCGCGGGATGCACGCGTCGGTTACAACACTACGAATATCTACAGTGAGTGCATTGTCCGCCGCGTGTGACGAAAAATGTGAAACGACCTCTTTATTGTGACAATAGTGCCTTTTGGATTTGTAATGAAGACCTTCGAAGCTATCGAGGTGAATTTGAATTTTCGAATATTTAAAAAGAAAATAAACTAATTTATGGTTTCAATAGAAACTTTTTAAAGATTGCTTACAAAAAATGTTACGATATAAAAGTAGGTCAGTTAATGTTACTGGGAAACTTTTTTTTATAAAGAAGGCGGTATACGCGTTTATGTAAAATTATTTGGACAATCTTGATTTTTTGCGACTTGTGATATCGAAAGGTGTTTGTTTTTTCTTTCTCCCGCTACCAACGCTTGCGGTACTTTCGACTCATTGAGCGCAGTTTGTTTTTATTGGTGCTTAAATAAATTTCATACTTTCGTTTGTCGCTTTCTGAGGAAGCAAATTGACTCAGACACTGCTTGCGGAGACGACCGGTCTAAAACATGGCCGCATCAAAGATTATTTCTAAGTCATCTCAACTGCTTATATTTGTATGAGTAGGGTAGTTTTATCGAAATTAATAACCTTATTTAAAATTGCCCAGGCACCATTATTTTTTAGCTTTTTTGTTATTTATCATAAAAAATGAAAATAACGTTTAATATAGAAAAATTGTACGAAAAAAATTATTTCAGATGGGATTTGAATCCAAGTTTTCGTCAATCCACGGAAAGGTAGGTAAAGACCTCAGTAGCTTAGTAGCCTAGGGTAGCCGGAAAAACGTGGGTTCAATTCCCACGAAAGATGGCTTATTATTTTTAGTCTATTATTCTTATTTGTCGTTATGAATTTCATATCCGGTACATTATATAGTATAATAAAAGAAAAATATATTAGGCCTTTAAAAAAATATATAGGTATTGATTATTTATTATCTATCTATCGTCTATTTATTTGACGACCGTTTGGTGCAACGGTAGCGATCCTGCCTTTCGCACCGACGGTCCTGGGTACGAATTCCGGAAGGGGCAGATGTTTGTTTGATGAATACATTTGTACTTGAGTCATGGATGTTTATATACCTATATATTTCTATGAATGAATATTACTTATTTAAGTATGATACATGTATGTCTATCCGTTACCCTAGTATCCATAACAGAAGTCTGAAAGTGCTAACTTTGGGCTAGGTTAATTGGTCTGAATGTAGGAAATATTTTTTAATTTATTTATCACTTGAAGAAGAAAAATGCCACAAGCATAGGCTTTTATGATAGCTTAAATATAAACTAAACAAAAAAAAATCTTATACAACTTATTCTTTGTCCAATTGTCCCAGATAAAGGGAATATGCCACCCCCGACTAGGAACCAAACCCGGAACCTAGTCGCCGCAAGCTTTCATAAAATTAATAGCCATGCCATAAAACTAAGAAACCATGTCGAGATCGTTGGAAATTGATAGTGCTAAGTTCAACAATTGCAAAGTTTTAGATACATAAAACAACTTTTCACATTGTAGATGACAATTTGATAATTTCCTTATTGATCCTATTTATCACATATTTAAATATAACTACATCCTATATGAAAAAATTCATTACAAAAAACAATAAAAAATAATCGTTAACTTATTCTCGTGCGGGAAATTTGTCATTTAAGATTAAAATTTAAAATCATATCCTTTTTGAAACCAAATTTTGTTTTATATATGTATATGTCACTATACTCGTAAACGAATGAATAATTGGTGATTTGAAGATCATACAGTTTTATTTTTACATTTATTTATAACACACCAACATATGCATTAAACACAAATTGTAAACACACAACGACTGAAAACTTACTACTAATCAAAGTTTATTAAAAAACTAGTTATACAGCATGATGCTGTTTCTTATTGGAACTTTTTGTATTTTCTTGATTAAAATTATCAGAAAAACAAATTATAATAGCACCGCTTTACACTTATAAATGTCCTAAAAAGCGACTTACGATTATTTTTAACCTTGAATAGGTAAGCGCTTGACCACTATCTCGCCTGATGATCTGAACATTTTTTCACTTAATTACTATACATGCAAACAGAAAGTAACATCATGGTTAAAATCACAAAGTTATGAAAGTATAGAAGGTCTCCTATCTAACCAGTAATACTAAAAATAAACACACACTATTTTAGTTTTGAATCGGTAGTTTTGCATTGAAACGTAAGAAAATAGACCACTCTCTTTTCTACATTCCACTCAACATACACTATTAATAACCCTTACATATATAAACACATATATTTAACTATAACTTTATTATAAGTATGCATGCATTTCTGTACTTGGTGTCAAATAGATACTAGGTTATTTCATAGCACAGTAAGAAAGGGATCTCTTCTAATACAGGTTTTTTAAACTTAAAAGAAGAGACCCACACATGGTAAAAACTACTTGTAAGAAAATGATAAACATATTTTGGTTTGATTTTGATTGATGGGAAGCGACGAAGCCTAGCATGTGACGCGCCTGCCTAAAAGATATCTATTAACTCGTGACTGAAAGGCCCCTAAATTTAATTTGTCAAGAAACTCAGGCAATCTTGGGGAACTAGAGGTAATCAACATAAACCTTCCGTAAACCATAAAATGGGCAGCAGCGATTTCCGAATTTTCTCTTATTCGCCCAGAGCGATTTCCGAATTTTCTCTTATTCGCCCAGAGCGATTTCCGAATTTTCTCTTATTCGCCCACAGTGATTTCCGAATTTTCTCTTATTCGCCTACAGCGATTTCCGAATTTTCTCTTATTCGCCCACAGGGACTTCCGAATTTTCTCTTATTCGCCCACAGCGATTTCCGAATTTTCTCTTATTCGCCCACAGCGATTTCCAAATTTTCTCTTATTCGCCACCCAAGTACCCCCTAATTTTTGGTGGTGGTTTCCGTTCATCAAATCTTTCGTGTAACACGCAATATTTTCTAATCCGTCAATATAACTTGGAATGGACAAGATTTTATCTTTATATCGATCGAATTTGCAATTCAAATAGAATCCTATAGTGAACGACATATGTCATTCTTCTTATTTTTTGTTTTATGTTAACACTTGTAAATGTTTTAATGGTACATACTTAACTACACTAGACCAGGTTAGTATAAGTTATTAATGCTAACGTTACTATCGCGCTTAAGTTGATATTTGTAGAATATATCTTAATAATATGACGATAAGGTCTTATTTTAAAATGTTAACTTAAAGCTTACACATATAACAAAATTTACACTCTAACATCAAGTGTAGAAAAGACTCCTGATATTTAGAAAGATCTTAATTTATATATTTTGATATAGAAATTGTCAAAAAAAAATCTACTTCGAGGAAAATATACCAATACATTTTATTTTAAAATGTTTAATATCATTATATGGTAAATAATTTAATCGGATAAGGACAAAAGGTTCAGATTCAATGATTTAAATTATATTAATATATTACTTCCATAACATACCTTTGATATAAATTATTGGAATTTATAATGAATCACAAATTATTATACCTATAACAATATATACTTATAGAATAGTAGCTGGCGATGCATTTTATATTCCCGTTAACTCCTTGTCTGCCTGTCTGTACATCCGCGTCTAATTCTTTTACATATAATAATCGGTCGTAAAAACTAACTCTTTTTAACCAAAGGAAGAATATATTGTTTATTTTAAACCAAATTACTACGTTGGGTATATGGCTTAATATACATATATTGTTGTACCTTGCCCGGGATTATATCAATGCACCACACAAATGCAATAAACTAATAAATTTGAAAGTGCGCACGCAAGGGGTCTCTGCTACGGCATGGATCAAATCTGATCCAAAGCGGGAAAAAGTACGATTAAATGGCGTAAACAAGTATTTGTTTATGCAAATGAATACCGATTATTTAATTAACTGCTATTCTCCTATACTAAGTGTTTGTTTCTATGATCAAACTCTAGCTTATGGGTTAAATTTTAAAGTGGAACAGAATTTCTATGAAATTATTCTTTATTAGAACATAATCGGGCTTTGTGAAACAGGCCTTATTTGACATAAGTGACAGACATTTCTTTGAACAAATTACAGATAAGAAAAATAGAATTCGAATTTCGAATAGACAAACATTGTGAACAAAACTCTTTTTATAAAAAAGAGAGCTAAAGCATTGAAAAATAATAGGAATACTATAACACAAAATTAAAAATCAAACTTTATTTTAACCAAAAACAAAAATATTGATTTTCTATATGGGCAACATTTTATCAAAGTAGGTACAATGTTTTTTAAACTATGGTTGTCTCTTGATGTGAATTAGAATATATTTACAGTAAAATCGATAAGTCAATTCACATAATATAAAATGGCCACTGCTTTAATGGTAACGTTTCTATCAACTATAAATACATACTACTTAATAGCCTAGTATTACGTGCTTATATTATTAATGTGAAAGTTACTCTGTCCATTTATCTTTTATCTATTCACGGCGAAACAGCTGAATCGTTTTTAAGATAATTATTGCTTGAACTTGAACTTGTATTGTCCCCGGCAAATAAGTTGAACATGATTTTGAAATCACGTGACATGCGCAGTTGTGAATAATGTACCTAAACTTGCTACTGCGCATGTCACGTGATTTCAAAATCATGTTTAACTTATTTGCCGGAGACTATACATTCTTTTTCCGCGTATGATTCTATACGTTTTCTTGAAAATTGTTGTATTTTCAACATAGCCTAATTCTACGCGAAAGAAGTCGCGGGCAACCAGTAGTTCTAAATATTTTCTGACAATACATAAAAAATATTTTTTTTCATGTATTGAGATAGGTACTTTAATTTTCAACCAAATAAGTAATTTATATGGACTTTGCCTTTTGGATTTAATTCACAGAGTTAAAGCGATCGGCAGTAAACAATAGCATAGCCTCGCAATTACTTTTTGTAACTTAACAGCTAGTTAAAAAAGGTTTTAATTGGTTTGGCACCAGACCGAGTAGCGCGAAGAGGCTCGTAGCAATCAATCTAATTATTTTTTTTTCAAAATAGATTATAGGTGTTAACTGTTCGATCAACAGGCCAGTACCGCCCGCTGCCGGCAATATCGGTATGAATCGAAGTTTAAATCTCTAAATCGATAAAAGTAAACTAACTTTCCCGTTTTATATTATTTTTTTGCATAGTATTATAATTTCCATTTAATACAATATTAAACTATCAAGCAGCAATTATACAATGTGTCCCGTCACCAGTGTCGGAGCCTTTAATGGTGTGAAATATGGCATTTTTTAATCGACAAATTGCCCCTCAAATTTAATTTTTCTCTTACGGCCGCCATTTGGTTTTCTTGGTAACCAAGACCTGGGCTCTCTACTAGTTCGACCACCACTACTCATGGAAATGTCCTATCAACATTAAAAAGGTGTCATTTAATAGCTAGACATGTAGACAACAGTTACACAACCATCATGTTTCAATTGTCATGGAATAAAAAATTGAAAAAAATAATTAAAGAAAAACAAATAGATTCTTTTTTGTGTATTTCTTAATTATTGGCTTTATGAGAAAAACCAAATTTCATATTTCACAAATATCTTTGTCAAGCAGTCCAAGGTTTTTAGGTGCCCAATTTAACAACGTGATATTGGGTATTTTTTACACCTATAATTTTAATGGTTTAGGTTATGGGTTCGTCTTTTCCCTAATTAATAGCTTTTAGTATTATAAATATATTTTTCCATATGGTGTCTGACACAGTGGAATAACACCAACTTCACACTTAAAAGTGTCGTAAAGGCGACCGTGGTAACCGCAGACCACTTAATAAGCAACAGCGCTTTACTGTGATCTCCAACTCGCTTGCCAAGCATGGAGATTATGGCTAAACTATTTGGGGGAGGCGTCTAGCAAAAGACATATTTTGAATAAATAGATTGATATTAAGTTTTTACATTTTCTCGCACATTTTGAATAAAACAACCAATTTACTCTTGTTTCTTATTAATTTTATCCTGATCTTTCGATTCTAACTGATCCACAGTCATCCTGTTTCGCCATTCAAAGAAGTCGAAGTCAGTATTAATTATATAAAAATACTTATTATTAATGAAAAAAAACGCATTAGTCGCCCCTACGATATTTGAAAGTTCCCCTCGATTTCTCTGGTCTGCCATCAACAAACCCTGATTTCCTTATCATGAGACCACTTTTGAAATATCTTCTTTCCAACAAAAAAAATAATCATCAAAATCATCAAAAAAAAAAAACAAGCGTATGTACGGTCGAATTGAGAAACCTCCTCCTTTTTTGAAGTCGGTTAAAAACAAGAATAAACGCATTGTTTATCCAGTTAAAATTGTTTTATTTAATTGAATTGATATTGTTTTGAGCTTTCATGATCACTAACATTAGTATTAGGCGAAACGGTATGTTTTTTTTTTACTATGATTGCGGCTCCGATATTTCGGCGTCGATGCATTCGACCTTATTGCGAAAGAGTTGATGTCACGGTGTTCTTCCAGACGTATCATAACAAAATAAATGTTGTCCAGTAATCATAAATTTAACATTTATAAAGAAATATCAGTACACGTATGAAGAACAAGTTTAAAATAAGCGACATCTGTCGTCGGCGTTAGTCAATCCACTGCTGGACAAAGGACTTCCCAATGATCTCTACAATGACCCGTCCTGCGCTGCCCGCATCCAGGTGCTTAGCGTTCTACTGATTAAACAGTAACATTTTTAATCAATCAGAAAATTCACAAATTCGCTCTTCACACTGACTCGTATTGGCATGGCAACTTAAACTCTCTCAATATTTAAACTCAGCTTGCTATCGGTTTAGTTTATATAAAAACTAAATTACGCATGTCTGTAGAAAAAAATGACAATGCAAATACGAGTAACATTATTACAAATAACGCGTAATAATATTACTTGTCTCTGCATAAGTTCCGCAGCTTTAAGCTTCTAGAAGCCAGTTATTCAAAGCCATCAGCTTAAGTGCTATCGTCTATGAGATAATCCATACATAATTTGTAAAGAAGTAATCACATTGCAGTATAATACATTAAAATATTTATATTTCTTATGACACTCTTTCTACTTCCGCACTATTTTCCCTTTTTTTTCATTAAAATCAAAATAATAATCTAAAGATAATAATATAAATCTATAGTTGCGGAGTTCGAATCCCGCAAGAGGCAAATGTTAAGCATAAGCATTTCTTATATACAACAAAATTCTTATATATATTTTTATATCAATCGTAACAGTGTGAATGCATCGCAAGGTTACTTTGTCGCGTGTTGCCCGACGACGTTTCCTGCCGGTGCACCATGTTTCCTCCTTATAACTTGGACAGAAAAACTGTAGAGTCTAACTATCGATTTATAAGAAAATTAATTATGAGATAACAATATTAAATCTTGTTATAAAAGCAATCCTCTGTCACAATACAAATGTTAATAAATTTCCATAATTTATTAGCTTCACCTCTTCAGCAAACTTTTTAAATGTTACTTGTTTCATATTCTCCAAACATGAAAGATTGAGGAAGCAAGATTTTTTCTAGATATTTTGTTTTATAGATGAATGTGAACCTCCGCGTAATAACGCGTGATTCTATAAATTTCATATTTAGTTCTTATCCTTTCCTACCACTCAATAAAATGAATAACTTTTTATGCCAAAAACACATTTTAATATCCCAGCTATCCACTGCTGGGTGGCCTTGCCCAATAAATGGAGGGGTTTAGCATAGTAATCGCCAGGCAGATTGGAGATCGCACTAGAGATCATTTGGAAAAAGCTGCTGCCCATTTTGTGATTGTGTGTACGAATGTGTACGGTGATTTCCTTCAGTATAATTGGTCGTCTTTTACCTTTTACCCTTAAGTGTGAATTGTTGATAATATTCTACTCTGCCGGAGACCACAAGCAAAACGCATTGATTTCACCGCTTTTATTTATTTCAGATGAAGATCAGGATTAAATAAAATTAAGAAAATAACAGGTTAATCCGTAAACATTGTTCATTCCGATTGTTCATTTGATACTTAGCACTGTATAATTTTAGGTAAAATAAGTCGTTTTAAATAGACTAAAATCGATTTCACTTTTTATTGACAGCCGGTTCGGCCTTACCGTCTATGCCAAACGTTGCCGATTACGTATACCAAAATCGACAGATGTCTGTGTAATAAATACATTTGTACTTAAGTCATGGTTATTTGCATATCTTACTTATTCATGCATAATATATGTATGTCTATCAGTTACCCTAGTATCCGTTAACCTAGGTAAAAATCAGTTGTTAATGCCTTATACTGATTTTTTACCTAGGTAGATAATTACTTAGTTGCTAAAAATATTTAATTTTGTAAGTCTAAACCTTACCTACAGAAAGGTAACACTTAGTAGGGATCTCAGGACAATAACTAAAGCTATAGAAGGCGTGCTAAAATAACAACACAATACGTTAGTTCGTACTATTTTGACTTATACAGTTGCAAATGTGTAAGAAAGAAATAAGTATACTGATTTTGTTTCGTAATTTATAAGGTTGTCACTAGTTTCCCGAGGGTTTCCCTTACGTCAGTGATGTAACGGCATCGATATAACTATCGATAAAAATAAAAACATTTAAACTTTTTTTATGCTGTTGGTATGTCAATGATACTAGAACGGACGGTAATGTGTCATAATAAACACGTGTAGAATCTGCAATATGAACATTTTATAATGCAGTATTCATGGGTAGAATTTTAGACCCGAACTAATTTATTTATTAGATTTGCTGTCTTCAGTATGTAAAAAAACCAGGTAGGTACAGTTAAAAAATTGCATCTTTTATGTTATATCATATTAGCCTACATGTTTCTATTTTAAGTTAGACCTCTAGCAGTACATTGGTGAACACTGCATTCAACATTATATTTTTTATAGATATAGATTAAAAAAGAAGAAAATTTTTAAAAGAAAATTAGTCGATTATTTAAATTTAGTTAACCAACTATTACTTTATACATATTTACTTATTATTTTCATATTTTTATATACTACTCTGTCAAGAAAGTACCGGGAAATGATCAATAATATACAAAATGTTTGTTATTCATCCAAATTTATTTTATCACCTTCTAAGTATGCTCCTTCAGAATCGATACACTTATGCCAACATTCTTATCCTTTTTTAATATTCCAATTTGGTTTTTATAATCTGCTAAAACTTTCTGTAAATTAGATATTAGTTCAGAGATATTGGAATCAGTATTTGTTTCAACTGTGGTCATAGATTTGGGGCGTTTACTTAGTGGTTCATAATTCCTTCTGAATCCGATAGTGGTTTCTGAAACACATAAATATTATTGTAAATAAGCTATCATTATTATTTGGAATACACGGTGCCAAAATGTTAATTAAAAATTTGAATATTTATTGGAAGGATCGAAAAAATTATATGACAAAGCAAGACTAAGATAATGTTTGGAATAAAAAATGAGCAATTTCATGTTCTGTAAATATAATGTAGGTATAGCATTTGCTTTCAGCCGCCGAAATTTAATGTTTTCATGTGACTGAAATGACTGCAGTCTAAAATGTTTCGAACAATTGTGACTGTGCGCTTTCGGTGTCCAATTGTTCCTTGATATACAGCGTATCCATTCAGTTCTAATAGGTTCATCTTTGGGAAAACTAAAGCAAAAAGTAAAAACCAAATAATGTTGACATCGATAACAAAAAACACATCACTATCATACTATCACATACAAAACAAAAGGCATGAAAATAAGACAATTTAAACCAAAACTCATGGAGAAATCTATTTGTAATATTAATTTACTACAATTTTCTGAATATACCGTTGTTATATTGTCAAAATATGAGAATTTAGAAACAAAACTTACCGATAAAATGATAACACCTCATACGTATTTTCTTTTCGTGATGTATGAGACTTGCAGTCTGGAACAACACAAGCCATCCTGGACGCGGACTCTAAGATGTCTGAAGCGTCTTTATGCACACTTTCCTGTTATTTTATCACGAACTTCCTTGCAAAATAATAAAATTTCACGCTAGCCGCTCACAAAGCTGTTCGGCCACTGTAATACGACCGCATTGAATTTGGTCTTACTTCAGAAACAACGTTTATCAAAGACGTACTTTTAATTAATTTGGTAGTATAATATACAACCAAATTACAACCATTTGACATTTGTACTTTGAGAGTTTGTGACAATGACGTGAAAATAAAACCTTACAATCGTTGTCTATTTCGCTCTTACCCATGTATGTTAGATTACTTTAGGTGAATACGAGAGCTGTTATACAGTTTTTATTTTAGCGCGGCTTCTATAGCTTTAGTTATTGTTCTGAGGTAGGGATTAAGATTCATGACATCAAGTCAGTGCCAAAAATTATAAGCCAGTTTCGTCTCCACTTATCCCTGTCCTAGCCGGGTCATCGTACCTAATGAGTTGCATAATACTAATGCGTCTCTTCTTCTATCTTTAAGGATTCATATTTATAGCAAACGTGAATAAAATTGTAATTGTTGGTACTGGGTGCAATCCCGTAATCTCATCCCTTATTCCACGGTATCCATAATTAAGTTTTACGTTGACGATCTTCTATTCTAAATACTGAATAATTAGGACGATGATAATAGTTTAATTATTTATACTATTTAATGGTAGTTTGTAAAGGGTAATTTTTAATTGATATTCTATATATTAATAATTAGTAACTTTTTGAAATTATTTTGTTTTCATAGCACATTCGTCACGTTTGTTCATCTATTTAGATTGTGACAAAATGAGAAATGAAAACATCGCTTCGCGGAATTGAATTCTCTATCTGTAGAAAGTTATTAACTCCCGTTAAACTTACATCGGGTACTTGCTTCCCCACTATTCATAAGTTAATTAAATGTATGATTATATACAGGGAATCATGAATACTTAGAAGTTTAACTCGTTCTCATAGATAATATCATTCAAATTAGATCGATAGATAGATCGATCAAGTGGAGTTATTAATCTGTAGAATCTATCTTAAGAACGCTACAAAACGTCATGCTATATACCTAGATATTTTTACAGATTTTTCTTATTCTACTGTTGGCGCACTATCCTTCCTTTTAGGCGTTAAAATAATATAATAGGCGGTACTAACCCCTTGCCCAGCTTTGTGTTAAATGCGCTATTTCTCTCTCTATCGGGGAAAAAAATATGTTATTACGGTTTAAAGGTAAATTAAATCAGATTGCGCGCTATAGAGCATTATATAATGCTCGCGGATTTTAAGGGGTTAAACTACTAAGTATGTTACCTCTGACATGTCATAATGTTTGGAAATTGAAATAATTGAAGAACACTACCTACTAAAATTATAAATAATATTGGAGAGCAAAGAGGCTAACAGTACAAGAATATGAGTATAATGCCTAAATCTAGAGATACGTTAAAATCGGATTTGAGACAAGACTACCAAAATCTTAATAGAAATGGATTGAACTACAAATTTCTAATAATTTTATATAAAACTTTGAAAGCAGATAATATCAAATCACTTTTTATTTGTAAATTGTGAATTACTAAAATATGATTGTAGATAAGAAACATTTGGTAATGTATCTTATTTAATTCAAACAAATCATTATGCAATTTTAGACAGCATGAAATTGTAGAAGAGTAATGTACAGGATATTAACGTAGCTACCACAAGTCTAGAGATATTTTATCTCATATGTTACAATTTTGGCAAGACTTCCCGCTGTCTAATGATCTAACTAATGTACCTAATAGCAAGATAACTTCTTATGCTTAAAGTTCCTAAAAGTAATAAAAGAAAAAAATAAATGTAGAAAAGTTAACAACTTTTTTTAATCAATTCCACTACAACCGATCTCTAAGTCTACACTAGCCCTTAGGATTTTATCTAACAGCTAGGTAATAAATAAAGTAATAAAGACACGTAAGTAAATAGCCCTCTACATCCTATTGCAATCCTGCGATATTTTAATCTCGGGATTTGTGTTATTCCAAATGGAAGAATAAACAGGATGAACTGGTTATTAGAACAAAGTCTATGCTAATATTAAAGAGAGAGTCACCCTTAAGACCACGTAATAGGATATAATTTCGTTTACCCTTTTTTCCCATTTTTTCTGATTTATGACAGTCAATCGTCGCTCTTAGAACCACGTCGCAAAATCTTTCAAAATCCTCATACCATTTAGATTTCTGGAACTGTATATGTTATATGCAGTGTAAAGAAGAAGCATTCAACTTTATTAACGGCCCCTCTTTTACAATTGAATTTTGGTCACCAGTCATCATCATCACTCAATAGAGTGAAAATATGAGGGATTTGCCATAATCGCTACGTTTGGCAGACGAGTTGAAGATTGCAGTAAAAAATTCTGAAAACATATCGTAGTGTAACGATACGGCAGGTTTATGGTAATAGCTTCTACTACCATCAGAACCTGTGGGTTCTCAAGTCTGAAGGATTGTTGCAATTCTTCTTTGACAGGCACTACACGGCATGTACTTGCCCCCAATAGCGAATTGGAATTCCAAGCGTTCGCATACACGCATTGCATTTTTAGTCTTAACTAGCGGTTGTGACGTAAGCAAGTATTAAGTTGGGCCGACTTGGATGACCCAAATCGCGGGTACCGTTGCATCTCGAGACCTCGACGGCTTCCGATGTTGTTAGGGTTGTCAATCAATTTCGTTTAAGATAACGCTTTTGTGTATATTGATAGTGGTTCACCGTAAAGGCTATCAAAGACACACAAAAATCACTTGCTATAAATAGAATCTATGTACTAAGTAGCAATGGCTAACTTTATACCTAGATTGACATTTTTCTTAAATCGTTTTCTTCTATTTAGCTAAGAATAGCAAATAGTAAATACTTAGATTCAAATAAAATCAATAATCTGTCACTTAAATTTTCGTTTAAATCGGTCGAGTCGAAAACAAAAATTTTTTAAATTACTTTTTTGTCATAAATACTCTATCTGCTTTCCTAAGCAAATAGTTTTTGCGGTTTATTTGACTTAACAAATAGATATTTGAATTGTATTTATTTGCATAGATTACAAAAACTGTTTGACAACCCTAGATAGGCGATCGGAAACGTTTCGAAATGTAGTTACGTCCAACGTTCGGTAATTCTAGATTATAATGCCGAGGCCTCGGAAACACAAATTATCGATTTTTTTACTGTTATTATTATAGCTGTATTTCAAATTTTAAATGACTTTTAATACGTACCATGCTGTCATTTTTAACACTTTTCTCTTTAATAGTCACACTGCTTCCCCCGAGTATAGCGGGTCTTAGCAGCTAAATCTGAATAAAACGAGTTATTTTATAACGAAATTATAATTTCATTTTTTGTATTTTGCATTTGTAGCGCTAAAATATTATCGCTTAAATAACAAATGGGTAAATTGTCAATTTGGTAGTATTTTTTAATGTAACATTACTTTCTTAAATAAATGCAAATAAATGGTAACGACAAAGGCGAATATATTCAAACAGAAATTGTTACATTAATTTTATTTTTATAACATATAATAAAATATTAATAATATATTTAAAATAATGTACATTAATATATTTTAGAGGCTTTCATGCAGCAGTGGATGTCCTTCAGTTGAGATAATGATAATATTTGACTGATTACGTGTTCATCGTAAACGGTCTTTAATTTTATTGCAATAGTCAGATGTGGTTGCAATATACTTCACTCTAATTAAAGTTATGGAAAAGTTACACGTATGAACTGGCATTGTTGCCCAAGAATAAACTAGATCGAACATACGTAAGAGTTTACTAAAGTTACCGCTAAATTCCATCGCGTAGTTACTCCATAATCGAATTATAGAACCGGTTTTTATAACTGTTTCATGTCGAACTGATAGTGTGTTGTTATTATATCTGGATTACCTACTGGCTTATTGTAACAAGTTATCTTGACCAGGGTTGTTCACCATCCGGGATTATATTTATCTTAATTTGAAGAGTGTCCGGGGAGCGTCTGGGCGAAATTTGCATACATTTCGGTTTTCGTTTCTTTTTACTCTTTGCTTTTATGGATTCCTTTAAAAATTGGCCAAGTGCGAGTCGGACTCGCGCACCGAGGGTTCCGTAAAATATTTTTGTTATATGACGTAACTAAAAATTTACGGTTTTCGCAATTTTTCCTTTATCTGTGCTATAAGACGTTGCTTCGTACCAAATTTCAAGATTCTGAGTCCACGGGAAGTATCCTGTAGGTTTTGATTCCCTTGCGAGTGTCGAAATTTTGCGGAATTTTGCGGCATAATCGGCTGTATCGTTTGATTGCGTTGGCTTAGAAGTTTGAGTTTTTCACAGCTCCAAGGGACAGTAGATCTGAGTATTTGATATAAATTTCAGCTTGATACATCCACAGATGATCTTGACAGACGGACGGACAACAAAGTGATCCTATAAGGGTTCCGTTTTTTCCTTTCGAAGAACGGAACCCTAAAATATTAAGACATCTATATTTTTGTTCTATTTTGGAATTAATTATTTATTTTTAAGATGTTTATGATAACTTTGATATGACTATGACAATTCTATCGGTCTTTTTGTTTTATTATTCGTGCTCTTTGTCCCAAATTTTCGGGTGACAACCCTCGCCTTACATTTGCATCATCGTAAAAAAAATGGTCATCATCAGCCGATTAATGTCTCCCTATCGGGCCTTCACGACCTTCCCTGTAGACAAACCTTCACAAACATCTATTTAGCTTTGCTATTGTAACACACGTACTATAACGTGACTTACATTTTTATTATTCAATTAAGTAATTCATATTTTGTAACAACTTAGTTCATGTCTAGTTGTTTAGTGTGCGGCAATGTAGAATAACACTAGCCCTCTACACTTAAGGGTGTCTCGCAGACCACAAAAAAACATATTATTCCACTGAATATAAATTAACTAGGCAAAATTTGGGCTCCGTCACAATCTTATCCTAAACCTGTTGATTCGATTCCACACAAAAAATATTAAAATCGGTTGAGAACTCGGGAAGTTATGGTGTAACAGACAGCTGATCCATGGGAGCTTCGCTCACTTCGTTCGCTCCGCTCCAATAAAAGTAAATTTTATGAAAATTTAAGTGTATGAGAAACTTTAATTCACTTTTTTTACAAATATTTACGGTCCTGGGTTCTAATCCCGGAAAGGGAAGATGTTTGTGTGACGAATACGATCATTTGTAGCTGAGTCATGTGTATTTCTATCTATGTATCATATATGTATGTCTATACGTTACTCTAGTATCCATAACACGAGCTTTACAGTGCTTTCTTTGGACTAGGCTAATTGGCGTGAATGTAAGAAATGTTTATTTATAATCTTTTCTCAAGAAGGCGTATTAAAAGCCTCGTTTCTGACTTTAAAAATACGGGTTCAAATATTAAATAACTTAGATTTAACTCTGTATCAGTTAAATATTTTATAGATTACATTTTAGCTTATAAGTAGCGGATCCCTAACCGAACATTAAGCAACAAACGATGAAGACACGGTCTGTTAATCGCGATTGGATTTCAAGCAACGCCGCAGGAAACCATTGGCTCTCTCTTTATTAAATGTGTATGTGTATACCTCACCAGTGTTCCTGAACACAGACAATTTTTGTCCGACTTTTACACACACGTTCGAAACTTTGTCGTTAGCTGTAGAGGGAAATACATGACATGAATTTACTGAGGATGTTAGAAAATCGAATGTATATGTTGTACGGTTACAAATCGGTGATAAAAATCTGTTGAAGAGGCGATCGTTTGCGGGATCGCTCTTACTGGGTTCCGACTTGAGACCCCTCGAACAGGTACTACACACAGGTACTACGGAGTATTTAGTAGTACCTGTGGTAGTACTAATTACCGCTGGTAATAAACACGTCTCGGAATTTTTTGCGGGAGCAGAAAGATTCACTTTTGTGGTTTTGGTTATCTCTAAATTTGGTCTTGTGATGGATATAGATGTGTGTGTAATGATGATGGATCATTACCCACTAACTGCTTGTGAACAACTTGAAGATGACCTCATTCATCATCAGTTGATGACATATTATTCATAAATCAGACCTCATCATCATCTTAATAAGGAAAGAAATTAATTAACTCTAGGCTGTATGTGCTTTGTACCCTTTGCCTCCCTTTTTGGGTAGACTTAAAAAACACGTATCTTGTAACGAAAGACTGTTTTCAACTTATGTGTTACAACATAAGTCATAACAATAAAAACATTGCGTGTTCTTAATAACTGATCCGATCACGCACGTACATACATCGTTAAAATTACATTCAACCATAATTTTGGAAACGTTTCTCAATAATGTTTATGGTAATCGTAACTCAAGAGTATGACCAAAATACTTCTTTTTTCCCTAACGTATGATTGCTGGCCGTCAGATTGCTTAGTAATAGGGGCAAGAACCGCGAAATTTAAAATGGATCCTCGATGGCATCTCCTCAGGGTTGTCATCTGTTCACTAGGCGCAAAAGCCCTGGATTATACAAGTGTAAATATAACTCGGACATATGTATATATTGTTTTTTATATCTTGTAAATCAAGTATAAAATGATATCATTATTTATAAGAAAGTCTAAATTATTATTGGGTTGTTGTAATCGTCAGTGTGGCCTATCCACTAGACGGTGAGCTGCTAAATAGGACTAATTGAGGGTTACTAAGAGCTGCAGATCTAGATGCGACTAACGTCTAACGTACTTTCAGAAGCACTGAGGATCGCGAAACGATACTCGTATATGTTTTGTCATCCATCCAATGATCAGCTTTTGCAAATGTTGCTAAATTGAGTTGAATATCAGTTGCAGTCAACTAATTTGATTCGCAAACCACTACAGAACCGTAAAACTTTAACTGCTAGAAAATGTCGGTGTTTTAATTGGTTGATAAGTTACATTACTGTTATATTTATCAAATTTCTTGTGTCAATTAATTTTTATCATTCGATTAAAAACCAAAGATAATCACTTAAATTTATCGAGCTGTGCTGTGGTGATGTTTGAGAAAACTGTAATTTAACCTAACACGCCAATATCTTTAGTGCTAATCAATGAAAGCCTGTCAGATCTCATTCAAAACTCATACCGAGTTCCCTAATTAGTATTTGTCCACGTTTCCCTTACACTATGCCAGTTAGAAAGTATGTTTACTTGTGGCCTTGGGCAAACCCAGCGGTACTTTCACCTCGAATCTTACCAGTAATTAACTGACCGTCTGTGAGTAAAAGTTGTAATTTTTTTTGTGCTCCACCTGTTGTTATGATTATGTATATGCTTAATTCAAACACTCATTTGTAGTCTATTGTAGTAAAAAGTTCAAAAGTTACACTTTTTTTCCATTCTTTTTAATTCGACATAATCTATAATCTAAGAACACAAATTTCTTGTTTGTATGTTTGTCTGTCCGCTCTTTTTCCCGCTCTTTTTCCATTGTATCAATAACGTTACCATAGCAACGCGTTATCGGGTCAGCTAGTTTTTTGTTAAATATACTAATTTACAACTTTTAACATTCGATGAATCCATATTTCATAATCATTATATAAGCTTTACGAAGCCCATTACTGGGCATAGTCCTCCCCAAAGGGTTCACATAACGATCGAATTTGCGATACCTGGATCCAACGACTACCTATGACCTTGACCATAAAGTCCACTGCCATCTCCAACCCGCTTGCCATTCATGGAGATTATCACAAAACGCCCAAGTTTTGGAAGAGGATTCCGTCTAGCAATTGAAGTCTTTCAGCTGAGATGAAAGGACTTTTTAAAAGGATTTATCCGCATCGTTCTATATACTTATCTCTAAGTAATTGTTACAAATATTTTTAGCATGTCTACATAAAGTTTATCAACTCGATACTTGAATAACGCCAACCATAATATAATTCATTATGGACTTACGAATAAGGTTTTTAAAAATTCCATAAAAAAAGTTTTTGGTAAAATAACTTCCCTGATAATCGGAGATCGGTTCTCGTCGATGCAAAACTGAACGGGAATATTAATGATGGGTATAAAGCATTTTTAATATTCTTTCAAAATTATAGGTACAGGACGACGTTGGAGACTACTATTTACATATAAAATCACCCGTTCAATTGCTTTTCCATGTAGGTAAATTATTTAGTTAACAAAATGGGCACTGAGGCGACTCGTAATGTAATCAAAGGATTTGTTCACTCTGCCTTTTGTTAGTTACCTACGGTCAGCAACGAAAGCGGTTTTTATGCTATAAACATTATCTGTAAAATAACCAAAGATAGAAGCCATGTATTACGTTTTCATTTATTAAAAATAATATTGCGAACGCTACTCGTTAAATCAAAATGTGACCATAATAATATTTTTTTCTTATTACGACACTAATTATTTAGTCGTATACTAAACTGTATTTTAAATAATATTTTAGCCTAAAGACGTCCATTGCAGTATCCTCCGGACAGCTATCCCCCCTTAATGGGTGGGTTTTGCCAAATTTCCATACTTGGTAGGCCGGTTGGAGACCGTAATAAAATACTATAATACAGAGAACGCTGCTGCCTATTTTGTGATTTCTGGGGGTGAATAGTTATAACCTCAATAACTATTAGACACCTTTTACTACACCTTAAGGGTGTGCGTGGAAAGGATGGTGCTATTGTACTCTGCCAGACACCACACGACGGACCAAGGATGTTACGACTATAAAACATATATAAGAATATTAACATAAAGTAGTTATAACTTTAAAAATAGCAAATACTATAGAAACATCATATGAACAGTACATAATTGAATATATTTTAAAACACGTCCCTTAGCTAACAACACCGCATAAGTCATTTTTACCAACTTTACAGGAGACGAAGAAAACTGTCTATTTAAAAAAAATCGGTGAAATTTTACTAAAGTATATATAATTAGTATATTATATATACTTTAGTTAAAATTCCACCGATTTTTTCGTCTCCTGTTAAGTTGGTAGAAATGACTTATGCGGTGTTGTTAGCTAAGGGACGATATGCATTCGTTTTTTAAATAATTGACAATCTTGCAGACAAGTGGTTTAAAAGTGTTCAATTACAATTTACTGGATGACCTTTACTCAGATGTCATTGAACGCCATTGATGCTAAAATTATTATATAATATACCGTGGGTGGTATCTACAATTTTTTTTCTTCTAGTGGAGGTCTTCCTATCCATATAAAGTTTTACGTTCAAGATTTTTTTCCTAGACATTTTTTGCACATAAATCTTGTAAGACGATAGATAGTAAGTTCAATTCGTATAATTATTTTGAAATCTAGACTATAGTTTTCAGGTATTACTTAAAACAATTTTAGTAACTTCAAATTTGTTTATATATCATACTATATAAATTATTTTTTGTTAAGCATTTAAAAGAAGTTCGACTTATCTCAAGCCTCAGATGAGACTCGAATCCTAAGGCCTCTAGCTTTATTTTTATATCTTAAGAATGTTTACTATAATTCCAATTTCAAATGGAAGAGCACTCGGTCGGATAGCGAACGGTTGTGTTCGAGTTTCAAGTCCCGCCTGACGCATGAGATAACTTGATATTTTACTATCAAAAATACTTTAAATTAATATGTCTTTTTGGTTTCAGGATTATTTCATGATTGATAATGCACAAAATAGCACATAATCCTTTTATGACTTCCAAAGACAATAATAATAGTTTAAAATCTAAAAAAAAACTTATTTATCTGTATTTTATCTACAAAGCAAATAGTCCCACTAGCCACCTTCCATTTCTATCAATCAGGGTCTCGTCATCAAATGAAATAAAAAAGTCTTGATACTACAAATCTAATGGGCCCAAACACGATTACCTAGAAAGCGTCAAAGATTTCAGCTTCTTAGATTAAAGAAAGTTTCTTTGTTACTAAGGTCGAGCTAATAAATGCATGTTTAAATGTGTCAAATAAAATTATTGAAGTGTAAAACTATCTACATCATAAACTGTTGAGTGTTACGCCAATTTGAAATAAATGCACTAGTGTCTGGTGAAAAGAATTTTATTTCACTATAAGTAGGTAATTATTACAAATCGCCTCGTTAAAGATCAATAGTTCACGCTTAATCCGAGTCAGTATATATTTTTTACATTATATTTAAAGACAAGTCATCAAATCTGACTGTACCAAAACAGCCATGAGTATAAGTCCATTGTAAAGTTGCATGAAACGATTGCCAATCTCTCACAATGAGAACTAATAGTAAATAGCTTCAACGAGGTAAATACCGTAACCAATTTCGAGCACATTATTGTTACATTCAATGTGTTAAGACATAGTCTGAAAATAAGTAATTTTTATCCTTTTCTTTTGTTAGCTTTTTCATCATACGTAGACACATTCGATGTTGTAGATTACCTAGAATCCGAAGAGTTGGGGCTTGCGTCAGATTAAAAAATACTTAAGAATGAAGGTCTCGGAAGAAATCAAGCAGTATAAAAAAAAACATAAAATATACGTATTCATCTTAAAAAAAATCGATTATGACTACCGTTTGGTACAACGATCCTGCCTTTCGCACCGAAGGTCCTGGTTTCGAATCCGCTAAAGGGAAGATGTTTGTGTGAAGAATACGAGCATTTGTACCAAAGTCATGGCTATTTATATATATTCCTATTAATATAACATATCTATGTATAATATATGTATGTTTATTCGTTACCTTGTCTCCATAACACAAGCAAGCGCTTTAAGCGCTTACTTTGGGCTAGGTTAATTGGTTTGAATGTAAGAAATATTACCAACTATTTCGCCAGGAACCTTTACTGTATCTTGATGATGCTTTGGGCACTTTTCCCAATTTATTCAACACCGGTGTTTAATCATTTTATTCACCACGCATGGTTATTTTTTTGAGTATACCTCCCGAAGCATAAAGAAGTACGGGTTCTTTTCACCCATCCGTTAATACATCGCCATCCAACTTTTCGCTGATTGTAACGTTATTTATCGTAAATTCAACAAAACAAGGAACGTGGTTCGTGTTGTTAACTTCACCAAGGTGGGTAAACAAACACTATTGGTGGGTAGCCGGCGATGCGACGGCTTTTGGGTCGCCTAGCAGAACCATTATCTCCAATCAGTCCTGGGTTCGAGTCCCAGAAGGAGCAAATGTTTGTGTGATGAATACGTTCATTTGTACGTGAGTTATGGGTATTTATATTTATTTCTATGAATATAACTTATCTATGTATCATATATGTATGTCTATCCGTTACCCTAGTATCCATAACACAAGCCTTACGGTGCTTACTTTGGGCTAGGTTAATTGGTGTGAATGTAAGAATTATTATTATGATTATATTTAATGCGTTGTTCTGAAATAATGCAATGCATGTTTATTGTTAAAAAACTTCTATAAATGTAGTTCTGCGTTGAAAGTGCCGCCAGTCTTGATTTTTGTATATCCTCGAACCATATTCACAAATTATTTCGCAAATTCGCATTCTTACAAAATGCATTCTCTGTTTTCTGAGTGAAAATAAATAAGGTAAATGAATTAAGTTCAATATCAATATTTACAATGCTTTTATTAAAAGTCAACAATTACGACATGACTTTCAGAAGTACTACGTCAGGTGACCTCATACCTAGAAGAATTTGCAAGAAACTCGACTGGTTCCTTTTTTACAAAGTTTCTACTAAGGATGTATTTGCAAAGTTCATTCCCTAGTATTCTCAATTTGATTGTGTCAATCTCCTTAACGGCTAAACGGCTCTACTGATTTTGAAGAAATTTTAGAAAATATTAATAAAAAAAGGAATTCTGAGGTATTTTGGTATAAAGCCAGGACGCGCTAAAAGGACCGCAGGTAATACGTAGTGAAAACAATGTCAATTTGTTTATATATAGACAATAAAGGGTGAAATGATTTATAGCTTAAACGCAGATAATATAATACCAAAGGTAATTTTATTGATGTTAAATAAATTCTTGTAGTACCTAAGATAGCTTGACGTTACTCTTAAAATCTTCCAAACATCAGGATACTCGTAAGAAGTAGAATATTTTTGCAGGACATCGCCCGGCTACAAAGAAACGGTTGGTGAGCCTATATTAATTGGATATGTATTCAGTTCACAAGGTTATTATGTCCAAACTTTTCGTGTACATTCAACAAAAATTATTCAGTGCAAATTTTTTTATTATTATTTCATAATAAATGATTCAAATATAGAATTGAAAAAAAAGTAGTTTAAGCTGTATTAAATTAAGTAAGTTAGGAAAACATTGGTTAAATCTTAATGTGATTAAGATATAGAGATACTTTATGTTATATTCTGTTCCCTTAGTACTCATAGTTCTTATTTTGGGCTAGGAATCGGTGTGAATTTTATATCTTAAACACATCAACATCAATAACTGTTAACTTTAATTCAAAGAAAAAAAAGTATTCTTAGGTTTACAAATTTATAATCCTTAATCTATTTGTAAATATCATCATTCTGTATACATACATTTCATTTAAATTCTAATATTTTCTGTGTATTTAAATAACTACAAAGTTTGCCGGTACTTGTATATAATTTCTAATATTTACTCAAATCAACAAACAAATAGTAATTTATTTATCAAAAGTCCGTGATCGCTGTACTGTTGAGAAGGTCACCTGTTAATCGATGCACGATGGTCTAACTCGGAAATGGACACGGTTGATCGAATCGATCGACCAAGCTCAGTGAGAAGCCGGCTGATCTATCAATTCGTAACGTTTGCGCAATCTCGATTACTATTTAATTATGTAACTGAAATTCAGTGTTCGAATTACCATTGTAATTTAATTCTTATAAGATAATTTGCTTTTCTGCTGCTAATGCCTCCGACTACCGTTAATGATGAATTAAAAACAAAGTAAGCTACGTATATATTGAAAACTAGCTGACCCGTCCACGCGTCGCTGTGGATTAGTTATTTCAATTTCACGAAACAAAATATTTTGGTTATGAATTAAAATAAAAGAATTTTTCTAAAATAAAAGTAGCCTAAGTCACTCCTTATAACATCAGCTACGTGCCAATAAAAGTTCCGTCAAAATCGGTCCAGCCATTTCAGAGTAGCCGGAACAAACAGACAGACAGACAAAAATTGTGAAAAATGTTATTTTGGTGTATGTATACCTTACATATATTCATATGCATGTAGTAAAAAACGGTTATTTCAATATTAAAAACAGACACTCCAATTTTATTTATATGTATAGATTATAACTGCACATTTTACTGTCTCAAAATCAACATAATACTCGACAGCTGATACGTGAATGACATATCGCCGAGTTTTATGGACATTGGAACTATTCAATCCGATCGCTTTTAAATAGCACTTTATTTGAAGGTCCGTATATAATTACCCGCATACTAGGTTTATAAAATTTATTATTTTTGGATTTCTTATCACTCTTTTAAAATTACAAAAACGTTCTTTCTCTTTAGGTGACTGCTGAAAATCAGCGTCACGAAAGCACATGTTAGTTTTATGTCTAGCTTTAGAGTTCCCATTTCGTACACGATCAAATCGATTTTATATCGTCTTTTGCGTTGAGTTCTTCACAAATCGGTGATAAAATTAATATAATAAACGGTCAAGAAGTAGTTTAAGTGCCATAATGGTCTTCCCTAGTAAATTCATGATGTGCTCATCAAGAGTTCAAGAGCTACCTACGAATTTTAGGACGTGGGCGTTAATCGATCGCATATTCGGCGATAAAAGTTTATGAAATAATCGATTATCGATTGTCTGCTGGAATGATTAAATAATGAAACAAATACAAGGTGCAAATAGCAAACAAAAACAACGTATTCTTGCGCTTCCTAACATGACTAAGGCTTTTTTATACGGATCATACCTCGGTGGGTAATGGTTTTTATGGAGTGATTGAAGGTCAAATCGTCAATTATTTACACTTTTTCTATAAAGTCACGTTTTGAAATGTCATTACCAAAGACTATTAAACACACATGGCTATTCTTCAATACGCACGCTAATTAATTACTATGAGCGTTACATTGCGCGTCGTAGAGTCTTTTTTGTTTGAATATCTAATGTTCTCTCTATATATTTTAAACTATAAGGAAAGACTGTCGACTATGAGAGTAAATATTATAGGCAGTTGATGATTTCAATAGTTTTTATTAACAAACAAAACAAGCTTTACCTTTATCTCACCGTTATCACCATCAACCGTTGCCATCCAACGCGCCATCACCTGGAATCATCAACCACAAGAGAACTGGCCATCTCGATGATCACATATTGATGATAATGTACCGATATTATCAGCTGTTAACAACCGTCTTGCAGTCTGATATATTGGCAGCCTAATTATCAGAATCCATACCTTCGTTCAAGTAAATTAGTATTAAAAAGATTATTTCAATTAGTTTGATAGCATCAGATCAAGAAACATAATTTACTGATCGTTTTGACATATTCTAATTGTAATTAAAGAAGAATTAATTTACAATGTTTACAAATGTATAGTTATATCTACAACTTATAACTATAACGATAGAATAGGATTTCTAGAAAATGGACGTTCTTCTTTTTGAAATTACACGTTCTACTAAATAATCAATAATTTATATGTGTGAACATTCTGTCTAATTAATTTAATGCGGATTAAGAGTCCGCAATTTAAAAATAACTTCGCCATTGAAAACAGTTAAATAAATCTGGTTTTGTTTCCTTTTGACCTGGTTATTTGAAGACAGGTTTTGAAACGTTAGGATATCCTTACATCATCCGTTATCTGTTTCCAATAACGGTCTAGCCGCGAAAGTTAACATATCGATGATTTCCTGTAGTTTTAGCATTCCAATTTTATTGTGTGATGAACATTAAAACGCGTTAGGTTACGTTAAGTTTTTTACTCTCCATAGAGCGTTAACGGCGCACGACATTTCATTGAAACTCTCAAATCTGGAGACTTTGTAATAAGCATATTGATTCTAGTAACGCGTTTGTGAGTTTGGTCAATGAATCGGACAAACTTTGTTTCTCCGACTGGCAATTTAAGGAAATACCGCTTTTATGTTGTCACTACTCCTAGATGCGCAAGCGTCGTCTACCAACAAATAAAAACAGATTGTGTAATAACTCCGCCATTATTATTCTAACATCACATTGACCGGCATTTGGAAAATTTCAACAATTCTAATATTAAGGAAGCTTTCTACCTATAATCCATAGGTGAAATTGTAAACCACCAGAGGGCCTCTGAAAGATGATGTCTTTTAGCGCGATTCAAGTTCGATTGTTAAAGTGAGACACCGCTATACGCGGCCTATAGTGGCGTCTCTTTTTAACAGCTAAACTTGAATCGCTATAAGACGTGATGGAAGGGCGTAAGTTTGGAAAATAGTCTATTGCATTGTACAAACAAAACTAAGATAATGACTGGGAAAACAATACGCATGTATGGAATGCTATTTCTATCAGATTCATTTTTTACGCTTTCGAAAGATATAAAAATATCAAGAGTTACGAAAAATATTTGATACACAAACAAATAAAATTAATGTTCTGTTACTGTTAAAATGGAAATTGCTCTAATTGATTTTTTATAGTAAATAGGCAGGCGATTGACCACAATCTCGATGTAAGCAACGATGTGATTTAGAATGTGACACGCTTGCCTAGAAGATCTTTAGACTACACTCGTTACTTGAAGACCCCTAAATTGTATTTGTCAGAAACTACACGAAAATAATAATATTATCAATAATGTTTTGTACTTACTTTTAAACCTTAATATTAAATGAGATTTGGTTCGCTTATTATGAGGTTTATTATTTGGACCTGAAGGTTTGTAAGAAACTCCGCAATTTATCTATTGTATTTAGCTTTACCCATTGTATATTTTATTTATCTTTAAATCATTCCTAGTCCCTTTGTTTCAGTACTTTCTCCTTTCATAATCCTCCCTCTTTCTTTTATTTCCTATTCACCCAAAGTTGCCTGGCAATCTCTTGCTGTTGAGCAATAAGGCCGTAAAACGTTGTTCCCGTTGTTGTATCTGCAAACTTATTTTGTTAATAACAAAGTATGATTTCTCGAAAAGTGCTCTTTGATGCACTGGTTGCATTTCGACCTAGGATTACAGAGATTAAAACAACTTTCTTAAATAATAGCCGGTCTGGGTTATTTGAATGACAATTTTTTAAAAGTATTTTGTTTAACTGTAAAATGTCACTAATAATGTACATATAGCTTAGAAACTTCAATGAAGCAATCTACGTAGTATTTATAAAAAGAATTCATTACATTTTATTATTCTAGTTCGACAAATATTTAATTTTTATCATCATTAGCTTATTAGTTTCAGTTTGGTGGGAAATAAGAAATAGCATTCGTGATAAACTACCATGCGGCACCAATCCGCATAGATGATAATTGAACATACGCCGGAACCAACGACTTAACATTCCCACCGAAAAAAGTCTCGAGATAATTTCCTGGTCACCTATCCGATGGCAAGCCCTTGTTTGCACTGCTTAACCTCTGCAATCGTAGACTGAACGCTCTAACCAATGCCCCATTTTATACCACACTGATTTTTTGGACTAAATTGTCTTTCTACAAGGAAAGAATCTTTCAATTAAAAAGATTCTAAGCTACAAATAATCTAATCGAGCGCAAGTGCAACACAGCGATCTGAACGATCTACGGCGGCTGCAATATAAATCGCAGAACTGGGAAGTGCCCGGTTAACCGTAACTTATAGTTTTCATGTTAGGTTAGTGTAAATGAATATCGATAAATTTTGTCGATATTTTTAACGGTTATAATTAAAAGCAATATATGTTTTAAATGAGAGAGCATAATGAAGAAGTTAGAATCATTTGTTACTTCTTTCAAAATGTTTATTGCGCCGTATGTTAGAGATAACAAACAATTAGGATCATATTTTTGTTTTCACGGCGCAGTATGACGACCGGATTGACAGAATGGGAGTAACCTTACTTTCGAAGCCAAATGGTCCTGTTTTCCAGCTCCGGAAAGAGAATGTTTGTGTGAAAAACACAAACATTTGTACCTGAGTCATAGATGTTCATATATATTTCTATTAATATCTATTCTATATTGTCTCTGTATCATAACTGTATGTCTATCCATTACAGTAGTATACTCGTACATTACACAAGCCTTACAGTAGTTACTTTGGGCTAGGCTGATTAGCATTAATGTAAGAAGTATATGTGTTGTTGTTATTATTATTAAAATTAAATGTAAAACACATTCGAGCCAATGTTATAGGTATCAAAAACAATGTTAATAAATATTTATTTTGGTTGCAAAGGATTAATTTCGTTTCTTTTTCAATAACATCTAAAACGAATCCTTATAAAATTATGATTTTAATGGTATATAAACAATAATTGTGCAATGTATGTATTTTATTTATATTGTATTGACATCTTTAAGTTCTTCAAACAATAATTAATCGAAAATAAACGAAATATTATATTTACCGATGTTCGATCGATGACAACACTATCGATTGTGGAAGTGAATAGCCCGGAGCACCGAAGCATGTGCGCGGGCGCTGAACGCCTGGTAGCGACCAGCTAGGTGCTAGGGCAACATAACGGTACAGCTTGCTCGCGCCATTGGTAACGATGTACCTTCCGCACAATAATAAATAAATATTAATACGTGAGACGTGCTGAGTCAGACTGACTTGAAGTCGAATACTTAATGGGAAAGATTAAGTATTCGACTATATAAACATAAGTACACATAAGTACTTTAGTTACTAGGGAATTTGAGACAATTCGGACTCTGGAATACATCGAACTCTATTCTCAGTGTGTATTAGAACATTATCTTATTATACTTTGGCCAATTTTAAAGTCCACTCGCTAAAGAAGGTTAAGTGAAAGCCATAATTATATTTAACTTGAGTACTGATTCGATTTTTTTGTACCAAAATACCAAGAAAAGTTAACGCGACTATAATAACAACTGTGTTCATTTTAACACGTAATTTTATGCTAATAATATTAATGGGTCTTATAATAAAATATTAATTTAGTTTTTTCACTTTCGCGTCCATTTATTGAATGGAAATAGTTTTTAGGGATACCGTTTATTTTCATATTTAATCATGACTTTTCAACTGCTTTGCAGGAGACATGTTAACAGGATGCCATGTCTACCATACTTAAAATTTATGTTAATAACACAACCTCATAAACTCAAAAAGGAAAACGTCCTTATGTCTGTCAGACCTATTGAAAAAATAGAAACAAAATATTGTGGTCCTTTTTTTTGGCTTTTGTGTGTGTAATTTTTTTAGTTTCAACATTTCAGAAATAATGATAAAAAAACTTGAATAATTACATGCTGTGTAAATGAATAAAATTTTGACTACTCATATTAGAACATATTAATCTTACAAATTTCTTATTTTTATTACAAGTGATATAACTAAATAGTAAACGTAAACATTGAATAATTCAAAGATAAAGTTAATAAGAATTCAGACCACACCTCTAGTTTCTAAGTGAAATAGAAGAAAATACCTTGCCACTCTACTTGCCATAGAATATTAACCGTATTGTGCATTCGATAAACAGGAAGATGTAAATTTAAAAGCCTCGCCATACATTCTTCTGCTTGTGTTTTTCAATTTTTTTATATCGAATTCACCAAAGTTTTCCTTCTCAATGCTATGAAAGAAATCAAGACAATATCGCATTAGGATATAGAAAACAGAACTATACTGTTTGATAGCCTTACAAGGGTTATCAACGTATCAATTGTACTAAAAAGCTATTCCACTAGGAGATTATAAAGAAGGCTACCAAGCGGATCAGGGTTTGGGTATTAACCTTAAGTCAATAAACCAGGTTAAACATAGAAATTTATACTACAGCTCATAATATCTTGTAGGTGCGCCTATCTCCCTATGGGAGTCGCCCTATTACCACCTGCTGAGAAAAGTTGGATAGGTAACTTTATTTTTTTATTAACAGTTCGTACCCAAATCTTCAAAAGTAAACTAATAAAAAAAAAATTCTTTGAGTCACTTTCAATGTGTTAAAAAACTAAATTTATTCAAAGATGCGCAACTAATGTGAGAGGAAATATGATTAAAACGAATATAACCTTTAATTATGCAAAAATGCTATCAATTAACGTAAAAGTCGACTAATGACACTGAAGGTAGTAATAATACATCTCCGGTAGACCACAAATTTGTGTCAAATAGGTACTTTAAGAGTACAATATTATATTTTCTTACTTTTCATTTCTATACAAACAAATCTATGTTAATAATTTCCTAATAAAATATAATATTATTATTTTCAGTAAGTGTCAACCCTAATCTTTAACATAACGCCAGTTAAATTACTATAATGAGTAGGTACGTTTATGAGACCAACGTTTGACCTTAATCTTCGAGTAGATAGTTTGTTCTATTTTAAGTAACAACGTCCATATTACAAGTAAATTGTAATATTTGTCCGCGTAGACAAATTGAGTACCTAGGAACTAAAAAAAAACAGTGGTTTAATGCGAGTCTCACAATATTAGTGTTCCGTATAGATATAAATTCTGCTAATATTAATTTGCAATTACATAATTTAAGACGTATAATATTTAGGCTTACCTTTTTCTAAAAATATTCCATAATATTATAATACCTTGAGATGTGAGTCCCAAATAATATTTTGCGTACAAATTGTTTGTTTTGCATGATTTAAATAGGTTATATTTTCAGTGTTTTATAAACCGCATATAAAATATCTTTTTTCTATCGTTGAATATTTTTTATTAACCTAATTCTTTTAAATAATAAAAATAACTGTTATAAGAAACTCGGTCAGTATAAATATCAAACGCATCGCATACTACTCAAATACGATGCTATTTTATCCTTATGTTAAAGTATTGATCATCTTACAATCCAATAGACACATGGCGAATATTATAAATATTTCATCTTACACTATCTTAAGATATAGAACGGTATTTCATTTTTATCAAATTACTACTATAATACCATTAAAAAGCGAAGGACATGGACGCAGCGCAGCACACCCACCTGACAATAATGTATAAAAGGCCTTAATATAATCGTGACAACGAATAATAATTTTTTTTTAAATAATCAAGAAAAGAACGGTGTGTATGTTATGAAATATTCATATACGATATTTTATAATAATTTAATCGCATCTATATGCAACAATAAATTAATAAATAATTAACGTGTGATTCTCGGAGAAGAGAATAGATTGAATGTTATATTTTTAAAACTTGAGCTTTAAGTAATATGTGGAATACAGTCGTTGTAGAATCGGTTCACCGAGTACATTGTTTAGTTGAAGTTTAAATTCGACTGAAATTGCTGTTGTATCTTTCTTAAAACTTTGCAGAACTCTAAAAACAACGGGGTCTAATTAAGGCTGTGTAAATGTCACGTTGATCTAGTCAACAGAAACAAAAGAAGACAGAATAGTGGTCAAGAGTGAGTAGGAGGCGCCAAGCGATGTTTGACCTAAAAAAAATTAAGTTACTTTCTTAACCTATTTTGTTTATGAGTATTATGCATTAGCTTTAATAACAGTGATAATAGTAAAATTATTTTTTTTTTATAATACAAGTGAAAGTTTAAAACAATATGTCGTTAACCGGCCCGGGCCGGATATAGCAAAATTAATAAAGATATACGATCTTCCGTGGTAATGGTGCATGCATCTTCGCCAAAATCAAATCAAATCAGTTTCTTACTCTTCGGTTGACCGGTAGAGAATGCTTAATAGCATTAAGTCAGCCATTTGTTCATATTTTTTTGTGTGCAATAAAGTTTAAATAAAAAAAAAATCAATATTGTAAAAGCTTATACTTGCATGTAATGAGCTCAAAAAAGAATACTAAAATCGTTATGTTCGTTATCTAAGTTCTAACAATTTCGAATATTGCAAAATAAAAGCATAACTGAACGTGTCTTTTAAAATTTAAAGAACCCATTATAAAAGTAACAAGTACTATAATAGGTATTTGATAGTCTGTGCGCCGTCAATGTCAGACGATGTTACCAATAGTACAATTTGTATTTCTGAAATGATTTAGCAATTCTTTACCCGCATAGCTTTGTTGGACTTGGTTGAACCCGCTTTTGAGTGCCATGCTTGAAACGTTCAGAAAATTCAAAGCTTAACACTTATAGTTATCTTGTTTTAATAAAATATTGTCAAGTTTTTGTACAAAAGAAATTCCTGACTTACCTGATATTGAATTACAACATTATTTCACCATGTAACCGTATATATTCTGAATATCTTCAAAGTAAGTCAATTTTGCAACACATTTTAATAATAGTAGCCTATATTGTTGCCAGATTGGTGCAACCTTAATGATCCTGCCTAGTAACTAAATGTCTTAGGTTCGAATTTCGGTAGGAGCATATATGTTTGTGTGATGATGAACTTAAGCGAGTCATGGTTATTTATATAGTAATTTATTCATCTGTAATTTTGTATCCATATTACAAGCTTAGTATTGAACTAAAAAATTGGTGCGTTATTCTAAACTTATTTAAATAAATCGTGTGATAGAGTCTAACAGTCTTTAATCTAAAATATTAAATAATTTAATACAAAGTTGATTATTTAGTCATAAAATTATAATGAAGTTAGATAAAATAAACTTAATTAAAATTTGATTTACCAGTCACTAATAGTTTTTTAAATCTTCTTGGCAAAAAATGCATAAATAACTTTACAATATTTTAATAATTCAAATTATTCATACAAGCTAAATATAAAACTTTTCTTTCTTAATAGCAAAAAGAAGGTTAAAATACTAACATCGGAGAAAACCTTTTTTGCTCATTATTTAATTTCGAACTTGTCCAACCTCCTTCAAGATCCTTACGCACCTTTATTATCTATAATCAAAGATGGCGGAGCTGTCAAATTAACTTTTTTACCGCGTCTACTGGAGTTACGCAATGGTCTAGCAACCAGTTTTCAGCGTAGGCAATAATTTTCCAATTTTTATTAAAGAAGCTACATAGTGTTCTCAACAAATTGGTAGCTCGTAAAATAATCCATGAATTATGTTACTTTTTAACTCGTTTTTTGTAAAACAAAAAATACATTTGAACTGGTTTTTATCTGTGACCAATGAGCTAGCATTTCATTAAATCACGCTCTTATGTGGTGTAGTGACTTGCCTACCAGTTTTACGATCAGAGGTCCCAGATTCAATCCCCAGGAGTGGGCATATTTATGCTCCGTTTAGTTACTAGTAGGGCTTGTTTTAAGGCCGCCTGGTTAGCTACCACTGCCTTATAAGCCTTCTGCCACAACAACGATTTAAAATTATTCTTGTGTTCCGGCAATTAGAGATGAGATAAAGACCAAGAACTTTCCCGTTGTTAATTAAAAGAAATACACACCTCACATACTTGCGCAATAGTTAGCACGTTCGGATTAAGATTACAGATGTTAAGCTTCTTTTGGAATTGTGGTCATCGAATGGGTGACCAAAAAATTATAATCGCAAACTTCTTCGTTGACCCTTGCTGCATTTGCAGTCGTTACCACTCACCAATCCGACTGGGCCGGAGTCGTGGTTTATAGCAAATTTTCCCTGTTTTTCAATGTTTCTGAAATAAGATTTGTACCTTGACAATGAAGACATTAACAATCTGAACACTTCAGTCATTAAAAAATTGCAGTGTGGCAACGTTACATTCGGATTACAAGTACTTTATCGATAATCGTTTCCTGATGCTCGTAATACAAGAACGTACGTGAGTCAATATAATTGTATTGTTACAAAGAAATGGACAATACGAGTAACACTTACATAAAGAAACGTACACAACTTGATTCCAAGTAGGAACGTTACTCATATTCCTTGATCTTCCATCTTGACAATAAATATTTTTTTGTTTTTATTAAGTATTTGTATTTGTCATCAGTGTCAGCCTATTAATATTTTCACTGTTGGGGCACACGTCTTACCTTTGTATAAACACCGTAAAGAGAATGTGCCCATTCGTCACCAGCATTTCAGCCTATAGACATCCATTGCTGTATTAAAGCCTCCCCAAAAAGGGGAAAGGGTTTCACCATGGCCAAGCATGGCAGGCGGATTAGTAATCAATCACAGTAAAAGAAAATAATTTTAAAAAATGCTATACTGCCCTTTTTGTGGTATACGGTGATTACTCAGTATCATTACTCGCCTCTTCGATATCCTTATGAGTGGAGATTGCTGCTATTTTACTCTGCTGGATTCAACACGGCTCGTGTGCCACCTTTTGGAGGGTTCTATTTAACACCCGCTGAGGTGCAAAAACGAAAGACCATGAAGGTCGATGAGCAGTTCATTTTATTTGTTATTAGCGAACCTCGCAGACGTTGTGCCTACTCTTATAAAAAAAGCTAGCGTATCGGTTGAGATGTCAGTTGTCCCAAGCGGAGGTCGTTCCTCGCTGATGTTCTACGGACTTGGATCACTCGGAACACAAGCTTACTACAAGTGGTTAATGGGAATACTCATAATATGTTTGACGCATTGTAAATATAAAAAAATATAAACTGGAACCCGATCCAAGTAAAAGTTTTAGGAATCCTTTCTAAACAACTTAAGTATAAATCCTTACTAATACAGTCGAACCTCGTTAAGTCGAACCTCGATAAGTCAAAAACCTCCAAATCTCGAAAAAATGTTTTGTTCCCTTCCCTTCAAACACCAAAACCTCCATTACTTGAAATCTTGACCCTTTGTTAGTCGAAATAATCACCGAGTCCCTCCAAGCCATTTTGGTACATATTTTCACTCTATAACTCGAAAAATTAAATTTGACCTCTGTATCTCGAACATAGCAACGTTTTATTTTACAACCTTTACAACTTGATCATTTGGAATTTATTACCTCTATTGTTCGAACAAAAATAAGTTACCGACTTTAAGAACTTGCCGACAATGTGAGTGTACACTATTGTGTACACTTGAAAACATTTTAGGAGTATACGATAATAAATTTATGACTCACGCACACGTGTTTGCTTGCTTGGTGTCAGGTGTTCAATTTTGATTTCCTTTGAAATTTAGCTAAGCAAGTCATTTGTTTTCGACTTAAATACTGTCAGATGTAGTTTGGTTCTACTGCAATACACATCAATTAGTACAACAGTTAACATGAGTGCTGTGAAACGTAAACTAAAAACTTTGAGTCTTGCTGAAAAATTAGAAGTGCTCGAAGCTGTGAAGAGGTGTCAAAAAAAAAAGATGTTGCTGAACAATTTGGCCTGCCAATGAGTACTCTTTCAACAATAATAAAAAATGAATCAGACATCATGAAAAAAATACAAAACGGTCAAAGTTTGTCCTGCAAAAGAAGACGAATTGCAGAATATCCGGGCTTGGAGGAGTGCTTACTTAAATGGTTTGAGCAGTGTCGCAGCCAAAATATCAGTGTTAGTGGACCACTGTTACAAGAAAAAGCCCAAATATTCTCTAAATCATTGGGACTCGTTAATTTCAGAGCCAGTAATGGATGGTTAGAAAAATTCAAAAGAAGACAGGATCTTGTTTTTAAAAAAGTTTGTGGGGAAAGTGCAAGTGTCAACATTGAAACCTGTAACAAATGGAAAAGTGAATTGCAAGATTTGTTACATGGTTACGAACCTGACAATATCTTCAATGCTGACGAAACAGGCCTGTTTTTTAAATGTCTTCCTGATAAGACTCTAACTTTTAAAAATGATAAATGCCATGGTGGGAAGCATAGCAAGGAACGTTTGACTATCCTGCTAGGAGCAAACATGTCGGGCACAGAAAAACTCTCACCATTAGTCATCGGCAAATCTAAAAAACCTCGTTGTTTTTCAAGATGTAAATCACTACCACTGCAATATCAAGCGAATACAAAAGCATGGATGACTTCTGCAATTTTCAAAAACTGGCTCATAAGCATTGATAAGAAAATGGCCAAAGAAAAAAGAAAAATCTTGTTGTTCCTTGATAATTGTACAGCTCACAATGATATTCCACAAATGAAAGCTGTTAAAATACATTACCTGCCTGCCAATACCACATCAAAATTACAGCCTATGGACCAAGGTATCATTAAAAACTTCAAGTCATTGTATCGAAAAGAAGTTGTCAGGAACATGTTGCATAATATGGAAGAAAAAAAGAATTCTACTATAGATGTATTGCAAGCCATGAGAATGGCTGATAAAGCTTGGCGAAATGTTACTGCGACTACAATAAAAAACTGTTATGTACACTGTGGTTTTTCATCGTCATCAACAGTAGTAGCTGAAACCGATATTTCTATTTCACCTCCTGCAGAATGGAACGCAGTGGTATCTGAATCAGGAATATCCTTTGAGGACTTTGTTTCGTGCGATGATGGAGTTATGACTGCTGGGACATTATCTGATGACGAAATTATCGATTCAGTAGCTCAGAAAACCGATACTAATGATTTAGATGACATAGAAGACGTGAATAGTACATGCGCTCCATGGGTTTCCATCAAAGAGGCGCGAACTGCATTGAATACCTTACGTAATTTTATAGAGAAGACCAGTAACTCCGAAGAAGAAGAATTTTCTGCTCTTTATAGATTAGACAATGCTATAGATAGAGAACAACCAAATTATCTAAAGCAAAAAAAAATTACTGACTTTTTTTAATGCCATATTTTTTATTTTAAAATGATTTGAAATAATGTTGATTTATAATAAATAAAAATATGTATGTTTGTCACCTCTGCAAGTTGAATTTTTATTTATTTTACCTCTCTAACTCAAAATTTATAAGAATAAACCTCAAACTCTTTATGTCGAATCAAAATCCGCTTAAGTCGAAATCCTCCATAAGTTGAAAACTCTATAACTCGAAATTTTTGGCGTCTCCCTTGATGTTCGACTTATAGAGGTTCGACTGTATTATAAATCGGAAAGTGAGTTTGTTTGTTTGTTTGTTTGTTTGTTCCGCTTTCACGCCGTAACTACTGAACCGATTGCTTTGAAATTTTGCAGACGTAAAGATAAAAGTCCGGATTAAATAATAGAGTACTTTTTATCCTGGAAAAAAATTGATATTCCCGAGGAAAAACAAAAATATTGTTTGCTTGATGGATGGATTGTAGATAGCGCTGTGAGTCGTTGAAAACAAGGTAAAATATTGCAAACGAATATAAACATGTAAATTTAGAAGCTAAATGATACGATTATGAATCCCCGAAAATGAGGAGTTCCCGAGGGATGACGTACAATTTGTTTTATCGTCTAAACTGTTTTTTTTTACATCTACTTATATGTTGCAAACGAATCTGAACATGTAAATTTTGAAGCTAAATGATACGAAAATGAATCCTCAAAAATGAGGAATTCTCGAGGGATGACGTACAATTTGTTTTATCGTCTAAATTGTTATTTTTACATCTACTTATCCTGAAATCACTAAAGTCAACGAATTACTAATTGGTATAAGTATTAGTTACGTTATTTAGTTCTTGAGGTATGCGATAGATGGCGCTAGGTGTTAAAAACATGGTAACGATGTGTTTTTTAAAATACGTAAGAAGAGGAATGATAGCTTACGCTATTGCTCTATACCGCAATATAACCGAATTCCACGCGGGCGAAGCCGCGGGCGGAAAGCTAGTAGTATATAAGTACGCACTAGAGAAAGTGTTTATTTCTTAATTAGATTATTTGATTTTATTATTGTTGTTGCAATTGTGTAGTAAAATTTAGTTGAATATTGAATAAATATTGTTTATAAGAACGTATATTTATACGTTTATTTAATTCTTACACTTGCGCGTTACTAACTTGTACTAAAGAAATCATTATTTTTATGAAAACTTCTCGGTGGCAACCTTAGACTGAGGTGATATGTATTGTGATTGACCATTAATGGAATACAGTTTATATAAAAACCAATAATCTAAGGTTGTCACTTTGCTGATTTCCATACCAATAACAAATCTTATTTTTCTGCCATGTCTTGGTTGTCTGGCTTTATATAATGGCTGGTTCAGGATTTCCGGGTTTCTATGCGTGGAATACTATCTATATATTCTGGAATATATAGGTTACCAAACACTATGTATCAACTAAGAGAAGAGCATCGCGATGCTGCTATTAGGTATTTCAAGCGTAACAATACACTTATATCAAGAAAATATCTATGTTGACAGAAAACAGTTATGTAAAGACGTAGTCATGCTCTATAAACATTCGGTATAGTCGATATCGCATTTTGTAATTCGTAGCAAATGGACTGAGGATGTGCGCACGAGCAGAATACGGTAGACACTATAATTTTTTTATTGTAACTGGGTAACGTAAAGTATTTTATATTTATAGTTAAAATAAATTCAGCTAATAAGTTGTTTTGGAGCACTTCCAGCGGTTTCCATACTAGTGAATGAATTGGTCGTCCAAAGTTACAATAATAATTTGTTTGACAAATAAAACATACCCACTTATAAGATAAATTATTATAATAGAAAAATACTAGAAAAAAATCGACTCGGGTCACAAGTGAATTCTCAGGCGGGAATCGAACCCGCAACCTTTGGAAATCCGGTCCAATGCTCTCCCAAATGCTCAGTTGGGAGAGCATTGGAAATGCATAAAATATAAAAATTATAAAAAAATACCCACTTATGTTTATTTTCTAATTTAATATTATATACTGTATCTATCATACATGGTATAGTCAACAGAACATTAAGCTATATTCAAATGAAATTATCTGTAAGGTCGAAATCCAAGCTTTATTTTATTTGCAAATAGGTAATTTGTGAGTAATCGGGATTAAAATAAAGTTTTCTATTACATTTTTTGATAATATTCGAATTTTTTTTTTTATTATATTTGCGATCAGTCTTGTAGCTTTTTAGTTTATGAGGGCTATAGATTACTATTTGAAGTTTAAGTAAATTAAGGGTTATATTTTATAATTTATTCTGAGTTATGTCATGCCTGTCGTGTCCTGGTTGGACGTCGAAGTATTAATTAGGACTAGCGTCCCGTCCCGGCTTCGAACGGGTGGACAAAATTCTTTAATTTTTTTCTATTATTAAATATTTTTCCGTTAGCGCCATCTAGCGTCCGGTAGACGAACGAGTTGCGGTTAACGCATTGCTATGGTAACGTTATTGATACAATGGAAAAAGAGCGGGAAAAAGAGCGGACAGACAAACACACTAACAACAAATTTGTGATCTTAGATTAAGATTAATATATATTTAATTCGCACATCGTAAACACAGTTACGTTCATACAATTAGCTAAAAAATAACCTACCTTTATCTTAATAAATTATATGTACATAGTGAAAGCTAATCTGTCACTCTATCCGTGACTGCAGACGTTCACACATTCCGTACGCGGTTACGGTGCGTGCGCGATACTGCACGCGTATGTACGAATCGCGAATTATAAGGTTTAAATAAAAGTGAAACTTGCTAAACAAGTCTTGCTTGAATTTTAAAAAGAAAACGGCCTTGACTGTTTTTCGCAAAGATGCTTATGCGATGCGGGAGACTTTCGGTCGGGCAAACTTTTTTCTTTTTTTTTTCTGTTGGAAAAGGCCTGGAAGAATGAACAAAAATGTTTATTGGGACAAGACATTACTGCGAGAATAGAGAGTTTATTACATTGCATTCACAATGTTTCATGCTCATATAAACGGTCGGACATGCTGTCTTCGACAATTTGTTATGTTCTGTGTTAATAACAAGATGTACAGCTATTCATAAAATTTGTCCGGTGAATCTTCTTTAACTATAGAATCTGGTCATCGATAATGGACATATTATCGTAATTATCGACTAGGACCCATAAGGCTGTTTCTATTGGACACTGCCTGTCCTGATGTATCCCGTGGTGCCCGTTTAAAACCCATCTGGGGTTGTACTGCCTAAGCGTTCCTTTACACGTCCGATAATCGTGCCGTCGATATACAGGTCCTATTATCGGATGTCCTTTATCTCCGATTTTTTTAACTGAATCAATTGTCAAACTGATTGATTCAGTTAATGAACGTAAATGCATAACGTTGCCTTCACTTCAAAAGCTACCTACCCACAAAGTTTCAGATTTGTGTGTAGTCGCTAAAATCGGTTTGAGTATTGGTCGTGTAACGCTTACCTACTTTTTTTATTATTATTTAGAATAGGTTCGCTCTTAATCCCAATCAAGCCTGGGGGCCAAGACAGAATCCACGATGGACCTAGCTAACCCAGAAGGTGCCTATTCACCCTGGCTTTAAAAACAGACGGGTTATAAGTACTCGGAAGTACAGACGCAAGGAGGGAGTTCCACTCGTTTGCTGTGCGCATTATAAAATAATAATAATATTAACAATAATATTTCCCACAATCACACCAATTAGCCTAGACCAAAGTAAGCACCTTAAGGCTTGTGTTATGGATACTAGGGTAACGGATAGACATACTTATACGATACATAGATATGTAATATTCATAGAAATATATGTCAATATCCATGACTCAGGTACAAAAACTCGTATTCATCATACAAAAATCTGCCCCTGCCGGGATTCTAACCCAGGACCGTCGGCGCGAAAGGTAGGATCGCTACCGTTGCACCAAACGGTCGTGATGGCGGTATGAGCATATACAGCTCCTGAGCACACTCTCCAAAATAAAATCTGTAGAAGACCGACAAACAGGCAAGTTGCGGCGATGAGCTAAGGTGTGACGTTTGCTCTTCACCAATTTGCACCTAGTATGATTTGTGATGTGATAAAGTCATTTTGCACTGTTTTGCCTATAAAAATTGATTACCACCAAATAGCTCCCAAAGCAAGCATAAGGAACTAGTGTTATTACCCTAGTATACATCATACAATTTCGTACATGTAGGTCTATCCGTTGATAGACGATAGAAGTACGATGCCTAAATAAGTGATAGGTGATATTCATAGAAATACCCATGACTCAGACACAAATGTTTGGTTTAGAAAGTAGTGTAAATAGTGAAGATAGTGTAAGCCTAACTGGTCGTCATACTAGGACCCATAAGGCCCAACTTTCATAAGCGGAACTAAATACCGAATTGGAAAGGATCAATTAACAAAAGTGGTAATAATATTTTACTACAAAATAAACCGTAATACAGTTCTTCTTAGGGTAGCTACTGTAATATTAATTAACTGCCAAAGTGCAAAACGTAGAACCTTTTCTCGTTTTAAGTGCATATTTTTTTCTACTTTAAAACTTTCTATTTTTGTATGTTCGCAATGAATAAACTCAAAAACTACTAAGCCGATTTCAAAAATTCTTTCACCATTGGAAAGCTACATTCACGCTGAGTAACACAGGCTATATTTAATGCTAGAATTTTTTTAAGAATTTTGTCCACCCGTGCGAAGCCGGGACGAGCCGCTAGTTGTATTATAAAATAACAAACTACCGCTGTTGTGGAATACAAATAATGTGCTGGAATGAAAGATGATATCGTTTAGAGGGTACTGAGGTTCGATTGTGTGACGTGAATGCGTGATTCATAAGTACATACTAGGGTGACAAAGTTCGAAAACAGATTATTCGGACGATTATCAGAGAAGATAACTTGTAGCTGTTAAAGCGCTTACTCAAAATTACATTTATAAAAGTCAACTTTTTTTAAGCGTGATTGTTGAATGATAGTTTTGAAATAGAACTGCCAAGTGAATGAGATTCCTGTAGAGTACCTATACAATAAAAAAATCGATGACTACAATAATCGCAATAAATACTGCCAAATGCTACACATAAAGCGTAAAGCTGAATTTCCACCAGAGATGAGAGAGGTAACGAAGTTTAATGCAAAGAAATGATCTACCAAAAGGAACACTTTATTTTCCTAGTCTCATGCAGCTTATTGGTGTATTTTTCCTTGCGCATCGCTTAGCTATCTTTTTTTTTATGGAAAAAAAGCAGCTTAACTTAAAAAAGTTGATCCATGCTTACTTATCTATACGCAAAGTATATATTAAAATTACGTTAAGAATATCTTCGGATGAGATACGAACCCAAATCTATCTGGCTGATCTACACATTAACAGCATATAAAACAATTTGACAAATCAAACAAACGTATTGCATAAAGTCAACAAAGTAGGAAAGAATATCTGCAGCACAACGGTTACGGAATCTGGTTTGGTCATAGCATACCCAGAAAGACGTGGTCTGAAATTTTAGATAGTAATGTACTGTTTAATGTATGTTTTATAAATAAAATCACTGCTCAAAAACTGTTAAAACATAACCATATTTTTAGCTCGCAGGCGGATAAATGACCGGTTTACAACCGTTGATTATAAGTTGATATCGCCTTTTTTGTTTAAATATTCGTTATCAACCGCTGTTTTATAAATATAAGCGGGACCACTCAAATTTGAGATACGTAGTATATCAACAATTTTTTTCTGTAACAAAAGATTTTTAGTTGTAGAAAACAAGAATATTTGACTGGAAGTATTTTTGGTCATCGTTTAAATACGCAGCCTCTTACACTGGTTCGTTACGTGTCGCCATCATTAACAGAAAATAATAAAAATGAACAGTATAAACCAGCTCCAAATGGTAACAATTACAGTATACGCACAAAAACTAGAGTTTCAATAACAGTTTCCTTTTACTATGTGCCAAATTTTATTACTTCGAAAATAAATTATTATTATGTTTACTTTAAAGGAAATACTGGGTCTGCAGCTTGACATTAGAAATTAGGGTCACTCTGATCACTTTTTCATGAAAGTCACACTGCCGAACTTATCCAACATATAGTGGGACGCTTGGTGACTCTATTCGTGGGAAACTTTACGACTAGAGGCACATAATAAATACTTACTGCTGAATAGTAGCATTTAATGAATGTTTGAGCTTTCGATCGATTTCATAAATCTTTGTAGTTTCACTGGGTGACAGAAACATTGATTTCGCTTGGTCCCTGTCTAACACTTGCAATCATGGAAGTATTTAATCAAAGGCAATATTGTATTTACAAAGAATCCAACAAATAATATAAGATTTGGTGAACCACAGACCCTTGTTAGGGAACGAAGGGCAAAAGCCCTATAGAAAGAAAACTAAGCGACGCTATTGCGATCATGAAAATTCCAACATTCAATAATAGGTTAATACATCAGATAAGAACACACATTGCAAATCTAAAAGTTATATAGTTTTTTGTATTTAATATAAGTGTAAAATTAAGGTCCTCTTATCTGTTTTATTTTTGCAAATTATAGGAGAAGCATCTTATAAATATCCACCTGACCGAGTTTCTTTTGCCAGTTTAAGTAGACAGAGCTAAATAATAGTTTTATTAACCTAATGATTATTTAGCTCTGTCGACTTTACCCATGAGCTGAAATAATCTCAGCCATAAGAGGGCCACTACTGGATGGAAAAAAACGGTCTAAATTTAAATATGATTAAATAAATCAAAATCATAAAAATGATTTCAAATTCCAAATGAAAATAATAATACATCTCAAAAGATCCAGACCGCAATCAATTGCATACTTCGGTCGTTATGGTTGCTTACATTTATACCCCTTATTTGGAATTACAGCTATTAAATAAACATAGGTTGTTATTTGATTATTATAACTACGTTTGTAATTTAATTTTGCAATCGTCGACTTTTACGGAGAGCCAAACATGGTATGATTATTTAACACTGGCATGGTTTCATACATATAATTGGTACGTAATTTTATTTAGGTTGCATAGCACGTATGATATCGACATTCATTATTATAACAATAAGTATACACGTGACATGGAGGTAAAGGATTTTTATAAGTATAATCTTTTGCTGAGAATACTTAATAAACCCATCAAAAGCCATTTTTACTAGAAAAAGTTCGACGTGTCAGACCAGATTTCTCGAATAGCTGGTAAACAAAGAGGTGGTATACAGCTTCAATATTGTTTTACTATTATTTCTAACTAGCTGACCCGGCCACGCGTTGCTATGGTAACGTTAATTGATTATAAAAACTATTATTCTTAGGCTTATGGTAACTATGGTAACTACCTATATATGGTAACAAAACCACACACACACAAAGTATTGTCATAATATAATTAGGATTAATTTTTTTATATTATTTTTATTTTCTTGTAAAGTTAATGCTTGCAGAAACCACATTAAACAAAGTTATAGGTTTTACCTCATAAACTAGCTTTTTTAGGTGCTACCATTGTAATTTTGCTGTAAAAAGCATATTTGTAAATTAGATTGTTTATTATGACAAAAATGAAAATTGATATATTTTTACGATGGTATTTATAGCATATAAGTTGCCGACGGCTACATATCTATATCATATATATAAATACCTTACGGCTACTAGCCGTTTAGCCATGATTAAATGAGTTACATACATAAAAAAAGTATTATAAAAAAGAAAAATTGAGTGAACTCATAACTTGTTATTTTATTCCAAATTAAGTGGAGCTTTTACTATAATGGCTATGGGTTAGTACTAGCGTTGCCAAACGTCCCGTATTTCCCGGGACGTCCCGTATTTTATGCATAGTTTAAAATGTCCCGCCGGGACTGACTCTGTCCCGTATTTTAACCGTACTTCGTTTTTCCTTCGTACTGTTTACATTTATGACTCGGCTCGACTCGAGCGATTGTGTAGTGTGAAGTAACTCGCAATTGCCGCCCGCATCGACCAATGACAGCTAAGACCGCGCAGGACGCGCAAAGTCGTGGCCTAGCCCGCAGCCCAGCCGTCATTGTTTTTCTTCCCCTTTGACGCGTAAACACAATGAAACTATTTGATCCCTTTTTGTTTCATGCTTAATATGTCTTTCTTTTTGTTTCTTTCTAATAAGAGGAAAAGATTTATTGATTGGTTATTGTTTTGAGACAGACGTTAAGTAAATACGTCGTCAATTATTTTATAATATTAAAAGCGACTCTTTGCGTTCATTATTTTATCAAGATTTTATAAAATGAGTAATATGAGTGATACTGACTGTGATGAAAGCACCAGTAGTAGTGTAATACCTCCCAAGAAAGCTAAAAGGCTAACTAAGTATAATCCAAGCTGGGAAAATGACTATTCCTGGTTAAAACAAGTAAAAGAAAATCTGTACCAGGCGTCCTGTCTCTTATGCATAAAAGATTTCTCTTGTGCTCATGGTGGTCTCAATGATGTAAAACAACATGCAACAGCACACTAAATCGCACATGACTATTGTTAGCAATAGAGCATCAAGTACGAAAATAACATTCTCTTCAAGGTACTCTTTTTAAACTTTAAATCTGAAATAAACTACAACAATTTTCAAGAAGCTGCGGAACATTTCAATATAAAAGAAATAAATATGGATTGCTTGTTCGAAGAATTCCAAATAATTAAAAAAAGCCTGGATATTGTTAGCACAACTTCTGATGGCAAGAGTATGGGTGCGATTGAAAAGTGGAAGAAAGTCACCGAAGGGTTTTCGAATACCGAAAAACCTAATATTTTCCGAATTTTATCCTTCGTTTTTACTATTCCTAGCTCAAACTGTTTCGTGGAAAGGGTTTTTTCACAGATGGCACTTAAGTGGACTGATGTAAGAAATAAATGTACCCCTAATTTAATAAAAAGCGAGTTGATGACCGTTTTTAATTACGATTATAATTGTATTGATTTTTACAAATATGTTAAAACGAATAAAAATATGTTAAAAGTGACTCGATCCTCAGAAAAATATAAAAAAAAATAAAAAATGACACTAAATAATTTTGTTTTTCATTTGTCCCGGGTAAAAAAACTGAAATCCCGTATTTTTTTACTTATTTAACCATTTGTCCCTTATAAGTTGAAAAAAAATCTGGCAACACTAGTTAGTACCCACCGTATATGCCCCTACCAGTATAACGATTTAGCGAATTTTCGTAAATTCGCGAAAATTGTCTTTTACGACGCGCTACGATTACGTGCCATGTTTTAAGCTCTTTATATGATAAGTAGTAATGATAAAAATTAAGAGCGGTACAGAATATATATGAAAGAAAGAAAAACATGTATTTGAAACTGAAAAACACACAACAACAAAAGATGTATATAATTAAAAAGAGTAACAATTTAAAAAAAAGAAAAGAAAGATACATATAAAATAGGACAAAAAAATACAAATATGGTGTGTCAGAGGTCAAAAAGAAAAAGCGATCTGTATGTCTATTTAAAATGGTTGAATGCTCATTTACGCATATTCACAAAAAATTACTTTTACGACGATATATATCGTAAAAAAGTGATTAAAACGACATTAAAAAGTAATTTTTACAAAAATGGTGTTTTACGATGTTTGGATCATGAAGAATCGATTAAATTAAAGCAGCAGTTTCCTAAGTGTTTTTTTTTTGTTATAGGGCTCCGACCCTCGGGTGGCGACATGTCGCGGGCGTCTGCAGACACGCAGATGCCAGCTCAACCAGGAGATCAACAAGGAGCTTCGTCTGCGAGCCGGCGCGGAAAACTTGTTCAAGGTCAGTGGCAACTTTTTTAAACTCATCTATTTCTTCCTAACGCGGGCGCGGATTTATTTTATATGTATTTCATGTAATAGGCATTTAACAGCAAGAATTAAAAGATTTTTTTACTACTAAGAAAAGAATGTAAATAGTAGAAATTTATTTAAACTTATTTTTCCAACTCCCTGTTTTGTCGATTAATTTTTAAATATAATAAAATATTTGACCCTTATTTTTTTTTTAATTCTTTGTATTGTTAGGTTTTTTCATTTTTTTAGGCTGAGTACCTTTTTTCTTTATCTCACTCAGATAGTGTAACATGATTAATTTCCTTAGTTTAGTATTATGTAACTGAAATGAGTTTTCCGAACTTCATTAATTAGTCATTATGATTTTATTTTAATCAATTAAGTGTAAGTTTAATATTCTTTTATCCAACGCACACATTTTGCAGTTTTAGTGCTTATCTAATAACTACACATATTGTACTATAATCATTAGTGTTTTAGGACACTGTTCAATAATAATTTCTTTTTACAATAATTATAACTACCTATTTCCAATCAAAACAAGTGTTACATAAAAAAGATAATTTAATAGAAACGGTTAATTTCGAAAATAGCCCAATTTTGCTTAGTCTTGGCTTGACACCTTTTACGTTTAATGATAATCATTACATCTCACTGTGAAATGTCGTAGTCAACGTAATACCACGTCATTTCGCAAATTGTCGAGCTTCGAGAGGATGCATTCCTTAGCAGGTAGGGTTGTCGACTGTTATTAAGTGGGAATTGTTTAGTGGCTAAGTTTTGTAAAGTTAAGTTTGTGATCTTTTGTCTTTTATTGTAACCATTGCCTGAAAAAAGACCTTCTCCTATGGTTTGGTATTCAATAATTGACGTGAGTGATCCAAAATACATTATTTTTACATTGTGGTTTCAAAAATCAATCAGGTGTAAGTTTAACATGTTTTTCATCCAAGGACGAACGTTATGCAAGTGCTAACTAAGCCGTGGCTTAACACGTTGAAGCATAGAGAAGTTATGGACACCCATTCATCCCAACGATTGCGCCATCGAGCTTCTTAGCGTTAAGCTGCTTGATAACAAATATTCTCTAGATATTTGTTTTAAAGTTGAATACGGACCAACTATTTGCATTTCTTGGAAAAGTTCAATTGTAGGTAGCTTGCAACTTGAGGTGTTATTTGACTCAATTAAATATTTATTTAATTATTTTGATGAAATAATAATATGATACGATACGAAATATGATACGGACACGAACTAATTCACGTAAATACAGTCACGCGTTTCTCTTGTAAAGGCAGTTAGAGGTTTTTTCCTTCTGCGATTCTTTCATAATCTCTTTTACTTCCCAAACACTCATTACAGTTCTTATACATGCCCATCGACAAAAAACGGCATTTCTATATAAGAAATCAGTGTGACATAATAGAATGCACGTAGCAAAAGACAACGTGTGTACTTGTGACATTTGTACGTAATTTATTAAAAAGAAGTAGAGTGAACCGATTGGTTAGAACTTTAATAACTGTATTCCATTTTTCAGGTATAATTTCATATAAAAAAATCATAGTAATGATGAAAAGAATTTACCGCTTTGGTATTCACCAGAGCTTTTAAAAAAGGGAGATTTTACACGTTGTACATAAAGCACAAGGAATAAAATATGGTATAACCACATTAAAAAAGTAACTCATATATACAAAATTAAATAATTAAATTACTGACAACCCTGTACACAATTTGCGAAGCAGTGTGACCACAGCAAGTGTTATCCACAGGGCTGCGTAAATGCCTTATATACTCATGAGCAAAAAAATGACTAGAACTCCATTTGTGTGCCTTAAAAGAGATTCTTTAGAAAATATTTTAGAAATAATGAAATATTACAGCAGATTTTCTTATTATAAACAGTAAAGAGGAACTGGATGAGACAAAAACTTAAGTATTGTGTGCTTTAGAAGTTATGCTGATGGTCTAGGTTTAGGATTATGGGTCATGCCCTATATGGAAATCGTGTGTCCCAGAGGAGTGGGTATTATATTATATATATATAGGTTGGTGATAAGTGAAGGTTACCTATCGCAGCCTTTTGTTATTAAGAAACAAAATGTTATAAAAATAAACAATAATAATAATATTTAATATATTTAAACCAATTAGCCTAGCTCTACGTGGGCACTATGACTATGACACTTGTGTTACGGATACTAGGGTAACGGATATATATGATACATAATTCGTCGTTAGAGTAGAATAGCTCCATTCTTTCACACTTAAGTGTCTTTGAAAGGTGACTAATAATACCGGAGGACAAGACCCCAAAATGGGCAGCGTTTTCCGAATTATGGTATTTAACTTCAATCCTCAACCCCTCTGCTAAGGGTAAAGATTATGGCAAAACCACTTTCATTTTAGGGAGGCTTTTGTCCAGTTTAGGTCTTCCAACTAAGATGGTGATGATAACCCATGAACCAGATATATATACTCGCATTTAACACACAAACCGTTTTGGCTTCGAATATTGGATTACGCCCGCTCGGCTATACTGGCCGTTAAAATATTTGATTTCATTTTGGCCAACCCTACATTGGTCTGGATATTGTCGCCACAAACCTGTCAAATCGGTAGAACCACACAAGTTCTACACACGTATGATGAACTGACTTTCGCTGATGTATTGTGTATAAATACGAGTAAGTAAGAGTTATGGTTTTGGGTGGAGTTTATGATCTGAAAGGGTGTAAAAGATCAAGTCTCGATCATGTCTATTAACATGAATCTATGTTAGATCCAATAATAATTTACGAAAAATAACTTTTATTTTGATTTTTAATGGATGTCGATGTAACGAACATACATCGTATCATACGACTGCGAGTATATTTTTGATTTATCAGTCATAATTTGATAAATTACTGCATATTTTATTTAAAATGTAATTAAATGAAAAAGTAATTGAAAATATCTATAAATTTATTTAATAACTCCTACATCATATTTATGTTCCCACTGCTGCTAGGGGCTTTTCGCTCCCCGGCAAGGTCTAGGGTTTTGTATTCCATAATGCAAGTGCCTAAGCTACTTTACTTGGGTTCAGAACGTATGTGATGTATGTAATATTGTCTAATATTCATTTATTATGAATAAAAATTAAAGCAGTATTGAGTTATTAATTAAAGTCATTTGCCAGAATAATGTCCAATGGTTCCAGCTTAAAATATTGCGCAAGTTGAAGCGATTTCGCTAGCGCCGGATGTGATTACTGCTCAATAATTCTCCGTTCATTCACCAAGAGGCTGGACAGCAAGGGCTATCAGTCACACTGCGAAGTGGCGTGTATAAGAGATAATCATTTTTGTCACTTATCCAAGCCCGCCAAGCTTGACCAAACCCTGGGTATTCCATTTACCTTTACAAACTATATGAAATAAATGGTTGCCCTCCTATAAAACAGATTTAGGTTGTATTGGGACCGGCAAATGTTTATGTCGTAAATTGTTATTTCGAAATAGACAAATCCATTCTATTTTTGACCCAAAATCCATCAGCGACGGTGGTAACTTTTATACATTTTACTAATGGCGAGAGGTGCAAAAATGACACCGATTATCGTTACCGATTAGCAGGTTATTCAATTCACAATAAGACCTCTCACGGTCGGTCGTATAACAAATCAAAGACTACCTTCCTCCATACAGCTGCGTAGAAATTCATATAAAACGTAAGCTTTGGCTGTAGAGAATCATGGGGAACTTATCGCAATCAAAAGGCATAAATTTATATACAAAGTAGATTAGTTTAGAACCGATTTTGATCAAACTTCGTAACTATCTGTTATTTGATCTAACTTAAAAGATAGGATAGATTTGATTTTAATTTATAACACAGCTACGCGTGGCCGGGGCAGCTAGTATATATATATATATATATATATAAGGCGATGCAGTCGCTAAGCATAAAGCTACGCTAGCGCCATATATTCGAGCAAAGTGTAATACCTAAAAAAATAAAAACAATTTTTTTGTTTCGATGGGAATTTTTGCGAATTTCAAAATTCGCCGTCACCATCTGGTCCTAAACCTGTTGATTCGATTCCACATAAAAAATATTAAAATCGGTTAAGAACTCTGGAAGTTATGGCGCGACCGACATTGCGCCATTGAAGCTGATCCATGGGAGCTTCGCTCGCTCCGCTCCAATAATATATATACATTGTGTTCAATGTGCCCGCATATTGTGATGTTGCAGATGTCGTCCTTTCAACGAACAATACCGCAAACGGAGAACCATTATAAAATATTGAGATTCTGGTGGATTAAAAAATTTCTTATAAGAATATTACTTTAAATAACGATTGTAGATTTTCTTCGCATTTGATATTAAGCGTGATTCATTAGAGACTTTGCAGACCAGGCTTTTTTGTATCGAGTCAAACGCAGCTTGACTATGAACTTATGTAGGTGGTTAAAGATCTACCTTTGAGTAACTGCAAAAATTCAGTGCCACGTTTGAATTGGATAATAACGATACAAACCCATTAGACCCAGAAAAATTAACTGTGGACTAAACAAAAAAGCGCTGCCGACGCGTGTCTGACGCTCGCTTGTATTGATATAAGCGCAATACTCACGCGAGTCAAACGCAGCTTGGCTATGAACAGTGTTCAAAGTTCTACCTTTGAATTCCTGCATAAATCAGTCTTGTGTTTGAATCAGTATCTGTAGCGATAAAAAACATGTATTGTGGAATAAAAAGAAACGCGCTGCCGACGCGTGTCTAACGCGCGTTTACAAAACTCAATGTGCATAGGCCCTTAGAAAATTGCATATACAACTGCAGAACTCTGTTCTGTGTGTACAACCATTTCATATTAAATTAAAAGCAAATAAAAAACAGCAGTAGAAAGACATCGAGTAACGTAATGAGACATAGTATGCATATTTTGGTACTTACTGTTATATTGCGTAAAATAGAGGGGTACGGAATTATTGAAGATTAAATCGACTATCTTTCCATAAAATCATGTTCGAAATAAAGGCGGCTGTGACTCATCGGTTGAGTTATCAGATCTTAACCAAGCTGACTGAGTTTGATCTTACATACTACCACTAGTAAAACAAACATAGCTTATCACAAAGGGATAACGGGAAGATATGTGTTTAGCGCATTATTAGTATTCTTCACACAGTCTGTTGCTATGTCCGTTACATTGCGTGTCCTTCCCCTCTGTCCATTAGGATCCATTAGATGGCTCCATTGATGGATCAAAGTATAATTTTGTCTTTTGCATCCATCGTAAAAAACCAATGGATTAAAAAACATTTAAGTGTGTACAAGGATCCTCTAACGTCTTCTGCGTATTATTGACTAATACTAAACATACATCTTGTTTCTTTCTTAAATTTGTCGTTTATTCCCTGTATGTTATTGCAATTTTCAGGGATACTAACTGTAAGTAAGTACAGATACTTGTTGACTTTGTTTTAATCAACTAAATAATGATATCATAACACTATTAGTATTGTCATAACAAAATAATTTTGTTTTTTTTTGTGGATTATGTATGGTGACGACGTATTAGGTATATTGTAAATGTCGATACTTCTGTTAAAGGTGACGAGTTTCTTGCGCACATTCTTCTTGTCAGTTAAAAGACGTTCTGAATGGGTGGTAGGTAAAAATGTTGGACGATTCAAAACAACTTATTTTTAAGTGCATTCGAATAAAGTTTTTACATTTCATTTCAGAGTTTCGGATAACTCCAAGCTATATTGGTTCCATATCTGGCTTGGTGCGCTTATGTGCAATACGCTTTCTAGCGGGCGGTTTTTACTGTCTATTCAATACATAGAATAAATGGTTTCTTGTATCCTATCAATATTGTTTTGTATTCTTTGTGAATTTCATGTATACTTGTCATATGTTTTACATCAAATATAAAGTACTTACGATTGTAGTATAAGTAAGAGCTCCCAAGTAAGCCTCTTCCTTTCATTTAAACTTTTTGTCATCGTATTTGTTGTCTGCTACAACATCGTACCTACATTTATAGCAGCCAATGACCTCATCTTTAAGTGAAAAAAAACCTTCCAAAATCTTTTACTTCCCATTATTTTCCAAAGAACAATACACGGTCAACAGCCTTAGAACAATAAGATTTTCTTGACTGTTCCTCACTAAAATGAATGACGTCAGTTGGGGCAAAAAACTTATTGATTTTAACGAGTGCGCAATCTGTATTATTTATCATTAGATGTGCTTATGTGTACGAAATATTTCATAGAACTTCCACAATGCGTGGAACATTTTACCAAAAACTGTCAATAGCTCATTCGATGAACTACATTAAATCTATTTTATAGAGTTAAATATCGACTGGGAAAACTTGATAAACTTGTTGTAGATTCGTGTGTTGTTGACTGTACCTGTACCTACAATATTGATGGTTTACAATATGCTATTTTTGTAACAACTTGCTTGTCGCCGTTTTATTGAAAATTTTACAAAATATACAAATTGAAGTGTAAGGTAAACGCATTATATCGTCAAGTTTATATGATGATTATACAAACTGTACAGCAGTATGTAAAAGTTGTTCTAGCTGTACACTTGCACACACAATGCACAAATATTAAAAATATACACATTAATATACTTAACTATGTAATGTATTCTATATGCAAAACATCTGATCGTTAGCGTATATTTCTAAGAGGGATGGATTAACTTTTTTACGATGTGTGTACATAGTTGATTTATATGGGAAAGAAAATTTCGAACGTCGCGTCGCTCTGAAAATCGGAATATTCGGGAAACTACACGATCTATGCTAGCGATAGTTTCGATTAGGTAGGCTTTCACTATAATGGCAATACATCTTAAAAGATGTCAGTCAGTGAAATTGTTATCCAGTCAAAGAAATTTTAAAATGTCCTTCTGTTACCACTCGTGAACATGAGGACAGTATCATCAGTCAGGACGATAATACGATATTTGACTTATAAACTTTGTATGGGATTTGAAAAAGTAAACTATTAAGTATCTATGCTTATCAGTGTCAAAAGTATGATTAAGACTTAATAAAAAAAATAAAAAAGTCCATTACATGACCCATTCAATTCGATAATTTTTTTCACCGATTATGTAATCGATTCAACGCACACGTCTTTTCTTTTCAATCATGCACGTTAATTCATGACATGCATTTCCCTCGAGAGCTATCAACGAAGTTTCATACTTCTGAAAAATCAATAACAAAGTCAAGGAAAAAATCGATTAAAGAAAAGTGTGTTAATATGCTAATTTGGCTCAAGAAATTCTCGACATTTCTATAATGTGCGTATAGTAAATTTTTAGGTGAACGAAAAGTTTGAAATATTCCATAGGAAATAACATTTTCTTTGGTAACTAAACGAACTATCTGTCTGTATTTTTGAGAACGCTTTCATTAGAACGACGGGCGGTAGGCGATTAGGTACCTTGCCTTATTACGTCACAGACAAAAAACGTACGCGGCGATGCGTGTCACCCTTTCTTGTTCGGTCCTTGATCCCTGACCTTGGAGGCGTGAGAATCTCCTTTGCATATCAATGTACCAGCCTTTCTCTGTGCCGATCACTTCTAAATGCAAAAAGAAATGATGTTAAAAAAGAAATAGTCAAGAGTGGGTCGTACACAACTTTGATCAGTGCGGCGATTCTGTATCAAGCCTCGATAATGTAACAATTAAACATTAAATAAGAATCTAATCATCGTCATCTATTGATTACTCTACCTATATTTGACAATATTAATTATACTTTGTCCAATGTAGAATGATACTTTTGACAGGTGTCACTTCCTTATTGCTACGTACTAAGGTTGCGTTTGTTTCCTTATGTTTGGCTTGACATTGCAATAGCAACTTTATACCCTCTATATAGGTGTCAACTGTCAAAAGTATCATCCTACATTGGACAAAGTATAACAGTCTACAATGATGTCTGAAATTTGAAAGAAAAAAAACATTTACTTTTACTATTTTCGAAAATAAGCAATATTTCGTGTTGCCATAACATCGACACTTGACAAGACCATAATTCAGAAAACGCTGTTGCCCATAATGTAGTCTATGGTGATTACTTCCACTTAGGGTTATTGCTACTTTAATCTGCTGGACACCACCTTCAAAACGCAATTGTCGTTAGCACCCAACAATACGCACAGGGTATTGGTAAGTCACATACCTTTCCTATGTTTAAAAATATCATAAGGAGAATGGGCCATAAGCCACTAATGGTGTATGACCCACCAATGAGGACAGCAATAAATTAAGCTTGAAACGGTGATGAAGTTTTAAGTATCTTAACTTTAGCTAAAGCCAAAGGGTCAATAAAAAGCAGGGAGCAATAATGTTTTTTTTCTTTTTCAGGCTACAACGAATCGGAAACTTAGAGAGACGGTGGCACTGGAGTTGAGTTTTGTGAATTCTAACCTTCAGCTACTGAAGGAACAATTGGCTGAGCTGAACTCCTCGGTGGAACTGTACCAGAATGATAGGTGAGTCTTATTTCGCCTTTTGATTCCGATGATGGCTAGCTCCAAGATTTTAATACAAGGTGTTAAAGTACAATATCGTTTATTAAATAACAATATAAATAAGTTTGCTTTAATCCCCCTGTGAACACGTCTCTTGAAATAGAGAATCGTCACGATTCAATGAAATAAAATATAGGTACACGTATTCGACATCCGTAAAATGTGTCTTATTTCAATATGAAATATAGTATTTTATTGAAAGCTTTTATCAAAAATAAAGGCTAAGCATTTAAAGATAAACATATTTTTGAAATAAGTAATAATAACGTGGTCACTTGATTTCGAAAACTGATAAAAATAAATGAAAATGACATTTGGGTGCATGTAATGTTTTACTAATTTCTATTTAGAGGTATTTAAAACAATATTTCAAGCTTTTCGATTTAAGTGCTTGCTCTTGTTTGTTAAAGATCTTTAAGAAAGAGCGATTTTTTTAAACCCTAGACAAAACTTATTCGTCAGATATGGTATTTTGTAAAAAAAAAATCTATATATATAAGAAATCCCTGTCACAATGTTTAACCGCAATGAAATCCGCAACTACTCAACCGATTTTGATGTTTTTTTCATTTTGCTGGATTTTTTCTTACTTAGGACATAGGACAGGTTTCATTTTAATCTACACTAATATTATAAAGAGGAAAGATTTGTATTTTTGTATGTTTGCAATGAATAAACTCAAAAAGTACTAAGCCGATTTCAAAAATTCTTTCACTATTGGAAAGCTACATTCACGCTGAATAATATATGCTATATTTAATGCTAGCAAAAATTTAAAGAATTTTGTCCCCCCGTGCGAAGCTGGGACGGGCTGCTAGTTTATAACAAAAAAATACAAATTATAATAACTGACCCACAGCAACACGAGGCCGAGTCAGCAAGTATTTCTATAAATATTATCTACTTATTTATATATGTCTGTCTATCCGTCACTATAGCACCAGTGCTAACTTTAGTCTAGGCTAACTTATGTAAATAAAAGAATAATAATTATTAATAATAAATTTCTAAAACATATACTACCTAATTATTTTCTCCCAAACTCGGGGATGTCCTACCAGGAGTCGACCTCAGAACTGTTGATGCAGAAGACTGACTCCGCACTAAACTACGAGATTGGCCCTATTTACTTACATAGAAACTGTAATTTGTTATCAAGCAAGCAATTTAAGATATTCGCCACCTTTTGACCATTGAATGGCACTTGAGAAAGTCTTTATTCGCTGATTCTCTACCCACGCCATCGAGCTCGATCTTACGACATAAGAAAACCAAAGAGAGCCAATTACATAAAAAAACCGCGGGCTATGTCTGTCGTTAAGGAGATTTTGTTAGTTTCGACTTATAACTACCACCAACGATTACTTTCACGCTGTGTATATTATTATCAATTATTGTGATAAACTTACAGTACGTATACAGCTAAATGTCTTTATTTTTTATTTCATAGTTGCAGTATAAACAGTAGCACGTCTACTTGCCACAAAATATCAAAATTCTCAATTGATATTAATATATTTATATGTACTAGCTGACCCGGTAACGCGTTGCTATGGTAACGCGTTGCTATGGTAACGTTATTGATACAATGGAAAAAGAGCGGGAAAAAGAGCGGACAGACAAACACACAAACAAAAAAATTTTGTTCTTTGATTATAGATTGACTTTAAGCTGTAAATCGAATGAAGAAACGGATTAAAAGCTCCGTATAGGTGGATGTGCTTATGACTATACTATCGAGAGGTGTTACTACTTTATTAAAACCAGGATGCTTTAAGACCTGGTTTTTTATTTTTATAATATAAAAAACCAACGCACAATATAAATTAACCTGAACAATGTTGCATAATTAGTCTAGTCTAGATTTTCCCGAACATTGTCATTTATATTTGAATTAAAACAACTTTTTTACGCATATTTTATATTTTTTGACGTTTCGCCTCCTTTACAAGAGCCGGGATCACAGGATGACTAAGACAATGGTCGCCATGCCTTCACATATTACGTCACCTTACAATATTTTAATCGGGCACGTTCCTAACTGTAAATATACAACACCCGGACTAAGCCAATACAGAAAAATTCGTTTTCTACATTGACCCGCCCGGGAATCGAATCCGGGATCTCGAAGTGGCGTTACCATGACAACCGGAATGCGAGTCACTACTCAGAACAATAACTAATGTTCTGAGAGTTACTAGAACACGGAGACCGCTTTAGCCACAGAGTAGATAAAATCTATCATTTTATTTTGTCCGACAGAGTTTTATACCCCAACCTCATTATCTCCCACTGCTTGGGCATAGACATTTCCTGTCAATGAAAACAGCATTAGTAGTATGGATTTTTACTATAACGCACTACGCGTTCAGCGCGTTTTCTCTTTTTTTGTGGTAAATCAATCAAAACAAGAGGTTTTAAAAAAATATTCTCCATTTTATTCAACATAGAACATTCGTAGTGTAATTATACATTATGATTTTGTATGAAGAAAACTATCGACAGTTCGACTATCTAATATGAATGAATTACTTTTATAAATTTACATTAAATAAGTATTATTTTGAGAGTTATTTAGTTTGAATACTGAATTAAAAAAACGCTTTGCTTTTTTGAAATGAGATGAAAATGATCATACGTAAAGAGCCCGATGAATTATAATTCAGAAATGCTGTTCTTACCGTGACTAGCAGCTGATATTTTTTATGACAGGGAACAGTGACTGATATTTTTTGTAAAAACTTACAAAGATATATATTGGGACCAAACCTGGATTTATTTAGATCTCTGTGATAAAATAAATCATATTTCTATCAGTAGTTATCAACGTTAATCAAATATAGTCGCATTATTTTGGGAAACACCACTATTATAGAAAAAGTATTTGTTGCCCAAATTTATTGAGCCATTCAAACTGGACTTTTCGTCCAGTAAAGACCCTATTTATAAATCTCTAAAAATTTCATCACTTCTTTGTCTTTATATCTTAAATCAAAAATTAATGGAAAATAGAAATAATGTACATAAAATAGGTTGTTTTTAATGGACTAACATTTTTACTTACCAAGCATTCAAGACGTCTTTTACTGACAAGATGAACACGTGCAAGAAACTCGTTAGCTTTAACAGAAATGACGACGTTTACAATATTATACATCGTCACTATACATAATCCACAAAAAAACACTTATTCCAACAAAAAATAGATGTAACACAGAGAAATTTAAGAAATATCAATTAACTTATTAAAAATACTGCACCAAAACTGCTCGCTTTCTAAATTAAAGTTTCGCAATAGCTATAAATATCTACAATAATGTACTAAGGGACATAAAGCAATGACAATATAAGCGATTCCACGTATCCTTACTGTTCCTGTTGGAAAATGCATTCTATTTCATACTTATGAACTATTTGTACATATTTTTTAATAATCTATAACTTTAATTGCTGTATTGTGTTCGGCTGAGTAGCACTAACTCTTCACACTTAACGGAGTTCTAACACGCAGTTAATGATACTTGTGGCAATCACTATACGCTTCCCGTAGACTTTAAGATGTGCAGCAGAGTTTTCGAATTACGGTTTTTTATTGCACTCTCTGATCCGCCTACGTGGGGTAGAGATCATGGTATATGGTATCCCGGTCCAGCAGTGGCCGTCTTCCGTTTGAGAATATGATGGTTGATAGAAGTAATGAAGCCGTGTAAAATCGGATCGCCTTTGTGCATTCTACACATCTTTTCAGGTAAGCAAAATACTTACGACACGAGTGGCTCCATGTCCAGCAAGATTCGGTCCACTTCAAAACTGATATCTCAACTGGCTATGGCCGCCTATACCGCCTAGTGTATTTTCTTTTAATTGACTTAATTAGAAAATATAACATTGCTCCTACAATAGCCAAGTATTATATAAAAGTTCACTTTACATAATACTTGGACATGACAATAAATTTTAGTAATAAACTCTCACACGAAGGAAGTAAGCGAAATCTTTAAGTTTCATCACAGCTGATGGCTTCCTAGTGTAGCTTTAATGGCTTCTGCAAATATCTCGTTGGTTCTACGAGAAATTATTGCAAAAGCAACTTAACGCAATCCCTGTTATATGACATATACGACTTCGCAACGGAAATGCATTTAATGTTTATCTATTTACTGACTATACAATTGGCATGTGTCCAACGATTAATTTTGCAAGTTTTTGCTAGACTCATATTAGTAGTTTATTATGCTATATAGTGTCCGGCTGAGTAGATTGGCCAACCTTTCACACGTAAGGGTATTGTTAAAGACTACTAACGATACTGGAAGTATTACTTTAGGCACTGATTTAAAGAGGCAGTTGTAAATAGCAGTTTTGGTAAGTTAAAAATTATAAATGGCACGTTTAATAACTAGTTCAGCAGTTAAAACTAAGCAGCAAAGTAAACAAAAATGAGCTAACAAACCCTGTGATTGGTCGCTTCCGCCACTTCTCTTCTTAATGAATTTGAGTTCTGGTGTCACCGCTCGCTATGGATCTGCCGAACTATTTATCGAACCGTTCATTCCATCATTTTTACCTCTCATTCAGTTATTGGACTGCTCAATTATTTTTAGAATTGACATTGACATGATAAAATAACCGACTAATTGATTTTTTTATTACAGTCCATGTTTTACTGTCGCAATAATTAATCAACCGCCATTAAATTAAATAACTGCTCAATATGTTTTCCAACTGAACATAATAACATCTCGAATATTTAAACAACAACTCAAAAAATTAGTTCCCATTACTTTATACCTTCAGTAGACTACAAAATAGGCTTCAGCGTTTTCCGAGTCATGAAATGTTACTGTGATCTTCAATCCGCTTGTTAAACGGGAGCATCATGGGATTTTTTGGAAATGCCTGTATCTAGCAGTAGTTGGCTTTTGTTTTATTTTAGTTTAAATGATAATGCAGTGCTGGTATCACACAAACGAACGAAAAGTTTGTAATAATAAGAATAGTTCTCTGGTATCAAGTATTATGACTATTTTGAGTAAAAAATAATGATAAATACATTACAGACCATTTTTGAAATACTATACGCTATAAATGCTGTGAAAGTCACGGTGCTGTTTATTTTTTTTGTTCCTGTTTATTAAAGTTTAAAGATAACTGAGTAAGATTTAATTATGTTTTTATTTATTTTTTTGCATTCACAATGCAATATTTTTATAAGATATAAAATACGTGTGTAAAAAACAACCACGCCTCCGAGCCCTCAGATGGGATTCGAACCCACGACCTTTCGCAATCCGGGCGACTGCTCTGACCGCTGAGCTACCGAGACGCTGGCAAACGTGTCGAATTTTACAAACGTATTCCAACTTCTACTATGAGCTAGTATCGTTCCACCAATGTTGAACGCTAACTACCTTCAACATTGAAAGTAATATTTTTACAAATATTAAACAATCAATTAAGATGGAACCAGCTATAATTATTTTTTTATTTAATTTTTTGCATTCACAATGCAATATTTCTATAAGATATAAAATACGTGTGTAAAAAACAACCACGCCTCCGAGCCCTCAGATGGGATTCGAACCCACGACCTTTCGCAATCCGGGCGACTGCTCTGACCGCTGAGCTACCGAGACGCTGGCAAACGTGTCGAATTTTACAAATGTATTCCAACTTCTACTATGAGCTAGTATCGTTCCACCAATGTTGAACGCTAACTACCTTCAACATTGAAAGTAATATTTTTACAAATATTAAACAATCAATTAAGATGGAACCAGCTATAATTATGTTTTTATTTAATTTTTTGCATTCACAATGCAATATTTCTATAAGATATAAAATACGTGTGTAAAAAACAACCACGCCTCCGAGCCCTCAGATGGGATTCGAACCCACGACCTTTCGCAATCCGGGCGACTGCTCTGACCGCTGAGCTACCGAGACGCTGGCAAACGTGTCGAATTTTACAAACGTATTCCAACTTCTACTATGAGCTAGTATCGTTCCACCAATGTTGAACGCTAACTACCTTCAACATTGAAAGTAATATTTTTACAAATATTAAACAATCAATTAAGATGGAACCAGCTATAATTGTTTTTATTTAATTTTTTGCATTCACAATGCAATATTTCTATAAGATATAAAATACGTGTGTAAAAAACAACCACGCCTCCGAGCCCTCAGATGGGATTCGAACCCACGACCTTTCGCAATCCGGGCGACTGCTCTGACCGCTGAGCTACCGAGACGCTGGCAAACGTGTCGAATTTTACAAACGTATTCCAACTTCTACTATGAGCTAGTATCGTTCCACCAATGTTGAACGCTAACTACCTTCAACATTGAAAGTAATATTTTTACAAATATTAAACAATCAATTAAGATGGAACCAGCTATAATTATGTTTTTATTTAATTTTTGCATTCACAATGCAATATTTCTATAAGATATAAAATACGTGTGTAAAAAACAACCACGCCTCCGAGCCCTCAGATGGGATTCGAACCCACGACCTTTCGCAATCCGGGCGACTGCTCTGACCGCTGAGCTACCGAGACGCTGGCAAACGTGTCGAATTTTACAAACGTATTCCAACTTCTACTATGAGCTAGTATCGTTCCACCAATGTTGAACGCTAACTACCTTCAACATTGAAAGTAATATTTTTACAAATATTAAACAATCAATTAAGATGGAACCAGCTATAATTATGTTTTTATTTAATTTTTTGCATTCACAATGCAATATTTCTATAAGATATAAAATACGTGTGTAAAAAACAACCACGCCTCCGAGCCCTCAGATGGGATTCGAACCCACGACCTTTCGCAATCCGGGCGACTGCTCTGACCGCTGAGCTACCGAGACGCTGGCAAACGTGTCGAATTTTACAAACGTATTCCAACTTCTACTATGAGCTAGTATCGTTCCACCAATGTTGAACGCTAACTACCTTCAACATTGAAAGTCATATTTTTACAAATATTAAACAATCAATTAAGATGGAACCAGCTATAATTATGTTTTTATTTAATTTTTTGCATTCACAATGCAATATTTCTATAAGATATAAAATACGTGTGTAAAAAACAACCACGCCTCCGAGCCCTCAGATGGGATTCGAACCCACGACCTTTCGCAATCCGGGCGACTGCTCTGACCGCTGAGCTACCGAGACGCTGGCAAACGTGTCGAATTTTACAAACGTATTCCAACTTCTACTATGAGCTAGTATCGTTCCACCAATGTTGAACGCTAACTACCTTCAACATTGAAAGTAATATTTTTACAAATATGAAACAATCAATTAAGATGGAACCAGCTATAATTATGTTTTTATTTAATTTTTTTTTTTTTTTTGCATTCACAATGCAATATTTCTATAAGATATAAAATACGTGTGTAAAAAAAACAACCACGCCTCCGAGCCCTCAGATGGGATTCGAACCCACGACCTTTCGCAATCCGGGCGACTGCTCTGACCGCTGAGCTACCGAGACGCTGGCAAACGTGTCGAATTTTACAAACGTATTCCAACTTCTACTATGAGCTAGTATCGTTCCACCAATGTTGAACGCTAACTACTTTCAACATTGAAAGTAATATTTTTACAAATATTAAACAATCGATTAATCTTATAGAAATATTGCATTGTGAATGCAAAAATTAAATAAAAACATAATTATAGCTGGTTCCATCTTAATTGATTGTTTAATATTTGTAAAAATATTACTTTCAATGTTGAAGGTAGTTAGCGTTCAACATTGGTGGAACGATACTAGCTCATAGTAGAAGTTGGAATACGTTTGTAAAATTCGACACGTTTGCCAGCGTCTCGGTAGCTCAGCGGTCAGAGCAGTCGCCCGGATTGCGAAAGGTCGTGGGTTCGAATCCCATCTGAGGGCTCGGAGGCGTGGTTGTTTTTTACACACGTATTTTATATCTTATAGAAATATTGCATTGTGAATGCAAAAAATTAAATAAAAACATAATTATAGCTGGTTCCATCTTAATTGATTGTTTAATATTTGTAAAAATATTACTTTTAATGTTGAAGGTAGTTAGCGTTCAACATTGATGGATCGATACTAGCTCATAGTAGAAGTTGGAATACGTTTGTAAAATTCGACACGTTTGCCAGCGTCTCGCTAGCTCAGCGGTCAGAGCAGTCGCCCGGATTGCGAAAGGTCGTGGGTTCGAATCCCATCTGAGGGCTCGGAGGCGTGGTTGTTTTTTACACACGTATTTTATATCTTATAGAAATATTGCATTGTGAATGCAAAAAATTAAATAAAAACATAATTATAGCTGGTTCCATCTTAATTGATTGTTTAATATTTGTAAAAATATGACTTTCAATGTTGAAGGTAGTTAGCGTTCAACATTGGTGGAACGATACTAGCTCATAGTAGAAGTTGGAATACGTTTGTAAAATTCGACACGTTTGCCAGCGTCGCGGTAGCTCAGCGGTCAGAGCAGTCGCCCGGATTGCGAAAGGTCGTGGGTTCGAATCCCATCTGAGGGCTCGGAGGCGTGGTTGTTTTTTACACACGTATTTTATATCTTATAGAAATATTGCATTGTGAATGCAAAAAAAAAAAAAAAAAATTAAATAAAAACATAATTATAGCTGGTTCCATCTTAATTGATTGTTTCATATTTGTAAAAATATTACTTTCAATGTTGAAGGTAGTTAGCGTTCAACATTGGTGGAACGATACTAGCTCATAGTAGAAGTTGGAATACGTTTGTAAAATTCGACACGTTTGCCAGCGTCTCGGTAGCTCAGCGGTCAGAGCAGTCGCCCGGATTGCGAAAGGTCGTGGGTTCGAATCCCATCTGAGGGCTCGGAGGCGTGGTTGTTTTTTACACACGTATTTTATATCTTATAGAAATATTGCATTGTGAATGCAAAAAATTAAATAAAAACATAATTATAGCTGGTTCCATCTTAATTGATTGTTTAATATTTGTAAAAATATTACTTTCAATGTTGAAGGTAGTTAGCGTTCAACATTGGTGGAACGATACTAGCTCATAGTAGAAGTTGGAATACGTTTGTAAAATTCGACACGTTTGCCAGCGTCTCGGTAGCTCAGCGGTCAGAGCAGTCGCCCGGATTGCGAAAGGTCGTGGGTTCGAATCCCATCTGAGGGCTCGGAGGCGTGGTTGTTTTTTACACACGTATTTTATATCTTATAGAAATATTGCATTGTGAATGCAAAAAATTAAATAAAAACATAATTGTAGCTGGTTCCATCTTAATTGATTGTTTAATATTTGTAAAAATATTACTTTCAATGTTGAAGGTAGTTAGCGTTCAACATTGGTGGAACGATACTAGCTCATAGTAGAAGTTGGAATACGTTTGTAAAATTCGACACGTTTGCCAGCGTCTCGGTAGCTCAGCGGTCAGAGCAGTCGCCCGGATTGCGAAAGGTCGTGGGTTCGAATCCCATCTGAGGGCTCGGAGGCGTGGTTGTTTTTTACACACGTATTTTATATCTTATAGAAATATTGCATTGTGAATGCAAAAAATTAAATAAAAACATAATTATAGCTGGTTCCATCTTAATTGATTGTTTAATATTTGTAAAAATATTACTTTCAATGTTGAAGGTAGTTAGCGTTCAACATTGGTGGAACGATACTAGCTCATAGTAGAAGTTGGAATACGTTTGTAAAATTCGACACGTTTGCCAGCGTCGCGGTAGCTCAGCGGTCAGAGCAGTCGCCCGGATTGCGAAAGGTCGTGGGTTCGAATCCCATCTGAGGGCTCGGAGGCGTGGTTGTTTTTTACACACGTATTTTATATCTTATAGAAATATTGCATTGTGAATGCAAAAAAAAAAAAAAAATTAAATAAAAACATAATTATAGCTGGTTCCATCTTAATTGATTGTTTCATATTTGTAAAAATATTACTTTCAATGTTGAAGGTAGTTAGCGTTCAACATTGGTGGAACGATACTAGCTCATAGTAGAAGTTGGAATACGTTTGTAAAATTCGACACGTTTGCCAGCGTCTCGGTAGCTCAGCGGTCAGAGCAGTCGCCCGGATTGCGAAAGGTCGTGGGTTCGAATCCCATCTGAGGGCTCGGAGGCGTGGTTGTTTTTTACACACGTATTTTATATCTTATAAGATTTAATTTTTGTTTTTGCAAGAGCAAGCTGTTATATTGCGTATTCGCTTCCGGGGGTTGAGGCTAGAGATACCTCTCACTCTAGAACGAAGACGAAGCAAGGAAAAGATAGTTAGGTTATGTTAGGTTAGGTTCGGATTGGTGCTATTATACTCTGCCGGACATTACACTGTAATTGTCTAGTATCTTTGAGTTTATTCCAAATGTTGTCGCTATGGAAAACTATCTTCGTAACTTTTACTCAACTAAACAGTTCTTCTGATAGTTTTGATAGCGAACATTTTTGCATATACTGTGACTAAAGGGAGTGTCTTATACTCCAAAGTTAAAATCCGGAGTAAAGATCGTAACATTAGTTTTCGTAGTGCGTTTTAACTTTGAAATTATTAAATGAAGGCACACTTTTACTGGTGTTAATAGCAAAATAATAAATGACTTTCATTTTATTACAAACCTTATCACCTTTTCAAAATCCTGTATTGTTTCGTATGCTCGATAAAGAAACTAAAATAAGCAACAAACGCAATTTTTGTAAAAAAAAAAATAAGTGAGTAAGTGGGTACCCAGCTAAATATCACATGACTTACCACGCATCCCTCAGGAACACAGAATAGGTACAAAAACTCCAAATGGCACTTAATTATGGAGCTCGTATCATCATCCGCCATTACTGAATACGATGCGTTAATAATAATTATTATAAGCACGCCCTGAAGCGGATTCATTCCAACAACATTTTGTTAAACACGTTCTTCTTCTGAAATATTGAGCGTCTGATTATTCAGATATGAAATGAAAAAGACTTAGCATCATAAGTTTAAAGGCGGTCGCAAACTATCGTTTTGATAACAGCGATCCTAGTTTGAACCTTGCTGATGTAAGACAAACTGGACTCATTGTGTAACCCAAGCAATTATTTATTATAATAATGATTTTTTTATACATTCCATATTTTGTATTGCTTCACTACTTAACCTTTACAAAAAATATATCTACCTACATTTTGAATGATATCGATCGTATTGATACGTCTTGGTTTGTTAAGAGAAAATAATGCTTCCACATTTTAATTTAGTGACGATTTTTTATTTTATAAACATAACTAAGCTTTTACTAAAGAAACAAGTATTTTAAGGTATAAGTAACTATTACAAATAAATGCAGTTTTCATCTATAACATAACAGTGATACATTGAATTCAAACCCAGTAATTTTTTTTTTTAATTTATTCCATTGACCTTTAGATAGGTACAAAGGTAAAGAAAGAATCGTAGTATAAAGTTATCAAAAGGGCAGTTATATTGTACACAAAACCAATTTATTGTAAAAAATACGTATTTTTACGAGCAACAGATTATTTTCATTGATAGTCGAAGTTAAGTGTTTTTCAAAAATAAATTTTAATATAAAAAGAAAGTAGTATGTATTCCGTAAAATCAGGCGTCTCACTTGGAAGAAGTTCATGTCCATTTGTAAAAACAAAAATAATGTAGCTTAGTTACTTATGCAAAAAACAAGCAAATCCGCGTGCTCGATTTACTTTTCTAATTCAATGATACATTTTATTGATTCTTAATATGAAAGTAACACAATAAAAAAGAAATGCCCATTATTCTTATGACGACGGTAGAATAATATTAATTACTTTTGTAACTTTTTCTCGTAAATTCTCATTACATTTAAAACATAGCAACCGCACTAGATTTAATTAATCCGTTCACAGGGCATTAGAATTAAGAAAGAGCGTGTAAAAAATTGTTTCCGTGATTGTCAAGTTTCCCGCGCAGCGGCCGCCATGTTGCGCCCATGGAGCGCGGAATGCGCGAAAAACTCGTTCGAGCGAAAGAGGTGCACGCTTTTTAAGGTTTTAGTGATTAATTGAACCTCTTTCGTGTAATAATAAGCGAGAACATTAATAATCTACTTTCTGATTTATTACTTTTTCTGCCCATGACTTCAATAACGTGGACAGACGGAAAGTCGCTGATTTGACGAAAAAAAAGATTTGATGGAAGCTCTTAGTTGTGACTTTATGGATTTTTTTAAACATCATCAAAATCTATTCAGCAAATAACTTCATCACCTAAAGAACCTGTACACCTATTTTTTGGTATAATAAATTAGGTAACAATTGCCCCTACGTCTTTACAAAAAAAAAAACTGGTTGGTTGCCTGTAAAGTCGGTATACGGGCGAAAGTTTTACGTGACAACGACTTTGAGTGGTAAAATAATTTTAATGTGAATATTCATTCGTATAGTAGGAAGAAGGATGAAATAATAGTAACAATTTAAAACATTTATTTATACAAAGAATTATATTTAAAACATTAATTTATAGGCACGCGTCCCTTCCACTTTTTATGTCTGTCTCTCTCGCTCTTAGGCGGGCTAACCATGCCCGAGTGGAAGGGACGCGTGCCTCTCACTCGCTCTCATTGTAAGCGCATAACGTGAGCGGAGCGTAACGCAGTTTCTTGAAGTGTCACCCGGCAAACCAATTTATAAGACGTTGTCACGTCAAAAACCACACTGCGTGAGAGACACTAATCAATAAACACGCTTTCGCATTTACAATTTTAGAAGAAATTTTATTAAACGTCTATGATATAAGGGCAAGAGAGTGACACGGTTTGCAGATTAGTTATGTTAGACTACTATTATTATGTAGCATTCAATTTAGTTTCAAAATTTTCATATCGCGTTAGATATTCAATTATTAGAATATTCGTAACACCCACCACGGGTGGCAACTTGAAATATAACTAAAAAGAAAAATATCAATATAACGACCTTGTTGAAATAAAATAATTTAACTTAAATAAAAGCTTATAAATATGAATGTAAATGTTTACATTACTTTAAGTATCTAAAGTAACCTTTAGTTGTTTTTAATTTTTTTTTTTGCATTCACAATGCAATATTTCTATAAGATATAAAATACGTTTGTAAAAAACCTTTAGTTGGATTATTTATAATAACTTACGTCATTATCTAGCTAAGTTCTGTCCGAGGTATTCCATATTCATCATCGTTATCACAAACCCATATTAGCATTTCAGCACTATTCAGTGATTTGAGCACAATCATGCATGACTGAGTAAAGGGTGCACAAACTTATGTCGAACGTGCTATACCGTTGTGTTTTACTGGAATGACAACATAATGGCAAAGAGCGGCTCTTTTGTGTTGTATTAATCACAACGTGTTAGAAACTTTAACTGTTACGACATACGGATTAAACTTGTTCAAATCAATTGAAAATTAATTTTCGAATCGAATTAGACTGTAATTTATAGCATGGAAGGTTCTTTTTTATAAAACCTGGGCATTAGAATAACATTTTTTAGGACAATTGATTCGAACTGCATGCTGACTGAATTCTATGCTCGAAATTAATATGCCCCTTTCACCCAGTTGATAGCTAAACAATGATAATACTTTATCTAGAATATGTTTCGATTAAAAAAACTACTTTATTGAGAGAAAATTGATTGATTCATTATTGACCTAATTCTTGAATAGTCTAGCCTAAAGCAATCTACTTAGCTGATGTCATAGCATCAGATATCGCAATAAAAAAAACTTAACATTTTATTTTGATTTAAGTATAAAAAAAATAAAAAAGGTCAAAAGAAAGCAATATTTTCTTGTCTTTTAACCGAATTAAGTTTTGTAAATCCCACACACAAAATCATTCACTTAATAATTGATGTTTTCTAACTTATTTTATGTATAAAACTGTTATTTTAATTACTATTAAAAGAGTCTTTAAAAATTACATTAAAAAGAACTACCAAAAATTAACTTTTCAATAAACTTATCATTTGAACATTTAATACTTTTATCTAAAATATCCATTCTATTTTAAATCAACTGAAATAAATTACTTAAAAATAGTGAAGATAGCTGTCTGTAATGTAAAGTTATGTATACCAGACTTAACTGTAAAAACACTGGTTCCAATTTAATCGAATGTTTAATATTGTAAAATAAATAATTTCGATGTTAAACGTTCAACATTGGCGTAACGGTACTAGCTCATAGTAGAAGTTGAAATACGTTTGTAAATTTCGTCTGCCAGCGTCTCGGTAGCTCAGCGGTCAGAGCACTCGCCCGGATAGCGAAAGGTCGTGGATTCGAATGCTAACTGAGGGCTTGGGGACGTGGTTGTTTTTTACAGGAAAATTTTATATCTTATAAAAGTCAACTAGTTCACTTTACTTGTTTTTTTACTCTGTCTATGAATAGGAAACCTTAGAGCTTTAACGTACTAAAAATCTGTAGAATTTTCCTTAATTCAGATAAAACCCTAGGCATGACACCACTACCAGAGTGTTTATACATCACACTATTAAAAGATAACATTTTTTTTCGCAGCAAAGAATGCGTGATGCCTATGATTCCGTTGGGGCTGAAGGAGACGAAGGAGGTTGATTTCAGGGAGCCTTTCAAAGACTTTATCATGGAACACTACAGTGACGACCCGGCTACTTACGAAGATGCCATATCAGACTTCATGGACATGAGACAGGTTGGTTACAAATCTTTAGTTTCTCGAACTCAGAGTTACCCTAATTGGAAAAACTGCATAACCGAGTAGTTTAATGGTTTAATGGTGTTGCCATTTCTGAGTCCTGAATGTTAGTTTTTGAAATTATACTTCTTTTGACTCATTGATGGTGAACCAAAAAACCACACCATCAAGTTAGCTGTTAAATTGAATATTGCTAAACTTCAAGATATCTCATTTAAGAATTTCATAAAAAAGTATAACTTCTGCCGCGCGTAAATAAGTACACTCACGCTTTTTAAATATGCAAACTTACTATCGCTTTTAAGTTAAGATTTCAGTTCACACCTTATTTTCTTAATATTAAGGTCTATGATACAAATATTGACTCAACCGCGATATTAGTGTTTCCATATTTATGAACTGACACTCTCTGAACTTCTTGTTTCGATTGAGTCAACATAGAAAACGATCATTTGGATATTGTGACCGATATCTGGTCTGAATGATTGTGTACCTTCATTGCTTACGAGAACCATAACACAACTATTCCATATTTAAAATAAAATATTTTAGCAATGCCCTGTGGTTTCACCCGCGTTTTTTTGTTTCTCGTGGGGATATCGGTGAAAAAGTACCTGTCCATTCTAAAAATTCATTCTAAGTATTCGGTGAAAGTATTATTTAAATCGGAACAGTCATCTGAAAATTTGTATTTTAATATGGTAGAATAAACATTTGGTATTTCTAATAGTCAAACTTCTGGCTGATCGAGTTTCTTGAAACGTTCGTTTAATGCGTTCTGAATGGGCGGTAGGAAAAAAATTATAATACAAGGAACTAATTTTAAAATTTATTTAATAAATATAAATATCTTCATATTGTTTTTTGTCAGATGTCTAGATTACTGGTGCGAATTGCAATAATATTCCAATGTTCTAATCTTCAGGCAATGCGTACTCCTGTACGGTCTACCGCTGGAGTGGCGCTCCTATTCAAGTACTACAACCAGCTGTATTTCATCGAGAGGCGGTTCTTCCCACCAGATCGGTCGCTTGGCGTCTACTTCGAGTGGTTCGATTCGCTAACAGGTTAGTCATAAGGACGAATACCACCAGACAAATAATTCCAAACCACCCAGTTCACTTATCACTTTATCATCATCATAGACTATTTTGAATTGTGAAGCAATCGCAATCTGTCCATAGATATACATACTTATAAGTATAGAACACGCGACTATTAGTTTTACTCAAATCGAGTACCTACGTATTCCTTATTTTGAGTCTTGAATCTTTTAAGTTCTTTAAAAACAAATTGAATTCTAAATTTTAAGGAAGAAGACCGCCGATAAGTCATTGATTTGGGCTGTGGCCCAATAACTCTGATATTTTTGTTATTCTATTTATTTATGCCTATATGCCCGTGGTTGATATAAACGACTATAAACATTCAGTTAAAATCCAACTGTTTATTCTTTTGTAAGTGTCTCAGTTTTCAGTTTACTCAAAAAGACTATTTTAAGTAATCTAGTGTTCTTTTGACTGAGCCTCTTTTAATGAATTCTCTCTAGTTTTCTATGTTAAGACGAAGCGACTCAGCTGTAAAAAAATCTGCAGTCTTTTGAGTCAAATATCTTACAACACTTGTTCGAACAATGAAAATGTACTGTTCGAGTACATGAGATTGTAAATAATATAGGAAAAAATATAGTATCCACAATGCTAGGGCACAAGTTCCGTAAAGAACCATGCCAAATATTCTCTCAAAATTGTCACACGGTTGCGTTTGTGGTCGATTGTGAGCAAACGCGGCAACCATCTTGCGGAAAGCTTTCTCACACCCAAGTGATCATTCAAAATTGAAACCCTGAGCTATGTGAGATGCTCATGGCTTCCACAATCTCTCTCACTTTCAATCTTCGATCGGGTAAAACCATATCATGATTTTTTTTAATTGTTTCGGATGTAGAGACCTCAAAGAACGTTCGGCATCTTCCGTGCTTGTACGGCCACATCGAAATGCAGTAAACCACTTCTTTACCTTAATATTGATTTTTATATTCAAATTTTAGGAGTACCGTCATGTCAGCGAACAGTGGCTTTCGAGAAAGCTTGCGTCCTGTTCAACATGGCTGGAATCTACACACAAATTGGCGCAAAACAGGTATCAGACTAAAAAGTTACTATTTTAACATGACTTCCATTAAAATGTAACACAATAGGTACACCTCCCTCTTGTATTCCGACAGAATAGTACCAACCCTTTTCTATTAAAGTGTCGTAAAAGGCGACATATGTTTTATATTTATACTACAGTAGGTACTTATAATAATTTCTTTTGTAACAATTTCTTTTTTAATGTTTGGTATTTGGGTTTACTTTTTGTATTTTCATTTTTGTTCTTTTGTTTAAAATAATCCAACAAAACTTATTAGTTTTTTAAATAAAGTAAATTAAGTATTTGTTTATTGTTATTTCGAGCCAATGGTGTGTACAATTATTATTGGAATATTAATTTAAAAAGTGTTATGTCATTGATGCTTGCAATGTAATAATTTGTATTCTGTTATTGTACCTTTAATAATAAAAATTAAAATAAAATAAAATAATGTTGGAGGCAACCGCCATGGGTATACCTTCCGTAGACCAAAATTGGCAACTGCGTTTTCTGAATTATGGTCTCTTACCGCGATCACCAAACTGCTATCAAGCGTAGAGATTATGGCAATCCCTATGTTGGGGGAGGCTCCTGTACAGCAATGGCCGATTTCGTCCAAAGCATATGCATCTTACCATTTACTATTCTTGCACTCAGATCTCCGGCTAATTGGTAGAAAATTTCTGACAGCAATGAAGTTTAAATAAATTAATAATTGCTTGATCTCCGTTTCCTGGATTTGATTCCTCGTAAGGACAATGTTTTGAAGAGTATACATATAAGCCCTCATAAGTTTTATGTCATTGTAGAACACACAATTTTGTACATTATCACGGGTCTGGATGATGTGGTACCATTTTGTTTTTGATTTCTATAACACAGATGCTTTATCTACTTGAGTTCTGAGCATTATATATATTGTTGTCTCTATATTTATCTATTGTATTGTTGGTCGACCAACAGCTAAAAAATTACAACAGGTCCTCACCAATATATATTCTATCCGTTAATTAGGGTCAATAGTACAATGTACCTACTCTCATCACATCTAATGTGTCTCTGTACAAGCTGCTGAGTTTGGGACTAAAAATAGAAGCTAATGATGTATTTAAGGTTGTAATCTTGCTGTAATAATTTAATAATCTTGTTAAGGAGCGCAATACATGCGCCGGACTAGACGGGGCGGTCGACGCGCTGCTTCGAGCGGCCGGAACGCTACGATACATCCACGAGAACTTTACCAATGCGCCGTCAGTCGACCTCGCTGCCGACACGCTGCTCGTGCTCGGAGCCTTAATGACGGTTGGTATAATTTTAAATTGCTTCTTCAATTGAGCTACCGGCACTTTAACAGACTTATTGAATATTTTGAAAGCTTTTTTCTGAGTTAGTACGCCATCTTTTGTCATTCTAGATAACTAAATTAAACTTACAACATCAAATGTAATATTTTTACAAAGAAAAGGAAAGAAGAAAGAAATTGCTATAGTGTTTATTTTATTACAGGTGGGGTTTTTCTATGTAAAAACTTCATTTATATAGTTAATTTCTTATTCTACGAATAATCTTTATATCATAGCAGTTTCTTCTTTATCGAATGTTTGATACTAAAAGCATTACATTCGAGATTGCAGTTAGTATTTTCCTAGAACATAAAGAGAAGAGAACATGTAGGCGTATTAAAGAACACTTGGAAAAAATTGTCAATTCTGTCAAGGTCAGAAAAAGTTCAATGGGAAGAACGCTTCTCCGAAAAGCCAAAAAATAAGTGAATTATTCTTTAGATATTAAAATGTAGCTTGTAATACGAGTACAATACAATACAAAACACTCTATTGATAACACCACATTGAAGTAATAATAAAACAAAAGAAAACTTAAAATAGTGTTACAATGGGCGGTTTTATCGCTTTAAGTGATCTGTTCCAGACAACCTTTTGATGGATAGTACTGGAAGTAAGCGTAAGAGATGGCGATGTCGATAATAAAATAAAAATAAGATATTAATACTAAGGGTGTCCTTTTCCTATAAAATGTAAATTGTAATACTTATCTTCTACTATGACCTATTTAAAACTGATATTAATACTATAAACAAGATGAGCTGTTGTAGTTTTAAAAGTTGCCTTTATCGTTATTTATAGGAATATAATTCTTCTTCCGTACATGCGTGTCACTGAACTCCCTCTATACTGAACGGCTGATTCGGTTTTGATGTTTATGAGTGGTTAAGTGGGTCCCTGAAATTAACCCAGTATGTGTCAGTGCGATCAAGCACGACACCTGCCTCCTTCGTTAGGGAATTATAAAAAATATTTCTTTATTTAATTGAAAAACTTTTAAATTGTTTGTTTTCAGGCACAAGCGCGGGAATGTTTATTCGAAAAACTACAGCTGCAAGCCCGCGAGGCGTGCCGCGAGCGCGAGTTATGCGACGACCTCGATATGTGCCTAGACCTTGCGCAGGAGAGCGCACATCTCGCCCATACCTATCAACAGCTCTACGATAAGGTACACCAACATTTTACATTTATGTCTTTGCCATTTGTGGTGGCGATACCTATACCGCAACGAGGCTTTCCAGATGCCGCGTATTTTACGGGTTACCCTTTTCTTTGGGTACAAGTTTATAGGAATCCTTGATCAGCCTTATTTAATACGGGTAACCAAAATTCACATATTTTTATCAATTGGCTGAGTAATGGAGAATTTTTGTAAACGTTTCTATTAACAATAATTATAAATTTAAAACTAAGATATAAACATAAAGCTATTCCTATAAAAATACAGGAATCCGCTTTTGTGATGTTGGTAACCCTTAAATCACGCAGTGGCAGGTGGCAACCCTAAACGCAACACTAGCATCGCTAGCTACACGATATAACAGGTTTGACACTTCGCATCATAGATGGGGCTAGCTCCGAGAAAGCGCTATAATATGGATACCACAACGCGACACAATTTTTGTATATTTTCTTTGGCAAATCGGGCGTGGCATTGTACATATATTGTGAAAGTTAGCTAAATAGTTCACTTTTCTAATTTTGTATTGTTTGCATTTAACGTGTTACGAATATGAGTCTGGAAACGTTGATTTCAATCCGCACATTTGCTATTAAGAAATTATTAGGCGTTAAAAACAGTAACAATTCCTGTACCTATAATTCCCTTTTTGAACATACTTCGTTCACAGATGCAGACTGAAGGTGTATTCAACTACGTGCCATATTCGTGGGTCTCATTGGTCCACGTTAAGACTGAATATTATAAAGGTAAAACAATACACTACAATACATTAACAATTTGCATAATCTACATAATATGGGGCAACGAAAAATATTGGACTTCTTCATCTATTAAAAGAAGTTTTCATTTATTTCATACAGTGTTTCAGTAGTTACATGCCCGGCCTGTGAATAATCACAGAAAGATAAAGTCATAATATCTGATTTGATATATTTTTCTTAAGAAGTTCTGTGCACGAACTTTACCCAACAGCGTCAACCAACAATGATGAAACGGACAATAAATTATTTTTTAATGACGTAAAAACTTTTTATTTAGCCTTTCGCTTCAAACCGTGTAGACTTCAATAATACTTGAAAGCAGTTCTTAGCTAAAATCAACTAAAACGTAATGCTCAATGAGCCTTCTTAAATTTGACAAATCATCAGAACAAATCCTCAAATCTTGCAGCGTTGGCGCACCAGTATTGTGCTACGGGATTACTGAACGCTCCATCAGGACCTCGGGCGAGGGAACGCCTGGCTGCATTGTATTCACCAGCTGGAGATAGAAACGTTGATAATGGTAAGAAAGATATATTATAAATTAATTAATTTTCATTATCTTGTACAAAATCTCATCATTCAGTATTATGAACTATATTATTTCTATAAAACAGAATTGCTATTTAATGGCGTTAGATTGCATTAGTGTGCACGGCGTACACACAAAAGCATCAGTTAGTATCGACATACCTTTTATTAGCATTTATCTACAGTTTCCTAGATATAGATTAGCAATTCGTGGAATCCACAAAATTTTTGGGTATCACTTTAGACGCGAGTTTCTTGCGGCTTCTTCTCGATGCAAGGTCTCTCGTCGTATGCTCTAGTATGTCATGGCATGGCATAGTTTTGACTTTCAATAAATGCATTGTAAATGCATATCAAATAAAAAGCATTTTATCTTATCTTTTATCATTTAAGTTAAGTCAATATATCCAACACATATTTTCCATATTTTTCTATATATTTCTTTTTTCACTGTTTTAACAAATCTAGTTAGCATACAGACCGTGTAAAAGCGTGTGTTCTGTATATGTAAAAAGTGTTTTATTTAAAAGCTGTAAACTCCTCCTCAGTACATCTGTAAACGGAAATGGACAACTCGAAAGACGTCATTGGCGTAATATCAAACTTTAACATTTGCTTGACAGGATCTGCAATAACACCGTCGTTGAAAGACCAAGAATTAGACCTCATGGCTTTAGGTCGAGCACACCTGTCTGAAGCACTGGCGTTGTATGAAGAAGCACTTCGGCTTCAGAGGATGTGCAGGTACGTGTGCAAAAGGGAAAAGACTAGAGTCCTTTTTTTGAATCAATGAAATCAATAAATAAAATAGTAGAAATCGTTAAGCAACATTCAAAAAGACTGGTCTTCGGCAATAGACGATGGATTCCTGCATGGTGGATTCCAGGCAAGGCAGGCATTCGTCTATGTAGATCTTGTACTGTTAATGCATACCTATGTGTGGTACCTACTATATCATTATGGCAATGTTTCATTTCACGTGTTTAGCAAAGGATCACATTGTGTCACACTAAAAATAATATTTTATTTATATCTATAATGTACTAATTCTTGCCATTTTTTTTAAACCGCGTTAAAAATATAATAAATAATTAACAATACATACTTCCAAGATAAATTATTATAATAGAAAAATACTAGAAAAAATCGACTCGGGTCACAAGTGAATCTCAGGCGGGAATCGAACCCGCAACCTTTGGAAATCCGGTCCAATGCTCTCCCAGTTGAGCTACCGAGCCTCATTGATGAAACAACGCTGGCCTACAGCGTTAAATCAGGAAGGTACTAGAAAATTTCGACGTGTGTTCGCAAGGCTCGGTAGCTCAACTGGGAGAGCATTGGACCGGATTTCCAAAGGTTGCGGGTTCGATTCCCGCCTGAGATTCACTTGTGACCCGAGTCGATTTTTTCTAGTATTTTTCTATTATAATAATTTATCTTATAAGATCGCATTGAAAATGCACAAAATATATAAAAATTATAAATCTAACATGGCTGTTTCATCTTAATCGATTGACCAAACATTTGTAAAAATGTTTCTTTCGAATACGAGAGGATGTTCCTCTCATTGATGAAACAACGCTGGCCTACAGCGTTAAATCAGGAAGGTACTAGAAAATTTCGACGTGTGTTCGCAAGGCTCGGTAGCTCAACTGGGAGAGCATTGGACCGGATTTCCAAAGATTGCGGGTTCGATTCCCGCCTGAGATTCACTTGTGACCCGAGTCGATTTTTTCTAGTATTTTTCTATTATAATAATTTATCTTATAAGATCACATTGAAAATGCACAAAATATATAAAAATTATAAATCTAACATGGCTGTTTCATCTTAATCGATTGACCAAACATTTGTAAAAATGTTTCTTTCGAATACGAGAGGATGTTCCTCTCATTGATGAAACAACGCTGGCCTACAGCGTTAAATCAGGAAGGTACTAGAAAATTTCGACGTGTGTTCGCAAGGCTCGGTAGCTCAACTGGGAGAGCATTGGACCGGATTTCCAAAGGTTGCGGGTTCGATTCCCGCCTGAGATTCACTTGTGACCCGAGTCGATTTTTTCTAGTATTTTTCTATTATAATAATTTATCTTATAAGATCGCATTGAAAATGCACAAAATATATAACAATTATAAATCTAACATGGCTGTTTCATCTTAATCGATTGACCAAACATTTGTAAAAATGTTTCTTTCGAATACGAGAGGATGTTCCTCTCATTGATGAAACAACGCTGGCCTACAGCGTTAAATCAGGAAGGTACTAGAAAATTTCGACGTGTGTTCGCAAGGCTCGGTAGCTCAACTGGGAGAGCATTGGACCGGATTTCCAAAGGTTGCGGGTTCGATTCCCGCCTGAGATTCACTTGTGACCCGAGTCGATTTTTTCTAGTATTTTTCTATTATAATAATTTATCTTATAAGATCGCATTGAAAATGCACAAAATATATAAAAATTATAAATCTAACATGGCTGTTTCATCTTAATCGATTGACCAAACATTTGTAAAAATGTTTCTTTCGAATACGAGAGGATGTTCCTCTCATTGATGAAACAACGCTGGCCTACAGCGTTAAATCAGGAAGGTACTAGAAAATTTCGACGTGTGTTCGCAAGGCTCGGTAGCTCAACTGGGAGAGCATTGGACCGGATTTCCAAAGATTGCGGGTTCGATTCCCGCCTGAGATTCACTTGTGACCCGAGTCGATTTTTTCTAGTATTTTTCTATTATAATAATTTATCTTATAAGATCGCATTGAAAATGCACAAAATATATAAAAATTATAAATCTAACATGGCTGTTTCATCTTAATCGATTGACCAAACATTTGTAAAAATGTTTCTTTCGAATACGAGAGGATGTTCCTCTCATTGATGAAACAACGCTGGCCTACAGCGTTAAATCAGGAAGGTACTAGAAAATTTCGACGTGTGTTCGCAAGGCTCGGTAGCTCAACTGGGAGAGCATTGGACCGGATTTCCAAAGATTGCGGGTTCGATTCCCGCCTGAGATTCACTTGTGACCCGAGTCGATTTTTTCTAGTATTTTTCTATTATAATAATTTATCTTATAAGATCGCATTGAAAATGCACAAAATATATAAAAATTATAAATCTAACATGGCTGTTTCATCTTAATCGATTGACCAAACATTTGTAAAAATGTTTCTTTCGAATACGAGAGGATGTTCCTCTCATTGATGAAACAACGCTGGCCTACAGCGTTAAATCAGGAAGGTACTAGAAAATTTCGACGTGTGTTCGCAAGGCTCGGTAGCTCAACTGGGAGAGCATTGGACCGGATTTCCAAAGGTTGCGGGTTCGATTCCCGCCTGAGATTCACTTGTGACCCGAGTCGATTTTTTCTAGTATTTTTCTATTATAATAATTTATCTTATAAGATCGCATTGAAAATGCACAAAATATATAACAATTATAAATCTAACATGGCTGTTTCATCTTAATCGATTGACCAAACATTTGTAAAAATGTTTCTTTCGAATACGAGAGGATGTTCCTCTCATTGATGAAACAACGCTGGCCTACAGCGTTAAATCAGGAAGGTACTAGAAAATTTCGACGTGTGTTCGCAAGGCTCGGTAGCTCAACTGGGAGAGCATTGGACCGGATTTCCAAAGGTTGCGGGTTCGATTCCCGCCTGAGATTCACTTGTGACCCGAGTCGATTTTTTCTAGTATTTTTCTATTATAATAATTTATCTTATAAGATCGCATTGAAAATGCACAAAATATATAAAAATTATAAATCTAACATGGCTGTTTCATCTTAATCGATTGACCAAACATTTGTAAAAATGTTTCTTTCGAATACGAGAGGATGTTCCTCTCATTGATGAAACAACGCTGGCCTACAGCGTTAAATCAGGAAGGTACTAGAAAATTTCGACGTGTGTTCGCAAGGCTCGGTAGCTCAACTGGGAGAGCATTGGACCGGATTTCCAAAGATTGCGGGTTCGATTCCCGCCTGAGATTCACTTGTGACCCGAGTCGATTTTTTCTAGTATTTTTCTATTATAATAATTTATCTTATAAGATCGCATTGAAAATGCACAAAATATATAAAAATTATAAATCTAACATGGCTGTTTCATCTTAATCGATTGACCAAACATTTGTAAAAATGTTTCTTTCGAATACGAGAGGATGTTCCTCTCATTGATGAAACAACGCTGGCCTACAGCGTTAAATCAGGAAGGTACTAGAAAATTTCGACGTGTGTTCGCAAGGCTCGGTAGCTCAACTGGGAGAGCATTGGACCGGATTTCCAAAGGTTGCGGGTTCGATTCCCGCCTGAGATTCACTTGTGACCCGAGTCGATTTTTTCTAGTATTTTTCTATTATAATAATTTATCTTATAAGATCGCATTGAAAATGCACAAAATATATAACAATTATAAATCTAACATGGCTGTTTCATCTTAATCGATTGACCAAACATTTGTAAAAATGTTTCTTTCGAATACGAGAGGATGTTCCTCTCATTGATGAAACAACGCTGGCCTACAGCGTTAAATCAGGAAGGTACTAGAAAATTTCGACGTGTGTTCGCAAGGCTCGGTAGCTCAACTGGGAGAGCATTGGACCGGATTTCCAAAGGTTGCGGGTTCGATTCCCGCCTGAGATTCACTTGTGACCCGAGTCGATTTTTTCTAGTATTTTTCTATTATAATAATTTATCTTATAAGATCGCATTGAAAATGCACAAAATATATAAAAATTATAAATCTAACATGGCTGTTTCATCTTAATCGATTGACCAAACATTTGTAAAAATGTTTCTTTCGAATACGAGAGGATGTTCCTCTCATTGATGAAACAACGCTGGCCTACAGCGTTAAATCAGGAAGGTACTAGAAAATTTCGACGTGTGTTCGCAAGGCTCGGTAGCTCAACTGGGAGAGCATTGGACCGGATTTCCAAAGATTGCGGGTTCGATTCCCGCCTGAGATTCACTTGTGACCCGAGTCGATTTTTTATAGTATTTTTCTATTATAATAATTTATCTTATAAGATCGCATTGAAAATGCACAAAATATATAAAAATTATAAATCTAACATGGCTGTTTCATCTTAATCGATTGACCAAACATTTGTAAAAATGTTTCTTTCGAATACGAGAGGATGTTCCTCTCATTGATGAAACAACGCTGGCCTACAGCGTTAAATCAGGAAGGTACTAGAAAATTTCGACGTGTGTTCGCAAGGCTCGGTAGCTCAACTGGGAGAGCATTGGACCGGATTTCCAAAGGTTGCGGGTTCGATTCCCGCCTGAGATTCACTTGTGACCCGAGTCGATTTTTTCTAGTATTTTTCTATTATAATAATTTATCTTATAAGATCGCATTGAAAATGCACAAAATATATAACAATTATAAATACATACTTCCGCAAAAATTAACATATCCTTAAAAAAAAAGTTCATGTCCGAAATCTTTTACGTTCCGATTACAGTTGTAATTTTTTTTTGTAATTTGACAATGAATATAAAATTCTCGTTCGCTTCTGTCTGAGCAAATAAGATCTTTTATAAGAATTAAAATACTTAAAATAAATTATATTTAATAATTTTACTTAATTTAACCATTCTATAAAGCAAACATTACGTATTTAGAAACTCAATACATATAAAATTAAGGCTATTCGAAACGCCGAGTTATGAAACTGTCAATGTCAATGCTTAAGGTGTTTCGTTCATTTTATGATATCGATCGATGTTTTTTTTTAACTGCGTTTGAGTTGTTTTTGTAGTCTTATTTAATACTTAATAATTCACTACGTCTATAATTAGTATTAACAGTGTTGAGACTGACTATTGTGTCGCGGCGTATCGAGTTTTAATACTTTTTTTAATATTTCTTAAATGTTAAACAAACATTGAAAAAATATTGTTGTTAGTGAAACGTACAATAAAAACTAAATTCTTGAGAGTAAATTTGGTTTGATGCAAGTTGGTATGGATCCTCATACAAAAATGGGCATTCTCCTTTGACGTACCATTACTGACATGACAAAAAAAAACTCCTTTTATTAGTTAATTTTATATTTTGACGATCTTTAAAAAACTATAGCTCATACAGGAGTAAAGCTGGCTTTGACACTACAATGACGAATCTGACCCACCTTCTTAACTTTTCTGATGAAAACAAGATGTTTTACTTTATTTTTAAAATAATGAATAAGATTTTTTTTTTTTCAATTATATATGAATCAAGATTGAATTGTTGGAAAAATAACTCAATTCGACATAAGCATTCAGTTTTATAATTTTTATATATTTTATGCATTTTTCAATGTGACCTTATAAGATAAATTATAATAGAAAAATACTAGAAAAAATCGACTCGGGTCACAAGTGAATTCTCAGCATTCAGCTGAAGTAACACCAAAAAAATTATTTCACAGGTCTACATAGGTTTCCTATTGACACCATAGGACTGAGTGTAACTTTTTAAATATTTAAACATTTCTATCGGGCTAGCTTTTGTTTTAATATAAGTAGCTTAATCACTTTTGTTATGGAATTCAAAGACAATGATGATACAACACCAGCTAGACCCAAGAAAATATAGAAAAGTACATTTTCACATCAATCCGGCCGGATTAAACTTAGGAGCTTGGGAGTGGTGGAGAATGTGGGAGTCACCATTTGACAACTGTTTGGTGCCACGGTGGCTATCCTACCTCTTGCACCAATACCTGGGTTCAAGTCTTGGAAAGGGCAGATGTTTGTGTGATGAATACAAGCATTAGTACCGGAATACTGGTTATATAATATCCTTATGATTATTACATATCCATGTATCATATATGTATGTCTATCTGTGACCCTAGTATCCATAACACAAGCCTTACAGTGCTTACTTTAGGCAAGGCTAATTGGTGTGAAAGTAGGAAATATTAATATTATTAGTTAAGATACAAAATTTGGTTTGTTTTCAGAGAGCTACGTGGGAAGGAGGCGTTATCACGCGCGGTGCGGGCTGCCCTAGAACGGGCGGCGGCGGCGCGGGCGCTTGCCCGGGATCCCGACTTTGGGGAGCTACTTGACGCCCCGCGCGTGCTTCGTAAGTGCTGGACTTGGTTAAATCGCGAACAAAGTCGAAAATTAACTACCAAAAAACCTAGTTACTTACATTGTACAGGCCATAAGAATTAAAACAAATATATAATTACTTGTATTTCAAACAAAAAATTACGAATATAAATATTAGTACCTAATTGTATTAACACGTTCCGACGCGGTACTCCAGTCCACTATGACACTAACAATCTTCATACAAATGTTTCGTACACCTATACCCGTACTGTTTTTCACAGTATTTTGCAACAACAAGTCTGCGTCAGTGACTGTTATAACCGTATAACGTATAAGGGTCTCGCTCTGAGGTCGTGTCCGGGGTAGACGCGTCTTCTAAAAGCTTCCGTATTCGTTCTTCGTCTTTTTCCATCTAGAAACACAAATAATAGTATTATTACAGCATAATAGAAATAGCAGGATAGTACACTATCCATTTCCATAGTAATTCAAAATATATAACCATATAATCTAGCACAAATAGGTATTCACACTTACTTTTGTTGCGAGAGGCGCGCTGTGTTACCGCGCAAACTAGCGTGGCGCGCGTCACTGATCGCTCTCGGCGAAGCACTGACTCACGCGTCCAACTAACGTTCACACATACACAACGGTCACCACCGCACTATCAATGTGTGTAGCCTCTCTACATGTGTGTGTATGATACCTAAAACGGTATTAGTGTACACGTGTTTTTGACACTAGGAACACAAGCCTCCTTTACCGAATGACAGTAAGACTGCTCTCTATGACACTCTAATGTAAAATCGACGGTTGTTGCCGTAGTAATTTTTAGATTAATTTTCGTGAAAACGGCGATACCCGTACTGTCATAATATGAATTCCACCTTTACTTTATATGCCGTTACCGCGGCGTAACGTGTTAAGAGATGGCACTGTTCTCAGCTTAAAAGAATTAATTATAACCAATAGCATCTAATGTCCAAAACTATTTAGCATTATCTTTCAGCACGCCATAGCACACCTTACTCGTAGGAAATAATTACGGTAAACAACTTACCAAATGCTGTTCCTCTTATGCATGATATATGGATAAATACTCTCCAATCATATAACTAGTGGTTTAGGAAATATTGTCGACTATGTAAGTGACTTTTATTTTTGCTCATCAATGTAATTCATTGACAGAGAAGCCAGAGAAAAAGACGAAGACTACCTCTAAGCAGCTTATTGCTCATCTGCCGTATGAATCGTTTGTTCATTTAGTTAGACCATGCTTGGTGACGCGACCAGATTTAACCGTTTGGTAAAGTTTCTTAAGTAGTCATTTGATTTTATGTCCACTTTGATGTCCACCAAAAGAAGTCATTAGTAAAATCTACGAGGGTTTATGTGCTGCTGAGAGTTTGCACTCAAATCGTTATTAAAAGAGTAAAAAAAGAAGAGGGAAAGAACATGCAATTAATTCCTGTAAACAAGGGTATACGCACGAACATCTGTCGTGATTTATTTATTTGACCAGATATACAATGCGTTTATCCTTGTTTTTTTCTATTAATTCTGCAGTTTTGACTCCTTTGCGGGAGCCGTGATCACAGGATGACTGTCATCCTACAACAATAAACGCGTCTTAAATCCTATTATAGTAGTGATAGGCGCGGAAGTGAAAGAACTTAATCAACATCTTTCATTGCAATTGATGAGTTTCTGCGTCGCTGCTCCATTGCTGCGTTGACCTTAAGTCTTCTAGTTCAAAAACGCTACTAGAAAATTGAATGCATTAAAATATTTATTTTAGGGATCTTATTCGTGTCTTGCGTTTCCATGATTGTTAACTAAATTTACTATTTTTTCTTCAATTGCAGAATAATGAGAGTGATAAGACAATCTCTATCTCAAAAATGTGTTCTGATCATTAATCATTACTCACGTTCCACAGCATCGTCGAAGTTTCAACTTGCGCTCACTGCACCCGACTTCGCTCAACACCGAGTAGATGACCTCTTCAAAGCTTTAGGACCAATCGCCGTCTTCTCAGCAAAGCGACATTGGAGCGCGCCCAGACTTGTCCAACTGCAAAGAAACAGCGATAAACACCGAGAATCTTCTAGAAGAATTCGTACTGATTACACAGAAGAATTGAAGAAGAGAAACGAGAAAAGGGACCGTTCCGAAGACAATAGCACTTACTACAACCAAATAATAAGGAATGACGAGAAATACACAGATGATTACGAGAAAAAGAAGCTCAATAGGGTTATGAGACAAAATGGTGTTTATATCAACAGTTACAATAATAACAATTATGATTACCACTCAAAAGTCCTAGATTACGATTCTAAATATGAATATAGAAGTAAAATTAATGAAAGTTTCATCAAAACTTCAACGGAGAATGGTTTGAATAAGTTGGATAGAGATTACGCAAATGGAAAGATGAAGAATGGAAGAGAGAAGAGGAAAAGTGAGTTGCGAAGAGCTGCAAGTGAATATAATGTGGCGAACAAGACTGATGACGGAGGGTTTGGGTTTTCAGTTAGAGGGGACGCGCCAGTCGTCATAGCTGCAGTGGAGACCAATTCTTTAGCTGACGTAAGGCAATATAAAATTCGTTGATAGCAAATATAAAAAAGCTGTTCTGAGGGCGCCAAAAATAGCTTGTTTTCAATAACATTACTATAAAAATATGTATATATTAGTAAAAAAAGGAATTCTTTATGTTGCGCAATATAATGGGGTCTTTTATTTACTTGAGTGCGTTTTTAAATTCTCTTAGCATTGTAATGACATTACTGGGGTAGAATAGGGCCAACTGTAGTAACACATTTTTATATGTTCAGAATTATTATAATTGGAATTGAGTTGTTTTGGTGTGTTACATACATATATATGTAAAGTAGATATTACATTTGGAGCCGGCTTCCTTAACCGATTCGTTGCTACATACAATTACCGAAGGCTACGAGCTACGATTAAAAACGAAGGCTACGAGCTAGATTTACGTGAAAAATGAAGATAGTTTTATTCTAGGTAGATTTCCCTAATACCTAATTTGAAGGGGTTATCATCGATTTGAAAATGACACGGCTCCAGTGGCAAGCGCCACACGCAAAAGAAAGTGATGGCACGCCAGACGTGCCGCGTGACGTGACATCCGCAACTAATCGGTTAATTAATTTGTTAACAGACATTTCATGTTCATAAGAAGTAGTAGATGTTAACGCCTACAAAATTAAACTACCGTTTGGTGCAACGGTAGCGATCCTGCCTTTCGCATCGACGGTCCTGGGTTCGAAAATCCCGGAAGGGGCTGAAGTTTGTATGATGAATGCAAGCATTTGTACCCGAGTCATGCGCGTTTATATATATTTCTATTAATAATATTACATATCTATGTATCACACATGTATGTCTATCCGTTACCCTAGTATCCATAACACAAGAATGTGTGAATGTTAGAAATATTTATTAATTATTTAGTATTGCAATTTTGACCTGACATAGGTAATTATTTAGAATTTTTATTTATATGTTTGAGTCTTATCCAAGAGCACTTAAATTTTAAGTTTTTATGACAGTCAGTTAAATTAATAACCCAGCAGGGTGAGCTGTAACCAATTACAATTTTATTTTTACTTATTTGTCTCTAAAAAATATATAATATATATAATAAACTATGACTACTAAATAACTATTTTTGTTCTTGGCATTAATAAAAAATATATAATTCATTTTATCAAATAAATCAGATAATTGTATAGTCATTATATTTTTTATCTTTTACATGAAAATCAACTTTTTTGTCTCATATATATTTCAGTAACAATAAAAAATAGTTATAACATCAAGAAAGTTTGATTAGAAATCTTAATTTCGTTTCAGATCGGTGGAATGCACGAAGGGGACTTTATCATCTCGATAGGTGATAAGGATGTGAAATGGAGCTCCCATGAAGAGGTGGTGCGTCTCATCCAGCAGGCCGGAGACACACTCACCATGCGTCTAGCCACACCCATGGATAAGAGTTTACTGAAGGTATAAAAATACCAAGTAGTATTTTTCCAGCCATCCGATAATGGGTTTCTCCGAAAGTTCCTTAACATCAGTAATCGCAAACCGAATGCGCTTACTGACACTGAGCAATTGAGCTCATTAATACCAATACTGCGGTAGGTGCCCAACTAGCAAAATAATGTCATATAAATGTTCAGTTAACGTTTCTTATGCGACTTAAAGTGATTATGTGACGGTCATATAGACATCAAGTTAACGTTTATAAAACGTCAAAAGGGCCCATTTTATAAAACTAAATAGTCATGTAGTAGTCCAGTCAAAGTCGTGTGACCGACTAAAACGTTTTATTAAAGGTAGTTATAAGACTTCATTATGATTAAATTGGTTTATTCTTATTAAGCTATGACATTTATAAAACATTTTTCCACCATCCTAACTGTCAGTTTGTATTGTGCTCCAATTGAAATTTTAATATTGTATTGACATAAAAAGATAATTATTAAGATTTATTATTAACATAAACAAGTGAATGTGGAATTAGCACTTTGGGACTAGTTTCTCATGGGAACTTTACTTTGTCGGTAATGTATGTGATGATATGTACTATTTTCCTTAAGCCCTCTCGATTTTCGTGATTTTTCTGATGTATGACAATACTAATTTCATATAAAATTAATCTTTAAGAGTAGCCATTTTTGTTTTAGTTATATATAGACTGCTATACAACTACTAAACAACAAAATAGTCATGTACACGTTTTGGTGTGACTATTGATAAGCTCCATGTTTTATCGCTAGGGTTCTCGAGGTGAATAAGTGAACTCCATGGCAGAGTAGATTTATAATACCGAAATCTTGTAGATACAGTATGTACGATATATGTATCTGTTAGGGCAGATTGTTGATACACAAGAATACTCTTTCAAAATCTTTTAGTAACAACTGGCAAGTTTATAAATGTGCAACTGTGCAACCATAAAATTGTTCGCAAAGAAAAAATAAATAAGATTTCACTTTCATGGGTAAGTATAACGTCACACAAAAAATCACCGCATTTACTAACTTTTAACCCACCAATATAAATGCAAGCTACAAAATTGTAATTTAACACTTAATTTCGAGATCTGGTGTATCTTTATCAAAAAGTTTGTAGGGAACCTTTTGAACTTTCAGTGACCTTTCTTGACCAACGTTGGAGTTAAATTTATATGACTGAATGTCGGAAAAGAGTTATATAAAAGTTGTGTAAAAACTGAAATGTTTTATAATAGTCAGGGTTATCCACCTTATATAATTGTTATATTGCCGATATATAAATGTTTTCCATAAAACGATTTCGTCTTTTATATGACTTTTATCTAACCAAAACGTTTATAGGACTAAATTGATGTCAGGTAAACGTTTTCTATTAGACCATTATATGATCGTCGTATAAGAAAGTTGGTAAAACGTTTAATGGACGTACCAATACGACTAATTCGGTATACAACTATTATGTTTAATCTCCAACTTCTATACGACTAATAAGTAATGGTAAAACGACTATAAAATATTTAAAAGACTGGAAGTCATATAATTACTGTATTATATAACCATTTTGCTAGTTGGGTGGTATCCAAGTCATACCGATATACATAATTTTTGCAAACCGTAGAATTGTCTTTGTCACTGTATTGATCTGGTACATTTATCACCTATATAAATAAACTAGCGGCCCGTCCCGGCTTCGCACGGGTGGACAAAATTCTTTAAATTGTTTCTAGCATTAAATATAGCCCATGTTACTCGGCGTGAATGTAGCTTTCCAATGGTGAAAGAATTTTTGAAATCTGTTTTTGAGTTTATTCATTGCAAACATACAAAAATACAAATCTTTCTTCTTTACAATATTAGTGTAGATAATTAACAAATTTCGAACAACTTAACAGTAATTATTTAGTTCCAAGTAAGTCATAGCTAAGCAGAACTTGTACCATGGGTACTATACAAGTTATACATAACACCTCTGTCTGTAACAAATTCTTATGTTCATCACACCGACATATATACGAGATTTGAACTTAGAAACAGCAATAACCATAGAGATTCTCTTCAGCTTTTTCTAATGATTTTCTTTTCACCTTGTACACAAAAAACTTTGCATTTTGGCGAAGGTGAGAAGGTACATCACGCCGGAATAGTTGCTTAACTTTACCAAGCGCAAGCTCGATCGTGTATTGAGTTCTTTTCTCATTTTTGGGAAGGATCGCCCAATACCAGCTCCAGACACTTGAGTCCATTGAGAGGAGATCCAAGTAGCTCATCGGCAATTTCGGTCTTTTTTATAAAGAGCTCAAAAGCCTTGAGCATAAACAGGAGATTGCTAGCCCACCCGTTTTTATGGTACATATTACGGAGAGTATGCAGCAGAATTGCACAACCTTGTTCCGCCGTCCTCATTTTTTCTTCAGACAACCAGATTTACAAATAGGCGCCACCATTATGTGGTTGATATACCAAAGAGTAGCACTTAGCGTTTTGGTTCCAATTTTGTGGTACAGACCACTAAAGAGTGGAACTCTTTTCTGAGTCGTGTTTCCAGACTGATTCAATTTTCAGCTCACACGCTCGGAAAGTTTGATTTGTCTTACAATTTCTGCGTAAAATCGCGTTTGAAATTAATACTATATTACTCCTTTTTGGTTTTATTAATTATTTTAGTTCCTTAAATTATAAAAGCAACAAGAGTAAATAATATTTAGAATATACTATTTATTATAAGAATTTTAAATTTATGGGAGGCGAAATTTCATAACAAATGATTGGATCTCGTACCTCACCCGAAAAAGGCATGACAAGATTATCTGTATTATTAGTCAATTTCCATTTATAAAAACAAAAAAATCATATTCAACATTACTAATTTTAGCATTTCCTCTTTTAATTTTTAATTAAAATGAACCATTTTATCATTTTATTTACACTGTTTTTCTACCAATTGCTACCGTCAACATCCCTCGTCAGTCCCTGGCAGCCTGCTGTTTTTTTTTTTAAATTTCGACATACTGTGGTGGATTCTTTATTAAATCAGCTTTACGGTAGTATTTTTTGTTTGGTCCTAGCTTCATTATTTGGAGAGAAAATGGCATTTTTCTAAGAGTCCGTCATTTTTTTCACAATTCGCGCAGCATTGGGACAGTTTAGAGGGGTGGGACGCACGGTAGCGGACTGACATTTGGATAATTAAAAATTCAAATAAAACCAACATACAGCAGTGGAAAATTCTCCATTATAATTTCAGGCGTCTCCCGAAACCCCACGACAGTCTAACTCCAACCAGGGCTCGGTGTCGGCCGCCTCTACCGCCTCCAGCGGTTCGACAGCAGTTACAGCGCGTTCATCCGCTCGCCGTCCGCCATCTTGGAATCCGTTCCGACGCCATACAACACGGGAAAACAGCTCGCATCGCGGCTCACATACGAGCAATGTTATATTCAGATAAGCTCCTATTATTCTGTCCACTGTAGTTTTACCAGCCCCCTATGTATTGCTATGAATATTCCAAAAGATCAAATATGTAGATAAATATAATGTTCACTTAGTCATATAATAAGTTAGTACTGTTTTTAATTGAAAGAACGAAACGATTCCCTCCTATTTCCAACTATAAATAAAAAATTATGCCATCTGTTGGCTAGTTGTAATTTCTTAACTGATAAACATGGTTTGTAATAATGTTATTGGAATAAAAGGCTATCTTAATTAAGTGCTATTGTATATTTAGGTTCCTAAATATATTATTAGATTAAGGGACTTTTATTTTCGGCTATGATATTCCAAAGTGTTAAAATTGTTATACTTTCTTATTTTCCATTTTCTTAGTCTTAATAATTTCAAGTGTATTTTAGGTAGCTATTTTCAACTCTTTTGTTATTTCCATAAAAATACCACATAAAAAAATGTGGTATTTTTTTTGTAAATACAAGACAATCATATTTAGGTACTGCATTTGTTGTCAGGGGCAGGTCCACCTTTCCATAAATTTATTTAATGATTTCACCTAATATTCAATATAAGTTTATTCAAAACACTTGAATTGCAATATCTAAATAGAATATTTGACATTTTGTGGTAAGCTGATGCACTCATGACTATAGTACTATTAGAAAGGAATTAAACCTATTTCATATTTTAGAGATTGGAAGTATTTCTTCAAAGATTTCAAATTCATCAGAGATTTAGCTATCTTATTTTGGAATTTATCTATTTCACTGGATTATTCTATTTTCTTTTCTATAGTATATCGTTGAATGTTCTGTTATTAACTAATTATAGTTGGTAAGCAAATTTGAACCCTATTCCAATTATTTTAAGAATTTCCATTACACAAGTCAGGTATTTTGTAATAACATACATCCTTAGAATGGATGCAATTTTAAAGCAACTTGCAGGGGATAATTTATAATGACAAAGAAGTAAAAAAGTTTAGGCTAGGCTGTTCTGAATGGATGTTCATTTTCCAATGTTTTAGGGTTATTATTTATTTCATTTTATAAAAAGAACTTTTGTGCTGAAACACTATTTGTAATATTTAAATGGTGTGAGATGGTGATGGTTAACCCCGAAAAAACTATGGTTTGAGTCAAAACAGAGTCGTTATAGAAATAAAGTACGGACTGGTTTTCGTGCAGGAGATACGAAGGCATGTCAACTTACCACAAACTGTCAAATTTTCTCTATGTATCTCAAACTCTGTTTCTAAGAATTTTAAGTTCAAAATTGAATAAAGAAATTAGGCAGTCTTGTATAGATTATTTTCTGAGAACCATTAATAGGTACTTTCTCTTTTGTAACTTAGTATATTAAAGTTTCACTATTTCGAATTTATAAATATTTGTCTCTCAATATTCCTTGCTTAGTAGAACAAAGTAAAAAATCTTTTTTACTTTGTGTATTGTAGCAACCTCTTATTTCGAACTGTTTTGTCTTTTTTATTAAAAAAAGACAATGCACAGTTACTTTTTAAACGACTTTTACATTCATTACTTTATTGAATCAGATACTTAAACATATCAGTTATTGTTTTTAATATATTAATAAATTAAAGAAAATGTGTTCAACACGTTATGATTGTAATACTTTAATTGATTAAATTTATTTTTGTAAAAAATAGGGTATTTTATTAAATTTTCTCATCTAACGGTACATGTTTTTAGCAATCTTGTATTTATTGGTAAAGTAGGTACCCTACTAAATACACATCAAGAGTTTTGGTTGTGATTGACAGAAATAAGTTAATTTAAAGTTTTAATCACAGCCAGAAATGTTAAAGATATAGATGTAAAACTTAAATATAATAAAATGTACTTAATTTAAATTTAATTGTTGTTTAGTTAAGATAAAGCCTGTATATCTATGTAAAAAGGTAAATTCATATTATTATAATTAATGAATGTATAAATTGTGTGTGTGTTTTTTATATATATTTTGAAGATCAATAAAGTTTATTTAAAGGAATATTAAGTGCTTTCAGATAAAAGAGATATGGCCTGTAGTCTGGCAGAGTAAAATAGTCCTTACCCTTCTCACTTAAGGATGATAAGGCGACTTCTGATACTGGAGATAACCACGGTGGTTTATAAGTTCATAGACCTCAAATTCGGCAACAGCGTTTTCCGACTAACGGTCTTGTACTGCAATATACCTGTCTCGCCTGCTTGCACAGGATGTGACAAATTTTATTCACAGTGGCTTAATAAGCTTTCTTAGGACTAATTGCCGGTGTAAAGCTCAGTATATATAGGTACTTCAATTTGTGAGCGACTTTTTGTGTTAATTAAAAACATACGGATACGTTCATTTAGTAATTGAGTATTAAACCCAAGTATATTACAGTGTTGTACGTGTTCTATTATTTATGCGAGTAGCTCCTAACGCGCGTCCCTCCTTTTCCGCCCTTTTTGCAATTAAAGATGCGCTATACACTACTTGATAATATTGTTTTTTTTAGTTTAAATACCTACAAAACCTCTTGTATGTTTCTGGAATAAAAATATTTTTCTACTAGTTCTATCGACACTGCGTATTTATTCAAATATATATATATATATTTTCTATTATATTAAAATATCCTCAATATAAAATTGATCAAACACGAGAAGCGGCTTTGCAACGTTCGAATATGATAATTGACAACATAGGTAGGTATATATTTTTTCAATTCCCTGTTTTATTAAAACAAAAACCTAACCTAACCTAACCCAGTTATTTGAGTTATATTATAGATGATCCACTGTGAACTTGCCTGATTCACTGTAAACTGAGGGCCGATTCACTGTATCCCACCCCCAGTACACAGTGGCTCAAATGAGATTTTTTATTAAATACTGTTTATTTTCTAAAATATTACCTTGTTTAACTAAATCGATTGGAATAATCAATATACATTGGTTACGCTATAATACTAATCCTTTTACATCTTTCCAACACTCACCCATATCAAGTTACATCACTGGAAAAAAAAAGTGACCCACTGTTGCCGCCTTGACCCTATATATTTTTTCAATTCCCTGTTTTATTAAAACAAAAACCTAACCTAACCTAACCCAGTTTTTTCATCAGTCCATAGTTTTTTTAGAACTATGAACTACTAGCAGGTGATGATGATATTGGGCAATTTACGAGGGCGTGAAGCATCCCTTGAAAACTTTTGACATTCATATAACATTTATTTTATTTCGAGTATTAATGTGTAATAATAATGTATTATTAATCATTAAATGTTGGTGAGTGACGGATGAGCAATGGTAAGTGAAAAAAAAAACCTCCGAAATCGAAAGAAAGGTATTAAGTACTTCATTGTTCATTCATTGATCAGCTACATAAATCATAATATATGATAAATAAGTCAGTACCTATAATCATTATCTAATTAAAAAAATGAATTTCTGAAGAGTTGTAGGGAAAGCCTACAGAAAAAAATCCTTTTGGCGCGATTGGGAAGGGTCCTCTTAGTAGTTTTAGTTTAGTACCTATGTGATATGGTGTTTTTATGATGAATTCGAGCATTTGTACCTGAGTCATGGATGTTTATATTTATTTCTATGAATATTACTTATTTATGTATGATATATGTATGACTTTCCGTTATCCTAGTATCCATAACACAAGCCTTTAAGAGTGCTTACTTTGGGCTAGGTTAATTGGTGTGAATGTAGGAAATATTTATTTATTAAGTGTTCGTCGCCATGCACTAGTGTTGGCAACAAAACTACGGAAGGTATATTGTCGCCTGTCTCTGTCAAGAATTCCACTAAGGTTTATAGTAAATACTAGAACTCAGGGAATTGGGTCATTTTATTATTCATTTATCATTCATTGATAACTTATTAGTCATAAATTCATTCTCACTATTATCGATTATCATCTTAATAAGAAAAGAAATCATTTCTAAATACCCTATAATCTTTAGACAAAAAGTAGAAAGCCTACAGCTTATCAAGTCGCGGCGCGAAACTAGCGCTGATCATTATTGTGCAGAAGTAAAAAATAATTCCATTGGCTCCAGTCCAGTCGTACTCCGTCCCCCATACTGATACGACGCCCCGCGCACTTCTAGTGTACAGTCGCGTTCCAAATTGTTAAGTTTGTTTGTTAGTTAATTTACTGTTTTATTAAGTTTGAATCGTTTTAAAAAACGAAAATGCCGAGAATAAATACTGTTTTGAGAAGACAGGCACGGAAAATGGTGTATGACGTGCGTTGTTTTTTTAAAAGGGAACCCAATGACTGTCTTGAAACAAATCGAAAGTGAAATTGGCGAAGCTAAGAGTATTTTACGTGATCCGGATAGCAGCGCTGTAGACTTAAGTCAAATAAAACAAACTGTAGAAGTTATTCAGGCGGAAAATATGAAATTAAATAGTATAATTAGTGACTTAGGGAAAAATTCAAAAAAGGACAGCTGTGTCTACAAAAACGTCCATAGCAACGGTAAGGAAAATCTGCACTGAAATCAAAAGTTTCGATTTAATATCAGTATTTAGAACAGACAAAAAACGGTCCAGGGCGAAACCGGTCACAAATATTGGTAACTTCAATCGAGGAGTAAAAGGTCAATGCCTTACTTTCAAAGAAATAGAATAGAAAAGTGCTGATTGGAACTTCAAATATACATTTGCAACCTATCGAATAGGTACTTACGCAAAAGAAAACAATATCGCCAAGAGGGAAGCCCATCCTTTCAAGCAGTTGATTTAGGTAGTGCATAGTGTCTTCTAACAAGAGCAATAACTGTTTGATTCTATGTTTTTATTTTTATATAACATAACAACATCCTTCAAAATGCGCACAGCAAAAGAGTGGAACTCCCTCCCTGCGTCTGTATTTCCGAGAACTTATAACCCGTCCATTTTCAAAGCCAGGGTAGGCTTTGAAAATGGACGGGTTATAAGTTCTCCTAGGCACCATCAGGGTTAGCTCGTTCCATCGTGGATTCTGTCTTGGCCCCTGGGCTTGATTGGGATCTTGAGCGAAACTTGTAATCGATCATTGTAAATAAAAAAAACAATACCAACCTACCTATTGTTGAAAACGTAAATGAATTTTAATTTGAAAACAGAACTCTGGCACACTTGAACATTAACTAACTAACCTCATATTTATTAAAGTAATATTTGCGTGCGTGACAGTACAGCACACAAAGAAGCTAACCTCCACATTTTGTTCACTGCTAGACTTACTATTTGACATTAAATTAAAATAATGTAATTAACTTGCATTGATGCAAATGCAATTTATTGCAATTGATTTACAAAGTATCAGCTAATAAAACCTCGTTGTTCTCATATTATTACATTCGCAAAATATTATATTCGCAAAATATTATATTCTCGAATTATTATATTCTCAAAATATTACACAAAGAACAATCACAGCGAAAGATGTTTTTAATTTGAGGGAAACAATAATATATATTTGACATCATCACATATATTTGTCTCGGATGGGAATCAAACCTACAACCCCTTTTTAAGGTTTACCTACCTTCTGTAAAATAAATCTAACTAATGATTTTATATCACCCAGTAGTAGGTAATCCTGAAGATATGCATTAATTTAATATTATGTGCATTTACATTGAAGTTTTAATAGATAAACTCTTTGCTAGTAGTTCCTGTCAGATTACAATGAAAAACCTATGTTTGTACTAGTGTCAGTTTTTATTTATCAATTGTTTTTGATGTATAATGTGACATTGTGAAAAATATTTATTGGGAATAAATTTTGCATTCTGATAAATAAATATTAAAATAAAAATGTCTGAATATAGTGAAGCCAAGTTTATAACGAGTCAAAAAGGCAAGTCTGTTTTTTTATATAACGGTTACATATACAACTTCTTCATGAATAATAAAAATGGTTCAACCAACTGGAGATGTTGCAACCAAAGGGAGCGCAAGACTTCGATTAGGTACATTAAGTTCGGATAAGAAAGTCGTTAGACAGCCCAAACATAGTGGCAGCGTTAATTTTGAAAGAAATATAATTGATATGGCAATGGAGGAGTGCAAAAAAGAAGTGTACAAAAATTTTTAACCCATTCCAAAAATATTTGAAAAGCACTTCTTGGGAAAACAAGTTTTTCAAAATAAAGAGTATCTGATCCCATTATTTACCTCCAAAAAGGATACACTGTACAGGAAACGAAATAATTTTTTGAATGTAGGTACATCAAAGACTACACGTAATGTGAGATTGCCACACCACATTGTGCAAGAATTTTTTTATTTGATGATTATGATGATGAAACGGATGATAGAATAATAATATTTTCGATGTTACCTGCTCAAAAGCTACGAGAATTATTCCAGACAATTGATATTGTATACGGAGATGGTACATTCAAAGTGACAACGTCGCCTTTTTACTAATTGTACACCTACATATTGATATCGCACGAGACCAAAACACAATTAATTTTGTACCTATTGTCTGTGGCTTATTACCAAATAAGAACACAAATACAGACAAAAGGTTCTTTTTTGTACTTAGAAATCAATTTCGTATGAATATTAGTTCATACAAATACGATTACGAAATTGCTGCAATTAATGCTATACGTGAGGTATATCCAGAAATAGAAGTAAAAGGCTGTTATTACCATTTTTTAAATGCAGTGTTTAGAATGAGTAAAAAATTGAATTTCAACGAAACTCACTTAGGTCGCAAAATCACACAGTTGTGCACAAATTTGGCTCTGTTACCACCCAATCTAATTCCAGAAGCATATCTTGCTATATATGAAATCGCACCAGAGACGGAAGTTTCACAGAAATTTCTAGACTAGGTATTTTAATAACCAGATACAAACCATTACCAAAGATATTTTTAGCTGTTAAGGTGAAAAAAAAAACCGCACTACGAATGCAGTGGAAGGATGGCACAGAAGAATTAACTCTCAAATTCCCTCTCGACCAACCATTTTCCAATTTTTAGTAGCATTAAAAGTAGAAGCTCAAATTCAAAATAAAAGATTGCTAAAAAGTGTTTTCCAATGCCCTGATAAAAAAAGATCTTTAAAATACATTGAAAATGATAGAAAAATTTAAATAAACTTAGATAAACAGTCTGTGATAATGCAAATCACAGACTGTTTATCCAACAAAATTCAATCAATAGAATGCTTAACCATGTTAGCGGCGTTGAATAAGCTCCTATAAATTTTCCATGACGTATATACTTTTGCAATTTTTATTGTTGAGCGGCTGTACCAATCGTCGTGCTTGGAAACAGGTGCCACTTGTAAAAACTTGTATGCACTTGATCACTCGGGATTTGTTTAGTTTCAGTTATTATTAATTACATTTTATTAATGATTTATGCAAATAATCTTGCAATACTGTATGTGTAATGTTCTCGAAGGTTCTATGGGGAGGTGAAATGACAGAACGCGTTCGCGGTAACATTTTATTACAGACTAACTCAAAGACACATCATTCGCTTAAACCCAATATTGTAATACCCTCCACCATATTTATAAATTAATACTTCGCAATCTTCCACACCAATTAATACTTAGGTACTCTAATCACACTTACAAAAAATATAATACATATAACTTACTAATTAAGACTTATAACTAATTTTCTTAATTCTACATTGTCTAACTGGGCGAGTTTGGGGCGGCAGTGGCGACGTACCTTCAGGGACCACATCCTGACTCTCAGGCGGAGAGTCGCCTTCGGCTCGCCTTCGGCTCGGGCTGAAATTCCGCCTCGCATGTTATAACCAATACGCACGTATATCGTACGACGTTTTACAACACATTTGCGAGGAAACAGAAAAAAAACATTTTATATTTTTAATTATTGCAACATTTAATGAAATTACAATTATTTTTTTTTTTTTTTTACAAAATAAATAAATATTTCTTACATTCACACCAATTAGCCTAGCCCAAAGTAGCACAGTAGGGCTTGTGTTATGAATACTAGGCTAAAGGATAGACATACAATTATATGATACATAGATATGTAATATTCATAGAAATATATGTAAACACCCATGACTTAGATACAAATGCTCGTATTCATCATACAAACATCTGCCCCTTCCGGGATTCGAACCCAGGACCGTCGGTGCGAAAGGCAGGATCGCTAACGTTGCACCAAACGGTCGTCCAAATTTTTTAATTATGTTATTATTATTAAATAAACTCAATCTGTGAATGTACACTGTTGCTTTCCCGAGATTTTAACGAGCGGGGATTAGTTCCAAATTTGAATAGCAACAGCGAGCGAAATGGCAAATAATGCTGTTATGGAATTTGTATGGACTATAACTTAACTATTTGCTTTGATAACACACGCGTTTGTTATGACCCGCTTTACATATTTAAAACCGGTGGAATTACATCAGCTTTACGAGCAAAGGTGTTGTAAAAAAATTTCAACGCTAGGGATGTCACTAAGCAAGTTACACATAATACGCTGAAAAATGCCTGCACCCGATGCCAACCCATAAACTAACCTATTATATTGATATAAACCCCTAAGGGTATTTATCACAGTGAACTTTTTGGTATCATCTAGAACAACCTGGTTATATGCCTGCGATAAGTCTATTTTTTTTTTTTTTTTTTTACATTCACACCAATTAGCCTAGCCCAAAGTAAGCACTGTAAGGCTTGTGTTATGGATACTAGGGTAAGGGATAGACATACATATATGATACATAAATATGTAATATTCATAGAAATATATATAAACACCCATGACTCAGGTACAAATGCTCGTATTCATCATACAAACATCTGCCCCTTCCGGGATTCGAACCCAGGACCGTCGGTGCGAAAGGCAGGATGCCTACCGTTGCACCAAACGGTCGTCAAATTACCGAGATTATTTTCGAAAAGTACCGAGAACCACTCAATCTGACTATAACATCTTCAATTCTAGGTAGGGGATAAGGATAAGGTTTACAGTTGCCTTGTAATCAGCACAAATTCTCAAAGATCCGTCAGCCTTATTTACCGGTACTAAAGGTGAGGCCCAGTCGGAAGTGTCAACAGGCTCGATGACCCCATCGCGTAACATCGCTTCGAGCTCAGCGTCTACGCGCTCGCGCAGCGCATACGGTAGCGGCCGCGGGCGATGGAACACCGGCGTCGCCCCCTCGCGGACTCTTAACGTAGCTTTGCCGCCTGTATACCGCCCCAAACCGCCGCTAAACAGCTCCTTATATCTGTCGACCAAATTCCTCAACTCAGAATCCAAATTAAGTTCCGTGCTTATACTACTTAGACTATTACAAGGGCTTAACAATGGTAGTTTAATTTTTAATTCAGTTAACCACTGCCTACCTAAGAGGGAAGTACTCCCCCCTTCAATAACAAATAATTCTATTTTTTTATTTACATTATTGTAACCCACCATCGGCCTTATGACTCCCACCGGTCTAAGCAATGAGCCATCATAAAAATTAAGATTGATGTTGGTAGGTTCTAAAATAATATCACTAAAATTCAAATCGTATGTCTGTTAACTGATGCAAGACACAGCAGTACCCGTATCTACTTCCATTTCAATGACTTTATTTCGTATTTTTATTGGCAAACTCACCGGGTTAAAATTTCCAATATGGACCGTCGATTTAAATGCCCATATTTTTTTGTAGATAGTACTCACTAAAAGAAAGCGTTTTGCAATTTCATGGTTAAAGTTTTAAGGTTAGAATAGCGCTATTTAGTTTTAACCGTACCTAAACCAATAACTATAGGACCGATTCGGTTCTGGCACTTCGCCGGCCGCTGCCGCGGCACGCTCGCTTCGCTCGCTCGGCTCGTGCGTTGTGGTCACAGTTCTAACCTAACCTAACCAAACCAAAATTAATGTATATAATACTGATTACTATTGTAGTATTATGTATGTATACAAAGTTTGAGATTGTAACAGAAACAAGGTAAGAAAGTATTTTTTACAAATTAGAAATATGTTTTTTTTTATTATCACGTATTATCACGGTTTTTTCGTTCTTATCTTAAAAGAGATGTGTCTAAATGAGCTCTTAATGAGATTTAATTGTTTCTTGGTTAACAAAAGCTGTTATTTATTAAAAGTCTGGTTCAAAATAAAGAAAAGTGAAAAAAAAAATCTGACGCAGCTGGGTATGTAATGTATAAGTATGTTTTCTACAGATCACGAATGTTGGAACGCCGCGACGTCATACTGTACGCGTACGCAGTACGTTGTTCTAATATACATAACATAGCATGTTATAAGATACTCAGTAACTGAAGTAACGAGTAACAATATGATAGTAACGAGAACTAATTGTCATAGTAATGAATACATACTAGTACGTGAAGGGATTGACGTTTGACATCTATTATTTGTCAAATTTATTGTGTAATTGCGTGTTATTTGCCAATTTGTATGAAAAGTTTAAAAAAATATATCTCATGAACCATAAGTTTTCGTAACCTAATACTTTGCAAAACGCTTTCTTTTAGTGAGTACTAACTACAAAAAAAATATGGGCATTTAAATCAACGGTCCATATTGGAAATTTTAGCCACTCACCGCCTTATAGTCGTTTAAACACAAATGATGAAAATCTTCGTCATACGAGGCTGCTTCATCCTCGACGGCGCCGCCATCGACCCCCGTGGCCGCTCGCGCTCCACTATAGTGCAGCGTGGCGGGCCCGCGCTCACGGCGGCCCGCTCCTGCCGGCCCCGGACAAACGCGGCGCAAGTGTCCTGCCCGCTTGCATTTGCTGCACACATAGTCATGAAACCGACACGTCTCATAGTCATGTGATGTTGCTCCGCAACCACTACAATTATTGTTGCGAGGTTTGCCCCCGGCACTCCTCCCTACACTGCTCCTGCCACGTGAAGTCGGGCGGTCTCCGCGCGATCCGCGCCCGCCCTGATACGTTGATGTCGGTCGTGCTCCGCGACCTTGTCCCTCTAGAAAATGCATGTCCGGCTATAACCGTACCCGTTGCCTCCACCGCTGCCGCGTCTCGCTCCGCCGCCTCCAAAGAACTAGCAATTCTCACTGCCTCCGAAAAACTAAGCGTGTCCTCCTCCGCAAACAGCCTTTGTCGGATGATATCGCTGCGCAAACCACAAACGAACTGGTCTCTCAAATTCTCATTTAAGCTTTCTCCTAGCTTACAATGCCGCGTCATCGTCTCCAGTTCCGCTACGTAGCTAGCCACACTTTCGACTGGTGCCTGTGTCCTCTGCCTAAACCGGAACCTTTCTGCCAATGCCGACGGCGCCGGCTGTAAATGGTTCTTTAGCAGCTGCACCGCCTCCTCATAAGTCACCTCTGCTGGCCTTCTAGGACTGCATAAGTTACCTAGCAGCTCATAAGCCTCGTCTCCCATAACGGCGATTAAAGTAGGCAACCTAAGCTCCGGCAGAACTCCGTTCACTGTAAAATACATCTCCAGTCGCTCGACGTAAGACGACCACGACCCGGTTTTTGTATCGAACTCTTTCACTTTACCGATCGACATTGTCCGAGATATTATTAGCAGCCACACAAAAAAAAAACTATTTTATGCACTTCCCAGTCCTTAAATAATCCTCGTCGCCAATGTAATGTTCTCGAAGGTTCTATCAAAGAGTATTTCTGTAACGCTTAACTTCCATGTTACCTTCAGTTTCTCACCAATTTACACGCAAGAAAAGCGAGATTACCGGTATGATATTAACAGAGACGGAGAAAATAATATTTACACAACAATCTCTGCACAACACAAGACAATGTAACAGGAAAAGCACAAAATAAAATAGGTGCAATGGTCTCTAAATCACACATAAAGTGAAATAGCGAATATTCATCAGTTTGAACTTTTGAATAAGTTATCTCAAAACCAAACGTCAGATAATGAGATATCGGCCATTTTTTCCAGTACCGCCATCATTAAAATGTTAAAATGTTCGTTATTTTAGGTTGGTATTAATCATGTTTCAGGTCTTGACGAAACCTCTTCAATGAAATAGAGACCTTAACTACAAAACAATAAGAGAGTATTTTAAATAAACTAATTTCCCGAGGATTCGTTTCAAGGCAGTGTCGACCCACTGGGTTCTATGGGGAGGTGAAATGACAGAACGCGTTCGCGATAACAGTTTATTACAGACTAACTCAAAGACACATCATTCGCTTAAACCCAATATAGTAATACCCGCCACCATATTTATAAATTAATACTTCATAGTATGATAATGCAATTAATTTTTATTTTAATATTGTATTACGTTCGAAAGTGTTTCCATGATGCCTAGGTATTGGAATAAAGAGAATTTGATTTAAATAAATTCATTTTTAATTTTCACTGTTTTTGATTGTACTTCTAATATTTTGAGAATATAATAATTCGAGAATATAATATTTTGCGAATGTAATAATAAGAGAATAAGGGCTCCAAACACGCTGCTAGCCTGCTTAACTGTGTTCTTGGATCGGCTTAGGTTGTCCTCTACGCCTTCGTTGACTTCCTTCACCTTCTGCCCCAAATAAATATAAAAACGTAACTACAAAATAGTTTGTATATCCGTGACAGCTAGGTTAGGCCGTATGAGCTTTCTACCCTTTGCCTTCCCTAATAGGAAAACAACAAAAAAGTGCTTTGCATGTCTGTGGTATTTGGTGGTATTTTATTTTGTATAATTATTATATCTGTTATATGAGTTGTCAGTAGATTTATTTTAGATTGCTGAAATTGCATTTTTTAAAGTGTTTGTAAATGTATTACTGTACCTGATGCTACGTTTAATTAGTTAGTAACTTGTCTTTCCTGCCTTTGGATCAATGTAGATTTTTATTTCGGTAAGAATTTTGGCATTATTACTTGAAGAGAAGAGCCTGTTCAGTGTTCTTTTCATACCAAACATACTATAAACATAAAACAACTAAATATCTATAAGAAAAGCACGTGCATGTGTACCGTATTTAATTTCCTCATTATGCATAACGTGCATTTATTTGCGGGCGGGCGACAGCTCTGTTTATTATATTTTGCGGAATTAAAGGCGTGTTCAAATATATCTCACAGTAAATCGCTGACTGTCTGTATGCATAACGCTAGCATCCGTTTTTAGTATTCATTTTACTCCAACATGGCTTGTTTGTTTTAAATATTTGCACGTCGACAAATTCGACAGGTCTTGTTGTACTTTAAAATTATGCTATAAGATCATGTCCTGGCAAATAAATGAGTTATTATTATTAAGGCGTACAAAACGCAAATCGCCGCGTACTCTAGCAGTAGAATCCGCTCACTGATCGCCAGTCGGCAATAGTAAGTGGGCGTTCAGTGACCCAGCAGTGTTTTACGTTTTGTTCCATTTGTTTTTTCACAATGTTTGATACAGAGAATTATATTATTGAAGTAGAAAACGAACCTTGCTTATTGAATATTACATTATTAGAGGAGTATAACAATAGAACAATGAGACAACAAGCTCAGTTAGAGGTAACGCAATGGACAAAGTAATGACAGTTAGTTTTATTTCATTATTTATTTATTGGGAGTACAAACAGTCTTAACTTAAACATATATTAAAAAACAAGTAAAGACCAATTAACAGTAGTCACATGTAGATACTACATCAGTAAAGAAGCTAATAACAGTTAACATATTAGGTATATTCACTTATTTGGCCAACAAATTACAAATACACTTAGTGGATAAGGAAGTCCAGTTCTGTTACCAAATTACGAATTACAGATCTACTATACTCTATCCATTTCGACCTGAGACAAAAGGTAGACAAACCATAAAAAAGGTTCTTCAAGATGTCAATTTTCGTCATTGCCGAAAGGTTTGATCAAAAACATACGACTATTCAATGTTTTATTATTCAAACTTTTTAAATTAAGATAACTAAGAATTGCTTGTTACCTTCAATAATTTTCAGTATTTTTACATCGATGTTAGATATATTTTTTAACGTAAGTTTATATTTACTATATATTTGCTATTAAAAAGACCTAAAATGAATAGTGTTCTCAAACTTTTACGCATTTATAATACTTCTAAATGAAGATGAACAACCATCACACACTATAACGTAGAACTAAGTGACATCCGGGTTTAGCCGGATTATATCCACCATTTTTTATTCTCTCAACTATTGGTGCGAGTGCCTTCTCTCCTTGATTATTTCGTTGTTTCTTGTTAAAATTTGTTATAATTGTCGTGTTTCTTAAGTTTTATTGTTGTGTTACGTTGTAATATATTGTTATTGTTGAGTTTTTGTTATTAAATCGTTTTTGTCAGTGAAAATGAGTGAGCCTGGACCAAGCATCGCTTGCACTTTTACTTCTGGACAACATAAATAGTATGTAGAGGAAAGCTGGTCCAAAGATTCATATTCCTACAAAAATGATGTTGTGAACAAGACTGCCGAGATAATGGGAATATTGCGGGCCTATTATAATAATTTGAATTACTTTTGAATTAATTGTTTTATTTCAATTCAAATTAGTAGTATCATTTGGATAATAGCAATGATAGCTTGTGTTTATATACACTTAAGTACCCCTTTTCCTATTTTATTATAAAAAATTAACACCCTTAAATATACCATATTTTTATCCCAAAATTAGGGTGAATGGGGGGAAGATCGAACAGTTTTTTGATGAGATGAGCAGTGTTGTGTTTGACGTCTTATAGAACAGTACATATTAACTTAAGCTAAAATTATATCTATAGTGAAAAAAGTACAAAGAGCATATTTTTATGTCATATCGATAAATCCCTGTTATATTTATTGGAAAGCAAAAAAATAATAATTACAATGTTTTTATCGAAAGAAAAAAACAGGGGGAAGATGAAAGGGTGGTGGGGAAAGATCGAAGTAGTTTCTAAAATCGTTTTTATTAATGTAAGACGATATTGACGGTCAGTAGGCTACAATATTAATTGTCCTGACACTTCAGAACTGTCTATAATATAAAAATACCTTCAAATAACAGAGATAATGCAAATTATTTGTTTTTTATATTTCAATCTTGCCCCGCCGAGGAAAGATTGAACTAGAGGTTCTCAAACTTTTCACATTACCTGGATAAGATTATACAGAAAATGAAAGATATCAATAATATAAAATCTTTTATTGTTAATGTCAAGATAATTTTAAACACAATTACGTTCATGAACCTTTTACCATTTTCGTCAACGTCAAAGTATGTAGCATAAAACGTAAAAAAGTTTATATTCGAAAATTAAACTTTTCTTTCAAGTTTCTTATAAAAATACATAAGTGAATCATGTTTCATAAGCCCCCTCCAAAAAATAATTCGAAAAAAAATTTTAAAGGTCTCAAAATTTTTGAACATTTCTGAAATCGTCAAGAATCGATTTTCAAAAGTTTTGAGCGACCCTTTAAATTTTTTTCGCGTGCTGTTTTTTGGAGGAGGCTCATAAAACATAAATATCATATACAATATATATAGAAATAGATAGAAAATAGATAAAGTAACCAATTTTTTTATGACTTGAAAAAAAATAGTTTTTTTGGGGCGCCCTAATATATATACCTATATTAATAAAAAAAAATGGTAGTAGCGTGGATCTACAGTTCACTGTAACGACCGGTGCGATACTACCTGGCTAGAATAGAAAATCAGCGTGAAGTGGTTAGCTTCTTAGTGGCTGCCATGTTTCGTCTGGTGAGTGGAAGTTCCGGATGCCCGTTCCTTTTCCCATTTCCTTAAGTTAAGGCCACCCGAATGTTGACGTTTGCTAGATAAACAGGTGTGACGTTGCATTGTTCTAGGAGGTGTGATGTTGCATTTACTGGTTTGATGTCTGGTGGTCTTTCACCTTTCTTTAAGTTTCAACTCCCATTCCTACGAATCCTGTTCCTATACCTTATGAGAAGGCAATGCACAAGTAACACTCCTGTTGTTTCTTGTGTCTATGAGCAGCGGTGAAATCACTTAGTCATCAGGTGACCCGCTTGCTCTTTTTGCCTCTCTTATAATAAACAAAAATAAAAATAAATACCTTTAGATAATATTAACTGAAATTGTGCCTCTGACAATTTATATAATGGCTGTAACAAAACAAAACTTTTTTCAGGTACATTTTGAGAACATGAGACCATTAGTATGAGTTTCGAAAATGGGGCAAGATGGAAACTTTTATATGTTTATCTTACCCCGTCAAATATTGGCGGGTAAAGACAGAATGTTACAATAAATCCTAAAATACAAAAAGTAGCGATATTTAGACATAGCAACATAACTACCAATTAAAAATAATAAGTATTTATACAAATGAAAAACTCGTACCTACCTTGTAAATGAAGTTACACGACACGGGGTAAGATTAAAACACTCGACTTGCTCTCATAAAATTCACAGCGCAGATATTCCCTCATATTACACAACCGATCCCTCAAAACGACAAGTGCCAACTGAGGTGTGGGACGTAACAAAATGGCGGTCTTATAAATGTTGTCTGCATTGGATAAATTACACAAAATCTGTCTTTATTGATGCCTTTTTGTGTTATCATCTTCCCCTCACCCTAGATAAAAAAGTTTGAGAACCACAAATTCTTTGTTTACCTTTTGTCTCAGATCGAAATGGATAGAGTATAGGTACTGCAGAATAGATCAATCTCAGAATTAGGTAAACTGTTGAAACAGGTAAAGACTCTCAGAAGAATTAGAACAATGTTTGGTTTCATGCAGCATCTGTAAATTATTTATTTACGTAATTATTTATAATGTCAAATTTGAACCCAATAGCATATGTTAGGTATTGTTTGTTACAAAGTTGTTTTCGACATTACCTACAATTTATAAATGACCATAACTTTTCATATTGTCAATACATATCTATGTTGCCAGTTGATTTTATTCTCATTCATGAAATATTTTTTGAAATAGTTTCAAATTGACAGGAGTCAATTGTCCACTTTTTGTAATTGGTATATTTCTCATTCTTATATCTCTTAGCCAACATAGCGCCAATTGCGCTTTAAAACTGGAGCCTTCTCTCTTGTGCACAAAATTATGCAAGATAGTTGTTGGTTTTACTATATTAATTGCTGTTTCAACATTAGTGAGAATAGAAGTGTGCAACACTCTCCACCTGTTACATAAAATGCCAAATGCACATGCAACACATCTTGCATGTCTATGGCGAAAATTGTATGTGCGTTGCTCAACGTCTAAGTTTTTATTTGGATATGGTCTCAGGTTTTTTTAAAGCAAATGCCTCATCGCCGATGAATATGGTACGGTTGAGCAGGTCCATTTGTATTATGTCATGTGTCACAAGATAAATATTTAACTCTTAGTGAAGTAATCTCATGCCAAAATTACTGCTTCGAAGTATATTGCTATCCGCTGAGTGGCAATATGATCCAACATCTACATTGTTCTTTCAACAATTTGGCATCAGCAACTGCAAAAAGAACTATCGAAAAAAAATGAGGTGGTTTCCTTATTTGTATATGTTTACTAATGCCAATAAAAAAACCAATTTTCCCAAACAGTTGGGAAAATTGTTTTATTTATTAAAAGTATCAGCAATTTCTAGCCATTTTTCTTCAGTAACTTTAGGCATTTCATTTGGTTGTAAAATATGCCACAGAGCTAAACAAGTTTCTTTGATTGAGGCGACATATTACCAATAAGAAATACTTGTGCTGTTGTTCATAAATTAGTCCCCATAGCTAGATACCTGTACTGAAAATAATATTTGTCGTTGAAATATTAATTAATTACTATAATGAGTTTGACAATAAATATCAAACAAGATCATTTAAATTATCAAAAGTCAGAAATAATAATTATACTTTTTTTTTTCAGTTAAAGATTTACAAAAAAATGGAAGAGTTCGAGGGATAATTACACATTTGAAAAACAAAATAACTATAGAGAGAAGTAGTGGTGCAGCTAAAAAAAACACCTTTTTGAAACATTCTTCAGTTGTAAATGTAACTAAAGCTACAGTAGATACCTCTAGTAATATCACGCTACCTGCGACAGTTCCGATGGAGATTTATTCTGCCAAAACACCATGAACGCAAGCTGCTAAAATGACGGTTTTTCAACAAGCTATAGTAAATTCAATAGAAAAGCGAAATGAAACACCCCAACATGAATTTTCTTCTAACAATATGACCAGACATGAGGAAGATGAATGGACAACAAAATTTTGAATTCAGACTTGAAGTTATGAATTTAATTAAAAAAATTAAATACAACCAACCGACATATGATACACAGCAATTTACAGGACAGGCGACATATCATCAGGACAATCTTAATTATGCAGGACCATCAGCATATTACAGAAGTTGTGGTTTTACTGTTGTATAATAACCCTTGTTGGGGCTACTTAGAATATATTGTCACCTCCACCTATAGAAAGTCCTGCTTCAACTCCATCAGATGGCTCATTCATTGAGGATATCAAAGCAATTTTATCTGGTTCACATTCTCCAGAAGATTAAGACTAAAATTTCGACTATCCTTATAATTGTACCTTTGTAGGAAAATTGTGCTTGTACCGGTGATAATTTTAAATACAAATTCTTTTTTTCGTCTTTTATATTATCCATAGATGACCTGCTAGTTTGGCCGGACATTTGGCTAGAAAGGCTGGACACCCTACGTTATTGAGGATTTTGTGTCTCAGTATTAATAGGTACAACAAGAAAATGTATGTAAAATAAACCTTTTTTTATTATTGTCATACTTCTTGCTAAATTCTAATGAAATAATAAATAAAATCGAATGCCAAATCAATGCCAATAAGTATGTATTTTACTATTAAGCAGTTAAAATTAAATTCTAAATATTTAAACATTTATCAACATTTTTAAATTCTTCTTAAATACTAATGAAAGGCACAAATAAGTCTTTTTAAGCAAAAAAAAAACAATCAAAATTTTCTTCTCTTTGAGTAAAACAATGAAACAAAACAAAACTTCTCTTTCAGCTAAACAATAAATCAAATCTCCTTCACTTCAAGTTAAACAATAAAAGAAAAACAAAACTTCTCTTGAAGTTAAACAATAAAACAAAAACAAAACAAAACTTCTCTTTGAGTTCCACAATAAGAATAATTATTCATATTTTTTGTTTGGTGAAATCTGCTTTAATCCGGCGAGGCTGTTGTGGCAAAATGTAACAATGAGTATGTGGTGGGGTTTGACATACCTACTTATTAAATTGGCCATAAATATCATAATATCGATAAATTTAGTTCTAATCTTATGTTTTGTGATATTAATAAAAACAATAAACAGCTTTTAATGAAAAAACTTTAATATTTCAATATTTTTTTTTATTATTATTTAGGAAAATAAAAGAAACTAAGTTTTTTTTAAACAAAAATAGGCATTATCTTCATAAACCTCTAAAATAAACAAAAACAAAATTTTACTTTAAACAAAAACTACTAAGTTAAGGAAAAAACATCAGTCTTTAAATTAGAAATAAAAAACTATCATAATACTTTGGAACAGCTTAGGAACGACGGTCATCATCACAACAATTTTTGCAGGAAAATATTGCAGGCTCTATACATATGGCCTTCCCACATGTTGAGCAAGAGTGCTTTGTCTTTCGATCTTTTTTCCTTGGACAATCAGCACATCACGTATATCGTCCAGTACTATTCTGGAGTGAACGACTTGGTTCTTCATTAATTTGCGAACAGATCTTCTTTCGAATATAGACTGGAATGTTTTTTTTGGTCTTTCCGTAATCGTAAATGTTCATACACCAGAGCTAACCCTAGATTACGGATAAACTCTGTTCGCTTTATGTTTTCATTTTGTTTTCCCGAAAAATAATATTTGCGTTTGAAGCAGCTATGTTTAGTATCCCATAAAAGATGGTCATAGACCACCGCTTGCTGTTACGCGAAACATCGTAAGTAGCGCAGAGTTCATCGACAACATCTACTCCTGCTTTTGTACCATTATAAAATGTTATAATTTCGGGCTTCTTTTTATCTTCCGTGGTCTCATCAATTCTATCATCATGGTGTAAAGTGGACATAGCTATAACCACTTTATTCTTTTTCGGGGCGTAGGACACTAATGTAATGTCCTTCTGGAAACAAAACAATGAGCTTCCTGGTTCTTTTCCAGTTTTCAACAAAGCGGATGGAATGCATTTTTTGTTCTTTCGAACTGTTCCTGTAGATGTAAGCCTATGGTTAGCCAGTAGATGTAGCATTAATTCGTGACTAGTAAATCAGTTGTCAAATATCAAGTTGCGGTTGGACTGTGATATAGGCTGAACAATAGGGAGGGTCGCTTTTGTATGGAAAAAAATGAAATTGTCTAATATGTTTTGTAATAGTAAACACTCTTTAATTCTTGCGGAAGATATCGAAAATTATATACCAACTTCCAAAAGTGCCTTGCTCCATCTTTATATGTCGGATTTAATTTGATTTAGAACCAAATAGGAGCATATACATTAACTGCAAAAGTAGCGAGTTGTTTCAGTTCGTTTGTGGGTATCTCGGTAGACACATATAAGCGCAAAATCCTGTTGGCCTTTGTTAGCCACCTGGCATGTGACATTCTTCCCGGAGAGCGATTAGACAAATCAGAAGAGCACTTACCACTTATGACGGCAGATGTGATATCATAAAGGTAACGTTCATCAGAACTGAGGTCTTTTACATTTGAAATGTTTGGTAACATACCTTCTATCTTTTCAAACACGACAACAGAGCACTTCTCGCAATCATCTAATAACTTTCCGATAGCACCTGAATAAGTATTAGGTCCTGTAGTGGTGCCATCAAGTTTTGCAAATAAATGTCTTAAGGGCAGTTCATTTAAGTGCAAAAGGCATATGATCCATTGAAGTGGTCGGTGCAAACGCTTTTCTAAGAGCCGTATGACTCCGCCGTATTTGCCCGTATTGGTTACCGTCCCATCACAACCTATGACAAGAGTATCCTCTAGAGACATATTCAGTTGACCTGTTACTGTTTGAAAGATAGCAGACTCCAGCCCTTTTGCAGTTCCATGGCTTGGGACGGCATATCCGATATAAACTGATCCCGGTTCTTTAATTATTGAAATATGTTCTTCCACGGATGTTGAGCGGTATTTTTTTCCCCCTTTCATAACAATTTTCAGGGTCTTGTCTTATCGTCCATCAAAAAATAATCAAATCAAATCAAATATTTTTTATTGTGAAATGTAGGTTAATTGTTACACAGAGATTGTTGTGAGGTTTAAAATGTCTCACTACATTTCCACCTTTTACAAGGTATACAATAATGACATGCTTAAAATAATATATGCTATGCTATAAATAAACAATCAGTATTACAAATAATAATAAGAAATAAAAAACAGAAAGCAGATATACAATGTCAAAATATGTTAATGTCAGATTTTTTAATTATTATTTAAGTTGTAATTAGTAATTTTGGATTAATTATCAAATTAATAAATTGTGCCATAATATTTCATAAGTCAATATATCATGTAAATCAATAATTATGACGTCATATCCATTTCATTTAAGGAAGTGTCGCTAAGGAAGTCTACCGTTGTGTAATATGTTTTGTCAATTAGCAGCGTCATTAAGCGCTTTTTAAATAGCTTAATTGGTAAGATCCTTATAGTATTGGGGATTTTATTAAATATTAGATTTGCCATACCAAAGAAACTATTGCTAAAGAGCGTAGTTTTATGTGTAAGTGCGCACAATTTATTTCCACGTCCCCGCCTATGGCTTTTATGTGAATTCTGCTCTGCAAATGTAGAAAACCCATGGTGATTCTGCTTAACAAATACAGCAACTTCATATATGTATAAGCATGGCAGCGTCAGAATATTAAGATGTTTAAAAACTGGATTGCAACTATCTGTAGGCTTCAAACCCTTTATAGCCCTTATGCATCTTTTTTGCACTTTAAATACCACAGTTTTATTAGCGGAATTTCCCCAAAATATTATCCCATATCTTAATATGGATTCTATGTATCCATGATAGGCCACTACAACCGTTTTTGTGTTTGCTATCTTGGCAAGCTTATACAAGGCATATGCAGAGGTACTCAGTCTTTTACAGAGTAATTCAGTATGAGATTTCCAATTCATTTGATAATCAATTTGGACACCTAAAAATTTTATGTCAGAAACTGATTCTATCACATCGTCATCAGCTTTTAAAATAACATCTGGCAAAAGTGTCCCTTGTCTAAAATGCATAATTTTTGTTTTATTAGTATTAAGTATCAGATTGTTTCTTTTTAACCAGTCGCTGAGATTTGTCATAACGTTATTTATTTCTTCTCCATAATTGAGATTTTTATTATATTTGATTAGGGCAGTGCTGTCATCAGCAAACATTATCATAGGGTGTTCAATTGCCGTTGGAAGGTCATTTATATAGATAATGAAAAATAAAGGGCCCAATATACTGCCTTGTGGTACACCTACCTCCACATTTCTGCAATCAGATAAGTACGTCCCCCGTATCCCCGACTCTCAACATAGTTTTGTTATAACAGTTGTATTGTTACAGTTGTACTGTTTCCTATCACTAAGATATGACCTTATTAGATCATATGCTACACCTCTTATGCCGTATGAGTAAAGCTTACCAAGAAGCAATTTATGGTCCACATAGTCAAATGCACTTTTCATGTCCATGTATATTGCACATATGTGCTGCTTACGGTCAACAGAATCAATAACAGGTCGAAGCAACTGATAAATAGCCATATTTGTGTTTTTATTTCGTCTAAAACCATATTGTTCTTTACAAAATAAGTCATACTTCTCAAAAAAATTGCAAAGATAATTACAGATAACTCTTTCCAATATCTTTGAGATTACATTTAATTGGGCAATCGGCCTATAATTTTTAATATCGGTATGTTCACCTTTTTTATATATAGGCTTTACAATGGCAATTTTAAGGGAATCCGGAAACACGCCATTATTCAACATCAAATTTATAATATGGTTTAATGGAGAGGCTAAATATATAGAACATTGTTTCAACAATTTCGTAGGAATACCGTCTATTCCAACACTATGTGTCATTTTTAATGATTGAATTATCTTAAGTACCTCTTCAACTGTACTTTCTGAAATAAATATAGAGTTTGACACTTCAGGATGTCGTAAAAAACAAGGGTTATCACCTTTATGGCCCTGTGCCGAATCCACAAAGTGATTATTAAATAAGTTTGCCATTTCTTTAGGATCACTTACTTCGGCACCGTTATTGTTGTAAACTAGATGTGCTGTTTCAGTAGGGTACTGATTTCTACATTTGTTAATGATTTGCCATATTGCTTTAGATTTATTAATTGATGTATTAATATAGTGTTTATTTTGGGCAAGTTGTGTGAGCTTTATAATCTTCTTATATCTACAAGAATAATTTCTCAATAAGTATTTATTTTTTATATTTGGGCAAGATCTATATCTCCACAGCAGTTGTCGTTTCCTTTTACTACAAATCCGGATACCACGCGAAACCCATTTAGGTTTTTTTTTATTTTTAATGGTTATTAAGCATAACGGGAAACAAAGATTGTGAAATAATGGAACTGTATCTATAAAAGCACCATAAGCTTTGTTAACATCATTGGCTTCATTTACATCACTACAAGCTAAGTGATTTAAGAACCTCCTTAAATTTACTCATATTTTCCTCACAATAATCTCGTCTACTAATACGCCAAGATTGAATCCGAGATGTTTTGTTGACTGGGCAATGTAAGGTTTGAGATGTGTGATCAGACAATGCAAGTTCGGTTACTTTGCTTTTACTACCTCGAATAAGGCAGGAATAATATCTAGTTGGCCGTGAGATAAGGTTTCTTTCCGTAATTTTTGTCTCGCTCGTCGCAATTTCGACTTATCGATTACTTCGTTGTTGATTTTCACATCTTGCAAAACAGCAGAAGCGACAGCAGCAGCTGCTCTGTCCGATATCCCGTATCGGTCACAGATAGTTGACGAATTCTTGAGAGATGCTATTTTACGTTTTTTTGATGCTGGTTTTGATGAACTTGAGGGCAAAGTTTGTTCTTCATCGCTACTTTCAGACGTTATAGAGCTATTAGGTTTTCATGAGAAGGGCCCGGTTCACAAACGCTAGAATCGTAATAGGATTTAAGCTTAATTTTTCTATCACTCAGTTTTCTTTTCCTTTTACTTGTCAATAAATCAACAGTTCCTATAAATATATTTCTCTCTGTTCTCTGATCTATTAAAAAAGCTCGTTCTTCCTTAGGAATCTTTTGGTCTTTGGAACATTTCCATAACTCTAAATCTTTACACTTACATGAACTTAAATCAAACAGTCTTTCGGAACTTCTATGAAAATCTTGAATCTTTTCTTCTGACAAACGCTTCAAAGATTTTAATGAATTTGTTACACTTTGCGTGGTAACTTTTAATCAATTGCATCACACGATTATGAGATACAGTAGGAATAGACGCTTTTCTCCACAAATATTCAACTTTAGATGACACTTTTTCAGATATCTCATTAATGGATGGCTCTTTTTTTTAATTGTTCTCAAGTTTAAGCTGATGTCTTACTAAATTGTAATATTTCATAACTTGTTTGTAAGTGGGTAATTGATTTTCGTTAATTTCTTCCGGAGCTCCAAAAATGGGACAACTTGTGGATTTTCGGGTATTATTTGAAATCTCCATGATGCACAACGTCACAAAACTAACAAAATCTTGTTAAAATAGCAAAAAAAAAAGTATAAATGCGTGCGACCTTTCTCCCGGAACTAATTAGGCGTACTAAGACAATGACGCGTGATCGACAGGTTACGCCCTCTTTTCCCACTCCTCCCCCCGCCCTATAGGCATGATTATTCTAATATTTTGGTTATTATTATTATTTGTATTACGTGTATCTCTGTTTATAAGAATGCTTTATTATTTTACGCCTTGTACAGGGTGGCCCAGAGAGAAATGCACTTTTGAAAAATCAAGGGGAAAAAATATATATACTTTTGTACAAATGTTTTTATTATAATTCAAAGATAATTAAATGAAATTTACTTTTTAAAAATTACATCATTCAAATGGCGTCCTTGACGGTTAAAGCATTCTTCCAATCTGGCACCAAAATTTTGAAAAACTTTCGTTAGAGTTTCCCTCGAGATGGTTTCCATTTCTTGCCGAATGTTCAGCTTCAGTTGCTGCAGAGTTGTTGGGTTATTAGAGTATACTCTACTCTTAAGGTAACCCCACAAAAAGAAGTCTGCTGGAGTGAGATCGGGGCTTCTTGGTGGCCAGGCGATGTCACCCCTTCGTGAAATTAATTTTTGTGGGAACATTTCTCTTACTAACTCGAGGCTCTCATTAGAGGTGTGACACGTAGCCCCATCTTGCTGGAACCAAATATTCCTAGTGTAGCCTCGCGATTCTTGCAGCTTTGGAATCAAAAAACTTCTCAACATGGCAGTATAGCGTTCTGAAATGACGGTCACCGTTTGGCCACGATTATTCTTAAAGAAAAATGGTCCGATGATTCCCCATTTCGCAATGGCGGCCTAAACTGTAACCTTTGGTGAGTGTAGCGGCTTCTGATGTTTCAACCGGGGATTTTCTGCTGCCCAATACCTACAGTTTTGTTTGTTTACAAATCCATTCAGGTAAAAATGGGCTTCGTCCGAGAACAGGATGTTGTTAAAATTGTTGAACTCATCCCGCATTTCATTTGCAAATCTTAATCTTGATTCGAAGTCTGCTGCCTTAAGTTCCTGCACTAGCTTATAGGGATGTAATTTTAAATCAAGCCGCAAAATTCGCTGCAATGTCGATCTAGAGACTCCCAATATCGATGAACGTTTGCGCTCCGACATTCGTGGATTCGCGCGTACAGACTCGAACTCGCTGAATGTTTTCATCGGTCCGTGAAACTCTCTGGCGACCGCGAGGCCGCATTTTTTGCGTCGATCCTGTTCTTTCAAATCTTTCGATCCATTGTTTGATTAAATTAGTGCTTGGACACTCACTGATGCGCCGCATTTCAAATTTAGCATGATAGATCCGCCGTACAGTCACATAAGATTGAGCATTCTCATAAAATGCACGGACACAAAATGCGCGCTGCTCTCCTGTGTAATGACTCATGGCGACTAATATTACAAAGCTCGCGCTACGCACTGCAGCCGCCCCTGCGCCCCTCTCTCACGTAGTTTAGAACTACGCGCGAAATCAAAAGTGCATTTCTCTCTGGGCCACCCTGTAGTTTATACAATAAACTCTGATAAAATAAATCAAATTTTAAAATTTTTTTCGGATTTTCAAACGTCATGCGCGGGAAATTTATGTTAATATTAATAAAAAATAAATATATACGTTTTTAAGTCTCTACCTAGGTCATGTTTTCCCCACTATTACCAATCAAAATTCGGAAAAAAATTTTTCGACCCACCTTACTGAACAAGTCTTTCCACAAGATCGAACGGTTTGTTGCATAAGGTCCACTGGGTTGTTTCCCTGCATAAACTTCTAAATTGAATGTGTAGAAAGATTTTGCATCTACAAGAGCTTGGATTTTTATTCCATACTTAGCAGATTTGCTCGGAATGTATACGCGAAATCCGCACTGCCCTCTAAAAGCTAACAACATTTCGTCAATGGTCATATATTCATGAGGAATATAAGCTTGCTGGCAGCAATAAACAAATTGGTCAAAAAGCATTCTGATATGAGATAAGTTATCAATTTTCTTTCGCTCGCCCCTTGTCGATTTATCATCAAAACGTACACAGTTTTGCAGGAACTAAAATCGTTGTAGGGACATGGTTGTGCGAAAAATATCAACACCTGTACCATCCGTTCTCCACAAATCTCTGAGGCTCTGGCGACTAGATCTATTTAGTCCAGCAATATATAGCAAACCAACAAAAGCGTCGAATTCCGAAGCTGTTGTCTCTTTCATATAGTACATTTATTTTGGATCATAACTCTTTGTTTGCCGGTTAATAATTTCTTTATTTGTGTATGTCAAAACAGAACTTTTCATTTGTTCAGTGAAAAAAATATTCCAACATTCAACTTCCGTTTTAGCTAACTTTGCAATTCCTTTTACGCCAGGCCGTTCGAAAATTATGTTCTCGCTGCGAGTACGTACATTAGTCCGCGGTTGTTTTTTGAGCCATTTCTGACCATCTTTGGACTCATAATAAGGAACTTGAACAGAAGAACAACGTCGATTTCTCAAAACTGACAGCGGGATATCATCGTCAGAGTCATTATAATCTAGTGCAAGTTCACTGACCTCTTGTTCTCGATCGCTAATCTCCTGTTCTGTCTCAGATCCTAGATTATGTTCGCTGCAATGATCAGATTCGGGTTCGGTGCTTGACTCGTCCGAACATTCTTGGAAAACCTCCTCTATCATGGACTCAAGATGCCTTTGATCTCTTTCGAAACTCATTTTCGTTCAAAAACTAAAACAAAAAACAAATAATAAGCTAATAAACCAAAAAAAACAATTTTTAATTTTACCGAAATAACCACACACCAACTATGTGGCGGGGTATTACGTACCCGGTAGGAGTTTGCGCACGTATATCTCGAGCGCCGGTTAGCGCAACACTGCGATCACGCCACTATCCCCCCTCCCGCAGCTCCTTAGCTCCAGCTATGCGGCGAGACAAACCGTTACAGCAAAAATTTAAAACAAAACGATCGTTGAAGTAAAGCGTGGGGTATGTCACCCACCCACCACAGCCTCGCCGGGTTAAGAGCTTAGTTTCTTTCAAAATGCAGTTGTAAAAATCCTTATATGTCAAATGTTTTAAATAAAATTTTACAACCAACGTTTTGGCAACACAACAATGCTAAAGAAGTTTTCACTTCAAAAACTCATTCAACGTTTGCGTTATGTCCTGGGATAGCAAAGTAATACTGACAAATAGTTAGGAATTCTGAAAAGCAATCATCAATCAATCCTTATATGTCAAATGTTTTAAATAAAATTTTACAACCAACGTTTTGGCAACACAACAACGCTAAAGAAGTTTTCACTTCAAAAACTCATTCAACTTTTGCGTTATGTCCTAGGATAGCAAAGTAATACTGACAAATAGTTAGGAATTATGAAACGCAATCATGACTCATCTATAAAAAAATAGGCTACCCATTTCTTATGTGCTAACAGCTTCTTGAAATCAACAATCCATTTGTTATTGTTCAGAAAACGTTAAGATTATGCAGTTGGTCAAATCATTTGCTATCGTCAATTTTGACGTTGTTTTGTGATAAGATACCTATAGTATCGAAAACTTGATTTCATTCAGGAACATCTGATAAAGCCATCCATGTGTCTTTGTATAAGTTTTCAGTCCAAGATCGTAAATATTGTACTGCAATAACGTACATGTTTTTAATATCCTCTTTGAACGCATTAACCTGTTCAGAATTTTCGTTGTTCTCTTTGAATTTACGCAAAATAGAAGTCAATTTCAGTTGGTAAAAGTCTTGTTCAATTCTTGCATTTAGCTATTCATTATCAGAGAACAGTTTTCCAAAACCTCATTTACAGAAACATCAGCCTTCTCTGTATCTTTGACGCGGTTTTGATAAATGCCATGAAAGAAAGAACAGCCGACAATAGCATTCGTTAAGGCCATTTTTAAAAAAAATTCAAAGTTCTGGATACATTACTCTACCTTTTTTAGAAAATACGACTTATGAGGTTCAAACATTTGTAAAATCCTTTCTATAGTTGGGAAAAGACTCAGCCAGCGCGTCTTTGAATGATAAAGTATTTGTTTGAAATGAATGTCTAATTCCGAGCTAATACTTTTGAGTTCTTCTGTACGTACGGTAAATGTAGCAAACTGATTGTGAATCTGCATGACAATACTTTCAAGACACAATGTCAAGGAAAAAAGAGCACTGTGGACAGAATTATTTAAAATATGTGCAACGCAGCCGACTCTTATAATATTATGATTATTCGTTAAAGATTTTAGTCCTGTATTGAATGTCAATATTTGACCTGTTTTGAATGTCAGCGATACAAGGCTTCCAATATGAAACCACCCGGTTTACTCCAGACTCCGGTACCCGCACAGCGCTTAGAGGTCATCGCTGTCGATCTCTTTGGGCCTTTACCCAAGGGTCCTCAAGGGGAAAGGTGGGTCTTAATAGGTGAAGATGCTGCTAGCAAGTGGGTCGGACTCTTTGCCCTTACCGAAGCCACAGCAGAGGTATGCGCAAAAACTTTAGTTAGTGCAGTGTTATTGAGGTTTTGACTTCCAAGACGTATGATTTCAGATAACGGCGTTCAATTTGTAGCGGACGTTATGCAGAAGGCTCTGTTTGTTTTAACCCTTTATTTGGCAAAAAAAAAAAAAAACATTTTGAATTGAAACAAATACTGAAATAGGAATGTGTAGAGCCTAAATATGCCAAGAAAAATAGTAAAAAAAATCTAGGGTTTTCAGTTTTCCTGAAAAATCATGTATGCTACTACATACATTGCCAAGTGGGTAAAGAAATATGTATTTATTTGAATGTATGTTGGGACATACCTTACCAAAACCAGTAAGAATAAAAATCATAAATATGTATTGTAACTTTAATTAAAAACAAACATAAATCAAACATCTTTATAAAAATGAGTTGACGGACATACATTATGAAAGCAAAGTAGCGGGTATAATGGTTCTGCAACACTGTGATTGGCAGTAAATGATGGAAGTAAACCCAGAAACTCTACTCATTTTTGAAAATGATAAATTAGTTGACAATTCCTCGGTTTACTTCCGGTAACGAAACATAACCGGACTTGGCATTTGCTGCAAATGACAGTAGTGAGCTTAGAGCATAACCTGCACCGACCCTGAGATGTCATGGTCATGAAATGACCCACATTGTCAAATCGTGAGGACTCAACGGGAACTGGCTGTATCGCTTTTTGTGGTCGTTTTTTGATGTCGAGTCGGTCAATCACAGCACGTCTATTCTTTTTGAGTCCTTCATAGATTTCGTACCTAAAAGCCTTCAAGGGCATAGCCTTTTTTTTATTTTAGTACAATCATTTCTGTAAGAAAGCCATGCATTGTTGATGCATATATCAAGCAGCTGGGCAAATATGCCGATGTACCAACGTCGTGTCTTGAAAGGAGTTCTGTATAGCGAGATAAGCATATCCGCCAAATCTACACCACCCATATGTTTATTATACTCTTTGACCACTTGTGGACAATTGACTTCAACTTTTTGTTTGGCCTCTTTGCAGTAGCGTTTGATTTTCTCTACCGGTTCTGTACCTACATAAGTACTGACCAACGTTACGACTTTGTTGTCATTCCAACGCACAACTGCCAGGCGATTTTTGTGACAAACTGCTTGGTCATAAGCTCCTCGAGGCTTTTTCTTCATTTCTTTTTCCGTATGTAAAACTGCATCTGCTCCTCTCAGTCTATTTTTTCTGATGGTGCCCAATCCAAAAATGCCGTAGTTTTCTCTCAGTATGTAGAAGAGTTCTGGGCATGAAAAAAAATTGTCGCAGAATACAAAAGCTGGTATTTTTTTTATACTTTTGCACAAAGCAATGACTACTTGAGCTCCAAAGCCTAACGACAATTCTTCTTCTGTGAAATTATGGAACCTGAAAGTGTCCTCCCCTCCGTACAGGATAAAATCGTAGATCATACCTGATACTCCAGCTCTGAAATAGTTTTTGAAACCCCATTTATTGGGTTTGTCTTTCATGTATTGGCGTCTCTTGCCGGCCTTAGTCCCTTTGTAAGGTATCATCATTTCGTCGATGCTGAACTTGGTCTCGACTTCTTGAGCTAAACAATTTGCTCTTATTTTTTCAACTATGGGCCTAATCTTGTGATATCTGTCACTATTATTAGTGCTATTGTCGACGAAATGAAGGTATCTTCGAATTTTTTGGTACCTTTTTATGGGCATTAGATCTGCAACTAAACCGAATCTATATTGCAGACTCCAATAGTCTGTATATGAAGGCATGGACATGACCCCCATGATGATGTGAATAGCCAGAAAATCTCGAAGTTCGTCTTCAACTAATTCAATCGATCGTCCGTTTTTTTCCACTGAATACGCATTTGTTTGTTCTACAATGTCAGTGATAATATCTGGGGAAAAAACTTGTAAAAATAGTCCAAAGGAATAGTAGGTGTCTAAGGAATGGATTTCTGGTACATCTTCCACAGTTGTTTTGTGTCGAAAAACAGCAGCCCTTTTCCATTTATAGCACAGAACGAACTTTTTGATTCTGCGTAAGCGTTTAGCAACAGGAACCGTCGGTCTTTTCGATCGTGTTTTTCTAGTTAGACGATTTGGCAATGTAGAGGATGTAGTGGGGGTGCTAGGTATGGACACTGAAGGTTGTGCAGGCGAAGCTTGTGATGCAGAAGCGACTTGAGATCCAGGATTTAGAATAGCAGGAGTGGCAGGAGTTGCAGGCGTGGCAGGGGTTGCAGGCAGTGTTGGAATGTCTCTTATTATCGGAATAGTGCTGCAATCGGGCTCAAGCGATGGATTCGGGTATACTTCTTGGAATACAGGCGTAAGCCGAACATTTTCATCGGTTGAGATTTCATCATCGGAATCTAATATATTCAGTCTTTCTAAGGAACTCGCAATAGATGGGGCTGGGGAAGATGAGTCTGAATGCAAAACTTGAGCGCCCAATAATTCATCTTCGACATCAGATACATTATCATCATCAGAGAGTGCATTTTCAGTAGGGATCAAAGCTAAAATTCTACCACCACGTGTTAGTAGCGCGTGCTGTAAAGAAAAAAAAGCTTGCATACACCAAAACTCAAGCCTAAGCAAACAAAAACCCATAAATCGCAAAAAAATATCACGCAAAAAGAAATCAAATAAATTGGCAATGTATGCTGTGACAAACAGCTTCGTTATGCAGTGATTCATTACTAAGTTGGCAATGTATGCTGTGAGATACAGGTTCGCTTTGCAGTAATTCTTTACTTAGTTGGCAATGTATGTCACGGCATACAAAGTTTATTATCAAATAAAACAACAAATATCCACAAATATTTCCAAAATTATAACAGTGAACACTTCACTATAATGTCACGATCGAATAATTAGTGTTTTATTAGAAATTTACGAGGAAAAAGTAATAAAGAAAACAAATAAATACCTTAGTGAGCACAGCCGGCTTCTTTCGGGCAGACATTTTGAAAAAAGTGACAGCACCAGTGTTGCTAACACTCAAAAACTTTTTTTTCATAAAGTGTGACTAGTTTATGAGAATAAATATTAATAATTATATTGAAATCATAATATTTCTATAACACTTTATTTTTTTTTAAGTTTGTATGGCACAGCATACAATACCAAATTAAGGGTTAAGGATAAAACAGAATCTGGTCCCACTTTATCACCCAGAGGCCAATCCGGTGGAAACCCGGTCTTCACTATCATCATCACTATCTTTGCTGTATTTTATCTAGCATGCATTAATGCTTTCGATGGCTGAAATGTTGTGGCATTTTCTACAGCCGCTTTGGTAGCCATCAACGCTGCAATTGTGTCCGTATTTAGTCTGTTTCTGTGGTCCGATTTTATCAGTTTTGATTGGCTGAAAATTCGTTCCACACATGCGTTGGAAAATGGCAAAACGAGCAAAGCCATTATTATTTCCTTCAAATTTGAGAACCGACAAATTAGGCGACATGTTTAATTCGCTGAAGTCGAAAAAAGCGTGTTTCTTCCATTCTTTATGTAAATTTTCTGTATCAGTAACAATAAAACAACAAACAAGATTCCCAAATATCTTTTTATTAAGCATGATAGATAAGTCTTTTACTTCAAATTTTTGCGCTTTGACTGGATTTAGAACATTTTCTAAGAAATCAAAAGGAGTATCTTCAAAACTAAAGCGTTTTCTTATTTGTGCTAAAGCTTCGATATAAAAAGATTAACATGTTTTTCGGAAATCGGCAATTTGTGTTGGAGGTATTTCTCTCGAAAATTCATCAATTGATGCCTGTGCTGCCACACCTAAATATATCTTCTCAAGTGGCAAATAGAATCTTGGATTGGCATACTCTATTTTGTAGGCATCAGTATTCTTACAATAATTGAAATCCCTATAATTACTGGCTATTGTTTTAATTAATTTGTGTACTTCAGGTTTTAATTGATGTAGCAATGGTTTCTCAGATTGAAATAGTCTATAAAAGTCGTTGAACAGATTTAGTACGTAAGATATAAATTCGAGATATTTTTTTGTAAATGTATTATTTAGACTTGTAAGATGTCTTCAGCTATTTTGCTTGGATCCTCGAATACTTACAATTTGAAGTACTCACCGATTACCTGATATTGTTCCAAGGTTCTATTGACACATGCCTCTAATGATAGCCACCTTGTTGTTGCCGGGCTTAATATCTTATGAATGTCGACTTTAAAAAAATCCTGGAACTCTTTTAATTTGTTTTCCCTCTTAGTGCTTCGGCTAAAATGAGCTCCAATACTTCTTAAAAAATCTTCTACAGATCTTGGCAGCTTAAGGCACGCTTTGGATGCCACAAGATGAATCATATGGCAGCTACACTTGATGCATGCAATGTGCGGTACTTTTAGTTTCAAGTGACTAAACACAGAGTAGTTCGCCTACCATGTTATTAGTAGTGTCCGCCTACAATTTTTTTAAAGGAATTTGTCGGTCTTGAAGCCAAGCAAATAAACTATTACAAAGATCTTCAGCCTTTCCAGATTTGACTTCATATATGTCGAGAAACTGTGCGAACACAGTCAACTTCGTCATAATAAATTAAATGTGACTGCACATTGTTTCTTGACACTGATGTCAGTTGTTTCGTCCATTATAATAAGTTATTTTTAACTTATAGCTGGAGAGCTAGTGAACCCTGGGAGTAACGGTCTCCCTGTAAGGTTAGAAATTTGTATACTTACGATTTATGGCATGCTAAGAGCAATAGCCATGACCTGGCAGGCGTCAGCCCTGCACGTCATCAGCCCCTTTATTTTTTGGACTGTTAAGTAAATTGAGTTTCAAAACTTGTGTCTGTAAGGTTGAAAATTTAATAGGATAAAGTTTATTTATTGTACATCTTAAAAAAAATTGACAGGCGATTATAATAAGCAGAAGTATATGACAGATCAATTAGAAAACGCACAGTTGATGAGGTAAAATAAATTTTATCCTGTATACATACAATTTTTATATGTTTTCAAGTAAACGTCTCAGAGTAAACATGTACAATGCCAGGCGGTTTTGAACAGCATAAGACCTTGACAGGCGAGGGGACAGCTGCTAAGGGCGTGCAAATAAGAAATGTTACATGAACGCATACAGTAAATGCAATGTATTTTTTTGGGTTTTTAGCAATCTACATTTTTTTAACATTCTTTTTCTTCAGCATCATCCGAAATTTCGCTATCACTGTTTTCATCATCATCTGATTCTTCAACAATGTTTTCCTCGTCTGAAAACAGTAAAAAAAAAATATTTAAATGAATCAATAAGGTTGTTAAGAATTAAACATCAGGCTCAATTACATAGGACTGCATATTAAATGTTACGGAATAAAATAGTTGTATGTTACCTGAAATGCATTCCTCAGTTTCAGTCGATTGTGCTGTGGCAGTATCAGCAGGTCCTTGTAAAAATATGTCGTATATAGAAGATGGAACCGTATTCCCCTCGAACCAATTAAAATCGTAACGACTATCAATTAAGTTCCAACCGTTATTTTCAGGTGTAAGAATTGTTGGTTCTTTTAAATTACAATTTCGCCATATATTTGTAATGTAGGCAGTTCTCAATAATTATTGATGTAGTTCACGTTGGCAGGGTGGTAAATTCGATGAATCGTAGCTTACTGCTTTTTTCATAAACACTTTAGGATTATTTGTGTTGTACGTAGCAAGGAACTTTTCATAACGTGCATTATTTAATTTTGAACATTTCAAATCCTACATTTGGCATACAAATTTCTCTAGTATCTGGAAATTTTTTTCTTTCTTCTGTACTATTTCTGCGTTTCCTAATTCTTTGAATGCCTTCTGATACACACTCGATTTCTGCAATATTTGGAATGGTTTTTTTTACCTCTTCTTGAAAAGGACGGTTTGAAATCGCAACCGGTTAATGCATAAAATCCCGGTAAGCTTTGGCATATAGAAGGTCCCAATTTTGTATATAGTTCAGAAATATTTATCCATTTTTTACAATTATTAGTGCCATATTCCATGTAGATTTTTAACTTATTATTGTGGAGATGGTCCATGTTTCCGAGCAGTAATATTAAAATGTCTGTGTCACATGTTTTTATTAATACGTCGGATACATCTTCATCCATTTGGCATGTATGGTCTATTATTTTCGTATCAGCCTCTTCATGATGTTGGCACGATAAATCATCATTTATATCGACAATCACAGAGTTATTGTGGACACTATAAGTATGGCATTGTTTGTAATTTAAGTTCACTATGGTATTCCCGATAAACTCGTATCATTTCATTTGTGCTCCAATGTGTAATTAAAAAATCTACGAAAGCTTCTTTTAATTTTTATGTTACGAAGTTCTTTCATAAAATCAACTGGTCGAATTTGTTCTGGTCTGGTAATGAAATAATTTATGTTTCGTACTTCTTGTCGTTTGACTCGTTCATAATCTTTAATTGACGGCGAAAAGTATTGGTCGAAAATGATATCTACTCGTAAGGCATGTGTAGCTGTTAGTGGCGACATATTTTTTTTGGAAATACCACCAAATGTTTTAGGGATATTTTTGAATGTATGCAGTAAGAAGAATCCATCAAAAATGACAACATCAAAACGTCTTGATACCTCTTCACTGTTGACGTTTGCCTTTAAAATTTCAACCATTGCTGATTTCTGAGTTTTATGTATTGTACCATCTTCATGACACAATGACAATGGAACAGTTGTAATGGGGTATGATAACGTCTTTTCCAAATCGATGTTATGTTGTATTGACAGAGCTAAGAGGCGACCAAAGAAATCACGTTGCACACGGACTTCATGAACCTTATCACCGACTTTGATTTTTTTCTTTTTTTTTTCAGAGGCAAAATTCATAATTTTCACGTGTGCAATTCTTTCTTCAAATCTTTTTCCATTCTGTAAACATTCAGTTATAAAATTCTCTTTCTATTTTTTTCCTGATTCTATAAAATTCAATAAGTAATCCTGTACTGCGATCGAAGCTACTGTACCATTACCGATGTTATACAGACAATCTTTGTTTAGATTCAACATAATTTCCAATTGCTCTAAACAATGTTAACATGATGTGGAACGGTCCTAAATGGATAAATAAATTATCATAAACTGGTTTTTCAGTAGACTGTACCTGCATAGCAAATTTTGCTATAGCTAGATCATATGTTACATTAATGCAAGGTTGTCCAATTTCTGCAGCAATACTTTGACTTTGTTTCATAGTTTCTATTACAACTGGTATATTTGTCGGTGATTAGTTTATTGGTGTGAGATAACAAATTTTTTCTTTGTTATTATGAGAATCTTTGTTTAAATTATGATGGAACCCAACCCACATCGATGTTTTTTTAATTTTTAGAGCACAGAAACTTTTGCTGATAAATTATTTCTAGTGAAGCTGGTGTTGCTTCATTTCTTAAATTGTCAGATAAAGACAATAATTCATCATTCATCCTGGGTTTTTTTTTAATATGGGACTAACTCTGAGATGATAGCATCAAGAGTCCTTCTTCTTTTATGTCCTGCATGAACACATGGAACGGATAGCTCGCCTGTGCACTCACCATGTTCAGAAGGATTTTGGAGTTGCTCAGAAGTTCCCTCTGTTGATTCCTCATTTTATAGAACTGTTTGATATATTATGCCTACCGAATCATGTAGGGTATCTTTACCAGTAGCAGTATCAACATAACGATCAAAGTTGTCGAAGGCTTCTCCTGTGAATAAATCTTGTCTTTTACAAATTTCATTTGGACAAATTTTAGAACGATTCAATAACGTTGTTGTTGCTGCAGTTTCCAATTCTTCAATAACATGATAACTACAACAATGACAATATTTATTTATAATTTCTACGATCTTTCTGCTGCTCGTCAAACTCTTCAATGTCATGCCCAGAGTGATGTGTTTTTTGGTTTTGACAGACCCATTAGTGACATTATAAATCAAATCTTCTGCCAATGAATTAGTTTTCCTTATACAACCTTCACTAATTCTCCGACGTCGTTTATAACCACCCAGAAGAAAACAATAAAAATCAAGTAATTGCTTAGGTATTTCACATTCGCCATTTAACAAATCAGCAGTTGTTATGTTTTCTGGTAATTCTTTCTTTGTCATTTTTAAAATAATTTTTCGTAAAATTGATGCTGCTCTTTGCAATATCTCCGCATCTTCCAACAGTTCACATAATTTTGCATCAACAACAGAATCCTTTAATGTTACATATTTTTTTCTGTCCCTCTTGATAATTGTAATTTTATCGTAATTCTGTAACAATTTAGCTTCAAACCGCTGGATACTAAAATTAACATTCCTTGTAATAATTCAAAGTAGGGTAAAGAGGGGTATTGCTGGTCACCTGAGGAAAACGAAACAAAAAATATAGTTAAATCAACTTTTTATTTCGGAATTATTAATACAACATAACTTTATGTCTCCTTCTATATTTATCACCAATAACGAGATCAATATGTTTGAAAATAAAATAAAAATAAACATTTAGAAAAAAAACGGTTTTACCGGTATTGACAACCGTGGCGGGTAATGTCGGTCACTAAGATGACAATACCGGTCAAGCATCTAGCGGCACAAATCGCAGGTGTATCCTTCAGGTGAGTCACAACCCGAACACTCAGCACGAGCCCAGAGCCCACATCCAACGCACCTATACCATAATTCATTATTGCGGCCGTAATCATTGCATAGAACGCACTTATTTTCCATATCGTCAATGTCGGTGTCATCGTCATCCCGTACGTCGGTCATTTCAATTTCGGAATTAGATGAACTTTCTTTATTTTTTTCTTGTAGCACCCTTTTTTTCACCTTTCTTATAGTTTCTTTCGTCGGTCTTTTCTTTGATTTCTTTACTCCTTGATTATTTTTAGACCCTTTGGCTTTGGTTTCTTTCTTCTTTTCTCTTATTGCTCTTCGTTGTTCTTTCTTAATCAAATCTTCTTTGTATGGAGTGCTAGTCAGTATTTTGGCGTGCTGTCTTCGACAGGATCTTTTATTCATTTTAAATGTTTTTGGTATGGGAAGAAGATCTTTGGCAGGTACTCTTGAAGATGAATCTTCTACACACATTCTCAGATCTCGATTAGGTGTCACTGCACTGGGCCCTGGAATATTAGAAGCTGGCAACTGGGGCTGAAGAGTATTGTTGAATGTGTCTACTGAAGTTGAAGTTATAACTTGTGTTATTTTTTCCAGAATTTGGGGCGATTTTATAGGAGATTTTTGGCTGTGATCTTCAAGAATGGATGGTGAATTTGGTACTGATTTATATAGATCTGTGATTGATGGAATGATTTGATCCGGTGTCTTATTGTCCACGCAACGCCTCTCTTCTACCGCCACCAAAGAATCACAACTGTTTAATACTTCAGCAGCCACAAAGTCTTCATCGGTAAATATATCAAGGTTCAGGGGATATATTCCAGTAGCAGCAAACCCTGCTTCAGCCTTTGGTATAGTGGCAATCTTTTGAAAAGCTTTTCTAAATAATGAAGTTACATCATTTTGTCCGATCGATCGTTTTAATTCGGATTTCATCAAAAGATTACACTCTTGTTTGTACGCTACTTTAAAAGGACCAAAGATGGAAACGTCCAAAGGCTGAATTCGATGAGTTCCGTGTGGTGGTAATGACAGCATTGTGATGTTGTTTAATTTACAAAATTCGAACGCATTTAAAGAAATGTGACTGGAATGATTATCTAATATGAGCAGTATGGGGTCATCCTTAGATGGTTGAGTTAAAGTGGCGAAATGTTTCAGCCATTCTAAGAAAAGGTCTTCGTTAATCCACCCGTTTTTTGAGCAGCGATATAAAGCACCACGTGGACCGTCATTTTCCAGAGCTGTTGAATGCCTTTGACGAGGATATATAAACATGGGTGGCAGATATACTCCCGTTGCACTTACTGCACAAACAGCTGTTACATTTTTACCTCTTTCACCAGATGTTATAGACCCCACACGTTTTTGTCCCGTCTCAGTAATAACTTTACCTGGCTCTGGTACTGTGGTGATCCCAGTTTCATCTACATTATAAATATTTCTGGGTAAAAAACGATATTTTTCCATCAAGTCCCCAAGCAGCGTGAAAAATATATTTACTTCATCTTTATTAAAAGCGGTTGCTCTGTTTAAGCTTGTACCTTCTGCTTTACGAACAGATAATTTATTTCTTTTCATAAACGCCATAAGCCAGTCTTTGCCAGCCATTCTCAGTTCATTATCAAAGTTATGTTTAAAATTATTTTTAATAGCATATTCATAAGCCATCTTTCTGATTTGGATTGCAGTACAGCCATAAAATATCTTACCAAGAAATTTTACTTGGTCTGCCATATCCGCTTCTTGTTCCTTTGTGAAAATTGGGTTCCTTCCCAGAGACGGAAAATCAGTGTTTCTCTTTTTCAATCTCTCTTGAAGGGTTGAAAAAGGAATTTTAGTAAAACGAGCCGCTTCTCTTATTGGTGTCCCTTCATCGACGAGTTGGAATGCCCTAGTTAAATCATTTTGGCTCCATTTTACCTTTAATCCTTGGCTTCTATTCCGTGGCATTCTGAAAATGAATAAGAATTTTTTTATTAATGAGGTAAAGAATAAAATAGTGAGGATCAAAAATAAACAAAATTTAAAATTTTAAGTTTGGTACCCCTGACACCACCCCACACTGACAGACAGACACAGACATACATACAGACACGTCAAACATATAACACTCATCTTATTGGTCAGAGGTTTAAAAATAACTATTTGTTTTGACCATAAATATCATCTACTTGTGTACTGCCTTGCGGGTAATACCGGTCAGCGTGACCGGCAATACCCATCTATGATTTTTTCAGGTTAATAATAATTTAAGAAAAAACTTATTGCAATTTGCTTTAAATATCTAATAACATCGATAGCTAGATGATTGCATCACAACTAAAAATATAAACTGTTAACGGAATATGGATATTTTGATACTTACGTGTTATGATATCCAATGAAAAAGTTGTAACGAAATATCTAGAAACAAACACTCGTCCCGCTCTCAGTGCTGCGTGGTCGGAACTGAACGGGTGTCGGCACATCGGGCGGGGGAACACTCGCGCCACCGTCTTTGCATGTGTGCGTTCCCCCAAACCAAATATTTTGCGAGATAGTGTGCTGACCGGTATTGTCGCCTGACCGGGATTACCCGCCCTTACCCTAATATTTACATAAGTATGTGAATGGAAATGTCCTTTTTTTATTTATTATTTCCTCGCTGATAAAAATTTGCATTTCATCAAAAGCCAGTTTGTGAAAATATTTCCAAGTCTTTTTCGGTGGTGATTTTGTCTTCGCCTGTTCTTGTAAAGTATATATGGCAATTGTTCGACAGCTATTATGATCAAAAATCAATGGGCTTGAATCTGCGCTTACTTTTTCATAAAATTCATTATTTTCGCCAAATTCTTTCAGAACTTAAATCAAACTTGCTCTTTCTGGGTGAAGAGGTTGGTATCGTCCTTTCACTCGTTTATATTTATTTTGACAAAACACACATAGCCTATCAGCATGGCTAGTTTCAGTAACGGGCACTTCAGCAGATGTTGATGCTCCGCTTTCTTCAGTAGCTATTGGAGGGGCTACTGTCACTGTTTCTACGTTTGTCGATGACATTTCTATAAAAAAAAACCATTGTGATATTCATATTTAATAATTAACAATATTTTTATTTTTACGTTATTATTTTTATTTCCGTCAATAATAATTAATAAGTCTTGATTTGCACATTAATATAATTATTGTTACAGTACCATTATTATGAATAATTTCCATTTAATATATATTTAATTATGATAAAATTTGTACCACGTAATTAAATCAAAAATATAGTTATAATTAAAGAATAAAGCCTAGTAAAGAATGTAGAAGTTCATAAAAAATACCTGATGATGATGCTGGTAGATTTGAAGAAGTTGATGATTCACTCGTGCGATATTTTTTCATCACGGCAAGAAAGTTTTTATAACATTTCACATGGTAACCAGTATTTGCGTTAATTTCCTCTGGCAAAGAAATATCTTTAAATTTTAAATTATTGTCTTTTCTCATTTTCAATATTGATTTACTTTTATTCAACGTAGTCTCTGTAAATCGTACAGTTTTTTCATCAGAGTCTTCGTTACAAATCCAAACCACGTGTCCAAATTCCATCTTGCACACTATTTACTAAAATGTTAATATAAAGTACAACAATACACAATATCACTGCACAATTGATAATAATATAAAGTTTGATTCTTTAAAAAATCGAAATCACTCAACATAAGAAATGTTATAGCTCAAAGCACTCACACAAGTAAAAATCGTTGGCACAACTGACGAAATTCTTCTCTGTACATTGCTGCTCGAGAGCAGGTATACGTCCCTTCGTATTAGATAAACGGTCTCACTCGCACTATAGGCATTCACGCAACACCTCTCACTCGCACGCCCTTAGCAGCTGTCCCCTCGCCTGTCAAGGTCTTATGCTGTTCAAAACCGCCTGGCATTGTACATGTTTACTCTGAGACGTTTACTTGAAAACATATAAAAATTTTAAGTATACAGGATAAAGTTTATTTTACCTCATCAACTGTGCGTTTTCTAATTGATCTGTCATATACTTCTGCTTATTGTAATCGCCTGTCAATTTTTTTTAAGATGTACAATAAATAAACTTTGTCCTATTAAATTTTCAACCTTACAGAAACAAGTTTTGAAACTCAATTTAACTTAACAGTCCCAAAAATAAAGGGGCTGATGACGTGCAATGCTGACGCCTGCCAGGTCATGGCTATTGCTCTTAGCATGCCATAAATCGTAAGTATACAAATTTCTAACCTTACAGGGAGACTGTTACTCCCAGGGTTCACTAGCTCTTGGACTATTATTACTACTATCTTGGGTTAAAATGGGGCCAAGGACAGTTTTTATAGTATTTGTTGCTTTTGTCCTGCCTAAATTAATGGATTTTGTTGTATGAGAATCGGTAAAAATATTTAAAAATGGGATTAAATCATCCATCAAAGAAAACGACAAATTGTGCTGTGCAAGGAAAGCGCGTATTTTAAGCTCTGCTCTTTTTTTAAATTCAATTTCATTTGTTGAATAGGCGTTGTTTCTCTTTTTGAGCTAATATTTTGGACATGTTTCGCCGTATTCATGTGCTTGACAAGTGCTGGTCTATGATTCAAAACAGTACAATCGCACACTTTGAAATAAGCGGTAATCTTACAAATCCAATTTTTAAATGTAATGTTTATTAGCCACTTTTCATTGGAGTCACGGTGTTGTTGTTTCTTTGGCAAAGGTTCCTCACGCATCTTACTAGTACTACTATTGCAATCATTGTTAATATCGCTCCTCTCCTCTTGCCTTGAAGTCGACGACTTGTAAGAAATCAAGAATTTGTCCATTTGCTTAGCTTAGACTGTATTCATATTTTAGTTGATTAAGTTTAAACCCTGCCAAGCATAAGCGGGTAAATCCGTAGTTTTAATTATTTCGATTATTTTTTTAAAATGCTCGGGAATGCGTGCAAATTGGTGTCAATTTAAAGACAATAGAAAGAGCAACAAAATGCTGAATTTGGCTCATTATACACTCATTAAATTAAAAGTTATTAACGTCCAAAGTTTTCGCGTGAACTGTAATGACGCTGTGTATATGGAATGACTCATTTAGAAATGGTGATGATATCATGTATACGGTAATGACGATTATATGTATATACTAGCGTCTGCCCGCGGCTTCGCCCACGTTATACCTTTGTTAAGTATCATATATTTCAATCCATATTATAACCTATCTATATGATAAGTTTCATCAAAATCCATTCATCCGTGTTTGAGTAACAAACATCCATACATCTAAACATAAACAAGTTTACAAACTTACACATTTATAAAATTTGTAGGACTAGCGTCTGTTCGCGGCTTTACCCGCGTCACGACTGAATTAAGTAGCCTATGTGTCAATCCAGTATTGTCTATCTGTATGATCGCCAGATCGCCAGAGGGCGCCAATCAGTAAACATCAACTCCTTAATATTTTTTATTAAAAAAATGTAAGCATCAGTTTTCAGTAACAAATTTGTCTTTAATAAACATAGTACAAAGCAATTAGTGAGTGTAAGTGTTCACATTAACGTCGCTAAGAAGAAAGTGAATTAAAAGTTAAAAATAAAACAGTGAGCAATATTTCAAGAATTCACAAAAAATAATTAAATCCATTGGAAATTAAAATTATGATTCATCCGGTGGATTCCAAATTGACATAAATGTGGCAAATAATTAAGTGAATGGTGAGTTATTTTCGAATTTGCTTAACGTAATATGAGTGACTTCGCAGATTCGAAAATCTTTATAATTACATCGATCTCACACATTATTAAGCGCCATCTAGTGATGAGTAGTAGACCCATAATATTACCTCTTGTAATGAAAAGCACGTGTTGGTTATTGTCTATCGGGCTACCTATTACTTAATATGTCGATTTCACAAATAAAAGAGTCGCTACGTTGACCGAATTTATTTGCGCGGAAATAATAAGAAATACAATTTACACGGTTAACTAGGTGGTTAGCGCGGGACGACTGGTGAGGCGCGGGCGCGTTGCTTATTATATTCTAAAAAGCTTGCGCAGCTAAAATGCATGGCGCGACGCACCTACAATCATCCCCCTCTTACAAAAAAAAAATAATCACAAAAAATATATATATCACTCTAAAATTAAAACTTCACACTTAGCTAGGACACCCAAGGTACACAGGAATGCGCTGAACAAACAATACATACTCGCAACGGCTGTGCGCTGTAACATGACGCAAGCAGCTGACGGCTGTAATCTAACGTTAGACAAAACAAATCAATGACTCTTTTGTTTATTACAATTACATTAAATAATTAGTTCATAATGTACTAACATTACAGAATATAGTTTGATAGTTGTATACATCTACTAAACGGCTAAACACTCGCTAACAACTCATCTAATGCTATGAGTAAAAAATCTTAATTCTAATATCTTATATATATTGCGGACACCAATTTTTGGGCCGACTTAAAAGTGTCTCAGGAGAGACACGGCAAATTTGACACGACTTAGGTAGTTGCTACAAAAGCTATGCTCTGCAATAAAAAATTAACAGCTTAAAGCCCGGCAATACCTTTTGTAGCAACGCCACGCATGTATTTACATTAATAAACTATTAACGCCGTAAGGCGGTGCCACTTTATGAACCCAAAAAAATTATTAGTGGATTTATTACATATTTACACTGTCTGACTAAATGTTGTCATTGCTTTATGCACTTATCTGTCCTTGCGCGATTTGATTTTGTTTAATAGTGTTTTCCATTTCCTTACGAAACCAACCTTGAACCCGTAAACGGCACGAACTGCAACACCAATACGCTATGATGGCGAACATTAGTATGGCAATAACTGTAATTATTATACCGTACGCTTGCATGTGGTTTTCCAAATTACTGACACTAGCTTGGTTCGCTCCGTTTTGTGTTATTATAACTTCTTCCTCTTTACTATATGATTTTCCCATGGTAATAATAATTTTGAAATTTTAGAGAGAATAAGGAAAAAAAAAATTATATATATACATATATATCTGCGTAGGTAATCTTTTGATGAGATTAAATTTAATATTGACCATCTTGTTACCTTATTTATATCGAAAAATATGTTAAGTTAGTTAGTCACGTTTTCTATATTACCTGTCAGCAAAAAAATCTAACTGGCGGTCTAACAACACGTCCGCTACTTGTGGTACGTGTCGTAAGGTTAACCTGATTATTTTCGCATTCTTTATTTTCTAAGTTACTACGATCACTAGAATTGTCTGTCCCCGATAAATTTGTTTCCGCATCATCTTTGAATATGTAAGCAGGTTTTAACCTATCTATTGATATGTGAACTGATTTATTGCCTGCATTTACTGCGAACTGTTGGTTATAGTCTATCGGGTCACCTATTACTTAATATGTCGATTTCACAAATAAAAGAGTCGCTACGTTGACCGAATTTATTTGCGCGGAAATAATAAGAAATACAATTTACACGGTTAACTAGGTGGTTAGCGCGGGACGACTGGTGAGGCGCGGGCGCGTTGCTTATTATATTCTAAAAAGCTTGCGCAGCTAAAATGCATGGCGCGACGCCCCCACAGCACGCAATTTGGCACCGTTTAATGCTTGACGCTATCATATAACAACACTCGTACCCACAATTACTCACGAGAGGTCGCTAAAAAGTCATCAGCTTAACAAAAATTTTCCTTATTTCTACAATTAAACCTTCTGCAATGGAGATGTCGCAAATATGCATTAAATGTAACAAGACTATTGAAACGAGAGAATTTTTGGTTTGTGTAATATGTCAACATCATTACCATCTAAATTGCACGGAAGTAACACAAAAAAGGTTTTATTTAATGACGTCAGAAAACAAAAAAATATATAAATGTTTACTTTGCTTAACAAATGACGATGAGAACATCACTCAACCTAAGAAGTATCAACCAAACGTTTCCATTCATAATTCATTTGAAGCGCTATCGGAAGAAGATTTAGAATCTTGTGTGGACTACTCCTCAATATCATCAACTCCCATGGGAAAGTTAAACAGAAGTTTTAAGGAATAAGGAGAAAATATCAGATTCAAGGTGGAACAATTAGGAAAAAAATAACCAGTTAACTGAAAAATTAGAAATAGCAGTAGCGGAAATAGACAACTTATTATTAGAAAATAGCGAATTAAAGAAAAAAATTACAGAATATCAATTAGAAATAAGGAAATTATCAAATATTTGTAAACACACTCCTTCAAATCAATATTCCTGCAAAAAAAATGCGTGAAAGTCTAATGAAAACTAAATTAAATTTCTCATCATTAGCAGACGAGAAAAATGTTAGTACGTTAGTGGTGACAGCGCCATCTAACCAATTACGCGAACAACACTCGCTGATATAAGAGTCACAACCTACCTGAGACAGCATGCACTCATAACAAAGATAATCGAAAATCATGTTGTTTGCCTACCAACTCTGAAGTGGGCGTCACAAGTAAAGAAAAAAGGACAAGGAAGCATATTTATATACTTGGTGATGAACGTTTAAGGGGATTGGCATCACAAATCATACATCAAAGAGAAAACAAGTGGAACAACTGCTATAAAACATTTGCGCAGATTATAACTGGTGGATCAAGCACAGAAATTTCTAATTATTGTAACCAATTAACTAATAAAATTACAAAAAATGATGTTATAATTTTAGGTATTGGTAGCCACGATCAAGACTTAAATATTTTGCATTCAAATATTTGTATAACATTAAGTAAATTAACAAATGTCACTGTATTCATAGTACCGATTATACAAAGCAATTATTTTAATGGAAGAACTTTAAATTATAACATAAATTTGTGTAAAAAAAAACGTTTTTATGCTCTGAATTTATTAGAGAACGCTTAAGAACTTAAGTACGCTTAAGTACCTGTGTAAAAGTAAAGAGACTCTTACAAAAAAATCTATAACGCCGAAAAAGGGTACAATACCGTATTATTTTAACACTTTACAGAAACCTTTAATATACTCAACACCACAGCAATCCATAGGCTTATCATTTCAAAACAATTTGCTTTTTCGCCCCAAAGCACAAAATAGCTTTACAATTATGCACCAAAATATTCATAGCTTATTATCGAAGAAGAAATTACTTGAAATTACGCTAAAAGATATAAAACAGAAAAATATATGCAACCCTGACATATTATGCTTCTCAGAAACGTTTGTAAAATTAGGAGAAGAAAGAAACGCATTAATCAGTGGTTATAACTTAGCAGCTTCTTATTCTAGAATTAAAAAAAGAGGAGGTTCGTGCGTACTAATAATAACATTAATAAAATAATAGCGACACTGGTATTGACATAACTAATCCTACAAACATCGCCTTGACTATGAACAGCTATCTTACTAATAATTCCAGCAAAAACACATTTAAAACAAATGAACTACGTATTTTAAGCCCGAGATTAAGTAATACCATATACCTCAATCCAATAAACGAAAATGACATCAAAAAAGTATAATAGCATTAAAAATATCCAGGCAGAGGGAGTTGACTCTATTTGCACTAAAGTACTAAAATCTTGTGCAGATCAATTGTTAAATGTACTCACTTTTCTTATAAATCTCTCGTTAGAGACAGGCAAATTTTCAGAAAAATTAAAGATTTCAAAAATAATACCATTGCATAAAAAAGGCAGTAAACATGATTTATCAAGCTATAGACCCATCGCAATCATTTCGGTATTTTCAAAATTTTTTGAAAAGATCATGCATGGTCTCCTTTCATCTTTTTTGAAGTCATTTAAAATAATATGCAACAATCAATATGGTTTCCAAGAAGGAAAATCTACAACGCTTGCAACTTATCATTTAATCGAAGAAATATTACGAAATGTAAACGTGAGACACTACACAACAGTGTTATTTATTGATCTAGCAAAGGCATTTGATCTTGTTTCACATGATCAATTGTTTATAAAGTTAAAGCACAATGGTATAAGAGGTCCAGCTCTCTCCTGGATAAAATCGTACATTCAAAACCGTAAACAATTTGTGGAAATTATGCAACTTGATAAAGATCACATTCAAAGAGCCTACAAATCAAATTGTAAAACAAACCACTCTGGAGTGCCCCAGGGAAGTGTTCTTGGTCCACTTCTATTTTTACTTTTCATTAATGACTTGCCTAATGTAACGAAGCATAAAATGATCCTTTTTGCGGATGATTTATCAATTATAGTGACTTCAGATAAAAACTCTTCAGTAGAAACACATAAAATAGAAATTATTAAAACATTTGTATCGGTAACAAATTGGCTGTATAATAACAATTTACAAATAAATCTCAATAAGACAAAGTTAGTTAATTTTAATAATTTTAAGGACATAACAATTGACATTAAATTCAATGATATAGATTTAAGGCATGAAAACAATGTAACATTTTTAGGATTAATAATAGAGCCGCGCTTGAATTGGAGAGGTCAAATATAAAAGCTTTGTAATAAATTAAACGGATTCTCGTTTGCTCTTTTTAAACTATCAAAAATAGCGAATAAAGCTACAGCAATTACAGCATATTATGCCTATGTCAAAGCACTGCTAAGGTACGGTGTCTTACTCTGGGGAAATGACGTTGATGTAGTTGGGCTATTTCGAGCGCAAAAAAGGTGCGTACGAGCAATACTCAATATAGCACCGGACGTGTCATGTAGACCGTACTTCAAAGAACTTAGCATATTGACTTTACCTTGTTTGTATATCTTGAAAATGGGTATTTTTGTAAAACAAAATTTCAATACGCTTACAAAAAAAAAGGATATAACAAAGAGAAGCATTAGGCACCCAAATAAAATAGTTCTAAATACCATACCTAAAACTAATCGTTATCAATCAAACGCACCAATCATGGCAATTAAAATATACAATAAAATACCGGAACATATTAAATTGTTGTCTTATAATAAAGCAGTTCGAAAAATAAAATTTAAAAAAGCACTTCGAAAATGGCTTATTGACAATACTTTTTACAGCGTAAATGAATTTTTTGAACACCGCAATAAACCAGAGCGTGCATAGAATAAGTCTTTATGATGTCCTTGTCTGTTTTATATTTTTTGATTATTTTTGTTATGTTGTATACCAACTAATTTGCATGCCATCCTGATGGTCAAATAGGCTTAAGAATCAATCACATATTAAAATAAGATCTGAATGTAACCCTTTTTATTGCAAATAAATAATTTGAATTTGCCAAGTTTCATTGAAATCCGTTTCGAAATATCATCGAAAAATTTCTTAACAGCCAAACATCTTCGCAAACTTTTACATTTAATTTTATAATATTGGTAGAATATGATACTTGGAAGAAGCATTTATAATAGGGTTATTGGAGTTTGGAAATAAAACGCACACTTTTTGTAAAAAATATATAATGTACGACATGGATACAAATCAACCATTAGTATATGAGGAAATATGTGCTTAATTTAAGATAAGAGATCCGAGAAAATTATAGTCACGTTTTCCACGTTTTCTCTGATCACATGCATGAACTTTTGATAAGTCCCTACATCAACTCCATGATTTACACAAGAATCTACTGTCCTCTTTACTGTTCCTCCTACACCGTCAGGGGCACCCTTGCCATGACCAGCCTCTGAGTAGTTCCATGTTATTGTTTTGATTTGTGGAAAATCTTTGTTTGGTTGTGGTATCATGTAAAAAATATCTTTATTCCTATATTGAGACGTTGGGGAATCCGTCTGAAAATGAATTGCGTCTAAAAACGGATTATCATCAATAGCCCTTTGAATTAATGGCGTAATATGCGCCCATACAGCGGAGGCGTCATGCCTCAGGCATGTACTCGTCGTACAAATTGATGTCGGCTTGATCGAACTAATTCCAATATCAAAATTATATATAACGGCCGTATGAAGACTGACCTCCTGCCTACTTCCTCCAAAATGCATAGATTGCACTTCATGATTGTATTTAAGGCCATAATTTTCGAGAAGTCAGCATGTATCACAGCAGCGTTTATGGGCAACGAATCCTTTAGGTGCTTCATATTTGTATATTGATTGTGAATTTTGTAACAATGTTCAAAGAATGCTGGTAAACTTCTAGAGGTTTAATTATATCTTTTGGTTTTGCTACAGCTTCTTCCTTTTTAGTTATTGTTATGATGTTATGACCCTTCTTTGTTTTCACTCTTTCTCTTGCACGAATCCATCTGCAGTAAATAATATTATTATCATTGTTAAATTCATTGTATTTAACAATTTTATTTATGCAGGATTAGCATTCGCGTTTCAGATATTTTGACTCATATCCAACAACACAACTTTTTTATCAACTCAGTTGTGTTTGTTTGATCTGTTATTGACGCTGTTTTCAGTGCGTGAACTGTGAGATCAACATTTTTATGGATTGTGCATTTGCATGTATCGCGTATTTCGATTAAAAAATACAGATCCTTTGAAACTCCAATATATAATCGTGGCTTATTTTTCACTTTAGATAAAGTAGCTCATAGGTTACTTTTTTCAACTTTTTATATTCCTCTTGAGAGCTTGCATCTGAAGTAGTCTTCGATAGACTTGATATTTTATATGGAGAAGTATCATAATCAACTGTAGAACCTTCTGTTGCTGGTGTAAAAGACTCATTACTCTCATATTTGTCTTTAAAACAGTTTACTTTGCTTTTAGCTGTTGATAGTTTGCTTGTACTTGCCTCAGATAATTTAATCTTAAATGGTGCAGTTGCCGTGCACACTGTTGACTTAAAAGGGATGTTGCGCTGTTTTTATTTCTCGTACGAATCTGTACAAATTTAATTCTGTACTATGCCACATGACTAACTTGAATTGCTTTATGTGCCTGTGGTGGCACGACTTGGATAGCTTTATCATTTTCACACTTATTTTCAAGTGTGTACACATAACAAATAATTTGAACCCCACTTGTGGGGCTTGTTCGGTAAATATTGTTTTAGGAAATGACCTAGCTTTGTTGCACACATCTGTTCATCAAGTGATAGTCTTTGTTCATAGGGCAAGGAACCAAATGTACTATTTAGGTAATCTATTACTGGTCTTAGTTTGTGTAATCTATCGTGGTTGGGATGGTTCGTAGGTAAATGTTTATCATTATCATTGAAGTGTAGTAAATAACGAATCTTTTCAAACCTGTTTAGTGTCATAGTTTCAGATATAGGGGAAAAGGAATACTTTGTATTCCAGTAGGAACGTATACTTGGGTACCGGAAAACAGACATATATGTCAGAATCCCAAAATATTGTCGCAATTCTGACGTAGTAATTGAATCTGGTCGAGCTGGATTTTTTTGTAAACCGTATCTATTACTCTCTCGCACTATATTGTCCAAAAAGTCATTAGTAAAAAAATAAGAAAAAAAAATTAAATGGTGTTTCGAGATTAGAAATATCTGTAGAAAAGGGAGTCTTATTCTGAAATTTTATTTTGCTTTCATCGAAAGGAAAACTTTGTTTTTTTCCATATAATTTGCCTGACTAGGACACGGTGATCAGAAAGTGGCAGTGGCAGAAAGAGTAGTATTGTTACAATTTTCTTTATCAAATAGTATGGGATTTTTGACATGTAGTTTTGTCACTAAAATCTGGAAAATCTTTTACTTTACTAAAAATGTCATTGAATATTATCCATTCGGAATAAAGATTATCCATTTCTATTTTCAATTTTTCTTTTTAATTTAAAATATCTAATATTGATTCACAGTCACTAAAGGAAACCTCCTGTTGGCATAACCAATTGCTTTCATCAAAATCAAACAATTTAATAAGATATTTTTTTTGAATTTCATGACTTTCTGTGGGGAATTAAGCTTCTAAATAAAGATCGATCTTTTTTACGTTGTTATAGCGCCGATTTCAAAGTTGACATGTACAAATACAAATCTAAGACTATGATAGTGTTGCCTTCGAGTTGTATAATATATTTATGAAAATTATGTAAAATATGGCTAGCAAATTGCAAAAAAAAAGTTTACTTTACTGTTCCAATAACTTCATTCCTCATCAAAATATTTTGCATTTGTCTCTCCTTCTCCTACTTCTCCCCTAATCTAAAAAAATAATCACTTAAAGCCTGCCAATTCAAAAGTATGTTATCCACACTAGGTAACAATGAAAGCCATCTAGTACCAACATGTCGGTTCAATTCATGCCATTCACTTTCAAAAGCAGCAACACACATTTAAGCTCTTCTCTTCGAATTGCAGAAACAGAGAAATGGCTGTACACTTTTAACATTATATTTTCAACATCTATTCTTAAAAATTTCATTGCATGCTCGACTGTGTTGTGAACTATGCGTGCATGACAATTGTCTTTTACCAAATTAGGTTGTTCAATATTTCTATTAAGAGAATGGTGAATATCTAAATTTACATTGGTATTATCTGCACTCAGACCAGACACTATCAATGGAAAGGTTGCGGTGAGATAGTGAACAGTTTATAGCATCAAATATTCCATTGGCAGATTCAAAGGATATTTCAATGGTAAAAGTTTTATATTTCTTCTATTACTGGCATCAGTTTGTAAACAAAAATATATATTAGAAGCGTTTAAATCATTCAGTAAAGTTTGTAAGGTATAAGTTTCTAAAACTTCGTTAACCAGAGCTTCCATTTTAGTGAGTCCCAATCGCATGTTCAAATCGGTATTAGAATCGACATATATGATTTTATGTAGTTTTACAGTACAGTCCATGCTGTTATAGGAAAGATTTTGTTTTTGCAGTATGGTAAGTAAAAGCAAGTTCACTGGGTGATATCTTATCACCACAAATATTAGCAACAGGAGCAGAAGTAGAAGAAGAGCCCGATGATCTGTTACGTTTTGTTACCTTATTATATGGGACTGGAATAATACGTAGACGTAACCTTTTAAGAAATATATTACTGTTCAATCACACCTATATATAAGTACATATTCAATACGGATATATGTAAACTGACTCCTAATATTACATAACGCACATCAATCAGATAACAGATTCGTAAAGCGGTGCATTCCGCGGGGGCAGAGGTACGACTGTGGCGTCACGTAGGCACAGCTACAATGTTAATGTGCCTAATCAGCAAAATCTATGCGACGCTACATTTATTTCGTCAACTCCTTTGTCTTCGCCATTTTAAATGTTTTATTATTTCTGCCAACATGTGATTTTAGCTTTGCCCATATTTACACTATTTGGTTGAGTTCAAAGTGACAAGGCGGATGGCGAAATGTAAATTAATTGCGTCAACAACTTTTTTCTTGTAATCATCTTTTTTTTAATTTGGTTAAAAGTTCTGCTTTTATTTCTTTCTCGTCGTAAGTTATTTGCTTTCCTTGCAGCCAGGATTGAATATCTGCCCTCGCCAGGTCATGTTTGGCACCTTTTCAGCGTGTCTGGAGTGATAGGGTGCATTGTCCAACACTATAACCGACGCCGGTTCAATTAACTCCAAAATATTGTTAAACCTGTAACATAAAAACATGTTATTTTCTTTTGCTGGAAGTAAATTTATTAAGTTGCTTCGCAGCGGAAGGTCCAAAATTTTATTTAATAATAACTTATAATTAAAATTGCAATTAAATATAAATGATGCTCGACCGATGGTAGGTACAAGAATGCGTTACGAAATATCCACGATGCAGTGAATGACGTCAGCCGCGTGGTCACGTTGCGCGGTGTCAGCGGCTCGTGCTCGGTTGTTGTCTTGTGGAATCGGGGCGATGCCTACTCGACGAATTGCACATACTAGGCATGCGTAACAAAACTAACAAAGAGTAATAATGTTCAAGGAGTATTTTATTTAATTACCATTTTTCAAAATTGTGGGCATCCATTTTGCTGTGGTAATCGCCCCCTCGGTGCGTTTTCCTTCTAAAAATCCGTCGGTGCTCCCGATATGGGTGACGATTAACCGTTTTATTTTTGTGTTTTTGAGACCACTTGATAAGCCATTTAAATATGCTTGGCGACTATTTTCGACGTTTTCGTCAACCCAAACATAGTAAGATGTGTGCCGTGGAAATAAAAAAAAAACTATAATAAAAGCACATATTATAGAAAAAAAAATTTATAAGTATATTCGTCCTAGTATAAATTCAAAAATAATACCCTCGTTTGCTCATGTCTCGTCTGTTTAATAAATGTTTCTGTTTTCCTTGCGGTAGTCTTTAATTTTCATTAAATAATTTCTTCTCCAAACAATTGAATCTGGTCTGTCGAGTAAAATGCTCTTTCTTGACAGCTTCAAGTATTTAAAAATGAGCTTTTTTATTATTTTATATACACCTATAAATTTTAATTACCATAAAAAATGGAATGCCAAATTTAAGAAAGCATCAATATTATAAATATGCGAAGAATTTTTTTTTTTTAGTAATAATAGTAAAGTTATTCAGTTTTTAAAATTGCGGAAAATATCGCCAAATTTACAGACACAATACATTGTATTCAATGAACTTCCGTCAATGAAAACGTATCACACCATCTCAAGTGAAAATGAACTTACTGTACATGGCAATAAGGTAGAATATATGCTAGCAAGCCGCCCCACTCCCGCTCAAGAACCAAAAAGCACCGATAGGTAAATACTCAATTAATAAATCAAACTTATCTTTCATACTTTATTGTGCGTAGAACCGACAAAATTACGTTTAGATAGGTATTAAGTTAACAAAATAACATACAAAAATTTTTTAACCAAAATGCAAATAGGTCATTAAATTATTCACGAGTAATTTTGGCGTATTAACATAGTTAGAATTAGCATATGTAACAGTGGCGTGGGGTGAAAAAAAAGGAAGGTAAAGCCGGACCAAAAAACGGCTAATGCGTAATTAAACAAAATATCATATTATAAAAAAATATGCAATAAATTACATACCTGACCTGAGTGTGTTCATGTGTTGTGTTAGTTTACCTTTTCCATAACTACGACGAAATGTTAGGTTTGGTGATTTGCTTGCGTTGCGTGCGTTGTATGCAATTTATCAGTTGTTAGTGTTCACCACCTTCACCATACATGACATCACTGGTATTATATGAACAGTGCATGTCGAGTATGATAAAAGTGGCTTTGAAAAAAGCCGTTTTAAGCACACGTCACTCGCACAGGGGTTATAATATATAGAAAAACAAGAACCAAAAATAAGTGAAACTTCACTTGCTGAACATATTCTACTAACTATATTATTACAAATGGTGAATGTTTTTACTTAATTACGCGAAAATGGCTTAACGAATTTGGATGAAATTTGGCATGCATGTAGCCTTGGACACGGAATAGAACAATCAACATGGCCTGAATTCCACACATACGAAATCGCAGGCATAAGCTAGCAAATAAATATCAGTAGAAATATTAGATGTTTTTATTTTGTTACTTGTCGTCTGTCTTCGCCATATATATATTCTATAACCCGATAAATTTACGTAACATTTTTTTTGATAAATTATTTATTTATACATGATTTTAAATTATAAATTATTTTATTTGTATTCTAACATAATTCTACGGTTTTTCTTTACGAAATGAGCCAGAATCCTTTCATAAAAGTCGCTTTTTTGTTGCAATTTTAACAATAGATGTTTTTCAATTGATATTACTCCGAGATTTGATAATCTTGCCTCACTTTGGCTGTTTCGTGTATAAGTATGAATCCGCTTTAATGCCGAAAACGACCTTTCCGCGGAAGCCACCGATACGGGAAGAGTCAAAATAATTTGACATAAAATTAAAAGCTGAGGAAAAGCTTCATTCAACGTGGATTTAAAAAGATATAAATAAAGTTCGTAAACATCTAAATTACTAATTGATGAAGTACTGTATAAAACTTTTAATTCGTTTTTTAAGGCGTGAAAATCAAATATATTTGGAAATTCGGATATTAATTTAGACACGCTTTCCTCAGGAAAACTACTACGGTAACTCGCGTATTTCGATTTGTTGACTAAATCAAGAAAAGTTAAGTTCTGAAAAGATGAATAACGGGAGTTTATTTGGCTTTTGATGTTATCTATTATTTCAACGAATAAACGCTTGTATTGTGTTTTTAAGTCAATTTCTGTATCCAGCCGCCGGCGTCGTCGTGGTGGTTCACAATATTCCTGAATACTACTGAAAATAAAATCAAATTGCTTTAAAAACTCTTCTGACATCCAAGATTGAAATGCATTTATTTCTCTAACTGAGGTTTCGATGTCGACTTGTTTGGTTTGAAGCAAAGCAAATAAAATGTCAGTTCTGGCAAAAATCTCCGAAAAAACATGTAAAAGGAAACAAAATTGCATATCTTCTAATTTACTTACAAACGACTCCGACATGGATACAGAATCAACATCCCACGATTGGGAATCATCTAATATATGATTAAACGTTTCAATCATATCTAACCTGCAATTAAATATAACATGAATAATGCGTGAATGATAATGCCATCGCGTTTCAGCTACTCCAGGCATACATACGACGGTCGGAAAACTGTTTTAAAAGATTTGACCGCTTCGACGATTTGTTGAAAAACCTGACAATTCCATTGATATGACCAAAAAATGATTTTAATTCCGAAATATTTTCCAAGGATTTGCTTAAAACCAAATTAAGTATATGAGCATAACACGGTACGAAACGTGCGAGAGGGCATTGACCCCGTACTAAAGACTGAACGCCTCCGCGTTCACCTGACATAACGGCCGCACCGTCGTATGTCTGACCGATCAATTTGTCTTTGCATCGATATTGTTCAAGAATATTAAGCAACTGAGTCGCTAATACAGCCGCTGTCCGGCTTTCACTAACGTCGTAAAAACCTACAAATCTTTCCTCCAGACCGTTTTCGGTTAAATAACGAAATATGACTGATAATTGTTCCCTATGACTAACATCTGGGGTTTCGTCTATCATGACTGAAATGAATTTAACTTGGCTAATCTCAGACCTAATCTCGTCTAAAATTACCGCCGCGATGCATTGTATAAGATCATTTTGAATGTCTCCCGAGAGACCGGTAAACACGGAGTGTGAATTAGATGAACATTGATCAAGATGAGAGTCTATAACGCTGTCGTACTTACTCAAATAAAACAATGTTTCTACATAATTGCCACGATTGTCTGAATTTAAGTTTTCACTATGGCCGCGGAAAGATAACTCCTGTTTTCCAAGAAGAACAACAGTGTCAATTAAACGTTTCATTAAGTTTCGATTACGCTCCACTTTTCGATTATGGGCTTCATAACTATTACCGAAAAATGTTTCTATTCTATTATTTCCAAAATCGTGTAATAATAAACAACTGCGTAAATGTTTTTCAGTTTGAGTATGTTTCCTAGCCGAATTTGTCAAATTATTAATGTCTGAAAAACCCGTTTTATTCCAAGCACTGTTTGTATCGGAAAACAACAAACATGGAAAACAAAATAATTTATTTAATTTGCAACTGCCCGTTAACCAATTGTATTTATCATACATAGAACTGTGAAAATGTTTGAAAAATCCGTCTTTACGCCTATAATCAATTTTTATATCGGGACAAGCCCGTCCATTTTTTATGATATATTTTTTATTTTCGAAAGATTGATTGGAGAACGAAGTTAAGTCATTTAATAAGTAATCTGTAAGACAACAGTCAATTTGTATCAATGCCGCCATTTCTCGTCTAACCGCGTCACGACAAATAACAAAGTTAAATAAACTATAAAGACAAACCTTTACGAGGAAACGAAACAAACTATTTATTACAGACTAACACAACACTCGGCAAGTAAAATTTCACTTATTTTTCACATCTATTCATTCACATAAACAATAATTCACATAAATGCTAATTTATAGCATAAATTACCCGTGCTGACGTGACCGCGTAATGAGTGATCTGTGATCAATCAAGCGAGTGTCAGCCTCAAGGTCGAGGTCGCGCGAAACTAGACGCTCAAGCGAAACGAAACCTTAACGTGAGACAAATAAAGATTGGTAGGCTATCCGAGATCGAGTTATCTATAAACAATTATTACGAGGCTTTTGCATGTATTTGTTTATGTATGTGTGTGTTTAATATATACAATTAAAATTCTCGATTTTATGGCGGCTACACTCATACAATTCACCACAGTTCATAGATTACACATATTTATTTTACTATATATATATATATCATCCTCCACCTCCTTTTGAACTATGGGCAAGCGAACTGAAACTCTTTGGAAAGGTTTCGTTTTTGAAATTGGAATCGGCGCCAAGAGAAAAAAGAGACGCTTGGATGGCGGCTGCCGAAAATTATAATTAGCGGAGAGAAAATTCATAATTCAAAGAGTCACTATTGGGGTGAGTTTAGAATATAAAATTATTTATATCTTTATCTATGTATCTTACACATGTAAACAACAGTGCACGGCATTTAGCAACTAATTAAACCAGCGACCTAAACTTTTCAACAGGCGGGAACTTAAACCACAAGTTCAAAATCTAGGTTTTGTACTAAGGTAAGTTTCACCAACATAATTTGGTGCTTTATAACTGTGCTATTGATAAAGGCTTAAGCCTTTCTCGGGCGGGGGGATGTTTAATATATACAATTAAAATTCACGATTTTATGGCGGCTACACTCATACAATTCACCACAGTTCATAGATTACACATATTTATTTTACTATATATATATATATCATCCTCCACCTCCTTTTGAACTATGGGCAAGCGAACTGAAACTCTTTGGAAAGGTTTCGTTTTTGAAATTGGAATCGGCGCCAAGAGAAAAAAGAGACGCTTGGATGGCGGCTGCCGAAAATTATAATTAGCGGAGAGAAAATTCATAATTCAAAGAGTCACTATTGGGGTGAGTTTAGAATATAAAATTATTTATATCTTTATCTATGTATCTTACACATGTAAACAACAGTGCACGGCATTTAGCAACTAATTAAACCAGCGACCTAAACTTTTCAACAGGCGGGAACTTAAACCACAAGTTCAAAATCTAGGTTTTGTACTAAGGTAAGTTTCACCAACATAATTTGTAATTTAGGGCCGGCGTGTAAGCAATCATTCAACGATACTCCTGTTGATGAAGGACAACTAGCATCAAAAACTACGCGTAACTTCTCAGAATTTGATTTAAAAATGCCATGATGTGGAATAATATAGTATTTGCCTTGGTCAAGACAATCAACCGAATTGATGGGAGTCATGTGCCCTAAATCAATATATTCTTGCATAAAACTAATATATTTCTCACGTAATAAATCATTACTTTGGAGACGCTTCTCCATATTTAAAAATCGCTTCTTTGCTAATTGTGTAGTATCTCCTAGATCTGGCTTGTCTGATAGAAAAGGAAGCCGAACTACATAGCTTCCACAATCATTACGTTTACATGTACTTTGAAAAAGTCTTTCGCATTCCACATTTTTAGGGTCAGATATGATTTGTGGAATATTTTCCACTTCCCAGAACCTTTCTAATATTTTTTCTAAGTCGGTATTAGCCATAAACGTTTGAGAAAAATTAGAGGCAATGCTGTTATTTGAAGATTGGGACACCGCATATGTAAAAGGTCCAATCAATACATAACCGAAAATCGTATTTAAAACGCGAGGTAAATGTTCATTTACTTTAATTGCGCCGCTTAAAATGATATCGCCTAAAAGATCCGCGCCGATTAGAATTTCAACTTCCCTACTTTTATAAAACTCCCCGTCTGCCAAGGAAAAATCTCTATAATAATCCGCTAAATTAGAAGGTAAATCAAAATTAGGCAAATTATATGTTATTTGATTTAAAATAGTAGCAGTCGTGACAAGCGGGGTACTAGCTCCGTGGCAAGCCCTAATTGATAATATAACTGCACCTTTAGTCGTACTTACCCTAGCTCCACCTAAGCCTGTAACCGTCATAATATCAGTCCTAAGCCTTGTCAAACATAATCGACTAACGCAAGAGTCCGCTACAAAAGAGCTCTGACTGCCCCCGTCCAATAACGCGCGTATAGGATGAAGGTTGCCGTATTTATCTGCGACATGCACTATAGCTGTGGATAAAAGAACTGCGCGCCTATAGCGGTTAGGGGTCACTGCTTGCGATGTCAAGACTGCCCCGTTGGTGTCGCACGTTGGCATATTTAAATTATCCACTTGGGTTGACGACCCTGGTACTGACGAAGGCGTTGACACAGGAATAGAAGAATTTGTATCACGTTGCACGTAAAAATGAAGTAAAATGTGGTGCTTGGTGCTGTTACACTTATTGCAACTATAATTAGAATTACATTTAATTATATTATGTGCACCTAAACATCTAAAACAAAGTTTATTATCAATAACGTGCTGCTTCCTAGCTTGCGGTTTTAACGCTAAAAACTTTTCACATTTTGAAAGGCGATGTTCACCTTTGCGACACAATTTGCAAGTAGGTGCAGATTTGTATTGAAATGACACATGTGATCTGGCATGTGACGAACCAGTAGGTTTATTTGTGTCTAATGTGGACTCTAAAATCCGCACTTCATTTTCTAAATATTTTATCAAATCACCAAAGGTTGGTAACTCCCTATTGACGCATTTATCCTCAAAATGCTTTTTCAAGCTTAAATCTAATTTTTGGAAATTAATGTAAAACAATAAATAGCTCCACTCAGAAACCGGAAAGTTCATTTTTTCTAGAGCCTTTGTATTTTCTAACAAACTATTCAAAAATGTTTTTAAAGAGTTTAAACTTTTGTTAATATGACCAAAACTCAAAAGGTTATTTAACAATTTGTCGGCCAATAATCTTTTATTATTGTAACGATTCTGTAGGAGTTCTAAGGCAATAACATAATTATCTTCAACGATTGACAAATGTTGAATTAAACTCTTAGGTTCTCCTGACAGAGCGCTAACTAAGTAATACATTTTCTCTGTATTCGATAAAGACCTATCATTACCTACAAGGGAGTGAAATAAATCAATAAAGGAAGTAAATTCCTCTATTTTACCAGCGAAACTAGGGAGCTGGATTCGTGGCAGGAATACATTTTTTTTATTGTCAACACCCTTACATGTGTTTGAAGATTTAAAACTTTCTTCAGATTTATTTTCCACAAATAAATCTGAAAAAATACGCTTAACATAATAATATTTTTTGTTATATGCCTCGTAATTCAATCTATGGTTTGCTAAATCAAAATCCTTTTCTGAGTTTAACTGAATCTCGAAATGAGCCGCTACAAATTGGTCATATATTTTTTCTAAATCATTAAATCGGATTTTAAATTCATTCCTATCACTTTGCTCAACCAGTTTCAAGGAAAGACTATGTATGATATCAATATCTTGCATAGCGATCTCGTATTTAATTTTTGCCGAACTAAGTTTAAGGCCCGCCATTTTAATCAATCAAGCAAAAACGATTTAAAATAATTATCCCCTAAATAACTCCTAGGTACACTGAAGTCCAAGTAATACAATAGCTCAAAAATAGTTTTTTTTATCAATACCTTACAAATATGAAATAATCTAAGTTCAATAACGATAATTAAATGTAAAAACATCAATTGAAACCGCGCAAAATAAAATTAAAATTATAATATCGGTCCGCAAGAATGAAAATAATTACACTATAATTTCTTAGAAAATAACTGAGTAGGTAGGCTTGTGTTATTGTTATCAATAAAACGCAATGCTTTTTCACCTATAAGGAAAGAAAGCAAGAACCCAAAATAACAGCACAAGAAATAGCAACCAACAAGCACTCATAAATTAGGTAGTTACTGTTTTGGTTATTAGATGGCGCTGTATGTGTATGCATGAAAGTGTAAGAAAATATTTTATTAGTTAATTTATTAATAAAGACATGGGTCAAACTAGGTTTAATTAAGAATACATAAAATACAATAATAATAAACTAATGGGTTGTAAATGTGTTACAGAATCTACAAAATTCTTGGAAACCAACCCCCGCCCGCTAAATGTGTTACTCTGTTGTAAACAAAGTACACGACAAATGCAACAAAAATAATTTGTAAATCCGGCTCGAAGGACCAAATTATGTTGGTGAAACTTACCTTAGTACAAAACCTAGATTTTGAACTTGTGGTTTAAGTTCCCGCCTGTTGAAAAGTTTAGGTCGCTGGTTTAATTAGTTGCTAAATGCCGTGCACTGTTGTTTACATGTGTAAGATACATAGATAAAGATATAAATAATTTTATATTCTAAACTCACCCCAATAGTGACTCTTTGAATTATGAATTTTCTCTCCGCTAATTATAATTTTCGGCAGCCGCCATCCAAGCGTCTCTTTTTTCTCTTGGCGCCGATTCCAATTTCAAAAACGAAACCTTTCCAAAGAGTTTCAGTTCGCTTGCCCATAGTTCAAAAGGAGGTGGAGGATGATATATATATATATAGTAAAATAAATATGTGTAATCTATGAACTGTGGTGAATTGTATGAGTGTAGCCGCCATAAAATCGAGAATTTTAATTGTATATATTAAACATCGTGAGTGATTTGCATACATTTGGCATTTGTAAATTCCCAATATTTTGATCGGGTTGCCGGAGCGGAGGAGCGCGTCGCACTTGTCGCGTCATATGATTGTAAACTGTGTTTGTGTGCGTTTGCTATTTCAAATACATTGCGTATCTTGTATACGGGATATAGAAGAATATTTTTACAAAGCGCGCAATGTAATTATGGCGTTTGCAATCCGAAAGCCGTTGAACTTCGGCTTACATTACAAAGCGGGGTAAGCTATTATTGAAAATAATAAAAAAAATATTAGTGATCGCCAAGGCAACCCGATGGGAATCGTGTTATATGCACGCGTCGCCACTGATATGTAAAAAGATTATTGTTATGTACATTACCTGTTCACATTAAAGTCACTGTCTTACAAATATTTCATTAATTGTTCAAAGTGTCCTCCTCCATTTTCAACACACACACTAGCCCGTTTTAACAAATTTCCTTTTAAAGAAATTAATACGTTTCTTTGCATTTTCACTTCATTAAAAGCGTCTATTATTCGCTGTTTTAGCACTTCAATAGTGTCAGGTTCACTTACATACACTCTACGCTTTATTTCACTCCATAGGAAAAAGTCTAAAGGTGTAAGGTCTGGTGAGCGCGCGGGCCACGGCACCGGGCCGCCGCGGCCGATCCATCGGTCACCGAACTCTTCGGTGAGGTACTCTCTCACAGCACGATGGTAATGTGGAGGTGCACCGTCTTGTTGAAACCACAACCCTCTCAAGTTCGCCAGTGGAATGTCATCCAACATAGTCGAAACCATCGTGCGGAGTAGATTTAAATAGGTTTCGCCCGTGAGTCGGCTCTCAATAAAATATGGACCGATGATTTCATCGTTCAATATGCCGGCCCAAACGTTAACACTAAACCTATGTTGAAACGAATGCTCTCGCGTGAGCATAGGATTCCTGTATGACCACCAATGTTCATTATGATGGTTAAACAATTCTGAGTATTCTGGTGAAAAGGCACTCGTCGGAGAAAAGCACGTTGGCGTTTGGATTACTTATTACCCAACGACAAAAAGTAATCCTCGGCTCTCGGTCAACGGTCGTAAGTTCTTGAACTTTACGATAATGGTACGGATGCATACCAGCCGAGTTTATTATCTTCCAAGCCGAATATTGATTAATACCAAATCGTCGAGCAGCATCATGGGTGCTTCTTCGTGGATCTTCCTCAAAGTACGTCACCACGTCGTCATACAAGTTCTGAGAGATCGGTGGTCTCCCTCTTCCTTGCGCGTGCGATGGCACGTAAAATGAGCCATGGTCTAGGAGCCGTTGATAAGCACTTAAGGGTGACAAATCTACATCGAGCTATGCTGCGCTGTACTGCGCTGTGCTGTGCTGTGTTTCTTAAGCTACTTTTTTTTGACAATCAACATCGAGCTATGCTGCGCTGTACTGCGCTGTGCTGTGCTGTGTTTCTTTAAGCTACGTTTTTTTAACAATTCATCTTAGCTCAGTATTAAAAGTAATCAGCAGCTCGTGTGGACGTCTCGTCAAAAATGAATTTATTTTCAAAAAAGCGAAAACATTACGACATAGTTGAATCCGATGAAGATGAAAGTGAAGAAGAAGCGGATATGGATATTTTATGTGTTATTTTGTCGTTAAAAGAGTCCAGTCACGGTAGATTGTTACCACACACGGTACGTGAAAAATACGGAGAATTTAATTTTCTAAAGAATATTGCCACTGAAGATGATTTTTTAAAATATTTGCGAATGACTAAAAATCATTTTAATTATTTACATTCGTTAATAAGTCCATATATAAAAAACAAAATTGACTGTAGGAAAGCCAGAAGCACAGAAGAAACATTAGCAATCTGTTTGAGGTAAGTAAATTATTTGAATGCACAAGATAAGGCAATTTTCTCGTTACATTTTCCTTCATGTATGTATTAGTAATTAATTTTGTATGTAGAATAATAATTCATAAAAAATTTACATGGTAAGACAGTGAACCTATTTTGACATATCTTTTCAAAACTTTACATATAATGTACTGGCAGTACTCTAGTATGTATGTAGTGCGTGCATGACTTGTCAATATAATAAAACAATGGTAAAAACGTTGATCAACTTTACTAATGTTACATTATATAGAAAAAAAACAAGTACTTAGTAAAATGAAATTAAAATGGTACCGCTTAGAATGTTTAAATTAATCAATTAGCGAAGAAGCATTGGCCTCCTCGCTTGCATACGGTCCGAACACGGTGTTCCCACTGACTGGAAGGGCATCTTGTTCAGCTGTATATCCTCCTACAGATTGATTTGAATCACTACTTGGTGATGCAAACACATTGTCTAATGTATGACAATTGGTATCTGAGGATTGGACACCTTGAGCTGTTGTATACCCTCGAGTACTATTTAAGGCACTATTATAACTCTCGGATGCATACATATCATTGTAAATGTTTAACTCTTCTTCTTCCGTAACTAAATTAAAAATCTTTCTCTTAAGACGAAGCTGTGCCGGTTTGGGCAATTTTTTTGTACTTTCACAAATACTAAGAAAAAAATGATCCATGTCGTCCATTTTGTCAATCACTCGGTTTCTCAAATCACGTTCTGTTTTTCTTTTCTCTCGCTCTGTTTGCTGGATCTTAACAAAATTTAAAATTTCACGTTGAACACTATGTACACGTTTGCGTGCTAAAGGTGTGCTTGTGTTTTGTGATGTGGTTTCGGAACTTGCAGCAGTCGTATTAGAAGATTGGCTGTTTTCGTTTACAGAACCATGAGTGCTTTCGTTTTCTACTTCAAAGTTGTCCTCGTCCAATTCCGAAAGTTGAGTATTACTTTCTTGAGATACCTGTGAATCATCTTGGGAATAATTTCCAGTTGTGTTCCTATTTTGCATGTATGGAACAAGGAAATCCATAACTTTCTGGAATTTCCAAAGACGCCTGTTGTTGGCAGCTTGACCACTTTTTCCATCCTTCTGTCTTTTTAAGGCTTCCCTATAGTTGTCACGCAATTTTTTCCAAGTATTTTTCGCTACTTTAGCTGCAACAAACAATAAATATATATATATATATATATTTATATATATATACACATCACTACATAATTATAAAAATTTAATTATTAACTTATCACATCTAAGTATGTCGAGAACTAGAACTTTCAATTTAATTCATACTTTTTTAAAATGGAATCAATGTTTTAGTTCTTGACATACTTACATAATTAATTATTTCATAACTTTTTAGTGGATAGTTAGTAGGAATGAAATAAATTGCTTATTATAATATTATTTCTTATTTCGAAGGTACATGGGAACAGGTAGTTCATTTACTACAATTGGTTACAATTTTAAGATAGCGGGACCTACAGTGTCAAAAATTGTATCCAAAGTTTCCGATGCAATATGGAAGTGTTTACAGCCAATATTTATGAAAGAAATGACTACAGAATTGTGGCTGGAAAATGAGCTCTATTTCAGACAGAAATGCAATTTTCCAAATTGTTTAGGCGCTATTGATGGGAAGCATGTTTATATCAAATCACCTCCCAACTCAGGATCAGACTATTTTAACTATAAGAAATCGTTTTCGTTAGTACTACTTGCTGTTGTCGATGCAAGATATAAATTCATTGCAATAGACGTTGGATCAAAGGGGCGTTTCAGTGATGCAGGAATATTTAGCAACTCTGCATTTGGAAAGAAACTAAAAGATAATTCATTATTTCTACCAGAATCCAAATCTTTAGAAGAAGGTTGTATGGAAATACCTTACATATTTGTTGGTGACGAAGCATTTCCAATGCTTCCAAATTTAATGAGACCATACCCTCAATCGCAACTAAATAATCAGAAAAGAATATATAACTATCGTCTAAGCAGAGCACGGCGAGTTGTTGAACAAGCGTTTGGAATACTAGCAGCACGATGGCGAGTATTTCATACAGCATTTGGGTGTAATATCCACACAGTTGACAAAGTTATTAAAGCGGCCTGTGTTCTGCATAACTATTTGAGTGAGGATAACGAAATTCAGACTGAAAATAGTATTAATAGTGTGTTGCGTCCGTTACGACGAGGAGGCAATAGCCCTTCTATTACAGCCTATCAGATAAGAGAAGAATTTACCAATTATTTTAACGGCAATGGTAGCGTACCTTGGCAAAATACAAGTTCCCATATAAGTGAAAATTAAATAAAGACAAGTTTTAAGCAAGTAAAAATGTTATTTTATTTCGTTTTTAAGAAAATGGGAATTTATCTATTTATTTACAATGTTGTATCTAATTTTTTTTATGATAATGTGAGCTGGCAGACGAGCTGTAGTCCACCTGATGGTAAGTGACACTACAAGCTCATTCCATTGAGGGTACTTCAATCTAAGCACGCTCAGTGTGCTGCCACACTGTAGGCTGCTATGATCTTAGAGCCTACAAATTTTCAAGTTTACTGGCTCTCATATTTCTACTACCGGAACACAGCAAATGCTATTATGGCGGCAGATTTATACATAACTGTGAGTATATACATACAAAATTGTACCAATACACCAACGATAAGCACACATAAATACACACGCACACACATTAAGTAAGTAGGTACTTACTGTTTTCCATCTTTGTTGTTTGTATAATGGCGCGCCAGGAGGCTTCTCTTTTTTCTGAATCTTTATAATGTGGGGATGTTGGATTCCACAAACATTCGTGTTTCCGAACTTCTTCTATAAAAATCTCCATTTTCAATCCGACCACTGCCCTTGATCAACAAATTTCGACACAACACGTGTTACCTAACCTGTTAAACCTGTTTGAATGAGCGAATGAAACTCGTTCGTTCGTGTTTGTTTGTGCGCGAATACACTAGTGCGAGCGAGATGGGACTGATACGAGTACGAGAGTGAGAGAGACGTCTGAGGGCAATGGAGGGGCACGCAGCGTGCTCCATGTTTGAAAAACTCTAGCACAGCTCGACACAGCGCAGCATGGCAGAGCTCCATAAAAAACATAGCACAGTTCGGCACAGCGTGTCGCAGCACGGCGAGTTAGCGCGCCTCGCTCGAGTCTGCTGCGTTTTTAAACAGAGCGTAGCCTCACACAACGCAGCACAGCATGGTTTGTTTGTATCCTCATTAAAATATTAGACGAGCGAGTTGACCAAACATAGCACAGCGCAGTACAGCGCAGCATAGCTCGATGTAGATTTGTCACCCTAACACTGTACTGTAGTTTGGCTGTCGAGCATTCGGGTACAGCTCTCGGTACATCCGTAAAGCCGCCGGCACGTTTTCACCGCTCAAAAAATAAGCTCGAACCATCATGACATATTCACGAGATGTAAACTGATAAGCCATGATTTTATTATGTACTTAACGAGTGTAACTGATCGATCACAAAAGCGTATGCGCACAGGCCGACTGACGAGTGGTAACTAAGTAATTAGGTCAAGGTCAAAGAAATGGTTATTTTCACGGCATTTACGTCATCAAATCACGTGACATGCGCAGTAGCAAGTTTAGGTACATTATTTACTACTGCGCATGTCACGTGATTTCAAAATGCCGGGATTATACACGTGCAGAGTGGTGCGGGTTAGGGATATTCGATATACATCGATGCATTGAAAACATCGATGTTTACAATGCGATGCATCGAATCGATCCAATGTTTTGAAATGCTTTCGATATACTCGATGTATCGATGTTTTTTGCATTCACAATGCAATATTTCTATAAGATATAAAATACGTGTGTAAAAAACAACTACGCCTCTGAGCCCTCAGATGGGATACGAACCCACGACCTTTCGCTATCCGAGTGACTGCTCTGACCGCTGAGCTACCGAGACGCTGGCAAACGTGTCGAATTTTACAAATGTATTTCAACTTCTACTATGAGCTAGTATCGTTCCACCAATGTTGAATGCTAACTACCTTCAACATCGAAAGGAATATTTTTTACAAATATTTAACAATCGATTAAGATGGAACCAGCTATAATTATGTTTTTAATTTAATTTTTTGCATTCACAATGCAATATTTCTATAAGATATAAATTCAAATCCCATCTGAGGGCTTGGAGGCGTAGTTGTTGTTTACACACGTATTTTTTATCTTACCAATGAATTTCATAAAAACTCAAGTTTAACCACTAAAATTCTGCCTAATATTTTTTTCCCTATTTGTTTAATTAAAAAAGAAAAGTTGATGATTCAATAGTGGACTGGCATGAGATACAGGCTGGTGACAATCGGACAGCGAAATCTTAGTAATAGGGTTCCATTTATCCACTTGTCAGTCCGTTACCGCGCGCCTTACCCCTCTCAACAGTCCCAGTACAGTGCGAATTATGAAAACGATGTCGGATTCTTAGATAAAAATGCCTATTTCTCGCTTAATAATTAAGCCAGGACCAATCAAAAAATACTACCATAAAGCTGATTAATACAGAATCCACCACAGAATATTAAGATCTGTGTATCTTTAGGACGGTTCCGTCCAATATCAACTCCAGACGCTGGAGTCGAAGGCGAAGAAACTCATCGGCAATAACGAACTTTTTAATAATAAGCTGAAGGGCCTTGAACATTGACGGAAGTTAGCTAGCCTATCCGTTTTTTATAGGATACATTTCCGAGGGTGTGCAGCAGAATTGCACAGCCTTGTTCCGCCGTCCCCATTTTTTCATCGGACAACCAGACTTACGAATTGGCTTTATTTGTTTGATATACCAAAGAGTCGCACTAAGATTTTTGGTTCCAATTTTGTAATACGTACCGCTAAAGAGCGGAACTCTTTGCCTGATAAATACAATTTAGGATCTTCAAGTCACTAGTGAATAGGTTTCTTCTAGGCAAGCGCGTTACATCCTAGATCGCATCGTCACTTACCATCAGGCGTGATGGCGGTCAAGCGCTTTCCTATTCACGATAAATAAAAACTCAAAAATAAATCGTAATTTAAAGCCACACGGTAATTTGAATATGGTAGCAATTGCTACCAGGACTGATGAGGGATGTTGACTGGCAATTACTACCGTGGCTTGACAAGTAGTTATACCCTTTGGGTATGGAACCCTAAAAAAGTACTCGATGCGTACAAAATATCGCTGTTTACACCTGATACATCGAAAGACATCGATGTACAGTTCTGATTTATCGAATCGAGAAAAACATCGATGTTTTTCCAAAACGGACACCCCTAGTGCGGGGGAAGGGAGCATCGGGGGAGGGGCGCAGCGGGGAAGGGCGCGGCGGCGGGGGTTTTATGTTTGCACGCGCCAGGATTGGGTCATTGCGCACCGATACATACCTTTGTGTAAGTTACGTATTCAATAAGATAGTAAAGTCGTAGTAAATATTTGAGATAGACCATTTTTTGAGTTTTTTAAGGATAAATTAGTTCATGTTTTTTTTTGCGCTTAAACCTAGGTCTATAGTATCAGTAGTCGATACTGATAACGCAGTTTAATTTTTTATGGTAATTATATTTTAATCGTGTATAGTTGATTGAGACAACGATGGAAGATCCTCGTCATCATTCACCGCTTTTAATACTTTATCAATTATTGGCATATCATTGTTGAAATAAAATTGATGGACTTTCCTCCTTATCGAAGGTAGTGTGAAGTCGTCCAATTTTTCCACGATTTCATACTTTGGCTTTAAACAGTCTGGAGACAACTGGTGGCCAGTGGTTTTATATTCATGTAAAAATTGTTTACAGTGCTCACCGAAATACTCATAATTTCGGCTGTCGTCTTCACAATCTCTGTTTTGATGGGATACGTGGATCCAGATTTCTCAATATGTTTATAATTACAGATCGCAATCATTTTTTCATTCGATCCTTAACTAACATTTCTTTGTCTTCTTTTAACTCTTTCAGGCACACTTTTTATTATGTAGTTTTTCACACATGTTTTTTGAATTTTTATAACAATTGTAGCGTAAATAACTAGAGAATAACGAAAAATGTGATCCCCTACGTAAGGCTTTCGAGGTATGAGGTGGCTAGTTTGCTAACCACCGTGGCGGTAAGCAATAAAGCTTCATCTATATTTAGAAAACAGTTTTATTTCAAAATTACAAAAAAAAAATTATATTGGGAAGATAATTACTTTTTATGGTAATCGAGGAAGCATGTTTTGCCTTTGCGAAGACAAAGGGGAACTCTGCAGATATTACACTGCCAGACTGTACGTGCTGGACTACTCTTGGTGCTGCAACTGGCACATCTTCTGGATGTGGTTCGCTCCGGCTGATGCATGCTACTTTCTAGACGCACTTGAAGAGGAACTGATGGCTTGTGACGTTTTGCCGTAGAAGGGATTGGCGAAGATGGTCCAGAAGTAGAACTACGGCTTGTAATGCCACTTCTACGCTTTTTGACGAAGGATGGCGCTAAAAGTTCCTGATATATAGATTTTCTAAAATCTTTCATGCTCAACTGCTCTATTTCTGGATGGTGCTTTATTTTTTATTCTTTATATACTTACCAGAAAAGAATTTACAACTGCACAATCCAGAAAATGAAGGAAGATTCTATGACACCATTTGTGAGACTTTCTGTCGATTGCATATGTGCCCTTTATTTGGTCGAATTTATCTACAAAATTCATGTTGGCATTGTACAATTTTACAGCATTTGGACACGGTATCTCTTGGAGTTCCCCGTTACGTTCTCTGCGGGTAACAGTTCCAGTATCAGTTGGATCTAAATAATTAGATAATATATAGACCGATCTCTTGTCTTTCCATTTCAAAATACTCACTTTAGAATCACTAACCCGTTAGTCATGATCACCTCTTCTCAAATCTTTATCTTTTTTAGGTTTTGGTAAAAACTTCTTGTTTGAATATCATATCATATCCTATCCGGTATACCACCACGTCCTAAAAACTCATTAGGTATTTCCATTCTGTAATTTTTATTCCACTTTGGATTTGGGATGCCAATATGAGCAGTAGACGTGGACAGCAGCAGCTCATTTCCACAAGGTAGATTTCCTATAGGCATATTCGAAGAATGTACGGCATATCATCCTCGTCACCAAAAGAATCAGAACTTATATTTTGAAGTGCTGGTAAGATGTCATCTAACATTGTAGGTGTATCTGCTTCATTCGGAAGATCCTCATCGGATTGAACACTACAAATATTGTAGTTGTCTGAAGGTATATCATCTAGTAAATATGTTTCAACATCTTTATCACTTAGAAATCGAGACATTCTGCAAAAAAGAAGAAAAAATCATTAGCGAAACTTCACTTGTCATAAATAATAAAAACCTAATATAGTCACGGTGGTTAGAAGTCAAACCACCTTTTTTAAGCCAACTAATCTCAAAAACTACTTTCACGTGCCACCATATTTTTATGTTATATTAATTACAGATACCATTTTTGATAGCAAATATAAAAATATTAATAGAATAGGCAAATTTACTTACGTTTATATAATTTTAAACTCGACACAACAAAATTTACTCGCAAACACTTCGTACGAAATAATCTTCTGGAATCGGAAACTGTGGGTAGTTGACAAAACATTGTTTTCTATGCTCTTGATCATCATTGAGACTATACTTATAGACGCCGTGACTTATGAATAAATCGATCACGAAAAAGTGGTTAGATAACTAACCACTAAACCGGAAAGAGTTAATAGGCGAGCTAAGAGACGAAACTTGGTCAGGAATTCTGTTCCGTTTCCTAGGACTGGATGGCCCGGGAGTTTCTCAGGGGCACTCATCTGTAGGGCAAGCACGAACATTTTTAGTTAAGATTACGATAAGAATATTTATAGAAATATTGTATTTACTGTGTAATGCACAAATTAAGTATCTTTTGTTCTATAAGGCTCTAGGTGAAGCACTTTAGGAGGCTTAATGTTATTATATTTATTATGTTTTTATTGATTTGTAGGAATGGAGATTTGTCTAAACCCACTGGAGGTCCCAGAGGGAGTCATTTCTTACAAATGAAATGTAAAGAACTGACAGAAAAATTAAATAGTGAAGGTACAGGCGACTTTCGGTCAGAGGAGAAAGAGATGGATAAAGAGAGGATAAAGTTATGTTAAGGAATCAATATAATTTACAACAACAAAATTCATCCGACACAATGTGAAATTGAACAAATTCATTCTCAAGTGATCTATTTCTAGAACATTTCTCTTCGGGTCACCCACTTACGTTTTTTGTCCTCTTGATTTACACTCTTGACATACCATAACTAGCAAAGCAAATATTTTTTATGGAGTTTTAACTTACATTTTGTTTTATGTTGAAGGTTTGGAGCGATTTAAAAAAACAACACAAGTTTGCCAAAATCAATAAGGCCGCTAGTGGTACTGGCGGCGGGCCAGCACTACAACTATCAATGACGGACATTGAAATAGAGTCATGCAGATTATTGGAGTGCAGGCAGCTACTGGTATGGCGGTCTTGGAGGCTGGCTTCCAACAGGTCCGAATTTAACATGTCTTATATGGTGTGGCTGCTTATTTTTTTAGATATTATCTCTTTTATGTTTACGTTTTTTTCTAATAATACTTTAAACTTTCTAGGGTGAAGAGACATCTCACACCTACAACGAGGAGACGAACATAACAATTTATATACAAATGCTGCGAATTATTAATATGAACTAAATGTATTGCTGTCGAGGGTAACATAAATAAATTTGATTATGAACAATACTTAAAATTAAATCCAAGCGTGTGAACCCAACAAGTAATTAATAAAATGATTGATATAATCACACCTGTCTAAAAACAAAAAACTTATAATATTAAAATATAACACAAACGTGTAAACAAAAAAAATCGAATTGACGTACTAAATTTCAAGTTATTAACATCTAGGAGTGAAGTTGATTAATTCTTTGTACGAGAATGCTTCTTATTGCTCTTCCCCTCATTAAATCATCCCCGAACTCATTTTCTCGTAAAATATGCGTTGACAATGTGGTTTCTTCGGGTCGTTGCTGCAAATGAGGTTCAGGCACATTGAAATCTAATGCTATGTTATGTAGTACACTACATGCCAATATTACTTGCGCACACTTCTTTGGCGCATAGTGATAAGTGCGATCTTTGCTTAAATATCGCCAACGATTTTTTAATCGCCCAAAAGTGTTCTCGATTGCAACCCTGGCCTTCCCATGCACAGTTGTGTAATTTGCTTCTGGGCTTCCTTCAACAGCATCAGGTATAGGGGTCATCAGCCAGGGCCTTTGGGGATAACCGTAATCACCTGTAAATATACGTACATGCTATTTTATAAGACTCGAAAAGTAAAATAATTTCCATCGCTATAGCCAGACTCCGGTGTTCGATTCCCGATTGAGACATAGTTCTATTCGAGTGAAGTCGGGTTCAAAAATTTTAGAAAAACACTTTTAATAGTCAATGTTCCTTTAAAACAATTGTAGCGTGCATTTTATAAAATATATGAATTGTACTTATTTAAAATTCTTACCTAATAACACGGAGTACATAACCAGTGGAGAAAGCATCGGCATGTTTTTATTCTAAAACAAAGTCACCGATTTACGGCGGGGGGAGAGGTAAGCTCGCCCACTGTGATTGGATGATGAATTGACAACCACTTTCATAGGCGCGCTAAAAGAGCAATTAAAAAATATGGATACCGATATCGATATTTTTTTACGTTATTACTACTTTTTGGTTTTGGTTTGCGATACACATATTATGGGTTTTCCTTATGAAATAAAAAGGCTTATTATTGTTTTTAAAGCTTAATTTTTTTTAAGTAAATTATTGTAAGATCCAACTTGAAGATAACACCCGTCGGTAACAAGGAATATATTATACAGATCAGGGCCAATACAATTTAAACGTCACATAACATATTCTTTTGCCTATTATTATTATAATTATTTCATACTTACTGGTTTTTAAAATGGATAAGTTTAGAATAGGTAATAGCCGGTGACCCCTGCAAAATTATCTATTTTATAATATTTAAAGTAAGACGAAGATTTTACAAAAATCTACAATATTGTAAAAATGAATACACTGATTAATTTTTTGTTAACTCTGTTATTATACAGAATTACAAATACGTTATGTATATATTATTAGTTGGTGACAGTCATTATAGAAACAATCTGCTGATTGTTGATGCTGCAATAAAAAGGTAATTGTTAGGATTACCGTGTTTTTTAAAAATACATTCTTATTTTCTCTCAACAAAGACGACAGATCTTTAATGTTCTTTGATTCCTCTGGAATAGTCTGTAAAATTCAAATATTTTAACAACAAAAAGTGCAAATTATAACTCATTTAATAGTTTAATATACAAAAAATACTTACAAGAGTCGGTAAATATAGTGTAGGCACTGACGACCTATATAATCTGCGTCTATTATTTTTTAACGTTTCAAAACAATCTGGTGTGAAATGTCTAGAACATACAACACTATACTTTGTTGGAAAAAAAATATCTTTTTGCGTAGCGCTGATCCAAATTTCTTTTTTCTCGCTATTATTGTTGGGAAATCTGCAAAAGTATTAATGTATGCAATATACATATTTTTAATTATCTTATGGTTCTATTCTCGTAAGCTATGATAGGCGTCTGCGTGGAGTAATACTCGTAGTAACGTATCCATTTTTATATACACTCGCGAGCAACCAAATCGACTCAAGCCCTAACTCTGAGTATAGACTCTGTTTTCAAGAAAGTAATAGGAGATATTTTTAAAAACTATATATCATCTGAAAGCTCCAAACTGCAGCTTTAATAAGATATCACCATTATCAATATCCGTTCATTATCTTTGTAATTAATGATATCTAAACATAAATACAGGAAAAACAGGAATTTGTGAGAAGATGTTGTGGTTGGGTATTTTAGAAATAAAAGAAAATTGATTAAGAAAATACATAACAATTTAATAAATCAATACTTGGTATTCCCCCCCCTAGCCCTAATCACCGCTTGAAGTCGATTCTTCATTGATCTGATCAACTTTTTGACGTCCTCTTGAGGTATGTTAACCCACTCTTCCAACAATGCTGCCTTCAACTCTTCCACCGTCGAAGGGGCTTGATTTCTGGCTCGTACTCTTCGTTTTAACTGGTCCCATAAATGCTCGATCGGATTCAAGTCTGGACTGAGCGCAGGCCAGTCCATTGTACGCATCTGGACTTCATCCAAAAACTGCTGGGTAATGCGCGCTGTATGACAACGAGCATTGTCGTGCATTAAGACGAAGTCCTCGCCGACAAATCCTTCATAGGGAACAACGTGTTCCAGGAGAATATCGGTGATGTACCGATCAGCTGTAAGCCCGCCTCCTCGGCCTCCACCAGGCACGAAAACGAGCTCCGTCTTTCCCTCTAAAGAGATGCCGGCCCATATCATACAGGAACCACCGCCATATGCTACTGTTTCAGCGAAACAGCATTGGGCAAATCGTTCGCCCGGACGCCTGTAGACTCGGCCTCTTCTGTCGTTGCCATGCAGACACATTCTGCACTCGTCAGTAAAGAGAACCGACTGCCATTGGGCAATGGTCCAATTGACATGCTCTCGAGCAAACTGAAGACGCGCTTGTCGGTGGGCTGCAGTCAATTTGGGCCCCGTCGCAGCCCTTTTTGGAGTGAGATTGGCTGCTCTCAGTCGTCTTCTTATTGTCCACTCGCTTACAGCTACACCACGAACGTGCCTGAGTTCTTGTTGAACATCAACACTCGTCAGATGCCGATTGCGCAGCGATGTTGAGACAATGAAACGGTCGTCTCTGTCAGAAGTACACCGGTGGCGGCTGGTTCTTGGTCTTCGATTGAAGGCACCGGTCTCTCGAAATCGTCTGTAGACCCGGGACACAGCAGACTGGCTCAAGCGAAGCTGGGCAGCGACTACTCGCTGGCTAAGTCCTTGTTCCAACAAGGCAACAACTTGAGCGGCTTCTTCAGGTGTGGTATCCATGGTAACGTGGAAAAAATGATTGCAATTCTCGGAGATGTGTACATGTCAACTTGTGATAAGCGACTGATAAGGTGTGCCGGTTGCGAGAGCTTTTATAGGGGTGGCAGTTAGCGCAAGTCGCGGATAGCGTAATGAGCAAAACGACTCATAGTGCTATTGATGTAAAAATGAATGCGTTAGATTTAAAAAAAAAAAACAATATTAGTGTTTTATGAAAGCTTGTATATTGAGCTTTCTAATGACAGTCTTTTTTTATAAATACCTTGTATACTTTACGTAAAAACAAAGTTTGTAAGCAGAATGAGGGCTTGAGTCGATTTGGTTGCTCGCGAGTGTATAATCTAGCTGTGCCCGCAAACTACGTTTCGCCATAACAATTGTCAAAAAAAGCTCTAATTACCTAGGGTTATAAAAAATAGTTTACGAATTATTCTCAGACCTACCGAATATACACAAAAATTTTCATAAAAATCGGTCAAGCCGTTTCAGAGGAGTTCGGTTACAAACACTGTGACACAAGAATTTTATATATTAGATATTAGAAGAAGATATACATAGATTTGGCGGGCAAAACCAAACGCCTAAGCTGGTCTTAAAATAAAATAATTACAAAAAATATTAAATACTAGTAATACTAAATTTTAAGATATCGATATGCATGGTTCCGCTGCCTTCGCGGCACCGCACTATCAAGAACGAAAGAGTCAATATCTATTAGGCAAGTCAGTGCACCAGAAAGGGATAGCTAAAGACATCAACGCAAACATTCCAAAAATTAAAATTTTGATTTAATTTGTCAATTTAATAAAAAAACTACTTATCTATGAAATGTTATCCCATCTTTTGTGTAGCTTGAGGTAGTAGTACACTTTCCACACCATTTAATCGCACAACTAGGCATTACTTTTCCGTTTATTGAATTTAATAAGGAGAGTGCGTGACGTTCGTACGTAATTTTACAATTGCTCCGACTGACCAATATTTCGTCGCATAAGCTTGATATAGCGTATGTTTGGTGACTGCCCTCACCCCCGCATGCGCTCTCCACTGGTTATGTACTCCGTGCCTAATAACCAGACTTGCTCATTATTGCTCTTGCATATAGCTATTTGCTAGGCTATTTTCCCAAATAAACGCATCGTGCGTAGCCCCTCCATACTTTGCGTTGATATTTAATATTCGGCAGTCACTGTTTCATATCTGAAAACAAATTATAACTAATCACAATACTGTTTATGTCAATAATGAATGATATACAACATAAGGTGCCAAACCTTACCACTTGAACATTTAAGGAATAAAAATGTTTTCTACAATAAAACAAATGCTCGATATCTTTGTGGGGTGTAAAAATGTGAAAATGGCTTCCATCAATGCATCCTATGACCCCAGGAAAACCATACCGTTCAAAGAATCTGTGAAACTTTTAGTAAAATATTAGAATAACGAATGAAAAATGTCACAAGCAGTGGTACAAACTTACTGATTTATAATTGCATCCCTGTGTGCTCTAGTTACAGGGAATATAATGAAAGAATTCATCACTGTTGGTGTAGTTAATGCATCAGTCACTTCCTGTACAAATTTGCTTACGTTGTTTTATCCTATATGTTTTGCCATTCCCAGAAGCCTTTGATTGGATCCGGTGGAATAAAATGAAAGTGCACACAGTACCTGTAAATTATTAAAATAATCTTCACACCTATAGTAAAATAATTTCATCACAAATAGTGTTTCGTTTCTTACCTTAGGTTCTAAACTTATTCTTTTACTTCGTTTTAAGTCAGTTTTTCGTTTAACAACGAAAACGTATAGTTTAGTGTATCTAAAAGCAAGCAAAATCATAAGCAAAACCGTTATGAACAAACATTTGAATTGGCTTTAGGCGGGAATCAAATGCATGCTGTATCGTTTCCGATACAAACATAAAATGCGATATTTGCTCACGTGAACACATAAAAGTCGTGCAATTTCAAATGTTTTCAAGTAAATCAAGGACTTACCATCCATTTTGTGATTTTTATTGGTAAAAAATCGATATAATTTCGTTTTCACCGCTAAATGAAAATCTCAGTTTTATGATTATGCGCACCTCGTTGATGTCCTTAGCACAGACATGAAAATCAACATTGACACATTACATTTTTTTTTGTGGGCAATAAGGCAAAGACGTGTAAACATTCAGCCTATGCTGTACTTCAAATAAAAAACCGGTAAAAACGATTAGAATGCAATGTATCAATATCGATACAAGATGCATTGAAGGGTTAAGTGTTTTCACCCATTTTATTTCTTTTCAGATATTTTGCTTCTGGGTGTTCGTTTAAGGAACTCCACTACTCATATAGGGTAGTATATTACTAATAGTTGTATATTACTAATAGTTGGTTTCTCTTATTATTTTATTGTTAGTCGATATTCGACTAATAATAAAAGAAACCAGCGTCATGATTTGGAAGAGATTATGCACAGATTTCATGAAGTTGCCTGATACAGAGACAGAATGGGAAGCCATTTCAAATGGATTTGAAACAAAAGCTAACTTTCCTAATTGTCTTGGAGCTGTAGACGGAAATTATAAAACCATGCCATAGTGTTTCTGTACTTTAATTATAAAGATTCTCTTTTGTATTACTTGCTTTGGTCGATTCAGAATACCGATTCATCTACATAAGTGTTGGTTCATATGGGAAAAAGTGTGATTTTACCAAATTAAAGAACAATACCTTTTGGCAAAAGTTTATTGAATATTTATGATGGTTCATTAAATATACCAAACCCCAAGCCAGTGCATGAAACCACACATGAAGAAATGACGTTTGTACTCATTGGGGACGAAGGCTTCAGCTTAACACCGAATCTCTTAAGACCATATGGGGGTACACATTTAGATCATGAAAAAAAAATCTTAAACTATCGCTTGAGTCGAGCTAGAAGATATGTTGAGTGTGCCTTTGGTATTCTAGCCATTAAATGGAGAATCCTGCATCGACTGATAGATCTTCAAATAGAAACGGCGATTAACGTCATAAAAGCTTGTGCGGTTTTACATAACTTTGTCCGAGATAAAGACGGTATTAATTCACAACAAAATAAGTATGGAAACAAGTGAAGAAATGGGCACATCGTCCACATCCTCGACCGTGTAGGTCGAGGTGGTCCTACTGCAAATATATTTCGAAGAGCATTTGCTGAATAGTTCTCGTCTGATCTTGGTTCAATACCTTGGCAGGAAGCAGCTATATGAAACTACCTACATAGTATTGAATAAAAAATTAACTTACCAAATGTTTTTCTTTCTTTTTCGTCCTGTTTCTCAAACTCAGGATTTAATATTATGCAAAAGACCCCGCACCATTAACATTGAAAAAATGTTGGCCGTGAAATCGCTCCAAACAATGAAAAAGTTAAAGTTCAAGTCCTTCCGAACAAAAAGTGCCCTTTGCAAAAAACTTATTTACTTTGAACTTTTTGACTTTTTAGGCAATTAAAAAAGTCATGATTGGGTTTGAACAAATATTTTTACTGTGCAATTTTTATTCGAAATACATGTTATTAAGGTGTAAATGTCTCTAATTGTAAGATTAGCTAACTCCAGGCTATGTACGAGGACGGGTCAAAAAGTTCGCGGAATGAGGGGCATGGAGGGGGAAAATGTGGCTTTTGACTACCTGCACTAGTTGTGACATTCATTAAGAGTATAAATAATAATAAAAATAATAATATAGCCTTTTATTCAGATCATTTAGTACAATGGATTCTTAAACTTATGTAAAGAACTAACATTACAATCTTAAAGTTAATAAACAATTTAAACTGATATTTGTTGCTTGGTTATCTTTCCTAGATCTGTTTGCCAGTCGGCAAAGGCCTCCTCCAACCTTTTCCATTCCTTTCTATCTTGAGCCACTCTGTTCCACGTGATTCCTGCTACTTGTCTAATGTCATCCTCCCACCTTTTCTGTGGTCGGCCTCTCTTCCTTTTGCCTTCTCTTGGGTACCACCGTGTCACCCTTTTGCTCCATTTGTCGTGTCCTCTTACCAGGTGACCGGCCCATCGCCATTTGAGTCTTTTGATTTTATTTGTTACATCGCTAGTTTTTGTTTTATTTCTAATGATGATTTTTTTAACTCTGTCGGACTTTTTAATATTTAGCATGCTCCTTTCACGATTGACACCCGTACGTAAGAACAAGTAGTATGCAGGTGTTAAACAGTTTGCTTTTTAAGTTTAAATGGAGCTCTTTATTTTTCATAGCCTCTCTTAGACTCCAATATGTCTTCCAGCCATATGTAATTCTTCTGTCTACTTGCTTCTGCATAGGATCTTTTTGAGTTATGAGCTGACCTAGATATATGTACTCGTCTGTATAGTTGATTTCAGTGTTTCCAATATCTATAGTATGTTTGTACCCGTTTGTCATCACTCTAGTTTTTTCCGGATTCATTGTCAACCCTACTCTCTCACTTTCTTTCGCAAGTTCTTTTATCATTCTGGTTAGGTCATCTGCTGTTTTTGCCAGTAACACTATATCATCGGCAAATCTTAAATGCGACAGCAGTACACCGTCTATATTAATTCCGAGACGTTCCCAATTAAGTCTTCGGAAGATTGATTCTAGTACTGCGGAGAATAATTTCGGGGATAATGGGTCTCCCTGCCTGACGCCTCTTTCAACTCTGAAAGGAGCACTTAACTTTTCTAATTGAATTCTTGCTCTGCTGTGACTATAAATGTTTCTTATTAATCTAATGTACTTGTGCTCAATCCCTTGTTCTAGTAACGCCTCCCATATTTTATCATGTTGTAGAGAATCGAATGCTAATGCTAACAATAAATGCAATGTAGTATGTTAGTTGGTACTCGTTGTATTTTTCCAAAATTTGACACACGCAGAGTATAAATACTAAGTTTCAAAAAAATAGGTCATTATTACCTGAGCTACACATCAATCAACAAGTCAATCCGGAAGAAAATTTGCAACATGGAGAAAATTGAGTTTCGCGCGGTCATCAAGTTCCTTACCAAACAAGGAAAACCTCTGTAATGGGGGATGATGTTCATCTATTCGACTCATACCTACGGATCTAGTAATAGAACCCGATAAGCCCGAGCTCACTAGCACAAGATCTAAAATTCTTTAGTTGTGGTTAACCACCGTGTTAAGTTGGACCACGTCTACAGTAACCATGAGTTCTTTTAACGATTCTGATTTTACGTCATTATAACGTTGATGTATTCCGTTAATAGATCCACTCCAGTCGATATCGCTTAAGTTAAAATCTCCCAAAATCAAATGTTTGTCATCAGCGGATAAAGTTAGAGAAAGCGGATAAAGCCTTTGCCCAAGACAAGGGCTCTGCTCTTATATTATAGAAAGATTTCTTATCCGCTAACGCGCATCCCACCCCTCTCGACAGTCATAATCCTGCAGAAAAAAAACTATCGAATTCTTAGATGAAAATGCAATTTTCTCGCTAAATAATGAAGGTAGGACCATACAAAAATACTACCGTAAAGCTAATTAAATGAGGAAAAAGAATATTTGGATCTCTGTAACTCAAAAAATGATCACAATTAAAAAAAAACAGGAGGCCCTGACAACTGCTTATATAAACATATATAATAAAGTACCATGTGCTTAATCATTTCTTCTTCTTGCTTCTTTATCTCTCATATTTATGGCATGGTTTGTGCAAACAGCACTATAAATATAATATTTGACAAAATACTACAATTTCATGAAATGTCCGAATAAATTAGGTACTATTAAAAAAAAACAGAATTTAAACAAATTTATCATTTAAAGCAGTTTACCTTTGGTTAGCCATTTTGTCTTGCATTTCAGCTTTTTCGTTTCCAATTACTGTTTCGAAACTTCCAAGCGCAAAGATGCCATTCTTCTCTCGACGCGGTTGAATGCGCTTCTGCCAGGCGCATTAGTAAAGATGAATGTGGCATTTCAGTCATGCTCGACAAAGTGGTGTACGGCCATATCTCGGGTTTTCAACGGATCCTCCATCAGGTGAAATCAAAACAACTGGTTTCAGGCGTCTTTCTCCATTTCGCATAATTTCCTTGAAATAGTCGAGAGTAGCAAGCTTATTGAAGGCCATAGCATGCAATGAAGCTGTCGAAAAAGAATGTTTGCCGCTTATAATAGCCACGTAAGTTGGCCCTGAGTACGTAATTGATTCAGTGCGGCCCATATCGTTTCCTTTTATGATGCACCCAGCATATTCACTGGGGATCAGTTCAATCACCCAATCATGATCAGACAACGATACACGGTATCCGACGAGCACCAAGAGAGAAGCTGCTGTCAAGCCTACAGGTACCCGAGCTTAATCATCTTGCGACAAAAAAAATACTTGGTTTGGCCCAAGAGTAGATGCTAAGGTTTCCAAAGATCTTATTGAGGCGGCACAAAAATGTTGATCGGGGTCTCAGGGTGACTCATTTTGACAGGTACAGTGATTACATGTCTATTACCCTCCAAGGTGGTATAATTTCTTGGCACCAACCGAAGGTACGTGCTACTCCTCGAAATAACAAATCTTTGCTCTTTTTACTTCTCATGGAGGAAAGTTAGTGTTCGGCAACTGCGAACAATCTCTGAGCGACGTCGTTTCTCCGCCCATGTACAAAACATGGTCAAATCGACGATAATTTTTAGCAATTCCGGTTGTCGCTCTTCCAGGTGTGGACGACCTGGGGCAGAGCGCACTTCAAGAAGACAAGCTACATTGGGACTATGATGGCAAGCAAGTTTAATCTTTGATTTTATTGATAGCCTATGTGACTGAGAGTGACGCATATCCTGCTTCTTCTTCCGTAGTTCTTTTGTGCATTTGTCAATTTCTTGGCATAATTTCGTTACATCACGTGTTTTATTTTCACTGGCACCCAGAGAATCCCTACGACGCACGTAGGAGTATTAGACTAAAAAATCCGGTCAAAATGATTTATCGGTTTTTTCTATATTGTTATGAAATAAAATACGATAGAAAATATTTTTCAAGCATATAATATATTAAATAAATTGAAAAAATAATAATATCTATATAAATTATACAAAAAACAAACAATAATAGCAATACTGAGTTAAAAAAAAAGAAAAAATAACAGATTATAATTACATACTATCGGAATCATTATTTTCATCGACATCTTCAATTTCTTCATCAGAGCTATCATCTTGTGCACTTGAAATCAAAATTTCCATTGCCTCCTTTGAGAAGGACTTGGATTTTTTTGCACGTTTATTTCTGCTGCAACTAATTAAGGGATCAGATGTTAACAAAAGTCTGTTTAATACATCTCTGTTGCAATCTATCCTATTAAATTTCCGAGCAAAGTCTGTGCGATACTTTCGCAAATGCTTATTCCTAGCCTCCGATGCCTCTTCCGACAGTTGTCCAATTGGTAGAAGGGCTTGTTGAATAACTTCAGCCCCATGCATTAAAATTTTGTGAACTGTGGGTGACATGGGATGCCACCCATACAACTCTACATACATTTTTGCTGTTGTTTGGGCAAACAAATCGAATTTTTCATGGTCAATGTTGAAACCACTTGATAAAACCTCTAATATTATATTAAATCGTTTAATCAACGATATGTCAATACCAGTGATCCTAGAAGAAGATTCTGGGTCATTGAAAAATCTTCTGGATGTGTTGCCATCGTTACTGTTTCCGAAGCCAACTTTTGGAATGTCGACAAGCAACCCCATTTCTTCCCTGAAACTTTTTTGTATCCGCTCTTTGGTTTCCTTTACAAGTTGTTTTTCTTCTTTAGATCGGGCTTGCCACTTTTTGAGAGGTGCTTTATACGCCAAATGCAACAATTGCTCGAAAACACGGATTCTGGCATGGAGAACCGAAAGCCCAAACTTCAATGATTCTTTATTGGTTTCTACCTTTTTGAGATTATTAAAATCTTTCGAAGTTTGGCCACATATGTAACACCTCATTGTTGATGCAGTATCAGTCGCGGCATTGCACACCTTGCCGTCGACCATTGTCAAAAGTAGGGTGTGTTTTATTTTAGCGCCTTGTTCGTTATCTTCTGTTTGCTTGAGACATTTTACTTGGTTTTCAATGAATGCTATCTCTTCTTTAGTTATATCTTTCGTCTCATGAACAAAACGGGCCCGAATAGGTCGACAAAACCTCACTGACGAGGGTACAGGATTCTGCCACACGATTTTCTTTGTTTTACCACTAATAGATACAATCAACCTTACTGGCACTAATGAACTTAGAAATATATTTGCATCACTATTTAGTGTGTCCACAAATTTTTGTTTGAACTGTGTCTGATGGGATCCATCACAGCCCCATTTCGAAATCAAAATCAGATTTTCTTTTTCATTTTCCGATAAAGTTTCCACAACATCACTTAAGTACTCGATCAGACGCAAAGCTGTATGGTCTAATAAGGCTTGAAGATCCACTTCAAAACTTGTTTCAGTAACTTTAAACGATTCTTTTTTCGGGTAACACTCTTTTTTGGCCTTTTGAAGGAGAGAGTAACAAGGGTAAACATCTTTTCTTTCGCCTTGGATTAGTTCCCATTGTCTTCGTGTGAAGTCACCTTCTACGTACAATGCCAATGCTTCTTGTGGCGTGTATTTCTTTGTCATCTGATTTTTATTAGCTGATGAAATGATTTTTCGAAATTTTGTAGCGCGTGTGGGAGTTGCCGTTATTTCTTTCAAAATTTTCGATGTATCAATATTCCTTGAAGTGCCCTGACTCACACGAGCTGCGAAGGTCAATTCATCAACAGGAACCTGGTCTCGTAAATCTTTAGTTCTTCGGCGCTTGCTCCTTTCACTTAATTCTTGGAATGGTTTTTGCGGTCTTCCCGGTTTATTAGACCACGTAGGTAGCTCAATGGTTGCTTTGAGCCAATCTGCGTTCTTATCTAAGAACCTATCTTCTATACTGTGTGATTCTGTCCACCTTTTTTTGAAGCTGGTCTTGAAAAACCTCAAAGAACGACTTAACACGCTCTTTTCTTCGACTGGACATGATGTGAGTAGTACGAGGTTTTCTTCCATCAAAATGAACTTTTCTTCAAGTTTTTTTCCTTTAAACTCTTTCATTATGTTATATAATTCCAATCTAGTAAGTTTTTTTACCCTCTCCGAGGGATCTGTAACAAAAGAAAGCAAAAATGGTAAAAATCCATATTTCAAATATTCTATATCTAAAATTTACAAAATTTACCAAAAAAAAGGTGAACGTTTGTGAATAATTTTATTACAAATTCACGTAGACAAAGGTCTTAAATATATGTCAACATAAAAAGCGAAAGGCGACAAGGCGCGACACTTGGTCAAATCCACTATGATATCCCAAATTTAGTAAAAAAATTGAGTAGAAAAAAGGTGTTGCAATATTGACTTAGTAAATGAATAAATCAGGAAAGATAACATTAAATTTATTTTATAATATAGTACATACCTTCTACTTCCATAATATCCAATTGTTTTTCTTGTAGTCCACTAAACGAAGCTATTTTTCACAGACAATTTAGTGTAATAAAAAAGTGCCACCAAAAAACAAAAGAAACGCGATTCCGAAAACGACTGAGTTCCGACTGGCCTTGGTCAGAGAGCCGCGGGGCGCGGGGACAGGCGGGGCTTCCCCTCTATCAACCGGTTACTAGGCTACATGAAACGAGCATTTTAAGTGTCATTACATTCAGTTTGTGATTTTGACTTTTGACCGGATTTATGCATCTAATACTCCTATGTGCGACGGACAGCTAAGTCTAGTTCCATTTGAAGAAGGGAGATCTGATACTTCAACTTCTTAAGCAGGATTAGCAGGAATTGTAGGTCCCGTGGGCGGGGGGCGGGGGTAAGGTACCCTTACCACCCAGACACGAAAAATTAAAATTAATACAAAAATGAACTTAAAGATTATACAATGAAAATTAAAGTAAAGAAAAAGGTGAAATTAAAACTGAGATTAAATATTAAGTTAATACAAAACTTGAAGAAAATCTTAAGATTTCGCAATATTTTTTTGCAAACTTTGTTTTTTCATTTGAGTCGAATCTAGATTTCCAGACTTCCCCCGATAACTTTCCAGGGACTTGGACTAGGAAGACCGGCCAAAGTCTCCCGGGTAGCTCGGGAGTATTACGTCCATTAAGGCAACTTCAGGCCACCCGCGGCACTGTTTTTTTTTAATTGTAAAAGTCAATTTCCACGCCGCGTATTCCGGCAACTTTACTAGTGTGGTTGTCCGCACGGGTCCCGAAAAGTTTGGGGTCGCTGCGGAAGTCATCGGATGTTTTCTAATGGGTTTTTTTTGTTACTGATATAGATTTTATGAATTTTACTGTAATTTAATTTTTCGAGATTTTTAGAGAAAAGGTTATAATATATTTTTGGATTTAAAATTTTACTGTAAGTTACGATGGACAGCAAAAGGTATTGCTTTCAAAAGATCGCTCGTTTTCCAGAAAACCATTACTTGCACTAGGTAACCTTTGGTCCAAGGTGTGTGTTTGTGAATTTTTTTTGTTTATTCGTCAAAACGCTTTGAAAAAAATGATAATAAAAATTGTGTTATTAGTTTAAATATAATGTTGATTTGGCTCTATTTTTTTCATAATTATATTTAATAATGTTATTGAATTTTTGCTTTATTTATTAAAACTACTTATTCTATTAACTATAAGGAACTTAAATTTTATTTTTGTAACTACTCCGCGCTCGAAATTACTCAAAAATATAATGCCAGCACTCTCGGAGACAATAGCACACTACTATAGCTGTCTGCTATTGTAATTAGTTATTTTTGTAAATTTAACAGAATGAAAAAAAACAGACGCTTTTTTGGGTTTTTGAGGTTTAACTCCTTCAAATCTTAAACGAACTTTCACTAATGTACAGCACTTAACAAAACGCGTCAAATAACGTTTCGCGCAGAGAAATTTGCTCACTTTTGCTTATTTACCTTTTTTTTACTCAAATTTGTGGCCCTCGGGGCTGCGGGTACTAGCAACCCCAGGGGGCCAGGCCTGGACTTTATGGTGGGTGGTGAATTATATTGAAGCCAGACTAGTGTAGGGCAACCAGGGCATCACGGCTCTTGTGAACAGGCGTATTGTCGTGCAAGAGGAAGACGACTTTTGACAATTATCCTCGTATTTTCTCTTTGATGGCTTCCCTCAAACGTTCTAGAATTGACGCATAGTATTCTCCGGTTATATTAACACCCTTGTCCTTATAACCTATCAGCAGAATTCCTTCAATATCTCAGAAAACAGTCACCTTCAACGTCTTAGGCGGTGGTGTGCCTTTTTTATACCACTTCATAGTCTTGTTTAGATTCAGGTTCTTAATGATGAACCCAAGTTTTATCTCCAGTCACAATTCGACTCAAGATACCCCCTTGATCTCCGTTACAGTGGTCCAAAAACGAACGTGCACTCTCTATGCGCTATTGTGCAGATACTCTAATCATTACTGCAAGCTGTTTCTTCTTAAGACGAGCATCTTCCAATATTAGTTTTCGACTTAGCGATGATTACTGGTGTGGTCACCACGATGAGGCGCCCAGGCCGGTTATCGTCTTCAAGTGATTCTCGTTCTTGCTTGAATAGACAATGCCACTTGTAAACCATGGTGTTACAAGGGCAAGAGTCTCCGTAAATGGAGGAGATCTCTTCTTTACTGGTTTGGATTTTTTCCATTGTGAATACTGGCTTCCCGATTAAGTTTCTTGGTTGGTGATAGTTCAGAAACTCATGAGCCGCTAGTAATAATACTCGGGATTTATACTTTACTTTTGAATCACCCCTCGTACCATTTCCGGCTCTTTATTCGAAACCGATAGCGTCGTAAAAAGCTATCCATCAGATCGCCTCCGCCCATATGCATATTGTACTCTTGCACTATTTTGGGACAAGGGATGTCAATTTTTTGTATAGCCTTCTTATCGTATCTTAATACTTTTCCAACGGGCTCGGCGATAACGTTAGTCGATAAAAGAGTGACGACTTTATTATCATTCCACGGAGTGGCCGAAAAGTCTACTTCATCTGAATGGGAAACGCATTCCTCATATGTACCTCTAGGAATAAATTATTTCATAAGTTTATTTTTGTCAGGAAGACGACAATTCGGTAGCCTGTTCATTCAAACAATTTACCAAAGGCAGGGATGTGTAAAAAATATCGAGGAATACAATACGATTGTTCATCCTGAGTATAACTTTCGCCAAACGTATAACGACGTTATTTGTTATTCCGAGATCAGACTCATCGGCTTGTCTTTTTTTTCTTCTTGTCCAAAATAGACCTAGAATCTGTAAACATATCCCATAAGATTATAGAGAACAAAAAGCTTATAACCCCATATGTGAGGCTTATTTGGTAAATATTGCTTTAGGAAATGTGCAATTTTAGTTGAACACATCTGCTCATCTATCGAAAGTCGATGGTCTATTGCAACTGATGAAAATGTCGTATTTAGCTGTTCTATCACGGGCCGAATGTTATGGAGGCGATCGTGATCGGAATGGTCTCGCGGAAGATGTTTATTATTATCGTTGAAATGTAGGTAGCTCCTAATCTGATGAGAAAGACATATATAATTTTTTGAAACATTTTTAAATTTACTGTTAAATAAAATAAGAACCGGACCATAACATAGTTTTTATTCTGGCTAGAACAGCCATCACTAAAAAGCACACACGTTTCAATTTCAGTACCAACTATTTAAAAAAATTTTAGTAGCATCGATGTCACATCATTTTGACCTTTGTGGCCAATCATTTCATCATATGCATTCATATGGACTGTATTGTTTCCAAGGTCATGAATGCCGAAGACATGGTACCAGAGTTGCCTAGCATAAAAAATATCAGGTGTCTGAATATGTGGCAGTGGTAGGTTCTGCATAAAATCACAATTCACAATTAACAATTAGCTTAAACATTTTTATCCTTATTGTTTTATCACCATCCATGCGACGATGTATAAATGTGTTGAATTGTATTTTATTTTTTAGTTTAATTTTGTCTAAAATTTATATAGAACGCTCATTTGTTTTAAATATTGTAATAGATACTCACATTATTGGCACTATAGGTCTATAGCTATCTAACTTTGTTATTACTTCATTATTATTACCATATACGACTGTTTGTTGCCATAAATAAAGAGAAAAAAAAAATCAAAGGATATGCATTTGATTAGGCCTTTTTGTGCTTGAATTTTAAAATTCCTTTTTAAAGCATAAAAATATTCGGTTTGCGCTTTATGCAGCTCATGTTCAAGCCCTAGTTTCTTCTTAATTTCTTCATCTGTGGATGCCGTAATTTTATTTTGCATCTGATCTCAAAATGCACATGTATCGCTACGTGGCAAACCAAATTTGATATTAAACTGGTTAAATATTTCCCAGTAAACTTGATAGGAGACATTAATGTGGTACTCCTTCAAAAACATACTGTGCATGATTTTAATGTTTAATGTTTCAAGTAAAAACTGTCTGTCTGGATTCTTCCGCCTCGAATAATGAGACTGCCATCCTTTGAATGATTGTATATGACTTGTAATAAAATAAGTAATTTCAGAGGGTGTCTTCCTATATCTATTCTCTGTATGCTTTCCTCTCCCATCTATTAGATCCTTAATATTTGACCTTGTAATTCCATGTAAACTTAAAAACGCCAGTAAACATACGTCTTTATCCTCACCGTTTTTTCGAATTTTATATTTATAAGAAGCTTTATGGCTTTATATAGCTATTTCTTCTTCATCACTGTTGTCCTGCACTTTCGGGCTTTTTCGCCTTTCTAAAGGTTTAACTGATATCAGTCCTGTTAAATAGGAATCCTGTGCATTTTTATCCCTTAAGTCATTAAATTCATTTAACAACTTCTCTTTCAATTCGTAGTTTATCTTGTTAAAACAATCGTTTCTGCAACTAAAACAAAAATGAATTAGCATTATAATGCATTTATACCTAAATACCTATAATTTGCTAAAATATTAGTTTTTGTCGTAATTAATCGGTACTTAATATTATAGTTCCTTACTTGCAAGGTCGTCCAGTTTTTCTTTCGTGTACTTGCTTGCCAACGTGATTCAAATGACTCTCTCCTCTCACTTTCTTATTTTTAATTACATTTTCCTTTTTTTCTTTTCTCTTCCGTTCTTCTTTTATTTCCATTAAGTTCCTGTAGAATCACACAATGCTGAAGGATTCATTTTAATAAACAAAATTACACGACTTATTCAAACAATATAAAAACGCAAAATTATAACCTCAATGTATCTCTTATGTCAGTTTTTTTTTTACAAAATCCACCAAGGTGCAAGGGAATGGTTGTTTTTGTCAAAACGTTAAATGACAATTTAAACCTTCGTTGTTTTTGTAAAAACATCTGATTTTTATTCGAATATAACTCGAGACTGTGGTTCTTTTTGTAAAAAACGATTTTACCAATAGCTTCGGAGTGTTTCAAAGTATTGCCAGACGATCAAACTTGAAAATGTCAATAAATGGACATTAGTTGTTTTTGGAATTAACGCTTCAATTATGTGGACATAAAAACGTTTTTGATAAGTCATAAAGGTATACCTAATTTAGAAACTTAAGTGAACTCTATTGTAAAGACATATCAACATACAATTGTTTTAACCATAAGAAATATTGTGCATTAAGAAATGTTATATGTATTAGAAAATGGATTATAAAAATAATATATCATTGTATGAACTATTAATAAATAACTGGTCTAATTTATTACATCTTTAATTTTTTAAATTCCTTCACAGTGTCAAAAGAAAAATAAAACAAAATTATATGCAAATATACAAATTCGTTTATTAAGTAAATAAAAATATTTCACAAAACTTAGTTAAATTAAATGTATCTCTGAAGGTGTATACGTAGCATAGAAATACTACGGATAATACCTTCGTGAGAAGTTTAATGGAACGAAAAGATTGATGATTAGTAGCTTTAAAAACTATAGCTATAACCACACAACTTTTTCGAAATATTATTTAAAATAGTCTCTGTCTGATCCATTATAGGATCAATATGCTCAGTCACCACATATTGCTCACTTAATAATGGATCAGTACACGTCGACTCTAGATCTAATATTTCTATTTTTATTAATCGACGAGCATTAGTAGGCGCTCTTTTTATTATAAAAGATTTTGCTGTAAAAAGCTTCTTTTTTTTGTGCGCTCTCTTCTTTTTGATGGTTTTCACCACCTTATTATACAACGGGGAATCGCAGCGTGGTTCCCCAATATTCCAATTTGGGAACTCCTCCGTAAAACCCTCGAGTATGTCCTGCGCATTTCGGTCGAAATAAGGTGGTGGTGATGGTGAGTTGCATGGACACCGTTCTGGCAGCTCCTCAATAACATCGTATGATGCCATTTGAAATTTCTCTTGTTGTGTATTCTGAAATAATGTAGTTTACATTACTACTAAATTAATGATAATTTGTTAAATTATTTAAATAATAAAAAATTCGAATCGGCTGGCAGATTTTCAGGCGGGAAGCGAACCCCAAATTACTTGTGAGTCGAGTCGTTTAAAAAATGCAACAATATATAAAAATTATAATTCGTTGACAAAATTATTCTACGAATTTTATGTTGTGCACAAAAATATATAAGGTCAACCGGGGCAATAGCGTCATAATTTGAGAAAGAAAACGACACCAAATTTTAAGTTGCCTTTATGTGTATAGACAAATATTCAAGTGTGCGGATGTACACCATGTATTCGAGGGTATAATTAAATGTTTTTTTATTTTCCTTGACATTTAATACACGACCTATTTGTACTTTTTTTTTAAATATGCATTTCCCAGTTGGGGAAATGCGTCTTTGTCGAATAAATATATAATAAACGCTTTCTGAATAATGAAATAGACAGTGTTTTGTTTTAATAAAGTAAACCTAATACATTTTGGTCTCTAAATAATATTAACTGTAAAAAATCTGCCAGAATAATCGATTTTATAAAATAGGGAAAACGCGTCTAACTATGCATAGATGCTTTTGCCCCAATGACAATTTCAGACGTCCTCAACATTTTAGTTAGATATCATTTTTAAAATGTATGGTCAGATTAACATAAATAAATTATTAAAAAAGACTTTTTTAAATACAAGCTTTTATATAATAACGTTCATGGAAGTAGAAAAATAGATTATCTCATTCATAATTATTTAAACAAATTGCCGGAAGTCTTGCAAAACATGTACATAAATGCTGCTATATATAAATATAAGTTTAAAAAGGTTTATATACAGAGTCAACTAACACCGTAATTTCAATGCCTCACTAACCAAACTGTTACAAATGCGCGACCTACACAGATAAACCTTATAAGGTTTTCGTGGTAGGAATTGTAATTTAATTTTTTTTTGTTAATGTATGTCAATAAATGAAATAAAAAGACATATAATCATATTATTGCATTGTCACGCGATACACATGCATGCAAAATTTGCATGAAACCGGGAACTGGGTCAAATTTAACTTGCAAAATTTCATAACAGACACCGGACAGGTGAAAGTAAATAAAAGCTTGTAATAAAGGAATCAAAGCTTGTTTTTTTATTGCAGAAAGTTGGCAAACAAGCAAACTGCCCACCTGATGGTAAGTAGTCACCTATAATACATGTGGCTCTTGTGAGATTCGCAGCAAAACTGCAACCCCCACAAGAACCACAGTGTACGTTGCCAACTTGTGGCACAAGATGTAAAGTCACTGTACCCAGTAATTTCACTGCCATATCTTACCCTTCAAATCGGAACACAGCAATGCAAGCACTGCTGCTTTGCGGCAGAAATGTGTTGAATACTGTTTTCTGTTTCTTGGACTAATAAAGTCTCCTTATTTTCGCTATCGCTACTTCCGTAATACTGTTTACAATATTCTTCCCAACTTTGTAATGAATCCGAATCACTACGATTCATATTATTATTTTCTTCTTCACTACTTTCTTAATCAGACCAATTCTTTAGTCGCTTTTTAGATGTCTTTCTTTTCTTTGGTTCTTATTGTTTTATTTTTTTTTGCTTTAACTGTAGTTTTCTTTACTGCTTTCTTTTGTTTTTCTTGTTCTTCGTTCTGTAATTTTGCTAAATAATATTCTCTTGTAATTACTTCACATCCTCTGGCAGCTTTTCTTTTCTTGACTTGTAAGTGTATTGTCGGCTTTCTTTATAGTGGTTAGTAACAAACTCTCGAAGGACATTTTTTCATTATCATCGAGTAATTGGTCTTCGAGAATTCGGATTTGGTTTTTTCGGCTTTGCTTGTATTAGCAACATTAATATCTATAGGCTTCAAAACGATTCTGTCTGGTTTTAATAATTGAGGTTTCTCTTTGGCAGCATTTTTGTTTAATGTTTGTAAGCTTAAGTACTGCAAGGATGGTACGCATTTACTTGTATTCATGTGTCTTGATGTGTTTTGGTCATTTTGTTTTTTTTTTAGTCATGGCTTCATTATACCTTTTAAGTGACTCGGGGTCAAATTTTTCTAGAGGGATGACATTTTTATTTAAAGGATATACGCTCGCTTTTTTGAAACCATTCTTTATAATGTTAGGGTTTAATTTTTGCCATACCTCGCCAAGGATTTGGCTAAAATCTTCCTTTTGTAATTTGGCTCCTACATTTAAATTATTTTTCATGGATTTAAATACAGCCAAATCCAGCGGCTGCAGCAAATGACTGGCATGAGATGGAAGTTTTATTATAGTGACGCCCATTTGCGAAGCACGTTCTAAAATTTTTAGTTGAATATGAGTTGAATGTCCATCATATATCAACAGAGATGGTCGATTTTTAAATAAATGAGGCAAAACCATACGAAACATGTGATTTTCAAAAACTTTTGACGCAATCCAACCGTTTTTTGTCACAGCACATGTGGTGCCCTCAAAAGCTCTGCTTGACATCCACTGATCCCACACATTTTTACCGCGATATATAATCAAAGGTGGAAGCTTTACACGTAAACTGTGACGTTATCTTTACCAGCTGATACTATAATGCGAGTACTTGCATAGCCTCGCTTACCCACCACTTTCGTCTTTTCAGGATTCTTACTGAAACTTGATTCATCTAGGTTCCAAATTTTTTCTGGGTTATCTTGCACATCAAGTTCGGTCATGCAATTTTCAAGTATATCATAGTACTCGTATATAATGAAAGGGTCACAAGCTGCTTTTTTTGACATTTCAACTGCTTGTGGCTTTTTAAAGATAAATTATGGCGTTTTAAGAATCCAGGAAACCAGTCATAGCCCGACGTATCGTTTTGAAAAACGGTCCTTAATTTGTTGTGCTTAATAAAATTGCTCACAATAATAGTTGTTCCTTCTGAAGATAACCCGAACCCGTATTTTTCCATAAACCAGTGTGTAAACCAGTAGCAAGCAGCATCTCTCCTCTAGCCTCTCTCATTTTGAGCATCAATTGCTGTTGGTCTGCCTCGCGTTTCCTTCACAACTCCTCTCCTCAGCTTTACTCTATCAACAATAGTTGTTCGGGGGATGTTGTATTTTTTTGTCGCTTGGTACGAATTCAAACCCCCATTTTTTACCTTTTCTACGGGTTCTTTTAAAGTATTTAAATCGTAGGTAGAAACAGTTTTCCTCTTATAAGTTCATCAGGCAAAATCATCTTATACTTGTATATACTATGTTATACTTGTAAACAATGGAGTTTTTTCTGCATATATATACCTTAAAATAAAATATTAGGTTTTGCAGAAGATTATGAAAAAATCATAATAAATTGTAAACACGAGTTAGTACTCTTGAGAAGCAACGCAAACTAAGCTTTGAAATTAAACACTGATGAAATTGTGGAGAATATAATAATAAGTAAGATTATTTGGCGAGTTCCTCATATTAAAGTAAACGGGGAATCGCACCGTGGTTCCTCAATATTCCAATTTGGGAACTCCTCCGTAAAACCCTCGAGTATGTCCTGCGAATTTCGGTCAAAACAAGGTGGTGGTGATGGTGAGTTGCGTGGACACCGTTCTGGCAGCTCCTCATAAACATCGAATGATGCCATTTGAAATTTCTTTTGTTGTGTATTCTGAAATAATATTGTTTACATTACTAATAAATTAATGATAATTTGTTAAATTATTTAACAAATTAGGCAGGAAGATTTTCAGGTGGGAAGCGAACCCGCAACTTGCTTGTGAGTCGAGTAATTTTTTCAAGTATTTTTCTATTAAAATAATTTATAATATAAGATAGAATTAAAAAATATTAAAAAATGATAATTCGTTGACAAAATTACTATACAAATTGTATTTCGTGCGCAAAAATATAGATAAATATTAAATAAATAAATGAGCCTACCATATTGATTACTCTGGACAAGCGCAGCCTTCACTTGATTGACAGAAATTAGTAGATAATTTAGGAGTATCATAATTTTATGACTATTTATTACCTACGTAAAGCTTATACAGCAACGCGTGATTCTCAACGGAACGATGTGCAATTTAGCATAATAATTAGGTGACTATCTTATGAATCGTTGCAGCGTTGACAACACGTGTAAATAAAGACACCTAGAATAATGCCGAGCTCATGCACTCATAGTATTTGTCTATCATAAACCTATAGATTTTATTAATTTATCGTACTCTGCATGGTATTAGAAATATTGTTAAATAATACACATTGTTCAGTTAATTATTTTTATTTGTTAATAATGCCAAATTTTTGCGGGTACAAAATACTATAAGAAAATAAATACTGAAAGTCTTAATGGAAGTTTCTTATGCATAATACATAATAATAATTTTGTAGGAAAAACAATGAATATGGAAGAAACAAATCAATTATATCTTAAATTAATACACAGTGTAATCATTTTTAGAGTTTAATTATTTTAAAAATATAGTTTACCACAACCGCAACACAAACAATAAAATATTATTTTTTATATTACATAAAAATAAACTTTACACTATACTATCACAGTAACCCCACGATGAAGTAGAAATTTTGTTATTCAATATGATGCGTTTGTCATCATTGCTTGACAATGCTATCTTATCCTGTTCTTGGGTAAATATTTCATGTTTAAGAGATTGAAATATGATATTTTTTTTTTACGTAAAAAACATGTTTTCATTTAACACCTTGTAATAATCTTTAAAATATACATCTTTCAAAACTTTCTTTTGGATGCCTTTTGCTTTCTTAAATTCATCTTGCGCTGTTTTTATACAGTACAACTTTGACCTTAAACCTACAAATTCTGTAATCATTTTGCCAGCTAACTAAAGAGGCCTGGTATTTTTTTATTTTGGTTAGGAATACTGTATTCCTTACTTAAAGCATAATTAGTAGTATCAAAATAAGGCAGAAAATGTGACTTTAAGTATCTATAAAAATCTTTACTTTCAATTGAACTGTCGGTATCCGTATAACAAAGTTTTATTTTTTCCTTATAAAAAGGTTTCATAATTGAGTAATGAAAATCGAACATATGGCTCTTAGAAATTTCCAATACAGAAAAACCAATGTATATAGGTTTGTCCAATATAATTGTTTCAGGTTTCATTTGAACAGCTTCAAAATTATCTGTGAAAATTGTAGCACTATGAAAGTTAGGTCGTGCTATTAGTTGCGCAGCACAAACATTTTTCTTAGTTTTGTTGCTATTATCACTCCATGCATTTACTAATTTCACATTTACTCTCTTTTCCGTATCTTCTAAAGTCTTTCCAAATATACTGTTATTTAATACACTCGAGAGCAATGAATCCGGGTCACTTAAAGAATGTTAAAAATCTCGGAAACTAAAAATGATAGGTTAATGCAATAAATTGTATTTAATAGACAATGTAATACTCCTTAAATGAAAGTAAAAAAAAATATGAGTCAGCATACATTTTATTAACACAAAATTACATAAAGAAAAAAACTGCTGATCTCTCCTTAAAACAAAAATAGGAAACATGAAATGTTTGAACTTTATTACGATTTTCTTGAATTTTAATACATCGTATTGCCTCCTCGTGCTTCCATTACTGCGTTTACGCGGTTTGGCATGCTGTACACCAAGTTCCTTATACGATTTTGGGGAATATTCTCCCATTCCTCTGTGAGAGCAATTTTGAGCTCACGAAGCGTGATTGGGGGAGGGTTTCGTTGTTTTACGCATCTGCCTAGCTCGTCCCAAGCATGCTCGATCGGGTTGATATCCGGGCTGCGCGCTGGCCACTCCATACGAGTAATGTTCATCTCTTGAACATTACTCGTATGGACTCGTAGGTAGTCATTCACAATCCTACCTGTATGAGGTCGGGCATCGTCATGCATAAATATAGCATCCTCACCTAAATTGACCATAAATGGACCAACGTGATCATTGAGGATTTCTTCCACATATCTTACGCTAGTTAAAGAGCCGTTTTCTATGATCACCAGCTCTGTGCGACTTTCAGAAGAAATTCCGGCCCACACAAGTACAGACCCACCACCGTAGGCTACTTTTTCTTCGATGCATGCTTGCTTGAATCTTTCCCCTGGTCTTCGATACACTCTGTGTCTTCCATCGTGCTTGTAGAGCATAAATTTTGATTCGTCGGAGAACATAACTTTTGACCAATCTTCAATACTCCAATTTACGTGGCTCTGGGCATATCTTAGTCTTGAAATACGATGCCCACGCTCCAGTTTAGGGCCGTTTGCAGGTCTAAGGGGTTTTAAGTTAGATTCAGCAAGCCGAAGTCTTACTGTCCATGCACTTGGGTTACTTCCTCCGAGGCGTCGAAACTGATTGGTGAGTTCAGTTCCTGTGAGAAAGCGATTTCGAAGCATGGTGTTCACCAAGTATCGGTCTTCTCGTGCTGTGGTACACCTGGTTCTGCCCGTTCCTGGTCTGCGTAGGTTAGAACCAGTTTCTTCGTAACGTCGAAGAACTCTTTGTACTGTTGACAGCGACACACCGACAGTCCTGGCTGTATCGCGCTGACTCCGGCCGGTTTCCAGCTTTGTAAGTATTCTGGTGCATTCTTCAGGCGTAAGCGACATAATTTCAGCTTGAATAATGAATATGGAGCACTATCAACATGGTTTATGTACCCACATAAATGACAGATTACAAACAAAAGCAAAACCAAATGCTGTAATTTCGTAGTTCCATCTTCGAAAGTGGCCCTTTTTCAAATTTGATTTTTTTATGATATAACTTTACAATAACTAAGAAGTTTTAATACCTTCATTTAAGGAGTATTACATTGTCTATTAAATACAATTTATTGCATTAACCTAGCATTTTTAGTTTCCGAGATTTTAAGGATTCTTTAAGTGACCCGGGTTCATTGCTCTCGAGTGTAGTTTAAAAAAATCTTGTTCAAATACGAATTTTGCCTTTTTTCTTAATTCAGTATTCATGTCAATATAACGTTTTAAATAAGGTTTTTGTTGAAATTGAATAACTCTATGTATTTTTTTTAACAGCAAACCATGTTTTAGACATATCTTTAAATATGCGAAATGGATGACGTAAAAAAATTATCGTATAAATTAGGAATTAATTACGAAGTTTTAGAACCAGGTGATCTATTTCCAAGTCATTTAGTAACTTAAAATTTGAATGGGGCAAATAAGAGCACATTGCATAGCCATAGAGATTGTTACAATCAATATAAACTAGAAAGTTATCTTTCTTAGTTGGATCAAAATTTTGCAAGTACTGGTTATTGGCTTTTGAATATCTAGTGGAACATAAGCATATACCACCACGAATACCTCTTTGAATCATTCTTAATATTTCCAAGTCGTTTATTAATTCTAATTTCACAACTGTTTTTAAAAGCATAGCATCAAAACTAAGACAGGGCGCTGTTACATAAAAGGCTGAATCCAATTTAATGTAAAAGTACATCCGACTTAAGATATAAGTCGGTGTATTCTCCAAGGTCAAATAATTTAAAGGTTTGCCAAACACTTATTGCGTGGTCATAATCTGCTTTTGAAACATGGCTTTTGAGTAATTTATTAAAAAAACATTCCTGAGGTGGCAGTTTTTTTTCTTTATACAAATTCCAAGAAGTAATATAATCGTAGGGATACACCCCCTTTACGTTTTAATAAATAAAATTGCTCTCGAGAAGGAAAAAATAGGGGCAAATGTTTGAAGTCGTTATTATTTAAGTTTCCAAATAGTTTCTCTAGACTTGTTCCTAAAAATTTAAAGGAATCAACAAAACGAACAGGCACTTTATTCTTCTTATCGATTTGAAAAAAATTTGTAAATGATATGTAATTTTCATTATTTTCTGCTATCACCTGTATTCTACCTGATAATTTTCCCAACTCACGAATAAAAAGATGACTATCATAACCAGCTAAATTATGAAAAAATATAGGAATAAACTTCAGCAAACGATATTTGAGATTGCAATAGAAATGAGTTGCACCACGATACCGTCCAGTTAGATGACAGTGATCTTTTACTTTATCATCAAATAATATTTTGTTGCAAAGAAAAAAATATTGACATTTTGCAAAATTGCATCGATCTTGACACAGGCGTCTGCAAAATGTTATAAATGTTAGTTATATCAGCTAATAAATGTTCTAAAAACTTATCTACACCGTCAGAACCACGATGGGTTACATATTTATTACGCGAATTGTCATAGGAATATACAATGTAGTAAGCAAATGCAGCTGGTACGTGCTTTTGCAATGATGATGTGCAGTTAGTTCTAGAATCTGATTCGTCGGGCATTAACAATGATTCAAAGTCTGCGTATATCACAAATGGCATATCATGCATTCGTTCGTAATGATCGAATTGTATTATGGTTCCTTCGTTGGGTAAAATTGTTCTTACACCACTGCAAACATGAGCTTCCAGTTTACAAATATACTTTCAAGTGATGTTTAGTTAATTGCTTTCGAAGTAGTTTAGATAAATCTTTAATAAGACAGTAATGTGTACGTTCTGCATTTTCAAGAAAAAGCATGTTAATGTGATGTTTTTTTAGAAACTCTGTTTTGTATAACGGTCCAACAACCTTACACTTATTCTTAAGTGCATAAATATTAATACTTATGCGAGGATTATTTTTCTCGCATTTTTTTATATCTGAGAACCCTACTGGGAAGGTCATTTTTATAACGTTAAGTACATTTTCAAAGTGAGGATACGCTGACGTTCGATGAGCGTTACTTTTTAAAGGAAAAAGTGCTGCAACAACACTCCGTAGAAAACAATAATTATCAGAATTTTTAATGTTGACGCATACTTGTTTGTGTTTTATGGAGTTAGGCAAATCTATGTAACTCGACACTTAAAGGATTATATTTGTTTATGTTTACTTCTAGATACAAGCTTCGTAAATAGGCCCAACCACTATCTCTTTCTTTAAAATCTTTTCTAAGTAAATGGATAATATTTGTAAACATATCTTCAAAATTATAATTATGGTGTAAAATAATATTTAGTTCTTACACTTCCGCGCACATTCAGTTTTTCTCGGAAGGGCCTACCAATTTCCGAACTGGTAGTAGACTCAGTAGTATACAATGTAATCGTAGTGAGAATTAATTAAATAACTAAATAATATGTAAAAATAAAATAAAAATGATTAATATAAAATAATTTAATAATTAGGAACGTGCCTGATTAAAATATTGTGAAGGTAGTAGAAAATACATGACAACCATCAACTTAGTCATCCTGTGATCACGGCTCCTGTAAAGGATTCGAAACGTCAGGATTAAATATAAAATAAAACATGCGCAAAAATCCGTAAAAAAGTGTTTTATTCTTATATGTAAAATAATGTTTTCAGTTGAAAAAGATTTAATTGCAATGGACTTATTATTTTGCAGATATAATTCGGAAAATAACTCAAAACTGACTTTGAGATTAGTATGAGCCCTTATTCGTGCAGCAAGCAAAAGTTGAACACCTGCGCGCAAATGTGATAAAATTTCAACGGGAGGGAGAACATGCGCACGCTTCCCCTTGGTTTCGCCTTCTTGATTGGTATCGTCTCATCGAACGCGATAGGATGCTATACGACTACGAAAAGCACTATGATTTTTTTCAATACCCTCACCATCAACGACTGAACTGTTATCTTTGTGTAAAATACTTCTCAGATGTGCAGAGAAAGCTATGTTGTTAACGGATATATCGCAAACCGAACAAAAAGTAGTCTTAGACATTATGGATTATGTTTTCACTGTGTCCACAACAATTAATTGTTAAAGTAATGTAAATTCTATAACTAATGATTGAAGCCGTTGGAAAATAAATTTTGATTAAAGTTTGTAAATTAGCTAGAACTTATCTTTAAAGAGAAAAAAAGAGTAAGGTTAAATGTAGATGAACCCTAGTAACCGCGACTAAGGGCCGATTTCACCGTTGAAATTAAACGCGATCAATTCGAGCTAAACTCAGTTTAGGCGTTAAACGGCGTTCCGTTTTCAACTTTGGGTTTCACCGACATAAACTAAACGGCGTTTAAACTAAACTTGGTTCAATTCCTGAACGGCCGATTTTCGACGTTTAAGGTATCTAAACGCGTTTAAGAGCGCTGTCAAATCAAATTGACAGATCCAGCTGATCCATAATTGTGCAGTATTTGTTTTTTTCGTTCTTGTTTTATCGAAGATGAAAAGAGCATTGGAGCTCGCTTTTGACGAAACCTTCGATGAGGATGAGTTTGTTGTTCGTCGCTCCAGGTGGATACGCGAGAGAGAGGAACATTTTTAAACTCTTGATGATAAAGATTTGATAACTAGATTTCGCCTTACAAAACCAACTGTTTTTTCGGTATTGGAATCAATTGAAGATAAATTAGAATTTCCTACTAATATGTAAGTAGCAATACGTAACTACTTTGTTGTGTTGTTGTGTGGTGATTTTCGCAGCTGATATTTCTTACTCGTATAAACCCCTAGTTTATACGAGTAACCTGTGAACTGTTCTTCCGAATTTTGATAACTAGGTGTTTCTTTTTACTTTTTTTTCAATCAGATTGCATTAAGCTTGAGTTATTCTAAGGTTTGTAAAGTAAACAATTCGGTCGGAGAATTGTTGTAAAGTTTGATTTGCCATGATTCATCTGTACATTAACATTATTTGTATTACCTAATACCTACCCATATGATTTACCTAATCAATGATTATTTTGTTTTAAAAATAACAGCGTGTCTCTCATTAACCAGTTTTTATGTGCTCTTCGTTTCTATGCTACTGGGTGCTATCAAATTACTGCTGCAGATTTGTGTGGTTTTAGCACTTCTACTGCGCATAGAATTGTGCACAAAGTTAGTGCTGCTATTGCTTCACTCAGACCACGGCACATATATTTTCCCAAGTTATAGGATGGGATCCACCAAACCCAACTAGACTTTTATAAGAGAGCTAGATTTCCATATGTCATAGGTGCCATAGACTGCACTCATGTTAAGTTTATAAAATTACCAGGTTCGTTTAATTTAAACCTATATTTCAATAAAGTGTGCCAAAATACATTAATTAAAAATATGTTATTAAAATATTTTTAGGTGGAGAAAATCCAGAAATCCAGAATACTTTTCACTCAATGTTCAAGCCATCTGTAATGCAAAATTGGAATTTACTGATATTGTTGCTCGTTGGCCAGGGGGGACACATGACTCATATATTTTTAATAACTGTTATAGAAAAGCAATGTTTGAACAAGGTCATTATGGAAGTGCTGTTCTTGTTGGAGATGCAGGCTATGCATGTAACAGTTATATGATGACTCCATTAGATCAATGCAATACTGTGGCTGAAAACTTGTACAATGAATCTCAAATACGGACAAGAAATTGTGTAGAAAGATTGTTTGGAGTCTGGAAAAGACTTTTCCCTGCCATGGCTATTGGTTTAGGGGTTTCAGTACAAAATTCATTTCCAATAATCATTGCCACAGCTGTATTACATAATATTGTTAGAAGACGAGGTGAATCTATGCCACCTAATGATAACCAAGTGATCAATCCAGCTTCTTGGGATACTATATTAGCACAAGGCAATATTAATAATGGAAACATGGACACAGGAAGAGCACAAAGAACCAACCCCAGTTATAGAGGGCGCTATGAATTTATAAATAACTATTTTGCTCAGTAAGTTGACGACAAATTTTATTGTTTTATATAAATCTGCAAATGGAAACTAACACAACTACTTATCATGGAGATATTTTCTGATTTGTTTGTTAACTCATGGTTTCAGTGCAGTACATTCAATACATTGAAATCAATAGACCAACAAGACAGGTTCTTTAAAGCATGTAGCATATAGATATTAAAACCAACTACTTTTAAAATGTGTATTACAATATTGTTTTTTTTATACTTTCAGATTACCAAGATAAATAAAATAATAGTTCATTGAATCAAATTGGAAATGGAAATATAACTTGACAATCTAATAATTATATTCATAATAAAAAGTAATTGTTCAAAAATGATATTGAAATTGATACATTTTCAAAATAAATCTATATAAATAAAAATTAGTCACCGAAATGTACGTAAGCGCATTACTTTAGAATGACTGCACCAAATTAAAGAATTATTTTTTTGTTGTTTTTTATTATCAGGACAAGGTTTGTATAAAAGAAATTTAAAAAAAATGAAGTTCACCGGGTCCACTATAATTTTTTATGGCAAAACAATGTTTGCCGGGTCAGCTAGTTCAATATAATTTCTACTTACAAAACTAAAATATTTGTATATATCTGTGAAATGAAATTTAGATGAATGGATTTTTGTGTACAATAAGGAAAAATAATAAAACAATGTTGTGAAAATTAATTATTCTTTTAATTTCTTTAATTGTATCTCCAGCATTTCTAATTTGACTTTTTCTTGGAGCGTTTAGTTAGTTAATTTTTCTCGCTCTAAAATCTCCCGTTCCGTGGCTTCTTTAGTTTTAAGAATACTCATGTTTATTTTATGCTCTTCTTTGGCTTGTGTATTGCATTTCTAAAGTGTATTAATTCTTTCCCTTGTCAGGGAACGGGCATCCCTTTCCCGTGTTGATTCGGGGCGCCTGCGACTAGTAGTAGCAGCACTCGCAGCTACTGCTGCCACACGAGTAGTACGAACCCTGCAATAAATATAATAAGGTTGTTTATAGACTAGCTCATTTGCCCCCTAAGGGTTTTGCTTTCGATGAAGTCTTTTGCCACAGGCACAAGTCAACCAAATAGGGTCTTTACTGCAAAGTAATTATGATGGAATAATCTTCGTTCTCTTGATATTCACAAAATATACAAATGAATATGGACATAGTTTTAAGTAGCAGCTAGTCTTCTTATTATGTACTCGCATGAGCTTAACTATGGAACCACTACTACTTTTATAAACTTTTGTTTGGTCAATCATAAGGTCCATTGTTAGTGTCACAATCATAACTAATGGAAGATCAATGCCATTTTATTGCTGACTGCTTTTATTTGCTAGTATGGGATACAGAATTTTTACAACGTTTCCTATTGCTGAAATACTATAGATAAGTATGTAAACAAAATCAAGTAGATTCTTGCTTACCTTGATGGAGTATCTGTTGGCTGTGCTTCAGCGACTGCCAGCTGCTGTGGATCAGCCTCCGGCAACTTTGGATCGGCCACTGGCAGCTGTATATCAGCCTCTAGTAGCTGCGAGTCAGCCACCACTTCCCGCTGGTTATCCACTAGCTGCTCGTGAAATGGGCTTCGTGGTCTAGCGAAGGCTGGAGTTTTGGCCCTTCTCAGCATTTGGGGAGTATACCGTAAAATGGGGGGAATCGGGACACTTTTCAAGTTCGACATTGATTTTTATCGTTTTTTTTTTTGTAGTTATAGTAATAAAACGGATATCATAATGGTTCCGGTAGTTTAAATTTTCATTTATAATGCATTAAAATATGGTTTATTAAAAAACAATAATAAAAAGTTACAAAAACTCACTTGTCCCTATTCACCCAGGCCTTGGGGTGAATCGGGTCGCTTAGGGGGTTAATAGAGTTTTTCGCTAGGGCTGCCACTTCCACACTATAGGTAGGTAGGTACCTATCTACAATACCTACCGGTAGATAGTGTCTTTTTAAGTTACTTGCTTGACATATACCTACCAGTTCTTAAAGCGTCAGTCTTATAATATAAGATATGATAAATTATATATAATAATAATCATACATAAATAAAGTTAGAACTGTTGTGAAAAATAAAAATCCATTAATGAAATCAACTTTTTTTTACTTAAAATTAAACAAAACAGAAAACAATTCTTACTTCCAAATAAACATAAAATAATCCTCTCAAATCAAACTTAATTCAAATTTCTAACAGGCAAACTTAAAAAATATTAAAAATAGACGTTAGTATTTTTTCAATAATCAACACTACAATTACAAATCATAGCTCAAACTCACAAATTTTCTAGAATCTTTAAGATTTCATCACTGTCATTATAGTAATTCTTTTTCTTAGTAACATTTAATTTTTGGTTTATGGCTACTGGTTTCAAAGTTTGCTTTGTTGGATTTTTCGGAAAAAGTTTTGTTGATTGTTCTGAAGTTATTTTTGTATTACTATTAATAATAATGTTCGGTTCATTTGTAGTGCTAGTACTAGCGTGTTCATTTTCAATTTCTATCAGATTTATTTCTTCTTTCACATTTGTTCCTTTCAAATCTGTAGGTTCGCACCATGGTATTACTATTTCTTCATACAATTGTAAATCTTCTGTTAACACAACGGGTATTTTTTCAATTTCTATATCACGCCAATCACTACGCTGTTCTTGATCATTATCAGATGCAGGCAAATTGTTCGTTTCACTTATGATTGTTTCGAATGCCCTTGAACAATGTGCTATTGGCGATGGCAATTTATTTTCTTTTTCATCACATTTTTTTTTGGTTTTTTTCCTACACCTTTACCTTTAGCACTTTTTGTGTTATTTATTTTTTGGATTCGTTTCTTTTTTATTTCAGGTTCAGTATCTGTATCAGCGTAACTTTCTACGTCTTCGTGTGAAACACTTCGACCTGAAATTCGAATACCTATGTACAAAATATTCTTGTAAAGACATCAAATGTAGGTCATTGTGTGTGTAAGTATGTGTGCGTGTTTGTGTATAATGGCGATTTATCAAGAATTAATAATTTACCTGAAATAACATCGATTTTTTTTTTATTCTTTGGTTCTTTAATATTTATGCTTCCGTATCGCATTTCTTTTAATAAATTTAAAACCGACTTGTCTATCGCTTCTTTAGCCTCTTCATCATTCTGCGCCTCTTCCGGTAATCTGGCCAACACTTCATTGGGATTTAATGGACTGATACCTAATAGAGGAACATTAATATAATTACTATTCATTTCAGGATACTTTAATTTATTAAAGAAAACATAGTAAAATTAATTATCTGTATTCACTATAATGCTTACCTACCAGTCTTACGAAATCCTGCCCGAATATTATTTTCCGAATTTATATTAATTTGATCCATGAGCAAGTTTAACATCCTTGGAAAGCAACCTTTTGGTACACATGATAGTGAACGGCCGTCCGTTTTCTTCCATTTTTGAAGAATTTGACGCCAGGCTACTTTCATCGGGCGGAAAAACGCCACATCCAGCGGCTGCGTGAGATGTGTTGAATTTGCCGGTAAAAAGACGAAATGAATGTCAAAATTCTTACAGACATCTATTAGTTCTATCGATAAGTGAGACGATAGGTTATCGCCTATCAAGACTTTTTTCCCTTGCTTATTTTTAAAAAATGGAATGACCACTTCCTTGACCCAGTCTTTAAACACTTCTGCATCAAACCACCCTGACGACGTTCGGTTATATCTTGCATTTACGGGTCCATTTTTCACCCAAGTATCGTATAGGTTTGTAGATTTATAAACCACATACGGCGGTAACAGCTCTCCTTCTGCAGTTCCTGCCATCATCAGTGATATTGAAGCTTTAGAATGGTTTAAAACTCGTTCTGGATATTTACATCCTCGCCTCGTTATTACTTTATGACGACCTGGGTCGTCTGACAAATTTGTCTCATCATAATTAATAATATTGCCCAGTGGCACATTTTCAAGTGACTTTTCTTATTCCGAAAAATAATTATTGATAATAGTTGGTGATGTGGCTGCTCTAGCGCGTTTAATGTTTTGACATAACCTCTCCGAAATTGTACTTTTATGTCGTTCCAAAAAATTGAAGACAAAATCTCTCCCCGGCAAATTATTTTAAAATCTTTTGTGCTTAATCCCTAACATATCTAAATAACTTTTTACTAAAAGTCTTAAATCAGTTATATCTAAAGGATATCCCCATTCAGCACAGGTGTTCAGATTCAGCACAATGTAATCTTCTGTTTCTTTAGTAAGTGCCATTTGGCCTCCTGGTGACCTCATTTGTCTATTGCTATGCCTCTGTAAAACTGATCTGCTAATATTATATTTTTCTGCTATAGATCTGATTGGTGCATGACGATTTAAAGTTAGCTCATCGAGCGCCTGTTTCATTACAGTCTTGTCATATTTTTTGTATTGTTTTCCACCAGGTCTTGGCTTATATACTCGTGGCATTATGTGTTAGAAAATAACTAAAACAACAACAAAAAATTATATGAGGTAAAAAAAATCAATAAAATTTATATATATACTAGCTTTTGCCCGCGCGGCTTCGCCCCCACTCTTTCCTACTCCACGCTACTATACCCTGCTCTACTCTACCATACCCTATCCTACCCTACCCTACTCCACCATACTCTACCGTACTAGAGTAAAAAAATGAAAATTAGGGTAGTGTAGGGTAGACCCTCCGCTACCCTAATTTTCATTTTTATTTGTTCCATAAGAACCTTCTCCTGACAATAACAATTACACAACAAAAAATGAATAAGCGAAATCGGACCAACTGTTCACGCGTGATGGCGTTGTGTATGTAAAATGTATCCCTATTTCCCTAAGGGAAATAGGGATACATTTTTATATTTATAGAAGATGTATAATTATAATGTATAAATAAATTCACTTCACGCGTGTTCCCCATGGGGATAGACAGAAACTACAGAGTGCCTGCTAATATCAAACAATTTAAATTTAATATCACCGAAATTACGTAGGTGTCAATTTTCAATTAATATTAATCAACTAATCAATCATTACTAGGACACTAATTCAAATAAATGTGTACGTAGGTAAAGATAGTCAGTTAAATATATATTAGGTACCTAATTACCAACACTTTTATTAAGTTTAATGTAATTTAGAGGTTGCGACAACCCTAGAAACAAAAACCCTATTCACCCATAGCCGTCCCAATTAACCCTAATCGGGTACCTATTAAACCCATTCTAGACTCGATTCCCCCCATCTACGACCCCATACACCCCATAGTTCGACCCTTATCACCCCAATTATTGTTCAAAACTACTTTAGTAAGAATTTGTTAAATTATTGTAAAAATAAGAAGTTTATATTACTTACATTATAGCTTAATCCGTTCCCAAACAACTGAAAATAACGGTTAAAACTTCACTTCTAGTACAAATCTAGTAAACACCAGTGAAAAGTAAAATGTTTTACGGAGCAAATTTCACACAACTTTGACCCAATGTTTCGAAGTTCGTTTTTTTTTCAAATACTTATGACAGGATGGCTGAGTGTTGCCAGATTATAGAAAAAATATTGCAAGCTTCAAATTTAAATCCTACCACAAAATGTAATACGTAACATAAATGTGTGAATAAGGTCGCAAATAAAACTTGAGATTTGTCCAAATTCACCCCCTAGACCCTATTCCCCCAATTTTACGGTACTGAGACCAATCCTGCACAACAAAAAGATTAAAATTTTATGTATGAGAAATTAATGAATAAAATCTGATATATTAATTATTATAAACAAATTATGTTAATACTCACAATTTCCAGTTCGACAACCTGATCTTCCGACTCACTTACATATATTAGAATCTAAAAAAAAATTTATATGAATTAATGTGGATTCTCATAAAATTATTGCCAATGATTTAAAAATATAGCATAATAAAACATACCATTCGGATTCCCTTCTTGTTGCAAGGGTACTGTAGTTCCAGAACCTGAAGCTATTACTCCACTACTAGTACCCTCTCCGTGCTGACTTTGGGTATTGCTACCTGAGGCTAAAAATAAAAAAGATGGTTTATTTAACTGTACAAAATTTACAGTTACCTCTGTGACTGAGTGGTATATGCACCGGCTTTAAAGGTACTGCCACTGTCCGTGGGGGTCCCGGGTTCAATTCCTGGTCAGGTAAATATAAAAAAATATCAATATTTTCTTGGGTCTGGGTGATTGAGGTAATGCCTGTTGTTTCCAATTTCCATAACACTAGCTAGTGCTCAAGCTACTAAAGTTTGGTATTGGAACAATGTATGTGATTGTGTCCAACATTTATTAAATACATGGGTATTTGCATGAAATAAAAAATGCTCACCTAACACAAGAGTGCCATCCGAGTCATAACAATTTGTGAACCCAGTCACTCTTGCTTGAATAAGTTCCAGCACTTTTTCAATTGCTGGATCTTCATTGAACTTTTTTGGTGGACCACCTCCTGTAAATAAATTATTTTAACAATTAAATAACTGTCTTTTCCTGTTCATAATTCACAAGAAAAATAGATATAAAATCAGTAGTTACCTGTTCCCAAAAAGTGTTGATTTCTTTGGGTTAGGACTTGTTTTGCCTTCTTTTTTAAATTCTCCCAGCAGTTCTTTAACACACTCCAGTCTCTCGGATGAATGCTGCATATGGCGTTAAACTCGTTGGCAATTTTTTGCCACTCTCCATTCTTCGTCCTTATGCTAATCCTGTCGGTCTTCTTCGACTCGACAACATCGAAATGCCTTTCCACCAGCTTAATAAGAGTAAATTTCGCACTGGCAGCAAAGGCCGGGTCCCTCTTCCTTTTCGACATAGCGAAAAATCCGTTATTTGCGGATTTGAAGTGGCGGAATTTAATCAACGCAAACACTTCTCGTCAACGCAAATTAACAAAAGGGATAGGACACGGATAGGATATCACAGTATTTGTGGATTTTAAAGAGGCGGAAATGAATCGACGCAAGCACTTTTCATCAACACAAACAAAGCAATGGCGGTTTGACGTAACGACACAGGTTATGGAAAATCAGAAGAATAACACAGACTAGTAGAGATTTATCAACTTCAATATTTTCCCCATGATTTGTTTTGACAATTTAAATAAACTACATTAAATAATCGTTTCATTTTTTGGGATCAAATTATCTTCTGATTTTGTAGTACCCAATACAATTATACCATTTTATTGAAGAATATTATCGTTATTTCAATGTATTACTCATATTTTATTTTCCAACATCATGAGGAGCAATTTTTTTAATTGCAACACTTCAAACACAATTCGATATGTCATTCATTCATTCATTCTATGTCAAAGTTAAATATTTTTCAGAGTTGAAAACACTGAGTTTAAACTGCGATTACGGAAACGAGATTAATTATGGCCGGTGAAATCGGTGCGACGTAAACTAAGATTTAAATTATCTTCTAATCTCGATTAATCTTAAACGCGTTTTCTTAAACTCGGTTTCTATTGCAAATGGTGAAATCGGCCCTAAGTAGAAATAATATATAAACTAGATATAATGATCCAATTTATTTGTTATTTTTTGGTCTGGCGATAAAACGTCGGTTCCTCTGTAAATTTAGTATTAGCTTATTTCACAAACTTTTTCAACAATTGGAACTCTGGAGAGTCTGCTTCACCCACTAAACGCACCCACACAATTGCCTTTTCACACCTGTCATGCCCGGTGACGTTGCGCACCTCCTCAACGTTGTAGAGGCGGAGCTCAGCAATCAGGCTGCCATCGAGGTCAGCAGTCCGACATGTTTCCCCACCGGGGACTCGACGTGATAATACGCTGTTCTGCAACGATTTGCGTGGTGCCACGTCCTCGTTGTCTGACTCGGCGTCAAACAACCACTCAGAAGCGTTCGCTGGTGTTGTCTCTTGCTTTCGCTTAAGACACGTTTTTACTTTCTTGTTGGAGCTAGAAAAATAGGAAACTTACATAAATATGCTGTATTGAAAACGTATATTCTAGTAGTTAGCACATATAAAAAACAACTTATTCAAATTACCTTATGCTTTCTTCGTCGGAATCAAAGAATAGGCTTGTGTCCTTATTCTTTTTTGTCGATCGTTTTTCTTGCTTGCTTGTAGACCTGGAAAGAGCGAATTATTTTTTTAACAATATTAGAACAGAAAATAAGAGAACAGATACCCAATAGAAAAATCTAAGACAATTTTTTTTATTGTCAGCATTGATTTACTAATAATTTAATAAACTTACGAACATGATTTGGTCGGGCTTGATCTTCCGCTGACTGATGAATCAGGATAGACAAGGAGTCGTTGGCGGTTTCAGAAGGTAGTGAAGCACTGCTAGTGGTCAAAGATGCAGGAGCACTGATACAGTGTCTACTATTTTACAGGTTTTTATTTAAGAAAAGTGCTAGACGTGCAGTAATCCAACAGGGATAGCAAACCTTTAGCTACCTGTAGCCTATACCGGTTAGGTATGAAATATTACATCTTTAGTTTAATAAAATAACTATGTGAATTTATTTATTATAAGGCGCGAACTAATACAACTACAAATTAAATGAATTTTCTAAAAGTTTGATTTATATAAAAATATTTTTCTGATACAGACATTACAGCAGTTTTATTTACGTATTTTGTCAAGTTTAACTGTTCATTTCCGAACAATACCATCATTATTAGTTCAGTTTTGATATACAGTACCTGGCCAAATTATTAGATGCACTGTAAAATTTCAAGTTAAATATTATTTACTGCATGGTAGTACAGTGTTATTGTTTAAACGTGATCTGTTTTTTTTATTTTTATGTTATCCAATTAATACCTTATTAATTTATTACAAATAAAGCAACATTAGTATAGAAAAATATGGGTTTATTAATTTTTGAAAAAAACATTTATAAGAATTACTTAATGTGCTTAAATATTAATATTTTGTGGAGCCACCTTTGGCTGCTATTAAAGCTTTTATTCTGCGCAGCATGCTATCTATGCAAGACTGGACTGTCTCCTGCATTTGTGGGTGATGATTCCGCACATGAATGATTTTTTCTAGGAGCTGAGTTTTATTGGTTATAACCTCTTTAGCCACTTCTCTTTTCATCAGCTCCCACACATTTTCGATGGGGTTCATATCAGGGCTATTACCCGGCCAATCTAACAAAGGGATATTTTGTTCTGCCAAAAAGACCGAGAGTATGGTAAGGAGCTCCATCCTGCATGAAAATGAATGATTCCCCATTTGGAAACCATTCTCTTAGTTGCGGAATCAAATTTGTAAAACTTCTCTGTACTGCGGATCTAAAAAGGCCGCTTTGCGCAATTCTTATTAGATTCTTATTATTATTCAAATTAAAAATCACAAAATGGTAACTTGGACAACAATTCACAATGTGAATCGGATACAATTCATGCATGTCAATTCATTCGTTTGACAGTTTTCTATGAGAATTGGTAAAATGGATCACAATAAAGGAATTGCTTAGTGTATGGGATGTGTCAATTAGCAGAATCATAAGAAGTTACTCAAGAGCAAAATCTTACAATTTTTTTGAAAATATTTTTGAAAATTAAGTTAATAATAGCAGATTTAGACCTCTATAGAAACTTTTTGGAGCATGCCCGTGTTTGGGAGAGCATTTTAAGGTACGTTTACACGCTTGCCAAGCCTTGGCAAACTGCAAACAGTTCCAAGCATCCACAAATCTCGCTTGGCGTTTGATGGTACGTTTACACGCTTGCCAAGCCTTGGAGTTTATACGCTTGTGAATGCGTCAGTCTGCAATATACATCCAAGCATGGCGGACACCGAACTTGTGACGGCTATTGCATTTGGTTTAACGTACTTTTATTTGAAATTTAAACAAAGTGGAATAAAAAAAAGGAGAGCTCGACGACAGCGAAGATGGTGGATGAAAAAGATTCATCATAATCGTACCAGGTAACTACTATTTTGATTTAACCATTATCTGTTGCAATTGAGTTATGCCACAATACTTACGATATATTTTATTTGTTACAGACAATTTATAGAAGAGAAATTTAATGAACTTTTACATGAACCATCTGGAGAGTTTGATAACTTCTGCCGAATGAGCTATTCTGATTTTGAGTTGTTACTGCAAAAAATTTCACCAATAATATCCAAGCATGATACAGACTTCAGAGAAGCTATACCAGCCAAATTTCGTCTTGCCATTACGCTACGATTTTTGGCATCTGGTGATTCTTACAAAAGCCTTCACTACTTGTTTAAAGTATCTGTCCCTATGATATCAATAATCATTCGTGAAGTTTGCCGAGCTCTTAATGAAATTCTAAAGGATCTAGTTAAGGTAGGAAAAAAACAAAACATTATGTTATACATTTATTTAGATTTTAATAGAATCATAGGAAGTCTTTGTTGCTTTAAATGCTTTATTGTTTAATTATTTATTAATTTAAATATGAATTATGTCGACGAATCAAAATCTTCGAAAGCATTCAACACAGCCATGTTTATAATGTTGGTTTCACGTGGGGCTGGGTTGATGATTTGGTCCGATATGATACGAATAGATGACGAGGGTGCTGTGGATGTAGACGGAGCTGGAGCTATTGAAGTTGGTATATGTTTTGCCATGTCTGGCGCTGAATAAGAAGTTTGTGTGTTTGGAGAGGGAAAAAAACTTCGGTCGTTATGAATAGGTTCAGAATAAACACTATTAACTGATGTTGGCCGACTCGGAATGACTTGAGGAAATGGTGTTGAATATGCACCAGCCATTGACGACAGTCGAGAATAATATTGAGGGTATGGTGTATGACGCTCATTTGATTTTTGACTGATTCTGTTTATAAACAACCCATCTATTTGGTACATCATAATTTTTCGTTCATCAGTTGACAGTTCACGTAGCTTTATAGCCAATAATTTTGCGTATAGATCGCAATCATCGTCTTTGTGAGCAGGTATGTTTTCATTCTGTCTTTGACCCAAAGCATTTGTTAATTGTCCAAAAGCCACGGCCATTTGCTTTTCAGCCGTTTCAGAAGCAAGGCGACGACGTTTATTAGTAACAGCTTGTATGGATGGTGGTTTGGATGGTGATCTAGATGGTGGTCTGCATGGTGTGGCAACCGTACTTGTACGGTCTCTTATCAGAGGGTCATCCTCTGTCTGATCTGTATCTTCTTCTATTTGTTGTAATTGCTGCAAAAAAATAATATACTTAAAATTACACTTCATTTACTTTTTTTACAGATGCCCACCACAGCAGAAGGATGGCTTAATATAGAAGAAGGATTCAGGACTAAATTTCCACATTGCATAGGTGCATTGGATGGCAAGCATGTAGTCATTGAAAGCCCAACGCATAGTGGAACAGAGTATTTCAATTATAAGAAAACTTTTAGCATTGTCCTTTTGGCTTTAGTGGATAGCAAATACAAATTTGTATTCGCAGACATCGGGAGTCAAGGAAGAATAAGTGACGGCGGCGTCTTTAATAATTGTTTACTATGGAAAAGAATAATTAGAAACGAGATAGATTTTCCACCACCATGTCCACTTCCAGGATCGAATATTAATATTCCATACGTGTTTTTAGCTGACGGTGCTTTTGCATTGAGTCAACACGTAATGAAACCCTACCCTGGAAACCATGAAGTAGGCTCACCAAAAAGGTTATTTAACCAAAATTTATCTAGATCCCGAGTTGTAGTTGAAAATACGTTTGGAATTTTAACCTCAGTTTTCAGAATATTCAGACGCCCTATCAATTTAGAACCACAAACTGTAACGGAATTTACGATGACTTGTGTATTACTACATAACTTTTTGAGAACAAGTAAAAGTTCTTCAAATCGATATACTCCTCAGAGTTCGTTTGACGTATATGACAGTAGTGGAAATATGGTTACCCCTGGTTCATGGCGTAGAGATAACGACGAATATAATGCATTGCAAAATTTACCACAAATACCACGAAGATCTCCGGTGAACGTCAGAGAAGTCAGGGAAGAATTTACTTCATATTTTAATAGGATTGGATAAGTTGATAAAAATGTATAAATAAATGTAGGTATAATAAGAAACGGTGTTTTTTTTAAATTAGAATAAAAAAAAATTACTTACTGTTTCGGTGTTTATTCCTTCATTGCAAGTATATACTGGTAGTAAAAATGACTCCATGGTTTCGTAAGCATACCAAGTTGGATTGTATATTTCTTCGGCACCTAAAATAAAATATAAACTTCGAAAATTAGAGCGAGATAGTTGCGGAATAATCGAGAAACTAAACAACGCTTTTAAACATAAGTTACACCTTGCTAAGCAGACTATCAAAATAATTATAAATGTATAGTAGGAACATACCTGCGCCAGAACGCATTGATTCACGTTTTTTTTTCAAGTGCTTGCGAAAAGTAGTCATCAATATCTCTTTTTTATTTTTTATTTCCTTTACTGGCCGTCCAGTAAGGTCAGCAAGACGAATCCATGCATCTGCTTGTTTCTTTTTATCTTTATGATTTGCATCTTTCGGATTCCAGATGCATGGCTCCATTTGGTAATGTTCCAGAAACGAAAGACTCCTCATTAGACCAGCAACTCATTTTATTTTTTGTAAAATCACGCAAGGATGTACTCGCAGCGAGATCACAATGGTTACTAAACGCGGACCAACATGTAAATGCATCGCAAGCGCTTGCCGCAAACGCCCTTTGATCTGCGTCAAAAAACCGACACTCGACTGGATCGGAAGCAAGCAGGCACAAGCCCACGCAAGCCAAGCCAAACGCCCTTTTTACATGCTTGCGATTGTCGATCCTTGCCAAGGCTTGGCAAGCGTGTAAACGTACCATTAAATCGTCGACGAAATCTGGCTCTTCGGAAAATGGAGATAGCATTCGAAGTACCGGAGCCAGAGTTTATCGGATTGTTTCGACTTAATAAAAGTGTCTGTCGCGACCTCATACAAGAGTTGGAACCTTATTTACCAGCTCGACGTGGTGGAATAAGCACTGTATTTAATTAGGCATTTCTTTTTATGCTTATAGCAAGCATCTGTTACGGATTATTCATTGTTGGTATTACCTATTTACTAATAGGTATACTATTTATAGAAAAAGAATTAAAATTGTGACGGGTGCAGCCGGAGAAATAAAAGCTCGTTTAGGTCACTTGTTTTATATTTAAGTAATTAAGGCACAACTGAAACAATTATATAAAAAAAGGTAAATTACACTGAATACAAAAACAATTTCACATTTATCACTAAAAACATATTATAAAAGGTAGGGCTACTTACAATAGTGCCTTTAAGAAACTTATAGACTTATAAACAGGAACTGGTGGTACAGAATATATATACAGGCAACTTGTGAATTATGCTTATGAGCTTATTATACTTGCTCAGCACTATAAATATATTTAAATAATTTGTTATCGGTGAGTCAACCACTCTACGCGCTGACTCTGGTAAGAATAAACTTCGAACAAAAACAAATAAAAAGAGACAGACAGTAAATTTAAAACAGGAAACGAAGAGAAAAGAAAATATGAAAAATGGCCAGAGAAGAGCGCAATGAAAGCAACGAGTCGCCAATATAGATATGGCGCCTCGTTACAATACCCGCTCCCCCTGGAAGAAAAAATCCTGAGTATAAAAAGGATTTTTTCATAAAACTATGTAAAAATAAGTGACCATTTTATATAAAAAACATATCTTTAATAAAAATGGATGAGATGAGAATTGTGAAATGAGAAAATAAGGAGACCAGTTTCCTTACATGCATCACTTTCCTTACATGCATCACTTTCATACTTCCAGAACATACTTCAGTCAACGGTCATGGTTGATTTAATAAGACAACCAGACTCCACGCGGTAGAGTATCCAAAATTTATTGAATACTCAACTGGCTCCCTAAATTAGTGAAGGCTTATTTAACCAGTCACAACCCGCTGGGTGAAAAAATAAAACAGTGTAGGCTTGCTTAACCAGTCACAACCCGCTGGATGAAAAATAAAAATTAGTGTAGGCTTGTTTAACCAGTCACAACCCGCTGGATGAAAAATAAAAATTAGTGTGGGCTTATTTAGCCAGTCACAACCCGCTGGAAGAAAAATTTACCTCAAGATGTATAATGAGGCTATTCCAATAGACTTAGAGGTTCTATTCTCGGCTGAGAAATTAAATATGTCTTCTATGAAGATAGTTAATGTATAGTAATTATTATGTGTTGTAATAGAATGAGTGAATGAATGAGTTGTAAATAGTAGTATGTATAAAAGTAATATTTAAAAAAAAAACTTTTGGAAAAGTAATAACGATAAAGAAATATAGTTGGGAGAAAAGTAATTACGTAATAAAAGTATAAACGTAATAACGTATAGTATAAACGTAAATAAAAGTAATAATAAAGTTATAAAGAAAAAGTAACTAATAAAAGAATTTTTTTAGGTCTAAAGAGTTTTGAGTAAATTTTGTGCCAGGAGTTCGTAGTTATGTTATTGTTGGACAGAAGAGGTTTAAAATTTGACAGGCTGTCATGGATGAAAAATTTGTTTGAAGTTTTGCAAAAGTCATTTATGTTATGTACGTCTTCTAAAATTTGTAATGATTGATCTGTGGTAATCTCTAATTTATTTAAACGGTTTGATAAATGAATCATGTATGTTTGTAATTTCTCCTTATGTGATTGTGTTCCTGATTGTGTCTGTAATCTTGAAGAAACCATAAGAAGAATCTTTTTGATTTCATCAAGATCACGTTCAATGGAGTAAGGACTGGAAAGAATTGAAAAATCTGAGTCTATTATTGGATTTAGTAATTCTCGTAATTCCTCAACGGTTGCGACAGATGGAAATTCAATTGAGCGGAGACTAAGTTCATAAGCAAGCTCAGGTTTATTTATAAGTGATGGATTCATAGTGTTATTAAAAATAAATTATTGTGTTTCAAAAAGAGGTTTTTAATTTTCTAGCTATTTAAAAACTACTTAAAAACAGTTATGATTTAAAATAAATTTAATAATACTAGTGCTAGGTAGGTATTGTGTTCAAGCTTAGACTGGTAGGAACCTCTGGATAGTCGGCACGGATTGCCCCCAGGAAAGTGCCTAGCCAAATCTAAGACTTGTATGTGGGATACACTGGAGGTACTCCCTCTCAGCACTGCCGTAAGTATTAATTGCACTGATCTGAGTGATATATTGACGCTCAGAATCAGCAACAATTTTGTGTCGGTTTCTTTCAAAACCGCGTATAGTTTTACTGTCTGATGGGTGTAGTAAATGTGGGGTAAGTGTACTGTAAGTGTAGTGTGTAGTTGCGTGTTTGTTATGTCACTACTATAAATTATAATAGTCTAAGTGGTAGGATGATATGTGATGAGTTGAAAGGAGAGTGAAACTAAAGTTGTTTAATTTTTTTTTTAACTAATCTATTATACAAGGACTGGTTAAGTAAGACTAAGATAAATTTAATAAAACTAGTGTTGAGTAGGTGTAGTGTTCAAGTTTTGGACTGGTAGGAACCTCTGGATAGTCGGCATGGATTGCCTCCAGGAAAGTGCCTAGCCAAATCTTAGACTTGTATGTGGGATACACTGGAGGTACTCCCTCTCAGCACTGCCCGTAAGTGTTAATTGCACTGATCTGAGTGATATATTGACGCTCAGAATCAGCAACAATTTTGTGCCGGTTTCTTTCGAAACCGCGTATAGTTTCTTGTCTGTAAAATGTAGTAAATGTTGGGTAAAGTGTCTTGTAAGTGTTTTGTGTAGTGATGTAGTTGTATTGTCAACTTCTATAAATTAAATAAAATGAGGATTGGGATGAGATGAGATGAGATGATTAAGTTAATAATATGGCCGATAAAATAGTGGGGGGCGACTAAGCCTTTTAGAATTTGGAAAAAGATAACAAAAAATCACACACAACATACAACGATCTTCAAAATATAGTAGTTCGGTTCGCCGGTACTGGTTGACTGGTTGGTGACTGGTTCTTATACACGTTGAGGCGCCAGTGTGACGGGTGCAGCCGGAGAAATAAAAGCTCGTTTAGGTCACTTGTTTTATATTTAAGTAATTAAGGCACAACTGAAACAATTATATAAAAAAAGGTAAATTACACTGAATACAAAAACAATTTCACATTTATCACTAAAAACATATTATAAAAGGTAGGGCTACTTACAATAGTGCCTTTAAGAAACTTATAGACTTATAAACAGGAACTGGTGGTACAGAATATATATACAGGCAACTTGTGAATTATGCTTATGAGCTTATTATACTTGCTCAGCACTATAAATATATTTAAATAATTTGTTATCGGTGAGTCAACCACTCTACGCGCTGACTCTGGTAAGAATAAACTTCGAACAAAAACAAATAAAAAGAGACAGACAGTAAATTTAAAACAGGAAACGAAGAGAAAAGAAAATATGAAAAATGGCCAGAGAAGAGCGCAATGAAAGCAACGAGTCGCCAATATAGATATGGCGCCTCGTTACAAAATATTTATGTAGTGTATAAATATTTATTTACATGAAATAATATTTCAGATAAGAAATACCCACAACGAAATTGCAGCGAGAAGAAATGATCAACTAGCTGCTGGGGAATCAGTGAGAAATGCATTTATAGAGAGACTTTGGTCCGCGCGATCAAATTAAAACCTTAGTTTTAAAATTCACGAATAAATTGTTTTTGTACTTTACTTGGCTAATTATTTTTTCAATAAATTATTACTCTACTCAATGCAACTAAACATCCAATTTTAGGATTAAATATAAAATAAAATATGCGCAAAATCCGAAAAAAGTATTTTATTCAAAGTGTAATGTGCGGGGAAGTGTAAGAACTAAATATCAAATTTTAAGTAACAATATACTTAAATTAAGAATAAAATAAAACTAAAGTGGTCACTCGCTTATAAGAAAGTACCTTTATTGTTAGTTTAACTAAAATACATTGTTTCCAATTACAGTTATTATAATTATGAAATATTGCCAAAATCCACTGTTTCATAACCATTAAGTTACAGTAGCACAACTCCCAATTCCCAAGTCAATTTTTTTTTATTATTACAAAATAAATTTCCTGGCAACTAAAGATACAAGGATATTAAAAACCTACACATTGTTCATAAAGGCACTAGATACCAAAGCTGTAAAACATATTTTTGCAAAATGTATAATTTTTATTAATCTAAGATTTAATTTCAGAATAAATAGTATATGGTTTATTTATTATAAACTGAAACAAAAATAAATGAAGTACCTCAGCAATTACAATAATGTTAACATTTAATGACACAAGAGAGAACCAACTCTAATGAACCCCATATATTGATATCAGATTTAATGTTAATGCTGAAATGTAAAAACTAGAAGTAAACATATATATAACTATAAATAAAAATTAAGACATTTAAAATGTAACATTGTTAGGGATTATTTCTAAGATTAATGAGATATTCCAAATATCTTTCGGCTACATCAGCAAGTCGTCCCAGACGTCTTCGTCGTCCTTTGTGGACCCTCCATGGAACTAATTGGATTTTAGTTTACAAAAAATAACATTTGGTATGTGTTGAACTGTCTAAAAACACTCAAAACCGCGATTTATCGTTCAAACTCTTGAGTTTGATCACTTCAAACGCTTGTCTTGGATTTAAGTTTATTGTGTAAATAAACTTTGATTTTTATGGTTGACTTGACATCAAAATTATTGCCAGTCGTGAATTAGATTATGGTTATTATTGAATACTTAACTCTTTTTTTGTGTCAAATATATTTTTTATTGTTTATTTGTCATTTTTATAAATAATAAAAAAATTAACAAATAATCCTTCAAAACTAACATCCTAAAACAAAAGATATGATAAAAGAAATATTAACCGGTAAACGACGATAAAAGTACGGTTTTTATTAAACGCATGTGGCAACATAAACACCAAATATGAATCTTATAATGAATTGAATTGATGCAATTCTGCTTAAACGTGTGACCATTTTACGAAAATTAGAGGAATTGCTTAGGATCTGCAAGTAATTCTGAAAATGAATTCTTTTAAGCAATATTGCGCGATTTAGCCTTTTTAGACCCCCTGATCTTGCTTCATGATACCTTTTACCACGTACAGACGTCCAGTGCCCTTGCCGCTGATGACTGACCAGATCATCACTTTTGAAGGGTGTTTAACAGTTGGGACGACACTGTCAGGATGAAACTTTTCTCCATGACGACGACGCACATACTGAGCTTTATTCTGCAAAATTTCGAATGTGCTTTCGTCACTGAAGCAGACCTGCCAGAAAAAAAGAAAAAAAAGTGAATTTATGTGATTTTTGCTTTATTTAACTGTAAAAATAATTATCTATCAATTGTGATGAAATAACAGTATATCTTACCGATCTCCAGAAGTCTACATCTTTGTCTTTCCATTGTTTGGCCTACTTCAAGCGCTTTGCTTTCATTGCAGCCGTTAACTTTGGCTTTCTGGCGGGGCGACAGGCCTGAAAATCCAATTTCTTTAACTCTCTTCGAACAGGGGATCTAAAAAGGCCGCATTGCGCAATTCTTATTAGATTCTTATTATGATTCAAATTAAAAATCACAAAATGGTAACTTGGACAACAATTCACAATGTGAATCGGATACAATTCATGCATGTCAATTCATTCGTTTGACAGTTTTCTATGAGAATTCGTAAAATGGATCACAATAAAGGAATTGCTTAGGGTATGGGATGTGTCAATTAGCAGAATCATAAGAAGTTACTCAAGAGCAACATCTTACAATTCTTTTGAAAGTATTTTTCAAAAATAAAGTTAATAATGGCAGATTTAGGCCTCTATAGAAACTATTTAGAGCATGCCCGTGTTTGGGAGAGCATTTTAAATCGTCGGCGAAATCTGGCTTTTCGGAAAATGGAGATAGCATTCGAAATACCGGAGCCAGAGTTTATCGGATTGTTTCGACTCAATAAAAGTGTCTGTCGCGATCTCATACAAGAGTTGGAACCTTATTTACCAGCTCGACGTGGTGGAATAAGCACTGTCTCAAAAGTAAGTAAAATTAAATTAATTATTTAAGTAAGAAAAGTATAAGTAATTCTTGAACATTTTGAAAAAAAGTAAATATATATTTACTTCTTATAAAACTTACTATACCTACTATTTTTTAATAATTAGTAAGATATTATTAACGAGTACATTTAATTTGTTTCTGTTTTAGGTATTAACTGCACTAAGCTTTTATGCATCTGGCTCATACCAAAGATTTATTGGAGCTAGTGCACACCACAAAATGCACCAAGTTAGTGTATCAAATTGTATGAGAGCAGTGACACTAGCCCTTAATAATGAATATTTCCGACGGAAATATATCCGTTTTCCACAAACTCGCCAAGAACGAAATATTGTAAAAAATGGGTAAGTCTGACCAATTGAATTACAAAATCACTAGAATAAATAGATACACTAATGTAGTACATAATAGGAAGTAAATTTACCACTTTTGATTTTCAGGTTTTACCAGAAATTTGGCATTCCAGGGGTTATAGGATGTATAGATGGCACACATATTGCTATAGTTAGGCCAGCGGAATTCGAAGAAAGGTTTTTTAATAGGAAAAGGTATCACTCTTTAAATACTCAAATAGTAAGTAACAAAAAATCGTTAATTACTATTATGTTAGCATATTAAATGTATATTTTATGTAGTTCAAGAGCTTGAAAGTTTTAAGTATAGCACTAAGTCATCTTTTAATGGCAGGGTTTACTTTAAATTCAGCTTGTGACTTATAAAAAAATATACATTATATTACTGTCCCTACTGTCCGTTATAAATTAACTTACTTAACTTGTTTTAATTTTTAGGTGTGTGATTCAGACTTCAACATATTAAGTGTAAATGCTAGCCATGGGGGAGCAAATCACGATTCCTTTATATGGAACCACCACCCTCTGAAACAACACCTAGAACATCTTCACCAGACTGAAAATGAAACATTGTGGTTCTTAGGTCTGTCTGCACCACCACAAAAGACTACTTTATTTTACTTTTTTTTAATACTTAACTCGAATGAAATTCCTTTCAGGTGATTCAGGATACCCGCTTCGTCCTACTCTGATGACACCGATTATAAATACAGAGCCTGACTCTCCGCAGCGGTACTACACCGATTTACATTGTCGAACTCGTAATACTGTAGAGAGATGTATCGGGATACTCAAATCTCGCTGGCGATGTCTACTAGTGGATCGCAAATTACATTATCATCCTACAACAGCCGGATTGATAACAAATGCATGTGTAGTTTTACACAACATTTGTAATGCTGTTAGGTTGCCCCTGTCGCCATTATCGCCACAGGAGGAGCAGAATGAAATGACCATGCAGGTGGGTTATTATTAATGTAAGTAATTAAATATGATCTTTAATAATAACACCTACAAATCACTTACAATTTAATTAGGCATTCCTTTTTATGCTTATAGCAAGCATCTGTTACGGATTATTCATTGTTGGTATTACCTATTTACAAATAGGTATACTATTTATAGAAAAAAAAATTAAAAGAAATTTATTTCATAGAAGTATACATAATCCTCTGATTATTTTAAAATATTTATGTAGTGTATAAATATTTATTAACATGAAATAATATTTCAGATAAGAAATACCCACAACGAAATTGCAGCGAGAAGAAATGATCAATTAGCTGCTGGGGAATCAGTGCGAAATGCACTTATAGAGAGACTTTGGTCAGCGCGATCAAATTAAAACCTTAGTTTTAAATTTAATGAATAAAACGTTTTTGTACTTTACTTGGCTAATTATTTATTCAATAAATGATTACTCCACTCAATGCAACTAAACATTCAATTTTAAGATTAAATATAAAATACAATATGCGCAAAATCCGTAAGAAGTATTTTATTCAAAGTGTAATGTGCGCGGAAGTGTAAGAACTAAATATCCAATTTTAAGTAAAAAAATACTTAAATTAAGAATAACATAAAACTAAAGTGGTCACTTGCTTATAAGAAAGTACCTTTATTGTTAGTTTACAGTTATTATAATTATGAAATATTGCCAAAATCCACTGTTTCATAACCATTAAGTTACAGTAGTTACAACTCCAAATCCCAAGTCAACATTTTTTTATTATTACAAAATAAATTTCCTGGCAACTAAAGATACAAGGATATTAAAAACCTACACATTGTTCATAAAGGCACTAGATACCAAAGCTGTAAAACATATTTTTGCAAAAAGTATAATTTTTATTAATCTAAGATTTAATTTCAGAATAAATAGTATATGGTTTATTTATTATAAACTCAAACAAAAATAAATGAAGTACCTCAGCAATTACAATAATGTTAACATTTAACGACACAAGAGAGAAGAACTAAAACTTTTGAACCCCACATATTGATAACAGATTTAATTTGATTAATTTAATTTTATTTAAGATTAATGAGATATTCCAAATATCTTTCGGCTACATCAGCAAGTCGTCCCAGATTATTAGCAATATCAGCAAGTGGAAGAAGGTGACAAGCCATTTGTTCATGAGCTCGAGCATTTGCTACATCTGCAGCAGCTCTCTGTATCTCAATTCTCGAGAGTATTCTTTGAGCCTCATCTAATGGGGCCAGCGGGCGAGCTAAAGCATAAAAGTATTTTTAGTGTCTTTAAATTGCTATACATTTCATTATATCTAACGTCAGTGTATATAAAATTAAATTATTTCAAGAATACAACTTATACTGTTACTTGCACATAATTAATGAATTAAATTTTAACAGTAAGTGCCAAGTTTAAAAAAAAATTGTATGCCATTGATACAAATCATTAAGTGTGCCTAAGGCACTATTAGTGGTATAGAAAACAACTTACTATGCTGCCGTCTTTGCCTACTTTGTCGAGGTAACATTGGCTCATTTGTGTCGCTTTCAGTTGGCCTTGGTGTAATAGGAAGTGCTGTTTCTTGAGATAATATATTACATTGTTCTAAGGCATCCCCAGCTGGTACAATTATCTCCTCCTCACTTTTAAAGAGAAAAAACAATGTATAATAATACTTAACATTATAACCATACATATGTAATATGACTATGACTTGGGAAATCTTTTTAAATATAATATTTTATTATACTCACTGTACATCTTCTAACTCAACCAAAACTATCTCTGAGTTCTGAGATTCAGTTGCAGTGGCTGAAGTGGATGGCTGCTGTAAGAATAAATGAGGTTTAAGTGTCTATAGTTATACTCAAAACACTGTAAACTGGAAATAAATTACCTCATTAGGAAAAAGGGTTGTACCATAACCCGAGGAGCTGTCTGGCCAAATCCTGGACCCAACAGAGCCAAAAATCTTCGATCTAAATCTGACAGCGCACTGGCTCGGGGCGGCCCTCCACCTGTAGTAGTGGCATCTGAGTTTATATCAGCAACTACCTTTTTAAGTTTGCTTTTGTAGTTGCTGACATACTGCAAATAAAAGAAATAAAGTTGGTATTACTACTTCATTAAAGTAAAAAATGAAACCTAAATATTATCTAAATACTTACAATAGACCATTCTTTTGGTGACTTGGCCGTGCCTGAACCTTCTGCATTTAGCAAAGTGGCCACTTCCTGCCACAAACGAACAGATTCTGCCCTTCCTTGAGCGCTGTTGTTGTAGCCTCGTGCCTTAGCCAAGTTAGGGTTTCTCTCCAGATAGTCCATCAAAATACTCCACTGAGCCTCAGACACCCTTGCTGCACGTTTCTCCATTTCTGCAAAGTATTATTTATGTATTGCAGAACAATGATTCTTGAATGAAATTGTCAAGCAGATAAATGAATAAATAACATTAGAACTTACCTGGACGGAAGAAATTGAAAGTATTGAAGCGTACGGAAAGTTTGCGATCTTTGATGTAGTGTGACAAACAAAATACACGAACTAAACTTCTTATTGACTAACTAGTTGTTGTGTAAATAAACTTTGATTTTTATGGTTGACTTGACATCAAAATTATTGCCAGTCGTGAATTAGATTATGGTTATTATTGAATACTTAACTCTTTTTTTTGTTTCAAATATAATTTTTATTGTTTACTTGTCAGTTTTATAAATAATAAACTATTTAACAAATAATCCTTCAAAACTAACTTCCTAAAACAAAAGATATGATAAAAGAAATATTAACCGGTAAACGACGATAAAAGTACGGTTTTTATTAAACGCATGTGGCAACATAAACACCAAATATGAATCTTAAAATGAATTGAATTGATGCAATTCTGCTTAAACGTGTGACCATTTTACGAAAATTAGAGGAATTGCTTAGGATCTGCAAGTAATTCTGGAAATGAATTCTTTTAAGCAATATTGCGCGATTTAGCCTTTTTAGACCTGCAGTGCGCTCAGAAGCATTCACGCCAGCATCCTGGAGTTCTAATTTTATCACCTTTGTGGTGGCAAATCTGTTTTCTAGACAAATTCTTTTCAAAGATCTCTCTGACCTTGGAGTAAAAATTCGTTTTCTGCCGCAATTGCCCTTTCGTTTCGGGCTCAATTCCTCTCCTGACTCAATTTTCTTCTTTATTCGACGCAAACTTGCCTCGGAAATATTTAGTCTTCGTGATATTTCCCGGTTTTAATATGCCTTTGCATTCACAAGGGCTTTCACTTCAGCTTTTTTCGTGGTGAAATGTCGCTTTTTCTGCCCATAATGGAAGCTGTCCAATTATTTATTTTGAATACTGCACACAAAATAAACAAAAAACTGAGTCATATAAAACTGTTAAACAAACAATCACTGTCCATAAAGCCACAGAAACAAGTCCGTACCTGACGCAATCTCGATCGCGGCTGATACACGTTCGTACTTGTTATGTTCATGCATTCATTGGTTAACACAGTGTTGCACTATTTAAAAAAATATATAAATCTACAATAAATCTTTGCAATAAAAATAAATAATATTGTAGTATGAATGTACAATTACTTCATAAAAACTCGAAAGAAACCAAAAATTATTAAAAAATTACAATGTGTCTAATAATTTGTTCAGGGACTGTAAAACTAACGCGTAAACAGTGTGAAACACTTATTGTATAATACATTCATATAAATTATATAACATTATATAAATATATTATATAAAACTTAATTACTATGTATAAATCATGACAAAGTTCCCCACTTCTGGCTTGATCGATAATCAGCAATATTCAATATTTACTGATTAATTCGCAAAATTAAAACCAAATGTAATTGTACGTGTTTGTTTTACTGCTGACAAAACTCCACGTGCAATATACAGGCTGCTACCGCTGTACATGAAAAGTAATCAAAATTAAGAATAAAACTATCATACAATTTATATATTAATATCATCATTAATTAACGAATGAAATACGCAATAAACAAAAGAGATATATGTACCTGATATAAATCACCTTCTTATAAAATTTTATCGTCGGAATCACTCAACAAGAAGACACAGAATAGGTATAGAAAGAGATAGATTGGCACACGGTATTTTCCCTTTCGCACTTTTTTTTCAGTTCCATGACCATTTTCAAATTTTCAAGATGTCGTTCCAGTTGTACGTCAGTACTTGTGAGTTCCCTGATTGAATCAAATCAACTAGAAATTGTCACTGATGCGCAGCACTAATCACGCAAGCTCGCCTCATCTCGCATTTGACCAGTTTTTAAACTGCTAAACATGCAATAATTTTGACAATTATTGTTTGACAACAGCAAGAGCATAAAGAATAAAAATAAAAAAAATTTCTCTGCCTGACTGTCTCTTTGTTCTCTTGTTCAAAAACAAATCATATGATACTAAAGTAAAATTTGCGTAAAAATAATAAATAGTAAAAATAATTCTTACGACTTGACACCTCGATGTTACTTTCTTCGTTTTGGTTAGAGTGTCTCTTTTCATTAACATATTTCAACAGCGATCCAGATAGTACACTCGAGAGCAATGAATCCGGGTCACTTAAAGAATCCTTAAAATCTCGGAAACTAAAAATGCTAGGTAAATGCAATAAATTGTATTTAATAGACAATGTAATACTCCTTAAATGAAGGTATTAAAACTTCTTAGTTATTGTAAAGTTATATCATAAAAAAATCAAATTTGAAAAAGGGCCACTTTCGAAGATGGAACTACGAAATTACAGCATTTGGTTTTGCTTTTGTTTGTAATCTGTCATTTATGTGGGTACATAAACCATGTTGATAGTGCTCTATATTCATTATTCAAGCTGAAATTATGTCGCTTACGCCTGAAGAATGCACCAGAATACTTACAAAGCTGGAAACCGGCCGGAGTCAGCGCGATACAGCCAGGACTGTCGGTGTGTCGCTGTCAACAGTACAAAGAGTTCTCCGACGTTACGAAGAAACTGGTTCTAACCTACGCAGTCCAGGAACGGGCAGAACCAGGTGTACCACAGCACGAGAAGACCGATACTTGGTGAACACCATGCTTCGAAATCGCTTTCTCACAGGAACTGAACTCACCAATCAGTTTCGACGCCTCGGAGGAAGTAACCCAAGTGCATGGACAGTAAGACGTCGGCTTGCTGAATCTAACTTAAAACCCCTTAGACCTGCAAACGGCCCTAAACTGGAGCGTGGGCATCGTATTTCAAGACTAAGATATGCCCAGAGCCACGTAAATTGGAGTATTGAAGATTGGTCAAAAGTTATGTTCTCCGACGAATCAAAATTTATGCTCTACAAGCACGATGGAAGACACAGAGTGTATCGAAGACCAGAGGAAAGATTCAAGCAAGCATGCATCGAAGAAAAAGTAGCCTACGGTGGTGGGTCTGTACTTGTGTGGGCCGGAATTTCTTCTGAAAGTCGCACAGAGCTGGTGATCATAGAAAACGGCTCTTTAACTAGCGTAAGATATGTGGAAGAAATCCTCAATGATCACGTTGGTCCATTTATGGTCAATTTAGGTGAGGATGCTATATTTATGCATGACAATGCCCGACCTCATGCAGGTAGGATTGTGAATGAATACCTTCAAGAGATGAACATTACTCGTATGGAGTGGCCAGCGCGCAGCCCGGATATCAACCCGATCGAGCATGCTTGGGACGAGCTAGGCAGATGCGTAAAACAACGAAACCCTCCCCCAATCACGCTTCGTGAGCTCAAAATTGCTCTCACAGAGGAATGGGAGAATATTCCCCAAAATCGTATAAGGAACTTGGTGTACAGCATGCCAAACCGCGTAAACGCAGTAATGGAAGCACGAGGAGGCAATACGAAGTATTAAAATTCAAGAAAATCGTAATAAAGTTCAAACATTTCATGTTTCATATTTTTGTTTTAGGGAGAGATCAGCAGTTTTTTTCTTTATGTAATTTTGTGTTGATAAAATGTATGGTGACTCATATTTTTTTTACTTTCATTTAAGGAGTATTACATTGTCTATTAAATACAATTTATTGCATTAACCTATCATTTTTAGTTTCCGAGATTTTTAACATTCTTTAAGTGACCCGGATTCATTGCTCTCGAGTGTAATTCGAATTCCTTAGCCTTTGCCTTCTTTATCTTCCTTTTCTGGGATCCACTTGGACCACTTCTCTTCATTATAAGTAAGTGAAGAAATATACATGTAGAATGCATATAACGGCAGTTCATTATCATCACCAGACGGGTCCATGGTATGTGGGCTTACGGCACAGTAAAGAACAGTAAAATATCTTCATACAAACGTGCCGCTCTCGGTTTGAATGTGTGCGTGCGCGCCGCGCGCCGTGTCGGCACGCGATTTCACGCACACGCTAGCATAATTTATGGGGGAATAAGGTGGCGGCAGTACGGGCTGTGCCGCGCGACTGTGAGCATGCGCGTACGTCATTCACATGACCGCTCGCGATCGTCAATGAGAATTTACTTTACATTAAGAAATAAGAATAAAGCGTTCCGGACGTGCAGAAACCGGAGAAATATTTTCTCGGTATCAAATTTTTAACTTAATATAATAAATGTTATGTGAATAAAGGCTTTTTATTTTTACTAAATTTATAAACTGGTAAAATATTCAATCATAATATGCTTTTTATTACATAAATTTAGATCAAGTGCTGCTTGTTCGAAAATATTAACTAAAAGTAAAAGTGACAACCCTGGGGATCAATGCAAGAGTAGGCTAATAACTCGGCGGGCGGCCTTAGATAACCTACTGTTCTGTATTTACTGTGCTTACGGGCAGGTAATTCGATAAAATAAACGCGGAATATAATTCTCCGATAGCTATTTAATCAAATCAACTTAATTTAAACTAACAATAATCACTGATTGGTATGATTAAAACAGATTGAATTGGTAATCGACAATGTCGGCGATCCGTCGGTGACGTGCGGCCTCCGTCGCGTCCAACCCAAAAGTGAGCAACAAGATGGCAGCCCGTTTGACGTTTCGCCAGAGTGACAGCTGTCACTCTCGTTCAAAAACTGTCTTGATTAATGGCGGCGCCACTGTAGCGCCGTCACATACTTAGTTGGTTATTGTATAATAAACAGAAATATCAACATCACAAATGTATTTCAAATAAATACGCGCATGTATGAAGCGATGTATGACGGTGAATGAAGCAAAAAATGTATGTCTGGAACGTGATAAATGAATTCAATAAATTAATAAAAACAAAACATGAAGTTTGTACTCATTCCAAATGAACGTCCTATTTGTTCGCTCGCTTCACTTCAACTCCTACAAGCTCTAATTACTTCTTACTAGTGTGCAATCTGTGCGTCCGATTTGGAAGGCAAATACCACGCGACTGGCGCGGGTGGCGGGGTGGGGTGTGGGCCACATCCCGAGTGGTACAGGGCGCCGCGTCGCCGCCGCCGGCGCGCTACTAGAGTTCGCGTCACGAAAAGTCTCGCAGACGAGGCGGAGGCGCTACAGTCACAAAATACGTTTCCGAACTCCAGTTTTCACAACTCTAAGAGATGAATTAGGTACCTACACCGTTTATTTATTATGGTAAATGTTTGGAAGAATGGTTAAAATATATTTTTTTTAAATACCAAACCGAGACCCCCCTTAGTTGTGGGGCCCGAGCCGACCGCCCCCGCCGCCCCCCCGTTAGTCCGCCAGTGTTTACGGCCTTTTGCTTCATGGTTTTTTTTATTTGTTGTGACTCATTAGGAAATTTGTCTGATAATTTAATAATGTTAGAATCACTAACATTAGCAGTAGTATCGTCAATCTCAATGTCGACTTTGGGCTTTTCCGAAACGGTGGATTCTGTCACATGGTTTTTATCGGCATTCCCAGACTGTTCATCATCGCTTGTAAGTTCAATGGAATCTTGAGTTTTTCTGTCCATGAAAAAGGAAGCCACAAAAGCCATTTCATTTTCATATATCCATGGTTCAATCTTTTTGGCTGCTTGTTCGCTTTTCCCTTTTTTTTTTAATGCCCTCCTGTATGCGTCTCTAAGAGATTGCCATCGTTGTTTACAAGCAATAGCTGTAAAATAAAATTTTAATTAATTAATGTCATTATCGTCGCCGCATTGGACTGGTCGATTGGGGAGGCCTATGTTCAACAGTGGATAGCAATATGCTGATATATTTATTGTATGTATCTATGTAGCAACCTTTGGCTGACCTAAATAAAGAAATAAAAATGTGATTATCACATAAATAATAAATCCAATGTACCGGATTTATTATTTTATTCTTCATTACAGGTACTTAGCGACTGGTGATTCGTTTACTTCAATAGCTTTTAGTTTTAGTATGGGACTAAGCTCCGTGAAACTAGCAGTTTTGATGTTTGTGACGCTATAATAAATACAATGTTAAGGAAATTTATTGCCACATCAACAACAGAACAATGGTAAAATATTATTGAAGAATTTTCGAATAAGTGGAATTTTCCTAATTGCTGCGGTACCCTTGACGGGAAACATGTCGTCATTGTAGCACCTCCAAATAGTGGTTCCCTGTATTTTAATTATAAAAAAACATTTTCCATTGTTCTTTTGGCTTTGGTTGACACGAATTATAACTTCGTTGCCGAACGTAGGCGCTTTTGGTAAAGATAGTGATGGCGGTATTTTGTCGAAATCAAAAATGGGAAAAGCGATATTGAAAAATAAATTATTAAATGTTCCTGATCATAAATATCTTCCTGGGTCGACTGTAAAGATGCCATGTGTAATATGAGGAGACGAAGCTTTCCCTTTAAGAAAAAAATTTTTAAGACCTTATCCATCACAACAATCAATTACTGATCCTAAGAAACGCCAATTTAATGATCGTCTTTGCCGAGGTCGACGTGTAGTCGAAAATGCTTTTGGAATTTTAAGTCAAAAATTTCGAATTTATAATAGACGTTTAAAGACCGAGTATACGGAAAAGATTGTTGTAACAACTTGTATTTTGTATAATTTTATAAGACACGGAGAATCTATAACCTTGTCGGAACGAAATAACCCTGTACGATGTAACAATCTACGTCGTCAAGGGGGTAATGCAAATTCTGTAGCTTTTGATGTACGCAATCAATTCGCAGATTACTTTCAAATGTCAAAAAGACAATTGGACTGGTTATCAACTAGTTAACAAAGAAACTGTAAAAACTGTACTGGCAGTTAATATTACAAACACATTATTTAATAAAAGTAGAGAACTTACCGGATTGTTTTAGTTGTTCCACGTTCCACGCAATGTCTTTCTTGACATTATCCATATATTTCGGATGTTTTAAATTATTTTTTCGTCCTCCATTTTACATCGAACGCGTACGCGTGCCTACTTGAACCGATGGTAACAAAATGGCCAATAGAAAAAGAAGAGTGGCAACGCGTTTATAACGGCCATCTTACGCGGTTATAACCCGGGTGCTCACCGTTTCGCCGCCTGCGCGCACCGGTGTGGCAACGTCGCGTGCCATGCACGGAGCGTATCGCCACCGGCAAAATATTGGGTCCGATTGCGTTTCTCTCCAAATCTAATTAGTGATGGACTAAAATTTTACTAATTATGTCCATGTCTTTCTCTGAAAGCTATTGCGTTTCTGTTAAATTACGTCCATGTCACTAAATTTTAATTTACTGCTGTGTCTATGGTATTGAACATAATTAAGTTCGTTTCTACGCCGAAAATGACAGCACTGCTTCAAATGTCAAACAAACGTCGAATTTACGCTGTAACCGCGCGTGTGCGTTATTTGTGGAGAGAAAACTTGTGTTGTTTTATTTATTTAGGAATTAATCGGAAAGTATAGTTTTATTAAATTGAAAATGGAGACAAAAAAGCCGCGTATGAGAAAAGAACAGCAGCAGTATTTATTAAATTACTTGCTGAGGAATCCGGAAATGACTAACGGTATGTTTACACAATGTTTTGAGTGAATTTAAGTGTTATAAATATTATTTTATAAACTTTTGATTTATTATACACATCTATCTATGCACGGGTGTGCTAAGTTCCTCTCACGAACGGTGAGTTTGAGTTTGTTCTTTTGATTAAATACACTAACATAACCTAACTTTAACCAGGAATTCGTTTTACGATGCAATGTTTGTAGGTAAAACGTCTAATACTACACGTGACATAAAAAACAAATATAAAAGTTATTCTTCATTTGTTTTTATTTTTCCACAGGAAATTCTCAGTTGCCGGCTACCAAACGATTGTGCGCTGACCTAACTGAAAATTGAAATAAAATGGGAGGTATCCGTAAGACACAGAAAGATTGGTTAGAGGTTAGTTAGTGGCACTTCATGTTTACATTCATGATTTTGTATTACATTTAAAATTGTATGAGTTAATATAATTTTAAATCATAACAAACCCATTTTGGTAATTTCTGAATGTATATCCTAAATTTTGCAGACTTACAAGTTATTAGCACGCAGAGCAAAATCAAAGATGCATAGACAGCGTTCTTCAATGCAAAGTACTGGAGAAGGTCCTCCGGAGGATATAAATTTAACTGCCTTAGAGAAGAAAACTTTATCAATAGAGGGGACCTCGACTATATATGGATTGCCTGGAGCCATTGAAGCCGTAAGTATTTTTTTATTTTAATGTTAATCCATTTAATATAAGTGAAATATCTTTACCATGAAGTTTACACAATATATTAAAATTTCATGAATCATCTTTATTAATGTTTTTTTACTTTTCGTACAGGGTATTGTAACTGTCTCACCTTCACAGTCAATTACAGATTTTCCTTCTCCCGATATTGAGCAAAACATAGTCATGGTGAGTATGCAATGCTAAAGTTTGTGCCTGCCGTGATTACTATTTACAGTAATATTAGAGCCTTGCCGATGCTCAAATCAACATTGATTTGAGACGCAGTGACAGTTGTGAGTATATTTTATTTATTAATTTAAAAAAATGTATTCCAATATTGAGAGCATTGGTTTGGTGGTTCAGTGATTGAAGCGCAGTCTCATGCCATTATCTGAGTTTTAATCCAGGAAATCATGCACCAATTAATTATTACAACTAAATTTAGACATTTTATGATTGCTCTCAAACTTTAAATAAAAACATAAAGAATGCATGTCCAATAAAAAAATTTGAAGACATATGAAGTCCTCAACCCCACTGGACCTGCGTGGTGGACTATGTCATGCTCTCTCATTACAAGTGAAGTTCTATGTAGTAGCAGTGGATCGTTTAAGGACTGATGCAATAGCATTGCATATATTGTAACTTGAATTCGAAATATAATAATTATCCCTGTAAACGTACTTCGCAGGATAGGATTCGTACTCTGAGGAAGAGCCGACGGCCAGTCAAGCATGCTGTCGAGTGGACACGACTCCAGCAGAGGCACCGTCGAGTCAGGATGAAGTGCCCGTCGCTTCAACGGCAGTGACGGCAGACGGACGCGATCGAGCGCCGGTCGCTTGAGTATTAAATAATTATGACGACGGCGGGGCCACAGCCTCTTAACGAAGCGTGCAGTTCAGCACTCCGCACTTCGAGCGTCGTGATAGACGTCGAGCAACCCCCCGCACGCTCGTGCCGCCGGCTGATACCGCCGACCCACAAGATGTCATGATAGCGGCTTTAAGAGAGGGAGCCCAAGCACAGATGGCGCTTGCTAATGCACAGATGGCGCTTGCAATTGCACAGATGGCGCTTGTTAATTCTCAAAAAGAGGCCGCTCAACATCTGGGCGATTGTATAATGCGTGCTGCTACTATGCTTTAGGAAGCAATGCAAGTGTATAGAAGCAACAATAATTAAAATGTAATCGTGTACAATTGAGTTTTATTTATTTCTTACAAGACAATAACAAACAAGACAGTCTAATTTGAAATAAAAAATTACAAAACAGGTTTCTCTAGAAAATGACGCCCATCGCCATCATGCAAAATATTGTCTTGTGATGCTATTTCTAATATTTCGTGCTGCATTTAAAAATTCATATCCCTGGGAGGATCTTCCAATGGCCGCTGTCTGTGATCTTCGAGCTCTACAATATAGAAACAAATTTACAAAATAGTTCAGTAAAGAAAGAGAAGGCATAGATTGAGTTATTAATTTACAGATTTTATACTAAATAAGTACTGTATGCAGTGATGTCATATCTACCAACTTTTTGGTAGATCTACCAATTTTCACTCCAGTCTACCTATCTACCACCTTAGACCTTAAAACTACCTATTTTTTAATTAGTTTGACATATCACCACTTTGAATTATTTTTATATCGACGAGCGACGTTGCGATGTGTTGCGTGAGCCATGCGACGATGCGTCAAGCATACATAAGAGTCCAGGCTATAAACCACAAAAAAACGTCAGCAACAGCTCGTCGTTCGCGCCATTTCGCGCCCATAGACATATTAGTATAATATACTGTTCTGTGGCCTATTCCCGGTTGGTTTGTTGCGGAATCAATGGTGAATCTTTACTCCTGTTTTGTGTTGTTTTGTTGTTAAAACTAAATAACTACGTATTAACAGTGCTGATTGCTGGTTGTTCTGTGTTGCATGCATTTATATATATAATTGATTCTGACAGCAGCGAAAGCGATGCACAGAGTTCTATGTAGGTTAGGAACTCCGCCACGAAAAGCTAGAAAAAGGCACTATGACCAAAAATATTCGAAAAGATGGGAGAATGACATGGAATTTGCAGGAAGGAAGGAACTCTGCACCTCCATATACTTCCACACGCCAACGTTGAGAGATTGTTTTCTGCAATTAATAATATGAAAACCTTCCAGAGAAATAGAATTTGCACAGAGACGCTGGAGGGATTGTTGCGTACTAAAAGATTCATAGCAAACAACGGCAGCCTAGCGCAGAACCTTTAAAGTTTTTCAATAAAAATATGTATAATTTCCAAAAATAAACATTTTAAGAACAGTTCATGCATTTTTAATCTTGGAAAATCTTCTGAATTGAGGTGGTAGATCTACCAATTTTGCATTTTACATTCTACCAACTTCTACCAACATTTGGCACGTAATCTACTATTTTTCTAAAATTCGGGTTTGCAACACTGACTGTATGGTTCTTATCGTAGTTTTCGTAACCTATAAATCAGTGGTTCCCAACCTCTTCTCGACCAGGGACCATTTAGTTAATTTTGTTGTAAGCAGAGACCACAATATATGAGAAACATAAACTGAATTGATCCGAAAATAAACTTCACACAAAACTTTTAAATAATATAGTAAGAGACAGAACCTATTTGCAAACATGCCCAACTCTATACATACCCAACTCTTCTGGTAAAGGATGATTTCTTCTGATTGCCAAGTTATGAAGGACGACTATGGCAGCTATAATTTTTGATGCCTTCACAGGATCATAAAGGTCCTGTGCTTATGAATGCATCGAAATCTTGTTTTCATAACTCCAAACCATTTTTCGATTATGACCGACGTTTTGGAATGCGCTTAATTGTATCTAGCTTCAGGGGTGCTTTCATCCGCACCAGCATAAGGGGTCATCAGCCATGGCATGAGCATACCCCGAGTCTCTTGTAAAAGAATGTTTAAGGTTTATATATCGCTTTATTAAAATACATTCAAAACATATAAGCAACACATACCTAAAAGCCGATTCACCAGATGAAACACCATTAACATATTTGGTTTCCAATAATTGGCTCAAACTGGACCCTTGCCATACTGCTGCATCATGTGTTGAGCCAGGAAATGTTGCATTGAAATGAATAATTTCCATTGCTGCATTACATACCTTAAATATATCAATTGATTTATTATTGGCATGTTTTCTCGTCGAAAGTCGAATAACTGAGGAATCTTCTCGATGTACGTAAAGAGAATATATTCCCCTTTGGTTTAGGTATTCGTAAGTGTATGATCTGCTTTGTTTAAGCTGATATATTCCAATAGTTAAAGATCGTAGTTTACCCCATGTAAATCGTGGAAAATCTAGAAGATCAGATTCTCTTAACAGAGTCCATATCGCTCTTTTTCTTGCCCAGCCATTTTCTTCAACTGTTCGTTGTAAGGAATTAGGCATCCTCACTAAATTCGTTAGCATTCGTTGGGCAATTATATTGTCGTCCTCAACATTTTTAATTCTCGCTGGATAAAAAGAATTAAGAATTGCGCACACGCTTTTACATAATCTCCAATATATGGTATTTGAACATTCGGTATAACATTATTCAAAGCTCTCCAATTCTTGAGCTGGCCGTTTACTGCTTCAACTACCCAACGAATCTTTGTCACCAAACGCGTCTTGTTTGCTTCTTCTGTGGAGAACTGTGCTTGTTTATTCAGAAATGCAGGCATTTTAGGTACTAGTTCCATTTCTTCTAAAAGCTCTAAACAAACTCGGAAACCTCTATCAATGATAATAACATCATTAGATTTGAGCCATTCTCTAATATTATGGATAAATTTTTTTAATAAATGTGTAAATATATTCGCATCGTTATTTTTAGAATCTGCAAAGTAGGGCCCAAAAACATCCAAAATATACCCCGTTGTTGTCACAACCATCATGGGTTTAACCAATGGCCTTCCTTTATGTACAGAATAACATCGCCTTTGAAAAGAATAATTACTACTTTTCTGTACGTAGATATACGTACCATCAGCGACAAGAATAACGGTGTCATTATTATTGTCCGAGACAAATAATGTTGTCGCGAATGGTCGTGTATGTTCTTCAATAATCTTTGTTCTACTAATATGCTGCATTCCAAGATGCAGGGGAACTTAATTATTTATCAGGGCTTGTCGCGCAGAGTGTATAGCAAAAGAAATTAATCTTTTTTTTAAATTAAATAATACGGAAAGCACACCATTTGACAGACCGGTTAAGCTTAACAAACAATACAGCTAAACAAGTGCGACTTAATCTGTATTTTGACGAATGGATACTTGATTTTACTAATTCAAAAATCTTGTCAAAGTTTTCCATCGTTAATCCCATTAATGTATAATAATCGGAAACAGAGAGCTGTCCTGGCGTATCAAAGTCAAGGCCTTTCTTTTTTGCCACTTTTCCAATATCTTGTAAAAGAATTTTAATATCACATTCACTTAAACAAGTGTTATTACTTATTGGGCTTAAACTTCCTAAAGCTGTATCTGTGAATGCTTTTCCAGAAAGATGATTTTTGCAGCATCGTTTCCCTGTAGTTATATATATACCTGTCTCTATAAATGATTGTCTTCGTGCATTACGAGGAAATGTCACAAGATTTTTTTCTCGATTACATATTACGCAACGTGTATTTGAATTATGACATCGAGGTAATGACAACACTATTTAAGGTTTTTCTACAGCAGAGTTCGTAGGTGTAATTGCAGACGGTTTCACATTATCGATAACATTCGAAGATGTACAAGAATCTTTAGTCTCTAACTTACGACTTGCGTATCTTCGACATGTAGAACACAATTTGGCATTGTTTTGTAAATCGGAATTTTTATGTCGTCTCAGAATAGATAGTATTTTTTATTAGAAGTAACACGATAATCACTTTTAGATTTTAACCACTTTTTACAAGAATCACACTGAATTTTAGGCATTATTTTTTGATAAAATACAGAAAACGCCTATTATAGTTACTACGTAAAATGATGGCAAGGAAACAAAAGAAATAATTGTTTTACTAGTATAACTCGCGCGAAAAAATTCGACAAATCTGCCAAGTTTGATGACCTTTTTATAAGACCTGTTTCTTTTTTTTCTTACTATTTTAGAATAAATGTAGAGATCAATACCTGAACTTCACATATGTATGATAATATGAATTTAATAAAAACTTTGAATTTTCACCACTTTCGTGGGCGAAAATGGCCGATCTTTACCCACCGCCTTTATGAGCATTTTTTGGTGACTACCCTCTCTATTTTCATTCACTGTCTCATTTTTATTATTTTCGTTGTTTATTGTTAATTCACCGGTGTATTCATTTAGAATCATTCAGTTTTTTTCGCTTGGTTCCTTCAAATCTTTTACACAGCTACTTTTGTTTAACAAATCATTTTCATCAGTGTGTAGCTTTTCATTCCAATTCTGTCTAAATATTATTTCTTTGGGAACACCAATAAATTTCTGGCAAAGTTTATAAGTTGCTGTAAAATCATCATCAACATCTACTTGCGGCAATGACGTGACTGTGTGACATTTGAGAATTAATTATTCACCTGCAATCTCACAAAAATCGGAGTAAGTCAGTACACATTCAGTATCTATTCGTATCGTGTTCGTTAATGCTGTAGGTGCATCATTTACAGATTTTTTAGTTGATAAACACTTGCTGTAATCTACATTGTCGGCTTCAAATGGGTATAAGCCAGTTACATTAAATCCATTTAACAAAGTTTCTTTCTTTGCGCATGAATCTACGACTTTTTTAAGTAAAGGAGCAAAAGATTCTTTGTTGAGAGTTTCTTGATAAGTATAAAATACGCAGCGTACCAATCCCGCATCATCTTTCTCCATCCAGCTTTTATTGGACGAAAAGCTGCAACATCTGCTGGTTGCAAAATTCGCGTTGCATTCGGGTACAGTGCAATTAAATGGATTTGTAAGGTTCTACAGAGTTCAGATATTTCTAATGTTATATGAGTTTTGTGGCTATCGACAAACAAAATTACTGGAAAAGGAATATTGTTTTGCGTCAGGTCTCGGTAGAAGCAGTTAGCTATAGTCATAAAATACCTCAGCCGTCATCCAGCCCGAGTCGCTGCGGCCAATTCCCCATCCAGATGGCACACTCAACGTGGACTCGGTCAGGAATTCTTTTGTAGGGATAAATGATCATAGGATTGCATACTTGACCGGCAGCAGAAAATGTGAATGATACTGTTATGTTTTCCTTAGCTGATGATTTTTCAATTTCGTAGACTTTTCTGCATCCTTTTTCTGCCAAAACTTTACCAGTTTTTTAAAAAAATTTTAAAGCCACTTTCATCAGCATTAAACACACGGGCAGGGCAGGCAAAATTCATAACTTTGCTTATTTTTGGCCCTTTCTTCTTCTGTTTCTGGAAAGACCACCATAACATCCAGTAAGACAGTTATAATTGCTTCAGCAACTTGTTGTACGCTTTTGCTTACAGATGGCTGACTTAAACCTAAATACTGCCCCTGCCCAACCGTTATGTCCCCATGTCCAAAGAAATGGAGTGAAGCCAGAACCTAAATAACAAAAGTTGATGTTAGAGGTGATACGGGCTGGCTAAGACCTCATTAAACTGAGATCTTTATATAATTACACACAGATACATAATGTTAAATGATTGTCTTGTAAATGTCAAATGGAATTTAGCTACTTTTCACAGGAATGGAAGAAAAGTATCCATTCTGGTAGCTAAGTACTTATTAAATTGGTCGCTTAGACCAAATAAAATTGGTCGCATATCTTATGGCTATGTAAAGTTAAACTTACTTTAATGTGGACAGGAATTCCGAGCTGCCTTTGCCGGTTTAAATTCTGATGAAGACACTCTACTAAAAAATGGGCCGTTTCTTTGGAGAGCCTGTATAATTTAGTAAACACCGCTGTAGGCACGTCGAAAGGATTAGAATGGTCCCGAATATGGCGATGAGCTAACCTTCTTGCAGCACTAAAAATAAAAATGTTAGGTTATGCAATTATTTACATCAAAAGGAAAGTTTCTATTTATGCATAAAAAATAAATTAATTTCGTACTCATACCGTTGCCGTTCCTCTGTGTGTCTTCGTTGAATGATAACCCAGCCATAAGGAAACATTTCTTATGATTTACTTTAGAAATTAATTTAAGTACGGACTAATTAAGAGCGATCTTAAACGAGTTCACTGCTTAAAAAAATAGGTTTATTTAACGCCGACCAACTGTCAAACTGTCAGAAAGGGAATAGTAATGGACATACGGCAGACTAAAATAGGTTCAAAATCGTCATAAATAGTGTTGTGAACCTAATTCGTCTACAAACGGAATATGTATGTGAACAAAACATTTTAGTACGAATTTTGAACTAAATTAAGCCCATTATGCGGCATTAAATAAGTGCTACGAAGAAACGCAATCGGACCCATTCTCGCCGACAATAGTTGCTGCTCCGTGCATGGCACGCGACGGTGCTGGTCGGTGACGGGACGGGCTAGTGGGCATTGTCTCATACTTTTTAGTACAAAGAATATTTGTTTGCTGAAACGTTAATAGCGCGGTCATGGTATGATACTGTGTAGTGGGCAGAGACCTTTATATAAACAGGGATACCTTGTTTTTCTACATGCACATTTTCTTCAGAATGTACTATTTCACTACTTCCGCATTCATTTTCTTGCACCTCACAAGTCAGATCTGAGCAGAAAGAGATTATCGAACAGTTAATATTCAAGTAATCATATTAAACAAGATAAAGGAATGACTGCAGTAGAAATCAATCTCAAAAATATCACAGTTGTTAGGTTGAGGTGTGACTTGATCTTGAACCAAATTTAATATTTTCAAGTCATGATCAGTCAAAGTTGGACACCAACTACCATCACCAGTTTTCATGTTCTGTCCCTACAACCAAACAACAATTAGTTATTTACAAAATGTTGGAATTTGTATTTGTATGATATAAATGACAACAGATTATTGAGAAAAATTAAGAACTCAACAACTAAAGTGTATGTAGGTGGAGTTGCGAAAAACGGCTAGTTGTCCAATAATTATAGTAAAAGCTAACTCAATATCAATATTAACGAATCTTATCTACTTTTGCATGTTGAATTGCTTCCTTTACCTCTTCTTCGGTTATTAAATTAAGTTTTATGTATTCATTTTTCTGAAAGTAAAATGATATAAATTCATTCATTTGAACTGCTTCTGCATGGTGGTATTATTGATTTTTGTTGGAAAACAGATGCACTGTTAATCTTATTTATCAAATCAATTTTAGTTATATGAGCAAAACTTAAATGCACCTCTAGAATTTGTTTGTGTAGGGACGGCAGGGAGATATTAACAGTGTCTTTTGCAAAAATATATTATTCATTTTGGATTTTGCTTTTACTTGTATCTTTTGCCATGGATCTAACTTGACTTCATTTATTAAGTTTTGGGCATACTGTTTATAACAAAATTTACAGGCAAATTTGCATTACATAATGTGATACTATTATCACATTATGAATTGGTGCATGAGTAGTATTTAACCTAACCTTTCAGGGACATAAGTTCAAGCAGTAAATGTAAGGAACTAACTACTGAGCCACCAATTCTCTTTAACCAGTGATCCTTTTGAAGTGTTAACAATCACTTGATGTAATATAAAATTGTGACATTCATTTTTTTCAACAAGTACTTTTCTTGCTTTCTGTTTTTTGTTGTCGTAAAAGACTTTTAACTGATCTACAGAGCGAAGACCACTAGTTGCAACCGCATTGTATGCGGTGCATACTTTTTCCCACGCTTCTTTCTTTCGTGCCAAATATACTGCACCTGTTCTTTTATCTTCTATTGAAGAATGACACCTGAAAAGTTTTACAGCATATAGTAAAGAGAAAATATTTGAGAAATGTAATGATCGACACTGGATTGACGATAACTTGACATCTTTGGTACATAGGCAAGGTACTAAATTATTTGGATTAATTGTGTATTTTTTTAAAACGTGTGAACTAACTTTTTTATGAAATAGTGTTGTTCAGATATTTAATAAAATACTTACTGGCTAACTAATTCCAAAAGCTTTTCTGTTTCTTGTGGAGTATAATTAGCACTGCGTTTCCTTTTCGTAATCATTTTTGTATTTTCCATTGTGACAAACTTTTTACCAAAACACACCAATTAACAAGTATATTTGCCACAACCACAGAGTAAACACCGCTTGACGAATTACGTTCCGTTTCAACTATTGTCACTTTGTTTTGAGGGCGTTATTAAAGCTTTTTTGTGATCGTCAATTTATTTTAACATTTCTAACAATTGACAAACGTAAGAAATTTTATCTATTTAACTGGTTTTTCAAATAATAATGCATTTATTTAAAAAGTGATCAGTATAATAACATGTAAAATGAACGATAACAAACTTAATACGAAACGTAAAATTTCATGTGTATCATTCACTCAACGACATCATTACAACGAATTGATTGGTTTTTGAATTATGGATTATTTTATACCTTTCAAAAGGTTATCTATCTGTCTAAAGCTGTATTAAAGTCAATAAGCTTAAAAGCTGAAAGGTATAAAATAATCCGTAATTCACTTAATCATGGATTATTTTATACCTTATGTAAGGTTTAAAATAATCTTATAATGGCACTTATAAATCAAATGGCAAATATCTCATAGACAGAGATGGAACCGTCTTTTAGGAAATTAAATTGTAAATTTTTTCATGCGCAAATTTTTAAAAACTTTACTACTTCATATTTATTTTTTTTACTGAAAATAGTGAACTGTGTGTTCCATAAATCACCGTGCCAAAGTTTAAAATACCGTCGTTTTTTAATTCTTTCAAAATATGTTTTAACCTCTCGAGTGTTAGGAGGGAACACCCTTATTCCCACGAAAAAGTACCGTCGATTGTCGGCGGGACGTCAGGGGCGTCCAGCCAGTGCCATGGTCAATTGTTTATTTTTTTACTACTTCATTTTTTTTATCCAATTGGAGTTTTTGACATCAATTGATTCTGTGTTCTATGCTCTCGAATACTAAATTATGTTTGGTTATCGTGTTCATAGAAAAAGTGTGAATATTGGTTGTTGAAAACAAATGGTGACGCATTTGTGATAAAGATGAATACTGTCAATGCAAGTGCTTGTAAACAAGATATTTAGTAATGATTTCTCGTAAGTAAATTACAAATGTTATACTTCAAATTTAACAAAAATATGTATAGATTATTTTGATGTGATTATCTTGAACATTTATCTCTTGTTACATAGTGTAAAAATATTTGAAGCAAAGTGCTCGCGTAAATAACAAACAATTTTGGAATAAAAATGGCGCTGTAAAGAATGATGCGCTATTTTTTTATATAAATCAACATCAAAATAATAATACACTTATTCATAATTTATTTTTTAACATCATTAGATCTTAATGTATGTATTTTTTATATTAATGGTTTTTGTGAAAAGTTAATCTAAAAGTGACAAAAAGTATTGATTGCAAAAATCTTAGCTAAATTTTATATTTTACCGTATATTATAATATGAAGGGTAGTAAAATTGAATAGTCCGTTTTTTTAGCATTAGAAATTGTGTAAAAAAGAAGCTGTGGTAGCCAAACTTTTTTGCAAGCAAATAAATATTAAATGTAGGTACCTCTATGTACCTACTTACCTACATAAAATGTGCAGGGTGAAGGTTGATTTTGTTTCGGTTTTTTCTCATTGGCGAAGTAAATACAGAAAGTTTTTGAACCTTCTGCTGGAGGACTCCAGCTTGGACCGGATTCATGCTCGTCCATTGTTGAACAGATTAAATAACAAATAACAACAAAAACTTTTAACAAAAAACTTAACAAAAACAACAGAAACAACAATAAACTAAAGAAAATAGTAAAATTAGTCAAAACAGATAAATGCACAGGTACACGCAATCGCTTTCGTGATGCTCTTAAATTCCGCATCCGCGGATGTGAAAAAAAATGCACCTGCAACATCCCTAGTGTACAATAAAATACCCAAATTTTGTTCTTTTTAATGCTAAAAAACGGTCTATAGATCAATAAGAAACTGAGATAGGGACTGTAAGCATTATTGTAAGAAATATTTGGGTACCATGAGAATAACTTCAAATGACAATGCCTATTTGTGACCGGAAATGTACAAGAATGAAATTATTACTTTTTAAATTTGTTTGTTGTGTGTTAACGCCATAGCTTTGGATATCAGCATTTTGGCCGTCCTTTATTTTTACAAAATATATTTACGAACCTAAATAAACATTTCAATAAATATACGTGTAATATATTAATAACCTCTTCCTTTTAGTCCCGTAGGGCCTAGAAGTCCTACTAAAAATGCGTCTTGTTCGACTTTCGTACGTTTTTCATACAAGCGTTTCCTGTTTTTCATTACATCACCGATGGCAATTGAACGATACTTGAACTTCGGATTCTTACATCCGTGGTTGCATGTAGGTTTGAAGTTGATACAAAATGGGTTGTTGTCCACATATTGTCTTAAAAAAAATAAATGAAATTAATCGTATCCTACTTACATAAAAAACATGGCGAGATTAATACACAAAAAATAGCGTTAATTTGGAACAAATTAGATACTTACATTTACGGTAAATTGAGCCATATTTTCGTATTTTCTTTCTAACTCCACTATTAAGGGCCTGTACATCCATGTTTTAGCAGGATAACAAAGACTTTTCAATAAATTTTTATAACTATACTTAAATAAACACGTATCAACAAAATCACGCCGCTGTTAAAATCCACACAACAGTACCACAGATCCTAGACACTACTTTACCAGAAAAGAGATTCTTTATCTATCAGAACTACAGACAAGTACTTTTGACGTGACAACGTCTTATAAATTGGTTTGCCGGGTGACACTTCAAGAAACTGCGTTACGCTCCGCTCACGTTATGCGCTTACAATGAGAGCGAGTGAGAGGCACGCGTCACTTCCACTCGGGCATGGTTAGCCCGCCTAAGAGCGAGAGAGACAGACATAAAAAGTGGAAGGGACGCGTGCCTATAAATTAATGTTTTAAATATAATTCTTTGTATAAATAAATGTTTTAAATTGTTACTATTATTTCATCCTTCTTCCTACTATACGAATGAATATTCACATTAAAATTATTTTACCACTCAAAGTCGTTGTCACGTAAAACTTTCGCCCGTATACCGACTTTACAGGCAACCAACCAGTTTTTTACGATCATTCAGAAATCACTGATTTTTGGCATAGATAGGAGTATTGTTAAAATTATTTTGGAAAGAACTAGCGAAATAGCTCTTCTGAACAAAATGTTTTTGCTAAGCGAAAGCTGTTCTTCTATAGAAAATAGCCCTCTTTGATATAAAAATATTATGTGTCGAACAACAGCTTTGAAATGAGCTAAAAATAGCACCGTTTGAATAGAACCGCGAATTTAAGTTCAAATTTGAAGGGGAAATAATCACTCGATCAAGAATTCACGAAAAAAACTATGAGTCAGTAGATAATACATTACCAATAACACTAGTTTACACGGTTTTCATACCCCAGCTGAAAGTTGTTATTTTATTTTGTGTTCAGGTAGAACTATCCAGAAAAAATAATAAAAAAATTCTGTCACGTCTGGTTTAAAAAATATTTATTTTCTTGAAGGGAAATACAACAATTTTAGGATTAATACAAAAATAAATTAAAAATGACTAATTTTTGCTTTCTTTTTATAGTTATTTGAATCAGTTTCTCTTATGATAGACCAACAGTAATCCCCTAACATATTTTCATCCCAAAATCCTTGATGTCGTTCTTCGAAAGTCCTTAAATCTTGGTGGAAACGTTCACCCTTTTCGTCACTCATACTTCCTAAGTTTTCAGGAAAAAAATTCAGATGAGAGTGTAGAAAGTGAATCTTTAATGACATGTTTACTCCCATATCATGAAAGTTTTTCAATAAATTGTTAACAATTTCTTCATAATTTTCACTTTTTTTATTTCCCAAAAAATTTTCTACAAGCATTTTAAATGAGTTCCAAGCAGACTTTTCTTTAACCGATAAAAGGTTCAAGGTTCCAAACTGAGAATCTTTCATAATTTTACGGATTTGTGGACCAATAAATATACCCTCCTTCAGTTTTCTCTCTGTAATGTTTGGAAATATTTTTTGCAAATACCGGAAAGCATCACTGTTTTTGTCAAGCGCCTTTACAAAGTTTTTCATGAGCCCCAGTTTGATGTGTAAAGGGGGTAAAGTGACGTTATTTGGATCGACCAACAGCTCGTGATTAATGTTCATTTTGCCCGGAATATACTCATTTCGAACAGGCCATTCTTTCCTTACATAATGATGTTGTTTCGCTCTACTGTCCCACAAACAAAGGAAACAACAGTACTTCGTGTAACCACCCTGCAATCCCACTAACATACCGATGACTTTGAGGTCGCCGCACACTTTCCATTGATGTTCTTTATACTTTATTAAATTAATCAAAGTACGCATCGTTTCATAGCTCTCTTTACAATTCACTGCGTGTCCTATTGGTATGGAAGGTTTCTTATTTCCGTTATGTAATAAAACAGCTTTGAGACTATGTTTCGAAGAATCTATGAATAGGCGCCACTCTGTTTTATCATAGTTTTGATTCATTGCTTCGAAAAGTCCCGGGATATCTGTGCAATAACAATATTCACCTTCTCTTTTGAAAAATTCTGAGTAAACTTTGCTTCTGTTTCTGAAAAACGTAACTTTTGTGTCTGGTAGTAACAAGTTCCATTGTTGTAAGCGGGAGCCAAGAAGCTCTGCTTTAGATCTTGATAACTGTAAATCTCGTATAAGATCATTTAATTCGGCCTGATTAATTAAATGTGGAGTGTTTTCTTGAGGTGAAAATTCGTCAGAATCACTAGAAATCGACTTGAATTCAACATCACTGTTATTGTCATCTAATATATTTGCACTCGAACTACCGGGACAAACTGGACGGGGTAGATCTTTTGAATGTAAAATCGGATTAGTAACAGACGGAACATCGGCATACATAATACTTGCCTTATTTTTTTTGTTATATCCCAATGTCTTCGTAACACAAAAGTAACAATCATTTTCATGATTACTAGGTTCTCTCCATAGCATTGGCGAACCAAATGGAAAGTAAACTTTTTCTCCTGATGACCACTGGAGTAAGATGATTCTACAGCTTTCGCAAAACACGTGAGGCACCCACTTTTTATCTTGATTTGCAACAGGAAATCCAAAATAATGAAGATATGCAGTTTTTAACGAATCTACAATAGGTCTTCTCCTTTTTGAAAATATAAACTGTCCACAAACATAACAAAAACGGTCAGAACTTTGTTTGCACTTTCTGCTAGCCATTTTAAATCAATCCAAAGCAAAGTAACTGTCGTTTGAAGCGAACGAATAAACAATAAAATATCACCACCACGTCGGGTAGTTAAAAAAAAACAATTGACGGCAGAAAAAAATTCCGACGTGATAAAATATTTCTGCTAACACTTTTAGGTTTAGGGAAGGTAGATTAACATATTGACATACATTCGGTTCGGGGTATAAATAAAAAGTAAAATTTTGTAAACTTGAATCAATGCACAATTCTTTATGACTTTAGTAGACAACTCATCATGACCAACTGATCCGGTGTTCTTAAGGGATCTTATTATTTTAATTATTTAGCCCATGGGTTCAAAAATATTGATTTATCAATAGATGTCATGTTATGATTTAATGTCAAGTTATTATTAGATTGATTGTTATTACTAAATTTAAAATTTTCATCAGATTTTGTATCATTATTAGATATCATATATTTATCACTTATTGTATTTGTAACCTCAATGAAGAAGTTGTTGAATATAATAAAGGTGTCCATGTAGTTGCTCTCGAAAAAATACATCCTCATTATTTAGGCGACCAAATGAAGAGGTATTAATAACATTTTCATTTACCGTAAGGGCCCGTTTATATGGGATGCTGAGAGGCCGCGCGGCGGCCGTGCGATAGCTTTATTTGGTACGCCTATAGTCCGCGTAGCTGCCGCGCGGCCGCCGCGTGGCTAAAGCGTACTACCACCTCGTAGCCACCGCGTACGCGTTTTCAAGAGTCGACTGTTATAGTAAAACAAGCTCTTCAGTAACTACATTTAAAGTTAAAATTAATTTATCAAAGAATCCTTTGACGCTACAAACGCACGGTGTGGTTGTCCAAAAGAATTTTAATCTTTTAGCCTAGGTAATAGAGTTTAAATTTTCTATGAACGAAACCTAGTAACTAGTCTAAAACGTTTTTACATCGTCTAACTGCAGCCTAACAACATTCTCATATTGATTAAGTTTTGAGTTTCTTTTAAAAAAATTGTGAGGAATTCTTCATAAAAAGTCAAGCAGTGTAGTCTGAATTTTAGACTTAGGTTGATTCTTGTTACGTAAGTCACTGTGGGGACTTTGCCCTTCGCTCTTGGGCATTATTAATAATGGCCGGTCCTTATTAATAATGCTCAGTTAATCACGTTGCCCGTAAGATATATATAGATAATAAAAATTGCTTTAGGCACAGAATCCAATCACAGGCTAAAAATATAAAAAAATCAAATAACTAAAACAACATAAAAAAACATAGAAAAAAATGGGATATGAAACTCAAAATCCTTGTCCATATTAGTTAAACCGACAGCTATTTTGTGATGTCCTATCTGTCACCCCTATCTGTGGCGAATCCCAGAACACGACTTTGAGTGACCTCATGTCTTTGGACATGGATTTTTTTAATTTACGACTAATGCCCACGTATTTTGTAATTATTTGAAGTTCACAATAATAGTGATCTACTGACACAGATTCATTTGAGTTTTAATAATTTTTCGATCAAATATGACAAAAAAAACTTCACGTACAAACTTGTAACATGACATGGAAGTTCCATAGACGTGCTATATTTCATGTGAGAGGGAGTGTCAATTCATTCTTATGTGATTTTTCATTTGAGTAAGAACCATATAAACGTTAAACTATGCCAAAAGCTAGACAAGGTGATGCGATCTGTGGCGGATCCTGTCAAATTACTATGTCCTGTAGTGGGACGCGTTAACAAAGGAGAGGATAATACAATTATTTATTTATACTAGTAAAAACTATGTTTTGTAAAACAATTAATTCTTTGTTTCCATCTATAAAGTAGTTCATCTGAATTGAAAAATAAAAATAATTTTCGGGTATTTGTGGCAACAAATGACAGTTGTATCGTTGAACTGTTACTTTGTGCTTTTTTTGTTGTACATAATTAAATAAATAAACAAACCTGGATAAGTAGGAGCTCAAGGGACCACGATTTCATTTTCTCTTATAGAGGTTTCTCACTAACCTCAGTTTCTAGCTTACAGAGTTACAGAAGAGGTCTGTCTCACCAATAGAGGTATATAAAATTATGACAAATATGACGTTATTAGAAACAAAATACGTATATGTATGGACATTACATATTTATTGAAATAATAGCTGAACATAAATGTTGAATCTAAATTTTACCATACAATATTTTTGAAAAATCAGTTAATTTCGTTTGCGATTATGTTTTTAAATTTTGTGTACGTTTTTCATGGTCATAAATTTTATCAAATATGGTTTGATCAACCGTCGCATATTCATATAATTTATTAAACGTCTCCAATGTCTTTAAAGGTTTTCGTTACGTTGGAATTTCCTCCACGACTCTATCCAAAATGTGTGATTGATTGACTGGCTTCATTTTTACTGTCATTTTCGTCAGGACACGAGCCCACACAGTTTTGAACGATATCGTCTTTGGTGTATTCTCCGGCGGTAGTCACGTCGTCGGCAATTTGTACGAGGTCTTCAGACGTTGACATTGACACATTACCAGTGGTATCGTGGGGCACGAGTTTAGCCCATTCTTCATTGCTAGGAGCAACTTCAAGCTCATTGTCAAGTTCAACCTCATTTTGCTCGATCAGAAAGTCTTGGTTAGCTGGACAGATCTTTATAATGTAATGAGGAATATTTAATTTAAATGACTAGCTATAATCCGCTCGTGGAGTACTTTTATATTACTCGCTACCATTGAGGTCCATATATAAATAAAATAATAAATAAATAAATAAATATTTCCTACATTCACACCAATTAACCTAGCCCAAAGTAAGCACAGTAAGGCTTGTGTTATGGATACTAGGGTAACGGATAGACATACATAGATCATACATAAATAATATTTATAGAAATATATACAAACATCCATGACTCAGGTACAAATGCTCTTATTCATCATACAAACATCTGCCCCTTCCAGGATTCGAACCCAGGACCGTTGTAACGAAAGGCAGGATCGCTACCGTTGCACCAAACCGTCGTCAATCCAAATATATATTTGGATTGTATTAGATAATTTAAGTTATTTTTATTTGTTGGAAGATAGACACCTTTGTCACCGTAATTACTGGGTACATATAATAACTATTTATTAATCATCATCTATTACTCATTATCAGTGTTTATGCAACTGTATTAACTACGATGCAATCAGATAATCCTTACAATTACACTACCCTTTTATATGAGATCGCTGCATGTCTAGGATAATTGCTTACTTTGCGTCTTGTGTGCCTGTCTGCGTGTATTTGTCAAATCTCCATACTTAACTAATCTAATCACAATTGAGTCAATTGGTATCAAAACTGGTCAAATCCAACCACTGGAAACTCCAAATTCAGATTTTACCGCAGAAAGTAAAAAATTTGGCGGCGTATTTAAATATGTTTTGTAAAAATGATTAACCATAAACGACCTTACATTCTATACAAAAAACTTACAAAATTGAGTTTTCAAGTTTGGATTTGACTTAGTTTGATATTGAAATGTGGATTTGTCCGAGTTTGATAGCAAGTTGAGTGGATTTGACTATCTTTGAATGTTAACTGCGTGGATTTGGCTTATTTAGAAAAAAACTTAAATAAGGATCAGGGGTTGAAAACCTAAGGTAATAAATTAAAGTGAAGAAATAGACAACGAAGTTATTAAAAAATATATATCAATCTTATCAAGTTTTCCATCGAGATATTCTTCAAATTACTATATTTATAATTATTAGACTACACAATTAAATTTGGCAATTCATCCTCCATTTCACATTGTTCATTTGAATGAAAATGGACGTCCGTGTCTGGTCTCTCAAAAACATTTTTAAAGTACTGTAGCTCCGGTACAAGCCTCCATTGCTCGCCATAGTGAGCAGTGAGTAGTTTTTTAACATCATCTATTTTTTCTTTTTTTACTGCCACATTTGTTGGTACGGTGGTGGGATTTATTTGACTGACAGTTTTATTTTTTTTTGCAAATGTTTTTAGGTGAACCTAATCTATTTTGGTAGCATTCCTCTGCTCGCACTAAAACATTGCGCTTCTGTTTGTTCCGTTTGATGAAAAATCTCTTACATTGTTTGATTGAAAAATGCAGTCCACCTGTAGTTTTTAGTATTTCAGTACTTGATTTTTTCCAATCAAGAACCTCTACTTCTGTTCCCAAATTTAAAATTGTTCCATAATCTTTAAAGAATTAATGGTAGCCTTGTGGATTTGGTATAATCTCCGTTCTTTTAATCTTCTTCTCAATTTGGGCAAATACTCGGTCTGGAGGCAGGAAAGAATGACCCACTACTGGAAACAGCAACTCAACAGTTTTTATTCGTTCTGGTGCGTAGTCCATAAGATACTTGCAAAGCATTCCCAAAACCGATGTATTTTTGTTTTGGCCGCTGCAACCATCTGCCACTAGGCGTATGGTCGTTACTTTTTTGTAATTTTCAACATTAGAGCATAGGCAATGAAAAACAGCACTGGCGATTTCATTCGACGCTTTTGGTAACATGTCTTCGGTCCATGTATAAATAAAGACATTATCAGTATTCAGTTTGCTTTTAGAATTACCTATGACGTATATTTAAAGAACGTTTTAAGTTTCTTCACACATCAAACACGTTTTCCTTGAGGTCATCAGATAATCTTGGCCTTTATATTCCCGCACATAGTTCCACGTTCTATGACTCTTCCTTTACTGTTCAAGCAGCTCGTCTTTGGAACTCCCTCCCGGTTTCTATAAGGCGTGCACAATCCATTGGCGTCTTTAAGAATCTCGTAAGGGAATATTTTCTGTCAATTTAGGCGAGCAACGTATGGATGATGTATCCTACTAACTAGACGTTATGTATGTGTATTATATACGTATGTATGTATTTTTAATTTAGGTATATGTGTTTGTATGTATGTATTTATGAGTATGTGTGTATATGTATGTATGTATACGTATGTATGTATATGTGAATATATATTTATCGTTTACACCGCCGCCTCTTACGCTTCCTTCCAGTCCTATCCATCCAAAGGTTGTCTGGAAGAGATCGCTCTGAGAGATAAGACCGCCCATTGTAACACTATTTTAAGTTTTCTCTTGTTATCTTATTATTTCAATGTGGTGTTATCAATAAAGTGTTTTGTATTGTATTGTATTGTATTGTATGACAATAGTGAAATTGTATATATACAATTGACGCGAATAATATGCGCTTTGGTCTGGCACTCTAGGCATGGGTTGGTTTTTCTGACAGTCGAAACTTAACGTCAGTAACTCTTCTTTTTGTTCCTTCAACAGATTGTAGAAAGCCTTAGCTCTTAAACTATGCACCTTTTTCGAAATAATAAGTTTAGTTTTCTTGCTTATGTCCTTTTCATGTTTAATTTGCTCTTTTAGTGTTAAACATGTTGAGCACACATCTGTCGCCGGAGTGCCGAAGCCAATATTAAATGATGTATTAAAAATTCGTCGAAAATACGAAGCCTTGATATTTTTGTGCTGTTCTTCAGCTTGTGCCATAAACATTTTATATAGTTTATTTATATTTAAATCTGAAGCAAGGTATTGTCGACTTTTTATTATGCTTCGACAATAGTGAATTTCAAGTGGCACTAACTTTTTAATGAAGTCTTTTATCGATCTTCTTCTACCTGCATACTTCATTTCTTTACGGTTTCCACCTCTATTTTCGGATGCTGATGCCCCATCACTTATGAAATTACGCAAGATTACACCATTCACTCTTCCTTTTTTCAATCCTAAAATGGAAAGAAATGTCTTTCTGCATACGGGTACTACGCAGTTTATTCGTCGTGCGTAGTAAACAATGTTAATATTTTTTTTGTTACCAGTCCCAGATTTAGGACGGCGACGCTGAACTGGAGATGTTTTCGTATGCTTAAGAATAAAATTATCTTGATCAATTTTGTTTGGTGATTTGTAGAAAGCTTTGTTAAATTTTATAATGTCAATTTTGGCTAATGAAGTGCATCTATAGGCTTTTGAAAAATGTTGACACGGGATTCTTACAACCGGTGGCGCTTTCGGCGAATATCTGAAATAAAAACATATTAATTTCATCATTTAATATTTGGCTTTTGTGTCTAAGACTGCGTCTAAATCTGACGAACAAACCACAAACACTGGTTGACAAGCTACACGCGAGCGGATCGCGCGCCGCGCGGTGGTACTCACTATTGTAAGTACAGTAGGTATATTAGTTGAGTTCTGGACAATTCTGGACGCACGTCATCTTAAGGTAGGTAGGTACGGCATATAAAAATAGCTTCAGCACTAATAAATTCAACAATAAACTGTATTAATAGCTTAATCCCTGGCTTTGTTGGAAAATAGAAAATAAATATCATTTGAAATATTTTTTATAATTTTAACGGTTGAGGATTGCTGATTCAAGGAGATCATTGTTATAAAGACTGAATGTTTACTTACCTAGAAACCTTTGCTCTGTTGCTTTTCCATGAAGTTTTATCAATCAAGGGTTTTCTTGATAAATTAGGAGCTGTTTCCACTATTTTGTTTGGGTTTTCTTCCATTTTTAATAGCAAATTTTAATTAAAAACACACAACAGACACGTTTTTGTGGCAAGAACTGATTGACACTAAAAACAATATGGGCGATGCGCCATACAAAATTCTTGAAGCTGATTGGTCGGCTCAGATTTGACTTAATTTGAAAATGAATAGTGCTGGATTTGACTATTTTTGATACCACAGCCGCTTTTTAAACCGTTTTCTCTTACAAAATGTGCGGATATGACTGTTTTTGAAAAACACGAACTGTTGTTTTGTTAATGATGAACGCAGTTAAATACTTAGTTTGTTTTTTTTAAATTTTGGATCTGACCAGTTTTGATACCAAACAACTCAATTATGTTAAAATGCTTACCAAAGCCTTGTGTAATGAATATTTTTATAACAATTGGTCAGCTGTGGGATAGTGAAGGATAAATATGGGATAAAAATAAATTGATAATAATTTTATTTTATTACTAGCGGACCCGACAGACGTTGTCCTGTCTACACGTCTTTAATTTGAAAATTTCAAACTTTTTTTAATAAGCTAAAACATTCTGGACCATTTTGATGTAAATTATTATTCAAATGTTATGACAATATCTAACGTCATTACATGTAAATTTATTACAATTAGACTAATCGATAGCGTGTGAGTATGTGTAATGAAATCTTCAACTTGTTTTAATTAAAGGTAAAAAAGCTTACACTCAAACTATTTTATTTAAAAAATATATTTTTTTATTTACAAAAACTTAATTTATCGTAATGCCATTGGATGTACAATATTTTTGGTTAAACCCTGAGGTGTATAAATAAATAAATTCGATGGTTTTCCAACTCTGAAACACGCAACATATAATTGGCCGTGAGAAAAACATGGGTTTTCTAAATCTAAACCACAAATTGTCATTTGGCCTTGTGACTTATTTATAGTCATAGCAATTGCCAAGCGGATTGGAAATTGTAAACGTTTGAATGGTATAGGCGAATCTGAAGGAATCATTGGGATCCGTGGTAAAAGTACAACTTCACCTTGAAATTTTCCACTCAAAATAGTGGCTTCAAGAATCTTGCCCATGATTTTTTTTACAACTAATCGCGTGCCATTACACAATTTTGGGGCATTTAAATTTCGAAGCAAAATTATAGGTGAGCCAATTTTCAGTCGCAAATTATGTGGTGGCATTCCAGATAAATCTATTGAATTTAGAAACTCTACAGGATAGTGGACAACTTCGTCAGGATTTAAAATTGATGGCGTCAACATCTAAATTTTTTGCGGCTAAAATAGCTCGCTCTCGCAGCCATTCATGATTAGTATAATTATGTCTCAAATCTGGAAAGATACTTGTTATTAACTCATCTTTGGTAGCCACCATGTTGCAAATATTCTCTGGAAGTCGAATATATTGTGTATCTTCATACAATTGAATTTTACCGTTGCCAATGTCTAACAATTGTTCAGAGAATCCTGACGCTAATGGATCATTTTGAAGTCGAACGCGCATATTAATAGTAAGGCATAATTTAGTGACACTTGGCCATAGATAAGATTCTTTCAAACATGCGTTTATTTCGTCTGCATATGTCGCGCGTGGAATGACTGGTAATGTTTGTCTGAAATCACCAGACAGCAGCAGTAGAGCACCACCGAAAAGCCGAGCATTATTTTTGATATCTTTCAGGGACCTGTCGAGAGCTTCAAGCGAATGCTTGTGGGCCATTGTACATTCATCCCAGATAATAATTTTACATTTTCTCAAAACTTCAGCCATGCCTGAATGCTTCTTTATGTTACACATTGCTTCGGGATTTGTATGAACGTTCAAAGGTAATTTAAGTGCTGAATGCGCAGTCCGTCCACCATCAAGTAACGTTGCTGCAATGCCTGATGAAGCAATGGCCAATGCAATATGATTTTGAGATCGAATCCGCGCAAGTATCAGTGCGATAAGAAATGTTTTACCAGTGCCACCTGGAGCGTCTAAAAAAAAGAATCCACCTTGTTGTGCTGCAATTGAAACGTTAATGTGATCATATACATTTCGTTGTTCAGCAGTAAGCAATTGTTCATTTTCCCCAACAAAAGTAGCCAAAGAAGTCTTATCGAACTGGTGTTCACGTTGAACATCGCTGTTGATGATGTTTACTGCTGGGCGATTCGGCGCTGGCATTCCAAAATGGATGAGCGGCATGTTTGAAATAAGAATACAAATATCCTCAATCATTATTAATGACTCGTTGTATATTTCGGCGGAGAATTCAATATTAAGATTTTGATTAGTAATTCTAGTCCGATGCAAAATATCCTCACTCATTGAGTCTTTATATTTGTTCCACAGAGCAGATGCATCAGACGGAAAACACGTTGTCAATATTATTGAAAATAATTGACGAATTGTTGTGGAGATGAGCTCAGTGCTGCATCTGCAAGTGTGAGATCCCAATGGTTATCATCCTCCAATAAATGTAACTCACGACACGCATCGAAGAAAGAGTCGTATGAAGTACCATTGACTTTTCGCAAATATTGGAAGGACGTCGGTCCAGGGACGTTAACCAGTAATAAACGCAAAAAAAAACATTCGCGCGTTGTTTAGGATGAACTGTATATAATCGACCTAAAGTATTTGTCATAAATATATCAGCGAATCCTGGGACTGGAATGCCTCGTTTCCGCGGTTCCCAATTCTTTGATTGTTTATTCCATGTTAAAAAATTTAGGAACATCAGTGTACATCAACGTCCTTGCGAATTGACCAACAGCATCTTGTCGACTACAAAGGTTAAAAAATTCAGTAGGAGTTGTTTTTGGAGCCGTCAAAGCCTGTTGTAGTGCAGTTTCTTCTGTAAAGTAAACACGCTGTCCGTTTTCAAGATGCACAGCCAAATGTATAACAGCAGGATCCCTTTCATGTATAGGGAACGTAAAAATGCGCCAAATAGCTTCGTTGCTACTTATGTATCGACCCATTTGATAACGTGTTATTTCGTCATTGTCGTTAACATTTTGAACAGCAAATATAGCTTTATCACTACCCTTGTGAACATACTTACAAATGTATTTGATAGACTTCACCGAACTGCATAGTTCAACGTTTATGTGCGCTTTGTAGGTTTTGCACAGCAATGGCGAATATGGAACTACCCAGCGATTATCAATATCTACTCTCACACCATTTGACAGACGCAATTCATATGATTGACCACCATTGTCTACGTCTCTACGTCGATAAGATGGATAACCGTCCATATTGGTGATAGTATCAGTTTCACATGGTTTTGGAAAACGTTTTGTACATTTTCCATTATCCATACATGGCGACATCATGTTTAGAGTGCCACATGGACCATGGATCATATTTGTAGTAACAATGTTAAACAATTCTGGATCAACATTCGGATCTGGAATTTCCGCTGAAATAATTTTGTCAATTTCTTCTGCGCGTATTTTATCCACCAACCAAATTAAAATATGCGCATGAGGTAAACCTCGTTTTTGCCATTCAACAGAGTAAAGCCAACAACGCGTTTCACCAAATACCGAGTAATGTGTAATCAAATTCATCAAAGATTTTAATTTTTGTTTAAAGACACGTGCAGTGACATCATGACGGTGCATCGATGTTTGACCTGGCAACAGTAAACTTTTGATTTCATCCCAGTTTGGATTACACGTAAATGTGATAAAAAGATCAGGTCGGCCGTATGGACGTACGTAAGTCATGGCATCTTGAATATATTCCTGCATATGACGCGGGCTACCAGTGTATGATGATGGGAGAATATATGCGGTACCAATATTGTTGATGTCATTCGTTGCATCTACGTTGCCGATTACGTCGTCACGTAAATGAATGTACTCCTCAGCACGAAGTTTTGCTAGATTAAATTTTATGTATCGTAATCTCTCACTTTCGATTTTTACATACATATCGACAATGTACTGATGGAATAGCTGTCTGCATCGGAGAATACCATTATCTTCATTGGCACGAATCATTAGTCGATATGCATAGTAGTTCATAGCACTAACTTTCTTGTTCAGTTCTTCACCTGCAAATAAATATAATTATGAGATTAACAGAAATTATTGATTAAAATAAAATAATTTTAAGATAATTTATAAGTTGTACCTGTAGTTGGATTTCTTTGTTTAATATTGATATGATATCCATCTTCTCCTTCCCAAAATATCAATGGATACTGCAAAGCATCGTAAGAACGATGATTGTCTTGAATTATTTGCATCGTATTATCTCTGCGTTGTATGCCAATATCTCGACGTTCACATGGGTCACCAGCCATAACGACTGCAACTTCATTAATAGTTGGAACATTATATGTGCCTGCGTGCTCTCCATAGGGCACTTTGTCTGCTTTGATGACAATGACGTAGTTGTCGTTTTGCAGTCTGTTAGAAAGAGTCTTAAACAATCGTATCAATTGGTTATTGTTTTGCAAAAACGTTTGCAAATTATCCACAATTTCTCGTTCTTCCATCCGCTCTATATGGTTGTAAAGGCAGCGTGTATGTGATTGTTGCTCCTCATCGCCCATAAAATAAATTTGTAGAAATTTTGGATCGGCATCAGGCATTGGAAGCAATGAACCAATTTGGTGGTAAACCTGACCTTGAATATTGAATGTAGATTCAAAATTACGACCATCTTCATTATGAACAATTTTTGTTGCTCCAAATGATGTCATTTGGAAGCATGAATTGAATTTACGAATTTTTCGCAAAACAATTTCGATTGAGATGTGGTTTTTAAAGGTTCCGGTGCACTATGTGGAGATCGAGTCGGTTTCGGGTCATAAATCTATATCTTCCATGTTTTTATAGATATACAGCTGATTTTTTTTTTAGGTAATCTGAGATAAACGTACTTGAAAATAATATACAGTCTATGCATATAAAAATATATTTAATAATTGTAAAAAAATACAAAACATGAAATATTGAAAAATTATTATAAATTTACGACTAATTTTAAACAATGTGACCTAAATGTTATAATTAATACAAAATAAACACATAAAATTACTCTTATTAATTAAATATAATAAGAAAAGGAAAATAACATAGAATTATATTATTCTACTAGCTCTACAGCTTCATCTATAAGTTCCATAGACTTTTTATTGGAAGGTTTTCTTAAACTTGTTATATAAGGGTCTGAAGTGTACAAAAGTGTATGTAAAACGTCTTCATTTGTAGCTACTCTAGAGCATTTTCTAGCATGATGAAGTCTGAATCGTTTATAGTCTTTGTTCCTTGATTCCTGGGCATCTTCGGAGAGCTGTCCAAGAGGTAACACTGAATAATGCCGAATTACACTTTCCCCATGAATTAGGACTTTATGGACAGATGATGGCATATAATACCACATATATTTACCAACATATCGTTGTGCTGTATCGAAAGCATACTGTCCAAATTTCGTAGCATTAATTACTTTTCCGCTAGACATAACTTGAAGTAAAACATAAAATCGTTTTATCAATTCCTCATCCACACCGGTAAATTTTGCAGTGCACTGATAATTTTGAAAAAATCGTCTAGCTGTATTACCGTCATTACTGTTACCAGAACCTTGCTTAGGTTTATCTATATTTAAACCAAGTTCTTCTCTGAACCTTCTTTGTACATATGTCTTCTTTTGTTTTTTCAAATCTTTATTTTCTGTCGTTGTAGCAGACCATTTTTCAAAGCCTACATTATAAGATATATGTAAAATTAGTTCCATAAATCTAATCCAGCAATGTAAAGTCGAAAGCCCATATTGATAAGAATTTTCGTCAACAGGTTTATTTTGTACTTTTTCTAAATTGTTCATCTCTGTAGGTCTTGCACCACAAATAGTACATACAGCACCTGATGAAGTTTCTGACAAAACTTGAGCCACTTTCCCGTCAACCATTGTCAAAAATAATGTGTGTTTGATTTCAATACTTTCACCATTTTTATTGATTAAGCTTGTTGTGAGAGCGTTTCTTTGAGCTATAATTTCATTAACTACACTTGTAGTTTTCTCTGGTGTCTCTTTTGAAATTCTATTAAATTGGGCCTACAAAATCTTACTGATGATGGAACAGGGTTTTCCCAGAAAGTTAATATCAACAAGTTTCAGAGGTACTAATGAAGATATAAATAAATTTGTGTCAGAAATTAACTCATCCTCTTCAGTTAAGACTTGCTTGTATTCACTTTGTCCGCTTGAGCCATCACAGCCCCATTTCGAATACAGCATTAAATGTTTTTTGCCAGCTTTGTATACACCATTGATTTTCAAAATTCTTGCAATAGTGTGATCCAGCAGATCTTGCAGTTTTATTTTCGCTGTAATATTATTAATTTCTATGCTTGATCTTGGTGGGTAGCACATTCCTTTAGCTTCCTGAATTGATTTATATGACGGAAATAATACGCAGTTCTTCGCAATTAAGGAATTTCTCATGTTTTCATACTGTGCCATGTTAAGGTCCAACTCTATAAAAATACTGAGAGCTTCATCTTTAGAGTACGCTGTTAAATGTGCCGGTTTATTTAAAAGATTTTGACGTATTTCACTTTTTTATCTATGGGTAATACTCGTAAAATTTCGACAATGAATGCTTCTTCCGTTTCCCCTTGAGATCTCAATCCTTGAAGATATGAATTCAGTATAAAATCAAGGCCACATGTTTCAAGCAACTCCTTGTTTTTTCGTCTTTGTGTTCTATCGGAACTGTCTTCGTAGGTTTTAGAAGGGCGTCCTCGCTTCCCCGTCGATGTCGAAGGTTCAGATTCACAAGTAGGATCTTCCAGATTTACTGTGAATGTGGCATTCAACCACATGCTATTCTGATTTAAAAAATTTTCTTTATTTCTGCCAGATTTAGTGTAGCGTTGACGAAAGTTCATAATAAGATTTTTTTGTACACTCGCGACAATTTTAGCGATATTTGCCTCAGAAAAGTTGATAAAATTATTCCGTATATAACTTGTTAAAGCAACAACATAATTCCCGTCACTTTCAATCAAAACAAGACATAGGTCGCGTCTGGTACATTGGAATTCACTCATTGCGAGAGAGTAGGTGGTTAGATACACTTTTAATAACGACAATAACGAACGAAAAACAGTATGTAATTATTCAGTATGCAGATGCTCTATTTTATATTAAATAACTGATTTGAAACGTGTGCAAAGTATGGGAATAAAAACTATTTATCATTATGTGGTTACTCGGTTTCCTATGTGTTTTATTGATAATTTATTTTGTAGGCGAACTAAAAATGGTGAGAAATACTCGATACATTATCAAAACATAAACCGCAATTAATAATATATCACAAGTGTAACCTATATCAACTAATAAAACAAATAGATTCGCTCACGTATTTTTAAGAAATAATTACTATTTCATGTTATGATAGACAGCATTATGTTGTGCAATGAAGTTGCAACTTTTTTTTTCTTCCTGTATAAAAATATTAAATTTCCTATCAAATAACATCATTTACAGACCTTCGGCAAATTTCGGCAACTGTCAAAACTCTAATTGAAAGTTTCAGATACGCAAAAATGATATGTCATGAGATAAATATTTCTAGTAAATATATTTTTAATATATAGCATATTTGTGTATACCAAAAAAAAGTATATATTATAAGCTTTCTAAAATGGTATAATACTTGTATAATTTTCATTGCTAGCTTACTAGAAAATCATCCTGAAAAAAATACAAATTATGATGTTTTCGTGATAATTTTTCAATCATCGTATTTAGATGCTCTTTACTATGAAAAAGTACTAGTTACATACATAATTTATACATAATATAGTAGATCAACTTCTTAGCTATAGTTTGAGGTATAATACAAGTACCTGCGCCGATTTTTACAAAATGTATTTATGGCCAAGCTCTCTTAGGCACCTCCACATAGTGCGGTGGTGGATTTAGCGATGGCAGTGAAATTTTTCCAGATGCGCAACATAAACCAGTTGATTCACCTTTATACTTGAAAGCATGACAATATTGACACTCTTTGTCCATACTACCTATCGTGATTAGTGCATGTGACGAATAATCTATTTCAGGAACATATTCGAACGCGAGACGATTAAATGATGCTCGTGACAATGCTCGATTATGTTGCACTTGTTGATGGTGATGGTCTCTATGTGCGTCGGTAGCTCGTTGACGTGCCTCTCGTTGTCTCAATGCATTAGCATGAAGACGTTGAACGCGTTGCTCTGAATTCTCATTTGCTCGTGAACATGCAACTTGATCTCTTAAATTTGCATTATCCGTTGAGTGTTCTTCAATTGATCTATTTAACACGTTTACTGCGGCAAGTAAAATCATAATTCTTCATCTGGTGCGGCGGCGGGCCAAAATGCGCCCCCAATGATATTTCTGCCAGTGCGTGGCAGGTCTTTCTAGACCCACCAGCACTAGGATAGATTGATAATTGCTATAAATTTGTGGAAACATAATGTATAATTTTTTTTTATATTGTGAGAATGACCTTGAATCCAACTTCCTTAAGTTTGATTCGCCCCAGGATCTGCCAAACAGGAAATGAGAAATAAAGCAGGAAAAGCGGCAGGTCGATATCGACCTGAACCGCACTAGAAAGTATTTTTAGTAGTGATGGGACAGAGAAAAATAAGGGGCTATCGAAAATAAAACAGAATTATCGTAAAAGAACTGAAAAATGTTTTTATTTACTCATGCCTGTCTTTGAAACATGCTACGCAAAGGTGTTGGTTGCATTTCCTGCAATATTTTTTTATTTTCTTAACCTTTTTTTTTGCTTGCGTACTATTAAAGGTTTTCCGCAGTCTATCGTAGCACCCTGCACAATTTCTTCGCTTAGCGCTCATCTCAAGGACATGGTCACTGTCCTTATGTTTTACTTGATTTTCTGAAATGAATTTTTTTTTCTTAAATTATCTCAAAAAAAGGAACAACTGTCAAAAAAATCAAAAGTCAAAAATCATTTATTAACGTACAATGCGATTAAATTGCTATGCGACGGCGTTAGTGACAAACTTCACTCCCTTAAGTGTTGCTGTCTCTTTCTAACACAATAAGTGCGAGAGAGTGAGAAAACAAATCTGAAGTTGTTGACCAAGGTTTGACCAATGGAAATGGCAAGATGGCGTCGCTCTTTGTTCGCTTAGCATTTTAATCGCATTGTAGGAATCCAATTATTCACTTAATAAACGTCTAAACATAATGCAAGAAGATAATGCAAAAAGGTAGTAAGTATGAAGCGTGGTTCCTGAGATGCAACCGAGTCACTGAACAACTTTCCCCAAAGAAGAGAGAAATTAGAAAGAAAAAAATTAGCCGTATAAAGTAAATAGTGCCATAACATACCATAATAGAAGCAGTAGTGCAAAAAACGCCATACGTTGCTCGCAGAAAAATAGTGGAGCCAGCATAAAGCTCATGCACGAAGGCCATGCAAAATAATGACAATAGTTACCTATTGCAGATGTAGAACCTCTGACGATGTTGAAACACGGAAATGTAGGAATCGCCTTCAACAATGATCTACAAATGCCTACAGTGATATTACACGTCATTATACTTACTATCAGGGCATATACTTTTCCCAGTTAATGATTGCATTAATGCCTCTGTAAATTCTTTTTTTGAAACCTTCTTATCATTTTTCATGTTGTATGTAATCCACGCGTTTACTAACGCCATGCCAAACAAATATTCCATACCCACTTTTCTGAACCATTTGAGCCCTCTTTTTAATGTAGAATAGTATGAAGACATTTGGTCGCTGAAGTCAACTCCTTTTTTGTTGTTATTATACGTTAAGACACATGTAGGCTTTTTTATATCTTCGTTCGTCTTCTTATTTTTTTTGCCAGTGTTGACAAGCACATCTTCGTCCTCTTTGAGAGTAGATAGCATTAGAAGTTGCCTTTTGTCAACCCATTTAATAACTTTCACGCCATTTTTATTCATAGCTCCTTTGATTTCGCCCTTCTTCAACTTTAGTGACACTATCTCCTTAGGTAGCCCTCTTCGGTTTGATCTTAGGGTACCGCAATAACGGGTTTTGTGAGATAAGAGTTCTTCTGCCAATTCAATTGAAGAGTAGAAATTGTCTGCAATTACTACACGACATTTGTTCTCCAGCCCTTGAATGAGTTTCAGTACGGTGACTTTACCATGATTTTGTTCACGGCCATTTTCTCCCTTTCCAGAATAAATTATTGAATTATATGTATACCCTTCTGGAGTGCATAACTTGTAAATTTTAACACCATACTTGTGTGATTTGTTTTTAATGTATTGTTTGAATTTCAACCTGCCACGCCATGGTATCATTGATTCATCTATAACAACGAATTTACCGGGCGTTAATACTTCTTGGAATCTGCTGTTGAGCATATTAGCCAAATCATGAATTTTCTTCAACTTATTTGTATTATGGATGGCTGACGAATCATCACAAAAATGCCAGAATTTTAATAATAGCAGAAATCTATCCCGAGTCATTAAAGATACAATATATTCGTTTCGATATATTGATTTTTTTGACCAATAGTCATTTATATGAGGCACTTTGTTCAGACCCATTGTGAGTAGTACCCCCAGAAACTTTCGCATTTCTATATTATTCGTAGTTTTCCATGATAATATCCGAGATTTTTTTTTTATTTCGTTATTTCTTTGCTTTTCTGTGATGTATTTTAACGCATATTTATTAGTTTCTGTGACCATTTTATCTATTATTTCATCAGTTACAAATAAAGAAAAAATACCTGCAGGAGACATATCTTCTATAGGAATATTAAAAGTGCTTTCATTTAAAGTACACGCTTCCAACTCAGGGGTCAAATTTGTGATAGCATCCCATTCTTTGACACTATTATCCTGTACATCTCCCTCCTCCTCTAAATCATCATTATCTATATCCGAAACAACTTCACTTGCAGAGTATACATCACTGTCATCATCGCCTGTGCCACTACTTTCCTCCTCTTCATCTTCCGTCTCAGTATTTTCCGTTTCTTCCCCGCTCTCTGCATCTTCATCTTCCTCTTCAGCATTTCTTGTTTCTATCTCAATCTCTCTTTCTACATCTTCCACCTCAAAATTTACTGTTTCTTTATCTTCCCCTGCATCTTCATCTTCCTCTTCAGCATTTCTTGTTTCTTCCTGACTCTCTCCTTCTACATCTTCCACCTCAACTTTTTCTATTTTTTCCTCTCTCTCTGCTTCGCAATTAAGTGTTTCTTTCTGTCTTTCATTTTCTTCAAACTGTTTATTACGTTCTTCGTCATAAAAACCATCATTTTCATTGCTTTCAGTTAACTCTTGCGACATACTGTCTTCAAAAGAATAAGTGAATGTAAGTTTTGTCTTTGGATCTTTCCTTTTCATTTTATTTTTGTTTTCTATCATTTTATTATTATTTCTTAGATTTATCAAGTCATGATATTCGCTTTCATCTATTTCGATATCGTGCATAAGCTTAGAAGCTGATAGATTGTTCAGCGAAGGACTGCATCCTCTTGAGCTATATATACTTAATCTGTCCACTGATGATGAGCGAGATGAAGACAATCCTTTTGATGTATGTGGTGTAGGATTATTTTTAAATTCTGTAATGCAAAAAAAGGTAAGTGGAATAAAATTAATCTACACTAGTATTATAAATGTGAAAGTTTAGATGTATGGATGTTTGCTACTCTTTCACGCAAAATTTACTGAACGGATTTAGATGAAACTTTACAGTAATATAAGTAATTACTTTATTGCACATAAAAAAAAACCGACTTCAATATTGACAATAAAACTCGGTACATGTGCTTATAAAATTTGAGGGTTTCCCTCGATTTCTCCAGGATCCCATCATCAGACCCTGATATCCTCATCATGGTACCTCTCCGGGAGTATCTTCTTTCTAACTAAAAAAAAATCATCAAAATCGGTTCATAAATGGCGAAGTAATCGGCGAACAAACATAAAAAAAAAAATAAACAAATATACGGTCGGATTGAGAACGTTCCTTTTTTTGAAGTCGGTTAAAAATTAAATAAAACATGAAATGTGGATACTGTAACACTAAAAGCAAAGAATTTATTTAAATTAAGACATACCGGTTTTAGTTTCATGTGGAAACGAGACTTGTTTGAGAATATGAAATTTTCTTCCACTGGGGCTACTGTAAATGTCCACTGTTGACAAAAAAAAGTTTGCTGTAACTCTTATTGTGACTCACATAGCGAGAGCATGGAGTTTTGGGGTAAGAGCGGACGGATTTTGGTTCAATTGAAAAGATGTTCAATAAACTAAATTTTCTCGACATCTGGTGTTGAAAATATATCATTTAAATTCAATAAAAGTGTTAATTTATTAAGCATTACTTAGTTTTAAATTTAGTTTGTTCTTTAATTTGTAAACTTAATAGTTTAATAATAATAATCGTGCTGAAATAGATTTCGAAAAAACACCTAATAATAACAAAATCAAATACAAAAATAAAAATAAACAGTTTCAAACACATTTCTTAAGACGGCAGATTAAGGTCAGTAAATAAAAATGAATCTGAAGAAAAAAAGTTACTAAGCATAAATTTATGAACAAAATACTTATTTATGAAATTAAAGTTTGAAAACCATTGCTTTATTTCATACTGAGAAAGAGCGAATGATTTTATTTGATTTTTACCCGTTTGCGAAGGACTGCATCCTCTTGAGCTATGCACACTTAATCTGTCAGCTGACGATGAGCGAGGTGAAGACAATCCTTTTGAAGTCCATGGTGTAGGCTTTTTTTTTAATTCTGTAATGCAAAAAAATAAGTGGGATACAATTTATCTACACTAATGTTAAAAATTATAATGTGAAAGTTTAGATGTACCTATGTATGTTTGCTATTCTTTCATGCAAAAACTACTGAACGGATTTAGATTAGACGGACGGTGTCACTAACACCCTGTATAAGTAAAAAATTAAATAATACATGATATCTTTTTCCCAGGTTCACTCAATTGCTCAAAGGTTAACTGGAAGAGATCCCTTATAGGGATAAGTTCGCCTTTGTACTACTGTGATTTGTTTTAACTGTATTTATTTCTGTGTTTTTTCCACTTGATATCGACTCAGAATCATGGGCTGAATCAGCGGCTCGTGGCTCGTTGGTTTCCCCGTAACACGACGTACTGACTGCAAGAATGCTCGCTGTGTAACATGTTACATTACACCTCGTAACGTTGGTCGGTACCCACCTAGATACTACCTATAACACTAAAAGCATTTTCATAAAGGATGGTATTTGTTTTGGTTGGTAAAAAATCCCCACGTCATTATGAGCTTAAGGCTAATATGTTGATATAATTATTGTGTAGGTAGTAAACAAAACTTACCGCTTGTGCTTTGTTTTCCGTGCACATTTGTTTCCAAAATCTTTTTAATCTTCTTAATGGGGAATATTTCTTCACTGCAGTCACTATCACTGTCAATAACTGCAGGGCGAATTACTTTATTTTCCAAAATTTGTATTTTTCGTTTATTGCTTGTCATCGTTGATTATATCGAACGCTACGTCAGATCAATTAGATAGCACAACACTAACTGGCGGCGCGCGCGCTCTGTGCGGTATCGGGTCGTCAGCTGCCTGGTGGGGGGAGCGGGCCGAAAGAGGCCCGCTGCCGCACTCAGCGGATGTATTTCACCGTAAGTGCGATGGTAGGTCGATAAAAGCCTGCCGTTATGTTTTGAAGGGGAACACCTACAATTTTGACCACAAGATGAACTATATAATTGTCTCTGTCGAATTTTTACAAACACCTGAGATAATCGTTTCGCACAAGCGAGAGGGACATAGGTTTCTTCGTCCGCACCAGCTGAAGTACCGCGGCAGGCCGATATCGGCCTGTTACGCAGCAAACGTGTTAACCGACGATCATGGACTAATTGGGCGTTCCGAGTACGCCGACCAATGTTTTTTGCTCTTCCACGAAGACGTGGCATTTTTCTGTATAAGGAAAATACTGTAAAATAATACATAACGAAAATGAGTGATTTATTAAAGATGAAATTTTAAGTAATAAACTGAAAAGATTTATTGTAACAAATTTTAGATCAAAAAACGCGTAATTTTATGTTTTTTCTATTCAATAATTCTAATAAGGAATAATTTTTAATAAAACCAATTGAAAAAATTCATTAGGAAATTAATAAGCTACTATCTGCGTCATTAATTTTTGACTTTTAATTTTTTGAGATTTAATGAAAAATAAAAATCCATCTGAATAAAATCGGTATGTCTTTGGATCTTTCCTTTTCATTTTATTTTTGTTTTCTATCATTTTATTATTATTTCTTAGATTTATCAAGTCATGATATTCGCTTTCATCTATTTCGATATCGTGCATAAGCTTAGAAGCTGATAGATTGTTCAGCGAAGGACTGCATCCTCTTGAGCTATATATACTTAATCTGTCCACTGATGATGAGCGAGATGAAGACAATCCTTTTGATGTATGTGGTGTAGGATTATTTTTAAATTCTGTAATGCAAAAAAAGGTAAGTGGAATAAAATTAATCTACACTAGTATTATAAATGTGAAAGTTTAGATGTATGGATGTTTGCTACTCTTTCACGCAAAATTTACTGAACGGATTTAGATGAAACTTTACAGTAATATAAGTAATTACTTTATTGCACATAAAAAAAAACCGACTTCAATATTGACAATAAAACTCGGTACATGTGCTTATAAAATTTGAGGGTTTCCCTCGATTTCTCCAGGATCCCATCATCAGACCCTGATATCCTCATCATGGTACCTCTCCGGGAGTATCTTCTTTCTAACTAAAAAAAAATCATCAAAATCGGTTCATAAATGGCGAAGTAATCGGCGAACAAACATAAAAAAAAAAATAAACAAATATACGGTCGGATTGAGAACGTTCCTTTTTTTGAAGTCGGTTAAAAATTAAATAAAACATGAAATGTGGATACTGTAACACTAAAAGCAAAGAATTTATTTAAATTAAGACATACCGGTTTTAGTTTCATGTGGAAACGAGACTTGTTTGAGAATATGAAATTTTCTTCCACTGGGGCTACTGTAAATGTCCACTGTTGACAAAAAAAAGTTTGCTGTAACTCTTATTGTGACTCACATAGCGAGAGCATGGAGTTTTGGGGTAAGAGCGGACGGATTTTGGTTCAATTGAAAAGATGTTCAATAAACTAAATTTTCTCGACATCTGGTGTTGAAAATATATCATTTAAATTCAATAAAAGTGTTAATTTATTAAGCATTACTTAGTTTTAAATTTAGTTTGTTCTTTAATTTGTAAACTTAATAGTTTAATAATAATAATCGTGCTGAAATAGATTTCGAAAAAACACCTAATAATAACAAAATCAAATACAAAAATAAAAATAAACAGTTTCAAACACATTTCTTAAGACGGCAGATTAAGGTCAGTAAATAAAAATGAATCTGAAGAAAAAAAGTTACTAAGCATAAATTTATGAACAAAATACTTATTTATGAAATTAAAGTTTGAAAACCATTGCTTTATTTCATACTGAGAAAGAGCGAATGATTTTATTTGATTTTTACCCGTTTGCGAAGGACTGCATCCTCTTGAGCTATGCACACTTAATCTGTCAGCTGACGATGAGCGAGGTGAAGACAATCCTTTTGAAGTCCATGGTGTAGGCTTTTTTTTTAATTCTGTAATGCAAAAAAATAAGTGGGATACAATTTATCTACACTAATGTTAAAAATTATAATGTGAAAGTTTAGATGTACCTATGTATGTTTGCTATTCTTTCATGCAAAAACTACTGAACGGATTTAGATTAGACGGACGGTGTCACTAACACCCTGTATAAGTAAAAAATTAAATAATACATGATATCTTTTTCCCAGGTTCACTCAATTGCTCAAAGGTTAACTGGAAGAGATCCCTTATAGGGATAAGTTCGCCTTTGTACTACTGTGATTTGTTTTAACTGTATTTATTTCTGTGTTTTTTCCACTTGATATCGACTCAGAATCATGGGCTGAATCAGCGGCTCGTGGCTCGTTGGTTTCCCCGTAACACGACGTACTGACTGCAAGAATGCTCGCTGTGTAACATGTTACATTACACCTCGTAACGTTGGTCGGTACCCACCTAGATACTACCTATAACACTAAAAGCATTTTCATAAAGGATGGTATTTGTTTTGGTTGGTAAAAAATCCCCACGTCATTATGAGCTTAAGGCTAATATGTTGATATAATTATTGTGTAGGTAGTAAACAAAACTTACCGCTTGTGCTTTGTTTTCCGTGCACATTTGTTTCCAAAATCTTTTTAATCTTCTTAATGGGGAATATTTCTTCACTGCAGTCACTATCACTGTCAATAACTGCAGGGCGAATTACTTTATTTTCCAAAATTTGTATTTTTCGTTTATTGCTTGTCATCGTTGATTATATCGAACGCTACGTCAGATCAATTAGATAGCACAACACTAACTGGCGGCGCGCGCGCTCTGTGCGGTATCGGGTCGTCAGCTGCCTGGTGGGGGGAGCGGGCCGAAAGAGGCCCGCTGCCGCACTCAGCGGATGTATTTCACCGTAAGTGCGATGGTAGGTCGATAAAAGCCTGCCGTTATGTTTTGAAGGGGAACACCTACAATTTTGACCACAAGATGAACTATATAATTGTCTCTGTCGAATTTTTACAAACACCTGAGATAATCGTTTCGCACAAGCGAGAGGGACATAGGTTTCTTCGTCCGCACCAGCTGAAGTACCGCGGCAGGCCGATATCGGCCTGTTACGCAGCAAACGTGTTAACCGACGATCATGGACTAATTGGGCGTTCCGAGTACGCCGACCAATGTTTTTTGCTCTTCCACGAAGACGTGGCATTTTTCTGTATAAGGAAAATACTGTAAAATAATACATAACGAAAATGAGTGATTTATTAAAGATGAAATTTTAAGTAATAAACTGAAAAGATTTATTGTAACAAATTTTAGATCAAAAAACGCGTAATTTTATGTTTTTTCTATTCAATAATTCTAATAAGGAATAATTTTTAATAAAACCAATTGAAAAAATTCATTAGGAAATTAATAAGCTACTATCTGCGTCATTAATTTTTGACTTTTAATTTTTTGAGATTTAATGAAAAATAAAAATCCATCTGAATAAAATCGGTATAATAAAATGTAGATGGATAAAAAAAAATTACAAAAATATATGAATTTATAAGCAAGAAGCATAAAATAAAATATTCAATGTCAAAATCTGTATCGATGAAAAATCTGTCCAAACAAAAATTCGTGTAAATAAAGAGGCAAATATAAAAAGTAAATAGATAGAAGACAATAAAATACAACAATTAAATAAAAGTATAATTATGTAGATAACCTATATAGAATTTCCATGTATTGTTTATGAAATTATACTTTAATTTTATGGATTTTTATTTATTCACGTTTTATATTTGCCTCTTTATTAACACTGAGTTTTATTTGGATGGATTTTTTATCGACACAGATTTCAAAATATCGAATATTTCATTTTATGCTTTTTTACTTTATTCATATATTTTTTTATTCATTTATATTCAATTATTTAAATTTTATTTGCATACTATTTTATTTTCCCTTAAATCTCGAAACAGTCATAAATTAATGATGCCGATAGTACACAAATAAATTTGTAGGTTAGGTTAGCTATTAACTAACGCACGTGTAAAGAAATATAAGAAATATACTCACTTCGATTCTGCACTAAATTCGCAAAATATATAGTTTTTTAGGCACACTTCAAAACTCTTCTCAAAACACTCAGTACCTTTTAATTTAATATTTGATCCAGCACATGGTCTACAATAACACAATGATAACAAAACATTTTTTTAATTTGATCGCAGCGCTAACTGTCGGGACAGACTTGATAAAATTTGGTCACGCAGTTGTTGAGATGCTTGTTACATATAACTGCTAGATGGCGCTTTTATAGAAAGCTTACATCGCGCTATAGACCCTTAAGGTGCAACGGTGCGCGTTCACAATAGCACTAAGCCGCTAGATGGAGCTAGGGGCGTAAAATCGGTTTTTTATTTTTTTAAAAATTTTAAAATTGAATATTATTTAATATTTGACACTGCGATGGTAGCGCCGTCTGTCGGATCCAATGTAAAACATTCCAAAATCAACAACTACTAATAAATTAAAAATTAATTAAAAAAACATTGTCCAGCGGACAAAATTGTGAATCTAAACCATTCTCAGATCCCCTTGAACACACACAAAAAATTTCATCAAAATCGGTCCAGTCGTTTAAGAGAAGTTCAGTGACATACACACTCACAGAAGAATTATATATATAAAGATTAATTTCCTTCCAATCCATAATCAATGTCCTCTCTAAGTAAAATACCATCCAAAAATGTTGCCGGTCCTTCAATATCATTTTGATATCTAGCCCATCCCAAATACCAAACGATAGTAATCACATGTGCACAGCAGCCCACTGTTCTCATCCCTACTAAGCAGTTACAATAGTAGCCAGATATTTTTCTTTGCCAATCATTTTCAGATATATTAATCAAAATAAACGTAAAATATACTTTATGGTTTTCTTGCCTTGACTTGATACGTCCCCTAATAAGGTGCTGTTCTTGACTACCGTTTGGGATTATATTAGTGAGTTCAGGAACCTCTGATATTTCTATGATGAAACTTCCATTCTGTCGAATATATTCCCCATAATATGACCGTGCCTGCTTTATTTGGTAAATGCCTAATGAAAATATTATTAAATCATTCATTTCCATTTGAGGGAAAATGTTTAAATGGAGTATTTCACCATCAATCCTTACAAATGATGCTCTTCTGGGATGAATATTTTCCTGCACAATGTAATTACCTAAAAAATTAGGTAAATCCATTAGTTGCAAGGCACGGTCTAAAATCATTGAAGCATCAGGTCTATCAACAATGACTGGATGATAAATATTAATGAGTGCTGCTGCTATTTTAAGATCATCCATGAGATAGGTAGTGGCTGTATTAAAATAGACATTGCGAAATAATTTAAAGTCTCTTTTAAACCGTCCATTTACAACTTCCACTACCCATCTACACAGTGTTAGAAGTCTTGATTTATTTGCTTTCATAGTTGATAGTTGCTGTTTTCAGCTAGGGATTCTGGTTCGTAAGTAACATAATTTAATGAATTTAAAAATGGAATTGCATCCCGGAATCCCCTATCTAAAATAAAAATATCTCCATTTTCAAAATATTCCCTCAATTGATTGTTAGTGCTTTGAAACAATTGCTTCATAATATCTGCATCTGATGTTGTTGCAGCATATGGCCCAAACACATTTATTATATGACCATCAGTAGCAACCAACATAAAAGGTTTTACCATGTTACGAAACTTATGTAGACTGTATATTTTTTTTGGAATAAATAATTCGATGATTTTTGCAAATAAAGGTATGTTCCATCACATATTGTAATTGGTTTTCTATTCTGTGAATTTCCAAATGAATCCTCTGGTATAATTAGGTTCCTGTTCATTAATTCATTCCTACTTAAATGATTAATGCATACTAAAAATTTGTATGACTGTTAATGGCCAGACATAGCGATACGATATAATTTTCACCATATGTATTAATACAACTACCTGTGTCTACAAATAAATGATTTGATTTGATTTGACATTTCTTAATCATACGGCCAGCTGTCCTATCAGAGGTGCTTAATAATTGAGCTAATCTTAAGCTCTCGAATTCTCAACTTCAATAACAATACGGCAAGTATTGTTTTATGATTTTTAATATTTATAAAATCATCACCCTATTGTCCCATTAAATTAACAAATTGTTGTTTTGTTAAGCCAAGCCAATAATTTATAATTGATTCTGAAATTCATAACAGTTTTATCACTGGTGGTGTTGCTTAGTAGTTGCAACATAATAACAATTTCAGCTTGTGTAAAATATGTAATGTACTCCATATGTTGCAAAAAATTCCAGGCATTAATGCTAAGATATTCCCGACAGACTTTTGCCAAAGGTATAACGTTGTTACATTTGGCAGAAGTATAGGTACCAGTACTATGTGAGTATTAGTACATCGTCGAACGAAGCAACGAGATGCACTATCAGGAGTACCATAACGCATGGGTGTCTCTTGATCTGATGGGGATTCAGCTCTTCTTTGATCGATTCGGGCTTGTCGGGCTACACTTCTCCTTGCAGCCATCCAACAGGCATGACATACACATCCATTTAGTGGTATCTGTAGAATAAAAATATAATTATGATAATTACTATTTAAGGAAATTTAGAAGTCACGAATAGAGCATTATGTAAAGACTTTGTGGCGAAGCTAGTAGTCAGTCAGCTTCATATTGGCGTCTTCCTGAAAGCGCTTTAGAAGCCTACTTCTGAAGCAGCAGTGTTAACATATAGGTTTACAGCAGAAAGCATTAGTCCAAGATTGAATAATATTAATTAACTTTTAACTTAAGTGCATTACCCCATATTTATATAGTTACGATGGGGATGACATGTAACTGTGTACAAACAAAAAAAAGGGACATTTATCAATTAAAGTAGTTAGACTCATAGTCTGTTAATACACTCACAGGCACAATTAACCGTCCACCTTGTTATTCTTTGAATTTTCGGAAATTTGCCTATGTAGCCCACATTTGATAATAAGAGTGCGTTAAAACAACCGTTAAGGTAAAAAAAATAAAAAAAAACATTGATGAAAACTTGTTTATTAAGGAGTTTACAATAAAAACGATTTTGTATCAAACTTTGACAAAAATTGATCAATTTAAAGTTTGAAAAAAGTACTAATTTAAAAAAAAAACAAAAAATTAATAATGGGTATTGCCCCCTCGGGCTCTAATGACTTCTTGGAGCCTGCTTGATATTCCATCAATGATGTCCTGGATAACTGACTGGGGGATATTGTGCCACTCCTCTACCGCAGCCGTCTTGAGCTCTCCTAGGGTCGTAGGGGCTGGTATTCTTGCTCGGATACGTACGTCTTTTGAGGTTGTCCCAAATGTGCTCAATTGGATTGAGATCGGGACTGCGTGCTGGCCATGGTAAAACTTGAATCCTGACTTTAAGAAGGTACTCAGTGACCGATCTTGCGGTATGGCAACGTGAATTGTCATGCATTAATCTGAAATTGTCTCCAATAAATGGTGCAAAGGGCACGACATGATCTTAAAGGACCTGCTCCACGTATTTTTGAGCATTCACACTGCCTCTATCGAACACAACAAGATCGGTACGAGCCTCGTAAGGCCGCCATCACACGGACTGCACCACAACAACTGCACGAAGTCGCATCGGCAACCGCACGCAGTCGCTATATTCCAACTGCATGCAGTTGTCTGCAGTTGGATCTGACTTCACGTAGTTGACGCCAAGCATCTAGACCAGGAGCTCAGTGTTTGGTTTGACGTCGAAATGGAAGCACTTCTAATATTATTAATACGGCGCCGCCACCGGCAACGATCTAGTAATCAAATTAAAAAGCTGCAACAGCGCGGATATGGATTAATCCTTTGCTATTAAATTACCATACGGAAGGTGATTTTTTCATACTGTATCCGAAATTAAGACAAGATGAACGTAAATTTTACAACTATTTTAGAATGTCAGTTGCTGCATTTGATCAATTAAACGATTTACTTAAAGAATCAGTGTCTCGTCAAGACACTATCATGCGGAAGAGTATTTCAGCAGAAGAGAGAATTGCAATCACCATAAGGTAAGACTTTCCATGTGAATATGAATTTATTTAACTTCATAATGCTCGTAATGTATCTTATGATTATTTTGTATTTTATTTTTATGGATATTTAAGTAGGTATTTATCTGCATTCATTTAATTATACATTTCTTATACTAATTGCTCTCTATAGTTTCTAACTATGCCTAGTTAACAACTTTTTTAAAACAAAGTTTCATTTTTAAATCACTTTATAATTAACAATAATATTCTTTGTAAACAGTTTTTTTGACGTGACAACGTCTTAAATTAGGTTGCGGCTGGGAGTCACTTATGAAAAAGTGTAACGCTCGGTAACGTTACGATGAGTCACCGAACGAGAGAGAGGCCCGCCGAATGCCTTGCGTCTCTCTCCCACTCAACTATATATGCGCTTACAATGAGAGCGAGTGAGATGCACGCGTCCCTTCCACTCGGGCATGGTTAGCCCGCCTAAGAGCGAGAGAGACAGACATAAAAAGTGGAAGGGACGCGTGCCTATAAATTAATGTTTTAAATATAATTCTTTGTATAAATAAATGTTTTAAATTGTTACTATTATTTCATCCTTCTTCCTACTATACGAATGAATATTCACATTAAAATTATTTTACCACTTAAAGTCGTTGTCACGTAAAACTTTCGCCCGTATACCGACTTTACAGGCAACCAACCAGTTTTTAGGTAACATATGACAATTTCTTATGCTTTTTACTCACTATAGCTTCTAGTATGGCACGACTAAACAACTTTTTTGAATAAAGAAATAGATCTTAATAAATAAATAAAACAACACTTCATTCTTAAATCACTTTGTAATTAAAAATATTATTCTTTGTAACACAGTATTTTTAGGTAACATATGTCAATTTCTTATACTAATTGCTCACTATAGCTTCTAGTATGGCACGACTAAACAACTTTTTTGAAACAAGGTTTCATTTTGAAATCACTTTGTAATGAAAAATATTATTCTATGTAAAACAGTCTTTTTAGGTAATATATGACAATGTCTTATGCTAATTGCTCTCCATAGTTTCTAACTAGGTACGACTTAACAACTTTTTTGAAACAAGGTTTCATTTTTAAATCACTTTGTAATTAAAAATATTATTCTATGTAAAACAGTCTTTTTAGGTAATATATGACAATGTCTTATGCTAATTGCTCTCTATAGTTTCTATCTAGGTACTACTTAACAACTTTTTTGAAACAAGGTTTCATTTTTAAATCACTTTGTACTTGAAAATATTATTCTTTGTAACACAGTCTTTTTAGGTAACATAATATGTCAATTACTTATGCTATTTGTTCACTATAGTTTCTAGTATGGCACGACTAAACAACTTTCTTGAAACAAGGTTTCATTCTTAAATCACTTCGTAATTAAAAATTATTATTCTTTGTAACACAGTCTTTTTAGGTAACTTGACAATTTCTTATGCTAATTGATCTATATAGTTTCTGATTACGCACGGCTAAACTACACTCTCAGTCTGTTTATGCAGGTGGAAAAATATTGTTAATCATCCTGTCTTCATACGTTTCGGGTGATGAAATATTCTGGCTAGGAGTTTGTTGGTTGTATGGGTGGTGTGTTCTACTTCCCATTGATTTCAAACTGTTGGAATTTTGAATTTGTGTTGAGTCATTTACCACATTTCTCGAATATTGTGTAGCAGTAGTGTATCCTTTGAAATAGTCTGCGAGAGAAAACTGGTTTCCTTGAGGTTCGTATTGATGTGAAGTTTTATTTTTGTTATATTTAGATATTGTAATGTAAATATAAATAATATAATATAAAATATAATATAAATATAAATAATATAATATAATATAAATAATTAGTTACATTTATGATGTCACTTTTCGCGTCTAGTTTATCATCAGCAGGTATCGCTTTGAAATCATTCAGAAGACATAACAGGAATTGTTTATCGGAATCATTTTCCTCACTACTTAATTTTTCCATCACATGTTTAGTCAAGCTTTCAATTAATAAATCGTCAGATGATGTTTCCAATGATGTTTCCTTTGTGACTCGTTTTGTTTTTTTTGTAGGAATCTCATCAGGTGTAATTTCACTTCGTTCATTGGAAGTCCCGGCGCCGCCTGAATCACGCTTGCCTTTATCAGTCATTATATCTTTTAAAAATAATAATTGTTCATGATACGTGTACAGTTTTGTTGTAGAAGCAACTGATCCACTTTTTTTAGTTTGATTTTTTATACTTCGCATAAAACCATCTCTTAACACCTTCCACCTGCCCAGTAGTTCAATTGCTGTAAATAAACAAAAAATGTGATAATATATATTAACCATATTTATATTTTGATTATTCACAGTATATTAAAAAGGGTGTAAAAAAAACTACGAGCAATACTTTGCAGGGTCGTTCAGATCAGACTGTGATACTGAACAACTTTCTCAAAGATACAAGGTTCAAAATATAAAAACTATCATGGACTTTGTATGGGTTGAAAGATTTTTCATATTTCGACCCACGTTTCTTTGAGCAAGTCCTTCAGTGTCACAGTCTAAACTGAAAAGTTGATGATGATTGATTGACCTTGTTTGATTCCAGGTATCTAGCAAGTGGGTGTTCGTTTGAAGATCTTCAGTATTCGTATAGAAGGGGAAATTCAACGATAATTGGAATCGTAAAAGAAGTGTGCGTACAAATTTGGAATGTAATGAAAAACTCCTTTTTAAAAGACCTAACAGAAGACAAGTGGATGGATGTCGCTAATGGGTTTAAAATGCGCGCTCAGTTCCCAAATTGCATAGGTGCCATTGACGGTAAACACATAAGACTTTTTAAGCCAGCCAAGAGCGGATCTTCGTACTTCAATTATAAAAAATATTTTTCTTTACTTCTATTGGCTATATGTGACAGTAACTACATGAAAATGAAAATGAAAATAACTTTATTCAAATGCACTTAAAAATAAGTAGTTTTGAATCGTCCAACATTTTTTCCTACCACCCATTCAGGACGTCTTTTAACTGACAAGAAGAATGGGCGCAAGAAACTCGTCAGCTTTAACAGAAGTAACGACATTTACAATATAATACGTCGTCACCATATACAATCCACAAAAAAAAAAAAAACAAAATTATTTTGTTATGACAATACTAATAGTGTTATGATATCATTATTTCGTTGTTTCGTTGATTACAACAAAGTCAACAAGTATCTGTACTTACTTAAAGTAAGTATCCCAAAACATTGCAATAACATACAGGGAATAAACGACAAATTTAAGAAAACAACAAGATTTATGTTTAGTTTTAGCCAATACTGAATACTGAAGGTTAGAGCAGACCCATTTCCCAAGGCAGCACCCGTTCACGAGCATGACGCATGATACAGCCATCGCTTCGCTCAACCATATCTTAGGGAACGTAACGATCCGCACCACATGCCACCACCCAAGAAATGTATTAAGAGAGCATGTCATACTCTTATCTACCAGTAATAAATTAGTTTTAAAAAATTAAAAAATGCTAATGCTGTATGTTACAACCTGTAATAAATAGTGTCATGTTGAAATGACACATATTACTTCCATGCATCGCGATCTATTAAATAGTCGTTGACCTTGTAATAACCTTTGGACATGAGCTTTATTTACAATTTTATTTTCGTCGATATCGGATCATATGGACGAAACTCGGATTCCACTATTTTTGAGGATACACCATTATATCGAAGACTACAGTCCAATATGTTGAATATACCAAATCCTTCACCTATTACAACCAACAGCACGGCTATTCCTTATGTATTTATTGGCGATGAAGCATTTGCGCTATCCCAAAATTTAATGCGCCCATACTCAGGAAGAAACATTGAGCAAAAAAAGAATATTTAATTATCGTTTTTCACGAGCAAGAAGATACATTGAATGTACGTTTGGAATAATGACAAGTAAGTGGCGTATTATTCATAGACCAATTGACGTGTCGGTGGATTATGCAAAAGATATAGTAAAAGCTTGTTGCATTTTACATAATTTTGTACGAAGGGATGGGTTTGATTATGAGGATACGCTTACAATTTTTGGCTTGGAAGACGAATTGAGAGATGTGCACCGAAATATGATACCAGCAGATTCCATAAGAAGCGAATTTGCAGATTATTTCATGAGTAATGAAGGCAGTGTTCCATGGCAACATAATTTTATTTAGTAGATGGTCACTATATTATATATACGTATGTTTCCAATCTGAAATACCTACATATATCATGGACGAACAAAAAGTTTCCTGTACGTACAAACTGCCACGCTCACACGTGAGTTGTATTATGTTTTATGTTCGACATTCTTAGTACTTGTTCACGTTGACTCGCGGACGCGGTCGCAAAACATCAAACATACGGCGTAATATCCAAGTGTTCACGTACGCGCCTTGGGGCCGCCTCCGCCAGGGCGAAAACGCTAATCGGAAATCGTTTCATTAGTCCACTCCATAATTTAATACGCGAGAGTACCTACTTCACGCTTGCACTCAATGATGTTATTTTAAATATAACATCATTGCTTGCACTAGTCGAAACGAAAAGAAAATTTAATGACCGGGCTCCGCTCACTCACTCGCACCGCGCGGCACCCCGCGCGCGGTCGTGTCGCCACGAGTGCGCTCGCGCCATGAGAAGCTAGCTTTACGTACGTGTGCGTGCGGAAACTGGCTGACTTGAGCGACACAATGTTTTGTTAGCAAATCCGTCTGACTTTTTTTGTTCGTCCATGCTACCTACATACCGAATTATTTAACATTGTTTAGTACTTTAACAAATCTTTTATTATAAAAGGATAATAAATAATTGTAAACTTACCAATGGAATTTTTTTCTTATTATTCTTTACTGCAAAATTTGGTATCATTGATTCGCACACAAAAGCCCAATCATTATTGCGCTTTATTTTGTCACTATATTCTTGAGTTTTATAATTCCATATGCTGACTTTACTTTTTATTAAAGAAATAAAAAAGTCGGTGTCGATATCCATTTCTCAAACCGTTCGACGCAACCGACGTGCGTTCGGCTCCAAGAGTAACTGCAGACTTACTGCATGCGAACGGCGGTGGAGAGCATGCGGCGACAATAAGCAACTGTAGCCGATCGCGCGAAGTTGAAGGCACGACTGCATACAGTTGATATTGACTTCACTCGACTGCAGCCGACCGCGTGCAGTTGATACCATGACTGCACGAAGTCGGACGTACAACTGCACGCAGTTAAATGTATCGACCGCGCGGTAGCTGCGATGCAGTCCGTCTGATGTCAGCCTAAGAGATACCTCCCCAAACCATTATGGACCCTCCATGGTAACCCACTGTTTCTGTTATAACGCACGGAGGAAACCTTTCGTTTGGGCGCCTGTAGACACGCTGAAGTCCATCTAGACCTCTTAAGGCTATTCTACTCTCATCTGAAAACAATATGTCCTTCCATTCCTCCATAGTCCAGTCAGCATATTCACGCGCAAAACCGAGTCTAGCTCAACGGTGCTGTGGGAGCAGTTCTGGCACTCGAGTTGGGCGAAACGCTCTTAGATTTCTTTCTGTCAATCTTCTTCTAATGGTACGTTCACTCACACTTACATTTCTCACCTCAAAAAGCCGTGTACGAGCTTCAGTAGCGGTGCAAAAGAGATTTCTCAAGACGTTGCTGACAACAAAGCGGTCATCTTGGGCTGAAGTGCATCGATGCCAGCCTTGACCTGGTCTCCGAGTGTATGATCCAGTCTCCCAAAACCGTCTGATGGCATCCTACACGGTGGTTCGAGGTACACCGAGTGTACGAGCGATGCGACGTTGGCTGTACCCGGCATCAGCAAAAGCTACATAAGTCGCACCTAGCTGCATTAGTCGCGTCCAGTGGCAATTTTTTAGAGTTTAAAACAATAAACGGTCACGTCTAACTCAAATTAAACAATATTGACACACTATGACAATATGGAACAAGAAAAGTTTAATCGGTAACGGTAACCTAAAACAAGGTGGACGGTTAATTGTGCCTGTGAATGTATATTAAAGTGTTCTTAAATTCAGGTCAACGGCCACAACTTGGTGTTCTTGACTCAACAATTGTGCAACCACATTGAAGCACCCAGTGCATAGAAAACCATTCTCGTTCATCTGACAATAGATAGAGGTATAAGTTTAACTAGTTCTTAACAGAAATGATGAGATGTGGCAAAACACTCTCTACAATATTATTAATTAGGATAACTATTTCATAAGTTTTTTTTCTTATTACTATCGATTCTCTACATACAGAAAACAAGAAAATAGATGTTATATGTGTGGTACAACTACAGACTGCTCGGTAGTTAATGTGATAGTGATATACTTCTCTATTAAGTGTGTCTTCAATAATAGCATTAAACTCAAGTCCCAATTCAGTTAACCTGTAATACTGTGTTACAGGTGACTCAGTGTCCACTAAAATAAATAATAATCCTAAAATAAATAGCATTATTTATATATACATACTTAATAAAAAGATTAAACAAGCTTTAAAGTGGATAATATCATAAAAAACTTATTGAAATAGTTATGTCTTGACTTTAGTATGATCGTTACATTACAATAAATGTTTCATTTGTCAACTAAATAAAATATGCTTTAGATCAAAGGTGGCCAACCTATTTGACACTTGGGCCAAAATTCGGAAGTAGAATTTTACCTCGGGCCGCACTACCAAATTTTATGTATAGTGCGCGCCAGATAAGTCTGCGCACAGTCAAAATCGGATACTTATTTTTCCTATTACAACTTAGAGCTTAAAACAAAAAAATGTAACTAGCAAAAATAACACCCCAGTCACGCGCAGAGTTATCTGACACGCACTCTAACTAAGCAGCGCACAAAAAAACATTATATTTGGAGCTTTTTTAAATAAACAAATTTCTTAGGAACAAAATATATTAAGTGACACATTTTTATTTATGCATCAATCTCGAACAAAATATTTTAAGTTACACATTTTAATGTTGCATAATTCTGTAAGGTAACTAAATGGTAAAGTAATGGGATATCTGACTTTGTTTATCAGAGCTTAGCTGATCAATGTCAACTTCGACTGATGTCGTTGCTACCCGCAAACAATTTTCAAGATGAGCGTTAGTAATCCGTGTTCTCATTTGAGATTTAATATGCTTCATTCTACTAAAAAGTTGTTCACACATGTAAGTGTCACCAAATAATGAAATCATGAACAGAGCATGTTTGTAAAACGCAGTATATTTCTCTTTATCAAAATAATTTTTATATAATTTTTCCAAGCCAACCTGATTGAATTTCTCTTTTAGCTGTGCATCACATTGCATTTTGCAACATTCCATTTGTAAATGACCCGGCAAGGAACTTACATCTGTAGAAAAGGGTGTTGCAAATGCAGAAAAAAGCAGTCAAAGCTTATTTAAATTTAGGAATCAGCTTTCGAATTGGGTTTTTAAATTAGATTTTAGAGATGCGTATTTAGCCGCTATCTTTGATGTGATATCTGAAAGTGTAGGAAAATGAGTGAAGTTTTTAGTACGTAGCTGCTGTTCCCAAATCACAAGTTTCATTTGAAACGCAGAAATAAGACATACATTGACATTTGCCTTGTTAGCGAATATTGAGTTCATTTAAGTGGCTAGTTATATCTGCCAGAAATGCAAAGTCGGATACCTACTCTTCATCTTGAAACTCGGAAATACTCCTGGATTTACTTTCAAAAAATGATTGTATTTCTTGCCTCAAATCAAAAACTTTTTTTAACCGTTTGGCACGGGTCAGCCATCTTACTTCTGCATAAAACAAAACAGCACCATATTCTGAGTCCAAGGATTAAAGAAATTCTTGAAACTGACGGTGGTTCAAACCTTTCGACTTAATAATCTTAATATATAACTTAATAATTGACAATTACCTTCATAACATGATCCATTTTGAGAGATTTAGCACACAAATTCTCTTGATGAATAATACAATGAAAATTTAGCATCGACGTATTGCCAACTTTACAGGCCTCATTTTCAATCAGTTTTACCAAACCTTCATGTTCCTAACCATTGCTGGAGCACCATCAGTTGTTACACCCGACAAGTTGTTTAATCGTAACGAAAAGCGGTCTATTGTTCATTGAACAGCCTCTAATAAATCTTGCGATTTAATGGTATCCTTGAGTGGATTCAATGTTGCTAGTGGTTCCGTCTTATTAAAGTTGGCATCAACACCTCTGATAAATATCGCCACTTGTGCGGTATCTGTTATATCCGTACTTTCGTCCAATGCCAGAGAATAATATATAAACTCAGATGCACGTTTTTTTAAATTATTTTCAATGTGCAGGTCGTACAGGAGGCTGCGACGCGGCTTTCGGCGCGGTCAGCATGCCGGGTGAGACCCCCCCGAGGGGGGGAGGCCCAGGCAGCGCCAGCGAGCGAGCCACGGATTATGCAGTCGGAGGGTGGGGTTAATTATGTGGGAGGGGTCAAGTTGGGAGGAGTAGGGATTGGAGTGGTAGGTGCAGGGTTGAGTACGAGCACGCTGCGTGGGAGGGGCCTTGTTTACTAGGGTAGGATGGCTGCCATGGTCCGCTCGGTCGTACATCCGTCTGGCCAGATGAGTCATGACGTCATCAAGCGGCACGACCTTTAGATCGCGCGCGATGACGTCGTTTCGGACGTAACGACCGGCTCCTGAGATGGTACGGAGGACTCAGTTTTGTATAATTTGACGGCGGCGGCGCTGCTTCTGAGAACAGAGGCTGTACCACGCAAGCGTGGCATAAGTAAGGGCTGGTCTAACATACTGCTTGTAGATGTTAAGTTTCGTCTTGAACGGCAGGCTTGAATTTAAGATGGGGTAGAGGGCTGTACTAGTTCGGTACCCGGCTGCGACGACATGGTCCGCCTGTTGAACCATCTTCAGAGTGCGGTTCAAAGTTACGTCCAGATACTTTGGTTGGTTGCTCCACTCTATCTTTTTGCCCAATAGTGTGAGCTTTGGTGGCAGCGACTTAGATGTGGTGAGGAGAGCCGTTGTTTTGTCCACGTTGATGGCGACTCTCCATCGAGTCAGCCAGGGTGGTAGTTGGTCTATTTGCCTTTGCATTCTGCGGGCAGCTGCGACCGGCCATGCGGACGAGGTGTAGAATGCGCTGTCGTCCGCATAGAGCGATAACTCCACTCTAGGCTCCCATTCTTGGAGGCTGTCGTTTATTGCGGGAATGTCATTGGTGTAAATGCCATATAATGTGGGAGAGAGCACACTCCCCTGCTATGGGCCGGTCGCTGGACATAGTTGTATTTATAACAACATAGAAGGTGCGATGTCGGAGAAAGTTGGCAATTAGGTGTATAAGGGCCTTAGGTAATTCCGTCTCATTTAAATTATAGAATAGACCGGGGTGCCAGACCCGGTCAACGGCTTTAGAGACGTCCAGGAACACTGCCGCAGTACAGTTTCCTTTATTTATTTCGAAGGCCATATGGTGTAGTAGGCGTGCGAGTTGCAGGGTTGTCGAGCGACCATTCCTGAATCCAAACTGCTCTGCGCGCGGTTTGTAGTTAGGATTAATCCGTGTTAATAGTAGGCGCTCGAATAGTTTCGCCATATGGCAAAGCAGGGTGATCGGGCGGTGGTTTTCTGCCTTTCGCCGATCTTTTCCACCCTTTGGCAGCATAAAAATTTTACCCTTCTTCCAGGGCGACGGGAAATGATTGTGACGAAGCGCCGCATTTAGCACCTTCGTCCACGCGGCCATTGCTCGGCGTGGTAGAGCTGTTATGGCAGATGGTGAGATGTCGTCATAGCCCGGTGCTTTTCTCCTATTAAGATGCATCGCTACTCTCCTAAACTCGGACGGTGAGATGAAGGATGGAGGACGGCGTCGGGGCTCGCGTCTAGCGTCACCAATAGGGGTTGGTGTTGAGTATCGAGTTCATGAAGCACTTCGACGCTTAGTTGGGCCCGGATGTTCTTGGCTAATAATTCGTCGGGCGCATGGGATGGATTTGTCGGAATGTGGGTGGGGTGTTCGGTTCCGATAACCTCAATACCTCTCAGAAAGAGGTGAGCTTCATCAATCGTTTCCCGTCCGCATTTGCGATGTTAGAGCCCCACCCTGTGTGCTTGGCACTAAAATCTCCAATGACTAGAGTGGGCGTGGCTTCATCGAACAAAGCGTCTAAGTCACTTGTAGAGATAGTGGTGTGGGGGGGGCGATACGCCGCGTAGATATTGGTTTCGGTGCCGCCCACTCTTATTGCAACCCCTATTGTTCTTGCAGAAGTGTACTCCACCCACGGGAGTTCGCAATGTAGTAAATCCTTGCGGACCATTACCGCCGTACCGCGGTAGGGTAATCCTTCCTGGGTCACTTCATCCCGGCGGTAGATACTGTAATTTGGTACGGTTATTCTTTTACTGGATTTTAAGTTTGTCTCGCCCAATAATATTATCTGAATATTCTGTGATTGGGCGAGAAGGCGAAGCTTATCTAGGTGTGGCCTTATACCGCCTGGGTTCCAGTAAAGCATCCGGAGAGCCCTTGGATGCCTTGCGCGAGCCGTCTGGTGGCGTTCATGGTGGATATTGTTGGGTCGGTTCCGTTGGTGATTTCCGCTATTATCCCCTGGAGTACGCTGACAAACATTTGCAGTGCTTGTAGAAGCACTGCAGTGATGTTGTGTGGCTGTAGAGCTTGTTGCGGTTGAAGTGGCGTCGGTTGTTGTTGAGTAGTTGGAGTGGCGGTCGTTGGGGCCCTGTGAGGGCGCGGCTGTCTTTGTGGGAGCGGAGTGAATGCTGACAGCGTGTTCTGTTGGGCTGTCAGTTGTGGCGGAGCGTCGCGGACCAAACGGGGGTCCGGGCGAGTGGATAAAGTCCGCTGAGATTGGTGGGCGGGAGTTTGCGAGGAGAGAGAGGGGTGTGTGGTTGGGGGGGGGGGGTACCTGAAGGGGAAATGGGGTGCTCCGTGCTGTAGGCATGGGTAACGGGGGTTGATATGGTGCCCCCCGGGGTGAAAACCCGCCATGTTTGCGCGGGGGGGGGGGGGTGTTGTGTTGGAAGCCCGAATGAGGTGCGGGGGGGGCATACGTTGGAGGGGCAGGGGTTGATGACCCTCTTGGTGTGATGGTGGTGGCTTCTTGGGCTCTGGCCCGGCGACGTCGCCGACGTCTTGACGGCGCGGGGGCGCCGCGTTGTGTCTCCTACACAACGCGGCGCCGGTTGGCCGGTGGAGCTAGCGTAGCGCCCGGCTGTGTGTCCCTCATGTCGACACTACGAGAAGCAGGTGGCGGTGGTGCGGCGGTTGGGGGTAGTGGCGGCTGCGTACGTGTGTTGCTGCAACGGGCTGCGGCTAAGAACGCCTTACATCTGCGGTCATTGGCTGTGTGGTCCTTGCCACAGTTTGCACAGGTCGGTGGGTCGGCGTGGTCGCGTGGGCAGTCGGCAGCGGCGTGTTCGCCCGCGCAGCATCTAACGCATTTAATCGGACGATGACAATTCTCAGAGCTATGTCCGAACGTCTGGCAGCGGTGGCACTGCGAGGGGCCGCTTCTCGGCCTCCAGGCCTCTATGATGATACCCGGCATGCCCAAAAGTTCGTCGACTTCGTAGAGCCGAGACTGCTCGTCGGAATTCAAGTACGTAAGTTGAACGTGAAATACGCACCCTGGCCTTCCCCTTTTGCCTCGGATGCCTCTGATGTGGGTGACGGTAAAGCCCAGCTCCTAAAGAGCTTCCTTTATGACTGAGTGTTCAGTATCGGCCGGTATCCCTTTAAAGCGATTTTAGTGGGCCGGTCCTCCTCCGGGGAAAAGCAGTATCAGGCTAGGTCCGGGATACTTTCAGTGAGGTCAGAACTTAACATAAATTAGAACATTTTTAAAGGGACGGGCGTTTGGAGTCTGTCCTATTACCCTTTTCAAGGCTTTGAGATGAATCGGCCAGTTGGGTAAGTGCTCCACTACTAAGGGTGGGTCTTTGGGTCTGGGTTGCGACTGAGTCGTCGGTGTGGGCGATCCTGCTTGGGAGCGCGCGATGGTTGGAGTGGGTGAAGAGGCTTGTGAGGCGGTTACCTGCGCGTAAGAGAGCGGGTCGAAGCAGCTGATGTCCAGCGGCTGCACTCCGACGTATACCGTTGACCTCGTTTCATCGGCGTCGAAAGTGGACGGGAAAGGACTAGGGGGTCCTTCAATCCCGCAAAAGGCGTCATCGAATTCTTCATTTGGTGAGTTAGGGCGGGCGGCGTCGGATGCGCACGCTCCCACCGGTTTGGGCGGAGTACGACCGTGGCGAGGGCGCTTCTCGTCCCCAGCTGGGAGGTCATCTTCCTCTTCTAGTCGGCGACGGGGGTCGCGGGGGGGCACGCCTGATGAGGTGCTCGGGCGGGGTTGATCATCAGTCCTGCTTGGGCAACTCACGGCAGCGCGCGTGAATTGGGGCGCGTCTTGAAAAGTGCGCGTTCGGCGTTGGAGCGGGTGCAGGTTTAGCACTCGCACTGTGGGTCCCAGGAGCCATTAAACTGGCTCGGCTGGGTGGTGATATCCTCGGGCGGTCCGGGGGCTTCTTTTCCGGCAGAGTTTTGTTGGGATTCATACTGAATTTACCAACAGAGGGGATGGGGGGGGGGAAATACAAGTTCACTAATAGGTGAGGGAACGGCGAAAGTAGTGGGAGGTATGGTGGGGGTAGCGAAGTTTGGGTGGGGAAGCTTATGTAAAGGACAACACTCTGGGGAAACACTTTTGTTTTTACGCACAGTTAAAAACGTGGTGATTTAACACGTAACACAGAAAGGACGATCACTACGCAAAAGCGTCTTATTGCGGATAATAGTCATTGTCTATGTTCGTAACAAGGTGGCACTGCACACGCGAACGCGGGGAGCGGTGCGCGGGGCAGCGCGGTGCGCGGAGTGCGGCGGAGACGGGCGAGAATGTACGACGAAAACCGATCGGGCTCGACGCGATTTCTCAGCGGAGCACACGCGACCGGTTCACTCGAAGGCGCCAAGCTGTCTGCCTGAAGGACTCGCACCAAGCACTGGTTATTTATACTTATTGTAGTGAAATCTTTAGACAAACACCATTGTTAATTTCTACCCCTTTAACATTCTGTCTGCAATGTTTGTCATTCTCCTTTTTATGGATGTGTGTTATTATTTTCTTTGCAGGAAATGAAACATCAATTTTTATATGGACACCTCAGTGTGTCCATCTACTTCCCTCACTATATGAGGAGCATGAAGTTGACTTTAAATCTGGAAGTAAGCGACATAGGAAAATCTGGGAACAGATAGCCATGTTGATAGAGAAGCATGGTTATATTGTCACTTCCAGCCAGTGCCAATCTAAACTAAATGGTCTAAAAAAACTTATAAAAAGATTTTAGATCATAATAATGTATCAGGCAATGAAAGGAGGTCCTGGCATTACTTTGAAGTAAGTTGGTACTAAATAAGAATTTAATGGACTCCATTTCTATGGTTAACTATTCTTTTTATACTGTTTTCAGATTAAAAGTCTATTCCACTTATAATGATTTTGTTATTAAAAAAGTATTCCTGTTTCAGACATATAAACCCATTTCATTCCTTCATTTGATTCCTTTACATTTAAAGCTTTATTATGTTTTAAATTTTAGAGAATGAATGAAGTTTTTGGTTCAAGTAGCTGGGTGCAGCCTAAAGCACTGGTCTCGGAAGCTGGACCGTCATCACCAAGAAATTCCACTGAATTACCCACTGGTATTGGGGAACCAAAGACTCCAAAAAGGAGGCGCTTGGATACAGTGACAGAAAAAATTGAAATTGAAGAGCGCAGACGAAAGAAAGAAAAAATTAGGGCCAAAAAATTTGATGAGTTAATGGAACAAAAAGAAGGACAACAGAAAGAAAAAAATGACCTAATAAATGCTTTATTAAAAGCCATTTCTGATAGAGAAAAAAAACAGTTTAATTTAGCAATTAAGATAAGATATGATACATAAAATAAATTAGATTATTAGAAAGAAGAAAAAACCAAACAGGATTGTGAGATGTGCCGTTACATAATTATTAAAGATATGTTAGATTATGCTAGTGATAAATAAACTTCTCCAAAGAGTTTAGTCTTAGTTTGTAGAATTTTAGTCCATAGGCTATGAATAGCATTTTAAAAATAAAAGCCAGTCTTATCATTGCTATAAAGTTTTATTTAAACATATTAATTATCCCTCAAAGCCAATGAGTTCATAATCTGAATGCGCTTTAATGAACCCCTTTCTGCAGCATGACTAATCAGCCTTCCTTTAATCCGACTCGCACCATTTCATTAAATGGGACCAAATCCTTTTTTAAAATGCATATACAATCCAAAAGCCCTTTCAATGGACATTCTAAACTTCTCCAACGAGTTGTCTTGGTTTGTTGAATTTTAGTCCACAGGCTATGAAAGAGTTGTCTTGATTTGTAGAATTTTAGTCCACAGGCTATGAATAGCATTTTAGAAATAAAAGCCAGTGCTCTAAAGTTTTATTTAGACATATTAATTATCCCTCAAAACCAATGAGTTCATAATCTGAATGCGCTTTAATGAACCCTTTTCTGCAGAATAACTAATCAGCTTTTCTCTGTTTCGTACTTGCACCATTACATTAAATGGGACCAAATCCTTTTTTTTAAATGCATATATTATGCAAAAGCATGTTGCCAAAATAAATTCAGGTATTTTTCAATTTTTGTCATTGGCAAACAGACAAGGATTCTGCGCCAGCGACTCTTCCATAGTCCAAAAGCCCTTTCAATGGACATTCTCGCCGATGATATAAAAAATGATTTTTTTTCTGTCTATTTGTTTAATGCCCATTATCTTTGATGGGGGTCATTATGTGGGGGTGTATCCCATAAGCTGCATCACCAATAATATGGGAATCATTGGGAAAATAGTCGTCAGGTGCTTCGACATACTGCTGGACTGGTGACAGTCTAAACACACGAGCATCAGGTACGCAACCGGCATTACCAGCAAATACACTAGTAAACAGTAGATTCTGTGTGCAAAGAGCCTAAAACAAAATTATTCTTGTAACTCAACTCATGGAATTTAAATATACAAAAAATTATTAAAAACATACCTGTACTTGAATGGAGTGATAATTTTTTCGGTTCAAATAAGACTGTGCATCATCAGATGGACTTTTAATTTTAATGTGTTCCATCAACGGCTCCAATAACATTAGGGAATGCACTATATTTTTTTAACTTGCATCACTTTCATTTCTTTCTTTTTACATCACAGGCCACGTGAAGTCGTTCCTCTCTTGGCCACTGGATGAATTTTCGTGCTAGACAATGAAGTGCATATGTCATTCTTCTCAAACTCCTTAAGGCAGTTGTTTTTTCTACATCAAATTTTTCACAGATTGATCTAGATGGAACAGAAAATGCTCTTATTAACTATCTTTAGTTAAAAATGTAGAGTAGGTACTTACGCTTAATCACATTAAGAAATTAATGTGAGGCAGGTGTTAGACTTCAATTACCTGAGTGAATCTGGAGTTGCCATGGCCCATATTGATAACAGAAAATGCTTTTCTGCGTTAATGGGTTTCCTGCTACTAACTGATGTGGTGCTCGATATTGATGGTCCTATCAACTGTAGAACAAATTTAAATGTTTCAGGATACATCCTGTTAAAATTAAAACACTGTAACTCTGACATAGGTGTGTAAGTCGCGACAACAACAGTTTACTCCGTAAAATCCAAAGACTATTTATTACTATTACCTACCTAAAGTGAGATTTAAATTCTTCTGCGTAATATCTCCAAACGACTTTTTCCACGTAATTCTTTAGGCGTGGTTTCAGTATCAACTTCCCTCTTCGTCGTGTACATAATTGCCTGTCGTCTTCGTCATCGCTTGATGATGAATATATATGATGAATAACATAATTTCTATGTCAGTGTCTTCATCGCTTTCAATAATTAAAGCAAATGCCTGATGTAAAACTTGTTTGTTCATTTTCGTTAAATTACTTAAGTGTCATGAACTCGCTCACAACTGCTTAAAGAATGGTCCGAATCAATAATACCGTAAGCGTGCTGAGTTAGTGTGTTCCAAAGAGTACTTTTTTAAATAGGAAATAGAGAGCCATCTGGGGAGATTTGGGTGATAACAGATTACAATAGCGCCATCTGCGTTGAAAATACGAAACTACATTCATATCAGTATTAAATTCGTGCGACCTAGATAAGACCCATTTGTAATGATCTGTTTGTTTTTATCTATATATTCTTGTTACAGAATTAATGAAATTATAATGATATAAGTATCCAATATAACTATCGAAAATCTTACGCAATCTGTTACAGAACACAGAAAACAACACTGGTATCTTCATTTCTTTTTAAATTTGTAAAATGTATGATAATATATTTCAGCTATACTCTGAAGAACATTATTACTATCTTTTTTTCTTTTTCCACATAAAACTTAATTTACGTCATTGCAATATGATTTTATAAAAAAATTCACTGCATAATTATACAAAAACTGTATAAGAAGATTTTTGTGTTCGTCACAAGTGGTGATACACTTTGAATCAATATAAAAATATAAAATTGTTTTTATATATTCACTTAATTTTTTCAAAGAGAAATTTGTTTGCATTATTATATCAAAAATTTCTTGTATTTGCGATATTATATATTAATGAAATTTTCATTTGGATAACATAACCAACCGCGTCCACTATATTCTCTGTACCTCAGTTATTCATCATCTTTATTTTTATTCATAAAAATATCATTACAGGTTCTACAATTTTTAAATATTATTTGTTTACACGTTAATAAAATGAATCCACTAACATATGTTAAGGACGCCATCCCCTTCACATTATCTTTTTTTTCCACAATAGGGGATGGGTTTATTAATAGGTGCTGCATATTTAATTTCTGGACACGTTGGTCAGTTGTTTCACTAGGACCCAGTATGCAAGATTGTAGTGATTCACAAAAATCTTCTTCACAATTTGAACCAATTGCATGAATGCTTTTTAAATCATTAATGATGAGCGCAGTTAATGACGACTGGAATGCACTTGGACTTGGGTTATTGTTTCTGCAGCCATGACTTCTAATTGATCCTAAAAAAATGTCCAAAGGAGCCTTGCTCAAACGGCGAGTCCAAATAGAAGTAATATTGTGTTCTTGCGATACTTTTTTATTAAATATTCCAGTTCCTCAATAGCCCTCAAAAAATTCGTCAGCGACGGCATCCCTTTTCTAAGCTTTCTAATCTTATCCCTTTGTAAGCTGGATTTTCTGCATAGAATAACTGAAGATGATCCCATTTTACAACACATGTTTTCTTGTTTTCATTGACATATTGCAAATGTTTGTTCAATAAATTATTCCTGATTCCCTTCAACGGGTATAGGGGATCATATAGTGGTATTATTTGAAAATAATTAATATTTAAAGTATTCCTATTCAGCTCAGCTTCAACCACTAACAAACTGCCGTATTTTCCTTTCAATAAGATTTTTTATAGCTTTTTGATTTGATTAGTGCCTTGGTCACACACTGTTGCAATTACTTCAAAGCCACCTTATTGCAATTTAGTTATAATTTCTGTTTATCTGTTATAGACTCTTTTAATAAATGTTTCTGTTATATACGCTTTTGTGGCTCTATGGCAATATGCTTAGGCAATTGGTTTTTTTTAATATTTTAATAACCTTGGAATCATGAATACTGTAGCATGGTTGGCAAACTTAGTAATTTTGTAATCTACAACAACACCAAATATTTTATCTAGACTTTCATTATAATTTATATTTGCTTGTTAAGAAACTTCATCAAATAACAAGACACAAAGCTTATCTGCTTTCTTAATTGATTTTGATTTATTTTTTTATTGATGAAAAACTTTTTCATTTATGACTGGTGTAATTACAGCCTTCCTTACTAATTTTTCTAAAGTTGGTGGTGCTGGGATAAGAAGCAATCTGTAAGCTTAGGGCCTTTTTTGTATATAAACAAAAATGTTATTTTTTAATCTGCGTCTGCTAAAATAAAACAGATTTTAAGTTTATGTATATTACATTGTATGAGTCATTTACATACTATAAGTATATTGCAAGTAAAAAAAACTTTAAAAAGTACCTGATACATCCGTACATTTTCCGGAATATTTTACACTATTTGAAGGATTTTGAGATGATTTAGTATAGGATGAACAACGGTTCAATAAGCTCCGGTTATGAAAAATGGTAAAGAAAGAAGAAAACAATTATGTTTTTTTTTTCATTTATGTAGATACACACAGCCAGCAACAACTTGGATTACAATGAAATAAAATATTTCCATAGTTTTGAATTTTTTGTCCAATATAATTTTTAATTAATTTGGGGAAATTGGACAGTTTTGAATAACTTGAAATGTGATATACATAAATACCATGTCAATAAATAATAAAAAAAGAACTTGAAATAAACTTTCTTGAGCATTCTACATAACACAGCCAAACTACAATCTCCAATTAATTACAGATAAAGGTAATAGAGATAAATGTGCATAATAACCTTAGTATAGACAAAACAATAGTTTATATGAGTTCGAACAAGTACCTGTTGTAAATTTTTCTACTGGTTTGCAGTAGTTGTAGTAGTGCTTGAAGGATTTTGAGAAGGCATCTGTATGCCTGTAATACCAATGTTGTATTTAATATCCATAGTAGTAGCCTCTGTAAGGAGAAACAAGTAAGCATTATTCACCTGGCGTATGAAACAGTCAGAATAAAGTTTTCATAATCATGAAAAATAGCAGCAGTAACCTATGAACACCCAAATTTATCAAATCACGGCAATTCAACATTTTTGCTAATATTTGCTAAGCTAATATTATTGTATTGTTATTAACTGTCCATACTTTCCACAATATCGTAGATAGTGTTTGAGTACTTTAGTTATTTTGACATTTCAGATATGAATAAAAAGGGTGACATGCATAGATATTTTGGGAACAGACAGACAAAACTCACTAGCAACTTTTGCCTGGAGCACTGACTTCGCAACATTTTCTTTGTTTGCAATAATTTTAATAATTGAGGGCATGCTTTCTTGCAAGAAGTAATGACTCATATTAAACTGTGGTCCAAATAATTCAATGGTCTGTCAAAGAAAGCATGCAAAAAGTAATAATTTTTTGATATTTACATATCAACTGCACATATATTCAATAATGATATGTCCACATAAAGTTGAATGAAACGCTGTCATGACCATCTGTAGTTTCAGTGATCCATATAACAATTTTCACAAATTTTTTATTCAGAAAGTGTTAGTTAAAAGACAAAATAATAATACATATGAAAAATATTTGAATAATAAAAAATATTATTACCTCTTGATGTTGAAGCATCGAGCACATACCCCAATAGAGTAGAAATGTCAATTATTTTGTTTGAAAACAATTCCGCTAATTCGCCGCTACCACTCACACTGCTCTAACTGAGCTGCGATTGGCTATCCTAAGGTCAACTATCACTCTAGAGATGTGGTAGTGTCCAAGTATCTAAGGTTCATTGATATCGATAGCCAATACATCAGTAATTATAGCAATAGTGAATAATACAAACGTGTTCTCTTATGGAAATAAATGCCTATAAATGCTGCTAGTGATCAAATAAGAAGATATTAACCGCTGAATTGCACCTCAACAAGAACCAAACCAATTACCAAATTACATTTATTTAGTTGTATTAAAAGTAAAGATGAAATAATAATTAACCATTCATTGGTTTACTGATTTTTAAAATGAATTAGCTACGTATAAATTCTTCTGACTGATTTAGAGTTTCTCTTCGAGTGTTCTCGAACCGAGAATTCTCGAGAAAATTTTGCCTTACTCGAGACGAGAAAACATTTGTCGAGAAATCGAGAAATTTCGTCAAACATTTTAGAACACACCGAAGTCAAAAATTTTAGAACACCAAAATCTGGAAAACTTTTATAAAGCTGTTATGTCAGTAAAGCCTACGTCGACAGAAAATGAACGGGTTTTCTCCTTGTCTGGAAACTTTGTGACGAAAATACGAAACCGATTGTCAGATGATGATATAAATGCCCTCGTATTTTTAAAGGCTTATTTCCATATTATAACAAGACATAGTGGGCTAGCTGTTGAAGCAGTTTCCACTTTAAAATGTGATTGTAATAAGTTTAAGATTATTTATTTATTTATTACGTTGTTATGTTTACTTACGTAACGAATCAATCAATCAATCAATCAAATCATTTATTTGGAGACACAGGTATTAAAACAGATGGTGACAATTACATCGTAAAAAAATTAAATCGTAAACGAAAAAATTCATTCCATTTATAATAAATATTGAAAAGTTGGACTAAACTAAATTACCTGTATCTTATTGTTATTCGTAATTATAAAGCTAGTCTGATTGTTCTTTGTTTGTACCTAATTGAAAAACTGTTGTTTCATGTTACATAAGTATGTAAGGTACTAAATTTTATTGTGGTGTCATGATGACATTGTTTTTAGAAGATATTTTATTTGTTTTTTCCAAAGAAAAAGACTATTTAGTCCTAAAATTGTTTGTAGAAATAATGAAAAAAGATCTCGCTAGAGTTTATTTCGCTTAATTAAAGTTTTATATACTTACTTAAGTTAAAGTCACATGAAAATAAAAATAAATGTTGTTGATTGATAAATGTTGTTGAATATTGCAAAAAAAAGCGTAGATTTATTTTTAAATCACACATATTTTTAAAAATTTCCATATTTCTCGACAACCCGGGAAGTCCCGGGAAAAAGTGGTCGAGAATTCTCGTGCTCCGAGAAATAAAAATGGTCGAGAATTGAGAAACCCTAGACTGATTGTTTCTCATAATATGTCTTTTTATTGCTACAAAAAGCTAACACAAAAAAACAATTTCTTTGTTACAAACCGATTTATTCAAAAAAGTATAAAAACCGTTTATTTTAACTACACTAGAAAACCTAATATATCGGTATAATCGATCAAGATTTACATAATCAATAATGCACAACACTTTCAATTAGATCATTAATGCAAATGCATGCAATAATTTCAAAATTACTTTTATGTTTGAATAAAATATGTAATAAGCTACAATAATGTTATTTATCGATACACCCCTTGATCCTTTGAATGCAACACTAGTGTTGAGAGCGTAGACTAGAAAGAGATGGCGTAATGAGAAATTACGTTATGTGGAAGCAGGACGCATAGACATCTGAACACGTGCGTCAACCATTTCGCTTTAATTGTCCAGTTTAACTTGAGCCCTGACAATTTTTTATAAAAAGTAATTTTTGACTATAACTTACCGATAAAAGGTTATTCCGTCGGTTTTATAATTTGAAGTTCTGCTGTTTTTCCACCACCGAATAGAACATCACGCCATTATGAAACTATTTAATTGAAATTAAATATCGGAATAAGCAGACACGTACGCACAGATCCAATACTGGTTATGTACTGTTTTAGTGGGAGCGAGCGTTAATATTTATAAGTGAAAAATCACTAATCAGTTGCGGAGGCGGACAGCCCAATATTACCACTCTATTGGGGTATGTGCTCGATGTGTTGAAGGTTTATTCTCAACAGAACTGGGGTGTCTCCGGTCTCTTACAGTAAACTGAGGAATATTGTGCAGTTCTAAAACAAAAAGATGTCCTGAATACGAAAAGACAATTTTTTTATCTCTTTTTTTTTAAATATACTTAATATACAAAATTTTAATTCAAGTAACATGTTAATGTACGAAACAATTAATTAAAAAGAAAACTTTATATATTTATTATTATTTCTTACTTTTTTCTATAACATTGGGAATTTGGAAATATTAACAAAATATTTAAACCTGTTTTATTAAGATTTTCTCTTCTTTTTCGTTTGTCTATAATAATCGCTTTTAAGGGTAACTCTATTCAAATTCCAGCAGTAGTCCGCTAACATTGTTGCATTCCATCGACCCTGATGTATCTTTTGGTGGAATCGTTCACCATGTTCGACACTTACATCACCACAGTTAGAAGGAAAAAAAATCAAGATGAGAATGAAGAAAATGAAATTTTCGAGACATATTACAATGTGATGATATATTTGAAGGAGATTGTTCTCAAGTTTTACATCATTTATAATTCTCTTATTGCCTAAAAACACCATAAATGACTGCTCTGAAAGATTCCCATGCTTGTTTTTCAAAACCCTGTAGAATTGAATCAAAGTTTTGGGCCTTTAGAATCCATATCACAAGTATGCCACGTTTCATTTCTTTTTCTCGATATACCGTGCTGGATATGGATGGGTGAAGAAGTCAAGCAAATATAACAATCGTTCGCAGGATTGGTAGGTTCCCTCCACATCATTGGGACACCAAAAGACAATGAACTTTTCTTTTTGTTAAGCTATTTAATTAATTTTTATAGAGAACAACTAAAATGTGTATACCTACGATTTGTTTCGGTTTTTAATTTTAATTCTAAAATAATGGAAGAAAGCATTTTCTAAACGCTGAGTTATTGAGTATCATTGTTTTATATGGGTTATGTAACCACATATATAGCGAAAATCATATGCACTATTAGCTAGTTTATGCGACATAATGAAAGCTGTAAATCTTTCACAAAAATGTAAAAAAAGGATGAAAATTTCGTTTTAATTGGTAAACAAAACACAGCAGCGGTAGACGCAACGAAGGAATAAAAAATAATAATTTTTTCACGGGATATAACAAAAAAAATTAAACTGTTATAGTTCACGTGATAAATCTATGGAGTTACCTGCTATTATCTAAAATATAGCACAAATGAATTATAAGAGCTAACTTTGAACTTTAACTTGTATATTTAGCTTCAGTATGTTTAACTTGTATATTTAACTTGCTAAAAAACTAGTCATGATCACATGATCACATCGAACTCTGTTCTATGGATAAGTCGAAATGTAGTACATTTTCATGTAAAAGGCAAATTTAATTAGACCACTGAAATCAAATGAACTTGTTTTTGTTTTAATTTTATTTATTGTATGTTGATAACATTAAATCTATGGCAAATAGGTATGTGGTATTGTGCTCTCAAAAAGAATGGACTGATCATTGTTTTAATAATACAGGAAGCTATTTAACTTTACCCAGTAGATGCTTTCTTGGTATAGTTGATCTGTTTAATTTATTGAACCGAGAGCAATCACTAGCTTCAAAATGTCTATGACAAACTCTGCGGTTGGCATAGATTTACATATTATTCAGGCCTAATATATCTTGTCACGGTTAGGAAAGGAATGTAGCACTGGATGTGAATCTGGAATAGTTAGACGTCTTGAATTATTATCTAAGTAGATCATGCACCGGCAACCCAGTGGTGAAATAGAATGCAAATTTTTTGGACATAATTCAAATTCAGTCAGAATGATGGGATTATCATAATATAAAAACATGAATGTATGTATCCCACTCTCTACACATTCAGGTTCGCAGCAATGTTTTGTGACATGTTTGTACATCACACAACAAAAATATCCACAGAAAAGAGTCCTGTCTCACAATGTAAGCAAGTCTTATCTCAACTTATTCAGGAGACCTGTCTCAATACCTCGACGCTTAGCCGGAGGAAATAACTCAACTCAACGAACTAAACGGAGAATGCGCACTGCACACGTTTTTGTACAATAAATTAACCCACTATACCCAACAGAGTTAACTTATCGGTATAAGGAACGATCGCGGAACGACATCAGAATAACGGCCATTTCTGTTTATCGCTTCCCAGTGCTGCCAGCGCTTGTATTTAACCATATCTAAGCTGTTACCGAGTTCTTTGATGTTTTTTATTGCAATATTTTTAACTAGAAATGTAACTTACCATCATGGATACAATTTTAATATTAACTTTTTTCAACAAACCTTTATTTACAATAAGTAAATAAATTAAACCAAATTGTCTCTTTGTTTTCATTATAACTTATAAGTATACTATTGGCAGGATGCAAAGCGGGTGGAGGGAGTAGCCTAAACGATCTCAGCGCTCGCTACGGCTAAAATTGACATTATTGTCGCTGACTTGAGCTGTCAAATCCATAATGCAGTAAGCATTTTCTAATCGTTTTTGAGACAAATTTAATATGGTCGTAGTAAGATGTATTATTGTGAATTGTAATAACACCAAGAAGAATAGGAACTGTAAATTTTACAAATTTCCATGACGTAAAACTGTTTTTATTATTTATGAAGTATATAAGTGCTGCAATGTGCTTGCATTTCCCACTCTTATTATAAACACAATCGCACGATACACTCTCAACACGACATTTGGTATTTAGCTCTTAATAAATTGATTTGTTAGGCGCAGAATAAGCTTTTGTTGAACGGCATCGAAACATAAAAATCTGCTTACAGACAAAGTTGTCTTGTACGCCGTGGCCGTGACAGAAGTTTGGCAAACCACTCGGGTTTTGGCCTCAAGGGCATGCCCAGCTAGCATCAATTTCTTGCCTTTATTCATCGTCTCCGGTTAGAAAATGATTTCGTGGGTGATGGCAAGAAACCCCGTTTTAATCACCAGTAGGGTCATTTCTCACTGAAAACAACAATTTTAATGTTATTGGCAATAATGTTACTGGGTACCATCGTCCGTGTCCGTCAAGTGTTAAGGTAAGCAAACTTTTTGGATGTCCAATTGCCGGATTTTCAGTTAGGCGGAGACTTTCAAATTCTTTCCAGTGTTTTAGCTTTATCATATCAAAATGATCTTCATTAATTACTTCTCGATATATATGATTTAAGCCCGCTCTTTTAAATCCATTACGTAAAATGAAAAGGGTCCTAATGGGGACTTAAATTAAATGCGTAGACTGTATTTAAATAGGGTTGGTTTATTAACCATAATACAATTTGACTCCGCAATGTGGTGTTGACTAAGACGATGACGTGCGACCGTGAGGTAGCAAGCCCAAGCGAATGTGTCGTGGCGAGGCGGTAACGGCCGCGGGCGTGAAGGTGGTGGTAGTCTCGTCGAACTCCTCCCGCTCGCCTCTTCCCGTGCGTAGAAAACCGGTCCGCGACATGCTCCCCGGGTTGAAGCCTGCTGAAGAAGGCTTCAAAATTCTGGAAGTGGGCAGATGTTATTAAAGGCCCTTCGAATGATCACTCGTTTGGTCTTCAACTCGGCGACTCTGACGATGCCATCACTACCCGGGTAGACTGCGATGACTCTTCATAACGACCACAATAGGGGAGGAAGAGTACTGTCCTTGACGAGAACAAGTGAGCCGAGTGTTATCTCGCTCCTTGAAGCTTGCCACTTTAGCTTCTGTTGAAACTGGCTAATATATTCCAATGAAAACCGTTGCCAGAAGTGCTGCTTAATGTGCTCAATCTTTTAAAGCGGTCAAGGCGAGTGATTTGCTGGTCCCTGATTTGTGGATGCCGTATGGACAGTGGTCGTCCTATTAAAAAATTAATAGGAGTAAGGGGGGACAGGTCTAAAGGAGAGGATAAAAATAAAAAAAAATATCAAAGTCAATTATCTATTACAATAAATCGTTATTATAGACTGAAACCTATTGAATCTAGTTATCAGTTGATTTTTAATGCTGCGTTTTCAATAAAAAGGAGTCCCAAGATTGTTTACCAAATAGGACAAGTTAGGATGAATAGACTGTACATTCCCAGACTGGTAGGGTTGGTACCCCACGCAAAAATTAAACAATAAAATAAAAGTATTTAATATTTTTTTAAATATTATTTTTATTAAAGCAAAGCAATAAGAAAAGACAATAAAATTTATTAATAAAAACTAATAGACATTTTTGTCGTTACATGAAGGACAGATTTTGTATTGATGGTCAACACACATGTGGCGGCGTCAAGTATTACAGACACATCGGGATTTTCTGTCCTTTGTGCGCGAACAGAAGCAGCAGCGACCAAGTTTGGGATTATCAGGGACCGGCCTATGATCTCTACTCCATATTTCTCTGGTTTTGTCGGTATAAACATATTGAAAACGCAACGACCGTAAAAACCGATTAGCTGTTGCGATCGTGTAAATGAGGAAGTGAAACAGGCTATTAAACGAGACTTCTATGTGGATGTGGATGATTACTAAGGAGGTCGCACTCGATGCTAAACTAACAAAACATTTAGTGGCTAAATAAGGGGCACAAGCAGAACCAAAGCTGACCGTGTTAAGAGTGTAAGTTTTCAATTACTTTTTGACATCATCGGTGCGAAAAATAATTTGTTGAAGGGGACGTTGGGTAGAGTCGATTTCGATTGCTCTCTACATTTTCTCGATGTCGCCTGATACGACATATTTATGCTGCCGAAAGCGTATTAAGATCCAAAAAATATCTTCTTCTACAGTGGGCCCTACCATTCATATGCTATTAAGAGATAAACCTGAAGTTGTGGCGGCTGAAAAATCGAAGAATGTTCGGAGCTTTGTGGTCGTGCTCGACTCACGAAGTACACCGTGATGAAGTAAAAAAAAATGACTCTGTTGAACTCTACGTGCACACAACGCTTCCTACTCACAATTGCGTAGTTGCACCTACAAATCGTTCTCTCCTTGGTGATGGTGTTAGCCGAAACTGAGCATTGCGTTACCGTGCACAAGCTGGTTTCCAGGACGCGCCGTGGGGAGGCCACCATCCAGCGCCCCCAGTTGTTTTGACCTGTTAACTATTTCATTACAATGTAATCTGTAGTATGTCATACGACGAGCAAATAAGAATAGTTATATGACAAAAACAATAGTAGTGCAATATCTTCTGTAGGTGCAGTTTGACCAGAGCTCGATCGATGGATGATGATAGTTACTATTTTCGAGGCGATCCACAGAAGGCAAATCATTACTATTTATGTCGATCACTTCGAGTGGACTCGGAAGAAGCTGGGTGTCAAGATCTTCAAGGGTTATCGGACTGAAAGGTGGTTTTTTATCAGACCCGGTGAGATTTGTGCCCCCATGCGGGTTTTCTGCAGGAAGGACTAGACTTTCGTCTATACGTAAGTCTTCCACAGTTTGGGTAGAAGCATGAGGAACAGGTGGTTCTCTTTTGATATAATCGGGTTGATAGGGATTCGGAAAAAAACATCAACGTTAGAATTTGCTTTTCCCTTTTTGTAACGAGTTTCGTATTCAAATTCCTCTAATTTTAGCCAGCAACAGATGAGTCTCGAACCGGGGTCTTTACAATTAAGTTATGGCTCGTTTCTTTATTTAAAGGTTACGTCCTTTTTAAATAGAATTTTTAGAGATTTTGCTATTTTTGAGAAATTTGGTATGAAACGACTGTAATGTGACACCAGCCCAAGGAAAGATTTTATATCATTTGGTGAATTAGGAGTGGGAAAATCAATAACAGCTTGGATTTTGTCGGAGTTTAGTTTGACTCCGTCTTGATTTATAATGTGACCCAAATATACGACCTCCTTGCGTATTTTTCAGACTGTAATTTAACATTGAAGGTTCTAAGCCTTTCAAATACCACGTGTAGGCGGTTGCGGTTGTTTAATGGGATTTAATGTCAGAACTACATATATACAACAATGTCGTTTAAATAAACGAAACATTGGGTGTCCTGAAAGCCGGATAGACAGGTGTTCATTAGTTTCTGAAATGTGGAAGGTGCATTCTGAAATCCAAATGGCATCCGGTTGAATTGAAAGCATCCCTGACAGAGAAGGCATTTTTGGGGGCGTCTTCTTGGGTGGATTAAGAATTTGCTGAAAAAGTAGTTTTTCAGTTTCATTTGTAGTAAAGTATTTATTATTGCCTAGCTGGTCTAAAATTTCTGAGATTTGTGGAATTCAATATAGGTAGTTTATTTCTATTCTCCACTTCCTCTGACCTTGCGAGTCTAGTTTATTGGGGACGACCCAGACTGGCGAACTCCAAGGAGAAGAAGGTCTATTGTATTCTTATTTTTATTTTATCAATTTGAACCTCTGCTTCCTTTCGATGGCATTCAGGGAGCTTAGTTCGAATGGGGAAATCACTAATCTTTATTTTGTGTAAAATATCTGAGTATTCAGAGTAGTCAGAGTTCGACCCGGAAGGTCTTTTTGCTTGGTGGTGGACAACGAGTTTTTATGTTATTATTGCGAAAGATTCATCATATTTTTTTGAGGAGCCTGTTGGCTTTCTTGCAGGTCTATTAGTAAATGAGCGTAGTGATTCCGCTCACTAAACTGAGTTTCTAGAAACTCTTAATTGTTCCCAGCTGTTGAATTCTTTTATGAAGCAAGCAGTTTCTGCTTTGCCTTAGAGTTGGCAAAGGATGTATTTGAAAAGAATATGTTTCCATGATTCGGAGGCAAGCTCAAATGCATTGTTACCATTTACGATAAAAAAGTTTAGGGTTTCCCGATTATTATCATAGAGTTTTATAAAAAAAGGATTCCAAGGTCCATTTCAGAGGCCATTGCTAAAGTCTGAGATATAATATTTGCTTTTGGAGTTGGAGATTTTATTGGAGATTTCAAGTCAGTTAAAGGGGGCTCCATACTAATTATTAGTTTACTACTTCCTTCAGCTTTAACCGATTTTGGCATAGCTAGACTATTTAAATATATTTAAAACTTAATAAATACCTGAATTTAAACATAGAACAATAATTATGAAAGAGATTACTTAGAAAAATTTAACATAATATACTGGGATATTACTATACACTCTGCAATGTAAAAAATATCTTAAAGACTTAACTTTGACCAAGGACTTACATAAACAATAGGACCGAGGCCAGATTTGAGGTGGCGAATCGCGCCGCGACAGAGACAGGAGACCGAGACAGTAGATTGAGACCAGAGACCGCGACAAGTGTCTCGATCTCTTCTGCATCTACTTGTAGGTCGAGACTGAGACAGAACTTCGACACTTCGAGAGAGTCTGTCGATGAAGTCAGTGGTGTTTTGGGTCCTGATGGAAAACCAAGTAATAAATCTAATAATTGGAGGAAGAAGACGATGATTTGCTTTTATATTATTAATACAAAAACAAAACTGAAAGAAGATTACCCATTAAGGATTTATATTTAACTAGAGGTCAAGAAGGATCATTTTCGCTATTAGTAAAGAAGCACCTGATGTTTGATGACAATATATTCAGAAAGTATTTTCGGCTTAACAAAACACAGTTTGATTACGTATTAAATTTACTAAAAAAAACAATGAAAGAAAAGGAAAGAATATCAGTGAAAGAAAAATTAGCACTAACTTTAAGGTAAGTGTGCCAAATCAACGAAATTGTTCTGGTCGAATTTACCGTAAATGGTTTGTTAAAGATTTCGTAATTGGCGAGATGTTAAATCAATCAATTGGTGTTCTGATGAAGCTACACTTATCGGAGAATATGAATTATATGATGAATTTGAAATATATGGTAATTGGCGTGATGAATCACCCCGTGCTTGAGGTCCTGATGCTGTTGTTTGAGAATATGAACTTTTATGGGAACGTAAGTTAGAAGGTAAGCTAGAAGGTAACTTTTTTCTACACTGGCGGAGCTTTGCTGTTCTTGTACAACACTGGTGCAGCTTTGCCGTTCTGATGGTATGTTTTCTAAAAATCTTAAACGTTCATAAAATTGCCACTTCGAATTTTTAGCTGGTGCTGCAGATTCCGTCGATTTTTTTTGTTTGCGCTTATATCTGTTGTAGGATGGCGTACTTTCTGTAGTAGCATCAACTCAATGAACCAAGCCGCGCGGTTAAAGAAAATCCTAGCAAAAGGTGACCTTAATCTTCTGGGCTCCCTCAAAAAAGCCGACGGCACTTATACGAACTCAGACGATGAAACCAATGCAGTGCTGCTTGAGACACACTTTCCTGGCTGTCTCATTTCATCAGACTCTGAATGGGCGAATGAGCATCACAACACACCAACATCCCAGGAATGGGAAACCGCCGCCAAGATAGTAACCGCAGATAAAGTAACGTGGGCCCTAAAAAGCTTCAGATCGTTTAAATCCGCGGGGCTGGATGGAATCTTTCCAGGATTACTACAATGGCAAATCGGTCAAATAACAAAGTACTTAGTACCAATATACAGGGCGTGCATAGCCTTCAAATACATACCTATAACATGGAGAGAAGCTAAAGTAGTATTCTTACCAAAACCTGGAAAAGACGACTACACACAAGCTAAATCCTTCAGACCCATCAGTCTAACGTCATTCCTACTTAAAACGCTGGAAAGACTAGTAGATCTTCATCTACGAGATGGAGTCTTAAAGAAAAAACCACTGCATCCTCAACAACACGCATACAGGAAAGGCAGATCAACCGAATCGGCCCTACACATGGTAGTGCATAAGATAGAATCAGCCATCACAAACAAATCGTCAACTCTAGCTGTCTTCATAGACATAGAAGGAGCTTTCGATAAAACAATAACAAAGCACAATAGCATAAACCAGGCCCTACAAAGATACAAAGTGGAACCGGTATTAACAAACTGGATTACCGAGCTCATCAGCAAAAGGGCAGTACAAATAGAAATGAACACCATAACTAGAGCAAAAGTGGTCAGAGGATGCCCGCAAGGGGGCGTTCTATCACCGCTTCTGTGGAACCTAGTAGTGGATAGTCTCATTAGAAGATTAAACAAACAAGGCTACACAACCATCGGTTATGCTGACGACCTCACTATTCTAATAAGCGGGAACGCAGAAAACATACTATGTAAGGAAATGCGTTCAGCTCTCCGAATTGTGGAAGAATGGTGTGACGATCACAAGTTATCAGTACACCCGAGAAAAACAGAACTCATCCTTTTCACCAACAAAAGGAAGTTACCGCAACTTCAACTACCCAATTTTTTCAACATCAAACTCTCCCTATCAACACAAGTCAAGTATCTCGGCGTTATCCTTGACAACAAGTTGAACTGGGCGAGCCATATCGAAAATAAAACCAAGAAGGCCTGCATAGCTTTTTATCAGTGTAAGAGACTAATAGGTAAAAAATGGGGTCTCAACCCAAAAATAACACTTTGGCTGTACACTTCAGTTATCAGACCATCCATAACCTACGGCTCAGTTGTATGGTGGCCCAGAACACAACTGGCCACGGTAAAAACAAAACTCCAAAGCCTACAACGCTTGGCAAGCATTGCGGCAACTGGATGCATGAGAACCACCCCATCAATCGCCCTTGAATACTTGCTCAATCTAAGACCCCTACACCTCGCTATTCAAGAAGAGGACAGGCGGCCGCACTTAGATTAAGAGCAAACGGATTATGGAAACAAAACATAGAAACACCACACTCAACTGTTCTAAAGGATATCTTTAAAGAAAACCCACTCTTTGAGGCACCTACGGACAGTATACAGTGTCATCATGTTTTCGATCGAAGATACAATATCCAACTTACAGCAGAAAAAGATGATAACTCTGGCACAAGAGAAGTAAGGATATACACAGACGGTTCCAAAACCTCACAGGGCACTGGAGCCGGTGTCTTCTCGAACGACCTAAACATCAAAATCTCGACCACCTTAGATAAACTCAACACTATATTCCAAGCAGAATGTATAGGTATTACCAAAGCTGCACAGGCGGTTGCAGCCAGAGATGTCAGAGACCATAATATCAAAATCGTCTCTGACAGTGCATCCGTACTTCAAGCTCTGCAAAGCAACACCATAACATCTGTCCTAGTACTGGAGTGTCATAATACACTCCAGTACATTGCAAACACAAACAGCATAACTTTGCAATGGATCAAAGGACATAGCAACTCACTAGGCAACGACGCGGCAGATGAACTAGCCAAAAGGGGTTCAAATGGTACGGTGTATGGACCGGAACCATTACTGCCTATACCCATGGCACAAATTAGAACATGGCTGCGTAAAAAAACAGAGGAAAACCACCAAACAGAATGGAACAATAGTGTAGGCTGTAGGCAAACAAAGAATGCCATTCCGGTGGCTTCGAAGAAGCTTGCCCGCAACCTCACCAGACTAAACAGGGACGAAATCCGCAAAGTACTAGGTACTATAACCGGACACAGTCCTCTGAATAAACATCTATTTACCATAGGTGTGACAGATAGCCCTCTGTGCAGAGGCTGCATGGAGGCGGAGGAAACGCCACATCACGTGCTCTTGGAGTGCAGGAGCGTGGCCGATCAACGGGCACGTTTTCTCCAGTCTCCAAAATCACTACCGGAAGCTTGTAGCAACCTGAAAAGGCAACTCGCCTTCTGGAGTGGACTAGGATGGCTGGAGTAAAGGAAGAATACTCAATCACGTACAATGGCCCAATCAGGAGGCTAAGTGCGGAAAATGCCCCGTAAAACTAACTAACTAACTAACTAACTAACTATCTGTTGTAGGAGTCCCTGATTAATTTCCACGTTTTACGGCATTCCGAATCTGTAATAGATAATAATATAAATTTTTGTTTTCAAATTCATGGCGACTGGACAAACATATGCTTCGCTATCATTCGAATTTCGTATATCACCTTCTTATATTTCACAAAGCAATCAATCAATAACATTTAAAGACTGTTTTGGTGCCAATTTATATGCCTATTCCAAAAGAAAGTGATTTAAGGCTTATATCTGAAGGATTTTGGGACAAATGGCAATTCCCCAATTGCACAGGCGCTATTGATGGGAAGCACGTGAGAATAAGAGCCCCTGAAAATAGTGGGTCGTTGTATTTTAATTATAAGGAGTATTATAAAAAAACTGTTTTGGTGCCAATTTATATGCCTATTCCAAAAGAAAGTGATTTTAGGCTTATATCTGAAGGATTTTGGGACAAATGGCAATTCCCCAATTGCACAGGCGCTATTGATGGGAAGCACGTGAGAATAAGAGCCCCTGGGTCGTTGTATTTTAATTATAAGGAGTATTACTCAATCGTTCTTCTGGCTATTGTTAACCATAATTACAAGTTCATTGCTGTAGACGTTGGCTCTTATTGCAAAGAAGGAGATAGTGGAATATTCCAAAAATCTACAATGGGACATCAAATCATGAAAAATGAATTTAATTTCAGAACCAAAAAATCTACCAAATTCGAACATTATATTACCACATTTTTTAATTGGAGATGAAGCATTCAGTCTTGATACTTTTATTGAGTTGCAAAAACAATTTAAGCAAAGAAATATTTAACTACCGCCTTTGTCGTGCGAGACGAGTATCGAAAAACGCGTTCGGTTTGCTGTGTCAGGTGTTTAGAATATTTTTCTTTACATTTACAAATAACGTAGCCAACCGTTCATTTGGCTCTCCTGTTCTTACTTTACTAAGGAATATTCCCAGAACCGTGGCCGGAGTTCGTGATCTCGTTAAGGTTGGCACTTGGTCCAAAATATTATTAAATTGATTTTTTGTTAATGACGTGACCAAAAATGGAATTCGTCGTCATCAAAACTGTCGAGATTTGCTGTGTCAGGTGTTTAGAATATTTTTCTTTACATTTACAAATGGGGCCTAAACAGAAAACAAGATTTTAAAAATCTCGACGTTTTGATGACGACGAATTCCATTTTTGGTCACGTCATTAACAAAAAATCAATTTAATAATATTTTGGACCAAGTGCCAACCTTAACGAGATCACGAACTCCGGCCATGGTTCTGGGAATATTCCTTAGTAAAGTAAGAACAGGAGAGCCAAATGAACGGTTGGCTACGTTATTTAAAATGTCAAGAAGGGCTTTGGAAAAAAACTCACGTTGGCGAGGAATTATTATCGGCTGACTGTGTCCCTCTACACCTTGGTATAGATCACCAGACGAGAAATGATGTTATAGCAAGAAACCTGACAATACAAAACACTTTTTTCGGCCATGATCTTAATGCGGTTGTAATATGCGATGGAACGTACATATATTTACAAAAAAGCATGAAATTTTTATTCCAAAGAAAATCTTACAGTCTTCATAAGTTTCGAAACCTATTGAAGCCATTCTTGATAGTTTGTGCTGATGGCCACATTATAGATGTATTCGGGCCCTATGCAGCAACCACATCGGACGCGACGATTCTCCGTAACCTTCTAAGCAATGAATCGGATTCCGGCCTGGAGTAGTTTTTCATGCCAGATGTTTTTATACTCGACAGAGGCTTCAGAGAGGCCATTCCCATTATAGAAGAATGTGGATTTATTCCGCACATGCCACCAACAAGGACACAGGGGCAACAATTAACAACAATAGAAGCAAACAAATCCCGTCTCATAACAATATGCCGCTGGGTGGTAGAGGCAGTAAACGGCAGAATCAAAAGGGATTTTAAAATATTTCGTCAAAATTATTTTAATATCACAGCGAAGAACATGATGGTTGATTTAAGAATCTGTGCGGCTCTTATAAATGCCAATCAGTTACCATACGAAAGTAATGACCGGGTGCTAGAGTACATACAAATAATATAGGAAAAAATGAACGTGGAAAACCATTTAGCAGAATATGTTTTAAATAATAATATAAACAGACAAAGGGCGAGATTTAAACGCATAGTAGCTAATAATCCAGAGTTGGTGGACTTTCCTAGATTGGCGTATGACAAGCTATTCCTAATAACTCTGGGAATATACCATTTAAAGCTGGTCCAGTCATACTGCCATGAACATTTAAGATTCAACGACATTTATGTTATTGAAGTGTATCGTCACCCAGAACTGACCGACGACAAAACATTATTAAGAGGCCGCATACAATCACGAAATGTGCGTGTGTGTACATTAAATTGACGCGATACGATACAGGGCTATTACTGCTCCTATATACATGGTCGCCGCACAGTTGGATGTTGTGCACACATTGCCAGCATGATATATCTAGCGTGGGCGAGACACGAAGATGTCAACCTAGCACCAGCTGCATTTCTAAATACTGTTGTTATGATAGATTACGATGAATAATAAAGATTTATGAATAAAAACTAAACCTTTTTTTTTCTGATCGTTATTGACATAGTTATTGAGATTATTGTCATAACTTTATACAAAAAGATAGTTAAGAGAGTAAATGTAATCATACTATTATTATTATTATAAGAAACAATAAGCTTTTCGTAATGACATTTATTTTACTTTAATATAAAACTGATATTTGGAGCCACTTTTTGAATTAAAAATGCTTCATATTCCCATATCTCACAGTAATGCTCTTTAAACCAGTACATAAAGACGTCTCGGGCTTTAAAATGAGGTATCATTCAACAGTGTATGCCGTGGGTATTTTTTCCATAGTAAGGGTTCCAATGTCATTTAATATATTTCATAGACCAATGAATACTGCATTGCCGAATACAATAACAATCGTAAAGGCTTGTTGCGTTTTGCATAACTTCATAAGAGAACGAGATGGTTACAGAGTAGAAGACACACTAACTGTTGAGGGGTTTCAAGAACTTCAACTCAATGTGAACAATAATATTGTTAGAACAGCAGGCCTATTACAACCTCTTAAATCCAGGCACTTTACGCCTTAAAATGAACTGCCTTGCTCTGTCATATTATGAGCTCTTATTGCCAGCCAGTCAACAATCACGTGACACTTGGCCTACTTCTGTCTTACTAATGGCTGGCAATATGGTATTATGAACTTCAAATTGACATTTGTTGCATTGTCTAACTGTCAAAAAATCGTGTTTCTAAGCCATTCAGTTTAAGCCAGTTGAGAGTTTCTTTTATTGCCTTGTTTTGATTATAATTTTATTTTTAAGCTTATTTTATTGTGTTTAGGTTATTATAAGACTTCTTAATTATTTTTTGTATATAAACAAAACGTGACTATGTGTGATGAGTTAGTTATTTTTGAATTTCTTGAAAGTGATGCTTCTCAAGAAAACAATGATACTAAAGTTCAAAGAAGACGTCTTCGAGATTTAAGTGACCCTTTTAATATTCAAGAAGAGCAGTTTATAAAGCGATATCGCCTAAATCAACAATTGGTGAAAAACTTGTGCGAGGAATTAAGACCGCATGTAGCTGAACCCACAAGGGCATCGGATTTATCTATTGAGAGAAAGGTTAGTAGTTTGCCAATGTTGCCGATTACCTATCAGTCTCTGTAAATTGAGATTTAACCGTTAATCTTTTCTATATGCTATGTAAGCAATTCAATTTAAAATAAATTAATTGAATTATTTTAAAATCTTATTGTTTTTACAGATTCTAATTGCATTATCTTTTTTTGCTACGGGATCTTATCAACGTCCCATTGGAGATATATCTGCACACTCTGTAGCTCAGCCTACAGTGTCAGTGGTAATTAAACAGGTTACCAAACTATTAAATTTGCCTCATATACAAGCAAAATATATTAAATTCCCAAGAACTCCTGAAGAAAGAAACAATAACAAGATTAGGTCAGTATTGTTTTATTTACAATTATGAGTTTTTATAAGTTTGTGTCTCTATGCCTTATACTAAAGGTAAAATTGAAAAATGGCTGACATATAACTTTATATGTGAAAGTTTCACCTGAGATCTTAATAACACTTGTGTGTCATTAAAACTCCCACTTATTAGTATTATAAGTGTTCCTATATCTTATAAGTGTTCTTGTATCTTATAAGTTATTATGTTCTTTCCAACACTCCACTCCACTGGGCCTGCATGGTGGGTTTATGGCGCACTGGCCTGTGCTCCAACGATGGGAACATTAATAGGTTCATGATAATGATGAATAATTTAAACAATTTCTTCTTTATTAGATTCTTCAATATGTTCCAAATTCCTGGCGTATTGGGCTGTATTGATTGCACACATGTTGCAATGAGGGCTATCGTTTTTTGTTTCATCAGATGACGCCACTGTAGCGTGAGGTCCTAAACTACGGCTGTCAAAGTTCGTATTACGAGCGCCAAAACTTGTATCTTCATTAGATGATTATATTAGATCATATTTAATACCCTAGAACTAAAATGTAAACGTATTGGCCATGCCACAGCGTTGCGCAGTTTCGTTTTGCTCGGAAAAGAAAGGCGGACATAAGTTTCCGAAAGATAAAAGTATGTCAAAGCAGTGGTTAATAGCGATCCGCAGGGTCAACTACGTCCCTTCTAAACATTCACGTGTTTGTAAAAAGCATTTCAACTTTGACGATAATATATTACCTAAATAATCAAATACAGAAAATCGTAAGTACCTAATGATATTTCTTATTCCCAAATATCACCATTTGATGTTCCCGAACCTTGAAATTGAGAAGTTTTTAAGTAAATACCTACTTTGATTTTTGTTAAAACATTTCAGCTACTCCTAAACTGAAACCAAATGCGGTCCCTAGTATGTTTTCCTGGAATCATGAAAGTGAAGAGAGAAAGGAGATTAAAAGAAAACGTACCGAAAGAGCTTATCAACGTCAAAAGAAACGTGAAACTGCAACCCTTGCTTCAAATAAGAAAGAAAATAAATGTGATGAGCATTTTGTAAGTATACTGTATTTAAATGAAAGAAATCCTTTCTTACACATTTATCACAGCAGCTTTTGTCAACATAAACTGTGTATCTTGATAATAATAGTTCTTTATGGAGTATTTTATCTTGTAAGCTAATGATTTTTTTTATTTACTTACAGTTTTTTGAAGAAACAATTGAAGAAATAGACATTGAAAGTTCAAATAAAGATGTCTCAGTACAATGCTCTTTGTGCAAATGTGAAGAGAATTTAACTAATAATTTAACTAACAAGATGTCAGAGCAGGGAAGTAATAGAAAAAGCACATCAAACATGTTTCGAATTGTAAATCTTAAAGAGAAGCCTGATGTTATACAATTTAACACTGGTTTTGACAATTATAACCATTGTATGTTTGTCTTCAACCTTTTTGGTGATGAAGTAAACAATTTCAAGTACTATCCATCCCTGCAGCCAGCTCGAGCAAAACATGCATTGACACCACCAGATCAGTTTTATCTAACACTAATAAAATTGCGAAGAAATATGTGTAACAAAGAGTTATCTTTTCATTTTGAAGTAAGCAAAACTTCTGTGAGCAAATACTTTATAACATGGATTAATTACCTTTACTGTAAGTTCAAGGATCTTAATTTATGGGTACCGAAGGAAACAATTGATCAAAATGTAATGTATCAAAGGAAGATTAATAACTGTACAGTTATAATAGATTGCACAGAAACAAAAAATGAAAAACCACAACCCAATTTCACAACAAGCTACATATTCTAAATACAAATCAGCAAACACATTAAAAGTATTGGTAGGAATTTCTAGCTCTGGATGTGTGATCTTCGTTTCAGATGCATATGGTGGATCTATCAGTGACAGAGAGTTGTTCGAAAAGTGTGGCATAATAAATCTTCTTCAAAAAGGGGACATTATCCTAGGTGATCATGGGTTTAATATCAAGATCTTGTTTCACATATGGATGTTACAGTAAACATGCCACAGTTTTTGAAAAAGGGGTTTAATCAGTTTGAAGCACACCAACTCAGACAATCAAAGAAATTGTCATCTGAACGTATAAATGTCGAGCGAGTCATAGGTTTAGGAAAAACATTCAAGATTCTTAGTTACAAGTTGTCATCTAATTTAGTACCACTTGGAGCAAGGATCATATTTGTGTGCTTTATGCTGGCTAATTTCAGGAAAAATATTATGTAAATAAAGATTTTGGACAGTTATAGGCACTTAAATAAAAGAAAAAATAAATCAATCATCTAATCTTTTATTTATCCTTTCCGTACATAGACATTCCTATTATCTACTGAAATAATTAACTAAACATACATTAATTATGTGTAACTGTCGAAATAATAACTAAAAATTTGGCAAAACATGAAAGGGATGTACTAAGTAACTTAACATCATACTTTACAAACTAAAATTTGTACTGTAAACCCATGTTTTTAGAAATAAATTATCTTTACATGAAATAGACATTTAAAACATAGTAGAAGAGTACATAGTTTCATGATACTATTTCAAGTTGTAACACTTTCTGGCTATCACAGGTATCATGTAATTATGATAAAAATCTGTAACTTTTGGAATAATAATTTCTGAAATAAGTTTATCATTTCTGTTTACATAGATCCTCTTTTCATCCTTATTTGTCCAAATAAAATAATCACAATAACTCCTTTCAGTAACAAGTAACTGTGTTTGGATTTGGAAATAATAAGGGCTGTTTTCTTTTAAACAAAATTCATCATTGATAACTTCTATATGCTTATAATTATCAGCACTGATGAACTCATCTTTTATTGAGAAAGGACATTTCACTTCTAATACAGTTAGATCTCCAATTAATCCATCAGGTGAAGCTCCAATATGTGGATATTTAGTGGAAATAAAAAATCCACAACTTTGTACTTTATTAAATGACATAGACTCATACGCTTCAATTGCTGTATTTTCTCTGGACTTTCCCCATTCTGTAGCTTCGCTTTTAAATTGTTTGGGAGACAAAATATCTTCAGCATATTTCACTTTGTCTCTTCTGTCCGTAAATTTGCATATATTGAAAACGTGAGACCCAGTTATGCTTAGACTTCGTTCATTATGCCAAATTTTATTTTGTGACTGTTCCCTTGTTTGCTGCTCTATCAAACGTGCTTCTTCTGAAATATAATAACATAATTATAATAAATAAAAATACTTAATATTTTTTGGGACATCACAAACATATTCAACTGGTCCCAAAATAGATAACACCAAGTTTAGGATACCATGGGAATATGTACAGAGTGCAGACTTATACAAAATACATTCACACATAACAAAAGCACAGAACAAATATGTTTGTTGTTGGTAAGTATTAAACCTTTGGCACCGAAGCTATATGAAATGGAATAAAAAAATATCGCACCCCCGGTGCAATACTGTCACTTATGCAAAAATGTAGTTTTTCAGGAGAAGCATTTAAAACTTTGACACCTCACAAAACAATGACTTTAAGATATACCGATGAGATGAATAGTCTATACTAAACTGTCAACTATCAACTTTATTTTTGGATAAATACCTGTCTCTTTCTAATTTAAAAAATATACTATACCATTATTTAAAACTTCCAATGCCCTCAGAAGTGACGTTGTGGATCTAACGAAAAATTATAACTGTAGTTATGTCACTCTAAGAAAAAAGAAAACAAAAACAAATTATTTAATTAGTTTTATTTTTAATCATAAATATGTAGTTTTATTAACGAAAGAAATAAAATTAGTCTAAACTCTTCGAAATAACATAAGAAATTTTGTACTTCTTATCATTTGTACGAAAAAAAATTAGTAGAAAATAGTGTATGAAAGTCTCTCAAAAAACAACAATTAGGACAAAATGAGATTTTTACTTAAGTATGTTTACTTATAATTAAAATAATAAAAATAACTCTGTGTTCTGAACCAATTCTTCTAGTTCTAATTAAGTACTATCTGAATTCAAAGTTTAATCAGACTTGTGACATCACAGCGAGTTAATCACTTATAGGTATCTTATTCTTAGTAGTATAATATTAGGGGTTAAAGTATGAAATTGCCGATTTGTACTGAAAATCTATATTGTTTATTTTTTAAATTTTTAACAAATTTATTTAATCAAAATAGTTGCCATTATTATCTATACATTGCTGCCATCTAATGGGAAGGTCATTAATGCCTTTGCGATAGAATTCCGACGATCTAGACTGCACAAACTGTGTGAAAGCATTTTGTACTGCCTCCTGGGAAGAAAACTTCTTGTCACGTAGATAATTGTCCAAATCACGAAAAAAATGGTAGTCCGTTGGAGCAAGGTCTGGTGAATACGGAGGATGACGAATGGTTTCTAACTGCAGTTCCTGAAGGGTCAAAATGGTTTCTCGTGCTGTGTGAGGTCTCGCGTTGTCGTGGAGCAATAATGGTGAAGATCGATTCATGAGTCGGGGCTGTTTTACTGCTAGTTTTGTCAACATGGTTCGGAGTTCGGCACAATAGACATCTGCCGTTATTGCTTGACCAGATCGGAGAAAACTATAGTGAATAACACCATGCTGAGACCACCAAACAGTTACCATTACCTTTTTATTGGTAAGTTTTGCTTTAGGACACTGTTGTGGCATTTGACCTGGGGTCAGCCATTGCATTTTTCTTTTCCGGTTATCATAAAGAATCCACTTTTCATCACATGTTACAATTCGATCCAATATTCCTTCATTTCTGTACCGGTTCAACAAGGCAACACAAGTTTCAACACGCGTTTCTTTCTGCAGATCAGTCAAATCATGAGGCACCCATTTTTCGTATTTTTTTATTTTATTGATTTGACGCAAGTGAGTCAATATTGTGGGTAAGGTAACGTTAAACCATGCCGCTAATTCCTGGGTACTTTGACTAGGATCGGCTTCCACTATCTCTCTTAATTCATCGTTATTTACCTGTGTGGGCGGTCTTCCTCGTGGCTCGTTCTTTAAGTCGAAATTTCCATCACGAAAGCGTTTAAACCAAAATCGCACGGTGCGTTCATTAGTAGACCCCTCTCCAAACGCAGCATTGATATTACGGGCTGTTTCTGCCGCGTTAGTTCCGCGTCGGAACTCGTATTCAAAAATAACTCGAATTTTCGCAGTATCCATCTTTCTTGTCTAAATTGAATAACAAAAACAATTGAAAGTCGATATTCAAATGTTTTACATTTTTTAAAAAAAGAACATCATAGAAACCATTTAAAAAAAGTTTCATTCGAAAACCTCAAACCATGAAGATTCTATGTCAATTCAAAGAACCTATTGCAATAAAACGGCAATTTCATACTTTAACCCCTATTATTAAAATTATTCGAAACACTAAGTGTTTCGCTATTACTACTACTAAGTGCTATTAAGTCTTAATAGCAATCACAATTAATATTGCATATAAAATATTGAATAAGGAGGTAGGTTATACAAGATCAATTCAATTAAATGAGATCTCTATAGAACTGTTCATAGTATCTTGGTACTATGTTTGTCTCTACCAAACTCAACAAGTCGCGCTTCTTGCGTTCTGTAACAGCAATCTTCGAGGTATACGCTGGTTTCATCAGGATCTCGTTGATGCTTGTGACGTTGCCTCGACCTCGACGTAAGTTTTTTCTATTCGGTTCTAATATAGCTTTGGCCTCTTTCCATGTTTCAGTCTTATAGGTTGCTCGATATTGATAATTGGCACAATTTTTAGTAAACTTAATGCTCATAATCTCCCCAGTTTTAATTGCGTCCCCTTCAATATTTTTGCTCATGTTAAAGTTTATGTTATCTGCTAAAGCCTTAAGATCGAAAAAATCACTGTAGTTCATTTCTTTCAACAAAAATGGTTTCCCTGTCTTCTTCGCTCCTCTTATTATAGATATGTATTGGTCAGGAATATAGATGGGTCCAGATTTTTTTGCTCTAGCGATGGCTTTTTCAATAATTGAATGTGCCGTGTCCCCTTCATTTTGTGTGTGCCCGCGTATCAAAAATTTGTGTTCGATAGAATTTATATTTAATTTTGTTACTGCGAAATGGTACATTGCAAATATGAATCGGTTTTTTTGCTGGCCGCAGCAATTATCTGAGTAAAAAATGACATTATAGCCAGGATACTTATTTGCAACTTCTAACAAATATGAGTACACACAAGATCCTATTTCTATAGATCCCCTGTGGCCTAAGCCTTCATGCCAAAAATAGCATTTAGTTTCTCGATCTTTTGCATTGAAAATAGTGAAATTATAGCAATTTAGCCTGGATTTATAGAAAAAAGCAGATGAATTTCCTAAAGGGCATGGCAAGACAGCTTGTAGGTCGTAGGTACATACGATGTTAGTACTTTGAGGATCTTGACATTCTTTCATGTCCCTATCTTTTTCAATTCTACTCAAGCTCTTTTCTTCTTGGTGAACCTTGTAGCTGGCGTACAATATTTCTTTTTCTTGAGCTGGTGCATTTTCATATGCAACGCATTGATCACATAAGTCTTTCTTCGGCCTAAAAAAGCCAATATTAAAATCATGATTAAAAATGCGCTGGTAGGCGTCGTAATTAACAGCTGGCTTATTATTTTGTGCCTGTACCTCCTTGTAGTTTCTGTGCAATTCTGCAATAGTTAAACCACCGTCAATAAAAAGCCTAGTTGTGTTTGCCCTTAGATAGTGGCTTTCTACTTTTGGAATAGATTCAATGTGGTCTCTGACGGCTTTTATCACTTCATTATCCAATTTGCAATGCTTATCGTGTTTGCCTCGGCGATCTTCGGGAATGATACCGTCATTGAGTTTTGTAGCATCAATGACAGTTCGTATAGTTCTTGGTGAAATACCCAAGGTGTTGATTAAAAAGGTTTTGCAGACTCGAACTGACTGACCATCATTGAGTAAATAAAATGCAGAGTTACCTTGTCTTGGGTACCGACGATTCGTATTGATACGCCGACTTGCAATTTCGAGTGGTCTGATGCACGAATTTAAAAAATCACGGTGTCTTTCTATACTGCCTAGCTCCCAATAAGAATTGAATATTTGGATTCTTTTTTCTTGGGTGAAATGAGATGAGCAAGCCAGCCGACACTTATCGGAACAAGGGGGACCAATTTTTTTAGCCTGAACTGTTTTACCAGTTTTAATTGAACGGTATTCATTACCGGAATTCCTTAATTTTTTTGCAATATTTTTTTTCCAGCCATTAGGATTACGTGAACGTTTTCTACCCCTTTTTTTTGATGATGTTGGCTCTTGGTTATCAACAGCTTCATTCTCAGAGCTACTATCACTAGATGAACTACTTGAACTGGAGGAACTATTTGAGGATGAAGACGAACTAGATGAGGGCTTGAAATCGTCACCTGAATCGGTACCAGAGTAGTCACCAGTTGGAGACCCAGATTCTTGTTCTTTTGTTGAATTTTTGTCGTCAATAATAGACTGGGAGTTTACAGCTGGCAAAACAGAGTTTCTGCCATCTTGATTGACTTCAGAAGGTGACACTGAAGATTCATTTCTTTCAATGGGTGAGGTTGGACCACGTGTCAGTAGAACCATTTTTTTTCCCCGAGACAGCATCTTATTACATTCAAGAAACAACTGAAAATAAGTAAACAGGATCGAAATAAATAAATGTACCACTGTATACTAACTGTATATTAACTGTTATTAATTGTCAATTTTTTTCATCGTCATTAAATTTTACAACATAGTTAGACACACATAATTATTATTATTACACACACTATTACAAGCAATAGGACCAAAATGGCTCTCGTACAACTACAAATCTTAGTTTGAGACCAGGTGATGGGTGTGCATTGTGTGGCATATTTACTTAAAAAGGCAACAATTGGAGAAACAAAGTTATTTATTAAGAAAGGTCACTGTAGTACAAAATTAAACTTTCAAAAATATTTAAATATTGGGGAAATAATGTCACAACTGTATCTTAGGTCAATATTGCTCCAGGATTAAAAAAATAATTTGTCACAATTACCTTAGTAACAGTGTAGCTCCAAGACACATTTGCACTGGCGGGAGACCGCACACAACTGACCAATGAAACGATGTCGCTCCCAGCACCGCCGTGAATCGCGCCAAAACGACAATGACACTCACGCTCTCTGACGGAAACTATGCATACTATACAAGTGACGTTATCGCACCAAGTAAAGGGGTGCTTTAGGACCATTTTAAAGTATTTATCTCATTTTTGTGTTTTTTGCAAAAGTGACAGTGTCGCACCGGGGGTGCGATATGTCTCAGGAAACTATCTCACACAAAGCCAACTTGTCCCAAACTCAGCAAAGCTTGTAGTATGGATACAAGCCAACTGATAAACATACTTCTTTTTTGTAAATCCATACTTAATATAAATAGAAACACCCAGACAGTAAAAACAGACATGTTCATGCATACAAATTAGGATTGATATCATTGATATCATGAATAGGATTGAACCTGCAACCTTTGGTTCGGGGGATTCACTAACACCAAACTGGTATGTATATCTATACTAATAATAAAGCTGAAGAGTTTGTTTGTTTGTACCAACGTGATGATCTCAAAAACTATTAGTCTGATTTGAAAAATTCTTTCACTATTGGATAGCCTATTTATCGAGGAAGGCTATATTTTACCATGGGAAAAGTACAGGTTCCCACGGGAATCAACATCAAGCGAACTTAGTTGCATGCAGGCAGCTAGTACCTAATATAATCTGTATGGGATGTATTATAACTCACAGTAATTCTATCCAGGATATATTGGTCCAGGATAGGTAGTTTAAGGTAATTATAGTCATTAGATATTCCATGCAAGAAAGCAACTTCAAAAACACCACTTATACCAAAGCGTATATTCTCTTAAGAACAATAGTTTATTACATTGTTCCTGACATGATCATACCATTGTATAGTGCTGCAAGTATTATCAGGACGTGGATCAAAACACATATTATTTCTTTTTGGTTTGGTGACATTATATTTTTGTATCTCAAATGTAAGATTTTCAGCTTTCTTGGGAGACAAGTTCATTTTTTTTTCGGCTCATGTCATATCTGTTTGTTTTCAGTGGGTGTTTTCTTAATACGCCATTCAGAATGCTCTTTAAATCGTAAAATTGCATAACATACACAAGCTATATGCTTACACACTGCTTTTGGTCCCATACCAGCTGCACACTCACACATGGATTGAACAATTTTTCCATCAGATTCAAAAGCAATGCTCATAAAGTATGACAATGCTTTCGTGTTTTCAGAGTGGACTTGTCCACTATAAAAATGCAAATCATTTTGTGTACATGTCACTAGAGACACCAAATATTCATTTATCATCATATTATAGCCTTTTCTATGAACTGCATCACACTCCGTCATACCCACATTGTCTTTGTAAACCTCTAAAAAGTAAGTAGAAATATTCACTATATCTAAGTCAGGTGATACACTTTTCGATGTTACGCTGATGTATGAACTGTCCGAAGGCCACTCAACAGTATACGCCAAATCGTCATTTTTTATTCCATTTGTTATGTTTCCAACAAAATTATTATTTCTATCATAGTCTTGAAGCCTGTAAAAAGAAAAACACAGCTGTAATCTGGATAAACAAGCCAACTTTAGACAAGAAATTGTTTGTAAATATAAAAAAACTAACCTCTGAATTAGCTGTTCTTTCAGACCGTTTAATTTTGCACCTCTTTTTGGCCCAAAAATTTGGAATATTTACATATTTGATCACTTGTCTTAAGACTGACTGTGAACTCTCCGTAGATGGAAAGGTCTGTAGTTAAAAGAGTTATAGCTTTATCGTCGTATCGGTGAAACATTCTGTAGCTGGAAAGGCCTGTCGTCGAAAGTGACGTAGTTGAAAGGTCCTGTCGGCAAAATGTCCGTAGGTGAAAGAATCTGCAGGAGAAAAAGTAGTAAATGAAACGTCCTGTCGACGAACAGTCCAATGACGAATCGGTCTTCGGAGAACGGTTGCGGAATCCCCAAGACCTTTCGAAGACCTCACGCTACACAAGCGCCTCTAGCGGCGCGGCGATTTCATACGCGATAGCCCTCATTGTACGCCCAGTAGAAAATGAGGAGAGGTATTATTGTAGAAAACAGTACCACTCATTAAATGTCCAGTTGGTAAGAATCTCAATTATTAAATTGGTACATAAAATTAAATTAAGAATTAAACAAACACATCAGTCCATTGTTTTTCTTAGTAGGGAAGTAAAAGTAATTGTTAACTTTAATGTGAATTATACATGAGGCTATTATTTATAGATTATAAAAAGATAAAATTTTAGAAAAACAATCAAAATAAAACAATAAATAGATTTTCTATCATTTATATTTAAACAATTATTATGCTTTAACTTCTTACATAAATCACTCATACAAAAATCAACTTCTCTCAGCATGGCTGACGGCTGGCGTCAGCAGCTTATTTCATTAGATTATTCAGGCTAGCAGCAGGTTCGAGTCCTGCCGGAGAAATGTTAAGAACATAATTTGAAAATGTACTTCTTCGTAGCTTTGGAATTAATATGACACAATTTAAATTTTAGATTTGTAATGCAGATATGCAAATTGTGAGCGTGGATGCTAGTTATGGCGGAGCCTCCCACGATTCATTTATCTGGGCAAACCATCCCATAAAGGAGCACATTGAGCTTATAAGTAGAAATGAAGCAACATTGTTGCTTGGTATGTAAAACATAATTTTTATAAAGAATATAAAATATTATTTGAATTTCATTATACAAAAAATGGTAACAAAGAAACTGTTTATAGATCTAACAAATTCAATACCATGGATATATTTTGATAATTTTCAGGTGACTCTGGGTACCCTTTAAGGAGATATATGATGATACCAGTAACTGATGCTGCCCCGGACACACCAGAAGCCCATTACACCAATGTGCATGTCCGGGCTAGAAATGTCATAGAGAGGACAATTGGTCTCCTTAAAGCGAGATTTAGATGTCTACTTGTACATAGGGTATTGCACTATTCTCCAGAAGTAGCAGCATCTATTGTAAATGCGTGTGTCATATTGCACAATATTTGTAATAGTGCCAATGTCCCTCTACAAGCTCTCACCAATGATGAAGCTGTGTTAGAGGCATCAGCTCAAACAGCTACTCACATTGGGAACCTACTACCATCTTCTTCCATCTCCCGCAGTAACAGGGAACTAAGTGATGGCTTAGCTGTCAGGAGCTCCCTCATCACTCATCTCTGGTCTTCCCGATCCCGTGCTCCTATAAATTAAAATATAAATAATAGTTAATTTGTAAAATTAATAATAATTAAATAAGTTACTAATTTCTTTCTGAGTACAAGAAATGTACTTTTTCTTTTATATACGAGTTGAAATAATGTATATAATCAACATAACATGTGTAATGCTTGTTATTTTTTTTTGTATAAGTACCTATTATGTTTCCTTCCTTAATTTATTAATTATATTATTTTTGGTTAAACATTATGAAGATAAAAATCTTAGGCATATTTATTTAGGTAATATATAGCTTTGTGTTTGTTCAATATTGTACTATGAATGATAAAAAATATAAAGCTTTTTTTAAGCATTAGTCTCTGTGAGGGGCAGGCAGAAATTTAATTTGTTCTTTAATGTTGTTTACAAAACAATTATTTATTCCTAAACTAAGCAGAGTTAAACAGATATATTTTATTAGTTAGCCATTCTAGTATTAAATTGTGGTGTTGATTACTGCAGATAAATATTTAGTAGGTGCGTATCTACATTTAATTTAGGTAACTATTTATAATAATTATAGATTTTCTATCTATGTAAATTACATAGATGGTTATTTTAACTTTTTACAAGTTTGAAACTGTCATAATTATTTATAATATGTTAACCAAATTTAACATTTATTAAAATTCAATTTAAAATGCTGTTTTTTACTTCACTTACTTCTCAATTAAGCCTGCTATCCTATTCAGAGCCCCTAACATTTGTTGCAGAATCTGAGTATTCTGCTCTTGGGCCTCTGCAATACGGTTTAATGCAACCGTGTTCTGCTGCTCTGCCAGCATTCTATTTCGAGAAATGTCGACCAACATTTCTCTGGCTCTCTGTTGACTCAAAGAACAATGCTGTCTACTGCGTCGACGTACATTTCTCAGCCCCTCTGACACCTCTTCTTGACGGGATGGCACCTCTTGTTGAGGGGATGGCACCTCTTGTTGAGGGGTTGGCACCTCTACCTGGGGCTGGGCTTCTCTGCTATCTCCAGGTAGTCGACCCTCTGGTTGAGGACCCTCATGGGGTTGCCTGCATTGGGCTTGTTGATGTTCGGGAAAAACATGTTCAGGCTGCGCTAACTACCAATATTCATCTAATGTTACTTGGCTGATAAAATTATTAAATCTTATGGAACTTAGTGATATTAAATCTACCTACTCAAAAATTGTCTTTAGTATTAAAATACTTACAGTGGGAAATGGGTCTACTTGGGTATTAGGTAGGCCACCTCCAAAGCCTTCCCCATGTAAGCTTATAAACTTTTTTTCGATATCGATCAGGGGAACGGCATCGAAAGGGCCCCCCCCCCCCCCGTGCGATTCTGAGCAGCTCAGAGAGCTGCTACTCTCCTCTTTAATTTCGCCTTAAAGTCTACCCAATACTAGAAAACAAGAACAACTAATATAACAAAAATATTTATTAATTAACAAAATTGTAATATCACAATAATATATTATAATTTTGTAAGTACTCACAGTAGACCATTTTCGCCAATCCTTGGTGGCACCATCTCCCAAAGAGTTTAAGCTCTCCGATACCGATACCCACATGCGTTTCGAATATTCACGCGCTTGCATTGATTTATTATAACCAACAGCCACGTCTCTATGGGAGTTCAAAAACTCCCATAAAATCTCTAATCGCTGGTACGTTACTCTTCGACGACGCGAAAGCGAAACTTCATCACGAGAACTTCTATAGAAATAAAGTTTCAATATATAATTAGTGATTCTAGAGTGAGTTATATTCCATTTGCTAAAGGAAAACAAAACGACTACTTACGCCATTCTATTATAACTATTCTTAATGGTATAGGATATAAAAATACTACAGCAACACTCCCGCCAGAAAGTCTTAGTTTTCGTTTCGGTTTGGTGGGCTGACAAAATAGCTTAAAGAACTTTTTGGCGGGAGCGGGCGGCGCCACTTGAATAGTTTTGATTTTTTTTTTAAGTTTGTTTCCAGGGAAATTTGTAGAAATGGACGTTATGTACAAATAAATCTTTGCTTATTAATCATTAAGTGTTCGTGAACATGCACTTATGTTGGCAAATGCAAGAAAATAGCGGAGTGTATTTTTATATATTCTCAATAAGTCCACGTGGGTTTCTGTAAATTACCACAACAAATGGACAACGAGTTATTTAATTCTTCGACCAACATTAATTGATCATCAATCATTCATTAATCCGCTCAATATGTGCACATTCTGTAAGAAAGTAGGCCATAAGGAAGCTGATTGTTTCGCAAAGTCTAGATCTAATAATCAAAACCAACGATGTGTAAATCTCTGCAGGGAACTCTCTAACATTTCCGAAAATAATGATATTTGTTCTGCCGTGATACAAGGCATCCCGGTGGATGTTTTGATAGACAGTGGCGCGCTTAACGTTTCGCTTATATCGTCGTATGTAGTTAAATACTTTTCGGGCCCCCGTAAACAAAAGCACTGTGTTCTTAAGGGAATAAGTAGTAAGGAGATAATTACCAACGAATATATATCCCTCACCGTAGAATTTAGCAATATAGCATTAGAGGTCGATTTTGTTATCATCCCTTCGCCTTATATGAATACGCCTATTATCATTGGTACAGACGTGTTAAATCGTGAGGGAGTAACTTTCATTAGAACCAAACATGGGCAGTACCTAACGCATACCCCTTTTTTAAATAAGATTAATTCCATCCTGGAGGTTGATAGGGTAAATACGCCTCTATAAGGTGCCGAGTACAATTTGCTCATGTCGGTCATTAATAGTTTCACGTATCTGATATCCGGGACTGCTTCAACTACCGTGACGACGGGCAAGATGCATATTAGTTTGAGTAGCGATTCTCCAATTGCGTATCATCCTTACCGTTTATCTCATCAAGAAAAACTTAAGGTACGAGTAATAGTGAAAGACTTAATAAATAAAAACATAAAAGGGAGTCAGACTCCGAGTACGCCAGCCCAATCATCCTGGTAAAGAAGAAAGACGATTCTGACAGGATGTGCGTGGATTTTCGTGCACTTAACCGTATCACAGTTAAGGATAGGTATCCACTCCCGTTGATAGAGGACCACATAGATAGGCTTGGAGGGTCCAAATACTTTACCAGCCTGGACATGGCGTCTGGGTTTCACCAAATCCCCATTAATGAGGCTTCTATACATAAGACAGGCTTCGTAACGCCCGAAGGGCATTACGAATACCTTAAAATGCCATTCGGCTTGTGCAATTCACCTATTGTGTATCAAAGAATAATTAACAACACCCTTCGAAGATTTATCGAAACTGGTAATGTTCTAGTTTACATAGATGATGTACTTCTTCTAAGTATGTCTATCGAGGAGGGAGTTAATTTACTACGTGAGGTATTAAAAACACTTACAGAAGCAGGGTTTTCGACAAATCTTCGAAAATGTTCGTTCTTATCCACAGTGGTAGAATATCTGGGCCGTGTGATTTCTCATGGTCAGGTTAGACCGAGCCCCAGAAAGATAGATGTATTGGTGAACGCGCCTGTTCCCTCTAATGTAAAACAGGTACGTCAATTTTTGGGTTTAGCGGGGTACTTTCGACGCTTTATTAAAGATTATGCGACTAAAACTGCAAGTATATCTCGTCTTACAAAGAAAGATATTAAATTTGAATGGGTACCTGAGCAAGAACAAGTCCGGCAACACCTTGTGAAATGCCTCACCAGTGAACCAATACTTGCAATTTTTGATCCGAATCTAGCCACGGAGCTCCATACTGATGCGAGCAGCATTGGATATGGCGCAGTATTGTTACAGGTGCATATTGATGGTAACAAACGAGTGGTCGCTTATTTCAGTAAAGTGACACAAGGCGCCGAAAGTAGATATCACTCGTATGAGCTAGAAACGCTAGCGGTTGTCAAGGCTTTGCAGCATTTTCGGCACTATTTGATAGGAATTAAATTTAAAATTATCACCGACTGCAATGCTTTGAAGGCCACTGAGCGTAAAAAGGATCTGCTTCCACGGGTTGCCCGTTGGTGGATGTACCTACAGGACTATAACTTTTGCATAGAATATAGAAAAGGTCAGCTGATGGGCCACGCTGATTATCTAAGTAGGAACCCGCCGGTGGCGCAAGTAAATCACATAGATAGACCATAGACCTTTGAATTGGGCACAAATGGCACAATCTGCTGACCTTGAAACTCAGGACCTGATTCAAAAACTGAGGGATGGTCTCTTGGACTCGAACCGTTATACTTGCTGAAACGATCTCCTTTATTACCGCTTTTCTGCTACGGGTGAGGAGTCTCGCCTATTATGTTTCATTCCCAAAGGGCATCGTCTTAGTCTTTTGCGCATATTTCATGACGAACATGAGCATATTGGACCTGAAAAAACTCTAGACCTCATTCTTAAACACTTTTGGTTTCCCGGCCTTAAACAGTTTGTCACTAAGTATACGTCACATTGTCTCATATGTATCTCCAAGAAAAGAATCCCACGAGCGCCACTTCAACCTATTACTTCGTGGCAAAAGACCGAAATCCCATTCGACACAGTTCACGCGGATGTGTTAGGTCTCTTGCCTGAATCCAACGGTTTTAAATTTGTGTTTATACTAGTTGATGCGTTTACCAAATTTTGTCTACTTTCACCTATGTATCGTCAAGATGCTCATGAGCTGAAACGCGTATTTAACAGTGCGATTGCAGTATTCGGTGTTCCCAAACTCCTTATATGTGACAGAGGTCGTTTGTTTGAAGCCTCAAACTTCACTACGTGGATGTCGGAAATAGGTTGTGATATCCACCACATAACGCCTGAAATGCACCAGGCTAATGGGCAAGCTGAGCGTTATGTGCGCACCGTCCTTAACCTAATACGGGTTAATAGTCATCATCGCAAATCTTCATAGTCTGACGCTTTATGTAAAATACAACTCGTACTCAACATTACCAAACAAAAGAGTACTCAGTTGTCGGCTCTTAATCTACTCATTGGCACTGATGCAACCACTCCCGTAATTCGATCGCTAATACGAGATGTTGCCGTTGAGAATTCAAACCCTAACCGTGGGGCATGGTGGGAGATATGCAGAGCACGAGCTAAGGGCCTACTTGAGAAGAACCAGCAGCGACAGGACTCTTACATAAATCGTAACCGTCGTAACCCTAGAGTTTTTAACAAGGGCGAACATGTATTTGTTATTATGTACTCTCAGTCGACAGGAAAGCTTGACTCCGGCATGCGAGGCCCTTACAGTGTCGTAAAGATTTTGCCAAGCGATCGTTACGAGCTTAAGGTTCAAAACATGGTGCCATGGAAAGGAGAGTGGTGCCCTGAAAGTTGTGCAGCATTTTTCGAAAGTTAGTTCTAATTATGTTGCTATGTTACAGATATCTGTCCGCGCACATGTATGTATATGAGCGAGTTGAACGTGTGGTATGTCCGTTCATAGCTGGCTGGAGGGGCTCACCCATAGATGCGCGGTATTACGAGTATTGGACTCCGGTCTTGCATAAGGTGGCCAACTTTATGATAAGTCAATGCGGGACACCTACCCCTATTCACAACAAGACTCAGCATTTGTTGGTGGTATAATTGATTTAGAAACAAACAACACTACTACTAAATTAACATTTATTTTTAAAGTCATATTTCTCACATGAGTGGCATTTTTTTACTAGTTCTGGGTTTTGGTTTAAAATGTCCAAAAAGATTTCACAGCTGCCCATATTAAATTTTATAATTAGCATTGCACGTAATGTTTCTACTTTTAGTGACGACTTTTCGGATGTTCATAAGCTATTAATTAAGGAAAATACTCGTTCCGTGGGAGCGTTTGTTCCTGGCAAACAAAGAAGGCACTGGATGATGGCTTAGCAATTCTGGAACGGTATTCCTCTGTCTTTGAAATTTTTGAACACCTCTATCCATCGTTGTTCTGTACTGCTCTTCATCTCCTCCCATTTCTTTAAGACGTCGTTATTCACATAATTTTCCACGTAACTTACTTCGTCGAATAAACTATCTTCTTTTAAAGTCATAGCAGCTGTAGGCATCTGCACCAATAACTGTTGGTATGTCTGCTGTACATCAGCCCATTTCAGATTTTGTTTTAATTGAATCCAATTAAAAGTTTTAAATTCGTTGTACTGATGTATATATTTTTGCAGGTACTGGATGCAGTTGTAATAGAAGTTACGAACATGCCCCATAAAATAATCTCTGTTGATTTGACCATCCTCCACAAGTTTTGTGAACTCATTTCTTACAGTCAGAGGAATATAATCATTTTCTAAGCGGTTTGTGTATTTGTTTATTAAATCCACAAACAGATGTGACACTTGCTTTGTCTCCTTCCATCATTTTTACGGAATCGTTAAATACTGATGCTTGCACATGAACAAATTTTAACCATAGCTCTGAGCATTCATTTGAAAAAAAAATGTAACACAGCAGGGCATTTATCTTGCGGTAAAAAGTATGATTTCAATGGTGAATACATTTGTAGAATTCTCTCAACTGCAGGTAAAATTGCCAGCCATCTTGTTTTACAGTACCCAATATTCTTTTGTATTGCATTTCTGCTTCTTCACAAAAATCTTTTAGATTTTCTACACGCACAGTATATATATAAAAGTACGAATAAATCTTCGTAACTATGTGTTCCACGTCGACTGGTAACAAATCTGCTGCTGTTTGAATGGCGTTGTGTGCAATATGTGCTGCGCAGCCCACACCAACTATTTGTCTTTCCAAGCCCTCTTGCAGTTTTCTGAAAACATTGCCTTCACGCTGAACCCCACCAAAATTTGTATTTGCGTTATCCGCACAATATCCAACCAAGTTCTCTTTAAGGTTGTGCTTTTCCAAAATTTCCATTAAGGAATCGTAAATAATTTGTGCAGTTTCACCAGGTAAATTCACCAGATCTAATATTTTGACATTAATGCCGGTTGTTGGGTGAAAGTACCTTACTAGCGTTGGAAATATTTTGATGTCTTTATAGTTTGAAGCATCTGTAGAGATACAGATAAATGGGACATCGTTAAGTTCTGTCCTCAGAATGTCTGAAGAATACGGCGAAATCACATTTTTTACAATAGCTTCGCACTTAGTTTTCCCGCAGCAAAACTTCTTATCAAAAACTTTCTGAATTAATTTGGAAGTGCATTCCATCGAACACTTTTGCGAGCGAGACGATGGGAAAAGAGGAATGCGGGACATCCGGGACGCCTTAGACGATTTCTGGGACTATTTTATTAAATATTTAAATGCGGGATTACATCGGTCATTCCGGGACAGTCCCGCAGAATGCGGGACGGTTGGCCGCCTTAGTCTTGCAGACACATCGCTGTATGTGTATTGGACTCTGGTCCTGCAGACACATCGTTGTATATGTATTGGACTCCGTTCCTGCAGACACATCGCTGTATGTGTATTGGACTCCGGTCCTGCAGACATCGCTGTATGTGTATTGGACTCTGGTCCTGCAGACACATCGCTGTATGTGTATTGGACTCCGGTCCTGCAGACACGTTATTAACGTGTGGGAAGGATTTAGTGCGATCGTACAAAGTATGAGAATGGATGGCGTACAGTATACGTTTGTCGGTGTATGCTATCGTGTTGAATGATTGAGAAAGGATCATTAACTCTTGAATGCGTGTTTATTTGTAAGAGGGCCTCGGATGTGAGACGAATGAAAGAGTAGGCAAAACCTGCGACTGAAATTGTTTGACTAAATTTTATTCCTTTATGTCAGATAGCGAAAACGAAGATAATGACGCTGAAGCCGGACCATCGTCTGCCCCTGACGGCCTCAGGCGTCACCACTCTGAAGACATAACAGAAGACAGTGGTGCAGAGGCAGCCTCCATCCCGACCCTGCCTGGCCGTCCGAACCTTGATGCCCAGGCCCCTGCTGAAGACGTGCCCGAGGACGGTGCACACTCAGGATAGGCCGTATTAGGATATTAAGTAGAAATATTCCGTTATGTGACGTCACACGACAACCCCTATAAATATGGCTTCCGTCGGGCCGTACGGTCATTTGACGGTTGGCTGTCGAGCGTAGCGGTTGTCTGGTGATCGGCGCAATTTGCTGTAAGTCGTGTTATTTTAGAAGTATTTGTGTTTTTGAGAGATCCGAATTAACAGTGAATAAAATTAAAGGTAGATTTGTTCATAAGATTAATTAAATAAGATTAATAAAAAGTGCCTGTACGTTTGTTATTTTTTTAAATAATCTCGGCTTCTGATCCTAAATATAAATATATATATTTATTTATTTATTTATTAAGTACTACCACATGACTTACATTATCACAATTGTATAGATTTAACAAAGGTTGCAAGAATTCTGATGTATGTCACAATAACGGCGTACATAACATTCGCCAAAATTATATTAAATTAAATTAAATTAGCAAAAAAAAAAAAAGAAAAAATGATAACAAAATCAAACCAAACAAATTTAAAATTGATCCAAATATTTTAAAAGAAATTTAACATTTAATTTAATTACATTGATAAAACGATAAAAATAATATTACATTGGGGTACACAAGCAAAGTTAGTATTGAAAAATAATATTCATTCTATAAAATAAAATAGAAAAACACAAGAAAATTATAATTTAAGTTACAAGCATAAATCATACCAAACATTAAATATTCTTAAAGAGGCTGACAAGCTTTCGCTTAAAACTATAGAAACTGTCTCCAAATATATCGAGGTCTGATATTTTATTAGAAAAGTAGTTATAATCCCTACAAATTCGTGCTAGGGGAGACTGGCAACCCAGATTTGTCCTGGCAAAAGGCAAAGCAAAAGTCTTGGTTAAACGATGCCTAGGGTAATTAAATGGCACTGATAACTTCATTCGGGATAATAAATCATCGCACTGCACATGTCCACTTATGACCTTGTGAGCGAAACACATATCCAATAGGTGTCTACGACTGCAAAGACTAGTGAGTTTAAATTTAGCCAATCGCTGAACATATGGCTGCCTGTGAGAGAAACCACTAGTGTGGAAGGCAAGGTATCTAGTGAAAGCCCTCTGGATGCTTTCAACCCTTTGCGAGTGCACGCTGTAGAAAGGACTCCAGACACAGGAGGCAAACTCTAACTGACTACGCACCAATGAGTTATAAAGTAAGATCCTTGTATTCAAATTATTAAAATACTTTGTATTGCGCCTTATAAAACCCAGCATTCTGGCCGCCTTTGTGACAATCGTATCAACGTGGGTTTTAAACTTTAGTCCACTATCAATGATTACGCCCAAATCCCGAACCTCACCTACTTGAGATAGCTTTACGCCCTTGACCATATAAGCTGTATCACAAGATTTTCTTTTTCTTGAATATTTGATATGAAGGCATTTGTCAGTGCTTAGAGCCATAGAATTAGCCACACACCAATCACTTATCCTGTTGAGGTCGTCTTGAATAAGATCACTGTCTATATGAGACTTGACCGTCCTATAAATCTTCAAATCGTCAGCAAACAGCGAAGCTTTGCAGTACCTAATACAAACAGTGATGTCGTTGATAAACAACTGAAAAAGCAATGGCCCCAAAAGAGAACCCTGGGGAACTCCTGAATCAGCTAAATAGCAGTCAGACTGATAACCATCAACGACTACCACCTGCGGTCTCTTCTGCAAATATGATTGAAACCATTTCAACAACGGGCCACCTACACCTATGGCATCAAGTTTTCTCACCAGAATGGAATGGTTAACCTTGTCGAATGCACTCTTGAAGTCAGTATAAATGGCGTCCACTTCCAAGCCCTTATCCATTTCCTCAGATAGATCTGAGACGAAGGGAACCAGATTGGTAAGAATAGACCGTCCAGAAATGAAACCATGCTGGCGATCAGAAATGTTAGTCCTAACAAGGCTAGCAATAACAGGATGCAGAAGAGACTCAAAAACCTTCGCGAAACAAGAAAGTACGGAGATCGGTCGAAAGTTACTCACCAAGGTACGATCTCCTTTCTTGAAAACAGGAACGATGCGAGCCCTTTTCCATTCGTCAAGAAATAAGCCATCTAAAAGAGATCTGTTGAAAATCAAGGTAAGGGGTAAAACGAAACCCGTCATACACCTTTTTATAAAAAGTGGAGGAATAGAATCGGGCCCCGCTCCCTTTGTTATGTCAAGCTTTTTCAAAACTCTCAAAACATCAGATTCCAAAAATGTTAACTTGGTCAAAAAGCCTTTTCCAGGCGAGAATGTCTCAAAGGACTCAGAGCAATCTGTGGCATACATAGAAGAAAAGTAACGAGCGAATAAGCTAACGATAAGCTAACGATGCTTGGGCCAGAGTCAGCCACCACATTCTAAATTTTCACTCTTGCTGGCATAGAGGAATGGCCACCACGCTTACCCTTAAGAAAACTCCAGAAAGCTTTAATATTATTGGGAATATTCTCCTCAATTTTATTAAAATAATCACTATAACATTTACTTTGCAGCTTGTGACCGCGACGACGAAGCAACTGAAACTGCAGCTCATCCCTAGGGTTTCTATATTTCAAAAATCGCCTACGTACGTTGTCTTTTTCTGACAAGAGCTTAACAAGACCACGACTAAACCAAACGGGATGCTTAGATTTGTAGATCTTACGTTTTGGCACGAATTTTTCTATTAGTTCATTTATAATATTGTAGAATATAGAGACCATCTCATTAGCATTCTCACAACTCGAGAATAGCAAATACCAGTCAACCGATCTCAAGCCACTCAAGATGCTTGGAAAGTTGGCCTTGTAGTAGTTAAATCCTAGATCTTTTTTAGGTCTCAAGCTGAATTCGTCAAAATAAGGAATGTTTAGTTGTAAGCTAGGATGTATTCGATAGGTTTTGCTTAAAACTTCCAGCGGACTGGTAACATGTGCGTTATGTAAATTGCTTAAAATTAAGTCCAGAAAGCGATTATCAGCATTGATGATGCTATTAAATTGATGTAGATTGTTAGCCAACATAAAATCTATCAAAGCAAAACCCAGGCTAGAACTGTAATTTGAAGGATACATATAATTACTGCCCTCTTCAGATCTGCACTCAATAAAACCCAAATTAAGATCTCCCACGATTACAACGTCATCAAACTGATTCATCGCTATTTCAACATTAGCAAGAAACCGTGTTAAAGTCTCCAATTTAACAGGAGGTGGCAGATACACTACGCAAACTGTAGGTGTCTTGACTTTTCGATTTAAAGTAAACCCTAAATTAACCCAGACACATTCAATATCATGTTCTAAGGACTCAATACGAGTGGAAGGAATGTCGCGCGAAACAGCCAAAAGTACCCCGCCACCATCTTTTTTTGTGTTATTTGAATTAACGCAGTCTTTTCGGTGCACAATATACCTGTCATCAATTATTTCATCTGAAGCAATACCTACATTTAGCCAGGTTTCGGTTAAGGCTATTACATTATAATTGGAAGCTAAAACATTATTATACAAATCATTGGTCTTCGTACGAAGTCCCTGAACATTCTGATAATACAAATTAAACATTTTATAAAATTAACTCCGTAACAAGACAGTTGTACACACAGAACATTATGAAACTATAAGTTTTAAGCTTTCAGAGGACTTAATTAGAAGGGCCTGACTATTTTCATCCTTTCGGACATAAATGCGCCCGTTCCGAATCCACACAAACTTGTACAATGCCTCTTTTGCTTTCTGTCTTGCCGCTGCATGAAGAAACTTGTTAGCGGGCGTGAGATGCTCAGTCACAAAAATGGGCACGTGAGTACCACCTATTCCAAGGTGATTTGAAGCCAACTTATCTTGGGCATTTTTTTTATTAAATTTTGAGACAGCAGCTAATATGTAATCACGCTGACGAGAGTTTTTCAACTTTACAACTATCGCTCTGGGTCGGTTACTCTCCTTGTTTATTTTAGCCACTCTTGTGACATGCTGAATATCTTCCGCATTTATAGGGTTATTCACAACTTTTGTTAGTTGAAGCACGGTGTTAACCAAATTTTCAGCCCTGTGTTCCGGCACTCCGTTAATTTCTAAATTGCTCTCGCGCATATGTAACTCAACCGTATTCAGCCTCTGTGAGAGGTCTGCAACAGAAGCCTTTAGTTTTTCGTTATCAGGTAAGGTCTGGAGAACGTGGCGGCCAAAGTTGTGAGCTGCTGCGACCAATCCACTGGTCTCCGAACTCGCGTGTCACAGCTTCCCGTGCCATTGCACTATGGTGCGCCGGAGCCCCGTCATGTTGGAACCACAATCTTTGGCGTAAGTCAAGCGGCAAGTCATCTACGAAATCGGTCACATCTCCCATTATAAAATTCGTGTTCACTTCGCCAGTGAGCCTGTTAGGAAAAATAATGGTCCTACAATTTGATGCCCGAGGATACCTGCCCACACGTTGATAGACCACCGGTGCTGGTGAGAAGACGATCTAAAAACGTGCGGATTTTCTCTTGCCCAATAATGCGTATTTCGCCTGTTGTACATCCCATTCCTTTGGAAGGTGCTCTCATCACTCCATAAGACATATCTGATGAAGGTGGCGGCTTCTACCAATTTTCTAAGCAGCCACTGGCAATAGTCCATGCGGCGCTCGTAATCTTCCTCGCACCTTTGTGAAAATTGTTGTTTGGATTGTTAAATGGATTTCGCGGCTGTTCATCCGTCTTTAGGATTTTATGTACGATGGCATGGGAGACTTCAAAAAGTCGGCCGGCACTTCTTGTACTGTCCTCAGGATTGTTATTGTATGGTTTCCGTTGCATTCGCGACACCGTTTTTTCGCAGTGCATGCATTTCTGTTATGATCGTGTAAACAGTTGTTGCAGTAATTAAGTTTCGCAATTGTTTTCGCTTTACTACTGGGGACATATCTAAAAATACCTTGCAGAAATAAATTCCATGATCTTTTTCACACAAAGGGCAGATTCTCTTGTAATTATTTTGTATGGGTCTTGAATTAACTTGAATGCTCAAAAACGATTGCTTGAAATTGAAAGATTTTTGATGAAATTTGCCACTTGATGAAAATGCGGCGACTGAATTATTTTTCTGCTGAATTTGGAAGCCATCCTGTTTCCTGCGGGACGTCTCCATGATCGTAAACTTCGCTTTCTAAAAATTCTAAAAAGTCTTGTTATGAAGGCAGTTCTCTTTGCTGTTTAAGCGATTCCATATATTCACTGTAAGTTTGCGAATCTAATTTTGCGACAATAAGTAAACGAAAAGAGGATCCCATGTAGTGATGTCAGCGCCTAAATTTTTTACAGGAACATTCCTGAGTCGTGTCGTGTAGTCTTTTAATTAGATGGGCGGCGGATTGTTGTATAGTCGGAACATTCATCATGGTATGTATATGCGTATTGAAAATTAATTTCTTGTTGTTAAATCTATTATTGAGGATTTCCCAACACGTGTCGTAGTTTTCAGTGCTTATCGAGAGGTGTTGGATGAGGCGCTCGGCTTCGCCTATTACTTTACTTTTCAGAAATTGCATCTTCTGAGCTTTTGATAATGATGCGTTGGCATGAATAGATTCAGAAAACAAATCTTTGAATGAAACCCAGTGTTGATAATTACCAGAAAATTCTGGAATTTCCATCCGTGGTACAAACTTTTCCTTGTGGGTCACTGTACTTAAGCGGCTGTTAATCGCTTTCTTGATTTGAAAGTAGGACCGCTCATGATGAGAGTATGCTTGATCGTATGAATCATTGGAGCTCTCCAGCTCCATATCGATCTCCCAATGTAACGAGTCAATGGCCGACCACCTAGACTGAAGAGTTCTGAGGTGATCTTCAAATTCCCACTGGTCACTGATAAGGTCTAAATCGATGTTGGAAATTGCTCTTGAAAATGCTCGAAAATTTGTAGCCTGCTTCTTAAGCATGTCGTCCACCTTGCTATTGGTACCTCTATTTTGACTTGTAGAAAAACTGCTCGGATCTTTGTTGGTAGAAGGTAACTCAAAAGTAGGACTGACACTCTCCTGAATACTTTGTTTAGCATCTTGTGACTCTTTATATGATAAAAAGATGGTCTTAGTTGATTCTTAAATTTTTTTCATATTATTAAAAACATTCCTTTCAAAATATTCACCTGATTTATCTTCGGACTGCTGTAACACGTCATTGTTACGATTAAACTCCTGCCACAAATTTTCTAAAGTGTCTAATTTTTTCTTGATGTATTCCTGGGTTTTACGTCCTGGACCATCTTTTCCAAAATTGATATTAAGTCGCTCGATTTCTTTGAGAAGCTCTTTCTGTCGTATAAGCAAATGTTCCATCATCTTGAATAGATTGATAGATTAGATCTTGAAAAATGAACTGAAAATAGTACTTGAAAAATGAACTGTTTGTTAACCTGTGCAGGTTCCACTTAGTGCTTTAACGCCCTCTGAGGGTATGTGCGCCTTCTCAATTCAGCCGGTGAGACCCGCTTGTGGGAGGCCAGCTAAATCGATTCGCTACTACACAAAGAACACAAAATACACTTTTCGAAGGACCAAAAAAGATGTACGGTTTCTTGCTACCATACAAACTTTTTAATGAAGATCTTTGTTAGATTACAGCAATGCATGTCTCATCACTAGAAACTAAACACATCCCTAATGTAAAATAACTAAAAAAAAAAAAAAAAATTGTCATTAAGTGTGTCCGCCGGTCTTGTATAAGATAAAAGTTAAAAGTATATTGTTTATAAATAATAAGTTGGTTTTTATTTTTGAAGAAATAAAAGGAATAACTAGAACAGTATTTTATTGAAGAACCAAAAATACTACAAATTGGTAGCAGAGCGTGGTTCCAGGTACGAGATTAAAATAGATTGAAAAATGATGTCACAAAGTGAGCTAATCACCATTGCTCCATTTGATGGAAGAAATTTTAACACATGGGTATTCCGTCTGCGAAGCATCCTGAAAGAGGCCGATGCCTTAAGTGCTATTGAAAAACAAGGATTCGCGAGTGAACCGGGAAACAAAAAACTGGAGGCTAAGGCACAAGCTATCATCATAGCCTCAGTGGCTGACAGTCATGTTGAGTATGTACGAAAAGATTCGGCATATGCTATGATTAAGTCTTTGGAAGAAAATTTTAAATGTAAGGGCATAAGATCTAAACTTTTCCTACGAAGAAAATTATCAGAAATAAAATATAATGAAAACATGCCGATGATGTCTCACATAGTTCAAATGGAGTCTATTTTCACCGACTTAAAAGAGGCAAATTCTGATCTAAAGGAGGAAGAAAAAGTAAATTACTTACTATTGTCAATGCCCCAGAGTTATGATGGCATTGTTACTGCTTTAGAAACGGTCGAGAAGTTAAAATATATTTTTGTTAAAATGAGACTACTAGGGGAAGAAGAGAAAAGAAAGAGAGGTGACTCTGAACAGAATGATATGCCGGCGAGTAATGCCTTTGCTTGTTTTATTTGTGGAAAGCCAGGGCATAAAAAATTTCAATGTCATCAAAGATTGTGGAGACAAGGACAAGGCGTTAAGTATGGAGAAATTAGTGGACAGTTTAGACAAGGACGTGGTGGACAGTTTGGAAAAGGACGAGCAGGACAGTATGGACAACGATATGGTATGCAGTATGAACAAGGACTGGGACGAGCTCAAGGTGTACAGTGTGGACAAGGACGGGGTGCAGACATTAGACAAGAAATTGGATTAAATAGGCAGCGAGGAGGTTTCTATCGAGGGAGAGTTCATCAAGCATATAATGCAGGTAACAGTGACAGTTTTTTATGTTCAAATTTTGAAGTAAATTCATATGTAAAAAATAATCAGTTAGTGTGGTACATTGATTCAGGATGCTCAGATCACTTAGTAAATACAAAAGAATATTTTACAGAGTATATAGAACTAAAACAAAATAAAAATATTGCTGCGGCTAAAAATGATGTTAACTTACAAGCACTTGGTGTTGGAAATATAAATGTTAAATGTTATGTAGGTAATAAGGAAAATTACTGTACTGTAAAAAATGTTTACTTTGTTCCTGAGTTGAGAAAAAATTGGTTATCATTGTCTAAAATGAATGCTAGTGGTTATGAAGCCATTTTTTACCAGGGAAAGGTAAGGATTTTTAATAGGAATAAAAAGTTATTAATGATAGGAAATCTAAACAATAATTTGTATACAATTGAGACTGAAGTTGATCAAAATTCTTCCTATTTGGTAAACAAAGACTATAAGTGTGATGTTAATTTGTGGCATAGGAGATTTGCACATTTGGGTATGAACAACTTAAATTTATTGGTTAAAACAAAAATGGTCAATGGCTTGAACTATTTATCAGATAATAAAATTGAGAATTCATTATGTGAACCATGTCTATTAGGTAAGATGACACGTCTCCCATTTAATAAAAAAGGATACAGAGCAACACAACCTCTTCAATTAGTTCACACCGATGTCTGTGGTCCTATCACACCAACCAGTAGAGAAGGACATAAGTATTTTTTAACTTTTATCGATGATTTTACCCATTTTGTTATTGTATATCTGATAAAACAAAAATCAGAGGTTTTTGAGAAATTTCAAGAATATTATCACTATGTCACTAAACATTTCAACACACATCTATTAAAACTCAGATCGGATAATGGTAAAGAATATGTATCTAATGATTTCAGATCATTTTGCTCACAGAAAGGTATATCTTTACAGTACACTGTACCATATAAGTAAGGTAGAAAGCCTGATGTGTCAAATATGAAGGTTTTTGGATGTGTGGCATATAACTATGTTCCAAGGGAGTTGAGAAAGAAATTAGATAATACAGGAGAGAAGATGATTATGCTTGGATATTGTGTATCGGGATATAAATTATTTGATCCAAGAAAAAATAAAGTAGTACATGCCATAAATGTAATTTTTGATGAACGGAATGAAAAGAATGAACTGTTATCAATACCAATACAAAATGGAGAAGAACTAGAAATCCAAGATAAAGATAAAAATACATTTGAAGAAGAAGAAGTAAATCAAGATAGAGAAGAATCAGATAAGAATAAAAAAGAATCAGACAAGAATAAAGAAGAACCATCTAGGAACAGAGAAGAATCAATTGAAAAGAGAGAAGAATTAGGAGAGAAAATTTATGTGGAAAATAATCAAGCTAATGAACAACAAAAAGGATCAAGGAGAATCACACGTAAACCTAAAAAAATTGATGAATATTATATAGATTTTCAAGAGGATAATGATGAAGTTTTATTTGCACTATTAGCTAACCAGGAGAATGCTCCATTGTGTTTTGAAGAAATTGAACATAGAGAAGACAAGCAAGTGTGGGAAAATACAATACGATTACAGCAATGCATGTCTCATCACTAGAAACTAAACACATTTCTAATGTAAAATAACTAAAAAAAAAAAAAAAATTGTCATTAAGTGTATCCGCCGGTCTTGTATAAGATAAAAGTTAAAAGTATATTGTTTATAGATAATAAGTTGGTTTTTATTTTTGAAGAAATAAAAGGAAAAACTAGAACAGTATTTTATTGAAGAACCAAAAATACTACAATCTTGAATTAGGTTTTCTTGAAATTATAACTCGAACGATTTTTCACTTGAATTTATTACGTGACTCACAACTTATACCTATCGATACAGTTTTCTAATTAATTAACTAATTAAATTAATAAATGTTATTTTGCAATAGTGCTGACAGCACTGAAACGAAATATGTGCGGTTGTTAACCGAACAGTTATGCTTTGAGAATGTTATGTATCTTAGTAAGATTACATAAAACGGAACGGGCCAGTTCCAGCTCATTGTAACGGCTGTCAAAGACAGGCATCATCCGCGGGCTGAGAGAGAAGAGAATCATGTTAAGTGCTAATTGTTTATATTTGTCTATATTAACTAAAAGTCACTCATAAGTCAAACAAGTCTTTTAATCATATGCACACACAACATAACATGGTGGTAGCGGTACAAAATGGAGTTTAATAACTTAATAAAGCCAATAGTAATAGATGGCATAGAGCCACAGTCATGGTAAAATTGGAGCCAGTCGTTTGCCAATTTCGAGATTGCCATAAAATATGATAAAGAATCTGATGCACGAAGAATCGCAATCTTATTACATAAATGGGAAACAGTGCATGTCTTGGTATCTTCAACTCATTTCGTGAAGAAGAAAAACAATTGTTTGAAAATGTTCTAGAAGCCTATGACAACTATTTACTACCAAAACTAAATTTAGCCATGGAGAGACATAAATTCTTCAAACAATATCAGAATCAAGAGTCGCTGGACACATTTTTGACAAAGTTGAAAAGTTGGCATCTATATGTGACTTTCAAACAGTTAAAGATTCTCTAATACGCGACATTTTTATTTGCAATATGGACAGTCGCCATTCTTCCTTACAGGGGAAAGATGGGGAACTTTCAAATTTTGTTTTTAATGATATTTTAAACAATCTTACCGATTTTCAGCTTGGTGGGAATTGAGGTAACTTCGAATGTCTAAATTGACCGGACTATTAGGCAAAAATTGCTTTCATAAAGTGATATAGACCTCAATAAAATGATAAACATCTATAAATCAATGGAAATATCCGAAATTAATAAATCTTATTTGGAGAATGTACCTGGGGAAGTGCCGGTTGCAGCGTTAAATAATTCAAAGCCAAGAGTGCTAAACAGCAGTGAGCGTAGTGTGTGTGACAGATGTGGACAAATACATAAATTAAGATGTCCTGCATTTAACAAGAAATGCAAGAAATTTTTCAAAATTGGGCATTTTGCTCATAAGTGCAGAACTCCAGTAAATAAATAAATATTTCTTACATTCACACCAATTAGCGTAGCCCAAAGTAAGCACTGTAAGGCTTGTGTTATGGATACTAGAGTAACGGATAGACATACATATATAATACATGTAATATTCATATAAATATATATATAAATATCTATGACTCAGGTACAAATACTTGTATTCATCGTACAAACATCTGCCCCTTCCGGGATTCGAACCCGGACCGTCGGTGCGAAAGGCAGGATCGCTACCGTTGCACCAAACGGTCGTCATAATGAAAGCAGTAAATCTAATTATGAATGATTATTCATAATGTAGGATTCTACAGGTAATCCGTATTCTGACATGTCATACTCATTTAAAAATCGTGATTCGTTTATGGGTGTAATTGAGAGACCAAATATTATAGTTTCTAATGATTGGCTAGTAAATGTTACAATGAATAATCGAAATGTAAAATTTATTAGAAACTGTACAAAGCTCGATCTCATTAGAATACTCATGATTTATACTATTCATATCTTTATTCTACAAAAACTTTTGCGAAAATTTATTTCATTCTCTTAGAGGTCAGGTTTTTTGCTAATCGTAGTTTTTATTAGAATACTGTGCCACGCTCATATCAAAAATACATCCCAAAATTGTATCAAAGAATGACTCACCTGTGACTCCTGAACTTATTCCTAAGGTTCTTCGCGAGTCGTATGTGACTCATTGGATAGTTAAGTTGTTAAGACATGTTTAGAAATACTAAAAGCTTCATCACCTATGAAAAAGTATGAGAGATCATTCGGAATTCTTGATTTTTTGAGTTTTTTCCATATGCACCAATATCAACAAAAACAAATTTGTAGTAAGAATCACATATGGCTAATAATAATATAGAAAAATAATGTTTATAATTGAAATACAATGACCCTGTAAGTATACACGAATATGTTTTCCATCAATTGCTCCAATCACATGAGGAAAATTTGCAAGTTGCTAAAAACTTTCGGCTATATTTAACCAGTTTTCAGTCGTATGCTCTGGTAATAATTCTGTTTTCATTATGTCCCAAATGGCAGTGCAAACTTCTTCCACTATTCTTCTGATAGTTGATAATCCGACCCTGTGGCTGTAATGAATGTGATAACTTGGGACATCATGTGATAACTTGGGATTTGGTGATTTTTATAAGAGAAAAATAAATACAGACCTGGTACTAAATAATTTAGTCAATACCGTTAAAATGGTAGCAGAGTTTAGAGAATCGTTTTATGTCTCTTTAGATTTAGGTTTACAATATGTTAGCTCGATAGAATGGTCAGTTAATTCTGTGTTTGGCCATGCTCTAGATTTTCAGTTTGATGAAAATCTTAGATCAGAAATTTTAATTTATCTGTTGGATGTTAATATTTTGTGCTTATTAGATACAGATAGTGACATAACATGTATTTCTGAAGAATTCTGGGAAAGCATTAAGAATATAGCAAAGTTTTCAGTTATGCCTGTAAAGCCTTTACAAATACGAGGGGCAGTATGGCAAAAAAGTTATAAAAGACAACAAATGATTATGTTACCAATTTCATTGGGCAATATTACAATAGAATCAGCATTTTTAATAGTACCAAAACTAGTAAGGCAAATGATTCTAGGATTTGATTGGATGATAAAATAATTAGCTTTTTAAAAAAAATAAAACCGACTTCAAATGCGTGAACACAAAAAAAAACTAAATATTAAAAAATAATTCCTAATATCTATTACCTAATACTATAATTTTCCTAAACTATGTCAAAGTAATTAAAGTTAAACCAGCTAAATATCTTACAATAGTTATACTTATATACCTATTGTTTTTTGGAGTCGGTGCCAGCCGTATTAAGTTTAGCCGCGAACAAGAGACGTGCGGCGCGGTGGCGGGGGACGCAAGGCGCGAGGCGGGGCCGCACGGTGCGGCGGGGGACGCGGGCGCGCGTGGCGGGGCGCGCGCGGCTCTTGCTCGAGTGAGCGACCCGAAGGCGGGCAGACGCTTGAGGGCAGACTACGTTGACGCTCGTGTCATAGTGTGTGTGTTGTGACAGTGTGATAGTGACGACAAAGTGTGTGGGCGAAAGCCCTACAGCGACTCTCGTTTTAGAAACTGTTAAGGTTAGACGTATACCAATGTATTGTAATTATTAACTCGAATACAAGTATTAAAATCGATAATCTACCTTTTTAATCAAATATATCCTTTAAAGTATATAAGTGGCGCAGTCGACAGGGTCGAGTTGCATTAGGAACTTTTCAAAAATCAAAAGTAATTCTTTCGCAACGATTACCGAGGTTCTGTTGTTTATATTGTGTATAATTATATATCAAAGTGGCAAATGAAGATGCTGAGGATCTGCTGGTTCCTGATGACTATGTAAGTCCAGTTTCTTCTAAGTTTATGTGGAATAATATACGATTAATTATAGAGAACTTCAGAACAAAAATAATTAATTATTAATGTTGTGTTTTATTGATATTATTGAGTAAAATTCTTAATTATTATTGACATATTCATGATAGTTATTACGATTGTGTGATTTTCTACCTGTTTATGATAAACGAGAGTACAAAATATAAATTACTTCTATAATTATTTTGAGTAAAAGCAAAAAGAAAAAAGTTATCCTTAACTTGCATTTTACTGTCTGATTTTTTTATTTTTTTTATTTCTTATTTATGTTTGTTTTTTTTTTGTTCTGTGTTTTAAAATTGTTTTATCGAATTGCAAAATGAATACTTCAGTACCATCTAGTGTTATATCTCACGAACCCGAAAAAAAATTATCTTTGATTAAAAGTTCATTACAAATCATACCTCAATATGATGGAAACCCCAACCAACTTAATCGATTTATTACCACTTGTGAAACGATTTTATCACAGTACTATGATACAGAAAACCCAAATTGTTTTAATAATTCCCTCATTTTACACAACATTTTGAATAGGCTTCAAGGTAAAGCGGAGGAAATTGTTAATATTAACGGAGTTTCCTCATGGGAACAATTAAAAAATGTTCTACTGAAAAATTTTGGCGATCAGAGAGACAAAAATTGCTTAAATAGAGATTTAGTTAACATGAAACAAGAAAATGAAACACCACAAGAATATTATAATTGGTGTATACATATTCTTAATACTATTATGAACTATATTCAATTGCACGAAACCAATGAGGCTGTAATAGTCTGTAAAAGGGAGTTTTTCCAAGCCCAAACATTAAAAACATTTTTGGCGGGCCTAAAAGAACCGCTGGGCACAACCATAAGAGCAATGCGGCCCATAGATTTGGCAACAGCCCTTAATTACATTAAAGAAGAGCAAAACATACAATATATTCGAAAAAATAATAACCCCCAATTTTACACAAAACCGGATTCTAATAAACCAAATTTTAATTATTTGAATAACCCTAAACTCCCTTTTCCCAATTTAAACAAACCATTACAACCTCAGGGGCCAAATTTTATGCATCAAAATAAACTCGGCGTCAAAAAAATCGCACCTTATAAAAATCTTATTCAAAAATTCCTAAACCTTATATAGAGGATAGTGTTAGGTATCATTAGAAAGGTAACAAAAAGGAGCATCAAACAACAATTAAGTGCAATCTTTTTTTTAATTAAAATTATACAAAAAGCATAAAAATTTGAAAAATAATAAAAAATCTTAATTAAGTCCTAATTAATAATCGATAATTTACAAAAAAAATGTACAAAAAGTGTCTTAAAATTAACTCAAAATCTAGTGTTACCCCCCCTTGCCCTGATGACGGCTTCCATACGGTCCCTCATAGACCTCACCAACTTCAGGAGCTCTTCTTGAGGGATAAGACCCCATTCTTCAATCACCGCGGTTTGGAGTTCCTCTAGAGTCGAAGGAGCCGGATCCCGAGATCGAACCTTACGTTTAAGATGGTCCCAGAGGTGCTCTATCGGATTCAGATCAGGACTTCTCGCTGGCCACTGCATCACAGGAATTTGGGACCTCCGCAGGAAGTCGTTCACGATGGCTGCAGTGTGTGCGCGAGCGTTGTCGTGCATTAATGTGAACCCCTCGCCAAAAGATTCGGCAAAAGGGACCACATGCACATCCAGGATCTCTGTGATATAGCGGCGCGCAGTCAGCGACCCTTGTCCGCGAGCACCTCCGGTCCGGGAGACGCAGACCAGGTCGGTTTTGCCGGCAGCCGACATACCGCCCCAGAACATGCAGGATCCGCCTCCATATTCCACCGTCTCCTGGATGCAGGCTTGAGCGAAACGTTCACCCTGCCTCCGGTATACTCTTCTTCGTCGGTCGTTGCAGAAAAGACACACTCGTGTCTCGTCTGAGAAGAGAACAGCTCCCCACTGCTCAATGGTCCAATCGACGTGGTCGCGAGCAAACTGCAAGCGGGCTCGTCGGTGCGCTGCAGTCAATTTTGGACCTGTAGCAGCTCTGCGGGCTGCTATGTTCTTCTCCTTCAGTCTTCTTCTAACCGTGGATACACTCACGGTGCGTCTGCGAACTGCCTGGAGCTCCTGTTGCAGCTGAACAGCGTTTGAGAAGCGATTTCTCAAAGAGTACGACACAACGAACCGGTCGTCTCTTTCCGAAGTGCAGCGACGTCTACCGGACCCATGTCGCCGGATATAGCCACCGGTCTCTAAAAAGCGCTGGTAGACTCTACGAACCGAAAAACGGCTCAGATTCAGTTGCCGGGCGACATCACACTGCCGCACCCCTGCTTGCAGTAGTGCAACCACTTGAGCGGCCTCATCAGCTGTAGTGTCCATTTTCCAGATGTTCTTTCTTCAGTAAAATCAGTGCGTGTGTCCCCTTCAACGGTTTAATAGCGAATGACCCACATTGAACCCGTGTTGACCTCTTTATACCCACAAAGTTAGCGCAACTCGCGACTCTCCCGAGCAGCAAAATTTCCTTAGAATTTTTGTGACCCTTTATTTGTTGCTTTAGGTTTTATTTGATAATGAAAAATAATGTTTTTTTATTAAGTTAATTAAGTAACCTTTTAAATAAAATTATAATTAATACGACTGCATGTGCATATCCAGAGTTAATGCCATTTGAACGTGATTTTCTTAGAGGTGCGATTTTTTTGACGCCGAGTGTAGATTTACGTCACCTTACTTTCAACGAAATAACAACTTTCGTCCCCAAAATCAAACTTTCCAAAGACCTAATTATAATATAAATCGATTTCAACAACCTCAGTTTTGGCCTAGATTACCGTCTAATAGTTATAATAATAATTCGTTTCCGAAACCTCAACCTATGAGCGGAATATCTTATAGTTCGGCAAATATTCCTTTAAGGCCTCTGCTCAATAATTATCACAGTATTCAATGCGCAGATTATCAGTACGGAGAAGCTCAGTCACATAATTGTTGTTATGACTGCGGCGCCCACGCACCGTGCAGCTGCGAGTCGTACGAAACTGATAACAATATCACCCAAGTTGGCGATCTCGATCCCAGTAATTATATAGGGCAGACAGAACCAAATAATTATGTCGAGCAAATTGAAACGGAATATCAAACCGAGTCACAAAATGAAAATCAAAATTTTTACCAGGACCCGAACCCAGGAACTTGTACATGAGTGTCAATGCTCACATTAAAAGACAATTACCTTATTTAGAGATTAAAGAACCACCTATTAAACTTTTAATTGATACTGGTGCAAATCAGTCGTTTTTATCACCAGACATAATAAAAAAATTTTACCCCCATTCACCTTTGAACTTCGAACCTTTTACTGTAACCAATATACATACTACAACGAGTAATAACTACTCTATACAAATACCATTGTTTTCAGAGTTTAAACAAAACACTTTTTCAAAATTTTATTTGTATAAATTTCATAATGTTTTTGACGGTTTGATTGGATACGAAATGTTAGAAAAATTGAAAGCCAATGTTGACCTTCATAATAAAAAATTAATAACTCCCAACGCCGTCATACCAATTCAAATTTTCGATTCCGGAATTAATAATCTTTTTGAAGCTTTGGTGAGATCGAAATCAACTAAATTAGTCAACATTCCAGTCACAGTTCAGGATGGCGATATTTTTATTCCCGATATAGACTCGCTGAATAAGTGTCGCATACCTGCGACGATAAGCAAAGCTCAGTCAGGCTATGCACACCTGGAGATAATTAATCCGACGAATAATGACATCATCGTAAGCTTATGCTCTCCACTTACAGTGCATACATTGTATAATAATTTTAATATCTTTAGTTTTGATACAGTCGCGGAGAAAAATTTCAATATAGAGTCTCTTATCAGAACAGATCACTTAAATGAAGAGGAAAGACATAATTTATTAAATTTGTGTAAAAATTATAGTGACATTTTTTATACACCTGGCACTAAGTTGTCCTTTACTAACCAAATAAAGCACCAAATAAACACCACTGATGAAGTACCAGTGTTTGCGCGAACTTATAGATATCCACATGTGCATAAGCCTGAAGTAGAAAAGCAAATAAAAGAAATGCTCGCTCAGAAAATTATACGTCCTTCTAATAGTCCGTGGTCGTCCCCGGTGTGGATAGTACCAAAAAAAAAGGATGCGTCTGGTGAAGTTAAATGGCGCCTTGTCATTGATTTTCGCAAATTAAATGAGAAAACTGTGAGTGACAGGTACCCAATTACAAACATAAACGATATTTTGGATAAATTGGGTAGGTGTCAATATTTTACAGTTTTAGACCTCAAATCTGGAATCCATCAAATTGAATTAAACCCCAAGGACATCCCTAAAACTGCGTCTAGTATTGACGACGGATATCGAGGGCATTATGAGTTTCTTAGAATGCCCTTCGGGTTAAAAAATGCGCCATCGACCTTTCAGCGTGTCATGGACAATGTGCTGCGAGGTCTTAAAAACGTTACTGTGTATATGGATGATATAATAACGTACAATTCTTCGCTGCAGAGCCATATTCAGGACTTAGAAGCAGTATTTCAGAGACTCCGAGAGTCTAATTTCAAAATTCAACTAGATAAAACAGAATTTCTCAAAAGAGAAACACCATTTTTAGGTCACGTAGTTACAGATAAAGGCGTTAAGCCTGACCCAGAAAAAATAAGTATAGTTCAGAAATATCCCATTCCACGAACTACTAAAGAAATAAAGTCATTCCTAGGTATACTTGGTTACTACAGGAAATTCATTCCAAATTTTGCTCATATAACTAAACCTATGACATCTTGCTTAAAAAAAGGTGCTACAATTAACATGACTCCCGAGTACATCAGTTGTTTCGAACACTGTAAAAATTTGCTAATAAATGACCCTATTTTGCAGTACCCTAATTTCGAGAAAGATTTTAACTTACGAATCGATGCATCAAACTTCGCTTTAGGTGCGATTCTATCGCAAGGTTCTATAGGCAATGATAAACCGATAGCCTATGCGTCCCGTACGCTAAATGATACCGAAATGAAATACAGCACTATAGAAAGAGAGTTGCTTGCAATTGTGTGGGCAACTAAATATTTTGGGCCTTATTTATACGGTCGCAGATTCAATATTATCACTGATCATAAACCACTTCAGTATTTAATGAATGTTAAAGAACCAAACAGTCGTCTCACAAGATGGCGACTACGATTGGAAGAGTATGATTATAAAATTATTTATCAAAAAGGGAAAAGTAACTCTAATGCTGATGCTTTATCAAGGCTGCAAATAAATAATAATGAAATTGACGATAAGTCCTTTAGTTCCGAAGATGACTTACCATTATCAATGATAGTAAACCAATCCAGAATACCTGTTGATGAAAATATGTCTACCGGAGGTAGTACAATCCATACTGAGTTGGAAAATCCTTTATTAGAAATACCTATCTCTGAAAAACACATTAATATCTTTGATAATCAAATACATCTTGACTTTGTTAACTTTTGGAACAGAAGGGGTTCTGTTCCAAAAGTTATCGAAATTTTTCGCGGTAAAAGGAAAATACTAGCACAGGTGAATCGGAATAATATTGAATCTGAGCTGATTACCCTTTTTAAAGAAAATATGAAACCCAACATTAAATACGGATTATATCTATCTGACCATAATCTTATCCCATTAATTACATCTACCTTGCAAAAACATTATAGTAATTCTGCGTATAATATAACAATATCTAAATCTAAAGTTGAGGATGTAAACTGCAAAGAAAAACAATTTCAGATTATAAAAAGTTTTCATGACGATAACACCAATCATCGTGGAATTTTAGAATTAGAAAGAAGGATAAAACTGCATTATTATTGGCCTAATATAAAAAAAGGTATCACTGAATATATAAATAATTGCAATACTTGTCAGACAAGCAAGTACGAAAGGAACCCTTGTAAACAAAATCTGCAAATAGTACCATTACCTGACAAACCATTTCAAGTTCTACATATAGATACTTTGACTGTAAATCGGCAAAAATTCTTAACAATTATCGACGTATTTTCCAAATATGCACAAGCATACCCATTAGAGTCATTAACAGGAGTAAGCGTAGTAAACTCTCTATGTATTTTCATTTCTCACCATGGAGTACCCTTGAGTATTGTAGCAGACCAAGGGACGGAATTCAATAACTTACTCATCAAAGAATTTGCTAGTTGACATAAAATAAAATTGCACTTCATTAGTGTAAACAACCCTCAATCGAACGGAGCAATTGAAAGGTTTCATTCAACCATTTTAGAGCATATTCGGATCTTATCTATTACACAAAAGGAATTAAATACTACTGAACTAATGCTTTATGCAATAATTGGATACAATAATAGCACTCACTCAGTAACTAATAAAAAACCTTTTGAAATTATTAATGGCCATACTAGTAGTCATGAACCATTTGACATAAATTTAGAAAGTATTTATATGCAGCACTATATCAATAGACATAAAGACGTCAGCATCGAACTATATAAACTAATTAATGAAAAAATGCTTTCTTATCAGGAACGAACAATATCTGATGCTAATAAAGATAGACACGAACCTATCACCTATGAAGCTGGCACAGCTCTTTATGTTAAGAACCCCTTAGCAGTTCGTCACAAGACGAAACCTAGATATTTAGGACGTAGAGTTAGGAAAAACTTAGAGCTTAAGGTCTTAGATGATAAGGATATTGTCCATCATAAACGAATTCTGAGAAAACCTCTGAAACAACAACATAAATTGTTACAGGATCTCAGGGACGTTGCAGGCCCATCAAATTCAGATGACCGAATTAGTGGACAATCCAGGGATACTCCCATTTAAGTTAGGCAGTGTTAAATTTAAGAAAATGGAACATGTATTCCTTCACTATTTTGAGTTAGATAAAGTAAAAGATAGTATTAAGAATATAGAAGCATATTTAGGTAGTTATCTAGATTACATTAAGTCTTCTGATCCCACTTATTTCAGTGACACTTTGGTCGTATCAAATCAGGTACTTAATAGCATGCTAAATTCTATATATGAAAAATATAATTCACTGACTAAAAGATCATATCAAAAACGCGGACTAATTGATGGTTTGGGTTCAATCATAAAAGCGGTAACTGGTAATCTTGATCATGTATTACAATTGAGTCATAAATGTATTGCAAAAGAATCAGGACAAGTTAAAAGATAAGGTAAATTCTGGTGTTAGTTTAAATAAACAATTTTTGGAAGTACTTAATTCAACTCTGTCCACCATTACCGCCAATGAATATAAAATACATATAAAATTTAATGAAATTATACAACAGATTAATATGACTAATTATAGATTAGAAGATTATATAACAATTAACAGCTTATTTAATTTGTTAAAAATTAATTTGCAGACAATTCTTGACTATTTAGTTTCCCTAGAAAATGCTATTAGTTTCTCTAAGCTAGGTGTGACTCACCACAGTGTTATTAGCTCATCCAATATTAAATTTATGTTAAATACTTTAAAGGATTTTTATGAAAAATTTGAGTTATTGGTAGATGAAAACACTGAGTTGAGGGACTATTACGATGTAATTGAATGTGGATCCTACTATGTAGATAATAAGGTTGTGTTTGCTGTGAAGTTCCCTATTATGCATTCGGATACATACATATATTATCATCTTATTCCTATTCCTACTTCTAACAGTACTATATTAATTCCACCTAAACCTTATCTGGCAATAAATAATGAGAACTATCATTATATAAACCAAGAGTGTAAGGGATTTCAAGAAATCTATTACTGTCAAGAATACGAATTGACTGCCACTTTGAACTCAATCAATGACTGTATATATCTATTAATAGCAAAACAAGAAGTAGCTAGCAACTGCGAATATACACATTTTAAAACCCGTTCTGAATTGATACAGAAGCTTGATGATGCACATTACATATTATCTTGCACTAACAATACAAAAGTACACCTTATATGTGCTCAAGAAATTCATAAATCCTGTTATGGAACATATCTAGTCGAACTTCCTGATGGTTGCAGCTTTTCCACCAGATTATACCATATGACAAATTATAAAAATCATCTAAAGGGTCAGCCTATCAAGCTATTATCATTTCAATTGAAAAATGCAACTGTTAAAAATGTAAACCAGCCATTATTATTAGATAATGTTTCGTTGGATGATGTCTATAGGCTTGTATCCCTGATCGAAAAAGAAAAGGTGCTTAACTTTGATGAACTAAAGGATTACAGCATTTATTATTTGACAATTCCTTCCTACATCATACTTGGAACAATAATCACAGCTTTTATTATCTACAAGAAGATACAGAAAAGAAATAAAGAAGAAAAATATAAGAGAGAGGAAGGAAAGATTACAGCTGACATCAGTGGACAACCCTTTTTCTCAAGAGAAGAAAGGGCTCCGAAGTAGGGGTGGAGGTGTCATAGTGTGTGTGTTGTGACAGTGTGATAGTGACGACAAAGTGTGTGGGCGAAAGCCCTACAGCGACTCTCGTTTTAGAAACTGTTAAGGTTAGACGTATACCAATGTATTGTAATTATTAACTCGAATACAAGTATTAAAATCGATAATCTACCTTTTTAATCAAATATATCCTTTAAAGTATATAAGTCTCGTGTCAAAAATACTGAATTATCGGATGCGCAAATTTTCAAATTATTGCTTTCTTTTTTGTTTGTTGTATTCTATTGTATTTGTTATTCTTAGTTGGTATAGGTTTTGTTGTACCAGGCTTAACATACAACTTATTTCTTAATATTTTTTGTTTCATTGGGTACTTTTTTCTTATTTCATTAGGTTTAATATTCATTAATTACTGGCACCGACTCCAAAAAACAATAGTTATATAAGTATAACTATTGTAAGATATTTAGCTGGTTTAACTTTAATTATTTTGACATAGTTTAGGAAAATTATAGTATTAGGTAATAGATATTAGGAATTATTTTTTAATTTTTAGTTTTTTTTGTGTTCACGCATTTGAAGTCGGTTTTATTTTTTTTAAAAAGCTAATTATTTTATTTTAAAATTTTTAGTGTTACTTTTTTGTAGATACCCTTAGTGCATTTAATATGGGTAGGCCTACTAAACGCGCAGCTCTAATGAGACAGCGCCGTTCGTTCAAATTGGTTTATAATCGGCGGAGATCTTGCGTATAAAAAAGTTCATCCCCAATGTTCCACCCTTGGGGGTTTCTTTTTATTATTAAATTTAAATGGGACCACCCTTGAGGTATTACCTATACGCCGAAAAAATATTTGTTCAAATCGGTTCATAATTGGCGGAGTTATCGCGTAACAAACATAGAAAAAAAAACATACGGGTCGAATTGAGAACCTCCTCCTTTTTGAAGTCGGTTGAAAAAACACAAAGTTGCCATTTTAGTAAATAAGGAATCACCGGGCATTTTGCTATCAGACAATGGGCGTAGCCAATTCGTAAAATTTATAAATAAGACTGATGTATCTCAAATGGAAGTAGTAAACAACATAGATGATTATCGCCTGATAAACATAAATAATGTGCATATGAATGTTTTTGAGTCAATTAAAATAGGAAGCGCGATAGGGATGGAAGGGAAGTCGAAACTTAAGGATTTGATATTCAAATACACACAAGTATTTACTGACAAACTAGGACGAGCGAATTGTTACGAACATAAAATTAAAATGTTAGAACATAAAACCATTATGAAAAGATCATATCCTGTACCCTATGCATTTCGAACAAAAATACAAGAGAAGTTGGATGAAATGGAGGAATTAGGAATTATTAGCCGCAAAGCTACCCCATATAGTAGTCCATTGACATTTACACAGACAAAGGATAGATCTCTTAGGGTCTTGTTAGATGCTAGAGAATTGAATAATTTTATGATATCCGAGTCGGAAAAACCACCCATGCAAGTTGATGTTCTTAATTCTTTCCATGGAGCAAAGTTTATTACAACATTAGACTAAAACAACGCTTATTTTCAAATTCCAATTAAAGAAGAAGGAAGGAAGTACACTGGATTCACTTTTAATGGAAAATCTTACATATACAAGGTGTCCCAAAAAATAGTGTCAAGCGTAAGTCCAGAGTTAGAGCACCTTTTGGAGTACCCGAATCACCCCCATGTATATGTATGTTCCGCGATTATTCGTAGTTATCGAGTAATAATTTTTTTTCTGACTTTTTGAAAATTTTGATCCAAAGAACTAAAAAATTTAAATAAAAAAAAATAGAACATATTTTAATGTTTTTCTTTTTGCCACTGAATCATCTTTAGTGCTTCTTTTATGTCTAAAATAATCAGCTTCGTAACTTTAGTGGAAATTTAGAAAAAAGTAGTGTAAAGTCAAAATTTGAATGTTAGTGAATAATTACTTAAAAATTCATCTTTAAATTAAAAATCTAAACAGGCGAATTCATGGTTTCTAAGTATGTGTAAAAACTTCTCTAGACTCTCTGCTTTCATAATCAATTAAAAAAAAAGTACTTAATAGGGCTACTTTGGCTTAAATCGGCCATCAAAGACAGCGAGGTGAAAATTTCATAAAACTCGACTTCTAAATATTTTTTTTTTAAATTCCAATTATTTATTAATAAACCAAAAATGATTGTAGAAAAGCTAAAAATTTATTATTTGAAGGTCAAAAATAACTGTTCCTGCTGCCATCTTTAATAACCTTTGAAGGTTTATTATAACTTAATAAATTAAACAAAACATTATTTTCAAAGTATTTATTATTCGATCGCTTAAAGAAACTTTTCAAAATGACGACCTTCGTGCTCAATACATATTCTACATCATCTAAAAAAGTTTTCTTTTAAATTTATAAATGCAATTCTGTTGTTTTTTATTGTTTCTTCCGCTTGTCTTAATTTTGTTCTTAACACTGTGACGTTTGTAATATCCTCGGCGTATACTAATTCCTTGTAGTATCCCCAGACGAAAAAATCTATGGGGTTCAAGTCGGGGGACCGTGGCGGCCACGCAATGGGCCCTCCACGACCGATCCATCTGCCTGGAAATGTTTCAGACTAATGTTGTCTAACATTTCTAGCAAAATGGCATGGAGCGCCGTCGTTTTGAAAAATCATATTTCTCCGCGTTAATAGGTCTACATCTTCTAATAAGACGCCGAGATCACGTCGTAGAAATTGCAAGTAGGCCTCGCTGTTCAGTCGGTCTGGTAGTTCGAACGGACCAATCAGCTGTCCGTTTAGGATGCCTGACCACAAATTGATACTAAATTGTTCTTGGAAATTAGATTCCCTTGTGAGGTGTGGATTTTCAATACTCCACGAATGGTAGTTATGCGCATTAAACACCCCACATTGCTTAAAATGTGATTCATCAGTCCATAGAATATTTTTAAATAAATTTTCGTTTTCAGCTTGTCTCCGTAACTTTTCATGACAAAATGCCACCCTTCTCGGGTAGTCTGCGGGCTTGAGCTGCTGAACTTTCTGGATGTGATGTGGGTAAAAACGCTCTTGATGAAGTATTCGATGTGCTTGTGATTTCGGAATTCCGATTCGACGTTCTATTGTTCTTACACTAACTGATGGATCTCTCACCACTTCTTCGACCACTGATTGGACAGTATCTGGGTCACTCATTTCAGATGGGTGCCCCGATCTTCTACCTGGTAGGCGTCCTTCCATGTAAGAGTTATGTACTCTTAAAATCATGCGATGATCAGGCCAAGTTTCAGGCTGAGGTCCACCTCCACTTTGTAATCGCACTCAAGGTCCGTAAAGAAAGCAAAGTTCATCAAATAATCACAAATGAGCGTATCGTACGTAAGGCGCAAACAAAAGCAGGCAAACGACTGGCGCCAGAACACAATAGGCGCTCGGACTACACCCCCCGCCTCATCCCCTTGTCACAAAGAATAGCATTCCTCAGTTACAGTTATCCATTTCGCCAATGAGAGTGAGAGAGATGGCAAAAATGCGGTCTCTTTCATATCCTCTCACTCGGGCAATTTTTTAGCAGGTAAGTACTGCGTTAGGCGGTCAACACACTGCACCGCGCCCCGTCGCGTAGCGCGTGGCCGCAGATTTTATTGTTGTATGCAAGTATCTCAATTAATATAGAAAACACGCCTATGACAACACACTGCCGACGCGGGAACGCGCGGGCAGGCGCCCCGCGCGCAGATTCTGCGCGGGAGCGCGGGGCGTGAAGAAGTAAGGTCAACTTGTATTGAAAATCTGCGCGGGGAAGCAGATTAACCGCTAAGTTAGGCAGATCTGCGCCTCCGCGCGGGGGCGCGTTTTTCTGTCTCTACGCGCACCGCGGCGGGACGCAGTTCTAGTGTGTGAACCGCCTTACATCCAACACTACAACCGATGTGATCCGCGAGAAAAATATTTAAATATGGGTTTCATGTACAGTAGACTCTCTCTATAACGATTCTCAAGGGACCAGATGTTTTTATCGTTATAGAGAGAGATCGTTATATAGAGAGAAATATTTTTTTAATCAAGTAATGCTTTAAAATAAAAGACCATGCTATAGTACCATTTAATGTATTATCATACAGTATTTACAACAAAGAACAATGAAAAAACACGATGGTAAAAAAGATAAATTGTTATAAAAAAATCATAAATAAAATTCATAATGCTTAATTAAAGAAGTCTTTCAATGTTGTTTGCTTTTTTTTGGCCTTCCAAAGCATAGACCTCACTTTATCTTCAAGACGCGAAGCATCCTCTGACGCAGTTGGCTCTTCTTCATGGTGAGCAAAGAATTTGCGGAGCACCTTAGCAGCCTCCAGGGCCTGTAGAGGGGTTGGGACTGGTTCCGGCTCTGGATCAATTTCCTCTTGCTCACTATCTTCGTCATCAACAATAACACGAACAGCATTCAGAATGTCCTCGTCTGAAACTCCTGCTGCTGTAGCCACTGTCTCGTCTATGTTTTCGTAATCCTGTAACTCCTCTGGCGTATAAGCTGTTGGAAGTTCCAATTGTCGGGCCCAAATAACTAGAGGCAAGTCGTCTTCGTCTTCTGTTGGTACTGGGTCTTCCAGCCATCCTGCGTGCCTGAATGAGTGCTTTATTGTCTTCTCTGTCACCTCAGCCCATGCTCTGCTGATAATTTGTACAGCATCTAGGATAGTAGGCTTAAAATGTCCATCTGTGTCCACCAGTTCCATTAGAAGTCTTCGCCTGTAATGACTTTTTAGACTTTTTATGATACTCTGGTCCATAGGCTGAAGGATACTTGTTGTGTTGGCCGGTAAAAATCCAAGTTCTATGTTCCGGAGATTGGGTATTGCAGGGTGAGCAGGGCAGTTGTCAACCAAGAGTAAAATTTTCTTGCCCTTCAACTCACAATCCCATTTTCGAATCTCTTCTTCAAAAATTTGAGACGTCATCCAAGCACTCTTATTTGCTTGGTAATTAACAGGCAGACGCTTAACATTTTTGAAGCAACGTGGATTCTTAGACTTACCAATCACCAGAAGTTTTCTTTTTACTGTACCTGTCATGTTAGCTGCCACCAAAACTGTGATCCTTTCTTTTGATAATTTCCCTCCGATACATTTTTCTGACTTGAATTTCAAAGTTTTGTTTGGTGTCATCTTGTAAAATAATCCAGTTTCGTCAGCGTTAAAAATATCTTCTGGCGAATATCGAGCTGTCATACCAGGCCATACTTTTTGCAGCCAGTCGTCTGTAATGTTTTTGTCGACGTCACGAGCCTCTCCACTTATCTGCCCATAATTTATGTTGTGACGCTGCTTCCACTTACTCAGCCAACCTTCAGATGCCTTAAAGTTAGCGATGCCAAGCTCCGTAGCATAATATTCCGCCTTTGCTTTGATTACAGGTCCAGACAGTGGAATGTGGTTGTTACGCTGTTGTTTAAACCACTGTAGAATAGCGCGATCTAAATCTTCATATTGAGGTTTACGAATCTTTTTCTTAGTTGCCTTTTCTATTCCCGCATCAAGCCACTTTTTCCTATCCTTCCAAATTGTAGCTACAGTCGACTGGGAAATCCCCGTACGTCGAACAACATCTGTTTGTTTTTCGCCATTTTCTATTGATTTGATTAAAGAAATCTTTTCTTCGACAGTGAGCACTTTACGCTTTGTTGGAAGCATTTCAATTGTACACACACAAAAGTTCAATTTACTGTAAACACGCAACACTAAAACAGTGCATAACGCTAGCGCTAGTACGATATGAACGGCCAGACAGTGCGCAGCGAACTGAGCTCTTAGTTCCCCCCACCCCTGTAATGACAATTGGCAGAGGCGCGGCGAGGCGGCGCTCAAGGCCACACGCTAGTATGGCCTAAAACGGGAAACAAAAGACATTGAGTATTGAACTGATCGTTGGGCGAGTTAAGTTGAAAATAAACACCCGCTTATTATTTTAAAATTAACTTGTAAACAAACACAATTGTTCTGAAAACATCGTTATAGAGAGAGGGATATCGTTATACGGAGAATAAATTACATTGTTCTTATGTTAGACCAAACATCGGAGTTAAAATACATCGTTATAGGGGAATTATCGTTATAGGGAGAATCGTTATAAAGAGAGACTACTGTAGTTAATTTTTTCTAAATTGTAATTAATCTGAACCTTAGAAATTATAAAAAGACCATATATTTTTTTTATCATCTGATAGGAATTTGGTAAATTTTATGAAATTTTCACCTCGCTGTCTTTGATGGCCGATTTAAGCCAAAGTAGCCCTATTAAGTACTTCTTTTTTTAAGTGATTATGAAAGCAGAGAGTCTAGAGAAGTTTTTACACATACTTAGAAACCATGAATTCGCCTGTTTAGATTTTTAATTTAAAGATGAATTTTTAAGTAATTATTCACTAACATTCAAATTTTGACTTTACACTACTTTTTTCTAAATTTCCACTAAAGTTACGAAGCTGATTATTTTAGACATAAAAGAAGCACTAAAGATGATTCAGTGGCAAAAAGAAAAACATTAAAATATGTTGAAGGTGGCAATGTGCACCCATCCCTAGCTAGTATAGTCTTTGGTGGTTGATTGATCTGTGTCATACGCTAAGAATTTGTGTGTAATGGTAATGGTATTGTCTTAAGAAATAAAACAAAGTTATAAGGAAGAAAGCAGTCTTTAATTTATAAAACAATAATAGAAAAACAATAACAGTGGTAGCAGAGCGTGGTTTAAAAAGAAAATACAAAGTTTTACTCCGAAGATTAAGAAGATTTAATTCGATGAAAAATGGCAATGGCCGACTGGAAAATAAGACCATTTGCAGGTGACGATTTTTCAATATGGAAGTTTAGAGTGAGTAGTATATTGAAAGAAAATGATTGTTTGGAAGCTATATGTAAAGTTGGGTTTGCAAGTGTGCCCGAGAACAAAAAGTTAGAAGCTCGTGCACAAAGCATAATTATAAGCGTAGTTGCCGACAGCCACATTGATTACATTCAAGATGAAACTACAGCGTATAACATGATGGTAAAATTAGAGAAACAGTTTATGAAAAAGAGCACAAGGAGTAAATTATTTTTACGACGTCAATTAAATGAAATTAAATATAAAGAGGATTGTCCATTGACACAACATTATGTCACCTTGTCTAGAATTTTTAACCAACTACGGGATGCCGGAAGCCCCTTGTCAGAAGAAGAAAAAATAAACACATTATTGTTGTCAATGCCTGAATCGTATGAAATTATAGTAACTACAATAGAATCACTTCCTAACCTAACATTAGATACCGTTAAGGACAGACTGCTGGGCGAAGAAGAAAAAAGAAATAAAACAAAAAGTTTAGATTTGGTCCATCATAATAATGCATTTCTTTGTTTTAAATGTGGGAAGAAAGGTCATAAGAAAGCCGAGTGTAGATGGCATGGACAAAGATATACAGGAACAAGACAAAATTACCAGGGATGGACTCGTGGAAACAAACAAAATTATACAGTAGCCGGTCGAGGTGGATATAGAGATTATACAATTTCAGAACGAGGAAGAGGACATGGACATCTGAATAGAGGAGAAGGATTTCAGAATTGGCGAGGACATCAAAGTAATAATAGAGGACAAGGAAACTACAATTCAGGGAGAGGTCATCAGTCATATACAGCGAACTTTTCAACAGATAATGCGTTTACTTCAGAAATTACAGTGGACAGTCAAAAAGAACAACACGTTTCATTTTTGTGTGCAGACAATAAGAATAAAATTGTGTGGTGTGTGGATTCGGGGTCTTCTGACCATCTTACAAATAATATAAATTATTTTTCAGATTATATTGAATTAAGAAAACCTAAGGTAATTGCTGCTGCAAAAAATGAGGTAAATTTGTTGGCTGTTGGAGTAGGAAATATACAGGTAAGATGTTATGTTGGCAAAAGATATTATGAGTGTACTGTTGAAAATGTATATTATGTACCAGAACTTCGTCAAAATTTATTATCTGTTTCAAAAATTGAAAACAATGGTTATAGTGTTGAATTTTATAATGGAAAAGTTAGAGTGTATAAGTATGATCAATTAACAATGATAGGTAATAATGTAGGTTCTTTGTATACTATTGAAATGGAATTATTAAAGGTTCAATGTAACTACAGCAATAATAATAGCAATAATATTTTACAGCGTTGGCACAGACGGTTTGGTCATTTAGGTATAAGAAATTTAACACTACTTTCACAAAAACAAATGGTAAATGGTTTAGATGACTTGACTAATTACAGAGAGAGCGACTCACTGTGTGAACCCTGTTTATTAAGTAAAATGACTAAACTTCCTTTTAATAAACCAGGACGTAGGGCTTCTAGACCACTAGAATTAATACATACAGACGTTTGTGGACCAATAAATCCCCCAACACAAGAGGGTTATCAATACTTTGTTACATTTATAGACGACTATACCCACTTTGTTATGATATATTTAATTTCCAATAAAAGTGAAGTTTTCCAAAAATTTAAATTATATTATAATTATGTCACTAATCATTTTAATGCAAATATATTGAAGTTGAGATCCGATAATGGTGGTGAATATGTTTCAAAAGATTTTCAAACTTTCTGTGACAACAAAGGGATACAGTTGCAGTATACAGTGCCATATAACCCACAAATGAACGGTGTTGCAGAGCGAATGAATAGAACTCTAATTGAAAAGGCTAAAACTGTTTTATCAGATTCACAACTAAGTAAAGAATTTTGGGGACATGCAGTTTTATTTGCAGCTTATGTAACAAACAGGAGTCCTACAGTAAATAAAGATCAAACACCATCAGAGCTATGGGAAGGAAGAAAACCAAATGTGTCAAATATGCGTGTTTTTGGTTGCACTGCTTATAATCATGTACCAAATCAGCTACGTCAAAAACTGGACAATTCAGGTAAGAAGATGATTTTTATAGGTTATGCTACAACAGGATACAAACTCTATGATACTGAAAGAAATATGGTGATAATAGCAAGAAATGTAGTTTTTAATGAGAAGCAAAAGGAAGAAGGAAAAGAAGAAGAATATGTCACAAAAAATTCACAACAATATAAATCCAGAGAAGGTAATGATGAGAGTGAAGACGATACCCAGGAAAAGATAACGCTAGTAAAACAGGAAACAATAAATAAAGAAAAGAAGAAAGAAGAAGATGACACGAAGAAAAACATGGATAGCCAAAATAAGGAAATAGAGAGTAAACAAAGAGGGAGAGAGAAGAGAAAAATTACTAAACCAAAATGGCAAGAAGACTATGAAATTAACTTCAGTGAAGATGAGGAAGCATTGTATGCATTACTGACTAGTAATCAAAATGTACCACAAAGCTTTGATGAAATAATAAGAAGGAAAGATAGATCAGAATGGGAAAAGGCAATATCCGAAGAATTACAGATTTTACAAGATAGTGAAACATGGAAAATAGTATGTCAGCCAAAGAATGAGAAACTGTTAGATAGTAAATGGATTTTTACAAAGAAAGAAGTAGGAGAGCAGGAAATATGTAAAGCAAGATTGGTAGCAAAAGGATTCCAGCAGAAGGACGATCTAGATGACGTTTACGCACCAGTATTGAAACTACAGACATTAAGAGTTTTATTGTCAATTGCGGCTTATAAAAATTATGATATACATCAGATGGATGTGAAAGGTGCCTTTTTGTATGGGCGAATCGACGAAAATGTTTATTTGAAGCCACCTCAAGGATTATTTGTTCCAGAAGGTCATGTTTTGAAGCTTACTAAATCATTATATGGTCTTAAAAAATCCCCTAAATATTGGTATGAGAAATTCACCGAAGTTATCATTGATTATGGTTTCATTCGGTCACAAAATGATTATTGTCTGTATAACAAAGATGATCTTTATTTACTTTTGTAAGTCGATGATTTATTATTGATTGGGCCAAATAAAAAGAAAATTAATTTAGTTAAGAACTTCTTAAAATCTCAATTTAGAATGAAAGATTTAGGTGATAAAGATTTGACATATCTTGGCATTTCTATTCAAAAGAATTCAGATAGTATCTTTATAAATCAAACTAAATATCTACAGAATCTTTTAAGGACTTATAACATGGAAAATTGTAATGGTATTAACACACCCATGGATAATAACTTTAAATTGGACTTTGACGACTGTGAAATAGACCTGACTTTAGAATACCAATGTAGATCATTGATTGGCTCATTAATGTACGCTATGGTTAGCACTAGACCAGACTTGGCTATGGCTGTGTCATATTTGAGTAGATTCCAGTCTAAACCAACATTGAAATTATGGCAAGCTTTAAAGCGAATACTTAGATTCATTAAACAAACTGTTAATTATAATTTAATATACTTAAAAACAAATTGTGACAACCTAATAGGTTTTGCTGATGCAGATTTTGCTAGAGATAACGATAGAAAATCCACCAGTGGATATATGTTTAAATTATTTGGTAATACAGTTGTCTGGAGATCTAAAAAACAAAGTACTGTGGCACTGAGTACAACTGAAGCGGAACTTGTATCTTTATGTGAAGCTTCTGTCGAAGCATGTTGGCTTATTAAACTGTTATCAGACTTTAATGTAAATATTAAGAATGTTGTAATTTATGAAGATAACCAAAGTACTATGAAAACAATAAAAAATCCAGATCAGAAAAGACTTAAACATATTGATGTTAAATTTAATTTTGTAAAACAAAAGGTGGAAGAAGGTGTAATTATTATTAACTATGTATCAACTGCAGAACAAGTCTCTGACATTTTTACTAAACCTTTAGCTCGAGACAGATTTGTAAAACTTAGTAATATGTTAAATTTAAGGAATGTAGGTCTGGGTGAACATTGAGGGAGAGTGTTGAAGGTGGCAATGTGCACCCATCCCTAGCTAGTATAGTCTTTGGTGGTTGATTGATCTGTGTCATACGCTAAGAATTTGTGTGTAATGGTAATGGTATTGTCTTAAGAAATAAAACAAAGTTATAAGGAAGAAAGCAGTCTTTAATTTATAAAACAATAATAGAAAAACAATAACAAAATACACTACCGTCCAAAAGTTTGGAAACACCATGGTAATTGAAATAAAAACAACAATAAAACACATAAGTCATGATTTATTACTATGAAATCTTAATCAAACGTTAGATTAACATTAAGTAAGAAATAATCAGTACAATTAAGTGCAAAAATAATGTAATTTTCATTAAATTTTGGCCTCATCAAAATGACCACCCTTGTTTTTAATTATTTCTTCACGAAGAACAATGGCGAAATATTCTTTGAGATATTTTCGAGCGTCTTGAAATATACTTTTTACAGAAGGAAATGAAATATTTTTCTACATTTTTACAGCAAAAGGTTATAACTAGTAAGAGCCAGAATAAAAAACACTGCTTTTTGGGACATATCATTGATTGTTAAATGAAACACCGAAATTCCGCTAGGTACCATTTTTTTTCGTGTTGCCATTTTATTATAATTGTTCGAGTTATGTAAAAATCGGTTTCATGATATCCCGATAAGTTCATTTGATTATTTACTTATATCATCTATATCTATACTATACTTAGTGTTATTTAAAAATTAATCAAGTACTGATATTAAGAAATATGTAGTGTTTCCTTCTTTTATTGCAACATTGTTATGGCAACACTTATTGATTTAAATCACGGTTAAATAAAATAACACATGCCGTCTGACCCGTCTGTGCCTGTGTTGTGTTTTCATTGTGTCTCGACTTTCCTGATTTTCATTTGACTTGGACTGCCTACGGACTTTACGAATATCTTCTTTCTTCTGTTTTGACTATTGCGTGCCCAAGGATTCCGATACTGCTACACCTGACGACAGTACTCTTTTCATTTTGGACTACGATTGTGCCTCATTATTTGGATTTTGTTGCTAACGGAGTTGTTTTATCGTTCCGCCACGATGGAATATCGAAGAAGACTCACGCGAATTCAATGTATTAATTGTAACATATGCGTCAATACACTGCGCCGATATCGTGCTTTGGAACTTGATACAAGAGTTACTACATTACTCTGTAACTGGGTGTACCCGCAAATTGTAAGTACATATTTATTTGCTCTGAAGTTCCATATAATAACACTATATAGCAGCCGCCAGCCCCGAATTGCATGCTACATTGAGCATTTTTTCTAACCTGATTCACTGATATTGTTCAAGCTCAACTACTATTTAATATATTTATGTTTTAAACCAATTATATTATATAGCCAATTAACTTCCTCGAGAATCCATGACCATGACAGTGAAAACAAGTTTTAAATCTATATAGTGGTTCTCAAGATTAGCACATTCATTCTGTCAAACATTGTAAGCTGGCAACTTTTTTAAAATACTAAACAGAATGACCCACCAACCGAAACACCAGTTTCTTCACCAAGAATCTATAGTTGTTTTCTAATAAGTACAATCACCTGTAGTTAAGTAGTTTCCTATATAATTTCTTGTTTTTTCAGATTACTGAAGATGACTTTGTTTGTCAAGCGTGCAGAGACCTTGCAATGTTTGCTGTAAATCAACATTTACATCAAGTCTCAGGCAGTGATGACCAACAGCCTGAACAAAGTAACCGAGGTCACACTAACGTGTGCTTCTTATGCGGTTGTTCCACTTTGCAAAGACAAAGTGATAGAATATTGCGAGAGAACCCTAATGAACTGCATCAGTTAATGTTTGGCATTATAGAGAGCAGAACTACACCGAGACAGGTATGTCATGACTGGTATTATTTATTTAATATGAGTTATGTTGGACAAACAAAGTAATTCACACTAATAATATATCTTTTATAGATATTATGGTTATCGTTTTGAATTAAGGAATTAACCTAACCTCTATCCTATTTAGGTTTCTTAATAGGCGACTAAGTTTAATATGTTAAAATACTCAACAAGAGAGTGATGGGCTAACAACTTGTAATTTCTGTTACCTAACTGTCTCATGCCTTGTAGGCATGAAAGTGAACTGTGTCATTTTTAGTTACATGACTTTTAAACATGGTTTTGGACATTCCCTTTAGGCATAATGATCATAAGTGCATTACGCACTTGCATGCACGCATATAGGTAGCATACTTATATATATATATATATATATATATATATATATATATATATAAATATATATATAGAAGTATGTCAGTGGCTGCCAATGATGTTTAACACTTTCACACAAATAGATTTGGTTGCATACAGTTGGTGGGTGTGTGTGGGGTGTTGTGCATTAAGGTTCAGATTTTTTTCTTAAATATTAAAGCTTGTTAATGGAGAACTACTGTAGACTTCCCGACATATTATTGTTTAATTAATCTCAAATGACCATATAAAAATATTTAATTCCAGATAACTTCATCTGACCGAGTGTGTCATGCATGCTGGCTACGCACGCAAAGCGAGGCTCGCCGCATCAACATTCATGATGTCAACCGAGCTCGAGAGGAGGCTGAAGTAGCAGAGGTGGATGCTGAAGTAGTGCAGCCTGCTTTACAAAATGAAGAGTATCACACAACAAATACTGGGATATCTTTACCAAATTATAGACGAGCAGCCAACAGCAACAATCGTTGTATATTTCCAAACTGTGAAAGTGTTACACTACGCAGTATCACTGATAAACTGCGTGCCATTGTACTTAGCAATCACAATTATTATCTGCCAGTAAGAGCTCGTATTTGTAGTGAGCATTTGATAAGTAACCTATGGGAGACCCTATATGATTCTGAATATAGTGTGGATACATTTACTGCTGAGCAAATACAACATGTATTTTCATTTGTTAATTATTTTAATCCAACACTGGATTTCGAAAATGTGCTGGAAATGGATGACAGAGTATTTGAGTATTGGCTGGGAGTGACAAAAGAAAAATACAATGATTTAATACGAGAAGTACCTAGAGTAAATGAGGTACGAAGAGGGTGCTTGGGCCTAGCAGCTCTTTTGCTGAAAATGAGGACTGGTGATTCGGATGACAGAATTGCCACATTAGTGCAAGTTCCACGTAGAACACTGGAGACTTTGATGGACAAAGTAAGAGAAATAATGCTACAAGACTTTGTAACAAGAAATCTAGGAATACATCAACTACCAAGAGAGCAACTGCTGCAACATAATTTAACAATTCCATATGGGCTACATGGAAACGAAAATAATTCGGTTGTTATTTGTGATGGTACATATGTATTTATAAATAAGAGTTCAAATTATATGTTTCAAAAGCAGAGCTATTCACTGCATAAATACAGGAACTTACTAAAGCCATTCATGATTGTTGCCTGCGATGGATATATTGTTGATTGCTATGCCCCTTATAAAGCAACTACATCAGATTCTGACATAATGATGACTTTATTTTGTGATGAGAATTGTGCTTTAAGAACATATTTTAGAGAAGGTGATGTGTTCATTTTGGATAGGGGTTTTAGAGACAGTATTGGTTTGTTAGAGGGATGTGGATATAAATATAATATAAATATAAATATTTCTAACATTCACACCAATTAGCCTAGCCCAAAGTAAGCTCTGTAAGGCTTGTGTTATGGATGCTAGGGTAACGGATAGACATACATATATGATACATAGATATGTAATACTCATAGAAATATATATAAACATCCATGACTCGGGTACAAATGCTCGAATTCATCATAAAAACATCTGCCCCTTCCGGGATTCGAACCCAGGACCATCGGTGCGAAAGGCAGGATCGCTACCGTTGCACCAAACGGTCGTCAATATAGAACATATATGCCAGAATCATTATTAGAAGGCGAGCATCAACTAACTACAGATCAAGCAAATAGAAGCCGCTGTGTTATAATTTGCAGATGGGTGGTAGAGGCCGTAAATGGTCATTTCAAAAGAGATTATAAATTATTCAGACAAGAATTTTGCCATAGGTCTCTACCACACATGATGCAAAACTTTCAGATAGCAGCGGCTCTATTAAATAGGTTTGGTGTTCGCTTTCAAGATAATGTATATGCCAATGAAATACTACAAATAATTAGAGAGCGAATAAACTTAGTAAATAATCTGGCAAATATGGTTGATACTATTAATATGAACAGACGTTCATCCTTCTTTCAGAGTATTACTGCTGACAGAAACAATATATTATATTTTCCAATATTGGAACACAGAGACCTAATTCTGTTCGCCCTGGGAACATACCAGATCCGACAAGCTCGCTCTTATTATGGCGAGCATGTACGTTTCCATGGCGGATATAGGATAGAAGTTTGCAGTGAGCAATTTAATCGTGGTGAATATGTTCTTAGAGGTGGTAATGATACTACTTTAATAAGAGGCAAAATAAAGTCACGCCACATATCGCGTAAACAATATTATGTTTATATTTTGTTACAAAATAATATACCTGGCCGAGCAGGAATAACAGAATACTGTTGTAGTTGTTTGGTTGGTCGTCGCACAGTAGGCTGTTGCGCACACGTCATGACCATAGTTTGGTATTTAGGGTGGGCCAGACATCAGCAAAATATTTCAGCACCGGCAGAGTTTCTAGATGAAGTTATTATAAGAAGTGATGAGGAATAAATCTTAAAAAAACATATTTAATGTTTTATTTATCATTTGTTAAATAGGGACACTATTTTTTCTCTCCCGTGAAACAGGTGCAACATACTCAGCTACTTAATAAGTATATTATAATTCTACTTATTATTTAAGTAGCTACAAACAGGCAGAAATAAGATGGCATTCACTCGATTTTAAGCGACCTATTAACGAGTAACGATAGCATTGCTAATAATGTGGTTAAATATGTTGATATTCTAACAGACTTTGATTGAATTTAAATGAAAAGGTTAACATAATTGTCTAGATATATCGATTACGTCGATAAAATCGAATTTAATCTATAGTAGGTAACACTTCAGCAGCGACTTAAACGATAGGTACATATTAATTTCAACAACATTGCATACCTAATTACCTACATATATAACAGATTATAATCGATACATTTTCAAACACGTTGGTCTTGATAATATCTATTTGTTTATTAATCAGAGTGAATGTAATCGATTGATATAATCGATTTTGTGACAACACTACCGTAACATAATCTTAAAAACTTTGAAGCTTAATATCTTTTTTTCCTGGCCTCCTAAATAAAAAATTCAAAGACACGTAGTTTCAGGAATTAATGATTGATCATTTTAGTATTTTTTAATCTAAAGACGCATCAATTTTAGATGAAAGAAAATGATGTATGGGAATTCGCCATTGTTCTTTATTCATTCTTCTGATTAATTTTGCGAAGTATTCGGGGTCCAGTGACTTCCATTCATTTTGTAAATGTTGCCACAACTGTGCTGAGCTCGATGGACACCGACTTTTAACTCTTCTATCAAGCTCATCCTATACTAATTCTATAGGCGAGAGATCTGGCGATTGTGATGGCCATTTCATAACTTGCAAAAATTTTTCGTTTTGTTTTTGCTGTAAGAACTACTGACATAATTTTGATGAATGCTTTGGGTCGTTATCTTGCTGAAAAATGAAATTTCGGCCAATCAGATTCATTCCAGAAGAAATTGCATTTTCTTGCAGTATTTTCAGATAGCCTTCTTTATTCAGTTTTCCGTCAATTTTAATCAAATGACCGGGCTTATTGTTACCAAAGCACCCCCAAACCATTACACTACCACCACCATGCTTAACGGACTGCACAGTACACGCTTCTAAAGCCCGTTCGTCTTTTGATCGGCGCACAAAAACACGTCTATTAGATCCAAAAATTTGAAACTTAGACTCATCCGTCCAAAGGACTTTTTTCCAGTCTTCTTCCGTCCAGTTTTTATGTGCTTTAGCCCACTCTAGTCTATTTTTCTTATGGGTAATAGTTAGTCTTGGTTTTTTGGCTGCAACGCATCCTCTTAAGCCAGCAGACAGTAAACGTCTCTTTACAGTTGTGATTGAAACTGGCTTTTCTCGTGTTTTATTTAAAGTAGCAGCAATTTGTGGCGCAGTTAAACGTCGATCTCGTTTCGATAACACTTTAATAAACTGATCTTCCTGCTTTGTTGTGGATTTGGGACGTCCAGATCTCTTCCTGTCTCGATTTTCTCCCGTAGTTCGCTTTCGTGTAAGAGTATAATGTACACCTTTACATGAAACTCCAACCTTTTTTGCGATTTGGCGTATAGAATATCCTTCTTTGTTCAAAGTACAAGTAACACTTCGCTCTTCAAGAGAAATCTGTTTCCTTTTTGCCATTTTATGCAGTTATCGACTGATGTTACTATCTAATGAACCTCACAAAGTATACTGAACTCTAAACTAGAAACTTAATGGAATTATATACTTATTTTAAAAAACTGATCTCTATTCAAAACAAAAACAATGTTTGTATCTACCAATTCTAAGAAATTAACAATTGGCAGTGCAGCAACTTTTGTGGTCATAAAACACGTGTGCCGGTCTTTTGTCAAAGTACGGAATAACTGATAAGAAATAAGTAGTTTTCTTCATTATTGTTATAAGCACGATTGTAAAAATAAATGAACTTTAACAAGAACGTGTATATTTAAAGATTTATTTGCGGTAATTTTTTTTATCTAATGAAAATAGGGTGTTTCCAAACTTTTGGACGGTAGTGTATGTTCTACTTTTTTTTATTTAAATTTTTTAAGTTCTTTGGATCAAAATTTTCATAAAAGTCAGAAAAAAAATTATTACTCGAAAACTACGAATAATCGCGGAACATACATGGGGGTGATTCGGGTACTCCAAGAGGTGCTCTAACTCTGGACTTACGCTTGACACTATTTTTTGGGACACCTTGTATAATGTATTACCTCAAGGTTTGAAGACCGCCGTAGGAAGCTTAAGTAGAGCTATGGACGTAATTTTAGGATCTGATGTACGAGAGTTTTGTGTTAATTATTTGGATGATTTAGCTATTATTACAACCGGATCCTTAGATGATCATTTGGATCACATTGAAATAATTTTAGAAAGACTTAGTAATGCGGGATTGACTTGTAATGTACTAAAATGTGAATTTTTATGTAAGCAGGTAAAAATGTTAGGGTTCATTATTACAACTGAAGGAATTAAAGTTGATCCAGATAAAGTACAGGCCATACAAGAATTTCCGACTCTGAAAAAAATTAAACAAGTTAGAGCTTTTTTCGGTTTGTGTAATTTTTATCGAAGGTTTATTCCCAATTGTATAAGGTCGAGGACCTTATGAAAATATTAAAATGTTATGAAAAACATATAATTTATTTGATAAAAATAGAATAACAATAATGTCTTCTGTTTGGTTGCCTAGCAACCTTTTTTTCTTAAACATACCGCCCACCATGGACCACACGTCCATCGAGTAGGGAAAATAAGAACAATACTAAATAAAATTACAACTATTTAACAACATTGAAACAATTTAACAACAATAAAAATAAAAACTAAAGGTTTAACCTATAATCGTTAAATACAAAACATTTTGCTACAATATTATTATTCTGCAACAGGTAGATTACATAACTTAGAAACAGGTTGCTTGATAATAGCTCCTTTACAACGCAAGCTAACGACATGTGTAATTTCATCTGTTCCACAATGTTTTTCTACAATAACATAAAAATACAAAATACCAAGGACTAGGGTGATCACTTAACCAAGCCAAGACAATGGTTGAATCGGTCCAAGCGTGCACACGATGCTTAGGAATGTCCAAAGTCTCGGAAACTTTCTTTAAAAGTTTAGCTACTAAGACCGCGCCACACAATTCTAGCCGCGGAATTGTCACTTGCTTAATAGGCGCTACTCTGGTCTTAGAAGTCAGCATGCTGACATGTACTTTACCATCATTGTCGATTGTACGAGAGTACACAACACCGGCATAAGCTACATTAGAAGCGTCGGAAAATCCATGCAAAATACTTATTATTGTTATTTGAGTGGATCCACCTCGGAATTCGGAACAGGTGGAGATTTTCCAAATCGTTCTTGAATTCGATCCAGTCATTGAGTAATGGTGTGGGTAGGACATCATCCCACTCAAATCCAGATAACCACAGTCTCTGAATAAAAACCTTGGCTGTGGTAAACGCTGGAGGTAGCCATCCCAAGGGGTCGCATAATTTAGCTATGTCGGATATAACTTGTCGGTTTGTAACTGGACCTCTGCTTGGTGGGCGCGTTACGATACACTGGAATGTATCTGCTTTCCGGTTCCATGTCAGACGCAAAATCTTTATGAGATCGTCTGTCTTGAGTTCGAAATCACCAGGTTGAGTTAGCTTTTCATTGGAAATGTTACTCATCAACTCATGGCTATTGCTTGACCACTTTTGGAGGGCAAATCCACCACGATTTAGAAGAGTGGTCAGTTAGTACTGAATGGCAACACCTTCACTTACAGAAAAACAACCAGTTAAGAGATCGTCTACATAAAAATCTGAGAGCACGCGAGATTGAGCTAAAGGCAGGTCAGCGCCATCAATCCCAGCTAACTGCTGAAGTGATCTTATAGCCAAGAAAGGCGCGATGATATTCCCAACGTCACCCTTAATAAAAGCAAATGTTTCACAGTATCTGAAGGGTTTTCACGCCAAAAAATTCGCTGGATGTCAACGTGTTCATCTGCGACTTTCACTTGCAAGTACATCTTAACGATATCTGTTACAAGTGATATTGGATAACATCTCCAGCGCATTACAAGAAGACGTACCTCAGGTTTAATTGTAGGTCCCGTTATAAGGTCGTCATTTAACGAAAAGCCATTTCTTCCGGAACAAGATCCGTCGAAGAAAACGCGTACCTTGCTGGTAGGTTTATCTTGCCTGACGACAGCGTGATGGGGGAGATATACAGCGGTATCCAATGTATCGGGGTTACCAACCTCCTCCATATAACCTAAAGTCAAATATCCATTAATGACCTTTGAATATTCAGCTTTGAGCAAAGGTGTTCTATCGAAACGTTTCTCCAACATATGAAACCTCTTTTCGGCAATGTTTTTAGAGCTGCCGTACTTACAACCTGGATCATTTGTCTTGAATGGGAGTCTAACAATATAACGGCCAGAATTGTCTCTAGTGGTTGTTTGCGAAAACAACTCTTCGCATTTCTTCTCCTCAAGCAGTAAATGTTTACGAGGGGATGGTTCTGATTCCTTTTCCCAGATTTTTTTTAATGGTTCGTTATCAGACAGCTGCTGATCAATATTCCCTACATGCATATTTACAATATTGTGACATTTCTCAATTTGATTGACACTGGGAGTGTGCACTGTACCCGACAAAATCCACCCAAATCGAGTGTTTTGGGCAATTACAGCTCCTGATGAACCTTTTATAAGTCCCTTTAACAATACTTGGCTATACACCTCCGCCCCCAATAGCAAATCTATTCGGTTTGGAGTACTGAAAGATGGATCTGCTAGTTCCATATGAGAAAGTACCGGTAAACCTTGCACATTAGATAAAGTTGAAGAGGGCAATAAACATGTTAGCTTGTTAAGAACATGAGCTTTAACGGTGATTGTGAACCTAGGGTCAAGACGGGACTTTAGTTTCAACATAACGGTAGATTTAGATGCTATAACCGACTCACGGTCGCCACCCAGCCCAGTCACTAAACCAGTTTCAGAATATTTTTTGACACCTAAAAGCTGAACGGCAGCCTCACTGACGAATGAAGCTTGAGAACCCTGGTCAATCAAGGCTCTCAGTGTAACAGAAGTATTTCTATTAGACTCCGCGTTTACTAAAGCAGTTGCCAAAATAACTTGGCTATACGTATTTGCATGACATGTAGTGACAATACAAGTGTCTGAAGACTCTCCTTGATCATCACCTTGAGAGGATGTCGATGCAGTAAGAGCAGTAACAATATTATCCTTTCCACTTTGGTCAGTTTGTTTAGAAACGGCAGTCGTTAACTGGCTTTTTGGGTGCAGCAAAGAGTGATGCTTTTTCTTGCAAATACGACATCTAATACTCCTATTGCATTGACAAACATTGTGGTCTGTGTCCAAACAATTAAAACACAGGTTTTTTAAGTGCGCGAAACTACGACGCGCCTCAGCTGACTCTTTGTGAAACTTCTTACAATACCCTATCTTATGACCTTCTGAACAAAATGAACAGCTCGTAAGATCACTAGCTACCACATATGAACAATTTGATTTTACTTTTTTCTGAAGCTTAGGATCTAAATATTCTATTGAGCGAAATCTGTTTTCCAAAAACTCTTTAAACAATAACCAGTGTGGTAGTTCTACGTTAGCTTCCGTGACCTTCTGTTCCCAAAGTTTCCTGGTCTCAGCGTCAAGTTTTTGACTCACTAAGAAAATTACTATAATATCCCATTCATCTACTTTGATGCCCATATTCTTTAAGGCAGACAAACACTCCCTCGTAGTGTCAAGTAGCTGCTTGATTGCACTCGAAGATTCCGAAATTAAAGGCTTTTGTGTTGTTAACCTTTTAAGTATACAGTTTGCCATATACTTTTTATTATTGTATCGACCTTCAAGTTGAGTCCAGCAAACTTGGTAATTATCGGATGTCACAGGGATATGACGCAACAATTGTTCAGCTTCACCCGTTACTGAGCTTTTTAAATAGTGTAACTTTTGAACATTATCGATACTATTATTGTTGTGAATCAATGACGTGAACAGATCTCGGAAGCTGGCCCATTCAGAGTATCTTCCCGTAAACTTAGGTATTTCTATTTTAGGTAACTTCACACTGAAATGTTCAGGTCTACGATTTTCAATGGGAGTTGGAGCTAAAAGCGCTGGCTGAAGTTTAGAAATAGCTTCTTTTAATATAGACTTATAATCAATGTATGCTTCTTCTGTACTATCAAAAAAATCTTCTAATATATATGATGATTTTTCTAATACCTCAGTTTCAACTTCTACTACTATTATTTTATGGTTATTTTGAAACTCTCGCCAGTGACCTTCAAGCGAGTCCAATCGCGTTTCAACATATGCCAAAGTGCTTCTATCCTTAGGAGATTTTTTATAATTCACTTTAGACTTAATAATTTGGGCAGCAATTTTCTCTTGCATCTTAATTAAACTCTCTGCAGCCATCGTGAATTAAATTTAAGATTACCAATACAAACAATATAATTTAAACCAAAGTTTTTTCTTCTAAGTAATAAATATTTGTTTCAATTAAATAGTCATGCAATCTTCAAAGTTTTGATTCTTTATGAAAGAACATTTGACGACCGTTTGGTGCAACGGTAGCGATCCTGCCTTTCGCACCGGCGGTCCTGGGTTCGAATCCCGGAAGGGGCAGATGTTTTTATGATGAATACGAGCATTTGTACCCGAGTCATGGATGTTTATATATATTTCTATGAATATTACTTATTTATGTATGATTTATGTAAGTCTATCCGTTACCCTAGTATCCATAACACAAGCCTTAAAGTGCTTACTTTGGGCTAGGTTAATTGGTGTGAATGCAGAAAATATTTATTTATTATTTATTATTATTCAAGAACTTACGGTTTAATCTATCAAGAACAAGGAAAACTTATTCACTTAGATAACACATCACACCACCTCACAAGAGCTCGTGTCTTCTGTGTTGAGCGGCTAGCATCGGTCTGAGACGGCCAACAATGTGGTCGTTGGTAGTCAGCTTAGGGGGGCCAATAAGTCAGCTTTGGGCAGCTAACGCGATGGTCTCGACGAAGGGGGATGTCCTTATAGGTGACGATTCCCACCGACTCTGGACGCATATACGTATATTGCGGCCAAGCACCTTAATAGTAATCCACTATTGTTTCTAGTGCCAATACCTACCGTACCATATAGGATAGTACACCATAAAGGTCACTGATTCCCGGCTTAACGAAGGACCATGTATAAGGTCGAGGACCTTATGAAAATATTAAAATGTTATGAAAAACATATAATTTATTTGATAAAAATAGAATAACAATAATGTCTTCTGTTTGGTTGCCTAGCAACCTTTTTTTCTTAAACACCAATTATAGCGCACATATTATACCATTAAGGGCCGATTTTTCAATCCTCAGATAAACAGTCAGATAAGGTTTATTCGATAGATAGCAAAATAATGGATTGTTCAATAGTCAGATAGGTTTTATCCGACGAATAACTCTCTTATTCAAGGAATAAATTTATCTGGCCCTCAAACGGCCAGATACTTGTTTATTCTATAGATAAACAGTAACTTCGAGGTTAGTTTTCATGTGATTTTTGGTATTAGCTGGTGAAATGGATATTTTCGATACATTTGACGATATTGCAATCGAGGAAGAAGTCATAATAAACGAGTATATAAATCAAAATGAAAGGAAAGAACGGATTGTAAGAACAAGAGTCGAAAACTTTAACAAATGGGATTCAACAGAATTCCATCGTCGATTCAGACTTACCAAAGAATCGGTACAATATTTGCTTTTCCTTGTAAAAGATAAACTCGAGAACAAAACACAAAGGTAAGTTTTTATATGCTAACATGCATATGATACCTATAAATTGGATTTGTTAATGTACCTAAATCCCACCTAAATTTTGTTTCAGAAACCAGTGTATCTCACCTATGTTACAACTGCTTATCACACTAAGATTTTTTGCCACTGGGAGCTTTTACATCACTCTTGGTGATTTTGGAGGCATACATAGTTCTACTACATGCCGTATTATAAAAAAATGTGTTGATGCCATTGCATCTTTGAGGTCAACTTTTATCAAGTTACCACAAACTGTTGAGGAACAAAGAAAAGTTCAAGAAGAATTTTATAAAATAGCCAGATTCCCTCGAGTGATATCAGCTTTAGATTGCACTCATATAAGAATTCAATCACCTGGTGGAAACACAGCTGAGGAATATAGAAATAGAAAAGGTTTTTTTTCATTCAATGTGCAGGCAATGTGTTCTGCAGATTTAATTTTCCAAAATATAGTTGCACGTTGGCCGGGTTCCACCCATGATAGCACAATATTTAATAATTCATCAGCTAAATTCCACTTTGCACAAGGGGACTTTCAAAATGGAATTATACTTGGAGATAGTGGTTATGAGCTAAACAATTACCTACTTACTCCTTTTCAAGAACCTAATTCACAAGCTCAAAGTCTTTATAATGAGTCACAAATCCGGACAAGGAATGTTATAGAGAGATGTTTTGGTGTGTGGAAAAGGCGTTTCCCAGTTTTAAGCATAGGTTTGAGATGCAAACTATCACTCGCCCAAGATATCATCGTAGCCTGTGCTGTTTTACACAATTTGGCAAGAATGAAAAATGAAGATGAGCCACCCAATGATCCAGAGTTACAAATACCTCCTCAACCAATATTCGCACCCACCATTGCCGATTCCACTAGTGATTATAGACATTTGACAAGGGACATAATACTACAATATTTTCATAATCTAACTTTGGAATGAGTCAAAAACTAAAAAGATGAAAGAGAAGAATAATTTTGTCAGTACTATTCTAAATATATATCAATAAATTTTTTAAAATTTATAATGTTTTTTGTTTAATATTCTTACTATACACAGGAGAAACTACTATTTGTAGACAAAAACTTGTATGCATACTACTAGATGACATCCAGTACTAGAAATTTTTATTCTATATAGCTTCTATATTAGAGAATGTACAATCAATGATATTGTATGACTTGACATGTAGTTTTGTGCTATAGTTTTTGCTTTGAGTGTATTATCACTTTATGATTCAAATAAAGAAAGTAATATTTTTTACCATAGGAAGAACACACAGGTACATGTGTACAACAAAACCAGTAAAAATGATCATGAATATTTATTATACTTGCATATTTTTATATAACAAATCATTTGTAACAACAGGTGCAGAATTTAACTTTTGCATAAGTATAGTATGTATCTCTTGTTTCCTCTTCTCATCATTCATAAGAGATTGAATTTTCAACAGATGTTCTTGTTCTTGATGTTCTTGCTCCTTTCTAGCAGTCGCTATTTGCAGTTGAACAAGTTCCAAACGAGCAGAACTTAATTGGTCCAATTTGGATGTAACACTTGCTCTGTCTGGTTTCAATATGCTTGAAACTTTAGTTTTTAAAGCTTTTGGGTGCCATTTGTCCCATTTGTTCTCTAAAAATATATAAAAACAATGTAAAAAATTAGTAAGTAAATAAATATATCTGTTCTTCAAGAAAAAGGGAAGTGTTTCTTTCTCATAAATTATATTTTAACATCCCACAGAAGTAAACAAGCAGACATAAATTTATGTTTGTATTTTTAAAATAAACTTCAATATTATAATTATAGATGAAATACCTTTATGCGATTCATTGTCATCCTTATTCAGATCAAAAAGAAATGAGTCGTTCATATCTGAAACAATCAATAAAGTTATGAAAGTAAATATTTAATATATTGATTAGCTTATACACAATAACACATACAATACCTACCATGTATACTAATATTTATATCTTGAGTTGTGTCTTCTAGAATGGTATGTTTTGTAGGTTCATTCATATGAATGGGCGTCATTTCTGGGTCTACTACAACTATGTCATTGATTTGAACTGAAAATGAAAAAAACAAAAATTAGCGTTGTATAGTTTATTATATGCTTCAAAAACAGAAAACAAAATGTAGTATGTACATACCACTACTACCACTTGCAATTGTATCACTGTCATGTCGTGATTCGAGCCCTTGAATATTTGAGCATATGCTCATCACTTTTTCTTCCACACCAGTAAATTCAGGAGCATTGGATGGACCTCCTCCTGTTTTATACATCTCCTGCCTTTGGTTTGAGGATTTCTTTTTAGTAGCTTTTTTGAGTCCTTCATACTTTAACTTTAACGTCTTCCAAGTTCGCTCTATTGTTGAAAGCCCACACGAGTTGAAAGACGTTTCAATTTTCTTCCATGCAAACTCTTTGTCTTTGTTTATAACAGCATCCGTCTTTTTATTTTCTATTATATGTTTGTATCTTTCGACCAAACTCACAAGTAATTCCACCTCAGCATTAGTAAAATTAGCAGATCGCTCTCTCTTTTTGTTTTCCATGACAGAAAAATAAGTATTATATAGAAATGAGCGAAAATAAAATAGTCCAAAACACCACGGCACAAGCACAACACAACACAGCCAAACAAAGCAATCTCAGGACGCGCGCGTCTGTTTGACACATGTTTGACACAAGACAATGACAGCAATCAAAGAAATAGTCTGCCCTGCTCTAACGTTTGTCTACTTTGTATATTTGTTTCACCATCGTGAAGTTGGTGTTTTTACAGATGAGTTAATCGGTCAGTTAGTTATTCTCAGAATAAAAATTGATTGAAAAACTGACAATCACTTATCAGTGGAATAAAGAGTCTAATAACTTTATTCCTCTGGTAGTTATTCGGACTTTTATCCAGCGATTGAAAAATCGGCCCTAAGTGAATTATTACAAAAGGACAAAAGGTGGAACTGGGGAATAAAACAAATAACAGCTTTTGAAAAGTTAAAGTCTCAATTTATCAATACAATAATGTTACATCATCCTAATTTTGAGAAACCATATTTTCTTCAAACTGACTGTTCAGGAGTGGGTTTGGCTGGAGTACTTTATCAAAATAATGAAAATCACGAAATGCAAATTTTAGGTTTTCATAGTAAAATTTTAAGTGGTTTTGAGTTAAAGTGGACCGTTACGAAACAAGAACTATATGCAATAATATGTTGTTTGAAAAAATTTGAAACCTATCTTAGGGGATCAAAAGTTACAATTTGTACAGATCATAAGGCTATTTTATTTGTAAAAAATTGGAATTTGTACAAGATGGCTGTTGCATCTGGAACAATTTGATTTTGATATCAAACACGTTAAGGGCAAAGAAAATGTGGTGGCAGACATATTATCAAGATAGCCATCAGGAAATATTATCTAAGAAGATAAAGTAATTTGTCCGGATATATTCTATACAGAAAAATCGCTAAATAAAGAGTTACAAGAGAAATTGAAGAATTTAATGTACTTTCAATCTCTTGATCCTTATATTAGAATTCGGAATTTTCGGAAAGAATAAAGATGAAAATGTACCCATCAATCAGAAAAAAATGCATAAATGTGAAAAAATGTGTAGTACAAAGAAAGACATTGTTTATTGTACAGTAGGACTTCAAGGTAAAATGTATTTATTTTTCCCACAATCTTTAGTTGTAGAAGTAGTAAATCAAATTCACGAAAAAATGGGACACCAAGGTGCGTATAAAATTATTAAATATTTAAGGGATAGATTTTTTGGATAGGACTATCGAGAGAAGTAAAGAAAATTGTTAGAAAGTGTCACGTTTGTCAGCTTTCTAAAAATGATAACGTAAAGTTTGTTGGACCTTGTAAATCAATTTTGACTAAGGATGTAGGTGATATGATTATGGCAGATCTTTATGGGCCACTACCAAAAAGGCAGTTTGGGGCTCTTACTGTATGTAACTGTATTCCTTAAGAAAGGCTTCAACAAATGCTGTAACATCAAAACTTAAATCTTATCCTAAAATTATTCAACCTAAGGCTGTTATGACTGATAATGGCAGTCAGTTTATAAGTGCGGTATGGAAAAATACTTTGAAGAAAATGGGTTTTAAAATTGTTCATACTACTGTAAGAAATCCTCGGCCCAACATAACAGAGAGGGTCAATAGGGAACTTGGTCGTTTATTTAGAACATATTGCAGTCAGAGCAATAAAAGTTGGTCAACTTGGTTGCCGAAATTAGTAAACTTATATAATAACACTTATCATGACAGCACAGGTTTTACACCTAACGAAATATTATATGGTATTTCTCCGGTTATGAGTTTCGATAAAAATCTTCCATTTAGTAGTGATTTAGATTCACAGTCAGCGATTCGTGAAAAGGTAAAATTAAATTTGGAACAGGCAAGTAAGCAACGAAATAGAAAATATGATTGTAGTCATAGGATAAAAACGTATCAAATAGGTGATTATGTAAAAATTAAAAAACTAAACAAATCAGATGCAAAGTTGAAAATAACAAAAAAATTTCAACAACTTTATGAGGGACCTTATATTGTAGCGTCAGTGCCATTTTTCAATGTATATACATTGATTGATCCAAAAAGTAAAGCTGTAAAAGGGAATTTTAATGCTATTAATTTATCCAAATATTATGCATGAACCTAATGTCAGGCGCTAACCGCCGTTGAGTTAACTTGCTATCTTTTGTTACGGTTTATAGTATTCAGTGCAGTGGTTGTCAACATGTTTACCAATAAATGTGCAAATTGCAGTGATACGGTAGTACATGGTCCGGAATGCGCAATTTGTAAAAAAATATATCACTTCGAATGGGGTGGTATAACGGAACGGGGTTTTAGCCGTCTCGGTGCAAATAGAGACTCCTGGTTATGCTTGGGCTGCCGTCATGCAGAGGGAACACACTCCCAAGAAATTGGACAGACTAAAGAAAATACGAAATCATCGACATCGGGACTTGGGATCGAGCGAACTAAATCGCCTGGACCTCAGATCGAGGAGGGCCGAACACGAGATGTTTTATTGAATGACATTCTGGCTAAAGTTACAGATCTTCAAGCGCAATTAAAATCTTTTGAGTCATTAGAGGCGAGCATGAAAGAGGTTAAGGCTGACATTGCGGATCTTAAGAATGCCTTCAATAGCCAAATCAAGGATGTTTCTGATCGTGTTCTTGAAATGGATTCGCGCTTAACCGCCTTGGAAGACGTCAAGACCGATATAGACGACTTGAGGTGTGTGGTCAATGACGTTGTTGCTGATAGTCAAAGGAATTACCAATGGGTGCGCCTCTCCAATATCCAATTTAATGGGATGTCGATATCGGTTTTGCTAACTCCGTCAGCCATATCTATGCGAGCGATCACCTTTCAGCAAAAAATAAATATCTCCTCCAAGAGGCAAAAAGAAGAGCTAAAGAAAAAGGTTATGCTTATTGCTGGGTGCGTAATTGTACAATTATGGTGCGCCGCAACGAACAATCAGCCGTACTACATATCACGTCGGAAGAGGCTTTAAACAAAACCATATAAGAGCTATTATACTATATCTCGGGGCACCTAAGCTTATTGTTTTCTTAATATATTATATATATATGATTTTTCTACGCCTAATATGTATATGTTGTTTACTTATTTTCTTTTCTGTCAAATATCGATGTGACTACTACGATCTTTTCATTAATTGCAATAACCGATTGAGAAACGCTGCCGTCCAACCTGTTTTATTGTGTTGTGTTGACCTCGTCATCGGTACTAATGAGTGTGGCAGACTAGCTTTTGTATCGTTGCAATTTTTGTCCATTGCCTTTGTTGATAGATTGCTCTGTTTCACTCGCTATACGCAGAAAGCAGTGTATCGCGTACATGGCAAGAAATACTTATTCTTTGACTGTTATGTATACACATTAACATTTGATGAATTGTTACTTTACCGTCATTTTCTTATTTATTGTAAAAATAATAGTTTAAGTGAATTATCTTTAAAATATTGTTTATTTAACGTTGATAAAAGTCCTTCCGAAATTTCGTATTATAGTGGTGATAATAATCTTAAGTGTTTTCTTGCAAATCAGATGTCAGTCATAGTGGTGGTTAACCAGTTGTTTGTTGAGCGCATACGATTTTTAGTACCAATTATTTATTTAATTTTACAATGTCTCATTTAACCATCTATTATCAATACGTACGCGGCTTACGAGGTAAGACTACAAAGTTTTTAATCAACTTACTAAATCATGGGCGTAGCCAGGTTTTAGTATCGGGGGGGGGGGGGGGGGGGTTCAAGAAAACAAAACTACTGAAAGTGCATGCACCTTTATCTTAAACTTAATATATATAAATTACGTATCACGTTGTTTGTCCATGATGGACTCCTAAACTACTTAGCCGATTTTGATGAAACCTCGTAACTATCTGTTTTTTGATCTAACTTAAAAAATAGGATAGGTTTTATTTTAATTTATAACACAGCAACTTCAATTTCGGAACTGACCGCAAAATTTGAAGGTAATACACCAGATAATGCCAATACTACTTTACGGTGTTTCGCAAACCTCTCGATTAATTGTTGAATTGTGTGCTCTAGAAATGGGATGAATAAATTTATTTTGTAATACGTGTATGTATCCGACGCAGGAGTGTTAGAGCGATTCAGTTGCCTTCCAACGATACGTGGCATTTGAAGTATACTACCATTTTCTTCGAGCATCAACTTTGCTTCTTCATACAGATGGAGGAACTCGTCGTCAACTTTATTTCTTAAAAGTTGCAAAGCATTAATAACAGCATCGACGTGGCTGAATGCTGTTATGAGGTCGGTGTTAACTGCTTGCAGTTGTTTTGATAGCGACAATGTATAGCTCATGACTTTTTGAAGAATCACTAGGCACATAACGAAATTTGAAGATCGAAGTGTGTTAAGCATTTGGACATGTGACAGCTTGCTGTGATGTTTCTTAATTGTGGCTAGATTGGAGTTCTTCGAGAGCATTTACAATCGCTGAATAAATTTCCTTAAATCTGATAACGGCTTCATGCTTGTGAACCCACCGTGTTTCACACATTGCAAGCAGGCTTTTTAGATGATCAGCCGGTAATAGCTATTGAATTTTACTTTTTAAAACGGCAGTTCGTTGAGGAACCAATAGACTGCACTATTCCAACGCAATTTCGCACATCTGCTTGTAAACATCAATAGCAAGATTGAGAGAGTGTGCACTACAATGTACATAAAGAGCTAAAGCACATTCTTGACGAATATACGCCTGGACACCGTGCAAATATCCACTCATAGCTGCAGCCCCATCGTAACCTTGACCAACCATATGAGAACATTCAAGACCATGCTTTTTCAGACCTGTAATAATGAGATTTGGAAGACCGGATCCTGTCACGTCAACAGTTGGAATGTACTCGAGGAACATCTCTCATCTCATCAACGTGTGACTTCGTCTATAATTTTATGATGTGTAACACCTTTAAATCAATATATCGCAAGCACAGCGAGACTTGCTCTATATGCGCAATGTCAGTCGTCTCGTCAGCGAGAATAGCAAAAAATTTTGCTTCCTTTACCTCACCTATTATCTTATGTTGAATAATTTTACCGCAAATGTCTATTAGTTCATTTTGAATCTGAGGGCTTGTGTAAAGAGCATTCTTCTGAGATGTGGCCAAATGCTCAGAAAGATCTTTGTCCCCAGATTCGGCTGCGTATCGCAACAGTGCTCGAAAATTACCATCATTCTGAAGTGGTTGTTCAGACTCTGGTGTAATGTGGATTCGCCCCGAATCAGTTTTACCTCTTCAGGATATGCCTTGTTTGCCGCAAAAAATTATTCCTTTTACGATAGGGATAAGTTTCTTTCGGTTTTCCTGTTGCTGTCTCATTCTCTCAGAAGACAATTGCTCATCGACTGAAATGCCTGAGAAGACATTACTTTAAGAAAGTTATCTGCCAGCTCCGAATTTCGTTTGTGGTATCCTTATTTTGCATGATTTTCAAATATTTCGAGTGCATTTTTCCACTTGCAAAAAGGCTCGGTTACAAGTTGGCCAACCCGCTGATGACCGCCTTTACCTTCACCAAGCGAACGTCTCATTGCGACGCAAATTCTGCAGAACGGTCCACTTTTATATACAGAATATGACAACCAGGGGAATCTCTCCATCCATTTCGTTTGAAAGCGCAAATTTCGTTTTGTGGAAACGGGAAACTTATAATCAATAGGTGAGCTCCAAGGCTCTTTTAAAATTTGGGCTTTTAAATAATCATTCTCGACCTTGTCTTGATTCGCGTGAAAACCAACGTCCAATTTAGCTACAGAATAAAACAATGATGTAACCAATGACCTGGTGCTGCTGCTGGTCGGTTCCAGGCTAAATGTTGGCTCGGTACTCGTAGGCATGAAACAGGGCGCCGCCGGCGGCACCGCAGACTCGGTCTCAACATTCGATACTGCAACTGAGGTCGAAGGCTCGCCTGTCATCACAACCTTATTGTCGGCATGAAAACAAGTTGGTCCCAAAGAAGAGTCTTTACGGGAAGCCGCTTGACCACACCACTTTTTCCAATACTCCATACCTTTAAACTTATCGCCTTTTCTTTTGTTTTTCTCCATTTTCTCGTACCTTATAAATACATAGACAAATAAATGAGACAAATAAGTAACACAATTTAAATTTTACTGTTATTTAAAAAAAATACATATTTTGACAAAAATCTGTATCAAAGTAATGGACAATTTATTACGAATTACGATGTTTGCTTAATTACTTTCATTAAATCCGTTAAATATACCAGAGCACGGAGGGACACGCTCCATACAAGGGCGGTCATAAATAGTTAAAGTCCTGTTACTATCAATACATTGTATTATTTTAGTGACTTATAGTTGTAAAAGTGTTTTAGGAACATTAAAATGAAAGAAGTACATGTATTTACGGAATAAAAAACGTTTACTTCAGTAAAAAACAAATATAAACAATAACATACTTTTACCTAAATTTATCATGATCAAACACTTAAAAATTGGAATGTAAAACATATATTTTAAATAAAATAAGAGTCAAAACATTGATAACATTATTTAATTATAATAAAATAATAGAAATAAATAAATTAAAATTAATTAAATACAAAAAAAAAACAAAACAACTAACAAAATACAAATAAATTATTCTTATTCTAACAATATTAAACATGTAACAATTCTATTACACTTTGTGACAGAGTATTTTTCTTTTTAGGGGGAAGTTTCCGAAGACTTGTAATATAAGGATCTGAATGTAATAATAGTCGTTGTATTAAATCTTGATTGGTAACTTCACGTGACATTTTTCGAGTGTGACTTCGTCTATAAATTTTGATATACTTATTTGTCGCTTCAGCAGCTTCTTCGGAAAGTTCTCCTATAGATAACAATGCATAACTTATAATATCTGATCCATGTACGAGCACCTTGTGGATAGAAGCAGGAAGACTATACCACGGATATTCCTCGACCAGGCTGTATGCTGTTTGTAATGCATAGTCTTTAAACTTGCATTCATTAATTTTATGTCCAGAAGATAACGTTTGTAATATTACACAACAACGATCTATGAGATCCTTATTCAAACCTGTAATTTCAGCAGATACAGCTGATTCCAAAAAAAACTTCCTGGCCGTGTTTCCGTCGTTAGACGTCCCGCTTCCACCACTACGCGGCTTGTCAACTATTAAACCTAATCGTTCCCTAAACTGGGACTGTACATTTTGTTTTTATTTGATAACAATTGTTTATCACTATCTAGCCTAACTTGCCATTTTTTTATGTCTAATCTATATGAAAGATGATTAAAATATTCGAAGAAACGTATCCAAGAATGTAGTGGTGATAATCCAAATTGGTATCTACTCTCTATTACAGGTTTTTGTAAACATTCGTCTATTTTATTCATCTCTTTAGGGGTAGCATTACATATATAACATCTACTTGTAGATGTTTCACTTAAAGCACTACAAATTTTACCATCTACCATTGAAAGCTGCAACTTATGAGAAACGACCAATTCACGATTGTCGATCTGAATAAAAGTAGGTTGCAAATTTTCAATTTTATCCTTAAAATAAGCTTCCTCTTGCAAAGACACTGCTGTGCTTTCTTTCAAAAATTGAAATCGAATAGGACGGCAGTACCTAGTGGAAGAGGGTCGAGGATTTTTCCATAAAATTTTACAATTATCTTCAGCTAATTTTACAATAATTTGAAGGGGTACATAAGATGTTACAAACAAACTACTATCTTCTAAAGTTGAATCTGAAAAAAATTGTTTGTATTCACTATGTCCAGTGCTGCCATCGAATCCCCATTTCCCAAGTAAAGAGATATTAGACAAACAATCATCAGGAATCTGATCTAAGACCTCTTTTTGAGATTCAAGGATTCGAGAAGCTGTGTGATCAAAAAGACTTTGTAATTCAACTTCAGCTGAAGACTCGGAAACAGTTATATTAGAAGGGTAACATCTCTGTTTCGCTTTAGTAATTTGTTGGTGACATGGTAATACATTAGGAGAAATCTTACTATTAACAAAGTTTTTAATTAATAAATACTGATGTTTTGTCAACTGAGCATCAGTCACAAGTGACAAGACATCATCAGTGCTAACTCTAGATATACACGAATCGAATGAACAGTCTGAAACATCAAGCAATGCACTCACAGTAGAATCATCAGACTTTGACAAATCAGCTACTCTCCGACGTTTAGTCCTTTTACTACATTGCGTAAAAGGTTTTCGAGGACGACCACGTGAATGACACGGCGACGTTTCAGACGGAGTACATTGCTTATTGTTTTTCACAAGTTGAATTTTTTCAATAACATTAAACCAATCGGAATTCTTATATAAAAGCTTGGTTTTATCCCTATTACATTTTTTCCAGAATCGAGCAATAGCTTTACATAAATTATTAACAATTTTCTCTAAATAATGAATATTCGCGTTAATGATATTGCCAAATCTTATAAAACATCCAAATTCCTTTTATTTACAGATTACACTAAAATATATAATATCATTAAATCTACTGAGTATTGCATTAATCTACAAAATGACTTAATTAGATTGTGCCAGTACTGCAACATGAATAAAATGTAACTCAATGTAGATAAATGTTGTGCTATATCGTACTCAAGAAAAAAGTCACCAATATTATTCAAATATCAAATTGTTGATAGAGATCTTAAGCGCGTTTCCGAGGTGCGAGACTTGGGAGTGACATTAGACAGTGAGTTGTCGTTTTCATCGCACATACACAATATCAAGGCTAAGGCATTAAGAATGTTAGGGTTTATTTTTCGTCAGGGTAGGGACTTTACTAAAATCAGCATGTAGTTGCTCCTATACAATAGTTTTGTAAGATCACTATTGAAATATTCATCGACAATCTAGAACCCTCAGTATTCTACCTATATTAAGTGTATTGATAAAGTGCGAATGAAATTCTTAAGGAGGTTGAAGTACAAATTCAACAGTTTGAACTTTGATATTGTATCACTATCGACTCGAAGGGAACGCAGGAATCAAGTTTTATTTCATAAAATTCTTAATAGTCAAATTGATTCTCCATATTTGCTGGATAAAATTAGACTGAAATGCACACGGGTTAGTCTCCGGACTTCAGCCACTTTTGCCCCTCCACAAGTTAGGACCAACTACGCAGGCAACAGGTTTGTGATTAGAGCTATGAATTCTTATAATTCTAAATATAGTCACATCGATATCTTTAGATATAAACTTGCTAAATTTAAAAAGTTGTTAGCAATTGATGCTTAAATTGTATTTAATTTTATTTTCTTACCACACACTGCATATAAATTTTTTATTTTAAAATTGGAATATTAAAATAGATATATGAATCATTGTTTTTCACATATCACGTTCTCTTTTCTGTAACTGACACTACATGTAAATTGTTACTCAACAGTTATGAACTATTTTTATAAGTGAAAACTATTTTGGCAAATGTAAAATTTAATTTGTGAAATCCATCTGTGTCATTAATGCTGTTTGTTTTCCAAATAAATAAATAAATAAATAAAATATTATATACTGTTATTAAGTCAGAAATGAAAGAAAATTTAATTAGTTTATACAGGGTGTCCCAAAAACGACACGTCACAGTGACACTGGGGTTAGGCCAGCACAAGAGGCATCGAATAAGCCTAACATGACCTCAGTAAAAGTTGCTCGGTTTTCAAGATATTGTCAATTTAAACTTTTTCAAAATTTTCACGTTTTTTAACGTGTTCAGTGCTAGCATTACGTTAGATAGCCCTCAGGTTTCGATTTTTCTTTTGTACTCTTGTTGCGAATAGTTGCTTAAGATGATAGAAGTGTTATTTCGTTGATAACTAATGTAAAATGTGGAAAAATACTGGATTGAACTTGAAAAAATTGAACAACGAAAAATTACTTTCAACTTTGATCACTTGCCGTGAAAAAAAATTCAAAGAAACTAAATGAGCAAATAACGTTAAAAACTTGCATGTCTTATGCTTATTCCAAAATGGTATAACACATGTGTCTTATTTTAATATTATACGATTTTTTAATGCTTCACTAATACTAGGAACCCCGGAAGCTACCGCTAGCAGGTAAAAAAATAATGTCACGCGCAACGATAAGGCATTGTTATTGTTATCTATTAGCTTTTTTGTTTGTCAAATGCATGAGAATGAAAGATAAGGATAGTTTATTACCCTTTTGTCGGCTAGATATTGTAAGCAAATAGCTTTGTTTTTGACGTACGTGTCGTTATCATCTTTTCAAAGAAATGGAGAAGAAAGAGGGGTTGTAGTTTTAATTCTTATGGCCCTGCACTGCAAATCAAGTTGTTACGACAGTTCGTTACCTTGCGTTTCGTACGACAACCGTGTTAATCTCTGCGTTCCTTGTTTCCGTGTATTCCTTAATTTAAATCGACTTGGCTTTTCTCTGGACTCTGATTTCTGTTTTGAACGACAACTCGGCGCTCTGTTGGACACTGATATTGCTTTACGGAACTGTCTTATTAACGATGGCAAATCGTGGTACCCAATACACTCACCGTGACTACTCGGACATGCACTTGATTTACGGCGAAACCAGGCAGGTTTCCAATCGAGGCAATGTTTCGTACAACGCAAGATTGGCTGCAAGATTATACTCCGAAAGATATCCAATCCGTAATCCGACGACTTACGAAGTGATCTTAAGAGTTGTGAACGCTTATCGTGATGGCAGATTACCTGGAGTGAGTCACTCAGAAGGAAGACCTCGGACTGTTGACGACAACGTGGTGTTAGAGCAAGTACGAGAGGAGCCAGGAACTTCAGTGCGAATTATTGAACGCCGCACTGGTGTTCCCAAATCTTCGGCACATCGAATTTTAAAACGCCACAAATACCATCCCTACCATATCCAACGCGTCCAAACACTGCTTCCGGCGGACTACGCTGCGCGTGTCCAGTTTTGCCGGACAATGATTCAGAAATGGAGAGAAAATCCAAATTTCTTCAATGAAGTGTTATGGAGCGACGAATCAGCCTGCAAAAGGGATGGGTATATCAATTTGCACAACATCCATAGCTGGCAATTAGACAACCCACATGAAAAAAGAGAAGACCGATCACAGTACCAATTTAAAATTAATCTGTGGACGGGAATTTTCAACGGTCAAATATTGGGACCGGTCGAGTTGCCGCCTGTTCTGAATGGACAAAATTATTTAGAACATTTGCGAAACAACCTTCCTGTATTATTGGAAGATACTCCGTTGGCGCTGAGACGAAGGATGTGGTTCCAACAAGATGGCTGCCCAGCACACTATGCCTTACCAGTACGTCAGTACCTAAGCAACGCATTCCCCGAAAGATGGATTGGGCGACAGGGGCCAATTTCATGGCCACCGCGTTCCCCGGATCTAAATCCCTTAGATTTCTTTTATTGGGGTTGTCTAAAAGACAAAGTTTATGCGAAACCAATAAGATCCGAAGAAGAGTTACGGCGACGTGTATTCGATGCAGCTCGCACCATATCAGAAATCAGCTTAAGAACATTGAGCCGTAATTTTATTAGGCGATGTCACTTATGTATTAGAGTTCAAGGGAGACAGTTCGAGCATTTACTGTAAACTTATTAAACCAATAAGATACATGTGTTATACCATTTTGGAATTGGCATAACACATGCAAGTTTTTAAAGTTATTTGCTCATTTAGTTTCTTTGAAATTTTTTTCACGGCAAGTGATCAAAGTTGAAAGTTATTTTTCGTTGTTCAATTTTTTTCAAGTTCAATCCAGTATTTTTCCACATTTTACATAAGTTGTCAACGAAATAACACTTCTATCATCTTAAGCAACTATTCGCAACAAGAGTGCAAAAGAAAAATGGAAACCTGAGGGCTATCTAACATAATGCTAGCACTGAACATGTTAAGAAACTTGAAAATTTAGAAAAAGTTTAAATTGGAAATATCTTGAAAACCGAGCAACTTTTACTGAGGTCATGTTAGGCTTGTTCGATGCCTCTTGTGCTGGCCTAACTCCAGTGTCACTGTGACGTGTCGTTTTTGGGACACCCTGTATAGAATCAGTCGGGTCAGGAAGTGGCCCAAATACACATAACCTTGTCATAATTCAGCTAGATTGGTAAAAATTTGCCACAGACATTGGTAATATAGTAACAATTTAAAATAATTCGGTTATGTTGTGTTTGGTGGGGAGAAGGGAGGCCATCTCAAAAAAAATAATTAAATTAAATCCAATCTATGGGATTCTATGTATTTAGAACAATATGAGTTTTATTTCCTATGTAAAATGAATAAATCACATAATTCACTAACATATTATTTTGTTCTCTTTATTTAACTCACGCAGTGAATGCATATGAAAAATTTTATTTGGCTGAAATTTTGTTTCACCAAATAAAAGTTTTGGGGGTGATTGTAACGATCAAGCTTAGCTTATAAGTTTAGAAAAAAATAATATTTAACCGAAACAGATCGACAAACAAACTCTAATTTCTCAGCGTTAGGTTTACAAAGCTTATAAAAAAAAACAATAGAGGCAGCGCAAGTCTCGACATGCTAGTTTTTATAGGTCAAGTAAAAATGTGTCTTATTTCATTCTTCGTAGCGGTCAAAATCATTGGTTTCGAATAATTTTTGGATTTATTGCGTAAAAGTTCCAAATTTGTACCGTATTGACAAGATTTTAGATAAATAATTTTTTGCCGCGTATTGATGGTTGTGGATGAGTACTTATGGTGACGAAACTATAAAAAGGTCCGAAGACAGGGGAGAGGGAGAGTCGTGCAAAAATCTTGGAGTGAAATGGTGTAATGAGAAAGCAGGCGGGCAGGCTGGCCGTTTCGGTATGTCTTAATTATTTATTTTCCATTTTTATAATCACGCCTACGAGGCACAGTTAATTGGTAATAGTGGTCGAAAATTTGTTGTCTTCTTTCTGTTGCAATATTCTCGCAATTATTAACATATTTTTTTCCCGCACATGGATAAGGCTGAACTGTCTTTTCTTGAACTACTTTTCCATCTTTTCGTGTAAATGATTTACCAGCAACTTTCTTTTCATGTCTCTCTGTCCTCTGGTTAACTTTTTTCTTTCTGAGCCCAGCATCACCTACGATCTCTTCCTCTATGCTTTCGAGGTTCAGTTTTTGTCTTAAGTTAGTACGCTTCTTCTGGTAGGTCTCACCAAGAGACAAAGTGTAAAGCGCAGGCGCACAGACAACGAAAATCGTGAATATACTAAGAAATATCACATAAATGAGGGATAAGGACAAAGAACGGTTTGCTTGCAGTTCAATGCTGCAACTTTGAATGTGTCCACAAAGTCAATTTATCACACAGTAAAGAACTCTGACCTCGGTAGTGCCCATGAAGATATGTGTGGTAAGCATGTACCACCTAACAAAACAAAACCAGATACGATCGCAAATGTAATCAACTTTATCAAAAGACTGCCCGCCGTCCCGTCTCATTACTGCAGACAAGATTCTACTAACATGTATCTTTCGGAGGAGTTCAAAAACATAAACGCAGTGTACGGTGTGTATAAGAAACACTCTCGAGATAGTAACATCGATTTTGTCAGCAACAAAGTATTCCGAAGAATTTTTACCGAAGATTTCAACATAGGATTCCATGTCCCGAAAAAGGACAAATGTTTGAAGTGCCTGAAATTCGCCCAAATAGACACTGTCACCAATTCAGATTTAGCTAAACAAGAACACGAGATAGAAAAAGAGGAGAGCTACAACCGATTCTATGCACATAAAAATCTGCATAAAGTCGGTTGTAGCTCTAGTCTGGATACTCTTTGTGTTACCATTGATCTTGAAAAGATGCTTTATACCCCACATGGTAAATCAATGTTGTTGTACTACTCAAGAAAGTTGGCTGTGTATAATTTATGTTTTTATGAAAATGAAACCAGAAAGGTACACTGTTATTACTGGGATGAAAGTAATGGAAAAAAGGGAGCTAACGAAATTGGCACTATTCTTCACAAATACATAAAATCGGTTGATCAAAGAGGGAACGTCAAAAACTTGCTTCTCTACTGCGATTGCTGTCCTGGCCAGAATCGTAACCGCGTGATTGTTGCAATGATCCATTCTTCTTTACAGCAATGCAAAAATAATGAGACGATCCAAGTAAATTATTTATTAACTGGTCACACTTACATGCCCGTCGACAGTGTGCATGCTGTCATAGAAAATAGCTTAAAAAATGCAATAATACACGCACCATCACAGGGGTATACTGTCTTCAATACCTACTGCAAGAAAAGATCCCTTCCCTTACCAAGTTGAGAGGCTAACGTTTGAGGATTTCAACAGATGGGATGCAGTTTCTGACAAGTATTTCAAGGGTAATCTAACTGGCAAAATAAGTAAACTCCGAATTGTAACATTAAAAAAAAAGGATCCCTCACATATCACTGTCAAGTACTCAATGAACAAATCAGCTAAGTCCAGTATTATCGAAGTCCAATCGAAAACTAAAGTGCCGTTGATGCCTTGTTACCAATCCCGTCTTCCGATAGCAAAGGATAAATATGACGACCTCGTCAAACTATGCAATGAACATGTAATACCCGTTCTTTCCATAGTGAATTTAAGGAAACACCTAAAGAAGCAACTAAAAAGGCCATCTTGCCTGATACTGATATTGAGGACGTAGAGACTAATTGATTATTATGTAAACAGACATCTAAGAAATAACTGTACCAACCTGCCAATAAGCCTGTTTTGTCTGAGTCTATTAATCTTTTTTGATACTTTACTTTTACTTTTGATACTATTTTTTTGTAAGCAAAGAATGCAGTGTGTTGCTTATTTAAAATAATGTTGTGTTTGATAAGCAGACGCTCTTGTTATAGTAACAGTTTGGGTACTGGTAACTGGGTACGTTTTTAATAAAAAGAGCCATGTACACAGTCAGTAAAGGAACTATCTGAGCCACTCTAGGTACATGCGATTGTCTACTCCGTGGATATGGAATTTGGGTCAGGTGATAACTTTTCTGACTTTAACTACCTAGTTTTATATATTTTTTATGCATTTTCAATGCGATCTTATAAGATAAATTGTTATAATAGAAAAATACTAGAAAAAATCGACTCGGGTCACGTAAATTCTCAGGCGGGAATCGAACCTCGGATTTCCAAAGGTTGCGGGTTCGATTCCCGCACATTACCCGAAAATCTTTCTTTGAGTAAGTAGATGTTGCCTTTCTTTGTAGTATAATCTACATTACACAAGATTAAGGTAAGGTATTACTTACTCAAGGAACTATTTTGTTTTAAAATACCGGGGTAGAGCAGCCACTGTTAGTGTAGAACGCATTTTATTTATATGACATTTTTATCTTGTGATAGAAAATTTAGTTATGTTTAAAAATGTCTGTTTCATATGTGTATTACCTAATTACACAGATGATACCTAATTACAAAGACTGATTAAGGTTTAATTATCTAGTTTTAGTCATGTTGTTTCACTCTAAGCCTTAAAGGCATTTAAGTTGAATTTGTTATGTTTAAGCTACGATATGATTGTTATCTAATTACCTATAAAGAATAAATTTTAAGACTTACAAGACTGATTTCACAATCCTAAAAAGTAAAAGTAAATAATTTCATTATGACTATATGGTGTGCTAAATAAAACCAAATATTTAATAACTAAGAACATTATTCTTTTATTAGATTCTTTATTATGACGACCGTTTGGTGCAACGGTAGCGATCCTGCCTTTCGCACCGACGGTCCTGGGTTCGAATCCCGGAAGGGGCAGATGTTTTTATGATGAATTCGAGCATTTGTACCTGAGTCATGGATGTTTATATATATTTCTATGAGTATTACATATCTATGTATCATATATGTATGTCTATCCGTTACCCTAGTATCCATAACACAAGCCTTACAGAGCTTACTTTGGGCTAGGCTAATTGGTGTGAATGTTAGAAATATTTATTTATATTTATTTATTTATTTATTTATATTTACATGAAACACTAGGGGATCAAAGCATTATTAACGTGAGGTGGGATTAATAAGAAGACATTAAAAATAATCAAGGGAATACTACTTATTACAACTTTTAATTCACTAAGTTTTAGGGAAATATGGGTCAACGTTATGTCACATTATGGATATGGTAAAAAAAACATGGTCCATTGCTATATTGACATCTGAACATGGTAATTTTTGGCCTAACCGGAAAACTGTCATTTTTTCTATAGTTCTTTGTTCCCGTATCCATTTATAAAACGACACTAAATTCTAAATCAAAACAGTAATCGCTATAATATTTAAACAGTTGTATAGATAAATTAAATACCTTTTCAATGTAGTAACTCAAATCATTTTCTGACTAAAAGGGAGGTTTCTATGATTTTTTTTCTAAATTTCAAAACTTTAAGTAGATCTACCGTAAAGTTAGGTCAATGGCGTTTGGCATATTTTGCCTTTCTACCGTTGATATAAGCACAAAGATAACCTGTGGTTCCGGAACACCTTGAGTCATTTACTCTGGACACCAAGAGCCCTGCCAATGTCCGCATCCGTTCGAATTTGGAAGATCAGTTGACCGTCTGCTCGCCGAACAAAGATGCGGCCCCGCTTGGTCCACGAGTAACGCCAGTGCTGGTTCATACACTACTCACGGGCGCGGTGGAAAAGCTGCCTGTTGTGCCGCGTCAGCCGCTCGTTGATGAAGATGCGGGCTCCCCCCGCGCCAGCGGTGAGCGTGCGGCGAACGCGCGCGGCGCGCATGAGCTCGTCGCGCCCACGCGCTCCGCAAACACCACATCGCGCTCCTCCAGCGGCACGTCTAGCCGCGCGGCAAGGGTGCACACGGCCTGCGCCACACTCACCCCCTTTTCCTCCGACAGCTGCCCTATCTCTAAGTCGGAGAGCAGCGCCTGCTGGTCCCGGTCGTTGAGCTCCAGCATGAGCTCTGCTATGGTCCGCTCGAGCTCGGCGGCCCCACCAGCCCCAGCGTCCGGCTTGCGCTGCTCCAGGGCATCGAGTCTGCGCTCGACGCTGTCGAACCGCGCTGACAAGGACTCACGGAGCTCCGCCCTCTCTTTGCGGAACTCCCTCATTTCCGCCATGAAGACCGCGAGCTCTCTCTCGCGGCGCTCTTCCCTGTCGTCGACGACGGTCTCCCGCGCACGGACAGAATGATACGCGGCCGCGGCCTCGCCCCCCGGAACCGGGAGCACCACCTCTCCCAGGCCCTACACCGGAGTGTCGTCCCTCTTGCGGTCCACCCTCTTACAACCCGGACATGTCCAGTCCCTACTTATGGTAGCCTTCTCTGCTGGGTTTAGGCAACCCTTGTGGAATTTCTGGGGACACACTGAACAGGAGGCATCACTTGATGGGGCCATAAATTTGCCGCAAGCACCGCAGTTTACCATTTTTCTGCCTACTTCAACTCAGCAAGGAATTCAAGGTATTTTGCAAAAATATTGTGGGTAGCAATATAAAACTTTGTAAATGTTAATGTCACTGTTTGTTTTATTTTCCCAGTATTGTATATGACGGCGCATCAAGAATCGGCTCGAACCACAGATTACCTTATCTGTGGCTCGAACCATACCGACAATTTCCTATTAAAAAAAAACACAGAGTACCAACTCTGACGTAACACCGAGCACTGGAGGGGCGGCCATTTTGCGAGTTAGAAAAGGAAGCAGTCTAGCGTTTAGCGATGTGAACCGATTACAATTTTTAACACCGGTATATATTATATTCTTTATTGCACATAAAAGATAAACAATATACAAATGTAGGTAATATTGTTTGCAAGGGTGGACTTATCTCTAAAAGAGATCTCTTCCAGTCAACCCAGAATAAGTGTGGTTGGTCGTATAAGTGGGTGTCACTAAGTGCAGACAAGCAGTCATGTGAAATAAATATTAAAATAATAATAAATGATATACAGAAATAAACATATAAATATATACATATATATATTTACATACATATAATATATACATATAGCTACTTATATAATAATAATAATATAAACATATTGCTACTTATATAACAATAAGAGACAACATCTAGAAATAATACCCATATGATTCGATTATTTTAATAAATTCAGAAAGTGCTCCTTCAGTTTCGATTTAAATGATACAATGGATGAACACTCTTGTATCACTTTAGGGAGTTTGTTCCAGAGCTGCGCAGCTCGCACTGAGAAAGAGTTCTGCAAAAAGTTAGTGTTGCTTCTGGGGACCTCCAGCACTTTAGTGATGCAGGACCTTTGGGAACGCAGAGGTGGGGGAAGATACCGGAAACGGGAACGAAGATAGGCAGGAGAATTAGGGTTTTTAAGAATGTTGAACAGGGTGACAAGGATGTGCATGTCACGACGCTGCCGAATAGGTAGCCATTTGAGCTCCTTGCGAAAGTGTGAGACGTGGTCAAATTTACGTAGTCCATAAATAAATCGAATGGCCAAGTTTTGTAATGTCTCCAGTTTATTTAGCTGTTCTTCAGTCACATCCAAATAGCAGACATCAGCATAGTCGAGAAGAGGAAGAAGTAGTGATTGCGCCAGCATTATTTTGGTCTTGAAAGGAAGAAAGTATTGAAGACGCTTGAGGGAGTGGAATGAATAATGCATGCGCTTGCTCACATCGGCAATGTGTGATGACCAAGTCATATTGCGGTCAATAATCAAACCCAGATCTCTCACTTTTTCATTAAATCCTATAGTGACGCCATTGTAGACGATTGGTGGCACCAAGTTCCAATCCAACCTACTCACCAATCTACTGCTGCCAACCACAATAGCCTGAGATTTTTTGGGATTTACAATAAGGCCAAAAGATTTAGCCCATTCTTGCACAGCCCTGAGATCGCGATTAAGAATTTGAACCGCATCTGCTATTTCAGAAATGCTGAAGTGTCTATAGACTTGTAGGTCATCGGCGTAAAGGTGAAAAGAAGAGGATATAACACTGGCGATTTGGTTAATAAATATAGAGAAGAGTAGAGGAGAGAGAACACCACCTTGTGGTACACCAGCCGCCAAGCGAGACCAATCGGAGGAGCTATCTTGACTTAATACACGCTGTTGACGATTAAAGAGGTATGAATGAAACCAGTCAGTAGCTGAAGCCAACCAATAGATATAACCTGAAGCCATATACCAATTATTTTAGACAAAAAACCGGTTTATTAAGGTTTTTTTCTAATATATGTCGTGGAGTCAGAACGGGACGTCAAGTCCGAACCGGCTTGGGTGTGTACGGGTTTGGCAGCTGGCAACATTAGGCGAGCTGTCAAATTAGCCACAGAGCAGCGCAACCGGCTCACACGCGGGACCACAGAGTATAATAGAATGGCATCGTGTTAACGATACATATCTGTGGAAGGCACGATGGTAACTGTTAGGATATGAACTCTGTGGGGACACTTTGAATCGAGACTCCGTGTCCAGCGGTCGTCTGGTAATCAGCGTCCGACCGCACCGCGTTCCGATACAAAATGAATAACGAGCTATCAAGCGACGGAGCCCACGTCACCCTTCTATATATAAATAATAAACAAAAAAGTATTTATTTGTAGGCTTTAGTATTTATTTTCTTTCACATAATCAGGTACAATTAAAATAAAAAGGGGAATTGGTCATTAATTAGACAAAAAATAAGCAGGAGATCTTACAGTTCACCGATTTCTAACAAATCGTAGTTTTGATTTATGAAGCAATTATGGTCAACAGCATCTGCTTGAAGCCTGCTCCTTCTAGAGGTAAATATATATCCTGATTTTGAAAATATCCTTTCCGAAGGTACTGATGTTGCTGGTATGGCCAAATACTTGAGTGCTATTGCATTTAAAGGTGCCAAGTGTTTATTCTTGAACCAAAAAACTCCCGCACTTTTAGCTGCATTTGTTATCTCGGCTTCTTCGCTTCGTGGATCTGTGTCCATATACATGCGTAATATATTAATTACAGAAGCAGTTGAATTAGTATTTGGTCTTCTCTTTATTAAGAAGTCCAGCAGTCCAGGTTTTTTCTGTCCTGACTGCTCCGAAGTCTCTGGCTGGTCTGAAGTCGATGGCACAGAGCTATCGGCGGAATCTTTTAAGTAATGGGATAGTTCTTTTCTAACCAACTCTTTCGCTGACAGCATGTTTTCTGGGTGACGAAATCCTGCTCTTGATGCTGGATGTAAATATGTAGATATTTGCGACACGGTTCTTGTCTCATACGCTAAGAGTCTGCTACTTATGTGTCGCCTCACTGATGAGTAAAACATCTTGCCGATATCTGTAGAAAGGGAAACTTCAATAGTGTTCAATTTTTCAAATAGTCCACATACAGGGAGCGGCAAAAAGATCTGACGGTTTTAAAATGTAAATAACTCAACCGTTTTAAGTGATACAAAATGTTTTATTGCATATTACAGATTGGTATTTATGAACATTTATAAAAATAACAACAAAAATGTTGATTTGATCCATTTAAGATTTGAAGATGACGTCTTTCAAATGATATCCATCTTGGGCCATGCATTCTTCCAATCTTGCGCTGAAATTTTCAAACACTTTTCCTAACATTGCAGCAGGAAGGTTGGCTACTTCTTGGCGTATGGCTTCTTTCAAGTCATCCAATGTGCGGGGTTTGTTTGTGTATACCCTTGATTTCAGCAGTCCCCACAAGAAAAAATCACAAATGCTGAGATCCGGGGAGCGAGCTGGCCATGCAATGTCCCCGAAACGCGGGATGACTCGACCACGGAACTTGCTCCTTAAGAAGTTCATTACCTCATCGGCTGTGTGGGCAGTTGCCCCATCCTGTTGGAACCAAATTCTGCTGCGGTTTAAGCGATTTCTGCGTAGTTCGGGGATTAGGAAGTTTTTCAATATGGCCAGGTATCGTTGCGAATTGACGGTTACAGTTCGACCGTTCTCTTCAAAAAAGTATGGGCCTATAACACAATTTTTTGTAACGCCACACCACACAATGACCTTGGGACTGTGAAGAGGTCGTTCATGCAGTTCTTCTGGATTGTTTTGTGACCAATATCGGAAATTCTGTTTATTCACATATCCATTTAAATGAAAATGCGCTTCGTCGCTCATAATGACAATTTTGTCATCTGTAAGCAAATCAATCATTTGCTCTGCAAATGCGTTGCGCTGTGCATAATCAGTGGGCTTCAACTGTTGCACAATAGCTATTTTATAAGGATGAAAGTGCAGGTCGTACCGTAATATTCTTCTTACCGAGCGGTCAGACATGTGGAGAGCTGCAGCTTGTTTACGTGAAGGCCGCCGAGGACTGGCTTCCACAGCTTCTCTCACTCTCTCGACGTTCTCTGGCGTCCGGGCTGACTTTGGACGACCTGTTGATTTTCGTTTCAAAGCTGAACCGGTAGCTCTGAAGTTACCCACCCAAAGCAAAATGCTGTTTCTAGTCGGGACTTTGCCTCTAGGCCTCACATTGAAATGTCTCCGAAACTGCCGCTGAACAGAAACACAGGATTCGCCACTTTTAAAAAATGCTTCCACAACGAACGCACGATGCTCAGCCGTCCACCGCTCCATGGCTACTAACAATGTCCGCACGTAGTCTCTGGAACGCCCCTACCCCCACCACCCCCCACCACTCGCTCGGTCGACAGCGCGGCAGTGAAAACCGTCAGATCATTTTGCCGCTCCCTGTATTATTGGAATGACCAGTGAACTAGTCGGATACTGATCAGCACTAACGAGTTTTGTAGCTTCCTCGAATATTTCCAAAATGTGGATAACTTCTCTAACTGCTTCTTCTTCAGAAGCAGTTAAGTAGTCTGACGCCTGAACTAATTTCCTACACACCAATGCGAGAACTTCACTTAACTGCATTATTCTCTTAATCATGTAGAATGTGCTGTTCCATCGTGTTGAAACTTCATGTATTATCTTCAAAGGCGTAGAATTGGGTTTTCTTTCTTTCTGAGCTTATTTAAGTGCCCTCCATCCTACAGATGACTTTTAAAAAAAATTACGATTGCTTTACATTTGTTAATTATGTCCTCCACCTGAGAAAGCTTTAAGCAAAACACGGCATGTGCCTTATTCCCAGCAAATCACACATCTTTACCATGTTACTACCATTATCAGTGACAATAGCAGAAATGTTTCCTAGTATTTTCCATTCTGTAAGTATATTAGTCATAATTTCAGCTAGATTTTCGGCTGTGTGCGAAGATGGAACATCACATTTAGGTAATACATAGCTTTTTAAAATGTTTTGGTTAAAAAAATGTACTGTGACACTTAAGAAACAATCCATATTTTGATTCGACCACTTTGCACACTGGTTTTAGTTCATACCTTATCTTCTGTCTCGTTGGAAGTTTAAAGCTTGGGTTCAATACTTCAACCAGCTTCCTAAAACCCTTGTCTTCAACTATAGAGTACGGCTGATAGTCCGTAGCTATCATCATTGTTAAATATTTATCAATTTTTTTTTGTTACTTGCAGCGGTCATGGGCGTGGGCGTGGTATCTCCGTGTTTTGTAGTGCTGTGCTAGTAGACGTTCTCTGTGTATCACCTGTCTGGTCACCCACTTCACCTTGATCCACCTCCACTATATTCGAGGTTCCTCCTCCGACTTGAATCACTTTAGCGCATAGGTTACACTTCGCACTATCATTGTCAATCTTCTCAAAATAATTTCTAGTAATCGATTTACCTTTTACTTTAGGCATTGTTCGCAAACAAATGTGTCACCTTTCTTGAATTGATTTTTTTTTGTTTAGCGAGGTTAGTCGAATACTAAAGCGAAATATCGGGGATTCCCCTAATATAGACAACATTTCAAACGGAACAAGACTTACATTCGGATACACATTAAAGACTCCGAGTGTTTAATTGGCTCGGATACATGTTTTTTTATTGTAATCGGTTTTTTAATGTGAACTGGTAATTATCGGTTTTAATAAAAAAGCGGTATTTTTAAGGTTTTCATGAAACCGGATCACATTACTACTAGCGTTCGCCGTGGCAGAGTGCGCGCGCATCCACGTGTTCGGTGGACGTCATACCTATTTTTAATCGGAAGTTACAACTGCCATCCTTAGTAATTTTGTTAGCTTATTGAAATTATACGATAGTAAATGATTGAGATATTAACATACTAGGCTGATTTTAAAGTATCGTCTCCTCACCCGATAACCTACGCTACAAAGGATCGAGTTATATATCGTACGAAATATGGCTGTTTGTCATGGTTATTATGAGTTATACACTTGTTAATTATTTATTGTATTTATTAAAGCACCTCGTGCCATTACACCACAGGAAGTAAAACCATAATCAAAACGGACATTGGATATGTCAAAATCCACAGATTAAATAAACTAAGAGTATGAATCCTCAACATCCCCAATTTACATGATTATACTTAATACTATAATATTACAATCAATAAGATACAATAACAAACAATCATTATTTTATAGGTTCACATCTTGAAAATAATCATCAAATTTTTTTGGTCTTATTATTCTACGACCATGGCGGCTAACCTTGACACAATCATTATTTGTTGCTTCTTTATCATGTAGGTTTTCATTAGAGTTACAGTTATCATTTGGAATATTCACATCTCTAGTAAGGCTTGGCAATACATCAGGAGCATTCACAGAATCAAAATTATTATGGCAGTTATTGAGTTCAGTGTTGACATTTTTGTTTTCAGGTTTACATTTGTCATCAAACTCATGTAATGAACATTTAATAAACTTCCTGTTTCTCCTATACATCCTTCCTTCTAAATCTTTAATAATGTATGATCTGGGTTCGCTACATTTTGATATAACTTTTCCATTTAACCAAGTTGAATCTAAAGTCTTTTTAAAGTAAACATTTTGACCTACTATTAATTCTGATTGTGGCTGAGAGGTTTTATCATAATATGTTTTAACTGACTTAATATGATTTATCCTCTTTACATTTTTTAATTATGTTTTTGAAAATTTTTACACGACTCTCAGCTTGCCCATTCGATTGTGAATGTTTAGGGCTAGATTTAACATGATTAAACTTATATTTATTACAAAAAATTTGAAATAATTCAGAGGTGAACTGAGTTCCACAATCAGTAATTACAATTGAAGGAATGCCATGCCTAGCGAATACAGATTTACAATTCTCAATTACAGTGTTACTTGACAAATCATTCAGTTTACAAACTTCTATATACTTGGAGTAATAGTCCATAAATACTAAGTTGTCCTTATTATCAAAAGTACAAATATCAATTCCAACTTTATTCCAAGGCAGTTTTTCAAGTGAATGGAAAATCAATGGTTCTTTTGGTAAGTTAGAATCATATTTAGCACAAGAATGACAATTATTGACATAAGTGTATATATCTTTACTTAAAACTGGCCAAAATATACAGCTTCTAGCTCTTATTTTACAAGTGCTTACTCCCACATGAGCTTGGTGTACAATCTCAAGCGTTTCCTTTTTTAATTTATTAGGTATAACAATCACATTATTTTTTAAAAGAATACCATCTAAAGTACTTAGCTCATCTTTAAAGGTCCAATAAAATTTTACATCTTCATCTACATTCTTTATATTACTAGGCCATCCTATTTTAGTATAGTGAATGAGTTTACAAAGGGTTTTATCTTCTTTAGTAAGTCTTTGAATTTCTTTTAATTTTACATCAGATACTGGTAAATTTTGTCTTAATGATTTTACATGAAGGACTATATTATCATTGAGATCATTCATTTTTTTACTAGGGCAACTACGGGACAAAGTGTCAGCAATAAATAATAACCTACCTGGTTTGTATTTAACTACCAAATTGTAACCTTGGACAGCCAGCATCATTCGTTGCAATCTAGCAGGTACTTTATTGAGTGGTTTTTTAAATAAAGTTTCCAATGGCATGGCAGATCCTAGTAAAGTCCAGGCAGTTATGGAAATGGAAAATCCCAAAAATAGAAAAGAATTGGAAAGGTTTTTAGGTATGTGCAATTATCTCTTACGTTTTATTCCAAATTACTCAAAGATGACAGAACCATTAAGAATATTAATGAAAAAAGATACAGAGTTTATATGGGATAGCAACCAAGAAAACACAGTTAATCCCACTTCTGACACCAAAAGTAATATCAAAATGTAGCGAACCCAGATCATACATTATTAAAGGTTTAGAAGGAAGGATGTATAGGAGAAACAGGAAGTTTATTAAATGTTCATTACATGAGTTTGATGACAAATGTAAACCTGAAAACAAAAATGTCAACACTGAACTCAAAAACTGCCATAATAATTTTGATTATTTGATTCATTTGAATCATCATTCATTGAGTCTGCAATATTAACATGTTTACTCCGATGGTTGAAACGAGACTGACACATTTTACTAAAATGATTATGCCTGTTACATTTATAGCATAATTTTCCGAAAGCAGGACATTTCCTTAATTCGTGTTCAAGCTGTCTACAATTTCTGCAGTTTTTTATTATTTTATTTTTAAGATTTTTTGCGTAGCAGATTTCATTATCATTAATTTTATTTTTATTATTTGATTCTTCAATTTAAATTTGTGAGGCCTCTGCACTCAATAAATATTTCATGACATAAGCTAGAGTTAAATTATTATCATCTTCCGCCATCAATTTAGTTTTCAGGGTATTGTATTTCGAATGGAGTCCCGAAATTATTTTACACACTTTGAGACTCTCTCGTAATTCATTCAATTCACAAGCAATGCCAAGATTGATCACATATTGAAAATAATCTTCAAGAGATTTTTCGTTCTGCTGAATATTGAAAAATTCATTTCTGTATATTGCTAAGCTCTTCTTGGGAGAAAAATATGTTGAAAATTTTTCAATCACGTTGTCTATAGTTTCGTCACCACTACAATTAAACGAATTATATATCTGTATTCCCTTCTCTCCAATAAAATTTAGTAATAAGCATATTTTTCTTTTATCGGTTGCCGTTTCAAGGTCATTTGCTTCGTCAAATATTCTGAACCGTTGTATCCATGTTTTATAATTAGCACCTAAATTACCAGTAAAATCCATTTCTGGGAGTCCACCTGACACCATGTTTGTCATGGTTATTATGATTTATACACTTGTTAATTATTTATTGTATTTATTAAAGCACCTCGTGCCATTACACCACAGGAAGTAAAACCATAATCAAAACGGACATTGGATATGTCAAAATCCACAGATTAAATAAACTAAGAGTATGAATCGTCAACAATGGCTGACTATGTTGATGAGGCGCAAGTTCCCATATCAGACGTGGGATCCGAAGGGTCAACCATCCATGAGGAGGTATCAAATGACAATGTACACGTACCGAGAGACGGAAATACGCCAGGTACTTCTAACTTGCTACTTGGGATGGAAACGATTTTAAATCGATTGCTTGCCGCCACACAAGCGGGGCCGACTCAGCATAATTCTACGCAACTCATAAAATTCGACCCGGATGATGCGGACTCAGATATAGAAGGTTGGTACAAAATTACCGAACTCATCGTCACCAGTCGAAAGTTAGCCGGCGCTGATCTCCTTTTACCCTCATACATTCGCTCAAAGGCAGAGCTGCGTCTTGTCTTAACTCGACACGTCAAACGTGGAATGGCAACAAGTTAAACAAATACTGCTCGCTTAATTTGCTAAGCCTATGTTGGTTCAAGATTACTTCGACAGTATAATAAAATTTCAAATTGGGACACACGAAACAGCCTCTCAAGCGGCTTTACGTCTATGAAGCTACATTGAACGCATTCCAAAAACTGATATGCCAGAAGACGTTATGGCCGGTTGGCCAGAAGAGAGCTAAATGCCTACACGATAACGAAACGCGCCCAGCTTTGCGAATTCTTAGCGGGATTTCTATTAAGAGGCGTAACGATGATAACGACATTTATGAAGTTCCTGATAAGAAGAGCCGCCCATTACTAGATATAAGATTTAGCAGTTTATGCCGATATTGTGGTAATCGAGGACACAAGATGGAAGATTGCCGTAACCTGCTATACTTGCGGAAAGCTAGGGCATATAAGCACCAGCTGTCCAGACAAGAAAATCGGAAGCGAACGACCAGCGAAGAAAGAGGTTCAATTGTGTGATCGCAAATTGAGAGGTACACTGTCTACAGTCACTGGTAAGACCATTCCATTTTAATTCCACAGTGGTTCGGCTTGTTCTTTAATTAAACATAACCTAGTCAAAGAAATCCCCGGTACTGTACGCAATGAATCGGTATTCTCAACAGGTATAGGTGGAGATAAAATTGAGTGCACGACTCAAATTCTAAGTCCGGTGCAAACACAAGATATTTCTTTATCTATTTTGTTTCATGTAGTTTCGGAAAATATCATATCAGAGTCTATCATAGTTGTTAGGGAGATCCTAGACCAAGGTATACAAATTGAAATTAACAAAGATACGCTAAAATTCTCTATACGTAAAGTAACTAACACCTGCGAAGCCCATAAAGCTTTTGACTTTAGCAACGTTGACACTGATTTAAATGGTGCTGAAAAAGAAGCCTTGCTAACCATACTGCGCAAGTACAGAAATAACTTTATAAATGGTATCCCCACGCGACGAGTAACCACAGGTAAATTAAAAATTGATCTTATAGACCCGCACAAAACGGTGCAACGCCACCCATACAGGCTTTCGCCGTCAGAGAAGGCGGTGGTTCGAGAGAAGGTAAAAGCATTACAAGACGCTGGTATTATTCGCGAGAGATCTTCCCCTTTCGCGAGTCCTATTCTCCTAGTAATGAAAAAGGACGGCACAGATAGGATGTGTGTAGACTACAGGGAGCTTAACGCAAACACCCGGTCCGAACACTATCCTTTGCCTAGGATAGACGAACAGGTAAATCGCTTAAATGGGGCATTCTACTTTTCTTCGCTAAACATGGCATCCGGCTACCATCAGATAAAAGTGTCTGAGGATTCTGTAGAGCGAACGGCTTTCGTAACACCTGAGGGGTAATACGAGTACGCCGGTTTTTTTTTAACATTGCTAAATGTAAATTTATGAAAAACAAAATTCACTATTTAGGGTACGTTATAAGAGCTGGAGAAGTAAGACCCAACCCAGCAAAAATTCAAGCTCTTGCTGATGCACTTATACCATCTACCGCTACCCAGGTGAGACAGTTTTTAGGGCTCGCATCATACTTCCGCCGGTTTATTCCCAATTTTGCCACTCTCGCAGGTCATCTTTACCCGCTAACTAAATTAAAGGGCCCTATCAATTGGACGTTAAAGCATGGCGAAGTTCATGATAAAATTGTGAAAATTCTTACCTCTCAACCAGTTTTAACGATTTTGAACCCTAAAATCCCCGTAGAATTACACACTGATGCCAGCTCCGAGGGTTATGGTTCTATCTTGTTTCAAACAGAAATTAACATGCCGCACGTAGTTGCCTATTTTAGCCGTCGCACAACTGAAATTGAATCAAGATACCACTCGTACGAATTGGAGACACTAGCAGTAGTCCGAGCAGTCGAGAATTTCCGCCACTATCTCTATGGGCAACACTTCACGGTATACACAGACTGCAATTCCCTGAAAGCCTCTAAAGCCAAAACTGATTTGTCCCCGCGTTTTCATCGCTGGTGGGTTATTTTACAGGCATATTACTTCGACATCATTTACAAAGAGGGCCGAAGTATGGGTCATGCAGATTTTCTCTCCAGAAATCCTTTGCCAGATACCACACCTAAAACCAGCAGTAGTAACTTATCGCCACCTACAAATTATCATAAGCAAGTTAATTTCGTAGAGCTGCACGATAGCTGGCTTCATGTGGATCAGCAACGCGATTCCGAAATCCAAAACCTCATAAAACTATACGAAAGTAATGAATTGCCGGAAACAATTGCACATACGTACGACGTTCGAAATGGCGTTTAATACCGCAAAATTGAAAGGAATAAAATAAGTAATTGGCTACCTATAGTCCACGGTCGTTGATATGGACACTCATCTGTCATACACATAGCGAAATTAAACACCTAGGCCCTGATAACACCCTAGACAAAATTTGTGAACAGTATTGGTTCCCACAGATGTCAAAAAGCGTTCGAAAGTTTATTGACTCTTGTAAACTCAGTAAACTCAGTTTACAAGAGACAAACTCAAGGGTCAAGGGTAAACTCAGCGGTAAAAGTGATAGAGAGGAGTATGCCTCTGTAATTATAAACGCTTTTACAAAATATGTGCTCCTAGAGTTTACTCTGTCTTTAGATGCAGCATGTGCAGTAAGAGCCCTAAAAAGAGCAGTATCTCTATTTGGTGCACCCAAACGAATAATAGCAGACCAAGGCAGATGCTACATCAGCTCCGAATTCAAACAATTTTGTTCCGAACATAATATTGATCTACATTTAATTGCCACTGGTTCTTCTAGAGCTAACGGTCAAGTAGAAAGAGTCATGCGGACGCTTAAAGGTTTACTGACTGTTATTGAAAACGACGCGAACAAAATTTGGCGGGATGAACTGGATGAGGTTCAATTGGCTCTAAACAGTACCACATCTAGAGTGAAAGGCGTTACACCCACACAATTAATGTTCGATATACGCGCACAATCTCTAGGATTTTCAAAAATCTCACCCAATTCAGTCCCTACTTCTCGTGCAGACTTATTATCCTTGAGAAGTAGTGCATCCAATAAAATAATTAAATCAGCAGAAGCACAAGTTAAACGTTTCAATCAGGGCAAGGCTACAGTGCGGCCTTTTGGAAAGGGTGACTATGTCTTCATAAAAGCCAGCGAACGTAATCAAACAAAGCTCGCTAGAAAGTTTAAAGGACCATTTGAGATAATAAAAGTTCTAGACAACGATCGGTACGAATTAAAAAGTATCAATAGATCAAATCGCATTTACAAGTATTTACATGAAAATTTGCGTGCAGTACCCAAGGGTTTTGACGGCCTATTAGATATTGCCACAGTAATGATAAACGATCATGAGGATGCCAAGACGACGGTCAGTGAAAATGAATATGGTCAAGTAGACTCGTCAGATAGTGAAACAGTCTCAATTTCCATTGATCACACGCTAACGGCTGTGTCTGACAATCTCTCACCCTCTGACGATGATCTCCGAGTTAATATTCACCATGCAGATGTATCCTCTTGGCTACTCAGACCTTCATAGTAGTTCTGATTTATTAGGCTAGTACCTTCACCAACACCAAAGCATGTGGTAACTGAAAGGTGGGCCTAGTACGCCCCATTCATAGTCAATTCTACGGTAGCTGCAAGGCGGGCCTAGTACGCCCCATGCATATCGATTTCTATGGTTGGTAGTTGGACGGTGGGCCCAGTATGCCCTGACCTTTTATAAGCGAAGTAACTGGAGAGATGGGCCCAGTACGCCCCATCCACGCTACGTTCTGCTTTGAATTGGTTGAAGGGGCCCAGTACGCCCGAAGTAAGTTTTGTGGATTTGAATGTCCACGATATAGAGAGTTAAAGAGGAAATGGATGAAGGGGCTTTGTATGCCCGATCCATGTAAGGGCATTGTCCTTTAGAAACTTTTAAGATTCTTTCCATTTGCAGTGAGGAACTATAGCCGAGCGGTTCCCAATGCGCACTATTTTTTTTGCAGATTCTGATGAATAACAACTATCACTTGGGATACGCACGAGGGCGTGCGATTGTCAGGGTTGGCCGTGACGGCGCATCAAGAATCGGCTCGAACCACAGATTACCTTAATTTGTGGCTCGAAACATACCGACAATTTCCGATTAAAAAAAAACACAGAGTACCAACTCTGACGTAACATCGAGCACTGGAGGGGCGGCCATCCTGCAAGTTAGAAAAGGAAGCAGTCTAGCGTTCGCCGTGGCAGAATGCGCGCGCATCTACGTGTTCGGTGGACGTCATACCTATTTTTAATCGGAAGTTACAACGGCCATCCTTAGTGATTTTGTTAGCTAATTGAAATTATACGATAGTAAATGATTGTGATATTAACATACTAAACTGATTTTAATTAAATATCGTCTCCTTACCCGATAACCTACGCTACAAAGGATCGAGTTATATCTCGTATGAAATATGGCTGACTATGTTGATGAGGCGCAAGTTCCCATGTATATTTTCCGTGAATTTAGCAAAAATAATATTAACACATCATAAGCCTATTGTGACCAATACACCAGACGTATCCACACTTGGATTATAGCATTTCAACACACAAAAATCGCAAAGAAAACACAAGCACGTCCGCACTATGAAAGTGAATTTGATCGTAGAATCATCATAACTCAAAAACGTAATTAATCAAACGAATAACTTCTATTCTAAGATTGGCAAATGGATCCACAAAAAGCCAGCTTTTATTTAACTAACTCGGAGTTTTTCACTTCTTACTAACATTATACGAATAACTAGCGGTCCCGCTAGATGCTCAGATAGCAGATCCAATATATCACTCGATTGATGATGTTGAAAATGTTGTTGGTAAATGTTGAGCTTGTGTATGAAACTATAAGTTAGAAATTAATATTTAGAGTGATGTGTTCACATTGAGGGGAAGTGTCAGAGATAAATATAAATAGCAATGTGAACAGAGCACTGTTTGTAGTCTGAGGTTAATATAGTCTGTATTACTTATGATGTGTCGTTGTGTTGGAATTATGGCGGACCTATTAGCAGTAAAATGTGTGTGTGTGTGCTGTTCTCAATAAATAAAAGTGATATCTAATTATGAAAAATAAATATTTATTATTCTCTTCATAACCATATTTCTTCCAATATCATGGCTAAAATATCGTGATAGTATGAGTGACGACATTCTAGCAAGACTACGCAGAGAGAATCAAGATATGAATATTACTTTTACCAAAACCATTTATAATGAAGCTTTGATAATTTTAAATATGTTTCGCAATATGTAATCAAGCTTTAGTTACACTTAGAGTGCAATCTCCTAAGAGAAACGAATTAAGCGTGACGAATTCTGAATTGACAAGAGAACTCAATTATAAAATTGCAACGTTATATCGAAGAAAATGAACCAAAATTAACACGAACTGAACGAATAGTACACAACACAATAATGAATCGATTTGGCACAAATGCAAGAGGAATAATCTTTTTAGGTGCACCAGGAGGTATCGGGAAAACTTTTCTTATTAACTGGGTCCTAGCTACAGTTCGGGTGAAAAATGAAATAGCATAAACATCCTCTGGGATTGCCGCGGCATTAATGGAAGGTGGAAAAACGGCACATTCTGCATTAAATTTGCCATAAATGTAGCTGAGCAAGAATTTCCAGTCTGTAACATTACAAAACTTTCTGTACGTGGTCAAATTTTAATACGATGCAAAATTATAATATGGGTTGAGTGAACGATGGCTCACCGAAAATTATTGGAGGCGCTGGATAGATCATTACAGGATCTTCAGAAAAATTCATATCTAATGGGAGGGGTTTTTTTGCTACTATCAGGAGATTTTCGACAAACATTACCAGTCATTCCAAAATTAACACCAGCTGACGAAATAAATGCACGTTTCAAGCGATTAATTTATTTGGAGCAATGTTGAAAAGTTATCACTAACAGAAAATATGCGAGCGTTAATTATTGGAGATCCAAAAGCACAAAAAAAAAAGTTTGCTGACAATCTTTTGAATATTGGAAATGGCACTTACCAACTAGATCCACAGTCTGGCAAAATAGTTTTGACTGAAGAGTTGTGTCATGTGGTAAACACCGAAGAACACCTTATAGACACAATTTATCTATCCATAGAACAAAATTATATGAATAGAACATGGTTGTTTGAACGAGCAATTTTGGTCATAAAAAATTATGTAAATGTAAGTTATGTAAATTATGTAAAAATACAGGATATACCGGGATATGATAAAGTCTATAAATCAATAAATACAATAATGAATCAACATGAAAATTTAAACTTTCCAACGGAATTTTTAAATTCATTGAATCCACCTGGTATGCCTTCTCATGAATTACCAAACTCATATTATTCGTAATAGTGTAATTTTGGTGCTTTGAGATTTCGTAAATCTCAAAGCACCAAAATTGTGCAATGGTACAAAATTATGTATAAAACAAATTTTAACCAACATCATTAAGGCTGAAGTTCTAACTGGTAAAGAAAAGGGAAACTTGGTTTTTATATCAAGGATTCCATTAATTTCGAATGATTTACCATTCGAAATGGTTTTAAACGGCTACAATTTCGTATACGATTAGCTTATAGTATTATTGTAAAAGTTTAACAAAAAGCTATTTATTATTTTATCCAATCATTTCTACATGGTAGCAGAGCGTAGTTAAAAAGAAAAACTCAGTGTGATAAGTAAAATAAAGTGCAATGAAGATTTAAAATTACGCTTGAGATTTGAGGTTAGGTTGACCGGCGCGCAACGAAAATAATTGTCGTGAAAATACATAAATTTACACTAATAACACCTTATTATCGTCAAAATGGCTAAACAAGCAAAGATAGAAGAAATTACGATACCTATTTTTGATGGTTTTGACTTTGTTGGAATACAAAGAATGCCACGAGGTCATCATTGTTAAAAATGAAGATGCAGAAGCGGTATGGAAAAAGAAGGATTAAAAAGCAAGGACTATAATAAACTCATTATATTATTAGATTGTACTCACAATCTCAGATAAACAACTGGAATATATTGGTGAATGCAAAACAGCATATGAAATGTTAAAGAAGTTTGACAAGATGTATTTAACAGTCTACCGCTATACAAATAATATGTAGAGAAAAAAAATTGAAGAGATCAGTTTAAATATTTACAGTAAAGTGGAAGATTTTTTTGTTGATTTCGAGAAAATAACAAATGAGTTCAAAGTGGCCGGAGGAAAAATAGATGAACAAGAAAAGTAAAGTTACCTACTCAGAGCACTTCCACCAACCTATAGTTATATTGGGGATTTTTTCGATTTGATTCCAAAAGAACAAAGAACAGTTGATTATGTATGTTCTAACATAAAAGTGAAAAATATGGTCACTAGTGACTCGGACAAGAAAAATAATGTTAGTACATTTGTAACCACAACTATAGCTAAATGTTTTATCTGTGGAATGACTGGTCATCTCAAGAAGGAGAGCAATCCGGGCATCGACTACAGAAAGGCTACAACAGAGGTAGAGGTCAAAATCATTTCAGAGGTCAAGGTCAGTTCAGTGGTGAAACTTCAAACAACTTTTCATCGGAGTCATGGACAGCTGAAGTATGTAATCCGGAAGTAAATCAGGTACGGGGGTGTATTAGAATAGAAGAATGTTATAGTAACAATGAAATTAATTGGCATTTAGATAGTGGGTGTACTGACCATATAATAAATAATGATACGTATTTTTATAACTCTATGTTTTAAAAGTCCTGTCAATGTAAAACTCCAAACTGCTGGTAAAGAACAGACACCTAATGTTACAGTACAAGTAAGTTGATGACTATGACATGAGTATGGCAGTGTTACCGGACACAACTAATAGTAAAATTATATTAAGAAACGTTTTTTTAAGACTGTGTCGAACATAAATGACAAGTGCTAATTAGGTATTTCGCCGTGCGAGCGTTCATTATGCGCCTTTCGAGCTGCCCACGAACTAAACTTTTTGCAGCATTTTTCATGTAAATCAGGCGGTCTTCTGCTTTGTAATTTGACAGAATGAAGGCATTTACTGCAGCAATGTCTACTATTCTGTAGAATATAACCATTGGCCAACGTCTAGTGCGCCTGGAGCAAGAATATTTAGCGCATTTTTCATCCAACGAATCTACGCCTCCTTTTGAAGAATTGTGAAATGAAATGATCTCCGGAATTTCTTTTTGAACATCCATGGATTGATCATGAAGCATAGTAGACACCATGATTACTGTTTTATTCCTTTTAGGTACATACGACGGTAAAGTTATGTCCTTAGTAAAGCCGTACATAGTTGACTTGACAGTGCGATTCTTTTGGAGAAAATCTGGTCACACCAGATTTTCTCGTTTGTTTTTTTTTACAGTACCTACGTAAGTAAGCCCGACCCTTTTCAGTTCACAACAAACCTCAATAGATGAGAAATAGTTATCCGCAGTGATGTTACGATTGCTATTCTGAATCGGTTTCGACAAACGTACAACACATTGACTCGGTAAAAGCAATTTCTATCTCAAACCGTTCATTAGTCACGTTGATTCGAGGCTGTTTACTCGAAGTCGGGCATTGAGTATCTAAATGACGTTTATTCGAAGCCATTTTAACACTAAAACAAAAATAATCAAAAAAATTAAAACTTACAGACGTTAGGACGGCTATACTTACCTAATCAAGGTGCACTGCACGACCGCTCACACTCGCTGCGCGCGCGTCACTGGGTCCTAGGAAGGTACAGGAAAGGACAAGTCCGTGCGCGTTTGGTGTAAAAAGATATAACCGCTTTAATTGCGCACTTACGTCTCTGAGACGTACGTCAATGGTTAAGGGTTAATGTAGTCTACCAAATAAAAGTTATATTTCTATCCCTCGGAAAAGTGTTTTTTTCTGGATAAAAGGATTCTGGATAAAAGGATTCTGGATAAATGAACTTTACTATACCCCTGACAAAGTGTACGCAAAATTTAATGATAATCGATTGAGTTGATAAGGCGCCCACTCAGATCACAGGGCCCCAAGTAACAACACGCCTCAATCTCATTAGGTAACTTTCAATAGTTTTCCTATATTTTAATGGGTAGCTAGTAGTTCTAGTAAGCTCGTCTAACTATGTGCAATAGTTTCGTAAAGAGTGATTGGTGCACTCAATTTTCTCTACTAATAAATTTCCATACGGCTTTGCTTTTTCTATGTTTCGATGAGTGCTTGAAATACCGTCGGCTATCAGTCTAGAATAAATTAGGCCGTGAGTTTGCACTGAAGATTTAAGCACATCAACGAGTAGGCATGAGTCGTACTTGCAAATTTCAATACCAGGGCTACCTGGTACGTAAGGTACTAAATACCAGCGCCAAAAACCAGGTCTCAAAATACTTGCAAGTATTTTTGTCACTTCACGAGAATATGGACTATAACGACGTTGAAATATGAAACATAATCGTACGTGCGGAATAATAAGTTTAATAAACTATAAATTAAATTTTTATATATTTTATTATGAGTTGTTTGATTTGTAGGCCATAATTTGCGACAGCTAAAACAATTTTATTCAGGCTATTTTTATAAATTAATTGATGTACCTATATTATCGGCAGTACAATGGGTGGTGAGGTAAGTTAACTCGATCAGTTAAATAATTATTGAAATAAAGAAACAAATAAAAAAAGCTCCACGTAGATGCCGGGAATCGAACTCAGAACTTTTATTACTTTAGGCGATCGCTCTACCCGTAATAAAGAAAAATAAAAAATGCAACAAAGCCTTTCTTTCCTACTTGTAGTATAACATTTGTTTTAATTGACATTATAGCACACGCAGTGCACTGTACCTAATTGTTTTTTATTTTGTATATTTTTTTCTATATGCACTGTACCAATGTATTTTTATTGAAATTTATTTCTATATTTAGTAAGTAATTAATTAAGTCAAAGTCAACTCAACATAACCAAATCAAAATATAACAAAAAAGATAGATAGCAACGCGCGGACGAGCCAGAATATTATTATTTGAAAATATTTATACAAGTTTAATAATTTACATTGAACGCGCAATAATGAACTTTATTCAAGTAGCAGTAGAATGGCTCAGATACGCGAGCAACATCAGCATATTGTTGTTGTAAAGTAACATTTCGCGCGCATTAGGAATTTAAAAGGGTCATATAATGCACTAATATGGGTTCATTATCGAGAATGATTTAAGGAATAGATTCAGTTAACGAACGAACAAAATAACAAGAGGCATAACGTTACCTATCTTGCTCACGCGGTGGCTTGCCGATTACACACGACGCTGCCCCGAGCAAGCCCGCCGACTCGAACGAGCTAGACTCGCGGGCTAGAGTAAAATACTTTCAAAGTATTTTGTTGGAAATTAATCCTTATTTGTATCCAAAATAATGATTACAATGTATTTGGCAAAAAAAAATACTTGCAAGGTTTTCTAAGTTTATCTTTGCTTTTGCGATTATGTTCCTTAAAATCATGTGAGTAAATCTCAATTTTCTAGTTATTGTATTTTTATACCCAGTACGTCAGTCCAACCAAGACTCGGTTCGCGTACGTCCGAGTAAAAATACCTTGAAGGTATTGCAAGTATTTAGGGTCTGAAACCAGGTTTACGCACTTTGAAGCAGAAACCTGGTTTTAAAACCTGGTCGCGTAAATACGCACCATCCCTATCAACGAGTGCTACAGGTTCCATGACACTAAAGGAACCTTCATAATTTTTGAAGCAAATGTGCTCAGGTACCGTCTTTATTTTTATTTCTTCTCTATTACAAACAATGCAGAATTTACTTTTCACCGCCATATATAAAACTTTTCCGTTCTTTAGCCTATAATACCCGCTGCGCCCGATAAAACATTATATTTTTTTCTTTAAGACCTAGCACGCGGCCGCTACCACAGTTGTCATGGGAACTCCATGTGAATCGACGTCACAATAGCGCACAGGCATGTCATATTTCTCTTTATCTGCGTCCGCGCCATGCTTTGGTCCTTGACCAATTCCCAAAGATTACAAATCTTAGTATGGCACTTTACAATCAATTTATAACTTAAACAAGGTATGTCAATTGATTATAAATATATGTAAAATCATCTACTCTATTGCCATTTGTCACAAAAGCTTCTTGTTTATCATTGTTTTTCTATACAGTAGAGTGTGCTATAACACTAATTGTAGAGTGTGCTATAACACTAATTGTAGAGTGTGCTATAACACTAATTGGCGATTGATGCACTCGCTCTCGAAAGTGACGTGTGGACGCTCTGAGCTCTCGTGGGCGACCGATCCGCGCCGCCCCTCAAGTGAGGGACGGCGCAAATTGTTGGTGGTTTGTGCGCATGTATTTATAAGCCACAGCGCGTTCATATAAATTTTGTATGAAGAATTCGGAGCGTATTTTAAATAAAATTATATTAAATGTTAGAGGCATTTTAATAAAAATTTGAGACGCAAAATTTCAAGGTTATATATTAGAGATTAAGTTTAATCAATATTTACAAAATATTTATATGAAAAAATATTCAATATCCACTAAAACCCAGCACACGTTTTGTAGATATTTGTGCAACTTTAGATGAGTCTATTATAACAATTATACCATATTTCATTTGTTTGCCTCGCAAACATTAAAGACACATTATTATCATGTACACATTTTTACTGTTTAAATAAAATATTTTCGTAAATATCAACCTAACCGTAACTGTCATTTCTCGCTTTTTGCCCGGGGCAGTCTTAATATTTCCCTGAAATATTAAGACTGCCCCGGTATTTACTTTTCTTACAGAAACAAGATGACTTGATAGCACAGCCTCAAACCACAGGTGAAGGTGGCAGCTCAAATTGTTCATCGCCAAGGAAAAATGTAATAAAAGGCCAGTTAAGATTTTATCAGGACAAATTAAGAAAACAGGGCTTAAAACTAAAACGATTGCAATCAAAAAATCTGAGACTGTAAAAGAAAATAAATAATCTAAGCGAAGTGTTAGTTAAATTAGAAGAAAAATTTAATTTGCCAAAGGAAAACTTGGATTGCCTCAAAAATACGAATGTTGAATTCTACCTGATATTCAAAAAGATTGATTATTCAAAAAGAAAATAAACACTTAATTTATTGTGTTCCACTAAGGGAACAAAAAAGAAACGTACGATCCACCTGATAGTAGGAGTAGAAGGTGACCACTTAGCGGAAGCAAAAAAGCTTTAGTATTTTTAGTCACAGCAATAAACAGTAACTTTAAAGTTCCTGTAGTCTTCTTTCTGGTAGACGGGGTAAGTGAAGAACAGCGTACTGAACTAGTGAAACTTTGTTTAGAATTTATTCATAAAACTGGCGTTCGCGTAGTCGCTCTTACTTTTAATGGCTGCTGAGCGAATATTTCTATGGCAAAACATCTTGGTTGTTATTTTGAAGAAGAAAATGTCAAATTTGAACATCCTGTTACCAAAGATGCAATAATATCAATCTGAGATCCTTGTCATATGATTAAATTATTAAGAAACACATTTGAAATGTAGAAAATTTTGGTTGATAAAGACGGAAATAAAATCCAATGGCAACATCTTGTTCAACGAGCGATCGCCATATTAATTTTCAACATAAAAGAATGAAAGTTAAGTTAGCCACACAGCTTTTTAGCAGAAGTGTAGTTTTTCTAAGCCTAAGGGTCCTAAGCCTGTTGATTCGATTCCACACAAATAATATTAAAATCGGTTAAGAACTCTGGAAGTTATGGCGTAACAGACATTGCGCCATAGAAGCTGATTATATGTAATGTATTTGGTACATTTATATATTTTTACCAAACTTTGAACACTTTATGACGTATGTATAGTAAATATGTATGTATGTTTAGTGCTCTATATTATGTTTTGACCAATTTTGTTATTCTTTTTAGATTATACTTTAAATCGAAATGGACGATGAGCTTGTTACATACATGTCATAGACAATCCAATGTATAATCTGTGGTCACCGGTCTCCATCTTGTCTGCGCCTGAGCCCGGTCGCGTCATGCGTAAAGATCGCAAGTATTGTTTTCTTATCTAATATAGTTACTTATTCAAGAACATATCGACTATTATTTAATAGCCCATATGCATATTAAACATGGCGTCAGAAGTGAATCGACCGACTGCGCCACCAGCCACATTCACGTTGGACTTTCAGTCGCCCAACATGCCATTGGCGTGGAAAAATTTCAAAATGTCAATGAAAATATACATGACCGCCAATAACTTAAACGAGGAACCAGACTCAAGAAAAGTGGCTATACTGCTAAATTTAATTGGCCCAGAAGCCCTACCAATATTCTACTCATTCAACGTTGACCTGGAGCAGGTCACACTAAAAGCATTAATAGAAAAATTCGATATTCATTTTTTACCAAAAGTCAACACTACCGTGGAGCGACACAAATTGTTTAATCGAAAGCAAGCAGAACACGAAGACATTGAATCATACGCCATAGACCTAAAAAATATTAGCATCCAATGCAACTTTGGCGACATAGAGGACAGTATAGTTAAAGATATTTTCTCTTGGAATTTAAACTCAGAATGTGCCTACATTAGGGAGAGAATCTTAATTGAAAAACCAAATACATTTGAAGATGCCCTGAATCTAGCTAAAACACTAAGAAATACTCGTCAGGATTCAAAATCGCTCAGCTCCAATAACACAGTTGCAGCAGTTCACAGCCATCGTCCAGTCAGAAACACAATTTCAACAGCACCTAGTCGTCGTCCACCCAGCCGTTCACCCAGTCGTCCAGCCATAAGTAATACAGCTACTAAGGACAACAATGAAGCATGCAGAAGATGTGGTCAAGTCCATCGTGTCCGCTGCCCAGCAATGGGAGCCACATGCAGGAACTGTGGTAAAATTAATCATTTTGCAAGTGTCTGCAGAGCAAAGAAAATTTATAATGTAAGTTCCGAAAATGATGATTATAATTGTGAAAATTACTTCCTGGGTTCATTAATTTTGTCAGCAGTTAATGGTAGCAATTTAAATAATGATTTTGTTACATATATTAACATCAACTCTATCAATATCAAATTCATATTAGATACAGGTGCTGACACAAACATATTGTCCTACAACACATTCAAACAACTTAATTTACCCCCATCATATGTCACTAAAAGCTCATCAAAGTTATCTACATTTAGTGGTGAAATTCTACCAACCGTAGGTCAAACTCTAGTTGATGTTTGTCACAACAAAAGGAAATATACATTACTGTTTCATATAGTTGATCTCAATTGTCAAGATGTCATAGGACGCAAAAGTTGTGAAGATTTGAAATTAATAAAAAGATTACACAATGTTCACTTTAAAGACTTACCTGATATTACACAAAAGTACTCACACTTATTTGAAGGAATAGGATGCCTAAAAGAGTTTGAATGTAAACTTACCTTAAAGCCAGATGCTGTTCCTTCTGTAGATGCCTGCCGTAGAATTCCCTTTGCACTGCTTGACGACTTGAAAATAGAACTAGAAATGTTAGTTAAGAATAAAATTATTGTCAAAGTTGAAGAGCCTACAGAGTGGGTAAATTCAATTGTACTGACCTCTAAAAAAAATGGTAAACTTAGGTTATGTATAGACCCTAGAAAGCTAAATAAAGCTATAATGAGAGCACATTACCAATTCCCTACACAATTGTAGGGAATTGGTAATATGAAATTAAATCTAGCCTATCTGGTTCTCAATTCTTTTCCACTCTAGATGCTAATAAAGGATTCTATATGTTAAAGTTAGATGAAGCTTCATCCAGGCTCTGTACCTTCATTACACCCATAGGTAGGTATAGATACTTGAGACTCCCATTTGGCATCAATTCAGCCCCAGAAATTTTTCATGCAGAGATGTCAAAAAGATTCAACGACATGGAAGGTGTCCAGGTCATGATGGATGACTTATTAATTTATGGTAGAACTAGAGAAGAACACGACTCTAGACTAGAGAAAGTTTTACTTAGAGCACAAGACATAGGTATAATTTTTAATAAAGAAAAGTCGAGTATATGTCAAAGTGAGGTTAAATATTTAGGACATATTTTCAGTCGGGCAGGTGTAAGAGTAGACCCAGCTAAAGTTCAAGCTATCTGCCAGATGCCACCTCCTAATAACATAACTGAATTACAAAGATTCATGGGTATGGTAAATTACTTAGGCTCATACATAGAAAACCTGTCACAGAAAAATACCAACCTAAGAATGCTTTTATCAAAAAATACTTTGTGGCAGTGGACAGACAAACATGACCAAGAATTCAATAATCTAAAAAATATTATCACAAATGCACCAGTTCTTACCTACTATGACCAAAATAAACATATTGTCTTGTCAGTCGACTCATCTAAAGACGCAATGGGTGCAGTTATTAGTCATGATAAACAACCAATAGCCTATGCCTCTGCTTCACTTAGTCAAGCTCAACAAGTATACTCACAAATAGAAAAAGAATTGTTAGCAATTCTTTTTGGTTGTACGAAATTTCACCAATACATCTATGGATCTCATGTTACAGTAGAAACTGATCATAAACCTATAGTATCATTGTTTAAAAAGCCCATATATAGCATACCAGCTCGACTACAAAGGATTATGCTTAGATTACAGCCATATGACATAAACATAGTCTACAAACCAGGTAAATACTTGTATGTTGCAGATACACTTTCCAGATGTGCCTTACCAGAACCAGCCTTATCTGACCTTGAACAAGATATTGATCTTCATGTCAATTTACTCATACAGTCAATGTCACTAACATTAAGTACTCATAAAATGAAAGAATTACAGGAACATACAAGTAAAGACCAAGACTTAGTTGCCATTACTAACTACTGTAAAATGGGTTGGCCAGAGCATAGAAAGTCACTACCGATCAATATTAGACCATATTTCCCTATTAAAAATGACCTTCATACTTTAGATGGACTTGTCTTAAAGAACAATAGTATTGTAGTCCCACTTTCACTCAGAAATGATACCCTTAAACTCTTACATGAAGGTCACCAAGGCATTAATAATTGCCAAAACTTAGCTGAAAATTCTGTATATTGGCCCAATATAAACATGGATATAGAATCATACATTAACTCATGTCATATTTGCCTCACTTACAGACGAAATAATTCCAAAGAACCACTATGTAATCAAAACATTGAACCTATCCCATGGTATAAAGTAGGAATTGATCTATTTGATTTTAATTCACAGAAATACTTGCTTATTGTCGACTATTTTTCAAAATATGTAGAGCTTGCCTTGTTAAATAACAACTCTACAGCTAGCAATGTCATTTGTCATCTAAAATCAATCTTTGCCAGACATGGAATTCCAAAATACATGCATTCTGATAATGGACCACCTTTTAACTCGCATGACTTTGCTATATTTACTTCAGAATGGCAAATAGAACATACCACCTCCAGTCCCTATTACAGTCGTTCAAATGGAATGGTTGAGCGAGCCATAGGAACCATAAAGAACATACTTAAGAAATGCTTTGTTGATAAAACAGATCCTTACCTTGCTATATTACAATACAGAAATACACCCAAAAATGGACTTTGTTCTCCAGCTCAATTACTCATGTCTAGAACATTGCGGTCAAAATTACCAATAATAAACAAATCTCTACATCCTAATGTTGTTAACTATAAAAAGATTGAAGAAAAAATGAAACAACAAAATCTAAAATCAGAACTTTATTACAACACACACTCAAAATACTTACCACCTGTTCACAAGGGAGAAAACATATACTTTAAAAACATCCTAACAGTGTTTGGACACCAGGTATAATTACAGATAGTTGTACACAACCTAGATCATTCACTATAGGCACAGATGATGGTTCATATCGTCGTAATCGTTTTCATATCTTGAAACCTAAGTCTCCTGATCGGCTGCCAAACACTTCACTACCATCGTCTCCACGCTCTTTACAGCGATCCTCTCTAGATGCAGACCTAAAAAATAAAAACACAAACATTAATACACCAGTCAGACAAAATACACAAAACGCTTCACAAAATAAAGAAATATACTCATCTTTTGGTCGTAGAATCAAGATGCCAAGTCTATCTAGAATAATATTAAGTAATTTATTTGTTCTCTTGTTATAACTTGTAGCTGTTGTATGTCCTTATGATATTTAGTTTTAGTCAGATCATTTAATTTTATAGCAAAATAGATAGGTACTGCAATTTCATACTTCATGGGAGCAAATGTATGTTGTGTTGTTACTTAAGATGTCAATGTCAAATATAGTTTTAAGGTTATTTGTCAAAGGAACTCATGTAATTCAGCCAACTTAAATTCCCACCATTTTTAAAATTTAGTTAATTAAATTTTGTTTATTTCTGATAAATTCTTGTTTTAAAAAAGGGAAGATGTTACATACATGTCATAGACAATCCAATGTATAATCTGTGGTCACCGGTCTCCATCTTGTCTGCGCCTGAGCCCGGTCGCGTCATGCGTAAAGATCGCAAGTATTGTTTTCTTATCTAATAGAGTTACTTATTCAAGAACATATCGACTATTATTTAATAGCCCATATGCATATAAAACAGAGCTAATCGTCCGTAAATAAGATTGCTGCTGGAGGAATCAAATTCTGGTTCCAGTTTTGAAGATGTTGCACGTGGAACAAATAGATGGCCTATGGTAGTTTTTTATAGTCTGATGAATGTAGCGGGTATAAATACATTTATAATATAACTGCACAACAATCCTACTAAGAATATTATCCGTACATGCTGTAACCGTATACCCTGATTGTTATAGTGAGGGTCAAAACTAAGCCAACCATAGATAAATATGTCCTTTGATATTTTTTTTATTACTATTTAGAAGTTTATTTTCTTTTTGAAAAAAGTACAAATTTTATTTTTGTTTTCCTTTTCTTTTTCCTTGGAAATCGGTCTCTCTCTTACTTGAGTGAGCGATGCGTCCGCGTGGACAGCTGCTATACAATAATACATTTACATGTTTTCGTCAAGTATGAAGTGCAGTGAAAAGTGAATGTGGTGTCAATTGTTTATAGCAACGATAATTACGGCGATAAAGGTAATGATTCTTTCGATATTAAATATATGTTCAGTGATAAATTGTCGAATATTCGTGCTTTCATCTTTAAAATAAATAGCATCGGTCCGCTAGTGCAGCGATTGTAGGTTATGCTATAATTGACTAACCTATAACAATAAGTTAACAGAACTATTTCACGATGAGTAAAAACCAATGGCTTTACTATTCGCTTGAAATAATTATCGAGCGTAGCTATGATTTCAAAAATTTAAAACATAAATGTTAAATCTTGCACATATCATATCAACGTGTCTGAAGTGACAGGTTGAAAAAGCCAGCCGTCAAAGGGAACAATTTTCTTCTATATCAAACACATTGAAGCGGGCATTTTAAAAGCTAGAGGTACAAAAATTTTAATGATGTTTCCGAATTTTAAATTAAAGATTTATGAACAATAATTTAATCACAGTTTATTTTTATAATAAATTATTCAAAATTACAACTAAATTTGCAAAAATAATTAAGTAACTAATTGATCAACAATTTTTGTGGTGTCCTCGATTTCTGTCAGGGTATCCATTAAATGAAAGCAGTCAGTAGTTTCACCAAGCAGCACACGCACGTCCGCACCGGCCGACGGTCGAGCGAGCAATGCCCCTCTACCGCTGTAGGCCGTGCGTACGGGCGTGTGTCGCTTGCACTTTATTAATACGTCACACCTCTTCCTTTTCAACTGATTCGAATAATTTGAGACAATGAAAAATAATTAAAATACATTTATGTAATTAATATTCTTAAATAGTATATCTTGAATTGTTATTTAACTAAGAAGTATTTTTTTTGAAATTATGTTTTATTACTTGCAGCCAAATACTCTAATCTTACGTGTCCTCTATTTTTCTTTGAATACGCCACTCTCCTTTTACCTTTTTTAGGTGTATCAGTATTTTTTTTACATTAATTTATTTAGTTTTCGTCGAATCATCAGCTTTCAATATTGTTTAATTACAAGCTATATAACTTAAAAAGCTAACAAAGCATTCACACGGAAAAATTGGTCTAGGTATTATTAAAGTGAGCTCACTCAGTGTGTGAACCCACGAACCCCTATTGTAGTATCTGAATGCCAACTACCCTATTAAGATAAATGATTGTGAATGATAAAATGTCGTTTTATTCGGTTATCTCCTAATTAAGGAGTCACAAATTAATAAAACAATATATATAATTATATATTTATAGCATCATGCAGTGCATATGCAGGAGATGACAATTTTGTTTTATTTAAGTTTCTCTCTAAGTTATCTTCAATTAACCAATTAAGGGTTTGATTCAATATATTGTTACGTCATCAACGAACAAAATACACGGTTCATTGATAACCTTCGGCAGGTCTATTATGTAAACTAAAAACAAGAGAGTCTTAGGCACTCCCTTGTGATGTTAAGGCATTATTATTTTTAATATCAAATCGAACTCTTTAAACTTTTCTACTCGTATGATTATAATATTCGATTAGAACATATTGCTGTCTATCTTTTAAATAAGAGATAAACCATTTGTGAGCTGTATTTGGATACAATCAGTTTATTAATATTTATGTTGCACACGGTCATACGCCTTGTACATACATATGTAGCAATATTCGAATAGCATATTTTTAATGTCCAATTACTTATTATCTTTTGAATGTATTTGAGAAAAGCTAATAAAGTTGACTGACTGTAATTATTTAGGTCACTCTTTTGGTTATTCTCATGTAATGGTAATCACTGTTGTTTTTTAATGAGTCAGGATAAACTTCTACTTGCAAAGATTGATTGACAGTGAAAGAGAAGGTAAGTTCGACCACACATTCACAATCCAATGTGAGCGTAGTTCATCAAAACCGTCACTCCTATATTTTTATTTAGTTATTAAATTCTCACTACGATTACATTGTACACTACTGAGTCTACTACCAGTTCGGAAATTGGGAGGCCCTTCCGAGAAGAACTGGCGGAAGAAACTCGGGCAGGGGGACCGACCTCCATCTTACTGTTATTATTTGCAAAGAGAGCTAACTACATCATCAGGTCTTGCAATGTGTGTTTTTGTAGGTATTAATTTATGAATACACAATTTGGGAATACATCATGTATCAAGGGAAGAGGTCGTAGCTAGAAACTTGCTAATACCGAGCAATTTTTTCAGTGGTAACGATCATCAAGCAGCGATTCTCGTTTGTGATGGAACTTATATTTATGCTCAAAAAAGTTCCAATTTCCTGTTCCAAAGAGAATCCTACAGTTTTCACAAATACAAGAACTTTACAAAACCTTTTTTTGATAGTGTGTACCGATGGTTACATACTCGACGTGTACGGACCGTACAAAGCTACGACGTCAGATGCCACAATAATGAATTAATTAATGCGTGATGAATCTCCACTGCACAGTCCACATATGCCACCAACAAGACAAAGACGAGAACAATTGACAACAATCGATGCCAATAAACGTTGCGTTTACCAAATAGAAATGTACCGGCACCGAGAAATGGATCAAAACAAAATATTAATAAGAAGCCGAACCCAGTCACGCCATGTGCGAATGCGGCAACATTATACTTTTATTTTGATTGATCCCACTGTAAATGGAAAACAAAGTATTCGTTACTATTATTGTTCCTGCATACACGGCCGCCGTACAGTTGGAAGTTACGCGCATGTCGCGAGTGTAGTTTACTTCGTGTCGGATCTGATTGCCGGCCCTTTGTGTTGACCGAACATTATCCACAGCTAAAAGGTATTCGTCTACCGTTTTGTTTATTTTTTTTTCATCTGTCTAGCTTTTGTGTAATATAAAGTGATCGGAGGGTATTCTAAAAAAACCTTTTAGTATCTAGAACTCAGTCATCCTTACTAATATTATAAATGGGAAAGTGAGTTTGTTTGTTTGTTTGTTTGTTTGTTCCGCTTTCACGCCGTAACTACTGAGCCGATTGCTTTGAAATTTTGCAGACGTAAAGATAAAAGTCCGGATTAAATAATAGGGTACTTTTTATCCTGGAAAAATTGATATTTCCGAGGAGAAACAAAAATATTGTTTGCTTGATGGATGGATTATAGATGGCGCTGTGTGTCGTTTAAAACAAGGTAAAATATTGCAAACGAATATAAACATGTCAATTTAGAAGCTAAATGATACGATAATGAATCCCCGAAAATGAGGAATTCCCGAGGGATGACGTAAAATTTGTTTTATCGTCTAAATTGTTTTTTTTTACATCTACTTATCCTGAAATCACTAAAGTCAACGAATTGCTAATTGGTATAAGTAATAGTTACGTTATTTAGTTCTTGAGGTATGTGATAGATGGCGCTGGGTGTTTATTAAAACATGATAACGATATGTTTTTTAAAATACGTAAGAAGTGGAATGACAGCTTACGCTATTGCTTTATACCGCAATATAACCGAATTAAACGCGGGCGAAGCCGCGGGCGGAAAGCTAGTTTTATATAAACAAAAACTCTGTGCTCCATATTGCATAGTCTAACAACTTCTGATGAAGCTTGCTTGATGATATTTGGTGAAGGTGTAAGGTGTGTCTTCGTGTCTGCGATATCTGCATTTAATTGCGGCCGGGCGGGAGCATTTTGTTTGTTTTTTTGCAGAAAAACTTAATAATTTTGTTTTCATAAATGAATAAAGGCTTCTACCAAGGCCTGATCTATCATACTTACTTATTGAAATTCCACCTTTGCCTTTTAAAGTGAGAAAGAAGAAGAAAATTTCCCGACAATGCCACCCAACACATCGCTTTAGCGAGTTTAGTGTACATTCCCACTAGAAATGTGGGAGGCAGCTATGCAGTGCGCAAAGATATAGTGCACTAATTAAATTGCTTCTTATACCTAACCTTGCGCAACTAGCATTTTATCTCACCACTTAGCTAAGTCACGCACGTTGACACAACTTTACACTAAACACCACCAAGCAGGAACTAGTGACAAAAAATAAAAAGACTATTAACAAAGAAGGCAAAATGTATTACCACACTAACCGTCACTTTAAGATAATGTCTTCTTACGTGGCCTATGAAAAGGTTTCCTCCAAAAAAGGATCGTGAAATAACGCTATTTCAATAAATACGCCCATATTTAGACACGACAGAGTCATAAATGGTATTGCATGTCGCATTTGTTTCGCTACAATTGACTCATCATGCAGAACCTACTAGAATTGATTTTGCTAGCAACTTGGATGTTTTTGATAGCGTGCCATTAAAGGCAGATGGAATTTCAGAATGGATGGAATGTTCTCTACCGATGTGTGACCATGGAAATAATAATACAACTGGAATGCTCACTAGAATTATGTTGTCAAACTTAAGTAAACCGTATTACTTACGGATTATGGTTCTTTATTAAATAACTTGATACCCGCATAAAAACGGTCTCGAAAGAGACTCACTTTATCTTGGTGTGTCTCTCTCACACAATTGCCATCATAAATATTCGTATAATCTGGAGTAGAAAAAAATGTGCCCATTGATTAATTTTACATAAACTTAGAAAACTTATTTAAATTGAAATTACGTGTTTACGGTATATTATAAATGAAGAGGAACTACCGAACAAGGAATACGGCAAATACAAAATAATGCGTACATGTTTTTTTATATTTTAAAGCTGTTATGAATTCACTTTCAACCCGAAGATTACATAACTGAGGCCAGGAAAAGATTGAAAACTGGAGTGATTCCATCTGTATTTCCAAAGGTAAACAATAGCTAAATGAAATTACTATAATTGTAATATGTAGGTACTGTGTTTAAAGCAAATAAAATATTTGTATTTGTATAAATATTACTCTCGCAAATAAAAGTACTTGAAGTAATAAAATGGGTGCCGTATGGTAGCATTTGCCCTGTATTGGAAGTGAAAAGTTCATTATATCACCCAAATAAATCAACCCCGCATGGGTCAGACATAATGACTGGATGCAATGTATAAGAACACTATATACTAAGGCATTAAATATATTTCTTTCAGGTTTTCCCTGAACCTAAGAAAATTCAAGTTTTGAGTGTTATACAGATAGCTGAATCAGAAAATATTCAACCTGAAACATCCCAAGGTTTACCATGCAAGAAAAGAAAATTACAATGCGCGTACACCCAAACACCTGCACAACCTATTTCACCAAGGGAAGTAGAATTACAACGGGAACTAAAAAATATTAAACAAAAAGTTAAAAGAAGAGATGTAAAAATTTATAATTTAAAGTCACTTCTTAATATTTGCAAACAAAGGTGCATTAATTATGAAGAGGTGCAGTCTGTTATTAGCAATTGTTTCACCAATATTCATGAACAGTTAAATAAGAAAAAATCTGACAAAGGTTTGACATATAGCGATGATGTAAATAAAATCTTTTGCTCTAACATTGCATTTTTATTCTGCAAGGGCATCCACACTACGAAGACTTTTATCTACACATAACTGCAATGTGGGGTTCATGTCAGAAGTTCTGAGTTACTTGAAAGATGCAGCTAGCAATAATCCCAATTTGCAAAATGTTGCACTAATATTTAATGCCATGTCAATTAGAGCTGAACTAAAATATGATCAAAAACAGATAAGTACTGGGGTTATGTTGATTATGGTGGCATTGTGGTTAGTGATTCTGAAACCTTGGCCATTGAAGTTTTAATATTTTAAATAGTATACTACTGTGGCGTCGCATACAAAGAAATGCTGAACAAGGATTTTATGTCGAGTCGCGCGTCACAGCGCTGCTCGGCGTCAGTCGCACATTTCGCCCGGTAAAGTCGAGTCCATTACACAATTCAAATCCGCTTTGAGCAATTAGATTAAATTTGGAGTCAGAGAATATTTTAGTAATTCAGATCAAGTGTATGTAAGAACATTTTCGTGTTTATGTGAACAATACAGTGATTTACTTTAACTCAACCTTTTATTACATTTCCACGTAGCATAACCTCCGTCGCGTTAAAGTGATATATAATAGCACACATCCATATTCACCACACAACGGTAGACTACAAAATTTAAATGCCCAATCGCTTATTTTGTTATAAATAATTTATCTGCCCATATTCAGGCTCATTTGCTTCTTGCTGCCATTAGATATTTGGGTGATATGAATATTAATGTTAGATGTTTAACATGTGATGGTACTGTGACAAATTTAAAGTCATACGAATTATTGGGTTGCAATTTTACATTGCAAAATATGCAAACATATTTCAAACATCCACAGAAAGATTTCAAGGTATACTGTATATTGGACCCACCGCATTTGATAAAACTTGCCCGGAATGTTTTTGCAGAAACAAAGTTAAGCTCAGAAAAAGGTGAAATTAATTTTGAATTTGTTAAAAAGCTACATAAGCTCCAAGATGAAGAAGGTTTAAAATTAGCAAATAAGATATCTAGCACGCATATTTATTTCCATGGAAAAAAAATGAATGTAAGGTTAGCAACTCAAGTATTGAGTTCTTCGGTCGCAGACGCAATAGATTTCTTGAGATGTAGCGGTAACTTAAATTTTGCTGGAAGTGAGTCAACTGTGGAATATATTAGAATTTTAGATCGAATATTCGACTTACTAAATTGTAAACAACCTTTTGGAAAGGGTTTTAAATCTCCAATGCGTCTTCAGAATGCTGAGGTGTGGTCAAATGTATTAGAGGAAACAAGAGTTTATCTCTCTAAACTCAAAATAAATGGTTGTCTTATTTTGCAGCACCGTCGCAAGACACCATGTCTTGGTTTGATTATCGATACTTACAGCTTTGCTCAACTAGCCTTGGATTTACTGGATAAAGACATCGTTAAGTATTTTCTAAGTTACAAATGTTCGCAAGATCATTTAGAAATGTTTTTTTCTTGCTTGAGAGCATCTGGGGGACATAATGACATTCCAAGTGCACTGCAAGTAAAATACGCGTTAAGGAAACTTCTGTTTCGAAATAGCGTAACTCCTAGTGTAAACGCAAATTGTTTTGATGCAGATTTTGAAACGACACCAGTACTAGAATTTGGCTGTAAAAACAATCCAGATTTTATACCCGAACAAAATGAGAGTCAGCAAATTGAATGGCTTCTTGCACTCATTAAAGATATTAATCTTACTGAATATAAAAATAATATTTTATATTATATATTATGGTTTATAGTAAAAAAAATGTTCGACAAAATATCCTGTGATCACTGCAAAGCTATACTAATAAGCAATAAGTATAATATTTATAAAGAGCATGGCTATGCTATTGACTTAAATCAATATTCAGCATTTACTACGTTTATAGATACTATCATATTTCAAAGCACCCCTATCTATTAGATAGGGGTGCTTTGAAATATGTATCTACATTTGTCTTTCAAGTAGTACAATATACAGAAAAAGTTTTTATAGCAATGGCCAATAATTCTTTGATGAAAACAAACAAGAATAGAATTATGGTTTTTGTACATCAGTACTTTCACGACAAGTTACATAATCTTATTGATCCTCCCCATCCTGTACTTTCATTAAATTGTGAAACATGAAATTGTGATACATGAAATTAACCTCGATATTTATTGTCTATAAATACCTCACTCTAAGAATGTCTTCATATGGAAAAGATATAACTATGAAACTCATTGGGTCGTCTCGAGCGACTTTGAGACATAAATTACACAAAACTATTTTATTTAGCAATGTTTAATTTAAATGTGTAATGAAAAATATAATATGAACTTATATGAATTGTTTTATTTTATTAAAAGTCCATTTTTAGGGTTCCGTAGCCAAATGGCAAAAAACGGAACCCTTATAGAGTCGTCATGTCTGTCTGTCTGTCCGTCCGTATGTCACAATTCAATTAATTTTATTCATAACAATGTACATTGTGTCGAATAGTAATAATAATATAATAAATGTTAATAATAATAATTAATGTAACAACCACAGCCACTTTTCTCCGAAACTATAAGAACTACACTGTTGAAACTTGGTAAGTAGATGTATTCTGTGAACGGCATTAAGATTTTTTCACAAAAATAGAAAAAAGCAATAAATTTTGGGGGTTCCCCATACATAGAACTGAAACTCATATTTTTTTTTCATCAAACCCATACGTGTGGGTGTATCTATGGATAGCTCTTCAAAAATCATATTGAGGTTTCTAAAATTTTTTTTTTTTCAACTGAATAGTTTGCGCGAGAGTCACGTCCAAAGTGGTAAAATGTGTGTCCCCCCTGTAACTACTAAAATAAGAGAATGATAAAACTTAAAAAAAATATATGTACATTACCATGCAAACTTCTACCAAAAATTGGTTTGAACGAGATCTAGAAAGTAGTTTTTTAATACGTCATAAATCCTACGGAACCCTTCATGGGCGAGTCCGACTCGCGCTTGGCCTGTTTTTTTTATCAGTAGATGAAGCAGTTTAACCCACTTTTAAATGCAAACGAATAATTATACTTGATGACTTTGAAAAGTGCTTACAAATTAAAGAATCTGATATGTATTTTGAAGGGATGTAGATGCTACTCATACAAATAAGTTTACTGATCTCAGTATTTTGTATCGAGAGTCGAAAAGAATTTGTTCATTTTGTTTGGTTTCACTTATCAATATCTTTAAAATCAAACACACTTTTCGGATTAACTTGCGGATGTTTGGTTTTCAATACATTTTAATTATTTAGCCCGAAGTTTTGATCGAATGTGTGTGTTTTATTTAAATATGTAGTGTTCGTGCAAAAAAGAAATAATATTGTCAATATCTGTTCAAAATCATCATTTAAATTGGAAGCGCTGCCACCTGTATGTAAAATAATTTATGTACACGGTTATCCGGGCTTAAATAGGCTATACAATTATTTTTCCTACGGGAAAATATAAATTCCCACGGGAAAACAATAACGCGGGCGAAGCCGTGAGCGGAAAGCTAGTGTTATATAGAATAGTTCAACTGCAGCGAAAAAATCCTTAGTATATTAGTAAACATGGTTACCCTGATGAGACAAGGACAGACAAAGTTTTTTAAACTCTCTTTCGGCTCGCTTTCCGAAACCAGTGAACCTTCCAGTTGTATTATTAGTTCCATGTGTGTGACTCAATTGATTATTCGAATGAAGGTTTAATTTTACCAGCGCGAAGTGAATCAATACATTATTTATTTTGTTTTATTATGAAAATGTTTTTAGCGGGGGTTCGCTTCGCTGCAACAGTGCAATAGCGCGATGCGTGAGCCGTGTTTGCAATTGCAAGTTAATACCATATCTAAGCATCAATTAACAAAAAACTCTCTGTTTTGATTTTCCTTTAGTAAATTCCCAAACTTCCTTCGCATTACTGCAGGAAATCGAGTCAAAAACTGTATTCACTTCTCTCCAGTAGCTGACATTTACAAGTCAAAGAAGGACGAGTGTGATACTTGTTGTGCTCATAAGTCCGGAGTGATGAAGAACACAAAATACACTTACACTGAGGCAGCGATCAAAGGAGAAGTAAGACATAGTATAGTATAACTACAATAAAACGGAGGATCTGCTACCCTAATTTGGTCATTTATTTGGTGATAATCATACAGTGGTTTTACATATAAATAATAGCCTAAAAACTCATTTGAGTACATTTGTACAAACAAGCACTATTTTGCTTTAAAACACTCACTAACACAGAACACATACACTTGATACAAGAGAATCACACACACAACTATACTTTTCACGAACACACACACTTGCAAATCTGGCAGCTGACACTTATATAAGAGTTATAAATTTAACCCTTGCTTTGTATCCAAATATTTTGTAAGACTCCAATTCCCAAGTAACAGATTTACTCTAGTTTGGGAATTACTGCATGTAAACGTAACTATAGTTTTTATCGTTTCTTTCATCGCATAGAAGACTTCCTTTCGACTGTCTTCAACTCATCAACCGAGATACAGGTTTATTCCTAGTTCGGTGAGGGGTGGCCGACTGACGATTGTGAAACTGTTAAAATTAATTTCTCATAACATGTTATGTCTAGTTATAAGAAGAGAAATGAGACAATACAGTTAATTATTTAATTATTATTGTTATTGATTATTATTATATCCCTTTCACACGTCTTGTTATGTACATGATTTATAAACAACGGTATACTAGTATTAGCAGCTTAAAATTTTTCATTTATTACTACATTAGATCCTTTTTCACCTATAAATCGCAAAAATAAAATTGCAATTTGCACACTTTAATACCTTGGAGGTCATAGGACTCACCGTATCAGCCATTGTCAACGTCCGCACACGTCAACGGCCCGCGACTTATATACTTTAAAGGATATATTTGATAAAAAGTTAGATTATCGATTTTAATACTTGTATTCGAGTTAATAATTACAATACATTGGTATACGTCTAACCTTAACAGTTTCTAAAACGAGAGTCTCTGTAGGGCTTTCGCCCACACACTTTGTCGTCACTGTCACACTGTCACAACACACACACTATGACACCTCCACCCCTACTTCGGAGCCCTTTCTTCTCTTGAGAAAAAGGGTTGTCCACTGATGTCAGCTGTAATCTTTTAGTTCATCAAAGTTAAGCACCTTTTCTTTTTCGATCAGGGATTCAAGCCTATAGACATCATCCAACGAAACATTATCTAATAATAATGGCTGGTTTACATTTTTGACAGTTGCATTTTTCAATTGAAATGATAATAGCTTGATAGGCTGACCCTTTAGATGATTTTTTTAATTTGTCATATGGTATAATCTGGTGGAAAAGCTGCAACCATCAGGAAGTTCGACTAGATATGTTCCATAACAGGATTTATGAATTTCTTGAGCACATATAAGGTGTATTTTTGTATTGTTAGTGCAAGATAATATGTAATGTGCATCATCAAGCTTCTGTATCAATTCAGAACGGGTTTTAAAATGTGTATATTCGCAGTTGCTAGCTACTTCTTGTTTTGCTATTAATAGATATATACAGTCATTGATTGAGTTCAAAATCAAAAAATCAAAATCAAAATAACTTTATTTCATAGGCCCTTGCGGGCACTTAAAATCGTCAATTTTACATAGAAGAATCAAGATAATATTCTTTTATAATAAAGATAGCCCGTGCGCTAGCGGCAAGTACATCCGCGGAGTTGATGCCGCGCATGTAATCGCCACGAGCGACCCGATTCCGAACGTAGGGGCTAACATGAGAAGAATCGGGCAAGAAACTCATGTGCCAAAACTCTTATAAAATCGCCAAATGTCTTACAAATTGTGCATATTACAAAACGGTTCAGAGAACGAGCAATTAATTTCTTTTAGGTCCACGCTGCCTTATCATTCAAAAAATCTTTAACACTATAATAAGCCTTTTTGCATAACTGAGTTTTAATTAAAAATTTAAATTTATTCATTGACAAGTCATGCATGTTACATGGCAGCGTGTTGTACATTCGTATACAGTGACCTGCAAAGGAGTTGCTTATTTTATGGAGCCTATACCTGGGCATTGCTAGCTTGTCTTTATTTCTTAAATTGTAATTATGATTGTCACTATTTTTTCTGAATTTAATATCTTTACACTTATGCGCATACAGTAGGTTTTCATAAATACACTCGAGAGCAATGAATCCGGGTCACTTAAAGAATCCTAAAAATCTCGGAAACTAAAAATGCTAGGTTAATGCAATAAATTGTATTTAATAGACAATGTAATACTCCTTAAATGAAAGAACTAAAACTTCTTAGTTATTGTAAAGTTATATCATAAAAAAATCAAATTTGAAAAAGGGCCACTTTCGAAGATGGAACTACGAAATTACAGCATTTGGTTTTGCTTTTGTTTGTAATCTGTCATTTATGTGGGTACATAAACCATGTTGATAGTGCTCTATATTCATTATTCAAGCTGAAATTATGTCGCTTACGCCTGAAGAATGCACCAGAATACTTACAATGCTGGAAACCGGCCGGAGTCAGCGCGATACAGCCAGGACTGTCGGTGTGTCGCTGTCAACAGTACAAGGAGTTCTCCGACGTTACGAAGAAACTGGTTCTAACCTACGCAGACCAGGAACGGACAGAACCAGGTGTACCACAGCACGAGAAGACCGATACTTGGTGAACACCATGCTTCGAAATCGCTTTCTCACAGGAACTGAACTCACCAATCAGTTTCGACGCCTCGGAGGAAGTAACCCAAGTGCATGGACAGTAAGACGTCGGCTTGCTGAATCTAACTTAAAACCCCTTAGACCTGCAAACGGCCCTAAACTGGAGCGTGGGCATCGTATTTCAAGACTAAGATATGCCCAGAGCCACGTAAATTGGAGTATTGAAGATTGGTCAAAAGTTATGTTCTCCGACGAATCAAAATTTATGCTCTACAAGCACGATGGAAGACACAGAGTGTATCGAAGACCAGGGGAAAGATTCAAGCAAGCATGCATCGAAGAAAAAGTAGCCTACGGTGGTGGGTCTGTACTTGTGTGGGCCGGAATTTCTTCTGAAAGTCGCACAGAGCTGGTGATCATAGAAAACGGCTCTTTAACTAGCGTAAGATATGTGGAAGAAATCCTCAATGATCACGTTGGTCCATTTATGGTCAATTTAGGTGAGAATGCTATATTTATGCATGACAATGCCCGACCTCATACAGGTAGGATTGTGAATGACTACCTTCAAGAGATGAACATTACTCGTATGGAGTGGCCAGCGCGCAGCCCGGATATCAACCCGATCGAGCATGCTTGGGACGAGCTAGGCAGATGCGTAAAGCAACGAAACCCTCCCCCAATCACGCTTCGTGAGCTCAAAATTGCTCTCACAGAGGAATGGGAGAATATTCCCCAAAATCGTATAAGGAACTTGGTGTACAGCATGCCAAACCGCGTAAACGCAGTAATGGAAGCACGAGGAGGCAATACGAAGTATTAAAATTCAAGAAAATCGTAATAAAATTCAAACATTTCATGTTTCCTATTTTTGTTTTAAGGAGAGATCAGCAGTTTTTTTCTTTATGTAATTTTGTGTTAATAAAATGTATGGTGACTCATATTTTTTTTACTTTCATTTAAGGAGTATTACATTGTCTATTAAATACAATTTATTGCATTAACCTATCATTTTTAGTTTCCGAGATTTTTAACATTCTTTAAGTGACCCGGATTCATTGCTCTCGAGTGTATATTGTGAATGTACAGTCATAATACCTTTAAATTTTTCTCTTAAAGACTCTCGGGAGCCCATCCTATAGATCGCCCGAACAGCCCTCTTCTGCAGCACAAAAATGCAGCCAATATCGGCGGCATTTCCCCACAGTAGTATCCCGTACGACATAATACTGTGGAAGTAGCTAAAATAGACTAAGCGTGCAGTTTTTACGTCTGTTAACTGACGAATCATTTTTACGGCGTATGCTGCAGAACTGAGTCTGCTCGATAGGCATTCAATATGAGGACCCCATTGTAACTTAGAATCTAAAGTTATACCCAGAAATACAGTTTGATTGGCCAGCTCTATTTCCTCATCCCTAACCCGGACTTTGGCTTTAGCTAATTGAACATTTGGCATAGTGAATCTAATGCATTTTGTTTTATTTTCATTTAACAACAAATTATTGGCGCCAAACCAGTGAACGACCTTGAAGAGTGCAATGTTTACTTCGTCAATATTAATTTTCCACGTTCACGTTTAACTTTAAATATTAAAGACGTGTCATCTGCAAACAATACTATCTCATGGTCGCGTCTTACAAGGTGAGGGAGGTCATTAATATATACCAGAAATAGAAATGGACCCAATATTGAGCCCTGCGGCACCCCCATTGTTACAAATGATCCAGGCGACTGCTCTCCATTGATGACCACCTTTTGAATCCTGTCACTTAGGTAAGAAGTGAGAAAATCCAAAGCGGTACCACGGATACCGTAATAGTGTAATTTCCTGATTAACGTCTGATGTTGGACACAGTCAAAAGCCTTTGATAAGTCACAAAAAACACCATAGGCATCCTGCGACTCCTCCCAGGCCTCATAAATGCATTCTAACAATTTTATTCCAGCATCAGTCGTGGACCGTCCGCGGGTAAAACCAAATTGTTTAATGTGTAGTAAGTTATTATTACTAAAATATTTCTGTAATTGCTTAAGCGCGGTTTTTTCAAAAATTTTACTGAATGTTGATAGTACGGATATTGGACGAAAGTTAGAGGGATCTGAAGTACTACCAGATTTAAACAATGGAGTTATTTTGCTAAGTTTCATCAAATCAGGAAACACACCACTATCAATACAGTTGTTGAAAACTAAGGCTAAATGTGTAGCAACTACACTCAGAGGCACAATTAACCGCCCACTTACATTTTTCAGTGTAATTTCAAATAATAATTTTAGAATGACTTTTTTTCTTAACAATCTAATTAATTGGATAATTTAAAATGAAATAAGTGAAAAAATTCAGTTGCTGTTGCTTTAATTTTTTTTAATTGTGTAAAAGTGTGAAATTACCGTTTAACAAACAAAATTAAAGGAGATGACAAACAAGCTAAAACTTTATGTTTACATTAAAAACCTAACTTTTAATAATGAGTATTGCCTCCTCTGGCTCTTATGTCCTCTTCCAGTCGATTTGGAAGACCATCCAAATCGACTGGAAGAGGTCTTGAATATCTGATTGCGGTATATTCTCCCACTCCTCCATCAAGGTAATCTTCAACTCATTAATCGAGGTAGGAGCGGGAATTCGACTTCGTACCCGCCTTTTGAGATTGTCCCAAACGTGTTCGATAGGGTTTAGGTCTGGGCTCCGAGCTGGCCATGGTAGCCGTGGTATACCCACAGCATCAATGTACTCCGTAACCGCTCTAGCGACGTGAGCACGGGCGTTGTCGTGCATTAAAAGAAAATCTTCTTCTTTAAATGGGGCAAAAGGGATAACATGAGGTTCTCAGACCTCTTCCACATACCTCTGAGCATTTACACTGCCTCTTTCAAAGAAAACCAACTCTGTACGAGCCTCATAAGAAATTCCACCCTATACCATTACTAAGCCACCTTGGTAGCCCACTGTTTCGACTACAGCACACTGTGCAAGCCGCTCACCCGGCCGTCGATACACTTGCTGGCGTCCTTTAGGACCTCTTAAAGCTACTCTCGACTCATCAGAGAAGAGAACGCTCTTCCATTGCTCCATTGTCCAATTTCGGTATTGTTGAGCAAATCGAAGTCTAGCTCTCCGGTGCTCTATGGTCAACGCGGGTAGTCGAGCCGGCCGTAAACCAGTCAAATTACGGTCTGAAAGCCTTCTTCTTATTGTTCTAACGCTAACACTTACATTTCGTACCTCAAATAGGCGATTACGAGCCTCCGGATTCGTAGTGAAGCGATTTCTTAAAACATTGGATACAATGAAGCGGTCATCTCTCTCAGAAGTGCACCTTGTTCGACTTTGTCCGGGTCTTCTGGTGTAAGATCCAGTTTCTCGGTACCGTCGGATGGCATCTCATATCGTGGTTCGAGGAAATCCCAGTATACGGCCTATACGACGCTGGCTATACCCAGCATCAGAAGGCGCCACCGCTCTAGCTGCATCAACTGCACCCAATTGCATTTTACTGAGTAAGAAGCAAATGACAAACTCTGCCACAACTTAAGAACAAAGAAATTTGTTTGAAAACTTCACAATCAACACTTTATGTGCGTGCAAAATAATCAGTTCAAAAATAAATATTCGACTGAACTCAATAAAAGTGTCCCAGACTTGAGGGTATCTTGGAAAAAGGGTAATAATTCGCTTATTTTATCATAAACTAACCACTTAACAAATTGTCATTCAACGTCATAAGCTTTTCGTTATTGTAAACAAAGTTATGCCTCTTTAGCCGGGTGGGCGGTTAATTGTGCCTCTGAGTGTATTTCAATAACATTCTTTACCATATATACAGATATTCCCCAAAGATCGGCAGTTTTTTTAATGTTCAACGATTTAAAAGTGTCTATGATGTCCCGTTTAGTAACATAATTAAATTTAAATACGGTATTACAACAAGGAACATTTTCTTTCAACAAGGATTCTGCAATGGGGGTGGAAGAGCCTAAAGTGCTTGTCAAATCTACTGGAATTCGAGTAAAAAATTTTTCAAATTCATTCGCAACATCTGAGTTCGAGCTAATAAATTTACCATCAATTTTAAGTTTATAATTATTTGCTAAAGCTTTTGTTCGGCCAGTCTCTGCATTTATAATTTTCCAAGTAGATTTGACTTTGTCAGTACTGTTATAAATTTGAGAACTAATATATTTAATTTTTGCAGTTTGACAAACCTGCTTAAAATTTTTTGAGTATGACTTGACATAATTTTGAAAAGATTCCGTTCTATTAAACTGTCTTTCTGAGTACAGCTCATACAATTTTTGCCTACTTTTGTGTATTCCTGCAGTGGCCCATTCGCTAAACATTGGATTAACAGTAACGGTGATCTCTTTGGTTTTGAAAATTTTATTAAATTGGTTACAAAATGACTCAAAAAATAAATTATACATATCATTTGGTGGCATGACCGGTGATAAAAAAGGAAGTTTACAACATAATTCAATTCCTATACGTTTCAATCTGTCAGCAGTTACTGGTCGACATATAATTTTACGTTTACTGACTTGTTCTGTGACAATTTTGAAGCAAGCTATTTGCCCGCAATGGTCTGAATCTAAGTTTGCAATAACTTTCTTACTTACAGGTACCAGATTACTATATATATTGTCTAGACAGGTTGCCGTTGTTTTACAGAATCTAGTAGGCTCCATAACTAAGTTGAAAAGATTGTGTGATTTAAATAAATTTAAGATTATATAAGTTTCACTGTTCTTTGTAAGAAGATCAATATTAATATCTCCACACACAATCAAGTATTTTTTTGACCGACTCAATTTGTTCAAGGCTTCATCCATGATTTCCTCAAATCTATCATAAGCTGAGGAACCAGGTTTGTATACACATACCACAATGAGTTGCTCAAGTTCTATACATGATAGTTCTATTATGCATTCTACAGAGAGAGACACAATATCTTTCCGTTCTTTAAATTTTAAACTTTTATTTAAAAGAATCAGTGACCCCCCATGTACTGTGTTGACTCTGCAGAATGAACTACCAACCTGGTGATTATTGAAACTAAACATGAGCACATCCCTCAAGCCAATGTTCTGTAATACACAAAATGTCAATTTGTTTTGAATTCATGAATAATTCCATCTCTAATTGTTTGCCCTTTGATAGTCCATTACTATTTTGATGCACCAGGATAATATTTTTTAATTTATTTAAATTACATTTAGGTATTTTGAGGGCATTTCTGAACACAATTTTTTTTATTTGACTCTAATGGTAATGTTATAAGAGGCATGTTAAAATCATTATTTATGTATTTATATTTGCAAGAGGATACCTCTTTTGTCTCTATATCTAATTTAAATAGCTTGGAACGGATTCCAATGTCATAATATTATTATACTGCTCAATAGAGTCAGTTTGTTTAGCCAAGTTCTTGGCTGAAGTTAATAAAAAATATGATAGTGAATTCACTATCTGTCTCTTATAAAACTGAGGCAGGTAATATCTACCATTAGTAAAAGTATATACATTTTTACTAACAATACTGTTAGAGTCAATTACATTAAAATTATTATTATACTGACTGAATAAATTCAGTCATATTTAAATTAAATCTATAATTATTTTCCGCATCTGACAATTTTTTTATGTAGGGGAATGTAAACATTACAATTTTTTTAAGCTCTAATTGTTTTCATTTTTCAAAGTAAGAGGTTAACTTTTTTTGTTGACATTACCCCTATTTCCGATAAATATAATTAATTCATCATTCTTACTAAATGTGTAGTTGAATATTTTGTGCATAATTTCATGTAAACTAGCACAAGGAAAACAATTATTTATAATCGACTGCTCCGGTGAATTTAACTTTAAGCGCAAATTTGAGCCCATATCCTTACCAATATTATCGCTGAACATTATTATATTTTGAGAGGAACTGACGTCATGTATACTGTCACACAATGATGATGGAAGTAAAGGAGGGACCTGGGACTCCGAGATTACCGAAGTGCCTTGCCTATCTGGTGACTGTGGAAGACTTCCGTTGTTACAAATACAATACTGATTATTAACCAGTGACTCACAGCGCTCAGAATTATCTTTGGACAACTTTAAAGTGTCATCCACTGCCATAGAATACTCCTACATAGACTTTTCAGACAATTCATATTTCTTTGTAAGATTTTTTAATTTATTTTGTAAAGGTTGTATTTTTGACTCTAAGTGTTGTGTGTCAGTTTCATGTTTTTTCAAGTTATTTTCTAGTTTAAAAGTACATGATTGAAGTTGATTTCTTAATTCAAGATTTTTCTTTATTGTTTTAATATTTTTAGTTGATGATTTAAAATATTTCATAGCTCTCTTTGATTTTTTTTATGAACTTATTTATTTTTATATATTTTTTTAGTTTATTCCTACTGCAAAATGCTATTCTTGACTTTTCATGTACTGACTCGTCTTTGGTGGGGTCTTCAATGGTCAAGTTAGAAATTGCAGGAGAAATCAACTGCGGGGCACAACTAACCAATTCTTGGTATAGGCTGTCATTCTGCTGAGCAGTGACTTTCAGAGCAGTCTCCTCCAGATCTGTGATGTGATGATGGGCCTCACGTAGTTCCTGTTCCAATTTGGAAGTTCCAAAGTGGCAGTCAATTCGTATTCTTGACAGTAATAGATTTCTTGAAATCTCTTACACTCTTGGTTTATATAATGATAGTTCTCATTATTTATTGTCAGATAAGGTTTAGGTGGAATTAATATAGTACTGTTAGAAGTAGGAATAGGAATAGGATGATAATATATGTATGTATCCGAATGCATAATAGGGAACTTCAGAGCAAACACAACCTTATTATCTACATAGTAGGATCCACATTCAATTACATCGTAATAGTCCCTCAACTCAGTGTTTTCATCTACCAATAACTCAGATTTTTCATAAAAATCCTTTAAAGTATTTAACATAAATTTAATATTGGATGAGCTAATAACACTGTGGTGAGTCACACCTAGCTTAGAGAAACTAATAGCATTTTCTAGGGAAACTAAATAGTCAAGAATTGTCTGCAAATTAATTTTTAACAAATTAAATAAGCTGTTAATTGTTATATAATCTTCTAATCTATAATAAGTCATATTAATCTGTTGTATAATTTCATTAAATTTTATATGTATTTTATATTCATTGGCGGTAATGGTGGACAGAGTTGAATTAAGTACTTCCAAAAATTGTTTATTTAAACTAACACCAGAATTTACCTTATCTTTTAACTTGTCCTGATTCCTTTGCAATACATTTATGACTCTATTGTAATACAATATACAATATACAAGGCATCCTCATGATCAAGATTACCAGTTACCGCTTTTATGATTGAACCCAAACCATCAATTAGTCCGCGTTTTTGATATGATCTTTTAGTCAGTGAATTATATTTTTCATATATAGAATTTAGCATGCTATTATGTACCTGATTTGATACGACCAAAGTGTCACTGAAATAAGTGGGATCAGAAGACTTAATGTAATCTAGATAACTACCTAAATATGCTTCTATATTCTTAATACTATCTTTTACTTTATCTAACTCAAAATAGTGAAGGAATACATGTTCCATTTTCTGAAATTTAACACTGCCTAACTTAAATGGGAGTATCCCTGGATTGTCCACTAATTCGGTCATCTGAATTTGATGGGCCTGCAACGTCCCTGAGATCCTGTAACAATTTATGTTGTTGTTTCAGAGGTTTTCTCAGAATTCGTTTATGATGGACAATATCCTTATCATCTGAGACCTTAAGCTCTAAGTTTTTCCTAACTCTACGTCCTAAATATCTAGGTTTCGTCTTGTGACGAACTGCTAAGGGGTTTTTAACATAAAGAGCTGTGCCGGCTTCATAGGTGATAGGTTCGTGTCTATCTTTATTAGCATCAGATATTGTTCGTTCCTGATAAGAAAGCATTTTTTCATTAATTAGTTTATATAGTTCGATGCTTACGTCTTTATGTCTATTTATATAGTGCTGCATATAAATACTTTCTAAATTTATGTCAAATGGTTCATTACTACTAGTATGGCCATTAATAATTTCAAAAGGTTTTTTATTAGTTACTGAGTGAGTGCTATTATTGTATCTAATTATTGCATAAAGCATTAGTTCAGTAGTATTTAATTCCTTTTGTGTAATAGATAAGATCCGAATATGCTCTAAAATGGTTGAATGAAACCTTTCAATTGCTCCGTTCGATTGAGGGTTGTTTACACTAATGAAGTGCAATTTTATTTTATGTAAACTAGCAAATTCTTTAATGAGTAAGTTATTGAATTCCGTCCCTTGGTCTGCTACAATACTCAAGGGTACTCCATGGTGAGAAATGAAAATACATAGAGAGTTTACTACGCTTACTCCTGTTAATGACTCTAATGGGTATGCTTGTGCATATTTGGAAAATACGTCGATAATTGTTAAGAATTTTTGCCGATTTACAGTCAAAGTATCTATATGTAGAACTTGAAATGGTTTGTCAGGTAATGGTACTATTTGCAGATTTTGTTTACAAGGGTTCCTTTCGTACTTGCTTGTCTGACAAGTACTGCAATTATTTATATATTCAGTGATACCTTTTTTTATATAAGCCAATAATAATGCAGTTTTATCCTTCTTTCTAATTCTAAAATTCCACGATGATTGGTGTTATCGTCATGAAAACTTTTTATAATCTGAAATTGTTTTTCTTTGCAGTTTACATCCTCATTTTTAGATTTAGATATAGATGTGTTTTTCAGAGATAGGTATTTCTAATACAGGATTTTCCAACTCAGTATGGATTGTACTACCTGCGGTAGACATGTTTTCATTAACAGGTATTCTGGATTGGTTTACTATCATTGATAATGGTAAGTCATCTTCGGAACTAAATGACATATCGTCAATTTCATTATTATTTATTTGCAGCCTTGATAAAGCATCGGCATTAGAGTTACTTTTCCCTTTTTGATAAATAATTTTATAATCATACTCTTCCAATCGTAGTCGCCATCTTGTGAGACGACTGTTTGGTTCTTTAACATTCATTAAATACTGAAGTGGTTTATGATCAGTGATAATATTGAATCTGCGACCGTATAAATAAGGCCTAAAATATTTAGTTGCCCACACAATTGCAAGCAACTCTCTTTCTATAGTGCTGTATTTCATTTCGGTATCATTTAGCGTACGGGACGCATAGGCTATCGGTTTATCATTGCCTATAGAACCTTGCGATAGAATCGCACCTAAAGCGAAGTTTGATGCATCGGTTCGTAAGTTAAAATCTTTCTCGAAATTAGGGTACTGCAAAATAGGGTCATTTATTAGCAAATTTTTACAGTGTTCGAAACAACTGATGTACTCGGGAGTCATGTTAATTGTAGCACCTTTTTTTAAGCAAGATGTCATAGGTTTAGTTATATGAGCAAAATTTGGAATGAATTTCCTGTAGTAACCAAGTATACCTAGAATGACTTTATTTCTTTAGTACTTCGTGGAATGGGATATTTCTGAATTATACTTATTTTTTCTGGGTCAGGCTTAACGCCTTTATCTGTAACTATGTGGCCTAAAAATGGTGTTTCTCTTTTTAGAAATTCTGTTTTATCTAGTTGAATTTTGAAATTAGACTCTCGGAGTCTCTGAAATACTGCTTCTAAGTCCTGAATATGGCTTTGCAGCGAAGAATTGTACGCTATTATATAATCCATATACACAGTAACGTTTTTAAGACCTCGCAGCACATTGTCCATGACACGCTGAAAGGTCGATGGCGCATTTTTTAACCCGAAGGGCACTCTAAGAAACTCATAATGCCCTCGATATCCGTCGTCAATACTAAACTCAGTTTTAGGGATGTCCTTGGGGTTTAATTCAATTTGATGGATTCCAGATTTGAGGTCTAAAACTGTAAAATATTGACACCTACCCAATTTATCCAAAATATCGTTTATGTTTGTAATTGGGTACCTGTCACTCACAGTTTTCTCATTTAATTTGCGAAAATCAATGACAAGGCGCCATTTAACTTCACCAGATGCATCCTTTTTTTTTGGTACTATCCACACCGGGGACGACCACGGACTATTAGAAGGACGTATAATTTTCTGAGCGAGCATTTCTTTTATTTGCTTTTCTACTTCAGGCTTATGCACATGTGGATATCTATAAGTTCGCGCAAACACTGGTACTTCATCAGTGGTGTTTATTTGGTGCTTTATTTGGTTAGTAAAGGACAACTTAGTGCCTGGTGTATAAAATATGTCACTATAATTTTTACACAAATTTAATAAATTATGTCTTTCCTCTTCATTTAAGTGATCTGTTCTGATAAGAGACTCTATATTGAAAATTTTCTCCGCGACTGTATCAAAACTAAAGATATTAAAATTTATATACAATGTATGCACTGTAAGTGGAGAGCATAAGCTTACGATGATGTCATTATTCGTCGGATTAATTATCTCCAGGTGTGCATAGCCTGACTGAGCTTTGCTTATCGTCGCAGGTATGCGACACTTATTCAGCGAGTCTATACCGGGAATAAAAATATCGCCATCCTGAACTGTGACTGGAATGTTGACTAATTTAGTTGATTTCGATCTCACCAAAGCTTCAAAAAGATTATTAATTCCGGAATCGAAAATTTGAATTGGTATGACGGCGTTGGGCGTTATTAATTTTTTATTATGGAGGTCAACATTGGCTTTCAATTTTTCTAACATTTCGTATCCAATCAAACCGTCAAAAACATTATGAAATTTATACAAATAAAATTTTGAAAAAGTGTTTTGTTTAAACTCTGAAAACAATGGTATTTGTATAGAGTAGTTATTACTCGTTGTAGTATGTATATTGGTTACAGTAAAAGGTTCGAAGTTCAAAGGTGAATGGGGGTAAAATTTTTTTATTATGTCTGGTGATAAAAACGACTGATTTGCACCAGTATCAATTAAAAGTTTAATAGGTGGTTCTTTAATCTCTAAATAAGGTAATTGTCTTTTAATGTGAGCATTGACACTCATGTACAAGTTCCTGGGTTCGGGTCCTGGTAAAAATTTTGATTTTCATTTTGTGACTCGGTTTGATATTCCGTTTCAATTTGCTCGACATAATTATTTGGTTCTGTCTGCCCTATATAATTACTGGGATCGAGATCGCCAACTTGGGTGATATTGTTATCAGTTTCGTACGACTTGCAGATGCACGGTGCGTGGGCGCCGCAGTCATAACAACAATTATGTGACTGAGCTTCTCCGTACTGATAATCTGCGCATTGAATACTGTGATAATTATTGAGCAGAGGCCTTAAAGGAATATTTGCTGAACTATAAGATATTCCGCTCATAGGTTGAGGTTTCGGAAATGAATTATTATTATAACTATTAGACGGTAATCTAGGCCGAAACTGAGGTTGTTGAAATCGATTTATATTATAATTAGGTTTTTGGAAAGTTTGATTTTGGGGACGAAAGTTGTTATTTCGTTGAAAGTAAGGTGATGTAAATCTATTTTGATGCATAAAATTTGGTCTCTGAGGTTGTAATGGTTTGTTTAAATTGGGAAAAGGAAATTAGAGTTATTCAAATAATTAAAGTTTGGTTTATTAGAATCCGATTTTGTGTAAAATTGGGGGTTATTATTTTTTCGAATATATTGTATGTTTTGCTCTTCTTTAATGTAATTAAGGGCTGTTGCCAAATCTATGGGCCGCATTGCTCTTATGGTTGTGCCCAGCGGTTCTTCTAGGCCCGCCAAAAATGTTTTTAATGTTTGGGCTTGGAAAAACTCTCTTTACAGACTATTACAGCCTCATTGGTTTCGTGCAATTGAATATAGTTCATAATAGTATTAAGAATATGTATACACCAATTATAATATTCTTGTGGTGTTTCATTTTCTTGTTTCATGTTAACTAAATCTCTATTTAAGCAATTTTCGTCTCTCTGATCGCCAAAATTTTTCAGTAGAACATTTTTTAATTGTTCCCATGAGGAAACTCCGTTAATATTAACAATCCGCCGCTTTACCTTGAAGCCTATTCAAAATATTGTGTAAAATGAGGGAATTATTAAAACAATTTGGGTTTTCTGTATCATAGCACTGTGACAAAATCGTTTCACAAGTGGTAATAAATCGATTAAGTTGGTTGGGGTTCCCATCATATTGAGGTATGATTTGTAATGAACTTTTAATCAAAGATAATTTTTTTTCGGGTTCATGAGATATAACACTAGATGGTACTGAAGCATTCCTTTTTGCAATTTGATAAAACAATTTTAAAACACAGAACAAAATAAAACAAACATAAATAAGAAATTTAAAAAAATCAGACACAGTAAAATGCAAGTTAAGGATAACTTTTTTCTTTTTGCTTTTACTCAAAATAATTATAGAAGTAATTTATATTTTGTACTCTCGTTTATCATAAACAGGTAGAAAATCACACAATCGTAATAACTATCATGAATATGTCAATAATAATTAAGAATTTTACTCAATAATATCAATAAAACACAACATTTATAATTAATTATTTTTGTTCTGAAGTTCTCTATAATTAATCGTATATTATTCCACATAAACTTAGAAGAAACTGGACTTACATAGTCATCAGGAACCAGCAACTCCTCAGCATCTTCATTTGCCACTTTGATATATATTTATACACAATATAAACAACAGAAGCTCGATAATCGTTGCGAAAGAATTACTTTTGATTTTTGAAAAGTTCCTAATGCAACTCGATCCTGTCGACTGCGCCACTTATATACTTTAAAGGATATATTTGATTAAAAAGGTAGATTATCGATTTTAATACTTGTATTCGAGTTAATAATTACAATACATTGGTATACGTCTAACCTTAACAGTTTCTAAAACGAGAGTCTCTGTAGGGCTTTCGCCCACACACTTTGTCGTCACTATCACACTGTCACAACACACACACTATGACACGCGCGTCACTGAGCTATTAGTGTGCAGTAGTATAATGACTCCAAAAGGAGATTCATTTTTAGTAGATACTATTGACACTGGTGTAAATAAACACACTTGTACAAATTTAAAAGACGTTGCCCTGAATGCAATAAAACAAACAGAGAAAAAAATTCAAGTGCGTATAAGAAGCTTTGTCACTGACAATGCTGCAAATGTTGCAAAAATGAGAAGAGAGCTGTCCCAAGAAGTCCATATTCTATATTACGGATGTTCCGCACATCTCTTAAATCTGCTAGCACAAGACTTGGAAATTCTTGCTGTTAAATCATCTATAATACAAGTGATCAAGTATTTTCGTAATAAACATATTCCATCGGCTTTGTATAAACAAGCAGGAGGGAAAATGCTTTTTATTCCTCAAGAAGTGAGATGGAACACAATGAACGATGCAATTAGATCCTATTTAGATAACCGAGGAATTCTTGTCCAAATCTGCCAAGATCATAACTCACATAATAAAAATTGTTAATGACAGCCAAGTTACTATGAATGCAGTCGATTTTCTAAAACGATTGTCTCCAATTGGTCTATACCAATTGCTTTGCATTCTTAAAACAGAATGCAAAGGAACTCCAGTACAATTGCCGTAGCAGTAGAATTATGGCACAAATTACGATTGGATTTCGATGACCAGCCGCTAAATGTCAAAAAATGCTTCGAAAATAGCAAGGCTATGGATTTATATGGCGCTCACTACGCTGCAAATATGATTGACCACGGATTTATTGACAAGAATCTAAGCAATGCGGAAAAAAAGGAAGGCTTCGAGTACATAAATCAAAATGACAAAAACTTTGTACCCTTTGTTATGGCGTACATATAAATTGGGGGGTAGGTGTAAAAGAAAGTAGTGAATTAAAACTCCTCATTAAATTAATTAATTAAAAGTCAATAATAGTTAATAATAAACATATTTTAATGGAATATTAATAGTTATTGCTCAATATCTGCCGGCAAGTGTTATCTTCACAGTTTCACATCCATAGCACTATTTTGTTTTTTTTTCACAATTTCATTGAACCCAATGGAGGCCATACAAGAATCACTGACACAGCTGCAACGGTTATTCACTGAGCGGATGGACACCTACGAAAGTGAGCTGCAGGCTGCTGTTCCATCATCCAACATTTCAACTTCAGATTTTGCTTCATTCCGGAACTTTGTATTATCATCCATTCGCAGTCTTCAGGAACAGTTAAATCTACTTGCTCATCAGGTGGACAACATAGAGATGCATAGTCGGAGAAAGATACTGCTTCTTCATGGTGTGCCAGAAGCTACTGAAGAAGATCCTACGGAAGAAGTGGTAAAGACAATTACTGGAAAACTGAAGCTGGACGATTTCTCTGACAAGGATATTAGTCGATGCCATCGTATGGGCCGCCAGTCTGGTCACAGTCATCCACGTCCTCTTGTAATAAAGTTCCGAGAGCTTGATGTCCGCAACAAAATTTGGTACTCCAAAACGACTCTTAAAGGGACAGGACTGACCTTGTCAGAATTCTTGACAAAAGCAAGACACGACACTTTTATAGCCGCACGAGAGAGGTTTGGTTTAAATAAGTGTTTTACACGTATGGGATTTGTGTTTGTGATAGGTGGTGATGGGAAACGTCGGCGTATAAGTTCCATTGCCGAACTCAGTGAAATCTCGGATCCACCAATTATGAAGCCTAATTCTTCGAAGCCTTTATCATCAAAGCCTGCAAAGGGCAGGCGTGCGGCTACAGCTGGCAAGAAATAGATTGGGTTTCTGTTTGTGAAGTGCCCTGTAAATTTAACGCCTTTCTGTGGATCTTTTCATACAATTCTTTACTTTATATTTTCTTTTTTTTTATGTTAGTCATAACGGGTATTTTTATATTATTATTTAGTTAATTTCGTAGCTACTTGTATTGTAATATTATTGTTGACAGATTGACATCACAGTACTTTATTTTTTTTTTTTTGTCTTAGTTTAGTATTCCGTAACGCAAGGCAAACGATACATAGCCCATACAGCCTAGTATAAGGTGAATTCACAGATTGGCTGAACTTTAATTTATGGTTTTTGTTTCTTATCATTTTTAATTTTTTTTTTCTATTAGTTCTCTTTTTTTTATTTTTTAGCTCCAACATTCAGCCGGCAGATGGGATATTTAATTTGTTGATAAAACTAACCATTTTTTTTTTGTTTGTTTATATAAAGTATATATATATATATATATATCTATTTTTTATTTATTTTTATGTCTAGTTCTAGTCATTATAGTGATGATGAACACTCTCAATCATTATCGTCAGAAAATGACTCTAGTTTTGACAGTTTACCGTCCCTTTCTGATTCTCTTCATAACCAATTTTCGAATATGCCTCAAAATTTTAATGTCGTTCACATCAACGCACAGAGTATTCCGGCCCACTACTCAGATATGCTGGTATCTTTTGATGTCAAAAATCTCCATGCTGTTTTAATCTCCGAATCCTGGCTTAAGCTCTGTTTACCCTCTTCTTCCTATGCGATACCAGGCTTCAATCTCATAAGGAATGACCGCACTAGCTCTGGGGGAGGTGGAGTTGCTATTTATTTGCGATCTAATATTTCCTACACGATAATTAGCTCCTCGGCCCAACCTTCTTCACTTATTGCCGGTGAACATCTGTTTCTTGAAGTCCTGCTATCACATAACAAGGTGTTACTTGGAGTTTATTATAGCCCCTCCCAACGAGTAAATTTCTTTAATTCTTTTGAAAAACTTCTAGATGACCTAATACCATCATACGCTCACTCTATAATAATGGGGGATTTCAATACCTGCCTTTTAAAGGATGATTCTCGAGCTCAGACTTTTAAATCCATCGTCGGATCTAGTAATTTGCATATTCTTTCACTCAATGCCACCCATCATTTCCCAAATGCTACCCCCTCACTTCTAGATTTATTAATAGTTTCGGCTCCTCAACATGTTATAAAATATGGTCAATGTCCGGCCGATTCCTTTTCTTATCATGACCTTGTATTTTTATCTTACAAAATTCGTCCTCCTAAAGCTAAACCAAAAGTCATTCTTCAGCGCAGCTTTGGTAGCATAAATCAGGAAGCCTTTATCACTGATGCTCAGAGCATTGATTGGTCGTTGGTGATAAACGCTGAAACTGTCAATGAACAGGTTGCTGCTTTCAATACTCTCATAACTAAACTTTATGACAAGCATGCACCTTATAGATCCATAAAGTTGAAGCATCTCCCGGCTCCCTGGATTACAAATGATATCAGGGCATTAATGCACAAAAAAGCTGTTGCAAAAAATAAATATAAACGTTGTCCAAACGATATTAATAAAAATAAGTATACCAAGGCTCGTAATCGCTGCAACACGGTGTGTAGGGATGCCTTACGCCGCCACATTCATGTTTCTGTCGCAGACAAAGACCCGACAAAGGTCTGGAGTTTCCTTAGGTCAATTGGAATTGGAAAATCACATCTGCACTCTATTCCTAAAAACCTTAACATCGATTCACTTAATACACATTTCTGTGCCTCTTCCAGCCTCACTGATTCGGATAAGAATCTTACTTTGAATTATCTTTCTTCTTTACCAATTCCAGACTATTCTCCTTTTCTTTTTACTCAGTTTTCGGAATGTGATGTTAAGAGGAGCATGCTATCAATCTCTTCCAACGCGGTCGGTGACGATGGCATTAGTCGCAACATGTTGATTCCTATCCTTGATATCATCCTTCCTATTCTGACCTTTATTTTTAATAGCTCTGTATCACAAGCTGTCTTCCCAGAAGGTTGGAAGTACGCTCAGGTGATTCCACTGCCTAAAAAACCCACTCCTCAGTTATTCTCTGATTTTCGACCCATTTCTATCCTTCCCTTTCTATCCAAAGTTTTTGAACGTCTTGTCCTCAATCAATTGAATTGTTTCCTAGCCCGTCATTCTCTTTTCAATCCTTTTCAATCCGGCTTCCGTTCAGGACACAGCACTACGACTACTTTGCTTAAAATTACAGACGACATTCGTTCAGGAATGGAAGCTGGTCATGTCACGGTTTTAACACTATTGGACTTTAGTAATGCTTTTAATACTGTCAATTTTGATATTCTTTTGGCATTACTGCGCTCTCTTAACATATCTCCATCGGCAACTGAATGGTTCCACAGTTATCTTAGCGGTCGCAAGCAGCGGGTTCGTCTGGAGGAGAGTATCTCTTCCTGGAGTCCCACGACTGCTGGTGTTCCGCAGGGCGGTGTCCTTTCTCCACTTCTCTTTGCTATTTTTATCAACTCTATCTCAAATAATTTATCTTCTTCCTATCACCTGTATGCAGACGACCTTCAAATTTACTGTCAGGCTCCTGTCACTGAATTGCATAATGCAGTCCGTGCTATAAACAATGATCTCTGTCGAATTGCAGAGTGGAGCAAATCCTATGGCCTCGATGTTAATCCCAACAAAAGTACCGCAATTATCGTGGGAAGTTCCAGGATGATTGCTAGAGTGGACTGGCAATTGCTGCCAAATATAAACTTTGCTGGCACCGATATTCCTTTTAGCTCGTCAGTGAAAAACTTGGGATTAATTTTTGATAATAATTTGAGTTGGCGACCTCAGTTAGAGGCCGTCAGTCGTAAATTATATGCTTCAGCAGCTGCGCTGAGAAGACTGCGTAATTTTTTACCCACTTCCACCAAAATTGCACTAACGCAATCTCTGTTGCTCCCTATTCTAGACTATGCCGACGTCTGCTATCTTGACATCACGGAGGAACAGCTTAATAAGCTTGAGCGTCTTCAAAATTTTTGTGTTCGATTCATATTTGGCCTACGCAAATATGATCACATATCTCAGTTTCGTTCTCAGCTCAAATGGCTTCCCATTCGTCTTCGCCGGAATACTCACATACTTACTCTTCTCTACAACATACTATTTAATCCTTCAGCCCCTCACTATCTTAAAGAACGTTTTAAGTTTCTTCATACATCAAACACGTTTTCCTTGAGGTCATCAGATAATCTTGGCCTTTATATTCCCGCACATAGTTCCACGTTCTATGACTCTTCCTTTACTGTTCAAGCAGCTCGTCTTTAGAACTCCCTCCCGGTTTCTATAAGGCGTGCACAATCCATTGGCGTCTTTAAGAATCTCGTAAGGGAATATTTTCTGTCAATTTAGGCGAGCAACGTATGGATGATGTATCCTACTAACTAGACGTTATGTATGTGTATTATATACGTATGTATGTATTTTTAATTTAGGTATATGTGTTTGTATGCTATGTATTTATGTGTATGTGTGTATATGTATGTATGTATACGTATGTATGTATATGTGAATATATATTTATCGTTTACACCGCCGCCTCTTACGCTTCCTTCCAGTCCTATCCATCCAAAGGTTGTCTGGAAGAGATCGCTCTGAGCGATAAGACCGCCCATTGTAACACTATTTTAAGTTTTCTCTTGTTATCTTATTATTTCAATGTGGTGTTATCAATAAAGTGTTTTGTATTGTATTGTATGACAAAAACTTTGTACCCTTTGTTATGGCGTTTTTAACGAAATCAGAGCCTTTTCCAGAATATATTTTCGAGTCTCATTTGCTGTGGTGGGCTTCAGTAAGGTTAGAAAATGTGAGTCTTTAGGCACAAAAAGAAAAGTTCCTTGCGTTCTATGAACAACTTCTAACAGCTAGTGCATCAACAGCTGCATTAGAGACACAGTTCTCTTCATTTGGATTAGTACAGTCAAAACTAAGGAACCGACTAGGAAATGAAAAGGCTGCAAAGCTAGTATTTATGTTTAAGTACTTCAATCAAGATAGCGAAAAAAGGAGTGAAGATTTGAGCTGGGTTGCAGGTGGCGATGAAGTGACTGAAACAGAAACTACACAACCAGAACCAGGCGACACAGAAAACGTAAATACTTTTAAATATGATTTTATTATTATTTATAACAATAATGAATATAAGAAATATTTTTGTTTGAAAATATTAAAAATAATTATCTGAAATAAATGAAAATCTAAAACAAAACCTTTTTTTTGTCAAAAATTACAATAATTAAGTCCTACACATATCAAAATTAATAGTTTTTTTTTAACAAAAGTAGTCTCAGACTCTCAGGTAAAAGTAATGTCTAAAAATAGAAAAAATCTATCATTTATATTTATGTTATCTGATTTTTATCGGAGAAAATAATTATTTTGATAATTTGCAACCCTGCATAGCAGTAAAAGGGAAGGTACAAACAATAACAATAGATCGCCTTAAACCTGCTTATATGGCAACAAAAACGGCGCTAGATACACCCTGACAACAACCTGTGAACTCCGTACCAGCAATAGACCAGCAGGAAACTAGCCGAAGCTCTGAGGTGAAAACCGGAAGTAGACGGGTGGTACGATTCCCAGATTACTATCACCCACAGTTACAGTCCAAGCGGGGGGCTGGTATAGCGGCATTATTTCGCTACCGCTCATCGCACCATCGACTTTGTGGCCACAAGAAAGAAAAGAAAGAAAGAATTTATTGACACCACAACGCATAATCATACGATGTGGCATGACATTGAACGGTATGACGTCACTCATATCGTCCATTGTTTTCATCGGGTCGGCGAACCGGCTATAAAAGAAGGCGTGCAATTGCTTCGTGCCACAGACAGACAGACAGCTTGGCGCCACCGTACTGACCGGTCGTAATTGCTCCGCTGAGCAATCGCGTTGAGCCCCAATCGGCTACCGTCGTGCTTCCCGTCTGTTCTCGCCACGCTTCGCGTTCGTGCGTGTAGTACAATCTTCCCTCTCTCTCCGTCCCCTTGTTTGAGTAGAAATGCATCCAAACAAGACCTTACCAGAAAAGAAGCCTCCGGACTGCCAGAGGCCCTCAACATCCCGAGGAGCCAATGCTTCGGTTCCAGGACTCCAAACTGGAATGCTAGACCCAACGCCGCATCCGCAACTACACCGCGACCGACCGCGCCGCCATTCAAGCGCGCAACGGCGCTCCCGATGACGAGCGCTAAAGGGAGCTGCACTGGAGGGGTTGATGATCAACCCCGATTTAGCACCTCTACAGGCGCCACCTTTCGGTGTATTCGTAACTTCTGAAGATTTACAAGATTTATTTCAATCAATCTTCAACATCTACTCAAATGATGGTATGACACATCGTATGAAAGTTCTCCATGAATTGTCATAATTAAAACAAAGTGAGCACCATTTCTCACTCACTTTTGACGAGTGGACTTCTACAGGTAACAGGCGGTATCTTTACATCAACATCCATACCAACGCAAATGATCGTGCTTTGTTTTGGAATTTAGGGCTAACTCATATTTTTGGAAGATTGCCAGCAGCAGTTTGCGTAGAAACCTTAAAAAAGAAAATGAAGGAATTTGACCTTGATTTCGACAAAGATGTTGTTGCAATTACAAGTGACAGAGACGGTTATCGTTAAAACCGGTAGTTTGATTCCAGCATTTCAACAACTTTGCTATGCCCATGGGTTGCAACTTAGAAATAGACGTTCTTTATAAAAAAAAAAGAAAGTGACGATGATCGACTTGAATATACTGAGGCTGCATTAAATAACGACGACGAGGACAGATCAAATATAACTGAAGAGTCTGAAGATTGTGGATTCGCAGTTGTAGAAGTGTCTTTGGAGCTGCCAGGCGAATTGATACCTGTTTTTAAATATTTAAATTAATATAATAAAATTTAAAATAATCAACAGAGTTTGGAAAATTGTACAAATGTTCAAAGGCTCTCCAACTAAAAATGACGTGCTTTAAGGATACATCAAGAAAGGATTTGGAGGAAGAATAGAATTAGATAGAGATTGAAAGACAAGATGGAGCAGTTTGGCTTCCATGGTATAAAAATTTAACAAATTGAAATTATGCATTGCTAAAGCATTGATTGATCTGGGCCTTGATATGAACACTGAGTACAGGTTTTTAGAACACGAATTTGATGCTTTAATAAATCTAGAAAATCTCTTGAAGCCTGTGAAAGTTGCTGTTGAAGTTCTTTGTCGTCAAGATGCTAATCTCACCACTGCCGAAACTACGCTCAAATTTATGATCAAGAAACTGGAAGATAATCATTCAACCTTAGCTTCAGAATTAGCTTTATCTTTGCGCCGACGTATTTTACAACGACATAGAAATATGACTGCACTACTGATTTATCTCCAAAATCATATTAGACATAGGATTCAGAGACTGCATCGAAGATGTAGAGTCATCGGGATACCGTACATATAGGCCTTCATCTAAATGCCGAATTATTTGACATTATATAGCTTCCTTTAAATTTTAACATTTGCGTGCCAGTATCTGGTGCAACACGTGAAAATTGCATAATTGTAAACAACCTTTGTACCGTGTTTGCTTGCAAATTAGTGAATAAATGATAAATAAATGATAAAGATGACTATCAACACCAGCTTACACAACAAGCAAACGATTCAAGAAAAGTAACCATGTGCCGTTGGGTGTTCGAAACCATTAATCCATTGACCGCCGAAGATGTCTTAAAGCGTCAATAACAAACTGGACACTGCCGCCAATCACGACTTAAGACGTCATAACATTTGACTGTCAAATATATGCAAATAACTTTCTGAACTTGGAATTTTATACTTGATATTTTATACACAGGCATAAAAAATCTTCCATAATAAGTTTCAGTTAAGTAAAAGTGTAAAGAGTCGATATTTTATCTAGAGGAACCATACATATGAGCTTTGAAATTTTAAGTTAAAAATAGGCGTGCTCTCAATGCCCTAGACGTCTTAAAGGGTTAACTAGTGATAAGACTGTAAGTGGGTAGGTTTTTTTTTATTTACTTTTTTCCTACCTACACCTAATTAAATTCTCAAATGCTTTGCTTGTTGTTTTAATTGTAAACAATTCTGAGAACGTTACACTCTAGTGATCAACATGCAGCATAATAAAGGTAAGTTGTTTTATTTTAAATAATTTTGCTAGACGTAAAATATTAATAAATATATTCGGCCACTAAAACACTAATTATTTATATTATATGTTATACCATGAGGAGTTGGTGATAACTGCATTTGTGTGTGGGTGTCTTTGAACATACTCGTTCATCTTACTGCCTCAATTATAAACAATGCTAGTTATAATATTAGTGAAAACTGAGATATGAAAATATTTAAACAATAATAGTAATAGACCTTTAGGCCAGTCATCTTGGCATTTTTCATGCTTTTTTTTTCCGGTAGCGGATTTTTTCACTTTACTTATGTATTTTTCGCCGCTGATTATGATGGTGAGTCCAAATTTGTCCAAAACCTGTGCTAAAAAAGGTTATGGACATTTTTTGGACACAAAACTAGCGAAAAATGATTTTTTGGGAAATAACTCGAAAAATAAACCTTTATCGAAAGAAACCCTGGACAGAAAATTTGTTTTAAATTAAATTTCCCATCGATATAGGCCAATAACTATAATTTCAGGTACTGGGCCCAGAGATTTATTTATTTATTTATTTATTCATTTGGGATAATAAACAGCATTCACAATAAATTAAAATCATAATTATTACAAAAAAAAATTAAGGTAATAGTGAAGCCCACACCATTATCCACAGGTTAATTTGTGCGACTCTTTAACCTAAACCTTTCCTTGCACTAAAAAAATACAAAAAATCCAAAAAACGAAAAAAAATAAATTAATAAATATAATTAATTTGTTAGTGCAGCTAAAACTTCCAAAATATTTTTTCTGAATTTGTACTCCGAATCTGCGAATATGTCGAGATTTGCGAAAACTTTGTTGTGGGTGTCAGTGAGCCGATGAAGAGGTGCGCGCGCACCGGCGTGCGTACGGCACCGCGGCAAGTAGAACAGCCGAGGCACGCGCACCTCCCTTCTATATACACTGCGTGGGACTACGTAACTAAGATCGTTGCACAAATCAATACAGTCGAATTTATTATTACATATTTTGTACAGTGTCATAGCACTCAGGAGAATGCGCCTTTTTTCCAAGCTAAGCAAATTATATTCCTCCAGCTGACAAACATACGACTGATGAGTACCTCGGTATCTGAAGTTGACATATCGTAAGAATTTACGCTGAACATGTTCCAAAGCCTCTATGTATCTTTGAAAAATGGGGTTCCAAATCTGCACGGCGTATTCCAATTGGGATCTGATAAGCGATTTATAAAGAAAAATAAGAGTTGCAGGGCGCCTAAAATCAATCGAAGATCTCATAACGAAGCCATACAGTCTGAGGGATTTATCTCTAATAGCATTGATGTGAAGATCTAGATGTAATTTAGTGTCCAATATAACTCCTAAGTCACGAACTGATTGAACCGACGTTAGATTTACTCCCATCAAGCGGTAACTACTATCAATTATTTTCCTGTTTTTTGTGAACGTTAATGCGACGCATTTAGAAAGATTCAGTTGTAATTTATTATTGATACAGTAGTTTGAGAGTCTGTTTAAGTCACACTGTAATAAGTCAACATCAGCTTGGCTTCTACAAGTTCTAAAAATTTTTAAATCATCAGCATACATAAGAAAATTCGAGTTCATAAAACAAGATTTGATGTCGTTTATGAATATATTAAATAATAAAGGCCCCAATATTGATCCCTGTGGAACACCAGAGGATATGTTAACCAAGTCAGATTTGTACCCATTGATAACGACCGTCTGAGATCTATTACTGACATAGGATAAAAACCATCTTAGCAAATTACCCCGTATTCCTTTGAAAGCAATCTTTTGTAACAGTAGCTCGTGGTCTACTTTGTCGAAACACTTCTGAAAGTCAGTGTAAACAGAATCTGTTTGTAAACGGCGGTCCATGTTTTTAAATAAAAAATTAGTAAATGTCATAAGGTTAGTGGTAGTGGACCTACGCTTAACGAAGCCGTGTTGCTCAGGTATAATTATATTGTGTAGTAAAGGATAGGTAATATTATGTACTAATCGCTCAAAAAGCTTCGACAAAACAGACAGTATCGATATAGGTCTGTAATTTTCGACGTTATGCTTATCACCATTTTCAAAGACAGGCGTAATATGAGCATGTTTCCATACGGCTGGAAAGACCCCTTTACTTAGACATTTATTGTATAAAATGTGCAGAGGCTTACATATAGTCAGGGCCGTTGATTTTAAGAAAATCACTGGTAAACCATCAGGCCCAGGTCCCTTTGACACATCTAGATTTTTCAATTCTTTTATTATTGAGTCTATGTCTACTTCAATATCCGAGATCAATACAGAATTATCTTCGAATGGGTGTGATGGTTGCCAGTTATCAGAATTAAGAGTAGAAGGCTCATATACCGAATAGAAGAATGTAGAAAACAAGTTACTTATTCTGTTAGGGTCATTAGAATCAGTATTTTTTATAGTACATTGTAGCTGGTAAGACAGATGTGCTTTTGCGTTTAGATATAAATGTCCAAAAATGTTTAACGTTAATAGGTATGCTATCCTCAACTAATTTCATATAATTAAAATAACACTTAACACATTCAGCTTTAAACCTTTTGCGGTAATTAGAAAATAGTTTATATGATGAATAATCATTGTATAATTTCCACTTAATCCATGCCCTTTCTTTATTTTTAAATATACGTATGAGACCTTTTGAAAACCAGCACGGGTAAAGATCAGACTTATTACGTGCAGTCGGTACATAAGTTTTTATGATATCATATACAATATCGTAGAACCTATGCACCGCTTCATGCGGTTCTAAGTCACTCAAGGTATCGGCCCAATTAATTTTGTCTAATTCACTGTTAATAATGTCGTAATTAGCGGCGTCGAACTTAAATTTAGTAAGCGGGCGGTGTCTCATGGGAGTGAAATTCAAACTTAATTTAATAGTGGATGTGAAAGGAGGATGGTGCAAGTCCGGTGGCAGTAGCGCTTCACAAGGCTGAATATTACATTCTTGATTAGATATAAACAAATCAAGAATACGATTATTCTTATTTTTTATAAAGTTGAATTGCAAAGAGTTTGTTAGTGCCAAGAAATCTAATACATGTGTACACGAGCCATCCGCACATACACCCACCAAACCACAGTCATGAATATCACTATTTACCCAGTCTATATACGGTAAATTATAGTCTCCTGTGATATAAAAAAATTCGACATTACTTCGCGTAATCAGCTCGCTCAATGTGTTAAAATGTATTGTGTAAATATCCACAGGAGTATCAGACGGGATATAAGCAGCGCTAATTATGTGTTGTTTGTTGTTTCGGGTAGCCGGTAACGCGACAATAACATGTTCGATATGAGTGGGAGTGGCATTCGGGATCTGTAAGCAAACCGGTCGTAGTTCGCGACGCACCGCAATCAAAACGCCACCTCCTTCTCGTTTATTAGTTAGTAAACGGTCACGATCGCATCTAAACACTATATATCTGTCGTCAATAAACTCAGTGTCCGAAATAAGTGGAGTGAGCCAGGTTTCCGTAAGGATAACTACGTCGTATGACAATGACAAAATATTCATGTATGTCAGTTGTAATGTAGTGCGCAATCCTCTGCAATTTTGGTAATAAACAGTTACGCCAGTCATGTTGGAACAAAGATGTGATAAATGGTAACTCGTGCTGTTAAAGAAAGACTAGTATGTGATTTATACTTTATGAGAATGTTATGCACAAGACAATAACACATGACCACTGGAAAAATATAATCGCTGTTATACGTATATAGATATTTGTTTATTTTTATTCGTGATATTTCTGACTATTGATAATGTATGCGTTAGTATCAATAGAGAAGTCATTATGTAGTGACTGTATGTGAATTTTCATTACGCCTTTACAATTGTTTTCTTTAGCGCCGACTCCGAAGATAACTCCCTTACAGCGTTCGCGTGGTAACCGAAGCTTCTGTGCTGCATTTTCATTAATCAAAGATGTTTGTGAGCCCTGGTCAATGAGCGCACGCATGGTGTGGAAAGTTCCATCAGCTGCCTGGACGTTGATTTTTGCGGTCGCTAACAATATTTCAGCCACATTTTCTTGAAACACGTGACATGTTTAGCGGTCGTTCACTGTCGCCGAGTTGCTAGGTGTAGCAATATCGGTTGACTTCGTGAACATGTCATGAATTAGCAAATTGTGGTTGGCATTAAAAAATCGGCATGTTTTATTGGATAAGCATTCTTTGCCATTGTGATCGATTAGGCAATTTTTACAAAGTTTATTTGTCGCAATAGTTTTCCGTTTTACCTGTGGCCTCGATTCACGGAACAATTTGCACAAGTAAATTGCATGAGGTTTTTTACAATGAGGACAAGAATTAACTGCTTCCACGTGTAATGCTTTATATGAAGTTGATTTGATATTGCCAGATTTGTAAAATTGATTACTGGTTTGATGTTGAAGAAATGGTTTTTTGTAACGAGAATCATCTTGGCCTTGGACCTTGTTAGTATATTGTTTTTGCCTAAATGACTCCAAAGAGGTAAATTTGGTTTCTAGAAAGGAAAAAATTCCTTGAGTGTTGGTATTTCTCTCGGTTTCTGTAATGACTGTATATACTCATTGTGAGAATCAACATCTAGTTTTTGGGATAGAAGATGTACGATTAGTGGGTCCCAAGTGGAAGTATCAATTTTCAACTTTTGAATAGCATGCAGACATTCATTGGTTGTGTCGTGCAGCCTCTTAATTAATGTGGAACTTTGTGATTGCATTATTGGTATACTCAATAAAGTACTAATATGAGATGTAAAAATAAATTTCTTATTATTGTAACGGTGGTTAAGAATTTCCCATGAAACTTGATGATTTTCTGAGCTAATGCATAAATGTTGAATTAATTTTTCAGCCTCACCCCTTAGTTTACTTTTTAGAAACTGAAGTTTTTGAGCGCTAGACAAGGATGGATTTTTATGAATGGCCTCTTGAAATAGGTCTATAAACGAAGTCCACTGTTGATAGTTGCCGTTGAAAACTGGAATCTCCATTTGTGGGGTGGATTTTTCTCGGTGTGAAGCTGACCACATTTTTGGTGTTAATAGTCTTTTTAATGTTCATATAAGATTTCTCGTATTTCGCAAATTCTAGGTCATATTCCGGGTAGTCACCATTTAATTCGCTATCGATCTCCCAATGTAAAGTATCAATGACACCCCATCTGCACTTTAAAAGGGAAAGCACGTCCTCAAACTCCCACTTGTCGGAGAGCTCATCGATGTCTACATTTGCTATAGTCCGAGAAAATGCCTTGAAGTTGCTGGTCTGCTTTCGCAACATTGGTACCTTCAGATTTTCTTAGTGGCGCCAGGGGAATTGGGTTCAATGGCACTGGTAGTGGTGTTGCTGGTTTCAAGAGCGGAGTTGATGACCTACTACTGCCTTCTTGTCTGTAATTCTGCATGACTTGCTTAGCTTGATTATAGAACGCTAAGGTACGTTCATATTCCTTGCCCGTGAAGTAAGCATTGCCTAGCTCACCGTAGTTACATAACTGTAAATGGTTGTTATGGAACTCTTGCCAGTAAGACTCTAAGGTCTCTAGCTTCCTCCTAACGTAATCTGGTGTCTTTCGGTCGTGGCTGTCCTTTTGAAAATTTCTAAGAAGTTGATCCCTGCATAATTTGGTTTTGCGTCTCTAATAAAGCTTTCATGGTAAATAAAGTTTGGAAAGAGTGGTACAAAAAGGAAAGATCTTACTTGGTTGTAAGCTGCAAACGCTGATGATTTGAGCCTGGTGTAGCTCAAGTCTGGCTGTGGTGAACCTTAGCTTTGGTTTCTGGTTGGTGCAGCAATGGACTGGTAACGTCCACTGCGCTGTTACAGATGAGAAACCGTTCCGCGAGTCACTTCAATCCACGTATGGTATGCAGAAAGTTAATGTTTGTCACTTTTCACTTTGGTTCACGCGAAAGGTCACTTATAAAAATTCGTGATAGGCCCCGTTTTAACTCGAAGGACCATTAATGTACGGGATAGCCGCGTACACTTAAGTAAAGGAGGGATAGATAAATCTATAAAAGTCAAGAGGAATCTAAAGAACACTAAAGTTTATTAACAAATCACTTATGTAATAAAACTATGGTAAACTACGGTAATATTATAATAGAGACGTTAAACTAAAATGATAATGGTTTTATAATGGTAATGGAGCACACGTAATTGGTAAGATGGTTAAGTGTAACTAACTGGTGAAAAAACTATAATTAGGTTAAATGCCGCGCGATGCATAAAGTGCTTATAGTGCAATTCATACGCAGCGCGCGGGAGTTCAATGACTCAATGTACGTCACTCGTACAGCGTTCATGGTCGTATTTTGGAATGCTATTTTGGAAAGGTTAAATAAATTAAGCGTTCAGATTCAGAGCTCATCAGAAATATTTAGGCAGTGTAGATGTGCCGCGCGCGATCCAGCCGCATGTTTGGGAGCGCGCGCTCGCTGGAGCGCGCGATCCGTACGTTGTCGGTTTTTTGCCAGTTTCAAAGGTGCCTCAGTTGCGTTGCGCGCGCGGTGTGGACGGTTGTTTGTGATATTTCGCAAAGTCGCCGTCTGATATCCTTTTATAAAGAATTTAAATGCTTATGGGACCCCAAAGATATAAATTTTACAAATAGAGGTTTAAGAGATGATGCCTGGCGTCAGATTTCTCGAGAAATGGAGAACAAGCCAATAGAAGACTTAAAGAAAAAAATGCCGTCTCTGGCGGGAGGCTACAGAATGGAAAAATTTAGAGAGAAACAAAGCCGTATAACTGGATCAGGTAAGAAAACGAAATTTAGTTGATTTTTAAATAATACGTTAACATAATAGAAAAAACTAATAGAAAATAAACGCACGTGGTTATTTAATGAGTTACTTATTTATTTCAGGTGCTCAAGATACGTATAAATCGAAGTGGTTTGCGTATGATGATTTCAACTTTATGGCGGACAAAAATGAACCCGGAACCACGCGGGATACTTTGGAACATGTAAGTCAAGCTTACTGATATTCATTTTGCCATATTATTGTATCGTTTGTAACAAAGTGCCTTGCTAAATGGGACCGTATTATATTGGCATTTTCTGTTGCTCTTCTTGGTACGACAACAATCGGTAGTAGTGATTGTGATAGCGGTTCATTTCGCCAGCTTCCAGGTATTATATCTCCAGTCTCCTGTACTGTATCAAATGTTCCTGGCGATGTAAAGTTGGGATTTCTGCGTAAGTAGTTATATAGATGAACCGTCGCCAGCACGACTTTAGTCGCAGTTTCTGGTTCCAAAAGCATAGGTTTACGCAGAACTAAGTACTCCAAATGCGTTTTCTACTACCCTACGTGCTCTTGACAGTCGGTAGTTGAAAATTCTTTCACACGAACCTCTTTCCCGAGTACCATCGTATGGTTTCATTGTATAATCATTCATCTTTAAAAAGCTTTATCACCTAGGGTATAATAGGGTACCTCAATTTTATAGGGTACTTGTAATATTTTCGGTGGTGGAATGTTAAGTTTTTTTTTCACTTTTTTTATGTAATTTTGTATTTTTGAACACCCCGCCATCTGATATTCTGCCTTTAGCCCCAACATTTACATACAGGAACTTATAGTTTGCATCTACGAATGCAAAAAGAACAATATAAGGATATAATTTGTAATTATCATAGTCGTTGCCACTATTGAAAGGCGATTGCAAAGTGACATGTTTGCCGTCCATCGCCCCTATCACGTGCGGGAAATTCCATTTATTCTCGAATTGCTGAGAAACTGCACGCCACTCTTCTTCAGTTGACGGCACCTGAAAATAAAGATGCCGTGTAATCCTCAACAGTATTATAAAGCTGAAAATAATAATGAGTAATAATAACGTTGTTACAGGAAGAATCTAATACGACTGAACGGGAGCCTGAAGTAAATGCTACAGTGAGAACAGTTACATTGTTAGTAGTGACACACAACCAGAAAGAGCCAACCACCACACAGACCAGAGTAATGAGTAGAATGATGAGAGTGTACAATCCAATGTCCAAACAACAGGCAAACGAACGAAAAAAAGGAAGAAAACTACTTGCAATAATGCAGATGACATATCAGATGAAACTATTTCAGAAGATTTCCAACTTCTGCAACAATGTGCACAGCCGCCACAACTTGACACCGATTCTTACATCGCTTTCGGGCAGTATATATCTTCTGAATTATGGAAATATGATACAGTAACATTAGCTCATGTCAAAAATTCAATATGTCAAGTTATTTTTCAAGCTGACACAGAAGATACGGGAATAGCAATTATGGATATTACACTAATTTATATCCTGGCACACCTTCAGCCACCACTTCATCGCACACTCAGTCTCCTCATCCTCAGGATTTTTCAGCTCCATCTCCACAGTCATCATCAACATTAACTGCTTATCTACCCGCCACGTCATTGCAGTCCCAGTATCAACAACCTACACTGGCATCACCATCTCATGCTAATCTAGCCCCCACTTCACCGCAGTCCCCGTCTCCACAACCTCAAGATTGAAAAATGTAAACAAAAGTATTATGATAAAAAAAACGACCCGTCTCACAACTATCAACTCCGATAGAAATCGAACCCACGACCCTTCGCTATCCAGGCGATGACCACTGAGCTACGAAGTCGTTTCGTCAGTGGTCAGAGCATTCGCCCGGATATCGGATTCCCATCGGAGTTGATAGTTGTGGGACGGGTCGTTTTTTTTCGTAATACTTCTATTTAGATATTTCTAAAATTAAACTCAGGATATTTCGACAGGCACCACCTAATTAAATAAGTAGCTACTAACCTTTATCTTTTCTTGTTTTCTTTTGTTTTTGTTAGAATTATAACAAAAACTGTCTATTCATTAAACGTATACGCGTGCCAACGGGAACGCAGCCCGCATTTTCTGTATACCCACATATCTAACAGTTTTCAAAGAATTTGATTAATTGTAAACATGTTACTTCTTTAAATTACAATTATAATACACTACTTTTTAAATTGAGTATTAAAGTATGGTTTTACTTACCTTCACATAATCCTTTAATAGGTCGATGATTGCTTCACACACTTCGGGGTTAATTTTCGATATAGACTGTTTGGAAATGCGGAAGAGATACTGCAAACTGACATACGAATCTCCAGTCGCTAAAAATCTCAATGTTAGGAGTAATATTTCCTTCACAGTAATGGCATCTTTATAATTTGTATCATTCTTTCTTAACTTGTTATACAATAATGAACAGAATATCTCAAATTGATTAACATTCATTCTTGCAAAATTGTGTTCAACTTCATCTGACACTAACTCTGCGTAATGGCGAGTCCCAGATTCCAGTCGATTTTTGTATATTGTTTTTACCCAAAACCGTCTTTTCCCAATATTTTTTTTTCGTTTTTGTAATGATTTAAGCAAAATAAAGGTTACTGCTGCAACGGCTATTCGCCGCCGCTGTACTTGGGACTCCATATCGTGCAAGAGACTGACAGCATCACGGATCGCTTGGAGCGCATATAACGATCGCAAGTTTCCAAAACTGGATCGGTCCAACGCGATCCACGCTCCACGCTCCACCATCTTGGATCGCGGATCGCGGGATCGCCGTTCCTGAACGAATCGTCCGGTGTAGACCCGGCTATTGAGATGAGCACACTTAAGCAATATCAAGGTAAAATAAAGAGACGACCTAATAGAAAAAAAATGACGGATGAAACAACGAATCAAGAACCTGAAATACCCTCCGGCTCCAGAGATTATTTCAGAGTGAACACCTTTTTGGTCATCCTTGATAGACTGAGAGCTGAAATACAGAGAAGGCATAATGCTTACTTAAAGTTTAAAGAAAAATTTTCATTTTTAACAAAAATGACTGAACTTTCAACGCAAAAAGTTACAGAAAAAGCTCAGTCTCTCATGAAATATTATACCAATGATTTAGAGGACGATTTGATTCAAGAATGTGTGCATTTTCAAAGTCACATTTGCTCTGATAAAACTGCATAGTGTGCAGTGAAGCCTGGATCAAACTCACTACTCAGTCTCTCAACGTTTTTGAGGAATCAATCTCCGTCTAATGTTTACCCTAACTTAGATATAGCTCTCCGCATTGCACTTTCCACTCCGGCTACAAATTGTTCTGGGGAAAGGAGTATTTCCTTTTTAAAACGCGTGAAAAATTATCAAACGTCTTCATTATCTCAAGAAAAAATGAATTCTCTAGCTCTTCTCTACATAGAAGCAGAGATAATGAAAACCATAAACTATGATGATATTAAAGATGATTTTGCTATTAAAAAAGCCCGTAAACAATTGTAAATCTTGTTTCTTTTGACGCTCTTTCTTAATGACTAATTCTAATGTTATTTAACTTTAAGGCCTTCTCTACTACAAACGGAAAATTATTATTTTAGAAAGGTATGTACATGGGGCGGCGGAAATAAAGTGGCCTATCTTGTGTCGTGCCCATCAATTGATTTTATTTTATTTTTATGTACTAATATAGTTTTAAAGTATAATTGTTACTAACACTCTATGGACTACCTTTTGTCTGATATAAAAATATTATTATTATTATAAAAACGTGATATAGCACGGAAAAGAATGTTTTGTAATAAGTGTATTAATATATTTAAATATAATAATAGGTTGGGGAAAAAGAAATCCATTATTTTTTCGGTAGATGGCTGTACTGATAGATTTCTCGTAAAAATCGATCAAACAATTTCAGATTTATACTATTACCTTTGGAAAGGTGACATTTCGCAGTAAAAGAAAATCTTTTGCTGTTTTTTGTTTGGTGCATTCAGTTGTGAGTTACAGGGTGTTAAAAATGGAAGTGAACAAAGAGAAAATTCGGTACATTTTACAGTTTTTCTTTGACAAAGGCGAAAATGCAAGCCAGGCGGCTAAAATTGTGAATGGTGTTTATGGTTCCGATACTGTAACAGCCAATTATGTGCAATTTTGGTTTCGTAGATTCCGTTCAGGAATTTTTGATGTTAAAGATGCACCTCGCACAGGTAGGCCGGTCGTCGAAAATGTCGATAAAATCGGAGAAACGATCGAAGTTGACCGGCATGTTAGCAGTCGTAACATCGCCCAGGAGCTAAAAATCGACCATAAAACAGTTTAAAACCATTTACACAAAGCTGGATTCAAAAAGAAGCTCGATGTTTGAGTGCCACACCAATTAACAGAAAAAAACATGATGGATCGAATTTCCATCTGCGAAGCCTTGGCCAAACGGAATGAGATAGACCCATTTCTTAAACGGATGGTGACTGGAGATGAGAAATGGATCACATACGATAACCTGTGCGAGAACGATCGTGGTCAAAGTGCAGTGAAGCACCTCAAACGGTGGCCAAACCAGGACTAACGGCCAGGAGGTTCTGCTATGCATTTGGTGGGACTGGAAGGGGATTATTTATTATGAGTTGCTTCCATATGGCCAAACTCTAAATTCTGACCTCTACTGTCAACAACTAGTCCGTTTGAAGATAGCGATTGACCAGAAACGGCCAGAATTGTCGAGGTGAGGTGACAACAACAGGAGAGGTGTCGTGTTCCACCAGGACAACGCTAGGCCACACACTCGCCAGAAACTTCGGGAGCTTGGTTGGGAAGTTTTAATGCATCCGCCATACAGTCCGGACTTGGCACAAAGCGATTATCATCTTTTTCTTGCATTGCAAAATTTCTTTAATGATAAAAAATTGGCATCTAGGGAGGATTGTGAAAATCGACTACTGGAGTTTTTTGCAAATAGAGACCAGGACTTCTATGAGAGAGGCATTATGAAGTTACCTTTAAAATGACAACAAATCATACAACAAAACGGTGCATATTTGACCCAAATCGGACAATCCGAAGCATGTTAAATAAAGTCCTGAAGTTCATATAAAAATAATGGATTTCTTTTTTCCCAACCTAATATTATAATTAATATTCAGTAGTCTATACCATTTTGAATTTTTAACCTTCAAAATGGACACAGAATTGACACAACAATATTCAGAATACACATATTTTTTTTATATGGATTTTTTTAATGCTTGATCACTAACCTTCTTGATTGATATATAATAATTTTAAGGTTCAATTTGAAACTAAAAATAAAACCTTTCGTGTAAAATGGAAGATAAATGCGAAATCGCGGAAAATATTTTTTTTGTAATTAGTCGATAATTTTGGCCAAAAGGCTTATGGGAGTTTGAAGGTTCAATCCCAGCTATGTGAAAGGGTCTTCTTCCATGTCGCGAAGGATTTTTCTCGATAAGGGCCAAAATGGAACCTGTAGGGCCCAAAACACATTTTTCGAGTTTTGTTGAGTGCCTGTACAGATAAATAATAACTTTCGGTAAAATTCTTTATTATTGAGCATTTTGCAGCAGCACGATATCTGCAATGCTTGGGCCCACTCAGACTTTCCTAACCTCAAAAATTACCTGATTTGGATTTGGCCCAAAATTTAAAATGCATCTTAAAAAATTTCTAGCGGTCCAAAATGATCCAATTTTGGATTGTAGGTGATAGGCATCAAAACCAATGGACAGAATTTTGAATTTTTTGGATAGCTCAATTTTTATGCTCAAAATCGTCATTTTGCGATTTTTAGTAAATGGCCGAATTTGGCACGAAATGTGCGATTAGGAAAAAGAATAAACAGCGTGACCAAAGAACATATAAAACACTACCTTTGGCTGATAGTGTGCCTTGAAAGACGAAAAAATGCGCCAGATTAATGTAATTTTCCAAAACCGCAAAAACGCACGAAATGGGCCATATCTCTGGGCCCAGTACCTGAAATTATCGTTATTGGCTTATATCGATGGGAAATTTAATTTAAAACAAATTTTCTGTCTAGGGTTTTTTTCGATAAAGGCTTATTTTTCGAGTTATTTCCCAAAAACTCATTTTTCGCTAGTTTTGTGTCCAAAAAATGTCCATTACTTTTTTAGATTAGGTTTTGGACAAATTTGGACCTCACCATCGTGATCAGCGGCGAAAAATACATATGTATAGTGAAAAATCCGCTATCGTAAAAAAAAAGTGAAATATGGCCATTTTTAGCCAGGATGACTGGACTACTTGCAATTTTGGAACGATAATCACAACAGCCTCTCCGACACGAAAATACCCCGTTAGCCGTTGACTTCGCCAAATATATTACACAGATCTATGTATAGTCTATTATATAGTATATTGAGTTTTTTGAATACTCAATACTTGTATGAGTGAACTGTGCCGAAGAAAACGGCGGGCGACAGAAAATATTGGCTGTGTTCAATGTGAAATGTTTAATAAAGAGGATAACAGAAAAAACACATATCTCCCAATGATTACTGGAAGAATTGTCACATATTCACCCATGTATGCGCACCCGTACTTATGTAGAAATTTTATTAATGAGGCGAAAAAATATCATAATAATGATTTGGATCTTACTGAAACTGAATAATAATTAAGTAATGGCATAAAATACATGTGTAAAAACAACTACGCCTCCGAGCCCTCAGGTAGGATTCGAACCCACGACCTTTCGCTATCCGGGCGAGTGCTCTGACCGCTGAGCTACCGAGACGCTGGCAAACGTGTCGAGTTTCACAAACGTATTTCAATTTATGCTATGAGCTTGTATCGTTCCACCGTTGTATTGTTTACAAATATAAAACAATCGATTAAGATGGAACCAGCTATAATTGTTTTTTATTTTAATTTTTGCATTCACAATGCAATATTTCTATAAGATATAAATACGTATTTTATATCGTTACTAGCTGTCCCGGCCACGCGTTGCTGTGCCGACTGCAGTGCCATCTGCCGGACTGATTTGTGAATCTAAACCATTCTCAGATCCCCTTGAACACACACAAAAAAATTCATTCAAATCGGTCCAGCCGTTTAGGAGGAGTTCAGTGACATACACACTCACAGAAGAATTATATATATAAAGATATACGTATTTAGGTTAGTCGACATCACAGGAGACCGAAGAGCTGGCAGCTACCTCGGACAAAGAATTAGTTTAGCTATTCAAAGGGGGAATGCTGCCAGTATCTTTGGAACCTTGCCTAAAGGAACTCCTTTTAGTAATATATTTTAGATATTATATTATATTTTTTAAGGTTTTTAGTTTTTAAGTTTAGACATAGTAGTTTTAACTTAATTATTTCTTTATTATAGTTTTTAATTTATTATTATTGTATATCATAAATAACCTCACTATATAGAAATATGGCATTGTGAATGCATCTTCGTATTTTGTATCTTATGGAAATATTGCAAAATTGACCTACCTACCTACCTTTTACCTAATTAACTAACCAAATGGACGAACCACAGTCAGTATTTTGAAAACGCAGTAGTTATAAAATATTAAAATGTATTTCTGCAAGAAGAAAGAGGGTGGGTATTCTTTAGTTATTCTTTATTATTAGTCCTGTTTCGTCCAAGATTCAGTGTCGTGTGGACGTGTCGCTGTTTTTAATAAATGATCACTAAGTTATTTCATCTAAAATATATTGTGTCACCATATATATTGGGTGCAATTTAGTTCTCTAAGTGACTGTATTATTCCATTACCAATTATCAACCGGTGCTTACGACCCCCGCGTACCCTCAAGTTAGAAAAAGTCAATTGCTATTGTTGGCTTGCTCTAGTGCCACTACGATCGTGACGTGTACAGCGGCCATAGAAGACGTTGCTACGAATAAAGTGTTGGTGCTACGACCGTTATTGGGTGTACTTGGAGTGACAAATATTTGGCAATAAACAACCTTAATCATAACGTAGAACGTGTCAACATAACAAATACGTTATGGATACTTCCCTAGACAAATCTGTATCGGACTCAGAAATAAACATGGCTAGTCAACGAAGTACTTTGAAATCGCCTAACTTTCTTTCTCAAAGGCCTAAACGAAAAAGAGAAGAAGAATTAGAAGACGTTAGAATTTGATCAGTTTAACCAAAAAATAAAAGGCATGATTACCGGTATGATGTCATCGCAAGAAAAGGAGTTTCAGAAAAATGCTGCCATCCTAAATGAAATCAAGCAATCGAACCACAACATTGAATGTTCCATAACTATTCTAACAGCGCAGAGTGAAGAATATCGGAAAAAAATAGAAGGTTTAGAAGCACAAATAAAAGATGACAGATCATACATTACTATATTGGAAAGTAATTTAGAGGTTATGCAAAAGGACAAGCGGAAGGCAAACTTTGAAGTAAAAAACGTGCCCAAAAAGGATAAGGAAACAAAGGAGGATCTACTGTCTATGATTAGGTGTCTGTCTAAGAGTGTTGGATGTGAGCTTGGGAAAAAATGATATAACTGATATATATATATTTTATTTTCATAGGAAAACATACAGTGACAATGTTACATTTTAGGTAATAAGTGTAAAAGACTATGCACCATTTACACGTTTTCGCATATAACAACTAAAGCTACGCTACACAGAAAAAAAAGGATTCAAAGAAAACATGCATGAACACAATAAATAAAATAAATATAAACAAGTTATATAAGCAAATACCTAAATACAATTAACTATCCGAACGGACAGTTAAAGAACCGGCGAACCATTTCTGTACCACAAGTTTTTGCACATTTCGGGGGTTAGAATTAAATAAGTCTAAATCTGTTAAGTCTACAGTTCAATTTTATTCCATGGCCGATCTAATGAGCAATGAGTTACTACGATATTTTGTCGCGGACCGCGGCACGGCAAGAGATGCTGGTCGTCTTAATGTAGTTCTCGGTACCTGAAGCTGAATATTCGAGAGAAGCTCTGAGGAGTCAAATTGTTTTGAGCAATATTCATCAGGGTTTTTAAATCTGCAACATTACGCCTGGTTTTCAAAGGTAAGATATGGTGCCTACGACATCTATCTTCGTAGCTTGGATCAAATCTTCCGCATTTATATTGCAAAAACTTAACGAACCTGCGCTGAATTGATTCAAGTCTATTGATTGCATAATCATACTGTGGGTTCCAGACTTGCGAACAGTACTCGAGCACGTTGTGGACAAATGAGCAGTAGATTACCTTAATCACTTTAATGTTGCAGAACTGCGAGCTAGACCTGAGGACAAATCCTAGGGCCTTAAAAGCCTTTTTGACAACACTATCAATGTAATGTAAGTTTGGAGTCATGAATAACACTTAGGTCCCGGATTTCTTCAATCTGTTTTAACTCTATACTATTGAGCTGATATTTGGTCAAAATGTTTTTCGGCTTGCGACTAAAAATTATGAAGTAGCATTTATTAAAAATCAAATGCTCAAATGATATTAAATCCTCCTGTAAAAGAAAGCCACCATGAATGTTGTTAATTTTTTAAAAACTTTCATGTCATCGGCATATAACAGAAAATTGGAAGATTTAAAACAGGAGGAAATATCATTGATAAATATATTAATAATCAATGGAGCGAGCAAGGACCCTTAAGGCACACCTGACGAGACGTTGTTCCAAAAAGAAGAGAAGCCATTTATGACTACGGCTTTGGATCTATTTTTGACATATGAAGTAAACCATCTGTACAAATGTTCCCTTATTCCGGCTTTAAAGAGTTTTTGTAAGAGTATTTGATGATCAATACGATCGAAGGCCTTTTTAAAGTCAGTGAAAACCGCGTCTACTTGTCCTCCTGAATCCATACCAGAGGAGACAAACTCCGTAAATGAAAGTAGATTCGATATTGTCGAACGCTTTTTTAAGAAACCGTGCTGCTCAGGTATAAAGAAAGCCGTTAAACTGTTATACACCTGATTATACACAATTTTTTCAAAAATTTTGGCAAAGATGCATAGTTTGGAAATTGGTCTATAATTAGGACATAATTTTTATCGCTATTCTTATGGATGGGGCTAATAAAGGCTGATTACCATACCCTAGGGACTATTCCTTCAGAAATGGACCGCTTGAACAAGATAGTTATTGGTATGTCTAGCGAATCCGAGCATTTTACTATAAATGAGGGTGGGATTTGATCGGGCCCTGCACCTTTTGAAAGGTTAACGCTTTTTAGTAAATCTGACACTGTCTCTAATTCAATTTCTACGTCGCTAATGTTATTTATGGAGCTGCAGTCAGAAGCATCTGAATAATCGTCCGCTACATCATCAGTCGTCCGGAGGAACGTGGATTAAAAATATTGGGAAAATAGGTTACATATATCTTCACCGTTATCGGCAGACATTCCTTTGTAGTACATAGTGGATGGAAGAGCATTGGAACCTTTTTTGTTTGATTGAATAAAAGACCAAAGTGCTTTAGGGTTAGCAATAATCGATTCTTCCGATCGCCTAATAAACTCAACGTAACACTCTTGCTCTATACGTTTGGCTCTTTTACGAAGACAAGAGAATGTTTGGTAATCAGAGGTGTTGCTATATCTATACTAATATTATAAAGAAGTAAAGTTTGTGTGTTTGTATATTTGTTAAATTGTAAGGGGTAATCTCGGGATCTACTGAACCGATTTTAAAAATTCTTTCACCAATCGAAAGGCACATTATTGCTGAGTGTCATAGGCTATATTGAATGCTAGAAAAAATTTAAAGAATTTTGTCCACCCGTGGCTTCGGGCCGGGCTGCTAGTAATTTATATTTACAATGAAATTTGTTTTTTTCTTTAAAAAGTTTCTTGAGCAAAGCCGTGTACCAAGATGGATAAGTGCTAGTATTGACTAAACGATGAGGAATATATTTATTTCTAATGTCATGTAAATATTTATAAAAATCCGTGACTGCATCATCTAAGGAGCTTGTATAGCCCAAGCGGCTTTTCCAATCTATTTCGTTAAGCGATTTTTCAATTAAATCATAGTTACCTCGCTCAAAGAGTTGTTTTCTACAGTTAAGTTGATACAAATATTTAAAGATACGTGATGTGAGTCTTCGGGTACTAAAGGGTCGCTACAAAGGGTTACTGATATTTCTTTATTGCTAAGTGCATAGTCTAATATTCAATTGTTAATATTTATGCAATAATTATATTGAGAAAGATTACAAGAATCTAGAGTATCAAAATAATATTGTTGTGTTTCACCTACTAAGATTAAAGGTTGTAAAGGATTCCGTTCGCCAGACCATTGAACATTACTCAAATTAAAATCACCAGTAATTAAAAATAAATCGTTAGGGCAAGAATTAACTATAAATGACAACCTATCCGTAAAATTACGTAACTGTATGTTGAATGAGTTCCCGAGATTTTCTTGACAAAGATACAAACTACATACATGCAGACGGGTAGTATTTTTTGATTTATTTAAGTTTATAGATACCCAGATGTCTTCAGCAGAAGAAGACCATTCTGGTCGGGCTATTGTACACAGGTTCCGTCGTACAGCTAACAAAACACCACCACCAAACTTCTCCTTCATACGTAGGTAATTTCTGTCTCGCCTCCAAACTATATAGCGATCGTCGAAAAGCACATTTTCACTTATACCATCCACAAGCCATAAATCATGTGTTTTTGTGCGCAGTCCTCGAGTATTTTGATAATATACGTTGAGCTCTGATAAATCAAACACAGGAACCACAAACTAAGCTAAATAAATAAAACTGATAGACCAACATTAAAAGAATAACTGTCGACTTTTTTACCAAATAATTGTAGTGATAAGTATATTTAGCAAGGTATTTAAAATAATTGTTATAGCGTGAAATTGTAGGCAGTAACGCAGCTTTTTTAAAATAAAATGTAATGCAGGTAGGCGTAACAATTACAAGCGCAAACAGCACCGCAATAGACTCTGGCGTAATTATGCTTCGTACAAGCGCATAAGTGATAACAAGCTGAGCATTGATCGCATAAAAACGCGTATACGGTAACAAGCTGAATGTAACTTTACTTACGTACGACAATCGGGCGCACATCCCGGATGGTTGACCTTGGCAAACCGGAGAACAAAGGACTGGTTCGATGCGTGAGGTTCTCAAACTATCCGTTGGGACAAACAACACAAGGGACGTAACTAAACTAATCAAGATAAATTTTGATATAATTAGACAATTTTTTGAAGATCTTTTTCGCTTTTGATAAAAAACACTGGGGTAATGTCAGATTTTCTTGCCATAATCTTCGAGTGTTTCACCCATATTTATTTGAAATTGTGTTCCTTTGCCCGTAGTTTAGCCTTTCTTACTAGATTCTTGTTCTGTGTCGTTAAATGATCATTGACATAAAAAGTTCCGTCCCTTGAAAACCCAAGCTCAATAGATTATGCTGTTTATTCTTACGCGAATTTGTAATAAATTCCTCCTTTGTATATCGATTTTGAATGAAACTATTATTGGTTTCTCCGCATTGGGCATACGTGTTGGGATCCTGGCGATGTAGTTAATTTCTTCTCTTTTGACGTTAACACTGCTTAAAGCGCCAATTCTCTCAGCTATTTGGTAAAGATTTTAATTTTTTGACTCCGGGATTCTACGAATTTCGACGTTATTGGCTCTGGCCCACTGATCCCTATTATGGAGCTCCTGATTCAGCCTGTCCACTTCAGCCTGTAGTGCCGGTAAGTCAGTGACCGCCTTTTCAATCTTTGTTACCCGTGCGTCAAGGGATTTGACTGAGTCCGAAAACTTACGGATAATTTCGTGAGCCATTTCTAACGACTCCGACAGGTTGGTGAGTTCCGTTTTAATAGATTTAATATCTTCTACAAGCGCTGTCAATGGGGTTAGCTGCATGGTAATTTTGTTGACCTGTGTTTGCACTGCGTCTAACTGGCTGGACGAATGTTCGCTTGGTGCTGAAGAGGTGGGGCAAGGTGGTGCATGTGAGGAGCTTGACTTGCACGAGGGGCAGCGCCAGGTGTTTTTCCTATCTCCTAGGCGTCTGTATCCATTTTCGGAAACTCCAGCACAGCCAAAATCATACTGGTTCTTACAGGAGCTACAGACAGGCCCATCGGTATGTCGTTCATTGCAACTGGAGCACTTGAACATGTTGAGTAAAGTTTGAGAATCACTGAATTTTGCAAGAAGTCTGGCAAGCGTGTGCTCTCGAGTAAGGCCGAACGCGACTGTTGTGTATGTATGTATATATATATAAATATATATATATATATATATATATATATATATATATATATATATATATATAATAAATGGGGAAAACAATTCTTCTTTACACCGATAGTTATGGAGACATTCTCGGCAATAATTAAAAACCAGGTACTGAAAATGAGCATAACATTTAATTGGAGAAATAAAGAAAAATGATGTGCGAAACACCTGGGATTTTTGACATTTGGAGACACTGATATATGTTACAGAGCAATTAACAGCTAAAGCTGCCCGATTGCACTTTCTAGGTCGTGCTGCTGTGAAAATGATATCATAAAAATTTTGCTGGACATCGTATGGTAAGGTTTATTTAAGAAAAGATGAGACGTCTCCGATCTTCCGGGCCAACAGTTAAATTTCAAAATCTTTTTCATACATTATCCTTGAAAAATATTTATCAAAACAAACATGTTTATTAGGACAATGTGGTCATTGAAAGTGCTGTTAAATTAATTATTGTAGATAAAAAGCTTTGGCTTTCAGTAGACAAAACTAGGTATTTCTTAAGAAGAGCTGTCGTACATTTGTTGGCGAGACCGTACCTAATAGGTGCCATCGGCCTCACTTAGTGATGTGTAAAATGCTAGATACTGTAAATGGAACAACCATATCACATTTTGTTCAAGATTCTTTAGAGAATATGTGGGGAAGATCATTTGAGAGCAAAGTAGATAATGTTAGAATGTTATGTATTCCTCTTCCCTCGGACCGCCTTTCGGTGTACACGTATACTGTCTCCATGTTAAAATATTATTTATTATAATTAATCAAATTTTGTCACATTAAATCAACTACAAATAATAGGAGTGCATAACCGAAAAGGAGCTTAACTGTACGCCTTACTAGTTTTACTTGAAACCTCTACGTGTTCCGGCAGCCCTGGTACTACGAAAACAAGTTCACCATTCACGAGGTACTGTGTACTCTTTTATATTCGCCTTGCTAAATCAGCGCGCGCGCAGGACGCCCCATTTTTTGCGCTCAAGGACACAGCGCCGCCATTGGCATTATACAGCGCCTAGCACACGCCGTATGGTAACTCTTAACGTAATAACGGTAACGTAATGGGCGTTTATGCGACCCTGGTACATGTGACTGAAAATACGTTCTTAAATTGGTATTTTTGAGGACTACGAGACAGATAACCATAAAAATACTATTATAAGGCTATGCTTGCCTAGTACTAGTGCAGAAAAACGCATAACTTAATTTCCTTACATATTTCAACGCTGATACAAGCTGATACTCCTGTGAACTTATGCAACTCTGGTGGTGACGTATCGTAAATAATTCTTTTTTTGTTCGTCTCCATTAATACAATACGCATAGAATGAATAAATCGCGCTCTGAATCGAATTTGAACGAACAGCCAGAATCGGCTATGGAAGATTATTCTGAAACTGTTACCCCGCCTAATTTTGTCACAGGCCGAGCTAAGAAGAGGAAAGATTATGGAAGTCCTGTGCCCATGGAAATATCAAATATTAGTAACAATGATTTAATTGAGTTCAAAAAAGATATGAAAGAACTATTTAACTCTCTTCTTAATGCCCAACAACAAGAATTTAACAGAATCAATCCTACTCTAAAACAAATACAGGCAACTAATGCGAAAATAGAAAGTTCAATGGAATTTTTAACCAAACAAAATTCTGAGTTCCAAAAGAGAATCGTAGCTTTAGAATTAGAGAAAAAGGAAGACAGAAAATACATAACAATTTTAGAAGATAAAATTGAGAATTTACAGAAGGTCTATAAGAAAACTAATTTTGAAATAAAAAATGTGCCGAAGAAAGAGACAGAAACAAAGGAAGATTTAATTAAAATGGTCACCTGCTTATCCTCTAACGTCGGTGCCAGCATAGCGAAGTCTGATATTAAGGATATCTATAGGGTGCGTGGAAAAAAAGAAGGCTTACAAAATACACCCATCGTTGTCGAAACAGTTTCAGCTTTAAAAAAGTCTGAGATGCTGCAACAATGTAAAGCCTTTAATAAAATCAATAAGACCAAACTTCGAGCAAAACACTTGGGCTTCACTTCGCAGGAAGAGACCTCTATTTTCGTCTCAGAACAATTGACACCAAAAGCATCACGCCTATATTTCTTAGCACTGGATCTAGTCAAGTCAACTGCGTTTACTTACTGCTGGACCGCGTACGGAAATGTTTATGTCAGGAAGAACGAAAACTCACCTATAATAACAATTACACATGAAGCCCAAATTCAAGAACTTTTTAACAAGAAATGACTAGAGTTAGCATATTGTAACACTTTTATTTTTTGTAATTCATTAATTATACATTTTAAGATTACTTTTCTCACACAATCACAACTAAAAATTAATAAACACGCATGCTTTCCATTATACAATAATCACTTCAAGCGAAGCAATTCAATGTATATAATACAACCTTACAATTTGCTACTGGATTTTAAGTACTTACAGCCTATTTTATTAACAGCCAATGATGGACAACATAAGAAACATTGAGCAAATAGACGATATATCAGTATCATCTTCTGTGAAATGTGACATCTCAAACTTACATAACTACATACATATTAATAAACAAAATCTTACCGTTGTACAACAAAATATAAGGAGTATCTACCAAAATTTTGATAATATTTGAGGCTACATTTTCGGATCTTAAAGCAGAAATAGATGTCATAATTCTTACGGAGTGTCATCTTAATTCAAATAAACCTGTCCCAATTATAGCAAATTATACATATTTTTTGTCTACAAATCACTGCAATCAAAGTGATGGTGTTGTAATATATGCTAAAACTAAACTGGACCCTAAATTCACTGAAATCAATTGGGAGAGCATTGGACCGGATTTCCAAAGGTTGCGGGTTCGATTCCCGCCTGAGAATTCACTTGTGACCCGAGTCGATTTTTTCTAGTATTTTTCTATTACAATAATTTATCTTATAAGATCGCATTGAAAATGCATAAAATATAAAAATTATAAATCTAACATGGCTGTTTCATCTTAATCGATTGACCAAACATTTGTAAAAATGTTTCTTTCGAATACGAGAGGATGTTCCTCTCATTGATGAAACAACGCTGGCCTACAGCGTAAAATCAGGAAGGTACTAGAAAATTTCGACGAGTGTTCGCAAGGCTCGGTAGCTCAATTGGGAGAGCATTGGACCGGATTTCCAAAGGTTGCGGGTTCGATTCCCGCCTGAGAATTCACTTGTGGCCCGAGTCGATTTTTTCTAGTATTTTTCTATTATAATAATTTATCTTATAAGATCGCATTGAAAATGCATAAAATATAAAAATTATAAATCTAACATGGCTGTTTCATCTTAATCGATTGACCAAACATTTGTAAAAATGTTTCTTTCGAATACGAGAGGATGTTCCTCTCATTGATGAAACAACGCTGGCCTACAGCGTAAAATCAGGAAGGTACTAGAAAATTTCGACGAGTGTTCGCAAGGCTCGGTAGCTCAATTGGGAGAGCATTGGACCGGATTTCCAAAGGTTGCGGGTTCGATTCCCGCCTGAGAATTCACTTGTGACCCGAGTCGATTTTTTCTAGTATTTTTCTATTATAATAATTTATCTTATAAGATCGCATTGAAAATGCGTAAAATATAAAAATTATAAAACCGTGAAAAACATAAAAAATATTATAATTAAAGGAGACATAAATATGTACATAAAGGGGGTGATAAAAAAGAGGTAAATAACTATAGGCCTATTTCGGTTGCCTGCAATCTGTAAGATCCTTGAGAAGTTGATTAACTTACGATTAATTAGTTACCTCGAAAAATTTAACATATTGTCTAGCGCACAATACGGATTCAGACGCGGTAAATCGACAGAGGACGCTGTATTAACGCTAACATCTTTAGTAACAAAATACATGGATCAAGGTCAAAGGACGCTAGCAGTGTTTATAGACCTAAAAAAGGCCTTTGATACCGTCTCCATTCCTATCCTTGTGAAAAAGATGGAAAATATAGGTATTCGGGGTTGTCCGTTGAATTTACTAACAGATTACCTGCAGGAACGTTCACAGTGCGTAAAAATTGGAGATCAAATAAGTCACGAGTCCAAAATAATGTATGGGGTTCCCCAGGGAAGCGTACTTGGTCCTACGTTATTTCTTATTTACCTAAATGATCTTACAAACCTTGACATTGAAGGTGGTAAAATTATTTCCTATGCAGATGATACTGCCATTGTTTTTCATGGCTCCTGTTGGATCTCTGTGTTTAAGTCAGCAGAAAATGGACTCCGCAAAGTTGCGAGCTGGCTAAAGCTCTCTCTTTTAACCCTTAACATCTCTAAGACAAACTACATCTGTTTTGCAATTGACAAAAGATCGCAGCCCGCCTCTGATCTGAAACTGAGACTTCATTGCTGTACCCGAAACTTTGTAGGAGATTGTGGGTGCTCTGTCATCAGTTGCGTTAACTCAACAAGGTACCTCGGAGTCATTATTGATCTGCGGCTGTCCTGGCATCTACAGATTGAAAATATAGTAAATAGGATAAGAAAACTAATTTGGATTTTTAAAACTCTAAGACACGTGACAACTCGCAGTTTATTGTTCCGTATATACCTTGCGTTGGCGCAGTCTGTTATAGGTTATTGCTTGCCTGTCTGGGGTGGTGCCACTAAAATTAAGTTCCTAGAAGCTGAAAGAGCGCAAAGATATGTACTTAACTATGTTTTTTTAAACCTTTTCGATTTCTGACTGACGAATTATATAGCACTTGTGATATATTATCAATTAGGAAACTTTATATTGTTAACACAGTACTTAAGTTGCATAAATCTGTACCTTTTGATCCAAATTTACTGTCTGGTAGAAGACAGGACAAAGTGGTTCCGATCCAGGTTTGTAAAACTTCTTTTGCAAAACGACAATTTCGGGCACAATCTGCTTGCCTGTATAATAAAATACAAAAGAAACACAAAATCTACTCTCTACAATTTAAAGATTGCAAAAAAACTTTGTTGAAGGCTGTAATGACTTTAGGGTATAAGGAAACAGAAGACCTACTCAAATAAATATATTTTTTAATCATTAAAACATTGTTTATATATCGTTCGTAGAGCTAGGCAAATTGCGTCTATTATTTTTATTAATTTTAATATCGCTTGAATGGTATCTTAAATAACCTCACACGCGCAAGCACAATCATTCAGTTACACACACCCCCACATACATACATCTACACATACACGCATGCGCTTTAAAATCATTCACTCATTCACATTAGTGATGGGTAACTCATCAATTTCAAATGAGGATGAGGGAGTCCCTCATTTTACCTCGCGAGGTACTCGTGAGGTACCCCTCATTTGAGGTGAGGATTCGTTCGATAGCGGGCGAATGAAATCACCTCACGAGGTGCAGTTTGAGTGAGCGAGCCGAGCGGACGCGACTGATTTACGAGTACACACGAATGAATAACGACTGCGAAAATTGACATCTCTCTCACACACATCGTTTTCTTTCGCTCATAAATATTATACCGCCAAAATAACGAAACATTTGCACTTGATTACCAATCTAATACGTAAAACATTAGAGTTTATAATTGAATGACCACAGCGAAAATAAAAATTGTTTTTTTCTATAATCGTTGAATTTGATTTTCTATCATTTTTAGTTTACCTATGTTGACCTTGGAGATGCACGTGAATTGTTGACAAGTACTTAAGTTTTTTGTGTTTGCGAATATAATTGGATTGTTTTGTTTGTGTTCGTATTTACTGGTTGTGGTGGTGGTTTGGTGCCGTGGTAGACAAAGACATATTGCTACTGGTGGTGGTTTTATCATAGTTACCTACATATTTAGCTTGAATAATGGCTCCAATTGCAGTAAAAAAATCTAAAACCTGGGAGTTTTTTACGGATTTGGGAAACTTTAAAGCAAAATGTACTATCTGCACGAAAATTTTGTCGCACAAGGGTGCAGGCCCTTATAATTTAACCCGACATTTAAAATCCGCTCACCCCCTTGTCTTAGCTGGAATTCAGGAAAAACATACAACTATAAATAACGACGCTGGTGTTGCTTCACCTGCGATTCCATCTACGTCTCAAGAAGAAGAGTCGTCGTCAGCCTGTCCAGATGGTTCCACACAATTTGTGCAAACAACTGCCATTCCGAGTCGTCGTCCTATAGTTCATAATCACAATAAAAACCAAATCAATGAATATTTTTCATAACTGCCATATCATTATTAAAATGGAAGCAGGTACTGTGTTTTGCTCACACACTAAACTTGATTGTTCAATCCGGTTTATCTGAAATAAAATTAATTCATAATAAAGTTAAAACGATAGTAGAGCTTTTCCGAAGGAGTGTTTTGGCCAGTGAGCGACTAACAGCTATGCAAAAGCAGCTAGGCGAAAAACAAGTAAAAGTAAAACAAGACGTGGTAACCCGATGGAACTCCACGTTCGACATGTTTGACAGGATTTTGGAGATAAAAAAGAGTGTAATTTCTACTATTGCCACCGATTACCCGAACACACCTAATTTGACCCCCGACGATATACATATTTTGTCCAAATGTTGTGAATTACTAAGCCATTTCAAATCAGTCACTGAAATTATGAGCGCAGATAAACACGTTACTGTGTCACAAATCATAGTTTTAGCAAATTTGCTCAGAAAAAAGTGTGAGGCGTTCACCACTAAAGAAAATATTCCGCAACCGGTTATGGATATGGCGATTCGATTTATCACTGATTTATCAAACAGGTTTAGACATGTAGAGGAAAATAAATTATTTGCCGTAAGTACGCTATTAGATCCACGATTTAAGACTTTCGGGTTTCCTGAAGATAAAAAAACAAGTGTGGACCACGCAAAAAAATATTTGTCAAATATTGCGGCTAAATCGGTTATATTAACTATGGATGATCCAAAAAGCGACAATACACAAAGTGATACAACACTGGTAAATATAGAAAAGCCTTCCATATGGGATGATTTTGATTTGAAGGTTGTAGATGCGATCAAAAAACAAAACCCGACCGCAGCCGCCATAATAGAAGTTGACAAATATTTCGATGAGCCTCTCATTAGCAGAAAGTCCAATGATCCTGTATCATGGTGGTACATGAAAAGGTTCACTTATCCACGTCTTTATGACATAGTAAAAAAACATTTTTGTATACCGGCGACTTCAACTCCTTCTGAAAGAGTTTTTTCGAAAGCAGGACATATCGTCACTGACAGGCGCAACCGATTAGATGGACAAAAAGTGCGCCTGATTTCATTTTTACATGCTAATATGTAATGCGTAAAAATCCGGAAAACATTGATGTACTTTCTATTGTTTTTTTTTGTTTATCCGTTTTTTCCTATCTCAATTAAAACATTCGAATTTATTTTTATTTGCTTCAAGTGTTTTATTCTGTAAAACGTTTCACGCATTTTCTTATACATCATTTCATCCTACCATTTATCAAAACCTATCACACACATTACAACAACCATCATTACTTATTTTATTACATGCCCGTAGGTAAAAACTCATAATTACACAAAATCAAAATTTTCCTCACCTCATTTTGTAGAGTCAATTCCATTAAAACTTTCAAACAATTAATTCGCTCACTCGCTCACTCAATACCTCGCGATTATTCGAGTCGCGACGCATCGAGTAGCGGTACGATTTCATAATGTCAAAACTCACTCAACTACTCAGGCAAATGCCAATGAAGACGAGTGAACGAATGAGGGAATGAGATGATGAGGTGGTTCAATGTTTAAATTCGAGTAACTCTTTCAATTTGCGATTATGAGGCCCTCAAACGAGGGAACTCATGAGTGAGGGACGCATCACTAATTCACATTACACAAATTATGGTTATCAAGTATAGTTAGTTTTTCTCTTTTCTTTATTTTGCATACACTTTTTACCTATTGTTATGGAAGAGCGGGGCCTCCTGCCACTGGTGTATTATTTACAATACGCTTACTAGGTTGGTTCCAGCCTTAGAATATTGTTTGTACTAAATTTGTATGAAATAAACATTTTTTCATTTTCATTTTCATATGTATAGACAGTGTAGCATACATGAAATCAGCTGGTAGAATGTAGGGGTCGCAAACCGGGATACCGAATTTCGAAAATACCGGAATACCGGACCAAATTTAGGTCTTATTAATACCGGTATTCATTTCACAAAAACCGGGATATTCGGTATTTTCGGTTTTAGTAAAATAAATAAAAAACAAATACAAATAGAAAAAGTTACGCGCCATTTAATTCATATTACGCGCGCGCGAGTTCGTTCACTTTACGACAAGACCGATTAACCGGCGACAGCCGAGTAGCCGAACTTTCCTCTCTCTGTCCCGCGCAATGATTACACTGCACAATGCACAACAAAATTGCAACTTTTGTCTGATAATTGACTTTTATCGCATGATGTTTACTAATTCATTCATTCATTTAGGTTAGGTACCTACTTACTATTCCACCGCAAACTAACTCCTCCTTACTATTCCTATTCCTTACTATTCCTCCTAGCGGTCTATCCTGGGCAACGGCATCACGGATCAACTCGGCCCGTGGTGACGGCTGATGATCCCAGCAGCGGTGGTAGGCTCCGTAAGGGGCCGCCTGGCTTGCGACCACCATCCTGCTGATCTGCTCCCCTCCAGATGATAGCCCCAGGGGCATAAGGCGGGTATGGCGTTACGAGTCAGCAAATTGGGACGAGATGCGTATTTTCTTTGCATCTTATCCCTGGCGGCAAACTTGCTTCTCTTCGAACGACCCTTCGTGCACCGTTGTTGCGATTGCAGACGTAATTCGGCAGGGAATGGAATATATTATTCCATTCTCCGATATTCCACTCGGTTACAAATCTCGGCCTTGGTATAATGCGGCCTGTGCTCGTGCTGAGGCCCGAAAACAGTCTGCTTACCAGGCTTGGGTGCATATCCGCGATCGCAAGGCCACGTTTCTCAGTGGGATGACAGTAACCTCGTCCATTTCAAGGCCTCCAAAACGCAAGCGTGTATTTTCACTGCAAAAAAGAGTTCCTTCAACCTCACTCGTACTTTCCGAGGTACATCTGTTCCTGTGACCGACAGCCTCGAGCTTTTTGGCATGGAGTTGTCGTCAGATCTCTACTTCAGCGCCAACATCGAGGGCAGGGCTCAGATTGCAGCTAAAATAAGGTCAAGCAATATCTTTCAACTCTCTATAAAGCTCAAGTCCGATCTTGCATGGAATATTGCAGCCACCTCTGGGATGGCTCAGCAAAATACCAACTTGCTGCACTGGACACAATTCAGCGCAGAGCTAAGAGGCTCATTAGTGACAGCAAATTGGCGTAGAGAAAGCTTCACACCTGAGCTCACCGTCGAAAAGTTGCCTGTGGTCTGTCGGTCTTTTACAGATTGTATTTTAGAGAGTGTGCTCAGGAGCTACATATGCTCATACCGCCATCACTTTTCTTCCATCGGACATCCAGACGCACTGCGGGCTACCACCCTTTCTTGGTCGCTAATCCTGCCTGTCACACCAAGCGCTTCTCGACTTCTTCTTTAATGGGCACAGCAAAGGAGTGGAACTCCCTCCCTGCGTCTATATTTCCGAGTACTTATAACCCGTCTGTTTTTAAAACCAGGGTGAATAGGCACCTTCTGGGTTAGCTCGTTCCATCGTGGATTCTGTCTTTACCCCGGGCTTGATTGGGATAAAGAGTAAACCCATTCTGAATAATAAAAAAAATGCTAACTTTAGCTTAATCCCGGAAATATCGAAAATACCGGATTATCGGTATTGGTCTGGAGCCAATACCGGATTATCGGTATTGGTCTGGAGCCAATACCGAAAATACCGGTTATGCTGAAATGGGTCGGTATTGCGATCCCTAGTAGAATGTTGAAATCAACTTTTCAAAAAATCTTGCTTTTCTCATGTTTAGCCCATGCTCTAAATCTTGTTGCGGGGCAGATTAGAAAAGAGAACACAAATGCTGATAGTTTAATTTCAAATTTTAAAATAATTTTTTTGAACGCACCTAAAATAATTTAATTTTTTAAAGATATGCGTCTGGATCTACCTTTACCTCCTGCACCTGTAATTACTAGATGTGGTACTTGGTTTGATACAGCATTCTATCACGCTAAGCGTTTCGATGAAATTAAGTTTGTATTGTCTGTTCTGAATTGTCAAGAGGCAAAATCAATAGAGAATGCTTTACACATTTTTAATAATATTGACAATGTAAATGATGATTTGTCTCGTATTAACGAAAATTTTGCAATTATGCTAACAGCTTTGACAACACTTCAGAAACCCGATCTTTCTATTATGTAATCATTTGAAATCCTGATTTGGCCACGTACAGAAAATTAGCAGATAAAATTTCTTCCTGCATTAATGACGAGGAAGAGGAAGTGTATAAATTAGCTAACTTCACCTCAGTTCACGGAGAGCGATCTTTTTCAATGTACAAATGGATTTTAGACATTCGGAGAAATTCATTAAGCCAGAAAATATTGAAGATAATGATTATATACATCAATTCTCGTAAAGTTATACAGTAAGATCGGAAGCGAACACTTCAAATCTTAGTGGTTTGGGCCGTTTGAATAAGCGAAACCTCACGAGTCTAGGCTAGAAGCAAAAGTATTTGCTCGTATTTATAAAAAAGGCCAAGTATAAGTATGAGAATTTGCTTAACCCTTTTGCTGACAGTGGCAATATACATGCCACCATGTTATTTCTTACGAATTTTCTACCACAATAAATATAATGTTCTAGTAATCAGTTAGTTGAAATAAAGAACAAACTTGTGGGCAAAAAAAATATTCGTTCGTTTTCTGTGTTTTTCTTATATCGCGAAAAATCTTATAATTGTGAGGTCGTTTTAGGTAAGTATGATATTTTTTTTTATAGTTAAAGCTCTGTGGATGTTATATTCATAGATATTTTATGAAAAGGATGGGCTGTTTTCTTGTAATGACCTAAATTCAAGGTAGCAATATATGTGCCAGTGTCAGTTTGGAGTTTCAACCAAGGTGGCAATATATGAGCCAGCGTCAGTCAGTTATCATCGTATTTCATTCATCCTCCAATGTTTTCCAGAAAAATGAGGTGTTTAGGAGACAAGGATATAAAAAAGAGCTAGAAGAATTTTTTGGATTCCCAGATGGAACTATTTCAGAAAACGACGGCGAAATCTCCGGAAATGAGGATGAGAATTTGGAACTATTGTTGTCGACAAATAAAAATGAGGATGTAGCAATTCCTGACGCATTGTCAGAAACTATTCCGAGACCTTTGTCGCCACTCAAACCCCGGTGCTTATCACCTCAGCCAGGCTGTTCACGTCAAGAGCTAACGTTTCGGAATAATAGTTGACAATCTGTATCATCACAACCAACACGAAATTCGGGTCGAAAAAGAAGGCTGTCTTCATGAAGTTCTGAAACTTCAAGTTCTGAATCATCTGAAGCAGATGGCTTTGATATATATAAAGAGGATTGGAACAAGCAGGCTTTGCCACAGTCTCCTGATATATCTGTATTTGATGCTATTTCAATAGAGCCTCAACGAAACATAGACAACAGGACAAAACCCATTGTATATTTTGAAATGTTCTTTGATCAAGAAGCCGTATATATTATTGTAAATCAGACTAATATGTATGCATCCCAATGTAATGATCAAAACTTTGCACCAACTTCTGCTGCAGAAATAAAAGCTGTTCTGGGCATGATCATTCAAATGGGATTACATAGATTGCCAAGCAAAATTAATTAACTTTAAAAATCATAAGAAAATTGCAATAAACATAACCCTTGGCATGCCTAGTAGGGTCTGTCAGACCCACACCAACGCATTTTCTGTTATAGTTCATTCAAATTTGAATTGCACGCTTGACCGTACTCAATAGCTGACTGTTACTAAACGCGGAACATGCTTCGCCCGCTTCCTTAGGCCGCAGCCAAGTAGTGAGGTAGAAATTCGTGCAAAAAGCGCGCGCGGGTACCACAGACCCCACCAGGCATACGGTGTGACTTTATTGCGTAAGTATTTATTTATTTATTTTCTTATGGGAATTGATATTTGTGCGTTTAATACTCATAGTTTCCACACTTTTCAGATTCAACATGGATAAACATCTGCGAGGCGAAGATATTGGACCACAACCAGATGGAAATTGACCTGGCTACTACTGGCACAAAGCCGAAGCCTGAGATTATAAGCTTCTACAATCGTACTATAAGTTGCGTAGTCAATGTCGAAAAGTTAAACGATCTTATGATATATCGCAAACCTCAAGGGGATGGCTACTGAGAGTATTTTTTGGATGCTCAATACTGCTGGAATAAATACCAAAATTATCCAAATGCTGTCGGTCAGTCTGTCCAGGTGTTAAAGAAGTCACAACTAATTCTGGAATACCATGTCTTGAGAATTTTTTCTGAATCTGACTGATTTTGCTGTCATATCTGTCCACTTATCTATTTCAAAGAAATCAGAGTAATGATCTACTGTTATTAGAAATTTCTTTTGACATTAATTTTTAGTGAAGAAGAAGACATCCATTGAAATAATTTGAAATGGGTAATCTGGCACCTTTGACTTTGCATAGTAAATCTTTGCTGACTCGGTTGAAATTTAATACAAACAGTGCAGTTTTTTGTTATTTCTCTGATGTCATTAGAGATTGATGGCCAGAATATAGCATCTCTAGCTAATTTAATAGTGTTTTCTATACCTGAATGTGCCTTACGTAATTTGTTTAGCATAGTTTCGCGTTGAAATTCTGGGATGAGAATACATTTGTTTCTTATGATAAGGTCTTTACATAATGTTAGTTCTTTAAAACTTTAGTAGGGTTTCAGTGCATCTGGAATATCCCTTATATATTTTGGCCACCCATTAAAAATAAACTTTTTTAGAAGGAAGCAATTTTCATCCCTCAAAGTTGCTTTTTATATCATTTATGCATGTGTCTGAAATAGGTAAATTCTGAATGGGATTGATCCTTTCTATGATTTCAAATATTTTCATATCTTTTGATTTGCTAATGTCCTTGCAATCTAAGTAAAATCTAGATACGCAACTGCCATAATGTTATCTTTTCCTGACATAAATTGTTGCTCTAAACTACCTTCGTAGATGTAATAGCATGGACTCTAATCTTTTAGGTGCATGAAGTAATGGTTTTTTTGAAAATTTTAAGTAGAGGTTTATGTCCTCAATGTGCGCGTGTTAAATGTTGCCAGGTCCAGTCGTCGGTGTTGGTAGCCGCAACCTTCCCGGGGATTCTTCGCACCCCCTGCCGCACCGTTACCGTAGCCGCTACCGTAGCTAGGAATGGTTTGGCTGCCGGGGACTAGGGGCCGTTTTTTGGTGTGCCTATCCATAAAGGGGTTTTGCCATAATCGCCACGCTTGGCAGGCGGGTTGGCGATCGCAGTATAACCCGTACGCATAAAGAGATGCTGCTGCCCATCTCCTTAGGTGAGGTTTCCCTAAGTGGGCTCTTACGACACCCACGGGATGAGAGGGGAGTAGTGCTATTCTAGGCCGGCACTACGCGGTTCAGCAAATACATCCGATAATTGTATAAATCGATAATCGATCTAAGAGATTCAGTGTTTGGATTCATGAAGATGATCCATTGAGAATCCCTGCTGTTCTTTTGGGACAATTTTGATAAAGATAGCGGTTAGATGAGAAAAGACACTAAGTGGACCGATGATTTTTCTTACCACTTTTGTCAGAAGTATCACTGTATTCTTAGTTTTAAATACTACAAAAGTACATATGATTCCAGCTTATCAAATTTATATTTTAGCGCATACGCCTATTGTAAAAATAGCCACTGTTGTCAGTTTCAATTCATTTTCAACGGTTGCCTTAATTCAAGCGATTTTTCTAAGTTCATTGTTTTGCGTGATTCTGAAATCAATCATACGAAGAAAGAAATACTCAAAAGAAATATATCCGGAAAGAAACGTTTTGCACTAGCAGCTGACATACGCGAGACATCAGCACATCGAGTCAAACTGCAATGTTTAAGTGTTGCTGATGAAGAAAAGTTGGAAAATGGAAATGTTACCGAAACGCGGTCTCAAGCAGTTCTGCATCAAATTCATTATGAGGATAATGCGAAAAAAGATTTAGATAAATGTACAAAAATGTTCATAATAAAGTTGAGAAACAATTTAGAAGAAACTTTCTAAGGCCAACATTTCAATAATTACATACAGGAATTTTCCTACGTACCATTTAAAACAGTCTTATTATCCGAGAGTCCATTGAAAGTAGCGTTACAAATGAAATCTACCGACAAATTTCTGTTTGCCAATTTGGATGGCATAGGAGGTCTACTTACTAACCCAGAGGAATCGACTCGGAACATTTTTTATTATGTTTTCTCGTTGCCTGGGAACGAATGAGAAATGAGAAAATGAGTTTTTCCTGTTGCCGAATTCATTAGCTCTGAACATACAGTGCCACGTATTACAGATTTTTTGAGTTCAGTGGCCTAAAAATTTAAGTTATTATCGCCTAATAAATATTCATTTTTTGACAAAATTGAGACAGACTTCAGCTTAGCATTGCTACAAGCATGCTCATTAGCATTCAACAGAATGCCATCAATTTATTAATTGTACGAGTATTTACAATGAATCACTCCGACTAAAAATCTATCTAGCGTTACATATTTGTTCAACGCATATGATCAAGACTGCTTTGAAAATATTCAAAAAATATAATTTAAGCAAGCAGCAAATTAAAACTGCTACTAAAATCGTTACCATTCTTATTCATTGTGAAAATTTCGATCAAACATTACATGTGTTTGGTTTATATTGGAGACTATTTGCTCTAAAAATTACATCTGATGAAAGAGAGTTAATTATCAAACAAATTGCTCTATTGGCCGAAACGATTGATGACAATCAATATTATCACAATATTGAAAACTCTCTAACCAATAATTTGCTAAATCGCTGTCATCTCACCGAGTTACCAAATAAGTTCGCAACATTTTATTATCAAGACTGAAAACCTCATCAACAACTTAATGCAAACATTTTCAGCTGGCAGTGAAAAAGAGGATTTTTTAATGCCAAACTAACTATGTATTTAACATATTTTTTTGAAGTATTTGATGCCATATTATCCATTATGGTCATCAATACTAATAAAAAAATATAACATCTCACGACACTCAAATGCATCATTTGAAAATTATTTTAAAACCATGAAGCACCAAATTTATCCCGGAAATAAAAACATGCCAGTAACTAGATTAATTCAAAGTCAAGTAGAACCATTGCCAGGTCGGATCAGGGGCATCAAATATTCTCATAATACACTAAGAATTTAACGGAACAGAAAACACAAAGCTTATGACGTCGATCATGATCAAATATTTTATAAATAAGAAAGAAATACACTACTGGAAAAAATTAAGGGATCAAAGAATATTCATAATTTTTGGGCAATTTTCAACAGGCCATAACTTCGAGAGAAATGGTCGTACAGGAAATATAAAAAAAGTAAATTATAGCTCCAAGTGCCTAGTTTTTGGATTAGAACTTTAAAATTTTGTAGCCTCCGCGGTTTTGGAGTAATTTTAGAAAAACCAAAAAAAAAAAAATGAAAATTTTTTCGTACCAAATTTTTTTAGTCTTTGTTGAATAGTCTAGAGGCCGAGAACCGTGGAAAGTGGTCTTTTCTTGCTTTCTATTGTTTATAAAAAATCGTGTAATTGTTGCTTCTCAGTAAATGAAGAGTTTTCGAGTAGAAAATATTGAAAAGATCATCTGTGATTATTTTCATAATTTTTTGAGCCTTTTTTGAAAAGTCTAGAGGCCGTTAACTGTGGAAAGTGGCCTTTTCTTCGTTTCTTGTTTATAAAAAAATGTATAATTGCTGCTTCTCAGTAAATGAAGAGTTTTCGAGTAGAAAATATTTTAAAGATCATCTGTGATTTTTTTCATAATTTTTTGAGTCTTAGTTGAAAAGTCTAGAGGCCGAGAACTGTGGAAAGTGGCTTTTTCTTGGTTTCAATTGTTTATAAAAATTGTATAATTGTTGCTTCTCAGTAAATGAAGAGTTTTCGAGTAGAACATATTTAAAAGATCATCTGTGATTTTTTTCATAATTTTTTGAGACTGTCGAAAAATCTAGAGGGCGAGTACTGTGTAGAGTGGCTTTTTCTTGCTTTCTATTGTTTAGAAAAATCGTGTAATTGTTGCTTCTCAGCGAATCAAGGGTTTTTGAGTAGAGCATTTTAAAAAGATCATCTGTGATTTCTTTTATAATTTTTTGGGTCTTGCTTAAAATCTCTATTTTTAGTAAAGCGCCCGGGGCCCTACATCGATTTGGCCCTGGTCCGATCGCGCGCGGCAGCCAGGTTGAGATTCATACTAGAGTTACCTGGTCGCTAATGCACAGAAATTACCGTCTTTGATATAGGTCAAAAACAGGCGGTGTATTACATATGGGACGAGACTATCTCAACGAGAGAAGCCAATGAAGTTAACAGTTGTTTATTAAATTTTTTACTCACAACACTGATTCGTATCTGTAATCATAAACTTTAAAACATGCCTACAAAATACCGATTTCAAAATGGTATTACAATAGTGGATCCTAATAATAAAAAAAAAAGTTATTCGTAATAAAGAAGAAGTCCATCAAAATACTATGGAAATTTAGTTACGTCAATATTAAAGCACTATTTGAAAAAAATGTACTTTACTGGCAATGGCAATGCATTCAAAAATATCCTTACAAGATACACATTTTAAAATGCTACAATATTGCTAGGTTTACTAAATAAATTTTTTATCTAAATTAAAATTTTATTTAGTACACCTAGCAATAGTTATGGCTATTTAATTCGAAAATAACAACCAAGTTGTAGTAATTGAGACCTAACTTAATTGAAATAATAATAAATAAAAAACATAATGGTGATGTCATTATTTAATAACTGTTTTTGACATAATGATAACAAATTACACCAAATGTTCAAAATGTCCTCCATGCGCAGCTATACACGTTCTGCATCGTCGGATAAATGATCGTTTGATTCGACGAGCAAATCCGCTTTCTTCGATTTCTCGTGCTGCTGTCTGGATTCTAGTCCTCAGTTGGTCGAAACTCGTTATTTCTTCTTTATACACCTTTTCTTTTAGACAACCACAATAAAAGAAATCCAGGGGATTTAGGTCTGGTGAGCGTGGTGGCCACAATATTGGACCTAAGCGCCCTATCCATCTATTAGGATAAGTTGAGTTGAGATGCTCTCGAACACTAAGAGCAAAATGAGCGGGACAGCCATCGCTCTGCAACCACATGTTCTGTAGAACTTCTGGAGCAATATTTTCCATCAGTGCATGTAAGTCATTCTGCAAAAAACTTACGTACCTTTCTGCGTTTAAGGTGTCTGGCAGTTCATGTGGACCGAATATTTGTCCGTTAATTATTCCGGTCCACAGGTTTATTTTAAATTGGTATTGCGACCTATCTTGCCTTATGAGATGCGGGTTCTCCAGCTGCCAGCTATGCAGATTGTGCAGGTTAAGGTATCCATCTTTTTTGCAGGATGACTCGTCGCTCCATAATATTGTATTAAAAAATTGTGGGTTCTCTCTAATCCTACGCAGCATTTCTCTACAAAATCTTACTCGTAGCGGATAATCTCTTGGCAGCAACGACTGTACTCTTTGATAGTGGTATGGGTACAGTTCATGCCTTTTTAGAATTCGGTTCACAGATCTGGTAGAAATGCGAGATAAATCACGGATCGATGACGTTGAATCTCGTGCAATCAAATTCAACACCACTCCGTCATTGCGCACCCGAGGTCGCCCTTCACTCGCACCGCCTCCGCCTGTTCCAGGTATCCTTCCCTCAGTGTAGGCGTTATGGACTGTCCCAAAAACCCGATGATCCGGATGTCTTCGATCGGGATATCTCTCTCGATAAAGTCGAGCTGCTGCTCTACCGACGCCTCTGCATTCGCCGTAAATAAAATGCATGCCAGCATATTCACGCGGTGTGTATTGAGCCATTTTGTATCCGTCACTGCACAATAACTTTGTCCAAGTCATTGAGCAAATCAAAGTCCAGAAAACGTAGCCAGTGTCGTGAATATCACCAAAACAACAAGTCCAATCGGAAAGTCAATGTAACAGAGTCCAGGGAGAAAGCTATAACAAACGGCAGAGATAAACAGAACACACACGAAACGCAAACGACGCACGAGATCGTACTGAATCATATCGAGATTTTTGCTTGAATGTGCTGGAATGCGGGGTGCGGAGGTGCAGGTAGCGCTCAGACGCAACAATGAGTTTCTTATTAATAGTAAGTAGTACCAATGGTACCAAGTGGTACCAATTGACCTTTTTTTTACCTGAGACATGTTTTACAAAACCAGTTAATAACTTAAATCACATTTTATAAGTATTTAAAACATTTCACATGAATATTAACGTAACTAAATTTCCATAGTATTTTGATGAACTTCTTCTTTATTACGAATAACTTTTTTTATTATTAGGATCCACTATTGTAATACCATTTTGAAATCGGTATTTAGTAGGCATGTTTTAAAGTTTATGGGCACTAAGCGTGTAGTACATTTTTTTTGCAAAAATCGCGTCTGATTATCCATGATAAGTTAAAGTTTGGGTTAAAAATTAAGAATAAGCTATTTTTGCATTAAAATCTTAAAATTTACATCAAAGACAGTATTTTTTTAAGATAGTTAATGTATCCAGCAGTACCAAACAGAAAACGGAATAAGAAAAGATTGTTTATTGTGAAAACTGCATCCATTTTTATGAAAAAGGGTAAAAAAATTATAAAAAAAGGTTTAAATATGTTTTTCTATAAACCCTTGGGTAAAATTGGGTAAAAATAGTGGTATGTTATAGTTGAATACCTAGTACGCCGAACCCTTAGCTTTGGACCACTATTTACGCCACACCCTGTATATCAAAACGGATTTTTCTGGATTTCAAATAATGCCATTTTTAAACATATTAGCATTTCTCAAAAAAAAAAGACCGTTTCTATGTTTGATTGTGTCCCGTAGGTTTAACGGACGTTTCTGTTTTGTTTTAATAATTTTGTTGATTTCAATTTTTTTCAATAGTCCCTAGTATATTTATTTATAAAAAAAACCGGCCAAGTGCGAGTCGGACTCGCGCACCGAGGGTTCCGTAAAATATTTTTATTATATGATGTAACAAAAAAAATTCGGTTTTCGCAATTTTCCTTTATCTGTGCTATAAGACGATGTTTCGTACAAAATTTCAAGATTCTGAGTTCACGGGAAGTACCGTGTAGGTTTTGATTCCCTTGCGAGTGTCGAAGTTTTGCGGAATTTTGCGACATAAACTGCTGTATCTTTTGATTGCGTTGGCTTAGAAGTTTGAGTTTTTCACAGCTCCAAGGGAGAGTAGACCTGAATATTTGATATAAATTTCAGCTTGATACGTCCCGGTGTTCCTGAGAAAAAGGGTCTTGACAGACGGACGGACGGACAACAAAGTGATCCTTTAAGGGTTCCGTTTTTTCCTTTCGAGGAACGGAACCCTAAAAATACCAAATACCTTAGAGCCACATTATTTATTCATCATCATCAGCATCACATTATTTATTAATTAAATGCAATTATTTAACAACTACAAAAATTGCAAAGTATGAAAATTTACGCGCCCCATTTTTTTTACTACAAATCCAATCATAGTTCAACTGTAGTTCGCTCAAGAAACCTTATGGATTATTATTTTTATATTTTATGCATTTTTCAATACTATCTTATAAGACAAATTAATTTAATAGAAAAATACTAGAAAAAATTGACTCGGGTCACAAGTGAATTCTCAGGCGGGAATCGAACCAGCAACCTTTGGATGTCCGGTCCAATGCCTCTTCTATTGAGTTACCGAGCCTTGCAACAAAGAAATATTGCGAAACAGAATAACGAAATAGAGCTAAATAAAACGAAGGAAGTTCTTGAAACCTCTTTAAAATTTTCTTACAAAAAATGTCAAAGCAACAAAGAAAGAAATATCATCAAAAAGGTAGCGAAAAATTACTTCACACAAAATAACAAAAGTGTAATACACATTTCTAAAACCATTGGTATAAGAGTTAGAGATAAGAAGAATAAAGATGCCAAACTTAGGAATTCTATTATACAATTTTTTCATCTTGATGACATTAGCAGAGCTACAGCAGCAAAACGTGAATGCCAAACATTTAGAAAGGACAGACAACAAATTAGATTTATGAATGATACACTACGAGTTTTATATCAGAAATATAGAGAAGAACAAATTAAGACAAATACCGGATTGGCCGGATTTTCGACAGTTTGTCGATTTAAACTATTTTACGTTTTAACACCTACAATATTAAAACGCGATACTTGTCAATTAGAGAGAGAGATTCAAATTAAGAGCACTAATGAGGTTCTTAAAATAATGAACACTACTGACCTTTTATCAATTGCTTGCAATATTGATGCTTTTGAATGTATGCACTGTAAATGCAATAACTGTAATAGTCTTGATCTGGCATAGTATCCAACGATATAACCTGGTTTACGTGGGAGGTTCAAGATAAAAACACTACTAAAGATGGAGGAAGAAAAGTTAAAACTAAAAAAAACTGTTAAAACTTTCAAAACAGGACCAGTGACTGATTTTATTAAAATATGTGAGGCAGATTTACAGTCTTTTAAAAACATTGTCACAATTGGTCGCATCTAACAAAATATTAAAATATTTGTATTAATAATTTAGAGGACGATGAAATGGGTATACAATGCGACTTTTCGCAAAATTATGAATGCAAGTTATCAGAACAAGTCCAATCAATGCATTTTGGTGCATCTAAAACACAAGTTACCCTACATACAGGAGTTCTCTTTTGTAATATAGTCGTAATTTACACCTGTACCGTAACTTACCGTTACGCTCTGCAACATGACGTAAGTCGCTGATGACCTACATTAGTTTAGTTAAATAAGATGTAATTAATTATAATCGCTCTCTTGTGTTGTAACATCGAACAATACAACATGTTACCTCAAACAACTAGTTTCACTTCAAATATACCCAAGTCCCATCTACTTCACCACCTTTTGATTAGACCCAGCATAATGGACGCTGAAGACCTGCCTGACCTGGAGGAAATACCCCCCAAGAAGACGCCCGTGTACAGAAGAGAGAGACATCTTGCATCCGCTATAACTCTTACAGAGATAGAATACATCTTAACCCACAAAGACAATCATCTAGCCCTGCGTCCCCACCTCAAAAAGGTTCTTGAGGACATAAGCGGTTACACCCTGCTTCCCGCAACCTCATTTTTGTCCTGGTGTGTCAATGACCTCGCGAAGTGGGATGGTGTCAACAAAGAGGAGAAAGAACTCCTCAGAAGAGCAGAGAGGGTGGCTCTTCTTACCATGAAGGAATCCTACACACACTTCTACAAGACTCCAGCTCCGCCCATAACACAAAGGGCCATACCCCTCAACACACTCTACTCCTCGCTGGCTGCAACCTGGGATCGAACTATTTCACAAGTGGCGCAGTCCACACAATCACGCATGGAGGTGACAGTTGGTAGAATCGTAATCATCTTCAACGCGGAGCTGTGTGTAGTAAGAGCCTCTACGGCATCGTCATTCTTGGTGCCGTACTCCCTAGTGCTCTGCTTTGCTGATATGTGTGCAGCGTGGTTCTCTGTCAGCAGCTATTCCTCTCTAAATTTTGACAAATACCCTGGGCATTAGTTGGAGAGGGAGGTTGATCGCACCCTTCAAGATATGATAAACCTGCTTGCTGCATTGGGACAGAAAATTACACTGAAATCCCTAAGAGAACATTGTGTCCAGAGAAAGCTCAGTTGTGTATAATCGGTACATTCATGGCTAATAATCTAATTGAATACTTAAGTCATACACATTATTGACACGATAATTGAAAATCACAATGACTATAATGAATGAATAGAAAAATAATAATCATAAAGACACTTCATAACTGAATTTTTCTCAAAATTTTCTCTACTCTTATATTAATATGAACATACTTGAAATACCTATTATATATTTAAGATTAGATTAATTTGTGTAATAGCACTAACTTACATCAATACACGTCAAGTCAGAATATGTCATGTTAAGTAAAATTACCACGTAGTTTACAATTCTATGGATGAGGCAATAAACTATCAACGCTCGGCTACATTCTTAAGAATCATCTGCAACGGCATGGCGACCCTGCCAGTGCTGCCTATCGGCGGCGCTGCGCAGACGGTTATTTTATAGGAATAATGTTAAATATATTTAAATAACTTTTTTGGACAATAAAGGTGATGTGGGTGAAAGGCAAATAAATATCTTTTTGTGCGGTATCTCCCTCAACAGTTCATCAGCCACATGCTATATGGGCCCATCTGAAACCAATAATAGATTTAGCTACGAGTTTAGTATCGAATATCAAAATAGTTCATGTTTTTGAGATGGACCTCGTAGACAGTATCGGCAAAAAATAATTTTAACTTAATTTCATATTTTTCACCAGTCTATCAAATGGATATTTCATAGTCTTTTTTTGAGAGTGGGCACGGGAAGGGTGAAGCTGATTTAATAGGAGGGGTAGTAAAGCGATTTCTAGATAAAAGGGTTAGTTACCGACAAGATATGAGATATGCTTCTGATGTATTTGTTATCCTGACGAAATTGTTGAAAGTTGTGCGTGTGTATTACATAACTGACGCATATATTGGCACCATTAAAGGCCTTTTACCTTAAACCAATTACCTAAACCAAACTTTAAATAAATCTTAAACCAATTAAGGGTACAATGAACGTTCACCAAATCTTATGTATCCGTTACATGAAACAAATTAAACATCGTATATTAAGTTGCTTTTGTAATAAGTTTTTGTGTACTAGTTTTGATCTGGAGGATCATATTTTTGAAAATGTACCATAACTTAACCTAAATATTGAAAACGCTGACGCAGAGAACGGTCTTTCTCAAAATTCACTACTACATGTACTCACAAACAGGCAAGATAGTAAACCAGAAGATGATTAATAGTAAAGTGTATTATACAACCTAATTTCATAGTAAAATTTCGTTGATAGAAACAATCATATATCTTTGTACAGAGATGGACACATGAAGTTATACACCCAATATAACTATAACTATGCTATAGTATCTACACAAAATCGTTAGCGAGGGACAGAGATTCCGGTCTAAGCCAATCACAGCGCGTAACATTTGAATCGCTCCTGCACACCCCCACCCGCAGGCCGTCACCGGCCGGCCAGTTGCCAAATTAACGTCGGACTGTGAAATCGCGTCAATTTGCTTACGTGTATGCCATTCGCGCGCGCTCAATATGGCTCCACAACTGACCCCTCAACAGCGGCAATTAATTGTGGTTCTACGAGAGAGTGGTTACACCATTAAAGAAATTGAAAGAAGAACTGGAATTACGGTAAGTGTTACTGAATTATTTAAATAACACCATATTTCAATATAATCACTTGTTAATGAACTGAGTTTTAACTGTTTTTCTGTATTATTGTCTCTGTTTATCAGTGTTAATTATAATTGTAAAAATGTTTCATAGCCATTAAATTGTTTTATTTTATTACATAAATTATAGTCATATTTTATTTCTTAAATGTGAACTGAAAATGAAAATGAAAATGAAAATAACTTTATTCAAATGCACTTAAAAATAAGTAGTTTTGAATCGTCCAACATTTTTTCCTACCACCCATTCAGGACGTCTTTTAACTGACAAGAAGAATGGGCGCAAGAAACTCGTCAGCTTTAACAGAAGTAACGACATTTACAATATAATACGTCGTCACCATATACAATCCACAAAAAAAAAAAAAAAACAAAATTATTTTGTTATGACAATACTAATAGTGTTATGATATCATTATTTCGTTGTTTCGTTGATTACAACAAAGTCAACAAGTATCTGTACTTACTTAAAGTAAGTATCCCAAAACATTGCAATAACATACAGGGAATAAACGACAAATTTAAGAAAACAACAAGATTTATGTTTAGTTTTAGCCAATACTGAATACTGAAGGTTAGAGCAGACCCATTTCCCAAGGCAGCACCCGTTCACGAGCATGACGCATGATACAGCCAACTGAATTAGATATCAAAATGAGTAAGAGACAGAAAACGTTCTTCTAAAATCGAGTTGATCTATTGTGAATGAGCTGTGTTTAGGATAAAAGGTGTATTTTTACTTGATTTATATACCAATTATTACGTCTATTATTATTTTCTATTGCCAAATAGATAAATCTATAGTCAAATCAATAAATATTAAAGTGTGTTTGTTTGTGATATATTATTTTATTGAGTAATCTACGGATAAATGAACTGCATTCAAAGTGGCATTACTTAAGTGCCAAAATACATTTTTTTTACAAAAGATTTACGTTTCAGTTTTGGGGATAATTTTACTTTTCAATTTTACTGAACTCTAGTTGGTCTCTTAAATATCTCTTTTTTGAGTAATAAGCTGCAAAACGAACCGCATATTCCTTCAAATATTCTGTTTGAAGCTGTTTGAAGCCAGCGCGCGCGCTCGTTGATTTTGAGTCCTATTTCAACAACGGCAACGTCGATAATACTTCGACAGTGAAAAAGTGCTCTGTCCTGCGCTCCCGGGCCGGTCGGACGATAGATACCTACTTGTTGTTATTATTTTGTTTAAACTTTTCAAATTACCTAACAAATTACCTAAGTATCATGCTTATTACTCAAAAAAGAGATGTTTAAGAGACCAACTAGAGTTCAGTTAAATTGACAAGTAAAATTATCCCCAATACTGAAACGTAAATCTTTTGTAAAAAAAATGTATTTTTGCACTTAAATAATGCCACTTTGAATGCAGTTCATTTATCCGTAGATTACTCAATAAAATAATATATCACAAACAAACACACTTTAATATTTATTGATTTGACTATAGATTTATCTAATTGGCAATAGTAAATAATAATAGACGTAATAATTGGTATATAAATAAAGTAAAAATACACCTTTTATCCTAAACACAGCTCATTCACAATAGATCAACTAGAGTTTAGAAGAACGTTTTCTGTCTCTTACTCATTTTGATATCTAATTCAGTTCACATTTAAGAAATAAAATATGACTATAAATTATGTAATTAAATAATACAATTTAATGGTTATGAAACATTTTTACAATTATAATTAACACTGATAAACAGAGACAATAATACAGAAAAACAGTTAAAACTCAGTTAACTCTTCAACCAGAGTATTTGAAGGAATATGCGGTTCGTTTTGCAGTCATATTGTTGTCTAATGTTCTTAATTCTTTAAAGTATTTACTGATAAGATCTTCGTTTCATTGACTTTCCGCAGGTGTTTTATGATGGGAACGATTCCCGAAAAAGGATCTCTTTTGTTTCCAAATTATTGTTAAAAATATTAATCGGACGGGGTTTAAAACGCGATTATTGTCCGTTATGAATATTGTCCGAGCGGCCAACTAAAATCGACTCTAACAAATTATTGAACCCGCTTTCTAGTATTTTTTTACGTTTATTCGCTGTAACAAAGTAACTAATTGTCCATTCACGTTAGCCTCTATTAATTTGATGTTTATGGTGACATACCTACTCATAACCTGAAAACTAAATTTTGCATAACGTTTTGTTTATTTACGTTTTGACGTTTTTTTATTTTTGTAACAAATTGAACAAATTAAGACCTTTCTTTTGATGCATCATTCGTCTATCTGCATTATATAGTTTCTGTGTAATCACGGTCGATGACAACGGCAAGTGGCAGTTCTAGCGGCCAACTATTGTTTGTCATAGCCTTAGTTTTATTTGTAACAAATTCACGAAAAGAGGTGTGTAAAGAAACAAATTAGCACTAATTCCTGGCAAAGTTTCATTAAATATTATGAGGTGGCCGCGCGGTTGAAACGGACATGATAATACGATATTATTAAATTGTTTATTGTATCAATCGATTTTAGATCTTATTTCCACATTCAGGTAATACAATTCGACAATAGTTTGTCAGTGAAATATGCTTTCTGCTGCACTTCAGCGTTATGTAGTGTGGCATGGTCGCAGTTGTAAGGCTGGAAACAGGAGGCGTGGGAACCGATGCCGATAGACAGCGTGGGGCCAGGCTCGCCCGGTCAGCCGCTTGCGCTTCACCGCATATTGTTTATAATATTATATATAACATTTTTTATATTATCCGGGATAAAAAAGTAGGATTTAAATAGAATTGTCGTATACCACATTTTTAAATATGTTTGTACACCTATCATGGCGCCTTGAACGAAGTTTATTTATAACTAGTATTTCCGCCCGCAGCTCCACCTGCGTGGACTGTAGGATTCCATCCTACAGGAACTGCTAGTGAAATATAGCCTATATCCTTCCTCGATAAATTGGATTTTTAACATTAAAATAATTTTTCAAATCGGACCAATAGTTCCTGAGATTAGCGCGTTCAAGTAAACAAACTCGTCAGTTTTATCATATTATATAGTAAAGATTATATTACATATATTAGGTATATTATATAACATAGATTTATGCGAAGACAATATCTATGAAATTAATTCAGATGTAATATTTTTATAAATATTCATAATAAAACATATTTTTAAAACAGCTCATTTACTCAATGTGCTACTATTATAGATCAACTAAATTTTAGAGAATCAAACAATTTTGTCCCTAAAACTAAAGCTGCAAATCTCTTGCGCCTGCGGCAGACTTTTAGTCGATACTGTTCTTGCGTGCATATTCAGGGACAATATGTAGAGAAACTTTCAATATGGATGTATGACGAACGCCTAGCCTTTATATTATACATATTTACTTAATAAGCTCCTCATGAAATATTTTTAATTTAGCATAATCTCATGTCTTGCATCGTTTCAATAGAGGAAAGTCACCAAATATGAAATAGTATTCTAATATGGAATACCTTCATTTCTCTAAGACTATAAGTATGAAACGCAATAATCGACCATCTTCTGTTTCATTCGGTCTACTAACTATCGCACTCACACCATCGAGTCAGTTGCGCGAACGCTTCACGTGTGGCAGGCGTGTTTTGTTTTGTTGTCGTGCAGAAAATTTTAAAGGTAAGTAATAAATGAGTATTACTAGCTGTTATGTTTGTATACATAAGTGTTATACTATTTAGTATATCGGTATTATGTTTATTTCACCATTTTGTGATCTTTTGTCATTAAAATATTGTGACTTGAAAAAATATTTAGAAGAGTTTGAACTAGTACAAAAATCCAAATATGGACAGTCGTCGGTGTCTAATTATGGAATATTCCATAATTAGGTCTTATTATTTCATATGATAGATACTTGCTATTATGTCTTTAAAAAATATATGTAATGTTTGTTTTTAGAATGTCCAAACGAAAAACCTGGGATGAAGAAAAAATGGCACAAGCTATAAAATTCGTCCGGGAAAAGAAAATGGGGTATTTGAAAGCGGCACAGCATTTTCAAGTGCCTAGGACAACTTTATTTCGTCTCTGCCAAAAAGATGAACAGTCTCCAGAAGTGGCAGCAGCTACTACATTAGGACGAAAAACTATCTTGGGCACCGAACTTGAACGTCAGCTAGTTGAATACATACTAATAATGGAGAGCAAGTTTCACGGTTTAAAAAGAACTGATCTTCGCCGTATGGCGTTCATGCTAGCAAAGCGAAACAATTTGCAGAATCCCTTCGGCGAATCAGGTATGGCTGGAAAAAAGTGGTTAAAGTTATTTTTAAATCGTCATAAAGATAAACTTTCGATAAGAAGACCAACTGGTACATCATTTGCCAGAGCATTTGGATTTGATAAAGAAAAAGTGGAAGCCTTTTTCAACCTCCTTGAAGAGCTTTACATTAAAAATAACTATCCACCAAATCGTATTTACAACGTGGATGAATCAGGCCTCACAATAGTACAAAGTAAGATACCACAAATCATCGGCCACAATGGTAAACGCCAGGTAGCTGCACTGACTTCAGCAGAAAGAGGATCTCTGATGACAATAGTTGTTTGCACGAATGCTACTGGTCATTTTGTGCCACCGTTCATTATTTTTCCCAGAAAAAATATGAGTGCTCAGCTAATGAGAGGCTGTCCTCCAGGATCAGTCGGAGTTGCACATCCATCAGGGTGGATACAAATGAACATCTTTACAGACTGGTTCAAGCACTTTATTCAACACACCAACCCGACTCCTGAATCGAGGGTTTTACTGATACTAGATGGACACTATAGTCATACTCACAATATCGATATAATAGATATTGCTAGGGAAAATAACGTGGACATAGTTTCGTTACCTCCTCATACGACTCATAAATTGCAGCCGTTAGATAAAACTTTCATGGGGCCTTTAAAAACATACTATAGTGAGGAAATACGCATGTGGATTAGAGACAACAACAGACCTCTAAGTCCATATGATATTGTGGAGCTGTTTGGCAAATCCTATTTGAAAGTACAAACAGGCGAAATTGCAGCCAACGGGTTCAAAGTCACTGGATTGTGGCCTTTAAATAAAAATGTCTTCAGTGATGTGGACTTCATTGCTGCGCAACAAAATGCTGTAATAGACGGTTGTACAACCAATATCCCTCCGCTAGAATCAAGATCTGAAACTGGTCAAGTTCTGGTAGAAATACCTGCACCACAAACAACTGCTAATTTACAACCTGAACCTGCACCTTCGACTTCCGGGCTTAATCGCAGCAGTTTGGGTCTGGTGTCTCCGTATGCCTTAAGTCCAGTGCCAGAGAAACGAAGAAAAGTATCTAGCAGAGGAAGAAAAGCTGCTGTAGCAGCAGTCATAACATCTTCTCCCTACAAAAATGATTTAGAAAATAAAAATATGAAGAGACAAGAAAAAGAAAGTAAACTAGTCAAGACAAAGAATAAGAAGAAAACTGCGAAGAGAAACAAACAAACGAAGAAAAATAAGTATGATAGTGAAGAAGAAGACTCTGAGGAACTAGACGTTATCCAGTTTGATGAAGGTAGTGAACATGATGAGTTGATGGACCAAGTACCTCCCGACTCTGCTGATGCAGAATGTATGTTCTGTTCAAGACTTTTTTCCATGGATAAAAGTGGAGAAAGCTGGATTAAATGCTTGATGTGTGGGCTCTGGGCACATTATGATTGTGCTGGTCCAGAGTTTGATACTTGGATCTGTGACTTGTGCAAGTAATTATGTAACTTCTCTCATTTATCACAATATGTTATATTCATTCAATTGATCTCAAAGATATTAATGTCCATTTTTGTTATTGTTATGTTGATTTATGCTTATATTCCATATATGGGTACCTATTCCATATTTGGTTACTCATTTGTGATTTTGTTTTTTGTGTTAGATTTTGATTTGATAACTACATAATATATTTGATTAAAGGCTGTTAATTACTACATATAAATGTATGACTGATTAGTAAAAACATTAAACTGATTTAATTTATACGTAGTTTTTTTTTATATCCCAAAAACAAAATGGTATTCCATATTTGGTGACTTTCCTCTATCATATATATTAAAAAATCTAGTTTTTCTTTTTAATATTTTTTCTGCTTGTCTGTCGCGATAGCTTAATTACATTAATGTTTTTGTTTTAGCGAACAACAATAAATTTTTGGTTGCGCCGTAATGAGGAGACTGGCGGTGATTTATCTGCTCACCATCGGCAGCACTATCAACGCGCCACCACAGCTGAGCAAGATCGAGCCATAGTGGAGGCACATACCAGTCAACCATTCCTGACCACCAGAACTTTTGCCTCGCAGTATAGTGTAAGTTTTTATTTAAAAACAGTAAACATGTATTTTCGATGTGAAGACGTGCGAAGAAATAAATAATAATATTTATTGTTTATTTGCATTTAGCAATGTTATTCTTTCTATAAATACAAATACTAGAAAAAAGTCAACGGTGCCAGAGGTGGGACTCGAACCCACGACATTAGTGTCCCAGTTGCTCAGTTGGAATAGCAGTCGCCCGGTTAGCGAAAGGTCGTGGGTTCGAGTCCCACCTCTGGCACCGTTGACATTTTTATAATTAGAATGTATTATGAAATTGAACATACTAAAATTTTAAATTTCTTTTCTTTTAAATTAGATATTCCGGGATCTTCGTAGTGGCTATGACCCGTTACCATGGCAATCATTTTGTTAAAGTAAAAGAGATGTCAAAATCTTCTGATCCATTCACAATTTTTTGTATTGTTTTTATACAAATCATGTGTCTACTAAAAAGTATACCTACATAACAATAAGAATTATCCAATGGTCCAGTCTTTTAAGCAAATCATAACTCAAATCACGACGTGATGTCACTAGCTGAATAAACTCCCATACAGGATGTGTCAAGATCATTTCCGCATCATTTATTATACCAGAGTGTACCGCGATACAGCACAATACGTTAAGTATTATAAGTATTTTTTTATTTCAGGTATCACCAAGAACAATCCTGCGCCGACTTAAAGACGTCGGGTTAAAAACCAGAAGGCCGGCAAAAAAAATTGACTACATATTTCAACATAACGTTTTAAGATTATATTTGATTGTTAATTGTTATAAACGATTTTACTTTATATTTGATTGTTAAATTGTTTAAAATGTTTTCATATAGGTTTTGAGTTATATTTTATATATGTTGATTGTTTTTATTAAAGTTTTAAGACTGATTTATCATTAACGGGAAAATTCTTTTTAGGTGACTTAACATTTATCGTAGCCGTAGAGTGAAAATCTCTGTCATACCTACTACAGATAGGTACGGCATAATTTTCAATTCAGATATTGCTTTTCATTTCTTCCTAGTTAAGGTGTTCCTAATCCTAATATTGGAACAGAGTCGAAGCGAATCCAAGCGAATTTCAAAAAGAATTTCCTCCCCCCCCCCCCCCCCCCCCACAAAAACTAAAAAAGAGCGCAATCCACCACATTTCGAGCGAACGAAAAAATTTGAACATTTCACCGTTGACTTATTAAATGTTTTTTCAATTCCCGCAGTCGCGCCGGCGCACTATGGGGTATTAGAAGCAAAAAACCGGTCAAAAGTCGAAATCAAAATTTGTACCCAATTAGTAAATGAACCTTCATTTCTCATTGTTGAATAGTTATGACGTCACGCCCCGATCACCTTACAAGTGTCATTCAATTTTGTTTGCCCCTCCGACAGTCGGAATTTAGTCGTTGTTCCTATCGCACGTCTTTGTTCTCGTCGCTTGTAAAAACGGAGTTTTATTAACCGCTATTGTAAGATTTCTGAGAAGTGAAGTGAAGTTTTTTATAATGGATCTTGAAGATCGAGGTATGTACTGTATTTTAAAACTTATATTCATTTGTATATCATTCATATAAATATTTTTTTTAATTTTATTAGCAAACATTAAACTTAGCATAAATTATAGTTTTATTTTTCCTTTTTTAGTGTTTTAGTTATAAAGTTCGGATAGGTTCGGTCAAAAATGATAGCACAAATATTAGCCTATCTTGTGTACTATCATTTAAACCAAAAACATAATCCGCCAACATCCGCCTTTTCGAAATATAGTTCTTTATATGAAACAGTAATTTAGGTACTAAATTTAAAATATTTTTTGTCCTCATAGGATTTGAAGAAACTGTCCGGGAGAAAAGTAGGACAGATCTCTACAACTATATAAAGCAAAGTTCTGGACGATTACTTGATGACAAGTTCGCATACATGGAGGATTGTGTCATTAGGGAAACTAATTGTCCAACTGAAAAAATAAGTAGTCTCAAAAAGGAATTGAAACTGTTCAAATGGCAGTTCAGACAAAAATGGACGGCGGCATCGTACAAAGAAGAAAGATTCCTCCAGAACAATGCTAAGTGGCTTACAGGTACTATAAAGTTATCGGCCTGGGTAAAACAAAAGACTGGTCGGCCGCGGCCCTCAAAAGAGTTTGGGGAGTTAAGTGATCGCAGTAAACGGCGCAAAACAAAAGAACTCCGGGCGCAGGTACCCGATGCAACGTTAACATATGCTGCTCAAATGAGTCTAAGAGCCGCAGGAAAAAGCGATGCTTCGGCTATCATAAAAGAAATTACCAAGTCCCCGACTAGAGCATACAAAATACGTAAAGTAATCACACAAAACAAAGAAAAAAATATACAGCGGTTATCAACAATGGAAGCCTTATCAATGTTCGTAGAAGCAGGTTTGTCTCGAAGTCAGTACAATGTGATACGCAGTGCTAGAAAACAGCTCTATCCGTGTTATTCTTTGTTACAAAAAGCGAAAGCTGATTGTTACCCTAAGCCTGAGTCATTTCATGTCACTGACACATGTGCTGAGATTAAACTGCAAGATTTGGTAGATCACACTGCTTCACGGTTATGTACATACCTCGAAGAAGTTTTGAAAGGACTTTCAAGTGAAGAGAAGGAAAATTTAAAACTTATATCAAAATGGGGATGTGACGGATCTCAACAGACACGGTATATGCAATCCTTACAAAATACGAACGAAAGCTATGACGATGCAAATATATTCCAAAGCTCGTTTTTGCCTTTGAGATTACTTGTTAGTCATAACAGCCAAAGTAAAGTCATTTGGCAAAACCCCGTCCCGTCGAGTCCAAGATTTTGTAGACCTATTCGAATCAGATTTGTGCATGAAACTAACGACATCACAAGAAATGAAATTAGTTATATAGAAAGTCAAATTGAAAAATTAAACCTATCTGAAATATTTTTGAATAGTGAAGTGATAAAAGTAAAGCATCTGTTTTTATTTACTATGGTGGATGGAAAAGTCTGCAATGCGGCAACTAATACCCTATCAACAATGCGTTGCTATATTTGCAAAGCAACATCAAAAGATTTCAATAAATTAGAAACAAGAAGAGAAGAAGACCCTGCGACTTTGAAGTTTGGTCTTTCAATATTACATGCGAGAATAAGATTATTTGAATCGATTCTACATTTGGCGTACAAATTACCTACACAAAAATGGCAATCAAGGTCTTCTGCTGACAAAAAAATTGTAAATGAGAATAAAATACGTATACAGCAACAATTTAAAGAAGAAATGTCACTACTAGTAGATGTACCAAAAGCTGGTTTTGGAAATACTAACACAGGCAATGTATCAAGACGATTTTTCTGTGATCCTGAGACAGCATCTAGAATTACCGGAGTAGATTTAGATTTGATAAAAAGGCTTAGAACTTTGTTAGAGGTCATTTCAAGCGGTCACAGAATAGATACCGACAAATTATCAACATTTTGTAAGGAAACTTCAGAAATTTATGTGAGACTTTACGGATGGTATCCCATGACGCCTACACTCCACAAATTGTTGGTTCATGGACCTACAATAATAAAACATGCCATAATCCCTATAGGCCAGCTCTCTGAAGAAGCGGCAGAAGCGAGAAACAAACACTTTCGGCAATACCGTACTGATTTTGCTAGAAAGTTTTCAAAAATATCTTGCAATGTGGATGTACTAAATAGGCTTTTATTGAGTTCAGACCCATTGTTATCGTGTACGCGATCAAGATTTATGAAGAATAAGAAGCCATTCACAAAAGAAGCATTGGAATTTCTTATACCAGAAAGTGATGATTCTGAAGATACAGGAGCACAATATACGACAACGATAGATGAATGTGATATATCTGATGATAATGAATTTGACTAATATAGTATTTTGATATATAAAATCTATTGTTTTAATACCCTCTACCCAGTAACATTTTACTTTATAATTTATTCTTAGATAATATTAAAGGTACGCTAAAATAATCAATTTTAACGTACCTGAGGGCAGTATAGTAATCGCCATTGAGCAAAAATAGATAAAATATGACCAATTTATCAGTTTAGGTAGTTAGACCATAAGAAATAGTTTTGGCCAGCTTTTTGTTACAAATACCCCACCGTGCGGCGTAGACTTCGTTCTCCATACAAAACGCTGTAGCTTCACGGTAATATTATCTAACAGTATTTTAACTCCATACAAACGGTCGAATCACGAGTCATACCTACGCGGCTCGATGTCAGGGTGCGCTCCGAGTACAAACAGTCACGACCATAGAATACCTCACGACTGTGCCGCACTGACGAACGAACGGTGTGTTAGTTTTTAACAGTAATCGCGCGACTTTTTCTACAAAATACATTCAAGTTTATTATTTAATATAACGAGAAGGAAATATTCACTATTTTATATTTGTGGCTATCATCTTAAGCGTTGTTTGGAGAAACATGATGATTGTCACGCTTTGAAGTCGTATGTGAAACTCGATCAAAGAAGCCAAAATTTCAGTCCAGAGAGTCGATATTTAACGTACCGGGAATACAATAAGACTAATTCTCACACTTTTTTTATAGTACCCAGTGATGATTTTGTGGAATATGTAGAAAAAATGGAAGAAATATTCCGAACTTCATTTAAAACCAAATATATCAATATTAAAGTAACTACAGGTATCTATAATCAAGTAAAATATATACCTTTTTTTCCACCTTGTCCATGTTTTCCAAAATAATTTTTAATGAAACTTTATATTAGACTGCGAATATTTTATAGTTTAAAATTTAATAAAAAAAGCATTTCGTATGTCTCAGTCAAGGCGCAAGTATTTTTCGGTCGCAAATTTAAAAGCTTGCTATTTAAACATAAACTTGTTTTTAATTAGTAAATCTGCCAATCAAAAAACACGCATTTTTATTTAACTCGTCCTATTAATTTCACAATTTATTTTATCTGTTTAAATAAAGAAAGTATATTTACTACCACAAAACTAAAAGGAATCCCAAAGTTGACAAATGTTATTAAAATGCTGGATGCGGGCAGCCCTATCGCATGATTACGTAGCGCTCGGCTGTAGGTATCTTTCTCAAGACTTCGGCCGAGTTAAAATACTGTTAGATAAAATTACCGTGCTGTAGTTGTGCGGTCGGAGTTTTTTTTTGTCCAAAGATGAAAGAAATATGTTGTTTTAAAGGCGGATTTGCCTTATTAAATAATGAAGATTTAATTCGTAGAACATATTTACGTAGAGGGTTTTAAAAATTTACTTTTTTTTATTCACTCATCTGCCTATCGTATTTTCCCGCACAGTAACAATATTTTTGTTTCTTAACGGGGTATGCACATTTTGATATTTTTTTTTACATAATATATAACCAAATCACTACCGCATATCTGACATTTGAACAATTATAATATTTTAACTACGCTACTACTAATAAACAAATATTTCTGAGGAAACGTCACAAAATTCATTATTTTGTGTAGAAATATTTTGTTTATTAGTAATACATTAAGGTTTCGTGTAAATTTGCATAATGCTGTGTATTTTACTTTTTATTAATGACACATAAATTAATTGCGATTGCAATATGAATAAAACATTACTTATACGAATAGTCATGTCTATCATCAACATACAATATAGTAGCTATAGCTTAGAATATCCTTAATGCAAAATAAACCAATAATGCATAAGAATCCAATTCAAATTTATTACCAATATTTTACTAAACGCGCTCATCTAGCCATTCAACATCAACTCTCCGAAGCGCTGCGCTCGTGCAAGCGCCAAGCTCAATTTCATATGATTTTAAACTCTATTTGCACTGTCTGTATTATAAAACATAGTTTCGCTTGAGCCGGCTGCCACACTCACATTTGTCAAGCGATTCTATGTTTTACGCCTGTTAAAGAAAGAAATCAAAATCGTCATTGACCGACTTGCCGCTAGCTCGGTGCTCGGTGCGTGACTGAGAGGAAATAACAAAAATATATCGCACACTCTCACACGTTTCTCCGCGACCGTCTTCTAACAGTTCAAAGTCCAATCAGTCTAGGTTGATGTGTCAATCGCTGTACCTACTGTTATTTCATTCTTAGGTTAATTAAATTGTGCGTAAAGACGTGGGCAATCATATGTATCATACAGTTCGATCCAACAATAATCTAATCATGCAGGTTGTTGCTAACCACTGTATGATACAAATGAAATGTTACAACAATTAGTCTATATAACTAACCATCTTTACGTTTTAAAGGTTATTTTATGTTACTTTAAAATTATATTGTTGAGTCCACAGTGCAATAGATTAATTTATCGCAGTTCTTTACGTATACTGCAGATTCACGTAAACCCGACACTCGTTATCGGCAACTATTGAATAGATCTATTGTATTTACATTTGTGTTTTGACATTTTTAATATAATGGACATCGTAAAAATAATACCAATTGCAACTTAAATACAGTTGGTAATACCTACTTTGGCGTGAATCTTACCTCGCCGTAACACAGTCCTCGGACTAGCACGGAAGGGTAAATAATTATTGTCTGTATACCTTCAATCTCTGTAATTGTATTTTTAGCTATTATATAAGAATGTCTAGTATTGCTTAGTGACTTTAATAGTTATCTATGTACATATTGATGATGCTTTTACTAGGGTGAGTGGGGGGAAGATGAAAAACGGGGTAACACAAAAAAGCATCAATAAAGACAGATTTTGTGTAATTTATCCAATGCAGACAACATTCATAAGACCGCCATTTTGTTACGTCCCACACCTCAGTCGGCACTTGTCGTTTTGAGGGATCGGTTGTGTGTTATGAGGGAATATCTGCGCTGTGAATTTTACGCGATCAAGTCGAGTGTTTTAATCTTACCCCGTGTCGTGTAACTTCATTTACGAGGTAGGTACGAGTTTTTTATTTGTATAAATACTTTTTATTTTGAATTGGTATTTATGTTGCTATGTCTAAATATCGCAACTTTTTGTATTTTAGGATTTGTTGTGACAATCCGTCTTTACCCGCCAATATTTGACGGGGTAAGATAAACATATAAAAGGTTCCATCTTGCCCCGTTTTCAAAACTCATACAAATGGTCACATGTTCTCAAAATGTACCTAAAAAATGTTTTGTTTTGTTACTGCCATTATATAAATTGTCAGCGGCACAATTTCAGCTAATATTATGTAAAGGTATTTATTTTTATTTTTGTATATTATAAGAGAGGCAAAAAGAGCAAGCGGGTCACCTGATGGCTAAGTGATTTTACCGCTGCCCATAGACACAAGAAACTACTACAACCAATTTTTTTTATTAATGTAGGTACGAGTATATATTAGGGCGCCCCGAAAAACGATTATTTTTTTTAAGTCTCCTATTGTATAAAAATATGTTACTTTATCATGTTTTATGAGCCGCCTCCAAAAAATAGCTCCAGAAAAAAATAATTTAAAAGGTCGCTCATACTTATGAAAATTTGTTTTTGACGATTTTAGAAATTTTCAAAAATTTTGAGCGACCCTTTAAAAAAATTTTTTTTAATTTGTTTTTTGGAGAGGGCTCATGAAACATGATAAACTAATAAATTTTATAAGGAACTTGAAAGAAAACATAGTTTTTTCAAGTTAACTATTTAATGATAAATGATTTGTGTGTGTGTGCGTATGTATATGTGTATATAGTATGTTATTATGTATCTAGTACCGAATAAATAAAAATTAAATGTATTTTGTCAATTTAGAAACACCATGCCACGTAACTACGTCCGAAAATCTCTACGTGCAACTTCCTATACTCATGAAGATGTGGCTAAAGCCGTTGAGAAAGTAAAAAGGAAGGAACTGACATTATACGGCGCGGCTAAATTTTATAAAATACCCATTGCTACTCTTCACAATCGTGTAAATAAAAAAACCGGTGTTAAAAGTGATACACTTGGTCGCCCTCCGGTATTTGATCATGAAACGGAAACGAGATTAGCAAATGGTCTAAAAGTTTTAGAAAAATGGGGTTTCGGTCTATCCAGAAAAGAGGTAATTTTATTAGTGGAACGCTATGTTCGTTTGAATAAAATACATACCCCATTTAAAGATAACATTCCAGGACCAGATTGGTTCACAAACTTCCGTAAACGACACAGGCTTTCGCTTAAAAAAGCTCAGTCTCTAGAACATTCAAGAAAAAACAACACTAATCCTTTTATTATAGATGAATACTTCACAATGTTGGAGTCAACGTTAAAGGAATTAAATTTGGTACAACGCCCACATTTAATATGGAACTTGGACGAAACATCAGTGTGTTTAGACCCTTCAAAGACAAAAATAGTTGGAAAGAAGGGGGCCCCATCTTCTCGAACTACACATGGTACTGGCAGAGAAAATATCACTGTTTTAACGGCTGTTAGTGCGAATGCCAAGAAAATAAGTCCTTTAATTATATTTAAAGGGAAATTTGTGTGGGATTCGTGGGTAGCTGAAACTGAGGGCAAATATGATTTTGAGCTTTCTTATGCCGCGAGTCAAAGAGGATGGATGGATACACAAATATTTTATAATTACATAGAAAAAGTGTTTATCCCTGCTCTTGGAAAAGAAAGACCAGTCCTTTTAGTTTACGACGGACATGGCAGTCATGTTGATCTCAATGTAGTCGAATTAGCTATTCGAAACAATATAACAATATTAAAATTACCGCCTCACACATCCCATATCCTACAACCGTTGGACGTGGCTGTATTCAAGTCTTTTAAAAGTAGATGGGACGCTAAATTAGTTGAATGGCAAAGACAAAATACAGGTGTTAAAGTGCCTAAAAGGGTATTTTCTGAGCTTTTTGCTAAAATTTGGAACGATACCAAAGACGAAATAATATTGAACGGCTTTAAAAAAGCAGGAATATACCCTTTTAACTCTAAGGTGGTCCCAATTGATAAATACGACCCTAGAGCATACAGGCGTTGGGAAGAGGCGCAAAAAAACAATCCCCACTCTTCACATCGACAGTCTCAATATCCGTCAGTAAATGATACAAAAGATTCCCTTCCACCACATGTAGATTCACAGTTTTCACACCAAGATTCGCAGTTAAATATTTTATCAACGTTAAGCCCAGTATCTTTAAAAGAACTTTGCATTAATGCTATCAATGTGCTGATGAAACATGACATGCTATTATATTATGAAAATACTTCTTTAGCTATAGAGTTCGAAAGTGTTCATCTGTTGGCGGATGTGTCAAAGAATCACGAATACGCAAGAAAATTCATAGCGTACCACAAAGAAGAATTACCTAACTGTTTGACATCAGATAATGTTAAAATTGAAAATATATCAACATCCGCAAGTAATTTGCAGAGACAAAATTCAAAAATTAATATAATTTCTAATGAGTTAGTCAGTTTTGAAGAACTACTTCTCGAAACAGTCAAACAAACCCCTCGCCTCGACACGAAGATCAAAAGAAGGCGTATAGCGTTAGGAGCGGAAGTAATCACAGAGACTATGAAAAAAAACTTAAGTGAAAAATCAACACAAAATGTACTTGAGACAAAGATAGAAATTCCAAAGAAGAAAACTCCGAAAAAAAGTCAAGTCACAAAAGGAAAACTGGGAAATATTAAAAAAAGTAGTAAAATGAAAGAAGAAAATTATATTAAAAAATATTACATAAAAAAAGAAGACCAACAGGAAAAGAAAACATCTAAAAATATACAGAGAAAAAGGAAACGGGTATTGTATAGCGAGACTGAAAGCTCCGAAAGTGAGATAGAAGTTAAAATTCTTGAATCTGATGATTCTGAGTATAAAAATATGGAAGAATTTATTGACAGATGCTTAAAAGAACAAGATGAAGATCAGGAAAATATAAATCCCTGGCCAAATACACTATTGCGGCTAGGTGAAATAACATTTTTTGACGATAAATCTAGTGAGTTAAAGAAAGATGATTGGGTTGTAGTAAAATTTACTACAACAAAAAAGAACGTCAAACATTTCGTTGGAACGATTTTGTCATATGAAAACCACATGCCTGTAATTAAATTTGTACGAAAAGTCAAAGAGACAAGGTCGGATACAATTACATCTTTCACCTATCCAGTTGTGGAAGATACAAGCGTCCTAAAAAACACGGAAGATATAGTTTGTATTCTTCCACAACCGGAAATTTCTCGTCGCGGGCAAATAAGGTTTGAGGTCGATTTAAAAAAATTCAACATTCAATAAGTTGTTTCTTGTTATTTATTTTTGTTTTTTGTTTTGTTGATTTTAAAAAATGTTTACGTTTAGTTTTAACAATTGTTTAGAGTATCTTATATTTTCACTTCTGTTTTTGTGTTTGTTTTTACGCACATAGATGTAGTAGTTAATTTTGTTTTTTATCTTCACCTCCGTGTACTCCAGATGTGCAATCGCATCAACCACGGCCGAACAAATTTTTAGGTCCCAATGTAATAGGTGGCCGCCCATTGACATCACTCGGGACTTCCAAATCCGGGGTTGTGCTAATAGGATTTAGAAAATTCAGAAAAAGCACAACACCCGACCCGGGAATCGATGCGTAGCGAACGCCACGAGTGGAGTCAAGTCAATAGTAGTTAAATCATACTCAATAACTTGATTTATGTACACGTCTACATCATAGTGCAGAAGAATGAAGCATTCTGGAAAATCCATGTCATCGTTGAGTTTTTAGTTTAGTAAGTATTAGATAGAATAAAGACTTGGTAACGGTATTTTTGCCATAAAGTGCTATTAATGGCCAATTTGCTGTATTAATGATTTGATTTTGACTTAAAGATTACAGAATATAAAGTTCCTAAATATGCCAAATTTAAGATAAGTTATTTATTGTTTATATATTGTACTAGCTGTGCCTGTAACTTGCCCTGTGCAAAATAATTATTTTTTTAAAGTAAATAATATTTCTAAGATAAAAGAGGCCTAAGTAATTTCTTACCGCATCAGCTATCTAACAATTAAAGTCCCGTCAAAATTGGCCGAGCTGTTTCAGACATGTAGCCGGAACAAATAGACATTAATTGTAAAAAATATTATGTTTGTCCATGTACCGTGTATACATCCATACGCATTTAGTATAAATCGGTTTTCATAATTTAGTTCTTACACTTCCGCGCACACTACACATTTGAATAAAACACTTTTTGTCCTGTGCTCTCGTAAAGGAGTCGAAACGTTAGGATTAATTATAAAAGTGTTTTATAAAAAAAATCGGTTTTTTAATATTACAAACAAACACTCCCTTTTTTTTATATGTATTCATTGAAGATAAATAATATTTTTTAGAAGTTTTTTTATGTTTTTCGTTATGGTATTTTTCTAAGATCTTATTAATTGGTTAGCTGTTTAATTTTGAAATATTTTTTTTTTTGCGTTTTGTGCTACATATTTTGTTGATGAAAATGGTAAAAGGTACATGAACGTAATTGTGTTTAAAATTATCTTGGCATTAACAATAAAAGATTTTATATTATTGATATCTTTCATTTTCTGTATAGTGAAAAGTTTGAGAACCTCTAGTTCAATCTTTCCCCGGCGGGGCAAGATTGAAATATAAAAAACAAATAATTTGTGTTATCTCTGTTATTTGAAGGTATTTTGATATTATAGACAGCTCTGAAGTGTCAGGACAATTAAAATTGTAGCCTACTGACCGTCAATATCGTCTAACATTAATATAAACGATTTTAGAAACTACTTCGATCTTTCCCCACTACCATTTCATCTTCCCCCCTGTTTTTTTCTTTCGATAAAAACATTGAAATTAATTTTTTTTTGCTTTCGAATAAATATAACAGGGATTTATCGATATGACATAAAAATATGGTCTTTGTACTTTATTCACTATAGATAAAATTTTGGCTTATGTTAATATGTACTGTTCTACAAGACGTCAAACACAACACTGCTCATCTCATCAAAAAACCGTTCGATCTTCCCCCCACTCACCCTATAGGTAAGCTATTTATTAAAAACTACCACCTTGCAGTGTAATTGGTAGATATACTTGTGTATTGTGAATTTATGCAATAAAGTTATTATTATTATTATCATAGTTATGGACAATGCCACTCCGTTGTGACAAATAAGGCGCCAACCTCTAAATCCCGCGTAGACGAGATAAAACTGTGGCTGTTGGAAAATAATATTGATTTTGATGCTACACTCAGAAAGCCAAATTTAATAAGGATAGTGAGAAGAAACAAGCCCCGCCCCATATATGCCATTGATGAACTTTTAAGGCGGGAACATATTATTAAAACGCGACCCGACGCAACGTGTCGACACCCGATATGCACCGTGCACATTACCAACACGCGACGCCACGACATACTAGCAATTTCTGAATACAGTTAGCTAACAGCAGTGGAAGTGTATGGTCATGTACTATGGATTAACATAATTTATTATCTCTTGAAAACCGTAGGATGATGTGCGATCTAGTTTTTCTCTTTAAATTATTAAATAATAAGATAGATTGTCCAGTTCTTCTATCACAGATCAACCTTATAGTCAAGGCACGAGTACCCGCACGCTCCTCACGCCCCATAAAAATATTCGTACCACCACAATATCGCAAGAATTAGACTCGCAATAGCTATTTTGCTCGCTGTATGAAAACATATAACGATTCTACAAATTACACCTGTTTTGTAACACATTGACTGGTATCAAGTCAGACATTTTCAATATATTTAAGTAAAATGCTAATAATGTTCGTTTTAATAATTTTTAAGTAAATTAATACTTATTTTGTTGTGTTGTTGCCTTAATCATAGATATTTAATAATAAGCTAATTCGTATTTTAATGTACTTTTATATTTTGATTTAAACTAGTTTCTGTTCCTACATTTATGTACCTAATTAATATTGGGCACTCATTATTCTACAATTGATGTCAAAATCTTGTGTACTTTATTATTTCTAATGACTGTTTCGTGCCAGAATAAATAAAGAAAAAATTAATACAATAAATGCAAAATATAATAATAAATTGACATAAATTCTGTTTGATAGTTTGAAGAATAGGGATGGGTCAACGAATTCGTATTCGCTCTGTGACAGTTCTCAAACGACTGACGCGTGGCATCGGGTGTTGTCTAGAAACATACTACGCGCGCCGCGTCGGATGGCGTGTTTACCCCCACCATGGACAACACACCGACCTGGCCCGTCTGGATCGGGTGGCGTGTGAGCGCATGGCGTCGCGTCGGATGTTCATAGTATGATTCTGGTCCATAGAAAACAATAAATTTGATTCGACTCAACACGCATCGCGTTTCATCGGGTCGCGTCGCGTGTTAATAATGTGTTTCCGCCTTTAGGAGAACACGGGTACACAGTTGTACGGCTTTCGCCGTATCACTGTGATTTGAATCCTATTGAGCTCATTTGGGCAAATTTAAAACAGAAAGTAGCAGAACACAATGTTGGGTCACGTGATGTGAAGCAACTTGCTGTAGAGGCCTTCAGTAGCATCACAGCTGATACATGGAGAAACTGTTGCCATCATGTCGAGAGGCTCGAAAAAGAGTACTTTGAAAGAGTACATCACCTGTACCAAAACATAGACGAGATGATAATTCGCTTAGGCGATGATAGCAGCAGCGAAGACAGCAACTGTAGTGACGACAGCACTGCTGAAGATGGAAACGAAATATTCCTTGATATTGAATATTAAGACTCCGAAGATGACAGTGACTAATAAATAACTTTTTAACTAAAAATCTTTTATTTTGATTTATGCAATTGGTAAAACTTTGGTTCAACTTTTAAATATAAACAATATTAAAAGAGTCACTTATAATTCAAATATTATCATTTTGTTATTGATATATTTTACATGACATAAAGTATTAGGCTTAGAGATTCGAAGGTTTTTGTGATAACGATATGACAAGAGATTTTTACCTGAGACTGATGAAGATGATGAATAATTTAGGTCTCTTTTATGTATTTATTTTTTTTAATAAAGAAAAAATACTTATGTTTTTTTTTATAAATCTTTAGGATTTCTAAAACTAAAAATATATTTTTTGGATTTAATGATTGTTTGTCCGTCTCTGTTTGTTATGGTACCTCGTGAAACAGCTTACAAAACATTATTTTGACTACCTAATTCATATAAGGAATTATCGTAAGCGATATATTCATAACCGCTATGAACTAAAAACGGTCAGCAGTTTTAACGTAAGCGACAAACATACGTGATTTTGAACTACTGAGGCAAAACTCAACATTTTGGTTAATAGGTAGGAGTATTACACTCAGTAAAAATTTTAAATTGATGGCATACATGGCATTCATTTTAAGAAATATTTAAAAAATCCTTCTGTAAATTATGCAAAATTGCGGTTACGATGTTCTTCCTGAAAAGGCTCGAATATTACCCTTTTACTTAATTAATCTTATTAATATGTATATGTTTTCAGGGATGTGTACCTGGAAGAATGGAATAGGCGCGAGCACATCGAGTATACCTACGCGTTGCTCACTCTTCAGTTCTTACTACCGCTTACTGCACTCTTGTATACTTATGTGAGGATAGCTCATGTCGTATGCGATAGTAGACCACCCGGGGAAGCCCAGTCTGAACGGGACAGCCGGATGAAACAGTCAAAAATAAAGGTAGGTTGGCATTATTACTTTATAAACAAGTTAGAATATAAAGAAACATAATAGTGATGCATATGTTATATTCAACAATAATGATGTAGGTAACAGCTCATTACACCACTCTCTGTGTGTGTTATTCTGTGAAATCAGATCTTGTAAAGACGTCGAAACGTCAGGATTGGTTATGCAAAAAAACGATAATTTAAAAAACTAAAAAACCCGACTGCGACCCGACCCGACCCTACCCGAAAATTTAATTTAACTAAACAATAGTTGTAAGTATTTTATATTATTCGTCATTTTGTAGTCATATATTATCGTTTTATATTATTCGTAGTGTATATACTTGTTATTGTTATATTAAGTTAGTTATACGCACAGAAAGTTAAGAATTAATATTTTATTCTATCACCGTTACTTGTGTATATGTTACGGCTAAAGGTAGGTGTGAACATAAACTTAAAATTAGCCGGCTAAACCTAGGTTTTTACCTATTATTCCAACCTATAATGTCTATTATTCCAACAAAATTGGATTTACTGTCCTTGGCCCCTGCGGGTCGCCCTGGAATAAGGCTAAGAGGAGTAGCGCTGTTCATGGACAATAACAGCGAACGTCTTAGAATAGCCTACTGCTGTGCCTTAGCTAAAAATAGGGTTACCATTTCACCAGGCCTCGGCGCCCCGCTAAACGGCAGCACAAAGAAAATAACTATGCGAAAGGACAACAAAGTCATCGCACTATTCTGCGCCGGTTATGACATCGCCGAGTTCGAACAAATGTGCGTAGTGCTGAAGAGCATCGGGAGCCAAGGCACACCTGAAACCCCTCCTCGGAAAATCAGTGTGGACGCCATGACCGTTGCCTACATCAAGGGGGAAACAAAATACTACGAAGGGGTTCTCCTGTCCTCAAAATACCACGAATTAGTGGTGTATGAGGACAGGGGCCAGAGTCTAAGCTACGTTTTACCCCACGGCCAGGGCGCATCACAAATCCCCACCGATTGCTGGGACTGCCCCGTTTGGAACCCGGACATCAGTGGTTCAGAACGTCTCCAACTGAGGGTGGAAGAAGAGAGAGTAGAGGCTCAGAGCTCCAAAAACATCGATAGAGGAAACACACTATCGTCGGTGTTATCAACCCTGGGCAAGGCCTTCCAAGCGATCCCCAACATCATAACTAAAAAAATAATAGACCGTAAAAGAATTAAGTCAGTGGAAAAGGCGGTGGAAGACTTCACCAAACCACCTCCACGTCAAAAATCGGAACCCCGCCGCCCTCCCCGATCACGGGCAGACATATGGGACAGATAGAACCCCTCAGATCATACCGGTTCATGGACCACAAGACCACATGATAAATGCATTCTTGGAATTTGTAGCAGTTACCAAGGCAACCCGCAAAGTTAATACAGACACCTGTGAGAAAATCATCCAGGTTTACCGACGGGACACAATTGGCCTGCTACAGGTTCTATTAAGTGAAGCCGAGGCGGCCATCTATGACAACGACAATGCTAAGGTCCTTGCGGGTGGCATGTCGGGGTCATACATGGAAGCTTACAGCGGCACTTGTGGTTTTGTGGAAAGTGATGAGGAAAGAACCCGAAGATCCAATTGTGGTGGTTGCCAAGTGCACCAGGGTGATGCTGGACGACAGGATACTCGAAATGGCTAAAACTATAGCGGGCAACCTGTTCGAAGGAGGCTTCCCGGAGCGCTGGACGACACCCACAATTTCCTGGGTCAACGGAGTGCCCGGGTGCGGTAAAACAACCTGGGTAATGTCCCAAATTGACGTGGAAAAGACCATTATAATCACCACCACTACAGAGGCAGCCAAAGATCTGAGGGAAAAACTGGAGCCTAAAATCGGCAACAGAGCCAAAAAACGAGTGCGCACTATGGCATCCCTACTCGTAACTGGTATTCATGAAGGCGAATCGTATACACACCTTATGGTGGACGTAGCCTTAATGAACCATTTTGGATCCATAGTGCTGGCAATCCAAATAGCCCGAACCAGTGAAGCCCTCCTAATAGGGGATAACAACCAACTCCCCTATATAGATCGAAATAACCTCTTTCCACTGACTTACAACAGACCAAACCTTGTTATAAATATAACAAAAGACCTCCTTTGTACGTACAGGAACCCGATGGACGTAGCATATGCCCTCAATGAAATCTACAGTGGCATATACTCGGCCAAACCTCTCATCAAATCCCAGGCGCTGAAAAGGTATACGGGATCGGAAATTCCGAGATCGGACGGCATCTTATACCTCGTCCACACACGGGCCGAGAAAGCAGTGTTTACGTCCAAGGTTATGGAACCCAACCGGAATCCCGAAACCTGACCATCCACGAAGCGCAGGGATTAACTTATGAGACAGCAGTTGTTGTACGTACAGAGATGGACACATGAAGTTATACACCCAATATAACTATAACTATGCTATAGTATCTACACAAAATCGTTAGCGAGGGACAGAGATTCCGGTCTAAGCCAATCGCAGCGCGTAACATTTGAATCGCTCCTGCGCACCCCCACCCGCTGGCCGTCACCGGCCGGCCAGTTGCCAAATTAACGTCGGACTGTGAAATCGCGTCAATTTGCTTACGTGTATGCCATTCGCGCGCGCTCAATATGGCTCCACAACTGACCCCTCAACAGCGGCAATTAATTGTGGTTCTACGAGAGAGTGGTTACACCATTAAAGAAATTGAAAGAAGAACTGGAATTACGGTAAGTGTTACTGAATTATTTAAATAACACCATATTTTAATATAATCACTTGTTAATTAACTGAGTTTTAACTGTTTTTCTGTATTATTGTCTCTGTTTATCAGTGTTCATTATAATTGTAAAAATGTTTCATAGCCATTAAATTGTTTTATTTTATTACATAAATTATAGTCATATTTTATTTCTTAAATGTGAACTGAATTAGATATCAAAATGAGTAAGAGACAGAAAACGTTCTTCTAAAATCTAGTTGATCTATTGTGAATGAGCTGTGTTTAGGATAAAAGGTGTATTTTTACTTGATTTATATACCAATTATTAAGTCTATTATTATTTTCTATTGCCAAATAGATAAATCTATAGTCAAATCAATAAATATTAAAGTGTGTTTGTTAGTGATATATTATTTTATTGAGTAATCTACGGATAAATGAACTGCATTCAAAGTGGCATTATTTAAGTGCAAAAATACATTTTTTTTACAAAAGATTTACGTTTCAGTTTTAGGGATAATTTAACCTGTCAAGTTTACTGAACTCTAGTTGGTCTCTTAATATCTCTTTTTTGAGTAATAAGCTTGATACTTAGGTAATTTGTTAGGTAATTTGAAAAGTTTAAACAAAATAATAATGACAAGTAGGTATCTATCGTCCCACCGACCCGGGAGCGCAGCATAGAGCAGTTTTTCACCGTTGAAGTATTATCGACGTTGCCTTTGTTGAAATAGGACTCAAAATCAACGAGCGCGCGCTGATTATAGTATTATAGTAGAATATAGTATACACAGTTACCAATCCAGTTATTTCTCCACCAAATATATCCTCAGAGTCAGAGGCTTCAAGTTCATTGACACCTATTAGGATGAAAATTAAACTAATAAATGATAATCCCCTGTACAACATTTTGCAAAATGGGCTCATTGTTCATCCAAAATTTCCTGGAATTAATTCTAAAAAATTTACCTTAGAATCTAAAGGGTTTAATGTCTCTCAATTGCAAAAGATCATTGAGCAGAACCCAAATATCACATCCAGAGATCTCTTTAGATACATTCTTACCCAACTAGGGCACAAAATAAATAATCTTTATACGATAAACCTATAAACAGTCTAACAAACAGTCTTTACCGTCATTTTCTTATTTATTGTAAAAATAATAGTTTAAGTGAATTATCTTTTAAAATATTGTTTATTTAAAGTTGATAAAAGTCCTTCCGAAATTTCGTGTTATAGTGGTGATAATAACCTTAAGTGTTTTCTTGCAAATCAGATGTCAGTCATAGTGGTGGTTTACCAGTTGTTTGTGGAGCGTATACGATTTTTAGTACCAATTATTTATTTAATTTTACAATGTATTTCATTTAACCATCTATTATCAAAACGTACGCGGCTTACGAGGTAAGACTACAAAGTTTTTAATCAACTTACTACATACTAATTACGATATAATTTGTCTTACCGAGACATGGCTTTTACCAGGCATTTTCGATGCCGAATTATTTGATGATCGGTATATAGTGTATAGAACGGACAGAGGTTACAATACTCACGGAACGACTAGAGGGGGTGGCACATTAATTGCTGTGCGCCGAGGTCTCCAGGTTGATATACGAACAGAACGCGCGTTGCCACTCTTGCCGACAGCGAGATCACAAGTATTGGTATTATCATAGATCGGGCACAACATAGAAAACTTTATGTTTTTTGTTGTTATTTTTTACAATCTTCTAACCGAAACTATCCGAACAAATGTTTTTTGATGGCATAGCTGACATAAGTGTAAATGAACCGGATAGCAATTACATCTTATTAGGTGATTTTAATATTCGTGATGCCAAGTGGAAACAGGGTTTAAATGGTGAAATGTTTTTATTAAATCCAGATTTAAACTCATTGATTGATCAACTTCATAGTTTTCTATCGTTTACGAGTTGGTTGAATACAACAGCATTTATAATTATAATAACAGATGTTTGGATCTTGATTTCTAGCTATAAATGTAATGTTAGTCGAGTTGCGCCTCTGTCTCTGCCCGAGGACGCGCATCACCCGGCACTGACCATCAAGTGTGAGCTCGCTATTGACTCATACTTGCAACCAACGCCGCGCACAGTTCTTTGTTTCTTTGCTGCTGACTATGAAATCATTAGGCGTGAAATCTCAAACGTTGATTGGAAAATGCAGTTCGGGACTAATAGAATTGATGTGGCTGTTGAAATTTTTTACAAAATAATTGATCAATACATACCAAAGAAAACTATACAATACAATAAACGGTATCCCATTTGGTACTCGCGTTCTTTACGTTATTTACTCAACAAAAAAGAAAAAATCCACGAAAAATGGAAAATTTATGGAAGGCAGTGCGATTATATTAAGTTTTCAGAAATACGTAAAAATACAAAATCATTGCAGGTTGCTTGTTATGACTCATTCATAGCTCGAATTGAAAATAACATTAAGCAAGATAGTAAAAAATTTTTTTCTTATACAAACTCCAAGAAAGGTATAAATTCTATACCTGACTCCATGTATTTGGTTAATCAGATTGGATCTGATGGATCGACGATAGCCAATATGTTTAGCACATTTTTTCAATCAGTCTTTGATGGTACCTGCGAGTGACTCACACGTGCAGCCTCCTCATGAATTTGGTGAGTGTTTAATCAAAAGCATTGATATTACTGAAGACATAGTAGAAAAGTATTTATCTCGTGTTGATGATAGTAAGAGTTCGGGTGCAGATGAGATTCATCCCCACTTTTTACGCATGTGTTCTGCGCAGTTGTCAAGCCCGATTTGTTTTCTTTTCCGTCTGTCTATGTCAAGCGGGAAAATGCCGGTTTTATGGAAACAGTCACTAGTAACACCTATTTATAAAAGTGGTGACAAACATGACATAAGTAATTACAGAGCCATCTCTAAGCTTGCGATTATCCCTAAACTTTTCGAAAAATTATATACGATAGTTTATTTCCAGTAATGAAACCCCATCTTATTAACCAACAACATGGTTTTCTTCAGGGTCGTTCAACAGAAACCAATCTGTGCGAGTTCTTGGATTGTGTACTTGAAGGAATAGACAGTGGTTTTCAGGTGGATGCCGTGTACACCGATTCGTCGAAGTGTTTCGATAAAATTTCTCACAAAATTTTGATTACCAAACTGGAATATATCGGTATACACGGTGATCTTTTGAGGTGGACGCGATCGTATCTTGAGAATAGATCTCAGGCAGTCACTGTTAAGGGTTATACCTCTAACTTCGTGCCCATCCCGTCCGGCGTGCCCCAGGGCACCTTGGTCCGCTACTTTTTAACATTTTTATTAATGATATTGCCAAATCTGTTAAAACATCCAAATTCCTTTTATTTGCAGATGACACTAAAATATATAATATCATTAAATCTACTGAGGATTGCATTAATCTACAAAATGACTTATAACTCTTAAAAAAAGTCACCAATCTTATTCAAATATCAAATTCTTGATAGAGATCTTAAGCGCGTTTCCGAGGCGCGAGACTTGGGAGTGACATTAGACAGTGAGTTGTCGTTTTCATCGCACATACACAATATCAAGGCTAAGGCATTAAGAATGTTAGGGTTTATTTTTCGTCAGGGTAGGGACTTTACTAAAATCAGCACGTGGTTGCTCCTATACAATAGTTTTGTAAGATCACAATTGGAATATGCATCGACAATCTGGAACCCTCAGTATTCTACCTATATTAAGTGTATTGAAAAAGTCAAAAGAAATTCTTAAGGAGGTTGAAGTACAAATTCAACAGTTTGAACTTTGATATTGTATCACTATCGACTCGAAGGGAACGCAGGGATCAAGTTTTATTAGATAAAATGCTCAATAGTCAAATTGATTCTCCATATTTGCTAAAATTAGACTGAAATGCACACGGGTTAGTCTCCGGACTTCAGGCACTTTTGCCCCTCCACAGGTTAGGACCAACTACGCAGGCAACAGGTTTGTAATTAGAGCTATGAATTCTTATAATTCTAAATATAGTAACATTGATATCTTTAGATATAAACTTGCTAAATTACAAAAGTTGTTAGCAATTGATGCTTAAATTGTATTTAATTTTATTTTAAGATTGGAATATTAAAATAGATATGTGAATCATTGTTTTGCACATATCACGTTCTCTTTTCTGTAACTGACACTACACGTAAATTGTTACTCACTGTTATGAACTATTTTTATAAGTGAAAACTATTTTGGCAAATGTAAAATTTAATTTGTGAAATCCATCTGTGTCATTAATGCTGTTTGTTTTCCAAATAAATAAATAAATAAAATATTATATACTGTTATTAAGTCAGAAATTAAAGAAAATTTAATTAGTTTATATAGAATCAGTCGGGTCGGAAAGTGGCTCAAATACACATAACCTTGTCATAATTCAGCTAGATTGGTAAAAATTTGCCACAGACATTGGTAATATAGCAGCAATTTTAAATAATTCGGTTATGTTGTGTTTGGTGGGGAGAAGGGAGGCCATCTCAAAAAAAAAATTAAATTAAGTCCAATCTATGGGATTCTATGTATTTAGAATAATATGAGTTTTATTTCCTATGTAAAATGAATAAATTTACATAATTCACTAACATATTATTTTGTTCTCTTTCTTTAACTCACGCAGTGAATGCATATGAAAAATTTTATTTGGCTGAAATTTTGTTTCACCAAATTAAAGTTTTGGGGGTGATTGTAACGATCAAGCTTAGCTTATAAGTTTAGAAAAAAATAATATTTAACCGAAACAGATCGACAAACAAACTCTAATTTCTCAGAGTTAGGTTTACAAAGCTTATAAAAAAAAAACAATAGAGGCAGCGCAAGTCTCGACATGCTAGTTTTTATAGGTCAAGTAAAAATGTGTCTTATTTCATTCTTCGTAGCGGTCAAAATCATCGGTTTCGAATAATTGTTGGATTTATTGCGTAAAAGTTCCAAATTTGTACCGTATTGACAAGATTTTAGATAAATAATTGTTTGCCGCGTATTGATGGTTGTGGATGAGTAGGTACTTATGGTGACGAAACTATAAAAAGGTCCGAAGACAGGGGAGAGGGAGAGTCGTGCAAAAAACTTGGAGTGAAATGGTGTAGTGAGAAAGCAGGCGGGCAGGCTGGCCGTTTCGGTATGTCTTAATTATTTATTTTCCATTTTTATAATCACGCCTACGAGGCACAGTTAATTGGTAACAGTGGTCGAAAATTTGTTGTCTTCTTTCTGTTGCAATATTCTCACAATTTTTAACACTTTGTTTTCCCGCACATGTATAAGGCTGAACTGTCTTTTCTTGAACTACTTTACCATCTTTTCGTGTAAATGATTTACCAGCAACTTTCTTTTCATGTCTCTCTTTCCTCTGGTTAACTTTTTTCTTTCTGAGCCCAGCATCACCTACGATCTCTTCCTCTATGCTTTCGAGATTCAGTTTTTGTCTTATGTTTGTACGCTTCTTCTGGTAGGTCTCACCAAGAGACAAAGTGTAAAGCGCAGGCGCACAGACAACGAAAATCATTAATATACTTAGAAATATCACATTAATGAGGGAGAAGGACAAAGAACGGTTTGCTTGCAGTTTATTGCTGCAACTTTGAATGTGTCCACAAAGTCAATTTATCACACAGTAAAGAACTCTGACCTCGGTAGTGCCCATGAAGATATGTGTGGTAAGCATGTACCACCTAACAAAACAAAACCAGATACGATCGCAAATGTAATGAACTTTATCAAAAGACTGCCCGCCGTCCCGTCTCATTACTGCAGACAAGAATCTACTAACATGTATCTTTCGGAGGAGTTCAAAAACATAAACGCAGTGTACGGTGTGTATAAGAAACACTCTCGAGATAGTGGCATCGATTTTGTCAGCAACAAAGTATTCCGAAGAATTTTTACCGAAGATTTCAACATAGGATTCCATGTCCCGAAAAAGGACAAATGTTTGAAGTGCCTGAAATTCGCCCAAATAGACGCTGTCACCAATTCAGATTTAGCTAAACAAGAACACGAGATAGAAAATATTGAAAAGATCATCTGTGACTTTTTTCATAATTTTTTGAGTCTTAGTTGAAAAGTCTAGAGGCCGAGAACTGTGGAAAGTGGCTTTTTCCTGGTTTATATTGTTTATAAAAATTGTATAATTGTTGCTTCTCAGTAAATGAAGAGTTTTCAAGTAGAACATATTTAAAAGATCATCTGTGATTTTTTTCATAATTTTTTGAGACTGTCGAAAAATCTAGAGGCCGAGAACTGTGGAAAGTGGTATTTTCTTGCTTTCTATTGTTTATATAAAATTGTATTATTGTTGCTTCTCAGTAAATGAAGAGTTTTCGAGTAGAACACATTCAAAAGATCGTCTATGATTTTTTTTATAATTTTCTGAATCTTTTTCATATAGTCTAGCTACAGGGCGAGAACTGTGTAGAGTGGCTTTTTCTTGCTTTCTATTGTTTATAAAAATCGTGTAATTATTGCTTTTCAGCGAATCAAGGGTTTTTGAGTAGAGCATTTTAAAAAGATCATCTGTGATTTCTTTTATAATTTTTTGGGTCTTGCTTAAAATCTCTATTTTTAGTAAAGCGCCCGGGGCCCTACATCGATTTGGCCCTGGTCCGATCGCGCGCGGCAGCCAGGTTGCGATTCATGCTAGAGTTACGTGGTCGGTAATGCACAGAAATTACCGTCTTTGCTATAGGTCACAAACAGGCGGTGTATTACATATGGGACGAGACTATCTCAACGAGAGAAGCCAATGAAGTTAACAGTTGTTTATTTAATTTTTTACTCACTATAGATTAAATCAAAACAGCAACACTGATTCGTATCTGTTGCCAAGCTATAAAAAAACAACGTGTCAAAATTCTATTTGCAAATTTCATCACATTTGCAAATGGCGTCACAATTTTGTTTTGCCGGCGCTGAAAAATAACTTGGTAGGTTTTTCATTGAATTTTATTATATATCAAAACGGATTTTTCTGGATTTCAAATAATGTCATTTTTAAACATATTAGCATTTCTCAAAAAAAAAGACCGTTTCCATGTTTGGTTGTGGCCCGTAGGTTTAACGGACGTTTCTTTTTTGTTTTAATAATTTTGTTGATTTCAATTTTTTTCAATAGTTCCTAGTATATTTATTTATTAAAAAAAAACCGGTCAAGTGCGAGTCGGACTCGCGCACCGAGGGTTCTGTAAAATATTTTTATTATATGATGTAACAAAAAAATTCGGTTTTCGCAATTTTTCCTTTATCTGTACTATAAGACGATGCTTCGTACAAAATTTCAAGATTCTGAGTTCACGGGAAGTACCGTGTAGGTTTTGATTCCCTTGCGAGTGTCGAAGTTTTGCGGAATTTTGCGACATAAACGGCTGTGTCTTTTGATTGCTCTGGCTTAGAAGTTTGAGTTTTTCACAGCTCCAAGGGAGAGTAGACCTGAATATTTGATATAAATTTCAGCTTGATACGTCCCGGTGTTCCTGAGAAAAAGGGTCTTGACCGACGGACGGACGGACGGACGGACAACAAAGTGATCCTATAAGGGTTCCGTTTTTTCCTTTCGAGGAACAGAACCCTAAAAATACCAAATACCTTAGAGCCACATTATTTATTAATTAAATGCAATTATTTAACAACTACAAAAATTGCAAAGTATGAAAATTTACGCGCCCCATTTTTTTGCTACAAAACCAATCTTAGTTCAACTGTAGTTCGTAAAGAAACCTTATGGATTATTATTGTTATATTTTATGCATTTTTCAATACTATCTTATAAGACAAATTATTTTAATAGAAAAATACTAGAAAAAATCAACTCGGGTCACAACTGAATTCTCAGGCGGGAATCGAACCAGCAACCTTTGGATGTCCGGTCCAATGCCTCTCCTATTGAGTTACCGTTAGCCTTGCAACAAACAAATGTTGCGAAACAGAATTACGAAATAGAGCTAAATTAAATGAAGGAAGTTCTTGAAACCTCTTTAAAATTGTCTTACAAAAAATGTCAAAGCAACAAAGAAAGAAATATCATCAAAAAAGTAGCGAAAATTACTTCACACAAAATAACAAAAGTGTAATACACATTTCCAAAACCATTGGTATAAGAGTTAGAGATAAAACTAAGAAGAATAAAGATGCCAAACTTAGGAATTCTATTATACAATTTTTTCATCTTGATGACGTTAGCAGAGCTACAGCAGGAAAACGTGAATGCCAAACATTTAGAAAGGACAGACAACAAATTAGATTTATGAATGATACACTAAGAGTTTTATATCAGAAATATAGAGAAGAACAAATTAAGATAAATACCGGATTGGCCGGATTTTCGACAGTTTGTCGATTTAAACCATTTTACGTTTTAACACCTACAATATTAATACTTGTTAATGTATTAAGCATACAAACATGAGATTAAAATTAAGAGCACTAATGAGGTTCTTAAAATAATGAACACTACTGACCTTTTATCAATTGCCTGCAATATTGATACTTTTGAATGTATGCACGGTAAATGCAATAACTGTAATAGTCTTGATCTGGCATAGTATCCAACGATATAACCTTGTTTAGGTGGGAGGTTCAAGATAAAAACACTACTTAAGATGGAGGAAGAAAAGTTAAAACTAAAAAAAACTGTTAAAACTTTCAAAACAGGACCAGTGACAGTGACTGATTTTATTTAAATATGTGAGGCAGATTTACAGTCTTTTAAAAACATTGTTACAATTGGTCGCATCAAACAAAATATTAAAATATTTGTATTAATAATTTAGAGGACGATGAAATGGGTATACACTGCGATTTTCGCAAAATTATGAATGCAAGTTATCAGAACAAGTCCAATCAATGCATTTTGGTGCATCTAAAACACAAGTTACCCTACATACAGGAGTATTCTTTTTAAAAGGCAAATAAATATCTTTTTGTACGGTATCTCCCTCAACAGTTCATCAGCCACATGCTATATGGGCCCATCTGTAACCTATAATAGATTTAGCTAAGGGTTTAGTATCGAATATCAAAACAGTTCATGTTTTTTCAGATGGACCTCGTAGACAGTATCGGCAAAAAATAATTTTAACTTAATTTCATATTTTTCACTGTTCTTTTTTTTGAGAATGGGCACGGGAAGGGTGTAGCTGATTTAATAGGAGGGGTAGTAAAGCGATTTCTAGATAAAAGGGTTAGTTACTGTAGAGTATTAACTGGAACACATCTGTATTATCTCATGTAACTGGAACGCATCCAGAGTGAGAATAATGTCTATGTCAACAATACTACTTTATGGTCTAGGCGAATGGCGTCCTCGTGTAATAGTGCAAGTAATGCAAGAACAGTTTTGTTTTGTGTCGACTATATGTCATAAGAGCAAGTTGATTAAATTCGTGATTACAAGTTCTGTTTCATTGAAGCAAGAAACCCTACAGTTACCAATAAGATATGCTTCTGATGTATTTGTTATCCTGACGAAATTGTTGAAAGTTGTGCGTGTGTATTACATAACTGACGCATATATATATATATATATATATATATATATATATATATATATATATATATGTATGTATAACGTATAGTTTGGGACACTACATTTTTGTCGTGGAATATTGTAGCCCAACGTTCATGTAACACCATACAACTTGAAAAATTGATTTTCCTACAAAATTAGTTCTAAAAAAAAGAATCTTCGATGGAACGAGTAAATTGAAGACATTTGATAGAATGTATACTCTGAGGACATGTCCCTATATAATACGTTACAATAAATGTCCTCATAATAAACGATAGAATTTAACGCGGTTTATATGTGCAGTGTATACTTTGGGGACAGAAAAATTATATGAAATCGTGACATTGAGGACATTCTTTGTTGCATACTGTATGATTAAGGGACATAAATCTCGTATACTCTTCCGATGACATGATCGTTCTAAAATATAAGTATGTTTTTTTTTAATAGCAGATCGGAATTAACATATCGTTTGATGATATTATTATTATAGAATTGGTAAGGCTACAAGCGAGCGCTAAACTTTGTTTTCATAGGTTTGAAGTTTCTTGATGACCTTTTAATGACAGTTATTAGAGCTGAGGCATTTTCGATAAATCTTCAATAATTGGTTTATCAAAAATATAAAATGTCCCTAACCAATACAATACATCGATAAACGTATCCCCAAATGAGTCGATGTATACCTTAAAATTTTAAATATTTCTACAGTTGATTTAAACGTCTATTTTCATAAAATCCGATTGAGAAAATAAATTTAGCCATCTATACATTTGATAAAAACAAGTAGCAATAGTCGATTAGCTGGAAGCTAATGCACTGCATTCTTTTATTGTGATTTAAAAATGTCGCTGAACCATACAATATATCGATAAAAGTGTCCTCAATCTAGTAAGTATATGACATAATACATCTGAAATATTATTATAGTTTATATCAACGTGTTTAGTTATAAAAAAAGGGTAAAAATATAAATTTGGCAAATTGAGAATTTAATACAAACGCGTAGCAATAAACGATTAGCTGGAAGCAAATGCACTGCATTCTCTTATTGTGATTAGAAAATGTCGCTAAACTACACAATATATTGATAGAAGTGTTCTCAATCTAGTCAGTATATGTCATAATACATCCAAAATATTATTATAGTTTATATCATTGTGTTCTGATATAGCAAACGGTCAAAAAGATAAATTTGGGAATCTATAGGTAGGTATATTTAATGAGAACAAGTAGCAATAGTCGATTAGCTGGCAGCTAATGCACTGCATTCTTTTATTGTGATTAGAAAATGTCCCTGAACTATACAATATATTGATAGAAGTGTCCTCAATCTAGTTAGTATATGTCATAATATATCCAAAATATTATTATAGTTTATATCATTGTGTTCTGATATAGCAAACGGTCAAAAAGATAAATTTGGGAATCTATAGGTAGGTATATTTAATGAGAACAAGTAGCAATAGTCGATTAGCTGGCAGCTAATGCACTGCATTCTTTTATTGTGATTAGAAAATGTCCCTGAACTATACAATATATTGATAGAAGTGTCCTCAATCTAGTCAGTATATGTCATAATACATCCAAAATATTATTATAGTTTATATCATTGTGTTCTGATATAGCAAACGGTCAAAAAGATAAATTTGGGAATCTATAGGTAGGTATATTTAATGAGAACAAGTAGCAATAGTCGATTAGCTGGCAGCTAATGCACTGCATTCTTTTATTGTGATTAGAAAATGTCCCTGAACTATACAATATATTGATAGAAGTGTCCTCAATCTAGTCAGTATATGTCATAATACATCCAAAATATTATTATAGTTTATATCATTGTGTTCTGATATAGCAAACGGTCAAAAAGATAAATTTGGGAATCTATAGGTAGGTATATTTAATGAGAACAAGTAGCAATAGTCGATTAGCTGGCAGCTAATGCACTGCATTCTTTTATTGTGATTAGAAAATGTCCCTGAACTATACAATATATTGATAGAAGTGTCCTCAATCTAGTCAGTATATGTCATAATATATCTAAAATATTATTATAGTTTATATCATTCTGTTTGTTATAGACAACGGTTAAAAAGATAATATTGGAAATTTAAATATTAATTAGAACGAGTAGCAATAAACGATTACCTGGAAGCAAATGCACTGCATTGTCTTATTGTGATAAGAAAATGTCCCTGAACTATACAATATATTGATAGAAGTGTCCTTAAAATCACTAGATTAAAAAAATCCAAGAAAATTATGTATTTGAGAAAAAAGAAATCGTAATGAATTATGTATACAAAAATATCTCAAATGTGTGATGATATATACTGACTAGATTAGGGACACTGTTATCAATGTATTGTATAGTTTAGGGACACTTCTTTTTTTATCAAACAATGTAATGCATTAGCTTTTGGCTTAGCGTCTATTGCTATTCATTTGTATCAAATATTCAGATTGCTAAATTCATTGCCTGGATTGTATTTTATCAAAGAATCGTAATATTTCAGATGTATTATGTCATATACTATAGTCAGTACAGTATATGACATAATACATAATACTGTAGTCAGATTTCTTTTTTCTCAAATACATACTTTTCTTGGCAAATATATTTATTCTCCTCAATTTGTAGTCTTATTATTAACAATGATATCATTCTAAAAGTGATATTAATGATACCATAGAATAAATTTAATATTGCTATTCTTTTTCCACATGCAGTTTCGATATTCAAGCCACATAAAATTTCCACATACATTAGAGAAAAAATTAACGATAAATAAAAGAACATGAAGATTTCTTATTTTATTTAGTAACCAACGTTATAAAGTGTGTTTCATAATATTTATAAAGTATGGATAACAGAAAAAATATGATTGTAATCTAATTGTGACTAATATCAATGTTATTTTGCTGATTCATTCACGTAGAAATATAGAAGTATGATTTGATTCTTAACAAACATAAGAAACAAACACTAATAACAGATTGAGAATCAAAATTTTTTTAGTATATATGAACTACATATTTTATTGATAAATATATCATAAACTATTTTTATAATAAATACTGTTTTATTCTACTTGTTTATTCATGAAGAAGAAACGTTTGATTGTTTCTTTAAAAATACAGAAAAAAAGGAAAATTAACAATTTTTAAGAATCACTTCTTTATCAGTATGAAGTCATCTCACTCTTTTTTTATATAAAGACCTAAAGCTAAATTATTGTATTTCTTCACTTAATGAAAAATTATAATTAGAATTACCTGTTTGACTAAAAAAATATAAGTATAATATTCAACGAAATAAAATAATGAAAACTTTTTTTACTATTGTTTCGCTTTTTTATTGTTAGCGTACGCTTTTTTCCTATCTTTGGCTCGTCTTTGGTTGTCGATCCATGTTTTGAGTTGTTCTGCAGATCTATGATGAAGTATTTTCCGATTCATACTTATACAGGTTTGGCATTCTTGTAAGCTAGGTAATTTCGGCAACACCAGAATATCTCCAAAATATTTACCCACTGCTTCTTTTTCCCTCTCTGACCATTTATGTCTTGTTTTAACTGTAATAATTAAATTTCATTAATTACTTGTTGTAAGTTAATAATTTTTGATACTCCTTAACTAAAATGATATATGCACTGATAATTACAACCTGAATATACATATGTATTAATACAAATGCAAATATATAAGATGAGTAATTTTTATATGGCTCAATTTTATAGTTACTTACCAGCAACTTCTGTCTTTCTCCGTTTATACGTTTCACCATGTTCTGAAGTTAAAACCTGAGATACCTTTCTCTTGTTCGTATTCTCGTGGCTATCTACACTCGGCGTCAAAAAAATCGCACCTCTAAGAAAATCACGTTCAAATGGCATTAACTCTGGATATGCACATGCAGTCGTATTAATTATAATTTTATTTAAAAGGTTACTTAATTAACTTAATAAAAAAACATTATTTTTCATTATCAAATAAAACCTAAAGCAACAAATAAAGGGTCACAAAAATTCTAAGGAAATTTTGCTGCTCGGGAGAGTCGCGAGTTGCGCTAACTTTGTGGGTATAAAGAGGTCAACACGGGTTCAATGTGGGTCATTCGCTATTAAACCGTTGAAGGGGACACACGCACTGATTTTACTGAAGAAAGAACATCTGGAAAATGGACACTACAGCTGATGAGGCCGCTCAAGTGGTTGCACTACTGCAAGCAGGGGTGCGGCAGTGTGATGTCGCCCGGCAACTGAATCTGAGCCGTTTTTCGGTTCGTAGAGTCTACCAGCGCTTTTTAGAGACCGGTGGCTATATCCGGCGACATGGGTCCGGTAGACGTCGCTGCACTTCGGAAAGAGACGACCGGTTCGTTGTGTCGTACTCTTTGAGAAATCGCTTCTCAAACGCTGTTCAGCTGCAACAGGAGCTCCAGGCAGTTCGCAGACGCACCGTGAGTGTATCCACGGTTAGAAGAAGACTGAAGGAGAAGAACATAGCAGCCCGCAGAGCTGCTACAGGTCCAAAATTGACTGCAGCGCACCGACGAGCCCGCTTGCAGTTTGCTCGCGACCACGTCGATTGGACCATTGAGCAGTGGGGAGCTGTTCTCTTCTCAGACGAGACACGAGTGTGTCTTTTCTGCAACGACCGACGAAGAAGAGTATACCGGAGGCAGGGTGAACGTTTCGCTCAAGCCTGCATCCAGGAGACGGTGGAATATGGAGGCGGATCCTGCATGTTCTGGGGCGGTATGTCGGCTGCCGGCAAAACCGACCTGGTCTGCGTCTCCCGGACCGGAGGTGCTCGCGGACAAGGGTCGCTGACTGCGCGCCGCTATATCACAGAGATCCTGGATGTGCATGTGGTCCCTTTTGCCGAATCTTTTGGCGAGGGGTTCACATTAATGCACGACAACGCTCGCGCACACACTGCAGCCATCGTGAACGACTTCCTGCGGAGGTCCCAAATTCCTGTGATGCAGTGGCCAGCGAGAAGTCCTGATCTGAATCCGATAGAGCACCTCTGGGACCATCTTAAACGTAAGGTTCGATCTCGGGATCCGGCTCCTTCGACTCTAGAGGAACTCCAAACCGCGGTGATTGAAGAATGGGGTCTTATCCCTCAAGAAGAGCTCCTGAAGTTGGTGAGGTCTATGAGGGACCGTATGGAAGCCGTCATCAGGGCAAGGGGGGGTAACACTAGATTTTGAGTTAATTTTAAGACACTTTTTGTACATTTTTTTTGTAAATTATCGATTATTAATTAGGACTTAATTAAGATTTTTTATTATTTTTCAAATTTTTATGCTTTTTGTATAATTTTAATTAAAAAAAAGATTGCACTTAATTGTTGTTTGATGCTCCTTTTTGTTACCTTTCTAATGATACCTAACACTATCCTCTATATAAGGTTTAGGAATTTTTGAATAAGATTTTTATAAGGTGCGATTTTTTTGACGCCGAGTTTAGTTCTGGGTCATCATTCCCATCACTCACATCATTCACATCATCGTCACTGGAATCACTATTTTCTTCATCAGTTGCTTCATTACCTTCTTCGTCATCATCACCAATTGCAGACATTAACAATCGCGATACATCTGTTATTTCTGCAACTGGAACAGGCATTCTATATATATTTTTATGAATATCTTTATTATGCCCCATGAAGTTAGCTAGCCGATAAACTTGAGATTCTTCTATGTTTAACATTGCAGTATATGTAGCTATATGTTTTCTAAGTGTAGTTCCTCTCAAAGCGCTCGGTATCAGTGCACCACAATCGTTTGCGAATCTTCTCATCACAGGACATGCTCTAAAGTATGGTTTTGATAATCTACTTCCATATGGTTTACTAAAAATATACTCATTGCTGGAAGGAATCTTAGCTTCTTTACGATACTTAAGTATTAAATCAATGCAGTTTACAACAATTGGGCTCAATAAAACTGGAACAATTCTTCCTCGTTTACCTCTTATAGTTAATCTTTTATATTGTGCAGCATATTCTTTAGTATTTTTCGAAAGTTTGTTTTAAATTTCTGGATCTACATTTTCATTCAAAGACGTTTTATTCTCATAGTCGATAAGTGTTAATCTTTCAATTTCTCCAGCGCGCCTTCTGTTGAAAATTTGAACCAAAATCAAAGTACTTTCAATTAAAAGAACCCATGCGTTATTTTGAAATTCATTAGTTAAAATTTCCAAACAAATGAAACATTGTTCCTGAAGATAGTCATATAATAATTTAATGTCACTTTTTGATGGTAAAATCACTCTTTTCTGTCGTTTCTGAGCAATTTGATCTTCTAGGGCTTTCTTGTTGATTGTAGTAGGCACTTCCTCTTCCCATAACAAGAGAAAATTTTCTACTAATGATTTTCTGTTATTATCTTCTGATTTTATACACTCTACTCTGAGTTTCTTTGCACATTTTTTTATAAGAGTAGTAAGATTCTGGGCCACGCTGGGGTGATCGTACCACATAATTTGTTCGTTCCAAGAAGCTACTATTTTGATACTTTTTATTACGTTGTCAAATTGTTTTGGATCAAATATATTCATTAATTCGTCGATAGTTTTATCTAAAATCATCATTTCTATTTTTAGCCGACCAAGTAATCGAAGTTGTGCCCTTATATGATCATGTTGATGAGTTAGTGTATATTTTTCACATAGTTTATTGCCGAACTTAATGATAATTTCATCATACTTGATGCATCTTACAATCACATCATCTTTAAAAACAGGAAATATTGTCCTCCGTAAAGTTTCTGATGCACAAGGATGAATATAACCAGCTAATCTTCTTCCATCTCGAAGTACAGTTCGAGAACCTTTTTGATGAGACATATCGCAGAATGGAATGTGAAATCTAATTGAGGTTTTTGATAAAAATAATTTGCAGTTTTTACATGGAATATAGTCTTCGGCAGAATTCTCTGATCCAGATTTACGTTGTCTGGGTACGATCAATATCTCAGTATTGAATTCTGGTAAAGTGTTATGCAAAAAATCACCTCTTTTACGAATCGAAGCTATAATTTTTTTTCGTTCTTTACTTTTTTTCGACAAATATGAAAACTTCTTGACATCATCTTCATCAGCATGTTTTAAAATCAAATGTCTTGAAAATTTGGTTTGTAGTTTTTTGCAGAACGGACAAAAATGGCTTTTTGTTTTTTTTACAGCACGACCTTCTAACTTAGTGGTTGAGGAAGGAACAAACAGTTTTTGAATGTCAATCGAAGGAGTGCTGTCAAAAGTAGATTTTTCTGATGCTGACGATTTCTCGAGGGATTTTTCTTGTTCATTTTGTTCTGAACCATCACTTGGATTATAACTGAGATCATTTGTATCATTGCCACTATGTATTATTTCTCCAGAATGCAGACTAGAACTATTGTTTTTTTCATCCACACTTTGATCTCTAGAGGAGTTGAATAAACTAATTTCCCTATCAGGATTATTCAAATTTAAAGTAACGCTTTCAGAAATATTGATTATTTCACTAGGAAAAGAGAAAGACACGTTGGACTGACCACCCAGAATAGATGATAAATTAGTCAGCAATGGTAAACTTGAATCATGTAATTGAGAACTCTCAGTCCAATTATTCGTTTTTGGAGTTGAAAAACGAACATGTTTCGTTGAAGAAACGTTTATATCTTCTATAATACGACACTTCGGCGTATGTTTATTTTCAGATGTTGTTGAGTCATTTCCTGTATTATTTTCTTGATAGCCATTTTGTGGCTTGTATAACGTAGAAACATGTTCGATTGCTGAAATAAAAATCTTTCGTAAATCGATAGGAGTATTGTAACAATTGAATAATTGTAGATTTTGTTAATGCGTAGATTAAACAAAAAATATTTATACGAACATTATTACAGATATCTAATAAAATTCATTCTATTATTTACATAAATCTTGTGGTAGGTTTTCAAAACCTTCCTGTTGACAAATCAGGTGTATTGGAACATTTGGTTCATCTACATGAATGACATTGCTTGGATCATTATCAGATAGTTTATCTAAATTATTTTGAGAAGTTTTCTTAGAATCGTCATTGTTAAGTAGAGCATTTAATGTTAATGAAGGCTGATTATCCTTAGCATCATTGTTGTCAGTTAAATCCTTAGTTTCTTCAGTAGTGCATTCTAAAAATGTAATGCAAAAACAACTGTAAATATAGACAATATTACATGGAAATTGTATATAAAATAAAAAAAATATGATTCTGTACTGATGTTAGATGATTTGTCTAGAAGATCTTGCTCTTGACAAACTTCACCACTGGAATCCTTTGATTTCTCCACATCTATTACATTAGTAGGATCATCATTTTCAGATAGTTTATCTGAATAATTATGAGTAGTTTTCTTAGAATCATCATCTTTAAGTAGAGCATTTAATGTTAATAAAGGCTGATTATTCTTAGAATCATTGTTGTCAGTTGAATCCTTAGTTTCTTCAGTAGTGCATTCTAAAAATGTAATGCAAAAACAACTGTAAATATAGACAATATTACATGGAAATTGTATATAAAATAAAAAAAATATGATTCTGTACTGATGTTAGATGATTTGTCTAGAAGATCTTGCTCTTGACAAACTCCCCCACTGGAATCCTTTGATTTCTCCACATCTATAACATTAGTAGGATCATCATTTTCAGATAGTTTATCTGAATAATTATGAGTAGTTTTCTTAGAATCATCATCTTTAAGTAGAGCATTTAATGTTAATGAAGGCTGATTATTCTTAGAATCATTGTTGTCAGTTGAAACCTTAGTTTCTTCAGTAGTGCATTCTAAAAATGTAATACAAAAACAACTGTAAATATAGACAATATTACATGGAAATTGTATATAAAATAAAAAAATATGATTCTGTACTGATGTTAGATGATTTGTCTAGAAGATCTTGCTCTTGACAAACTTCACCACTGGGATCCTTTGATTTTTCCACATCTATTACATTAGTAGGATCATCATTTTCAGATAGTTTATCTGAATAATTATGAGTAGTTTTCTTAGAATCATCATCTTTAAGTAGAGCATTTAATGTTAATAAAGGCTGATTATTCTTAGCATCATTGTTGTCAGTTGATACCTTAGTTTCTTCAGTAATGCATTCTAAAAATGTAATGCAAAAACAACTGTAAATATAGACAATATTACATGGAAATTGTATATGAAATAAAAAATATGATTCTGTACTGATGTTAGATGATTTGTCTAGAAGATCATGCTCTTGACAAACTCCATCACTGGAATCCTTTGATTCTTCTACATTAGTTAAATTTACTGAATTATCATTTTTAGTTAATTTATCCGAACTATTATCAAGTCTTTCCTCAATACTACTTTCTGCATTTAGTGATTTTGATCTTAATTTATACTGTCTATCATTCATATTGTTATTATGCAATGATATGTTAGTTCTTTTACTGCATTGATCTACAAATAATTTTGAATAACATAGATTAATAAAGCATTGCTCCGTAAAATATTAACACTTGAATAATAATTCATTTTCATACCTGTATTGCTCATCTCCTTTGGAAAGTTTTGTTTCTGCAGATTATTATTTTTTAAAGTTTTTGTTTTGTTTTTGTCAGCATTATTTAATTTTTCATCTTTATTCAAAACTTTTTCCTGTTCATCATTTGGCTTATCTGAAAAAATGATAAATTTTCTTGAATATTAGAGCTACGCTTTTTTAGAAGTTTCAAGAGTAAAAAATAATTAACTTTCGACAGCCAACTTTTTTTGTAAAGTACATCTTTGACTTTTAGTTTCAGAAAATGAACTCAAATCGTTTAAAGCCACAGTCGGTCTATCAGTATCATTAGCTTTCCAGATATTAGAACTATCAATATGTTTATTACTATTTGAATTAATTAAGATCTGAGATCTACCATCATTCACTTGTCGTTTCTTCAATTTTAAGAGTGATTCTTCATCATCTGTAATGAAAAGATTACGTATATTTCAAGAGATAATTTAGCCAAAACGATGACATCATTATTTTTCAAACTAAATGTAATAAATGACGATGAAAAAACTACATGAATATTATAATTGTCATCAATGATTCAAACTAATCTACTGGAGAATTCTAACTGAAAGACTCCCATCAAATTTTTTCTGATTAATTATAAATAATAATTCTTACTTGAAGCTTCGATTAACTGTGCATGGTAAGATGCTCCACCAGACCACTTAACGATGCAATCTTCACCTTGAATGATCCTCACTCTTTTCGATGATACAACCGAGACTTCACCATTATTAAATTGAATAAGAGAGAACATGCTGTCGAATGCAAAACAAATCCTTTAGAATGTTAAAATCACACGAAAATAAGTCTTTAGATAAAGAAAGAGGAAAAAAAAAATTAATAAGATGATAGTTTTAGTCGTTGAGAAAATAATTGGACGATGTCACTAAAACTTCACAATTAAAAAGATTTGTCATCGGGGAAATAAAAAATATATAGAATTCATACATGAAAAATAAATTACGTAAAAATCTTAAGTTAGCAAACTAACCAATGATGATATACATACCTTAAAGATTAGAAGTGAAATAATACACTAAAACTTTATTGAGAACCAATTATTCTTCAAACACACACCATAATAATAAAAGAAACTTCGAACAATGTTTTTTAGATTAAAGTACAATACGCAATAAATTCTTAGACTAAAAACAATAGCAGTTAACAAAACAAGTAAGTATGTACGATGAAAAAGTTATGTCCTTTCTATTTATCTGTACAAACAAATGATTCAAGGACATCGTAAATATATCACAATAAATGAATATCACTGGTGTCAAACAATATTATCAGACAAAATGGACAGAAGCGACTACTTTATATTAAATATTAGTGATAATTTCAAGTTAAAATTAACAAAACATATAAATCACAAGAAAAACCGATTCAGTACGAAAACAGACGATAGATGTAAACAAACGACCGACGCTTTAAAAACAGCGAGCACAAAGAGGGACAGCAACAGCGCACCCAAGTGTACGTTGTGCGACGTATTAAATTAACGCTTAGGCATGTCGATTTAAAATCGATTAATCGAAAAATCGATTATTTAGAGTAATATAATTGATTTTTCAGATCGATTTTGAACCCTACGTCGATTCAATGAATCGATTCACAAACCTCCCAAATCGGACCCTCCGAATCGGACGGTAGTTTTTTTAATTTTTTGCTGTTGTCGGGCGCAAAAGCAACTGGTAGTACTTGGTCAATAATTTGAACGCGTCATAGAGTAATAAATATTTATGAACGCTTCCAAAGGTGGCGTTACTTACGTAAAAAAAAAAAAAAAAAAAAACATTTTATTTTTCTATCCGGCTGATTCCGGCTGTCAAAAACCTAACCTATATAATCTTGTGAGTTGAGTGAGCTTACATAGCAAAAATATACTGTGGATAAATAATATCGTGTTCATTCATAAATTCATACAGCATTTATTTTAATTTGAAAAATAGTAAGTGATTAGATTGATTGTAATCAATTTATCGAGAAATGTGCGTTTGCGTTGCAGTTTGCATTTTTGTTAAAGTATTGTTATTCTTTTTAGCCTAAAATGTCAACTAAAAGTGATACATGGTATCATTTTGTAAAAAAGGGATCAAGTGGCGTATGCAAGTATTGTCATATCGAAGTTAAAACATGCGGGAATACAACAAACTTACGCAACCATTTACTACGAAGACATCCATCTATTAAGTCCGTAAGTCAACGAAAACTGGTGGTGGCAAATGATGATATTGGTATTGGTGACGACAAAAAAAAAACTGGAGTGTGTACCCGTACCTTTTCCTTACAATACAACATAATTATTCCTTTTTTATTAATGCATGCTTGTTTGGAAATTGTATATTCTTGCATTTTTTATCCTTTTATTGTATTTATTTTGTAATTTGAAATAATAATAGAATACAAAAACATAATCCTTTTCAGACAAATGAAGATATTGCTACTACGTCGACATCAAAGGAAAAATTTGGCATAAATGATGCTTTGAGTTTAACCAGTTCAAAAGAGTACTATGATTCTGACTTAGAAAGTATAGCTTCATCATCAGTATCACTGAAAAACTCAAAACTTAATCAGCTAACTATGGATTCATGTGTTGATAATATTAAAGCATTTAGTGGTGAGAATTTTTGTTATCCATGTAATGAATTACCTACTTTGCTGATTATGGTCATGGTATATTTATGAGCGGTGATAATGTATATTTTTGATTTTTTTTCCAGTAAACGGAAAGAAGTATGGACAACTAAATAATGCTATCATGTTAATGATTTGCAAGGATACGTTGCCATTAAATACAGTTGAAAAAGAAGGTTTCACATACTTAATGAAAACAGCAGTGCCTTTATATAAGCTTCCTTCACGGCAGACAATTACACAAATGATAGATGACAAATATGATGTTCTTTCTTTGCAATTTAGAGAAAAGCTCTTAGAAGTAGAGTCAATATGTTTAACTACGGATATATGGACAGATACACATAATACTAGAAGCTACATGGGTTTAACTGGACATTTTATACATGAAAGTGAGCTGATTAGTATAAATTTTGGTGTGTCCCATTTAACTGAGCCCCATAATTCTGATTATTTATGTCAAATATTAATAAATATGACTGAAAAATGGGGTATAACCCCAGAAAAAGTTGCAGCAGTTGTTACTGATAATGGTGCGAATATCGTCAAGGCCGTAACAATTGCATTTGGAAAACAAAAACACTTATGGTGTTTCGCCCACACTTTGAATTTAGTAGCTCAAAAACCTTTTGAAGAAAAAGCTGGTATTGAAAATGCCAAACAGTTACTAAATACTGTAAAGGATATAACTAGATACTGTAAACAAAATGTAAATGTATCTGATGCTCTTCGTAAAGCGCAAAATGAAATAGCAGTACCACTCAAATTGATTCAGTCAGTTTGCACACGATGGAATTCAATTTACTATCAGCTAGTTCGGTTTGTAAAGTTATCTGAGCTACTTGCCCCGATATTACTCAATTACCCGAAAGCTCCACCTATGTTAACAGCCAGTCAACTGGATGGTATTAAAGATCTTATAAATATTTTAAAACCTATGGAAGCTGTGACGAAAGAAATATCCGTAGAGAAATTTGTAACGTCAAGCAAAATTATACCAATAGTTTCCTGTCTTTTGAAAACATACAGTACAATGAAGACGGAAACAGATGTCGGTGCTGCAACCAAAAATTTAATATTGGAAGAATTAAAAAAGAGATTTGGTACAGTGGAACAAGTACATGTGTTAGCTATCACCACACTACTGGATCCAAGATTCAAGAAAATTCATTTTTCTGACATATTAGCATGCTCCAGAGCTATTGATAAAATTAATAGTATGATTGTAGCTTCAAAAAAGCAATTGCAGAATAAATTAAGTAATGAAGATTCAGAGAATAATTTGGAATGCCAGCTGAAGGAAGCAGAAGAATCTAACATTTGGGAATTCCATAATACATTAGTAAAAAATCAGCTACAATTATTTCAAGCAGAAACTGAAGGACAAGGTTTACAAGACGAATTGAAACATTATTTAACACAGCCTGTCGTCGATTTTAAAACGACGGCTCCTATTGCATATTGGTGTCACCAAAGAAATTCGTTGTACAGCTCAATAACGCCGATTGCTAACAAATACTTTTGCATAGTTGGAACATCTGTTCCATGTGAAAGGCTTTTTTCTGTTGCGGGAAATATTGCTACTGACGAAAGGAGTCGTTTAGATCCTGAGCGATTAGATAAGTTAATTTTCTTAAAGTCACTCGACTTAAAATACTGGGAAATATAATTTCTTGTTAAATTTGTATGTAACTTTAATAAAATTTTATAAACTTAAAATTTAATTAATTTATTAACCGACTTACAAGTACTTAGGCGAGACTAGAAATTTAAACTGCCACATTAATTTAGTGGTCGCAACTTCGCAAGCACTACTGCTGAGCAAAAGATCCTGGGTTCGATTCCCACCTCTACCTATTCTTTCGAAGGAATATAGGCGTGATATTATGTTTACTAATTTAATAATACTTCTATCCAATTACTTGTATTTGCAGTAAATGGTCATCAATAATGTCCTGTATCTTTATTAGGCAATTAGTCATGTTTGAAATTGGCTCGATTAATCGAAAATCGATCTTTTAATGCTCGATTTAAACAAGAATCGATTCTAGTATGTCTGATTTGAATCGATTCCAAGATCGATGTTTTTTTAAATGAATCGACATGCCTATTAACGCTCGCAATACTCAGAATCGAACCACTATCGATTCATGTAAGAATCGAATGGATAATGTTTTCTGCGTAACATCGATTAAATTGTCGATAGTGAAAGTTAACTACAAAAAATAAACGTACAGAAATACAATAAAAAGAATAATCGTAGTATGTCTACAATACACTTCTTTAATTATACGAAAAAAATACAATGATGAAATGTTCAAAAATATAAACATAACCAAAGAAATTAACAATTTCAGATTTCTGTACTACTTTCAGTTCTGTACTTACTGTACTCTTACATAAGTACAATATTTAATTATAATATTTATAGGTTGCATTATAAATTATAAGCTGCTTCAACCACATATCATTACAGAATTAAAATTCTTGTAGAAGAAAAAAATCTCATGATTTTAATTGTTTCATACATTGAATAGTTTGAGGATAAGACTTCCTACATAGTGTGGGGTTTAAGGACATTGTATAACGATATAATACGAAAATAAAAGTACAAAGTTTAGATTAATAACACTCTCACATATTGTCTAGATTGAAAACACATCTCCCGAAAAATTATCTAGTTCGAAGAGATTCTATGATTATGGATATGCATGTTTCTTTTTCGTGGAATTTTGAATTATAGTATTTAACGATTAATTATAATTAAAGGGCTAATTTTACCACATATAGGTAATTGCGAAATCAAATTTCTGATAGAAAAAAAATTAAGAACTCTTATGATTATAATCGATTCATATATTGAATAATTTGAGGACATAACTCCCTACATATTGTGTAGTTTGAGGAGACATCTACCTATATATAGCTATGTATAGCTCGACTCGAATCCGTTGAAACAGCGAAGTATGCAAAAAGAATTACCCGTGAATATTTATGATAATAACAGACTTATACAACGTGTGCTTTTTGATATCCCATAACTTTAAGGTTATTTACAATAGGTAAAAAGTTTAAAAAATGCCCTACATTATGTGGTCCAAAAACGAATAGTTCTGAAGATATCGTCAATCATAGTTAAATTAGTCCAAAAATTGTCTTTAATTTTGCGACGTTGCCAAATCATACCTACTGTAGTATTTTATTGTATCAGTGTGTCGAGTGTAAGTTCTCACTTAGAAAAAACGTTACTATCGCGTTTACGTTTCGAGCAACATTGTATGAGAAAAGGACAGCATCACCAAGCGGGGAGACGAAGAAACAATTCCCGCGAGTGTACGTTGTACTCGATACGCTTGATGATGCTGTCCTTATCGAGCGCGTCTACGAGTCCGAAAATGTTTTAATAAACATTTTGCGAGTGTAAGTGGCAAGTTTGACAGTACGAATAGTGAGCTAACGCAAACGTGATAGTAAAGTAACTCACTTGGTGATTTACCCGTGAAACACAGTGAAATTGAATATTTTAGTGGTTTTCGAAGAGATTTTGAGAAAAGTATACTAGAGTACTATGGCTGCTCGTTATTTCTTTGCTTGGAGAATGTTATCGGTTGCAGAAATACAAGATGATCGTAATTGCCTTCGGAGAAAAAGGACTATCTCCCGCTCTTCTTTTGATCCTACGCAACATCTTACGGAGAATGAATTTAAGAATAGGTATCGCATAGGTAAAGAGGCTGTTTTGTTCTTATGAACATAATTGGAACAATTGATTAATTTGAGGTCTACACAACAAATAAGCCTCCAAGAAAAGACATTATTTTGTGTTCTTTGTAACAGATAATTGTTGACTTTGCTGTAATCAACAATGTAATGAAACCATAACACCACTATTATTGTGATGACAGAATAATATTGTTTTGACGTGACAACGTCTTATAAATTGGTTTGCCGGGTGACACTTCAAGAAACTGCGTTACGTTACGCTCCGCTCACGTTATGCGCTTACAATGAGAGCGAGTGAGAGGCACGCGTCCCTTCCACTCGGGCATGGTTAGCCCGCCTAAGAGCGAGAGAGACAGACATAAAAAGTGGAAGGGACGCGTGCCTATAAATTAATGTTTTAAATATAATTCTTTGTATAAATAAATGTTTTAAATTGTTACTATTATTTCATCCTTCTTCCTACTATACGAATGAATATTCACATTAAAATTATTTTACCACTCAAAGTCGTTGTCACGTAAAACTTTCGCCCGTATACCGACTTTACAGGCAACCAACCAATTTTTTTTTTTTGTGGATTATGTATGGTGACGACATATATTGTAAATGTCGTTACTTCTGTTAAAGCCGACGTGTTTCTTGCGCCCATTCTTCTTGTTGGTTAAAAGACGTCCTAAATAGGTAGGTAAAAATGTTGGACGATTCAAAACAACTTTTTTTATGTGCATTTGAATAAAGTTATTTTTCAGTATTCATTTTCATTCATTATACCACCCCTCGGGGTACCCGAATCACCCCCTTGTATATTCCACAATTTTTCGTAATTTTTGAGTTATGAATTTTCGACATGAACAACTTAAAAAATCTCCAAACAATCTATTGTGAAAATTGAGTTAAATTGTGAATAGCAAAACTTAAATACACTTTTTGTGTTGTTATTGCAGTCGGAGTAAAGCAACTAAATGTTTTATGGCTTTGCACATGTTTAAATCATTTAGAATTTCAATCGTTTGACTATTAAGCTTTGTTTGTTTGGCTGGCACTGGCGATGGCGAGGCGAGGTTTCGACAACTGTCGTCCTTTGTGCGGCTCTCATCTTGTGTCTCTTTCCATCATGCAAGTTAAAACGAAATAGAATCAAATTCATTGTGTAAAAATGCTATCCTACTGTTTTAAGAGGTTTCAATTTATATGGAGCCGACTCACCTAAAGTACAGTTTGTGATTTGGTCGTATAATATTCGACAACGTCATGACCGAAACCGGCGGAGGCAACCTAGAGAAAATAATTAAACTTTCGGCAAAGTGAGCAAACGCAAACGTTTATCGAGTTGCGAGTCAAAACCTACAGTCGCATGTGCTACGCACACTTTCAAGTTTGCGTTAACTCGATGAACTTTTTCGTGACGCTTACTACTATTAAACGAAAAACTTACACTCGAGGGCTCAGATAGCGTAACTTCCCCGTGTTGACTAGTGATGGGAATTGTCAGGCCTTGTCGACAATATCAATAAACCCTAAACTTTTATGTGCTAATTACGAAGCAAATTCAAATTAATTTCAAATAAAATAAATAAATTTATTTCAGATACAGTTTCTTTTACTACATATTTTAAACATCGACATCACTACTTGCCTGACTCGTCTTGCTTAGAAGTTTCAGTGCCGCGCATGATTATTACTTACCTACGTTGTTTTGTTTTTCTTTATTTATTAGATTTTATGGTTGTTAATTAGTGTTTGTTGCTTTTTATTCCTACGTTGGCCGGCGCGATCACCTGATCTTACCCCACTCGATTTTTACGTATGGGGTACATTAAAAAGTAAGGTGTACTCACAATTTTTTTTATCACGAGATCAATTACTACAACGAATTGAAGAAGCAGCAAATGAAATGCGAACCACCGAAATAAATTTAAATAGGCAAATCAGAAATAGATTTAACGTGTGCCTCGAATTTGGTGGTGGCCACTTTGAAAACCACCTTAAATAATTATTTCAATAAACCATATTTCATTTACTATATCTTTTTAAATCCTATTTAAAGAACAGTCAAAAGTCGTATCGATCGACTTAATCAAATTTTTTAAGCGTAATGTCAAATACAGACTGGTACATTTTAACATATTTGGGACTGTGTAGCTACTCTACACTGACCCAAATTAGATAAATGTACATAATTTTCAAAAGCAAATGTAATGAAAATTTTGCTTTATTGATTAAATTAAATCAGTTGCTACATACTAATGATATTATGTTTAATCACCTTTAGGATCAAAATAGGTGCTTTCAATTAATCAATAAACAGCAGCTTTTCTTCCTTTTAGAGATTACCATAACACGAGAATGCAAATTGTTCATAGAAAAATTTAAAATTTTTGTTTGCTGACCATACCAAACACCTAACACTAGGTAAGTATTTGTTGTCTCACTCAACGTTCATTGATAACTGATCTGGATAAATTTTCATTTATTACTATCATTCATATTTTTTGGTAAGAAAGAGCGACGTTGCCATATTTAAAGTAAAGGTATATTTACTTTAAATTTCGACGACCGTTTGGTGCAATGGTAGCGATCCTGCCTTTCGCACCGACGGTCCTGGGTTCGAATCCCGGAAGGGGCAGATGTTTGTATGATAAATACGAGCATTTGTACCTGAGTCATGGATGTGTGTATATATTTCTAAGAATATTACTTATTTATGTATGATATATGTATGACTATCCGTTACCCTAGTATCCATAACACAAGTCTTACAGTGCTTACTTTGGGCTAGGCTAATTGGTGTGAATGTAAGAAATATTTATTTATTTATTTATTTATATTAGATGACTAATCGTGAGTTTATTGATTTATATTGTATGAAAAGTTAAAAATTGAAAAATGTTTCCATATTTTTTTTTTGCTTGTATAAGCATTTTTATTTAAATTAATTAAACGTTTCATTCTTTTAAGGGGTCCCATCAACACCCTAAAGTCATGGGATATCGAAAGGAACACGTTGTATATTGACTAGATCGAGGATACATCTTCTTATATATTGTGTTGTTTAAGGACATTTTTTATGATGACAAAACGTCGAAATAGAACCTCACGACAATATTCATAATTATCTTACTCTGATATATCGACAAGATAGAGGACACACTTTTCATATATTTTTAGATTAAGGTAATTTGACAATATTTGTAAAATGTGCGAGAAGAAGAATACTCAAAAGAATGGAATTCTAATGGATTGTCTAGATTGGGGACATGACTCCCAATATATTGTGTAGTTTGAGGACACATCTACCTATATATAGCTATGTATAGCTCGACTCGAATCCGTTGAGAAGCGAAGTATGCAAAAAGAATTACCCGTGAATATTTATGATAATAACAGATTTATATATTGACTAGATCGAGGATACATCTTCTTATATATTGTGTTGTTTAAGGACATTTTTTATGATGACAAAACGTCGAAATAGAACCTCACGACAATATTCATAATTATCTAACTCTGATATATTGACAAGATAAAGGACACACTTTTCATATATTTTTAGATTAAGGTAATTTGACAATATTTGTAAAATGTGCGAGAAGAAGAATACTCAAAAGAATGGAATTCTAATGGATTGTCTAGATTGCGGACATGGTTCCCAATATATTGTGTAGTTTGAGGACACTTTGTCTTATCTATTGTATAGTTTAAGGTCATTGCACAATATTGGAAAATAATGCAAGAAGAATTACACTTAAATATTTATGCTGATAACAGTCTTATATATTGTTTAGATTGACGACATGACTCCTCATATATTGCGTAGTTTGAGGACTTTCCATTATATTAACGAAATACGGGAATAGAAGTTTAATATTTAGATTAATAACATCCTTATATATTGTCTAGTTTGAGGACACATTATGACATTGCACAATATTAGAAAAATATTCAAGAAGAACGGCACTTCAATATTTATGGAAAGAACACTTTCATATATATTGTCTAGATTAAGGACTTTGATTTATACGTTTAGTGGTATCGATTAATTATGCAATTCTTCAAATAAATCTTTAACCTCGTCATCCAGAAAATCACTATCATCGTTTATGTTCTTTTGCGCATCTTTTCGTTAATTACTTGCTATACCTATTATTTTTGTATCTATTGAATACTTTAAGGACAGTGGGAGAAAAAATACAAGTTCTGCCATCTATATTAGGTTTTTCATATTATTTTATATACAATTTTGAAATGTCCTCAATCTATACATTAGATACAAGAATAGTTTAAGGACTGACCTCAATCTCTACAAATGTCCTCGAATTATACGTAGGACATAAATCGTGTCCCTATACTAGTCACTGGACACACATATATATATATATATATATATATACCATTAAAGGCCTTTTACCTTAAACCAATTACCTTAAACCAAACTATAATATATCTTAAACCAATTAAGGGTACAATGAACGTTCACCAAATCTTATGTATCCGTTACATGAAACAAATTAAACATCGTATATTAAGTTGCTTTTGTAATAAGTTTTTGTGTACTAGTTTTAATCTGGCGGATCATATTTTTGAAAATGTACCATAACTTAACCTAAATATTGAAAACGCTGACGCAGAGAACGGTCTTTCTCAAAATTCACCACTACATGTACTCACAAACAGGCAAAATAGTAAACCAGAAGATGACTAATAGTAAAGTGTATAATACAACTTAATTTCATAGTAAAATTTCGTTGATAGAAACAATCATATATCTTTGTACGTCTTAAGTTGTCTTGTGTCAAAATGGTATTCTTTGGGATGAAAAAACAGGCTATAAGTGAGTAAAAGTTTCTCAATAATTATTTAGATTTTTTCCTATTTTGTGATAAGATTTGCAACATTAAGACTGAAATAATACCGACTGATAACTGTTACAGGTTTTTCTCTTACGGTTGTAAAATGGCCGCCATTTCAAAACACACAAAAGGAAAGTCCAAAAAGAAAATTTAAAAATCCATCTCTACCCCAGCCATCACGAAAAGGAGAAATGTCGATACATTTGAGGATTATGGCAAAATTAGAAGAGCCCGAAAACAGACATCTTTTTTTAAAGCGATATTACCATCTTTAAATAAACTAAATGATCATCAAACGTCAATTTTCCAATACATTCGAATACATCACGTGAACCAATAGCATCACCCCTATCGCTTTACGACTTTTCTTAAAAAAAGGAATCCAAAGGTGTAATGTTTATTTCAAATTATGTTTAAGTTGATTTAATATCTGTTATTATGAGGTGAAGCTTTCTTTGTTAAAAACTTAATTTTCAAAAATTGTAGTTTAGTGTCGTTGATTTGTGAAATGAAAAAATATGAGAAAGTTGTTGTTTCATTTACCTTACAGTTAATCCCAGCATCTCGAGAGGTTCGATGGGTGGTCTGCCTCTGCCATATTTTCCTGCTAAATGTGGCGTTATCCGATGAAGTAACTCTTCGAAACTTGATACACTCCTTCTAAAGTAATCAAAAAACTTGTTGTGGTCTATTTTTAAGGCATTGTACATCTTTATAAAATGACTCCCGTTATTCATGTTTGAAAGAAATGGATGGATCCAATATCTTCTGAGTCTTTTCTTTCTTAGTCTTTTTATTAACAGCAGAAGCAGAATGCGTCTATAGTCCGTTTTATTTAGCATTAGAAAGAACAAAATTTGGGTACTTTATTGTACACATATAATGTAACAAGCAAAACGTAACATCGTGAAAAGTTTACACTAAAAATACCTTAAGAAGCAGAAGTTGCAAACTTGAGGAACGAAACGTTAGTCAGTTTGACACGACAAAATTAAAAAGTACACGCCGATGTTGTAATACGTACCATATTAGGTGATTTTTAAAATGGTCGCTTAACATGGCCGCCATTTGCAACAATAGCGGCAAAAGTCAACGTCTGCATTTATCTGTTTTGACTATTTTCTTTGGTTTATTGTTAAGTTTCTATTGTTTTGTTGAAGTTTTTTGTTAAAAGTTTTTGTTGTTATTTGTTAATCTGTTCAACAATGGACGAGCCTGAAGCCGGTCAAAGTGGACTCCAGGACAAGGTTAGCCACCATTGCTTCTTTTTTACATAATTTCTAATGTTAAAAAAAATGGACTATAGTGCGGTCCATTTTTCGGAATGAACTAACACACCACCTCACTGTATCGACGGCATCGTGCCGTGTATCGTGCGAGGCACATTACGTAACGATGTCGTGTTTTTTTGCGATGCTCATCGTAGATTTCCACGACGCGACGTCGTATCGTGTTTATGTGTGGGAGCCCTAACACTGGAAACAGACGAAACGGTGCCAGCCCAAGAAGCGCAAGAGTTAACCAACAAAATGGTGACTTGATCGTGCTATTATGTAACAACCGAGCTTTTAACGAAGGAGACGCTGAAAGGTACTTATGCAAAACATGTGAAGGGATTGCCATGCACTCAGGGCAGCATGGAACGAAGCAATCAGGATGTGGAAAACATGATACGTTCTTGGATGATGGACAAAAATTCAACAAACTGGTCTGTTGGTTGTTTTTTTTGCCAGTACCAAAAAAAATGCTTCATTTCACCGTATAATCGGAAGGTCGCCATATAAAGCATTATTCGGTAGTGATCCAAAAGCTAGGTTGACTAGTACAAATATTCCCTTTCAACTGTTGCCGAACATTGAAACAGAAGAAGACTTAATAAAATTGACTGATGATGAGCCGGCACAACGTTTGATTGAAACAACTACGTCCAATACGAGTATGGTACAGAATGATGTTACTCAAATCCTAACGACATCACACGGACATCCTATAATTACTGAAGATTGTGAAAATCCTAACGATAATACGCCTGCAGAATCTAATGATGTGACTGAATCTTGCAGCGAACCTAACCAAATTAATAATATTGGAAGCATACAAGTCTGTGAATTCGATATTCATAGTGATTATAATCCTGCAAACTTTAATAATAATATTGACAAAGATTTGGAGATAATTGAAAACATATAACCAAATTTAATTTGTGTAATATGTCAAAGCCTACCACTGGTGCTCATAGCTGTAAGTCCTACAATAATGCTGTTCCTGTCACATGTGGATTGTCTGAACAAAGCGAGGAAGGTTATGGTTCCTAAATACTGTATTTAAGATGCAAATCGGAAGAGAACATAATATTACAAAGAAGTGAAGCGCACAAAAGTTTAAAACGAGCTGCGGAAAAAATGGTTGAAAATACAGTAAAAAAACTGCCACTTCTATCTCTTGGCAATAGATTCTTGATAAGTATACCGAAAGTGGACCGTGGACCATTGGACACCAAAAATATTAAAGGAAAAATCGTAGACTTTAGAAATGGGGTTTATAGAGTAAGCAAAAAACAGGAACATTAAAACATTGGTTCGTACGGCAAGAATTGCACCTGTTGGAAGAAAGCTGTGATGTTGTCATTTCAAATACCCCAATATCTTTAAGAGAAGCCGTGACTAATGAATCTAAGTTTAGAGGACAAGGATTCCAAAAATGCTCGTATAAGCCGGCACAAAGGCTTAATATGAGATGTGCTTGATTTAAGAAAAAAAATTCTTAGTGGCTCAAAATGCCACATAGACTAAGCTGTGTGAATAAATAAAATTATTAAAGTAATGTTGAAGATTCTCAAGTTTTTATTAAGGACTTAGATTTGATATTATTCACATAGTAATAAATATTAAGAACAAGATATAGCTTTTATAGAGGACTTAGATTTCATGTTATTCGATTTCTAATAAATACTCAAACATTTAATAAACTTTTTGAAGAATTAACAAAAAAGAACCGACTCCAAAAATTAGTCTACAATTGCAAGCACCACTAAAAAGTTAATAATAATATTTTTTTTTTGTCTATTCTATGCTTTTACTACATTTATACTAATCGTTATTTTTGGAGTCGTGGAAATACATATGCCTCACTACCTGTTGCACATTACTTAAAGGAATGTTATGAAAATTTGGAAAAGGTTTTCGCTAATATAGCCTATGAACAACACGGTTGGATGTTATGTGGAGATTTGAAAATCATAAGCATGCTACTAGGCCAATAAGGTGGATTATATAAAATAACCGTACTTTCTTTGCGAGTGGGATAGCCGGGATAAACAACATCATTGGACCAAAAAGGAATGGCCTCCAAGAACTGAACTAACCCCAGGAATCAAAAACGTGCTTAAACAGAGTTTGGTTCCCAGAGAAAAAGTTTTACTGCCACCTTTTCACACGTAATTGGGTATAATGATGCAATTTGTGAAGGCTTTAAATATCTGCATTCAGTTTTCCCATCTTTATCAGAAGCTAAGTTAAAAGAAGGCATTTTCGTTGGCCTTGATATAAGAAAATTAACGTCGGAGAAAAAGTTTGACGAAAAACTTAATGATATCGAGTTGCAAGCATGGTAGTCACTTAAGGAAGTGGTGAAAACCTTTTTGGGGAACAATAAAAGCTTCGACTATAAAGAAAAAGCGGCCAAAATGATTACAAATTTTGGTGTTATGGGTTGTAATATGAGCGTTAAACTTCATAAGGAAAGAAAAGAAAAAGTCAGGCCCTTAATTATCCAGTCATTAGCTTATCGCTATCTAATGACTCCTCGCCCGTGCTCGACGATTTGTATTGAAAATGGACAAAGGATACACTATAAACCCATTTCATCCCTGAGTGATGACGGACCTTTAGAATTTCAAGTTCCTGGGATTTATGTTTTATCTCGTGGATTTATTTTAAATATACAATGTAATATAAGCGCTTCTTCTTATGTAAATTTATTTACTAACATTTTATATACCTTCTCAGCACAACACATTCAAGCGCAAATTATAAAATGATTCTTACGAAGGAAACAATAGACACTTTGGGGAAAGCTACAGTGCTTCGAGATTACCCCAAATACATCCGATGGTGGTATATATATGACCTGTTACCACAGTCCATGGTCAAGGGCAGTGAATTTGTACCATTTTTCACCTTATGCAGTCAACATCAAAGTTATACAATGAATTCGACGAGTTCGATGGGTTCGATGGGGTGAGAATGATGGTTAATTGCACCTTATGCATGGAGGAAAGAAATAGTGGATGTTTGGTTGCTGGTTACTCACGCCCATTATCGCCGATTCCGATGAAAGAAAGCCTCTTGCGGGATTGGACCGCAGAGGAAGATGAAGAAATCAACGAAATTCTCGGCAATACCGATACCGACATGCGGAATAGGGAAATATCGTATTCTCCAACAACCACTTCTCCAACTTTGTTATAACAAATACGATGTTTGAAACATATATAAAAAATTGTAGATTAATAAAAGCGCTTTTTCTTTTTTAGTCATCTTATCTACAGGCTACATACTTGGTCATCGCTTTGAAAATACGGTTATATTTATTTTATGTTTTGCAAAAAGAAATTCTGTTATCCTAGTACGTCATACCTACAGTACACTCATAACGATAAAACTTCATATCTCTTACCGTTTTCGAGATACGTTTTTGCTAAACTCACTCCTATTTGATTAACTAATGAACCCCTGTTAATGACACCTCGACGCTAATGACACACTCGACTTCGTGTTTCCCCTTAATGACATGATTCTAATCACCTTCCCCGATGCTTCTCATTAACATATCGTTCATGGTTAATTGTTTTTTAGCAATGCTGTACTCTGTACCTATCTAACCTTACCTAAATAATAAAAATAATTTATCATGGAAATTATTTTCATATTTGCAATCTGCTCTTCATCGGTCATTCTCCTGGTACATTTACTATTATTTCATGCACCTAAACTTATCAGCTACGTATGACATTTCTCTTTGCTGTATTTTAACCATGTTAAACCACATGAAACTTTTAAACTTACGTTTTATTATTACAAGTAGATACTCGTTATCACGCGAACACCATATTTCTTTGTCTTAAACGTTTACTCATTCAATATCGAAATGCTTTGTCAACTACTTTCACTAATTTTGTTTTCAGAATCTTAATAACTTGTTCATTATTTTATCAATTATTTGCTTCTACTATCAAGACAAATTTTATTTACTTGTATAACTACATTTTATCAATTATTGACAAAGACATCTAATGATCTGAACTAGTATAAGAACAATCGCATCGTAGCATTTCCTAACAAAGTGCTATCCACTGCCATCGAAAACGTAGACTACTGGTCAAGTCAAGTCAAGACATCCAATATGGATGTGAGTATTATAATCTACATACTAGCATTATGCTTCTTTCTGATTTTGTGACTTGTTTGTAACTATCAACCTCCAGTGTATTCCATAATGCTGATTTGTATTCATTGTTGTACTTACTATTCTTTGTATTCATTGTTATAGCTTTCATCTTGCTTTGATGACTACACCACCGTTGACTACGGGGAAAACACACACAAACATTATTACTATCCGACATCTGATGATGACGAGGGCGCATCTGCAACTCCATACCCTATCCAGCCCACCTAGCATACGCAACACGACAAAATTTTGTCGACCCGTTTTCTCATGTTTTAGTCATTTGTCGTCAGTCGTCTCTAACATGGCTGCGCTTAGAAGTCGATTTCTTATGTCAAGAGAGAAGTTTTAGTTAGCAGCGGATTTTTGTCTTCAAACTCTAACATAGCAATTGCGTTTTGTCGACATTTTCATTCCGTCTGTGGCAACACTGTCATAAACAGCTGTTAATAATAGCTCCTATATTTATTTGCAAATTTCATTAATTTAGTATATTAAAAAGGCCATAAACCATTTTATCACAGTTAAAAGTGTTGAAATCTAATTAGTGTGAAATATTCTAAGATTTTTTTGTCTACTAATTGTGTTGTAAAAATCGCCGGTTAAGCGCCGGTAAGTGCATTGTCAGTATTTGAATTATTGTATGTTAATCATTGTCATCGCTTTTGTCGTGGTTAGTTAACATCGTATTTAAAGTTATTGCTGGTAGATACCTTTCTTTAGAAATTGTTATTATTACAAATTAGAGTGTGTAGTGTTATCAATAAGATAACCTCTCTGTTGTTTGACAACTACCTGGACTTTGTATTAAACAATCAGTTATTACTTTAATTTTTAAAAATGTTGACTCGCAAGGCCTCAGCTATTCAAGAACTTCATATGGCCTTACAAGAATTGAAAGTCTCCAAGGAGTTAGTCACACAATTGCATAGGGAAAGAGATGACAATGAAAAGGAATTATTGGATGTGTTGAAAAAAAATAGTATATTAAAAAGAGAAATGTCTGAATTACACACTTTAAATTTAACTCTTAATGAGGATCGAGATAAACTCCAATTGCAAATAGACAGGTTCGACCAATGCAGGGATGAATATGAGCAGGCCCTCAGGCTCATCACTGGATTGGAGAAGCAACTTTATGAGGCAAATAAACATATAACAAGTTTAGAATCAGAAAAATCAGAAATATATTCCTCGCAGAACCAAAGTCTATTTGATGAATTGGTTGGTAGTGCTCCTGACATGGTTTCTGCTCCATTTAATATCAATCCTGCTACATCAATAGACCTATCAAATGATAAGATTTGTTCCTGCAAAAGTGTATAGGGATCTATTAAATGCAGTAGAAAGAAGTTGAAAAAATACATTAAAATTAATAAATTTCTTCAGAAAACAAATAAATTGGTTAAGAAACAAAAAAAAACTTTTAACAACTCAAAAAATGCTAAAGAGCGGCTACAATTGATAGAACAGCTGAATGTATGCTCATCCATTATTCAGGAAAATAGAACAATTTATGAATGTAATGTCGAGAGACTAAATAGCAAAATCATTAAATTGCATGAGTCGTTAAATAGTATGACTCGCAACTATGAGGCCTCAAAAAAGGAGATAGGGGAATACATACTGGCCTTACAACATTTAACAAATTTAACAAATGTGTCAATTTCAGAGCAGGAAACCAATAATCCATTTAACTCTGAGGCTTCAGGCCTAGCTGCCCCGGAGGAATATATAACCCAGCCAGCATGTGAGCCTTTAATCTCCAGTTACTGTAATGATATGATAGGCACAAGTGAAAATAATTCCTCTACAGATAACAATTGTTATAAAACTGTTATTTACTGTGATGAAATTGGGAAGAATTTAGGCCAATTAATTAGGAACCAATCCCAGGAAAGCATTATTAACTATTGTATGCCAGGATTAACTTTAAATGAAATAATGAAAAAAGCTGTCAAACATAAATACAATCAAAACACTAATTTAATAATTTTAATTGGAAATAGGGGTAATGTAAACAAAGAAAATTTGCTGAAATATTGTAATATACTGGGTAACCTAAATATCAAAAAAATTGTAATGTTTACATTCCCCTATAGCAGCAGTCTGCCACAAGCGGAAAATAATTATAGATATCATTTAAATGTATCATTAACTACTATGGCACATTATAATAGCCAATTTCATATAATTGATATTAATAAATTTATAAAGAAATTTTATATGACAAAGGATAAATACTATCTGCCTACTTATTATAAGAGACAAATAGCTATATCGCTATCTTATTTTTTTAAACAATTAGCCAATAACTTGGCTAGTAAAACTGCTGCTTCTATTGAGCAGTATAATATTGACATTAATTATTCGACTTTGGAATTAGTTCCAAATAATTGTTTATTAAAATCTAAAGATAATATTTTAAATTAATTTATGAGACAATAGAGGAGTCCTCTGGCCCTATAGTGACAAAAGAAAAGTCTTCCTATTTGAATATTGTTCATCAAAATATACAAGGCTTCTCTGGCAAGGATTTAGAATTAAGTCTCTATTTAAATTATGAAAATATTGATGTGTTATGTGTAACTGAGCATTGGCTAAAGAATTACGAATTGATGACTAACATAGATAATTATAAAATTGTAAGCTCGTTTACTAGAAAATCAGCCAAAAGAGGTGGCTCTATGATAATTTTACATGAGTCAATACAATGTAAGGAACGCAAAGATAAAGTATCCAAATCAATAGAACGTATTATTGAGATAGCATGTGTGGAACTAGACAAAATAGTTATTGTATGTGTATATAGACCTCCCAAGAGTTCATACCCACAGTTTGAGGCCGCTATGGAGGAAGTACTAAGAATAACTTTCAACAAAAATAAAAAAGTGATTGTATGTGGAGATTTCAATATAAATATTCTTGATTCAACACATCTGTCGGGTGGGTTCCTAAATTTATTTAAATCTTTTAATTTATTTAATGTATTTAATGAACCGACCCGAATTACTCCCACATGCGCCACTTGTTTGGACAATATTTTTTGTACTAATAAAATACTCAAAAAATCAATAATTAACTGTATTAAATCCGACCACAGCGGCCAATTTGCCTCTATTGAGTACCATCACGTTCCTTCGAAACGCGAAATAACTTGTAGACCATTATCTAAACATTGTATAGATAAATTCAGATACAATGTAAGTAACAAACTTGCAACTCTACCGGTCTCCAACTTTGAAACTAATAGTCTTTATAATCATTTGTTTAATATAATTAATAATGAATTTAGCAATATATTTAGACAAAGGGTATTTAAAAAAGATAATGTAAAAAAGAAATTTAGTGATTGGGCTACACCTGGAATTTATAAAAGCAGAAGGAAATTATATGAACTTTATGCTTTAAAATCTACCTCCAGTGATACTAGCTTTATTGAATATGTTAAGAAATATTCTAAAACATTTAAAAAAGTATGTTCTCTTGCTAAATCTATGTACATAGCTAACAAAATTAAGTTATCAGAGAACAAAATAAAGACTACGTGGAATATAATTAATAAAGAAACAGGCAAAAGCAAATCTCAAATACAATCTTTTTCACTAGAAATTAACAAAAATATTGTAAATTCTGACAAAGTTGTTGCTGGTGTTTTTGAGGATTTTTTTTCTAGATTACCATTAGAAACTACAAGTTCCCTACGTTCGTGTCCTAATGTTGCTGCTGCCCTACTAGAATCGAGTGTTGATAGGTGCAATGTAAAATTTAATTTTACACATATTAATACAGAAGATATTATTAAAGCATTCAAAAGTATTCGTATCAAAAAAACAGAAGATTTATGGGGTATGTCAACTAATAATATTAAATCAATAATTGACATAATTGCGCCTTACTTAGCTTATATTTTTAATAATAGTGTTGACGAGGGGGTATTCCCACGCTTAATGAAACATAGTAAATTAGTTCCCCTTTTCAAATCGGGAGAAAAAAATGATCCCGCTAACTTTCGACCTATATCTATATTACCAGTGTTCAGTAAAATTTTTGAAAAAATTATCTATATGCAGTTATTGGCTCACTTTACCGATACTAAAATTTTTCATAAAAATCAATTCGGTTTTTCTAAAGGTAAAAGTACTACTGATGCTGGAGTTGCACTTATTAAACACATACTTGATGCTTGGGAGGGCAAGCAAGATGTAATTGGCATCTTTTGTGACCTTTCTAAGGCGTTCGATTGCGTTGATTACCGCACGCTATTAAAAAAGTTGGAACATTATGGTGTCTCTGATATGTCAAAAAGCCTAATACAGTCGTATTTGTCAAATAGAATTCATAAAGTTGTCATTAATAAGAGTGAGTCTGCTGGAGCCCCCATAACTATGGGCGTGCCCCAAGGATCAATATTAGGGCCTTTACTTTTTTTGATCTATATTAATGACCTTCCTTACTATGTTAAAAATCTTTGTGAGACAGTACTATTTGCAGATGACACTTCCTTAGTTTTTAAAGTCTCTCGACACGATGATTGCTCTGACGATGTAAATAGTACGCTATCAAAAGTTTTACAATAGTTCACCAGTAACAATTTATCACTAAATTCAAAGAAAACAAAGTGCATACAATTTACGTTACCGAATGTAAGGAGGGTTGACCTACATGTAAAGTTGAATGATGAAGTAGTCGAATTTGTTGAAAAGACAAAATTTCTGGGTATAACATTAGATTCACGACTACAATGGGACCCTCACATTGAGGCCTTGTCAAGTAGACTCAGTTCTGCGGCATATGCTGTAAAAAAAATAAGGCTTTTAACTAATGTTGAAACGGCAAGGTTAATTTATTTTAGTTATTTTCATAGTGTAATGTCTTATGGGTTGTTGTTGTGGGGCTCAGCTGCTAATATTGAAAGCATTTTTGTATTACAGAAAAGAGCTGTCCGTGCAATATACAGCCTTCGGCCTCGGTATTCTCTCAGAGATTTTTTTAAGGAAATTAATATTCTTACTGTGGCGGGACAGTACATTTATGAGAATATAATTTATGTACGAAAACACTACAATACTTTTGTCAAAAATAGCGACGTACATTGCTTTAACACCAGAAATTATTTTGTTCTAAATCTTGGAACGGCAAGTCTATTCTTAGACTTGCCGTTCCAAGATTTAGACTTCAAAAGACAGGAGGCTCTTTCTTGGGGAAAGGTATAGCACTGTTTAATAAAGTTCCACAAAGTATAGTAGATTTGCCTTATCATAAGTTTAAAATGTATGTTAAAAATAAGCTCATGTCCAAAGGTTATTACAAGGTCAACGACTATTTAATAGATCGCGATGCATGGAAGTAATATGTGTCATTTCAACATGACACTCTTTATTACAGGTTGTAACATACAGCATTAGCATTTTTTAAATTTTTAAAACTAATTTATTACTGGTAGATAAGAGTATGACATGCTCTCTTAATACATTTCTTGGGTGGTGGCATGTGGTGCGGATCGTTACGTTCCCTAAGATATGGTTGAGCGAAGCGATGGCTGTATCATGCGTCATGCTCGTGAACGGGTGCTGCCTTGGGAAATGGGTCTGCTCTAACCTTCAGTATTCAGTATTGGCTAAAACTAAACATAAATCTTGTTGTTTTCTTAAATTTGTCGTTTATTCCCTGTATGTTATTGCAATGTTTTGGGATACTTACTTTAAGTAAGTACAGATACTTGTTGACTTTGTTGTAATCAACGAAACAACGAAATAATGATATCATAACACTATTAGTATTGTCATAACAAAATAATTTTGTTTTTTTTTTTTTTGTGGATTGTATATGGTGACGACGTATTATATTGTAAATGTCGTTACTTCTGTTAAAGCTGACGAGTTTCTTGCGCCCATTCTTCTTGTCAGTTAAAAGACGTCCTGAATGGGTGGTAGGAAAAAATGTTGGACGATTCAAAACTACTTATTTTTAAGTGCATTTGAATAAAGTTATTTTCATTTTCATTTTCATTTTCATTTTAACCGATATTGTCGACATATTTCTCGTCTTTGTGTCAGTACGTAGAGAAGAGACGACAAGTGGTTGTGTGTTATTTCGATTGGAGCGATGGCGGTGCTTTATAACAATTATGTACCCAAAGTATAATAAGGGCGAACGAAACGTAAATATATGTTTTATACTTATATATTTGATTTATGCATATATGAATATATTCCTATAATATATATATATATATATATATATATATATATATATATATATATATATATATATATATCTTAGAACCGTTTCGGCGTCCAATATGGAGTTAGTTGCATTTAAAATGGCGTCCACCTGCTTTTGGCGTCCCATATACGGACGTCATTTTGATTAACATTGCCAAACCACGCGTCTTGGTCTAAAGTACTATGTGAACTTTGTAATAAAAAAAAAATTGGACTTCACTTTACAGCCACAGTATATGAAATTGTATTTCGATTAGTTCTTGGCGATTTCGTTTGAAACGAGTAGCGCTGTTGTAGAGCGAAATATACGTTTGATAACAATGTAACGAATGAATGCGACCGTTGACATTGTTTATTACTTAGAATTCGGCTTATCTACTTCCTGGCCGCCTGGCGGGATATAATAGGTTATATCCCGTGGACTATGGCTTGTGCAAAAATGTTCCTAACATTGATTTAACTTATTATACAGTCGATATCGAACAAGTCACACCGTTCGACGTGATATTCGCCGTCCGTCAATATCATAGAATATCCTGCACATGTGTAGTGTACGATATTCTATGATATTGACGGATTTTAATATTATGCTTATGGATCCGACAAATCCATAAATATGATATTTTTTGCATTAGGCAATTAAATAAGTGTAAAGAAAATGAGAAGCACGCGAAAAGGACAAAAAGGTAAGATTGCTGTTATAAATACGGTTAGATTTTCGTTTTATATTTGTTAGCGCATAATTTCAAAAATACAATAACGAACGGTATCTACTAATGGCTCGCATAAATATAAAGTCAATAACTTATGGTTGCTGTTACGTCACAATTAAGTCGTGTTTTTTTTACACATTTAGAAAAACGTGCACAGTCTAAGATGGTCTAAATTGCTTTGAAACCTAAATAAGTTGTATTTGAAACCTAAATAAGATTGCTTTGAAATCTTATTAGGTTTCAAAGCAATCTTATGCGCAGCCTTTTAAAAGTAGGCATCATCAAAATATCCAATATATAATAAACAAATATTCAGTACTCGGTTGTCTTTACTTACAGTCAGTATACGTTCAAGTGAACCCAAGATGGTTATTTTTTTAGACGTAGATGGTTTTCTAACTAGATCGGATTTTGAACAATTGTTAAATAATGATTTGATTTGGCCTTGGAATACGGCGCATTTTATTTTACGAACGCATTGTATAAATTGTGCATTTTTTGTTAATATTTTACCGACGCAACCGCAACATATGGTTATTGATTTAAATTTTGGTCACAATGTACTCATATTACTTGAACAATCATGGTTTTGGTGCAGTAACTGTACCTTTGCTCTGTATGATCATTACCCACAAGATGAGTGCGAATATTGTCATCAGGAAAACTAAGTATTTATGATTCGATCTTAAATGACTCTAATTTGTAAATATCTACAAATGATATATGATTATCATAATATTTTGTAACTAAATTTATTTTATTTTTGGATCCAGTACAAGCATATAACACGAGAAGAAACGCAGTTAATGTAAGCAATTATGAAAAAATGTTGACAAAATCCTGCCGTGTTTGAAAGAAAAAATCAAAATACAAAAAATATCTAAGGTAAAGTATCATGTTGTAAAGATATAAATAAAATTGTCTTTAAAAAAAAAATATTAATGTTAAATTCATATTTTTTAGGAACAATTTGCAGAAAAAGGCACTGCAATATGCGTAGCTTCAACCAGCAATACAGTTCACGTTAGCGCCGAACATCGACGTGAAAATAGTACCATAAGTAGTGCCGTTTTTGATAAACATATCAATCACGTAGTTACCGAAAAGAGTGATAATATTGATACTACAGATAGTCCTGAAAGTTGTGTAAATACCGAAGAAGATCAAAGAACATCTTTTAATGTGCCAGAAAGTGATGACGATGCTGACTTTTGTGATTCAAGCGATAACCTTTATGTACCAGAAACCACTGACGAATCTGATAATAACTCAGATATTTGTGATGAGACCTCAGTTACCAGCAGTCCTAAGCAGAACCATCAAGTGAGTAAAAAAATTACATAAAAACACTGATTTGTTCTAAGTTATTAGAGCGACTTGGGGGAAAATAGGCCTCTGGCACTCTCGCTCACCGAAACGAAGTACAACACATAATATTGTTTTTAATTTAATTTTTTTGCATTCACAATGCAATATTTTTTCCGAGATCTCTTTCGAGAGTCGAGATCTTTCCGAGACGCTAAAAAGCGTTAGCGTCTCGGTAGCTCAGCGCTCAGAGCATTCGACCGGATTGCAAAAGGTCGTGGGTTCGAATCCTACCTGAGGGCTCGGAGGCGTAGTTGTTTTTTACACACGTATTTTATATCTTATAGAAAATATTGCATTGAAATTAAATTGAAAACATTATTATAGCTGGTTCCATCTTAATCGATTGTTTAATATTTGTAAAAATATTACTTTCGATGTTGAAGGCAGTTAGCGTTCAACATTGGTGGAACGATACTAGCTCATAGTAGAAGTTGAAATACGTTTGTAAAATTCGACACGTTTTCCAGCGTCTCGGTAGCTCAGCGGTCAGAGGACTCGCCCGGATTGCAAAAGGTCGTGGGTTCGGATCCTACCTGAGGGCTCGGAGGCGTAGTTGTTTTTTTAGCGTCTTGATAGCTCAGCGGTCAGAGCACTCGCCCGGATTGCGAAAGGTCGTGGGTTCGAATCCTACCTGAGGGCTCGGAGGCGTAGTTGTTTTTATAGCGTCTCGATAGCTCAGCGGTCAGAGCACTCGACCGGATTGCGAAAGGTCGTGGGTTCGAATCCTACCTGAGGACTCGGAGGCGTAGTTGTTTTTTTAGCGTCTCGATAGCTCAGCTGTCAGAGCACTCGCCCGGATTGCGAAAAGTCGTGGGTTCGAATCCTACCTGAGGGCTCGGAGGCGTAGTTGTTTTTTACACACGTATTTTATATCTTAAACACATAATATTTTTATTTCACGCCGATATTCAGTGAGAAGGTGGTACTACCCCAATCGAGCGAGTTGTTTTTGTTTTAATGTCACGACGGATGGTTTCCGAAAGTAATAAGTACATTTTTTGGTGGTGGTAGAGCCAAGCAACTGCTCTTAGTAGTAGCTCATAATGGGCTGACTCGTCCGGGTAAGTACCACAATCTCACAGGAAATCGGCGTGAAATGTTGTACCTATAATACTGCTGTGTTTCGTGCGGTGAGTGAGAGGCTGGAAGCCCAATACCCCCTCCCCCTACCCAGGGGAGAGGATAGGGATGGGATTATTACCCCGTCCCTATCGTCTACTCCTTAAAAGCCAGGCAACGGATCAGCAACTCTTCTGGTGTTTCTTATTTCTATGGGTGGTGGAGTCACTTACCACCAGGTGACCCACATGCTCGTTTGCCTCGCTATGATATAAAAAAACAAACAAAAAAAACTTCTAATTGTAGTTTTAACGCTATTGTATTAGCTTGGCTTTTGTATATATGTAACGGAATCTTTAAACTCTTTTTCAAGATCGAACCCATTACCCTCTGCTCCGAAGGCAGGGTACTACCAAGTGAGCCACCGGGCCTGTCGATAAAAATAAGCAATAAAAATTAAAAAGTTAAAGTACGCGTTGCGAACCTTCAGTTAACTTAACCTTTAATCTAGACATAAATAACTGAGCACACACATACGACCGGTATGTGAAATATAATAGAATAAAAACATATACCTATTATCCATTGATTAATATATTTTTTTCTTTTAGGTTTCATTTGAAATTCACGAAGCTACCGAAAAAAAACAAACTGAAGGTCTTTCTACCGAAGAAAAGGAAGGGGATGAAAAGAAGAGGATACGACAAAGGGATTATTGTTTCTATTGTGAAAGTTTAATTTTAAATTTCGCTAGACACGTTATAAGAAACCATTCTAATGAGCCGGAAATCCAGAAAACCTCCAAAACGTGCCGAATGTGAAAACATACGAAATCAATATCCAGAACTTTTAAATAATAAAGATTGGCTAAAAATTAAAGTATTTATACAGAATACATATACAAAACAATAGGTATGGATATATTTCAGCACTACAACTTACTAGAGAAATTATCGTTCACTTTTATTACTTCAACTACTTTTATTCTATTTATGCAGTTTAAGTACACTAAATTTTTTTATCAATAGGTGTTATTTTCACATTTCCACATTGTCACTTTAAAAAGCTGATATCTGAAAAATGAGCGACTAACTATTTTATTTTTCTGTTCATTATGAAGCTTACATTATTTCTCAGTTTGTATAATTATTAGTAGAACCTGAAACTTTCTTAATATTCTTATAGTTGAAATTCAATATTTTTTAATTATATTTCATTGTTCAATGTATTGTTACTTATATTTGTAACATTTGTATGCTCCACTCTTGACAGAGTGGTCGTGTGATATTATGTCAGCTTGTACTTGTCCTTTTACCTTTTCAAAAATATATAATAAATGCTTTAATATCCTTTTAATGGTTTTATTTTATCACTACATAAAAAAAAATTTCACCCAAGGGTTGAACTGCGTAACATCCCTTTCCCAAATCAATAGGTATCCATGTCTCTTTTTCCAATTCTAAAATATCAACTAAGATATTTCAATATTTGTTACGATACCTTGTACCATACCATACTATAATTCCCTTTATTCCCATCAGCCCTTCGAGCTTTCGACTTGTGGCTGGAAGGCTAAACCGAGGTTGTGGCTGGAAGTTACTATTATACTCGAGCCGTTTACCACCCCGGTGGAAAACGGCTTTTATTTTGTGTTTTCTGCCACATCTTGACCTTGATGAAGACCACAGCTTGAAACTATTTTCTTAGAACTATTACGCTTTACTTGCTATTATATAAAGCAAACTTATTTATTTATTAAAAAAACCAATAGCGATACAAATTTTTAATAACATTTTCGTATGACAATAATATAGCCAATAACAGGTTTCCCTTCATTTTAACATATTAGTCTATAACAGCTTAAAACAGAGGATGCCAATAGTAATTCTAGTTATACACTATTAATGCAGCGCAAACGAATATTATTATAAATATAAAATCTTGTAATAAGGCTATCATCGTCAAAAATCGTTAATAACAGTAACAGTAAATTAACATTGAACTATTTTTTTATGTTGATTATTATCATTAAAATTATTAATCCAAATTGTAATAATGAAATTGTCAAAGTAGAAATAATGAATAATAATTCAATGCGCTGGAATCCTTTAGTCACAGTGTTTATGACTGTATTAGTTGGCTCTGGCCAACCGCCCTCCTGCGTCACCACTGCTCTGCTGGGTGGTAGATGCTGGGTTTGAATCGTCAGGGGCTGCGGTTCGGGCGCTGGCATCATTTCCATGTATGATCGCGACCAGTGGCAATTGATGCTTGAACTGCTTATGCTGCTTGTGTCTGTGAAACAAAATTAATTGCCGTTAATAAAGGCACACTTCTAGAGCTAGTAAAGATTTACTAATTGATATTGTCCATTTTTTAAAAGTATTAATTCCAAAATCATTTCGAGTAACTTTATCTGTAATTAAACTTCAAAAATACTCTTTAGTTTTTTATCCAGCTACGGCGAAGCAAAAGGAGGGTTATGATTTTGACCGGTATGTATGTATGTGGGTATGTATGTTCATCTGTTCCCTCACAACTTCTAAACTACAGTGTAGTCCGTTTAGTACGACTTCGCATATAACAACCAACCGTTTTTAGCGACGTGAGTGTAGACGATTGTTTGGTTTTCATATGAGCCTTTATGAAAGTACATCCGTTTATTACGACTCCGCTTACAGCGACCGACCGCTTTTAACGACGGTATATCACATAAAATTATCCGGTTACAACGACGATGAGCGTTGACGTGTTTACAAATAAATCGTAGGTATGAAACTATCTCCGCTTGACACCCCCCCTTGCTTGCACGTCAGTGATTCGTGTGTGACCGTTTAGTTCTCAGCGTTAATTAGCGGGTGATGCGTAGTTTGGCGTACAAAAATGGCTTCTATAAAACGAAAAAGTTTCTCTGTTGAAGAAAAAAGTGTTATAATACAACGTTTAGAAGCTGGCGAGTCGAATGCAACGATTGCGAAGGAATTCGGTGTAAATCATTCGACAATATCAACAATTAAGAAAAATAAACACAAAATAGAACCTTTGTTCAATGCGAATGTTTTAAAACTTAAACGTGTGAGGTTATCGTCTCAAGAACAAGTGGACTCGGCACTTTTACAATGGTTTAAGCTGCAGCGTAATCGTGGAATACCCGTAAATGGGCCTATGCTTCAACAAAAAGCTACTTTTTTCGCTAAAGAGCTAAAGATTCTGAATTTTGATTGTTCGGCGAGTTGGATTAACCGTTTCAAGAAGAGACACAATATTGTTGCCGGAAAAATTGCTGGTGAGTCTTTGTCGGTTGAACAGAGCGATGTAACAGAGTGGCTAAGCAAAGTTTGGCCTAATTTGCGAGAAAAATTTAGTGACGATGAAATATTTAACGCAGATGAAACAGGATTATTCTTTAAATTAACGCCAGATAAAACATTAAAATTTAGAGGCGAAAAATGCTCAGGAGGAAAACTTTCGAAAGACAGAATAACTGTGATGGTTGCAGCTAACATGAGTGGCACGATAAAAAAGAAGTTGTTAATTATTGGCAAGTCAAAGAACCCACGATGTTTCAAAAATGTACGATCTCTCCCGGTAGATTATGAAAGCAATCACAAAGCCTGGATGACATCTGATATTTTTATCAAATGGGTACGCGACTGGGATCGTGAACTGACTAAGAAGAATAAAAAGATCCTGCTTCTAGTTGACAATTGTCCAGCTCATCCCCAGATCAGCGATTTGAGAAGCATAACTCTATTTTTTCTGCCACCGAACACAACATCTGTATTACAACCTATGGACCAAGGAATAATTCGAGTGTTAAAATCAAACTTTCGTAAAAACCTGGTTCTAAAAATTATCGCTAATCTTGATGCAAATGAAAACACCAGCAGTGCCAAACATCCGAAGATCACAATACTGGATGCTATTCTAATGATTTACGACGCATGGAATAAGCTTACATCAGCGACGATTTTCAACTGTTATAGACACGCTGGATTTGTCCAAGACAGTCTCAGTGTTGTTTCCGCCAGCGATGACGATGATGATTTGCCGCTGTCTATCTGGGCGAGAGCGTTGGATAAAGGACTTCCCATGGGAAATGAAGAACTTGAACAATATTCTGCTATTGATGATGATCTCGCAACTTGTGAGGAGCCGACTGACGAAAATATTCTACAAAGTGTTATCGACAACGGTCAAGATAGCGACGATAATGACGACGACGGCCTGGAAGAAAATTGTACCACTCCGACTTTATCTGAAGCTCTAAAAGCTGCAGAAGTGCTGAATGTGTTTGTGCATTCTAATTTTGAAGATGACAATATGAAAAAAATGATGTCTTGTTTGCATAACCGAATCCGTACTTCTTACTATAGAAATAAAAGCCAAAAACAATCAAAAATTACAGACTTTTTGCACTAGATATTTTGTCATTTGTTATGTAGATTATATTAGAGATGTACATCATGTACGCGCACGGTTATTTTGCTATCCTACCTTAGACATTGAAGTACATTTTTGAATTAATGTTACTTTTATTTTCATTACAATAATACATTTTGTGAAATACATACATATGTAAATAAATACATATTTTGATTCAAATGTTTTTTTTTTGTTTCTTTTGGTCACTTCCTTTAGTACGACTTCCGGTTAGTACGACCTAATATCACCGGTCCCTTCGCCGTCGTTATAACCGGATTCTACTGTACTTAACTTAAAATAGAACAGTAGGTTTTGTAAAATTTTATTATTTTTAAATTGAATATAAGTCATTTAGCTTGGACTGATGACGCCAGCCCTCTTATAATTTAAAATATTTATTTAAATTAAACTAGCCATTAAATTTCCAAAATATTTAAATCGGTGACTATTTTACCTAAAAAAATTAAAACTTTTAATTAACTATATAATCACGGTCTCTGACCGTAGGATCGAAACATTGTATGTGATGCTGCTAAATGTTAATTTATTCTTAAATAAAAATAAATGTATTAAAATTAGTTTACTCACCTAGTTGCTCCGTTTTGTTCGAGAGATTCGGTGAATTAGGAGGAGCCCAGCAACTTTCTTCATTACACGCCATATTTAAAGAAAAACGAAGCAATAATCACTTTTAACTGTTATGGTAGATACTTTGGACGTTGTCTCACCAGGGCTTATTTAGATAGCAACTGATATTAGGATTTGTCACTCTCCACATTCCGAACGAATATCATTACAAAGTATTTTAGCAACAAGTGCATAAAAATGTTATTGTCTAAACTAATATTATAAACAGGAAATATTTGATAGGCTCCGAAACGTCCTCCGTGTTTTGTTGGCGTAAAATCTACTAGATTCTCACACTCCATCAAGAGTTGAGACTTAAAACCTTGTCATCAACCCCATATCCTTATAGTACAATTCCCAATACCCTTAAGTACCCTTTCCAATAAAATTGGTTCGCGAGATAATGAATTATTCGTGCATTTGTCGCTCACATACGTAATTCAAATTTAAGACATACCGTAAAACGGGGTGAGATTGATTAATTTACAACTTAAAATCTTAATAAGTTTTTTAATAAATGTATAAAAGTTACTAAAAAATACAGTAATGACCTTTTATATTTTTTTATATATATTTTATGCATTTTTAATGCGATCTTATAAGATAAATTATTATATCACTTGTGACCCGAGTCGATTTTTTCTTTTATAATCTATAAATTTATCTTATAATATCGCATTAAAAATGCATAAAATATATAAAAAAATATATATATAAAACTAAATGGCTGTTTCATCTTAATCGATTGCTCAAACATTTGTAAAAATGTTTCTTTCTTTCGGGCAATTTGGCCTACAGAATAAACAAAAAATTTGATACGTTTCTGTATAGGCAGATAATTTACAAAATCATACCAATATCAGTTATCATCAAAGTTACCCCAGTGTTCGAAGTATCCCTGTTTTATGGTATGGTTTTGTCACGGATACCATTTTCAAAATTAGACCAAATTGAAATGGGACTGTGTAGTCCCATGTGGCAGCACCAACTTTAAAGTAAAAAAAAAAATTATCAAAATCGGTCCACCCAGTCAAAAGTTCTGAGGTAACAAACATAAAAAAATAAAAATACAGACGAATTGAGAACCTCCACCTTTTTTAAATTCGGTTAAAAAAATACAACGTTTCATAACAGCACGCAACAAAGTATGCACAGCAAGGACGTCAATTGTACATAAAAGAAGGGGGAATATTCGAGATATACGATGACGCCATATAGACGTAGATATAAATGTGGGTCTAAATAGGTACGAGAATGAACAGAAATTGAATATTGATATATAACTATAATTTTGTAATATTAAACTCATCACACAATATTTTATAAGATTATTAAGCAGTATATGCAAAGATATGAAGACAAATGTCATTAAAACACATGGACGCAAAACTGATGTAAATTAGGAGGACGCTGAAATGGAACTGGGATGTATATATATATATAAATAAAATATATGAGTATAAAACATATGGGTGATTATACAAAAGTTGGGTAACTCGAATTCATCAACCAATAATACAAAGTCTTATTACATTTTATTGAGATTACAACTTATTTGAAAACAATTTATTTGGTCACCCAATTTCAGTTCTTCATTTTGAATACAAGTTATAAAAAAAACACAATTAATTCTTAAAAAGTCAGTCCTTTGCCATGTCACTGTGAGAATGTCTATATTATATTTATTATTCATGAAATATGTAACCTACTATATAATCGCATTGAGTAAGCAGATACAGTTAGTTCTAATCAAGACTCGAGTGTTATCATTTCGGCTCCTTTATCCCAACCTCATATGGCGACCTTGCCAGAGAGGTATCGCGTAGCGGCGGATCGGCGCCGACAGTTTTCCGTATAAGGCGCGCGAGAGCAAAATAATGAAGACAAGATGCGTTTCGGGCTGGGCTTTGAGACTGTTCAATTATTATATCATTATAGAACACATACCGTTACTAAGTGGTTAAGTTTAGCTTCGTTCAATTTGACGGAAGTTTTTTTTTTGGACTCGTACATCATGGGAAAACCACAGACGAAACAACCTACTGAAACCGTAGTGCTGGCGCAAACAGCTACAGGAGGAGGGTCCAACCAGGCGTCTTTGGACCAAGTACACCTGCATTTAAGTACAACAAACATCTTGTTGGCGGTTTTGCTTCTAGCATTGTTGTTGGCGTTTATAGTTTATGGGTCTATACTATATAAAAGATGCCATAAGTCGTGGATGCGGCAAGAACTTATGAGAAATACATTTCGGAGATCTTTTCCCCGGCGGGCTCTAGCGGCTCCATCGATGACCTTCGAGAGATCAACGGGAAAAACGGAAATGGTGTAAGTGACGTCATGGGCAATAAACGCGAGTGAAAATGTGCAAAAGTGAGTACTAAAAGTGGTTTAAAGAATATTGCAACTAACTTTATAAATAGTATTTTTTATTTCTATTAATGGTAATGTCTAGGGTGTCTTATTATTCCATAATGTTTATGATGCCTATTTTTAATACTTGTTTATTCTTATAATTGAAAACATTCCTATACCTATACTGCCGTCGTAGGAAAGAAGGGCATAACTAACATTTTTTTCAAAATTGAGTTATATATATATTTAAAATCAGAAAAGAAAGGCTCATCTGCTCAATTTTTTGTAGAATTTTATCTTCAAGGAATTCGGAGATACAGTAGGCTTAAAAGGCACAAATGACACAATATATAAATTTTTATAGAATGAAAATACACATTTATTTACCATTACATGGAAAAGGCACAAGTGACAAAAGATTACATGGAGTGGGCAAAACACTGGGAGTCTTATGGCACGAAGCTATTGCAGGGAGAAAAAAGGAACATGTAATAAGCTGCTTTCAAGCTTTTTTCCTCGAAAACCGGGACTGCAAAAATGTGGTTTTGTGGCTGGATAACTGCGCGGCCCAAAACAAAAATTGGTGCCTTTTTTCCTATTTAGTATATCTAGTCAATTCTTAAAATTGTGATTCCATCACCTAAGCAGAAGCTTTCTGCCACGCCAAGCCACGAGGTATAACATCTGAGAGGAAATCAGTTATACTTTCAAAGCTTGGCCCACTCATGCCTTACAACAGAAGATTGTTTATAGTTAAATTTAAGTTTGCACTTTTTGTTTCTAATTCATAAGCTCTATTTTTAACAAATCTAAATTATTGGTAGATGCTTATGCCTTATGATTTATAAATAACTATTTAATATTAAGAAAGTTTTTTTTTGCTTAAATGTTGGAGTCCTAGAAGAAAATTTGTTAAGTTTTGTTTTAATTATTTGGATAAGAAATGGCATGATAATAAATATCTTTTATAGTTTATTAAACTTTCTTCACATGATTGTTTTTTTTGTAGAGAACATTAAGTCAATTTACATTAAAAAGGCACAATTAGACAAATGTGCCCCCAAGGAACTTCCACCCAAACTGGAATGTGCACCGACATTTTATCCTCGATAAAAAAATAACCTTATCTATATGACGTTAAGGTCTATTAATAATTAACATTTAGTCAGAGAGAAATCCGGTCCGAGAGAGAAAGCGCTTCAAGAGCCCTGTGTCCCTTTCTTAAGTGTTGCCAGAAGGGTTGTTTTTAAAACGAAGTAGGAATGGTAAAAAATTAAAACAAATTTGTCATCTCTTGTTAAAAATATTACCATCTTTCTGATAATCCTAATATTTTTAAATTATCGTTTATAATGACATTTTCTTTTTTACGATAATTTGGACGCGATATTAAAGCGCTGTTTGAAAAAGAATATGTTATATGAGTAGGATAAGTAGGATGTATCGAAATTGAACTGGCATCCCAATCGCCATTTTGCTTTGTTTAAAATTGTGGTGATCAACGTGGTGATATTTATCCAACCTTTATTCGGCAATATTTCTTTATTTGTACATAATAAATATGGTTAAAAAATGTGCGATTGCAGGCTGTAAAAGCGAATCTTATGCGGGATGCGGTAAATCTTTCTTCAAGTAAGTATTTTTCAATTCTTGAATTAGGGTGACTATAATGAACGGATTTTTAAGATTGTTTTCGTAATCATATTTTTACATATAAATAGTAGGTTATCTAGATTAAACTTTATATACTAATCACTATGTATTATTTTAAATTAATTATTAATTCCCAGATTCCCTAGTGAAGAATCTTTGAGAAAAAAGTGGCTTGATGTCATTCCAAGTAATTCAAATATCAAAAAATATTCTGTTATTTGTAATCTGCACTTCAGGCCCCAGGATATAATAGTACATTCTTCAGTTTCAAAACTGACATCCGATGCTGTTCCAACTACTTTTCCTAAGGTACGTTAATAAATGGGTTGTAATAAAAGCTTATTTCTGGCGGTGTAGCGTAACATATATAATGATGTTTTTCTAATCAAAATAAATACTAAGCATTTTTTAATTTGCAGATTATTCCACCAGGAAAAGAGATAGCCGTTCTAAGCGATGTATTTATTCAAGCTGCTCCAGTAATAGATGAAGTGTTTGTTGAGAAACCTGGAAATATTTCAGTAGTTCCTGAGCAAAAGCTTGAAATCAGTCCTATGCCGAGCACCTCCAAGGAACCTCCTACAAAAAAAATTCGCTATGAATATAAGGAAATTGACGAATTAAAACGACAAGTTAAAATTCTTAAGCAGCGCGTTAAACGAAGAGACTTGAGAATCGATAGTCTTAAATCTTTGTTAAATATAGTAAAAAAAAAGACCCTTGAGCCAGTAGAAATCGAAGATGTCATAAAAAGTAATTTTGTGCATATTCATGAGCAGTTTAATCATGCTATTAGTTACAAAAAAGTAAGATATAGTGAAGAATTTAAATCTTTTGCTCTAACTTTGCACTTTTACAGCCCAAAAGCGTATCTTTTTATGAGAAAACATGTGTGTCTCCCTCATCCAGCTACACTGAGAAAGCTTTTAGCTACACGTGACTGTAGTGTTGGTTACATTCAGGAAGTCATCATGTTCTTAAAAGAAACTGCAACCAGGGATGCCTCTCTTAAAAATGTAGCCCTACTTTTTGATGCTATGGCAATTAGAACAGAATTAAAATTCGATAAAAAAACGGATAAATTTTGGGGCTATGTAGATTATGGGGGAATCATACCCAATGACTCTGAAGCCTTAGCTACCGAAGCCCTTGTTCTCGTGATTGTATCTTACACAAAAAGATTTAAATGTCCCATAGCTTACTTTTTTATTAACAAAATATCAGCTGAGCTTCAATCACAGTTGATATTAACAGCCATTAGGTTGTTATCAGAAGCAAATATTACAGTAAGATCCTTAACCTGTGATGGAACTTGTGTTAATATCAAGACTTATGAGATTTTGGGATGTAGGTTCACACTACCTGAAATGAAGACAAGTTTTAAGCACCCAACAAAAGACTGCCAAATCCACTGCATTTTAGATACTCCTCATATGCTTAAGCTGGCCAGAAATGTTTTTGCAGAAACTAATATCAATTCCCCGAAAGGTGACATAAAATTCAAATTTATAAAGCAATTACATGCAATACAAGAAGAGGAGGGGTTAAAACTAGCGAACAATCTTACTAGTAACCACATTGATTTTTCTGGTAAAAAGATGAATGTCAAATTAGCAGCACAAGTGTTGAGCAATTCAGTTGCCGATGCAATTGAATTCTTAACAAAAAGTGGTGATAAGCGTTTTGAAGGAAGCGAAGCAACTGTTGAGTATATTCGGTTTATGGATAGAATATTTGATATATTCAATTCAAAAAATCCCTTTGGTAAAGGCTTTAAGTCACCATTACGTTTGCAAAACCTTGAAATTTGGATGAATACGCTCACCGAAACTAGAAACTATTTGTTGAGTTTAAAAATCAATGACAAACATATCCTTGAACATCGACGCAAAACTCCTGCTCTTGGATTTATTATTGATACATACAGCTTTGCAAACTTATGTCTTGATTTACTAAAAGATAACGAAAACGAAATGAAATACTTTTTAACTTATAAATGTTCGCAGGATAATCTAGAAATATTTTTTTCATGCGTTAGGCGGTGTGGTGCCTTAAATGATAACCCGAGTGCGCTTCAATTTAGGTACACGTTGCGAAAACTTTTGTTTCGCAATAGCGTACAACCAAGTGTAAACGCTAATTGTGTCAGTGAGGGTGACTTTGAAATGACTCCAGTTTTGGAATTCAGACATCCTAAACGAGCAGTTATAGACAATCACGAAGCTAGCGAAGACCAACAACTTATCGAATTGCTGTATTATGTAGACAATGAAGAATTCTCATATTTCAAAAACAATATACTTTTTTACATGGCTGGATGCTGTGCAAAAAATATATCCGAAAAGTTAAGTTGCAAACATTGTCTTGCTACCTTGTTTATTACGAAACATGATGATCATGATTATACACACTCTATTGATGTCTGCAAAGTTTCATCCTTTACGTCATTCGTAGACAGAGGAAAATTAAAACATGTTTCTAAATTTGTTTTTCAAATCATTGTGTACACGGAAAAAATATTCAAATTTCATAGCTCAGAATCATTAAAGGACGTAAATAAAAATAAAATAATATTACTGGTTTTGCAAAATTTTTATAGTATTTTGAAAGAATTTTTTGATCCGCCACATCCAGTTCAATCATTTCAGTGTGAAGATTCACACGAAATGCAACTCGTTAAAAGCATTGCGTCTTATTATCTTACCGCCCGTTTGATGAGCCACGGTAAAACCCAAACATTGAAAATTCGAGGTCAGAAAACTAATTTAAGACAGAAGTTGCATAAAACTGTTTTATTCAGTAATGTGTAAATGTGACAGTAATGTAAAAATATTTTCCAAATATATGTTTATGAATTGTAACATGTGTTTACTTTTATTTATCTCCTCCTTATAATTATTTAATGAAATCAAGTGAGTAGTTCATTATATTTATGTCAAAAAGTTTATATAATAAAAATGTCAATATACAAAACAATGTCAAAATAAAATAACATTTAAAATCGTCAACAAAAAAAACTTACAACTAAACACAAAAAATAAATAAATAAAATGTCCAAAATATCTACAGTTATTGTTTGGACACCCTAATGAAAGGGACAGAGAGCTCTCACAAAACTATCTCCCTCGGCTCGCGCATCGGCAGCTTGTGCACATTCCAGTTTGGGTGGAAGTTCCTTGTGTGCCCCTTCCTAGACTCAATGACCATGAAGTATTAACAGGAAAGGTTTTATTTGGTTAACTATGCCTTTTCTTTGTAATGAGTGGTATTTTTATAAATATTTTTTTATTAAGTTGAAAGGGTTTTTTTGGATTTATGTAATAATTATTTATATATAAAAACTAAAAAGTAAAAAATATAATAGTATTAACCTTCCCGCATATACCATCACTATTTTTTTTTATTTTTAGCAATAGGTTTTCACGCTATGAAGCAAAATATGGTAAAACCTTTAATCCCAATTATCTCAGTTTGACCAAAATGACCATGAGATGTGCCCTTCTCTCGTAGGGCGGCAGTATACATAAAATATGTTAATCAATCATGACAATTTAAAATCAAAATATGGCTTTATTGTATTATGGCAGATATATTAGCCCACGTTTTAGAACAATTAAAGGATATCAAAACGTATTTACTTAAAATTGGGGCAAAACGAAGGCAGAAGATATTGGTTGTAAAAAATTACTTGAAGCGAATGCCATTTATGAGGAATTTTTACATACCTACGAATTCATAAATAGTGAAATAGAGAGTAGTAATATAAAGGAAAAAGATATATTATTTTATAAACAAACTTTTAGTGATACTGAGTTACTATTTCAGCAAATTAATCAATTGTGTACTGTTAAAAGTTCTGAGATAAGTGACACGTCTATTTCTGTCGCGATGAGTCGTTTTGATTTAAAGGTGGCGTTAAGCCTTATTCCAAATATCACGACGAACGAGGAAATAAATATAAAGCAAATTATTGATAATATAGAGTACACTATAGATATACACTATTTCAACTAATTTGTCTCACAACGCTGGAGCAATTCGGGCCCATAAAATATGTGTTGGCAACGCTGCCATCAAATATTGAAAACAATCACTTTCTCAGTGATGGTCCTGTAACGCAATACAGGAACAAATGTTTTATGTATTGGGCTGTAAACTGCAAGACTTTGTCCCTAATATTATAAAATATACCTGGAACTATCAGGAAGCTGGACATGGGAATGGGGCGCCGATGGTGTAGGGGCCACTTGTAAACTAACTGCAGACCAAGTGATTGCTACAGGAGGAGATAAAACTAACCTGAATGAGTACGCTACTTTTATTCGTGAAAGATGCCCAGGTATAAAAATTGATGTGATCGTAGAGTGTGAAATTGAGCAGATGAACACCATTATTAATGATAAGTCGTCTGAAATGGTCGCTTTTAAAGGGACACTATTGGTGCATCAGGTGACTGGCTCAGCTTATATTTCCAAAAAGGTTACAATGAAGTCACTAAGTTGTTTTTGTGATACCAATGGATGTAATCATTACAAGCTAGGATCTATTAATTATCAGACTGAATTCTATGATAAAAATAGTACACGTCTAAATATTTCTACCGTATTCTCAGACTCTGAAGATGATGTACCACTATTTACATACGTTAAAAACAATGACGATCGCTCTAAATTGAATTGCGATCGATCGGTACCAGGAACTAGCGGTTATTCGCATCATGAAAGTCGTTATAGTGACCACTACTATAACGACTTTCATGATGCGAATAAATTATGTTTTGGTCAAATATATCACAAAGAAAACAGAATATCATTATGCAGCGGTCTGCTCTTCGGTTGATGATGAAGACGGTGAACTAAGAGTAACTTTCTCAAAATTTGTAACCAGAATGACACTCTGTTTAAATTAGACGAAAAAGATGTGTCGGATGTTCCCATGAATCAAATAATAAAAAAATTACCCGTACCAAACCTAAATAAAAAAGGGAAGAGAGTTTTCTGCCACTTTAATGAAAAAAATGATATTTTCGAAAATTAATTCTTTATTTTTGCACTACGTTTTTTGTGGAGAAAAATATCTCATTTTATTTTAATTATTATTATCTCTTTAGATGCTTTTAAGGCATAGCTTATTATATTTACTTGATTTATTAGAAAAATACGCACTGTTAAATAAAATTACCTTAAAAATAATATAAAAGTTAGGTATTATAACATTATAATATAAAAATGTTAAGAGGCTGTTATGAAAACTGGGATAGTTAACTTTCATAGTATTATATTGTTATTGTTCTTAATTTTATGATCATTAGTACTTTAAGTAAATATTGTTAGATTTTGTTTATATTGTTTGTTGATTACTTAGAAATATTTAGAAACACTATGTGAAAGTAGTAAAAGATAAGTGAATAACGTTACGTTAAATGTGAAAAGCCTGTTTTGAAAACCGATATAGTATTTTCTCCCAGTATTATATATTAATATTTTTTTTAATTGTTACTAAGTGATTTTAATACTTTTAAAAGACATGTGCCATTATTAAATCCTAAGAGATTTTTACTAATTTTTACTACCTCGTCAGTCTGGCAGGCAAATTCTGAAATTTTTAAATATCTTAAAAAAGGGACTAGCCCGATTTGGAAAAATATATTAGTTAGATTAGCCATCATATACACCCGAATTTTTAGAAGTTTGATTTAATAACTATCGTAAACAAAATATCCTCAAAAGTTACTCAACTTTTGTATAATCACCTGTATGTTTACGTTTCGTTCGTTCTTAATATACTTTGAGTACATTAGGAACGAACGAAATATATATATAGATATAGATCTAGGTAAGTCGGGCCAGCGCAATTGCGCATCTACGGCAAGCGTAGGTACCAGTGGCTACCCAGTTTCATTAATAAGTTTCTCTACTTATTGACGATCTACCTATCAAAATCAATTTAAAACTAGTAATGTCAAAACTGTTACAATATTTTATATAACAATAGGATTAGTAATGGTAACAATCTACTTGTAAAACTCGTTGTATTCTTTACAAATCCTAGTCGCTTAGTATATTGCGTCGACTAAACGTACCTATTCATTTATTTTTTTTTAAATTTTAGATTGTAAAAAGAATAAACTTATATTAAAACATATTTTTATAAATAAATCTCAATAAGACAAAGTTAGTTAATTTTAATAATTTTAAGGACATAGCAATTGATATTAAATTCAATGATATAGATTTAAGGCATGAAAATAATGTAACATTTTTAGGATTAATAATAGAGCCGCGCTTGAATTGGAGAGGTCAAATAGATAAGCTTTGTAATAAATTAAACGGATTCTCGTTTGCTCTTTTTAAACTATCAAAAATAGCGAATAAAGCTACAGCAATTACAGCATATTATGCCTATGTCGAATCACTGCTAAGGTACGGTGTCTTACTCTGGGGAAATGGCGTTGATGTAGTTGGGCTATTTCGAGCACAAAAAAGGTGCGTACGAGCAATACTCAATATAGCACCGGACGTGTCATGTAGACCGTACTTCAAAGAACTTAGCATATTGACTTTACTTTGCTTGTATATCTTGGAAATGGGTATTTTTGTAAAACAAAATTTCAATACGTTTACAAAAAAGAAGGATATAACAAAGAGAAGCGTTAGGCACCCAAATAAAATAGTTCTAAATACCATACCTAAAACTAATCGTTATCAATCCAACGCACCAATCATGGCAATTAAAATATACAATAAAATACCGGAACATATTAAATTGTTGTCTTATAATAAATTTAAAAAAGCACTTCGAAAATGGCTTATTGACAATACTTTTTACAGCGTAAATGAATTTTTTGAACACCGCAATAAACCAGAGCGTGCATAGAATAAGTCTATATGATGTCCTTGTCTGTGTTATATTTTTTGATTATTTTTGTTATGTTGTAAACCAACTAATTTGCATGCCATCCTGATGGTTAAATAGGCTTAAGAATCAATCACATATTAAAATTAGACCTGAATGTAACCCTTTTTATTGCAAATAAATGATTTGAATTTGAATTTATTTTAATATAAGTTAAACAAACACCGTTGACTTAACTAGAAATGATCAACCACAGATCATGTAAGTCGTCAATCAACGTCAAAATTGATGTAATCCACATTTCCAAAAAGTAAATAAAAGGGTATAATACACAACACAAATTAAATAAACGATATCGGTGTTTCTATGTTAGATAATAAAATAGTTAATAATCATATATCAAGAGGCAACATCCGTTTGTCTACATGTTAAGGACAACGAGATATATGTCGATATCGACAAACTTCTCTTCAATCATGCGCGAGATAGCTCGAGTAGCGCATGCTAGGCGGGCAGAAGAGAAACAGACTGGAGAGCGAATCTCTGAACGAGTTTTTTGAAGAACCTTCGAAATAAGAAAAAAGCTACACTACAATCGTCTACTGTGGGGCGAGCAATAAATGATGGGATGTCATACATATCTACAAATACTGATGATGGATCAACAGCAACTCATCTGATAAAAATCGACATCTATGACCTGAAAAAATTGGCAAACGTCTCACCAACAGATCATTGGAAACATGCGGAAGTAAGGAAGCAAGAACTAACCATCATCTACGAACTCGACAATTAATAATATAACAAAAGAAATTTCATCATCATCTGACTGCATGAAATATACATTTAAACATAAAGATTGAATCAAAATAATAATTCATATTGGTTGGTACTTGGTCGTCTTGAGCAGTAGTCTTCGATGACAAAACAACCTCATTAACAACAAAAACCATTATTCAGTAATGCACAATGTTACAAACCTTTCATTAGCTTAATTATTTTTAATGTAGATATTTCTTCATATAAATAAAGACAGTTAAAATGTTTAAAGTTATTAGATATCAATACTCTTAGTTGTAAACTTCGACCTGAACCTGTGTATTGCTTGAGTGAGTGTTAATCTTAATAACAATGTCTGAAACTCAGTGCGTCAGTGCTTATCAATGATTGACAAACACATCTCATGATCTGAGCTAGACAGATCAAGAGGTACCTTATTTTGAACGATTGCCTATTTGAATATAAGCCACTGAGTAACATCGTTAAAAAGTATCATAACTAACGATACTATCATAGTGGATGTGCAAGGCTTTAAAAATGGAAAAAATGAATTTATATTAAAATAATTAGTTATCGGCACAAAAGAGCACAATCAAATATTTCTAATAAAACAACCATCCCCATTCTCTATTCTGACTCTGGAAGAAAAGAAACGTGTCAACTGGATAGAAAGAAATAGAGCAGGTCCGTGAGAAAAAAGATATCAGAAACAATTCCCACATTCTGAAACAATATAAAAAGGCAGTGAAAAAATATGTCTCCATTACCGTTTCAGTGGTCTTTACGTCTACGTACTCTAGTATTATTCAACATGTCTACTTCTTACTGTACTAAACGTGAGTTAATAGTGTCTTATATAGAAGGCGGAAAAACGACTGCTGCACTTTCATTTTTGGAGGGAAAACAGATTTCGGAAGACAATATATGTTTTATTATTGGCCATATTCAAAGGGATATCATCCCTTCGTTTAATAAACGCTGGAGTGAAGCAGGACGCAATAAGAATACATTCTTAACACGTTAAACGCCATGGGGGTCAAGTTTTGAGCCCCACTCAGTTAGTACTTAAGGCCAGTCAAAAACTAAAGATATGTAATTTTTTTATGCAACCATACTTTTGTTGAATATTACAGGAAATACATCGAAACCCATAACGCAATATCTAAATGTTGTGTTTTTACATTTTACGACGTAAAAACAACTGTCACTCAATTGCTGTCCCCCTCGGCCTCCTAGTACAGAAAATCGAATTTCCGTTAGCGGGAGCCGCGCGGGTCGCGGTGTCGATCCCCCCGCCACTCTCCCGCGCCGCACAGTCACTGCTCCCGACTCGTCACCGTCTCTCTTGAGTCGCTGTCAGCACGCGTTATGCAGTACACATTATTACTTCGTAAAGAACTACGATTTCTTGCTAGTATATTATTGTGCCTGTGACACTGTTTCTTGTTACCTACGATGGATTTTAGCGATGATTTCGAAATAAGTCAAAAAGACTTGTCACAGTTAGATGACTTGGAAATAAATATTTTGAACAGCAGTTTCAATATTCCCTCGGAAGATGAAGAGTCAGATTTTCCACCTTGCCGGCGTAACCATCGTCGTATTATGGTGTATCAAGTCAAATCAAATCAAGTTTTTTATTGTGAAATGTAGGTTAATTGTTGCACAGAGATTGTTGTGAGGTTTAAAATGTCTCACTACATTTCCACCTTTTACAAGGTATACAATAATGACATGCTTAAAATAATATATGCTATGCTATAAATAAACAATCAGTATTACAAATAATAATAAGAAATAAAAAACAGAAAGCAGATATACAATGTCAAAATATGTTAATATCAGATTTTTTAATTATTATTTAAGTTGTAATTAGTAATTTTGGATTAATTATCAAATTAATAAATTGTGCCATAATATTTCATAAGTCAATATATCATGTAAATCAATAATTATGACGTCATATCCATTTCATTTAAGGAAGTGTCGCTAAGGAAGTCTACCGTTGTGTAATATGTTTTGTCAATTAGCAGCGTCATTAAGCGCTTTTTAAATAGCTTAATTGGTAAGATCCTTATAGTATTGGGGATTTTATTAAATATTAGATTTGCCATACCAAAGAAACTATTGCTAAAGAGCGTAGTTTTATGTGTAAGTGCGCACAATTTATTTCCACGTCCCCGCCTATGGCTTTTATGTGAATTCTGCTCTGCAAATGTAGAAAAACCATGGTGATTCTGCTTAACAAATACAGCAACTTCATATATGTATAAGCATGGCAGCGTCAGAATATTTAGATGTTTAAAGACTGGATTGCAACTATCTGTAGGCTTCAAACCCTTTATAACCCTTATGCATCTTTTTTGCGCTTGAAATACCACAGTTTTATTAGCGGAATTTCCCCAAAATATTATCCCATATCTTAATATGGATTCTATGTATCCATGATAGGCCACTACAACCGTTTTTGTGTTTGCTATCTTGGAAAGCTTATACAAGGCATATGCAGAGGTACTTAGTCTTTTACAGAGTAATTCAGTATGAGATTTCCAATTCATTTGATAATCAATTTGGACACCTAAAAATTTTATGTCAGAAACTGATTCTATCACATCGTCATTGGCTTTTAAAATAACATCTGGCATAAGTGTCCTTTGCCTAAAATGCATAATTTTTGTTTAATTAGAATTAAGTATCAGATTGTTTCTTTTTAACCAGTCACTGAGATTTGTCATAATGTTATTTATTTCTTCTCAGTAATTGAGATTTTTATCATATTTGATTAGGGCAGTGCTGTCATCAGCAAACATTATCATAGGGTGTTCAATTGCCGTTGGAAGGTCATTTATATAGATAATGAAAAATAAAGGGCCCAATATACTGCCTTGTGTACGTGTACGATAGCGAAGAAGATGAGCAGGATGATATTATTATTCCAGACACTATAGGAAGCACAACACCCTTTTCAAGTGCAGCATGGACATCACCATCAGGTAATCAGCCTAGAGTAATTCCCTTTACTGAAAATCCTGGTTTGCCGCCTTATCTCTACCGTGCTATGACTGATGCATGCCCTGCTGATTTTTACTCATTAATGGTGCCGGACGAAGTATTTAAGCAAATAGCGGATAACACTAACCAATTTGCTATAAAAAAAATTTGCGCGCAGGAGTCTTCACAAAGTGCACGGATTCGAAATTGGTCACCTACTAATGAGAGTGAAATAAAAAGCTTTTTTGCATTAATATTATTTATGGGTTTGGTTAAGTTGCCTAAAATAACAGACTATTGGTCAAAAGATGAGATAATAGGACATCCTTTCGCTCGACAGGTTATGTCTCGAAACAGGTTTGAGCTACTATTACAGATGTTGCATTTCTCTAAAAATGACGATGCTAATAAGACTGATCGTTTACACCGTGTAAGACATTTGCTTGACGCAATGAATGAAAATTTTAAGAAAAATTACACGCCTGGTCAAGATCTTTGCATTGATGAGAGCGTCGTACCTTTTCGAGGTAGAGTAGTGTTCCGGCAATACAATAAACAAAAGCGTCATAAGTACGGTATCAAAGAGTTTAAGCTTTGCACGTTACCTGGCTATACATATAAAATAATCATTTATGCAGGAAAACAACATGACAATGTAAACACCACACCATCGAACGTAGTGATGTCATTATGTCGTGATCTTTTAAATAAAGGACATGTATTGTATATTGATAACTGGTACACGAGTGTTGATTTAGCCCGAGAACTCGTAAAGAACGAGACACATCTTGTTGGGACTCTTCGAAAAAACCGAAGAAATCTTCCTAAAGAAGTTGTCAATGCGAAATTGAAACGAGGTGAATCTATTGCCAGGGAGAGTATAGATGGCATTACTGTCATGAAATGGAAAGACAAAAGGGACGTCTATGTCCTTTCGACTAAGCATTCTGATCGTCTTCAAACAATAACAAAGCGCGGGAAGGTGATTTCGAAGCCGAAAATTATTCTCGACTATAATAGAGCCAAAGGGGCAGTGGACCTGTCGGACCAGATGGCAGCATATTCGACACCCTTACGAAAATCTGTGAAATGGTACAAAAAAGTTGCTATCCATTTGCTCCTGAGCACTGCTGTAGTCAATGCTTTGATTTTATATCAGACTGTTACTGGAAAAAAAATGCAAGTCGTCGAGTTCAGAAAAGAGATATTACAAAGTTTGTTAACGCAAAAAGACGAGGAAAGAGCAGCTGTAAGACCAAAGAGAATGAAATACAAACTAACTAAGAATGACGGGCCCAATGTAAGAATTCGTCGCACTTGTCAGCAATGTTATAAAAAAAACGTCAAAGTCATGGGGCGGTTACTGGCGAAAAACAGAACAAGAAAAACTGTTACTTTTGTGAGACCTTTCTCAACAAACCTTACCTGTGTCTTGATTGTTTCCACAAATTGCACTAAAGGCTCATGTTTTCGATTATATGTTTTTTTTTTACAATATAAATAAAAACTTTTGTTTCATTTTTAATCTTATTCACTTTAGACTTTATTGAACGTCAGTAAAATAATCGAAGATTCATTCATTATTTCCATAAAAGCATATTTCATGTAGTAAAAAACATATTAGATATGTGGCTAAATTAACATATTATAACACTATCAATCAATCGATAACAAACTTATTATTTATTTAGATAAATATATATTTTATAAGTATCCCAACATTTTGTTAACATAATATCTTGTCATATTTTTCTAAGTGTGATCTTTGGTTAAAAACCAACTAAACATGGCTTTCCTCCGGGGCTGTGGGGGACTTGTTCAACAAAGATTTGTTTCATAAATGTATCTTCCAACCCAATACAGACGTTTACAATTACTTCTAACTCGCGGTCATATGTGTCGGACAAACCTTGACCCCCATGGCCTAAATGGAAATACGTTAAAAACTTCATGGCATTTAACGTATTAAGAAAGAACACCAATTGGTTGGATTTTGAATATTCGTTAACTATACCAACATCAGAAAACGCGTTAACTATAGTCCGTTTTTTTTAGCATTAGAAAGAACAAAATTTGGGTACTTTATTGAACACATATAATGTAACAAACAAAACGTAACATCGTGAAAAGTTTACACTAAAAAGTACCTTAAGAAGCAGAAGTTGCAAACTTGTGGAACGAAACGTTGGTCAGTTTGACACGACAAAATTTAAAAGTACATGCCGATGTTGTAATACGTACCATATTAGGTGATTTTTGTTGTAAAATTAATGGATGGATAAATAAAAGTTTAAAATATACGTGTATAAGGAAGATATAATATTGACAGACGGTACAAAAGAATTACAATTGATTTAGTTTTAAAAAGATTTGTCAAAGTCATATAGAATTTAGATTACAAAAAGGAACTAAAAAGTATTAATATAGTAGGTATACAAAAGAGTATTCCAACAATTTTCAAAATGGTTGCTTAACATGGCCGCCATTTGCAACAATACCGGCAAATGTCAACGTCACTGGCATCACGAAAGCGATTGCGAGTAGCTGTGCATTTATCTGTTTTGACTATTTTCACTATTTTCTTTGGTTTATTTTTAAGTTATTGTTAAGTTTTTGTTGAAGTTTTTTGTTAAAAGTTTTTGTTGTTCTTTAATCTGTTCAACAATGGACGAGCCTGAAGCCGGTCCAAGTGGACTCCAACACAAGGTTCTAAACCCTCCTGTTTTTACTTCGCCAAAGAGAAAAAGACCGAAACAAAATCCGCTCAGCGCAAGTGAAAAACAAGTAGTCCTGAACATTCACAAAATGGTATTGGAAATGTGGCCTAAGGACGAGTACCCCAGGAAAGTGGATGTGGTCTATAAGACAGCTGTTACTGCAGGAATATCGAAAGCCACTGTCTACAACATATTAAAAGAAAAAGAATTCGCCAATCTCCGCCTCTTCGCCAAAGAAAACCATACAAGTTTTCTAATATGGACGAAATTATTCTATCTGGAATTCGAAGGAAAGTGCATGGCTTTTTTTTCAAGAACGAAATACCAACACTTGACAAAGTGTTGGCAGAAGTAAATAATGACGACTCATTGCCTAACATGTCCAGAAGTACGTTGCACAAAGTATTGTGCCAAAAACTCCAATTTAAATATGCTAAAAGGAATCGAAAAAGTGCCTTAACTGACCGCAATGAAATTGTCCTATGGAGGCTTCACTATTTAAGTGAAATAAGAAAATATAGAATCGAGGGAAAACAGATTTATTACCTGGGTGAAACCTGGGTAAATGAAGGTGCGTATTAATAAACTAACTATAACCTTTTATCATTTTGTTCGTAATGGCCAGATTTGTATAGAATAAAATAAAATGCCACTGTCTGCATATCATTGGTACAGTTGCAATGCAAACATTGTAAGGTTGACTCAACTTCACTGTTACGCTCGATGATGTCTTTCACTTACTACGCTGACTCAGCGACCCAAAATGGATCTTGGCCTCCGACATCAAAGAACGCCACTCCGGTGTGGTTTGTTTTGTTATGTGATGTCGTATACTGCACATATATTATTATTAATATTACATATTATACCTGTATAAAATTTGTATTTATTCATATTTTTTTACAGGTCACACAAAGTCTTCACTGCTAAGGTACGGTGTCTTACTCTGGGGAAATGGCGTTGATGTAGTTGGGCTATTTCGAGCACAAAAAAGGTGCGTACGAGCAATACTCAATATAGCACCGGACGTGTCATGTAGACCGTACTTCAAAGAACTTAGCATATTGACTTTACTTTGCTTGTATATCTTGGAAATGGGTATTTTTGTAAAACAAAATTTCAATACGTTTACAAAAAAGAAGGATATAACAAAGAGAAGCGTTAGGCACCCAAATAAAATAGTTCTAAATACCATACCTAAAACTAATCGTTATCAATCCAACGCACAAATCATGGCAATTAAAATATACAATAAAATACCGGAACATATTAAATTGTTGTCTTATAATAAATTTAAAAAAGCACTTCGAAAATGGCTTATTGACAATACTTTTTACAGCGTAAATGAATTTTTTGAACACCGCAATAAACCAGAGCGTGCATAGAATAAGTCTATATGATGTCCTTGTCTGTGTTATATTTTTTGATTATTTTTGTTATGTTGTAAACCAACTAATTTGCATGCCATCCTGATGGTTAAATAGGCTTAAGAATCAATCACATATTAAAATTAGACCTGAATGTAACCCTTTTTATTGCAAATAAATGATTTGAATTTGAATTTATTTTAATATAAGTTAAACAAACACCGTTGACTTAACTAGAAATGATCAACCACAGATCATGTAAGTCGTCAATCAACGTCAAAATTGATGTAATCCACATTTCCAAAAAGTAAATAAAAGGGTATAATACACAACACAAATTAAATAAACGATATCGGTGTTTCTATGTTAGATAATAAAATAGTTAATAATCATATATCAAGAGGCAACATCCGTTTGTCTACATGTTAAGGACAACGAGATATATGTCGATATCGACAAACTTCTCTTCAATCATGCGCGAGATAGCTCGAGTAGCGCATGCTAGGCGGGCAGAAGAGAAACAGACTGGAGAGCGAATCTCTGAACGAGTTTTTTGAAGAACCTTCGAAATAAGAAAAAAGCTACACTACAATCGTCTACTGTGGGGCGAGCAATAAATGATGGGATGTCATACATATCTACAAATACTGATGATGGATCAACAGCAACTCATCTGATAAAAATCGACATCTATGACCTGAAAAAATTGGCAAACGTCTCACCAACAGATCATTGGAAACATGCGGAAGTAAGGAAGCAAGAACTAACCATCATCTACGAACTCGACAATTAATAATATAACAAAAGAAATTTCATCATCATCTGACTGCATGAAATATACATTTAAACATAAAGATTGAATCAAAATAATAATTCATATTGGTTGGTACTTGGTCGTCTTGAGCAGTAGTCTTCGATGACAAAACAACCTCATTAACAACAAAAACCATTATTCAGTAATGCACAATGTTACAAACCTTTCATTAGCTTAATTATTTTTAATGTAGATATTTCTTCATATAAATAAAGACAGTTAAAATGTTTAAAGTTATTAGATATCAATACTCTTAGTTGTAAACTTCGACCTGAACCTGTGTATTGCTTGAGTGAGTGTTAATCTTAATAACAATGTCTGAAACTCAGTGCGTCAGTGCTTATCAATGATTGACAAACACATCTCATGATCTGAGCTAGACAGATCAAGAGGTACCTTATTTTGAACGATTGCCTATTTGAATATAAGCCACTGAGTAACATCGTTAAAAAGTATCATAACTAACGATACTATCATAGTGGATGTGCAAGGCTTTAAAAATGGAAAAAATGAATTTATATTAAAATAATTAGTTATCGGCACAAAAGAGCACAATCAAATATTTCTAATAAAACAACCATCCCCATTCTCTATTCTGACTCTGGAAGAAAAGAAACGTGTCAACTGGATAGAAAGAAATAGAGCAGGTCCGTGAGAAAAAAGATATCAGAAACAATTCCCACATTCTGAAACAATATAAAAAGGCAGTGAAAAAATATGTCTCCATTACCGTTTCAGTGGTCTTTACGTCTACGTACTCTAGTATTATTCAACATGTCTACTTCTTACTGTACTAAACGTGAGTTAATAGTGTCTTATATAGAAGGCGGAAAAACGACTGCTGCACTTTCATTTTTGGAGGGAAAACAGATTTCGGAAGACAATATATGTTTTATTATTGGCCATATTCAAAGGGATATCATCCCTTCGTTTAATAAACGCTGGAGTGAAGCAGGACGCAATAAGAATACATTCTTAACACGTTAAACGCCATGGGGGTCAAGTTTTGAGCCCCACTCAGTTAGTACTTAAGGCCAGTCAAAAACTAAAGATATGTAATTTTTTTATGCAACCATACTTTTGTTGAATATTACAGGAAATACATCGAAACCCATAACGCAATATCTAAATGTTGTGTTTTTACATTTTACGACGTAAAAACAACTGTCACTCAATTGCTGTCCCCCTCGGCCTCCTAGTACAGAAAATCGAATTTCCGTTAGCGGGAGCCGCGCGGGTCGCGGTGTCGATCCCCCCGCCACTCTCCCGCGCCGCACAGTCACTGCTCCCGACTCGTCACCGTCTCTCTTGAGTCGCTGTCAGCACGCGTTATGCAGTACACATTATTACTTCGTAAAGAACTACGATTTCTTGCTAGTATATTATTGTGCCTGTGACACTGTTTCTTGTTACCTACGATGGATTTTAGCGATGATTTCGAAATAAGTCAAAAAGACTTGTCACAGTTAGATGACTTGGAAATAAATATTTTGAACAGCAGTTTCAATATTCCCTCGGAAGATGAAGAGTCAGATTTTCCACCTTGCCGGCGTAACCATCGTCGTATTATGGTGTATCAAGTCAAATCAAATCAAGTTTTTTATTGTGAAATGTAGGTTAATTGTTGCACAGAGATTGTTGTGAGGTTTAAAATGTCTCACTACATTTCCACCTTTTACAAGGTATACAATAATGACATGCTTAAAATAATATATGCTATGCTATAAATAAACAATCAGTATTACAAATAATAATAAGAAATAAAAAACAGAAAGCAGATATACAATGTCAAAATATGTTAATATCAGATTTTTTAATTATTATTTAAGTTGTAATTAGTAATTTTGGATTAATTATCAAATTAATAAATTGTGCCATAATATTTCATAAGTCAATATATCATGTAAATCAATAATTATGACGTCATATCCATTTCATTTAAGGAAGTGTCGCTAAGGAAGTCTACCGTTGTGTAATATGTTTTGTCAATTAGCAGCGTCATTAAGCGCTTTTTAAATAGCTTAATTGGTAAGATCCTTATAGTATTGGGGATTTTATTAAATATTAGATTTGCCATACCAAAGAAACTATTGCTAAAGAGCGTAGTTTTATGTGTAAGTGCGCACAATTTATTTCCACGTCCCCGCCTATGGCTTTTATGTGAATTCTGCTCTGCAAATGTAGAAAAACCATGGTGATTCTGCTTAACAAATACAGCAACTTCATATATGTATAAGCATGGCAGCGTCAGAATATTTAGATGTTTAAAGACTGGATTGCAACTATCTGTAGGCTTCAAACCCTTTATAACCCTTATGCATCTTTTTTGCGCTTGAAATACCACAGTTTTATTAGCGGAATTTCCCCAAAATATTATCCCATATCTTAATATGGATTCTATGTATCCATGATAGGCCACTACAACCGTTTTTGTGTTTGCTATCTTGGAAAGCTTATACAAGGCATATGCAGAGGTACTTAGTCTTTTACAGAGTAATTCAGTATGAGATTTCCAATTCATTTGATAATCAATTTGGACACCTAAAAATTTTATGTCAGAAACTGATTCTATCACATCGTCATTGGCTTTTAAAATAACATCTGGCATAAGTGTCCTTTGCCTAAAATGCATAATTTTTGTTTAATTAGAATTAAGTATCAGATTGTTTCTTTTTAACCAGTCACTGAGATTTGTCATAATGTTATTTATTTCTTCTCAGTAATTGAGATTTTTATCATATTTGATTAGGGCAGTGCTGTCATCAGCAAACATTATCATAGGGTGTTCAATTGCCGTTGGAAGGTCATTTATATAGATAATGAAAAATAAAGGGCCCAATATACTGCCTTGTGTACGTGTACGATAGCGAAGAAGATGAGCAGGATGATATTATTATTCCAGACACTATAGGAAGCACAACACCCTTTTCAAGTGCAGCATGGACATCACCATCAGGTAATCAGCCTAGAGTAATTCCCTTTACTGAAAATCCTGGTTTGCCGCCTTATCTCTACCGTGCTATGACTGATGCATGCCCTGCTGATTTTTACTCATTAATGGTGCCGGACGAAGTATTTAAGCAAATAGCGGATAACACTAACCAATTTGCTATAAAAAAAATTTGCGCGCAGGAGTCTTCACAAAGTGCACGGATTCGAAATTGGTCACCTACTAATGAGAGTGAAATAAAAAGCTTTTTTGCATTAATATTATTTATGGGTTTGGTTAAGTTGCCTAAAATAACAGACTATTGGTCAAAAGATGAGATAATAGGACATCCTTTCGCTCGACAGGTTATGTCTCGAAACAGGTTTGAGCTACTATTACAGATGTTGCATTTCTCTAAAAATGACGATGCTAATAAGACTGATCGTTTACACCGTGTAAGACATTTGCTTGACGCAATGAATGAAAATTTTAAGAAAAATTACACGCCTGGTCAAGATCTTTGCATTGATGAGAGCGTCGTACCTTTTCGAGGTAGAGTAGTGTTCCGGCAATACAATAAACAAAAGCGTCATAAGTACGGTATCAAAGAGTTTAAGCTTTGCACGTTACCTGGCTATACATATAAAATAATCATTTATGCAGGAAAACAACATGACAATGTAAACACCACACCATCGAACGTAGTGATGTCATTATGTCGTGATCTTTTAAATAAAGGACATGTATTGTATATTGATAACTGGTACACGAGTGTTGATTTAGCCCGAGAACTCGTAAAGAACGAGACACATCTTGTTGGGACTCTTCGAAAAAACCGAAGAAATCTTCCTAAAGAAGTTGTCAATGCGAAATTGAAACGAGGTGAATCTATTGCCAGGGAGAGTATAGATGGCATTACTGTCATGAAATGGAAAGACAAAAGGGACGTCTATGTCCTTTCGACTAAGCATTCTGATCGTCTTCAAACAATAACAAAGCGCGGGAAGGTGATTTCGAAGCCGAAAATTATTCTCGACTATAATAGAGCCAAAGGGGCAGTGGACCTGTCGGACCAGATGGCAGCATATTCGACACCCTTACGAAAATCTGTGAAATGGTACAAAAAAGTTGCTATCCATTTGCTCCTGAGCACTGCTGTAGTCAATGCTTTGATTTTATATCAGACTGTTACTGGAAAAAAAATGCAAGTCGTCGAGTTCAGAAAAGAGATATTACAAAGTTTGTTAACGCAAAAAGACGAGGAAAGAGCAGCTGTAAGACCAAAGAGAATGAAATACAAACTAACTAAGAATGACGGGCCCAATGTAAGAATTCGTCGCACTTGTCAGCAATGTTATAAAAAAAACGTCAAAGTCATGGGGCGGTTACTGGCGAAAAACAGAACAAGAAAAACTGTTACTTTTGTGAGACCTTTCTCAACAAACCTTACCTGTGTCTTGATTGTTTCCACAAATTGCACTAAAGGCTCATGTTTTCGATTATATGTTTTTTTTTTACAATATAAATAAAAACTTTTGTTTCATTTTTAATCTTATTCACTTTAGACTTTATTGAACGTCAGTAAAATAATCGAAGATTCATTCATTATTTCCATAAAAGCATATTTCATGTAGTAAAAAACATATTAGATATGTGGCTAAATTAACATATTATAACACTATCAATCAATCGATAACAAACTTATTATTTATTTAGATAAATATATATTTTATAAGTATCCCAACATTTTGTTAACATAATATCTTGTCATATTTTTCTAAGTGTGATCTTTGGTTAAAAACCAACTAAACATGGCTTTCCTCCGGGGCTGTGGGGGACTTGTTCAACAAAGATTTGTTTCATAAATGTATCTTCCAACCCAATACAGACGTTTACAATTACTTCTAACTCGCGGTCATATGTGTCGGACAAACCTTGACCCCCATGGCCTAAATGGAAATACGTTAAAAACTTCATGGCATTTAACGTATTAAGAAAGAACACCAATTGGTTGGATTTTGAATATTCGTTAACTATACCAACATCAGAAAACGCGTTAACTATAGTCCGTTTTTTTTAGCATTAGAAAGAACAAAATTTGGGTACTTTATTGAACACATATAATGTAACAAACAAAACGTAACATCGTGAAAAGTTTACACTAAAAAGTACCTTAAGAAGCAGAAGTTGCAAACTTGTGGAACGAAACGTTGGTCAGTTTGACACGACAAAATTTAAAAGTACATGCCGATGTTGTAATACGTACCATATTAGGTGATTTTTGTTGTAAAATTAATGGATGGATAAATAAAAGTTTAAAATATACGTGTATAAGGAAGATATAATATTGACAGACGGTACAAAAGAATTACAATTGATTTAGTTTTAAAAAGATTTGTCAAAGTCATATAGAATTTAGATTACAAAAAGGAACTAAAAAGTATTAATATAGTAGGTATACAAAAGAGTATTCCAACAATTTTCAAAATGGTTGCTTAACATGGCCGCCATTTGCAACAATACCGGCAAATGTCAACGTCACTGGCATCACGAAAGCGATTGCGAGTAGCTGTGCATTTATCTGTTTTGACTATTTTCACTATTTTCTTTGGTTTATTTTTAAGTTATTGTTAAGTTTTTGTTGAAGTTTTTTGTTAAAAGTTTTTGTTGTTCTTTAATCTGTTCAACAATGGACGAGCCTGAAGCCGGTCCAAGTGGACTCCAACACAAGGTTCTAAACCCTCCTGTTTTTACTTCGCCAAAGAGAAAAAGACCGAAACAAAATCCGCTCAGCGCAAGTGAAAAACAAGTAGTCCTGAACATTCACAAAATGGTATTGGAAATGTGGCCTAAGGACGAGTACCCCAGGAAAGTGGATGTGGTCTATAAGACAGCTGTTACTGCAGGAATATCGAAAGCCACTGTCTACAACATATTAAAAGAAAAAGAATTCGCCAATCTCCGCCTCTTCGCCAAAGAAAACCATACAAGTTTTCTAATATGGACGAAATTATTCTATCTGGAATTCGAAGGAAAGTGCATGGCTTTTTTTTCAAGAACGAAATACCAACACTTGACAAAGTGTTGGCAGAAGTAAATAATGACGACTCATTGCCTAACATGTCCAGAAGTACGTTGCACAAAGTATTGTGCCAAAAACTCCAATTTAAATATGCTAAAAGGAATCGAAAAAGTGCCTTAACTGACCGCAATGAAATTGTCCTATGGAGGCTTCACTATTTAAGTGAAATAAGAAAATATAGAATCGAGGGAAAACAGATTTATTACCTGGGTGAAACCTGGGTAAATGAAGGTGCGTATTAATAAACTAACTATAACCTTTTATCATTTTGTTCGTAATGGCCAGATTTGTATAGAATAAAATAAAATGCCACTGTCTGCATATCATTGGTACAGTTGCAATGCAAACATTGTAAGGTTGACTCAACTTCACTGTTACGCTCGATGATGTCTTTCACTTACTACGCTGGCTCAGCGACCCAAAATGGATCTTGGCCTCCGACATCAAAGAACGCCACTCCGGTGTGGTTTGTTTTGTTATGTGATGTCGTATACTGCACATATATTATTATTAATATTACATATTATACCTGTATAAAATTTGTATTTATTCATATTTTTTTACAGGTCACACAAAGTCTTCAGTCTGGCAAGATACTCGAATAAAATTAAATAAAGAAGCTCAACGGGAGGGGTTAACAACAGGCTTAAAAAATTCAACCGGCAAAGGGAAAAGATTAATCATTTTACACATTAGTAAGGGCAATTTTTAATTTTTTAAGCTGCATAAAGGCAAAGGCCTCTGAAGCCATAATGTCTACTTTGACTTTTTTAATTTATAATATGACGCTGTATTCATAATTAAACTTGTTTCTTGCACTGCTGTGCCTATGCGGAGGACGTGGATTCGAGTTTTCCCACCCAAGCGGATCAATGACTGAATTTCTTCAATTTAAAAATCTTAAATCTACTTTATTTGTATTAAGTCTATTTTGCAAATAAATTTTATAATAAAATTGGTTTTTATTTTAGGATCATCAGATGGATTTGTGGATGGTGGTGATTTGGTTTTCGAAGCTAAAAAGGAAGAGGGAGATTATCATTCTGAGATGGATGCCCAGAATTTTGAAAAATGGTTCTCGGGCCTCTCAGATAAAATACCAAAGGGCTCGGTAATAGTGATGGATAAAGGTCGATTCACACATATCAGTGAACCCACAGTTCCGGCACAGTACCGCATCAGTGATAATTATTCTTTCAAACATTCTCTATGGATGTATTCGCACTTGTCAGTGTCAGTGTCGTCTCAGTACCGTCAGTGTCAGTGCCGGCACCGGCCATCACGGACGTGATCGGCGAAGACGATATTTTATCACGGATCACTGACGCCGCTGCATCGAAAACAAAATGGAAGACGAGGTGTTGATTGAATTAGTTCGTGAGAATCCTGTTTTGTATGATTTATCTCATGCAAAGTATATGGATACAAAATACAAAAACAATTTGTGGAACAAAATAGGAACACAAATGAATGTAGACGGTAAGTCAAAATTTATTTATCTACAGTACTATTAGAGGAATTATTAAATTTTTGTCTATGTGTTTGAACCTAAAATCTACTTTAATTTGTATATATAGATGATAATTCTGACAGCTCGTAATAGGGATAGGGTAGTGAGTAATCGTTAGTGAAAGTCGAGATGGGCCGCTAGTTTTAAAATAAAATAACAAAGTGTAAGTTGCTTTATTTTAATAGATAAAGTACAAATCATATTTTATCTTCTTGCCAGGGTACTACTGATCCTGCCTCAGAAATAAAATAATTTTTGAATACTTCTCTAACGTGAAATGCGCCCGCTGTGGCGTTTCCGCCTTGAGGTTGCACAGTTTCCAGTAAACTACTTGTATGAGGTTGATTACCCTCATAATCTGATGCATGTGTTGTATTTGGATTAAAATATTTGATGAAGTTATGTAAAATACAAGTAGCGAGTACTATATTATCTACATTTTCTGGGTTAGCTTGGATCCGTCTATTGTATATTCTAAACTTTTGTGTTAATATACCGAAAGTATTTTCAACAATTCTTCTTGCTCTTGATAAACGATAATTAAAAATGCGCTTGTCGTCATTCAAATTTTGCCCTGGATAAGGTCGCATTAAATATGTTTTGAGAGGAAATGCTTCATCTCCCACAATCACGTGTGGTGTTTCTATTGATGTTGCCAAAATAAAAAAAAAAATAAAAAAAAGATGTTCCTGGCAACGGAGAATTTCCAGGTATACCTAAAGTTCCTTGCTGTAGTCTTTTTCCTAGGTTGGAATTTGCAAAAATGCCACCAACACTGTTTTTGCCATAAGACCCCACATCAACGGCAATAAAATTATAGTTCGCGTCCACAAGGGCCATCAAAACAATTGAAAATGTTTTCTTGTAATTAAAATATAGAGATCCACTTTTCGAGGGAGCCTGAATTGTTATGTGCTTACCATCCAGTGCTCCAACACAGTTAGGGAAATTCCACAACAATTTAAAGTCATTGGAAATAGTTTTCCATTTATCTTCTGTAGGCAAAGGTAGCATTTCACTCATCAGAGTTTCCTTTATTATCTTGCATGTTTCCATAACTATGGAATATGCTGTGCTGTGGCCCAAGCGGTAACTAAATGAAATTGTCTTCAGAGAATCCCCTGTTGTTAGATACCTGAAACAAATAAATCTATATATAATATTATTTTCATTGCAGGTTCAACATGCAAAACACGGTGGAATAACATAAGAGACAACTATCGAAAATCGTTGAAGAAAACGGAAACTAAAAGTGGACAAAAGAAGACCAATGTTAAATTATACAAATACTATGAACAATTACATTTTTTGAAAAAATATTTCAATGAACGACCGACAGTACAAAGTGTAGAACCAGAAAAAGAAAATTCTGACTCCGAAACCAACGAGCCTCGAAATACCGTATCCATTTCACCTGATATACCCATTGTCGCTAGTCACGAAGCATCCATTCCATCACCAAGCTACGTATCCACTCCATCACCACAGTGCGTCCGCACTCCCACACCATCACCAAGCCATGTTGTCTACTGCATCTCCATTGTACGTCCGCACACCCACACCATCACCAAGCCATGTATCCACTCCATCACCACCATCACTGGCGTCTCTATCTACTACATCTACTTTAAGAAAGAGAAAAGGTTCGACAAAATGCACACCAAAACCATCCTCAGCATCTTCATTAATGGAATATGTTCTTCAAAAAAATCAAGAAAAAGCCGAACGCGTCGAGCATCCAGTTGATGCTTTTTTAAATGGTATTGCACCCACACTGAAGAATTTGAATCAATATTACTTAAATTTGGCAAAGACTGAAATATTTACAACTGTGCAAAAATATGAGATGAAGATGATGACAGAGCAAAATGTACCATTATATCCAAGAGATATTGCAACTGAACCAAAAAATATAAATCTCACATCGCAATCTATTCTTGACTCTACTGGATTGGCTAATATAGTAGTATCATATCCAAGAGATATTGCAACTGAACCAACAAATATAAATCTCACATCGCAATCTATTCTTGACTCTACTGGATTGGCTAATATAGTAGTATCATATCCAAGAGATATTGCAACTGAACCAACAAATATAAATCTCACATCGCAATCTATTCTTGACTCTACTGGATTGGCTAATATAGTAGATCCCACACAACATAGTGATGTGCAGCAATTTGTTATGAACTCTACATTTAACGAATGATAATGCTCTAGAACTTAACAAAGTGTTAAAAGTATAATGTGTTTATGTGCCACATACGAAGTAATAAAAACTGATTTAAATACATATTTTCAGAATTTTAATTAAAAGGTTATCCTTAAACATACCTGTCAGTGGATACATCTGCACTGCAAAAAATGTGTTCACTGATATGTTATCGACTGTTTCTACCTCCAAAAAGGTAAAAATAAAGTTAATAACATCCGGTTTACCTACCTTAGACAAATTGCGAGCCGCTCTCTAGGAGATATAGCCTTCCTCCATCGAGTATCTTTCTTTACTAATTTATTTCCCAGCTTCTGAAGGAGAATATTAAAACAGCTTTCCGACATTTTAAAATATTCAAAATACTTTCTTTCGTCTTTAATTAATTCTTTGTATAATGTCACGAATTCTCCTTCAGATTCTCTTAACTTCCATGCTTCATGTACCCATTTTCTTTTTTTTCCTCGATTTTCTTCTTCTTCTTCGTCTAAAGCAATGGCTATCATAGCTAATTCTGTGTTATTGAAGAGTGCCATCAAAATAATCGACGTCAACGCTAGTCTGAAGGGAACGTCGTGCACGAAGACCCGCAGAGAACTGTACTGTGCCTGATATGTGTGAATTGAAGCACTGACGCACCACTGTTGCACGGCTACGGAACTGTAACGGTACTGTGCCGGAACTGTGGGTTCACTGATATGTGTGAATCGACCTTAACGCTCCGTATCATTCGAGCAGAAAAGACCAAATCCCTACCACCAAAACGAGGAAAGCCGACATTCAAAATTGGTTAAAGGAAAAAAACATTCCATTCAAAGAAAATGAAGTGAGAGCGGAGCTATTATCAAAAGTCAAAATACACAAACATTTAAACCAGTCACACGTAATTGATGAAATGGCAAAGGAGATGGGATTTACAGTGGTGCGGTTACCCCCGTATCACTGTGAACTTAATCCGATAGAATTAATCTGGTCTCAAGTAAAAGGGTACATTGCAAAGCACAACAAAGATTTTAAAATGGCAACGGTTAAAACTTTAGTACCAGTTGCCTTTTCAGAAATTACAGCAAGTAATTGGGTGTCCTGTATTCAGCATGTAATTAAGGAAGAAGAGAAAATGCTTAAATTAGACACTTTAATAGACGATACTTTAGAAAAATTTGTAATTAATGTAGGGGAATCATCCGATTCTTCATCTTCCGATAATGATTAAATTATGATAATGATTAATTTATATAGAATCTATTTTGTTTTATTACTATGATCTATAATTTCATCCAACTTGCTCATAATTCGACTCACCCTTTTATCACAGTAGGACGATGACTGTACTTGCTCGTGGTTCCATCGTGTTAAGCCCCCGTAGGTACTATGAGCAAATTTTACCTGAGGAGGAGAAAATTTGCTCATGGTACCCCATGAGGGACTAAAACTGGGGAACCACGGTAGCCCGTGGTCCCCCAGTTTTAGTCAGCGGTACTAGCGTACCGCTTTGATCATTTGAACATCAAGACGGAACGTCCGAATGTCTTTCGAGCTTTTTGCTAACGAGCTGACTAACAAAAAGTAGGTAATGGAGTTTACGCAACTTAATATTCTATTCGTCATCTAAGAAATTAAAATGACCTCATTTACTTAATCAGCTACCCCAAATTAAAATAACGCCAATGTCGAACATTGGGCCTTCACCCTGCACATTTTATGTAGATAAGTAGGCACATAGAGAGACCTACTTTTAACATTTTTTTGCTTGCAAAAAAAGGTTGGCCACCACTGCTTCTTTGTTTACATAATTTCTAATGCTAAAAAAAACGGACTATAGTGATGTAACGAATGTCATTTTTTGAACATTCGCGAATGCGAATATCTGGTACCGATATTCGCGAATGCGAATGCGAATATTTAGTTTTGTTCAAAATTGGCGCCAATTGTCTATGGCATGGTGGCAGTCTCGTTCGGATTGCCGAGTTGATATGAATGAACTTAGCCAACTGAAGTGTCATTCCGCTCGCGCCGGTCTTTTCGTAAACAAAACAACTGAATTTTGAGGTTAGAATTTGAATAGTGATTTATTAACATGAGTAAATCAAATCCTAGTGAAATATGGACTTATTTCACACTTTGCGATGCTGAACGAGCTAGATGCAAGCTGTGTAACAACGAATATTCAAGGAAAGGAAGAACTACAACTGCTGTGAGAAATCATTTGCAGGCAATGCATAAAACCGAGTTTTCCGAATTAGAAAAATGTGATAAACGAAAACACGATGCATCTAAAACACTTGAACTGCCATCATCTTCCCATCAAAGTGCTACATCTAACATGAAACAGATATCGCTTCAAGAATGTGTCGATAAAACGAAACAGTGGGATAACAAATCTTTGAAGTCATTGGCAGTTGATAATTTAATAAGTGAAATGGTTGCGTTGGACGACTTGCCATTTAGTTTCGTGGAAAGTGTTGGATTTGTAAGACCTATGAAGCATTTGTGTCCATCTTATGATTTATAGTCTCGCCAGTATTTCACATCATTTATCTGCGATAAATTATATGACAAAGTACGTCAGAAAATACAGTGCTGAAATCCTTCGAAAAATTGTCATTTACGAGCGACATTTGGTCTGATACTTGTTCTGGAGTTTCACTGCTGAGTTTCACTTGTCATGGGATTACAGAAGACTTCGAAAGGAAAATGATTGTGTTAAAAGCAGAAGTGTTCAATGAGTGCCGTCACACAGGAGAAAATATTGCTTATAAACTTGAAGAAATCTTATCGTTATGGGAGATACCTAAAGAAAATGTAAAAGGTATAGTTCGCGATGCAGGTGCTAACATGAAAAAAGGTGTTAACTTATTAAATGTTAAACATATTGACTGTGCTTCACATAAGATTCAAAATGTGTTAAAAGAAGGGATGAAGGCTCAAGAAACTATCGTGGCTGTCATAACAAAATGCAAAAAGATGGCAACTCATTTTCATCATTCGACTTCTGCTCAAGACGAGCTTGCTAATATTCAAAAAAGGCTAAATCAAAAATCTCTTAAGATTAAACAAGAATGTGCAACTAGGTGGAATAGCACTTTTTATATGCTGGAACGTATTTTGCAAGTCAAAGAATCTTTGTGTATTCATGCATCGACAAATAATAAAATTCCTCTATTAACGTCTGAAGAGTGGATGATTATTGAGAAGCTAATCGGTGTACTAAGACCATTTGAAGAAATGACTAAAGAGTTAAGTGCTGCCGATGTTTCCATATCTTCTGTGATTCCTTTGATCGCCACTATAGAAAAATTGTTAGTGATTTTGATGCATCTGATGAACACGTTGGTGATACGATTACCGTTTTAAAAGACGGGCTTATTCGCAAATTTTCTGCTTTAGAGAAAGAGCTTTTGTTCACCACGGCGACCTTCATTGACCCAAGATACAAAAATAAGTTCTTTAAAAATACGTCCACTAAAGAGCGTATCATTTTGGATTTGATTGGAGACAGCCCCGATGTATCTTCCATTTCACATTGTCCGAATGCAAAGCGTGTCAGGTTAAATGAAACCGGAGATACCCAAACAAATAAACGTGTATCTTTGCAAAGAAACAATGAATTTACTAATGGCTGCGAGCGACGGTGAATAAGACGACATACCGCTTAATACTTTTCAAAACCCTGTTCATCTATTAATCCGCAAAACTGTCACAGAATACTCAACAGAAAAACGCGTGGCAAAGGACGTTGACCCTCTAACTTGGTAAAAAGTGAACAAGGATAGGTACGGTCTTCTGTTTCCTGTAGTTCGGCATTATTTAGTTACACCACCAACGAGTGTCCCGAGCGAGCGCATGTTTAGTGGCGCTGGACTTATTTACACACCACATCGAAACAGACTTGAAGGAGACAAGGCGTCGAAGCTTCTCTTTTTAAAGTTTAATATTCCTCTACTGAAGTTTAATTATTAAATTTACAAATATTAATTTCTTTTTTTAAGAGAAAAATATTTTAGTTTGAGAGTCTATAATTTTTTTGTTTGTTTTGACTATATTAAAATTTATAGTTTATTATAAAAGAATATAGTTCTAGTTTGATTATTTGTTATATTTTTTTGTTTTATTCAAGATGATGATTATTTAAACATTAAAAAGTTATGTAAAGACTAATAAATGTTTCATAGAAGATTTTTTCTTAGTTTTGTCAAAGAAGATGATTAATATAACATTAAAATATAAGTAAAAAGTGATTAAAATTTCTTAGAAGAGATTGTTTTTGATTGTTCACATTGCATTATTTGTTTTGTTTTTTAAGTTCTAATAAAAATTTAATTGTTAAGCTTCATTGCCCAAAGTAAAGAATATAAATAAATAATGCCAAATGCTTAAGTTAAGACTAATAATGTGATTACGAGGTAAGTTAATTTTTCTTGCATTAAAAAATATAAGAAATGAATGGATTTTAATTTTATGAACATACTATTATCTTCAAATTGTCATATTCGCAAAACATTCGCAAAGATTTTGCGAATGCGAATGTGAATGCGAATATGCAAAAATATGCGAATATCCGCGAATGCGAATGCGAATACGAATATTCGTTACATCACTAGCGTCAACAGACTCTACACCGTCTACTTCTTCTGGTAAACGAGGAAGACCGTGTGTGTCATATCGAGACTCTTCAGAATCGAGCAAAAAAAGGAAAAACACCATTTTGCTAAATGAATATGGTTTGGAGCACATTCTAAGTGCATGTCTTCAAGGATTGCGTTCTATAGGAGAAGGAACTGAAGCAAAAGTTGTTGAAAAATTAAGGTTGGCTGATGCAGAGAAAAAGGTTTTCGTTATCAATAAAACTGCAAGTGCTCACCACAGACTACATTTTTATTAGGAATATATTACACATCCATAAACAAAGACAGTTTGGCATACATTATACTAGATGTCGCTAGTAAACATGAATATATTATTTTGATACATATTTAACAAATTCCCTTATAAAAAAAAATAGACATACAGACAAAAGAAAAAACACAAACGACAAAAACTATAACCAGACAAAAGCAGTACCTACGTAACTAAAAAGCGATAAATAACCTGATTTATCTACTTAATGCATATTATATATCTACAATTATTTCAATATTTACAACTTAATACCTAATACATCTTTACTTCAAAAATAAGTGATAACTGTAAATATTTAAATAGTTAAAGATGACTTTGTTATAGTATTAGGTATTAAGTTGTAAATATTTAAATAATTGTAGGTATAAAATATGAATTAAGTAGATAAATTAGGTTATTTATCGCTTTTTAGTTATGTAGGTACTGCTTTTGTCTGGTTAAAGTTTTTGTCGTTTGTGTTTTTTTTGAAGACAGTTTAATTATTATTCTTTTAAAGTCAGTTTATTTCTCGATTTTTAGTTGTGTTAATGCGTTGTGAACTTAAATAGATGCTAGTTAATTTACTTAAGGGTTTCAGTTTATTTAATATATAGTCACTAATTACAACGTCCGTTTGTCGAATTGTTCATATTTTTAGGAAGCTATAATTGTTATTAATAGGTACTTAGTTGAAAGAGTTTGATAATACTTATTAGGTATTTATATTTTTTTATTATCATGGGTAGACCCACTAAGGCTGCAGCCCGAATGAGGGCAAATCGTCGCCTGGAAAGTATTGCAGAAAATAAGAAACGTCTTTCCAAGAATTGCAAGCGAAATGCTATATCTCGTTCCCAATAATCGCCTCTGGCCCGTCAAGTGAGATTTTCTCAGATGAGAAGTTATATGCGTTATCAATTATCGCAAGAGTCGACAGAACAACACCAGCAACGTTTAGATGTTATGAAAAATGATTAAGTAAAGAAACTCCAGTACAGCGCGAACATCGTCTCGCTGTAATTCATGAAAGACTGAGTAATGAAACTCCACTACAGCGCGAACATCGTCTCGCAGTTATTCATGAAAGATGCCAAAAGGGCCAAAAGGTTGTAAAGCGTCATCTGGTGGTACAGGATGCTGCATGCGCTTTGTAAACATACATGGTTTATTCGTAATGCTACGTCGTAATTTCAAGATAAATAAAGGTAATCAAAATGTTCTCAATACATATTGCATTTCCCCCTTTTTCTATTCTCACAGAAGAGAGAGAAATATTGCAAGAGGTTGCTTCTCAAGTAGCACGCCCCGAATTATTGCATGAACTGTTAAGTAATTTTTTTTTTCATTTATTTATGGACAACCAACAAAGCATACACAAAGATAATGACAAAAGAGTTACATACAAAATACCACTAGAAATAGTGCTGCCTTAGTTATAGGCTGCCACGGCATGCATTAAACATAAACAATCTATTATATTATATAATATCTATTATATAAGTTAGATAACAATCTTAAAACTTAAAAATATACTCATTTACGTTATACAAATATAGGAAACTATAATAAATGCAATATAACAAACAACTAACCAAGTATTTTAAAAAGTTGAGTTTTAAACTTTTTTAGTTGCAGATTAAATATATCCACTCGGCCTCTTTATAAATGCAATTTTGGGATGACAAAATTCTATTTAAAGGTGAGTTCTTACCTAGGTTACTTTTGCTAACTTTGGGGCAAAACAATAAGAGTCTATCTGGACGGGGAATCTACGAGGACAATTGAAAAATAATTTAGAGAGAAGTTCAGAGCAATCATAATTACCATTAACAAGTCTGTACAGAAAAATCTAATCCAGTAACTGACGTCTGATGTCGAGGCTATATAGTTTATATCGTTTCAGGCGGTCATTGTAAGATATGAATTTTTTTGCTTCCCCAGACTGGTAAGAAGAAATCTATAGAAACAGCGTACAGAAAAGATTTCTATAGAAATCTATAGAAATCTTTTCTGTACGCGTTCCACTCGAGCTACATGAACTTGATAAAATGGTGCCCAGACAACGCTACAGTATTCGAGTGTAGATCTAACCAGAGCGTTAGACAAAGCTATTTTGGTGGCTGCTCTTTTGAAAGGCCTGCTGCTTCGAATCACAAAACCAAGCATTTTGAAAGCACTTGATAAGACACTATCGATATGTTTATTGAACTGCAACTTTTTATCTAGTATTACCCCCAAGTCACGGATGGTGTCAACTTCTTTAAGTCCTTGACCATTGATAAAATACTGGTTACTGAAAGTATTTACATTTCTAGTGAACGATATGCAATGACATTTGTTGGTGTTTAGAGTAAGAAAATTAGAACGGCACCAATTAGTAAGGCGATCCAAGTCCTCCTGAAGCAGACGAGAATCCTCCAAACTACTAATACCTTTCAAAATCTTCAAGTTATCAGCATAAAAGTAGATCTTAGAATGCAAGAAACAGGACTTAATGTCGTTAATGAAAACGTTAAAAAGGATTGGGCCGATATGGGAACCTTGAGGCACACCTGAAGGTGTATGAAACGATCTGGAACTGTAACCATCTATGACGACTTTACCTGAACGTGATTCTAGATAAGATGCACACCACATCAGCAAGGTGCCAGTAATACCGTAACGTGATAGCTTTGGAATTAGTAGTCTATGGTCAACTGTGTCAAACGCCTTGCTGAAGTCAGTGTAAATTACATCAGCTTGAGTTCGGGAGTCGACAAACTCAATAACGTCGGTTGTAAAAGACACTAGATTAGTTGCAGTTGACCTGGCTCTTATAAAACCATGCTGCTCGGGTATCAAATACTGTTTGAGATGCCATTTAAGCAGAACACAGACAAGCGACTCGAACAATTTACCGAAGACCGATTGCAAAGATATTGGTCTATAGTTTTTTGTACAAGAAGAGTCGCCATTTTTGTAAATCGGCACAATTAAAGCTTCTTTCCAGATGGAGGGAAAGATTCCAGAGTGCAAAGATCTGTTAAAAATAATGGATAGAGGAAAAGAAAGCACCTTAGCACAATTACGCACAAACAGAGTTGGTATGCCATCAGCTCCGGCCCCTTTAGAGATATCAAGCCGATTTGCTGCCTCAAATACCTCGTCCCGTGTAAAGGACATGCCTGTAAGAGTGAGAGAATCAAACGAATTCTCATGCCATTCCTTACGAACTACATCATTCTCATCAAGATATGATATAATTCACATATCCCTACCATAGTAGAACACGCAGGCATGCAAGAATCACCTACCTTTACGTGTTCTCGTCAAGGTCTGGCCAATATATCCTCTACATATACAGCTAATGATAACCCCATTATTTCCCAATACCCAAATATTTCCTCAGTACTTCGATCACCTACAAATCACATTCGTAGTATGTCGCCTAATTCCACGTGCCCGCTTCTAGGATCAAATACAAATAATTTAGAAAGACGAATAATTTTTTCTACTAGTTTACTGTACTCCATTGATGACGACGTACCTAATTTGGATACTGTTATTAACGCTAATAATGAAAATGGATTAGATCATCAAGTCAGAGTTGCTGATATCCAAAGGAAAACAGCACCACCTCTCAATATTGAACGGGAGAAAAGAATGGAAGAACTTTGTTGGTATTTTCTTTACCCTGATGGTAGAAACGGTTTTGGTGAAGATCGAGATATATCCATAACTGCACTTGATTATTTCCAAGCACGAATTATGGGAAATGATAATCGATTTTAAAAAAACGATTACTTATTTTTTGCATTGTCTGTTGTGGAATATTTTAGAGCCAAAGCAAGCGTTTCGGTCTCGTGTCGAATGAAGCAAGGTGAACATACACCTCAAGGTCTTGTAGATAATATGCATTTGACAATGAGAAACATAAGAGGATCGGCTGCATACTGGAAAAAATGTTGCACGAAATTGATAGCCATGGTGCGGAGCCTCGGTCCTCCAACTTGGTTCGTTACATTTTCATGTAACGATCTCAACTGGCTCGACATGATCAAAGCGTTACTCATAGCTGATGGACGTCCTGACGCAATGCCTGACAATGTTGAAAACTTGTCATTTGATGTAAGACTCGAGTTAGTACAAAAATATCCAGTTGTAGTGGCTAGACAGTTCACGCTTTGGTTTACCCTAAGATAAGATTTTGATAAGATTCCTAAAAATGAATCGTGAATGTTTAGGAGGAGCTATCACAGATTTTTGATACCGCATAGATTTCCAAAATAGGGGAAGTCCCCATTTACTGTATATGCTTTTGTGGTGCAACACTGTACCTAATTTTGATAGTCCTGAAGGGCTTCGAGTAATCGATCAGGTGGTGTCCTGCTCACTTAATGGTGATAATGCTGAGCTGGTAAAAAGGTTACAAATTCACAAACATTCCACAACCTGCTATAAAGATCATAATACTGGTTCGTTTCGTTTTGGATTTCCAAGGCCTATAAGTAACGCAACGGTCTGCTTAGAACCCGATGACGCCCTTCGCAATAATGGCCGTTTTTGTGTACTACAACGAAATACAGAAGAAGTTATGGTTAATAACTATAACTCAGTTCTGCTTAAAATTTGGGGAGCAAACATGGACATACAGCCTTGTGGAAATGTAACAGCTGTTGCTTATTATATTGCCAAGTATGCGAGCAAGTGTGAACCCAATGATTGTGGCGATGTTGTGAGAGAAGCGGTTCAAAAAGCAAAACGTCACAGTAATGATGTATGGAAACAGTTTTCTGTGTCAATGGCCATACTTGGACAACGCTTAGTTAGTGCTCCAGAAGCGGCATACCGTCTCTGTCATTTGCCTATGAAAATGTGTTCAAGAAAAACAGTTTTCGTGAATAGCTGTCGTCCAGAGCAACGTTATAGACTTTTGCGATTTTATGACGACGAAACATCAGTTTTCAACAAAATATTTGATCGGTACCAACAAAGACCGAATGAATTAGAGGAGATTAGCTTAGCTGAATTTGCAGTTCGTTACGAAACAGTTTCGAGTGCATTTTGGACAGATGATGACGGTGACATTGAGCTAAGAGACCAGGAAAACGAGAATTTGAGGTACATACGATTACAAGATAATTCGAGGATGCGTATCAGAAACCAAGCTGCAGTTTTACGTACACGATATTACACTATAAATAGTGATCGAGAAGCGTTCTTTTACTATTTAATTGTGTGCCATATCTCCTTTCGCATTGAGAGTGAGCTTATGCAAGAGGGCGAAACAGCTGAAGCATGTTTCTTACGACGACAATCGGAGCTAAGGCCCCTGCTACATAATTTATCTGTAGAGCAGTTCGCCCATGCTGAACAAATTATACAACAAGCTCTTGTACAAGCAGTAGCCCTCAATGTTGTAAACGAAAATGACCCTGGAGAAACATCTCATAATCCTTACTAATATTATAAATCGGAAAGTGAGTTTGTTTGTTTGTTTGTTTGTTCCGCTTTCACGCCGTAACTACTGAACCGATAGCTTCGAAATTTTTCAGACGTAAAGATAAAAGTCCGGATTAAATAATAGGGTACTTTTTATCCTGGAAAAAAATTGATATTCCCGAGGAAAAACAAAAATATTGTTTGCTTGATGGATGGATTGTAGATGGCGCTGTGTGTCGTTCAAAAGAAGGTAAAATATTGCAAACGAATATAAACATGTAAATTTAGAAGCTAAATGATACGATAATGAATTCCCGAAAATGAGGAATTCCCGAGGGATGACGTACAATTTGTTATATCGTCTAAACTGTTTTTTTTACATCTACTTATCCTGAAATCACTAAAGTCAACGAATTACTAATTGGTATAAATATTAGTTACGTTATTTAGTTCTTGAGGTATGCGATAGATGGCGCTGGGTGTTTTTTTAAAACATGGTAACGATGTGTTTTTTAAAATACATAAGAAGTGGAATGATAGCTTGGAAAAACATCGTTTTTCGCATCGTCAGCTCTATGACGCTACATAGAGCCGGGACGTTCCCGGGTTTCCAGTGCCCAAAATCTGCATGTTTTGCGCTTCTTAGATTTTTCCGTGGGAATGAGAAGTTTTCTTATAGTTGTACTTTATACCGCAATATAACCGAATTCCACGCGGGCGAAGCCGCGGGCGGAGAGCTAGTATGAATATATATGCCGAGGACCAAATTGATGTCCATAACGATGATTTTATAGAAAATGAACCCACTGCTATGCCTGATGACGTTTTCACAAGTGGAATCAGAAGCCTGAATGTCCAACAAAAAGATTTATTGAAACGGGTGTCGGATTCTATTGAGAGAGACATAAGGACAGATGACAATCAAGAGCCTTTGTTGTTGTTTATTACTGGTGGAGCTGGTAGCGGTAAACCTTTTCCGTTGAAATTAATTGTTGAGCATATTAACCGCTGCTATGCTCCAAAGGTGGATAGTTTGTTAAGACCAAATTTTGTAGAAGTGGCGTCTTTGACAGGTGATGCCGCTCGGCAAATTTCGGGTAGAACCCTTCACTCTGTTTTTTCACTTCCCATCGAAAAAGGCACTACGATGACTTATCGAAAAATGAGTGGACAGCCGTTAGAACGGGAACGGCGTAAGTGGCGTTATATTAAATGGTTAATAATTGACGAGATATCGATGGTATCTTACGAAAATTTGCGTATAATACACTTACGTCTGCAAGAATTCAAAAACAATAATTTACTGTTTGGAGGTGTAAATGTATTATTATTTGGCGACATTATGCAATTACCACCAGTTAAAGGGCATTGGTGTTTCGATCAACCATCATGGGCAAACGCAGAAATACATTTATGGCAGCAGTTCTCCTTCTGTGAACTCATCATCAATATGCGTCAAAGTAGCGATGAGGAATTTGTTGATTTGTTAAATAATTTGCGGTTTGGAGAACTTACATTCTCAAAATTGGAACTTTTATGTGAAAGACGGCGAGTTGAACAGGTTGGTGATTTCGCAGATGGGGCTGCAGTTAGAATTTTTCCAACGATCATATTGGTGGATGACTACAACTCTAAGATGACAGCTCAACTATTTCAGTCGAGTCGTGTCTATACCTTGCATGCTATCGACCAGTCGCGAGAGGCCGTAACCTATGGAAAACGGCCTCCATGTAACGTAATTCCTGCTGATGTCAATAATTGCGGTGGATTGTTGCACATACTAAAACTGGGCATAGGTTCCAGAGTAATGTTAAGGCGTAACATCTCAGTTATCGAGGGTCTTGTCAACGGTGCAATGGGAATTGTTTGTAAGTTTAGGTGGCCTGCTCTGCGTCGCGATCAGTTAGAATCCGGCGAGTTACCTGATGCAGTTTCTATTAAATTCGACGATGATACTATTGGCACTAGAGTGAAAGATAGTGACGGATTAGTTGCAATTGCACCAGTATCAGCAACATTTCAAGCAACAAAAGGCTATGGGGATGTGGAAAGAAGAATGCTGCCGTTAATATTGAGCTGGGCTGTAACGGTTCATAAGCTTCAGGGTACCACATTAAATAAAGCGGTAATTGACTTAGGAAAAAAAAAAAATTTTGCTAAAGGTCAAGTGTATGTTGCTTTAAGTCGAGTGAAGACTTTATACGGTATTGCACTTTGCGATCTAGAACCAAGCAAATAACTTACCAGGTATATATTGTATTTGCCGGAAACTATACCATGCTTTGCAACTTTTCATACACCGTGAAGGGCAGTGTTGAATATATAGACACCATGTTTTTTTAAGAAAAATAGGGTACTTTCGGTTGTGAACAAAAAATTATGGTATTTGATAAAATTGAAAATATACTTGCATATAAACACAAATATTTTAATTATAATCTATATTTTGCCATGATTGTTTTAAAAAACTTAATTTAAAAACCTACATTTTGAGTCTGTATACAATGTAACCTGAAACACTAGGCGCCATGGTGTGACGTCATCATGGCACTATCGCTATCTCTGTCTGACGCTGTCAAGTCAACATATAGGTTATCGATTGCATAAATACATGTTTATCTATTTAGTTTTTCGCGTTTTTGTTTTCAATAGTTTCTATTTCGTATTAAATAGTAATATAAAAGCAGTCTGCATAATGGAAGCAGGTTTTGTTAAGGCTGATAGTACGAATCTCCCAAGAATTGACTCAATGATGGTTGCCAAGTTTTTTGCATCTAACCCAGACTTTTGTTCTGCCGAATTCAGGAATATTAAAACGTCTTTGTAAGTATATAATATTTAGTTATATATCATTCATGATAGTGCAAGATATACCTAATTAATAAAAATATTTGAAGGGCAAAGGGTTTAGGTTATGTTCCGTTCAAGTGTTGTTTTCTTTACACTAAAATCTTTCATTTCTTTTAGCTCTGCACGAGAATCGTACGGTGACGATGCAATTGGGTATGTGCAACTGCAAAGGACACAGCAAACATGTACTTTAAAATGTACAATATGTCCAGAACATAAAGTGCGGTCCAACCCTTATTCAGTGACCCTTATTGTAGATGAGGAAGAAGCTGAAGTGTTACAGGTGACATGTCATGATTGTCCTGCATCTAGTGGTGGATGCAAACATGCTGTTGCAGTTTTGATGTGGTGTCATCGCCGGAGCGAAGAGCCATCATGCACTTCAGTACAGTGCTATTGGAAAAAATCTGCCCTATCAAAGGTTGGATCTACAATAAAAATAATTACTACTAAGGAAATGAGTAAAAAGAAGGCAAAAACCAATGAGAGCATTGATACAGTTGTAGGTCTCCAAGTGGTGGAAGAATTTGTGAGTGAGTGTAAAAAAAGAAAAATTACTACATGTCAATACATAAAACATGAAAAGTATTTTACTTTTAAAAAAAGTCGTATGCTTTCCTTACATTACTTGATGTGTACTATTAAGAAAAATGATTGTGATACATTTTTAACAGAAATAACACCATATTTTAATGACATAAGTATTAGAAATGCAGAAAAAGAGACCAGAAATCAACATAAAAGTAGTCTGTGGTACGAGTTGAGATATGGGAGAATAACTGCTTCAAAATGTTTTGAAGTGAGTCGGTGCAAAACTGCTGATGGTAGTTTAGTCGCAAGTATATTAGGTGCAAGAACCATTGAAACACCTGCGATAAAACGAGGAAAGAATTTGGAAGATGAAGTGAGAAACACGGTGGAGAAAAATATGGGCAAAAAAATTTAAAAATGTGGATTATTCATATCTGAAGAGAATCCAATAATTGCAGGTTCACCAGATGGAATTTTTGACAAACATGCTACAATAGAAATAAAGTGCCCCAGTAGTAAGAAAACTGAAAAAAATTATATCAAAGATGGTGTTATCTCTAAAAAATACTATAGTCAAGTACAAATCCAAATGTATTGTACTAATCTGAAAAAATGTTATTTTTGTATCGCAAGTAGTGACTTTGAAAAGGATAATCAGGTTGATATTGTGGAGATAGAATACAATGAAGACTATGTATTGGAAATACTTCATAGTGTTATCTTTTTTTGGAAACAAAATATATTTCCGGTTTTGTATGAAAATGTAAAAACAGAATAATACTTCAACTATATGAAAGTCTTTTATTTCAAAATACCAGGACCTATTTCCTCTGGTTATGATAATGCACACTGTTGTCTGTTTGCATTTGGCATTTTTGACTGGGTAGGTTATCCATTATGAAGAAATACTACAATAGGACTATACTCCGAAACTGAAGTCAGTACTGCCCTGTAATTTACAAGGCAGATTTAGACTGGGTAAGTAAGCAACCGACTACACCGTTTACATGCAGTCAGTCATTGAGAATATTGAAGTCAGTACAGTGCTGTCAGGTTTGAGTCTGAAATTACAGGTCAGCACTGGCTTTTCTGCAGTTATTTGCCCGGTATTAATCAGCCTTAATGCGGACACTGACTCAAGAGTACTGTACGACTGCAATATTCCCGACTACTGACTGAATGTAATCAGTTCTCGGCGCCGCCAGCAATGACGCCTGTTACTGACCCTGTGTAAGTCAGCCCTGATACTAGTAACTTCTTTAAGGATTAATAAATTAATATTTTTTTATGATTAGATAAAAATAGATCATTCCTCATTGTAAAGATTTATAAATAAAATGCAAGTTGGATATCAAATATGCTGTTTATTAAAAACTATTTGCTTATTAAAGGCGGAAGGGTAGTAAGAGTTGCCATTTTATGTCATGTATAAACATAATTTGCCCAATTTTTAATGCCATAGCAAGACACTTTATACCTATTATTCTAAAGTAAATTTAAAATATTTATTTTGTTTGAAATGAATTGAAAACAAATAATAAACTTTAAACCATATATGACAGAGACTTTTATACATATAGGACAATGTTATCACTGTAAGCAATCTCTGCTAGTCAACCTTACTTAATATATTTAATAATAATTACTTTATAAGGGAATCTTGCAGATTAATTAGAGCACAAGCTGTCTTAATACACTCATCAAGAACCGGTATTAAATTGGAATTTACTACAGAATGAGGTTTCAATATGCCAAACTCACGGATTCTTCGTATCACTCTCTCTATGTGAATTCTGAGACTTGCAATTTGTTTGGTTAGCCTGGCTTCAGATTTTGTAAGTTTGGAACCGCTACTAACACTTGGAGGTCTCATCAAACAAAAGTTTTTTTGCTTTAGATAGAGTTCAATATGTTTGAAGCCTCTGTCTGCTAAAATACAGGCACCAGGTTTCAAACTATCTAGAAAATTGCAGTGCTCTACTAAATTGACATCACTAATCCTGCCTCCATATCCAGCAGATACAAAGCTAACTAGTCCATCTGGTGTACAAGCAACTAAATATTTGATTGTGTTTGCTTTCTTGTATTCCGACCAAGTAAGTGCCTGGTGAACAGCTATTGTTGGCTTCTGAATTTCAATTTCTAGACAATCAATAATGCATGTAACTTTGTGAAATTTATGTCTAAAAGCAATAGGTAGGTTTAATTTTATTGTTTGAGAACTAAAAGTTTTTATAAAAGGAGACAGTGCATCGCTTATAATCGGTAACTTAGCAAGAAATATTTTACTGGTTTGTGAAAGTGACAATCCAAAATCATTAGCCAATTCAGAAAAAGTTTTGTTGAGTCTTATTTTTATTAAACACAATAAAATGTGTTGTTTTGTTATTTGAGTATGTTTTCCTATAATGTCTATCAAAAAATAAAGTTCCTTAGGAACACCCAAGTACAGTCTACTGTCTTTTTTAATTTTAGATAGAGTATTTTGGTAATTCAACTTTTTGTCTTCTAATTTAAATTCTTCAGGGAAACTGCTGTCAGAAGTAGTCCTGGATTTTAATGGCGAAGGCCATTCACTCGATGTCGATGGTGGTGTAAAGGACAGTTCACTATCAGACTGATCTTCAAGTATAACAGATAATTTTCGTTTAGCAGATTTTGTGACTCCGGATGCACTTGGTTTATCTATTTGGCTTTCTTTAATATGAGGTGATGTTGCAGTAGTAACACAACTTTTTTTCATAGGGGAAAGACACTGATGTTTTGTTTTCAACTTGAACTGTGTAGATTTACTTCTGTAATGAGCCGATAGATTTGCTTGTGTTGATTTGTTCGCCTTTGATATTACTTGCAGTTGCACCTGGATTGACTGGTCAGTGGTCACTATTTGGACTTGGGTTGTCTTGTCTGCCGTATTATTTTCAGATCCAAAACTTGTAACATCTGGGAATAAGAATAAAGAATATCAATAATCATTTATGAAATATAAACCTTCAATTCAACTTCACTTTTCTGATCTAAATAAAGTAAGACATCAGATAATCATTCTCATTATGCCCACAAAATAAGGGCTGCATAAGTTTCAAAGGTGTGTATTGTGACATGCTTTTAACTATGCATAATGATTTAGAGTGGTCTCATAAAGGTACCTGACTGCTTCGAGCAACACGGCTCTTCGTTAAAGCGTGACTGAGATGATTCTCCAGCCTCTTGAAATAACTGCAGACCTTGTGTCAAAGTGGATGATGATAATCTGGATGGAATAGTCCCTGGTTTCATTTTTACTTGTTTCACAGTTCCCATTATTTTATATTCCATATAATTTTCCATATCTTCTTCCAACTGAAACAAAATGCATTTTAGAGTGACAATTGACATGTACAGAGAACAGAGCATAGAAGAAGTAAAAATAAACCATATAAAGAGGTTAACAAGGTAGGTACGTCAAATTTATTTACCTACCTTGCAACCATTGCAACTCTTGCAAGCAAAGTATGATTACAATAGGTTAGGTTATATGTAACAAGTTACTTACATTAAAATGATCTTCACAAAGATGCAATCGACTTTTAGTAGATAATGATTTAGGATCTTTGTTTATGAGTTCCAACCACACATTCCTCATTGTTAAATCGTCTGGTATTTTAATGAACAACTTTTCTGGAGTACTAATACTTGTGCTTTTGCAGCTTGATACCACACACCAATGATAGCGTTTGTAATTCATTTTCTTATATCTAATTATAATTGCCAATATACATACACTGAGCAAGAAATCACAGAAAATAACAATAAAACTTGATTTTACTCAGTAGTAGATGCTGGCGCGCCGTACAGTACATGTACCTACCTACATGTCAGTTTTGTTTACTACCATGATGACGTCACGAAATGGCGGACAGCGTTTTCGCGGGTGAATAAAAATTCGTAATTTTAAATATTTTTTTTTTGGAAAAAAGCTTATGTAATTTGCGAAAATAAATTTTTTCGTTGCTTTTTGCTACAAAATCAACATTTTAAAATACTTTGTTTCGCAGAGTATAATACCCTATTATAACAAAAATCTCAAAATTAATAAAAAAATAATTTTTTTACGTATGTGTTATTTTTTAATTTTTCCCGCTAGGAGCTTCTGCCCCTTAAAGGGTTAAAGGTACCTATTCGACCACCCTAAGAATTCATTTGGCCCACCCTAGTGCGGGCATAATGTATATTTCTGACTTTTATTTTGCTAATACAATGAACATTGTTGTAACTCTCTGCAATAAAGGCTGATTATTTATTTAACTATTTTTTTTACTTGGAAATCCTTGTATTTGGGTATTTGTTAGAATAATGAGCTGGTGATCACAGCTACATTCATCCTGATAGATCTTACTAGAAATAAATGAGAAACACGAAAACAATCCACACTAGATATAAACCTGACAAAGATGAAAGATTCAACACAATAATAAAATGTACTATCGCCCCATTGAATTCAAGATTTGGAGATCTTCATCCTAACAAATTGTTTGCAATTGCTACATAGATGAATTCTAGTTATTAAAGAAAAAAATTAACAGTGATTAAAGAGTGAGGTTTAATTGTGATTGATCTTAAATCACAATTTTGTATATCTAATATAATTTCCTACCTACTTTTTACTTGGTTAATCTAATTAATTTAACTATTATTACTTAACTTCATTCTGCACTACTTAAATATTTTGAATTAATTTTTTTTTTACCTTAAGGTTTGAACCTTCCTGTAATATTTTCTGAGACCTGCCCTTGACACATCTCTCTTCTACCTCCTTTTCCAATTTCTGTTCTGGTTCCGACAAACCAAATTAAAAACCGCTTCCAAACTTGGTTCCAGTATAGTTACTTCAATAACATCCCTAGTTTTTTCCTTTCCCAAATATTTCAATACTGTAACATCATGTGAAATCTCTTCAGAGGTCCATTAATTACCTTAGCTGCTTATTTTTACAATCTTTTGAATAGTTTAAGGAGTAAGATGCATTCAAGTTATGATTAGTAGGTACAGATAATATGACAATATAACAAAGGTTCTAATAATCATTCCATTAAATTATAATGATGAATTTCAAAGCATACTTGTTGGTGATTTGGCAAGTCAAGTTCTAGGTGAATGACTGCCATCTTGTGCATTGCTGGAATGGTTAAAATAGGTTAAAATTCCTCTGGCAGTAGCTATTATCCTACACCTCTTTATCATATTGACTCCACGGTGGTGGTCAAATGGATATTGCTATGACGAATATTAAATCTTTCAGAAATGGCGTTGAGTTTTTTTCCGATATTGGTACCATAATGTGAATACAACAAAGAACTTCATTGTTAAAATGCAAAAGAAAAACTCAGAAGATGTGCTTAATTACCTGTAAAACTCAAGAAACTGACATGTTCACATATTAGATGATCTGATCTATCATATCGCAGTGCCATGTAGTCCCGACATAACTGGTCTTATTAAATTTACAACTTCTCATATACTACTTAAAAATGTTAATTACAAGGAATAATTTTCTGGCAGTTGATATCACCAACACTATCTAGGTTTTTGAGACAAATAAGTGTTATAGACAATACGTCATGAACGACTTGAACAAAGAGTATGTAATCACTACCAGTGGGTCGACACTGCCTTGAAACGAATCCTCGGGAAATTAGTTTATTTAAAATACTCTCTTATTGTTTTGTAGTTAAGGTCTCTATTTCATTGAAGAGGTTTCGTCAAGACCTGAAACATGATTAATACCAACCTAAAATAACGAACATTTTAACATTTTAATGATGGCGGTACTGGAAAAAATGGCCGATATCTCATTATCTGACGTTTGGTTTTGAGATAACTTATTCAAAAGTTCAAACTGATGAATATTCGCTATTTCACTTTATGTGTGATTTAGAGACCATTGCACCTATTTTATTTTGTGCTTTTCCTGTTACATTGTCTTGTGTTGTGCAGAGATTGTTGTGTAAATATTATTTTCTCCGTCTCTGTTAATATCATACCGGTAATCTCGCTTTTCTTGCGTGTAAATTGGTGAGAAACTGAAGGTAACATGGAAGTTAAGCGTTACAGAAAGTGTACGATTTGTGGTATGCAACAGTTACCCAAGTCGGGCATACTTTTTGCAAGTTTTCCTCTCGACCCTGATCGGTAAGTCTAAACTGGGTAGTAACTATCTATCTTAACTTTCTTAAATTACTGTTGTTCAGTCATATTTGACGACTGTTTGGTGCAACGGTAGCGATCCTGCCTTTCGCACGGACGGTCCTGGGTTCGAATCCCGGAAGGGGCAAATGTTTGTATGATGAATACTAGCATTTGTACCTGAGTCATGGATGTTTGTATATATTTCTATGAATATTACTTATTTATGTATGATATATGTATGTCTATCCGTTACCCTAGTATCCATAACACAAGCCTTAAAAGTGCTTACTTTGGGCTAGGTTAATTAGTGTAAATGTTGGAAATATTTATTTATTTATTATTTATTATATCATATATATTTTTAGTAACAAGTTACCCATTCAACCCACATGATTGACAAATTATTGATTTGAAAGCAAGCTTTATATTTGTCTAATATTATTGTCATTCTAACTTTCATGTAAATAAAGAACAATTATTTTCATCTAAGTCATATTCTTTATAGAAAGAACGTAATAGAAGTTGACGAACTTTTTTTCAGATGCCGATTGTGGGTTAAGGCATCAGGCATTGAAGACTTTGCTTATGTGCCAATTGAGAAATTACACCAAAATAAGTTTATTTGTGGTACTCACTTTGCCAGTGAATGCTTCAACGAAAAAGGAAATCGGTTGCTTAACTCTGCTGTGCCAACTGAAAAACTTACTAGACCATATTTATCTGATGACATTTTAACCGAGTTTCCTTTGCATGTGAAAACATATTATGAAAAGAAGTCAGGTTAGTAACAATTGAAAAATTCAGTATATATATATATATATATATATATATATATATATATATCACATTTTTTTTACATGTATACATATACAGTATATGACATAGAATAATCACAGAAATCTGATCATTATAAATCACAATGGTGCTAAAGAAGTTCCACTCCAAAAACTAAATAATCATTTTTTAAGATTATCCCCATTGTCTTCACATTTTTTATAAAAAATGTAATGTGAATGTAATAACTGTTATTAGAGTTATTAATAATAAGTTATTGTTATCCATATTTTGTAGGTGTGCTAGCATAAAAGTATCTATAAAAATTATTCTAAATTTAATTTTTCAGGTGAACTAATTGGTAGTTCCAAGTTGGCAGTTAAAACTATCACTGCAGAAAATGAAGAAAAGGATAAAACATTACAAGGTATATATAAATAATTATTTCAAATCTGTATGTCCTTCTATAAGTTAAGAACGGGTTCATTGATTGCAATTAATGAAATTGGGTATATTGTAAGAACATGTGATTGTGCAAATGATAGCCCATATATCGACGGCGAAGTACCAATAACTCCTAATTGCTAAATTCAAAATAATACACAAGCTAAATAAAATGTTTAATTTCTTGACAAGTTAAAAATTGTTTGTTAAATTTATTTATTTATTTTTTAACTTGAAGCGCTTGCAACTGAAACTATGCTTAGGAAATTTCATTAAAACATGCAAATAACGAATTTTAATTCAAAATGACAAAAAAGTGAATTTCTCGATGAATTTCAGTAAGGAGGTACTGGCACTTCGCCGTCGATATCATATTGCTAAAAATCTTTTAGTCCTAACTAATATTATAAACCCAAAGTGAGTTTTTTACACTTTCACGCCTTAACTACTTAATTCATAATCATTAAATTTTGTATACACTTTGCCAGGGGTACATATGGTACCTTTTATCCAGATAAAAAAGTACTGTTCAAGAGATAGAAATAAAACTTTTAATTGGTAGTCTATATTAACATGAGCCAAATCAAGTAATAAATATCCACCAACAGCCACCAAATATAATGGGGAAATCAATACTGGTAGCCTAATTAATGTTTAATGCAGACCACCTGGAAAGCGAAAGTTATGTTATTTGATTTTGGTCTAAAAGCCCTTTGTTCAGTTTTTTTCTACAGTTTTTTTTTATAAATAATGTTTTTATCTTTATTATAACATACCAAAAAGTATCTCGGTTGAGTATTTTAGGTAACAATAACAATCATGTCACTGTATTATAAATTATATAGTTATGTTGGTGCATTTAATGAATAATACATTTATAAACTTTCAGGGGAATCAGTCTGGTCAACTGATCACAATCCATGCAGTGTTATTGAAGTAATACCAATGCCATCAACTTCTAAAGCTCCCTCACATCTGACATATAAAATAAAAGAAGGTAAAAGAAACTATGTAATTCAATTAGCTCCAACATTTAATACATAATGGCTATTTGGGATGCTGTTGTTAGCACTGGGAAAACTGTGTTATAAAAACAGTATATACTCTGTGGAATGATCTGACTATTTAGCTAGGTACAGCAAAGAATTTGTAATCCCCTGTTTTTGCGTCGAGGGGGTTAAAATAGCTAATACTCAATTGAAAATGCTATAAACCCCTGTTTTTTGTTCAAGGGGGTAAAAATAGCAATTAATCAAAATGCTATACTGCTGGCGACCCCTGCAATAGTCACGAGTCAAACCCTGAGACAAATGACATGTTACAGCATAAAATAGTGTACCTATGCATAATGGTTATTGATAATTATAGCATATATGCAGTTGACTTTAACAGAAAACACCACAGAAATAATATTTCTTTAATCATAATGTATGTTGAAGGAATTTATTGGATGGAACAGTAATTTATATTATTATGATGAGATCTAAAATAAATATCTATATTAAGCTTAGATTTAATTTTGCAGAGAAAAGATCTAGGCCAGATGCTGATGAAGTATTTGTTCAGAGCTATAAGAGATTTAAAAAAACAAATAATGCAATTGGTAAGTAAATTGAAATTTATGTAACCTTGTGACAAAGAAAGTACTTTAGAATGCAATTGTAACACTTATCTGTGCTATTTTGCCATTTGGGCTCACTTTTTCTATTGAAATTTTGTCAACACTTGGTGCTTGCATTCCTGAATAACATTTTTTCTTTGTATTTTAGATTCACATAGCACTTCAACATTTTCTCAAATAATTGGTTTTAATGATCTGAGATTGTTATATATTAATTCTTTTGTATATTTATTGTCTTTATTTTTTTTTTTTTCAAATATATTGTTTGCTTCTTTTACTACTATTTGTAAATAATGTGAGCACCAAGAACTGGCAAATACGATAGACGAAGCAATACTGGTAGCCCATATTATACTTAAGACCATCCTGATAGTGAAAGAGCACTTCGTTTCAGTCTGAAGTACTAGCTTTTTTTTCAGTGTGATTCATGAGATATATATGTAGGTATATATATACCTGAGATCTTGTAGACTAGCGAGATAGCCACTTTAAATTATTATACTACTTATTAAGTAGAATTACATTATAAATGGATTATATTTTTTCAGATTTAAGGCCTTTAACAAAGAGGGAAGAAAAATTAGTAAAACGACTAGAGGAGTCTAAAGTCACTTTAAGGAGGATGGCAAATTTAAAGTTAGATTTTGACAAGTTAGACTCCAAAGTCCTTAAATCAATTGTAGAAAATGCAGTGAAAAACTTAAAAAAAGCACCTCGTGGCAATCGTTGGGATCTAAGAAACAAAATCTATGCTCTCTCGATTTTCAAGCGCTCTCCTAAGGCATACCGCTACATGCAACAAATGTTACCATTGCCTAGCACGAGAACACTTCAAAGGATGTTAAAAGAAATTCCTATGGAACCAGGTATTCATGCCACGGTAATAGATGTTTTAAGGAAGAAAGCTCAAGAAATGGATGATAAAGATCAGTATTGTGTCTTATTATTTGATGAGATTGCCTTGAAAAAACGGTTGATATATAATGAATCACTGGATAAAGTTGAAGGATTTGTTGATCTTGGCTCTGAAGAAAGTATGGGCAGAAAAAATAAAATTGCTGGACATGCTTTAGTTTTTATGATCCAAGGTTTAAAACAAAAATTCAAACAGCCAGTGGCTCATTATTTTGTTGAAGGTACTATAGAAAGTGAAAAATTAGTAGTACTGATAAAAAACATTGTGAGAAGTATATATGAAGCTGGATTTATTGTTGTTTCAACCGTTTGTGACCAAGGACCTACTAACATAGGTGCCCTGAATTTATTAAAAAAGTTTCATGGTCTGTCTATAGAAGCAAACTACTTTTTTGTTGAGGCGAAAAAAGTTTTTATAATGTTTGATATTCCTCATCTTTTTAAATCAGTCCGAAATAATTTTTTTCAAGCTGGTGTTATGGAATATAAAGGGAAAAAGGCCAAATGGCAATATTTAAAAGAAGCGGAGGAGAGAAATAGGAACTTTTTAAACTTTAAGAAAATCAATCAAACAGTTGTTAACCCAACATATAAAACTAAAATGCGTGTTAAATTTGCAGCTCACGCATTAAGCAACACGATGGCTGCAGTCTTGAAGATGATGGCGTGGAACAATTCTCATTCAGAAGAAATCATGGAAACAGCTTTTGTTGTTGAAGAAATGGACAAACTTTTCGACTGCACTAATGGACCAGCGTCACCAAAAGATGTAAAAAAAGGAATCCGAGAAAATGTATCAAAAAAGACTAAACATGAGGAATCTTGGAATTATTATTTAAAGTATATTCCCACAATAAAATTTTTGAAGTCAGATTCCCAATTACGTTTAAAAATGTACGTTGCATTAAGGGTATGGAAATATCTTTGAAATCATTAAAAAGTATTTGGAATCTTTTGAATGAAAAACCAAATTTTAAATATTTGAATTTACGCCAACTTAACCAAGATTCCTTAGAAAATCTATTCGGGAACATTAGACAGCACAGCGCAACAAACAGAAATCCAACATGTACTCATTTTAATGCAGCTTTAAAATCTAGTATAATATCTGGTTTAACAGACCCACACATCCGTGGCTCGAATTGTGAAACTGATTATAATAAGTTGCTCATAAGTCATCAAGAATTAAATAAAAATGCGAAGTGTGCATCTGAACAGAAAGCTATACAACAGAAACAGAATTCCAACATTGACACTGATGTTTGTTACCCTGTGCTGTCTTTGCCTGACGAATCGGAAATTGAATATATTGAAAGTTCTTTTTGTAACTTTGAACAACAACCAATTGTATATGTTAGTGGATATTTAGCTGCAAGAGTTCTTGATAAATTTAACTGAGAAGATTGTAAGCTTTCTTTAAAAGAAGAAAATCCAAATCTAGATGATCCATTATATAAATTTATTTCTCTTAAAGAATGGTGGCAAGATAAGATATCATTAACTTATCCCAAGAAAGAATTGTGTGTTGTAGTTAATGAAGCAAAGCAAATGTACGAAACTAAAATTTTGCCTGAGTTACACCAACAGCATATTGCTCAATATTGTACCTTGCAACTAAGCATATGCTGCAATATGAAGTGGTTTAAATGCAATATTCATTCGAAATTAGTAAATGAGTATTTATTTAACTTTTTAAGTAAATTGTTCATTAGAAAATCATGTAAAGTTATCAATGATGACTTTGTTAAATCTGAGAGCGATACTACAGATAAAATTAAAAAAGCACAACAACAAAATAAAGAAAATTAATTATATTATACATAGTATTATTTTTTGTACACAATATGGCAGACGGAAGATCGATCATAGATTTTAGAATAATTATATTATGTACAATATCCTTATTCGTATCTTTCTGTCTTCCATGTTCTTACCTTACCTCTTATCTGAAATTATTTTCTAAAGCCGGTCCACGAAATGGAGGTTATCGATATGGAGCTACAACACTATTTTCGATAATTAGTCGATAAATCTGCCATCACTAAGGTGCCAAATAGTCAAGTTGGCCAAACTGGCTCAGAGGCTGGCAAGTTAGTGTTATGATATTGGTATTAGTTCCGGTACAGTTCGAGTGAGCTCAGCCTGAAGTACTGGAGTGCCGTCTCTTAAAACGTAGTGATTACATACTCTTTGATCACTACGTTTTAGACTTGAACAAGACCTTTGCTGAGTCTACTGTTGCATTCCGTGTAGGAGTGGACGATATACATCGATGTATTAAAAACACTCTATGTATAGTATCGATGCAACGAATCTAATCTATGTATTGTTAATTCTTCAACATCGAGTATAAATCGATGTTTTTTATTTGATGCATCGAAAAGGCGAACCTACTACAATTTTTTTTTTAAAGATATATTCTCTTTCTACGATTAATAACTATTTTTTGTATTAACATGAGAAAGTCGTAAATACTTAAAACCTTACAAAAGTAACATTTTGGCAACGCAGATAATCCTATATAATCACTAGCTATGGTTACCTATCGTAATGATTATGTATCTTCTCTTTGACAATGACCTACCCACTACTGACAATATTATATTATGACAATACTTTGTGTATGTGTGTGTTTGGTACCATATTGTCAGTAAAAGCCATGAATAACATTACTACTGAACTGATTTTGATGAATATTATTTTCTTTGCTGGATTTGTTCCCTCTTAGGATATAGGATAGGATTCATTTTAATTTAAAACACAGCAGCATGTGGCCGGGTCAGCTAGTAAATAATAATAAAAAAATATAATTAATAATATCGTATTATGTATTACCGTAATATATTTTATCAAATTAATATGAATAAATATATTAATAAATTTACTTCCTTTGCCTGTTATATATATTTTAAGATAATCGTTTCAAGGAGTAAACTCCAGTCACACGTCGGAGCTGACACGCAAAAATTTTTTATATATAAAACTACTCTTATACTAAAAACCTCGCTAAATACTTATAGCAAAGAAAGCACAAAACAAAGCAAAATTCTACGGCTAAGCTGGTTAGTATTAAGCTGGTACTTACTTATTAAATTCCTGATGACAGAAAAATAATCGATGTATGGAAAACATCGATGTGTTTTTTGATATATCGATATAACGGCGATGCCACTATCCGATGCATTCCATCGACAAAAACATAGACTTTTTTTTCAATGTCCATCACTAATTCCGTGTCTCTTTTTTTTGTTTCTTTTTTGTGTAATATTTTTAAGGCAAAGCAAACAAAGCCAATACAGCCTAGTCTTCATGAAAGCTGATTTGTGAATAATAGATGATCAATGGATGATAAATTCACTAATAAAATGGTTCCTTGTCTTAAATTGCAGTTTTATTGAAAACTTCTCGTGGACTTCTTAAATGTGAAAATACAATTTCCACTTGTTTCTTGTTTTACAAACAGTGGTCAATATTCCACTATTGTTACACATACCACAAAATTTAACAAGAAAGCCAAAACTGCTATAGAGACGCCAGAGGCGTCTCCAGCCCATGTATAGCCCGTGTGCAATCATTACCCTAGCGCCTAGCCTGTTGTAAACGCGTGGTCAAAATAGAATAAGTACAAATAAAAGCACATTACTACATACTGTCAAAGTTCCCCAGTGAATAACAAATTATATTGTTTGAAAATTTAATTGAAAATCTATTAAGATGTGGCGACTACGCCTAACAGTTTTCCGCACACATGGACCTAGCCTTAAATGTTTCGCGTTGCCATGTAGCTGTTATTCGATATACATATAGATTTTTCCTTGGTTTTTGTATATTGAAGTGTGATCTTACAAATAATGAAAATGATATGTATGATACTTGTAAATATTAATTTAATGTCTGTGATTCGAATCCCTGAGGGTATGAAGTAGTATCATACAAAAGCAATTTGCCAGTTTTGGATGCCATTATGTGCTGACTGATTATATTTAGAATTATACAGAGTAATCAACCCTAACAAGCCAAAGCATACCCTTGTTTACATATCTATATTGATGTTGGGTATATCAATTTCAAAAAATAAAAATTGTTAACAAAACTACTTTCCATTCTATTCGATCAGTTGATCGGTCATGTTGTATGGAGAGTAATTTTTTTTCCGATTCCCATTACTCAACTGAAATGCTTCACAAATAAGTTAATGCATGGTTTTAGAAGCATGTAGTATCCAGCATGTCACATGTCATTTGACTTATAAGTGGTTTTATGACAGTTATTATTAGACATCATAAACCCTTGTTAGGCAGTATTTGAAAGAGAAAAGATGTCCCCAGAAAGGACAATGCTGTGTTGGCTTTTGGATCGAATAGAGATTAGAAGTGTTTTCTCCATTGGCATATACTAATGGACATGCCCTAGCGATGAGAAAGAAAATAAGTTTCGGACTATCTTTATCTCTCTCAAAATATATGCCGTACCTGTCATGAAAATTGAGAGCCAATCGCCTATAAGGGAAGAGATAGCGTTAGTCCAAAAGCATACGCCATCTTCGTCACTAATCTCAAACCAAGAAATTACTGCACGTTATACGGGTACGGCATGTCCATTAGTATATGTCGATGGTTGTCTCTACCTTTACTACCATTTCATGATCTTGTCTTTGCCCAGCATGTCAGATATTCTGCCAAATTAATAATTACAAAAGTTGAAGTTTGTGAGGACTTTTTGGCGAGAGCGGGATGCGTCACATTGATGGTTGTGTTTGAATTGTTAAAATGGCGGATTATTTACCACCTTGTGTTTTTTTTTGTTTCTATGTTCTTCTAACTCTGGTCAGATACTTTTTGTATCTCAATTTTGTTTATTTTGTTTGCATTTATTGTATTTGTTGTATTTAAATTGGGTTGGGTTTTATGTTGCTTTTTAATTTTAATGGTTAAGTACATCTCACGTCTTATTTCTTTCAATTGCTTCTTTTACTATTTCTATTATATACACTAGCAGGTATCCTCTTATTTCTTTATTTCGCATTATGTCTTTAAGTGACTCTGTGTTGATTTTGTTTTATTTTTGTTGCTATGTTCATGCGTTCCTGGTTGTATTTTGACATTCTGTTAACAGTTGAATAACTCACTCTTCTTTGTTTTTATCGCAAATGCAACTTGGCGAGTCTTTTTCCTTAAACCTGTGTAGGTAGCTAGAAAAACCTCCATGTCCAGTGAAAGCTTGGCATTAGAGGTGACTAATGCCAAGCTTTTGAGTTTATTTCAAACATACAAAAATACAAATCTTTCCTCGTTATAATATTAGTGTAGATAACAATGAGATCCCGACACTTTTGCATGCGTCTTGTCTTGCTTGCATCAAACGCGCGTGGATTTCCTTAGCAGAGTTATTTTAGAAATGTATTTATTATACTCTTCAAAGATCTTATACTTACAATCATCAACAAATATATTTCGAAAAAGATTATTACAGGATTTTATGTTGATAAAAAACTCTATGGCCCATAACTCATTAATAGGTACCAACTCTTAACATCTTACACACGTGATAACTTTTAAACGAAATATCCGATTGAGATGAAACAAAAAGTATTTTACTTGTACATAAATACTCTTGATAACATAATGCTTAATTTCAATAAATATTAATATTACGATAAATATTTAACGTATTTTTTTTTTCTTCAGACAATTTAATAATTATTTTGAACACAAAATCGGTTATTGTGATTAAACCATGATAGCTAGATATATGTTCTCGCGGACTTTTTTGTAGGTCTTAATGGGATCTACAAACCCGTAGTACATCATTTTGTTCTATTGTCAATAGTTTTTGCAGCGCACGCAAAATAAGTTTTCGATTTTACACCTTGTGTTACAAAATAGCAATTTTATTACGAATCCCTAATTTTGAAAAAAGATATAGCTTATATCCTTTCTCGATAAATGGACTACCCACCACTGAAAGAATCATTCAAATCAGACCAGTAGTTCCAGAGATTAGCGCGTTCAAATAAACAAACAAACAAACTCTGCAGCTTTATAATATTAGTATAGATTGTTGCTTCTATGAGTTCTAGTTCTTCGGGTTTTACATTTCCAAGTATTTCATAATCGGTGGTGGTGTTTACTGAGGGGCGTGGGTGGTTTAGATGTGATAATTTTGTTTCTATTTCTCTGTCTTCTAGATGTTCTGTGTGTCGAGATCTTTTTGTTTCGTACGAGGTTGCCGCTTCTTTTATTGGTAGGTCTAGAGGTAGTATACCAGATAATATTAGAACGGAATGGAGTGATGTTGTGCGGTAGGTTTTAGCTATTTTCTGCCCGAAACTACTCTGGATAGAGTTAAACTGTTTGTTAATTCCTATTTTATCGGTAGCTGATGCCCACACACCAGACCACCTTGAGTTCATAAATGTGCAAAAGCGTTGGCAAGAGAAACAAAGCCGCGGAAGCTTTAAGTAAAACCCCACATCTTTACCGAAACCTAGGGAAAGGGATATTTAACTGTTCATTCATCATTTATTAATCATCTATGATTCAAGGATCGGCTTATATAATCATTCATCATCATCTCATTAAGAAAAGAATTACTTAAGAACTGGCAGTATGACTTTGACCTTAGCCTGATCAGAAAAGGACGAATATAAGTCTTTTTGGCGCAAGCGTCAAGCATTTCTTTAGTGGCTTTGTTTTTCTTGTTAAAATTTGTGTTGTGGTACATATTAGAGCTTAATTATAATGGCATTCATCTTTCAACATTATCTAATGAAGACAAAAAATAACTGAAGGCTAGGCTGTATGGGCTTTGTACCCTTTGCCTGCCCTTACAGGAAAGCTTAACCATAAAAAGGACGAATGAAATTATGAATGAAAGAAAATAATAGTCAGTCTGAGTCGACTACAACTAGTACTTAAAGCAATAAACTGTAAACAAAACGTACCTCAAATTCAAAACGTCTGGAAGAGAAGAAAAATTGTTACCGCCGCAAGTCGATCAACAGAAAGGTTTCCTAGAGTATCTACTCAACAAATGCGCACAAAACAATGCCATCGAACAAAAAACTAGGTTATTTATACAAACTTGAAGTTAATAGGGCTACTTTGTGCCTGCTGCAGTGACCATTCGCTTAAAATGTAGTGATTACCACATACTCTTTGGTTCGCTTTGTCTTGGATGACACAGAAGGCTCTTTCGCAATCACAGTTTTCGAAAAAGTCCTAAATGGTTATCAGTAAAATTCCGACACGTTTTTTTAAATATAATTATTTCATTATTTATACATCATTAACTTATTAAACAACATTCATAAATCAGCTCTCATCATCACTCATTATTGTCTAGATACGAGAAGAAATAGCTGATAATATTATGGGCATTGTTTTCTTATGGGCTATTTTGAACCAATTAGATTTCTGATTTTGATTGGCATTTCATTCTTTTTTATGCTAAAAAGGTTTTCTAACCTGAAAAGTGACCTCATACTTAATTAAAACAACTATATGAATTTAAGCGATTAGAATAACCTACCTGACAATTAATTTAATATGTTATATTTACATGTGAAGTACTGATTTAAGGATGTAGCCAAATACATACTTCACTACAACAAAAACATTAGTCCACCTTCTATGATCATAAAAATAATAACTACTACAATTTCCTTAATGTGTAATTCCTTTATCTGCTGTAGTATAACTATAATGATGTTAACTACCAAATCCTAGCATTATAGTTATACCACGGCAGACATTAGAAAGTGACAATGCAAGTGAAATTTCATTTGACCAGAGTGTATTATTTCTAAGTTGTCTGTGATTGACTATAGTCAGTTAGTTTTGTCTGCTTTTCAAGGAATTCTTTCTGTTATAACTTTTAACAGAAAGAAATAAAATGATATTCTGCCATACTGTTAAGGAAATCTTTGAAAAGTTTATTGTCATCAGAACTCTTTTCTGCTTAATCCATAAAGAAGCAGAAACTGAAATGTGATATTGACCTTGATTGTCCAATTGTTTTTCCATCTATAGTCAAGGTTCACTCTTGGAATATTTTTTTTTTTTTGTATTTAGTTTTTTAAAGTCAATTTTGAACTTAGTTGTGATGAAATTTCAACATAACTAATAATTTAAAAAGTGTTGAAAGTAAAGTGAACTATAGTATGAGTGTAATATGTAGGTATATGATTTGTGTATCCTTTTTTCCTCAAAATTGGTGTTAAAAGATATTTAAGTATTTTGATCTTCAATTTTTGTTTGTGTAGCTTAAGTTCAAATAAAGGTAACTCAAGCAAAAGTGATTTTGAGTAATTTGAGAAAAACTGATTCTGACCAAAATACATAGTTTAATTTTCAAATCTATGGTTAATTGTATAAAATTGACACTTATATGTTAAATTAAACATGAAAATAAATAATAATACGAGAAATATACTAGGTGTTGGATTTAATTTGTAGCGTTCTTTTGCAAAGTTTCGTGATTTATTATAAGAGTATCATTACAGTGGCATTATTCAAAGTATTGTCCATCGTTATCTACAACCAGTGGTCTCGAACGTCATAGAGCGAGATCGGTAGAATTGCCAGCTAAAATTGGTATGTTTCCACCCAAAATCGGTATTTGAAAAAAAAATCACAATCTAATTTGTTTATTTATTACTAAACTTACAGACTAGTTTATAAAAATCACGCTTAAGTAATAACATAATTATTTATTATGGTACCAATATCCTTTGGCCATAGCCGAGGTCATCTTGGAATTAATTTCAAAATCATAACAATTAGCTGTATTAAAGAGTCATTTTGAATGTAATAGGCTAGTGATTGATTCAGTAGACAGCCTATTTCGCTGTTTTGTTTTCAAAAGATTTTTATGTGAAAATATGCATTCAACATTAGCGGATGAATGGGGAAGTGATAACATATTAAAGATGAAATTAGATAACAATGGAAACATTTGAGTTTCATCGCCACACTTTAATAAACTTACTTCATTCCAAAATAGTTCTACATCATCAGGAAATGTTTTGATTTGTTCACAATTTCTTAAAATGCGCCACTCTGTATCAATTTCCTGGAAATCATTGCTGTGAACAATATTGGGAAAAATCCTACTCACAGGAACTATCGAAGTAGTTTTGCCAATTTTAACATTTTTTGGATCAATTAGGTATGTCTAAACCTTTTATTGGGTTATTTTTCAATGGAAAACGCGTGGTTATTTGCTTACAAGCTTCGATATAAAAATCTAGGCATCTGCATTTAAACAAATTTACTTGTTCTGAGTTTAGTTTTTCTGAACTACTTAGTAGTGTATCAGATGTAGCAGCACCATAGTATACTGCGTCAATATCCATAAAATTTCTGGGATTCTTAAAATCAACATTTTCGATTGGAGTGCTAGTTAAATAGGGTAGGGTGGGGCAAAGATCCGCAATTTTAGGTTTCAAATTTTTTTCTCACCCAATAAGTAAAAGGTCCTACAGGTTTTGGCTTCACTGGAGATCTTAATTTATGTGCTACAATGTACCATTTTATTAGTAGCGAAATAAGAGCGATTTAGGAAAAAAATGGAAAGATAGACAACCTTGCCTTTGCGGACCTTTGCCCCACTGTTTGGGGTAAACGTCCGCAAATGCGGGGCAATTGTCCGTAGCTGCGGATCTTTGGGCATCGAAATGAAATACACAGGAAAATTAACTTTATCAGTTTATTTATTCACAGTTATGAGTAAAACCATTCTAGTTCACTGACTGAATAAACATTTCGGGTTGTGCTGGTTTTTTTTGATTCCTTTATACTCGAAACGACTGATCCCCATTCATAATCGAGAATGTCAGGCCGGTCAGGCCATTTCCATAATTTTCCAGCTTTCACCATTGATGATACAGTGGCATGGGTTTCTGAAACGCTAGTAATAACTCCTGGAAACAGTTTTTCTTCATATCGAACAATACAAAATTCGCCTATGCATCTCTTTGGAGGCACCATCCGCTCAGACGATTCTTCCATGTTCTGATCACTGTCAGATTCTGACTCGTTGTAGACAGAAATTCCAGATGAAATAGATTGAGACTGAGTTGAGTCATCTGAATCAAACTGAAGTCTACGTCGTGGTTTCTTCTTCTGCTTTGCTGCCATCATGAGCTTGTCTTTCCGTTTCATTGCATTTTTAATTTTTCGATCTTCTTTTTCTTTGACCAACTTTTCGGCTTGTAATTTTTTCTCCCGAAGGGCTTTCTTGTGCGGAGAAGATGTTAGAAGTGTCGATTTTAAACTTCTTCCGCTCCGCTTACGTCGTATTGCTTTGGGAAGAGGTAGTATGTCTGCTGGAGGCACAACTGACACAAGAGGTGACGTGGAGACAGGTCCGGGAGAATTAGTAGAAAAAACAGGATCAGGCAGCCTTGAAGGTCCAGGAACAGGGCAGTCGAGAACGGCATCACAGTTATCGTCGGCAAAATCTAGCATTGGTTCTTGAATGAAATCATCTTCTTCCGGACTTTGATCCGTCACTTGGCTCGGAAGAAAATCAGCATCCGAGAAAACCCCGGGATCCAGGGGAAAGATTCCCGTTGCGCGAAAGGAGGCAGTTGCTTTTTCAATGGTAGCTGTTCTTTCATAAGCCCGGTTAAAGAGCTCAGCGACATGATAAACTGTTATTACCTGCCCGGGGTGGGACGATTGCCACGAATCCGTGACCTCGTTGTAGTAGGTTTTGAGGGGTTTAAAAAACACCCGGTCGAGTGGCTGAGTTTTGTGGCTCGTATGGGGTGGCAAGCTGAGCATAATCACATTCAATGCTTCAGCCTGAGATATTGACTCGATCGAAACATGCGAGGCATGATTGTCCAGGATAAGAAGAACAGGAGCTTCCGAAGTGGGTTTGGCATGTTCTGCAAAGTGTTTTAACCACTTAATAAATGTAGGACTGTCAACATACCCCTTGTCAGTGACCGCCATCTTACAGCCGACCGGGCCATTTTTAATTAAAAGAGGATTTTCTCTCTTTCTCTTGAATATGAAATAGGGCGGAATGTAGCCACCGTTGGCGTTGAGGCAGCAGATAACGGTAACTGTTTGGCCTTGTTCCGCACTTACATTTTTAGCCACTTCTTTCTGGCCTTGGTCGGACACAATTTTTGGAAGTTTGTCTGGAACAGTCTGAATTCCAGTTTCGTCCATGTTGTAAATGGAACCAGGTGCAAACTTGTATTTTTGATAAACCGATTCTAGGTTACCAAAAAAACCTTCCACTTGATTCCGATTAAAGCCCATTGTTCGGGCCACTGACGTTTTTCTTGCAGTTCGCAAACTTAGTTTTTGTCTTTTCATGAAAGAAATGGTGTAATCCTTCCCTGCCATTCCCTTTTCTTTATTAAAGTTGTGTTGAATCTGGTTTTCTTCAGCATATTTAAAGATAAGAATTTGGAGCGTTTTGAAGGAAACACCATAAAACATATGGTTCAAGGTTCGGCAGTGTTCTACAATATCATTTTCTTGCAAATGAGTAAATGTTGTTTTGAACCGGCCCAATTTTTGTGCGCCGCCTTCCTTTTTCAACCTGTAAGAAATCAAATCGGCATTCAGAATAAAGGTTGTTAGTGATTCCTAACTCGTAACTCCATAATTTACTGAAGGGGATAACCCACCTCTTCCGTACAGTGGATTCATCGAATCCCAACTCCGCCCCAATTTTCCTAATTGATAGCCCCTGTTTCAGCATTTCTTGGGCCTGCGAGTAGAGTTCTGGTGTGAACGGCTTCACATTAGTTTTGCGTTTGTAGTTTCTATAACGTAAAAACAAAAATTGGATTAGATTTAGAATGAATACAAATACACTTTGCTTGGGGCAAACGTCCGCGCGCGGACCATTGCCCCAAGCAAAGTGCGGATCTCTGCCCCATTTTGTCATTTTGTAAACACAAGCTAACCTAAAAACAAGAGATGCGCATTTGGCCAAATAATTGCCTTAGATCTCCTTTCAAAACACGAATTATGGAATTGAACCAGTAAAAAAGTCAGCAAAACGTATAGAAAATACTGAACATGACTCAGGGATTATTACATCAAAACAAGTAAAAAGAATTCTCACCTCATTGTTATCGTTGTGCCGGTCCGACGCCGTATGACTTTTGTGAGTCGTCTGCTATCAATGTTGCCAGCATAAAAATGTGTCTAAAGCAACAACAACATTTCGCGATCGTTTTAAATGTGCGGTGCGGATCATTTCCCACTGCGGATCTTTGCCCCACCCTACCCTATGCTCTTTTTAAAAAACCATCAAAAATAGTTTTTAATGTTCCAGTTATTTTTTCATATAAATTATGAATTTTCGGGTGTTCCGCTTGCATTTCTTTATTTAAATCGGTAAATAAATAATAATGGTAATACAAAATCTAAAAATTCCAAACATAATATCGTAGTTGGATCTTGGATCTTCTGTAATATATGTTCTGCAGCTAAAAGATGATCATTGTTAGAGATTTGATCTATAAAAAATAGTTTTAGAGCAGAGAGTTGTTCCAATATTCTTTTCACTGCTGCATGTACTGATAACCAGCGTGTTTGAGAGGGGTGGAGTATTTTATGTACTTTTAAGTCGCAAAACATTTGGAAGTTTTTAAACTCTGCCACTCTTTTTGGACTTGAAGAAAAGTAATTGTAAATGTCTCTTACAAGATCCTCAATAAAGCGTGGCAATTTGGTACAGTCGGCCAAGAAAGTGGTGTACCACCCTAAGGCTGAATGTCGATTGCAGTTTACAGAGCAATAAAGATTTGTTTTGCTTGCACTTTGATCTGACAACATTGCTATCTTACGATATTGACGTTTATCACAGTTGTCACCTTATGCAAAGATATTATTAGTCACTAGCAAAGAGTATATTATTAGATACTGAAAGTCACTAGGTGCTAGAAACGAAATCAAAACTAGTTTGGTTGAACAAAAAAATTTCAGCAATGGTCAAGATGGCAGGCATCGACGAAGATATTTATAATGCAGTTAAATAAAAACTAACAGGGAAAATAACAGAAATTACTAAAATATATTTGACAAAATGTCAAATGTCAGATTTCTTTATATAAAGAATTTGGTTGACTATTTAAATAGTTTGTATTATTTTTGATTACAAACATTGAAATTTTCTTGGCAGTAATTAATGTCTTATTTTTCAAATAATAAAGGTTAAAATGACATGCACTTTTATGTGACTAAAATATCTATCAATTACGTTTACGTCATTACTATGCATCTCTTTCAGCTAAGTCTAATAGAACCTTGTTGTAATTTTCGATGACTAGCAAACTAAATCAAAAGTGGTACACCACTTTCTTGGCCGACCGTACAAGCATATGACGCGCAAAGATGAAACGAATGGCAGGCGCATTTAAGTATAGGTAAAAATGTTGGGAATTTCATTTTGCAGCAACGTTACAACAGAATTATTACGTCCCATCATTACGTTTGCCCCATCAGATGCAAAACGTAATAGATTATTTTAAATGGAATATTATTGCTTCTAAAAAAGTTTACAATGTGTTCAAATAAGGTTGCTGCATTAGCTTCTTCTAATGGAATAAGAGCTGAAAAAGAATCTTTAATACGATTAATTTTCGCATATCTCACAACTAAGCACAAGTGTTTGGTTGTACTAAGATCAGTGGACTCGTCAATTATAAGCGAAAACTTAGTTTGCCTTAGATCTTCACATAAATTATTGAAACTTTCTTTACCCATAATATGATCTATTATGTCATGAGTTTTGGTCGAAGAGCAGTTTATTTTTTTTGCTATTTTGGAATCACGACAAACGGCTTGCATCAACTTCGGTAGGTGCACCATAATAGTGAACGGTAGATTGTGTTCAGCAACAAACGAGGCTTATCTTATTTCACCTGAAATTAAAAATAAAGAATTAAAACAACGTAGGTATATCTAGTAGCGATTAGGGTATAATTATATGCACTGCTTCTATAAACCGATAAGAAAAAACAAAATAATATAAAAATGTAAGTAGTAAAATAAATAACTAAAAAAAATTACCTTGCTTAACGGGTCAAAATAACCTTATTCAAAGCAACTGCGTATATAATATACGTGCAGCCTGTGGACCAGTTATACTCAGAAAGCCGTCAGCTCTGCGAGTCCAATATAATAATGGCTTTAGGATGCTGATGGGGTTGCCCCGCTTCTGCAGTGCATCGGGTATGTTTGCGCAAGCGCGAACAGATGATTTTTACGCAATCTTGCGCAAGAGGACCGCCTCAATGCTAGGCAGGGTGCGGGCCAGCTCCAGCGGAATCGTGCAGACCATTGCGAGGAGATATCACACTCCGATTATGTGTCATTTGTTCTTAGCAGAACCAATGACACACTTTAGTATAAGTAGTTATTTTATGTTTTTTATTAACAAAATGAGTAAGTTTGAATCAATAAATATAATTATTATCAACCAGTATTCTTCGGTTGTGATTTTATATTCTTTGATGATACTGAGTGTGCTTGTGAAGAACTATGTTTCTTTATAGCGTCTTGGCAATTGCAATTGCAATTCTTACAATAGACATAGCTTTCGCCTTTACTTGCAGCTATCTTGCAGCCAACCTGGAAATTCTACTTCCCATTCTTTTCTATAATATTGTAAATATTTTTTTCTTCTCGTACTTGTGCTTGGCTCCTCGTCAGACGACATTTTATTGAACTTAATTACTTATCTGATTTTGTAGGAACTCTTTAAGTTAGGTACTCCCTCTTCAAAGTTAAGAAAATTAATGAAAAATTAAAACCGAATTCCTGTTTATACAGGGTCATTATATAAACACCATCCAAATTTTTTCTAGGCATAAGATAACATTCAAACACTTCATTTATGAAAAAAAATTGGGAGGTAAAATTTACGCAAAAAAAAAAATTTTGTCCGAGCGAATTATTACAACAGCTGGTTACTGGCAAAATAGGTACTTACAGTTGAACGACCGACCGCCCGAAGCGCCCCACCGAGCTGCGCGCGCAAGTTGTAACGACATCGGCGCAATGAAATCAGTCACCCGCGGACTTTCCGCGATGTACAATGTTGCGTTCACGCATTTATGTCGCATAATTATCTACCTAACGAAATGTGTTCACACTTGCAATTGAAATCGAGGGCGAAATTGAACGACGGGTTTATGTGAATAAGGCCCAAAGCCTCGAGAACTTAAATATAAATATAATCCGTCCATTTAACGAAGTGACAAAGTAAAAAAACAAGTAATACAATTAAAGACAATGTTCATAAACGTGCAAGACTGTTTATAAAGAAATTACCTACACTTTAAGGTAAAGTGATTGTTTTCAAACTTCATGTAAGTGTATTTTGTTTGGATTTTTAATTAATTATTTTGTTGGAGTAAAGCAAAATGTGTGCAGGGCGGCTAAGACTTGTGAAATTTTTCACAAAAATATAGAACTATTAATTATACATTTCTTTATCCTATCGTGTAAAATAGACAAAAATAACTTAGGTAGGTACTAAGGTTTTGGCACTGCATTTTTTTTTGCGATTTTCTAAGTGCCTTTGCGATCCCTGTGTTTTTTTAGATTCTGTGGTTAAAAAACACCCTTTGCTTTACTCCAACCAATTATTGTACATAAGTTGATTAAATTTTAAAAAATGCGACGTAAGTGCATAATGTGTGGCTTCCTTTTATGTTCATTTTTTATTTATTAAAAGTGTTATCGATTAATATTGTTATAATCAAAGAACAAATCAACTTATCTCTTCTTCAATTTGACGTTCCTTTTTTTTCGTTTAAATTTGCAACTTATGAAAATCATTGTAATGTATCAATGAAATACGGGAGGGCGGGGCGGGGGTCGTGTAATCATCTGCTACAACACCGTGCGTAGCGTGACTGTGACAGCAATCGGTAGTTTTCCTCGGATAACTTAGTGTAGGCTTAACTTAATATTTTAGTACTGAGTGATATTAAAAGAAAAAAATCTTGTTTTGTTACTTTCTTCAAAGAATATAATATATAAATTTGGATGGTGTTTATAAAATGGCCCTGTATAGACTAGACAGGTAAATTCCCGAGCCAGAAGCCCCTTATGATATCGAATTGTAGGACACAAGGGAATTCCCCAAAATATATGAATTACATTCTGCACTAGTTCCATACTATTGAGGGCTTCCCCGTAACATTAAACATACATGAAAAGGGTTGCCAGCTTAAAAGTGTGAAATCGGTAGAAAAATCGGGAGAATTTCCATATATACTGTGAAATCGTAAAAAAATCGTTATATTTCGATATTTCGGTAGAACAGACCCCATATCGGTAGAAATACCGAAAAATCGGTAGGTTCGAGACCACTGTCTACAACTGTAGTAAAGCTCGGATACCGCGTCGAAAAAATTCTTCTTCTTTCGATTCGATCAATGAATCGATCCAATTTTTGGTTATGTCGTAGTTTTCGAAGTGCTGCTCTGACAAGCCAAGCGCCATGGATCGAAACAAATGATAATCGGATGGAGCGATATCCGGCGAATATGGCGGGTGGGGCAGAACTTCCCATTTCAGCGTTTCCAAATAAATTTTCACGACTTTCGCAACATGGGGTCTTGCGTTGTCATGAAGCAAAATTACTTTGTCGTGACGATCTTTATATAGCGGCCGCATTTCCTGCAATGCTCTGTTCAAACGCATCAATTGTCGTCTGTATACGTCAGCAGTGATGGTTTCACCCGGTTGGAGCAGTCCATAATAAATGCATTTGGTGGGATCAACGCCCAGTTGATCCCACCAAATGCACAGTAAGATCTTCGTTCCATGAATATTCTGCCTGGGAGATGATGTCGATGCATGACCGGGCAAGCCCCACGATTTTCTGCGTTTGGGATTGACATAGAGTACCCACTTTTCGTCGCCAGTGACTATTCGATGCAAAAATCCCTTCCTTATCTGCCGTTGGAGAAGAATCTCACAGGTGGTTAAACGCCGTTCGATGTCCCTTGGCTTCAACTCATATGGAACCCACGTTCCCTGTTTTTGTACCATTCCAATGGCTTTTAGGCGTTTTCCGACCGTCGAAAAGTCGACTCTAAGTGATGTGGACAACTCCAGAAGTGTTTGGCACGGGTCTTCATCGAGCAACGTCACCAAATGTTCATCTTCGAACTTTTTCGGTTGTCCGGGACGTCCCTTGTCTTCCAAGTCAAAATTTCCACTTTTAAACCGCGCAACCCACTTTCTGCATGTTTGCTCAGCGAGAGCATGTTCACTGTATACTTCCACTAAAATACAATAACTTTCCGCGGCACTTTTCTTCATGTTAAAATAATGAAGTATCACTCCCTGCAAAAACGATTTTTCAGGCACAAACGTCGACATGTTTGATACTGCACAACAATTGCTATGAACACAATAACGAAATGTCATATACTGGTAAAGACGCGCTATGTCAGTAGCTTCCAGGAGAATATTTACTTTTGTATTTGTGACTATGAATAGTTGGCTAGCGCCATCTTTCGTAAAACGCTACGAATTAATTCCAACACCTAGTAAAGAATGTGTTTTTAGTTTGGATTTGCCTAAGTTTGATATAACATAGCTGGATTTACCCGTTATTGAACTAATAATGCATGGACTTACCCATGCTTGAAAAAAAAATTACTGGATTTACCAAGATTTGAAAAAAATTTACTTCTCAATGATTACATTTAAGGGTTAACACAAAATGAAGGAATATTAAAATTTGTGAAAACAGTAAAGGAAATGACCGCGCTAATATTTTGTAGTTGAATTTCACTGTTGCAGTTTTTTTAATGCTATTAATTGTAACAATAAAGTTATTATAAAAAAAGTATTTGCTTAAAAAAAATATTTAACCTACCTTTTGAAGGAATGCTTAAGTAGACCGAACTTTTCTCTCAGTGGCTTCCCTGAGAAGCCGTTCAATCTCATGTTGAATGTGATGTTTTAACTCTTCTTTGTTCGGGAATTTTTGCTTCGCTGTATTCCAGTATTTTATCACATCGTCCTGGCAGGACTTCTTCGTCTTATAGACGTATCTTTTGATGTATGCGTTATAAAAATATTGATAACTCACTTTAAATTAGTAAGAGCATGCACTCAGTCGAGTAAAACATTTACAAGAATAAACAAAGCAGGAACCTGACAGTGTCTCACTGCCACGCAGCTCGTACGCTCTCGTTCATGGAGTCGCGCGATCGGCTGACAGTGGCGCGATAACAAAGAACGGGCTACACTGTACCATAAATTCAGTATTTGGTATAAAACAAATATGGTGGTTTGGTGGTGGTCAGTAGATGTATAACGGCGAAGTATAAATCAAAATTATTTTCTATCGAACAAATTTGTGAATGATCTTAATCGTATTACGATTACGCTTAGGATTAAATCTTAAGCATGTATAATCTGGATTAAATCTGAATTTTTTTTTACTTCAATTATTTATACTTATATAATATATAATATATATACTTAAAGCATTGGTCAAAGTATTTTTTTCATACTTTAGTTACCATGAGCCGCTTGTATCATTTACCGAAAATGAAAGCTCTAAGTCGGAATAAATGCATGTAATATATACGAGTAAAATGTAAACAATTATTAAACTTTGTATCACTATGATCATTACTAAAACCTACAATGGGGAATATGCATGATTTATTTTTTATTTTTTATATGTTTCTACTAGTTATTACATTACCAAACATACAAATATCACGTCCAAAATATAAACTATAATGCAAAAAAAATAAATATTAAAATCGCGATCAATTTAAACGCGGCCATTTTGGCGCGCTTGTTCGTGACGTCACCATTACACGAGTTCGATGTCAACAGCAAAGTGTTGGTTTACAAAATTACCAAAAAATAAATAAGTGAGTGAATATCGACTTAATTACCATGGAAAAGTACAAAAAACCATATTATAAATATTGTGTCGTTCCTATGTGTCCAAATAACATCAACACTGCACCTGACAAAGTGTATTTCCTTATGCCGAAAGGTGAAAATCTAAGGAAAAAGTGGTGCAAGGCGATGAGAAGAGACAATGTATCGTGTTTGAGCTGTTTATACTGTTGTGAAGATCATTTCAATGTAAGTAAGGATATTAAAAAAGTAAAATACATATACAAATCATTCTTACTTTTACCTACCTACTTGTTTTGTTTACAAACCTCTACAAAAACATAACCTAGTTTACAAGTAAGATTATCCGACTGCGCTTTTACGAAACCGGTTTCAGTCATTCTCTAAGTCCTTCTTCACAATTAATTAATACTTTGAACACATAAAACTATTAACTTAAGATAAAAAACAGCGACACAATACAATAACAATTATTCCTCAAAAAAGAAACCATACAAATAGCTTGTTGACAGCAGACGTCTCGTGTAAAACTGACGTCACGTTTTGTTCCACCAATAGTGTTGCGTTTCGAAAATTTGCGCGGTAATTTCAAAACAGCCACTTTTTGATGATTAAATTTCATTATTAAATTAAAATAAATTCTAAAAATAATTGTATAGTGTGTTTTCAGTAGCAATAAATGTTACAAAAAAAATATTTTGTCCATATTTAAGTCACGTGCATATTCCCCATTATCTTCTTCCCAAAATTTTACATTCGTCTCATTATCTTGAAACCAATATATCTGAAGGTTTCACATCTGCCACGTGTGAATTGCACACATGCTTTTTTTTATTAATAATTATCTTATTCATATCTGTAAACTTATTTTTTTTATGTAACTATCATATAAATATAATCAAAATAACTAAATATGATAGTAATGTAAGAGATTTTAAATCCTACACTCAGGACTTGGTTAACAGTATTTCTCAGTAACATTTGTAACCTTTTTTGTGTCATATTTTTTAAATTAAATAATTCAAAATTCTCCTTTGCTTCTACCTCATTGCAAGTAGTTTTTATTGCACTTTTTGTATAAAGCAGTCCTTTTATAGATTCTGTGTAAAGTTTGTTCCTGGTTTTCGTTTGCATGAGGTGCAGATAGTAAACGTTCTAAATTCACACTACTGTGAGGCAGACAAAGGAGGTTGTTCATAAAAAAAGACAGTAAAGGGAACATTTTGGTGCCATCTCCTTCCTTAATATTTGAATTATTTTCCAGAGAAAATGGAACTTTTGTGTTTCGCAATAATCTCCACTCACGATCCAGTTCAGTAACATTTTCTGGACTTAACCCTGGAAGAAAAAAAGAAAATTCCGATTTAAATTGTGAAGTTAACTTACCTAGCAAATTTAGCAAAGCTAGTTTAGTTTTAAATCTGTATTGCATTATTTATAACTACCTATCAGGCAATAATACAGCTACTCCAGCAATTGATGGAAGATTTTTCTTCGAGTTGGGATCTAGCAAACTGTCTGGGCTCAAAAATTTAAGACTTTTTAGATGTCTTCTCTCTAATAATGGAAATCTGGCTTTTAATTGCCGAATGGCTTCTATATAGAAATCTAAACATTTTGTTCTAAAGAATCTGGTGCCCTCTTCTGACAGAATATTTTGTCGAATAGTAATAGTCGCTGTTATGTTGCCGCCAAAGTAAATATCTTTTAATTGTAGGTGATTCATTTCCAAAATCAATGTTTAAAATTTTTAATTTTTTAATGTTTCTTTTTCGTTATACTTTTTCATAAAGCATGTGAAGTTTTGACTGCTCTGACTGCATTTCCCTGTTAAGGTCTTGAAAGTAAGGTAAAACAAAACTGAGGAATTCTAAGTATAATTCTGTTGTTGGTTCAGAGCATTTATCTAATATGGACTGTGCTGCCAGCAAGCGATCAGTAAGAACAGCACTCTGAAAATATAATTTGAGGGCTGGTAATTGCTCTAACAATCTTCTGACAACTGGCAACAGAGAAAGCCATCCTGTTTGCGATGGATAAAGTAATTTGTGAGGTTGTAAGTTAACAAAATGTTGAAAGTCTTTATAGTCACCACATCTTTTGGGAATATTTTGTATATATGTGTATACAACACGTGCAAAGTCACCAAAAACACCTCATGGTAGTTTTTGGCAGGCATATGAGCAGCAAAGATGAAAGCTGTGGCACACACATTTAATTGCAAAATGTGAGTCTTTCAATCGTCATTCATTCACAAAAATTCTATGAGCAGTAGCTATTGTCTCCCACCTGCTAAACTCTCCCGGACTCCCCCTAATGCTTGTAATTCATCAACAGTCAAATTGGTGGCGTCACGTTCTCTTTGAAAACGTGTACGTATTCTATCAATATATCGTCGTTGCGCCTGCCAAATCCCACATGTGAAAATAACTAGGTTGTGGGAAACAACCAAACACTAGTTATTGATTTTTTTTGTAGGAAAAGTAGAAAAACCAAGTATACAGAATCAAAGAGCTTTATTGTTTTCAATAGTATAGAAACAGGTGTAATGATAATGTCCATGATTAGAGAGCAATATTTTTTTTTTATTCAAAAAATGCACATAACGGATTTCTCATGGGCAATACAAATACTCGATGTGTAAATATGCACATATCGAATTACAAACAGAACTCAATTTATAATCATTTCTGACAATTATGTGTTAGTTATAGGTAAACAAAAATCAACATAAATGGTTTACAAAATAATCTAAATTAAGGAAAAAAAAACCTTACAATATTTTTTATAACAATCAACTCCCTAGTTCTTCAAAATAAGAACAAATAACAATATTTCAACACAGTTTTACTGTAGGTATGTAACATTTAACAAAGCAGGAATCTCGAAAACCTATGTACTTACGATACACGTAGCAATAGGGTTTATATTCTTAAAAAATATTTAACTTTATTAAAATGTATATGTTCGAAAAATATTAAACAATCACAATTCTGACGGATTCGGACGACCGTTTGGTGCAACGGTAGCAATCCTGCCATTCGCACCGATGGTCCTGGGTTCGAATCCCGGAAGGGGCAGATGTTTTTATGATGAATTCGAGCATTTGTACCTGAGTCATGGATGTTTATATATATTTCTATGAGTATTACATATCTATGTATCATATATTTATGTCTATCCGTTACCCTAGTATCCATAACACAAGCCTTACAGAGCTTACTTTGGGCTAGGCTAATTGGTGTGAATGTTAGAAATATTTATTTATTTATTTATTTATTCTTTTTAAAGTAAGTAAAGAGATCGACGAAGTTATAACAATGTAACCTCATATAGGAACTCTAAGCAGTCTTATCATACACAACGAAATTTTGTTATAAACCTATTATTACGTACTTACCTATAAGGCACATTATTTAAGTACTTAGTCATAATAAAAAGTAGTTAGCTATATTTGACTTACTATTTAATCAGACTAATGTAAACATACTCCCTAGATATAGCTCTCTCATTTACATACTCATACCTATAAGTATCTATGTTTTTCAATTACTGATATAAAAATAAACATTATTTGAACAGCCTTCATCAATAATATCACTTAGACTTAACCAAAATTCACTTTACTAAAGATTTACTTAGGTACCTACTACTAATGAACATTATAAAATATTTCCGAATAGCATCAAAAAGCTCAATTTAAGGTAACTATAGAAAAGGTAAATTTGATTAAAAATATGCATATTCACTCATGTCAAGAAATTTTAGTATTTCAGGTTATCGTAAAACGCATGGTAGTCTTGATGCAGGAATGTCTTGAGCGCTTGAAGACATTCGTATTTAGATTTTTCAATTTTGCATTGCTCCTTATAAAGTTGTTAAGGGTTCTGATTAGTATTAATCTTACGTACTCTCTGCAGGAGAATTGTCCAGTCTTCAGAATGTATCAATTTAAAAAACATAGCACCATCTTTATATAAAAGTTGGATCTCCAGACTTCTTACCCGAGCGAATCGAGTCAACTCACGCACTCTTCATAATTTTTGAAAAAGGTAAAATCAAGTTGGTTCACATGATACGGTTGGTTTGGTCTTGCATCTGTCATTTTGCTTATATAATCACAGGGCGCATAAATTGGAGGCCGAAACTTCCTGCCCAAAGTAGAGTGAACGCTATCGACCTTCATCATTGTGTGACCCTTTTCTAAGATGATCTGTTCTATCTCAATCATCTGTACTGATAATGTCAGCAGCGCCGATGATAACACCTTGTTCCTATTCTGATATGAATAGCCATCCGTAATAATACATTTTTTTTGTACCATGTCTGTCCTTTAATGAAATCTATAACACAGCTCATAAACTCGTTAGCTGTTGCACCGCCGTTACATTCGGGCCAGACATCGCATTGATCTTTTCGTGGCGTAAAGATCGAAATCTTTGGTCGTCCAATATTCTATTAAAAAGTTTACGACGTGCAGGACTTTTTCCGTTTTCAGTGCACCATTCTTCAGAAATACGATACATATGACTTTTTGATTCAAATGCGTTTTCCACATAGACTCTGGTAGTGCTAGATCTACAGTAATGACTTGGGACTTTATTTAAAAGACCCAACCATTCTCTAATAATGTTTGCCTTGGCTGTCTTATCTGTAAGCTGCTGCTCAGAATTTGCGTTGGTAATAGCTTTACGCTTTTGGTGTTTTATTCTTAGATCCACCCTTTCCGTCATCGTATCGTGAGATTCTTTTATCCATTCCGAAAGTGTATCAGTATGTATATTAAGCGTCTTTGTCAAAAATGTTTGCACACTCTAACCAGCTAGTCTCGATCATTAGTAAAAAAGTAATCAAATGCAAAATGCTTCCGAGAATCATCTTTCTTAGTTTTGCGTCTTCTCTGGATAGGTCGCATACGGACCAAATTCTTTAGGTACGCTTTCTTTGAATCCCAACATAAACATCAGAAATATTTGAAGATAGATTTCCGTTTAGTTTCGGAAATCAATCCACATAAAAAGCTCCGATGGGAATTGGCAACACAGGAATGGTTACATGGTTTTTCAAGTAAACATTTTTCGAGTTTTTCTATAAATTCATAGCTGGGTTTTTCTCCATTACCTGCCAGTTTTCTTTTCCCTTGCCATGTACTTTTTGCCCAATTCTCTGTTTATTTTAGACACTTTTCTGTTCTTGTTATTGCTTTCACCTTCATCATCATATTCAAAGCCATGCTCATCTTCTTCTATAACAAAATACAACCGGTAATAAATAGGAAGTACAGGGTGGGCCATGAATTAGTTAACAATTTAAAAAATCATATAAAAAAAACCATTTGACATATTTTTTAAATTGTTTATTGATAAGAAAGTTAATGATTTGGAATTTATTTTTTAAAAATAACATTATCTAAATGACCACCGTTTCGATTTTTGCACTCTTCTAAGCGAGCACCGAAGTTTTCGAATACTCGCCGACAAAGAGACCGCGTGATTGCCGACATTTCCTCGCTAATTTTTTCCTTTAATTCACCTAGTGTTTTTGGTTTATGGATGTAAACACGACTCTTCAAATAACCCCATAAAAAGAAGTCTGCTGGGGTTAAATCCGGACTCCTGGGTGGCCATGGGATGTCGCCTCGTCTGGAAATCAGCTTTTCCGGAAACATTTCTTTGACCACCGGCAGGGACTCGTTAGATGTGTGACAAGTGGCTCCATCTTGCTGAAACCATGTGTTACTATTGTAGCCAGCAAATTCCAGTAGCTTCGGTGCCAAGAACTCCCGTAACATTTTCACATACTCAGCAGAATTCACAGTAACCGAACGGCCGCGAGAGTCTTCGAAAAAGTAGGGCCCAATGATTCCTTTTGCTGAAATTGCAGCCCATACCGTAACCTTGGGAGAATGAAGTGGCCTCTCGTGTTTAGATTTGGGATTTTCGCTGCTCCAATATCTGCAATTCTGTTTATTTACGTGTCCGTTTAGATGGAAATGCGCTTCGTCGGAAAATAAGAGGTTGTCAAAATTATTGAATCGATCTAACATTGTTTCGGCATACGACTTGCGCAAATTTAAATCATTAGGTTTTAATTCCTGCACTAACTGGATCTTATATGGATGTAAATTCAAATCTAATTTCAAAATTCGGCGCAGTGATGTACGGGATAATCCTAATTCATCCGAACGTTTGCGCGTCGATAAATGTGGATCACGTCGAACTGATGCGGAAACTCGCTGCACGTTCTCTTCGCTCCGAGAAGTCCGTGGGCCGCCGGTTTGCTTCACGTTTAGTGTAGATCCCGTCTCTTCGAACTTCTTAACCCATTTCTTTATTAATGGAGCACTCGGACACTGATTTAAATCGTGTAAATCGTATTCAACGCGAAATAAGCGTCTCACAGTAATGAGCGAACTGTTGTTTAGATAAAATTGTTTCACACAATAAGCGCGCTGCGGCCCCGTGAAGTGATCCATTGCGACTAAATTTCCGAGAAGCGAGCTAGTGGTCAGTTCCCTCCCCGCTCCCCGCGCGGCTTGTATTAGCGCGGGATGTTAGGTTTAAATGTTAACGAATTCTTGGCCCACCCTGTATAATTCCAGTCTATCTCTTTCAGATGAGATATCTGCTGCGGAAGCCGCTGCGTCGCTATTGCTTGCGCCATTTTGGGCTATAATCACTCTTCCCTCATTAACTTTGCTCTGATATTTTTCTACTATAAAAAGTTTTAATCAAATATAATTTGCGTTAACTCGCCACGAAGCGCACAGTAGGTTTCGCGATGCATCCGATCTAGTGGCTTTCAGTGCATTGTGTACATTGGCATGTTTCTTATTAGGTTCATCAGAAATCATCGGCGATGATGCCTTATTCTTCATTGCAGAACATAAACGCAGGTTTTAATCTGTCTATACTAGACTTTCACTGTAGAGCTGGCAGTGCCCGTGATGAAATAGTCGGAAAACTCATCAATAATAACAATCAATCTATTTAAATGATCGCTAACTAGGTTCGTGTTTTTTGAAGTTCGGTAACCAAAATCAATGGCGAAGACATTATCATGGTTTTCACTACGTATGTAATATCGTCTCGGTTTAGTACATCGGTACCTATTATGACCGGGGTATTCATATACTCTGATGCTACTACAAAGAAATCCACTTCTAGAGTGATATCATCGAACTCTATAGGTAAGGTAACGTAACAGGTAGACTATCTCTTGGCTCCCAATACCCTTCAAAACTCGACACGCATTTTTACGGGAGTATTCAGAATTGAATATTCAGTATTTAAATTAAGTTTCGCTCTATTTAAACAGTTATCTAAAATATGTCCCGGTTGTCCACATGAAAAACATACGTTGTTCTCAAATCGACGTTTCCTCACAATATTGGTGCGCATTTGTCTAAAATCACGACGCTTCTTGTATTAATCTGGCTGAGATTGATTACTTACAGAAAAACTTAAGCTATGCTTAATATAAATAGAAAATAATTTCACTAATTCACTCGATAACAAGTTGGCATTAGTCGCAGCTGCTCTTATTTGCGGATCAATAATACAACGAATAATGATAGCGGAAATCAATTCGTCACTTAAACCTGCGACTATACGTAAAAACATTCGTTGTCACTCCAATTGTTTATCATTTTAGCAGGGTCAACCTCTTGACACCAAACATCAATGTTATGAACAGATGGGTCAAAACTCGAAATATAATATGGCTGATTAGATCGCACAGCAGTGTTTAATGAACTTAATGCGTCACTGAATACGTTTGTCAGTATTTGTTCAGATGACGTAGACGCACTATTGGCGGGCTGCGTTTGTTGAATACCCGGTGCCGTAACCGCGCCTAACTTATAACAACTGATTGAGTGGCACTGATAATTATTCATAAATTTGTTCTTTAGGGGCGGCGTACCGGGCGGTGTATATGTTTCCCTTGTTACCCGAATATCATCACTAATTTTCACAACCGGAATCTTAGGAATTGGTGTCTTCGATACAATTATTTCACTGTCACCTTCGTGAGCATTTAGTCGAGTAAAAATAGCCCTTAATATATCCCGAACCGAATCAACACTACGGATTCTATCTGCGCTACGAACGCTATGAGGCGTAGACGACGAGCTAGTATATACAGCCTTGGCCAAAAGTATTAGGGACCCTAAAGTTTACTTTAAATAATGGAAAAAAACAACTTCTACTTTTTAAATTGATTTATTACTATTCAAAGACACAAAAAAGATTTAAAAAAATCTTAAAATCTAGTCGATCCACCTTTGAATTTAATTACTGCGCTAATTCTATCTGGCATGCTGCGTACAAGCTCAGTACAATCCTCCCTTATAATGGCATGCCATTCTTGTACCAATGCATTTTTAATGCCTTTTTCGATGTAATACTGTGCTTTTTAATCCTTTGCTTCAAAATGCTCCAAAGATGCTCAATAGGGCTCTGATCTGGGGACTGTGAAGGCCAATTCATCAAGTCAATGTTGTTTTCAGTAATTCAGCGCATCGTAGTCGCTGACATATGACAAGGTGCATTGTCATGTTGGAATATGACTCCGTCTAAGTTGGTGTCGCCGAAAATTATTGTTAACGAAGGCATAGGTGTAGTTTCAAGTACTTTTACGTACTTTTCGCTTTTCAAACGACCTTCGCAAACAAACATTTCGCCAACTCCATCAGCAGCCATACAGCCCCAGATCATTATATTGCCTCCTCCGTGCTTGCCAGTTGGTACGACGCAATCTGGATGGTATTCTTCACCCACACGTCGTCTCACGAAGGTCACACCTGGTGTTCCAAATACCTATAAATAAATAAAAGTAAGGTTTTTAAAAAATCGCCATAACTTTTATGATTCAAGTGAAATAAATATGTAAGTGATCATTCTTATTCATTATGAAACCAGTAAAATCAACTTACATCAAATTTAGATTCGTCCGGCCACACAACGTTGGACCAATCTTCTTCTGTATAATGTTTATGCCGTAGAGCCCTCTAAACGTTTTATTTTGTTGGCGTCTGAAAGCAAAGGCTTCTTCATGGCTTTGCATACTATTAGACCTGCTTCTCTAAGTTTCTTCTCACCGTTCAAGTACTTATTGACTTTCCAGCCTCTTCAGACAAGGTAGCAGCAAGCTTTGATGAAGTTTTCTTTCGATTGTTAATGGATTCGCGTATTAATTTTCTATCCGTGCGCTTCGTCGTTACACGTTTTCTGCCTGTTCTTGATTTATTAGCATGTGTGCCAGTCTGATCAAACCGTTTGATGGCAGATTGCACGGCACAACGTGAAAATTTCACCAACTTAGCAATTTCTTTTTGAGACCTTCCTTGTTCATGTAAAAGTTGTATTTTTACTCGGTTTTCCAGACTAAGTTCATTTTTTTTCGGCATTTTTAAATAAATTAGATGTCAATTTAGTTGGTTCACCACAAATAAAAGCTTGTTTAGTCGTTAAGAGTCCTGAACTGAAGTGACCAAACATTGACTGATAAAACCGAAAGAAAACTAAATCCTCTGTTTTCGGTCACCAGGTATTTTATTACCTTAACAATGCGCCGCTTACTATTATAGGTAATTATTTATGACCCCGTTATGTCATCTAAGATAAACATTTGTTCATTGTTCAATCACTTAACACGTATTGTACATTTTTGTGTGGTGCCTAATAAAGGGTTTTTCAATAAGAGCGCTACAAAAGTTTTTTTAATTAAAACAAAAACGGTTTTGGATATCAATGAAATTCTTTATTCCTGTAAAAGCACGTTTGATGCCATTATGTATGAAACTCGACTTTTTTTGCATGGCCACCACGGGCACGCTTGCAGAAGTCCAGACGCTGAACCCAATTTTCGACGGTTTTCAAGCATAAATTGGCCGATACTGCTGCAATTTTACGTTCGATATTCGTACGAAGTTCATCAATCGTCGCTGGCTTGTTGGCATAGACCATAGACTTGACGTAGCCCCACAGGAAATAGTCTAACGGCGTCAAATCGCACGACCGAGGCGGCCAATCGACTGGACCATTTCGGGAGATAACACGTTCTCCAAACTTGGTTTTCAATAAATTGATTGTGACATTCGCTGTGTGGCTTGTGGCGCCGTCCTGTTGAAACCACATGTCCTCCAAGTCCATATCATCCAATAGGGGCCAAAAATATTCGGTTATCATTGAACGGTAGCGATTCCCATTCACAGTAACGTGCCGGTCATGATCATCACGGAAGAAGTACGGCCCAATGACGCCGCCGGCCCATAAACCGCACCAAACCGTAATTTTTTCGGGATGCAATGACCAATAACGCATATTATGTTTATTGACGAAGCCATTCAGCCAGAAATGAGCCTCATCGCTGAAGATGATTTTTCGATGAATTTTCATCCGGATTTCCGAATCATTTTCAAGTTGTTGCTCAGCCCAATTCACAAACATACGACGCTTCTGGTGGTCAAGTGGCTTCAGTTCTCGTGTCAATTTGATCTTGTAAGGATGTAGGCCAAGATCTTTTCGCAAAATTCGCCACAACGACGTCATAGAGATGCCCAACGCTTGAGAACGACGTGTGAGAGACACATTTGGGCTTTCTTCAACTGAAGCCTCAGCGGCAGCAATATTCTCGACACTACGGGCACTTCTTTGTCTCACTGGCATGGGAACATTTTTTACTGTGCCTATGGATTCAAATTTTTCCACTAGACGCTCAATTGTTGATCTGCTAGGACGATTATGACGACCATAAATTTGACGTAGCGCTCTTAACGTTGAGGCCACTGACCCCGAATTTCGGTAGTAAAGTTTAATAATTTCGACTCGTTGTTGGCTCGTATATCTTTCCATCATGAAATGGCAAATCTTACTGAAGAGAAATGTCAAAAGAGCAGCAAGAAATATGGCGTCGTCTGCTGTCCCTGTCGCTGTACTTATGTAGCGTCCCTGTTGAAAAACCCTTTACTTTTGGCCAAGGCTGTATATATATACACGTAAAATTATATGTGGACCAGTAACTTGAAACGTATAGGAATTGAATTATGTTGTAAACTGTCTTTTTTATCACCGGATATGTCACCAAATGATATGTATAATTTATTTTTTGAGTCATTTTGCAACCAATTTAACAAAATTTTCAAAACCAAAGAGATCTCTGTTACTGTTAATTCAGTGTTTAGCGAATGGGCCACTGCAGGAATACACAAAAGTAGGCAAAAATTGTATGAGTTGTAGTCAGAAAGACAGTTTAATAGAACGGAATCTTTTCAAAATTATGTTAGGTCATACTCAAAAATTTTTAAGCAGGTTTGTCAAACTGCAAAAATTAAATATATTAGTCCTCAAAGGACAATGGGAATTTCTGTCCTATTAGCGGCCACCGATAAGTGTGGTATCATTTGAAAGAGGAATTAAAGTGGAACAACTTTTGTTAAGGCGAACCATTGCAGGGTATTTTGGGAAAAAATTATCGATAAAAACATGTTATTTTGCGATATATTTTACACTCTAATAAAAATGTCTTATTTCAAACAATTTTAATTTTCTAGGCATAATAAATACTTAAAAAAAATAGTATAAATGGTTTTTATTCACAATTAAATAAGTAATTAATGAAATACAAGAAATACAGGAATACTTAAGAGTCGCTAATTATTCAACACGTTGTATGTATCAAAATTGCCGCAATACAACTCTTCATCGAATTTCGAACAACATCGAAGCAACATTTTTGATTCACTTTAATTTTTACATTCCAAATGCTGCAAGAGTTTGCACACATCACATGCAATCAAATGATTGGAATCAAATAATAGATAGCCCCAACTTAATGCATGATTTGAACGCTACGCATTTCGTCGATATGATGAATCTCATGAAAATGGCAGCGCTGTGAGGTTTGGTGCTAGATTTTGATCACATAGATGATATGGACATTATAGAAATATACATAAGAGTCGGTCTAACTCGTGACCAATTCAAAAATATTATAGAACGGACACCTTCATTGGACACGTGCCACTCGCCCAAATACAATCTTGGCGGCTTATTTAATGAAATCGAGAAGCGGTGGGTCTAACGAGATATTGGTGACTCAGTTTGCAATGAGCCGACGGACTTTCGACAGGTATCTTAATACCGCGAGAGATGCCCTGACTAGGGTACGACCATATTTACAGACAAGAGATGGCTGCTCGGAACCTTTTAGTGCCTAACGCCCTATATGGATCTTCAGGAGAGGAAAGAAAACCTATTGTTATATGTGACGCTACGTACGTCTACATACAAAAGTCGAGCATCTATTTGTTCCAAAGATTGTCTTACAGTCTGCATAAGTTCACTAACTTGTTAAAGCCCTTCATAATGGTATGTTGTGATGGGCATATCATCGATACATTTGGTCCTTATGCAGCCACTGCTTTAGATGCAACCATCATGAAAAACAAGATAGAAAACCACGAAGACGTTTTTCACTGGTTTTTTAGAGAGGGAGACATATTTATATTAGATCATGGGTTCCGCGATGTTACAGAGGATCTTCAAGCCCATGGTTATGAAACTCGCATGCCTCAGACAAAAAGTCGCCATGAAGACCAATTGACAACCGAGCAGGCAAATAAGTCACGCATGGTTACCATATGTCGCTGGGTTGTGGAGGTAATAAAAGGTTGGTTCAAACGTGATTTTAAGCTTTTCAGACAAGAGTTTTTGAGTCGTGCACTACCTTACATGATGCAGGATTTCCGCATTGCGGCTGCATTATTAAATGCATATAGGGCACCACTTCAAGATAGTATTCACGCAGACATGTTTATAAGCATCATAAATGAACGTAGGAATCAACCAAACTACCTAGCGTCATATGTAATAGATAGCCATTTAAACCGCCGTAGAGCTACTTTTCTCACGATGACAGGGGACCAAACCCAACTTGGCAGATTTCCGAATATTGAATCAAGACGACATCATCTTATTTGCCCTCGGTACATACCAGCTCAAGTTAGCTCGCAGCTACTATGCAGAACATGTGCGGCAAGGGCTATTTAATATAGAGGTGTATTGAGACACTGATATATCAGGCCTTGCAGAATACGGTATTATCACCACAAATGCTTGGCTGCTGCGCTGCCGCATTCAATCGCGTCATGTACGTTCAAAAACGTATTACTCCTATATTCTTATAGATTGTAATAAAAATGGTAGGGACGCAATAAATAATTATTATTGTTGTTGCATAAGTGGTAAGCGCACTCTAGGATGCTGCGCCCATGTGATGACCGTGGTGTAGAACCTTGGGTGGGCAAGAAACCAAGGAGCGGAAATTGCCTTACCTACAGAGTTTTTAAGCGAAGTTATCATAGATCATGAAAACCAATTACAATGTAAAAATATTTGAATATATAACTTATATTAACATCTTGTTGTTATTATTTTTGAGCCCAATGCACAATCCTTTTCAATAGTATTTTTTCAATATTCTAATATGAAAATAACACTAAATAATAATATTATATATTTTTTTTTTAATTTATTAAGACTTTATTTACAATGAACATAAAAACTATAATTACAATACTATAAATAAAAAACAATACCTCTAGGCAGATATATTATTACATACATATATATATATATATATATATAGATTACAGTACCAGACTATTTTTTTTAATTATGAGTTGTGTTTCATAGACATTATATTTCATTTTTCGTGTAATTAATTAAGGTTAGGTTAGTACGTTTTATACTTCATTACTTTTTTCCAAAATACTCCACAATGAAATCCCTTTATAATCATAATATATACATCAGTACCTGTCAAAAAATACACACTTCATGGATGGCCGCCGATGGGACATGCGCCATACAAATTTGACCATTCTCCTTTATAACAATACAGACAAAGTCAAATCTACTTGGAAAATTATAAATGCAGAGACTGGCCGAACAAAAGCTTCAGCAAATAATTATAAACTTAAAATTGATGGTACATTTATTAGCTCAGACTCAGATGTTGCGAATGAATTTGAGAAATTTTTTACTCGAATTCCAGTAGATTTGACAAGCACTTTAGGCTCTTCCACCCCCATTGCAGAATCCTTGTTGAAAGAAAATGTTCCTTGTTGTAATACTGTATTTAAATTTAATTATGTTAGTAAACGTGACATCATAGACACTTTTAAATCGATGAATATTAAAAAAACTGCCGATCTCTGGGGAATATCTGTATATATGGTAAAGAATGTTGTAGAAATAGTTGCTACACATTTAGCTTTAATTTTCGACAACTGTATTGATAGTGGTGTGTTTCCTGATTTGATGAAACTTAGCAAAATAACTCTATTGTTTAAATCTGGTAGTACTTCAGATCCCTCTAACTTTCGTCCAATATCCGTACTATCAACATTCAGTAAAATTTTTGAAAAAACCGTGCTTAAGCAATTACAGAAATATTTTAGTAATAATAACTTACAACATATTAAACAATTTGGTTTTACCCGCGGAGGGTCCACGACTGATGCTGGAATAAAATTGTTAGAATGCATTTTCGAGGCCTGGGAGGAGTCGCAGGATGCCTTTGGTGTTTTTTGTGACTTATCAAAAGCTTTTGACTGTGTCCAACATCAGACTTTAATCAGGAAATTACACTATTACGGTATCCGTGGTACCGCTTTGGATTTTCTCACTTCTTACCTAAGTGACAGGATTCAAAAGGTGGTCATCAATGTAGAGCAGTCGCCTGGATCATTTGTAACAATGGGGGTGCCGCAGGGCTCAATATTGGGTCCATTTCTATTTCTGGTATATATTAATGACCTCCCTCACTTTGTAAGATGTGACCATGAGATAGTCTTGTTTGCAGCGGACACGTCTTTAGTATGTAAAGTTAAACGTAGACAAATTAATATTGACGAAGTAAACATTGCACTCTTCAAAGTCGTTCACTGGTTTGGCGCCAATAATTTGTTGTTAAATGAAAGTAAAACAAAATGCATTACATTCACTATGCCAAATGTTCAATAAGCTAAAGGCAAATTTAGGGTTAAGGATGAAGAAATAGTGCTGGCCAATCAAACTGTATTTCTGGGTATAACTTTAGATTCTAAGTTACAATGGGGTCCTCATATTGAATGCCTATCGAGCAGACTCAGTTCTGCAGCATACGCCGTAAAAATGATTCGTCAAATAACAGATGTAAAAACTGCGAGCTTAGTCTATTTTAGCTACTTCCACAGTATTATGTCGTACGGGATACTACTGTGGGGAAATGTCGCCGATATTGGCTGCATTTTTGTACTGCAGAAGAGGGCTGTTCGGGCGATCTATAGGATGGGCTCCCGAGAGTCATTAAGAGAAAAATTCAAAGAAATTGGTATTATGACTGTACATTCACAATATATTTATGAAAACTTACTGTATGCACACAAGAATAAAGATATTATATTCAGAAAAAGTAGTGACTATCATAATTTCAATTTAAGAAATAAAGTCAAGCCAGCATTGCCCAGATATAGGCTCCATAAAATAAGCAACTCCTTTGCAGGTCACTGTATACGAACGTACAACATGCTGCCATGTAACATGCATGACTTGTCAGTGAATAAATTTAAAATTTTAATTAAAACTCAGTTATGCAAAAAGGCTTATTACAGTGTTGAAGATTTTTGCAGTCTCCTTCAAGCACATCACCTCCTCACAGAACTGTGCGACTGCATCCCACGCAATCTCGCTATCCAGCATCTTTTGCACGACGCTAGGTAGCGAGAGGTCCCATCCGACAGCAGCTGTTAGGACCCGGCGCTGTGGTACCCAGGCGGGGCATACCTCTAACGTATGCTGCGCCGTGTCCTCCTCCGCTCCACATTCGATGCAGTCCGGTGCTGCTTCTCTTCTTGCTATCTGAAACAGGTACTTCTGGAAACAACCGTGTCCAGATAGTACTTGTGTCAGACGATAACTTAGTTTGCCGTGCTTACGGCCTTGCCAGCGTTCCAGCATCGGACCCAACGCTTCAAGGGTCCGTCTGGCCAGACTTCCGGCTGCCTCCTGTTCCTCTAACAATGCCGACCATTGCTGCATTGCTGTTTGTTCCGCTTCTCTACGAATGGCGACTAGCTCTTCAGCCGTTGGGTTTTCACCACGCTCTCTTGCGGCAGCACGACTGCGATGAACCTCCATGAGTACCGATGCCTCTAACTCCCACGGAGTCATGCCAGCAAGCGCATTTGCCGCGGCTCCAGACACTGTCTTGTATGCTCTCACGGCCCGAGTTGCTATAATGCGCTGTGGTCGTCTTAAAATTCTTTTGCCCTCTGGTGTGATACGGTCGGCCCATATAGGGGCCCCGTAAAGTGCCATGCTTCGTACTATTCCAGCATATAGCTTTCTGCAAGCGACATTGGGTCCACCGACATTGGGTCCACCGACATTGGGAAGAAGCTTGCTCAGCGCTGCTGCGGCTCCATTCAATTTAGGCGCTAGCCGCCGGAAATGCTCCTCGAAGCACCAGTTCTTATCTAAGAATAGGCCGAGGTACTTGAGATGCGGGCCTATTACTATCGTTTAGCCATTTACGTCTATGGCGGCACCAGCAGGTGGTCTGCCGCCGCGGCCGTAGAATATCATTGCCTCTGTCTTTTCTATCGCCACTTTGAGGCCCAACAACTCGATACGGCTAATGGTTAGGGCGGTGGCTACCGAAGCTCGCCTCGCAACATCGTGGTAGTCGTCACCTCTTGCGACCACCAACGTGTCATCGGCATAGCAGAGGATCGTAGTCCTGGGCAGGGGAATGCATCGTAGGACCCAGTCATATCCGAGGTTCCACAGAAGGGGGCCAAGCACCGATCCTTGTGGAACCCCGCATTGCATGGGCCTCATTATGGGTTCCCCGTCTTCGCCTTGGTAGATGACTTCTCTGCTCTGCAGGTAATCCTCGATGACCCGTTGTAGGTATTCGGGGATCTTGTGGTACCGAAGTGCTTCTTTTATTTGTCCGAAAGGGAGTGTGTTAAAGGCGTTGGCGATGTCCAGAGACACCGCCACGACACTTTCACCTCTCTGAACTGCCAGTTCCGTGATGCGCCTTAATTCTAAGATAGCGTCCACCGTACTTCGCTTTTGCCGGAAACCATATTGGTTCCCGGATAAGTTAGGCCCTACTTCCTGAATGTGCTGGGTAATGCGGACAGCTAGCATGCGCTCGAAGAGCTTTGCCGTTTCATCTAGAAGGACGATTGGGCGATAGGCCGATGGTGAGTCCGCGGGTCGTCCCTCTTTCTGAAGGAGACAAAGCCGCCCTTGTTTCCAAAGATGGGGAAATCGTCCCGACGTGAGGCAGTCGTTAAGCAGGGTTAGTAGCTGGCCACTCAGGTGTTTCATGGCCAGCGGTATGATTTTCCCTGGGACCCCGTCTGGGCCTGGAGCCTTTTTCTTGCCGTAGAGGCGGTCAACGTTGTCCTTTAGCTCCTCGGCTGTTATGAGAGGAATGTTTGGTTCCTCCACTAGACTGGGTGAGCTGGGGGCCATGATGGGAGGTCCCTCCTCAGTTCTATTAGGGAACAATCCAGAGACGACACTGCTTAAAAGCTGCGGGTCAAGAGACTCAGTGGCCGGGGCTTGGTGGCACATCTTTTTTCGTACCATGCGGTATGGATGCCCCCATGGATCCCGATCAAGGTCCCCTATGAACTCCGCCCATTTTTCGCTTTTGGCTTTGCAAATGGCGATTTTGAAAGCATTAGCCGCTTCTCTCAGCACTCTATAAAGAAGCTCTTCTTCGTCAGGAGTGTGCCTACTTCGGCGACAACGTGTATAGGCGCGTTGTGCCCTTACGCTGGCTGCACGCAATTCTGAGAGCTCTTGAGTCCACATGTATACTGAGCGTTTGTCCGGACGGTTTTTTATGCGCGGCATGGCGGTGTCGCATACAGCCTGCAGTGATGAGCGAAGATTTACCGCTTGATCTTCTACATTGCGGTTTTCGTTTTGCGACCAACACCAACTCTCCACAATGGCGGCCTCTTCTGCCAGGTCAGTCCTTAGTTTGGCCGTAGACCACCGTGGGAATGTGCTAGCGTTTGAACGGGTGGGTATATTGCGAGGGTTCGAGGGCAGAACTCGGAACCTGATATACCGATGGTCCGACAGTGCCACCTGTCTAACCATAACAGCCCAGTCGACCACGCGCGAAGCAACGGCAGGAGTAGCGAACATTATGTCCACTATTGACCCCCCCTGCCGCCGCACACATGTGAACTCTGAGCCCCTATTGCAGATGCAGAGACCCGATGCTACAGACCACTCTTCCAATGCAGTGCCCTTTGGATTAGTGATAGGGGAGTTCCAAGCCGCCGACTTGCAATTGAAGTCCCCCATAACCAAAGTTTGTGATGATGAAAGTCGTCCCAAAGCGCCGCCTATATTCGCTAACAGAGTTTCCAGTTCGTGGAGGGGTTTATTAGGTGAAAAATAAACCCCTATAATGGAGATTGAGCCGTAGATGACTGCAACGTTCCCTGCCCCACGTTCTTTTAATGCAATTGGAAGGGACCGGGTGCTACGTCGGGTGGTGATGGCCACTGTGCCGCAAGTGTCTGCCACCCAGTAGGAATCACGGGGCACTCTATAGGGTTCTCCTTCCACTGCAACCTCAATATCCCATTCTGCAACGGTCTGCAGGAGGAGATCCTGTGCGGCGGCGCAGTGATTGATGTTCGCCTCTAGGAAGTTGATGGGGCGTCTATCCATCAACCATTTCTATTTCCTCCGCAAGGGCGTCACGCGCTTTCTCAAGCGGGGCTCGGGTCAAGAGGGCCCCCTTTCCCTTCGTGGCAGGAGGGACACATTTCATTCCACCCATGATGTGTCCGGATGGTCGATGGATCAGCGCACACCGCGCACTTCAAAGTATCTGCATTACAGCTTGCCGATTGGTGGCCGTCTTTACCGCATCTAAAGCAAAGCCCACTGCGGTCCACCTGCGCAGGGCATCTCTGGCTTGTGTGCCCCATGCCCATGCATCGGTAACATCTCATGGGCAGGGGCTCTAGCACCTTTATTTGAGCCGAGCTCCAACCCACCAACAATCTTTTTGCCTCTGCGAGTGCCTTAGCCGCGGCTACTGGGCAGCGCACGAGTACGGAACCCGTGCCCCCAGCTCCCGGTTTGATGGTGCCGATCTTGATCTGCTCGGCTGGACAACTTCCTTTTGTTGCAACAGCCGCGCGCACCTCCTCCTCATTTATCGAGTCATCAAGCCCAGATATTCTCAAACTGGCGCACTTCATTGAGCGCGCTACCGTAGCCATGTCACCTAGAGCAGTCCTTAAGCGGTCTGCGAGGACATCTGCCTTGTCCGAACTCTTAGCAGGGAGCTCCATCACTCGGGCCCCAGTCGCGGCCTCTTTGATGCGCAGGCCCTCTATGCCCAGTTCTGAAAGCTTGATGTCCTGCTTGGCTTTTCCAAGTATTTCGCCGTAGCCCACTCCTTTCTCTTTGGCCACAGGCGTTAAGGTTATAATAACCGCCGAGGTTTTGGGAGGGACAAGTTTCGTCTTGGTTTTAGGCTTCTCTTTGTTTCTCCCAGACTGTGGTGGATTGCTGGGGTTTTGAGAGGTCTTCTTTGCGACTGAAGCCTTTTTCTTACCCGCCGTAGATGCAGCAGTCGCTGTCGGTGAAGAAGTGGAAGCCGCCGTCACTGCAGCTGCTTTCGCCGCTTTCGCTTGCTTCATTTTCTTCTTTCTGCCAACTGCTTGGCTCCAAGGTGCGTCCAGCACAGTTGCTAGAGCTTCATGGCTGCTGCTAGGGACTGCATTGGCAGGAGCAGTGGCCGGGGCAGCCTTATCCGTTTTCCGGTTTGACGCAGCTCTTGGGGCAGCTCGTGGAGCAGCCCTTGCAGCAGGTACAGGTGGTGTAGCAGCATCAGCTGCTTCCCTCCTTCTATCCGCTGCCAATGGTGGACGCCGGATTTTCGGAGGGAGGAGACGTTCCTCCTTTTCTAGTCCCTCAAGTCGGGCGTTCACCATGGTGCCCACCGACATCATTATGGACCGCTTTATGTCTTCTAAGGTTTGTTCGTCGATGACAGTGGTCTTCTGCTGAGCGTTGATAAGGTCACAGTGCGAGCGCTTTTCTGTTTGCTTTCTCCGCAGCGCAGTCATTTCTTTGCGCATAAGCGCCATCTCATGTGACATGCGCTCATTATCAGCCTGCAGACGACGGAGCTCTTCATTAGTGCTAAGCCCCGAAAGCATCTCGAAGGCCTTTGTGATGGTTTCTGCTGCATCCATCAACGCACGATGACTCGTGCCCTTGAGGTTTTTACTCCCCTTGGCAACGGACACAATGTCGTTTATACTTTTAGACACCTTTGTGTAAAGAGACTGCGCCGTATCTGGATTGATGTCCATTTCCTCCATATTCTCTTCATGGTTTGAGGTATTCTTCCTGGAGAGGCGCGCCGATCTCCTAGGTGGATCCATGGTTTCAGACCCTGACTCATCGAGCGTCCTCACGGCCTCCGCCTCTTCGTCTTCAAGTTCACGCCTCCTGATTTGTGCCTTGGCTTTTGCCAGGCCATAGTGTTCTCCGGTAACCAGGGAACGGCCCCCTCGTCCGCGACTACCCGCTGAGATTTTAGGGCACGCAGCACCGCTATCAATTTCCTCGTCCGTGTCTAGCACCTCGGATGCTTTTGAGGTTGTTGGCCTCTTACGGCTGTAATTTCCCGGCTTCGGGGAGACAAATCTGAGCGGAGAGGCAGTCCTGCTGGACTCCTCATCACAACTTATGTAGGGCTCATTTACGCCTGAGCTAGGCCTACCATCGTCAGGGTTTTGCTCAATTCCGCCTGAGCCAGGCCCACTTACGTCGGAAAGGGTTTTTGTTTTGTTTTTATCAGAATTCATGTTGTTCCCACGAGTTAGGCTGCAAAACAAGGTCCACCCGGGCAGAGGCACCATACCCGGGCAAGCATAGGGTTTTCGAAACAGAGGGGCTGCCGGTCCTCTGTTCCGTTGTCGTGTAACGACTGGACCCCCTCCAGCCATTCACCCCCTCGCCATCCGCGACAACAGACTTGGGGTTGGGGTTTTTTATTGAGGTTTTCTCCTCGCAGGGTCACCCAATTAAGGGCATACCCCCCCGGCCCCTCTCAACGAGGGGTAACGGGTTGGCCGACGGTTGGTGAGATTTTCACCTGTCCGCTGCTCATGGCCATCATGAGCAAACGGACCCGTCGCCCCCGCTCGCACCGCCGCTACCCGGACTATCCGGGACGCCGGTCGAGCCCGAACCGCGCCGCCGCTACCCAGACTACGTCTGGGAGGCCGACCCGGAGCCTTAGACATTCGTAAAGCGAATCGGACCAGTAGATCCACGACCAAATGCGAGGAGAGATCCTCGTCCCTCTTGTGACCCAAACTGCCGCTACCCGGAAAACGTCCGGGACGCCAGATGGGTCCGTCTTTTGCTGGTTTTGGTTCGCGCCGGCAGTCCGGTAGCCCCCATATCTGGGGGCCATTCCCCAATCCACCACCCGGGGGACGCGCCCGATGGCAGTTCCAGCAACTGCACACGGGTCTCGCTTGTCTGCCTACAACAAGCGATGAAGCAGGTGATTAAGTGCGGTATCATTAAAAATAACCCAATGCATCCTCCTATTATTGACAATACTAGCAATAAATGAGAACCATCCCCAGGGTCCCCATGAATTGTCCTCTGTAACAGAGCTGGGGAGGATGAATCCCTTTTGTGTCTCCTCGGCAAAGTACTCGGAGTAAGAGTACATACTAGCAGCGGTATGAGCAGTAAGCTGTTTTAACTCTACAATCCCATCCACGTGAGTTTCATCGTGTATGACAGGGTCAGTGAGAATATCGTAACCTCCTCTGTGATATAACGGAAACCACTTGAGAGAGTTCACTGATCGAAAGGGCCAGGTATACAGTAGTCCGGATATCGGCTCCATCCACCGAAGCATCCTACCACATTTAACCAAGACCATACCTTTTTGACAGAGATTGGATGTGACAATCTGCAAGTAGTAGCAATAGGAACAGTTCCGCATACTCGGTATCGTCCAGATGAAAAGTTTCCTTTCGCATAGATGTCAGATGTTACATAAGCGGCAATCTTGTCTGGAAGATCCGGTGGAGTCAATAAAGACCATCGCGCTTTACGCAAAAGGCAAATGTGATGATGCAACAGAGCTAGATTTTTGTTTTCTGCTGTGATAAGAAAGTCCATCTCATACCGGAAAGAGGAATAATCAAATGACCTTCTCATTTATTCATCAAAAAGTAAGGTTCGTCAACCTCGAATGATTTTTTTTTATTGATAAAGGCATTAAATTCTTGATTCAGCGCCATCTAGTCCCAAGCTAAGCAACTACGCTTATGTTATGGGTACTGGACAACTGATAGAATTTCCTATGTGGGAATCGAACCCACGACCCTCCGACTTAGCGGCCCAACCACTCAACCGCTTGACCAGAGAGGTAAGTAAGAGTTACGGTAAACTTTATTGGTATTTATTTATTTTATATTGATAATTAATAATGTATGTTAGTTTATTAATATTATTCTTGAATTTCAGACGACAACCAGTGTAAGTTAATAGAAAGAGAAATCTCGTAATTTTGAAATATTATGGAATTTTCCTCACTGCATCGGAGCGATTGATGGAAAGCATGTGCTACTAGTAACGCCACCCAATTCTGGCTTAGTTCTCTTAGCAATTGTGGATGCCGAGTATAACTTTGTAACATATGCAATACTGTGGTGCAAAAGGGAAGTCGTCTGACAGTGGAGTGTTCCAGGAGACTTCATTTTATAAAGCACTTAATGAACAACAACTGAATTTACCAGATCCACTGTCCCAAGGTGGTCCGAATACGCCCACGCTTTCTTTTTTGTCCTATTGGAATAATTTTTGCCTCCAAAGGCGGAGTTGTTGGTTTCAACCTTATGGCAAGACCCAGTATATGTTTACAGGTGTATATTTTGAAAAATTGTGGACAGTTACATGTGCCTTGCTTCCAATCTGCCCTGGGTAGTACAATTTTCCAAAACAAAAAGTTTGTTTCTTTATACTCATCAAATGTCTGCAATGTGTCACTACGTCATATTCCCGTAGACGTAACTTTTTTTTAGGGACTAAATATACATTACTTATGCTTACGCTAGTTGTTAAAGTCTTTACTTTAATTTTCTGTTTAGCCCAACAATATCCTTCTGTCCATTCTTTAAGTTCGATCCTGTGTTTATCTTGGAATGAGTCTTCAGAAATTTCGTTTGACCATTCGGTAACCATCTCGTATGCCACAGTAAGGAACCGGGACAGGTGCAAGCGTTATTGCATGATCTTTGATAGACTTGTTGAATGCTTCTAAAGCGTTGTTCGTCGTCGGTGAAAGAGTCTCTGCAGCTCCTAAATACCAGTTAGGGTTTTTGATCAGCCATTCCTGATTAAAGTAATGTATAAATGTGGTCTTTGAAGCATGTTTCCTCATGAAAGCTTGAGCAGCAGCATTGATTGATCCGGTGATGATGCGTTATGCAAGGCTTCTATATCTTGTAAAATGTCACTTCTGTATTTTTTTTCTACACAATTTTCGATTTTCTTTTGTATCTTATTTTTGGTATGCGCCCAACACATGCGTACAGTGGTTGTGTCTGATCCAAAAACATTCAAAAAGGCATTTTTTATTGCTTGAGCCGCGTTGCACACTAATACTTTCGGTTCAAAATCGCATTCGGAAAACAATGAGCCAACCTTCTCCTCTAATCCACTAAAAATCATCTCAAAGTCTTCTTTTTGTTTATTTGTAGAAATCCTTTTGTTACTTATATATAATTGACAGAAAATCAACGTTATTGTTATAAGTATAATAATTATTCTTTTTTCTGCGTTTCTGATTCAAAGTGGGAAACTAGTTCCTGAATATTCTCAAATTGTCGTAATTCTGTGAGAGTTGGTGCAGCAGGTGATCCAATATCATTATTAACATAAGAGGCATTAGCAGTTACGATATCATCATTAACAGTATTTGTCGAATAGGATGACTGTTGAGAAGCAGATCGGTATCCATAACATTGAATATGGCTTGAATTAAATCCCGTTTCGTATCCTGCATAGTTGTATTTTCCCATCCTAGCGTCTAATTAGATATTATTAATAAAGCACTTCGTCTGTAGCACAGCATGTACATTCTTTATATTTCTTAACTCAGAAGCTACGTAGTCGGCGTAAATTTGAATAGCGTCTTTTGGTTGATCCATCCTGGCTTTTGCGCTCTTCATTATTTCATATACCTCACTCAGATCATCTTTTTCCTTTTACTTTTAATTATTTGGAAGCGGTACCGGTATTGGTTGCGTTGGTTATGGCGGCGACGTTGGTGCCTCTGATGGCTGCGTCAATTCTTGCGATGCCGCTGGTATTTCTTCGTGTCCCACCGAAGTTCCGGATGTCTATAAAAGGAAAAAATCAGTCTAAAACAAACATTTAATCACAGTTTCTCAGGCGCAGAACAAAAGACAAGAAATAAAAATAAATTGTAAGAATAAAAACTACAGAGATTTTAATTGTGCAATTATTACCAAAGAAAGATTATTTTTAGTTTGTTTAACTTTTTACTAGGAAAAGCAGCGAATCAAACGCAAACCAGTTACTTTTGTGAACATGGGGATGTTTCCACTTCCAGTAGATATTGAGCTCGCATTTTTTTTTTTAATTTTAATTTTATAATCACGATGTGACCCACAATACTTGCGAATTATCTCGCTCGCTCGCGACGCTCGCAGAGCATCGAGTAGCGGCAAGTTGCGCGACCCGTAAATGTCCCAAGCGACGTCGGACGACGTCGGGCGACATCGCGCGGGACACGTGGATTTGGTGTCGAGCGACAGAGTCTCGCGACAAATGTCCCCTAGTGAAAATGCGGCTTAACCTGTTCTATTTTTGAATAACGGCTTCCCTGATCTCTGGCACTGTCTGGGAAGGTGGTTGACGGTTCCAAACAACTCGCTTGACAGCATCCCACGCGTGCTCTATCGGGCTTAACTCAGGCGAGTCGGCAGGCCAGTCTAACCTGGTAATGTCGTTCACGCAGAGCAGCGTTGATTCGTTGAATTCGATGTGCGGGTGCATTATAGTCAACCAATACAAATTGAGGGCCATGTGATATCGGGAGTCCCACAAACGATGAATGAGAGCATCTCTAGTGGCCATGCCCTGTTGAAGAACCTGATTATTGCTGCCGCCTCTTCATTGTCTTCATCATTTATATTTATTTGCAGTTGTGCTTCTTGAGTCTTCGTTGCTCAACTCAGACACAGCGATGTTTGGACATCAAGATCAGTGTAATGAGCTGCAGGTGAGGCAGGAGCGGCATCCAGAATAGGTGTCATTAAAAACTTCCTTAATGGATATCCATTAAGGCAGTCTCCCTTAAAATATTATAAAGAAAGAGTAATCTGGGGGCACGGCAGTGCCCCCGCCAAGTCAAGCAAAAAAGCGGCACGGACGTACCATCCTTTTCTCGAAGCAATTCAGGCCATTTTCGACCCCCTGTAACTTCGTTGTGGATAAAACTAGAAGACTGAATTTTCAGTAACCATGCAGGCATTGGAAAGACACGGTATATTTCAAATTTCATTCAATTTGAACTAGTAGTTTAAGAATTATAACGGGTCAAATTTCTTAATTTTGTCACTCACTGACTCACCGATCATCAAAATTCTAAGACACTTCTAGCAGACCTAGAAGCTTCAAATTTGGAATATAAATAGTGTTTGGTGTATGAATCAAGGAAAAACTAAAAAAACCTACAAAAATAAGAAAAGTTCATAAGTCAGAGAGGGGGCTTTAAGAAAATTCGTTGCTGGTAGATATACATACATATATACAATAAAAGTAGAAGGTACCGACAAGGAAAAAAGTAGACTGTCTACAAAATCAGCGTTTTGTTCGGGGGTTCCTGAGCAAATGTACCGCTGAGCTGTGACCTTTTTGCGCTGCTGCAGCACACATACATATTTTCTAGTTATGGGTTGTAAGAATTGTAAATTGTGATATTTTTTCATTTATGTATGTGGCTGTAGTATCAAATAAATGCGTTATCTATCATCTCTCTAAAATACAAAAAGCAATGAGATCCCATCAAAAACAATACTTGTCAAAAAAACCAAGTCTCGCAACTCAGTTGTTCTACGGTAAAAAGTTGTGAGATCCATGTAATACCAAGTCGGTTATTAATTTATTCAGTCCCTACTTAAGCTAATTTCTGTCTTAATACGTCCAGTCCCTAAGACCACGATCGTGGTCCATAACAATTGAAAATCAATTTGAAATTGATTATAAAAAATTTAAAGATTTTTTATATTGATATGCGTCACTATTAGATGCTGTTAATTATCACGTAACATCTTAATGCCTCGAGTACGGAGATTCCAGACACAATTGATTTTCAATTGTTATGGACCACGATCGTGGTCTTAGGGACTGGACGTATTAAGATAGAAATTCGCTTAAGTAGGGACTGAATAAATTAATAACCGACTTGGTATTACATGGATCTCACAACTTTTTACCGTAGAACAACTGAGTTGCGAGACTTGGTTTTTTTGACAAGTATTGTTTTTGATGGGATTAATGATTTAACCCAAAATTATAATATTACACGTAAAATCAGCGTGCCTTTGATTTTTATGTAAATTCTGTAAGTAAGTAAGACCTATAGTTGTATTTGTGTTTTATTAAAGATTTTTATATGGTCTATCTTTTATTTTTTATTTTTACTTACCAAGTAACCATGTAGCCTCATTGAGATTTTCTAAATGTGACTTTAATGGATGAACATTCCCTATAAAAGAATCGTGTGTTGCTCCACCATAGCTGGCATCCACACTAATAATGTTTGTGTCAGCATCACATAACAAAACGCCAAAGAAGATATTCCAAAATATTTTTTTGAATAAAACATCTTACCAGTTGTACATTCAGAGAATGATACTGTTTTCTGCATTAGTATTGTTCCTCAATTCCTCATTTCCAACAGGCCTAACTATTGCTAGTGTCCGTCTAATGAAAGCTGAACCTGAAAAAGCGGCAATTTCAAAAATCCTTCGTATGGTATTACCAACCAAAATGGGAATAAACGATTTTGATACTTTTCTAATTTTTTATTTTTTATTATAACAGTCTTCAAAAAAGGGAAGAGGTTCTCTATTCGTTTGTTTTGCTTTAGTTAATAAAATTATCAATATTAAAAAGATTTTATTTATTATTAGGAACTGTAATCAAAGTCGGTGTCTAGATACTCTACTTCCAATGATACATCCGAACTACTGCCAGACTCATCATCAAACACACTTATAATAAACGATACGAGGTCTTCGGTTACTCCATCTCTAGTTTTGTACTGTGCTTCAATATTAATTACATGATCAGTCATTTTTTTCCAAGTATCTGAATTTCAAAATATAGGTTGAAGGTGAAAATGTATATGAAACTTTGGATTGAAGATGTAGAAATAATAAATGTCAAAATTAACATGTCGTACTATCCGGCGAATTCAGTCACCACATCTAAACACCGTTTCTTCTGTTTGAACAAGACTTCTTGTTTTTGTTTTTGAATTTGCTTATCATGGTAAAAATAATATGTCTCACACAACTTTTAATTGTTTTACCCATGTTTCAACATGAAATCCTTAAAAAGCTCTTCGATTTGACATGCTCGGATGTAACCTCAACAACTGTCAAGACAATAGTGACAAAATAACATTTTAAAAGTATTGCCACTCAAATAATAGCTGGGTTCAGCTTTCCTTAGACAGACTCTACATGGGTGCAATCTATGGATTTCAGCAACCGGGCATTCGAAATTTGTTGTAGAACCTTAAAAAATAATTATAATTATCATTGTAATTTTAAGGGTTTGGTTAAATATACATATCGACTGTGAACCGGCAGATGGTACTATCTCAATTTTGACAACTTTGTAGGAAATAGAAAAAACTTGTTCTTGAATTCATATGCGGAGATTTTTATGAAATAAAAAAACAGTTGGCTTTACTTATTTTTATTTATTAAAAATGAATTAAAAAATTCTATATTACCATCCTTTTAATTAGAAAATCGAGATAGGGTATTTTAAATCAGCTGTAGTAACAAGATAGGATATGTTACTTGGTAGAAAATGTCCTAAGTTATAAATAGGACATAATTAATTTAGATAGGACACTATTCACTATGTATTTCAAGTAATATTAAATGTAAAAAGTACTTAGTAACAAAAAAAATCACTTTAAAATCAACATATTTTTTTTTACTTAAACAATATAGCTACGTTATGTTAATCACTCTTGATAGGGCAAATTATCGTAAAAATAATGACAATCTTGGGGTATTACTGATTTAAGTTCTTGCAGATGTAACCACTTGGTTTTGGTAATTCGACATCGTTCCGTAAATAATGGTGGATACGATTGCACTGGATCAAATCGTTTTGGTCTTTGAGGTAAGTCCATTAATTCAGCAGAAAAATCAAGTTTCACTTTAATTAATCCCGAGGGATGGTAGCTCAATACTTTTATGTCGGTTACTGTTGGATCATGTTTCACCCGACCAGGTCTTAAAGAGTTATAGCGTAATGGTTTTGTGTAATTTTGAAAGAACTCATAAGTTAGTTCTATAGCTTCATATGGAGTTGGCTTTACACGAGCTTCTCGAGTAGTATAGACGTAGTCACTAGGGAGCTTAATTTCTTTATTTTTTAATTTTCTCTCGATACATGCATGAATGGAGTCGACTTCCATCAGAGTATGTCCCACTTCCTCCAGATATTTTTGGTAAATTGATACTCCATGAAGCATACTAAAATTAAGAAGCGCATTCGCCATCACGTTATTTCTGTTTTGAGCTGTGCATCCATCGGAAAATATGATGATAGATTTTTTTCAGCAAATAAACATTTTTTTTCCAGGTAATCAATTAAACTTGAAACAAATGTTGATGCTACTAATTGATTATTTTGATCTTCTGAGAACCAGTAACATGTTGAATGTTTTTTCGCGACATCATAGATAGTAAAGTTATGACATGCTAGCTTTGTTTTATAATAAAAAGCGTTAGCATGAGTAATTGGTGCAAGTTTGACTGCCTGAAAATCTACTTCTATCAATATGATTTCCCCTCTGTTGGCTTTTTCTATGTCTTCTCGTTTTTCTTTTCGAGCTGTCTCTTTCTTATCTATATGTTCTTTCCAAACCGCCTCTTGTAGGTTTCCAGTTTCAAAACTAGCACATAAATTGCATTTATCTTTTTTTACATTAAACAACGAAATATTTTTACTGTTCATTACTTGACTAAACTTTTTGCGACTGAAACTTGGCTGTCTGGTTTCATTACATTTATTTAAATAAAGTTTGTAAATATCTTTGATTGTTTGAAAAACTGGTTCTAGGTAGAGTTTAGATGAATTTTGTCTATTGTAATGCGAAGGCATTTTTGGTAAGCTATCAAAAAACGTGTTCAAAAAATCTTCCTGTGACCTCACCATATCATTAACAAAAGTACTTTTAGATTTCAAAGTAGCTGGTATTCCATGCGAGCTATCTTTCACCCATGATTGGACCATTCTATAACCAATTCCTAAAGTATTTAGAAACATGTCTCTACAAACATTGATGATTATCTTGTCCATTATTCAAGTTATATATTAAAGTAAAATTACGCCTTGAGTCACTACCTGTGGTATTTGTTTTTTTAGCGACTTTATTCAAATACCCACACACAAATGCTTTTCGCTCTCCCCAAGTAAGACTCCAAAATCGGTTGAAGATAACTTCTCTCTGTTCTTCAGTAAAACATGAACAATTTCTTTTCTTTGAGTTTGCACAGACAGTACTCATACAGGCTGGTTTCATTTTGCGTTCTTGCCTTTGTGTATCCTGAATTACCGTGGACCCAGATTTTCTGAAACCTAAGTACGCCTTTCCATCCATGCGTAATTTTTTATTTATATTCCTCTTCCACTGACTTGGGTCAGCCTTCTTTCGTCTTTTTCTTCCTTCATTCATGTTATGATTATTTGGGTCAATAGTAACAGTACCAGTTTCGTTTTCTGTAAGAGTAGAGAGAGACTCTAAAGGTTCATGAGTATTTGTTGGCGTGTTTGGCATAAAACAATCACCGTCGATATGTTCCATATTAACATCATTTGAAATATTAAAATTATAATCGCATTTTTCTGCTGGTATTGATGGAGAATCCGAGAGTTGTATGGTATTTGCTGGAGTGTTTGGACTATGAGTATCATCTATTTTTTCTTCTAAAACAACATCATGTTGTTGCTCTAAAGTTTCAGAGCTCATGCCACATGTTAACTCTAGTTCAGTCATAAGAACGTCATGTTCTTGTGAAGGCACACAACATTCTGTTATAAAATCTGTAGGTAGAAAATGAAATTCTGTACTTTCATTTAAGGAAACTTCTTCGGTATAGCAATTGTCTCCTGCCAGTACTATAAAAGAAAGTGTGGATTCTGTCTGGGGTACCGTTTTCATATCGTCTTTAATGTTCTCTTTAGACGTACTCGGCAAATTTTCTGTGTGTAAAGTTCTAGTGTTAGGTTGATTTTCAACCTCTTTATTTTCGTTAGCATCGTACACCGCTTGTACCAAACGTCTACCTCTAGATAACTTATAGTCCTGTAATAATACAAAATGTACCCAACATAAGGCTGGCAAATTAAAATAATTACACGTTAAAAATGTTTATAAAAAACGGTATATTGCAGGAAATAGTATAAAATGCCATTAAAAAGTACTTTTTCTTAAATTTTAAGATAGGACATGTTGCCAGTTCACAATCGATATTGTATAAATACAAATATACATATGCCAATTGCAAGATTCAAACATGTGACCATAGACTGCGTAGCAGACATGGGCGTTTTTGGTTGTGAACGCAAACTGATATATAACCGATTTCAGATTTCAAAATCCGTTTTTAGATATCTGATTTCAGAAGTGCTAATTCACTAGTTTGTGTTTAGATTTGGTTTTAATAGCTAACTATAACGATAACGATACTAGTAGATTTGCGCGATTCTCCTTCATGCTTTAATCTAGGCTTAGGACTAGCAGAAAAGTTACGTTTAGTAAAACTTTTCTGGCGCATTTAAAAATCGACTTATATACAATGATTTCTTTTTTTACGAATTGTTATTTTTATTTTATTTTTTTATTTTCTTTTAATTTATTTTTTGAACCATTTCCTACATCAAACTTAATTACTTCAGGTTAGCGTTCAAAAATGTAAGTTGCTCGACTTTTGATGTTTTAAGACGACACCTCTTTTCTGTGATAAATAGTCCCGCCTTTGAGAAGAGACGTTCGCACGGGTCGCAACAACATTACATTTCGTGCGGTATAGTTCCGACAAATGCGGATAGATTATTTTATGGTCTCGCCACCCACTGTGAGGGGCTATTCCATTCACCATTACTATTTTTTCTAGTGAGCATCTCGTCGTCTATATACATTTGCAGCTCACGGATAGCTCTTGGTTGAGCGTTTCCTTGAGGCTTATTCCTTTTTAACAAGTCATCAAACTTATCCCAAGCAACGACGTTTGCGCAGGGCTTTTCTTGTACTGCATCAGTGCTTGCGCGAATTTCGAATCCGATTTACGTTTGGATACGCAGACATAGTACGTTTGGTGGTTTTAGATCGTTCGTATGCGTTTTGGTTCGGTTAGATTTCTGAGATCGGATTATCTTGTTGAGAAATCGATTCGAATCGATTTGTGTTTAAAATCGGATTTTGGATTCGTTTTGATATATCGGCCACATGCCTACTGCGTAGGCAGGGTCTCTAACCAATAGATCTGTTTATTAAAGTTATGCATAAGCTTACCTAGTGTCACACTGAACCCTGACCCGGCTATAAGACAGGATTAGTGGAGCAGATTTATATAAATAAATAAAAATTAAAATTCGTTGTCAAATGTATAAATTTATTCTTATTACAAAATAAAAAAATGTTGTTTTCAACCTTAAAATATAACACATAAAAGACATGAAATAAAAAAGAAATAAAATATGTATTTACAGTAGTAGAGTATTATACATGGGTCCCTTTCCTCTTTTTGCTCTCTTAAAATAATCTTAACCTATCTATTTATATTCCCAAAAACTATTATACTAATATTAATTTATTTAGACATATACTTAAGTTTACGATAATATTGACTAAAATTATACGACGACCGAATCCCACGGAGAATATCAAAGTATCATACCTTAAGTTCCTCTATTTTAAACTAGGTATGTGAAGTATAGAAAGATCTCGTTCAGAGTTTCAGGCAAACGACCACCTACTTGACCACACTCTCTTCTCGTTATCTGAACCGCTGAACAAAGAAAAGCCCGCTTCCACCACTCCTGTAGTAAAGAACATATATTGTTTACATAAGATACCGAGGAAATAGAAGGAATCCTAAGTAACAATAAATGAATTATGTAACGTTTGCTTACATACCCTTATATAATATAATTATCCTGCTCGACAACCACGTACATAATAAAACCCCTAGAACGCCTTGCCAAATAAGTCATGGAGTTATTGGGTGATTATGTTTCTATGTTATTGCTGAAATATCAAAGAAAATGTTTTCAATTTCCTAATACACTATTACATAATGCTTAATATATATACTACACACAAGTTATTACAGAAAGTAAGATTGCTGTATTTGTTCAAATAATTACTTACCAATGCAATTTACGAAATAGATATGAATATTATGTAGTATTTTAGCAAAATAATTCAATAATATTCAGTACTGACATAACAGCATTTCATTCAGCACAATATAGAATAAAATATTTCAAAAAAATTGTTAAAACAAACTCCAGTTCAAAACCTGGAGCCGAAATAAACTTTTCGCTCCATCAATTTTTCAGTCAGCCTTAGTGCGCATGCGCGCTAGAATTCGCGCATGCTCCGTAACCCTATTTGCCACCACTGGGAGTATGTATTTGCTGCGCTTTCGCATTGAAGATATCAGTTAACATTCACAGTTAATAAATACAATAGAATTTAAGCTATAATCAATGATATTATAAAATATACTATTATATAACTATTTGTATCGTAATATTAACAAATAAATATGATAAATTAATCTGCCTTATAAAATAAAATATGTACTATATAAGATAATTTATTTGGATTCTATAAATATATTTTACTTAATAATATGAATTAAATAATATGCAATGTTTATATAAGAGAAGTACTTAGCAAAATAAAAGAAATAAATGCAATGTTACAATACCCCCTTTCCTATTTTAGTTTCGAACGTAAATGAGAAACTACGCTGCCCTCAGCGTTTTCAAAGTAGAAATTAAGTAATTAATAATTTCTTATTAAATAAATGTACAAAAAATAATTAATTAAATTTACTTCTAAATTACTAAGTTGGATTCCTGTGAACATGACATGTTTAATTTTTTAAATCTTTTACATGCCAAACTCCTAACGGCTTGCCTTCCATCGACTCCAATTCAAGTACTTATGGTGATAACACTTTGCGCACCTTGCATCGTTCGTATTTGGGTGCTAGTTTAGCTGCTTTATAATTCGCAGCGTCACTCTGTGTATAACACCTTTTAAAAACAATCTGCCCAACTTGATGCACCGGAGGTGATAGTCTGCGGAGGTTATAATACCTGGCATTCCTATTATGTGCCTGTATTAATCTGACTCGGGTTTTCTCAAAAACATCTTGAAGTGACCCTAATTCCCCTGCGTACTCTTCTCGAGGCATGGCGATTTCATAATCGTCGCCTTCAAATTGTCTATAAAATGATCCATTAATAATTGGTTCCCGACCGTGAACTAGAAAGAAAGGGGAGAATCCTGTGGTTTCATTCACAGCACTATTTAAGGCGAATTGAACCTTAAAAACATTTACATCCCATGAACGGTGATCATCTTTCACATAGGAAGCAACAGCAGTCATAACTGTCTTGTTGTACCTCTCGACAAGATTTACCTGAGGTGTATAACGTGGACCAAAATGTATGCGTGGAATTTCATAACGATTCAGCATAGCTCGGAATTCAGATCCCGTAAATTGCACTCCATTATCAGCAATCACGGTTTCCGGTATTCCGTGAACTAAAAATACATAACGTTCTATGGAATTAGCCACTGCTGCACTGGTCGCCCTTCTTAAAGGTACTAAAATGGTATACTTAGAGAAACAACAGGTCACCACAAGCAAATGTAAGTATCCCGACCGCGACTTAGGTAATGGTCCAACTAAATCTGTTGAAACAACCTGAAATGGCCGAAAACATCGCTTGGGTTCTCCCATCTTCCCAGGTGTTAATTTATTTGGTTTTTTTATTTATTGACTAACAAATATCACAATTTTTAATAAAATTAGATATATCTCTAAACATTCCTGGCCAGTAAAAGTGTAAGCTGAGACGTCTATGAGTTTTGAATATACCTAAATGTCCTGCAGTGGGAGGACAGTGATTTTCTTCAATAACTTGCTCTCTTCTCTCCTTAGATACAACCTCTTTCCATTCAAACTCCTGTGCTAATGAATATTTTGCCTTACTGTATCTGAACAACACTCCGTTTTCAACACGAAAATTTGGAAAATTTTGAGGATTATTTCGACAACCTTCAAAGATTCTATTATACCACACGTCGGAGATATTTAAGGATTCTACAGGCATCAAACGTGACAATGTGTCCGGAACGATATTGTCTTTACCTTTCCTATGCTCTATCTCAAACTTGAATTGCGATAGGCGACAACGCGCTAAACGCCCACTAGGATTTTCTAACTTCATAAACCACTTAAGTGACGCATGATCTGTGACTACTTTAAACGGTCTAGTACCTAGACTGCATACACTACTGCCAATGCTTCACGTTCTGTTGCGCTGTAATTTCTCTCACATTTGTTCAAAGACCTACTCACATAAGCTACAGGATGATCAATACCATCGAAATTTTGTATCAACATTCCTCCTATACCGTAACCAGACGCATCACAATGAACAACAAATGGACGGGAAAAGTCAGGACACGCTAAAACTGGCGCTGTAACCAAAGCATCTTTTAATACATCAAATGCCTGTTCAGCTTCCGTTGACCATGTAAACTTAGATTTGTTGCTCGTTAAACGGTTTAAAGGAGCAGCAATTGTAGAAAAGTTTCTAATAAACCGTCGATACCAGGAACAGGTACCGAGAAACATTTTAACTTCTTTAGCAGATTTGGGTGTTGGAAAATCTAAAATTGATTTTATTTTATCCGGGTCTGTTCGAAGTCCATGTTCATCGACGACATATCCTAAATATTTAAGTGAACTACGAAAGAAATGGCATTTATTTAAATTTACTGTTAAATTTGCTAACTTTAATTTTTCAAACACGCGATTTAGAATGTTTAAATGGGTTTCAAAATCCGAACTCACCACAATAATGTCATCTACGTAGACAAAACACATCCCCTTTGTTAAATCACAGTTAAATTTGTTACCAAACAACATATCCATTAATCTCTGTTGACGAGCAGGTGCTCCACAGAGACCAAATGGCATGACAGTAAATTTGAACAATCCTCTGCCTGGAACAGTGAAACTCGTCTTTTCCTGAGAGGAAAAGTCTAAAAGAATTTGCCAAAAGCTAGATTTTAAATCAATTGAACTCAAATATTTCGCTTGTCGTAGACTATCTAAAATTTGGGGAATATAAGGAATTGCGTATGCATCTCCCTTTGTGACAGCGTTTAACTTCCGACAATCTAGGCAAAATCTTAATTTACCATCGGGTTTCTGTACCATCAGCGTGGGATTATTCCACGGTCCTTCACTGGGTATCACTACACCTAAGTTCAGCATCTCATCTAACTCTCTATGAAGTTCCTTAACTTTTTCTGGAGACATCGGATACGATTTACACTTTATAGGTGTTGAATCGCCCGTATCTATTGTGTGTTGTATAAGATCCGTCTTACCTAATCCAGCCTTTTCAAATGATATATTTACAAACTTATTTACAACTTCATTTGCTTTTAGCTGCTGTTCTATAGACAAAGAACCGAATGATTCTACTTTATAAATAGGCTCCGTCACTCCCATTGTTACCTTACTATCAAAATTCTTAGGTGCCTCAATATAAGCAACATCTTGAAAAATCTCAGGCGCAATTTGAAAAGCTTTCCAAAAGTCTACCCCTAAAATAATATCCGAAACAATCGAAGGAATAACATATAATTTGATTACACGCGTATTACCATTAAAAGACAAAGGAAGATATAAATAACCTAATGTTTCACTCTCTGAACCATTTGCAACAACTACATTGCTTCTAAATGACCAATTTACATTGAAACCCATTTTTATAAATTTCTCGTGAGACCCATTTCCAAGAATGGAAACCGCAGTACCCGAATCCAACATACCATACACAAATACATCACATATCTCCACTTTAACATATGGTCTCACGTCATTTTTGTGAGGCTTATAGAGAACCGAAGCAATTGAATGAAATTTAAAAAAATTAGAAACTGTAGTCAACCACTGTTCCCACTCAGCATCTCTATGCGATTTATCGCTTCGATTCTCCATTATACGTTTTTTGAAGAATTACATTTAGGACATGTTTTAACAGTGTAGCCCACCAACTCGCAATTAAAACACTTAACGATTTTATCGGCAGTGCATTGTTTTCTATTGTGGGTGTCTACCTTACAACGACCACAATAAACTTTAGAACTTTCAGAAACTACCGATACACCTTTGATTTTATTAAAATAAGAAAATTCAGGACTCACTGTAAGTTGTGTAGGCTCTTTAAATAAGTCACTTTTTTGTTTAGCTGCTTCAATACGTCTCAAAGAACACTTTAACTCGTTTACCGATCTAATATCGACTAAAGCTAACTGTTGAGTATAAATAGGGCGAATATTATGTAAAAGAATGTCTAACTTTTCATTCTCCGATAGAGGTTTCTTGAGACGAGAAAACAAACAATTCATGACGGAAAAATAAATATGTACTGGTTCTTCTCTTCCTTGTGTACGTGCCCTAATGTCACCTAAAAGTCTGTAATCATAGTCGACAGGCTCAAAATCTTCCAATAACTGTTGGCGAAGTTCTTCCCAACAGGAGATTTGATTTCTTACTCCACGGAACCAGATTAAAGCCTGATCCGTAAATAAACAAACAGCTGATAAAAACAATCGACTATGAGAAACATTATAAGCCACCGCGAGTTCTTCTACTCTCTCAATAAATGGTCGAGGATTTCCACGGCCATCAAATTTTACATTCCATTTTGATATATGGGAGTCAATCGGAACTAACTGCGACGGTAAATCCATGTTACAGTTGTGTAATAACTGTTCACTTACCTGGTTTACTTTTTCTGGTTCATCGTCTAAGGTTTTTAGTATAATTTCTTGAAAACTAACTAACATTCTTTTAAACTCTTCTCTCTTTTCAGCATCGCCGTCTACTTCTATGGGAACACGATCTATCCTATGATAAATATGACAAAACAGGGCCCTTATGCGGCAAAATATATTTCTGTTTTTAGTTTTTTCGAAATCCTCAAGTTTAGTTCTTAAGTCGTCAATCTTACGTTTTATTTCCGAAAATTCAATCTCCGACGTAAAATCACTACTTAAAATTTCCTCCGGTAAAAATTCTGTACATAATTTTTTTAACTGTATTTTTAATTTTGCAACTGTTTGTTCCGGAATTTCCGCACGAATACTAACCTCGTAAATAAGTTCATCTTTCAGTAAACAATGAAAATAAACTCGCGATAAATCCATATTTAAGAGAGCAATAACAATTTTTATAAAAACAAATAACAAACAATTAATGCTATTGCGTAAATAAAACTAAATATAAATTATAAGTCTTACTCTTGCATACCATAACAAAAAACTACTCGAAGACTTATATTATCTATACAACCAAATGTTTAATTGAACCTTAGTAACTATTTTATTACAAAATATTATTTAATTGAATATGAATGTACACAAATTTTCAAGAGAGCAAAAGAAAGGCCACTTAGTAGGGCGCCAACTGTCACACTGAACCCTGACCCGGCTATAAGACAGGATTAGTGGAGCAGATTTATATAAATAAATAAAAATTAAAATTCGTTGTCAAATGTATAAATTTATTCTTATTACAAAATAAAAAATGTTGTTTTCAACCTTAAAATATAACACATAAAAGACATGAAATAAAAAAGAAATAAAATATGTATTTACAGTAGTAGAGTATTATACATGGGTCCCTTTCCTATTTTTGCTCTCTTAAAATAATCTTAACCTATCTATTTATATTCCCAAAAACTATTATACTAATATTAATTTATTTAGACATATACTTAAGTTTACGATAATATTGACTAAAATTATACGACGACCGAATCCCACGGAGAATATCAAAGTATCATACCTTAAGTTCCTCTATTTTAAACTAGGTATGTGAAGTATAGAAAGATCTCGTTCAGAGTTTCAGGCAAACGACCACCTACTTGACCACACTCTCTTCTCGTTATCTGAACCGCTGAACAAAGAAAAGCCCGCTTCCACCACTCCTGTAGTAAAGAACATATATTGTTTACATAAGATACCGAGGAAATAGAAGGAATCCTAAGTAACAATAAATGAATTATGTAACGTTTGCTTACATACCCTTATATAATATAATTATCCTGCTCGACAACCACGTACATAATAAAACCCCTAGAACGCCTTGCCAAATAAGTCATGGAGTTATTGGGTGATTATGTTTCTATGTTATTGCTGAAATATCAAAGAAAATGTTTTCAATTTCCTAATACACTATTACATAATGCTTAATATACATATACTACACACAAGTTATTACAGAAAGTAAGATTGCTGTAATTGTTCAAATAATTACTTACCAATGCAATTTACGAAATAGATATGAATATTATGTAGTATTTTAGCAAAATAATTCAATAATATTCAGTACTGACATAACAGCATTTCATTCAGCACAATATAGAATAAAATATTTCAAAAAAATTGTTAAAACAAACTCCAGTTCAAAACCTGGAGCCGAAATAAACTTTTCGCTCCATCAATTTTTCAGTCAGCCTTAGTGCGCATGCGCGCTAGAATTCGCGCATGCTCCGTAACCCTATTTGCCACCACTGGGAGTATGTATTTGCTGCGCTTTCGCATTGAAGATATCAGTTAACATTCACAGTTAATAAATACAATAGAATTTAAGCTATAATCAATGATATTATAAAATATATTATTATATAACTATTTGTATCGTAATATTAACAAATAAATATGATAAATTAATCTGCCTTTTAAAATAAAATATGTACTATATAAGATAATTTATTTTGATTCTATAAATATATTTTACTTAATAATATGAATTAAATAATATGCAATGTTTATATAAGAGAAGTACTTAGCAAAATCCTTACTAATATTATAAATCGGAAAGTGAGTTTGTTTGTTTGTTTGTTTGTTCCGCTTTCACGCCGTAACTACTGAATCGATTGCTTTGAAATTTTGCAGACGTAAAGATAAAAGTCCGGATTAAATAATAGGGTACTTTTTATCCTGGAAAAAAATTGATATTCCCGAGGAAAAACAAAAATATTGTTTGCTTGATGGATGGATTGTAGATGGCGCTGTGTGTCGTTTAAAACAAAGTAAAATTTTGCAAACGACTATAAACATGTAAATTTAGAAGCTTAATGACACGATAATGAATCCCCGAAAATGAGGAATTCCCGAGGGATGACGTACAATTCGTTTTATCGTCTAAACTGTTTTTTTTACATCTACTTATATGTTGCAAACGAATATGAACATGTAAATTTTGAAGCTAAATGATTCACTAAATGACTCATTCCTCGGATTCCGATTATTCCAACAGACCTCCCATTACAATTTAAAAGACTACAATTTCCTATAAGGGTTTCATTTGCAATGACCATTAATAAAGCACAAGGCCAAACTCTAAGGGTTGCTGGAGTACACATGGAAAAACATTGTTTTTCGTATAGTCAGCTCTATGTAGCGTGTTCCCGGGTTTCCAGTGCCCAAAATCTGTATGTTTTTGCTCCACAAGGGAAAACATATAATATAGTGTACCATTCAGTTTTGGTTTAACAACTAATTGTATCCAGCGTTACATCGCGCTTCTTAGATTTTCCGTGGGAATGAGAAGTTTTCTTATAGTTGTGCTTTATACCGCAATATAACCGAATTCCACGCGGGCGAAGCCGCGGGCGGAAAGCTAGTAAAAGAAATAAATGCAATGTTACACTAGATCTTATTTTATTTATTTCATTTAGGTTTTTCGGAAACTTATTCCACTAAATTATTTTTACGACCGTTTGGTGCAACGGTAGCGATCCTGCCTTTCGCACCGACGGTCCTGGGTTCGAATCCCGAAAGAGGCAGATGTTTTTATGATGAATACGAGCGTTAGTACTTGAGTCATGGATGTTTGTATATATTTTTATGAATATTACTTATTTATCTATACTAATATTATAAAGAGGAAAGATTTGTATTTTTGTATGTTTGCAATGAATAAACTCAAAAACTACTAAGCCGAATTCAAAAATTCTTTCACCGCTACATTCACGCTGAGTAAAATAGGCTATATTCAATGCTAGAAAAAATTTAAAGAATTTTGTCCACCCGTGCGAAGCCGGGACGGGTCGCTAGTGAGTCTATCTAATGATATATGTATATCCGTTACTCTAGTATCCATAACACAAGCCTTAAAGTGCTTACTTTGGGCTAGGTTAATTGGTGTGAATGTAGGAAATATTGATTTCATTTATTGATTTATTATTCCCTTTTATTTTACTAAAATGCATCCAAAAAATCCAGGATTAGATCGCAATTTGTTTACTGTCCACATGGTAAAATCCCTTTTGATACTTAACAAACCTTTGTTTCAACTGATAAATCAGTGGATTTTATTTTTAAGCAGTGGCCTTAGTTCCTCACACAATTCCATGTCCAATTTTTTCTTTTTAATAAATTCTGTGTCACCCAAATCAAAAAGATCGGATTGATCCTTATGTAGCACCTTCATTGACGCTGCAGTATAGGTATTATTATAACAGTCATTTTCGAGAAATTCTAAAATAATGAACTCGTCGCACATCTGAAGATAAAATGGATACTATATGATTTCGCAATTAAATATTATGGATGAATTGATTTAAAATAAGTCTTCGGAATGAACTCGTTGACGTAATGCACGTACTACGTCTTTAAAGTTTATAGAAACTATGTAATCACTTTGTTGTAAACACCTGTATATAAGATAATTCCGATGTTTAAACTAATTTAAGTAACTTTATTTAAGTCACGATTTTTGATGTTTGAGGGTAGCAGTTTAGGTTTACTGATGTCAGTAGGAGAGAATTGGGGCAATTCTCTCCAATAAAGGTCCAAATTTTTACAACTGCTTCTATTTATGGCTGGGTATCCAACACATGTTGGAACATGTGTAGGAATCAAATTATAAATTGTGCGAAGCCGAGCTTATGCTAACATAATATAGCGCTAGCTCCTATTACTTGCAAGACTGCAATTATCATTACTCCTCTACAATTTCTTCTATTTATGGCCAGGTATCCAACACATGTTGGAACATGTGTAGGAATCAAATTAAAATTGTGCGAATCTGGGCTTATCCTAATGTTTCATTATTGTTTTATTCTCGTAGCGAGTGCACGTTTATTGAAACGTCCGTCAGATATCTATATTAGTAAGTTTAATCGTTTTAAATTTATTTACAATATTATGAACATTGCAGGGCCTCATCGAAACAGAAAGATACATACTCAGAATTTCTCAAAAAACGTTCATCAAATGTCTGGGATCATTTTCATCGCTCGGATGACGGGCAAACAGCTAAGTGCCAGATATGTTTTAAGAAATTAAAAACCACTGGTGGGTCAACTACTGGCTTGCATACCCATTTACGAACTATGCATAAAAATATCATGAATATTGGTGATGCAGACTTTATAGATTTACTAAACACTTCATCAGAGTGTACTGCAAGCACATCAAAGGCACAAGAGCAAACGTCAAAACCAAAGAAACGTAAAGTGATGACTGATTACTTTAGGTCTGCTGAATCAATGGAAGCTATTATTTCTCGAATGACCGCCTTAAACGGTGCCACTTTTAGATTATTTTCTGAAAGTGAAGATCTCCGTCAACTTTTCAGTAAATGTGGATACAACTTACCTAAAACGCCTAATACTATAGCAAAATTTGTTTTTCAACATACTGAAAAAATCAAATATGAAACAGTGGCAACCATAACAAATATGAAGGAAAATGGCGAAAGATTTACACTGACCCTGGACGAATGGACTTCTATTAAAAATAAGAGATATATGAACATAAACCTTCATTGCAGAGCCTTTGGACGATTTGAATTCAGAAATCTTGGGCTCGTCAAAATAACGGGGTCTATGACAGCTACAGCAGCTCTGAGTATACTACGTGAGCACCTTGCTAAGTTCAGTGTCATCCTTGAAGAAGATATTATTATTCATACAACCGATGGCGCCAGTGTCATGAAGAAAATGGGTTTGTTCATCCCCTGCCATCATCAACTCTGTCTCGCTCATGGCATTCAACTCGCGGTCATAGATTCTTTATATAAGACAACAACTACTGCTGGAACTCCATGCGAACCGTCCCTTCAGCACGAAATGGATTCTACAAAGAAAAGAGAGAGAGCGATGATGATAGTGATACATCAACGAGAGATGACGAGAACGATGGCTTCGAAGTAGAAAGCCCAAGAGCTCGCGCAGCTGATCCAAGTGTGTACAAAGAGATGATTGGTAAAGTACGATGTTTTGTGAGATCAATTAAGAAGTCACCTCTCAAAGCCGATGCTCTGAGAGCTTTCGTCAGTAAAGAATTTGAATAGACTGTCGAACAAGATGGTCCAGTATGAATGATATGATAGGATCATTCTTAAAAATGAAGGACTGCGTCTTTAAACTTCTTATCGACATTAAATCAGACATATCATTCACAGATGTGGAAATTCAAACATTAACAGATAAACATCTTAGTTTGGAAGTGGTAAAGATGACTGTACTATCTATTTGTCGTCGTGATGCCACACTGTATACAGCAGACACAGTATTGAAATTCATGCTGAATAAACTTGACCAGCAAAATACAAGTCTGAGTTCAAGTCTCGCTGTGATTTACGAAGAAGAATAAAAGAGAGACGACTTTTAATAGCAGGAGTATTACACTACATGCATGATTCGGAAAGTTACTACAGTGCATCAGAAGATGATACATTTCCGAAGCCCACAAGTGACCAAATATGTGATGTCATTGTAAACATGCTAAAACGCTTAAAATATAAAGATAATATTCAAACTAGCGCTACCGGGGTCACAGAAACCGAGGCTGCGTCGACAACAGCTGCTTCAGTACCTTCCGATGAAGATGATGAACCTCTATCTTATTTCGCTACGACGAGTAAGCTAACCTTCCAAGAAGAATTTGAAATGGATATGGCAAAATGCAAAGAAAAAAAGAGGACAGCGCCTCCGCCAAGCGATTTTGATCTTTTGGAATTTGTAATTACTGAAAAAGCAATATATGACAATAGAGGTGAAAGAGGAGTTTATCTGACGGAAGCATACAAATATCTTACATCTATTTTGCCTACAAGTGTCGAAAGTGAGTTTGTTTTTTCGTCGGCTGGATATTTTTGCAATAAGATACGAAGTTCACTTTCGGATAAAATGCTTGACTCTTTGGTGTTTTTGAGAACATATTATCAAGAATGTACGATTAAAAAATAAATCTTGTTTTTATTTCTAATAATTGTTGCTAACTGTTGATTTTACTTATTTAGACCAAAAGAATTTTATTACTGTTGAGTCGAGAATATACAGTTTGTCTATAAAGTCGTGACATTAAATGATGGCACTTTTAAAAAGCATGTAGCAACCCTATACAGTCTGACCAAAATGATTTTAATACCTACTTTCAATTTTAATATATTTTTATCAACTTATTGTCTACTCTTTTAATGTCGAACGAATTCAGTCTTTTGCTTGTAGTTTCTCCTCCACATAGGTAATTATTGTTATCACAAAAACCCTTGAATCTCTAAGCCTAATACTTTATGTCATGTGAAATATATCAATAACAAAATTATAATATTTAAATTATAAGTGACTCTTTTAATATCATTTATATTTAAAGTTGAACCAACTTTTTACCAATTGATTAAATCAAAATAAAAGATTTTTAGTTAAAAAAGTTATTTATTAGTCACTGTCATCTTCGGAGTCTAAATATTCAATATCAAGGAATATTTCGTTTTCATCCTCAGCAGTGCTGTCGTCACTACAGTTGCTGTCTTCGCTGCTGCTATCATCGCCTAAGCGAATAATCATCTCGTCTATGTCTTGGTACAGGTGACGTCCTCTTTCATAGTACTCTTTTTCGAGCCTCTCAACATGATGGCAACAGTTTCTCCATGTATCAGCTGTTATGCTACTGAAGGCCTCTTCAGCAAGTTGCTTCACATCACGTGATCCAACATTGTGTTCTGCTACTTTCTGTTTTAAATTTGCCCAAATGAGCTCGATAGGATTCAAATCACAGTGATACGGCGGAAGCCGTACAACTGTGTGCCCGTGTTCTCCTAAAAGTTCATCAATGGCATAGATGGTGCGGGGCTTGTTTCTTCTCACTATCCTCAGTAAATTTGGCATTCTGAGTGTAGCATCAAAATCAATATTATTTTCCAACAGCCACAGTTTTATCTCGTCTACGCGGGATTTAGAGGTTGGCGCGTTATTTGTAACAACGGAGTGGTAGGGCGCATTGTCCATAACTATGATGGAAGGCTCGTGCAGATTAGGTATAAGTTTTTCTTTAATACACTTTGTAAAGTTATGCGCATTTTTTTCTGAGTGGTAATCTTCTAATTTGTGTCTGCCAGTGAATATAAGGAGGCAGTTTGGCACAAACCCCTTTTCGCTTCCAGCATGGACTATGATGTAACGCTTGCCCTTGGATATGTCTTTTGTGATACCTTTTATGTTTAGAGACTGCCAACATTTTGTGACCTGGCATAAAATAAATAGATTCTCATTAGTTTTTTTTTCTCTTTATTAATTTGGGGCTTTTATCCACATGGATACGTCAGCCCCATCGTATCTTCTCACTTACATGTCAGATGTCTTAGACATCGGATACAAAAGTATTATATAGACGAAAAGGAATCACTGTTCGGTCAGTTTCACTAGAGCACATAATTTATTAGCTACATCAGATTTCGGTTCTGCCAAGATGTTTTGTACCCAACATACATTTCTAATATTTAGATGAAACTCCTCAAACAGTGACTCCCTCTCGGCCCTGTTCTTGACACAGTCCATCAGCATTCTTATTAGTTAAAAATTAACTAAATATAAATTAATTATACATACATAATATAAACAAATAATTTACCTTATATGACGAGTGAATGTAGCTCTCATCAAGATAAATTATATCTGTTCTTAATTCTTGTGGCAAATCTTGATTTTTTTTAATGATTGCCAAGTAATCTTCTCTTTTTGCTGCAATATGCGATTGTTCGATGAGAGCCTTTCTATTATTTTGAGACTTTTTGTAATTAAACCCTATTGCTTTTAAAAATTTTCGGAGAACTTCAAGGCTGCAATCAAAATCCAGGTCAGTCAGCGATCACCTGCAATTTTCTGAGGGTTAATATCTGAAATTTCAAAGGGTGCCGTTGATTGTGCTTTATGGTAGGCCAATGAAATATATTAAGCATACACAAAAAAATAGCAGAAGAAAAAAAAAACCTCTTTTTGCACTATATAAAAGAATTGTATTTTTTGGCGCAGAGCACAAATATTAAAATCGTCCATTTCTTTCTTTGGTCGCCCTTGCCTGTGTTTCCCAGGAGTTGAAAACTTTCCATCATTCTTAAAACCTTCGTTTACTATCCTTCTAACCGTGCTTTCAGATTTTCCTAAAACAAAGTAAAAAAACTAATGGGTTTTTGAATAATAACTGACACGAAGCAATTCATTGAACTTTAATGAAAGGACTATCAATTTATTTATGAAACACATAATTATAACTTAAAAATATTTTATTTTGTTAAATGATTTTTGAGGTTAATTTGATTTATATTTTTTTTGTGACACATATTTTCTTAATTGTGTCGGTAAACAACAAAACTGGAAAAATCCTGTAAAAGAGACTTTTCACAACAACTATTTATTTCTACATAGGCATAATAATTAACAATACGAGTATGTTTTATGCAATACCACATCCTATAGGTTAAAAAAGAATATTGAAATGCGTCAATTACCTTAAATATGATTGTTTCGAACAACTAATACAAATAGTTTGGATTCTTCTAAGTTTGTTATACTAGAACGGAGTTTACCAGTTTTGAAAAAAATCGCCTTTGGATATAACTATTTATGATATATTGTTATTGTGATGCCTAATCATTAAATTCAGGGTTGTCAGTATTGACTAAGTAGAAATAAATTAAATATCATTTTAATTTTGACTTTTATTTAAAAAAATGGTTTATGAAATTAAAAAATCAGTTGACACTCATGTATCTTATTAAAAATTAAACAAAATCAGTCAATTCTTTCATTTCATGTCCATGGCAATCTTTGTTGGCATTCTGGGGCATATTGTTGTCTCTTTCCAATATTTTTTTGAAAAAAGAAAGTTCACTTAAATTTTGCCACTCTTCGCCATAATGTTTTTGCAAAAGATTTTGGACGTCCGTCAATTTTGCTTGTGCTACAGACACTCCATAAGACATACGTTCTGGCTCCAACTGTATTAATCTTTTTCCTTTAGCTATTATACTTTTTGATACACCAGTATCACAATTATAAGAGATTTCTCCCCTCACCAATATATTTGTGGACGATTTCGATCGCGCAATTATAATTCTCTTAACGTTGCTGAATTTAAAATGTAGTTGGTCGGGTTTTTTTAACTATATTCCTAACAGCAGTCCGCCAATCAAAAATGGGAACTTCAGTAGCTAGGTGTCGTATTGTCTCATGCTCGGATATTAGCTCAATGTATTCTAGTGGATTGGTGATTGTTTCTCTAGAACGACATTTTTTCTCAATAAAGGCAAAAACCCTATCAGGAGGCATATATGAATGGCCAGTTACAGGATAAATGAGCTCTATTTTTTTACGTGCGACGGAGATGTGCTGAACCACTTCAGTAACATTCCCACCATCATAATATTTTTATTTTGGTCTGCACAGCCATCGACCATAAGACGAATAGTGCTTATACCATTGATTTGCAATAAAGATAGTGCATGGTATAAGGCACTACAAATTTCATTAGAAGACTTGGCTGCAATGTCCTCTGTCCAGACATATGCAAATATATTGTCTTTTTGCAATGTACCATGTGATGATCCAACGACTATTGTAAAATTATAAAGGTATATCTGTCGGGAGTAATAAGTCGCTTGGTCGGGTATTTTTGGCATAGGCAAATTCTTTTGACAGTCAAAAGAAATTGTTAATAGTCCTTCTTTTTCTTCTCTTAAATTTTTTAAAAAAGCTTTCGCGCGCATGTTATGAGTCCTTTTTTGGACCATTAGCTCCCGTTTTTTTGTGGCATTTTTCCTTACCTTTATGTTTTCTGTAAATTGCAAGCAAGTAGAACATACATCTTGACGAACGGCTCCAAATCCAATATTAAATGAAGTGTTAAATACTTTTCGGAAATATGAGACTGTAACAGAATATCCCGGCAAAACTTGGTCATTATACATACTGTGCATTTTTTTTATAGACAGGTCCGGAGGTAAGTACACTCGCTGACGGTATTTTCCGCGGCAATAGTGGGGTTCTAAAGGGGTAAATTATTTAATAAAATTTTCAACTGCTTCTTTCCGTGATGCAAATGTAAAGGTTTTTCTATCGCCCCCGCGCGATTCTTTTGCCATTTCACTTGATTGCATGTGCCGTTTAAGTACACCTTGAACTCGTCCTTTTTTTAATCTTAAAACGCCTAGAAAACATTTAAACAAACTGGAACCAATGTTTTCTCAGGATGTTTACGTATGTAATACCTAGTTGAAAATTCTTTCGTATTTCGAGTTCCTTTGGTCGGTTTCCTTCTTTTAATTTTTCTGCTCATACAATATTTTAATATAAAATTATCCTGATAAATTTTTGATGGATTTTCATAAAAAAGATTTGTGAAAATAAAATATATCTCTTGAAGTTAACGAGTCACATTTGTAGCACTTAGAACCAATCGTATGACAGCTTGGTTTTATCGGTAAATATTTGGCTGAATACCTGTAAAAATGAAGAAAGAGACTTGTTGGTTAATACTATAGTATCTAACTCTTGTGTGGTTTATTACAAAATTTACTTTCATTTGAAAATCCTACTTTTATTAATATCTAAATTAATGTTTATGTATAGATTATAATAAAGTTTGGTTCAAAATATATAAAAAGAATACTAAATATATAATTAATTAAATTTTCAATATTCGCCTGTACCTAAAAATATTTTTTTAACGTTACAACCTTAGAATAATAACAATTTGAAGCAACTAATAGTGAGTCATAAATGACGCACTACGCTAGGCAGCGGTGAAGGAGCACACGATGCGTTGCGGCCGGAGATTGCGGCGCCCACACCGCCCGCGCCGTATTTCGCGCGTAAGCGACGTCACTATCCTTCTTTGCCTTATTATTCTAAGGTTACAACCCTAAGAAGTCATAGAAATAGGTATTGCTGAAATTGGTTAGGTTTACTTACAATTTCTGCCTTATCTGGTGAAGTTTCGTTGAAACTGTATCGCGTAATCTTTTTCTGGCTTTATTAGGCGAAACTTTTTGTATTCCACTCATTTTCAAACTCTTCTAAACTCATATAAAACAATTAAAACAACAGAGCAAACACAACACGTCTTCTTTAATTTGTTGACACTGACCGCTATATTGTACAAATGCTAACCTATGATTGGCTGTCACGGATAATACCATTTTTGATTTGTGCCTACTCTTGGATGTTACCGAGTTTGAAATAAAATAAGATTTAAAGAGCATTTTTCTATAAAAAACCGATGGATATTATCAAATTTGATTCAAACTACCTGTGACATATGCCACTTAGTAAAGATTGCATACAAAAAACTGTTTTTAGTTTATAGTGGATTTTTCCACTTTTGTTATTAACCGACACAATTAAACTCAACTACTATTGAATTTAAAAAGTCTTTTCATATTCAGGCAGTTTAGTTTTTCAATGTTCAATTCGAGTCAGTTTAATTTTCTTGAAAATAATATCGTTCACAAAAGTAAACTGTATCTTAAAAAAGTGTTCTAATACCATCTGACAATAATTGCATTTATCTCCAACTGTAACATACTATGTTCTTAGCAAATAAATAATTAATAATCTTATTCTTATATCAAAAGAAATGGTCGTACTACAATTATAACCTACTTAAAATGTTAATCTAACCTAAAACTGTGCAATGTTTACAATTACTTTTTTACTCTCTAAATCGTTAATTCAGTAATTTTGTAATTTAAGGCAGATTACAAATAAATAGAAACAAAATACATACCCGTCATTGATGCTCTTCGCCCATAAAAATCATCCAAATCCCACAAAATCCGTCCAGCTTGGTACTCCGCGAAACATCGCTGGAAAACTTTAAAAATAACTTCACGCGTGCCACTCCGATTTACTTTACTATTTTTGATAACTTTCTACGCAGTGTGGTATTAATTTATTACAGTTTAAACAAAACTATAAAAATACAAAAAGAAAACTAATCAACAACTCAAACTCAATGACATCTGATATACACTACAGATTAGATAGTTGGTGTTGCCAGGCACATGAATAATGTTAGTTCTTCAAACATTCATGTCACGACTTTTTAGACAAACTGTAGGATATTAAAGAGAAAACTGTGATTCATTAATAAGTAGTACATGTAGGAACAACAATTAAGTTTGTGCCAAATAAAAAAAAAATATTTAAAACATCTTGTTTATTATTTCCCATTCCGTTTGTACTATATTATGTATAATTTATGACAATTAACCGAATTCCGATATCAATATCGGAATTCCGATATTGAGATCTAACATCGAAAATCAGTATCGGAATTGAAAATCTTACGATATTACATGCCCTACTTGTACCTGAACCTGAGAACCGAGATTGTTGAATATATGTTCTGGTATTTCAATAGTAGATTCTACTGCACTCCTTGATGAAGAGGAATTATTTTCCATGTCGATACGCTGAATTCTTTTTTGTTTTATTATTTGTAATATATCTGCTTGAACATCAAGAGCATCTTAGAGAGGCAGTTGTCTCAGCTGACTGGCCACATTTTTAGCAAAGTGTGAAAACTCGTCTTCTATCCCTCTATTAGTGCTTGTTTTTTTATGGATTGCAGTGTCTCAATAAATTTTTCAATGTGTTGAGGTAGCGATGTTCGTTTAAATCTTTTACGTTGAAGTTGAGGTTTAGCAAATGTTTCATTATTCGCATTCGACGCTGCTTGAATATTTGATTCGGGCGATAGCTGTCTTGTTATATCTGGAGAAGGATGCACTGGTATATCTAATGAAGGCTGTAATGGTGTGTTTGGAGATGAACATGATGGTATGTCTGGAGAAGGATGCTCTAGTACATCTTGAGAACAAGTCGCATCAGGGGAAGCAGCATCCGAGTCCGACTGTAAAACAATTTTTTTTTTCATTTTCAGATCCCAAAAACAACTGAAGAGTGGATTTCAATTGAAAACAGATTGAAAGGGGATTAACAATCGCTGGAACTTTCCTGGTTGTTGCGGTGCGTTGGCTGGAAAACACATTCATATACAACAACCAGAACACAGTGGAGGCGATTTCTATAATTATAAAGGCTTCTTTAGTACTGTTCTTCTAGCCCTCGTTGACAGTAACTACTGCTTTACGTTTATTGACGTAGGCAGCCAAGAAAGAGTTAATGATAGCTCAATATTTAATAACTCAATATTAAAAAGAAAGCTAGAGAACGGAACACTAAATTTTCCTAGTTGGGGTGATGAAGCTTTTCCTTTAAAATAATATCTAATGAAACCTTATTCCCGTCGGTTGACTTTAACGACAGAAGAAAAGATTTTTTACTATCGTTTGTCCCGTGCCAGGTGAATTGTTGAGAATGCCTTTGGTATAATGGTAATGAAGTTTCGTATTTATCGCACACCAATATATGTTTGTCCTGTTAAAGTTGACAAGATTGTAAAAGCAACCTGTGCTCTACACAACTGGCTAATAAAGACATCATTACGTTACTACGCTCCTACGGGAGTAATGGATTTCGATGATATAGATGGTTCATGGAGAATAGAACCCAGATCCAGTTATATTACTGATCTTGGAAATCAAGGCAGCAATCATTATTCTCAGATGACCGAGCAACGAAGGCAAAAATATAAAAATTATTTTGTTAGAGAAGGCGCAGTCCCTTGGCCAAACAGTCACATATTTTAGAATAGGTGTTATAATAGTATCTATGATTTAATCTGTGTTATGTCTGTTGATTAATCTATGGTATCTGTCAATTATCTGTGGTATCAATCTTTAGATTATATTGTGTGTGTTAAAACTGAAATAAACAAATCCAAATAATTCATGCTTTGTTTTAATATAACATGGTGACAGCGGTATATTCTAGCAGTTTTGTATAAGATTGAATTGAAGTTTGAAAGTGAATTGAAATTTGTATATTGTTTCACTTGCTAAAATGGCGGCTCCGCAACTTATAATGGAAACCTTTGTAGTTGGACATTCCTCGGAAACTGCTACTCAATGGAAGAAATTTAAAAATAGGTTTATACAATTTTTAACGGCGTACTACGAGGATATTTCTGATATAAGGAAAATTGCAATACTATTGCATGCCGGAGAGGATGAATTGACCTCAATATACGATTTGTTTGGTAAAAAGCCGAAAGATTTGGCAGTCGTATTGCAAAGCTTTGACGAACACTTTATACCAAAGAAAAACTTAACCTATGAAAGGCTTAAGTTCTTAAATAGAAAACAAAGTCCAGATGAAACTTTGGAACAATATGTAGTAGTCTTAAAAAATTTAGCGGAGCCATGTGAATTGGAGAATTTGAAAGAAGATCTGGTAAAAGATATATTTGTCAGTGGTATAAATGATAAAATGCTGCAGCAAAAACTTTTGAATACAAGTAATTTGACGTTAGAAACTGCACTCGATGTATGTAGAACGGCATCAGTTATTGCTGAAAGAGTAGAGCAAATGATTATCATAAAGGAAGAAAGTAATATTACAGACCACATAAAAAAAGAAGTGGATATTGATTTAATTAAGAAAAACAGAAAGAAAATGTTAAAGAAGTGTACCTATTGCAATTTACAACATGACTATGGAAGGTGTCCAGCATATGGGAAGCAATGCAATCATTGCAAGAAGTTAAATCATTTCGCCAGTGCCTGTAGGAAAGTTGACAGTATTAAAATGGAAAATGAAAAGGAGATCTTAGATATTGGTAAGAATGGGCAGAAATGTTTAAGTGACTGGTATAAAGTGATATTAAATATTAATGAACAAAATGTTAATTTCAAGGTGGATACGGGGGCAGCTTGTAATATTTTAAGCTTGCAGTCATACTTGTCATTAGGGGTTGCACAAGAAGAATCTTTTAAGAAATAATGCCATTGTAAGCTCATTTACAAAAAATGTTGTTGATATTGCTGGGCGCTGCTATATTAATTGTAAGTACAAAGATAAAGTTTATAAGTTGGAATTTTATGTTTCTAAGGATAATCTAGACAATATTATAGGAATTAGATCAATTGAAGACTTAAATTTAATAAAAATGATTAATGTAATATCAAAAACAAATTGCTTGTTTCATGACTATATTCCAAAAAAGTATTTTGATCTCTTTGATGGAAGTATAGGGCTAGTTTCTCAAATAGTTAAAATTCATGTAGACCAATCAATCCAACCAGTTATTTCCCCGGCTCGGAGATTGCCGTATGCTCTACAAGACGAAGTAAAAAAAGAACTTGACTTTATGGAGTCTCATGGTATAATTAAAAAGTAACCGAACCCACTGATTGGGTCATTCAAATGGTGGTTGTAGTCAAAAAAGATAAGTCATTGCGTATCTGTTTGGATCCTAGGCCTTTAAACATGGCAATAAAAAGAGAACATTATCCATTTCCAAAGCTCGATGAAATTTCTGTTAAATTAAACAATGCTAAATACTTTTGTAAACTTGATGCACAATCTAGTTTTTGGATGTTACCTCTAGATAAACCGAGCATTAAACTGTGTACATTCCAAACTAGCTGGGGAAGGTATTCATTTCAAAGACTTCCATTTGGCTTAAATTGTGCTCCAGAAATTTGTCACAGAATTATATCTCAAACGTTTGAGGGTATAAACAATGTTGGAACCAATAAAGATGATATTTTAATTTGGGCTGAGGACCAAGAGACATTGAGAGATAAAGTGTTACAAGTGCTGGAGGTTGCTAAAAATGCAGGTATTAAATTTAATCCAAAAAAATGTATTTTTAATACTAGACAAGTTGAGTTTTTAGGACATATGTTCTATGATAAAGGTATAACAATAACCCAGGATAAAATAATGGCTATTAAGGAAATGAATAGTCCAAAAAATAAAAAAGCCTTACAAAGATTATTAGGAGTGTTTAATTACTTGTCAAAATTTATTCCAAATTATAGCAATAAAACTGCTTTGCTGAGGGATCTCTTAAAAGAAGATGTCCTTTTTATATGGAACTCAGAGCATGATAAAGCTTTAGAGAACTTAAAGTTAGCTATAACTAATGAGCCTGTGCTTGGTTTATATGATAGCTCGAAAGAGTTGACGTTAAGTGTAGATGCTAGTTCTAATGGTTTAGGAGCAACACTGATTCAAGAAGGTAAACCCTCTCGGGCTTTGACTGAAGTACAAACTCGATACTCACAAATTGAGAAAGAGTAATGTTGAAATAAATGAAACTGATATTATGATTAATTGAGCTTTTAATACTATGACACAGCAATAAAAAAACGAGCGCGAACAGAGTGAGCACAGAGTAGTGTTGCAAGATAACAGTGCAGTAAGAAGGCGGCAAATTTTAAATACATTTGACACACCCACCAAATTAGAGCCTTCTTATTACTAACATACAAATGTAAAAATATAAAAATATGACAAATCATGGAGATGTTTAAAAATAGTATGCTGATATGTTATTCAATTATATTGATAAAGGAACTACTTATTTAAAGTTATACCAATTTTATCTCTGAGATATTGAAATCTCACACGAGCAAGAGCTTTTGTAAACATGTCAGCAGACTGTTCTGTAGTACATAGGTACTTCACACATATTTCTTTTTCTTTACACTTTTCTTGAATAAACTTATATTTAACATCAATGTGCTTACACCTCTTATGAAAGTCCATATTTTTAATCACTGATATTGCACTTTGATTGTCCACGTTTAAAGTGATAATGTCCTGATTATATGCACCAATATCAAGTAGTAGTCTTTTGATCCACAGTGCCTCTTTTGTAGCTGAACATGCAGCCATGAATTCTGCTTCTGTTGTAGACAGGGCTATGCTTTGCTGTCGCTGAGTTGCCCATGTTATAGCTGCAGCGTTCTTTGTAAACACATACCCAGTTGTAGATCTTCTTGTGTCACTATCAGCTGCATAATCAGAGTCACTATAGCCCTCTACTACATTGTTCTTTACTTTCGAATATAGTATGCCCATTTCTTTGGTTTCTTTTAGGTACTTTAATATCTTTTTTACAACAGCCCAGTGAGTACTATCATAGCAGTCTAGATATCGAATTACTAAGCTTACTCCAAACATAATATCTGGTCTACTTACTATAGCAAGATGCATGAGCGAACCCACTGCTTCTCTGTATGGCATCTTTTCTTCAGGTACTATGTTTTTCTTTTCCAGTTTGGTGTGGGGGTCTATTGGAATATTATTTCCATTTGCATTAATCATATTAAATTTTTGTAGTAATTTTTCAATATATTGCTTCTGATGAATAAATATATTACCATTTGACCGTTCTATCTGTAATCCCACATAATTTATAGGCTCCATGGTTTTTATTTCAAAGTATTGCTTAAGGTCATTTATAACTTTGTTAATAGCATCATCATCTTTAGATATTATCAACCCATCGTCTACATACAATAGGAGATATATTTTTATTTTGTTTAAATGACCAGTGAACACACCATTGATCAGAGTGGCTATTAGCAAAACCAAATTTATGTAATACAGATTTGAATTTGTTATTCCAACATCTTGGGGCTTGTTTTAAGCCATATAAAGATCTGTTCAATTTACATACAAAGTTTGGTGGAGATTCTATTCCTTCAGGAGGATTCCTATAAATATTTTCTTCAATATCTCCATAGAGAAAGGCTGTTTTTACATCAAACTGAACAATTTTTAAATCATATTGACATGCTTCTGAGAGCAATATTCGCACTGAGTCATATCTTACTGTTGGAGAAAATGTTTCGGTGTAATCTATTTGATAATGCTGGGAACACCCTTTAGCACAAAGTCTGGATTTGTATACTGGACCAGAAGGATCATTTTTAATACGGAACACCCACCTGCACCCAATTGTCTTCACTCCAGGGGGCTTTTTCACCAGGGTCCATGTTTCATTGTTCTCATGTGCTTTTAGTTCCTCCTTTATAGATTGTTTCCACATTTCTCCATTTGGAGAAGATATGGCTTCACTGTATGTCTGTGGCACATCTGTATCTGAAATTCCTTTACAGAGATAAGTATTATTATCTTGTTTCTTAGCCTTAGATCTAGTTGTAATATTGCTGTCATGTTCTATATTAATTTTAGTTTTAGGAATATATAGAGATTCATCATTTGAATGAAATGAGTCATCATTACTGGAACTTACTGACACATTTGATTCAGAACTGTCATTTTAATTTTCTTGTAACTCTGGACTAAGCATTACCTGTTTATTTTTATTAACCTCATTTTCATCTGTAGTTAGGGGCACAACTATATGGTTTTGGATTAATGAACTTTCCATAAAAACAACATCTCTGCTTATTACTACTTTCTTTGTCTTTGGATCTATGAATTTATAGCCTTTAGTAGTATCACTATAGCCAATAAAAATCATTTTGCTTGCCTTAGGATCCAGTTTTTGAAGCGTCTCTTTTGGTATTTTGATCATAGCCTCACAACCAAAGATTTTTAGATGACTTACATCAGGTTTCTTCCCTGACCACATTTCCTCAGGTGTAACATATGACAGTGCACAGGTAGGGCAGCGGTTGGTGATGTAAGCTGCTGTGGATACTGCTTCAGCCCAATAACATTTCTGTAAATCAGAGTTAATTAGCATACAGCGTGCCCTTTCCATAAGTGTGCGATTCATACGCTCAGCTAATCCATTTTGTTGAGGCGTGTATGAATTAGAAGTCTGATGGATTATGCCTGATTTCTTTAAGTAATTGGAGAAATCATGGCTAAGATACTCTCTACCATTATCAGAACGTAAACATTTAATTTTAAAATTAAGCTGATTCTCTACTAAAGCTTTGTAATCTTTGAATTTTGAAAATACTTCTGATTTATTATGCAAAAAATATACATATACTTTCCTTGTATAATCATCTATGAATGTGAGAAAATACCTGGCTCCTCCAAGTGATTTCACCTCCATGGGTCCACAGACATCTGAATGTATCAACTCCAGAGGATTCTGTGCTCTAGAACCTTCAGAAGGAAATGGCAACCTGGATTGTTTTCCTTTTTGACACAGCTCACAAACCATTTCATTTTTATTTTGAATCAATTTCACTCCATCTGTACAATTACTTAATTTATTTAAATCATGGAAATTTAAATGTGCCATCCTCTTGTGCCACAATAAGAAATCAGTCTCATTCATTTTGCAACTGTATGCTGCAACAGTGTCAGTATTCAGCCGGTACATGTTATTGATGAGATTTGCCGCTGCTACTTCAGTATTCATCTTGTTGAATATTTTACAGCCCTGTTTTGTGAACTGTATGGAGCATCCATTCTTTATAATTTGCCTGACAGACAATAAATTCGTTTTTAATTCAGGTACATACAGAACATTTGTAATCTGGATAGTTTGTTTGATACTATTTGGACCAATTATATTCAAGTCTATCTTGCCACAACTTTTCACCGGAAGCATTTTGCTATTTGCTATTTTTATACTTGTGATCGGAGGGGGTACTTCATCATAAAGCCAGTCTTGTCTCATGGTAAGATGCATTGAAGCACCTGAATCTATGTAGAACCCATCATCATACTTAGTTGCAGCAGAGAACACAGCTACATAACCTGAATCTTTATTTTTGTCTTGTTTAACTTTCTTTGATTTGCAATTTTTACTTATGTGTCCATATTTGTTACAAATAAAACATCTTGGACCTTTCTTTGGGATATGCTGAGAGTACTTTGAGTTATTGTGCTTTGTGTAAAGTACTGTAGTATTTATTGAATCAACTGACTTTACTTCTCTGAGTAATTTTGTCTTGATCAAGTCAGAACTAATTTTTACACCAGAGCTCTCTATTCCCATAATCATAGGCTTGTAGGAATCTGGCAAACCGGCCAACATTAACGTTCCCAGCCATTCATCATCGACATTAAAGTTAATGTTTCTCAACTTGTGAGCGGAAGACATTATTTTATTGACATATGATTCTACACTTTCACTCGTCTCTAATGTTGTGTTAATTAAGTCCTTTAATAAGCCAACTTTTCTAGTTAATCCACTGTCTTCAAATGCTTTGGTGAGGTTATCCCATACTTGTTTGGCATTTTCTGCTTGTTGGATGTGAACATATAAGATTGGATCAACCAATAATATCAATTTAGACTTAGCTTTAACGTCATTCTTCACTGCTTTTGGATCACTGGGGTTTGGTTCTGACAATATGCAATTATACAAGTCTTCGTGCTGTAGGTAAGCTTTTACAGCAAAACTCCACGTGGACCAATTTTCTCGTCCCGTCAGTTTTGGAATTGACATAGTTATGTTATTCATATTGCAAAAATAAATCTGAAATAGCTGAAATACAGGAAGAACTCGCGAACCGGTAACTTTATTGAGGTTATGCACGCGTGAGCACTTTTCAACTATTTTATTTACTTTACGTTAATCACTTTATTGAAATACTATTAACTTTTGCAAAAACAACACGTTAGAGCTATCTGGGCCCACAACCTGTTGAAATAAATGAAACTGATATTATGATTAATTGAGCTTTTAATACTATGACACAGCAATAAAAAAACGAGCGCGAACAGAGTGAGCACAGAGTAGTGTTGCAAGATAACAGTGCAGTAAGAAGGCGGCAAATTTTAAATACATTTGACAAGTAATTAGCCGTTTGTTTTGGAATTGAGAAATATAAATTATATATTTTGGGCAGACTTCAACTAATAGTAGAAACCGATCATAAACCATTGCTAGGATTGGTGAAAAAACCATCATGCAAAGTACCTGTAAGATTACAGAGAATGTAATTAAGACTACAACTATATAAATTTGAATTAGTGTATACACCAGGGAAAATGTATATAGCAGATAGTTTATCAAGGGATTTTACAAATAAAAGTTGTGATACTGTAAAAAGAGATTTTGATGAAGACCTGAAGTTACAAGTAGCAATATTAAATAAACAGTTGATTGTGAATCAAGGGATTTAAATACTTTTAAGGATCACTATAAACATGACAAAATATTAGAAAAGGTGAGAAATTTTGTACTACTTTTAGTACAAAACAGCCTTTGCTGGCCAAGATATCTTAAGGATCTTGATGATGAAGTCAAGCCGTATTACCATTTTAAAAGTGAGTTGTTAGTAATTAATGATATCCTGTTTAAAGGTTATAGAATAATAGTTCCTAGTAGTCTAAAGGTTAAAATGTTAAAGGAACTTCACATTGGACATCCAGGGATAAGTAGAATGATTAGCAAAGCAAAATCGAGTTTATTTTGGATAGTTGTTAATCAAGATATAAAAAGCTTTGTAAAGTCATGTTATATTTGTTTAAAATATAATAAAAAAAATAATTGTAGATCTAAATTGTTAAGTAAATCTATCCCTGCTCTACCTTGGATGGAAGTAGGCTGTGATGTATTTGAGTTGTATGGAAAATATTATATAGTGTTAGTAGATGCTTTAAGCAATTTTGTTGAAGTGTGTAATCTAGTTAATTTAAAAAGTAATACTGTTATTGAGAAAATTAAGAGTATTTTCTCAAGACATGGCATACCAAAAATTCTATATACTGATGGAGCTCTGTATTTTAATTCTGAACAATTCAAACAATTTACTAGTCAATGGAATTTTTTGCATGTCAAGTCTAGTCCGCACTACCCAAGATCTAATGGTCTGGCTGAAAGTGCTGTTAAATCAATGAAAACTTTATTTAAGAAAACTTTAGATGCTAAGGAAGATTTATATCTAGCTCTTTTAAATTTTAGAAACACTCCTAGAAGTGTTGTTGATTCACCAGCATCAATACTCATGAGTAGAAATTTAAAAAGTAATGTGCCATGTACTTTAGATTATTTAAAACCTAGAATCATTTATTTTAAAAATATGAAAACTTTGTCTAAATTAAGACTTCAGACAAATTATTATTATAATCAGCATTCACATAGAAAGTGTAATTTTAAAATTGGAGATAAAGTAATGTTTAAGAAATTGCCACAATCAGTTTGGGAACCAGCTATTATAATAAAAAAGGGAGATAATCCAAGAATGTTCAAAATAGAAAGCAGTAAAGGCAAACAGTACAATAGAAATGAATTCTATTTACTACCCAGGCATGATCGTGTTGAAACTGATAGTTATCAAGGTTGCTCTGAAGTTTTATATGATAACAAGGACAATTTTAATTTTAATTTGTGAAGTTAATTTAGATCAAAGTGCAATTAAAGAAAATGAAAGTTCTGTAATGAATATGTCTGATATGAAACTAGTAACAAGATCAGGTAGGGCAATTAAAATACCTACTAGATATCTAGAGTAGTATTGTTTATGAAATGGGAAGATGTTATAATAGTATCTATGATTTAATCTGTGTTATGTCTGTTGATTAATCTATGGTATCTGTCAATTATCTGTGGTATCAATCTTTAGATTATATTGTGTGTGTTAAAACTGAAATAAACAAATCCAAATAATTCATGCTTTATTTTAATATAACAACTGTCGTGAAGGGACAAGATATAAAGACGGAAGATCAGGATAAAGTTACAGTTTATATATTTACAAAACAATTTAAAGAACAAAAAAATTGGAGGTAAGAAGAGTGAGGGCGAGTATGTGTAGTGTACAGTGAAAATGTGAGTAGGTGGTTGTGGGTCGTCGGCGATCTTCTATATAAGTGGCTTGAGGCCCGGGGCTTTAGGGCCCAGATGCGGTGACACCGTCGGATGAAGGGTGGCGCTGCCGGTAGACAGGAGGCGGGGCAGACGTCGGCCGGAGCTGCTGGTAGACGGGCAGCGCTGCTGGTAGGTCGGGAAGCGTGACAGGTAGGTAGGGCGGCGCTGCTGGTGGACGGCCTGCACCGATTTACTGCCGGCGCTGCTGGTAGACGTGCGGCGCTGCTGGTAGGTCGGGCGGCGTAGCAGGTAGGTAGGGCGGCGCTGCAGATGGATGGCCTGCACCGCTGGTGGTCAGGCAACGTTAGTGGTAGAGAGTGGCTAAGTTAAGTGTAGGTTCTTGAGCCAAAAGTTTGCCTTACGGCGACGGACAAGGCCTTTAAGAATTTCGAAGAGCTCGGTAGCGAGCTATAGATGTTAACGTGGCAACTTTTGCCGAAGAACTGAATGACTTGGCAGGTCAGCTCGGTCTTTTATAGGCCCAGAGCCATTTAAATTTAGATTGTCTTCGAGAAGACATAAAAAGAATAAAATCTGGTTTTCTTTGGAGGTTGAATACCATAAATGAAAGATCGTGTCATGGGTAGCCATGGCAACGGAGAAAAACTTATATGTCAATAAATTAAATAAATACATTTTAGTAATAAAATGGAAAAATAATAACGAAATAGATTAAACAAAAAGACAGGTTAAAATATCAAGCAATGCCGGTAAGTGTGTAGCATTCTGAATAGAAGTTTTGAGTGGTTGCGAAGCACTATATGAAAATTCAGTGTTTCTTTTCAGAAATGAAGGAATTATTAAGTAAAATATTATTGTATATATATATATATATTTACAGAGATTAAAACGTTTACAAATGACGATGCAAAATGGAATGATAAAATATACAATTTAACGAATGTTATGAATGAAAATCGGAGACTATAAAGGTACATATTAGTATACTTTACACAATAGGAATATATCACTTTGTTAATATTACCCACTTAAAAAATCCTAATAAAATTATTTAATTATGTACATCTAGCGTTTTAATTAAAACACTTTTTACTACCTACTAGCTGTTGCCCGCAAGCTACGCTCGCTACCCACACTTACAAAACACCTACCCAACACATAAAGCCCCCAGTACACAATGGCCTGTGATGGGCCACGCTTTGCAATGTACAATTGTAGGCCACGATCACTTGAGTGTTTACACAATGGCGCATGGCACATTGCTGCCTGGCAAACCACTTGCGATGGACGTCGAAGTAATTACGGCCGCGACTATTTATTTGTTTACTGTTTACAAGTATTACAGAAGTGTGTACCGTCACAAAGTTATTAAAAAGAAATGGCGAAAAAGGCTATGGTGGATGCTGACCATTCATCGAAACAGGACAAGGTATGTATATTTTTTAATGTGGTACTTAGGTTCTGAAATTAATATTAAGAATGTTAACGTAACATGACTAAGAATTTTTTAACCGTTTTCAAGCAATTCATGGACAATCTGTTAAGCGACCTTGTTGCGGAACCATCAGGGGAATTCAATTACTTTGTTCGTATGTCATCTAGTGATTTCGAATATATATTGCAAAAAATATCGCCAATTGGTGCAAAAAAGGATACATATTGGCGAGAAGCAATACCTCCAAAACTAAGATTGGCATTGACATTGCGATTTCTTGCGACTGGAGACAGTTATAGGAGCCTGCACTACCATTTTAAAATATCAAGTACACTCATATCTAGAATTATTCCTGAAGTATGTTTGGCTCTGAACCAAGTGTTAAAGGACGTGATTAAGGTGAGTTAGTAAAACATTTGTATATACTTTAAATTTTTAATCAATAATTATTGCCCAACTACATTTTTTTAATTGGTTATTTTAACAATCTTTATTCAAAGCTCTTGCATAAGCATCAACCAAAATATTTTCAGACTGACACTGTGTCTGAGAATACAATTCGTCAGAAATTATTTGCATGGATCCCTCAGGTATATGAATCATAGGGACAGGTGTATGGATTCTGTTGGGGGATTGATAAACTACTTCTTGTGTAGAGAGTTCAGTAGGTGGAAGAGGGAATCGAGTTTGCGCAGGTGGTGATGGGCTTTGTATAGGAGAAGCAATTATGTAATGATTCGAAAACGGTGATGGACAAGAATTGCTGGTGGCTGAAGAAGACGGACGTCTACTTATAATGATTTGAGAAGGTGAAGACGCGTACTGAGGAGTACAATTGCGACGCCGTTTTAATAGTAATCCATCAATATCGTACATAATTTCTTGTCTCTCATTATCTGAACATTTTCTTATTTTGTTAGAAAGAAGCCTCCCATACAAGTCTCAGTCGTCCTCTATTTTATTTTGTTGGTCTTTATTGAGAATGGCCTGGTTTAACATATTAAATGCCATTTCCTTATCTGCTTTTTCCAACTCAGGTGGCTTAACTGATCGTCTCCTCTGTACAGATATCTTTATATTCGTATCCTTTGTTTCTGTGTTGCTTTTAGCATCACTTGGAGTTTCCGTTTCTTCTTATGTCTGTTCTTCAATGACTGCCTGAAAAAAAAAAATATTTTTTCAGATTCCTACAAGGCCTGAAGAATGGCTGACCAAAACGGAAGGATTCAGTGTTCCCCATTGCCTTGGCGCGATAGATGGGAAGCATATTACCATATTAGCACCAGCTCATACCGGATCTGAATACTTTAATTACAAAGGAAGTTTCAGCATCGTTTTATTAGCCCTTGTAGATAGTAATTACTGTTTTTTGTTTGCTGACATAGGAAGCCAAGGGAGAATTAGTGATGGAGGTGTTCTAAATCCGCCTCCACGTTTTGAGTGGCCCCTCGCTTTGCCCCGCAGGGTTATTTTATTATTTTTAGGACATTGAAAAACGTGGGATTTTTAGGTTTTTTAAATCTAGTATAATTATTTTATTCTTTTTAATTATTAACTCAACGAAGTAACCATGTGTTACGCAACAATCGGATAAGCCCCATACAAAAGTGAAAGTTGCCGAAAGTGGACCTGAAAGTGCATCTGGAAAGTTGAAAGTTGCTTTAGAGTGCATTGTCATCGGGTTCTGAACTATCCTGAAAGTTTCAGCTTTCTAGCTTATCGGAAAGTGCCTCAAATTTAAGTTGCAAGATTTTGCCCGGACAGACAAACAAATAAGAAAAGTGAGATAAGAAAAACGTGGTAAGTAAAAAATCATCTGCGCCTGATCCCGTACTCAAAGACTTCTTAATTTTCGCCTTCTCTTGACTGTAGGTACTTCTGATATTGTTGATTTTTATGTTTACACCCTCGACGGTGATGTCGAAATTAAAATTTTGTATCACTCGCTGGATTGCCGCTTTTCTGGCGTCTTTGTTTTTATAATCGCGTAATTTTAGGTTCCAGAGAACTTCTTCTGCTTCGTAAAGTTGAACAAAATTAATAGTTTCACGCTCAGACCATTTTTTATTCGCTCGAGACGCTTGAGAATTGTTATTTGCCGCCATTTTGTTTGACAATTGCTACCAGAGCTAGTTCGGAAGAATATAACACGATCCGAGTCAACACAGATCGGACGGCGTAGTCCGAGTGCGCTCGGATTATGGGTTGCCACAATACGAGTAGCGTCCGAGTAGGTATCCAAGTGCGCTCGGTCCGAGGATACTTTGATCGTGTCAACGCGGCTTAACATAATTCTTTATAATCTATCTGGTATATCATATAAAGGTTTTTTGAACAGTGAAATAAGTGGTTTGTGGTCTGTTTCAACAGTACACATATGGTAAGATAGTTAGATATTTGACCACCTTTATTACACATTTTATTTACTTGCTTGTATTTTTGTGTGAAATCGCTTAGCTGTCTGTAATTACTCGGCTGCCTGTTACTGCTTGGCTGTCTATGACTACTCTGATATCTTGACCTGTTTCTTATACGGCCTCGTCTGGTGTTGGTGTTTTGATGCTATTTGACCAACAAATGGTGTTGATTCTTCCAATGTTTTGACCTGCTCCTTAGTAGACTCGATGTGTTTTGCCAGCTCTGTGGCTTCATCTAAAGTTGATGGTTTGGTTATTAGAATTTGTTCCTTTATATACTGATTTTTTGAGTTGAGGTTCCAGCTAAAGATATCGCGGACTAAATTGTCTTCAAGTTTGTGAAATTCACATTGACGGCTGATATTTTTAAATCTGTGACGTAGTCATCTATTGACTCATCTGCACCCTGGCGTCTGTTGAATAGTTTGTGGCGCTCCATCGTTATATTGACTTGTGGTATAAAATATCTCGTGACACAAAACAATATTATATATAGACATTTAACAGTAATCTTCTCGGGTTTGCCGAAAATTTGTCTATGACAGTCTTTTTAATAAACTCACTGTTTTCTTTTAAATAATTGCGATGTACGCTCATCAGACATAAACCCGTAAGCCTTTCTCCCATTACTAACCCGTAACTCTTCGCTGCGTACTGAACAGTTCTACGATCGCCGTGGTGCATGGGATAGTGCTTAAAATAATCAATGCCTTTCTGACAGCAGGGTAAAAAATTATGGCTTCATTGAACAGATCAGCTTCCTATTCGGCAGCGTCGAGACCTGCGAATTCTCACCACTCTTTATTCTATACTTAAAGATCCATTCACTCTGCAGTACTTGAAATGTAATTTTCAATATCTGAGAGACTCTCATATCCGTAATCTCCGTTCAGACAGCAACGAAACTCTTGCCATTCCTTCTCACCGTACTGGTTTTGTTTCAAACTCTTTTTCACTTCAGGCTATACGACTCTGGAATGCATTACCACCCCATATTCAAAAAGCTCCCAATAAATTTAATTTCAAACGACTGGTTCGCGATCTCCTTTTGAATACTCCGAACCTTTCCACTTAATCTCACTTTAATGTCTAGTAATACTAATATTGGTTTAGTGTATCGATATTTAAGTAGTTTATTATTTTATATATGTTTATTAGTTTATATATGTTTATTATTTTATTATACATGATGTCAGTATGTATGTTTATGTAGTCTTTAGAATTTTCTATTAACCTTTTCAGTGCACGTCCAATACGCTATCAGTTTCTAACTCTCCGGTTGTCTGGTAGAGAATGCCTAATGGCAATAAGTCCGCCATTTGTACATATTTTGTGTGCAACAAAGTTTAAATAAATAAATCAGCTACTTCTATGTCCCTTAAGGGGTTATATACAGTTAGAATTTTCAAAAAAATCTTTTTTTTTGTATTTTATTTTCATAATGTACATATATTTAAGAATACACACAGAAAATTTCATATCGTTCCGGTGAATATTTTAGAAGTTACACGCAAATTTGAAAAGGCGTTTCAGAGTACTTGAAAGTACAAGGCCGGAGCGGCAGCGCTTACCTGGAACGCTGTCCCTTTTATGCACCTGCCTATTGTAAATGTTACCTTCTAATGTATTTAGACACGTAAAGCAACAGTGTGTTATTGTTTATTTTATACCTGAAAGGTAAATTTCTATTTTTCTCCCCCCAAACTGAAAAATATTAAATTTAAATATAAACTGAAAAACTTTAAACGCGTTTTTCTCAAAATGCTGTTTTCAAAGTCGGTGACCAACAATCCGGCTAAACCGATTAGTCTCAAATTTTAACACAAGCTTCTTAAATATATTTTTTAGTAATTGATCGAAGATTTTTTCACACCGATAAATATGTTTTTTTTATAAACAATTTAAGGCAGAAATTTTGGTCAATAATCGATTTTATTTTTGAATCCGCCATTGTGTCAAAAAAAAATATTTTGCTTATTCCTTCGATTAATTACTAGATTTAACATTACTTTAACGAAATCTGTTTGGTTATTTAATTTCAGTTGATCCAGTTCAGAGATATAGTGGTCACCGCAAAACGTCTTTTTTGACAAGAGCTCCCGAAGATCAGATGTAGTTCCTTTCCAAATAAATATTTTTACTAATACTAAGTCTTAAAATACATTTAATAGATACCGTAATATGTGTAAAACATTTTAGATCAATAAATTAAAAAGATTTTTCAGAAAAACATCTGGAAAATTCGCTTTTTTTGGGCCTTATAACTGTATATAAATAAACATAAACACTTTTTTATTTGGTACTAACACAGGACATTAACAAACAACACAAAGACAGTACATAAATAATAATAATGAAAATTTAAACTAAAAGAAAATAAAACAAAACAAGACAATTATGATTAAACTAAAACTTTAAACAAACAAAAATAAAAACTTAATTTTAACTTAATAATTATGTCCCACGTCTGTACCAAATGGGTGACCAATTCAGCTAAATGTCAGCTTGAGGGCTGACGCTGATTTTCAATTGGCCCCATTTCTCCTTCTCTTGACACATGGATGCCCCCGCGGAGCATGGCAATAGAATACATTTAAGCAACAATAAGAAATTAAAATGATAATGCGGGGCGCCTCTTCGTTAATGCAATGCGAAATGCGAGCAATACAGTGCGGCGGCGCCAGAATGGCGGGAAGCATGGCGGCAGCGACGGCGCAGCCGTAGGCGGACGACCGAACAGTCTGGAGCAAAGAGTATGTAATCACTACGTTTTAAGAGACGACACTCCAGTACTTCAGGCTGAGCTCACTCGAACTGTACCGGAACTAATACCAATATCATAACACTAACTTGCCAGCCTCTGAGCCAGTTTGGCCAACTTGACTATTTGGCACCTTAGTGATGGCAGATTTATCGACTAATTATCGAAAATAGTGTTGTAGCTCCATATCGATAACCTCCATTTCGTGGACCGGCTTTAGAAAATAATTTCAGATAAGAGGTAAGGTAAGAACATGGAAGACAGAAAGATACGAATAAGGATATTGTACATAATATAATTATTCTAAAATCTATGATCGATCTTCCGTCTGCCATATTGTGTACAAAAAATAATACTATGTATAATATAATTACTTTTCTTTATTTTGTTGTTGTGATTTTTTAATTTTATCTGTAGTATCGCTCTCAGATTTAACAAAGTCATCATTGATAACTTTACATGATTTTCTAATGAACAATTTACTTAAAAAGTTAAATAAATATTCATTTACTAATTTCGAATGAATATTGCATTTAAACCACTTCATATTGCAGCAGATGCTTAGTTGCAAGGTACAATATTGAGCAATATGCTGTTGGTGTAACTCAGGCAAAATTTTAGTTTCGTACATTTGCTTTGCTTCATTAACTACAACACACAATTCTTTCTTGGGATTAGTTAATGATATCTTATCTTGCCACCATTCTTTAAGAGAAATAAATTTATATAATGGATCATCTAGATTTGGATTTTCTTCTTTTAAAGAAAGCTTACAATCTTTACAGTTAAATTTATCAAGAACTCTTGCAGCTAAATATCCACTAACATATACAATTGGTTGTTGTTCAAAGTTACAAAAAGAACTTTCAATATATTCCATTTCCGATTCGTCAGGCAAAGACAGCACAGGGGAACAAACATCAGTGTCAATGTTGGAATTCTGTTTCTGTTGTATAGCTTTCTGTTCAGATGCACACTTCGCATTTTTATTTAATTCTTGATGACTTATGAGCAACTTATTATAATCAGTTTCACAATTCGAGCCACGGATGTGTGGGTCTGTTAAACCAGATATTATACTAGATTTTAAAGCTGCATTAAAATGAGTACATGTTGGATTTCTGTTTGTTGCGCTGTGCTGTCTAATGTTCCCGAATAGATTTTCTAAGGAATCTTGGTTAAGTTGGCGTAAATTCAAATATTTAAAATTTGCTTTTTCATTCAAAAGATTCCAAATACTTTTTAATGATTTCAAAGATATTTCCATACCCTTAATGCAACGTACATTTTTTAAACGTAATTGGGAATCTGACTTCAAAAATTTTATTGTGGGAATATACTTTAAATAATAATTCCAAGATTCCTCATGTTTAGTCTTTTTTGATACATTCTCGGATTCCTTTTTTTACATCTTTTGGTGACGCTGGTCCATTAGTGCAGTCGAAAAGTTTGTCCATTTCTTTAACAACAAAAGCTGTTTCCACGATTTCTTCTGAATGAGAATTGTTCCACGCCATCATCTTCAAGACTGCAGCCATCGTGTTGCTTAATGCGTGAGCTGCAAATTTAACACGCATTTTAGTTTTATATGTTGGGTTAACAACTGTTTGATTGATTTTCTTAAAGTTTAAAAAGTTCCTATTTCTCTCTTCCGCTTCTTTTAAATATTGCCATTTGGCCTTTTTCCCTTTATATTCCATAACACCAGCTTGAAAAAAAATATTTCGGACTGATTTAAAAGGATGAGGAATATCAAACATTATAAAAACTTTTTTCTCCTCAACAAAAAAGTAGTTTGCTTCTATAGACAGACCATCAAACTTTTTTAATAAATTCAGGGCACCTATGTTAGTAGGTCCTTGGTCACAAACGGTTGAAACAACAATAAATCCAGCTTCATATATACTTCTCACAATGTTTTTTATCAGTACTACTAATTTTTCACTTTCTATAGTACCTTCAACAAAATAATGAGCCACTGGCTGTTTGAATTTTTGTTTTAAACCTTGGATCATAAAAACTAAAGCATGTCCAGCAATTTTATTTTTTCTGCCCATACTTTCTTCAGATCCAAGATCAACAAATCGTTCAACTTTATCCAGTGATTCATTATATATCAACCGTTTTTTCAAGGCAATCTCATCAAATAATAAGACACAATACTTATCTTTATCATCCATTTCTTGAGCTTTCTTCCTTAAAACATCTATTACCATGGCATGAATACCTGGTTCCATAGGAATTTCTTTTCACATCCTTTGAAGTGTTCTCGTGCTAGGCAATGGTAACATTTGTTGCATGTAGCGGTATGCCTTAGGAGAGCGCTTGAAAATCGAGAGAGCATAGATTTTGTTTCTTAGATCCCAACGATTGCCACGAGGTGCTTTTTTTAAGTTTTTCACTGCATTTTCTACAATTGATTTAAGGACTTTGGAGTCTAACTTGTCAAAATCAAACTTTTAATTTGCAATCCTCCTTAAAGTGACTTTAGACTCCTCTAGTCGTTTTACTAATTTTTCTTCCGTCTTTGTTAAAGGCCTTAAATCTGAAAAAATATAATCCATTTATAATGTAATTCTACTTAATAAGTAGTATAATAATTTAAAGTGGCTATCTCGCTAGTCTACAAGATCTCAGGTATATATATACCTACATATATATCTCATAAATCACACTGAAAAAAGAGCTAGTACTTCAGACTGAAACGAAGTGCTCTTTCACTATCAGGATGGTCTTAAGTATAATATAGGCTACCAGTATTGCTTCGTCTATCGTATTTGCCAGTTCTTGGTGCTCACATTATTTACAAATAGTAGTAAAAGAAGCAAACAATATATTTGAAAAAAAAAAAATAAAGACAATAAATATACAAAAGAATTAATATATAACAATCTCAGATCATTAAAACCAATTATTTGAGAAAATGTTGAAGTGCTATGTGAATCTAAAATACAAAGAAAAAATGTTATTCAGGAATGCAAGCACCAAGTGTTGACAAAATTTCAATAGAAAAAGTGAGCCCAAATGGCAAAATAGCACAGATAAGTGTTACAATTGCATTCTAAAGTACTTTCTTTGTCACAAGGTTACATAAATTTCAATTTACTTACCAATTGCATTACAGTGGTGCCTCGCATAACGAACGCCTCGCACAGCGAACGCTGCACACAACGAACTTCCTTTTCGTTCATTTCACGATTCATACAACGAACTTCGCTTCACACAACGAACTTCGCTTCACACAACGAAGTCGCCCACTTCACACGATCACTGCCGATTTATTGCATCCTTCCGCGCAGGCAGTCGTTAGTCACTGAGCAGTACGCTTAACTTACGCACGTGTCGCAGCAATCGTTCATCATTACAACGAAGTCGCCCGATCTTCTACGATCACTGCCGATTAATTGCATCCTCCCGCGCAGGCAGTCGTTAGACTCGTTAGTCACTGCGTAGTACGCTTAACTTACGCACATATCGCAGCAATCGTTCTTCATTACGAATTAAATCGCACACGTATCACGGCAGTCGTCCTTTTAAGATAAACTCAACATTTTTTTTATATGATGGGTTCTAAAAAAAGCAGGAAGGTGATTTCTCTTGGAATGAAACAGGAAATAATTAGAAGGAGTGAATGTGGGGTAAAACAGTGTGACCTCGTCAAAGAGTTTGGCCTCAACAAGACCACCATTTTCACCATTTTGACAAACAAGGATGCAATAAAATCAGCCAAAGTAGCCAAAGGAGTATCAAAACTATTTAATGAAAAACATAGATCTTCAATACACGAGGAAATGGAGAGGCTATTAGCGATTTGGATTAAGGACAGGCAGGTGAAAGGTGACGTAACAACCCAAGATATTATCTGTCACAAGGCCAAGATAATTTATGAAGATCTAAAGAAAAACATCCCTGGAAGTAGCAGCAATCAAGATAATAAAGAAGATTTCAAAGCCAGCAGGGGGTGGTTTTTTAGATTTAAGAAAAGGTATGGAATCCACAGCGTTAATATGCATGGTGAGGCTGGCAGTGCTGATAAAAAAGAAGCAGAAAAGTTCTCTATTAATTTTCAAAAATTTATTATGGATGAAGGATACTGCCCACAACAAGTGTTCAATGCCGATGAAACGGGTCTTTTCTGGAAAAGAATGCCGAGCAGAACCTTCATTACAAAAGAAGAGAAGAAATTGCCAGGACACAAAGCCATGAAGGACAGACTTACCCTTATGATTTCGTCTAATGCCAGCGGAGACCTCAAGATCAAACCTCTATTGGTTTATCACTCTGAAAATCCAAGAATTTTTAAGAAAAATAACGTTATTAAGTCCAAATTGCCCGTCCATTGGAAGTCCAATCAAAAAGCCTGGGTGACCCAAGTTATCTTCAACGAATGGATTCTGGAAACCTTTGCTCCTGCCGTGAAGAAATTCTTGTTGGAAAAAGAACTGCCGCTCAAAGCCCTTCTGATACTTGACAATGCCCCTTCTCACCCAAAAGACCTAGAAGAAATATTGCAGGAAAATTATCCTTTTATCAAGGTGCAGTATTTGCCACCAAACACCACATCCATTCTCCAGCCAATGGATCAGCAAGTTATTGCGAACTTTAAAAAACTCTACACTAGAGCCCTCTTTAATAAGGTGTTTGAAGAATGCGAGTTTGGTGGAGACAATATGACTATCCGAATGTTTTGGAAGGAGAAATTTGATATCCTTTTGGCAATACGACTTATACAGAAGGCCTGGGAAGAAGTGTCACAAAGGACCCTCATTTCTGCTTGGAAGATGCTTGTGCCTTCGTGGATTCAGGAAGAAGCAGTAGTTGATGACACAGAAGTGGTGAAGGACATCATCACAGTGGCCCAAAGGTTGGAATTAGAGGTAGAGGAAGAGGATGTAGAGGAGCTTATTGAGGAACACAAAGAAGAGCTGACAACTGAAGAGCTCCAAACACTTCTGGCCCAACAACAGGACAATGCTCAAAGGGAAGCGTCATCTGATAATGAGGAGCAACAATCAAACAATCAACCAATTCCAACTGCTGACATCAAGAACATCCTGGTCAAATGGAAAGCAGTTCAGGAGTTTACCAATGCCCACTATCCGGATTCCGCTGAAGCAAACAGGATCAACGACCTGTACTCCGATACTCTTGTCCGTTATTTCCGGCAGATGTTGAAGAAAAGAGAGAAACAAACGACTTTGGACAGGTTTTTCACTGCACCATCGGCCAAAAAGCGGAAAATGGATGAAGATGTGCAAGATTCGATTATTTCTTAAAATTAAAAAAAGTGTGTTTTTTTCATTATGTTTTTAGATGTATCTAAATAAAAATAATAACAAAAAATTTATCTTTTTTTATGTCATCTTACCATATTTTATGCTACAGAACGAATTATTTTATTTAACATGTATTGTTATGGGAAAACGCGTTTCACATAACGAACTTTTCGCATAACGAACTTGCTCCTGGAACGAATTAAGTTCGTTGTGTGAGGCACCACAGCTCTGAACAAATACTTCATCAGCATCTGGCCTAGATCTTTTCTCTGCAAAATTAAATCTAAGCTTAATATAGATATTTATTTTAGATCTCATCATAATAATATAAATTACTGTTCCATCCAATAAATTCCTTCAACATACATTATGATTAAAGAAATATTATTTCTGTGGTGTTTTCTGTTAAAGTCAACTACATATATGCTATAATTTTATCAATAACCGTTATGCATAGGTACACTATTTTATGCTGTAACATGTAATTTGTCTCAGGGTTTGACTCGTGACTATTGCAGGGGTCGCCAGCAGTATAGCATTTTGATTAATTGATATTTTTACCCCCTTGAACCAAAAACAGGGGTTTATAGCATTTTCACTTGAGTATTAGCTATTTTAACCCCCTCGACGCAAAAACAGGGGATTACAAATTCTTTGCTGTACCTAGCTAAATAGTCAGATCATTCCACAGAGTATATACTGTTTTTATAACATAGTTTTCCCAGTGCTAACAACAGCATCCCAAATAGCCATTATGTATTAAATGTTGGAGCTAATTGAATTACATAGTTTCTTTTACCTTCTTTTATTTTATATGTCAGATGTGAGGGAGCTTTAGAAGTTGATGGCATTGGTATTACTTCATTAACACTGCATGGATTGTGATCAGTTGACCGGACTGATTCCCCTGAAAGTTTATAAATGTATTATTCATAAAATGCACCAACATAACTATATAATTTATAATACAGTGACATGATTGTTATTGTTACCTAAAAATACTCAACCGAGATACTTTTTGGTATGTTATAATAAAGATAAAAACATTATTTATAAAAAAAACTGTAGAAAAAAACTGAACAAAGGGCTTTTAGACCAAAATCAAATAACATAACTTTCGCTTTCCAGGTGGTCTGCATTAAACATTAATTAGGCTACCAGTATTGATTTCCCCATCATATTTGGTGGCTGTTGGTGGATATTTATTACTTGATTTGGCTCATGTTAATATAGACTACCAATTAAAAGTTTTATTTCTATCTCTTGAATAGCACTTTTTTATCTGGATAAAAGGTACCATATGTACCCCTGGCAAAGTGTATGCAAAATTTAATGATTATGAATTAAGTAGTTAAGGCGTGAAAGTATAAAAAACTCACTTTGGGTTTATAATATTAGTTAGGACTAAAAGATTTTTAGCAATATGATATCGACGGCGAAGTGCCAGTACCTCCTAACTGAAATTCATCGAGAAATTCACTTTTTTGTCATTTTGAATTAAAATTCGTTATGCAAATAAAGTTTTAAAGAAATCTCCTAAGCATAGTTTTAGTTGCAAGCGCTTCAAGTTAAAGAATAAATAAACAAATTTAACAAACAATTTTTAACTTGTCAAGAAATTAAACATTTTATTTAGCTTGTGTATTATTTTGAATTTAGCAATTAGGAGTTATTGGTACTTCGCCGTCGATATATGGGCTATCATTTGCACAATCACATGTTCTTACAATATACCAAATATCATTAATTGCAATCAATGAACCCGTTCTTAACATAAGTTCTATAAAGAAGGACATACAGATTTGAAATAATTATTTATATATACCTTGTAATGTTTTATCCTTTTCTTCATTTTCTGCAGTGATAGTTTTAACTGCCAACTTGGAACTACCAATTAGTTCACCTGAAAAATTAAATTTAGAATATTTTTTATAGATACTTTTATGCTAGCACACCTACTAAATATGGATAACAATAACTTATTATTAATAACTCTAATAACAGTTATTACATTCACATTACATTTTTTATAAAAAATGTGAAGACAATGGGGATAATCTTAAAAAATGATTATTTAGTTTTTGGAGTGGAACTTCTTTAGCACCATTGTGATTTATAATGATCAGATTTCTGTGATTATTCTATGTCATATACTGTATATGTACACATGTAAAAAAAATGTGATATATATATATATATATATATATATATATATATATATATATATACTGAATTTTTCAATTGTTACTAACCTGACTTCTTTTCATAATATGTTTTCACATGCAAAGGAAACTCGGTTAAAATGTCATCAGATAAATATGGTCTAGTAGGTTTTTTAGTTGGCACAGCAGAGTTAAGCAACCGATTTCCTTTTTCGTTGAAGCATTCACTGGCAAAGTGAGTACCACAAATAAACTTATTTTGGTGTAATTTCTCAATTGGCACATAAGCAAAGTCTTCAATGCCTCATGCCTTAACCCACAATCGGCATCTGAAAAAAAGTTCGTCAATTTCTATTACGTTCTTTCTATAAAGAATATGACTTAGATGAAAATAATTGTTCTTTATTTACATGAAAGTTAGAATGACAATAATATTAGACAAATATAAAGCTTGCTTTCAAATCAATAATTTGTCAATCATGTGGGTTGAATGGGTAACTTGTTACTAAAAATATATATGATATGACTGAACAACAGTAATTTAAGAAAGTTTAGATAGATAGTTACTACCCAGTTTAGACTTACCGATCAGGGTCGAGAGGAAAACTTGCAAAAAGTATGCCCGACTTGGGTAACTGTTGCATACCACAAATCGTACACTTTCTGTAACGCTTAACTTCCATGTTACCTTCAGTTTCTCACCAATTTACACGCAAGAAAAGCGAGATTACCGGTATGATATTAAGAGAGACGGAGAAAATAATATTTACACAATAATCTCTGCACAACACAAGACAATGTAACAGGAAAAGCACAAAATAAAATAGGTGCAATGGTCTCTAAATCACACATAAAGTGAAATAGCGAATATTCATCAGTTTGAACTTTTGAATAAGTTATCTCAAAACCAAACGTCAGATAATGAGATATCGGCCATTTTTTCCAGTACCGCCATCATTAAAATGTTAAAATGTTCGTTATTTTAGATTGGTATTAATCATGTTTCAGGTCTTGACGAAACCTCTTCAATGAAATAGAGACCTTAACTACAAAACAATAAGAGAGTATTTTAAATAAACTAATTTCCCGAGGATTCGTTTCAAGGCAGTGTCGACCCACTGGTCTGGAGCGCCGCACGGCAGAGTGAACACGTGCAATGTGGGTTGTGAAAAACATTACCGCTCAGCGAAGCGAAGCCGCGTCAGTTAAAGTGCAATTGCTTGTATATATGAAGGATAAAAAGTAATTATATATACAAAATTAAACTAGTAGAGGCGGAAATATCAAGCAGTGTAAATATTAGTGTCTATTAACCCAATTGAATGAATGCCAGCGCTTATCAAAATAATTAGTTAAAATTGATAGTTTAAAATATTTTTTACAGACAACTATGCAAATATGGTGAATATATGATGCAGAAATGTGACATTAAAAGAAGCTCCCAAAAAAACTGGAAGGTTTCATGCAATAATGAAAAGTTTCGTTCTGATAAACGCAACAAAACAAAACCAAAACGCGGGCAATGAGCAGAAGGTATAGTACAAGTTTGAGTTATTTATTATATTTCATACGCGAAACATCTTAATACGTGACTGGACCAAATAAGTAAAAATAGTAATATAAATAAATTATATAAATAATAAATATGCCATATATATAATATGGCTTAAATATAAATTATGCCAAAGGTTCAGTTCTCCGGTGATATCTAGGTTATAAAATTCTTGGAATGATTCTGCGTTCCTGTTTAAGTCTGTAATGCTGGTTTTGGTCATATACAAGGGATGTAGCTTACTTAAAGGAAACGCGGAGTATTTTCTTGGGAGAATCGAATATTCAACAATGAAATGAGTGAATTAATGTATGGTATTATCAAGGAACGCCGCCAATATTCGTTATCATTGTCTGATGGCGGATTACTTCTATGTGTTTGCTTGTGAGCAAGACGTGGAACCGAAATTTCTATGTTCAAATCCATTGCAACAGCTCGCGCTTTTTGAAGCATTTCATTACTTATTCTATCAGGAAACTCGCGGTCATTTCTGAGAATGTCCTTGATATTTTTGATGTGTTCCCCCACCGAGATCATGTCGATCGATTTAGCTTGCAGTGCGTCAACTACTGGTTCTAAAACTGCTGAATATTTGGCTATTGTTTGTAGAGCAACAATAAACACTGGTTTTGTAACGGCTGAATGCAACTGATATGCAGATTTTCTGGTGGAATAATTTCCCTGTAGGGATAACGTCTCTAGAGATTTCACAAGCTCTGGGAAATGTTGAGAAAACTTTCTGATTGATTTATGTTTTTCGGACCATCTCGTCTCACACAATCGTGATAGGTTTGGAGCGTAGTTTCGATGTGTAGTCGATTCTCTGAAAAACGGTATAACATCCTTTACAGTGGCGATAGTATTTCTAATTTCCGGCACTGCGTTCACATCATTTACAACAAGGTTGAGTTTGTGACTTGAGCAATGAAAATATAAAGCACGAGGATATTTTTTTCTCAAAATGGCTTGTACGCCACCCTCTTTCCCTGCCATTGTAGAACAGCCATCGAATCCAAACCCTACGCAAGCCCCAGCTACGTCTGCTGCTTCATCAGCTAAAACTGCGTAAGCCATGGTCTTCTGAACCTCACTTATTATATTCTCCTTAATAACTTCGCCACATAAATTTATCAATTCGTTTTGTATTTTTGGCGAAGTGTAAACTGCATTGCGACGGCACTTTTCCAGGTGACTCTTTAATTTGTCGTCCCCTGAATTGTTTCTCAACTTCAATAAATCTAATAAAACACCCTCATTTGCTTGTTTTCCCCTAAAGGTGCGTACAGACTATGTAACATGTTATATAACTTGTGTTTTATAACACGTCCACATTATGTAACCTTGTTATTTAACATTGCAACATAAAACAATACTGTACACATTAGAATAAAAATGCAATATTACAATGTTATATAACCATTGTCGTTTAACGTTCGTCAGTCAGTGCTATCAGCGATGTCGACACGAGAGGACGTTTTGCTAGCTGCGGCAGCGACTGTTGTATTTTTAAATAACAAAAGGAAACCAAAAAAACGAAGATGCTGGGTTCGACCTAGCTTATTAACCAGAGAAAAATATTGTGGCGAAACTATGGTGAATAACTTGATTTATGAAGTAACGCTGGATGGAGAAGTACGTGACAACGGGAATATTAAAAACTTTCTACGGATGTCAAGCACAGACATAGAATATTTAATTAATAACGTGGGCCCTAAAATAAAAAAGGAAGATACTGCTTTCAGAAATTCCATATCAGTTACAGAACGTTTAGCTATCACATTGCGATTTTTAGCAAGTGGAGATTCATATCAAAGCCTTGAGTATCTATTTAAAGTATCAAAACAGAGTATTTCTTCTATAGTACCAGAAGTGTGCATAGCATTAATAGACTCATTAAAAAACGAAATAATAGTAAGTACTTAATTCTTTATTAAAAAATGTTTGTCTTTACAAAAAATCAGAATTGTTTTGAGGTAGTTAAATATCGATAAAAATTATACATCATTGTCATTGCCTTGTGATTGTTGCATATTTAACAATATGTCGTCCAAGTCTTCCGAAAACTGTGAAGTGTCTGTGTCTGTATGTGATGAGTCTACTGGACCAGAACTATTGTTTTGAAAATAATTTGAATAGTAGCCTCTGTTGAAACTTGTATTTGCGCTGCTGCTGTTTAAACCGATTGTATTGGCGCTGCCGCTGTATGAACCAATTCTATTTATGCCGCCGCTGTATAAAGTCATTTCAGCTTGGAATATAATGTTATGAATTTGGTTTTGAACTGTAGCAATAGTAAGTGGATCCTGTAAATTACGCAATTTACAAGCAATATGCTCCCCAAAAACGGTAAAATTATCTCGTGTTTTGCGCTCAGTTTGCAATTCTTTCATTATGCCGTATGCTTCTTTCTGAGCTTCTAAACTATCGAAAGCTTCTTTCTCAGCTCTAACGAAAGTTTTATTCTTTTTCTTTTTTGGAGAGGCCCGGTTTTCTTGACGGTTGTTCTGAAACAAAAAAAAATAAGTTTTCTGTCTTTTCCAGATGCCAAGAACACCTGAAGAGTGGAATATCGTCTCAGACGACTTTTATAAATTATGGCAATTTCCACATTGTATTGGTTGTGTGGATGGGAAGCATGTCATGATACAAGCACCTGCTAATTCAGGAAGTGAATTTTACAACTATAAAGGATTCTTTAGCATCGTACTATTGGCGCTTGTCGATGCACAATATCGTTTTATGTTTGTTAACGTAGGAAGTCAAGGTCGCATATCTGATGGAGGTGTGTTTTCCAATTCAACACTAAAAACCATGTTGGAAAACGATTCTCTTAATCTACCCGCTGCGCGTCCACTTCCTGGAAGAATCTTACCTACACCATACGTTTTACTGACAGATGACGCATTTCCATTAAATAAAAATATTATGAAACCATATTCAGGACTTCATAATAAAGGTTCTAAAGAACGAGTTTTCAATTATCGACTAAGTCGTGCAAGGAGGGTTGTAGAAAACGTTTTTGGGATTATGTCCTCTAAATTCAGACTGTTAAGAAAACCTCTTCTCTTGAATCCTACAAAATCATCTGATGTAATACTTTCATGCACGTACTTACATAATTTTTTAATAAAGAGTGATTTATCACGATCATTTTATGTTGGCCACAATATGAATTTTCAAGAAAATAATCTTGGCCTGGAAACTGTAAATGACTTTATAACTGTTGAACCTGGGAATGATATAACAGAAGCAGCAGGAATTCGGAAAGAGTTTGCTGAATTTTTTTTAACAACTGTTGGAAGTGTACCGTGGCAATCAAATTACTAATCTATACAGGGTGTATTAATATATACCCTGTATAGATTAGTAATTAAGATTACACATCGTTTTCACGTGATTCTACCCGTGAATATAAACAACTTTCGCAAAGAAACCGACTATGGGAAACGGATTTATTTTATGTCTTGCATACAAATTGATCACGTTTCATGAAAACTTGTATGAGAAATAGAAATGAAATCCGTTTTTGAATATTAGTTCCTTTGGGGAAAGTTGTCCAGTTTCATGGGCAGAATCACCTCCTTAAATTTGGCGATCCTCTAAATTTACACCCTGTATTGTCGCGATTTCTCACAGTATTTGCCTCGACTTAATTAGTGTTTAAAAATATAAATAAAGAGTTGAGTAAAATTAAATATAAATAAAGAATGAGATAATTACAATGTGTGTTTATCATTAACGTTATTCTAAAATATCATAAAAAGAAATTCTTTTACCTCTGAAATACCCGCTTCGTTTGTGGAGCGTACCTTATTTTTATCTTTTAAAAATAATAGTAACTCAAATCCAAACCATTTTGGAAGTATTTCTTCTGCTCCGGCACCCGATCTAGGCTTTTTTAATTCTCTTTGAAACTGTCCAATTAAACTTCGCATCTTCTTCTCAACAACACTTTTTTCTGTATCGAACTTACTAGCCAAATCCATCCATGCGTCATGTTTTCTGTTGCGATCCTTAAAATGTTCACTTGTCGAATCCCACAATTCTCTTTTTTCTTTAAATTGCTCAATCAGTAATGCAGTGTTCTCTTTATTCCACTCCATTTTTAAAACCACAAAAAATTAACACGTCTATACCTGCCAAAGTCTACTTAACCACTGCCACCATCCTGCCGCCCCCCCCGCCGCTGCGCCCGCGCGATCAAGTTCACGTTATATAACATTGTTGTACATATCTATAACATGTTATTATAACATTCAGTGTCCACATTATCTAAAACATGTTATATCACAATGTTATATAACATGTTATGTTACATAGTCTGTACGCACCTTAAGAGGCATATCATGTGTACCGCAAAATACTATACAAGAAATAATTGATGACAATATTTGTCTGTTTTCATCGATTGTTTTTTGGTGTCCAACTTTGCAGTTGGATGTCTACAGGATCATTTTCAAGAAAATTTTTCGCAGCATTTGTCGCTGTTAGGTGAAGGTTGGTCGTTGCATGCTTTCGGCAGTCTTCATGCATATTTTTGAACTTTATATATGGCCTGAACATAAATGATCCCAAAATTCCTCTCACAGTGCTGATGGGCGGAGGGAACAAAACACAATGCTTACAAAGAGCGCCTTTTAGTCGCTTGGAATATACTAGCCATGGTGCATATTGATTCAACCAAGCATGATTAAATGTTATTTTCAAATGGCTTGCATCACTTTCAAAATCGTAATTTCTGGGCGGGATCCAAGGATTTTGTAACAACTCCCTCTTCTCTTCCGTCGATAGCTGGGTAGCCAACCCAACAAACCGACCCAGATCATTTTCATGACAGAGATGATAGACATCGTCCACTATAATTTCAGGATCGACGTTGACGTCATAAGTTTGTTGGGATGTCGATGGAGAAGAATAGTCGGCAACAGATATATTAACAAGTTCTGCTGGAGAATGCGACGCTTGTCCAATGTAAGCATGCAATGATCTTGGCATTACAGGAGTAGTTTTATCATGGTTGTCATTTTCATCGCTTCCACTGCTACTTTCTCGGTATTTTTTTTCTTTTTCGCGTGTTGTCCCTAAAATATGGATACACAAAATTAATCTGACTCTTACGGTGTTTAGGCATAGGACGAAAAAAAAGATCAAGATACCTATAAATTTTATAGGTTTAATGTAATATATTATAGGAATGTGATGTAATATAAGTATATGTAAGACGGAGTAATATTTCCAGTTGTTGTGCAGTAAACGTAAATCTCGTGTCGCCGCAACTAAACTATAACTATATGGCGCATGAAATATTCGCTCGCAATTAAACTCAGAACTGAATTGAATTGTATTCGAACTAAATTCTGAATTGCCTTGCTCTGCCTCACGATCCCGTTTATATATTCAAATATTCTCGCTACCGAAATACGTAGAAAATACTAGACTCTATTTCCATCCTTGTCTCATACTTGCTATCACTGTATTTCCTTTCCAGAATAGTCCATGCTAGAACGTTTTTTGTGGTATTGCTATTCAATACAAGATGTCGCTATTGACCGTATAAGTTGATGCTATTTCTCGTTACTGTAAGCGCTAGTGCTAGCTGTTGTTTTCTCCAAATTATATTCGGCTTTAATCCTAGATGGCTCTGATTGTGTCTCGTCGGGAGCGGAAACTACGAGATGCGACGGTTTCGCGGGAAATTTTAATTATATTGCGTTGCTAACAGTATACTAAATCGAATGTTGTAGAATGTAGAATATTTAATTATAGATAAAAAAATATTAAATCGAAATATCTGACTGAAAAGATATATTTAGTTTTCAACACTTCATTTTGCGCAGAGTAGGTAACACGTTTTTAATTTCCACTTGCCAGGAAAATTGACGTTTATTTTATCTACTGGGGGAGGCGGGAGATGGCAGATGCAAACCCTAGTAAAAAACGTACCTAGGTAGGGGCAGCCCTACCTAGGTACGCCCATGTTGCTAATGATTCTTGGCCAATGAAGTGTAACAAAATGGCTACCTTCCGCGTGTCATTTTCGTCTTCTAAATTGTTTGCTCTTAGGTATATTTTTAATTGTGGGCTCCAATTTCTCCATTCTACTGGTATGTTATTGCTTTTTGTGTTAAGTGGATGAAGATTGCTTGTTCCCAGTGAATGCTTATGCTTCTGCACGTGCGCACTGATGTCTCGCGGCGGCGGCGGTTGCGGTGATGCGGATGTCTCCGATTTGAGTTTTCCGTTATCCGTCATCGTTTACTTCTGACACCATGTAAGAAGTGGTGTGAAATATAAACACTGCACTTTCGGAAAATACTTTATTTAAGTAAAATAATAACATTTGGGAACAGCGTTGGCGTGTCGCTTGCAAGACCAAAGAGAGAAGTGTAAGAACACTCATATGAAAACTTATAAATGAAATAAATTTTTCTTTACTAATAAATAACTCTAACATATAATAAATAAATTATTTTTATAATATTGTATTTAATGAGTGAGGTGCCTAAGTGTTACGTACATACTTGCCGCCTTGATGATGATGAGCACTTCCAAGTCTGATAGTCTGGGAGGGGAAACACACTGTAACTAATGGTAGAACACCTCCCAACATCCTGTTTTATACCCCTAAATTATAAGGCTATGCCCGCCTGTAAGTATTTTAATTTGTCATATTTTATAAAAAATAAATATTTCATTTGGTGCGTTTAGCATTGATCCGTATTTATATAACTCATAAAAAATATTATTGCTTATTTAGGACCTGCAAAACGTAGCGTCAATGAAAACATACAAAGTTTTGTCGCATAGTTATAAGAATCCATTCATTTTGAAAGGTAGGTAAAAATGTTATTGTATTTGACATATCCTGAATTAGATACATAGCTATAAATAATTTAAAGTAAAGGCTTAGTTAGTGAAAAAATAAAAAAAAATCTAAAAAGTTTTTTCGTCGCGAAATACTCGAAATTTACAGCGGCTTATATTATGTATCATTATTAAAATCAAAATAAACAGGTTTTTAGCGCCTGTAAAATGTAAAGAGACATGCACTTAAAAAAATATTTGCTCGTCGCTGACGCCGCCGCGCCTGTTTGTGGTCACTGGGCGCGGGGTGAACGCTCGGGGGCTCGCAATGGGTAGCGGGAACGGGGCCGTAGTCGTACTTTACTTGCTCAGTGCGCGTCGATGATTTCATATCGTATGTGTCGGTCTCGTCCTTTTTTTTTGGATTTTGGAAAGTTTCGTAGACTTTGTTTGTTTTAATTAAATAAATAATTTTATTTGTGTTTAGTAATAGTTCTAGGTGTTTGTTTTGTTTTAGGTTTTAGTAATAAATAAAATAGTTTTAGTGTAGTTTTACGTCTTGTAGCTGTGACTTGTTTTTATATCTACGTTTTGTACGAACTTGTATTGTGTGTATGTGAAGCAAAATGGGAAACAAAAGGAATAAAGAATTGCGACGGATTTGTCTTACAATTAGAAAACAAAAAAAAAATTAACAATTCCAAGTAGGTAAGTAAAACAGATCAGTTCTATAATATAATACCTATATACATAGAAGAAAACAGCTGATGACATGACATTTGTTTTTTTTTGGCACAGCAAACACCGAGAAAACGAAATCAGCCCCTCAACTTCGTATACAGATTCGGCGGCGGCAATAGATCCTACTTCAGCAGAGACAGAAAATAATTATAAACAAAACTCGAGGTAAGTAAGGCTCTATTTATTTCCATATTTTTTCCCACCACGTGTTGAATCGAATTCAGTCAGTGTCAATTTGTTTAATTGCCTATGGAGATACTATATATACCATAAAGTTAAATGCAAATCAGCGTTTTTGCCTATGTTTTGGAATTGGAAAGTAGCTATTAAAAATGTTACAGTAAGTACGGTCGGCCAAGAAAGTGGTCTATCACACTAAGGTTGAAAATCATTCGGGCGTCATAGAACAATAGGGTTGATTTCCCCATGCATAAATATTCTGACAGCTGCTAATGCTCTCTTTGTCATATTATGATGACGTCAACCAATAATTTACGTTGTGCAATGTACAACTGTATTACTTCTTTCCAGATTGTCACAGCTCAGTTCATAGAGTAATTTAGTATATCTATAGCTCAGTTGCAAGAATGATTTCTTACAATACGATACGGCTTACTGATTCGTATCTATATAATTAAAATCTATATAAATAATAATGAATGTTGCTAAGCGCAAAATTCGAGAACGACTGGACTAATTGAGCAAATTTTATTATACTAGCTTTATGCCCGCGTGGACTACACGACGTTATCCCGCGGAAATGTGATATTTTTCCGGGATACAAATAGCCTATGTCACTCTCCAGCTCCTAAACTATCTCCATACTAAAAGTCACGCCTATCCGTTACTCTGTTTTGACGTGAAAGAAGGACAAACAAACAAACACACTCACATTTATAATATTAGCATAGATGTTCCTTAAGTCCCACCAAAGATTTTATGGAGAAAAAACATAAAAAATGCGTGGAAAATAGTAAGAACAAAAATACCATACAAAGCAGCTATTATCGCTATTTTACTTACACATGAATCTTTGTCAAAACTGGTAGACCACTTTCTTGGCCAACTGTACTTACTGGACAGAAATAAGCCCCTCGACTTCTTACACAGATTTGATGACAGTACCTATAAATCCTACTGCAGCAGAGACAAAAAATAACTGTGATCAAAACTCGGGGTATGTATATAAGACATCAAGCCGGGTCCGCTGCGCCATGTTACGAACAAAAAACATATTTTGCTTACATTGTTAGCAAAACATGTTTAGCAAACAGGCGGTCTCCTGCAATTTTCGAGTATAGAATATTTTTGTTAGTAACATCTATTTAAAATGAGTTCCGACGAGGAAGACGTGTCCGCGGTTTTGATAATACATAGTGCATTTACATACTTCTTGGCAGAAGAAATATAAATATATTTCGTGAGACCCTACCTACGGCCACGTTCTTTCAAAATCTTTCAAGAATTTGCAAATTGAAGACAGATTTGGGTTAAAAAAATCGTTCAGAAAGCGATTATGAAGAGCTTTTAATATTAATATTGCCAGATATACTAAAACAAACGACATGGCGTACAGCGATTGACACATCAACCTAGACTGATTGGACTTTGAACTGTTAGAAGGGGGTCGCGGAGAAACGTGTGAGAGTGTGCGATATATTTTTGTTATTTCCTCTCAGTCACGCACCGGGCACCGAGCTAGCGACAAGTCGGTCAATTACGATTTTGATTTCTTTCTTTAACAGGCGTAAAACATAGAATCGCTTGACAAATGTGAGTGTGGCAGCCGGCTCAAGCGAAACTATGTTTTATAATACAGACAGTGCAAATAGTGTTTAAAATCATATGAAATTGAGCTTGGCGCTTGCACGAGCGCAGCGCTTCGGAGAGTTGATGTTGAATGGCTAGATGAGCGCGTTTAGTAAAATATTGGTAATAAATTTGAATCGGATTCTTATGCATTATTGGTTTATTTTGCATTAAGGATATTCTAAGCTATAGCTACTATATTGTATGTTGATGATAGACATGACTATTCGTATAAGTAATGTTTTATTCATATTGCAATCGCAATTAATTTATGTGTCATTAATAAAAAGTAAAATACACAGCATTATGCAAATTTACACGAAACCTTAATGAATTACTAACAAACAAAATATTTCTACACAAAATAATGAATTTCGTGACGTTTCCTCAGAAATATTTGTTTATTAGTAGAAGCGTAGTTAAAATATTATAATTGTTCAAAGGTCAGATATGCGGTAGTGATTTGGTTATATATTATGTAAAAAAATTATCAAAATGTGCATACCCCGTTAAGAAACAAAAATATTGTTACTGTGCGGGAAAATACGATAGGCAGATGAGTGAATAAAAAAAAGTAAATTTTTAAAACCCTCTACGTAAATATGTTCTACCAATTCTTAGTTGGTCAGTTAGGGTCAAGTCAATTCAAATTGAAGCGGAGTCGAATTAAATTTTCATTATTTAATAAGGCAAATCCGCCTTTAAAACAATATATTTCTTTCATCTTTGGACAAAAAAAAACTCCGACCTCACAACTACAGCACGGTAATTTTATCTAACAGTATTTTAACTCGGCCGAAGTCTTGAGAAAGATACCTACAGCCGAGCGCTACGTAATCATGCGATAGGGCTGCCCGCATCCAGCATTTTAATAACATTTGTCAACTTTGGGATTCCTTTTAGTTTTGTGGTAGTAAATATACTTTCTTTATTTAAACAGATAAAATAAATTGTGAAATTAATAGGACGAGTTAAATAAAAATGCGTGTTTTTTGATTGGCAGATTTACTAATTAAAAACAAGTTTATGTTTAAATAGCAAGCTTTTAAATTTGCGACCGAAAAATACTTGCGCCTTGACTGAGACATACGAAATGCTTTTTTTATTAAATTTTAAACTATAAAATATTCGCAGTCTAATATAAAGTTTCATTAAAAATTATTTTGGAAAACATGGACAAGGTGGAAAAAAAGGTATATATTTTACATGATTATAGATACCTGTAGTTACTTTAATATTGATATATTTGGTTTTAAATGAAGTTCGGAATATTTCTTCCATTTTTTCTACATATTCCACAAAATCATCACTGGGTACTATAAAAAAAGTGTGCGAATTAGTCTTATTGTATTCCCGGTACGTTAAATATCGACTCTCTGGACTGAAATTTTGGCTTCTTTGATCGAGTTTCACATACGACTTCAAAGCGTGACAATCATCATGTTTCTCCAAACAACGCTTAAGATGATAGCCACAAATATAAAATAGTGAATATTTCCTTCTCGTTATATTAAATAATAAACTTGAATGTATTTTGTAGAAAAAGTCGCGCGATTACTGTTAAAAACTAACACACCGTTCGTTCGTCAGTGCGGCACAGTCGTGAGGTATTCTATGGTCGTGACTGTTTGCACTCGGAGCGCACCCTGACATCGAGCCGCGTAGGTATGACTCGTGATTCGACCGTTTGTATGGAGTTAAAATACTGTTAGATAATATTACCGTGAAGCTACAGCGTTTTGTATGGAGAACGAAGTCTACGCCGGCGCGACTGCGGGAATTGAAAAAACATTTAATAAGTCAACGGTGAAATGTTCAAATTTTTTCGTTCGCTCGAAATGTGGTGGATTGCGCTCTTTTTAGTTTTTGTGGGGGGGGGGGGGGGAGGAACTTTACTATATCAACTTTTGGAAATTCGCTTGGATTCGCTTCGACTCTGTTCCAATATTTTTTGACAATGTCGGGTGTAAGATTTTCAATTGGTTCCCATAGGATAAAGCGAAACAGATTTTGTGGGAGCATAGTTATATCAAATGTAGGTAATGTAATTGAAACAATTTTTTATGTAAAAATATTAACATTTATTATCACAATTGCATACATTCTATACTTAATCAAAAATTCTAAATAGGCTCGACAGTATATTAATTAACATTGTTAAAAAACCGTTAAATGACATGGCAAAAATTCAAAGCTGGCTAAAGATAAAATAAGTCTCCTTAAAAATTTTATGATTTCGATTAGGAAAAGATATCAATAAGTAAAAAAATTAAAGAAAGCGCTGCGTAACGTAATACAAAATGTGCTTAGGATTAGGAACCTTAACTAGGAAGAAATGAAAAGCAATATCTGAATTGAAAATTATGCCGTACCTATCTGTAGTAGGTATGACAGAGATTTTCACTCTACGGCTACGATAAATGTTAAGTCACCTAAAAAGAATTTTCCCGTTAATGATAAATCAGTCTTAAAACTTTAATAAAAACAATCAACATATATAAAATATAACTCAAAACCTATATGAAAACATTTTAAACAATTTAACAATCAAATATAAAGTAAAATCGTTTATAACAATTAACAATCAAATATAATCTTAAAACGTTATGTTGAAATATGTAGTCAATTTTTTTTGCCGGCCTTCTGGTTTTTAACCCGACGTCTTTAAGTCGGCGCAGGATTGTTCTTGGTGATACCTGAAATAAAAAAATACTTATAATACTTAACGTATTGTGCTGTATCGCGGTACACTCTGGTATAATAAATGATGCGGAAATGATCTTGACACATCCTGTATGGGAGTTTATTCAGCTAGTGACATCACGTCGTGATTTGAGTTATGATTTGCTTAAAAGACTGGACCATTGGATAATTCTTATTGTTATGTAGGTATACTTTTTAGTAGACACATGATTTGTATAAAAACAATACAAAAAATTGTGAATGGATCAGAAGATTTTGACATCTCTTTTACTTTAACAAAATGATTGCCATGGTAACGGGTCATAGCCACTACGAAGATCCCGGAATATCTAATTTAAAAGAAAAGAAATTTAAAATTTTAGTATGTTCAATTTCATAATACATTCTAATTATAAAAATGTCAACGGTGCCAGAGGTGGGACTCGAACCCACGACCTTTCGCTAACCGGGCGACTGCTATTCCAACTGAGCAACTGGGACACTAATGTCGTGGGTTCGAGTCCCACCTCTGGCACCGTTGACTTTTTTCTAGTATTTGTATTTATAGAAAGAATAACATTGCTAAATGCAAATAAACAATAAATATTATTATTTATTTCTTCGCACGTCTTCACATCGAAAATACATGTTTACTGTTTTTAAATAAAAACTTACACTATACTGCGAGGCAAAAGTTCTGGTGGTCAGGAATGGTTGACTGGTATGTGCCTCCACTAAGGCTCGATCTTGCTCAGCTGTGGTGGCGCGTTGATAGTGCTGCCGATGGTGAGCAGATAAATCACCGCCAGTCTCCTCATTACGGCGCAACCAAAAATTTATTGTTGTTCGCTAAAACAAAAACATTAATGTAATTAAGCTATCGCGACAGACAAGCAGAAAAAATATTAAAAAGAAAAACTAGATTTGTTTAATATATATGATATTGAAACGATGCAAGACATGAGATTATGCTAAATTAAAAATATTTAATGAGGAGCTTATTAAGTAAATATGTATAATATAAAGGCTAGGCGTTCGTCATACATCCATATTGAAAGTTTCTCTACATATTGTCCCTGAATATGCACGCAAGAACAGTATCGACTAAAAGTCTGCCGCAGGCGCAAGAGATTTGCAGCTTTAGTTTTAGGGACAAAATTGTTTGATTCTCTAAAATTTAGTTGATCTATAATAGTAGCACATTGAGTAAATGAGCTGTTTTAAAAATATGTTTTATTATGAATATTTATAAAAATATTACATCTGAATTAATTTTATAGATATTGTCTTCGCATAAATCTATGTTATATAATATACCTAATATATGTAATATAATCTTTACTATATAATATGATAAAACTGAAGAGTTTGTTTGTTTACTTGAACGCGCTAATCTCAGGAACTATTGGTCCGATTTGAAAAATTATTTTAATGTTAAAAATCCAATTTATCGAGGAAGGATATAGGCTATATTTCACTAGCAGTTCCTGTAGGATGGAATCCTACAGCCCACGCAGGTGGAGCTGCGGGCGGAAATACTAGTTATAAATAAACTTCGTTCAAGGCGCCATGATAGGTGTGCAAACATATTTAGAAATGTGGTATACGACAATTCTTTTTAAATCTTACTTTTTTTATCCCGGATAATATAAAAAATGTTATATATAATATTATAAACAATATGCGGTGATGCGCAAGCGGCTGACCGGGCGAGCCTGGCCCCACGCTGTCTATCGGCATCGGTTCCCACGCCTCCTTGACAATCGACGATCGATGACGGTCAATGTTGACCGAGGGTCAACGTCGGTCGAGCACTGTTTCCAGCCTTACAACTGCGACCATGCCACACTACATAACGCTGAAGTGCAGCAGAAAGCATATTTCACTGACAAACTATTGTCGAATTGATAAGATCTAAAATCGATTGATTCAATAAACAATTTAATAATATCGTATTATCATGTCCGTTTCAACAGCGCGGCCACCTCATAATATTTAATGAAACTTTGCCAGGAATTAGTGTTAATTTGTTTCTTTACACACCTCTTTTCGTGAATTTGTTACAAATAAAACTAAGACTCTATGACAAAGAATAGTTGGCCGCTAGAACTGCCACTTGCCGTAGTCATGGTCCGTGATTACACAGAAACTATATAATGCAGATAGACGAATGATGCATCAAAAGAAAGGTCTTAATTTGTTCAATTTGTTACAAAAATAAAAAAACGTCAAAACGTAAATAAACAAAACGTTATGCAAAATTTAGTTTTCAGGTTATGAGTAGGTAGGTATGTCACCATAAACATCAAATTAATAGAGGCTAACGTGAATGGACAATTAGTTACTTTGTTACAGCGAATAAACGTAAAAAAATACTAGAAAGTGGGTTCAATAATTTGTTTGAGTCGATTTTAGTTGGCCGCTCAGACAATATTCATAACGGACAATAATCGCGTTTTAAACCCCGTCCGATTAATATTTTTAACAATAATTTGGAAACAAAAGAGATCCTTTTTCGGGAATCGTGCCCATCATAAAACACCTGCGGAAAGTCAATGAAACGAAAATCTTATCAGTACTCGTACTTTAAAGAATTAAGAACAATAGACATCAATATGACTGCAAAACGAACCGCATATTCCTTCAAATACTCTGTTTGAAGCTGTTTGAAGCCAGCGCACGCGCTCGTTGATTTTGAGTCCTATTTCAACAAAGGTCACGTCGATAATACTTCGACGGTGAAAAAGTACTCTGTCCTGCGCTCCCGGGCCGGTCGGACGATAGATACCTACTTGTTGTTATTATTTTGTTTAAACTTTTCAAATTACCTAACAAATTACCTAAGTATCATGCTTATTACTCAAAAAAGAGATATTTAAGAGACCAACTAGAGTTCAGTAAAATTGAAAAGTAAAATTATCCCCAAAACTGAAACGTAAATCTTTTGTAAAAAAAATGTATTTTGGCACTTAAATAATGCCACTTTGAATGCAGTTCATTTATCCGTAGATCACTCAATAAAATAATATATCACAAACAAACACACTTTAATATTTATTGATTTGACTATAGATTTATCTATTTGGCAATAGAAAATAATAATAGACGTAATAATTGGTATATAAATCAAGTAAAAATACACCTTTTATCCTAAACACAGCTCATTCACAATAGATCAACTAGATTTTAGAAGAACGTTTTCTGTCTCTTACTCATTTTGATATCTAATTCAGTTCACATTTAAGAAATAAAATATGACTATAATTTATGTAATAAAATAAAACAATTTAATGGCTATGAAACATTTTTACAATTATAATTAACACTGATAAACAGAGACAATAATACAGAAAAACAGTTAAAACTCAGTTAATTAACAAGTGATTATATTGAAATATGGTGTTATTTAAATAATTCAGTAACACTTACCGTAATTCCAGTTCTTCTTTCAATTTCTTTAATGGTGTAACCACTCTCTCGTAGAACCACAATTAATTGCCGCTGTTGAGGGGTCAGTTGTGGAGCCATATTGAGCGCGCGCGAATGGCATACACGTAAACAAATTGACGCGATTTCACAGTCCGACGTTAATTTGGCAACTGGCCGGCCGGTGACGGCCGGCGGGTGGGGGTGCGCAGGAGCGATTCAAATGTTACGCGCTGTGATTGGCTTAGACCGGAATCTCTGTCCCTCGCTAACGATTTTGTGTAGATACTATAGCATAGTTATAGTTATATTGGGTGTATAACTTCATGTGTCCATCTCTGTACGTACAACAACTGCTGTCTCATAAGTTAATCCCTGCGCTTCGTGGATGGTTAGGTTTCGGGATTCCGGTTGGGTTCCATAACCTTGGACGTAAACACTGCTTTCTCGGCCTGTATGTGGACGAGGTATAAGATGCCGTCCGATCTCGGAATTTCCGATTCCGTATACATTTTCAGCGCCTGGGATTTGATGAGAGGTTTGGCCGAGAATATGCCACTGTAGATTTCATTGAGGGCATATGCTACGTCCATCGGGTTCCTGTTCGTACAAAGGAGGTCTTTTGTTATATTTGTAACAAGGTTTGGTCTGTTGTAAGTCAGTGGAAAGAGGTTATTTCGATCTATATAGGGGAGTTGGTTGTTATCCCCTATTAGGAGGGCTTCACTGGTTCGGGCTATTTGGATTGCCAGCACTATGGATCCAAAATGGTTCATTAAGGCTTCGTCCACCATAAGGCGTGTACACGATTCGCCTTCATGAATACCAGTTACGAGTAGGGATGCCATAGTGCGCACTCGTTTTTTGGCTCTGTTGCCGATTTTAGGCTCCAGTTTTTCCCTCAGATCTTTGGCTGCCTCTGTAGTGGTGGTGATTATAATGGTCTTTTCCACGTCAATTTGGGACATTACCCAGGTTGTTTTACCGCACCCGGGGACTCCGTTGACCCAGGAAATTGTGGGTGTCGTCCAGCGCTCCGGGAAGCCTCCTTCGAACAGGTTGCCCGCTATAGTTTTAGCCATTTCGAGTATCCTGTCGTCCAGCATCACCCTGGTGCACTTGGCAACCACCACAATTGGATCTTCGGGTTCTTTCCTCATCACTTTCCACAAAACCACAAGTGCCGCTGTAAGCTTCCATGTATGACCCCGACATGCCACCCGCAAGGACCTTAGCATTGTCGTTGTCATAGATGGCCGCCTCGGCTTCACTTAATAGAACCTGTAGCAGGCCAATTGTGTCCCGTCGATAAACCTGGATGATTTTCTCACAGGTGTCTGTATTAACTTTGCGGGTTGCCTTGGTAACTGCTACAAATTCCAAGAATGCATTTATCATGTGGTCTTGTGGTCCATGAACCGGTATGAACTGAGGGGTTCTATCCGTCCCATATGTCTGCCCGTGATCGGGGAGGGCGGCGGGGTTCCGATTTTTGACGTGGAGGTGGTTTGGTGAAGTCTTCCACCGCCTTTTCCACTGACTTTATTCTTTTACGGTCTATTATTTTTTTAGTTATGATGTTGGGGATCGCCTGGAAGGCCTTGCCCAGGGTTGATAACACCGACGATAGTGTGTTTCCTCTATCGATGTTTTTGGAGCTCTGAGCCTCTACTCTCTCTTCTTCCACCCTCAGTTGGAGACGTTCTGAACCACTGATGTCCGGGTCCCAAACGGGGCAGTCCCAGCAATCGGTGGGGATTTGTGATGCGCCCTGGCCGTGGGGTAAAAGGTAGCTTAGACTCTGGCCCCTGTCCTCATACACCACTAATTCGTGGTATTTTGAGGACAGGAGAACCCCTTCGTAGTATTTTGTTTCCCCCTTGATGTAGGCAACGGTCATGGCGTCCACACTGATTTTCCGAGGAGGGGTCTCAGGTGTGCCTTGGCTCCCGATGCTCTTCACTATCACTATCACTATTATGTTTCTTTCTGTCCTGTCCTGTCCCGTTCAGACTGGGCTTCCCCGGGCGGTCTACTATCGCATACGACATGAGCTATCCTCACATAAGTATACAGGAGTGCAGTAAGCGGTAGTAAGAACTGAAGAGTGAGCAACGCGTAGGTATACTCGATGTGCTCGCGCCTATTCCATTCTTCCAGGCACACATCCCTGAAAACATATACATATTAATAAGATTAATTAAGTAAAAGGGTAATATTCAAGCCTTTTCAGGAAGAACATCGTAACCGCATATTTGCATAATTTACAGAAGGATTTTTTTAATATTTCTTAAAATGAATGCCATGTATGCCATCAATTTCAAATTTTTACTGAGTGTAATACTCCTACCTATTAACCAAAATGTTGAGTTTTGCCTCAGTAGTTCAAAATCACGTATGTTTGTCGCTTACGTTAAAACTGCTGACCGTTTTTAGTTCATAGCGGTTATGAATATATCGATTACGATAATTCCTTATATGAATTAGGTAGTCAAAATAATGTTTTGTAAGCTGTTTCACGAGGTACCATAACAAACAGAGACGGACAAACAATCATTAAATCCAAAAAATATATTTTTAGTTTTAGAAATCCTAAAGATTTATAAAAAAAAACATAAGTATTTTTTCTTTATTAAAAAAAATAAATACATAAAAGAGACCTAAATTATTCATCATCTTCATCAGTCTCAGGTAAAAATCTCTTGTCATATCGTTATCACAAAAACCTTTGAATCTCTAAGCCTAATACTTTATGTCATGTAAAATATATCAATAACAAAATGATAATATTTGAATTATAAGTGACTCTTTTAATATTGTTTATATTTAAAAGTTGAACCAAAGTTTTACCAATTGCATAAATCAAAATAAAAGATTTTTAGTTAAAAAGTTATTTATTAGTCACTGTCATCTTCGGAGTCTAAATATTCAATATCAAGGAATATTTCGTTTCCATCTTCAGCAGTGCTGTCGTCACTACAGCTGCTGTCTTCGCTGCTGCTATCATCGCCTAAGCGAATTATCATGTCGTCTATGTTTTGGTACAGGTCATGTCCTCTTTCAAAGTACTCTTTTTCGAGCCTCTCGACATGATGGCAACAGTTTCTCCATGTATCAGCTGTGATGCTACTGAAGGCCTCTACAGCAAGTTGCTTCACATCACGTGACCCAACATTGTGTTCTGCTACTTTCTGTTTTAAATTTGCCCAAATGAGCTCAATAGGATTCAAATCACAGTGATACGGCGGAAGCCGTACAACTGTGTAACCGTGTTCTCCTAAAAGTTCATCAATGTCATATATGGGGCGGGGCTTGTTTCTTCTCACTATCCTTATTAAATTTGGCTTTCTGAGTGTAGCATCAAAATCAATATTATTTTCCAACAGCCACAGTTTTATCTCGTCTACGCGGGATTTAGAGGTTGGCGCCTTATTTGTCACAACGGAGTGGCATTGTCCATAACTATGATAATAATAATAATAATAATAACTTTATTGCATAAATTCACAATACACAAGTATATCTACCAATTACACTGCAAGGTGGTAGTTTTTAATAAATAGCTTACCTATAGTAAAAGCATCATCAATATGTACATAGATAACTATTAAAGTCACTAAGCAATACTAGACATTCTTATATAATAGCTAAAAATACAATTACAGAGATTGAAGGTATACAGACAATAATTATTTACCCTTCCGTGCTAGTCCGAGGACTGTGTTACGGCGAGGTAAGATTCACGCCAAAGTATTACCAACTGTATTTAAGTTGCAATTGGTATTATTTTTACGATGTCCATTATATTAAAAATGTCAAAACACAAATGTAAATACAATAGATCTATTCAATAGTTGCCGATAACGAGTGTCGGGTTGACGTGAATCTGCAGTATACGTAAAGAACTGCGATAAATTAATCTATTGCACTGTGGACTCAACAATATAATTTTAAAGTAACATAAAATAACCTTTAAAACGTAAAGATGGTTAGTTATATAGACTAATTGTTGTAACATTTCATTTGTATCATACAGTGGTTAGCAACAATCTGCATGATTAGATTATTGTTGGATCGAACTGTATGATACATATGATTGCCCACGTCTTTACGCACAATTTCATTAACCTAAGAATGAAATAACAGTAGGTACAGCGATTGACACATCAACCTAGACTGATTGGACTTTGAACTGTTAGAAGACGGTCGCGGAGAAACGTGTGAGAGTGTGCGATATATTTTTGTTATTTCCTCTCAGTCACGCACCGAGCACCGAGCTAGCGGCAAGTCGGTCAATGACGATTTTGATTTCTTTCTTTAACAGGCGTAAAACATAGAATCGCTTGACAAATGTGAGTGTGGCAGCCGGCTCAAGCGAAACTATGTTTTATAATACAGACAGTGCAAATAGAGTTTAAAATCATATGAAATTGAGCTTGGCACTTGCACGAGCGCAGCGCTTCGGAGAGTTGATGTTGAATGGCTAGATGAGCGCTGTGGGATGATTCCCACACTTATGATAAATGATAGAAAATGATATAGTTGACTGATAAATGATATAATAAGATGATAAGGTAAACGACCGTCTGATATGAATCCGGCTCGAAGGACCAAAATGTGGGATGATTCCCACACTTATGATAAATGATAGAAAATGATATAATTGACTGATAAATGATATTATAAGATGATAAGGTAAACGACCGTCTGATATGAATGCGTGTATTGCACTGCACAATTGATACTGGTATAACAATGAGTAATTGCGAGGTAAGCAGAACGCTAAATTAACAAATTTAAATACATATTATAAATGTAGGTTTCACCGTACATCTTGCGCCTCTCAAGAAAAGGACAATAAAAGATGGATAAGTCTTAATAGCAAAGCACTTAAATTACCAAATAACATATTATGATACTTAAATATAAATACTTTGAAAACTTAAAAATTATAATATTAAAGGAATAAAAAATGTCATGTCTCTTTCACTTTCACTTAATATCCAGTTCACTCTATTGTCACTGCACTAGGGACTTCAAATTTTACCGATCGTACCCGTGACCCTATTGGCGAGGTCCCTTGATCTACAGTTCTAGCACTATTAACACTAACACTAGCTTGATCTGTTTGGCGCTCCGGTGGCATCTGTACTCCAGTTTCCACGGAGCCCTCCTTAAGAGGGTTCCTCCTGCGCCACCACAAGAAGATAAGCACGGAGACTGTTAGCAGCCATACAATAGACAAAACATAAATGGCTGAATAGTGATGGACGTCATGGATACTCAGGTCTTGATATTTCTCTTGCTCTTTGATAGTATTAATCTGATCTCTTAAATTCGAATATAATTGTTCATGATTTTCAATTTTGTAGTTACTAAGGTTAGTCATACTAGTATTGATAAGGTTATTCAGAGCAGACTGAGGTATATTCACGTTTTCAAACTGTTCCTTAATACTTTTGAAATAATGGTTATGTGCATAAATAGTAAACGTATCCCCCTTTAGTGTGCATCCTTGTTGCAGACTAAGTAAGCCGTTTCCGATTAAATCAACTATTTCCATCTCTGATTCACAGAACACACGTACCCTGCATAGTTCATAACATGAGAAGATCCATGTGTTATCTCTGTGTAATTTAATCCACCGGTCACCTTTTAATTTCGACACAGTCTCGGAACAATATAATGCTTCGTTAGGTAATTTTATTTCGCAAATGGATTTCTGTACCTTTAAATCATAGACGGGTTTATCTACGGAGCATAGGAGCTTGTTGTTAGTGTGTATATGTACACAAGAATTTAAATCGAACTCGGATAGCATAATTGCCATATCTTTTCTCAAGTTAAAGGCAATATATGGAAAAGCCAGTTTCACTTCATAAATTGACTCGTCTCTTTTTTGCGGAATTGATATTATTTTGTCGACTTCATATACTTCATTGCTAACCAAAGGTATGCGGAATTCAATGATAAAATAATCATGGTGAATGCGTGTAAAAATACGTAGTAGGTTATATAGTTCTCTAGTATTCGAATTATCGATTGGTAAAGTGAGATCGTTTCGTAGCTGATTAACGATAATGCTTATCTGCTGTCCCAATTGCTCTGGTGACAGTAAGTGAGGATCAATGCGGCCGTTTTGTAAGTCAATGAGTGAGTCTAGTAAGGTTTGCTGCATCCGTCTCAAGTTGGAAATTATGATACTAGCAGCTAATGCAGATGATGTTAAATAGAGTTCTTGATTCGTAACTAATCGTACCTCATTAACTCGAAGGGTAAGGTTATTCATGTGGTCGTTGATAGAGGCAAATTGCTGATTCATGATATCTTCATTGCGCTTTAGAATATTATTTTGGGATTCAATTATGAGCGTCTGATTTTTGATAAGATTCTGTAGATGATTCTCGTTGCTAGCTATCTTCTTGATATCAATTTCATATTGTTTTGCAAAACTTTCATCCAACACCCCAAATAATGAGTTCATTGCATAGCCAATTCCATTTATAAGTCCTCTTTTTCTTCGCTTATTCTGACTCTTAAGTAGCTCGTTATAATGTTTAATTTCGCTCAACTCGTGTTCCAATTGTAATGTGATACTTTTATATTGTGTGTCCATGGTACAACTCACTTCTTTTAAGTGTGTTACGTAATGATCAATGTTTGATATACCTTGCCAATAAGTTGATAAATTATAATAAACAACTAACTTCCATTCATCTCGGATATGTAGTAGATCGGATATTTTGTCAAAATACAAGCTTTGATGGTTGAGTTTTGTTACGTTATATGAATTCGATGTCGACAGTTGCATGCTCGGGGATAATATACATAAAAATAAAAGCAATTTTGTGAATAAAGTATTCATAACTGGCTTCTTTTTGCGTCGTAATTCTTTTGAACCGGAGTCATCTTTAGCGGATTTATGCGATGCGCTGTCATCGTCATCGTGTAAAGGCAATACATATAGTTTATTTATCGGTCGTTTAATGATATTGGTTTGGGTTTTAAGTGATACAACTCGGACTAAACCGTCGCTACCGGGATGGGTGTCTATTACACGGGCAATTGCCCATTTTCCGGGTGGCAAGTTGTACTCTTTAATAACTACCACGTCGTCAATTTTTATATTTTTGCATACCTTTCTCCATTTTGAACGGCTCTGAAGTTGCTGTAAATATTCATTTGACCATTTTTTCCAAAATTGTTTGTTTATTCCTTGTACCATTTGCCATCGTGTTGATAAGTTGACAATATCGGGATCGGTTTGCGGTCTTGATATAAGGGTATCTCCGATTAGAAAATGTCCTGGTGTTAGATAAAGGTCATCTGGGTTCTCGGTGAGAGCACACAAGGGTCGAGAATTCATACATGCTTCTATTTGCTGTAATAATGTGGTAAGCTCCTCATATGTGAGTTTTTGCTCTCCTAGGGTGCGTTTCAAATGATACTTGAGGCTTTTGACGGCAGCCTCCATGAGTCCCGACGCATTGGGCCATGCAGGAGCGTTGAAGTGCCAGGTTACTCCTAACTCACTCAAGTTTCTAATAAAGTCTGGATTGATACATTTTGGTCCTTCGAGCAATTGATCCAACGCGCGGAAAGGTCAAAAGCGGGACCTCGTATTAAGCTTATCAATTTTATTCAAAAATCGAAAGTTCCGTTTTCCGTTCCGTTTGTAAGCAGTTTAGTGACTCTCAAACTGTGACTATTGTGCAATTTTCTTGTACTATCAAAAATATTTTTTGTAACAATATCATAAATTAAACTGAAAGGTGCAGTGTCAGTTATTTGTATCATAAACTACTTAAATTAGAATATAATAGACTAAATAAGTTAAACAGTGAAAAATAAGTGAATTGACTTTTATCAAACTATATCTTTATATCACCTGTGAAAAGTGGTTTCCTGTATCAAGTAAAACCTACTGTCGTGGGTTCCAAGGCATCGCAGAGGTATCACAGGTTGAGCTGGTAATCACTGCTCAAACTATCGACGAGCTCCAAGTAAGATCTTTCCATTTTCTTCTTTACCTATTATTCATCAACTTTAACTCATCATGGATAAACTACTTGCACGTCAAAGCGAGCTTATTTCCGTAATTGAGCGCATCGGTGTTAACTTTAGCAAAGATAGTTCGGTCCGTAAGACTAGAGATTACCTTGAAAAAAGGATCCGGACATTGGATGACCTCTGGAGTGAGTTCATGGCCAACGATAGAACTCTGGAGGGCTACGAAGATAAGCAACATGAATATTTCACGAAGAATATCTATACTCGTTTCAAGGAGTACTATGAAACTACCAGGCAGTTAATTTCCACGTATCCCCCTGTAACTTCTGTAACCCCTGTCACAGACCCCAGCACCCCTCACGGAACGAGCGAGGTGCCCAAGATAGCGTTTGAAATCCCGAAAATATCAAGAGTTGATAGAGCTACAGTACCCTGCGGAGAAGTAGACGAGTTATTAGCGCAGCAAAGAACGAACTTTAGAGCATTTTATAGATTATCAGATCGTATAGATGACTTAGATTTATCAGAAAAATGGGAAATCGAGGATGAACTGAAGAATCCATAGGTCGCTGGTTCAAATCCGGCTCGAAGGACCAAAATGTGGGATGATTCCCACACTTATGATAAATGATAGAAAATGATATAGTTGACTGATAAATGATATAATAAGATGATAAGGTAAACGACCGTCTGATATGAATCCGGCTCGAAGGACCAAAATGTGGGATGATTCCCACACTTATGATAAATGATAGAAAATGATATAATTGACTGATAAATGATATTATAAGATGATAAGGTAAACGACCGTCTGATATGAATGCGTGTATTGCACTGCACAATTGATACTGGTATAACAATGAGTAATTGCGAGGTAAGCAGAACGCTAAATTAACAAATTTAAATACATATTATAAATGTAGGTTTCACCGTACAAGCGCGTTTAGTAAAATATTGGTAATAAATTTGAATTGGATTGCGGCAACTAGCATATTTTTTTAAATTTAAAATAGAACATAGGATTAATTAAAGAGTTATCTAAAAAAAAAGAATGTAAATATTATGAATCATTATTAAAATCAAAATAAACAGGTTTTTAGCGCCTGTAAAATGTAAAGAGACATGCACTTAAAAAAATATTTGCTCGTCGCTGCCGCCGCCGCGCATGTTCGTGGCCACTGGGCGCGGGGTGAATTGAAGACAGATTTGGGTTAAAAAAATCGTTCAGAAAGCAATTATGAAGAGCTTTTAATATTAATATTGCCAGATATTTAAAAACAAACGACATGGCGTACTTACTGATGTTATTAACATTATTATCCACTAAACCATAGTATGTATAAATATTACAAAACCGTCAGGCTAAGTCTACAAATTCCGCCTATGTCTTTCTGTTATTTATAGATTTGACGAGATGTGTCTCTGACGAGCACAAATACGAAATGAATAATATTGTCCCCCCGGCCCCCGCAGGCGAACGCGGGGAAAGTTATCCATTCAACTCGGCAAACAAAAACACCAAATAAAACTGTTAGTAACAATTAGGCCACGCCCCCATTTGGTTATAATAACATGTTATATGTTAGCAAAACACGAAAACATGGCGCAGCGGACCCGGCTTCGGTTATTTCCTAAGATCATATAATATATGTTATTTCCATATGTTGGCTTGCCACGTGTCGAATTCAGTCAGTGTCAATTTGTTTGTCACTATATTTTGGAGTTGGGAACCAACTATTAAAAACTGTTACATTAATACTTACTGGGCACTTATTTTTTTTTACAGTAAACACCATAGTACTGAAATAAGCACCTCAACTTCTTATACAGATTTGGTGGCAGTGCTAAAAGATACTACATCAGCAAAGACAAAAAATAATTTGGAACAAAACTCTGAGTAAGTAAGGCTTTATGTATTTCCACATTTTAGCCACGTGTAGAGTTGTCCAGCAGTGGACATTAATCAGCTGGTGATGACGTTCTGGAATTACATTAATATTATGTACTCGAGTTTTAATGTTTGTTCTTTCTTATATTTCTAGACATACCATCAAAGATGAGGCATTTGTGACAGAACCCAGTATTCAGGAAGAGGCACAAATACAAGGCCGAAGAATTATAGACATAGCGTATTTTTATAAACAATTACAAAAAATAGCAAGCCATGCTTCTTTATTCAGCTGTAGTTTAAATACCATAACATTATTAGGTGAAATAAGAAACGGTTTAATCTCTAAATTTAAGTTGAGATGCAATATGTCTAAAAAGGATTTTTATGTTATAAGTGAGGAAGAAGTTCGCAAATACAATATAATAGGCCTGCGTCCCTCGACCTTTTTGCAAAGTGATAAATACCAGGCTGAAACTTTGTAGATCGCTTCATTTCAGTGAGTCGGACAAACTTTTTTATGCTACAGGCCTTGAAACATGTTGATAATTACGGGTGCAAAAAATTTACTAATACCAAGTAAATTTCTATCGCAATTTAAAGATTAATTTATGAGAGAGACAAAAAACAGATTGTCCGACAAAATTAATGGGGATTATGCGCCAGTCGGACATACTGAAAATGTTGGAAATCCCAACTCAAAAGAGTGATTACTACCAGTCAAATTTTTTTTATGGGTTAATTAAAATTAATAAAATACAAAAGTAACGTTGTCCGACAAAATAATGGGGATATTCACCAGTCCGACACTGTTGATAATACCAACTCAAAAAAGTGATTAATACTTGTTGAACAAACATACCTCATAATAGATTAGATCATATATAACTGAAATATACTTATGTCCGACAAAAATAATGTATCTATCGCACTGTATAGTAAACATGTGGTTGCGTACGGTACAAGTTTATAATATGTGTATATATATAAGATGATTCTTAGCTTTATTATTATTTTATTACAATAAATTTTGTTTTAATATGAAAAAAAGATATCGTGAAAATGTTACCTCTGTAGCACAATTAGAAGTTTTTGAAAAATGTAGATGTACTTGGCACAAGTTTAGTGTATTAACTTTTTTTAAGGTACCTTTTTTGTATTAAATTAAATTATTCTCAGAAAAATAATATTAATTTATGTTGCTTACTTTTATGAATAAAATATTAGTTTTATTGTCACACATTTAGAAGTTTCTCATAAAAGGTGATTTAAAAACCTTTAAAAAAAATTACTTATCAAATTTACAAATTTTAGTTGATAATTTTGAAAAAAACTATTTATCAAAGTAATATATTTATAATAAATGGTTAAAGAAGGCTACAAATTTTAGCTAATACATTATCTGAAGGAGTAAAGCGATTAAATGTTTGTTGTTTTCCTGTAAATCATACATTAGTCGTGTATAATACGAGCTTACACATTTTCATAACGAGAATTCGTAGAAAATTAAAAAAATAGTAGCTAAACAGGCCTTTTAAAATTTTAATTTTAATTATAGATTCACGATGAATACATTTTCGATTGTCGTTTTATTTTTGTCAAATTTTAATAGTAAATTTAAGGAGAGATTTAAGATGGAATACACGTAAAAAATTATTTGTTTATTTGTTTATAGTTTGAAATAATGTTTTTATTATGAAAAACAGTTTAGTCATTTTAAAATAGAACACTTTTAATTAAAACAATTTTTTTATTGGAATACAAGAGAGAACAGAGAAGAAAGGTAAGTAAAAAAAGTAAGTATGTACTTATTTGTTTACATAAAAAAATATATTCCTAATTCTTTAATAGTTTTTGTTTAGTAGGTGTCATCGAAATCGTAATTATCAGTATCTTCATTATCAGATTCTTCATATGTTGAATCTTCAGCTTCATGGTTTTCATTCTCTTGGTCACTGTCATCACAATCATCAGAGTTGTTCTGGTCTGTAAAAGTTTAAAAAATGAAAAGACACAATTAATTGATATTAAATAATTTACAAACAGTAAAGAACAATTTAATACCTATTGATTTGCTGGAAATAGCTTCAAAGGATGGACTTTGTGGACCGTCAAACCAATACAAAACATATTTATTATCAATTATGGTCCAACCGTAATCTTCAGGTTTTTTATTAGTTGGGCAACGCAAGTGCGCATTGCAGCATATATTGGTAATGTATGTCGTCCTTTAAATTTGTTGGAGTAGTTCTTGCTTAGTTGGCGGAAAAGTAGAAGCGTCGCAACCAGTTACTGCTTTTTTCAATACTTTTTCTGATGTATTTTTACTTTTGTACATTTTTTCAAATACTTCGAAACGACCTTCATTAACATCTGTTTCCTTCAAAGAATACATTAAGCATACAAATTTTTCGATTGTTGCAAACTGTTCACTCTCTATACTGAAATTTTCGTCAGGAATAGTTAGAAGTTCTAAAAATCCCTCAATAAAAAGATCATTTTCTTTTAATTTTTTAAAAGGTTTTATTTTACCTTTGCGGTAAAATGCAGGGTTGAAATCATTTCCAGTGAATATATGGCAGATTGCCAATGCACTGGAAAGATCATCACCAAGTTTTTCATGAATTTCATTTATATTGAGATAAACTTTTTGCTTTGAGTACTCATGTTAATATACACTTGTATGTCCTTGTTTTTCAAATATTTGAAGTTTGCCAACATGATTACTGGAATGTCCGAATCAGTGCAGTGAACCTCGACACGATAGTTACTAATAAATTGACAAATATGAAAGACAATTTTTGTGTCTGCCTCTTCATGTTCACACGACAAATTGTAATCAATGGATTGAATAATTTTTGAAGCATTGGGCACACTATACATGTAACAATGATCATAATTTAGTTTCACTGTTTTATCCGTGATAATAGGAAGATATTCTTCCTTAGACCAATCCTTTATCAAAAATTCAACAAAGGACAATGCCGATTTGTGACCGAAAATGTACAAGAATGAAATAACTACTAATACGATTTAAAAAAAAAATACAATTTTTAACGTATAGAACTTATCTAAAAGCAGATTACGAATCTCAAAACCAATAAAAAGTTGTTTTTTCTAAGCACTGCCTTGTAATATTGCTTTACTGCGCCATAGCTTTGGATATCATCATTTTGGCCGTCCTTTATTTTTGATCAATATATTTACATACTTAAATAAACATTAAAATAAATATATGTGAAGTATATACATATATTAATAGCCTAAATATGTTACTTTTCCCTTTTATTAGGAAATAATTTATTATCATTTCACCGTTTGAGACCAAAAGCGCTATGAGCCAAACGACATTGTTTAGTAAAAAAATAGAAAAAAGTGACGTATGGTTAGCGTCATTGAAAGTATTTTATACTATTGTATAATTGTACTATTTTTTGTCTATTTGTAGCTAGTAAAGCTCACCAACAGAGTGTTTAGACTTACAATATGTGGAAATATCATATCAAAAATATTTTACAAGAACATGAATTCTCTTCTGGCCGAATGGTTAACATTTCAGGTAAATTATCATCGGTTTAGTCACAGATGTTTGCATACACACACACACACTATTTAGATATAAATATTTAAATATATTTCTCTATGTCCTCAAAAATAAAATGTTTTGTATACTTTGTAAACAGATATCGGATTTGGTTTGTGGTGCCTATCATGATTCCATTGAAAGATTCATTGCAAGCAACTCAAGAGAAAAGACAATATGGGCATGCCAGTATTTATTTTGGTTGTGGAAGATCTGTCGGTTGTGCTAGAAGACATTAGAAAGCAGTCCTCGAACATCTGTTGCTTCATACTGGCATCATCAAATAAATGTGCAGTACTTACACTTACTATATCTGCTACTATTATTTTTACTTAATCTGCTAATATATTTGTCATAGTTTCTATGACATATATATAATATATGTCATAGAAACTATGAATATAATCTATGTTTCAAGTGTTGCATCTGGCCAGAAATCCCCAAATGTTATTGACCTGTTTCCTATTTAGTTGTTTATTGACATCTTTCTATGAATGTTGACATATGTATAATTGACATTTAATTAATCATATATGGAATGTGATCATTAAAAGTAAACAAAATATTGCCACAACTTTAAATAAAGCATTTTCATTATTGTACAGGTGAGACCGGCCAACTTTCTTTGTCATGCTTGCTTTGTGAGAGCTAATAGAGAAATAGCATGAATATAACTGATTTAAATATTGTGATGGTAGTGGAACATATATCACAACCATTGCCTTAATCATCCTGTCTCATGGCTCCTCTAAAGAAGTATAAACATCACGGCTCCTGATAAGAAGTCAAAACGTCTTGATTAAATATGAATTATCCGCTAAAAACTAAAAATTTACGGCAGGTGTTTTATTTTAATAACTGCCTTATTTGATTATATCCAGTGTGTTGAACCATTTATTCCTAATTGAATATTGGAAACTTAACAACATATAAGAGTACTATATATAGAAGGAAATATGAGAAGTAATAACATGCAATGTTTTATTAAAAACAATAAATACTAGTAATTTCCTCTTTAATTTTGCAATTTAGAGCTAAGTATATAAAAATCATATGTGTACTGCATACCTATGTTTGGACGGGACGTGCGTGAGCTTTATGTATGTACGTATGTAACAAGACTTTCAGGTTACCTATGGTAACCTATAATATTACACCATGAATAATTATTAGTTTAATAATGCATGAAAAATATCTTAGTCGGATAGGTAACTTCATATATATACAAAACTCTAAATAAGTCATAAAAAGAATACGTTAATAGTCACAATATTATTTTATTCGATTCCTTTACATGATTAGTATGAGAAAAAAGCGAAAAAATAGGCAAAATACTCATTCAAGTATTGTAAAACACGTATTGAAATGTAAGGTTATGTTTTCAGAAAAGTTCATTTTTCTCCAATACAAATCTGAAAATCAAAGTGAACCCAACGAATTCATAATCTGGAAGGCTTTAGCTGCTTATGCTTGTTTGTTTCATCTGTGTACATTTCCGGTCACACGTCCATACAAAAATCGGCATTGTCCTTTCTGTTTAAAATTTTGACTTCTGAGTAATGTACTGAAGTCTGCAGGACGTTTAATGTTTCTGTTAATTTCATAGTTTGTTTCTTCATCACCTCTTTTGTCATGCTCATAATCTTTAATAGTTGGTTGCTTATACTTATCAAAAATAATATGTACCTCTTTTCGATTATGCGTTATTGTTCTTAAAATGTACTCCGATATTTTTCCATATTTAGCAGGAACATTTGTTAACTTATGCAATAAATAAAAACCATCGATGATGTGGATGTCAGTGTTGTCAACTGTGACTTCAGCTTCCTGGTACTTTAATAATTCATTGGTGATCACAGATTTTGTTATTTTGCAGATGCTACCATCAGCATGGCACAGGGAAAATGAAATAGGAGCATTTGGATAGCTCAGTGCTTTTTGTAAATCTATGTTGTTCTGCAAGCTTGCATACAATAATCGTCCAAAAACATCTCTCTGTATACGTATTTCCTGAACTTTGCCATTCATTTTGACTTTCTTCTTATTTGTTGCATAAAAAATTATGATTTTGTTTTTGGGAATAGACTTATCAAACCTATCTTCAGCACGACATTGGCTTGTAAATGTGATTCTTTGAGTTTCTCCATTTGTTTCGACCGCAGACAAAAATTCGTAAACTTCGTTGCTCACAGACTGACCTTTGTATAAGTTGTACAGATGGTCTGGCGATAAGGCTGTAGAGAAAGGGTTGGTATTTTCTTTGATTAAACGCAACAATAAATCTAACTTTTTTCGTAGTTGAAGAATTCCGAAAGGCTTCAAGCCTTTAGTAACCTCGTCTTGAGGTTTCAAATTGCAAAAATCCATCATTTTCGAAGTTACTACACTTACCAACGAATGTGTAATAGCCCAGCGCTGTCGCGCAAAAAAAACTATTTGTCAAGTTGATAACTCCGGTAGCTCGCGAAGCAGCGTCAGCATTTACTGTTTGTTCCAACGTCAGGTCATGCGGAATTCTTGTAAACGGTTTCGACGTTCTCCTTAAGCCCATAAAAGTTTCTTTGCATTCACTTAACAACCCAGGATGTGTACTTTCAATATGGACGAGTTTATCGTGATAAATGGTCATATATCTGGCGTAGTTTTGGTGATTCATAGTAAAAAAAAACATTTGTAATTTTGGAAGTATGTACAGGAACAGATCTAAGTCACCGGTACGAAAACTATAATCTAGAATTAAATAATACTCTACAAGTCTTGTGTACTTCATGAAAATTTCGGGGGTCTTTCCATGCTTACCCTCCAGAGTTTCATCAACATATTTTTCATATTTAATACACAAATCTTGCGAAGTTTCACCGAGTAAATGTGGATTGTCACTGCGCTCTTTTAAAAAGTCATCTAATTCAGATATCATGTCCGTAATGTCCAAATTTTCTGATTCCATGAACATTTCCACATGTAACAATCGTAAAACAAGAAACAGTTGAGGATGAATAGTTTTGCACAGATTGAAGATTTTACCACTTAAAAAAGAATTAACAGAGCCACTAGCCAATACTTCACTGTCAACTAAAAAATTCGTCAAACCTGAGCCATCAATGAATTTTCCAATGGCCTTCATATAAGATAACTTAATATGAAAAGGTCCAAATATTATGAGCAGATTTTTAAATTCATCTTCTGCACTTTGAATACGCAAAGCGATCTTGGCCATTGCCAAATCATAAGCCACCAGGAAGTACTGTTTGCCCAATTCAAAAGCGATTTGTAGACTCCTTCTCATCGTTTCTTTTACGATGTCAGGATTGGTTGGTGAAGAGTTTGAGTCAGATATTCAATTTTTTGGATCCTACTTTTGTCATCATATATTTTACCGTTAAATCCAGTCCACATAGGTGTTTCCGGATTTCGAAGCAAATGGGAAAATATCCATGCGAACAGCGTTTGTTTAAAACTGTTCAACTTTTCTGGATTTTCGATACTTCAAGGCAAAATTTATAGCTTCATTCTCAAATAGCATGTTTTCGATTTCCTCATCACTTATTAGATCTACATTCATATCGAGAGCAAGACTTGATGTCGATGACACGTCGTCGACATCAAGTCTCGCTAGGAGTCGCGCAACTCACGTTTTTAGAGTAGAAAATTATTATGTGCCAATAATGAGCTTAGCAAAAAGACAACACAGTGCACAAATTGGAAATAATCATGTAAATAATTTCTAGCAAGAAATACCTAAGGGATAGTAAAGGGATAGTAGGTACCCCAAAGACTATTTTTTTAATAAAAATAGACCATCACCGTGGGAAAAATTTTCAAAGAACTCTTGGAAATCGTTTTTTTTTAAACACTCAAAGCTCATTTACGTGATAAAAATATACTTATTCTGTAATATCTCAAAATATAATTCAAATAATTTGTGCACCCTGATCAGAGAACATGACATTAATTCATAACAGCAAATAATTTAAAAACAAACAAAAATTTTCTAAATGCGGCCCACTCTACACCGCTACACTCGCAGGTGAGGGGCGGCGCGGGAGGGGCGCTGCTGCACGTGCACACCGCTTCGTCTGCCTCACCCCCTCAAAAACCAAAAAAATCGATTAAGCCGCGCCTTAATATTCAAACTTTAGATGCTCAAATGTGAACACCGCTTCACTTAACTTTTTGGAGGCGACGCGACACCGGCGCCTCGCCGTCGCTGCAATGAGGATCCGTAACGTTTTTATTTGAGAATGCAGATTTATAGAGCTAAGAAATCCTTAATATATAGTGCAAAAATTTTTGTTCTACGACAAAAATTGACGAATTTATGATCAAATTACTAGCGGAGTTCACTAACCGGCCGGCGCGGTAGGCTGTGACGTCACTGTGACGGTCCATGCCAGTTAAACATGGGCGAAATGTCTCATTCAAAAGAAAAGATTAATATGTATCTTTCGATCACTGGGATATGAATCACTCTTTTGTATCTTTGTATCCCTACGTATCAGTAGCTCACGTAGTTCACGCACCACATTGCACAGCGTGGCTCTTACTCGTTTGTCTCAACCAACTCAATCCAATGTATCTGTGTATCATATCAGTGAGAGATATGGATTGGATATAAATACTTAGCTTGAACGATTTTTCACTTTGCTTCTTGCTTGGTTATTATAATAACAATAACCTTTACTAATAATAAGTCTAGAAATGCCCGATCTGTACTGTATTTTTGTATGTCCGGATTTAACTAAAAAACTGCCTAACGGATTGACATGAAATTTGGTACAGGGATAGATTATAACACGGGGCAACTGATAGGCAAATTTTTCATCATAAATTGATCGCGCGAACGAAGTCGCGGGCAATAACTAGTTTAAAATAGATACGGTTGTTATGTTATTAATATTAGGTATCTTTCCGATTTAGTAGTTCATGTTTAACTAAATTAACTTGACTTTTTAGCTTTAATAAATAAATGTGGATGGAAGCAAATTACCTGCCAGGACTTCGTGGAGTGGTTAGTGGTAATATCAGTACCTACGGCTTATTATCTAGATAGGTATGCTATCGATACCATATTAACAGGCCATCAGGTGTTATAGAAAGTTATCTTACAATAAACTTGAAAAAAAGGGTGTTTGCCGCTTTGCTGGCACGTGTACCGGCAGCGGTGCGCGGGGTATGGTTATCAAGACATACTCAACACATAATTTTTTGCTCAGAGAGACAGTTGGCTACCTACAATAAACTTGACGACCGTTTGGTGCAGCGGTAGCGAGCCTGCCTTTCGCACCGACGGTCCTGGGTTCGAATCCCGGTAGGGGCAGATGTTTGTATGATGAATACGAGCATTTGTACCTGAGTCATGGGTGTTTATATATATATTTCTATGAATATTACTTATCTATGTATTATATATGTATGTCTATCCGTTACTTTAGGCTTGGCTAATTGGTGTGAATGTAAGAAATATTTATTTAAATTGTTAAATTGTAATTATAACACATTGGTGTCGTATTCACATAAATTTACATATCGTTGAATTGACCATCTAAACATAGTGACTACAGTATACTACAAACTAAAATTTTCATACCTACTCTTGAAAGTGGGACGTATTGTAAGTATTCAAATTATAAATATTTCATTGAATAAACTAAGATTTTATGCTATGATGTGACGTGAGTGTATCGGCTACCAAGATCTACAGGATTCATCGAACGCGTGTTTTACTATAGGTATAGTATAAAAAATTAGATATTTCAACTACCTCTATATTTCCATGCAAGTCTCATTGAATTAGTCGTTTTAATGGTTTATTTTTTCGCTTATGTGAAAGTTACGAAGATATTATCTAAGTATCATTGAACTTGCCTACAAACAAACAATTAGGTGCCTAGGCAATCCGTTCTAACTATCAGCGTATAGATAGTTATTGAAAGAAGAAACAATACAGAATGTAAGGTTTTTTAATTGTTGTAATAAAAGGAGCGCGCGCTGCGCTCGTTTTTTACACACGTATTTTATATCTTATAGTAAATATAGCATTGTGAATGCAAAAATTAAATTAAAAAAAAACATAATTATAGCTAGTTCCATCTTAATCGATTGTTTAATATTTGTAAAAACATTTCTTTCGAGTGGTGAAGGTAGTTAGCTTTCAACATTGGTGGAACGATACTAGCTTATAGTAAAAGTTAAAATGCGTTTGTAAAATTCGACGCGTTTGCCAGCGTCTCGGTAGCTCAGCGGTCAGAGCACTCGCCCGGATTGCGAAAGGTCGTGGGTTCGAATCCTACCTGAGGGGCTCGGAGGCGTGGTCGTTTTTTACACACGTATTTTATATCTTATAGTAAATATAGCATCGTGAATGCAAAAATTAAATTAAAAAAAAAATAAAAAAATATTTTTTTTCACAATAAAAAGCCTTGTTTCACTTATTCTTTACACTTGACCCAACCACTCCACGTAGTCCTGGCAGGTAATTTGCTTCCATCCTTTATATTTATTTTATTTTATTTAACTAATTATTGATGATATAGATATACGAATACTTGAGGTAATTTAGGTATGCTTAATGTATCTACTAATGTACCTACTTATAGAATATATAAGTAGGTACATTAGTCTACCGATATCCCTTCATACTTTTACAGGCTTAGGACTGTCAACCTATTTACGTGCAGCTATTTCAGATAGGTAGGTATGGCGTAAAATATTAGACCAAGTATACATATTTGAATTAATTAAGTAAAATTAAGGTTGGCGTATTTAGAAATCGGTAAGTATTTACAGTGATTATTGATTGTTATTTACAGCATAATTTTACCTATGTACATATCTTCATTTTACACTTTTTAATCAGAGTTGCAACTAATGAATAAGAGTTGCGATACTTTTTTGGTAGTTAAACGTCGTCTACGTTCATTCAGCGTATATCCCGCTTTTGAAAATATCCTTTCGCAAGGAACAGACGTAGCAACGAGATTAAGCCTTCTCATAACATAATTAAATAAAGGGGTCTTCGGTACGCTTTAAAAGCGGCTCTTGAATGTATTTATCTATTTCCACAATTCCCGCCGCCGTTGGGTTGTCCGGTGTTTGCTTAATTACTTCTTGGTCAAACTCAAACCAAATTGATTGACTAGGGCCAGGTTCGGGTTGCACTACCTCTACCGTTGGCGTTGTTGCTGTCTTTGAATAACTTCGGCCAATTTTAAATTTTAGGTCTTTAAGAGCCCTATCATATGATCTTGAGTCCTGGAATCCCTTATTTTTAAAACGTGGATCCAGAATTGTTGATTCCGCGTTTAATATATTTGATTCGTAGTGGCCGAACCTATAATTTAGCTCCTTGTGTAAATGTTCTATTATATTTTTAATTTCTACTATAGTTTCCGTGTTTTGCATTTGCATCATGCTCCTAATATGACCCAGCATAATTCTGCACAGTGGAATGACCTTTGCCAAAGATACATTTTTTTCGCTGCTCATTTCGACTGTTACATCATAGAACATTTTTAAAACTGGAAGAACTGATTCTATTACCACCCAGTCGTAATCGGTCAGTGCAAGGTCAGGTCTGGTGAGGGCTATGGTGGCAATGACAGCATCTTTCGCCGAGCAAAACCTATGCAGCATGTCGTAGGTAGAGTTCCATCTGGTGGCGACATCTTGTTTTTATTTCAGGGGTGAAAGATTCAGTTGTTTCTTCATCGTGACTAATTTATGGTTCGCCTGGAAACTGCGCTTAAAAAACTCGACGACACTTTTTACTTTATTTAAAACTGGGGCCAAATGCTGCAACGCCGACTGGACGCAGAGGTTTAGCGTGTGGGCAAAGCACGGTATTTGCCGCCAATCACCCTCTCTTATAGCTGCAGTAATGTTGGCGGCGTTATCGCTGGCGATCGCGGTAATTTTATTTTCTATATTCCACTCTCGCATGAATGTTTTTAAAAATTGAGTGAGATTTTCACTGGTGTGCCTCTCATTAAACTCCACACACCCTAGTAAATTTGAATTTAATTTTGTTTCATCTGCTGTAGATACAACATAATACGCCGTAACTGCTAAATAGCTATCGTTGTTGTCCGACGTCCAACCGTCAGTCGTGAGGCAGATCGCATTTGCATTTTGCATCTTGTGCCTCACTTTTTCTTCTTGTTTTTTGAACGTTTTAGGAATTAGCGACTGGGACAGTGTTTTCCTTGCTGGCAGCTTGTACCCCGGACACAGCATATGTACAAATTTTTTGAACTCCTCTTCCTCCACTATACTGAATGGATGATAGCCATTAGCAATCATGCGCACAAGTTGCTCGTCAATGAGTTCTGCACGCCGAGGCGGCACGGACTTTGTGCTGTGGGTATATTCCTTGATGGACGGCTGATGAGGAGGTAACCCAGCGTAGGAAGGGCCAGGGATAGGGACACTGGACGTGGCAGGTTCTATCGCTCTAGATGTTGGCGCAAGCGTCTTTTGCGGGGCTTCTTGAAGACACGCCTGCTGCGTTGGGTGCCTTTCAGCAACTAGGGGTACTGTGGGGTGTTTGTTTTTTAAATGTCTACCCAGGTTACCACAATTTCCACCGGGAACATTTAAAATGTTCGCGCAATAAAGGCATTTTGCTTTTTTTGGTTCAACTTCCTCGAAATGGTTCCAAACTGCACTTCGTTTTCGTGGACCCGATGACATTTTTTTAATAAAAAGTACAACACTAACACTTAATGTACAAAATTATTTATTCTTAAAATAAAACACATTTAAATTAATACTGAATGTCTTATTGACATTACAATTTAACAGTCACTAAATGTACAAAACTGCTATTAGTACTCGTATATATTAGGTATTTACACTTTTTTTCTTTTCGATGCAATTAACGAAAACTACAAATTACTCCCGATTCCGAACAATAGCGTTGGCGAACGAAGGTCAAGGTGTAACTAATGAAGCGTAATATTATTATTATTTTCTTGAATTTTGAAATTTTGGAAATCACATTTATTTTCTCTCATGATCTGAACCTTAAGTTGATTGTTTAAGACCGTAATTAGTTTGCATAGTTTACTTACCTAAACGTTTTAAAGGCAAAGTACTTGTACAGTTTAAAACCAGTATAATACTAAAATGTTCACGTACCGCTTAAGGACTTTAAGCTCTAGGCACCAGGAATAGAGTTATTAATTTACGTTTTTGTGTTAACGTATATCAATTTACAATGGTCATACCAACTTACACTCTCTGCCTTGCGAGAAAGCGACAGAACATTAGAAATAAGGAGGTGTGAAAGAGACGACTAGACGTTTCGATCGATCATCTTTAAACTTGGTGGCCGGCCGCCAAGGCAGCCAACATCAAACAAGCTATGCGATGCGAATGCAACACAGATAGAAAACGACGCCGTGAGTGAGTTATGATTATAAAGATACACTGATACATTCGGACGTGAACGGATACAAAGATTCATAGATGTAAACGGAGTGATTCATATCTTTTTTATCTATAACTCCTGAGTTACCCATCTTTAATGCCAGTTAGCCACTGGCAGCCACAAGACGCGCAGGTGTTTTCATTGGTTAATTGTGTCTTTGAAACAAATTAAGTGTCCGATTTATGTCTAATTCACCTTTCTAACTATGTATAAATATTGTATAGTGCCGAAAGACCCAAAATTACGTAAAAAATGGTATGCCGTTGTGAAAAAAGATGATAAAACTTCACCTTCTAACATTTCTATTTCTAACTTGTTTGGGCAATGTCGTCAAAAAATATTGTGAATCCTTCATACAAAAACCTAATGAAGCTAGGGTTGTCAATTTTTGCTTGTATCCGACTACGACTAAACAAGAAGGTAGGCATATGAGTTTAATATGGAAAAATATCGGTTGTTATTTTTACAAGGTACAAGATATACCTATTATATAAACTCAGGAAATTAATTACTTGGTAATTAATATACGCCTAGATTTCATAAATTAAGTATTGATAAAAATTGGTAGAGGGTATGTTGATAAATAAAAGACGTTATTGTTGGAAATATATTTTTTGTTAACTCAGTTATTGTTTAAAAAAAGATTCACAAATTATCGAGATCATTTGGTAATGATTTACAAAGGAACAAAATATATTCAAACAATAAGGCCAAAATTGTACTGAATTAAGAAAAAAACAGAATTTGTGAGAAAATATGTTATAGATATGGAGCTATTTATTTATTTATTTATTTATTTAAGAAACCAACAGCGTCACAAATATTAAAGTACATATAACAAACTTATTATATTGTAAGGCCAATAACAGGTTTCTATTATAGATAAAAAGCAATCCGAACAAATCTGTCGAAATCTTAATATAGGACCTAACACTAAGCAAAAATTTTGAGTGTAATAATAAATACTTCAAAACAAATACATTTCCTTCTACGATACCTAATTAGATCAACATAGCTAACTATAACTATACATATACCTATATACATACATATACCTATATACATAAATATACATATATATAAATATACACATATATACACATACACACACATACATATATACACATACATGCATATACACTATACATACACAAACAGAAACATCCACTGAGACTGGGACAAATAGATATGCACATACACACAAATACCTGCCCCGATCGGAAATCGAACCTGGGTCATCAGTTATTATAACATAAAGAATCACATAATATCAAACTTATTAAACTTAATTTTAAACTTAATTCTAAACTTTATCGATAAGTGAGTTACGTAAAGATTTTTTGAAAGCGTTCTTGGATAACATAAAGATTACTAAAATGTTTGTTATACAATGTGGCAAGTCGTGTAAGCGGACTGTTCATAGCATAATTCGTGGAACGAGATGGTATATGAAATAATGGTGTATGTCGCGTTCGTCGTTTAGGCGTAACATATTTAAGACCTTCTACCAAGCTTGTGCAATCGAAACGAGCATTTACGATGTCATGCAGGAGACACATATCGAGTAACTTGCGTCTATCCTCGAGAGTAAGAATATTGAGATCTTTACATGCTTCAGGGTAGGAATTCGACGATTTTCGAAAGCGATAATTTATATGTCGCACAAAGATTTTCTGTATTCTCTCTATTCGATTTATATAAATTGCATAGTGAGGTGACCAGATTGGGCTTGCATATTCCAGAATACTGCGAACATAGGCAAAATAAATAGACTTTAAAGAATCCAAATTTTTGAAAGATTTACAAGTACGTAAAACAAATCCAAAATTTTTGTAAGCCTTAGTAGTAATATAATCTATGTGACTAGAAAGCATCATTTTTCCATCCAGAATTAAGTCTCGGACTTTGGAGGAATTAGAAATGGGTGTGCCATTGAAGTTATAAGAATAAATAAGAGGGTTTAATTTACGGGTAAAACGTACGCACATACACTTTTTTATATTTATATTTATTTTGTTTTGCTGATAATACTGATAAAGGTTATTTAAGTCATTTTGTATCTTATTACAATCACTATAATTTTTGACCACAAAAAAGATTTTTTTATCGTCAGCATAAAGCAGATGCTTAGAGTTATTAACGTGTCTTGTTATATCATATAAATATATATTGTACAGCAAGGGCCCTAAATGGGAGCCCTGCGGCACACCACTAGGGATAGTTACGAAATCCGATCGATAGCCACCCAGAACCACAGCCTGAGAACGATTGGTTAAATAGGATTCCACCCATCTAAGTAAATTTCCTCTTATTCCAAGAGTCTGTTGTTTTTCAAGTAGGATAATGTGATCTACACGATCAAACGCCTTCTCAAAATCAGTGTAGATCACATCAACCTGTCCTCCTTTATCCATATTTTTTAAAATATATTCAGTAAAATTAATTAAATTGGTTAAAGCAGGTTTTTTTCTTATAAAACCATGCTGGCTATCAGGAATATGTTTCACTAAAATGGGATAAACAACATCAAAAATAATTTTCTCGAATAATTTACCAATGGTGCTAAGTATAGTAATGCCTCTGTTCGTTATAGTAATGCCACCTTCGTTCTGGAACCAGTTTTGTGAAGAGGGACAACATGACCCTTCTTCCACAGCGATGGGAAGACACCATGACGAAGAGAGCCATTGAAAATGATATAAATAGGAACGGTTAGAGACTTGACGCAATTGACCCAAAATACTGGTGGAAGTCCATCATAACCAGGTCCTTTAGATACATCAAGTTTTTTTATTGCTTTTTCTATCATACTAGGGGAAATTTCAATATCAGCTAAGGTATCAGTGTAAACTTCTTCATATGGTGGTAAGATGTTATGTGGTGATTGTTGAACGAAGACACTCTGAAAGAAGTTATTAAATGCAGTACAAATCTCTTCACCGTCCCTATACGTCTGTTGATTGTATGTGACATATTTAGGATAGTTTGAACCTCGCCGCAAGGATTTTGAAAATTTCCAAAATGCTTTAGGACTTGATTTAACAGCGTCCTCAATATTGCGAATATAAGCATTATAGCATGGATTCTCTACTGAGCGTTGCCTCTTACGCAATAAGGAAAATTCATCATAATCTATTAAATTTTTATATTTTTTCCACCGTGAATGGGCTTTCATTTTGTCATTCATTATTTTTAATAATTGTTTGCTATACCAAGCCGGATATTTAGATTTTTTAGATTTAGCTGTGACTAAGGGGACGAATTTATCTAAACAATTTTCAATAATAACATAAAACTTTTTTGTACCTGTCTCTGGGTCCGCTTTTGGTATCTCCTGATCCCAATTAACTTTAGTAAAGTAATTATTAATCAAAGTATAATCAGCCGAGTTGAAATTACGTTTTGGAGTAGACTTTTCGATTAATGACGGTATATTAATATCAAGTAAATTTAAAAGCAAAGGCGGATGAGAACGGTCAACAGGCACCAAGGGATCAGAAAACATGTTAATAATAACGGGTAAGGTAGAAAATACTAAATCCAGGGTATTAACATAATAGTTTTTAAACATATTGTACTGTATAAAACCCATAGCAGTCAAATTCTCAACCAGTTCAGCGGCAGCGTTTTGTACCTCAGCACGGCCTAATTTTATATAATTGGGAGAATGATGAGCCATTCAATACAGGGCAGGTTAAAGTCACCAACAAATAAATGCTGATAATCACTGGTACCTAAAACATTAGACGAAATGGCATCAGTTACCATCTTAATATCAGTTGGCAATCGTGAGCCAGGTGGAATATAAACAACGCTTATTTGTAAACAATGACGCCTACATTTACCATAAGGCAAAGTAATAGTCAGCATCTCCGTCGGAGGCTGTACGGATTGTTGTTCCTGTATGGCACCGAAATCGCGACGAATCATAATAAGCACACCACCGCCAATTTTTTTCCCAGAAGCAACTAAATTGCGATCATTACGGAATAATGTGTATCGACTGTCACATAATTCTCCATCAAAAATTCCATCATATAACCACGTTTCAGTTATTATAATTAAGTCAAAATCATTACTCAATATCTTTTGTCTCAATTCGTTACACTTAGTTCTAAGCCCGCGAGCATTTTGATATTAAATGTTTAAAGTGTGTGAAGCCATTATGGTTCAATATAATTAATGTTCAAAAATAGATTGTATTATATAAGAAACTGTAAATAGAATATATATACATATAAATAAAATTGGAGTGTCTGTTTGTAATATTGAAATAACTGTTTTTTACTACATGCATATGAATATATATACGGTATATACACTAAAATACCCTTTTTTTTTACAATTTTTGTCTGTCTGTCTGTTTGTTCCGGCTAATCTCTGAAATGGCTGGACCGATTTTAACGGGAACTTTTATTGGCAGGTAACTGATGTAATAAGGAGTAACTTAGGCTACTTTATTTTAGAAAAAATCTTTAAAACTACTGTGCCGCAGCAACGCGTGGCTGGGTCAGCTAGTAGTACATAAAAATGTAAGCACGAATTTTCAATAAGTTCATTCTATATTTATCTAAATTTGCTAAGTACTCGCAGCCGAACACAATCGCTGACGTCATATAAAAACATCTATTCATTACTACTTGATAAAGGTTCGAGTAAATATTTATAATGCATGTGGGTAATAATGAAAATAAGAACCTGATGTCCGCGAGCGCAACTAAAAACCGGTTAGTTTCCTTTCCAGATAGTATTCTATGCAGTTCTCTAAATTCATACAGTATTATAGAATATGAAATTATAATATATCCTAGGGTTTTTGACAAACCAGTGTTTGAATGTAATAATCTATAATTCTTAAAAACATATATGTAAATAGTTGAGTCGTACATTACATAGAAAGTAAAGTATAAGGACATTTCGTATTTGTAAATAAGTATAATCAAGGTATTAATTTTAATCCGGAACAAATAAACAAAAATTAAAAGTATTTTGTATGTGTCAGACAGTATTCGCAACATTGTTATTTTATGATCATAATAATACGAAAGGTCTAGTTCCTTAAATATAAATAACATATTGTAATTAACTTGCGAATGCACATCGCTTATGCTCGTACGCATCGTTAAGTAACCAACATACAACCCACTGAAAAAACAACTAGTAGTTATAGAGTTAAAACTTACAGACTTGCCACAGCTTCCAAATGTATTGTGATAGTGTAATTTTATAACTCGTTCACACTTAAATTTGACCGCCTTTTTTTGAAGAAGATGTAAGATTGTTATATTAATAAAAACCGTATTTCCTAAAATAAAAGTGCTGACTAAAATGTGTGTCTTATAACACAGGATGGATAAGATGTAAACACTAACACTAATTACTGAAAAGAACAGTCTTGACATTAAATAATTTTCGAAAAATCCTCTTCCTTTTGTATTAGCACTGCCTGTGAAGTGTCGTTCTTTCTCATCAATATCTTGCCATTCTTTACCCAAACGTATTGGTACATCTTGAGTTTGGATATATCTTTGCACTTTTTTAGCAGCTGTTTGTTGAAGAAAGTTAATTGTTCATTAACATAAACAGTCACATTCTCACCGCCCAATTCCAACATGTTTGTTTTTATAGCGACTTTCCTGGCCCGGGATAGAATGCTGTCACGAAGTAGTCTAGTTTTGAATTTCACAACAATAATTCGTGGTCGCCCTTGCAATTTTGCCCTAGGTGTCACTCTGTGTATATGAACCACATCATCATGATTCAATGTTACGCCCACCTTTTCGGCCAATTTCATCATTATATCCATTAAATTTTCCTCTTTCATTTCCGGTACACCAATTATTTCCAAATTTGTAATCCTCTCACGCTGTTCAGCATAATTTATATCCATTTTTAATTCTATATTTTCTTTTTTTAATTCTTTCAGTTGTCCCTCCAATGAGTCAATTTTTTTAATATAACCAGTAAGATATTCATATTCTTTCTTAGAGTCATCATACTGGTCAGAGAAGAATTGCATTGATGTCTTTAAAGACATAACTTCTGATTCTAACACCTTTTGCTGTTCCTCCATTTTACTTACTGTTATTTTGAAGTTGGTAAAATCATGTCTTATTGATTTAATTTCATTTTACATATCTGTTGTTGAAACGTTAAGGTCTTCGAGATCTTTTTTAATAATGTTGTTTACGTTGTTGTTTAACTCAGAGAGACCACATTGCAAATCTGTTTTCCATTCTTTTAATGTATTCATTACACTATTAGTAAACTCGTCGAACATTTCGTGAAAATCGCTCTCGTGTTTTCGTTTCCGCAGATTAGTGCCAGTCGGTAATGATAAATCGGGACTGGACCCAAACTTTGTAGGCGAACGTAGCATTTTTATGTGACACTTCTGTCGAAACGATGGTCTATAGAACTCCTAACAGACGAACAATAAACACAAACACTCAGTGCAACGAAGAAAAGTGATGATTATATGACTCGACTCGCAGCCCGTCCCGCTTCCGCGCGAGTTGGAGGTGACTACCTCCGCCAACAGATTATTTTTAAAGGTAAAATAATTAAAACTGTCACGCAAAAATGAACTTTAGGTGTATTATCTATAAGATGGAAACTTCTACGTAAATTGAAATAATGTATCGGAAATTAATTTGACACACGTCTGCTCGGTATCACTATCGGTTATTATTTCAGTGAAATCGTCAATAGTTTTCATGCATTTAATCAATAACGTTTAATAACGAAACATATTATACTTTTAATATTATTACGTATCGTTTTTAACTTGAAGTCGTACTTAAAAATTTGTTAGCACATTTTTTTACTTCTTTTTCTTACAAGTAATATTTTGGTCTTCAGACATACAAAATATAACAATAATTACTAACTAAAATAACTGTGATTGCTCGGGTAACAATTGACCAAACTTTTGCAAAATATATTCTTATTATGTAATTAAATATTGTATAATGTTCATTAAATTTTCTGTCATTTACAAGCTAGTTACAGTTAGTCGTTTAATACTATTGAAAAGGCTGGTCAATCTTACTCAAACATTCTAGTTACCAGTGTTATGATATGTAAGGCACATCACTAGTGTCTGTGGTTATGTGTTTCAGCACGAGCTAGCGTCCCTTCTATAATGTCGTGTAATGGCGGTCACACGCATTTAATAATTAAATGTAATAATTATCTAAAGTCTTGAAGCATAATAAACTACTACATCTCAGTGAGTCCTATTAATTATAATAGACCCATACCATCGTTATATGGTGTCAGAAGTAAGTAATTTATCAGTTATGTCTCGTCGCCGCAATGTCGTCACCACCGCCGCCACACAAACGTGTACTAAGCACGCGATTAAATATCGCAGGAAACTTAAGTCCGCTTAGTCTAGAAGGCAATCCAGCAGCCAACTGGAAGAAATGGCTGCAAAGCTTTAATATATTTATGAAGGCAAGTGGCTTAAACTTACAAGATGAGGATCGCAAAGTCGCCATTTTCTTGCATTACATTGGTGAGAAATGTCTAGAGATATTTAATACATTTAATTTGTGTGAGGAAAGTGTTGAGTATGCAACGCTCGTAAAAAAATTTGAAGAATATTTTGTACCCAAAACTAACGTGACCTTTGAATCGCACAAATTTTTCACCAGGAAACAAAATGAAGAGGATTCGATTGATGATTTTGTCACAGTCTTGAAAAAACTGAGTCAAAATTGTGAATTTGGTTCATTAGAAGATAGATTAGTGAAAGGTATATTCATTTGCAACTTACACGATAAATACCACTATATAAAAGAAAAACTTTTATTAGAAGAGAAATTAACTTTAGGAAATGCTGTCTCCAAAGCAAAGACATTTGTGCTTACTCAAAGTCAAGCAACTGAACTTAAAAACAAACGAGAACATTCAAATATATACTTCACAAAAACGAATAAGTATCAACATAAGTCAAGGTCAAAGTCTAGATCTCAGTAGAAGTACAGGTCATCATCAAGCAATAATACAAGCAATAATGTGATAAAGTGTAGTAGATGTAACCAAGTGCATCGTAGCAAGTGTCCTGTAGGGCGAGCACGAACATTTTTGTATTCGCATCGTAAACGTATCGACTCTTCGAAACGTTTACGCAGGGCAACGCTAGTAAGCAGCACGAAGCACATTCGCCGTCGTAGCGTGAATTCGATACGAAAACGTTAGTGACGTCATAACAACGTCAAAAGGGACGTCTGCAGTGATCGAATTACACAGGTTATAGAACGAATGATACGTTCCGAAATCAGGCGGCACCGCACTTTAAATTTTAACTCAATGATTTTATAATGTTATTTAATTTAAATAATGAGAAAATTAACAGAAAAAGCCTTTATATTATACATTTATGTATTAGATCTTTATAAAAACAAAAAAAACTTAAATTAACTATTTTTGAAAAATGCGTCGTTTTAGTTTTTGAACGGCAATCGTCAAAGTGAGTTTAATTCGTTTTAAAAGTTAGTTGTTACTGTGCCGCGCTAAATCAAAAACCAAAATGAGGACAAGCCACCTTCAAACAGTAATTATGGTCGAGTTTATGGAAAGGTAAGCTGACAATTTATTAGAAATAAATAAATCTAACACTACATGACCTATAGATATCTTATATTGAAACCTAATATGTATAAGTACGGAAAATTTACCTTTACACCTAAAAAAGTTTTGATTTTTCAGTGTATTAAGATTACGATAAGAATATTTATAGAAATATTATATTTACTGTGTAATGCACAAATTAAGTATCTTTTTAGCTCTATAAGTAAAGCCATGTATTTTTTATTTGAAAAGCGGTGAAGATAGCACTTTCGTTGGCTTAATGTTATTATATTTATTATTTAATTATTGATTTGTAGGAATGGAGATTTGTCTAAACCCACTGGAGGTCCCAGAGGGCGTCATTTCATACAAATGAAATGGAAAGAGCTAACAGAAAAATTAAATAGTGAAGGCACAGGCGACTCTCGGTCAGAGGAGAAATGGCGCAAGGTACTCTAATAACGTATTTATTAAGATAATTTAAGGAATGATATTTTAAGGAATCAATATAATTTACAACAACAAAATTCATCCAATATAATGTGAAATTGTACAAATTCTTTTTCAAGTGTTCTATTTCTAGAGCATTTGCCTTTCGGGTCAGCCACTTATGTTTTTTGTCCACTTGATTTACACTCTTGACATACCATAACTAGCAAAGCAAATATTTTTTATTGAGTTTTAACTTACATTTTGTTTTATGTTGAAGGTTTGGAGCGATTATAAAACAACACGAAAAAGAAGTTTGCCAAAATTAATAAGGCTGCTAGTGGTACTGGTGGCGGGTCAGCACTACAACTATCAATGACGGACATTGAAAATAGAGTCATGCAGATAATTGGAGTGCAGGCAGCTACTGGTATGGCAGTCTTGGAGGCTGGCTTCCAACAGGTCCGAATTTAATAATATCTTATTGCTGCTTATTTTTTTGGATATTTTCTCTTTTTTGCTAAGGTTTTTTCTAATAATACTTTAAACTTTCTAGGGTGAAGAGACATCTCACACTTACAACGAGGAGACGAACATAAGTGGTATATTGTTGGAAGAAACCACAGGTAAAAGATTTACTATCAAAGTAGTAATAACATCATACTTATATTAATTAAATTAATTAATCATAATAACATTATAGATATTACAAATTATTTTTTTTTATTATTAGGTATGGAGGAGGACTGGAACACTCCAGGAACCAGCAGCCAACCTACTGTGGCCCCTCCAGTCCATAATACTTCGGCTGGTGCGGATCCTCCTGCTGCCGTATCTACAGTAATTGATTCGGAGGAGCATTGGAGACCTCCTCAGCCAAAACGGAAAAGGAAGGAAATGAAAGATGATGATGTAGCGAAATTATTTGTAGAGTCGGATAAGAATGCAAGAGAGTATGCGAGGGAGCGTGATGTGGCTTATGAGAGGTTGGAGACAGAAAGACTGCGGCTGCGTGAATACGAACTGCGCGAAAGGGTAAGGCAGAGGGATCAAGAGCTACATTTACAAGCTCAAGGGCTAGAGTTTATGAAAGGAGCTATGGATGTAATAATTAAATATTTAGAAAGTAAGAACAAATAAATAGATTAATAAAACAATTTAATTACTAGGTAGAAAAATATTTTAATAATTATTATTTACAATTATAGGTTAATTATATTATAGTTAAAACACAAGCATTATCTTTTATTTATGACCTATTCCTATTTGTAAAGTAAGTTAACGAGAAAAGTAAAAAAGCAGCTACGAATTTATATACAAATGTTGCGAATTAATAATATGAACTAAAAGTATTTTTATCGAGAGTAAGTTAAATAAATTTGATTATAGACAAAACTAAAAATTAAATCCAAACGGGTGAACCCAACAAGTAATTAATAAAACGATTGATATAATCACACCTGTCTAAAAATAAAAAAACTTATACATTTATATAACATAAAACTAACATAAAATATAACACAAACATGTAAACAAAAAAAAATCGAACTGACGTATTAACTTTAAAGTAACTAACATCTAGGAGTGAAGTTGATTTATTCTTTGTACGAGAATGCTTCTTATTGCTCTTCCCCTCATTAAATCATCCCCGAACTCATTTTCTCGTAAAATATGCGTTGACAATGTGGTTTCTTCGGGTCGTTGCTGCAAATGGGGTTCAGGCACATTAAAATCTAATGCTATGTTATGTAGTACGCTACATGCCAATATAATTTGCGCACACTTCTTTGGCGCATAGTGTAAAGTGCGATCTTTGCTTAAACATCGCCAACGATTTTTTAATCGCCCAAAAGTGTTCTCGATTGTAACCCTGGCCTTCCCATGCACAGTTGTGTAATTTGCTTCTGGGCTTCCTTCAACAGCATCAGGTATAGGGGTCATCAGCCAGGGCCTTTGAGGATAACCGGAATCACCTGTAAATATACGTACGATGCTATTATATAAGACTCGAAAAGTAAAATAACTTCCATCTCTATAGCCAGACTCCGGTGTTCGATTCCCGATTGAGGCATAGTTCTATTCGAGTGAAGTCGAGTTTAAAATTTTTTGAAAAATACTATTAATAGTCAATGTTCCTTTAAAACAATTTTAGCGTGCATTTCATAAAATATATGAATTGTAGTTATTTAAAATCCTTACCTAATAACCAGACTTGCTCGTTATTGCGATGAAGATCTTGCATATAGCTATTTGCTAGGCTATTTTCCCATATAAACGCATCGTGGGTAGCCCCTCCATACTTTGCATTGATATTTAATATTCGGCAGTCACTGTCGCATATCTGAAAACAAATTATGATTAATCGCAATACTGTTTCTGTCAATGATGAATGATAGACAACATAATAAGGTGCCAAAGCTTACCACTTGAACATTTAAGGAATAAAAATGTTTTCTACAATAAAACAAATGCTCGATTTCTTTGTGGGGTGTAAATATGTGAAAATGGCTTCCATCAATGCATCCTATGACCCCAGGAAAACCATACCTTGCAAAGAATCTGTAAATTTTTTAATGTAACATTAGAATAACGAATGAAAAATGTCACAAGCAGGAGTACAAACTTACTGATTTTTAATTGCATCCCTGTGTGCTCTAGTTACAGGAAATTTAATGAAAGAATTCATAACTGTTGGTGTAGTTAATGCATCAGTGACTTCCCGTACATATTTGCTTACGGTGGTTTGTCCTATATGTTTTGCCATTCCCACAAGCCTTTGATAGGATCCGGTGGCATAAAATGAAAGTGCACACAGTACCTGTAAATTATTAAAATAATCATCACACCTATGGTAAAATAATTTCATCAAAAATAGTGTTTCGTTTCTTACCTTAAGTTCTAAACTTATTCTTTTACTTCGTTTTAAAGCAGTATGCCGACGCAGTTTATCACATAAGAATTTAAAAGCCGCCTTGCTGAGTCGAAATCTATTTCTAAATTCTACTTCTGTGACTTGAAGTAAGCTCATATTTTTTCTTTGTTTAGCCCTGCGACTTATTTCTCTGTAATTATAATTTACCTTATTATCGACTCGATCATGAAGGTCGTATAAATAATTTTAGCACTTTATTATTAATGACCGTTCCATTATAAAATATATATTACTTACGTAGTTTCTTTTTGTCGAATTGTCGCGTTTCGAATTAACCTTGTTGCAAGATAATAATACAACGCGCTTCGTTCAACTCTAGGGGCTCCTTGCATTTTTATTATTGGTCTTTTTAAACACTAAAATAAACTTCTATATACCTAGAAACACTTAATAAAACTATAACTTGACTAAACCAATTTTTAAAACACTTAAAACCAACTTTAAACACTGAAAATTATCGTCAAAAGTTCCAACGCAAGTTGTCTCACCAACAAATCTTACGTGAATAAATATTCGTAACTTTACGATAGCCAGCCATCGTACGTACGTCAAAAAAAGGTTCGTGCTCTCAATTTTAGTATAAACATCTCAAGTGACGCTAACGTCACGATACGATAGCGATACGACGGTTATACTTTTGCGTTCGTGCTTCCAATTCTAGTTACTTTTACGTCCGATAGGGGCGCTGTTCAATTCTCATACAATTATTTGACGATAACGATACGAATACGTTTTCGCAAATGTTCGTGCTAGCCCTACTGCATTCCATGTCCGATGTAATAAATGTAAGAAAATAGGACATTATGAAATTTGTTGTCGAACAAAAAACATAAATTTAGTACAGTTAGAAGACCCAACAGGTAATCGTTTAAATAATTTATTTATAAGACACATTAGGTCTAAGGTATGACAAAAGATTGGACAATTAGCTTTAAAGTAAATAATATAAATATAAAATGTGTATTAGATACTGGCAGTGATACAAATGTAATGTGAATTAATACTTTTGAATCTTTAAAGTTAACTAAAAATTTTGTCCCTTGCTTGTCCAAAACAACTTCTTATAGTGATGATCAAATTAAGGTCTTAGGTCAACAAGATGTTTCATGTAATTATACAGTTCAAAATACTGAAATGTCTAAGAATATTAACTTTATTATTGCAGATGTGTCATCTCCAACTGTTCTTGGTAAATTTATTTGTACTGAATTAGGTCTTGTAAAGAGAGTGTTTAATATACATAATGATAGTATCTGTCATACTAGCTGTCAAAATGAAACTGAGCAATTAGAGAATAATTATTGTTATTTTAATAAGTTATTTAATAATGAATGTTTTCAGATAAGTAATAACGCCTGTCAAGGGTATAAAAATAAGTCATCTAAAAGTAAAGTTTCTTATCAAAGTGTCGAACAAATGTTAAGTAATTATAAATCACTTTTTGATGGTCTGGTTTGTCTGCCGGGTGAGTACCACATCACAGTTAATCCTGATGTTCCACCGAAGATTAATGCTCCGAGAAAAGTCCCGTTTGCACTTCACAAAAAGCTGAAAGCAGCATTGGAAGCAATGGAATAAGAGGATGTAATTGTTGAAGTCACAGAACCTACTGCATGGGTAAGTTCTTTTATACTTCTACAAAAGAAAAATGGACAGCTTAGAATTTGTCTAGATCCAAGAAATCTTAATCAAGCAATTTGCCGTTCTCATTATCCAATACCTACTATTGATGCAGTAAGATCACAGTTAGTTACCTATTTTACAACTTTGGATGCCTCTAGTGGTTTTGAGAATCTATGTCTTGATTATGAAATTTCACTACTTTGTACATTCAACACACCATTCGGACGATATCGTTTAAGCGACTTCCTTACGGTATCAACTGTGCACCTGAACTTTTCCATAGAGTGATGACAGAAACGTTCAGTGAGTTGCCAGGTGTTTTAGTCTACGCTGATGATATATTAGTGTATGGATCTTCAAAGTATGAGCATGATGAAAACCTACATAGAGTTTTGAAAAAAACAAAAGACGTAAATTTAAAATTACGTAACCTATAAACCTGGATCTTAAATGTGTATTGCTGATACACTGTCACGAGCTCCATTACCAGAAAGTCAAGAAGATGAACTTGATGAAGAGATTATTGTGCATATAAATTTATTGAAAAATAATTTACCTATAGCCAAAGAACGTCTGTCATGGTTGTCAAATAGTACTAATGAAGATGAAACTATGCAACTTCTCAAGAAATATTATAGGGATTTGTAATAATAATGTTTAATAAATCGTCAAACATTTATTGGTTACTAACTGTTTGGTAAATTGATAAAAATTGATTAATTTGTAACAGTTTAATAAAATGACAAAAATGTAATTCATATACTAAGTGTATAAGTATAGTCTTATTGTTAAATAATAAATGAGTGTAATAAAGGTAAAATATAATTAAAACTTACTACTAAATTGTAATTCATTTAATTTTATACATTTGTAATAAATTGTAACTAAGATGTTTTCTTTAAAAAAAAAGTAACATGTTATGATATGTAAGTCACATCACTAGTGTCTGTGGTTATGTGTCCCAGCACAAGCTAGCGTCCCTTCTATAATGCCGTGTAATGGCGGTCGCACGCATTTAATAATTTAATGTAATAATTATCTAAAGTCTTAAAGCATAAAACACTACTTATAATGTTATGTTTTTGATCAGTTTAAACGTCTTACATATAAACTGATCAAAAACATAACATGACCTAGTACGTACGCACGTGTACATAGTTAACAAAAATAATATGAGATCATTTTAGAGATCAATGCATTTTTCACTTTTCTCAAGAATTTCATAGTGGGGATTGAGTTCTTCATATGCAATATTTGTCCCACATAGTGCTTTACACTTGTTTTCGTTGTGAATTTAGCAATAATCCAATCATGTTGTTTTAAATCCATTGTTTCGCTTTCAATATAATCGATGTCATTTATTCCGAAAAGTATTCTATAATACTTTTCTGGTTCCTATGAACCAGATTTTCCTTTTCATCTTGATCTACTTTATTCAAAACCTTGGCAATATAACTTTCAAAGATATCATATTCGGAACTGTCTGTATCTGCCACACTAAATTGATCGTCACAATCGTCGCAAGAGCTGGTTTCTACGATTTTTTTTTGTCTTTTTCTTTTGACGTGACAACGTCTTATAAATTGGTTTGCCGGGTGACACTTCAAGAAACTGCGTTACGCTCCGCTCACGTTATGCGCTTACAATGAGAGCGAGTGAGAGGCACGCGTCCCTTCCACTCGGGCATGGTTAGCCCGCCTAAGAGCGAGAGAGACAGACATAAAAAGTGGAAGGGACGCGTGCCTATAAATTAATGTTTTAAATATAATTCTTTGTATAAATAAATGTTTTAAATTGTTACTATTATTTCATCCTTCTTCCTACTATACGAATGAATATTCACATTAAAATTATTTTACCACTCAAAGTCGTTGTCACGTAAAACTTCTGCCCGTATACAGGCAACCAACCAGTTTTTTAAATGCCGTTTTGCTGGATTGTGCTCGATCTTTGACAAATGTTGCAAAAGGGTTGTTTTTTTTTTCTATATGCGAGTTTGTATTTACATGTTGACTCTTCCCATTTTCAGTTTTAAGTTTTAAAAGAAGGTATATTTGTACTTTTTCTAGTCACTAATTTCATCTGAAGTGCATTAGATACAACCGTAGCCTTAGTCACTGTAACTTTTTTCTCGTTTTTGATATGATGGGGAAGATTTTTAATATCAATCTTTTGATTTGAAGTTATTATTATTTTAGACGTACTTGCTGGCACTATATTTGCCGTGCACGGCTGTAAGATCTGAGGCAAATGATTAATATTAGTCACACGGAATGGTATGTTTTGGGGGTCTCTCTTCAATGCTTTTTGTAATACATTTAATTTATCAGTATCTGCGCCTTGTGCTGATATGCATAACAAGTTATTTATATATATGATACATAAATCGTTTAGACTTTTTGGATTATGAAATATTGGATGATTCGATTCTTCTGATGCTAATTTGTTTTTACCGAGGTCATCGCCGTTTTTTAATTCTCCAGTCATCTCATCTAAAACGATCATTTATGTTGCTTCGTTCGTAGCGATATCCTCCTGCATATTTAGTCCCGGTATATATACCGCAGTGTCTAAGTTGCTATGGTAATCAATTTTATTTATATTTTGGTTTAAAGACACTTTGGGCTTTTTCTTTGCAATCTTGTTAGTAACTTTATTTTTCATTCGGGGCTGCATATTATTTTAATTTTCTTGTTCTGTGTCGATCAGTCTGTCTTCAGTGGGTTACTTTTCCGGTTTATTGTTTCGTCTCACATTTTGGCTAATAGTTTTGACTAAAACGTCATCGGAACTTACTGATTTTCCTGGTTCTGTTAGTAATTTTTTAGACCTATTTATCTCCATAGGTTTAGGACTCCTCGTTTTTTTTTGGAACTCTATCAAAACGGACTCCACACTGTATTCCACTTCGTCAAAATATTCAGGGATCTTCTTTAAAACTGTCCTTTCATTAATAGGATAGATGCCCGTAGCTTGGAATCCACTTTTTATTATATCCTTTTCCTAAATCTTTTTATGTTTTGCTATGTCCGCTCTTTCTCCCGCTAGTTGGCGCCTATGTGTTTGGAGGTCATTCATTTTGACAGCTCCTTGTGTCGTTGTATGGTGGTTTGTTTGTTTATGTTGATTTATGTGAATTATGGCAGAAAAATACGGATCTTGGACTGTTTGTGTATTAAAAAAGGAATTAAGACGAAGGTATGCAAGATTAACTGGAAATAGGAAGACCTTATTGAAAGGTAAGCCTTGATAACTTCTTTGAATGTGGCACGATTTACAACCTCAACAATATTGGCATTATGATTCGGAGTTTAAAAGCTCTTTACAATGTATGGTAGTAAATTTTATATTATTATTTGTTACAGATTGGCTGCATATGACCGCTACGATAATTTTCTATATAATGTTGTGGATGGTCCAGTAGCAGAACCATTGTCAAGCATATTGTGGCTACCAAATGAAGAATTCTCTTCTCTTGGCGATTCCGGCTTGAAATATGAGGTTTCACCAGTTCGAGTTCATTCGAGTTCGAGTTTTCAAATGTTCGTCTCTGCATCAGTGTTTGTGTTGATTTTGTATATTATTTGGGCATTGATCCCAGTTATATTCAGAATGGAGAAGAACAAGCGCATTGGCCATCTTGATGTGATTCTGGCAACGGAATAATCCTCTTTCTTCTGGTCTACAACATCCACGCCTCCTTTTGTGGAATTGTAAAATGTTACAATCTGAGGTTTAGCTTCATTTCCAGTTTCTTGGTCTATGTTGTCGTCATCGTGAAGTGTTGATAGCATAAGAACAATCTTGTTTGTTTTTTTCTTTGGCACATATGATGAGATTATCTTATCTCCACCGAAACCGAATATTGAACTAGGCATTGGCCTATCCTTAGTTGACAAAAACAAAGGCGGAATCTCTTTTTTATTTTTCCGCAATGTTCCCACCGCAGTTGTTCTTTAGTTAACTTTCAGCTCATCAAACAACGGTATGGATGTAAAATAATTGTCCATAGTTATATTTCTTCCTGTGTTCAATATGGGTCCTGCAATTATGTTTTATGACCCCATGGTCACTTATGTTTTTTGTAATTGCATAATTACAAAAAACATAAGTGACCTTGAGTGCTTTTCATTTCTTCTGGCCGCACCCCGTCTCATATGTCACTCACTTGGACGCATTACACAAGAATTTACTACTGGGCGTCCATCTTGAATTAGAACAGCCCCTAAACCAACAGAACTAGTTTCTACGCTAAGTGTTAATTCTTTTGTCTGATCATAAAAAGCTAATATTGGCGAATTTGTTAATAAAGATTTTAATTTTTCAAAGCATTTTGTATGATTATCTTCCCAAATAAACTCATTTTGCTCTTTCAAAAGATCCCTAAGTGGGGCACTTAAGTCTGAAAAATTTGGTATAAATTTAGATACATAATTAAAAATTCCAAGTATTCTTTGCAATGCTTTTTTGCCTGAAGGAGGGTTCAATGCACTTATTGCTTTAATTTTATCTTTGTCTATGCTGCTTGCCCTCTTCTCCAAACTCATGACCTAAAAACGTAACCTTTTTGACAAAAAATAAATATTTACTATGATTAAACTTTATATTATTTTTTGATGCTTGTTCTAAAACTTTAACTAAAACATTTAGTAAAAATGGCTTAGAGTCTGCCCACAAAATTATGTCATCTCGAAAAGTTGCAACATTATTTAGGCCTGCAATGTCTCATATATGATTCTGTGAAATATTACAGCGGCTGGACTAATGCCAAATGGTAACCTCTTAAAACAATACCTATCCCACATAGTTTGGAACGTACATAATCTTGAACTTGTATGATCTAAAGGAATATACCAAAAGTCCGATTGAGCATCAAGTTTATAGAACCATTTAGCACCAGTTAATTTTGCTGAAATTTCCTCTACTGTAGGAAAAGGAAAATGTGCTCGTTTTAATGCCTTATTTAATGGTCGCGGATCTAAACATATCCTTAAATTTTTATTCTTTTTTTAAAACAATTACCATTTGACTTACCTAGTCAGTTGATTCAGTCACTGGTTCAATGATGCCTTTGTTATCCAATCGCTGATATTCCTCCTGAGTTTTGCCTGCGATCTTGTCTTTTGTCACTTGCACTTTGGTTAAAAATGAATAATACTCATCGCGAGAAAATAAATGAGTGTTTTCCCCTTCTTTAATTTTAATTTATGAACTTCTTCGTTAAAACTTATTTTCATATCCATCATATCCATGGATGCCGCCATTTTGCGAGATAAACGTACTTAATGCGTGTTCTCGTTTCGAAGTATTACTGCGAACTAACACATCGCTGCGTGCGCGCGCGGCCCCCCCGCGGTCATTGCCCGGCTACAAATGTTGAAAAAATACGACTCAAGTTTTTCATAGGATTTTTACTGTATAAACATACGTATTATTACATCGCGTAAAGACTCACAGAACACAATACCAAAAAGCCATAGCGAGAAGAGGGTACAGATTATGGAGGGATAGTGATGTGCTATACAATCGCATAGTGATGTTACCAAAACTATCTCAACACTCCTCCTCAAATTTAATTACAACTTATATTAAATTTGCTTTAAACATTTGTTAAAAAAAATATTTCACTATTTTTGACTTAATCAACATATTTTAACTTATACACTTTAACTGACATTCAACTTTAAACTACAATTTAAATTGACAATTACAGCAATAAAAAAAAATATCTCCTCCTATCTAGTAAAAGTATACATACTTAACATAATTAAAATTTATTTACTAAATATGTTAAGTATTATTATATAAATAAACACATAAATTGGTTAACAAAATTGTGAAATATTTCTTTACAAAGACTCTTGGTCATTAAATCAGCCAAATTACAACTAGAATTGACATGCTCAATACTGATGATGTTCTTCTGTATAAGATCTTTCAAGAAATGAACTCTAATGTCTATATGCTTTGTTCTTTTAGAGTTTTCATGTTTTTGACAAAGAAATAGCTCCTAAATTCACTCCATGCAAAATCATACCTCCACTCACACTCTTTCGATCATTTCTGTCTCCAGCCCAATCAGCATCTGAATATCCATATAATTGTATCTGTAGTTTTCCTAAAAATTAGTCCTTTACTTTTTGTCTCCTTTAAATAGCGAATCACTCTCTTACTTGCTTTCCAAAGTTGTTCATTAGGTTTATCTAAATACCTACTCAGGTATGAAACCACAAAAGTTAAGTCGGGTCTTGAAGTTACTGTTAGGTAAATTAACTTCCTAACAGTTCACGGTAAGGAACATCCAGTATTTCATCATTATCATTTATCTGTATATTATAATTTATTTCCATTGGCGTCTTCATTCCTTTACATTCATTCATATTAAATTTCTCTAGAATCTTTTCTATCATCATAGTTTGTTTCACAATTAATATATCCTTTTTCCTTTCTATCTCCATACCTAAAAAATTCCTCATTTCTCCTAAATTTTTCGCATTAAACTCCTTTTTCAGTGCATTTATTATATTTTCCCCATTTCCAATAATCAAAATATCATCGACATACGAGGGCCATTCAGAAACTTACCTCCGATTGGTCACAGTGCGGGTAGTGGGGGGAGTAGCGCGCCATCTGTGCATTCACGCGCTCAGCAGGTCAGTCGGCATCAAGCCGTAGTCGAGTGAACATCGTACCTGCGCTAGTTTAGTTTTTGTGGCAGTTTGAAATGTGTGCTGCAATAGAAAATCCCGCCAAATGTGAAGTGCGTGCTGTTATAAGGTTTTTTACAGCCAAAGGATACTCTGCAGCAGCTATTCATCGTGAGCTTTGTGCCGTGTACGGACCAAAAGTTATGAGTGAAGGAGTTGTCCGTGAATGGGTACGTTTATTTAAAAGTGGACGAGAAAACGTTCATGATGAAGAGAGGAGTGGTAGACCATCATTGGTGACTGACGAACTCGTTCAGACAGTTGATGCAAAAGTTCGTGAAAATCGACGTTTCACAATGGCGGAGTTGTCTACTGATTTTCCACAGATTTCTAAGACTCTTTTGTACGAGATAGTGACAGCAAGATTGGGTTACCGTAAGTTCTGTGCACGATGGGTGCCCAAAATTCTTACCGACCACCACAAAACTCAAAGAATGGCCTCTGCATTAGACTTTCTGTCACGTTATGAGGACGAAGGAGAACCATTGTTAAACAGAATCGTGACCGGTGACGAAACCTGGATTAAGTACGTGAACCCTGAGACAAAAGAACAATCAAAGATGTGGGCACATTCAGATTCGCCTACCAAACCAAAAAAAGCCCGGCAAGATTTTTCTGCCAGAAAACTGATGGCAACGGTGTTTTGGGATGCCAAAGGGGTGTTGTTGGTTGAATTCATGGAACGTGGGACGACCATTAATCAAGACGTGTACTGTAAAACACTAAAAACATTACGACGGGCTATACAGAACAAACGCCGTGGTATGCTGACTTCCGGTATCGTTTTTTTGCACGATAACGCCCGTCCTCACTCTGCTCGTAGAACAACAGCCCTTCTTGAGTCCTTCAAGTGAGACGTTTTCAACCATCCACCTTACAGCCCAGATCTGGCGCCAAGCGATTATCACCTCTTCATGCATATGAAGAAATGGCTCGGGTCCCAGCGGTTTGATGACGACGAAGAGCTCAAAGATGCGGTCACAGGCTGGCTCAAGGCACAAGCGGGTGATTTTTATGCAGAAGGAATTTCAAAGCTTGTAAAGAGATATGATAAGTGCCTCAATCGTTATGGAGACTATGTCGAAAAATAGTGCAAAGATGTAGTTGTAAGATGTATACACGATTAAAATATAATTACCATAAAAAATTAAACTGCGTTATCAGTATCGACTACTGATACTATAGACCTAGGTTTAAGCGCAAAAAAAAACATGAACTAATTTATCCTTAAAAAACTTAAAAAATGGTCTATCTCAAATATTTACTACGACTTTACTATCTTATTGAATACGTAACTTACACATAGGTATGTATCGGTGCGCAATGACCCAATCCTGGCGCGTGCAAACATAAAACCCCCGCCGCCGCGCCCTTCCCCGCTGCGCCCCTCCCCCGCTGCTCCCTTCCCCCGCACTAGGGGTGTCCGTTTTGGAAAAACATCGATGTTTTTCTCGATTCGATAAATCAGAACTGTACATCGATGTCTTTCGATGTATCAGGTGTAAACAGCGATATTTTGTACGCATCGAGTACTTTTTTAGGGTTCCATACCCAAAGGGTATAACTACTTGTTTTTTGTTTTTTTTTTTTTTTTTTGTTTCTATTTATTTTTTGCATTCACAATGCAATATTGCTATAAGATATAAAATACGTGTGTAAAAAACAACCACGCCTCCGAGCCCTCAGATGGGACTCGAACCCACGACCCTTCGCAATCCGGGCGACTGCTCCGACCGCTGAGCTACCGAGACGCCGGCAAACGTGTCGAATTTTACAAACGTATTCCAACTTCTACTATGAGCTAGTATCGTTCCACCAATGTTGAACGCTAACTACCTTCAACATTGAAAGTAATATTTTTACAAATATTAAACAATCAATTAAGATGGAACCAGCCACAATTATGTTTCTATTTAATTTTTTGCATTCACAATGCAATATTTCTATAAGATATAAAATACGTGTGTAAAAAACAACCACGCCTCCGAGCCCTCAGATGGGACTCGAACCCACGACCCTTCGCAATCCGGGCGACTGCTCCGACCGCTGAGCTACCGAGACGCCGGCAAACGTGTCGAATTTTACAAACGTATTCCAACTTCTACTATGAGCTAGTATCGTTCCACCAATGTTGAACGCTAACTACCTTCAACATTGAAAGTAATATTTTTACAAATATTAAACAATCAATTAAGATGGAACCAGCCACAATTATGTTTCTATTTAATTTTTTGCATTCACAATGCAATATTTCTATAAGATATAAAATACGTGTGTAAAAAACAACCACGCCTCCGAGCCCTCAGATGGGACTCGAACCCACGACCCTTCGCAATCCGGGCGACTGCTCCGACCGCTGAGCTACCGAGACGCCGGCAAACGTGTCGAATTTTACAAACGTATTCCAACTTCTACTATGAGCTAGTATCGTTCCACCAATGTTGAACGCTAACTACCTTCAACATTGAAAGTAATATTTTTACAAATATTAAACAATCAATTAAGATGGAACCAGCCACAATTATGTTTCTATTTAATTTTTTGCATTCACAATGCAATATTTCTATAAGATATAAAATACGTGTGTAAAAAACAACCACGCCTCCGAGCCCTCAGATGGGACTCGAACCCACGACCCTTCGCAATCCGGGCGACTGCTCCGACCGCTGAGCTACCGAGACGCCGGCAAACGTGTCGAAGTTTACAAACGTATTCCAACTTCTACTATGAGCTAGTATCGTTCCACCAATGTTGAACGCTAACTACCTTCAACATTGAAAGTAATATTTTTACAAATATTAAACAATCAATTAAGATGGAACCAGCCACAATTATGTTTCTATTTAATTTTTTGCATTCACAATGCAATATTTCTATAAGATATAAAATACGTGTGTAAAAAACAACCACGCCTCCGAGCCCTCAGATGGGACTCGAACCCACGACCCTTCGCAATCCGGGCGACTGCTCCGACCGCTGAGCTACCGAGACGCCGGCAAACGTGTCGAATTTTACAAACGTATTCCAACTTCTACTATGAGCTAGTATCGTTCCACCAATGTTGAACGCTAACTACCTTCAACATTGAAAGTAATATTTTTACAAATATTAAACAATCAATTAAGATGGAACCAGCCACAATTATGTTTCTATTTAATTTTTTGCATTCACAATGCAATATTTCTATAAGATATAAAATACGTGTGTAAAAAACAACCACGCCTCCGAGCCCTCAGATGGGACTCGAACCCACGACCCTTCGCAATCCGGGCGACTGCTCCGACCGCTGAGCTACCGAGACGCCGGCAAACGTGTCGAATTTTACAAACGTATTCCAACTTCTACTATGAGCTAGTATCGTTCCACCAATGTTGAACGCTAACTACCTTCAACATTGAAAGTAATATTTTTACAAATATTAAACAATCAATTAAGATGGAACCAGCCACAATTATGTTTCTATTTAATTTTTTGCATTCACAATGCAATATTTCTATAAGATATAAAATACGTGTGTAAAAAACAACCACGCCTCCGAGCCCTCAGATGGGACTCGAACCCACGACCCTTCGCAATCCGGGCGACTGCTCCGACCGCAGAGCTACCGAGACGCCGGCAAACGTGTCGAATTTTACAAACGTATTCCAACTTCTACTATGAGCTAGTATCGTTCCACCAATGTTGAACGCTAACTACCTTCAACATTGAAAGTAATATTTTTACAAATATTAAACAATCAATTAAGATGGAACCAGCCACAATTATGTTTCTATTTAATTTTTTGCATTCACAATGCAATATTTCTATAAGATATAAAATACGTGTGTAAAAAACAACCACGCCTCCGAGCCCTCAGATGGGACTCGAACCCACGACCCTTCGCAATCCGGGCGTCTGCTCCGACCGCTGAGCTACCGAGACGCTGGCAAACGTGTCGAATTTTACAAACGTATTCCAACTTCTACTATGAGCTAGTATCGTTCCACCAATGTTGAACGCTAACTACCTTCAACATTGAAAGTAATATTTTTACAAATATTAAACAATCAATTAAGATGGAACCAGCCACAATTATGTTTCTATTTAATTTTTTGCATTCACAATGCAATATTTCTATAAGATATAAAATACGTGTGTAAAAAACAACCACGCCTCCGAGCCCTCAGATGGGACTCGAACCCACGACCCTTCGCACTCCGGGCGACTGCTCCGACCGCTGAGCTACCGAGACGCCGGCAAACGAGTCGAATTTTACAAACGTATTCCAACTTCTACTATGAGCTAGTATCGTTCCACCAATGTTGAACGCTAACTACCTTCAACATTGAAAGTAATATTTTTACAAATATTAAACAATCAATTAAGATGGAACCAGCCACAATTTTGTTTCTATTTAATTTTTTGCATTCACAATGCAATATTTCTATAATATATAAAATACGTGTGTAAAAAAAAAAAAAAAACAACCACGCCTCCGAGCCCTCAGATGGGACTCGAACCCACGACCCTTCGCAATCCGGGCGACTGCTCCGACCGCTGAGCTACCGAGACGCCGGCAAACGTGTCGAATTTTACACGTTTGCCGGCGTCTCGGTAGCTCAGCGGTCGGAGCAGTCGCCCGGATTGCGAAGGGTCGTGGGTTCGAGTCCCATCTGAGGGCTCGGAGGCGTGGTTGTTTGGTATAACTACTTGTCAAGCCACGGTAGTAATTGCCAGTCAACATCCCTCATCAGTCCTGGTAGCAATTGCTACTATATTCAAATTACCGTGTGGCTTTAAATTACGATTTATTTTTGAGTTTTTATTTATCGTGAATAGGAAAGCCTTGACCGCCATCACGCCTGATGGTAAGTGACGATGCGATCTAGGATGTAACGCGCTTGCCTAGAAGAAACCTATTCACTAGTGACTTGAAGATCCTAAATTATATTTATCAGGCAAAGAGTTCCGCTCTTTAGCGGTACGTATTACAAAATTGGAATCAAAAATCTTAGTGCGACTCTTTGGTATATCAAACAAATAAAGCCAATTCGTAAGTCTGGTTGTCCGATGAAAAAATGGGGACGGCGGAACAAGGCTGTACAATGCTGCTGCACACCCTCGGAAATGTATCCTATAAAAAACGGATAGGCTTGCTAACTTCCGTCAATGTTCAAGGTCCTTCAGCTTATTATTAAAAAGTTCGTTATTGCCGATGAGTTTCTTCGCCTTCGACTCCAGCGTCTGGAGTTGATATTGGACGGAACCGTCCTAAAGATACACAGATCTTAATATTCTGTGGTGGATTCTTTATTAATCAGCTTTATGGTAGTATTTTTTGATTGGTCCTGGCTTAATTATTAAGCGAGAAATAGGCATTTTTATCTAAGAATCCGACATCGTTTTCATAATTCGCACAGTACTGGGACTGTTGAGAGGGGTAAGGCGCGCGGTAACGGACTGACAAGTGGATAAATGGAACCCTATTACTAAGATTTCGCTCTCCGATTGTCACCAGCCTGTATCTCATGCCAGTCCACTATTGAATCATCAACTTTTCTTTTTTAATTAAACAAATAGGGAAAAAAATATTAGGCAAAATTTTAGTGGTTAAACTTGAGATTTTATGAAATTCATTGGTAAGATAAAAAATACGTGTGTAAACAACAACTACGCCTCCAAGCCCTCAGATGGGATTTGAATTTATATCTTATAGAAATATTGCATTGTGAATGCAAAAAATTTAATTAAAAACATAATTATAGCTGGTTCCATCTTAATCGATTGTTAAATATTTGTAAAAAAAATTCCTTTCGATGTTGAAGGTAGTTAGCATTCAACATTGGTGGAACGATACTAGCTCACAGTAGAAGTTGAAATACGTTTGTAAAATTCGACACGTTTGCCAGCGTCTCGGTAGCTCAGCGGTCAGAGCAGTCACCCGGATAGCGAAAGGTCGTGGGTTCGTATCCCATCTGAGGGCTCAGAGGCGTAGTTGTTTTTTACACACGTATTTTATATTTTATAGAAATATTGCATTGTGAATGCAAAAATCATCGAAACATCGAGTATATCGAAAGCATTTCAAAACATTGGATCGATTCGATGCATCGCATTGTAAACATCGATGTTTTCAATGCATCGATGTATATCGAATATCCCTTACCCGCACCACTCTGCACGTGTATTATCCCGGCATTTTGAAATAACGTGACATGCGCAGTAGTAAATAATGTACCTAAACTTGCTACTGCGCATGTCACGTGATTTGATGACGTAATTGCCGGGAACATAACCATTTCTTTGACCTTGACCTAATTACTTAGTTACCACTCGTCAGTCGACCTGTGCGCATACGCTTTTGTGATCGATCAGTTACACTCGTTAAGTACATAATAAAATCATGGCTTATCAGTTTACATCTCGTGAATATGTCATGATGGTTCGTGCTTATTTTTTGAGCGGTGAAAACGTGTCGGCGGCTTTACGGATGTACCGAGAGCTGTACCCGAATGCTCGACAGCCAAACTACAGTACAGTGTTAAGTGCTTGTCAACGGCTCCTAGACCATGGCTCATTTTACGTGCCATCGCACGCGCAAGGAAGAGGGAGACCACCGATCTCTCAGAACTTGTATGACGACGTGGTGACGTACTTTGAGGAAGATCCACGACGAAGCACCCATGATGCTGCTCGACGATTTGGTATTAATCAATATTCGGCTTGGAAGATAATAAACTCGGCTGGTATGCATCCGTACCATTATCGTAAAGTTCAAGAACTAACGACCGTTGACCGAGAGCCGAGGATTACTTTTTGTCGTTGGGTAATAAGTAATCCAAACGCCAACGTGCTTTTCTCCGACGAGTGCCTTTTCACCAGAATAGGATTGTTTAACCATCATAATGAACATTGGTGGTCATACAGGAATCCTATGCTCACGCGAGAGCATTCGTTTCAACATAGGTTTAGTGTAAACGTTTGGGCCGGCATATTGAACGATGAAATCATCGGTCCATATTTTATTGAGAGTCGACTCACGGGCGAAACCTATTTAAATCTACTCCGCACGATGGTTTCGACTATGTTGGATGACATTCCACTGGCGAACTTGAGAGGGTTGTGGTTTCAACAAGACGGTGCACCTCCACATTACCATCGTGCTGTGAGAGAGTACCTCACCGAAGAGTTCGGTGACCGATGGATCGGCCGCGGCGGCCCGGTGCCGTGGCCCGCGCGCTCACCAGACCTTACACCTTTAGACTTTTTCCTATGGAGTGAAATAAAGCGTAGAGTGTATGTAAGTGAACCTGACACTATTGAAGTGCTTAAACAGCGAATAATAGACGCTTTTAATGAAGTGAAAATGCAAAGAAACGTATTAATTTCTTTAAAAGGAAATTAGTTAAAACGGGCTAGTGTGTGTGTTGAAAATGGAGGAGGACACTTTGAACAATTAATGAAATATTTGTAAGACAGTGACTTTAATGTGAACAGGTTATGTACATAACAATAATCTTTTTACAGATGCTAATTCTAACTATGTTAATACGCCAAAATTACTCGTGAATAATTTAATGACCTATTTGCATTTTGGTTAAAAAAAATTTGTATGTTATTTTGTTAACTTAATACCTATCTAAACGTTATTTTGTCGGTTCTACGCCCAATAAAGTATAAAAGAAAAGTTTGATTTATTAATTGAGTATTTACCTATCGGTGCTTTTTGGTTCTTGAGCGGGAGTGGCGGCTTGCTAGCATATATTCTACCTTATTGCCATGTATAGTAAGTTCATTTTCACTTGAGATGGTGTGATACGTTTTCATTGACAGAAGTTCATTGAATACAATGTATTGTGTCTGTAAATTTGGCGATATTTTCCGCAATTTTAAAAACTGAATAACTTTACTATTATTACTAAAAAAAAAATTCTTCGCATATTTATAATATTGATGCTTTCTTAAATTTGGCATTCCATTTTTTATGGTAATTAAAATTTATAGGTGTATATTAAAATATTTTTACTTAACTTGGTGTATTTTTTTCAATCAACCGGAGGTTAGTTTCTGAACGGCCCTCGTATATCAGCATCCAACAGTCCTTTTTGTAGTACAAACAATAATCATATTCCGATCTGTCAAATCCATGATTCTTAGCAAATTCATCTAAAGTCTCATTCCATACTTTAGGAGGTTCTGTAAGTCCGTATAATGACCTTTTCAACTTTAATACTTTATTTAAACTTTTAGTTTTTAAACCTTGTGGTACTTTAATGTATACATCCGACTTCAGTTTCCCATTCAAAAAAGCTGTAGGTATATCAAGTTGAATTATCTTCAAGTCTTCTTGTACAGCTTTTGATAAGAACATTCTTACTGTTGAGTGCCTTGCAACGGGAGCATAATTGCTATTAAAAATGTCTTCTTTCTTTTGTTGGTAGCCTCTAACAACTAATCTTGCTTTTTTGATTTCTTCATCTTTCTCCTTAAAAATCCACTTCGTGTCAATTGCTTTCTGTCCTTTAGGTATATCTCTTTCTTCCCAGGTATCTAACTTCTCGAGTGCTTTTAGTTCCTTATTAATGGCATCTTTCCAGTCCGCATCATTGACTGCTTCTTTAAATGAGCTTGGTATATTAGTGCTTAAACAGATAACTATGTTAGTTTCATAATCTTCCAAATATGTAGGTGGTCTTGTAATCCTTCCAGACCTAGTAGATTCCTCTAGTTCTTTCCTTTCATTATTAATTTCTTCTTCTTCTTCTGTAGATTCTGTTGTTTTTCCATCATTTTTTCTTTCACACTCAGTATTTATTTCTTTTTCAACAGGAATGTATTTCTTCTCATTGTTTACTTCTATTTCTTTATATTGTATATTACTTTCATCAAAACTTACATCCCTTGATACTATAATAGAGTTATCTTCTGGATTCCATAGTCTGTATCCTACAGTATTATAACCAACCATCCTTGTTTCTTTCGCTCTTTTATTTAGCTTATCTTCTTTAGGTACAATAGTGGCCCAAGCTTTAGAACCAAATATTCTTAGTCTAGTTAGATCATTCTTTCCATATTTCACAAAACATGGTGTTTGGAAATTTATTGCTGACGAAGGAGACCTATTCAGTTGATATGCTGCACATTGGATCGCCTCACACCACAAAAATTTTGGTAAATTTGTGTCTAAAAATAATGTCCTTGCTTTTGTATACAAGGTTCTATTAAGCTGCTCCGCAACGCCATTTTGTTGCGCTGTGTAAGGTAAAGTGTATTACACTTGAATACCTTTACTTTTACAAAAATCTTTTATTCTATTGGCAGTGTACTCTGCACCATTGTCACACCTAATTCTTTGTACTTTATTACCTGTTTCATTTTCTAATTTCATTATATATTGAATAAGTTTTTCTGTAGCCTCGGATTTGTGAATTAATGGGTATACCACACAAAAATGAGAATAATCATCTATTATGGACATAAAATATTTCTCACCATTAAGTCCGCAATCCTTGACTGGACCGGCAATATCCGTATGTAAAAGCTCAGTTAATTTCTTAGATCTCGGCCTTGGTGTTTGCTTGAAGGGTCCTCTGGTAGCTTTCCCTTCCATACATGGACTGCAAACTTTATTAGAGGCAGGTAAGTGCATAATATTTAAACATTTTCTATTCAAATGACTTAAACGTTTGTGCCAAAGATTCAAAAGATTTTCATCAGATTGAACAATAGTATTACTAACATTAAAAGTTTGATAACACAAATTTGCATTTAACCTATACAATTTTCCTTCAGCAAAACCAACCAAATATGAAGTTTTATGTTTTATTACAACTTTATAACTATTAAATTGAACAGTAAACCCTGCATCAGTTATCTTTTTGACTGACAACAGATTATAAGATATATCTTCAACAATCAAAGCTTCTATATTTATTTTTAAATTTTCATATTCTATTTTTAAGTTTCCTTTTTTATTACTTAAGATATATTGGCCATTAGCAACAAATATTTTTAAACTGTTATCTAGAGTTTTTATATCTGTCATATATTTTTCATATTTTTTACTTACAATATGTTGTGTACATCCTGAATCTATTATAAATGAAATATCAAACTTATTAGATGTTACACCAAACACACCTTCACTTGCGATAAAACTTATTTCACTTTCACTCACTAATGACGTAACCCTTTGTCCTTCAAATCTTCCACGTGTCCTCGGCCTTGTCCTCGTCCACCTCTACGACTCCTGCCATAAGAACGACCTCGAGTCCATCCTCTTTCACTTAACTGTGCTTTTCCTTCTTTACATTCATATGACTTATGTCCTTCTTTATTGCAAGTGTAACAAACAAAAGCGTTTTCCTGGTGGGGCCCTTCAATGTTGATTTTTGTTTCTGCATCAAGAAGCCTGGCCTTGACAAAATCAAAGCTTAATTTTTTTTCAGTGGCCATCGTTTCTATTGAAGTGGTGATATTCCTTTGGTAAAGATGATAAAAGATAACATATTTTGTCTTCTTCATTGACTTCAACCTCTATTGCCTTCAAATCGCTAACAATTGAGCAAAATTTTATTAAATAAGTTTGTAAAGGCTCTCTACATTTTAGCGAAATAAGCTTCCTCTTTAGGTAGAATCTATTATATACACTTTTCCTCTCAAAGGTGTTCTCCAGTAGCAATATCATGTCGTTAGCCGTCTCGCCATGCTAAATTATTTCGATAAATTTATCCGAAACACATTGGGCTATAATGGACTTCGCTTTTGCGTCGTCTTGTTTGAATTGTTTTGTGTCCTGTGTGTTAGTACTAAGTACGTAAGACACTTGCTTTCTTCCAGTATCAATTTAATTCTAAATTTCCATGTTAAAAAATAGTTTTTTCATTTAACGTTGGTAGAAGGGACACCGCAGCGCCCGCCGCCATTTTATATTAGCTATCCGAGGATTGCAACCCGATGGATGAAAACAATATCTGTTTATTATTTATCCTTTTTCCATGAACCACGCTCTGCTACCATGTTGAAAAAAAAACGACTCAAGTTTTTCATAGGATTTTTACTGTATAAACATACGTATTATTACATCGCGTAAAGACTCACAGAACACAATACCAAAAAGTCATAGCGAAAAGAGGGCACAGATTATGGAGGGATAGTGATGTGCTATACAATCGCATAGTGATGTTACCAAAACTATCTCAACAACAAGTAGGGAAATATTCATACTGCCCGGTCCAAGTGATAAATTCAAGCTATCTCAAACACTGACTTATTACATGGACACGGGCCGTCGAGCATTATTAAAAATGGCCGATCAAAGTGATAAATTAATCACTTTGCCCATCGCTCTTGGGCATTATTAATAACATTTGCATGTTTGCATATGCAAATGCATGTAATGCTATTTTTATAGCGTTATTGCATATTTTGGTACTTTTTAATTGATAGTACTTATTTCAATAGTAAGCTATTCGTGTGTGGCATGTTCGCGAGTACAACTATATATAAAGAGTAACTAACAAACTTAGCACTACCCCCAGAACCAACATTAATACGGTGGGGAACTTGGTTTAAAGCCGTATTGTTTTATGCTGAAAATTTCGAAGCTAAAAAAGAAGTAGTTGGAAAATTTGACAGATCAGACGCCATTACATACAATTCAAGCCAGCTGGCATTTGAGGATCCTTCAACAAAAAAATATTGCAATTGAGAAACTAGAAACGAAAAACTTTCCTCTGTATCGGTCCTTGGAAATAATAAAAAAATGATTGAATAGAGTAACGCCCTTCCGAGTTCACTATCACAAAAGGTTAGTGGCAAAATAAATGCAGTTTTGTATAAAAATCCCGGTTCTGAAGGCATAAAGAAAATTGACGCGTTTATCAACGGCACCGGACAAACTCTGCCTGAAGTGGTCTATGCAGAAATGGCGCCAAATTTTAAGTTCTGTTCGGTAACGTCAGTTGACTTTGAAAGGTCATTTTCAGCCTATAATTTAATATTAAGTGACAAAAGTCACAAGATTGCTGCAGAAAACCTGGAAAAATATATTATTGTTTACTGTCACAAGAATTATAATATATAAGTTTATTATTTACGTAATAATAATTTATAGTTTATAATAATAATAATAACTAACAAAAATGAAAAAGTCTTAATTATAATGTGATAATGATAATAATAATAAGCGTAAATTCTAATTGTAAATGTTTTTGATTGTGCATATTTTATGCATATCTCGCCCTTTTTTAGTACATATTTGCATGCATATTTTGGCATTTTGATAGTGCATATAATCCGATGTCTACTTATTACCTTTCATACTGTAAAAAGTGAGTACAATTACTACTATTCATTTAACAGATGATTACTGGAGACCTTATACGTGTGAGTCAACCAACAGTGTCAATAATAGTGAAAAGATGTCTCATCTATTTTGTTTGAAAATACAAAAAGTTGTGAAATTTCCAAGCAACCCAGAAAGGATTAATTATTTATTAAAGAAATTCTTTCAATTAATACTCAGTTTTATTTTTTTTACAAATGTATGATATTGTTGCCGATAGACCTGGATCTGTACATGACAATAGAATATTCCAAACATCTTGTTTGTAGAGAAAAATGGAACAAGGTGCTAAAGACGGCATACTTTTAGGAAATAGTGGATACGGCTGTCAAAGATATTTATTGACACCAGTGGCACAACCAGAAAACAATTCTGAAGAAAATTACAATAAAGCACATCTCAAAACCATAAATACAGTGGAAAGAACCATAGGTGTAGGTTTAGGGAAGAGAATATTTCTTTGCCTATCCAAAAAGATGGCAACATAACTGACGACAACATGCAATGTTATTGTTGCTACTGCAGTATTAAATAATATTTGCAGCTCATGGTGTTATAGAAGACCTTGAAAGTGAGGTTACAAATGCACACCAAACAGGTAGAACTGTCCAACAATCTAGAGGAGAAACCAGAGAAGAATGTTTATATTTTTTTAGAAGAAGAATGTTTATATCTCGTCGTTTTTGATATAAGTTTGTAATAAAATGAAACTAAAAAATATCACTTATGAAATTTTATTTCCAATTTGTTTAGATAAAAGCTCAATTTCTTATTTAAGTTTTCGTATTTGCAAATCACGTATATTTCTTTCATGTTCAAACAAATTACTTTCTCTTGCTATCAATATCTTCTCCCTCTGTAGCCTCAACTCGTGCAATTCCTGATCCTGTTGAATATACAGGGTGTAAATGAAAATAGAACACCTGCTTTAATGGGTTATCATGTATCGCAAATGTAACAGATTCGTTGTATCAGGTTTTCAATTAACTTATAAATAACAGAGTTTTGAAAATTAGAAATAAAAAAGAATTGAGCGCATCGCCTTAAATTTAAACGCGTGGGTCAACGCTCACTGACCGCGATCATTGACCGCGTCACACGCGTAGGTATTTGATATTTTTATTTATCAAAGATGCCTAATATTCTGAAAATAATTTAATAAATTCTCACTAAGGTGAGTGAGAATGGACCGTGTGTACGAGTACCATCAATGTACGGTCAATAGCACGTCACGGTGAATGAAAACAGCTCGATATTAGCGCTTACGCCTACGAAATAAAGCCGGTGCAAAGTCCAAAGTGCTTCCTGTTCTTTGCATGACATGCTGTGGACTGTACTTAAAAAAAAATAAAACTTACCATTTTAATTTCATCACCTCCATTCTAATATGATCTCTAGATCAATATGATTTCCATTTCATTCACCAGACAGCACTAAATACACTTACACTCTAAATTAAATGTTCAAAGTTCCTTCCCTGTACGGACACACACAGTCTTGCACGTGCAGCTGTACTTCGATGGACATTATGTAAAATGTTAGTCGCGTTTTCGTGCAAACTCGTAAAAGCGTCTACAATTTTCTGCCGCATCTGTTCTTCGGTCTCGGATTCGGTTGCAAATACTTTGTCTTTAATGTAACCCCAAAGAAAAAAGTCCATCGGCGTAAGATCTGGAGAATGTGGCGGCCAAAGTTGTGGGCCGTTGCGACCAATCCACTGGTCTCCGAACTCGCGTGTCACAGCTTCCCGTGCCATTGCACTATGGTGCGCCGGAGCCCCGTCATGTTGGAACCACAATCTTTGGCGTAAGTCAAGCGGCAGGTCATCTACGAAATCGGTCACATCTCCCATTATAAAATTTGTGTACACTTCGGCAGTGAGCCTGTTAGGCAAAAAAAATGGTCCTACAATTTGATGCCCGAGGATACCTGCCCAAACGTTGATAGACCACCGGTGCTGGTGAGAAGACGATCTAAAAACGTGCGGATTTTCTCTTGCCCAGTAATGCGTATTTCGCCTGTTGTACATCCCATTCCTTTGGAAGGTGCTCTCATCATTCCATAGGACATTGCTGATGAAGGTGGCGTCTTCTTCCAATTTTCTAAGCAGCCACTGGCAATAGTCCATGCGGCGCTCGTAATCTTCCACCAATAATGCTTGCACCTTTGTAAATTTAAATAGATGTCGCGGCTGTTCATCCGTCTTTAGGATCTTATGTACGGTGGCATGGGAGACTTCAAAAAGTCGGCCGGCTCTTCTGGTACTGTCTTCAGGATGTTCATCAAAATGAGCGAGAATTGAATCCCTGACGTCCACGTCACCTATAGCACCGGAATCCACGTTGCGATTTGAAAAACTGCCACGATCTCTTAAACGCTGAACTACGTTCACAATAGTTCTACCATGGGAGGGCACATGGTTATCATTGCGGTGTCCGAAATAGTCCAGATACAAACGCAATGCTTCACCAGAGTTCCCAACGCTCATTCCATAAGCCAAAACCATATCCGTGTATTGGATATTACTGTACTGATAATTAGGCATAATTATCCGTAAATAAACACCACACTAATCACAAAACAGGTAGTATCCAGATAAGTACACACGAAAAAACTAGCACATACGACACAATTAGCAAACACGTCCGCGAATTGTGGTTAGTTTCCGTAAACTAGCGTGAAATAGGCTTGGGTTAGAGATATCGATTAATCAAAATATCGATATTTTTTCACAAAATGATCGATATTTATCGCCGATATTTTTATTTTTGATTTATCGATATTCAATATCTTTTCAGGATATCAATTTTGATATTTTTTAATAACTTCGTTCATGCATCGCTTCGCAGTCGCCTCAAGAAGTAGATGTTTGTAAGACCCCACTCGCACGGGCGCTTTTTTAACGGGCGTAAAAAATGTTAAAATAGAACATATGCATTCCCTGGTATGTGTTCACACGACAGCGTTTTTTTTAACGCCGCGTTTTTTATCGCGTGCTGTTGGATTTTCAACTTTGGGCGTTGGACTACTAGGTCGAAAATCCAACATTGCTCGTTATAGCAGCGCGATTTTTTTAAGGTAATAATCGTAGGACTCCCTCTATGGCTCACTGCTTAAATCTTATAGTTGATGGGGTTCTGAGAGAATTTAATGCATTTTCATCTATTTGCGATCACGTCAAAAGCATTGTGACATTAAGCAGTCGGTCAATGCTATGGACCAATTACGCTCAAAACAAGTGGTATCTGGGAAAAGAGGGCGAAGTGTTCACATTGACGCAAGCTGTCAGGACTAGATGGAACTCGTGCTTTGATATGTTAGGGCGTTTGGTTAAACTTTCGGCACTGGTAGCCAAAATTTGAGCTACTAAAAGTCAAACTAATAAGAATAAGCCAGATATGGTTACAACTTCGCAACTTAATGTAATACGATATCTTATTACTCTTTTTGGTCCTTTCAAAGAATCTACTGAAGAAATTAGTGTTGACAATTATGTGACGTCAAGCTTAGCCATTCCTGTTTCAAATTTAGTTTTTCAAGAAGCGGATCAATCAACTCCATTGACCACTTTAGGGCTGACTGTAAAAGAGGCGTTATTAAAAGGAATCCAAGAAAAACTGGTTCCTCTAGAAAGAAATACTTTTCTTTCGGTAGCTACCATTTTAGACCCTCGGTTTAAACGGATACATTTTACTTCTCCAATTGCCGTGTCAAGTGCTGTAATGAAAATAAGCAATGATATTCGTTCAGAACATCGGCGTAGAGGACAACGTTCTCCAGAAGAAAGGTCGTTCGTGCAGCACCAGAAGACTCTAATCAATCTTCTATCTGGTGCAAACATGAAAAATTATTAACTCTCAACACATCTAAAGCAGAGGTTCCATGTTCTGGCTCCATCCCCAATGAGTCTAAGTTGGACCAACCATTACTAGAAAGGAAATAAGATCCAATAAAATTTTGGGTAAATTGCAGACATTTTACGCCGATTATTTCGAATATCGCTCTGAAATATTTGATAACTCGGGCATCCTCAGTATCATCCGAAAGAGTTGCTTCGGCTGTCAATTAAGCAGTTCCGTATAATAGAAGCAGATTAACAGGGGAGCACATAAAACAGAGACTTCTCCTGATGTCCATTTTTGCCGAATACGATACGGTTTGATTGAAATTTAAATAACGCTTACCTACTTCGGTTTTTTTAATGAATAAAACGAAGAATAATAAAAGATGTGTATTGAATTTATAAAATTTTACGCATTTTGACAGTATAAAAGGATTTCGTAAGTATTAGGAAAAACTATTGCTAGTTTTGATAAATATTAATTCAATAAATATCGATATTTTTTTTAACTCGCCCATCCCTAGCGTGAAATTTTAAACAAAGGTAGGGACTTTACCTACCTAAGGGTGTGCACATATTGGAAAAATATTAAATAAAAGAAAATTAATAACGTTTACTACAAACATTAATCATTCCATCAATGTCATAATAATGCAATACTGGTATTTGGAGAATGTAATACATGTTATTAAATTATTTTCTGAGAAAATAAATTGTAAAATAAAAATTAAAATAATGACGCTTACCATCAACTAACATCTGTTCTGCTATACTCTTGTATAGCAGATTTGAGTAGTGGTTAATTTCAACAAAAAATCCAGATATTTTCAGAAAAAGGATCTTGTTGTCATAAGGGTCCATTTGTTTCTACTTTTGATGTACGGAATTCTAATAAAAAGTAAAAACTCTTAAATTTCAGGCTCACTTCAACGAGAACTATTACCAGAAACGTTAAATGAATTAATTGATTCGATTTATTAATAATAAGGACATACCTAGGTACCCAAGTAGCGAAATTAAAACTACTAATAGTAGTTACAAACCACGTCAAATTATATTATTTCTAATATCCGAATCCAAAAAATACACAATGACTTTAAAAATGCGCCTAGATACCTATCTACCATCAACAAAATATTTTTCCGATAAAAAAAATAATGTATCCACAGCCTAATTTTAACGACCACTGCAAGTTCGCCTTTCGGCAAGATAAAAGGTGCCGACGACAGACTTACACGTGCCAGGCGGGCACGTGTAAGGCGGGTGTCGTGGGCTGAACTTAGGAATTAATTTCAAAAGTATGATGTTTTAATGGGGGTAGAATGTTTAAATGTTTTTGTTTATTGCGTTGCTACTGTATTTGAATTTATTATGTTACGTTTAATGTATTTTAAAGATTTGTGATTTAGAATATTTGCTGTTGTTATTAGAAACTTATCTAGGAATTCTACTTTTTAAAAACGTTAAAGATAAAGATGTATACATGCTGGTCCTTATGGTATATTAAATACCATCACGTGTATGAACAAAACAGTCAATAAAATGGTCATAAGGATTTTAATGGCATTTCAAAATTAGGTATTTAATAATATTCCAGTTTAGTTCGGCCCTGGATGGAGCTCGCTCCTGTGTAGAGTTGGGAAAAATTACTCGTAAATAGTGAAATCAAATCACTATTTCAGTCATTGGTATCAGAATCGACTTTATGATTCGTATGAATATTAAATGAATGATTGATGGTGATGATATTGAATGATAAATATTAGCAAATCGTATGTATTCGGTACTGAGTAACGGCTGCACAAACGAATGCATTTCGTTACTCGCATTTTTCGTAGTATGGGTACCTACACTATTTCAGTTTACACAAGTACCGTTGATGCGTGTATTTGTACGTTTGCTGATCGCATATTTTACGCATGCGCGCGCTTATTCAGTGAATTTATAAACGTACGTTGCAAAGAACGATGTTTGTTTATTAAGTAAAGTATAATTTAGAAATTCGTCGTCCAAATTTTTTACTGTTTATTAAATTGTATTGTCTGTGTAGACAAAGTTTGAGATTGTAACAGAACAAGGTAAGGCAGTATTTTTTACAAATTAGAAATACCTATGTATGTTTTTGTTTTTTATTATCGCGTATTTTCACGGTATTTTTGTTCTTATCTTAAAAGAGATTTGTCTAAATGAGTCTAATGATATTAAATTGTTTCTTCGTTAACAAAAGCTGTTAATTATCAAAAGTCTGGTTCAAAATACATAAAAGTGAAAAAAAAATACCTGACGCAGTTTGATATGTAATGTATAAGTATGTTTTCTACAAATCACGAATGTTGCGACGCCGCGACGTCATACTGTACGCGTGCGCAATACGATTCGATTCGTTGCTCTAATACATAACATAGCATGTTATAAGTTAACTGAAGTAACTAGTAACGATACGATAGTAACGAATACTAATTGTTATAGTAACGAATACATACGGGTACACTTTTCTTCGTTACTTTTACAGCGCTAATGAATATCATTGTTGTCAGATCGATTTCGATTTAAGATCAAAATGTGATTCTGACCTTAGTATCTTTGGGCCTGACTAAAATTATTAACTCTGCGGACTTGATAAAATTTAAAGGAGTCGATTAGAGAGTCAAGAAATCGAAACATTTCAATTGTTCACTATGCATTTACCCGTCACTAGTTCTTTTAGGTCAGTGATTGTGTGAGTGACACACACACTGAACATCTTGAGGTAGGTAAGTATAGGGTCAAGCTGAGGGGTCATGCACCAGCTGATTTAAGGCGCAGTTTAATTCGGTTTGTCAACAACAAGGAATGGTTTTGGACGTTTATTTCCATAATTATACGAGCAATTAAAAAAATACCAATTACTGATTGTTAAATATCATTGATTCTATAGGATTTTAATAATTTTATTTTAATAACTGCAACTTAATTATGAAACTTTGAACTGCAATAACTCCGAAACGGATAGTGATATCGCGAAAATTCTTTTTGTGTTTGAACACTGGAAGCCCATGGTTTTCACCATTTTAACAGGTGTTCTATTTTCATTGACAGGCGGTATATTGTGCTGCGTTTGATCATTGCATGTGTTTCGCTTACAATTTTCTTGCTACCTGAAAACCAAATTAATATTGTTTTTAAATAGTACCGAGTATTGAGCTGCTTAGTTATTTATCATATTTTTATTGAGAGTTACAGGGAGATTTGAGCCATTCTCTATATACAATGATATTCTTAGAATTAATTCACAAGTGATAAGTGCTATCATTCAATTTTACCTTGTAATAAATAATATAAACAGTACAATAGAAGAATGTATATTATGTGTTCTAAATATGTACCTACATAGTAATCTTTATTACACAACATATTTATTGTCCTACCCTAGGTGTACAATAGTGGCTGAAGGATGAAAGCGTCCAGCATTGGAAACTTACTTTACAATGAACAGGTTACAATAAATATTAAATATTACTTACTAGTGGCTGTGGAGAAAGTTTCTTAACTAGATTTTATTTGCTGCGAACAAATATTCTCGTCTGGTTCATTTTGCAAGATTGCAAGCATAGTCCTTTATCTAGTATTCTTTTCATTTTCATATAATATGCTTGGATCAATAACTGAAATAATTAAGTATAAAGTTTATGTAATATGAATTGAGTATAACATATAAGTAAAAATATTGTTTAGGTGATGCAAAGATACCTTTCGCAGTTACGCTTTCATTCTCTGGTCCAGGGTTTTTCCATTCGTGTGGTGTCTTCATGTCACCTAAAACTGGAAATATTTTTATTTTTTATATCAAGTAGGATATATGAACAAAAATAAGTATTGTTGTTTTAGGCATAATAATATTCTATTCTATTGTATTTGATTGAATACTTTATACAAATGTTGTTCATATAAATCAAAGTAAGATACCTGATACAGTTGTATTTTCATATTCTGGCACCGGGTGCTTCCCATAATGTGGTTTCCTTGTGTCAGCTAAAACTTAAAATAAATATTTATATTGGTTAGCTAACTCAAGTTATTATAAATTGGAGGCAGGTATACTTACTTTCAATTGAGTTTGAATCAGTTACTCGCGGGACTCTCAAATTAATGAATGGACAAATTGTGTCTATCACATTGTCAGTTACCGTGGAGCCACTTTCTGGAGGTCCACCACCTGTGCAATGTTTCAAACTCATCGACTCCTGAGAAAGTTCCTTCTTTCTTTGGGTCTCTATATTCTCCCAGCACCTTTTCAATTGATGACCACTGCTAAATCCTCTCACGCCTGCTTCTTTAACTCGATATTTTTGGCGTGTGTACTTTTACCTTCAATGATAGACCGTTCCTGTACTAAAGCTACAATCAGCTCCTTTTCGGCTGAAGAAAATGGTAGCATTTTCGTACTGCAAAACAAACACGAGTTTTAAGATATTTTTATCACAGTTTTAATTGATGTTTTATTATTGAATGAAAACATACAGAGCATTCCAGTATCCTACTAACCTGATGGTTGTATTTGACGAAAATAAAGGTTATCCATATTCATTAAGTTTTTAAATCCACAAATCGACACCACAAAATCACCACAAAACACGAAGAAAAATTATAGTTCTCAAGAAGCGATCTGTTATACGGGATCCTTCGGATGTCTTTTTAAAAAAAGATTTTATTTTCACACACTATTTATTTGATTTGATTAGAAAAATATAACCCCTCGCGAGTAGGGCTGTGACGTGACTGACTAACCAAGGTGGCTTGGACGCGGACGTGAGATCATATTGCCTAGTCAGCTGTCTAGCAACCCTATCTGCAATATTACATACATATCTAATATATAACAACCCCCACGCTAAGAGGAAACTTATGGGAAATTTGAAAATAAGTTTCCGTAATTATGTGATTCGCAAACGTGGTGCGTCAGTTGCATTTGTGTCTTCCGTGGTTTCTTCTTGGGAAGTGGGTGCTGTTTCAGCATGGATGTTTACAAAGATTTTCTAAAAACTTTAGTTTCTATACAAATATATCAAAATATAATAGAAGATATTACTATTGATAAAATACTTAAAATAGGGAAACTAACATAGTTATTGAGAGATGGAACTTCCAAGCTCTAATTTTTAGAAAATATATCATTCGTAGCACTTTGAAAGTTATTTAGACTATCCAAATTTATACTTTTGATTTTAGATATTGGAATATTGGGACTTAACTGATTAAAACGGTAGAAATTACAACAACTATCATTAATTATATTAAAATTAGATTCGATAACAGGTACTTCTAATTTTGGGTAATTTTTACTTACAAATTTTATATTTTTATAAAAGGCTACACATTCGTTTGGAATTTTCAGTACACCTGTACCAGATATTACACTTTCGAAGACAACATTGTTACATTCAACAGATAGTTTGGATTGCTTTGACTGGACAAATATCCACTTATTATTATTTAATCTATGCCAAATATCTACCTCTCCCGCAATGAATTTATAAGAACAGGTATTAGGAATGGAAGTCAAAGCTTTAGTAATTATTTCGACTTCACAAGAAGGGTTGCTGAGGACTGCGTAGATGCCAACGGTTTCACAAAGGTAAGTTTTGGTTAGTATACTTTTACAATTGTTTAAATCCTTTAGGTAAGTATATGACAATTTGTCTTTAGAAATAGCTAAAAACTGTCCAGTGGGGATGATCACAGCAAAAGAGTTTAAAGTATTGTTAACATGTGGAGTTGGTAATGGTATGTTTTTATATACATTATAGTGTTGCAAACTTACCAAAGGTAGTTTTACAATGAACATCAATTTCTTATTTGAATAATTACAAGTTAGATCTGCTGTATTAATTAGAACATGAATATTGCTTATTTCTAAATTCACAGGAAATTCCTTATACTTAGGTAATAACTTTAAGTTTTTAACGATATCATTATACATTTGACTTGGGCTCAATATAGAAGGATGCAATGTATTACTTTTTATAAACAATATGGAATTCAGTAGATTCTCAATCTTAAATGAGATGGTGAGTAAGTGAGCTTCTAAAACATTCATAACATTATTAAATCTGGTTTTAAAACTAAGTAAGCCAACGACATTAGATACATTTTTTACAGATTGCGATAAACCTTCAACGGCGTCATACAATTTTGCTTCGTTGATGTTGTGATATTTTAATAAATAAAATATATAAATAATGTAACGTAAACTCTTTTATTAAATTCACAGCTCTCGGTAGAGAGTATATATGTTGTGTGATTCACAGTCATCCTTCGTACAGACCACTAACTTATGCTTAGTTACAGATTATACAACATCTTCCCCTTTTTAATGAATAAATGACAATGTTATATTTGGTTGATTTAAACTAACAACCTATTGACATGGCTACTACCTATACCTATTAAGCTCTTTATTATGGTATGATCTTGTTTTATGATAGTTATAATTTGCAAAATAAAAAGAAATCAACATTTATAACATCACAAAATTTAGTTAAATAATTGGTAATCCTTATATCTAATGGGACATTTAATTACTCTACCTACCCTTGTACATTTTGTATTATTTTTTAATGGAGTAACATGAACAGTATTATTCAAAGGAACAGAATCATCATATTTCTGAGGATTTTCTGATATATTAAAATCAATCTCTGGGTAATTTGGCACAAATCTAGATTGAGTTAGACATGCTTATTTAATGTTAATCTCATTTCTAATGTATCTTTTGCCATTTTTTGCTTCAATAAAGCTTACTATTATTTTGAAATTTCTGAAACATTACAAACTGTCCTTCTTTGAACTTATCACAGCCTTTAGCAGTTTTATCAAAGTTAATTTTACTTTTTTGTCTTAAGTCTATTAACTTTTTTCTGTCAGTTCTATAAGTGATATGAGGTAATAAGATTTTAAATGAACTTCGAATATTGGACCTTAACTGACGACTCATTAAATTAGATGCCGGTGAATGAATGCTACCTCTAGGAGTAGTTCTCTGATTTAGTAGAGCAAGATATGGATCTTCACCTGCTTCAATACACTTCTTAAATAATGTTTTAATTGTTTTAACGGCACTTTCTGCCAAGTCATTAGATTGAGGATAATGAGGACTTGACATTATATGAATAAAATCCCAGTTTTTAGTAAAGTTTTTAAATGGCTCCGATTCAAAACATAAGCCCCCATCTGTGTATAATATCCAAGGAATTCCATGCCTAGCAAATATGGATTTTAATTTATTTATAACAGTAACACTTCTCAAATCATCAAGACTACAGACCTCAATATAATTAGACAATGCATCAACAGCAAGTAAGTATTGTTTATGATGGAGCTCAAATATATCACAGCCTACCTCTTGCCAAGGTAACAATGGTATTTTTTTGCAATTTCAAGTTGCTTTTTGCTTATTATTTTGGTTCTTTAAACATGTGGAACAAGACTTCACAAACTTTTTAATGTCTTGAGTAATTCCTGGCCAAAACATAGTCAGCTCAGCTCTACATAACATTCTGTTAATGCCTGGATGCCCTGTATGTAGTTTTTTAAGCATCTCACACCTCATGGACTTTGGTATTATAATTCGATTACCTTTAAACAACAAATCATTCATTAATGTGATTTCACCTTTAAATTCAAAATAAGGTTTGATAGATTCGTTTAAATTTTTATAAAAATTGGGCCATTTACTTAAAGTATATTCTTTTAATTGACACATGAGTGGATCTTTATTTATATTTTCTTTAATTTGCAACCAAATATTATGGCTTACAGGTAAACTTTATAATAAAAATCCCCTAGGGTAAAGATGTTATTTACCCCAATGAAAGCTAGTCGGCAGAGCAGAGGGGTGGTGGTTGTGTGAGTGTGGATTCGCGTGACCCAGTCATCCATGGAGCAACTATGATTTTGGGCGCCGTTAATAATAATTAAAGTTGACAATAAAAAATAATAAAGTGTCCATAGATCGGAACAAAGTGAGTTTAATAAATCAAACTAAAATTGTTATTTAAACAATCATTTATTTTAATCACTACTGATATCAAATGGTAATTTAAAAGAACAAATCACTTAGAAACACATATAAGTAAATGTTATAAGATTAAGGGGCTGGCTGCCTAGGGCCGAACCCATACGTACACATAATACTTAAGCTAAGACAAATATCGCTTATCATCTTAATATAAAAACCCTGAATACCTAACTTACAGATTATCCATAATAAAGTAATATTCATAAATATTCTAAACAGTACACAGACTTTATTCTGAAACTAATTAATTTAATATACAGCTAAAACATTTAGACTGTAGACCGGCTAAGGCTGAGGTTGAACATGTCACCAAGTAATCATTACAGATTTATTGATACTCCGAAGATAAAAAGATTTTTATGAACAAAAATCGACTTCTCGGATACACGATATAGAACAGAGCTGCTACGGTAATAAAAGGAAACTGCGGAATACCTTGGTTAAATTGATATAGACATGGCAGAAGTACCGTAGACCGGTGCTGCGTCACGCCGACATCAATGAGGCATCATCACTTGGGATTCCCGCTAGGCCCTCATCCTTACAGCATAACATTGAAATAGACCATGAGGTGAACTTTGAACAATATCCAAAAGCCTTGCCTTAAAGCATCATTGAAGTATCATTGAAGTAGCCTTAAAGTAGCCTTAAAGCCTTGCCATGAAGCCCAAAATTGGGCTTCAATTATTATATGTTTTATCCCGAAGGAAACAACAAATCTATAACATGATGGGAGATAATATGAGCCTCGAGCCCACACAAATCAATGCATAACGCATTATGAAATTAAATCAGACTTCCATGAGGAAGTAACAAAATCTGCAGCTTCACAGTTAATAAAATTTCTGCATCATTACGACACAGTCGAAGTGAAAAAGAAAATGGAGGAAGACTTCCGTCTTGGTTAGAATAAACTTGAGTACCATAGACAACGACTGAACCAGAGACTTCTTGTGGTCTTCGAACATACATTATTTATTATATGAATATAATTATTAAATCCTAAATAGCATGCCAGACATTAACATTCATTTTAATTACCTAAAATAATAAATGCGACATATTTATTTATTTTTTACCAACAAAGTATAAATTTATTTGGTCCGAAACACCTATCGAACAACAACGCGAATAAGTGAATGAGTAGGTAGTAACTAGGTAGCACAAATGGGAACTACAAACGTCGCATCTGACAGTACTCACCTGTCAATCTGAAAGCCAGCTGTGATGTATGTAAACAAGAAAGCTAATTTTATTTTAACTATTGATAAGTAAATAAATTCTTAGTGAATGCTGTGTTAAAATGAATTCAAACGGATGCTGTGTTGCTAAAGGGTGTGGTACGATCGCCGACACTCTCTGTGCCACTGGAAATTGACTCATACAAGGTAGAAATATTCATGCATTCTTCTAATACTAACTATCTCAAAACCAGACAACATACACATCTTCCTATCTAGAAAACCTACATAAACTTAATACCTAATGTTCCTGCTCGTGTCGTGAAACTATGGCGAGGATATCACAATAAACAGTACTTTAAAAATCCAGTGCTGGCTATCCTATAGATAGGTTGTAAAAAAAGTTTTTCAAACTTTTAACTAGCAAAGAAACCTGTAACTCTAAGTCATCATCGAACTCTGTCTCATTATCACAGCCTGCCTTTGCGAAATCCCTGGATAATGTGTCAGCAATATTTAAAAACTTTCCTGGAGTATGAACAATATTTAATGTATATGGTTGAAGCCTAAGGATCATTCTCTGTAAACGAATAGGAATATTAAATAATGGTTTATTAATTACACCTAAAATTACCCCTAAACCAACAGAACCAGCATCTACGCTCAGTGTTAATTCTTTTGTCTGATCATAAAAAGCTAATATTGGTGAATTTGTTAATAACGATTTTAATTTTTCAAAGCATTTTGTATGATTATCTTCCCAAATAAACTCATTTTGCTCTTTCAAATCCCTAAGTGGGGGACTTAAGTCTGAAAAATTTTGTATAAAATTAGATACATAATTGAACATTCCAAGTATTCTTTGCAATGCTTTTTTGCCTAAAGGAGGGTTCAATGCACGTATTGCTTTAGTTTTATCTTTGTCTATGCTGCTTGCCCTCTTCTCCAAACTCATGACCTAAAAACGTAACCTTTTTGACGAAAAATAAACATTAACTATGATTAAACTTATTATTACTTTTTGATGCTTGTTCTAAAACTTTAACTAAAATATTTTGTAAAAGTGGCTTAGAGTCTGCCCACAAAATTATGCTGCCCGCAAATGTCTCATATATGATTCTGTGAAATATTTCAGCCGCCGGACTAATGCCAAATGGTAACCGCTTAAAGCAATACCTACCCCACATAGTTTGGAATGTACATAATCTTGAACTTGTATGATCTAAAGGAATATTCCAAAAGCCCGAATGAGCATCCAGTTTACAGAACCATTTAGTACCAGTTAATTTTGCTGAAATTTCCTCTACTGTAGGAAAAGAAAAATGTGCTCGTTTTAATGCCTTATTTAATGGTCGCGGATCTAAACATATCCTTAAATTGTTATTCTTTTTTAAAACAATTACCATTTGACTCACCCAGTCAGTTGGTTCAGTGACTGGTTCAATTATGCCTTTGTTAACCATTATGTCCAATTGTTTCTTAACTCTAGGTAATAGAGCATATGGGATCCTTCGTGCTGGAGACACCACAGGTTTAATATCTGGATTAATTTCTAATTTAACTTCTTGAGGAAAACATCCAACCTCTCCATCTAATAAATGATTGTAAGCTTTGGTGTCTATATTAGGAATCACATCTAATCGTTGAATTAATCCTAGCCCTTCAGAAGTATACAAACCAAGAATATTTGAACAGTTTTGGTCCACAATAAAAACCTCAATTTTTGCCAACCATTCTTGAACTTACAATTAAGAATCACTTTTCCAACTACAGAGACTCTCTGATCTGTAAACGATGTTATATTAACATTAGTTGTAATAATGTCCGATTTTGTTCCACTTATGGTATAAAATTGTATTAAACTTAATATATTACACTGAGCACCTGTATCTACCTTTAATTGAACTTTGAAACCTTTAATATATAATGAAGCAAAATTCCATCTATAACTACATTTTTTATCAAGTGTGGCAATAGTAGGAATTCCATTTACCTGAAAGTCATCATTCATATCTGTTACCAAATTATTATTTTTCAATAAATTCACTCTTCGTTTTGATTTATATTGCTTAGCAAAATGATTTTTCTTTTTGCAGTTTATACATATTTTTCCAAATGCTGGACAACAGCCATAATTATGATTAAACCCGCAGTATTGACAGGATTTCTTGAAAAATTTTTTAGCCACAAATCCCTTCTGTTTTAATTCATCCACCTCTGGAGGCTCCTCCTTAATAGATACCTTATCAACATTCTTTTCAAGGACCTGTATTTGCGTGTCAATTGAAGCATAAGTTCTGCAAATGTCTAATGCTTTTACCAAAGTGATTTCTGAAATGCTTAGTAGTTGCCTTTGCAATGATACGTTTTGATACCGCATATAAATAAATCTTTTATTACATCTTCCTTTAAGTTTCCCAACTCGCATGTTTTACTCATGTTTTTGAGAGCTGTTATGTAATTTTCAAATGATTCTTTGTGTAATTGTTTTCTATTAAATAATAAAAATCTGTCATATGTAACATTTCTTTTAGAGGAAAAATGTTTGTCAAACTGATCTAGAATATTTGTAAATTTATCTTGCTTGACAGTGTCTGGGAGACTTTCAAAAACTTCTTGACACAATTCACCGCCATGATGCAACAAAATTCCTAATTTCTGTGTATCTTCAGCTTTTATAATGTACGCGTCAATAAAGCTTAGCAGCTGCCTTTTAAATTTTAACCAATTTATATTCATATCACCTTCGCCATTTAAATATGGAAGTGCTCCACTCAAAGACTCCGCCGACGCCATATTTACTAAGTACCAAGTATTTTCCTTTCCACTGAACTTACTGAATAATTTTTGAGTCAAAATATTATCTTCTTATTGGTTAATCCATTTTCTTATGTTACAAAACACGTTACTTTACCGCTGCCACCATGTTGTGATATTTTAATAAATAAAATATATAAATAATGTAACGTAAACTCTTTTATTAAATTCACAGTCATCCTTCGTACAGATCACTAACTTATACTTAGTTACAGATTATACAACAGTTGACGTTTAGTTCATATAAGGATTGATTTATATTGTGTATTGCCGACTGAGAGATCATTACAGCCTTTCTGATGGATTCTTTTAGTGTTTTGTCGTTATTATACAACGCTTCGACTGCTTTATCATAATCCTTAATGGGATGACTATATGGAATTGGTCTACAACAATCCTTAGGGTGCCGACAGGATCGAAAAATACACCAGGGCTCTCGTGGATATTACTGATATATTTATCTTCGTTTCTCACCAAGCCAATTCTGTAAATGGACAGTAACTCTGTTGTGAAACAGTATATATAAATAAGAAAAAGGAAAGTTGTACATTAAAGTAGGTAAAGTTTATTCTAAAATAATTGTATTTTATTATCTGTAAGTGAATTAAACGATGTATATTATAGTATATGTGTATATGCCTAACCTACATATAAATCCTAACCTAAGCTAACCTTAAATTCTGTCTACTTTTATTAATAGACACTAGTCGTTTTCGTGTGCGGGTTTTATCTCATCATAGTGATGTTTGGTATGACGCCGGTTTATTAATAGAGACAACGTATTATTACCGTGAATCTTAACCACTTTGTACGAGCCCTTCCACAGTGGTGAGAGGGCTTTACGGAGCCTAACGTGGTTCTATAAATAAACATAGTCGCCTACCTTATACTGCATTGCGCGAGAGTGCTTATCATAGTAGGATTTAGATCTTTCTTTGGAAGCGTTTATATTTTCTCAGGCTTTTTCTCGGGATATTTTTTGGCGATGTTGGAGCATTTTAACGTATTCGGGGTAAGTAGCGTCAGAACGCTGGTCGAAAACGGAATCAGGGATATATGGCTTATGGCCGAAAGAGAAGTTTATAAGGGGTAAACTTAGTCGTAGTGTGTACATTACTATTGTATGTTAACATAGCAGTGTACACAAACTTATGCCAGTCTGTTTGGTTTTGATTCACGTAAGATTTGAGGTATTCCTTCAAGGTGGAATGGCTGCGCTCTAGAGCACCTTGAGTTTGCGAATGCTAAGGTGAGGACCAGATTGTTTGATTTTCAAGAATTCGCAGGTGCGCTTGAAAAGGTCCGCTGTAAAATTTGTACCTTGATCTGTTAGAATTGATTTTGGAATGCCGAACAAGGATATAAAGTGTACTAGACATTCACAGGTTTCTTCTGAAGTGGCATTGGAGATGGGATAAGCAATAGAAAACTTAGTAAGGACGTCCTGAAGTGTGAGGATAAATTTTAGTTTAAGAATACCAGCTTCGGGTAAGGGACCGACAAGGTCAAGACTTATCCTTTCAAAAGGACGGGTTGAGGTGGTAGTAATCTGCATTGGAGCCCTATTTATTTTTCGTAGTGCTTTATTTGATTGGCACAGTTAGCAATTTCGGACGTAGTTTTCAATATCAGTGCGCATGTTTTTCCAATAATAACGCTCTTTTATCCTATCATACATTCTATTGGAGCCTAGGTGACCTGCTATAGGGATATCATGATTTTCTTTAAGGATTTTAGCAATTTCAGTAGGGACAGGATAAATAATGGTATTGTGATGAATGTTTACAGTTATGTTGGTATTATTAAAGAGATACATTAACATCCCATAGATCTTAACGAGGGAATGCTGTTCAACAAGGTTTTTAAAGTCGGATATAGCAATTTCGTTGATATTGGCGGTAAGTAAAATATCATCGCGGACAGACTTTAAGGTTCTGAAAATTTCGGGGTATTTTGGTGAATAGTAAATAATATATTTTTCCCTTAGCTTCAAACTTCTTATAAGAGTATGGTTCTCGTTTGGAATTTAGAATATCAGAAGAGTCTTCCATAGATGAGATGACATCTTGGAGATAAGGGTTGGACTCATCCAAGTCAATTGATGTAGGGATTAATAGGGTTTTACATGTATTTTTAAGAAGGGATTCGTTATACTCTTTTATGTGTGTATTAAATTTCTCATCCTTGTTGCCGAATGATTTCAGAAAAGTGTTGTATTCTTTGTTGGAGTTAACAGATTCCTTAAATGTTTCAGGATCCTCAGAAGGAGGTAGAGGATTAGAAGTTCCTTGAGGGGGATCATTAGTTTCCGAAGTAAGATTCTGATCGTTTACGTTTTCAGGACTGTATGCGGTTAAGGATAGATAGAGAGTGGGATCGAGGGTAAATCACTACTGTTTGCACCTAGGAGACTTGACGGGATGCGAACATCTAAGTCGTCGAGGGTTATAGGACTAAATGCAGGTGAAACGTCGGGGTTTGGTAAGGTTTCTGAATTTTCGGATATAGCGTCTTGGTTGTCTGGAGAGGGATTATCATTGGGTTGTAAAAGATTGGGTTCTTTGGGAAGGACAGGATTAACAGGGTACCTTGATAAAGCGTCAGCGTTACTGTTAACTTTTCCCTTTTTATATTCGACCTCGTAGTCAAACTCTTCTAGTTTGAGTCTCCACCTGATGAGTTTGGATCCAGGGTCTTTATAGTTTAACAGCCATTTAAGAGGTCGTTGATCTGTAACTATTTTGAATTGGTGACCGTAGAGATACGGCCGGAAGGTTTTAGTACCGAAAAGGATGGCGAGACATTCCTTTTCAGTCGTACTGTAGTTACATTCGGCTTTGTTTAGCGTTCTCGATGCACATGCGATAGGTGTTTGTCGTTTCCGATAGGACCTTGTAAGATAATAGCAGAAATTGCATAGTTAGAAGCGTCACAAGTTAACAAAAAGGGTTTGGAGAAGTCAGGGTATATTAAAAGGGGCGCAGAAGTAAGACGTTGTTTTAGCTGTTCGAATGCTAATTGATATTCATTTTGCCAGTTGAATGGAATGTTGTTTCTTAAAAGATTAGTTAGGGGTTTGGCTATTCTAGATAAATCTGGTATAAAGCGACGATAGTAAGAGACTAGTCCCATGAAGGATTTTACATCTTTTGGACATTTAGTTTGGGGAAATTGCTGAACAGCTTTGACTTTATCAGGATTCGGCTTCACGCCTTGGTCAGTGATGATATGGCCAAGATAGGAGACCTCCTTACGGAGAAATTCGCACTTGTCCGGCTGGAGTTTGAGATTGAAATGTCTGAGCCTGTCGAAGACATTAGAGAGTGATTTTGTGGAGGGTGGGTGGTCAGGTCAAAGGAGTAGATTACAATATCATCAAGGTATACAAAACATTGTACACCTTGATGCCCTGACAGAGCGGAGTTCATTAGTCTTTGAAGAGTAGAGGGGGCATTCTTTCAGCCAAATGGCATACGGGTGAAATCGAAGTGCCCTTGTGGGATAGAAAAGGCAGCCCGGGAGCGTCACGCTCGGACGTCTTAATCTGATGAAATCCAGATGCAAGGTCAAGGGTACTGAAGTATTTACACTTGCCTAGTTGGTCCAGAAGTTCGCTAATGTTTGGGATTGGATACGAGTCTCCGATACTTATATCATTCAGACGACGATAGTCAATTACTACACGCCATTTGCGAAGCCCTGAGGCATCTTGTTTTTCAGAAACAACCCATGTGGGTGAAGACCAAGGGGACGTAGAGAGTTTAATGATTCCCTCGTTTAGCATCTTGTTCATTTGGATCTCGACTTCTCGTTTGTGTATTTCTGGGAATCGATATGATTTAGTATTAATAGGGTTTGAAGAAGTAGTGGGTATTTCGTGTTGTATAGCATCAGTATGTGTTAGCTTATCTTCCGGTGAATGGAAGATATCTGAGAAGTCGGCACACAGGTTATATAAAGAATCTCTTTCTTCGTGATTTAGGTGGGACACTCCAAGAGATCTATGACTTGGTTAGTTCGGTTTAGGACATTCACGGATTTATCATTAATTCGTGAAGTGTGAAAGATCTTGAAACTATTGTTTTCTTGTAGGGGTATTATGTTAAACTTCATGTCGGAACTAACTGTCAAAGGTGATTCCATGATGTTCACTACTGAAATGTTGATTCTTGAATTAGATTTAACTTTGACTATACAATTAGCTATGAGAAGTGATTCGATAGGATGTTGATCCAAGATAAGTCCTTCTTTTATTTCTGGGTTTTGAACGGAACATTCAATTATGGTTTCAGATCGAGGTGCGATAACTTAGACAGGTTCGGTGAATTTAAGGGGAATCATGGTATTATTAACTTGTCATTGGCAAAATCTATTTTACTAGAAGATTTTGCCAGAAAATCATTTCCGATTATTCCATCGTATGGGAAGTTTAAGTGACCTATAAGGTGAAACTGATGACTGAGAGATTGAAAAGTAACCGGAACGTGACCCAATGGCTTCGTTGCCGAGGCCCATGAAAGTCACGAATTCTCCAGTTATTTTCTGAGGCATTTTTTCTATAGAGCATTCTTTTATTTAACTTATAGCTGCGCCAGTGTCAATAAGGAATGATAATGAGACAGACGTTTGGACTTCAATAAAAGGTAAGTATTTTGAAGGGTTGGTGGTTATGTTGTATATTTTAACATTATTATTTTCTTTTTCAGATGTTGGGGCAGTGCCACGAGTTGTCACAGGAGTACTAGGATCCAAGTAATTATTGGTAAGTATTGGTCGAGGTTCATCATTATAGGTTCGAGGATGAGGCGCTGGAGGTGCTGAAACAGTGGGTTTTAGGTTGGTAAGTAAGTTTTTTCGAAATGAAATAATGAATTTGTTAATTTTTCGTGCGTGATGGTGCGTCAGTGATCTACAATCAAGTGCTCTTTAACTTTTATTAAAATAATTAGGATAAACTTTTTCTACGTAAGTATATTTTTAATATTACATGAAACTAAGGTTCTTTTATTTAAATCATATTGATTTGCAGTACTGCAAGCTACAAGAAATTCGCAATTAGTGTTGGCAAATTCAACATCCAGTGTAAACCAGATCGTGATGTTAACTCTGCCATAATTAGTGAGAGGTTAGGGTTGCCACATTTTTCTAAATAAATAGATCAGTTTTATTATTTAATTTTATTATAATAGCAGGGGGCTAACAAAGACTTACCTATTCTGAACAAAAACAGATAGTAAATGTTTTAATAGCAGCAGTTGATTTTGGCGCTCCCATCTCACTCTTAGATTTGAGTTATGTTGTATTTAATTACTTGAAAGGAAACAATAAACAACACATTTTTAATAACAAACCGCCAGGTAAATGGTGCCAGTAATTTTCTGGCTCGCCATAAGGATAAACTAACAGCTCGAGCGGCACAAAACATCAAAAAAGTTCGCGCTGCAAAAACTGTCGATGAATTTACTATTTATTTAAAATGAAGACATACCTGCAAGTAATATATTAAACTACGATGAAACAAATCTCTCAGATAATCCCAGATCGCCAAAATGCATTTTTAAGCGCGAAATAAAATATCCTGAAAGAGCTCTCAATCACACCAAGGGTAGAATATCGATTATGTTTGCAGCGGCAGCAGATGGATACTCTTGCCAACTTATACTGTTTATAAAGCAGAGCATATGTGGACGTCATGATGTCAAAATGGACCAAACGGTAGCAGATATAATCGAACTAAATCCGGCTGGATCGATTCCACTCTTTTTGAAGATTGGTTCCAGACATTCGTTATACCTTGGGCTGGAAAGCTACAAGGCCCCAAAATGGTTATTGGTGATAACTTTTCTAGCCATTTAAGCGTGAATATAATACACCTATGTGAAGAAAAAAATATAAGGTTCATATTTCTGCCTCCTAAAACTACGCACGTTACACAACCTTTAGATGTCGCATTTTTTGTCCACTTAAAAAAATGGCGTCAGATTTTAATTACCTACAAATATAAATATCCATCAGAAAGTCAGTTTAATAAAACTCATTTCCCAATATTACTTGAATCTCTCATAGATGCAATAAACCTGACAAGCAAGGCAAATATAATTTCTGGGTTTAAGGCTACAGGGATAGTCCCTGTTAACCCTGAAAATTTTCTAAGGAAGCTTTCTGAATGTGATGAAGAAAATAAATATAAAGTAGACACCGCACTTTTAAATTATCTAAAAGCTAACCGGTCTGTAAATCCTCTTAAGAAAACTATAAATAAAAATGTCACTATTGATGAACCCGGTGCATCAGTTTCTTCTGAAGAAATAGAAAACTTGATGTCAAAGAAACCAATGAAAGAAAGAAAATCGAATAAAAAAGGTGTAATAAAGAAACTGAAGGCTGAGGCTCTGAATCATACTACATCTGGATTTTAATGCGAATTTCAAATCCCAGAACCCTGACAACCCGGTAGCATCGACTTCCACGGGGAAAGTTGATTTGACTTTATTTTATATCAGAAAGGGAAAACTTGGTAAAAAAAAATAAATAATAAGAAAAGATTATTAGAAGAAGAAAGCGGAACAAAGGCTCCAAAGTGTTCGCTAGAGATCTGTCTATTGGGCAAAGTCAACAGACAAAGCTGAAAACTGAGAACGGCAGTATCATTTCATCGACTCCTGAAATCTTGAGAGAGATTGAGAGTTTATATAGGCAGCTGTATTCCAGTATTACACCAGGCCAAAGCAGAGCTCGAGATCCTAGAGCCAAGCTTACCCGACACTATACCGAATATATCCCGGACGTCAGCCTGTACGAGATTAGAATGGCCCTCAAACAGCTAAAGAACAACAAGGCGGCGGGAGATGACGGAATTACAACAGAGCTTCTGAGAGCGGGCGGCACGCCGGTACTTAAAGTCCTCCAGAAGCTCTTCAATTCTGTCATCGTTCAGGGCAAAACGCCGAAGGCATGGAGCAGAAGCGAGGTGATTTGTTCTTCAAAAAGGGCGATAATACCCTACTGAAGAACTACAGACCCATCTCGCTTCTGAGCCATGTCTACAAGCTGTTTTCGAGGGTCATTACGAATCGTCTTGCACGCAGGTTTGACGACTTCCAACCTCCCGAACAAGCCGGTTTCCGAAAAGGCTTTAGCACCATAGACCACATTTATACGCTGCGGCAGGTTATACAGAAGACCGAAGAGTATAATCGGCCACTTTGCTTGGCGTTTGTCGACTATGAGAAGGCCTTTGATTCGATCGAGACTTGGGCGGTGCTGCAGTCTCTCCAGAGGTGCCAAGTGGACTACAGGTATATCGAAGTGTTAAGGTGCCTGTACCAAAACGCCACTATGTCGGTCCGAGTACAGAGCCAGAGCTCTAATCCTATCCAATTACAGCGAGGAGTGAGACAGGGAGACGTTATCTCACCGAAACTGTTCACTGCTGCGTTGGAGGATATTTTTAAGCTTCTTGACTGGAATGGACTTGGCATTAACACAACGGCGAGTACCTGACGCATCTTCGGTTTGCCGATGATGTGGTCCTAATGGCTGAGACCTTGGAAGACCTGAGCACCATGCTCGAAGATCTCAGTAACGCATCCCAACGAGTGGGTCTTAAGATGAACATGGACAACACGAAAATTGTGTCCAACGCCCATGTTACACCCGCTCCAGTAAATGTTGGGAACGTTACACTCGAAGTTGTTGACCACTATGTTTCCCTAGGACATACAATACAGTTAGGTAAGTCCAACTTCGAGAAAGAGATCTCTCGTCGAATCCAACTCGGGTGGGCAGCGTTCAGGAAGCTGCGATACATTTTCGCGTCCAAAATACCTCAGTGCCTTAAGACGAAAGTCTTTAACCAGTGTGTGTTGCCAGTGATGACTTATGGCAGTGAAACGTGGTCGTTCACTATGGGTCTTGTAAGAAGGCTCAAGGTCGCCCAGCGGGCAATGGAGAGAGCTATGCTTGGTGTTTCCCTACGCGATCGAATCAGAAATGAGGAGATCTGTAGGAGAACAAAAACCGCCGACATAGCTCAAAGAATTGCGAAGCTGAAGTGGCAATGGGCAGGACACATAGAAAGGAGAACTGATGGCCGTTGTCGCGGGAAAACGCTGGATGCGGGCAGTACAGGACCGATCGTTGTGGAGATCCTTGCGGGAGGCCTATGTCCAGCAGTGGGCGTCGTACGGCTGATATGATGATGATGATGATGATGATGAGAAGAAGAGACTGATGAGGGCGGTGATAATGAGTATTCATTAAGAGAGTCTTTTGATGATGGAACTTTTATTTCTACATTAGAAGAAAGCGATACAGTAGAGGAAGTAGAAACGCATAATTTAGAAAAAACAACACAAAGTTCTTCAGAAAATATGGTAGAAAAACAAATTAACAGTTTCTTTGTCGTAAGATTTAGAGGACATAAAACGAAGTTTTATGTTGGAAAGATTTTAGAGTTAACGGAAAATTCGGGAATGCTGGATATATTTACGAGAAGAAGGAAGGCGGACCTTTTTTATTGGCCTGACGTGAATGATGTTAGTTTTATTCTGGAATCCGATGTTGAGTTGGTCTTAACAAACTCCTGAGAGGGTCGCCGGGGAACATTTAAGTTTGAGGATATTGATTACTCAAAGTACAATGTCCAATAAATGAGTCGTATAGAAGCAATATTCACAAAAACATTCTGATGGCACGGAATTTAACAATAAGTTCAAAACTAACATAATGAAACATTGAACCTTTGCTCAACTTGTTATCATAAATTATTCATAATATGTATTCGTAATTACGTATTCACGATTTTTTTTAGATTCCCAAGAAAAAAAAAAATAGGTGGATGTTGCTGGTTTTGCTTTTACATAACTTAAATATCTTGGATTGTACTTAAGGAGTCGTAGAAATCTAAAAATTATTTCTTGCCGATAACAATTCAGCGTAATTATTCTTTACAGCCAAAGAAAAAATTTTTATATTAATTCTTTACTTTATAAATATACTAGTGGACCCGACAGACGTTGTCCTGCCTGTTATTTTTGCAGTATAGATAAATAACCTAGATACCGTCTGCAGCGCCATCTGCCGGGCTGATTTGTGAATCTAAACCATTCTCAGATCCCCTTGAACACACACAAAAAATTTCATTCAAATCGGTCCAGCCGTTTAGGAGGAGTTCAGTGACATACACACTCACAGAAGAATTATATATATTATATAAAGATTATAAGTATTTCATTTTTGTTTAAAAATATAGGTATAAGTGCAATATACTTTAGTGCCACGAAACATCTTGAATAATCATCTAATTAATCCTGCTATAAGTTCCTAAGCTACTTTTGTTGTAATACTTACACTGTATTTTAGTTAGTTATTATTTACAACACTTATTATTTAGTTTGTATTTATTAATTAAACTGATATGCAACCCGCACCTAACACGTTTTATTCTTTCGTGGCGCCTAAGAACGCAACACATCAATACAAAATGCAAGAACATAAATTGAAATATTACTGAAATCTAAATGTTAGTCAGTGCATTGACGCGCTCCAAACAATATCCTTAAGTTTCTGTAGGTAGACTTCTGCGCTTGTAAATAGCATTTATGAACTTTTATACCCACCAAGGAATCACTATCTTAAAGATTTCAAGTTCATAAAAACTACGAAAATTTTTGACAACCCTAATATCTTTCTCCTCTATGTATGAAGAATTTTGAAAAGTTTGGTGAATTTGCCACTTTCTTAGAAAAAATATTACCAATGCTAAATAATGGGATTATATTATTTTCATATTGATGGATAGAGGCTCAGAACAATAACAAGCATAGAAACCACGGTAAAAGTTAGAGTTGAAAATAGCTATCTATCTCACATGACAGTAGAAAATTCGCCTATAAGTGTGAACGAGATGACAAATCTACATTTGTTTCTATTTTTATGAGGTTGTCACAAGTCGAATGTCAATTGGATGTATATAGTTGGATGTCTTATAATTATAACACCATCAGATTGAAAAGTCGTTATGTTCGCATAATGTAGTTTAAATAAATGATAACTTAACTGTGTAGTGTCATAGTGACTAACAATCTAAGATCGGTTGCAGAAACAACCTTTAAATTTTAAAGCCTTTTTGAAAGTAAAATTTCTCATTAAACAGTTGCACAAAACAAAGTTAAAGACAGTTTAGTCTTCCATTAAAATTTAACTGATCATGTGTCAAACTCGTCATTAAACTTAATTAAACAGCGTTTGACGTTGCACAAAATGTCATTAGTGTTAATGTTCCATTAAATTGCTAGTTATGAGGTTATGATTCTAAAGTGTCCTAAAGCGGCCATTATTTGTCCATTAACCAACAATAACTATCGGACCTACTTATTTATCAATCGTTTTTTGTGCTAAATACATCTAAAAATGTCTTTGACCAGTCTTTCTTCAATGTCTGAACCTGAATTGGATCTACCACGACGCCGCCGTTGTATACTAGATAGAATTAATTTGTTTGAAAAGCATAATGGTGAAGAATTCAGAGTGAGGTATAGAATTTCTAAAGAAACTGTACTTAGAATTGCTAAAATGCTGCAGTTGGACCCATTGACACAAAGGAACAAATCCAAAGATGGCCTAACCCAGTTATTAGTTTGTTTGAGATTTTTGGCTACGGGGTCTTACCAGCAAGTTCTTGGTGATCTCAAGTTAATGTTCACAAGGCTACAGTGTGTCGCATTGTGCAAAAAGTAACAGGCGAACTAGCCAAATTAAGGTGGGTGATATAATGATAACAGAAATGTCTATCTTTTTCACTGTTTGTACCAAAAACGTTGGTAGCTTTTGCCATCAATCATTTATTTGTATGATAATATGGATGAAAATATTTTAATAAACAAAGTAATACCTGATACGTGAAAATTATTAAAATATTGTTTTCTTTTTTCACACAGGTGCCTTGGACTGTACGCACATAAAAATAATCAGCAGAGGAGGAGCTTTAGCTGAGATGTACAGGTGCAGAAAAGGATACTTTTCTTTAAATGTACAGGTGGTTTGCGATGCATCTCTAATAATCAGAGATACTGTGCTCGTTGGCCTGGATCAGTACATGACTGCACCATTTTTAATAACTCTCATTTGTGTGCTGATTTTGATTTTGTCAGTACAGGAGTTATTTATTACTTGGAGATGGTGGCTATTTTAACAAAAATTACCTACTGACACCATTTTCACAACCAAGGACAAGCACAGAAGAGGCATACAATAAAAGTCACATAGCGACAAGCAACACAGTAGAGCGTTGTTTTGGAGTGTAGAAACGTAGATCTCCGTGTTTGGAAAGAGGTATCACGTTAAACAAAACTTCAACTGTGTTGAAAGTCATTATGGCAAGTGCGGTTCGGTTCATCACAATATTTGTATTGAAATGGATGAAGTAGAACCTCCAAATGACTACCTTTTTGACCCTGAGCCAGAACACAACAAAAACAACAGGAATCAAGATGGAAACCTGCAAGCAGCTAAAACATCTGTGCGACTGCTCTTGTTAATACTGTGTTTTTTTACTGGTAGAATAGCATTTTTGAGTACAATATGCATCTTGTATAAAAAAATAAAACATTTATTATTATATAGTGAACTGTACTTATTTATTTATTTCTTATTACTCAGATAGTTTAGAAAGTTTTTTTTTTTAAATCAGCATTTCTAACGTGTGTTTTTTATTTAAATGTAGTATCTCTAATGCAATTTTTTTTCGTTCCAAATCTGCATTTTAGCATTTTTTCTTAAAATACATCTTTTTAAGGGCTTAGCTGAAGAAGGCTTTTTGATAACATTCTGAATTGATACTCCTAAACCAAACAAATGGTAAGATCAACATTACACCTTGTAGTAACTACGGTGCCCACTTATCTAAGCTCTCAGAGATGAAGAATTAGGGCGTACACAACCATGCTGCTATTGAGGTTTGAAGATATGCAAAGATACTTACTGGCTTTTGGTTTTGCTGTTTTGGTGTGTTTTGGAGTTTTATTTATAATGTTACAGTTAGGTGTTGGACTTGTTTCGGAAAAAAAACAAATTCCTTCTTTAGTAATAAATCTATAACAACCAAGTACTGAAATAAGAACTAAATAAATATTTCTTACCTTCAGTTGCATTAGATGTGGAAGGTTTTGGTGTATCATTTATATTATGGTTTGGTGTTACACTATTTTCTTTATCCATACTCATATTATAAATAAGAAAGTGTGTCTGTCTGTTTGTCTTTCTTTCACGGTAAAACGGAGCAACGAATTGACTTGATTTTTTAAGTGGAGATAGTTGAAGGGATGGAGAGTAACATAGGCTACTTTTTGCCTCTTCCTAACCCCCCACTTCCCAAAAATGGGGGATGGAAGTTTGTATGGAGCATACCGCAATTTTCAAGGTAGAAAGCTAAATATTGGTATGCTGACTATTTATGACTACCAAAAAAATCGCACATCATTTTTTTTTTGAAATCTGCACCCAACCCCTTAAAAGAGGGGGTGAAATTTTATATGAGACCTTTCGCAGTTTTCAAGGCAGGAAGCTAAAATCGGCACACAGACTCTTTGTTACTAACGAAAATACCTGCCATTTTTTAGAAATCCTCCCCCAGCCCCTAAAATAGGGGATGGAAATGTGTGTGAGACTCCGCAAAGTAAGAACAGGTACTTTAATACAAACGAATAATAAAATAATTTAATTAAAACGAATTAAATAAAACAATATTAAAAGCATTAAATCTTACCATAAATCAATCAGCTTTTGAGAAAATAAACATTATAAACATAAATAAGTGTAACTCATGGATTCCGATAGATGGCGCTGATATGTTTATTGTATATTATGTTCACGATAGGTTTAATTGTTTAGTTCAAAAATTAATAACAGATGGCAGTGTTGAAATAAAATAAATAACGTGTAAAATTCTGTTCCGAGTTCTCTTCTGTGTTCAGGAAAGGGGAACAGTGCTACCCCAAATTTAACGCGAGCGAAGCCGCGGGCAAAAGCTAGTTTAATAATAAATCTCTCCAGATAGGAAGGGGAACCTGGGATACTTGATCCTTAAGGGAGACTAGGTACACGAGATTTTCAGAACTTGTATGGGTAATATTAAATTTTATAATGGCAATATCGGTTGTCTATGGTACCCGCTAACTTTCTAAACCTGTCAAATTTGACGCGTTTGTGAATGGCGGACGACCGAGTGTTTGTTGTTGCAAAGAGAAAATTTCCGTAAGTTTACATTTCGATTAAACATTAATGTAAATATGGTTTTTAGGTGTGTATGAATTTAATTCGAGGCATTATCTATATGAGTAGCGATTTGTAGCGTAGAAAAGTGGTAATCTAATAGACGTTTGAAAATATTCTTGTTTATAACCTTAAACTGCTCAGGGTACACTTGGTACACTTAGCTAAGGGACATTTGATCCTCCCGGTTCAAGTGTCCCTTAACTTTTATTTTTCAATTAATTTCAGATTACCGATATGCCCAGAGTATACAAAACAAGAGAAGGTGCCAGAAAAAGAGTACCAATCGATGAAGAAAAATTGCGATCGGCAGTGGACGATGTGATCGCCGGTGCGAGTATTCGTGGTACTGCAAAAGGGTACGGGTTAGCCGTTATGACACTGAAAAGGTACGTGAGGAAGCGGAAAGGTACTACTACAACTGATGAAATTGATTACACTCCAAATTATCGTCACTCACAAATTTTTTCAACTATGGAGGAGAGTGAACTTGTCAATTACCTAATGATGGCCAGCAAATTGTATCATGGATTGACACCTAAGAATGTACGACAACTGGCATTTCAATATGCTATTGAAAATAAAAAGAAAGTTCCGCTCAAATGGTCCGAAAATCAAGAAGCAACCTATGATTGGTTCTACGGGTTATGCACCGACACAAAGAACTATCACTCAGAGTTCCCGAAGCCACAAGCTTGTCTCGCGCCACGGCGTTTAACAGACACAACGTTAACAATTTTTTCAAAATTTATCAAGCCTTTTACAGAGATTTAACTTTGGTCCGAACCAAATTTGGAATGTAGATGAAACTGGCATTACGACAGTTCACAAACCGAAAAAAGTCGTGGCATGTAAAGGAATTAAACAAGTGTCTAAGGTAACATCCGGCGAACGTGGGCAGCTCGTAACTGTATGCGCAGCTATAAATGCTATAGGTAACCACCTTCCTCCTTTTATGATATTTCCTCGTAGAAATTGGCAGGAGCGAATGATAGATGGAGGTCCACCAGGCACAGAAGGAGCTCCACATCCCAGTGGTTGGATGACTGGCCCAAATTTTGTGCTTTTTTTGAAATTTTTCCTCAAGCATCTTACATTGCAGCAAGGATAATCCATGTCTCATGATATTTGACAATCATGAGTCACATATTTCCATTGATTCTATAATTTTTTGCAAAGATAATGGTATACACCTGTTAACCTTACCACCCCATACCTCTCGAAAATTGCAACCGTTGGATAGAATTATATTTGGAGCAATGAAGTCATATTATAATACTGCATGTGACAATTGGATGTTTGGTCACCCAGGCCGGCCATTAACCATTTATGATTTGGCAGGATGTTTATCCAGTGCCTACCCAAATTCAATGACACCCAGAAATATTCAGAAAAGTTTCAGTCACTGGGATTTTCCCATTCAACCCTGATGACGAATATTTAAGCTCTTGCGTTACTGATCGAGAAAACATAGAACCTGAAATTGAGAATGTCACACACTCACGAACTTCTTCACCATCTCTTATTTCTGGTCCATCTTCTGCTGCTGTGCTTGCTCCACTTACGCCTGTATTGAATAATGAAGTTGCTATGCCAATTACATCAGAACCAATATCAAATGCTCCTGTTACTATAACAAATGCTGGAACTGTTACATCCTTAGTACTACAGCCAATATCAAATCATGATGGAAGTTCTCAGTTTGTGATGAATACTGAAACTACAACACCAATGGTACCAGAGCCAATATAAAAGGACGTTGCCACCCCAGGTATTTCTGACCTTGAGAAGGAAAATGCTAATCTCATAGCTTGCCCAAAAAACACTGCCTCTTGTTTGCTCCCGTTATGTGTGGCCGAGACATCTAGCAAGAATAGATCGAACGCTTTTGTAAGTCCTGACGTAATAAGGCAATACCCGAAGGCAGGACCAAGAAAAGGTGTTAGAAAGGGACGAAAAAAAGGATATACAAGAATTTTAACTGACATACCAGAGAAACTAGCAATCGAGAGTGAATTGGATGCTAGAAAAAGCAAGAAAGGAGTCAAAGTTAGGAAAGTTAAAGCGAAAGTAGTGAAACGTAACCTCTATTCACAAACGCAAGATGAGACTACATCAGAAGATGAAGAAATACCACCTTCATCACCATCAGATTTGAGTGTGTCATATGAAACGGATAGCTCTAGCGAATCAGAAAATGAAGAAGACACTATTGTTTCGGTCACCAGTGGTGATTGGGTTATAGTTAATATGGTCTCACAAAGAAATCTCGTCCATAGATATGTTGGACAGGTGCAGAGTAGAAGCCAAACAGGATATGACATTAAATTTGCTTAAAAAAATCAATGACCGATTTTTCAAGTGGCCTACAATAGATGATATCAGTATTATAGCGGAATATCAAGTGGTAAAAAAATTACCAACTCCAAAAATGAAATCGTCGTCGAGAAGAGTCATTAGCTTTGAATTCCCGAAATCATTAAAGAAGTTCCAAATTAAGTAAATTGAAAAAAGAGACTGAGATCAAAAGACTTGATTAAATTAAGATAGCCACCTAGATGATAACACTTAATGAGACCAAAAAAATGTATATTAAGATTTAATTTTTATAACTGTTTTAAGATTGTTACAGTAACATTTATTAATGTTGATTATTTTGCTAGAACACCTAAATGAAGCTTAAACGTAACTTGAAATTTTGTTTTACATGTCCTGGGTTCAATTCAATAAGATAGTGTTTCAAGTCTTTATCTTAATTACGTTTAAATTTTATTCAGTGTGTGATTGCGAGATATTTGAGTTCTTTTATTATTGAAGATATAATTTTGTTTTGAGTTTGTTTTTGTTTTTTTAATACGAAACGGAAGTTTCACATTTAGCAATTGATTTATGTATGGAGACGGTGTGATATGCCTATGTTATGTGATTTTGAAAACAATATAAAAAAGATTATCATATTCTAAAAACATTTTTTATTTATTTCCTTAGTAATAGTATCATGTGAACCTAGATATGGGAGACTTGATCCCCCAGGATCAAGTCATCCAGATGGGGGGATCAAGTCTTGCGTATATACGGGACACTTGATACCATTCCCTATTTTTACTTTTAGTCAAATAACTATTAAATTTAGACACTTATATCTTTGGGTCTTACAGGCAAATTTTAAAAACATTATAGGCAAATGAATTTCACGTATTTCAGTACCAATATCTTTTAAAATGGATAGTCACTAAGGAAATTAGGAATGAAAAACAAAAGGGGGGATCAAGTGTCCCCAGGTTCCCCCACTTAACAAGGACTAGAATAAGATATCTAACCTGACGCATTAGATGTGGAAGGTTGAGGTTCAATCATGTCAATGACATCTTCTGTTGCATAACTTGTAAAAGGTGGATCGTCAATCACCTCAATGACTAGTGGTTTTTGCTGTCGAGATGATGGCAGCACAGGTAACTCATAATCAACATCTAAAAAATAATGTTTATTAAATTATGAGTCTACAATAACATTAACTGTTCAATATATAGTGTATAACAAATATTTTCTTACCATTAAAATTTAAATCAAAAGGTTTCTTATTGAGATAACATTCCATCGGAGTATTTTCTTTGTCTGTAAAAAAAAGCATACCATGTCACTTTCTATTTGACTGCTTCTCGAATATTGCTTAACATTTCAGAGAAATGTAGATGATAGGAAAGAAAATGACAAGATATAGATACTAATAGATGTTTACCTTTAAAAAACATAGCTGCACTATCATATGGGTTCTTTAAAGGTTAAACCTGGTCCTGTATGATTGAAAGGATTTTTATGTCGCTGTCGCTGGTAACGGGCCTCCAGTAGCCACCACCAGTTTTATGCATGCATTTCCACCTGCAGAGATATCAAAATGACATATGTAGATAAACATGGCATCACAAGAGCTTTCATTGTGTGAGAACATTGTTATCATAACCAATAAACTGATATATTTGCAGCCGCTTACCTTATCATTTTTAAGTGTTTTTTGTAAGTCTTCTTCACTAACAAAATTTGGATTTTTATTCATGATATAGTTTTGTTTCAAAAACAAAAATTAAAGTTTGTGATTACTTAACTGATTCAGTCTGAAAGTGAATTTAAAATTTTAGATATCTTTCTTACATTTAGTTCTCCGACATCCTTCTTAGTTTTTTGCTTCATATTATCGTACAAAGCTTTTAATTGGTCTGTTGTTCTGGATCCGGTAGAACAATTACTATTATATTTAATAGTGACTGCAGCCCATGCGTCTTTCTTTTTTTGTAAGAATATACTACCTGTTCTTTTATTTTCAATTATATGTTTATATCTGAAAAAAATAGAATATTATTAAACAACGCTGGTTTGGTCGAAGTAACCGAGAAATAAGTACACATGCAAATTGAAAAGATTATTCGTATCACAATACCTACTATGGTACAGTAAAATGCCATGCTTGGACAATACTTCGTACTAATTAATACAAAACGTAACTTACTTTTAAATTATATCTGATAACAATGCCTTGTCTTCAGGCGTGTAGTTTGCACCACGTTCACGTTTTTTTCTTTTCCGACATTTTCCAACAAAATTAAATGGAGAGCAGACAGCAAAATTTATATTTCATCTCACAGAAATGAAAATCACGTTATCAAGACGAGCTTTGTTTATTTTATTGACTGACAGACTTTTGATGTTTAAATGTCAAAATATGGCGTCTGCATTTTGTTTTCACCAGAAATGAAGCAGTGATGTGACCTTTTAACCGAAAGCAAAACTCAACCAATCATTCTTTTCTTATTTTCACTGGACAACACTTTTTAAAGTTCTCATTAGTTAAAGAATAATTAAAATGACTTAAAACAGTTTTCTGCAACGTCATTAATTTAATGTTACCAATAAACTTAATCCTCTTTTAGTTAATAAAAAAATTAAAATATGTTTCTGCAACCGAGTGTGAGTGACTTTCACGGTAATTTTTATCTCTCTGAGAGAAAATTTATAATTTTTCTAGTATTTTCTCAAGAAAGCTTAAAAACAAGCTTTAGCATTGTTTGTGATAGTTAAGCGATGTCTGTGTTAAAATGGCTCGTGTAATTGCGGGCTGTAAATCTCACACAGGAAGAAAAGAAAATACCCAAGAAACAATAACCTTTTACCTATCGGTAAGTTAAGATTGTTTTCGATTTTATTGCAATAAGTGAATAGCTTGATTCTTTGGTGCCAAATACAAAAATAAATTGGAGACGGCTGAAAGAAAATGCTCTTCCTTCATTATATTTAACAGATACAAACACAATGGCAAGATCAACTTGATTATTTATCTATACACCACTGCTTAATTATGATTAGGAATAGAAGAACAAATTCCGAAATTTATTTGTTGTAATTAAAGGAAATATCAGTACCTAAGAATACCAGTGCTGCACTTGGAGATGTTTCTGCTTCTACAGCGGAATCGCCTAAGAACATTGGTATTCAAAGACAGGTAAGTGTAGTATTTAAGGATAATAAACAAGTATATACATACCTAGTCAAGTTTCAGTAGCGGAGCGGAATTAAAAATATATTTATTAATTATATATATTTTACTTTATGGACATTACAAATATATCTTATTTATATATATTATAGTCTACGATAGACCAAGTGAACCTTCGCTCGAAGCGGGAGACGAATGAGTTGTGGGATCACAGTCTCTTAGCTATTTATAGAACCAGGTTTAGTGACGTCACTCCCGGAGGGGGCTTCATTACTGGAAATATTATTTGAAGTGCATTGATTTATTGTGTGAAATGCATTGGTTGCTTATAAGATCAAGTAGCACTAATCAAAGACGATGATTGTTATTTAAAGTACTCAATTTGTAATTTATTGCCTTAAGGGCACTGTGTTAATTGCGATCCCATAATGGAAACGAAATAATACTATTATTGAAATACGGGTACCTACTTTAAATAACTTTAAGGCGTGGATTGATCACATGATCTTAACAAATAATTTGATGTTCTTTGTGTAAACTATATGTAAACTAGTCCCATGTGCTATTAAACGCTTAATGTTATAACTATCATCTATAACTCCAATATCTCTTTGTTTTAGGAGCCATTATTTAATATAAGTAACATAACACCATGCAACACTTCAGGAGAGCAAAGATGCAAGCAACATGAAGTAAGAATTTCAAGATTGCAGCGACAGTTGGAAAAAGTCAAAAAAGTTTCCCAGCGACATCTTCCAAAGATAAATGCTCTCACAAAAAGGTTTACTCGTCTGGAAAAAAAAACTGACGATCTTTACACTATATTGATTGATAGACTTAAAAAAGAGAATATTGAAATAGAATATTTAACTCTTTTAGATATTATAAACAAAAATGATATTATCAAGAGGTTTTTACAAAAGCAAGGTGCTCATATATTAACCCGGGAATTCAGTAATGACATAAAAAAGTCTGCTGTAACGCTTCATTATTTATCACATAGAGCGTACGCTTTTATACGCGACCAATTCGCAGAGGTTCTTCCACATCCAAAAACCATTTCCACTTGGTATAAAGGGGATGACTGCAATCCTGGATTCACGGCAGAATCTTTAGATGCTATTAAAATAAGAAAACAACAAAATATTAACAAACCTCTTTTGTATGCGTTAGCTATTGATGAAATGGCTATTCGAAAGTTAATTGAATGGGATAATTATTACGGTTTTTCAAATTTTGACTGTGAATTAGATTCTGACTCCGTGCCTTTTGCATCACAAGCTTTTACCTTTATGGTTACATGTTTAAATGATACCTGGAAAATTCCTGTAGGTTATTTTTTGATCAACTCCATAAAATCCAAGCAAAAAGCTGCACTAGTACAACAGTGTATACAATTACTTCAGGATTGTGGTATTTCTATAGTTTCGATAACATTTGATGGAGCAGCTTCATGACCAGTCATTTAGGCTATGACTTATCTGGAGGATCTGTTTCATTCCAGTGCGAAGAGTCTGAGAAAGAAATATGTTTATGGCCGGATCGCACGAAGCGGCCGTGTCACAATATAAAGTTGGTTCGTAAGGCATTTGCAGATAAAATGACTTTTCTAGCTAAAAGCTAGTAAAATTACAAAAAGATGAAGGCTTACATCTTGGCAATAAGTTGAAAACAGAACATGTAATTTTTTTAAACAGAAAATGAAAGTGCGCCTTTCGACACAACTACTAACGCAAATCCGTTGCTGATTCGTTACAGTATTGTAAAGACAAGGTTCCCGGTTTTGAAGAATGCGGAGCTACTATTACTTTTAAAAGGGTTTTAAAAACCTTTTTGATGTGTTTAATAGCCGAAATATGCGAGTGAAAGGATGGAAAAAAGCACTTACATCGTTTAAGATTGACGAAACACAAATTTTCTTTGGAGCAGCCGAGGTCTATATTAGGAATTTGAAAATGATAAATGGTACATATCTGATTGAATCAAATCGGAAGTTTGGCTTTATCGTTTTCTTGGTGTGCATGAAATCATTATTCAAAATTTACCATAATAAAGTATGTAATCAAAATTTATCGTATCTGTGCACATACAAAATGTCCTAAGATCACATAGAACTATTTTTCGGAGCAATAAGAGCTAAATGTGGATTCAATAATAATCCCTCTGCTCGTAATTTTCAAGCGGCGTTCAAGAGGCTCCTAGTTCATGCTCAATGCAAAGATGGTGCGATTGGCAACTGTATTCCTCTTGAGCAGATAAGTATCTTGAATCACAAGCTTGTAAATTCAATCGATACTATCAACCAAATTAGTGGAAATGTATGCCTTGTACGTGATAATGAAAATGCAGATTCTCTGCCTTTGACTGAATCTCAAGTGGATTTAGATCATGATTATCTTCCATTATTCAATTTACTTAGTTAATAATATGCCGATGTTATACATTATATGGCTGGTTTTGTTGTAAGAAAACTAAAGAAAGCTTTAAAATGGGAAACTTGCCTTGAAAGTCTGTGTGATGATGAAATGAATTAACCAAATGTATTATTGATATTTATTAAAAATAGGGACGCACTTGAATTTCCTTCAAAAGACGTTTTTAAAATATGCAAGGAAACTGAGAGAATTATCAGAAAGGGTACTGTTAGCTGGGAACGTTTAGGACGTCAAAAAATGTTATGTTGATCATGAACAATGTCTGCAATATATTTGTCCAAACAAACATTTTGAGCAGACTTGCTGATCATTCTCTTGAACAAAATTTTTACGATAACCACAGAATATCATTGATAAAAGCCATATGCAAATTATATTTGGAGCTATAAAGGCTTAATGATAATGCTTTATGCATTAGCATTAACAGTTCTAAAACATCTTGTGATGAAACATACATACAAAATATACAGATCTAAACGGGCCCATCGCGGACACCGACTAGGAGATATCAAAAATAAACTGTAAGGAGATAATGTTGGTTTAAATAAAAGACTTAGGTATCAAATCATGAGTTTGATGCTTGTACAGTCAACAGAACATCAGGTTATCCACTTTGGACTTTGCACCGTCCTTGTGTCGTCGACGTAAGAACTAATATCCAACTACAAGTGTTTACCGTGATTTGCTGTTGACCGTATTGTTTCGATGAATATTTTTTTATTTTTAATATATGTGACAATTTTTTTTCATTGCAATCTACTTGCCAAATGTTTTGAGCCCATATAACCAACCGATTTTAAATGGATAGCAAAATTGAAGCGTATGCTTGATTTAGTGTAAAGTGGTTAAAGCCTGTGTGTGGTTTCGTGATTCATCAGTTGTGGTGAATATGGTACTGTGTAGTCGATTTTAATTCCCTTGCTGCTACACCATTCTTTTGGTTCACTACTGGTATATTCACCGCCATTGTCACATCCTAAATAGGAAGCTTTTTCTTTTAGTTCTCTTTCGTTTTTATTTATGTAACTTTTTAAACATTTAAATAAACCACTTTTGTTTGTCATCAAATAGACTTTAATGAAGTGACTAAAATCATCAAGTATTGTAACAAAGTATCTGTTGCCATCATGTGTTTCTGTCTCTATTGGACTAGAGACATCAGAGTGGATTAATTGCAATTCTATAGTTGCCTTTGTTATTATTGTTTTCAAAGATGATCTTGGGTGTTTGGCTTTTATGCATATGTCACATAGCTATTCTTTATTATTTTTATTTATTTTAACACCATTGGCAAGTGTTTTTAGTTTTTTAATGTTCTCATAACTGAGATGACCCATCTTTCTATGGAAAGTTAACATTGCATTTTCTTCATATGAATCGATGTTTTTTTTGAAGGGCATCCATCAGTCACAATAATCACTGTTTATGGTTTTCTTTTCAAAAATGATTTTGGCACGGCAATAGTCCTGGACTATGTCGCTAGAGAGATATATCACATGCAGCAAAATAATACCAACAATTAATTGCCTGAGGGAGAAAATCCATAAAATTACCTATATATCAAATGATGAAAAACAATTTGTTGAAGCCATTAAGGAAAAGATATTCACCTTTTAGACCTTTTGGCTGTATCAACGATTTTAGACCCGCGGTTTAAAATTATGCATTTCAAAGATGCTAATGCATGCGCTAAGGCAATAAGTTTTATCTGGAGAACGGTAAAATTTAAAAGGAATTCCTCGTCCTCGCCAAAAGAAAACATAGTAACTATCTGTGGAACGTCTCAGGTCAGATATATTTTATCCATATGAAAACCTAGCCAACACAATACTCTAGGAAAATATTTCGTTAAATATAAGTATTTGTGTTCACAATTCCTGATAATAGTTCAAAGTTCCTATGTTCCTAAGCTCCAACCCAAGTGTCGGCACTGTATTCTATTTCTGCCAATAACATGGGCATAATATTTAGGCACAGTAGGTATTTTTATTACGAAGTGCGAGTGCATTACTCTGCTACAAAATTGTAACTTTCTTGGGTTGGTAAGCAATAATTTAAATATTATAGTACTTAAGACTTGTTATTGCATTGTAATAGGTTCTGCATAATACTTGACATCATTTTAGAGTGATTTAACACGATTTAATTGCAATGAAAATAGGGGTGCCAGACTAAGGAAAATCGGTATTATGGAGTACTTGAGCAATGAGATGAAGTCAGTATTATATATATAAAAAACTGTCCTACTGTTTGTAGGACTAGCCACACTCACCTACATATCTATTTTGAAAGGTGTTATTACTGGTTACTGTGACTATAGATTCGTAACTCAGAAAATTGGCAACACTCGAGAAAAAAATCTCATGGTGATGCCAGCGTTTATAGGTTGCGGTGACCATTTAACATCTCGCGCTTTCTTCTTTACCTACTTCTTTATATTATAAAACTTGATGTTTAGTTTAACCAATTAAATGGAAAGTAATGAGAAATCCAATAGTTTTATTTTGAATACTAGGTGTAATTAATTTTAGCTTTGTTATTTTTGTTTGAGGTTTATTTTCAAAAGGTAAAAAATATTTGTGATGGTCATAACAAAAAATAAGTCGTCTCTTGTATGAATTACGACAGGAATAAGATAACACTTGCTAGGGCAGATATATTAGACAATGGTCTCAAAATCAAAACAGCAGAAAAAAAATTAACGTTCCGCGCTCTACTCTACAACACAGGGTACATAATAAAGTTCCCATAAATAGTAAAATGGGAAAATTGACTATACTCACCCCAAACGAAGAAACGATCCTGGTTAGTTGGTTGATTAAATTAGAGGATCAGAGGCGTAAATGGTACCTTTTGATTTAACGCTGTCCTGAACTAAGCTTAACAAAAAATTATAAAGGAACGCTTTCAGAAGATCTATCTAAAGCACGGACTGTTGTGACTAATGAATATATTCGAGAATGGTTCAGACAACTAAAAAGATACCTCACTAAAATAAAAGTTTTAGTTATTCTAGAAGACTGTATTATTAAACAGTGATGAGACAAGTTTTAGCATTTGTTCCAAGTCTATAAAAGTTAAAGCCCCAGTAGGATGGAAAAAAGTTTACGAAATTAAGCCAGGAAGTGAAAAGGAGACCATCACCGTACTCCTGGTTTTCTCTGATGCAGGACGAATGGTTGTTCCCATGGTAGTATTTGCATACGTTCGCCCACCGAAGGAAAACTAGGTCGCTCTGAAACCGGTTGTGTGCGCAGCGAGATTTTTTTAATACGTTGCCAATGGAATAAATCCATGGATTATTCAAAATGATATCAGAAAACCCGTTTTACTGTTAATTGATGGACACAAATCCCGTCTGACGCTAGAGTTGAGTGATTTCTGTTACAACAACACTTTATTTGCAGTTTGTATTGTTTTTTTTATAACTTACATTTTATTTCAATAAGTGGGTATGGGGCTAGGTGGGCAGCAATTGCTCAACTGACCCCGTCATAATAACAGATTGAAAATATGGTAATGTTTAATTATTTTATTTTTCTAGGATATTTTTGCGATACGATGCGTACGAGGGCTGCCTTTTAAGTCGTGTCGTTTGCCAACCTCCCGGGATTATAAAAAAAAAACATATGGTATTTTCATCTTTTTGAATTTAGAATTCGAAAACAAAATAATGTTTTCAGATGGGAGTTAGGAGAGGGGCGAGGGCAACAAGCTTTTTTAAAAACTATAATTAAACAGGTGTTGTATGCTTGAAGAGCTGTGCAAGACTAATCTTCATTAGTATAAATGTTACAGAGGAAACTTATCATATGACAATGAACCTATCTTTTAGGCTGTTTAAGACGTGCTAATGATAGCGGTTATTGCTCTGCTTCCTGGAACGTGCTTATCTTGTTATTCTATGTGGGTGGTTACACCTACATAACTTGGGTCAAATAGCTTTATTGTATCGTCACAAGGTTATCTTCCTTGTGACGAAACAATGATATACAGAAACACCACTTAGTACAAGCAATTCTGGCTATTCAACTGGCTATTTTACTTTCCTTCGATTTTCCAATAGATGGCACCAGTGAGAACACAAATAACACGATACGTATTGCCATCTAGTGAGACATTAAGGATACGGTTGTCGCTTGTTGTTGGTAGATGGCGCTTCGTTATATAACCAACTCACGGACGCTGGTCGGTGCGTAATCAATCGAGGTTTCGTATGTCAGTAAAAGTATTTACGGAATATTGCGAACTATTTTAGGAAACTACTTGGCTCAGGTTTACTTACTTGTTGCGTATTATACCTATTTGGAAAATTGTTTTTTGTTTCAAATGATACACTTTCTGGTTTGTCCCTTTGTTAGCAGGTCAGGGTCAGGTGACGTGATCCTGGAGAAATCGAGGGAAATAAAATATTAGAGACACACCTATCGAGATTTAGGTATTTTAAATAGTAACTTGTGCAGTTGTTACTGAAAACACCCGTATATAGGCCGTAATAGGTATGGTTGCATATTATTGATGGACAAAACATTTGTCACTATCACATGTACGTACCTATTTTTCAGCGAGTGTCAGTTATTTTATGCATCGATAAAATGTCAACTATCTTAAAGGGTTTCAGGATTTTGTGATTGGGCCTACTAGTGAATTTACGATTGGTCTAACTTTATAGGTACCTCCTAATGGAGATTTCGTCCAACTTCAAGAGATAAGGAAAACTTAAATAAAAAACTTAATGTAAAAACTGAATTTATTTAAAACAATTAACTTTTAATCAAAATGTATCTACTTACTTTAACCTTTAGAACACCACAGCCCACACCAGAGGACGGGACCGTTGTTTTGAACGGGAACATTGACTTTGAAGGAAACATTGTCAGGGACATTGTCGGGAACTTTGATGGAAAATGGGTGGACAGGTGGGTGGATGGATGGATGGATGGATGATTGGAATGTTACTGTCAATTCTATAATCAGTTTCCGCCAAAGTCCCTGAAAAGTTTCCGTCAAAGTTCTCGACAAGGTTACTGGCAATGTTCATCTCAATGTTCCCGTCAATGCTTACCTACACCTCTACTGCAGGCGCCTCCGCTCAGAGATCACCTCACATGAAATTTGGGCACCTCGGTGTGAGTTCCGTACCCGTTGATGACTTTGTTAATCCGATTGATGTAATCGTTTACATATGTAATCAGATTGATTAATCTGATAACTTAATACCGTACTGGATTATTTATGCTGCAGAATTTTGATCTCTCTTCGAAAGATTTTTTCTTCATTTTGCAATAATCGTGAATCTTAACTTCAAACCATTTTTCATTAGAAAATATAGGTAGATGACTAAAATCGTGGTAATCGTTTGGCAGGTTTAAAATGTTTTTCATGTGTGTCATAAAATTAGATACTGAGTTCGTTTTGTGGATCATATTCATGCTGTTATTAAATAAACCAAGCATTTCATTAACTAATTTGTATTTTCATCATTAAGCAAAGCACGTGTACACGTAGAGCAATCAAATTTCTCTACGCAGGCTTTGCCTAGCCAGCCAGCAAAATACACAACTGAACAATCCTTCAGAGTTACTGCTCCTGATGTCACATGTTCATCATCGCACACCGCCCCAGTTGCGTGCGGATCAGCTGGAATAGGTGGGGGATGAGAGGGTACTGCTGTCGACGTCGGTCGGTGGGCTAGCTTTTGACACCGGATTCGATGCTGTTGATGGTTGTGTGTTTTGCTGCTGAACTTCTGGTGACGTCGACAAAAAGTTATCGTCATCCGTCTCACAATTCAATTTATTTAATTTTATTAAATTATTCAACAGATTTGATCGAAAGATTGCTTTTTGACGTAGGATTTCGATAGCAGCCACCTCTCATTCTATAAATCCCAAAAGATTCTCAATCACATCTTGATTTAAGCGTTATGTCATTAGAAAATTGACTCCAGTGCCCGGTGAAAATTCTTCCGTGGAAAGCTGAAGTACAGCGTTGATTGTGTGCTGCATTCCCTCGAAGCAGGGAGAGGATGTCATCTTTTTCTCATTTTTTTATTGACATGGATTTTTTTTAAGTCTTTGGACATTTCCAAACCTTTCTGTAAAGATTTATGGACGCTTGAATTTTTGTTTTTTGTTATGGCGCATTTACAGGGATTTTGATTAAATTTATATTAAGAATCTAACGAATCAAATAAATCGTTCACATTTTTTACGAAATCAGCTGTATTTTTTGCGGTATCGTTTTCAGCTCTCTGCTTGTTATAGTGGTTTCAATTGCTCCCGCTACTGAGTTGCTCAACACTTGTGTCGCAAATTTGACCTTCATTTTCTAGAAGTTGTTTGGCTGTATATGCATTGGAGTCAATTTTTTTTAGTGAGTTATTCTTATTATTTTTATTAATATTATATACATTAATTATATTACTAAAAGAAATACAATTCCGATTCAAATCATAATCGTTATCTCGTAAATTTTTGCTGATATTTTTCATTTAATGAGGCGGATATAAAAAAATAGCAAAGAATTTATGATCATCAATAAAAAAAGGATAATCTTTCGTTGCCCCCAAGGATTTTATTGCTTTTGTGATTAGTAGTTGCTTGCTCACATACACATCCCATCACCTTTGGTAATAATACATTCATAAACAATTCGCATATAATAGATTTAATCATCACAATCAACTTCTCCATTTGACATTATTGTGTGACAAAACATATGCCTGAGGGATTTATAATTTGAATAAATCCCTCTGGCAACAAACACCAACGCGTAGTTAGCTTCTTTGGGGGAACGATCACCACCACCAAAATCTTCAAATCCCTCTATAAAATATTTTTTCGTGTATTCTAAATCAATTTTAATGCTTGTTGCATGTTGTAGGTGCCACTACGCCAGTCTGCAGTAAATATTTGTACGCAGCCGGAGACTTGTAATACAAACTCATACAATTTTTTTTTTCTTCCTCACTCCAATGTGCTTACGTTTTTTTACAATTACATTAAAGCGACGGTTTTGGATGCCTCGCTCTTTCTGTAATTTTTTTTTTCTGTAAACGAGCACATTTATGTTTTTGTTTTCTTAACAATGCGTTTGAATTTTTTTATTGACATTTTTAGTCTTTTATATTTTGTATATCTTCACCAACTGGTATTTTTCGTTTTTTCGGTGTACCAAATTGTACTTGGTTTACATCTGGTTCTTAAATTTCAACTTCACTTTGATTTCGTCGAGTGTACACCTTTTTGGCAGCTGCAATTTTAATTCCGGTGAATTTTCTTGTATGTTTCTTAAAGAAAACAAAACAAAACTATTAAAGAACGGAAAAGAACTACTCTTTTGTCTGAGTTAATCAAATCCCCTAGGTAGGTGTGCTTAGTTACATCCTTCAGTGATATGCTATTGAAGTGGATATACTTAAGCGAATCACACGTAGTCCCTAATAAATGCCATTACAAGGAAATATATTTCTAACTAGTTAATCGATTAAATATTTAATCGTAATTTTAATCGCGATTAATTTTGTTCACGATTAAATTATTCGACGGATTCTTCGATCAACTATTAATTAATCGTAATTTTATCGATTGAGATTAACGATTGTAATCTCAATTTAAAATTGGAACACGCATGTTGCATAGATTATACGCATAAATTACATGTTAATGTCTCACTCTGTGCTTTAATAAAAAAATAAGTTTTTATTGGTCAAATTTATATGAATTACAAGATAAGATGAAAAAATTAAAAGACAAAAAACCTTTCTAAAAACAACCTTTCTAAAACCAAATTTGTAGCCGTGTGGGATCTCCGGAAAGGAATCGGAACATAGGTTTTCGATCAAGTGTTATTACAACATAAAATATGCACATTTATTCGGAGCCATTTTTGTTGTTCAGGTCAGTCTTTACAAGCCAAGTCGTCGTATTTAGATCCAAATGATGTCCAGGTACAGTGTTTCAGTTGTATCGTGGTAAGAACCCCTTTCAAGTCCGTGTTACGTAGCCGGGTCAAGTAAAAAATCTTCAAGATTGTTAAAGCGTAGTGTATTTAACCCTAGATCACTAACCATTCGTAAAAATTACGACGCGTGACTGGCGCATTTAAGGTTTAGGTATGTTCCCCTCCCGCGCGAATCCGCATACTTCTAGTACCTTCCTAATTCGCATCACCAGTGACCCGTAAACACTCATTACGGATGCACCTGGTTTTGGTTAGGAGATATCGTGTGATCGGCGTAAAAATTACGAAAGGTTAGTATTCACGCAACTTTTTTTCAATGTGATGCATTTTTTTTTATGTCTAATAAAATAAAAAATAACTATATAAACCTTGTTTATTTATTATTATAATGCTTTATATGCATACAAATTTATTTTTATACTAATAATTTTATTATTTTATGTTATTTATGACTATTTAGTTATTGTTTAGATTTGAAATTTACATGTTTACTTTATGTTTTAGATGGATTTGAGGAGCCAAAATGAGAAAATTTTACAGTGGCTAGAAGAATCGGATACGGAGTCAATCCCTGATAATCAATCGCAATCGGATTCAGAGGAAGATAATAATAATTTAGAGACGGAAATTCACTTCGAAACTGACGAAAGTGACGAGGATGTTGCAGTTTCGTCAGAGGACGATGTTTTCGTGCCACGTACCGGTCGCAGTCGAAGGTTGGTCATAGATTCTGATTCTGATGATGGTACGCCAACGACATTTGGCTCAAATCAGATCGTTGATGTCAACAATGAGCATACTCAACACCAGCAATCAGTCATTCAACCAAGGCAGAACATCTTGTACGGTAAGAATCAACACAAATGGTCTACAATACCTCGAGACCCACGTACTCGTACAGGTGCTCGTAATGTGCTGCATATTGTACCTGGACCAGTAGGTATATCTAAAGAACTTTCCGAGCCAAAAGATCTATTTCATCTTTTTATTCCGGAGGAAATCATCGACATAATAGTGCAATACTCGAACATAGAGATTAACATAAAGAACAATAAGTATAAAACATCTAAGTACACTACAACACAAACTTCGGCCAATGAAATCAAGGCATTACTAGGTCTCCTCATTCAGCCTGCGGCTCTCAAGAGTAACCATTTACCTACACGAACTTTGTTTGATACCCTGAGAAGTGCCAAAACTTATAAAGCTTGCATGAGTGCTGAAAGATTCGACTTTTTACTTAGATGTATTAGATTTGATGACAAAAATACTAGACGAGAGAGAAGAGAATCTGATAGGCTGGCACCAATTAGAGATGTATGGGAAAAGTTTATTGAAAATTGCAAGAAATGGTACAAGCCAGGTTCGTACATAACCGTGGATGAGCAATTAGTTGGTTTTAGAGGACGTTGTCCTTTCCGAATGTACACTACCGTCCAAAAGTTTGGAAACACCATGGTAATTGAAATAAAAACAACAATAAAACACATAAGTCATGATTTATTACTATGAAATCTTAATCAAACGTTAAATTAACATTAAGTAAGAAATATTCAGTACAATTAAGTGCAAAAAAAATGTAATTTTCATTAAATTTTGGCCTCATCAAAATGACCACCCTTGTTTTTAATTATTTCTTCACAAATTTTATTCATTCTTTTGATTAATTTTGCGAAGTATTCGGGGTCCAGTGACTTCCATTCATTTTGTAAATGTTGCCACAACTGTGCTGAGCTCGATGGACACTGACTTTTAACTCTTCTATCAAGCTCATCCCATACTAATTCTATAGGCGAGAGATCTGGCGATTGTGATGGCCATTTCATAACTTGCAAAAATTTTTCGTTTTGTTTTTGCTGTAAGAACTCCTGACATAATTTTGATGAATGCTTTGGGTCGTTATCTTGCTGAAAAATGACATTTCGGCCAATCAGATTCATTCCAGAAGAAATTGCATTTTCTTGCAGTATTTTCAGATAGCCTTCTTTATTCAGTTTTCCGTCAATTTTAATCAAATGACCGGGCTTATTGTTACCAAAGCACCCCCAAACCATTACACTACCACCACCATGCTTAACGGACTGCACAGTACACGCTTCTAAAGCCCGTTCGTCTTTTGATCGGCGCACAAAAACACGTCTATTAGATCCAAAAATTTGAAACTTAGACTCATCCGTCCAAAGGACTTTTTTCCAGTCTTCTTCCGTCCAGTTTTTATGTGCTTTAGCCCACTCTAGTGTATTTTTCTTATGGGTAATAGTTAGTCTTGGTTTTTTGGCTGCAACGCATCCTCTTAAGCCAGCAGACAGTAAACGTCTCTTTACAGTTGTGATTGAAACTGGCTTTTCTCGTGTTTTATTTAAAGTAGCAGCAATTTGTGGCGCAGGTAAACGTCGATCTCGTTTCGATAACACTTTAATAAACTGATCTTCCTGCTTTGTTGTGGATTTGGGACGTCCAGATCTCTTCCTGTCTCGATTTTCTCCCGTAGCTCGCTTTCGTGTAAGAGTATAATGTACACCTTTACATGAAACTCCAACCTTTTTTGCGATTTGGCGTATAGAATATCCTTCTTTGTTCAAAGTACAAATAACACTTCGCTCTTCAAGAGAAATCTGTTTTTACAAGCTTTTTTTAGTTTCACCTGTCCCGTTGTCTGTCTGTAATCAAATCTTGCAACTTAAATTTGATCCACTTCCCGGTTTCCAATTGAGCTGAAATTTGGTATACACGTTTAGTTCGGATGACAATGCATGATTAACTGTGTGACGTCATTCTAAATCCAACATGGCGGCGTATCCAATATGGCGGACCAATTATTTTTAATGCACTCCTACAATATGGGTATCAAATAAAAGGGCTTGCCAAGAATAACTAGAAAAATAATGTGACGTCATTCTAAATCCAACATGGCGGCGTATCCAATATGGCGGACCAATTATTTTTAATGCACTCCTACAATATGGGTATCGAATAAAAGTTTGATTCGTCTTGACGAGTCTCTTGCTTTCGTCCCATATTAATTATATATGATTGATTGGATGGATGACCCAATGCCAATGTGAGCACGTGCTGAGGGCTGAATGGTATGAGGGTGTATAAACATGTCTTGCCGCTAACGTTGCGCCTCAGGGTACCAGGGCGAACCCTGTTGTATTGTAGCCCTTATCCCTCTACAACGGACCTCTGGGGGGATGGACCGTTATTTGTCCTAAACTCGTGGGAATAACATGAAGAAAACAGAAACAACTACACAAAGAAAACGACGTTTAGAGAAGGCGAAATTGAAGAGACAGGAGAAGATTGCTAATGAAAGCGATGTCCACAAGCGGCAACGCTTAGAAAAAATAAGTTTAGCTACTGCTAAACATAGAGAAAACGAATCGTTGAAACAATGCACACATAGGCAAAATACCGACAGAATACATACACAAGAGAGAAGGAAAAACGAATCTCTAGAACAACGCATAATTAGACAAGATATCGACAGAATACGTACACAAGAGAGAAGAAAAAATGAATCACAAGAAGAACACTTGGCCAGGCTCGACAGGAACAGAATGCTCAGGCAAGCAAGACAGTTATCACAAACAGCAGAGGAACGCATTGTAACAGCACAGAATGAATGGCAGAAAAAGACTAACCAGAGGAATGTGCAACGTGGTAGCATTGCGTACTTTAATAATGCGATAAATACATTTTGTGATAAAGTGTGTAATATTTGCACGAAGAGAAGCTATCCCCATCAAGTGACCAAATATAAAATTAGCGCCTCATCTCCTACTTATCTTCCACGAGAATTACGCGAGAATAAAGAAGAATTGATGCTGTGTTACCGATGTAACAATCACATAAGTAAAAGTAACACGTCCGTACCTCCTTCTAAGGCATATTGGAACAGCTTGGAACCTGGGCCTATACCTCACGTTATACAACGTTTGTCGCAAACTGAAAAGCGCCTTCTTTCTCGGATAATACCGTTTTTAAAAATTGTAAAGTTTGACGGCTTATTTGGACAATACGGATTTCGTGGTCAAGCAATTCTTTTTGCTCAGGATCTTTTCGAGGTTACCGAAAAACTGCCACATATGTTGCCTAGATCTGTAGATAACTGTGGAATTGTGATTGTTACAGAGCATCTAGAGAATTTAAATATTACTCGTGAGTTTTCAGTGTCTCGCGACAATGTGTTCGAGGCTTTGACATGGTTGGTGGCTAATAATCCGTTATACAAAGATGTCCTTATAGACAACAACGCAAACCTATCGACTGACGATCTGATTTTAGTTTCCGAAAACGCTTGTTCTACATCGCAAACTAACAGTCCGAGCGCGGTTCAAAATAATCAGGATTTTGTACAAATTAATGACGTTTCTCGTATTTTACAAGGATCATGGCATCAAGGAAATGCTGAAGTTTTTACATCGGGGTATGCTGGCGTGCAATGCTGTGCTATGGCAATGAGCAATATCATAAGAGTGTCCATTACTCCACCTCAGCAGTGGAGCAAAAACACTCTTGATCAAAACATGATAGAAGGAGATTCACTGTATGTCAAACTGCGATTATTAAACGCTGAAAATCCTGCAGGTATCCAAATCGAAGAAGACGGTTATTTAGAAATAAGGCATTTCGATTTAGTAAAAGCTGGATTGGAAATATTTGGTCGTACATTTGCTCTAGAATATGAGAGTGACAGTTCTTTGTTCGGAAGTTTACGAGATTCGGTAAATCGCGACAGTATTGGTCTACCTTTAAAAGATGCTCTGTGCAGGTTATTCTTGACACATCAAACTGGTATATTTATAGCTGCTGGAAAATCGTTTGGGGTTATTTGTTTCGACCAAAAGTTTTATTTAACCCTCTATAACTCAATAACATGTTTTTTATTTTTTTAGTTGTTATTGGGTAATTAAACCAAAATAAAAATACACGTGTTTCATAGTTTTTATTTATTGTAATTATTTGTCGAAAAAAATTGAAAAATAGGGAGCGTTGCCTAGGGGCAACACTGAGTTGTAATCTTAAAAACTATACATATAAAAGGAAGTTATGAGAGATGGAAGTTCCTGAAGCAGTTTTTGGTTTTGGTATAGCATAGAGCAACCCCGCATTTTTCGCATGTATTGTGAGTAAATCCAGTACACTTTGGAAACTTGCACCTAATTTTTTTGTCAGACCATTGGGGCCAGTGCCCAATCTGGTCTTGCCGTACTGCCATAGGAGGTGCATGCTGTGCAGGTCCTTTATGTTTTTTTGCTTGTATCTCGTTTTCCAGCGAACGGCGACTAGACATACTAGGCTTTGTACCCAATTTACAAAGAGTAACTGCAACATCTAGACGAAAATCTGCTGATGATAAACGACACGAAAGGCCGTTGTCTTTACAGACTCTTTTATAAAGCAACCATGCGTTTGCCATTGTGAGATCCAAGTAATGATAAAATAGACGAATTTGCCATCGTTTGCTACGCAACTGTATTTTGTATATCGCCATGATGCTGTCAATGAGGTCAACACCACCCATGTGGCGATTGTACTCTCCTACAACGTTCGGACGTTTTATGCTCACGTACCTAGAGTTCTGTTTGTCCCATCTGCGAACATCAGTTTCAGGCTGTATTCCAGCAAAAGTAGAAACCAGAGTGACAATTTTGTTATCTTTCCATGCCACATTAGAAATGTCGGTGCCGTTGACGTCAGCTACATATTCTTCTGAATGTCCTCTGGGTTTTTTCAATAGTATCTTTTCTGGTTGCAACTTACAGTCTGGGATTCTATTTCTTCTAATCGTACCAAGACTGTGAATGCCTTCTTTGGCCAAATATTCCAACAGACGAAGAGAGGTAAAGTAATTGTCAAAATACAATTGGTAATTTTGATGCCTTGGAATTAAACGCGCTAACCTCATGACGACGTTGGATGCTGCGCCCAAATCTGGCTCTTCTGGAAGAGTAATGTTTTCCTTACCAGTTTCAATTTCTGTTTTATAGGCATAACCAGAAACGCCACTCAACACATAAATTTTATAACCCCATTTATGTGGCTTTTGAGGGTTGTATCGCTTCAACACATTCCGTGCCTTAGTGGAACACATTTGCTCGTCAACACAGAGGTGTTCTTCCAAAGGAACCTTTTTGTAAGCTGCATTTAGAGATTCAACCACTGGTCTTATTTTGAAAATTCTATCATAACCAGGATCGTTTCTAGGTAGATTTTTACTATTGTCATTGAAGTGTAAAGTTTGGCGCACTTTCTCAAATTTTTTCAATGGCATAGTATCCTGTATTATTGGGGTACCAAGTATTGGGTTCCAGTGGTTCGTAACTCTGGGTAATCGGATAAGAGACATTAGATAAACCACGCCCATAAATTGCCTGATATCCATTTCTGTCACACGAAAAGTGCTATTAGGATCATTCTGAACTTGGTAAAGATTGGTCTCTTCTGATATCATCTTGATAAGCTCTTGTGGAAAGAGGTAAAAGAAAAACTGGATAGGGGTTTCTAGTTCTAAAAGTTCAGTGCCTAAGTTCATGTTACCCTTGAATCTAAGCTGCTCAGAATTTACCTGTAGGCTCTTCTTCTTCCAGCGTAAATTCAATTTAGTAGGTTTCGTTGCAGTTTTATTTGATTGATTGCTTTGAGCTGATGAAGGAAGAGGACCGTGTGATGCAGTTTCAGCGCTTGGAGGTGATGGAACTGAGCTTTCGTGGTTACTTTCTAAGGTTTCTATTATAGAATCAACGTCGATATCTAAGGTGGAAGTATTGTCTTCAAAAGTTTCTAATTCGGGGGAAAAATCTGGGTCGGCGAGGCTGTCATCGTCGAAATCCAAAGCGTCCTCACTGTCATCATCATCCTGCAGCATCGAGGTAATATCCTCTTCTAAAAGGACTCGATGAGGACGCTTACGAGCTGCCCTGAAACATGATATCGAGTGATCATGATATAATCTATACACACACAAAATAATACCCCTATTTGTCAATGTAGCTTACGGGCAACAAACACAAATTCAAAAAAAAGATCAATATAATGAAAATAAATGTTATTGATAACGTCAAATATCAAATATTCAAACACTTACCTGTTCATGTTATTGAAAATAAAGCCTTAAAACTCGAAATAACTATATTTAAATAATTTTCAATTCGGAGCACGCGCGCACTTGTTCAAACCACTAACGAGTTTGTAAAAGAACTTCAATTGGTGACAAGTAACGCCATCTAGTGATTAGTTTTTAAACTTGTTCGTTACTTCTGTTTGTAGACTACAGTATACAGTGCGATGTATTGTCAGAAAACGAATTGTATGGATGTAGTGATAGATCGGACGGTATGTTGCTTACAGTCTACATCATGATATAGAGGGTTAACTGATTCTCATTCATGCGGCCCAAAAGGGGCTAGAGCTAACAATGGCAAAGCATGCATGATTGAATGTAGAACAGTCGATGAGTTAGTTCGATTATGTAAACGAGCTACTACCTCTCAAAATGTACCTTACACTTTGACATATGTGGCAGTGACAAATATATCCATCATCAGTTCAAATCACTCACCGCTCAGCACGCCACATTTACCAGTATTAACAAGACACCAGGAATGTAATAATGTGAACACTTGTACACAGCAGTCTAATCCGATCTCGGAAGCATACTTCGATAAAATATCTTCTAAAGTGGAACACAGAATACGGACTAATGAAAATATATCAAACAACACCGCAACCAACGATGCGTATCTACCTGTACAAACTTCTATCATGGGTCGAATTGATTGTCATCAACCGGAAGTCGAAGATGAGCTGGAAGTATCTGGTAATATCAATAAAATTGTACGGAAAACGAAAGACAACATTGTAAACGTAAATCATGAACGGAAAGCAGAAGAATTATCTTGGTTTTACCTATTCCCGCACGGTGTCAATGGATTAAATGAAGAGACAAGGCAAGTACCAATATCTCCTCTTGATTACTATCAATACCGCATTCTTAGCGAGGACACTCGATTCCAGAGGAATGATTATTTATTCTACGCCTTATCAATGTTCGAATTTTATAGAATCAAATCTACGATTGCTGCTTGTGGAAAAAAAATTGAAGGATATAATGGTATGGTTGAGGATGTACATTTATATTTAAAAAATTTGAGAGGTTCCGCTTCTTACTGGCGAGCAGCACTAAATGATCTCGTAGCACAAATCAGGTGTCTCGGACCACCGACGTATTTTCTAACTTTCAGCTGCAACGATTTAAATTGGATTGACATGAGAAAGGCACTTTTGATTGCTGACGGGAGACCAGATGAAGATCCTACCAGCCTTAATATAATGGACGTACAGAAATTAATTGAATTATACCCAGTTATTGTGAGCCGGCATTTTATGGTACGAATTCATGCACTTTTAACGTTTTTAACACACAATCACGAAGTACTCGGCGGACAAATGAAAGATTTCTGGTGGCGCATAGAATATCAAAATCGCGGGAGCCCACATTTACATATGGTAATGTGGATCGAAAATCACCCATCTTTTGAAACTGAGGAAGGCATTCGTCTCCTTGACCAAGTTGTATCGTGCCAATTGCCACCAGAGGATACCGATCTTTATGAATTGGTAAAAAAAAATCAAATTCATCGTCATACCCATACGTGTCAAAAGAACAATACCAATACTTGCAGGTTCGGTTTTCCTAGACAAGAATCCGACGAAACTCGGATAATTGATCAAACTACTGATGAGTATCTCCGGAATGGTGGCAGAATTTGTATTCTAAAGCGACGCCTAGAGGACAGATGGGTAAATAATTATAATCCCACATTATTAAAGGTTTGGAATGGGAATATAGATTTGCAACCATGTGGTTCAAATGAAGCAATAGCATATTATGTAGCAAAGTATATCTCTAAATCTGAACTAACGGCATTAGATTCAAGCCTAGCTCAGGCAGTGCGACAAATTCAACGTGAAGAAAGTGACACATCCCGAAAACTCTTTAAGGTTTGTATGCGAATTATGCAAGAACGACAAATCTCTGCTTGTGAGTCCATTTAGACTGTGTCATCTAAATCTCCGCGACAGCTCAAGGAAATGTATTTTCTTAAACACTCGCAAGCCGGAAGTCAGATACCGAGTATTAAAATTTGATGATTGCGGACAAGCAACAGGATACTGCAATAATATCTTTGACAGGTACGAAAAACGTCCACATGACCACCCAGAATTTGACTTTATTAATATGAGTTTGCTAGAATTTGCAATGCTTTTTGAGCCTTATTATATCAAAAAAACGAATGATATGAGCAATGACGATTCCGTAGATGACCATCAGCATCAAGAGGAGACCACCAGAAGACGACTCATCACATTGACCGATAATACTAAGCTTATAGTACGAAATGTTCCAGCGACGGTACGAGTTCCATATTTTGTAGCAGCAACAGATCCCGAGAACAATTATTATAGTCTGTTGCTACAATACATGCCGTATCGTAATGAATGTGAGTTACTGGAAGAACACGACTCCGCTCAGGAAGCATTCCTAGCAAAAAAAGAATTCCTCCGCCAAACCAACGAGCGTATGCAACTTTTTAGAGAACGAGACCGACAGCTAGAAAATGCGTTTAACCAAGTTCACGCGTTTCGCATTCTCGACGAAGAAAATCTACAACCTAACGACGAACCCATTAATGAAATCGAAGCACCTGAACATTGTATGGCTGATGATGAGTTCAATACGTCTTGCAGAGCTATGAATGCTGATCAGGCGGAAGTGTTTCGATTTGTGACACGAAATATTCAAGAGCAGATTCAAGGAAACGACAACAGACTAAGGCTCTTCATAACAGGGAATGCAGGAACTGGTAAAACATTTTTGTTCAAATTGCTGAAAAATCAAGCCAACCGTTGCCATGCCAAGACTGTCGTTAAAGTGTGCGCTCTAACAGGGGTTGCAGCGCGTTTGATTGGAGGCTCTACACTTCATACTGCACTAAAGCTACCTGTGCAAAAAGATGGAAGGATAACCCAGATGCCCATGCTGACGGGAAATTTTCTCAGATTGATGCGGTTACAGTGGAAAGATATAAAATTTCTATTTATTGACGAAATATCAATGGTCCCGTATGAGATGCTTTGCATGATCGACTCTAGATTAAAACAACTTAAGAATAGTGAAGAAATGTTCGGTGGTCTTAATGTGCTCTTGTTCGGCGATCTAATGCAACTGCCTCCGATACGCGGAAACCAAGTATTCGATCAACCAGCAAGAATGGTTCCAGCGACACATTTGTGGCGCTTGTTCTCTTTAATAGAGTTAAAAGAGAACATGAGACAAAAAGGTTGCGACAAGTTTGTGAATATATTGAACGCTTTAAGAGTAGGTGAGCTGACTACCGAACACTTTTCTGATCTTATGCAGAAAGTATCTTCAAATAGCTCTGGAGAGTTCTCGATTGAAAAAGCTCTACTTATTTACCCAACGAATCAGCAGGTCAATAAGCATAATTCAGCCGTTCTCGAACATTTTAGGAAGAAGAATACACAAATGTTTAAAATAATAGCACAAGATCAATTAATTGATGGATCAAAAAAGAATGATCAAATTGATATTAATAAAATAATACACACGGACATTAACAAAACAGGAGGTCTTCCAAAAGAACTAGAAATATTTGTTGGTGCTAAAGTTATGTTGAGGTCTAACGTTGACGTTGCTAAGGGACTTGTGAATGGAGCAATAGGTCACATCACTGAAATCATATGGCCGTATTACAGACGTGCTCAACTATACGATAGCGATGTACCATCGGTTCGCGTAGACTTTGGTAACGATGGCATTCACATAATACACCCTAAATCAGTTCAATTTCCTGCTAAATTTAATCACGGCACAGCTGAAAGAAGAATGCTCCCGATTGTCTTGTCTTGGGCTTCAACTGTGCATAAAATGCAGGGAACTACTGTAGATCATGCTGTTATTTATCTAGGCCCCAAATTGTTCGCTGCTGGTCAAGCTTATGTAGCTTTAAGCCGAGTTAGGTCTTTAGCAGGTCTTCAAATCGAAGAACTTGACTGCTCCAAGTTGACGTCGAAGAAACCTTGTAATGTTGATGCATTAAAAGAAATGGATAGAATGAGAAACGTTACAAATAACTAACAAGTGATTACATAATTTCAACATTATTGATATTTAAATCATATCATGTGAACGAACTACGGACTTCATAACGGAACATATTACATATCATGTGAACGAACTACGGACTTCATAACGGAATAACGCTGCTACACGCTGCGAACTACGTCGTAGTAAATCTCGAATTAAAAATAGAGGTACTAAAAAGTTAAAAATAAAATTAAAGAAAAAAAAACCTTTTTAACAACAAGCTTTTTTGCCATTTTATGCAGTTATCGACTGATGTTACTATCACATGAACCTCACAAAGTACACTGAACTCTAAACAAGATACTTAATGGAATTATATACTTATTTTAAAAAACTGATCTCTATTCAAAACAAAAACAATTTTTGTATCTACCAATTCTAAGAAATTAACAATTGGCAGTGCAGCAACTTTTGTGGTCATAAAACACGTGTGCCGGTCTTTTGTCAAAGTACGGAATAACTGATAAGAAATAAGTAGTTTTCTTCATTATTGTTATAAGCACGATTGTAAAAATAAATGAACTTTAACAAGAACGTGTATATTTAAAGATTTATTTGCGGTAATTTTTTTTATCTAATGAAAATAGGGTGTTTCCAAACTTTTGGACGGTAGTGTATATCCCGAATAAGCCAAATAAATATGGCTTGAAGCTTGTGATGGTGGCTGATTCTAGTACGAAGTACATGTGCAATGCTATACCTTATATGGGAAAAAACACGAACACTGGGAACGAGCCATTAGCAAATTATTTTGTGAAAGAACTATGTAAACCATACCAAGGGTCGAACCGGAATATAACGATGGATAATTGGTTTACTTCGGTTCCTCTGGCTGCTGAACTATTGAAGCCACCATATAAGTTCACAGTAGTAGGTACTTTACGAAGTAACAAGCGAGAAATCCCCAAAGAAATGGTGAACACTAGAAATAGACCAGTTGGCACTTCGATATTCGGTATCGATAAAGAAATGACTTTGGTGTCCTACAAACCGAAGACAAATAAGATCGTTTACCTTCTTTCCACCACACATGATCAACCTTCAATCAATGCAAATTCTAAAAAGCCAGAAATTATTGAATTCTATAACTCCACAAAAGGCGCGGTTGATACAGTAGACCAAATGTGTTCGATCATGAGTACCAACCGAAAGACCAACCGATGGCCGCTTTGCTTGTTTTTCAATATTCTGAATCTGACTATAGTAAATGCATATGTCATCCATGTCTCTAATGCGATCCGTAATGGAACAAAACCCATGAAAAGGAGGCCTTTTGCTTTACAAATGGCAGATCTCATGAAGCCTTGGCTGTAAGAGAGATATCAGACTGTAACTTTGCAGCGAAATCTGAAGCTCATCATCGCAGAGATCTTGAAAATTAATGATCCTCAGGAAGGTCCTAGTCATGACGTACCTAAAACGCGAAAAACTTGCAACACCTGTCCCGCAAAAAAACGTCGTATGACGACGACATTCTGTAAGGGGTGCAAAACACCGATTTGCAGGGAGCATGTGGTATCGATGTGCAATTTGTGTTCAGGATAGTAATTGATTTGATTGATTTAATAATTATTGATGTTTTAATTTGTCGTAAAAATTACGAATGGTTAGTGACAATGTCACTCGAAAATAAGGTTAGTGAGCTAGGGTTAACTCAAACGTCAAAGCAAATTGCGAACTGTACCTCGAGTGTTAGTTTTCATTTACAATTAGTAGAAACGTTACTATCGCGTTTGCGTTTCGAGCAATATTTGTGTGAGAAGAGGACAGCACCATCAAGCGGCGAGACGAAGAAACAATTCCCGCGAGTGTATGTTGTACTCAATACGCTTGTCGATGCGTTTTGAAACGTGTCGAGCGCGTTTACGAGTCTGTAAACGTTTTTATAAGCATTTTGCGAGTGTTAGTGGCAAGTTTTACAGTTCGAATGGTGAGCTAACGCAAATGTTATAGTAAAGTAACTCACTTGGTGATTTACCTGTGAAACACAGTGAAATTGAATATTTTAGTGGTTTTCGAAGAGATTTTGAGGAAAGTATAATAGAGTACTATGGCTGCGCGTTATTTCTTTGCTTGGAGAATGTTATCGGTTGCAGAAATGCAAGATGATCGTAATTGTCTTCGGAGAAAAAGGACTATCTCCCTCTCTTCTTTTGATCCTATGCAACATCTTACGGAGAATGAATTCAAGAATAGGTATCGCATCGACTTGGAACAATTGACAAATTAGAGTTCTACACAACAAATAAGCCTCCAAGAAAAGCATTTCTAGCATTGGTCATCATTTTCCAATAAACGTCATCCTGCAGTATTTAAATTTCTTATTATAAATAACTTATTTCATTTTAAGGTGCTCGTTGCCTTATTCTTTTATGCAACTGGCAGCTATCAACGTCCGGTCGGCATTGCAAAACGCATGTCACCAAAAATTTGCAGTGTCTACATTTATGAAGGGACACAAGCATTAATCCATCCAAACATAACTGGCAAATATATTTCGTTTCCAACAACGCATTCGGCAAGAAAAGCGGTAATGGTAAAAATGGTACCTACTTTATTAATACCTTCCTTTATTTACACAACTAACAACAAACAGTAAATTTTACACAACTTTAATTAATTGCTTGCCTGCCAACAATTACAGATTTCAGAGCAAATATGTTGTACCAGGTGTACACAGTAGGCTGTGTTGATTGAAGCCATTTTAAAATTTTTACACCGCCAAATGAAATAGAACACCTCTACTAACGAAGAAGTGTCTTATTTTAATGTGTTTTGTACGGTTATGGACGCCCAGCTGCTATCCATTTACGACAGTCGTCAGTTACATGATTTTTCAATCCACATAATGTACATAGTTTGTCAATTGCACGTTCACCTTTAATTCCAACGACGACAGTAATTTCCAACTTAAAATAATTGCGAAATATGTATCAGGACAGCTTTCAAGGATTTTGCAAATCAGAAACATCTCAGCGAGTTCAATAGTCTCATCAGATTTCTTTATATCTTGACATAAGTCTTGCCATATTTTTTTAATTTATGACAGATGTGTCGCCATGCAAATGATGCAAACGACGACGTTTGCATCCGAAAAATTGCATACATAGTTCATACACTCTCTCTTCCCATGTACCTACATAAAGCCTATGTAGTTCTTGCCAGACTTCTCTAGCTGTGCTGAATCGCATTTTTTTTTCATTATTTTCTTCTGTTAAATTTGTTGTTATCAATAATAACGCTGTACTATCTGCTTTATCTCTTTTGGCTTGACCTTCGCTCGTAACTTTATCCTTAGGTAGGTTATTTTCAACAACATCTAGGATTCCTAGCCCCCTTTAATGCTTTTTTAATTTTGTACCTCCATTTGAACCAGCTTTTGTCATTTAACTGACCCATTTGCAGCTTATCCGCATCACAGATTTTATCCATTTTGCTTGCTTGCTTACCGTACTGGTTTCTTATTCGGACAAATTATTACTTTTGGCGCTCTGCTACCATTTTAAGATAAAAACGAGATTTTGGTGTAAACAGAACGTATATTGATATTAAGATGACAATGTCAAAACATAATCCTTTATAAAGCATAGACTTCCGAATTATCTCAAGTAGTTGTTGTAAAGAGTTAATAAATAGGTGTCTTAACAAATGACACCATATGAAGAAGTGCAAAATCCACCACAAGCAACATACAATACAAAGCATATGGCAGCAAGAGTTGCAATAGAAAACACATTTGGGAGGCAAAAAAACCGATGACGCTACTTGTGTAAGGATAGGGTTTTACATTATAAACCACAGAAATATGCACAAATTATACAGGCTTGCTGTGTGTTGTACATTACTCTTGATTTTGAAGTATCAGAGTCGAGTTCTAATGTTGAGCAATTATAAAATTTAAAGTCATGTACATTACTGCAACATTAATAATTTATAGGCAAGAAAAATAAACTAACATACTGACACAAATTAAAAATTAAGTATTATATAGAGAATCTACTTATATTTTTAATCTTACTTCTATCTAATTTATTTATTTTTTCATCAACTTAAATGGTCTACATAAATGACCTTCCACCACAAATAGACCGCTATTGTATCTCCTTTGCATACGACGTGTCAATATTATTTACACGTAAAGACGTCCAATCATTAGAAACAGATTTAAACGCAGTCTTAAGTAACATCACAACTTGGCTACAACAAAATAATCTACAACTAAACCTTAAGAAAACGAAAATGCTCCAGTTTAAACCTTATCAAAAAATACCGTTAGAATTAAACTACTTCTATAATTCCACAAAAATAGAAACCGTTAAGTCAGCTACTTTACTTGGTATACATTGATTGGATTGACACCCACATCAACTGGAAACAACACATGACATCACTTGCGCATAAATTATCTTCTTTTATTTACGCTCTCAGCCAGTTAAAACGGGTGACTAGCCAAAAAACCGCACTTGCAGCCTATTACGCTTATGCACATTCGAGGCTTGCTTATTATCTTGTGGGGAAACTGCACAAACATACAAGAAATCTTTATACTCCAAAAGAAATGTGTTAGGATTATTGCTAATATTGGCCAAACTGAATCTTTCAGGCCTTATTTTTGTCAATTGAAAGTCCCGACACTAACTTGCTTATATATTCTTGAAGCTTGCAAGTTCATCAAAAAGCATTTCGAATTGTACTCACAGATAAAATCAATTAAAAGGAATAATCGCTACCAATACAAATTAAAGCTACCCTTCTCAAAATTAAACTTATACTCATCTGCTCCATACTCAATGCTTATTAAAATTTATAATCACATTCCAAATAATTTTAAATGTTTAAAAGATTCAAAGGCATTTATAGCTAAACTAAAATCCTTTCTTATTAGTAAAAGTTTTTATAATTTAACAGAATATTTCCATGATAAAATTGGTTGAATAAATTAAAAATTTATGATTAAATAAATAACTAAATAAATAAATAACATAACTTCATGTAATAAAAATAAAAATTAAATTGCTCATTGTCTAGTTATATAATATTATATAATTAATTTGTGCAATAAAAGAATTTATATTTCATTTATAATGTAAACTCAATTGAACTGTAATTTTATATTAATATGTTGTAGCATTAAGGTCTTAAATTGCAAACACCCTTGCAGGGTGTCACATGTACAAGAAAATGTAATTACCATCCTTGTGAAAATGTAAACATACCATGTGACAATGCAATAAAGTTAATAAAGAATAAAGAACCTACAGATTTAGGTGAGGATACACAGCAAGAAGAAATTAACAGAGAGAGAATCTCAGATGATTTGCTACGTGGACGGGCTTATAGAGATCAATTAGCTCAAAGACTCCATAGTTAAATACATACTTTGTAATTTTTAAATTTAGTAGTTTTAAAATAATTGAATTGTTTATTAAGTACATGTAAAGCATCTATGTTGATTAAATTTATGTTATTTAAATCTCATTTATTCTCAATGGAATTATTAATGAAAATAATATGCGAATATTGATAAAAGTACATACATGTAATACACAATTAAAATTATTATATTGCAAAAAAATAATTAATTTTATGAAATATTCCTTATTTATTCAAATCACCATTTCAACTAACATAAGTATACGTTACTAAAAGTAAATAAAAACAGATTTAATAAAAAGTCGTATGAGTTCTTGAAAATTATTTATGTTACATATTTTTATCTATTATTTTATTTAATGCAGCTATTGCCTCCATTGTGATTTCCTGCCATGTCTGTTGTGCCTCTAACTCCCTTTCTCTTTTATTTAGTTTTTTCAACTCCATTTCCTTTTTGTCTTCATGGTGTTACTTTATGAAATTTCGCCATTCCACATCTGAATTCAGGAAGTGCTCGGCTGCCAGTTCTGCATAGGATTGTGGTCTACGACTTCGTGGTGATGTCAAGTTACACCGAACATTTGAAAGTCCCCTCCATCGCGGCGTATGATCTCTTTGATCCGGGAGGCAGATATTTGCTGGTGGTAGTGGTGGTGGTGGAGATCTTTGCTTCGAATCATGTACTAATAATTGGACAGGTGATACTGTAGGAGGTATATAGGGTTGACGGGATGGCTGATGATTCCATATATCATCAGTCACTGAAAAGTATTATTTTGGTATTACTAATACAATTATGGATTCCGTTATCCGGTAATAATAAATTGGTAAATTTAAATTAAAACCTAAGTGCTGCCTGCATCGCAGTAGAGCGATACTTTACTATTATAATATAATTTTCAGTATTATAAACCACAGTTTTGTGAGATATATAGGTGAGATTGCCCGAAGTCCTGTGAGGCATGGGAATCTCTTTCTTTCCCTAAGTACTAAAAATAAATATTTTATCCACCCACACCAATTAGTCTAGCCCAAAGTAAGCACTGCAAGACTTGTGATATGGGATCTAGGGTTACGGCTCGTGTTCATCACACAAACATCTGCCCCCACCAGGACTCAAACCCAGGACCACAAAGATGGTAATACCTTGAAACCGGTGTACAGACTGCTCGGCTAGAGAGGTTAGCCGGTATTATTATTAACTATTTTGTATAATTTACTACCTACCATTTATTATATTTACATTCTCTTCTATATTAAAAACTGATGGACTGTCCTTAATTATGGCTTGTAGAGTCGGTGTTGGAGTCAGTGTTCTAGTTGTGTCAGTATCATGATTGTCATGTTGACATTGCTCCTGCAAATGAACAAATGATATTTGCATAGTTGAGTTATATTTGGCTTTGCCCGCATCAATTTACCATGCAGGCATAACTGCAGGTCAGCAGTTATTATAATATACACAAACCTTTCTCTTGCAACATCTAATGCTAATATCTAAGCGAACAGAACTTTGAGGAAGTTCATCATAATCAGATATAGATTGGCAGAAAATGTTCAAACACATATACCGTAAAATGGGGGGAATAGGGTCTAGGGGGTGAATTGGGACAAATCTCAAGTTTTATTTGCGACCTTATTCACACATTTATGTTACGTATTACATTTTGTGGTAGGATTTAAATTTGAAGCTTACAATAATTTTTCTATAATCTGGCAACACTCAGCCATCCTGTCATAAGTATTTGAAAAAAAAACGAACTTCGAAACATTGGGTCAAAGTTGTGTGAATTTGCTCCGTAAAACATTTTACTTTTCACTGGTGTTTACTAGATTTGTACTAGAAGTGAAGTTTTAACCGTTATTTTCAGTTGTTTGGGAACGGATTAAGCTATAATGTAAGTAATATAATCTTCTTATTTTTACAATAATTTAACAAATTCTTACTTAAGTAGTTTTGAACAATAATTGGGGTGATAAGGGTCGAACTATGGGGTGTATGGGGTCGTAGATGGGGGGAATCGAGTCTAGAATGGGTTTAATAGGTACCCGATTAGGGTTAATTGGGACGGCTATGGGTGAATAGGGTTTTTGTTTCTAGGGTTGTCGCAACCTCTAAATTACATTAAACTTAATAAAAGTGTTGGTAATTAGGTACCTAATATATATTTAACTGACTATCTTTACCTACGTACACATTTATTTGAATTAGTTTCCTAGTAATGATTGATTAGTTGATTAATATTAATTGAAAATTGACACCTACGTAATTTCGGTGATATTAAATTTGAATTGTTTGATATTAGCAGGCACTCTGTAGTTTCTGTCTATCCCCATGGGGAACACGCGTGAAGTGAATTTATTTATACATTATAATTATACATCTTCTATAAATATAAAAATGTATCCCTATTTCCCATGGTCACGCCATCACGCGTGAACAGTTGGTCCGATTTCGCTTATTCATTTTTTGTTGTGTAATTGTTATTGTCAGGAGAAGGTTCTTATGGAACAAATAAAAATGAAAATTAGGGTAGCGGAGGGTCTACCCTACACTACCCTAATTTTCATTTTTTTACTCTAGTACGGTAGAGTATGGTGGAGTAGGGTAGGGTAGGATAGGGTATGGTAGAGTAGAGCAGGGTATAGTAGCGTGGAGTAGGAAAGAGTGGGGGCGAAGCCGCGCGGGCAAAAGCTAGTATACATATAAATTTTATTGATTTTTTTTACCTCATATAATTTTTTGTTGTTGTTTTAGTTATTTTCTAACACATAATGCCACGAGTATATAAGCCAAGACCTGGTGGAAAACAATACAAAAAATATGACAAGACTGTAATGAAACAGGCGCTCGATGAGCTAACTTTAAATCGTCATGCAACAATCAGATCTATAGCAGAAAAATATAATATTAGCAGATCAGTTTTACAGAGGCATAGCAATAGACAAATGAGGTCACCAGGAGGCCAAATGGCACTTACTAAAGAAACAGAAGATTACATTGTGCTGAATCTGAACACCTGTGCTGAATGGGGATATCCTTTAGATATAACTGATTTAAGACTTTTGGTAAAAAGTTATTTAGATATGTTAGGGATTAAGCACAAAAGATTTAAAAATAATTTGCCGGGGAGAGATTTTGTCTTCAATTTTTTGGAACGACATAAAAGTACAATTTCGGAGAGGTTATGTCAAAACATTAAACGCGCTAGAGCAGCCACATCACCAACTATTATCAATAATTATTTTTCGGAATTAGAAAAGTCACTTGAAAATGTGCCACTGGGCAATATTATTAATTATGATGAGACAAATTTGTCAGACGACCCAGGTCGTCATAAAGTAATAACGAGGCGAGGATGTAAATATCCAGAACGAGTTTTAAACCATTCTAAAGCTTCAATATCACTGATGATGGCAGGAACTGCAGAAGGAGAGCTGTTACCGCCGTATGTGGTTTATAAATCTACAAACCTATACGATACTTGGGTGAAAAATGGACCCGTAAATGCAAGATATAACCGAACGTCGTCAGGGTGGTTTGATGCAGAAGTGTTTAAAGACTGGGTCAAGGAAGTGGTCATTCCATTTTTTAAAAATAAGCAAGGGAAAAAAGTCTTGATAGGCGATAACCTATCGTCTCACTTATCGATAGAACTAATAGATGTCTGTAAGAATTTTGACATTCATTTCGTCTTTTTACCGGCAAATTCAACACATCTCACGCAGCCGCTGGATGTGGCGTTTTTCCGCCCGATGAAAGTAGCCTGGCGTCAAATTCTTCAAAAATGGAAGAAAACGGACGGCCGTTCACTATCATGTGTACCAAAAGGTTGCTTTCCAAGGATGTTAAACTTGCTCATGGATCAAATTAATATAAATTCGGAAAATAATATTCGGGCAGGATTTCGTAAGACTGGTAGGTAAGCATTATAGTGAATACAGATAATTAATTTTACTATGTTTTCTTTAATAAATTAAAGTATCCTGAAATGAATAGTAATTATATTAATGTTCCTCTATTAGGTATCAGTCCATTAAATCCCAATGAAGTGTTGGCCAGATTACCAGAAGAGGCGCAGAATGATGAAGAGGCTAAAGAAGCGATAGACAAGTCGGTTTTAAATTTATTAAAAGAAATGCGATACGGAAGCATAAATATTAAAGAACCAAAGAATATAAAAAAAATCGATGTTATTTCAGGTAAATTATTAATTCTTGATAAATCGCCATTATACACAAACACGCACACATACTTACACACACAATGACCTACATTTGATGTCTTTACAAGAATATTTTGTACATAGGTATTCGAATTTCAGGTCGAAGTGTTTCACACGAAGACGTAGAAAGTTACGCTGATACAGATACTGAACCTGAAATAAAAAAGAAACGAATCCAAAAAATAAATAACACAAAAAGTGCTAAAGGTAAAGGTGTAGGAAAAAGAACCAAAAAAAAATGTGATGAAAAAGAAAATAAATCGCCATCGCCAATAGCACATTGTTCAAGGGCATTCGAAACAATCATAAGTGAAACGAACAATTTGCCTGCATCTGATAATGATCAAGAACAGCGTAGTGATTGGCGTGATATAGAAATTGAAAAAATACCCGTTGTGTTAACAAAAGATTTACAATTGTATGAAGAAATAGTAATACCATGGTGCGAACCTACAGATTTGAAAGGAACAAATGTGAAAGAAGAAATAAATCTGATAGAAATTGAAAATGAACACGCCAGTACTAGCACTACAAATGAACCGAACATTATTATTAATAGTAATACAAAAATAACTTCAGAACAATCAACAAAACTTTTTCCGAAAAATCCAACAAAGCAAACTTTGAAACCAGTAGCCATAAACCAAAAATTAAATGTTACTAAGAAAAAGAATTACTATAATGACAGTGATGAAATCTTAAAGATTCTAGAAAATTAGTGAGTTTGAGCTATGATTTGTAATTGTAGTGTTGATTATTGAAAAAATACTTACGTCTATTTTTAATATTTTTTAAGTTTGCCTGTTAGAAATTTTAATTAAGTTTGATTTGAGAGGATTATTTTATGTTTATTTGGAAGTAAGAATTGTTTTCTGTTTTGTTTAATTTTAAGTAAAAAAAAGTTGATTTCATTAATGGATTTTTATTTTTCACAACAGTTCTAACTTTATTTATGTATGATTATTATTATATATAATTTATCATATCTTATATTATAAGACTGACGCTTTAAGAACTGGTAGGTATATGTCAAGCAAGTAACTTAAAAAGACACTATCTACCGGTAGGTATTGTAGATAGGTACCTAAGCGACCCGATTCACCCCAAGGCCTGGGTGAATAGGGACAAGTGAGTTTTTGTAACTTTTTATTATTGTTTTTTAATAAACCATATTTTAATGCATTATAAATGAAAATTTAAACTACCGGAACCATTATGATATCCGTTTTATTACTATAACTACAAAAAAAAAACGATAAAAATCAATGTCGAACTTGAAAAGTGTCCCGATTCCCCCCATTTTACGGTACCTTACATTTAAATAAAGATAAATCGCATGTTTTCTGTTTTGTTTACCTGAAAAAATCCCAACTCCATGACACCAACCAAACCAGTAGCTGCTTGGCTTCCAATAATATTTACGACACGTTGCTCAATGTTCGTAAGCTTAGCCTGTAAGGCAGGTCCACCGCCGGTTCCACCAGCTGCTTTGTTTATTTTAGCAGCCTTTTTCTTTATAATATTTTTAAGATCGCTCCATACCTTAAAAAAATCACAAATGTAAGCTTTTCTCACTTAAAAACAATTTATGTATCTAGAAAAAAATCTATTACCTTTTTCCATTTTCCGTTGTCTTATTATCTCCTGCAGGATCAGCGTTCAATAAACTGGTCAGCCTGGTCCAATTTTAAATTGCTTTCTCTCTACCGTGAGCATCTTTGGTTGGCTTATTAACGTCTCCATACCTTGAAACATACGAAATATTTTAGCTATATTGCGAAATACGTATCTACATAATTAAATAAATGCAATGAAAGCATACTGTTCCATGAAATTCACTAACATTTCAAACGTGTTGCACTGGTTTTCATCTTATTTGATATGCACCATTGAGCAACCACACGGCTGGACGTGGAATTAAAATGTGATGACTGATGAGTGGACAAACTAGATTGTGAATAGCAAAACTTAAATACACTTTTTGTGTTGTTTTTGCAGTCGGAGTAAACCAACCAAATTTTTTATGGGTTTGCACATGTTTAAAGTCATTTAGAATTTCAATTGTTTGACTATTAAGCATTGTTTGTTTGGCTGGCACTGGCGATGGCAAGGCGAGGTTTCGACAACTGTCGTCCTTGGTGCGGCTCTCATCTTGTGTCTCTTTCCGCATGCAAGTTAAAAGGAGGTTTCAATTTATATAGAGCCGACTCACCTAAAGTACAGTTTGTGATTTGGTTGTATAATATTAGTCAACGTCATGACCGACTCCAGCGGAGGCAACCTAGAGAAAATAATTAAATTTTCGGCAAAGTGAGCAAACGCAAACGTTTATCGAGTTGCGAGCCAAATACTTCAAAGTTTGCGTTTACTCGATGAACTTTTTCGTGACGTTTTCTACTATTGAACGAAAAACTTACACTCGAGGCTCTGATGTTTACAATAACAAAACCACCAAACAAACCGGCTAAACCGTGTTGCCCGATCCCGAAACACAAAAATAGTTTTTAAAGGTGTGTTTTATCCCTACTAATATTATAAATGCGAAAGTAACTCTGTATGTCTGTCTGTCTGTCTGCTACGCTTTCCCGCTTAAACCTCTCAACCGATTTTAATGAAATTTGGCACACACAATCTTTAGTCCCTGAGAAAGAACATAGGCTACCTTTTATTGCGAAAAAAAGGGATGAAGACGTTGAAATAGGGGTTGAAATTTTGTATGGGATTTCTTAATTTTAAAAGATAAAACCATGAGACTTTATATTTAAGCACTTGATAAGATATTATTAAACATTTGTTCTAGCGTTTTTGAAATTTCGACCAGTGAGGGGGTGAAATAAGGGTTGAAGGTTTGTATGGTATTTTGTCATTTTTGGGGATAAAACTATGAAACTTTATATTTAGGAACTTGATAAGAAATAAAAAAACAATTTGTTGTAGCGTTTTTGAAATTTCGACCTGTGAGGTGATGCAATAGGGGTTGAAAGTTTGTATGAAGTTCGTCATTTTGAAGATAAAAACATTACATTTTGTAATTAGGCACTAAATAAGAAACAAAAATCGTTTGTTCTAGCATTTTGAAATTTTTACCACTGTGGGGGTGAAATTCTACAAACGGAATTCCCGAAATTCGCACGGAACGGAACGGATCAAACACTTAAAGTAGCAGGTGTCCATTTAGAGAAAAACTGTTTTTCGCATGGCCAACTGGCACTGAACGTGGCATGCTCGCGAGTGTCGAGTCCAAACAATCTCCACATTTTAACAAATAATAACAAAACAGCAAACGTTGTGTACAAAAATGTTTTAAATTAGGTCATTTAAAAATATTTTTGTACACAACGTGACGCTGGCCCCTGTAAAGTATCTCTTGGACATAAGGGACCAATAAATTTTCCTAGGTACTTTCTGCCACTTAATGGAATACATAGGTACCTTATACCTACTGTAAACAGATATTTTTTTTTTATACACATACCTACTCTCTTTTAATCAAATGCTATACCCAAATCTATACTGTTCTTTTAATATAATCATTAATATTAAAGTAATCTACTGTAACTATGTAAATATTTGTTTCACGGCTAATTTGCTGAGCCGTTTGTTACAAAATTGGATATGGATAGTCTGAAATCTGAAAAAGAACATAAGTTACTTTTTATCAAAACACCACGCGGGCGAAGCCGCGGGCGGAAGCTAGTTTAATATAAAACACACTTTTATTTAATATAAAACACACTTTTATATTACATAAAACTGATCACACACAATAAAAGAAAATACGGATATTGGGATAAAATTACATTTAAGCGTTTAAGTGAAAAACTGAAACTCGTGGAATATAATGTTGAGAGTGCTAGTGCGTTTCCACCGATCTCCTGTAATTTGTTTTCTTAGTAAAAGTTTATTTCTGCCTTTTCTGAGTGGTTCGCAAGCTATTGCTCATTTCGTTCGTTCCTTGTTTAGAAGTTAGCTCTTTTCACCAGAAGCTACTGTAAACGTTTTATTTGTTTTTTTATCATAAAATTAGAAAACTGGGGGCCTACTGTCATCTCTTAGCGCAGTATTGTTTTAATATTACCATACAATTTCGTACTATGACCTTCTTAAAGTAAGCTTATTTTAATATTGTTTCCGTTAGAAGTTTTGTGACGTCATTGCTAAATCGTTCACTCAATTCGTACTACGACGTGTCTTTTGACAGTTAGCAATATTGTTTTTGTGTCAATTTTAGCAATCTTAAAAAAGTTACTATTTCACGACGGAAACAAAACTATTTTGAATTATTTGATTCAAATATTGGTTTTTTGATCATAAAAGGTAAGTAGGATGTTTGTGTATTTATTAATCTTCATAACGAAAGCAAATTCTGTATATTATTTGATGTCGAAGTGATAAACAATGATAATTTTTAGATGGCTGACGAATATGAAATGTTTGAGTTCTTGGAAGGCGATAACGCGGAAGCCAACGCAAATAGAAGGCAGCGTCGAAGAAATATTCGCCAGGAAAGCGACCCTTTCGAATAAGACGAAGCAGAGTTTGTGAAGCGTTATCGGCTTACTAAAGAATTGGCAACTAACCTCATCCAGGAGTTAAAACCTCACCTCAAGTCACCCGTAAAGTCAACTGATTTATCTGTAGAAACCAAGGTATTATACATACTGTTTAGTATGAAAAATATATGTATATTTGTTTATGAATTGTGTATTTGCATTGCTATTGTTATAAATGGTGGTAAATAAGAAGACCTACTTAGTATTGATTGTCATTTTAAGGTGCTGACCGCTTTGTCATTTTATGCAACTGGTTGTTATCAACGCCCTATTGGTAACATTGAAGGTCAATCGATGGCTCAGCAAATTGTTTCAACTGTAATAGCACAGATTACATCAATCCTGAATAGTTTGGAGATGAGGCAAAAATATATAGCCTTCCCTACAAATGATCAAGATCGCCACAGAATAAAAGCAGAGTAAGTATGATTTTATTTAATGATAAATTGTATGTTTTAAACTGTTTAAAACATTACACTCTACTTATATTTCTTGATAAAAATATTTATGTTTTTTCATTACAGGTGACTCTGGGTATCCATTAAGAAAGACAATGATGACACCCATATTAAATGCAGCTCCCAATACCCCAGATGCACACTACACCAATTTGCATGTTCGGACGAGGAATGTCATTGAGCGTGCAATTGGGCTTCTTAAAGCCCGTTTTCGTTGTTTGCTTGCCCACAGAGTATTGCACTACTCACCAGATGTAGCTGGTTCAATTGTAAATGCATGCGTTATATTACACAATATTTGCAATAGAGCAAACACTCCTGTGGAACAACTTAGCAACGAAGAGAGGATACAAGAATCCCAATTGCAACTCAGTGATGATATTGGTGAACAGTCACATAGCAATAATAGGGCTCTGCGAGATGGGTTAGCTATGCGGAATTCCCTCATTCACCAGCCCTGGGAAAGGCGCCACTTGCGATCCTGAAAAGTGTAAATGATAATTAAAAATTTTGTTTGTATTAATTTATTAATAAAATTAATTACCTATAGGATTCCTATGTACCATTACATAATGATATTTTAATTTATATATAGTTTTAAGTAAAAGTTTATTTAAATAATTCATTTGTTGTTTATTGAGTGACACAAGTTATTGTATTATTAAATAGCCATTTACATGTACTATTTTATTATTTTCATGATTTTATAATAATTTCAATTTAGCCAGTGTACATATAAATATATTGTTTGTATGGTGTAAAATATAACATTAAGTTAATTACTATTTTTTTTGGCTTTTATTATTATATAGGTTTTCTATTTAGTATTAAGTAGATAATATGTGTTAAGCGTAATATGTAGTTTTAAGTAAAAGTGTATGTTATAGAAGAATAAACTTTTGTTTGTTTACAGAGTGAATTGCATTAATGTATAAGTAAATAGTGGTTTACATGTTATTTCCATGTTTTTATAATAATTTTGATTAAGTCAGTATATGTATGTAATATTTTCTATTTTATTTTTTGAACTGAACATGGAATTAAATTATTTGGACAGAGTTGTTATAGATTATTATAAATAATAAAATTAAAAACTGTACCTTTCAAGTTTTTGTAGCACATCTCGGATATCTTGGGTATTTTGGGCGATCCTTTCAAGAGCTACACTACTTCTAAGAGAAGCCTCAGCTCGCATTTGAGATGACTGCACGAGAGCACGTCTTGCAGCCTCCTGCGTCATTGGTGGCTGTCGTCGTCGTCGTCGTCGACGCCTCGGGGACAATGTTGCAACTGCTGCTGCTGCAGCTGAAGGGGCTGGCGTGGACAATCGGTGGGGGTTGGGGGATGGAGTACGAGTTATGTTGTGGGGTGGCTGTGGGTTAGCAGCAAGTGGAGACATGAGAAAAAGAATAGGTATTGGAGAATTCTGCACCTCCGAAACTGCAGCAGCATTCAGTTGCAGCAATATTGATTCTGAAGCAGGTGAATCCTGCACCTCAATCTCTTCAGATACAGATTCAGTACCTCCTGTCTGAAAAAAATGATAAATTAATATGAATTAAATTTATTGATTTCTTACATATTTTTCTTTTTTATTTTACCTGTGGGAATGGTTCCACCCGTATTCCTGTTAAGCCCTGCCAAAAAGTTTCTCCAACTTTGTCTCAGAAACTTTGTCTCAATTTCAATCAAAGGCTGTTCTGTGGAAGGTCCTCCTCCAGTACGGTTGTAAGAACCTTTTACAGCAGCCACTCTTTTTTTTAATTTTGCTTTTAGATCCACCCAGTACTGAAAAATGTATTAGAAGTATGAATTATATATACATTGTTACTTTAATTAATTTAGCCAAAATAATTATAAATATGCATGTGAAAAATTTTATAAGGTACAATTTTAACAAAATATGTTAGAAAACTTTATGTAAGCTTGATATTTATCATTAATCCATTTGTTTAATTATAAACAGTTATTTTGTCGATTCAATCTACTTACATCAAATCCATTTTAGAGTAAGATTTGCTAACGACTGTACTTAAGTTAAAAGTATGAATTATACAACTTACTTTGGACCATCCTCTCCAGTCTTTGTGAACTCCATCACCCATGGCGTTGAGTATTTCTGTCACTTCACACCACTTTCTCTGGGAGTAGGTCTTTGCTTGCAACGACCTATTGTAGGCCGAAGCGATATCTTTATTGATATTTAAAAATTCCCACAATATTTCTAATTGCCGAACTGACACCCGACGAGATTTATTACTAAAAGAACAAAATAATTAATTTCAAGCATTGCACCTCTAAAGCTTCTTAACAAAAAGGTAATGTTCACTTACTTCATGTTCGACATTTTTTTTAATATGCAATTTATTATCAATTTTAAACGCACCGCGCTCACACAATTCTGTCACTGGTATGAAAAAACAAAACGTTCTGAAGCCGAAACTTACATGTAGCTTAACATAGACGTATATTTGTCGCATTCTTGGGCACTGTTTATGTTAACAACATAAATTTCAAGTGGCAAAGTAGAAAGAGTTCTTTGTTTGGACCCTAAGCAATGATTATAAGTGGCACCAAATATGATTACTTACTTTTGTTGCACTGAGCTAAAATATGTTTCAGAACATATCAAATAAACTACGATGATAGCTAGCAGGGAATAGACAACGTTACGAAATCATTCGTTCGTTAGCAGGAATAAAACAATATTGTTTTACGAAGGTCAAAGTACGAATTTGAGTAATGTTATTATAAGCTTAAAACAAAACGTTCTTAAAACATGATGTTTTACTAAAAGTTGATAGTAGGCCACCTGTTCTGCGTTAGATTAAAACGGATTACGTATAAGATTGTCAAAATGGTGGGGAAAAGCGGAAATTCAGGATGACTGACAACATTGACAATAAACAACAAGCTCACGACTTTTTTGGCGGGAAGTCAAATAAGGCGCGCGCTTTTTATCTTTCCTCCTAAAATTATTATAATTTATTGGCTTTCTCTTCAAATTTTCCTCGGAAAAAATCTTTCAACATCAAGATGGGTCCCCCCAGCGATGGGGAGTATCAAGCAGAGAACACCAAAAATTATGCAGTAATACGTCGAGCACCACTACAAATGATAAGTATAAAGTTTATACTAACAACAATTATAAAAGGCAATTTATAGAAAACCACTCTGGAGAATGCACTGTATACGTAGAATCGACTCAACAGGAAAAACTAGGAAACAAAAACCCTTTAATTATTACCAAATTATTCACCGAAAATATCAAAGGAATCGCTGGCGTTCATAGAGTCAACGCTCACAAAATAGGTGTTACTTTTAAGAAACCATCCATGGCAAAATTCTTTTATTATAATGGAAGACTTTCTGGCCAAACATAAAATGCGCGCTTTCGTCCCAGCTTATTTAACGGAGACAATTGGCATTTTAAAATACACTCGAGAGCAATGAATCCGGGTCACTTAAAGAATCCTAAAAATCTCGGAAACTAAAAATGCTAGGTTAATGCAATAAATTGTATTTAATAGAAAATGTAATACTCCTTAAATGAAGGTATTAAAACTTCTTCGTTATTGTTAAGTTATATCATAAAAAAATCAAATTTGAAAAAGGGCCACTTTCGAAGATGGAACTACGAAATTACAGCATTTGGTTTTGCTTTTGTTTGTAATCTGTCATTTATGTGGGTACATAAACCATGTTGATAGTGCTCTATATTCATTATTCAAGCTGAAATTATGTCGCTTACGCCTGAGGAATGCACCAGAATACTTACAATGCTGGAAACCGGCCGGAGTCAGCGCGATACAGCCAGGACTGTCGGTGTGTCGCTGTCAACAGTACAAAGAGTTCTCCGACGTTACGAAGAAACTGGTTCTAACCTACGCAGACCAGGAACGGGCAGAACCAGGTGTACCACAGCACGAGAAGACCGATACTTGGTGAACACCATGCTTCGAAATCGCTTTCTCACAGGAACTGAACTCACCAATCAGATTCGACGCCTCGGAGGAAGTAACCCAAGTGCATGGACAGTAAGACGTCGGCTTGCTGAATCTAACTTAAAACCCCTTAGACCTGCAAACGGCCCTAAACTGGAGCGTGGGCATCGTATTTCAAGACTAAGATATGCCCAGAGCCACGTAAATTGGAGTATTGAAGATTGGTCAAAAGTTATGTTCTCCGACGAATCAAAATTTATGCTCTACAAGCACGATGGAAGACACAGAGTGTATCGAAGACCAGGGGAAAGATTCAAGCAAGCATGCATCGAAGAAAAAGTAGCCTACGGTGGTGGGTCTGTACTTGTGTGGGCCGGAATTTCTTCTGAAAGTCGCACAGAGCTGGTGATCATAGAAAACGGCTCTTTAACTAGCGTAAGATATGTGGAAGAAATCCTCAATGATCACGTTGGTCCATTTATGGTCAATTTAGGTGAGGATGCTATATTTATGCATGACAATGCCCGACCTCATACAGGTAGGATTGTGAATGACTACCTTCAAGAGATGAACATTACTCGTATGGAGTGGCCAGCGCGCAGCCCGGATATCAACCCGATCGAGCATGCTTGGGACGAGCTAGGCAGATGCGTAAAACAACGAAACCCTCCCCCAATCACGCTTCGTGAGCTCAAAATTGCTCTCACAGAGGAATGGGAGAATATCCCCCAAAATCGTATAAGGAACTTGGTGTACAGCATGCCAAACCGCGTAAACGCAGTAATGGAAGCACGAGGAGGCAATACGAAGTATTAAAATTCAAGAAAATCGTAAAAAAATTCAAACATTTCATGTTTCCTATTTTTGTTTTAAGGAGAGATCAGCAGTTTTTTTCTTTATGTAATTTTGTGTTAATAAAATGTATGGTGACTCATATTTTTTTTTACTTTCATTTAAGGAGTATTACATTGTCTATTAAATACAATTTATTGCATTAACCTATCATTTTTAGTTTCCGAGATTTTTAACATTCTTTAAGTGACCCAGATTCATTGCTCTCAAGTGTATGTCCCCTAAGAGCTCTCCAATGAGGAAATTTATAAAAACATTACTTGTGCCACTGAAGTAATATCTGTAAAGCGTTTCATGAAAAAGACTAATGACGGCCTTATCCCATTGACCACTTATCCCACTGTAGCGGTAACTTTTGCGTCAACATCCCTGCCTGGATATGCATATATACAATTATATAGATACCGGATTCACCAATACATACCACCTGTTCTACAATGTTACAAATGTTTGAGATACAACCACTCAGCCAAGGTTTGCAGAGGCAACCAGACTTGCTCTTCCTGTGCTGGACATCATTCATACAAAGAGTGTGACGTTGAGGAAATTGTTTGCGTAAATTGTAATGGTAACCACTTAGCTATTTCCAGAGACTGTCCTATCAGAATGAAGAAAATTGAAGAAAATAAGAAAAAATACTCGCAGCAATCTTATGCCACTGTGGTGAGTGTGTCACCCCCACCAGTCAATGAAAATACCTTTTCCCAACTTGGCTATAAAAATCAGAACTCTAATGAATTTCACATTAATCAGATAGCAAGTAATGAAATCATACTTAATGCTATAGTTAAATGTTTAGTAGCTTTAGGTAATAGAAAGGAACAAACCCCCTTAAATTCTAAGAAAATTAAAGAAATATTTATTGCACATTTGGTTATATATTTATTTTATTATAGAAGAAAAATATATTTATAGCAAAGCTAATTGGTTTAAATTCTACACAATGTCTGAAACTTGTTTTTCCGAATTGGATACAGAAAATGGTTCTGCATTAGAATTGTATAATAATTATGTAAATGTTTTAAATAACTTAAGAGATATAACTATTCCTAAATGTAAAAAGAATGCTACCCCTAACATCCACAGAAAACCAGCTCCATGGTGGAATACAAAATGTGAGGCTGCTGTCAAAAAGTCCAAAGAGGCATTAAAGTTTTATAAATCGAACCCAACTATAAACAATTTCATTAATTATAAAAAAGTTGATGCTCAAAAGAAAAGAACTATAAAAGAGGAAAGTGGGGAATCATGGAAAAGTCTATGCAGTAGCTTTGACAGATTAACACCTATCTCTAGAATATGGAGCTCCATTAAAAAGTTTAAAAGGATAGGTGTAGAGAAAAGGGCAGCTCACCGTCTCTCGTCTCCGCCGCGCCGCTCGCTGGTGCACGGGTTAGGCTGATGAGGATGATGTCCGGCGGGCCCGCCTTTTCGTGACAAGTGGACTGTATAATAGTGCTGGTTTTCTTGAGTGCACTGAGCTGCTTTGTTTGCTAATTATCTCACGTAAGATTTTTGTTATATTTTATTATATGTGGTTGCCACGCAACAAACAAAATGCGAGCGGCAGTAAACGTCGTTTGACGGCTACGCTGCCCATAAAGAATTTGGAATCGTAACCAAATAGATCTTGTTGTACTGAACAATAGGTAACACTCGTAACAAACATTGTGAAGATTAATGGGTTCCAAGTTTCTTAGACAACTTATCAGACGATTCAGACTGATGAAGAAAAAATCATTAGTTTATTTAATAATTCTGAAGAAAATCAAGTAAATTCCATTTTGAATCAGTCATTTACTAAAAATGAACTCAATATATCATTACAGAGCAGAAAAGACACTTCACCAGGACTTGATGATTTACCTTATATTTTAATTAAGAAAATACATTCAAAAGCACAGAATATATTGCTTAACATTTACAATAAATTATGGCAAGAACTCATTATTCCCGAGACTTGGAAAACACAATGTGTTATTCCAGTATTAAAACCAAATAAACCTATTAACATTGCCACATCCTACAGACCCATATCATTATAAATAAATAAATAAATAAAAGTTAAGCAAGTCAAATTAAGTCATTCAAACATGATATGTGTCTTCTTGGACGTTAAGGGAGCATTTGATTATGTAAATATACAAGAACTTATACAGGTACTCCATGATGTTGGAGTACCTGGTAAAACATTAAAATGACTTTACAAATTTCTCAGTAACAGGACAGTTTATGTCAAATTCAATAATAGGCTGCATGGACCAAGAAATGCTAACAAAGGCACCATGAAAGGAGCAATTCTCTCTCCATTACTGTACAACCTTTACACCTCTGAAATATTGAAATATGTAAATACTGACCATGTAAATATTTTACAATTTGCCGATGATTTGCTTTTGTACAGCGTTAATCAAAACATAAATATAGCTCAAAACAATATCAATACTGCTTTAGAACAATTACATGCCTATTATTGTAATAAGCTTCAATTACAAATTAGTCCAGAAAAAAGTTCAGCCTTAGTTTTTAGTAAAAATAGTAATAACCTTGACATTTCATTTGACAATAAAGGAATCCCTATAGTAAATGAACATAAATTTTTAGGTGTAATTATTGACAACTGTGGTGTCCTCGATTACTGTCAGGGTATCCATCAAATGAAAGCAGTCAGTAGTTTCACCAAGCAGCACACGCACGTCCGCACCGGCCGACGGTCGAGCGAGCAATGCCCCACTACCGCTGTAGGCCGTGCGTACGGGCGTGTGTCGCTTGCACTTTATTAATACGTCACACCTCTTCCTTTTCAATTGATTCGAATAATTTGAGACAATGAAAAATAATTAAAATACATTTATGTAATTAATATTCTTAAACAGTATATCTTGAATTGTTATTTAACTAAGAAATATTTTTTTTTTGAAATTATGTTTTATTACTTGCAGCCAAATACTCTAATCTTACGTGTCCTCTATTTTTCTTTGAATACGCCACTCTCCTTTTACCTTTTTTTAGATGTATCAGTTTTTTTTATATTAGTTTATTTAGTTTTCGACGAATCGTCAGCTTACAATATTGTTTATTTACAAGCTATATAACTTAAAAAGCTAACAAAGGATTCACACGGAAAAATTGGTCTAGGTATTACTAAAGTGAGCTCACTCAGTGTGTGAACCCACGAACCCCTATTGTAGTATCTGAATGCTAACTAATTAAGATAAATGATTGTAAATGATAAAATGTCGTTTTATTCGGCTATCTCCTAATTAGGGAGTCACATATTAATAAAACAATATATATAATTATATATTTATAGCATCATGCAGTGCATATGCAGGAGATGACAATTTTGTTTTATTTAATTTTCTCTCTCTAAGTTATGTTCAATTAACCAATTAAGGGTTTTATTCAATCTATTGTTACGTCATCAACGAACAAAATACACGGTTCATTCATAACCTTCGGTAGGTCTATTATGTAAACTAAAAACAAGAGAGTCTTAGGCACTCCCTTGTGATGTTGAGGCATTATAATTTTTAATATCAAATCGAACTCTATAAACTTTTCTACTCATATGATTATAATATTCGATTAAAACATATTGCTGTCTATCTTTTAAATAAGAGATAAACTATTTGTGAGCTGTATTTGGGATACAACCAGTTTATTGATATTTTATGTTGCACACGGTCATACGCCTTGTACATACATATGTAGCAATATTCGAATAGCATATTTTTAATGTCCAATTACTTATTATCTTTTGAATGTATTTGAGAAAAGCTAATAAAGTTGACTGACTGTAATTATTTAGGTCACTTTTTTGGTTATTCTCATGTAATGGTAATCACTGTTGTTTTTTAATGAGTCAGGATAAACTTCTACTTGCAAAGATAATTGACAGTGAAGGAGAAGGTAAGTTCGACCGCACATTCACAATCAAATGTGAGCGTAGTTCATCAAAACCGTCACTTCTATATTTTTATTTAGTTATTAAATTCTCACTACGATTACATTGTACACTACTGAGTCTACTACCAGTTCGAAAATTGGGAGGCCCTTCCGAGAAGAACTGGCGGAAGAAACTCGGGCAGGGGGACCGACCTCCATCTTACTGTTATTATTTGCAAAGAGAGCTAACTACATCATCAGGTCTTGCAATGTGTGTTTTTGTAGGTATTAATTTATTAATTATTGCATCCCAAGCAGGTGGAACGCTCCAACCATCGTCTCTATTGAAATTTGGAGGTTTCCTGATTTCAAAAGCCTCGCGTAGTGTCCTAGGAACAAGTCTTTGTTCTCTAGCGAGAATTTAAGGTTTATCGATACGAATGTAGTAGTTTGGCCCCTCAAAAGCATGCTTACACTCACACACTGCAGACCTTATATCGCGCCTATGTTTTATGTCAGTTACGTGTTCTATAATGCGCGTCCCTATACTTCTCTTTGGTTGTCCGAAGTATAAGAGAACACAGTCACAATCGCTTTTGTAGACACCTGCTGCCTGGAGGGGTATATTGCATTTGACCGGTCGTAAGAATTGGTTAATCTTCCTGGCTGGTTTAAAGTAAGTATTAATGGAAACCCGCTTCAGAATGTTCCCAATCTTGTCATTGACCCCCTTCATGTAGGGAAGGACAGCCGGTTGACGTTCTACTGTGGCTGGTTGGTGCGGCTTCTGTGTCGTAGTTTTGGTACTCGCAACTTTTTATCTTGTGGTACTCGCTTGTCATGCTGAAGCTCAGCAGTCAGATATTGTTAGGCACAGATGCCGTGAGTTCTCTGAAACAAAGATTTCCCAACGGTAGCCAACTGTATAGGATGGTGGTGAGAGTCACCATTTAAATAACTATCTGTATGAGTTGCCTTTCTATACACTGTATGACTAAGGGTTTGATTTAGATTGCTGCTGATTTGAACATTTAGGAAGGCTATTTTATTGTCTGTCATTAATTCCATAGTGACATCAATGCAATCTTGTACAGGTAAGCTTGTGAATAGAGATTGAACATCGAAGCTAACCATAGTTTCATCATCAGTGAGATGTAGGTGTGTATTTCAGTAACAAAATGGTAGGTATGGTGCCTTACTTTGTTTCGATAACAGAAACTCGTCAAGCTTATTACTTACTATTTTATAAACATCAAAAGTAGCTGTTACTCATTATCATCCCATAAGGAGAAGAGTAGCTCTTTTATTGACTGTTGTATCTACCCCCGTTGTCAAAAGATATATTCCCAGGGTCGTCATCCATTTGTCCCAGCGTAACCCCAGTGACATCGAATTGTCATCGCATTGCAATGGCTCTATGATGGCAGGCTGAACATTTTAGGCGACCCAGAACAATGTCTGTACGCCTGTATTTTGCGCCCTTGGCGCCATTGAACATGGTGTGTCACATTTATGCCTATGCATTATAAAAAATTTAACGGTAACACGCCCAAGTTTCTTTTTAACATGTTATCAGCAGTCTGTACTTGTAACTTGACTTCTATGCATACTGGTATTCTATTATTTATTGTTTGGTTTTGTGTTTCACAACAAGATACCTATTTTACTATAATAAATGTTATCTCACATCAATAACTCTTTTTCCTTCTTGTACCTACTTCTTATAAATTCCAAAATTTGTATAGTGTATAAATACACCTTGTATGTAATTTTTTCAATACATTAACATATTTTTGAAGCCACATAAAAACAATATTTGGTAAAAGTTGCCTTTATTTATTATGTGTTTTCCTACTGGAAATTATTTTATTAATGATAATGTCTAATGCTAATAAATAAAATGTATTGATATTTTTGTTGATTTATTTTCTCTTATAGACTTGTGTAACTCAGTTATATCCTGGAGCTTTATGCCACTCCGGATATATATCTTATCATTCCATTCAAAATTCTTAGCATATCCAGTATATCCAATCCATTCACATGGGTCAATTCCAAATCATTTGGTCAAATACTGACTGGCTAACTACATAACAGATATCGACAGCGAAAGCGTCGAACGAAAGACTTAGAGCGCCGAAAACGCTTTTTGTGTTTTCTGTGTTTTCCGATGAACGGTAAAATTCTTAAAAACGCAATACTGCTGATGCTGCGTTCGCTCTGACTGAGGTGGCAAGCGTCATTATAAGCGAAACAAGCGCTGCATAAAGTTTTGTTTCTATAAAACGGTAGCAAATTTGAAGCGCTTCATGTGCTCTTATTTTGCGAAATCTTATTAGTCCGGATTTAATAAACAGATGCGGATATTGATAAATATATATAATAACACCTTAGTTGGATATATGGTATGATTTGATATGGTTTCAAAGAATAAAACTACTAGTCCGGATATATTTATGGATATGGATAATCACTGGATCTATATCTTTTTTAGGAAGAATATAGGATAACTCCGATCTATTTCCGGAGTCAACTTACGCATGTGCAGTCCCTTACCCCGTACGGTTAAGAGTGTATTCAGAAATAAATTAACCAGCGAATATTCATTTTATACCATTTCCAAATTACATACTTTGCCGATAACATTAAATCATCTAGATTTACTGTACTTCGATAACTTTTAACTTGTATACAATATTTTTTTTTTTACATATATGACGGCGAGGCCTCACGCCGGTCATCAGAATGCTCTTTATTATCCAAAAAGAGTTGCAGCGATCTTCAAAATAATAACGTGTATGGATGTAGGATAGACTTCTTTATTATTTAAAACCACTTGCAGTCTAAAATCGCAAATGATGCACGAGATTTCAATGGATGAAAAACGTGGTGATCCCCGAGACGGCGTGACAACCTCCCTGCGTGGCGGTCCAACGAAAAGTAACGTTCTCGCTCGGTATAAGCTATGAAGTGAAAGTTATACCCTTATAGCGTGCTAACGGTCACTATAAACTAACCGTTTCACGCTTATTGCATGCTAACGAAACGTTTACTCTTATAGCACGCTAACAGTCTGCTGCTCAAGTCATCTCAGAAACGTTTAGTGTTGCCAACTTGCAACGCCTCTTTAAGGTCACGCCATCTAGGATTTTACCCAGGTACTAACCTGACGTTTTCCATTTGACAAAATCGTACCTTGTAAACAAATCCTTACTGACAAACATTATTTTAAGCTTAACCTCTAGAGTTTAATTTAATCTAATTGAAATAATCGAATGCTTCAACATATATAATATTACTAACCTAAGCTATTATCCAATGAATATCAAATTCAGAAATAACATACGTATAATTCCGAAAATATTATTTGTTTATTTCAGTCATAAGTGTAAAATACTAATGTCTTTTAATATCACTATAAAAGATGAGATAGTTATCGTATGTAATTATATGTTTGAATCTCTTTACAACGATTTAATTCTAAATCGATGCCCCTTAGCAAAGTCACACCTTTGTGCACCTTGTTACCATTGTCGCACCTTGGCAAAATCACACCTTTGTGCACCTTGTTACCATTATTGCACCTTGGCAAAATCACACCTTTGTGCATCTTGTTCCCATTGTTGCTCCTTGGCATAATCACACCTTTGTGCACCTTGGCACTATTGTTGCACCTTGGCAATATATTCTTGTACCCCTTGGCACATGTCTTTTCAAATTAATGTATCGTAGTATATCCACTTGTCTGTATAACCTTTATATAAGTTCTGACGTAATAACCATTGAATTCAAATCGTTGTTTCAGGAATATAAGAAACTACTTAAAAATCTATTTTTTTTAGTATCATAGTATGTTTATTTAACCCGTATAATGCGATGTAATATTTAACCCGTACAGGGTTACTATTAACTGAATTAAAATCTCGATCGATTTAAATCGTAAGTAAGATTAGGTTTGGTGTGGGTAGGTAGCACAACCAGAATTATTAAAAGCAAGAACAAGACATTCATTACTAGAATAATATGGCAGAAATAACCGTGAAGGTAATAATAATCTCAACACATAAATTATTCAATCGAGTGCTTATTACAAGGTTATAAAGATTTTCTTTATAGCAAAATAGGATGACTTCATATATTTTCTTTTCTTAAAATAAAATAGCTATCAATAATTACACAAGTTCTTTAGAATTGCAATTAACACTGCCGTTATTCAAGTTGATATTTACATTGATATAGTCAATGATTTTTCAACTCTTCTTACAATCAAGTGGATAAACTATTTAACATTTTTTGGTCTCAATACTATGAGACAGCCTTTTTTGCAGATGGGTTCGTTATCTCCCTCCTTTAATTTGATTTTCACGAGCTAATTTTTATATACACCACTTACTTGAAGGCTCGTCGCCACGTGTGGTGTCCTCGATTACTGTCAGGGTATCCATCAAATGAAAGCAGTCAGTAGTTTCACCAAGCAGCACACGCACGTCCGCACCGGCCGACGGTCGAGCGAGCAATGCCCCACTACCGCTGTAGGCCATGCGTACGGGCGTGTGTCGCTTGCACTTTATTAATACGTCACAACAACCAATTAAAATTTGACAAACACATAAGACACATTAGTGCTAAAGCATTGAAAGGTATTAACATTTTGAGGTATTTGGCTGGTACATTCTGGTGTTCAGATCCCAGAATTATTAGCATGCTGTACAAGAGCATAGTCAGAAGCCATTTTGATTATAGTAGCTTAGCTTATAACAATGCTAGCAGCTCTCTGCTCAAAAGACTTGATGTAATACAAAACATTGGCTTAAGGTTAATCTGTGGTTCACTTGGATCACTTAATGCTGATCTGCCCAAAGTTCAAAATTCAGAGGTTGTTGTTGGTTAGCGAAGTGAGTGACATTTGTGAACGGAACAAAATAAGTGTTCCCCGCCGCGTTCAGGAATAGCTTAGCAACGCAGATTTCTATTTACCATTATACAATTGTATAGAAAATACTGTAGAAAAAATTTAGTTTATATAAATATAAGGTTGTGTTCAATATTGTAAAAAAATAATTACAAATAAGTTTGTAAACTTCCTTTTTCCAATTTACCATCCTTTGTTAGCTTTAATTTTTCTCTTTTATTTTGTCATTTTAAAATCCTCTCTTTTTTTGTAAATTGTAACTCTGTTTAATTTTATGTATACGACTGAAGGACTTGTATTCAGGGTCATTAATAAATTTTAAAAAAAAATCTCACCATCTGAGCCTAGACGAGTAGAGATACGCATGATGTCTCTGTCTTATTTACATCGTTAGAAGAGAATGGCATGTTCCTAAAAACAGTTTCGACGAATGTGTGCAAGCGCGGGGCAAACCCCGCAAACGCATAGAGGTTATTCGCCAACTAGCTTCACAATTGCAAAACACTACGAAAGCCTCATAGCTGAAATATAGCCACATGTAGCCTGTACTTTCGCATTCTCTATTGATTATTTATGGTGTTTCTTATCTTCAAATTAAGGAGTTGAATTAAAATTGATGTGAATTTGTGTTTATAAAACATGCTAGTCTTTATTTTAATCTCAATATTTCTACTTAATTCGTTTTATTCACATGTTATAATTTACAAATGTTAATGAAAGTGCCATCTATTGCTGTTTTTTAGTATTAAAATTTAGTATTAACTATTTCTATTTAAAGGTGACAAGTCGGTTTAAAAGTTGTAAGCCGGTCGGTGTAAAAATGGAAATATCTAAGGAAAATTACTACAACTTTCAAAGGCGATTATCGCGACTTCAGTGCTTTGAGGAGATCACTTATGTGTTTAGTGAGCACAGCACTATGTTTTAGCACTGTAGAAAGTTGGTATTTAGAATTTCAACGTGGGCACTCAAGCCTCAGTGACAAGCCACTTGAAGGTCGTCCAAAAACCGCCATGACGCAAGAGAATATCGAAGCCGTGCGGCAACTGATTCTCGAAGATCGTCATGTGACATACCGTGAAATAGAGGCATCCGTGAGCATTTCAGGTACCACTGTCCAAAAAATCCTGCACGGAGAACTTGTCGTAAGAAAGTTGATCTCTCGTTGGATACCACATTTGCATAGCGACGACCAAAAAACAGCCCGTGTTAGTTGGTGTCGCAAAACTCTGCAGCGATTCAACCGAGGAGAGTCAAAGCATGTTTATGATATGGTTAGTGGTGACGAGTCTTGGATATACGAGGGCGGGTCAAAAGGTTCGCTGAATGAGGGGCATGGAGGGGGGAAAGGTGACTTTTTACTACCTGCACTAGTTGACACTCATTTAGAGTATAAATACTAAGTTTAAAAAAAAATAGGTCATAATTACCTGAGCTACACATCAATTAACGAGTCAATCCAGAAGAAAATTTGCAACATGGAGAAAATTGAGTTTCTCGCAGTCGTAACTGCTGTTCAAAGAGTGGGCTTCGAAATCTTGGAACATCCTCCCTATAGCCCAGATTTAGCCCTAAGTGATAATTATTTGTTCCTAAAAATGAAAAAAGGGCTTCGACGGAAGAAATTTTCCAGCGATGAAGAAGTGAAGAGCGCAATTTCGGCCTATTTTGACGACAATGAAAAATCTTTTTTTTCGAAGGTATTAATAATTTAATTGATAGGTCTAATATATGTATAAGAGTTAAGGGTTAATTATTTTAACCTAATTTTTAAGTGAATTAAGTTAATTATTTTTCCTTCTCAATGTATTCCACATTGAGAGGGAAAAATAATTTTGTGTTTTATTTCTTACTTTTAACCCTCCATTCCGCGAACTTTTTGACCTACCTTCGTATGCTTACGATCCCGATTCTAAGCAGTAGTCAACTGTCTGGATCTTCCAGGATGAGCCAAAACCAACCAAAGTCATACGCTCAATGAGCACTTAAAAAAAATGGTTCCCTCGTTTGTGGCAAAAGGTTGTCACGTCGCCACTATTGTACTAGAAATTCGCAAGACGGTTACCGCTGACTGGTATACCACTGTTTGATTGCCACAAGTCATCATCGCATTTCGAAAAAGCAATTCAAGACGTCGTGTGATACTTGTTGTAAAGTGGCAATACAAAAACATTTATGAGTTAGCCTTTATTAAAATTTTTAGACTATACTGTGAGCTGTCACTTGTCTTTGCCTCTGACATCTATCCTTCATCTCGGTGGGCTCTGCTATGACGACAAAACCTGTATAATATAAATATATATTATACAGGTTTTGTCGCCATAAATATAAATTATGTTCTGGCTGATGTTATCAATAGAAACTTTAAAACATTAAATAGCTTGTCCTTTCTGATCTAAAAACCCATAATCCTAACAATACTGCACCATGATAATGCAAGTTCGCACACCGCCTGCCAAACAAAGATATTTTTGAGCATCCAAAATGTCGAAATTTTAGATCATCCGCCATATAACTCTGATTTAAGCCCTCACGATTTTTTTACGTTCCCCAAAATTAAGCAGTCTTCGTGGTCAACGTTTCAGCTCGCCCGAAGAAGCTGTTGACGCATACAAATCGGCCATTTCGACTACCCCCACTTGTAATGTTTTAAAAACAGGTTTGAACGCATGAAAAAGTGTATGAAATATCGCGGAGAATTTTTTGAAAAACAATAAAATAATCTATTAGATTGTCTATACTGATTTCAAACGACACAACTACTTAGAAGGCAGCCTTCGTGTAAGAGAAAAACGAATAGGGGGTCGGCATCAAATGAAAAACTACACGATGCAGCAAAAGCCGTTATGGATGAAGGTTAAAGTGTGAACGCCGCGTCTAAAGAATTTAATTTAAAAGAATGACGCTGTCAAGGTATATTGCTAAGGTAAAAGCTTGAAAGTAAAATGATCATGATCTACCAACAATGGGTAATAAGACACCCAGATAAATATTTTTGAGAGTACAAGAGGAAAGTTTGAAGAAATATTTACTTCAAATGGCTTCCATATTTTATGGGTTGTGTCCAAAAGATGTTAGTCGATTAGCATACGAATGCGCCGAAAAATATAATCTTAAAATACCAGAAACTTGGACACAGAATAAAATGACAGATCAAAAGTGGCTAAACAAATTTTTAAAAAGAAACCCAGTATTGTCCATTAGGAAACTGGAAGCTACAAGTCTTGGTCGTGCAACTCCTTTCAATAAAGAAAAGTGAAGCCATTTTTCCTAAAACAACCAGATGTTATGGACAACCATAAGTTTACAGCATCAAGGATTTGGAATATTGACGAGACAGGGATTTATACTGTTTTAAGACTTAATAAAATAATCGCTCCAAAGGAATAAATAAATTTTGGCGTTATGACATCAGGCGAACGAGGTACAAACGTAAGACCGGTATGTGCTGCATCAGCGTCTGGAAATACTGTGCGTCCTATGTTTGTATTGCCACGAAAAATATTTGTCAACGGCGGTCCACCAGATTGTTTTAGCGCCGGCAATGCCGGTGGTTGGATAGCGGATCAAGAATTCTTTCAGTTTATGAAACATTTTATATCGCATGTGAAACCATTTATTGAAAATCCAGTGTTGTTCGTATTAAACAACCACTCCTCCCATTTACATGTATCAACTGTCAACTTAGCGAAGTAAAATGGAATTGTAATGCTATCTCACCCACCACATTGTAGTAACAAGTTGCAGCCTTTGGATGTGGCAGTGTATGGGTCATTAAAAAAATACGCTGCAACTGCCCAAGATTCATGGCTTAGAAATAAACCAGGCAAGGCTATGACTATATATGATATCCTAAAGATAGTGGCAGCTGCTCTCCCGCTAGCTACGAGTATCACAAATATAATTAATGGTTTTATAAAGACTGGTATATTTACATACAATTAACATATCTTTACCGAAGAAGACTATGGTCCTTCTTTTGTAACTGACCGTCCTGATCCACAAACCTCGTCAACGACCAATGCAATAAATATTCTGCCGCTCCTTTCGAACATTAACAACATTACAACGAACATCAATAAAACATTAACGCATGAACCTGCTAGACCTTCTGCACCCTTTTTCTCCAGAATCAGCCGTTTTGACCGATATCCCAGAATTAAAAACTTTAAAAGAACAACAAACCAAAACGGTAAAAAAGCGCAAGAACGTAAAAGCTAACATTGCAGATAAAAAACGAGTGACTAGACAAGCTTTGCAGTCTAGCAGTGATGAAGAGATGACTATGACTGCTTGATTTGCTGTGAACGATATTCGGAAAGTCGATCAGCAGAGAACTGGATTCAGTGCCAATCTTGCAAGAATTGGGCACGCGATAGCTGTGCAAAAAGGTTGGCCTGACATATGTTTGTCTAAACTGCAATAGTGATGATTGATGATAATTAATCCTTTTTGATGAAGTTTGAAAATGATGAAAAAAAAATTATACTGTATATTCCAATAACTGGGAAAATCACCCTGACTTTTCGAAATGGATACAAAAAAAGACGATAACAACGATATTGTGAAAATTTTGTAAAACTGATATTTCGATAAATTATGAAGGTAGTCGTGCATTAGACAAACATAAGCAGACAGTTAAGCACAGTAAACTTGTATCGTCTCAGAAAATAGCCGGCAATCTCCATATTTTTTTTGTGAAGAAAGATATTCTTGTGGAACAATAGATTTTAAAAAGGTGAATTATTGTGTGTTTTTCATAACGTAACTCATGGCCTTAGCCGTAGCAGTCTTGACTATCAGATTAAAATTGCTCCATGTAATATATACTGACAGTAAAATTGCAAACAAAATTTCCTGTGGACGCACTAAAGCTGCAGCTATCGCGCGAAACGTTCTGTCTCCACTTGCCATTAAGCAAGTTGTTCAAGATCTGAAAGAAGCAGAACATTTTTCAGTAGCAAGCGATGCGTCAAATGTTGGAATCGTAAAAACTACTACCCTTATGCTGTCCAGTATTTTAAACTACACACAGGTATTAAACTTAGCCAATTAACATCTTATAGTGCAGATAACGCATCAGTAAATTATGGAGTGAACAATTCAGTGTTCCAAAAATTGCAGCAGACTAATGATCATCTGATTAAGGCAAACTGTTACTGTCATATAATTAACAATTACATTAAGTTCGCGCTGAAAGCTTTGTCGGTTGATGTAGAAAGCATAGTGATAAAAAGCATTCAATGAGTTCAGCTCAACTACTACAAAAACCGAGAAGCTAAAAGAATGTTTCGTATTTGCAAGTGTTGAGTACAAAAACCTTCTTCGTCATGTCCCAACAAGATGGCTGTCGCTTATGCCTGCTTTAGAACGATTACTTCATGGCTGGCCAGCTGTAAAATAGTACTTTTTCTTAAAAGGTGAAGATGAATGTCGAAATGCAATGCTGGTCTACGATCGAAAACGAATGAAGAATGAGTTGCTGGATGATGCACTATCGGAATTTTGGACGGTCATGCATCACACAAAAAAAAATTGATTTAATTGATTACGCAAGAGAGCATCATGTAGTACTGTTAGAGCGTTTACACATTATGCCGCTGCGGCAGCGTTTTTCACCGCCACGGTGCCGTAGGAGCTGCGGCTCAGTCTCGTTCGATGATATATTAAATGGTCCATGTCTAAATTATTAATAAATTCCGTTTTATCCATTCTGCAAAAAACTCTTTGACAGGCACCGTGCGCGACGTCCTTCTGCTACGTGTTAGCGACCAACTACACGCGTACATTGGTTGAAAACTGCGGCACCACTCGCCGCTACCGCCGCGGTACATAGACTCACCGCTGCCGCCACGGCGTCGTATGTAAGGCTCCATACAAATCAAAGGGGGACTAGCGCAGCGGTGCCGCGGCGGTGGCGGTGCCGCTGCCGCTGCGGCAAAATGTGTAAACACCGTTATGTACACCACCCCATTGCACACATCAATTTATAAGAGGACGTCACATTTATAAGACCACTGAGTACATACTATAGTGCAGAAGTGAAAGAGTGACTGAGAGATTACCTTGGACGTGTAGTTTCACCCTACCAAGTGGCAAAGCATATTTATAAGCGGCGACGATGCTGACAGCTATATACGGGTTTAGAAAATGTGGAATATGATCACTTGACAGAAAAGTATTCACCGACGCGGACTTTATAGCGGCTAAAGCAACAAACACCGAGACTTTACCGTCTGAAAATTTAAACCTTGAATAAACATCTCAGGCCACAACAACTGCGTTAACTCCTTTAGAAGCAACCCAACAAATATCGTCCATTTCAGCTCAAAATGAGATTGCTCTTGAACCAACATCTTCTAGAATATCAATCACCGAGACTCTACCATCTGAAAATCTAAATATAATTCAACGCTAGCTATATTGGAAGAAACACAAAATGAACCATTCATTGCAGCACAAAAAGATATTAATGCTGATTCTGCAACTGCGGAACCAATAAAGCACTGAGTTTTTGCCTCAGCCTTCGACTTTTGCGCAGTTTATAAAAGAAAAGACACATGAGAGTCCAATACAGCCAGCAAAATCTTCGTTTACCGTGTCCCCAGAAAATATCATAGCTAAGCACAAGAAAGTAAGAACCCAAGAGCGAAAAACAACAAAAACGCGGTAAAACTGCAATACTGACAGCTCCTCCGTACAAGGACGATCTCATTACAGATATAAATAAAAAACGAAAAACAAATGAGACGACTGACAAAAAGAAACCTGAGAATAGAAAGACTGAAAAGAAAAGACCTGCAAAAAAGAACCAGAAGAAAAATAATTAAAACAAAAGACGCAAAAAACTCTGGCACTCTAGTTCATCTGAAGACGATGAAAATGATTGTCCTTGTATATATTGTGGGTACTTATATTCACAACTCAATGAAGGATGGGTTACTTGTAGACAAGGCGGGGCCCATAATTCTTCCGCAGGTGTAGACGATGAGAATGAAGAGATATGTGAACGTTGTCGATCCAATTAAAATGTGTACTCAATGCCCCGTGGCGTGTCCCATTTTGCCCCGATTATGGAGCAAGACAAGTATTTGGCATGTGTCAAGTGTTCCTTATTGTCAAAAGAATATGTGATTTAGAGCCATAAAACATTATTATTATCATTATGAAGATTAAAAGTGTTGCCCCCGGTCAACCTTCAAGTCTAGACAGGAAGGATTTTTAGAGAATATGCCAAGAGATCGATTTTCCCAGCTGCGAAATAGTTTTCATTTCATTGATAATTATTCTATTCCACGCGATAACACTGATCGAATCATCAAAGTTCGACTGTCTTTCGATCGTGTCTGGAACTAAACTTGGAGCAAACACTTAGTGTTGATGACAAAACTGTTCCTTTTCGAGGAAAATTGAAATCAACGGAAATCCTCAAAACAATATTTTAAATATTCTTTCGAGGATTTCCGTATAATAGATTTATAATTTGTGAGAAGAGTGAATTAGTATATGATTTCATCATATATCAGGAAGCTACTACGAACCTGGATAAAATGATATCGACAGATATGGAGCATCTGCTTCATACGTGAATGCACTGGTAAAGCGCTGGAAATTATCTAATCTATAACAATAACTTTTTTTCAAGACCATAGAGAGAGATAAATTTATGCTAGAGCGACAATCAGAATAGACAGGTTTGGAAAACCGAAAAGTAATAACGATAGAGAAATATAGTTGGGAGAAAAAGTAATAACGTAATAAAAGTAATATATAGTATAAACGTAAATAAAAGTAATAATAAAGTAATAAAGAAAAAGTAAGTAATAAAAGAATTTTTTTAGGTCTAAAGAGTTTTGAGTAAATTTTGTGCAAAGAGTTTGTAGTTATGTTATTGTTGGATTGGACAGAAGAGGTTTAGTGGATAATTAGATTGACAGGCTGTCATGGATGAAAAATTTGTTTGAAGTATTGCAAAAGTCATTTATGTTATGTAGTAATCTCTAATCTATTTAAACGTATTGATAAATGAATTATGAAGAAACCATAAGAAGAATGTTTTTGATTTTATCAAGATCACGTTCAATGGAGTAAGGACTGGAAAGAATTGAACAATCTGAGTCTATTATTGGATTTAGTAATTCTCGTAATTCCTCAGCGGTTGCGACAGATGGAAATTCAATTGAGCGGAGACAAGTTCATAAGCAAGCTCAGGTTTATTTATAAGTGATGGATTCATAGTGTTATTAAAAATAAATGATTGTGTTTCAAAACGAGGTGTTTTTCTAGCTATTTAAAAACTACTTAAAAACAGTTATGATTTAAAATAAATGTAATAATACTAGTGCAATTAGTATAATTAGTAATTCAAGCTTAGACTGGTAGGAACCTCTGGATAGACGGCACGGATTGCCCCCAGGAAAGTGCCTAGTCAAATCTAAGACTTGTATGTGGGATACACTGGAGGTACTCCCTCTCAGCACTGCCCGTAAGTATTAATTGCACTGATCTGAGTGATATATTGACGCTCAGAATCAGCAACAATTTTGTGTCGGTTTCTTTCAAAACCGCGTATAGTTTTACTGTCTGATGGGTGTAGTAAATGTGGGGTAAGTGTACTGTAAGTGTAGTGTGTAGTTGCGTGTTTGTTATGTCACTACTATAAATTATAATAGTCTAAGTGATAGGATGATATGTGATAAGTTGAAAGGAGAGTGAAACTAAAGTTGTTTAAATCTCTAATAAATTTTTTCCTAACTAATCTATTATACAAGGACTGGTTAAGTAAGACTAAGATAAATTTAATAAAACTAGTGTTAGGTAGGTGTAGTGTTCAAGTTTAGAATGGTAGGAACCTCTGGATAGTCGGCACGGATTGCCTCCAGGAAAGTGCCTAGCCAAATCTAAGACTTTTTTGTGGGATACACTGGAGGTACTCCCTCTCAGCACTGCCCGTAAGTGTTAATTGCACTGATCTGAGTGATACATTGACGCTCAGAATCAGCAATAATTTTGTGTCGGTTTCTTTCAAAACCGCGTATAGTTTTACTGTCTGATGGGTGTAGTAAATGTGGGGTAAGTGTACTGTAAGTGTAGTGTATAGTTGCGTGTTTGTTATGTCACTACTATAAATTATAAAAGTCTAAGTGATAGGATGATATGTGATGAGTTGAAAGGAGAGTGAAACAAAAGTTGTTTAAATCTCTAATAAATTTTTTCCTAACTAATCTATTATACAAGGACTGGTTAAGTAAGACTAAGATAAATTTAATAAAACTAGTGTTAGGTAGGTGTAGTGTTCAAGTTTAGACTGGTAGGAACCTCTGGATAGTCGGCACGGATTGCCTCCAGGAAAGTGCCTAGCCAAATCTAAGACTTGTATGTGGGATACACTGGAGGTACTCCCTCTCAGCACTGCCCGTAAGTGTTAATGGCACTGATCTGAGTGATATATTGACGCTCAGAATCAGCAACAATTTTGTGTCGGTTTCTTTCAAAACCGCGTATAGTTTCTTGTCTGTAAAATGTAGTAAATGTTGGGTAAAGTGTCTTGTAAGTGTTTTGTGTAGTGATGTAATTGTATTGTCAACTACTATAAATTAAATAAAATGAGGATTGGGATGAGATGAGATGAGATGATTAAGTTAGTAATATGGCCGATAAAACAGTGGGGGGCGACTAAGCCTTTTAAAATTTGGAAAAAATTAAAAAATCACACACAACATACAACGATCTTCAAAAATTTTAGTTTTCTTTCGGTTCGCCGGTACTGGTTGACTGGTTGGTGACTGGTTCTTATACACGTTGAGGCGCCAGTGTGACGGGTGCAGCCGGAGAAATAAAAGCTCGTTTAGGTCACTTGTTTTTATATTTAAGGAATTAAGGCACAACTGAAACAATCATATAAAAAAAAGGTAAATTACACTGAATACAAAAACAATTTCACATTTATCACTAAAATATATTATAAAAGGTAGGGCAGGGCTACTTACAAAAGTGCCTTAAAGAAACTTATAGACTTATAAACAGGAACTGGTGGTACAGAATATATATACAGGAAAACTTGTGAATTATGCTTATGAGCTTATTATACTTGTGAGCTTATTATAACTGCTCAGCACTATAAATATATTTAAATAATTTGTTATCGGTGAGTCAACCACTCTACGCGCTGACTCTGGTAAGAATTAACTTCGAACAAAACAAATAAACAGAGACAGACAGTAAATTTAAAATAGGAAACAGAGACATACAGTAAATTTAAAATAGGAAAAGAAGAGAAAAGAAAATATGAAAAATAGCCAGAGAAGAGCGCAATGAAAGCAACGAGTCGCCAATATAGCTATGGCGCCTTGTTACAAACTCCTTCTTTGTGTTATACAAAATAATAAAATTCACTTCATAAAAGTATGCAATTTTCATCATGTTTTCTTATGACGTTATCACTTAATATTATAGTCCGTAAACCGACTTTACAGACAACCAATTTTTTTGTTTGTGAAAATATGAGAATAAACATTTATTCCCGAATGATCGTTTATGTGTTTATTAATTTATACTATATATTATTTAACACCTATAGCACAGCTCTACTTAATTTGAGAATTAATTTTTACTGAGCGCTATCCGAAATTTATATTTCTTGCATTAATTTTATACTACGCTGAGTCTAGTATACATAATATTATAAAGTAATCAAAATATGTCATGAAAAATCAAAACTGAAATATCAGTTCAAACTGTGTCAAAATACAAGTATCCAAAATAAAATGTCAAACATTATATCAAAATGCACTATCTAAATACTTAGAATCATGACTGCAACTGTAATATTTAATATTATCTTATTAGATATATTATCTTACTAGATATATTATCTTATATTATGGAAGAGCAAATCCGTTCCTTTACAATTAAGCAAATAAATATATAGTTAGCAAATATAATGAAACATATTTGGAAAAAAAAACATGCTTTAAAATGTTGGCCCTTATATTTGCTAGTTGTAGAGTTGATGTAAAACCTAAATTTCTTACTAGTGACCTATGTAATAACAATAATAATAATATTTCGGCCCATTCACACCAATAAGGCTAGCCCAAAGTAAGCACTGTAAGGCTTATATTATGGATACCAGGGTAACGGATAAACATACATATATGTTACTTAGATATTACATATTTATAGAAAGATATATAGCTACCCATGACTCAGATACAAATGCTCGTATTCACCACACAAACATCTGCCCCTTCTGAGACTTAACCCAGGACCGGTGCGAAAGGCAGGATCGCTACCCTTCCACCAAACACTCGTCAAGTATAGATTGGCATGACAGATGTACAGATTTTAAATTCCAGTTAAGGCAAAAATATGCATATGATTTACTTACGTTTAGTTTTGCTCTTAATTTTACCAGAATCAGATGCTAAACATTTTGCCACTGCATTCTAGTTACATTAATCGTGGTTAAACGATTTGCGGTGTGCACGCGACATCAACACTAACGGATGCAACAAATCTTTTTGCTTTCAACATTTAATTAATGAAGCGAACCATTTTTCTACAGATATAAAAGAGCAAAAATACGTTTTATCAACTTATACATTTTTACTCATTTGAACTGATATGAATATATCAATCATCGTATTATGTACTAATCTTTTTAATTTATAAACTTATTTTGCCAATTCGGTAAATAACATTTTTATTACTAAGGTTTCTGAGTCAAGCGATAAATTTCCAGTTTAAAAGTGTCTTTTTTATTTTGAATCGGTTCGCTTTTGATCCGAATCAAACCCGGGGCCGAAACAGGATCCACGATGGAATGCGCTAGCCCAAAAGGTGCCTATTCACCTTTGAAAATGGACGGGTTATAAGTACTTGAAAATATAGACACAAGGAGAAAGTTCCACTCCTTTGCAGTGCGCATTATGAAAGACGTTGCGAAGCGCTTGGTAAGAATAGCAACTAAGAAAGCCGGCAGTGCGTCATATCCGATGGATGTCTGGATGTCTTCTAATAATGCTTCATTTTTTTATGTGTAATTGATGTTGGTCGCAGATGACCTTAACAACGATTCCGGGTTTTGGGACGGCGAAATGCTCAAATGGACCTCAACCCGAGTGTAACGAGCCACAATAGTGGTTTTCTAGCTGGACGGCATCTACCATCAGGGAGTCTCCGAACCAGCATAGAGTCACTACGGCGCTTAAGCCGAAAAGGGAGCACAGGGTGCCATAGGGCGCCTCTAAAGGCTCGGATAATAATCCTTCAGCCTTCTTCTTCTAATGAGCTCAGTGATTAAGTGGCTCGCATACTAATTTTCATGGTAAAGCCACTCCGAGATCCAAGGTCGATCTTCGGCCCAGTCAATGTAGATAACGAGCTTTTCTATATTGGATCGGGTTTGAGTATTGTGATACCGTCTTGGTTTCTTTATTCTATTACACATGTGCTAGATACAACGTTTGGTGCAACGGTAACGATCCTGCCTTTCGCACCGACAGTCCTGGGTTCGAATCCCGGAAGGGGAAGATATTTGTATGATGAATACCAGTAGTTGTACCTGAGTCATGGATGTTTGTATATATTTCTATGAATATTACTTATTTATGTATGATAGTATCCATAACAGAAGCCTTAGAAGTGCTTACTTTGGGCTAGGTTAATTAATATTTCAATTTATAATATTATTTGCTTGAGTTAACTTTATGTTGAAATAACTTAAAAAAAACGTGATCGATACTTGGGTTCAGATCGATATATAAAATATTGTGTAATATTTATTTATTTATTATTTCTTATTCATAATTTACAATTTTTTAATTCTTACACTTCGGCACCTCTCACAAATTTAAATAAAATCTCTTTAACCAAAATTTACTGCGCGTTTAAACTTGTTTTTTATATACAATCCTAATGTTTCGACTCCTTTACAAAAGTCGTACTCACAGGATGACTAAGGTAATGATCGTCACTACTACCCTCCAACACTTCGATGGACTCGATGGTTTTTTATGAATATGTAATTCTTTGGCTTCACAATTGTTTACATACATACATAACGAAGCTGGGCCCCAATAATGATCATAATTAATAAATCACAACGATGATGAAGTGATTAACACAGAGATTTGGTAAAATCCCTCAACGAATGATCAAATAAAGCAAAATCTGTCGCAATATATTGAATCTGGTATTAGAACCGATAACGAGCCAATATTTGTCATTATACAGGTGTTAACAGTGTAGAATTAAGCATGACGGCTCATTTCGAATTGTTTGTTTAAAAATTGCATTAGCGATAATAGTGATAACGGTAGAAAACCAACACTAGCATAAATTTCAACAGAACAATATTCCCGCCTGAGAATTCACTTGTGACCCGAGTCTATTTTTTCTAGTATTTTTCTATTATAATAACTTATAAGAAAACATTGAAAAATGCATAAAATATATAAAAATTATAAAACTAAATGGCTGTTTCATCTTAATCGATTGCCAAACATTTGTAAAAATGTTTCTTTCGAATACGAGAGGATGTTCCTCTCATTGATGAAACAACGCTGGCCTACAGTGTAAAACCAGAAAGGTACTAGAAAATTGCGACGAGCGTTCACAAGGCTCGGTAGCTCAATTGGGAGAACATTGGACCGGATTTTCAAAGGTAACGGGTTCGTTTCCCGCCTGAGAATACACTTGTGACCCGAGTCGATTTTTTCTGGTATTTTTCTATTATAATAACTTACAATATTTATGATCAACATGATAATTCTTTATATATTTATGTAGAGTTAAAGACAATACGATCAATTCCGACAAAATCAAGTTACAGTCTAACTGCTACATTCTCTATCGTTTTCACTATTTTTTTTAAATTAACAAACAATGCTAATTTACTCAGCTTTGTCTACTCTACTACAGAGTTTACTCAGCTTTGTCTACTGCAGACACAGACAAGCACGCTGTAGTAACTTCATACCCAGTCTTACTTGACAACCGATTCGAGCAACGATATGATATCTTATTTTTTATCTTTATTGAATTAGATTTTTTTTCATTTCCTACATAATTATTTAAATGACAACAACATACTTTTTATTACAATATTATTTTGAGCTGAATCTATAATATAAGATCACAAATTTGTTGTTTGTCTGTCCGCTCTTTTTCATTGTATATGCGTTACCATAGCAAGGCGTTAACCGCATGTAGTTCGTCTACCGGACGCTAGATGGCGCTAACGGAAAAATATTTAATAATAGAAAAAATTTAAAGAATTTTGTCCACCCGTGCGAAGCCAGGACGGGCCGCAAGTTTAATTTAATTTCATGGATTTTTAATTTTATTGATTTATTTTGTAATTTTATTCTCAATGTCTTTTTTATGTGATGTGTGAATAATATCCATTTATTTGACTAAAGTTATGATGATATATCGAATATTGTTAACACTTATAATTGTTGTATTTACAGCTATAAAACGTCGTCATGTTCACCATATGTTAAAGTTAATACAATGTTAACGTTACTTAAATAAATAAACAACTAAGTAAAGGTCAATTTATCCGGAGCGCATCCGACTACATACCTTCCACTTCCTCAAATCCTCTGGCCAGATGACCTAGATCCAACTTGACGCATCAACCCAATCAGCTATCGTCTGACCTGAACCTTCTCTTAGAGGCACAGGAATCCGCCTAAAACAGTCACGACAGACCTTCAAGTCTACCCCAGTCCTCTCAATTGTCGACTGACCCCCTTCTGGAACCAGCCGACCTAACTTTTCTTCGCTACGACCGACCTCCTGGATGTACAGGCAAACATTGGCGAAAATCTCCTCCAAGGACTATTACTTTTCCACCGAAAGGGAGATCTGAATTTCCAATGGATCGCAAAAGTTGATCAATGTTTTGCAAACCATATTTTGGAAGCATCGAAGCCTCATCCATAAGAAAAATATCAATTTCTGCTAATTGTTTCGCTTTAGAAGAGGCCTAACTCCAGACTGAGCTACCGTAACATTGCAGATAGTGGCGAAATTTAGCTTTGTATTCTAATGATAATTTTAGCAGTTTTTTAGTGCTGAGATACACGAAAAAGCACATTTTCTAAAAATTAAACCTAGCTAGATCCACTTATCGTCCCCGAAACCCCTTGCATACAAAATTTCATGAAAATCGTTGGCGCCGTATATATATATACAAGAATTTCTCGTTTAAATAGATTAGATATTTAAATACTTCAAGTAGTGTAGACATTATCTTAAAATTTAATTTTAATCAACATATTTAACGCATCGAGGTGATGCGATCTAACAACAGACAAAACATTTAATATTTCACCTTAATATCCATAACATAAGTCTTAAAGTGCTTACTTTGGGCTAGGGTGATTGGTGTGAATGTAAGATGTTTTTTTGTATAAATGAACCGACTAATATAGCTCAGCCAGCCTGGTTTACTACCGTTGCAGCAAACATATCAAATTGACAATGATAACGTTTTCGAAAATCAAAATAATCAACTTAGATCGTAAACCGTTCTCTGTAGAAGTCCCGATCATATATTTTGAAATACGAAATCCATTACCACTAATTATTAATTCATTCACATATTTCGACAACTTTCATGGGAATTTCTTAATTGGTTTAATTTATACAGAAATCATTCATCACATCTCAAGTCCCTGAACAACGCTTAGAAAGGTAAACGAAAAGCAATTAATTAACGAACTTTCAATGGGACTTCCACAGAGGTTTCGCTTCCACGTGATGTCATTCGTGCGTAATAATAATTTTATAATTTATGACATTAAGGTTTATGCGAAGGATGGGTAAAGTATTTTCATGAGGAGCCAACTGTAAACACACGGAGCTATGATATTCTATTACACCTTTGAGTGCCATACATATTTTACCAATATAATTATGTTAAAATGGCAGTAAAAAGTGCATTTTTATAGACAACTAGCTGTCCCGGTAACGCGTTGCTATGGTAATACGTTGCTGTGGTAATACGTTGCTGTGGTAATACGTTGCTATGGTAACGTTATTGATAACATGGAAAAAGACCGTGGAAAAGTGAGGACAGACAAACACATAAACAACAAATTTGTGTTCTTAGATTATAGACTAGTAATATTTTTCCGTTAGCGCCATCTAGCGTCCGGTAGACGAACTACTTGCGGTTAACGCGTTGCTTTGGTAAGGTTATTGATATGGAAAAAGAGCGGACAGATAAACAGACAAACCACTCTGATCTTAGATTATAGATTTACATGAACAAGAGTTATATGAACGTTTATATAAAAAATATGCGATCGAAGATAGTTAGAATGAAATATAATAAATAAAAATACGAACACGGTAACACGGCCGTCACCTGCGCGCTACATACTACATATAACTATATATACTAAGAATACTTGGAATTTTTGTGTCATCATACCGAATGCACACTCAATAGTTTTACGTGCTCTAGAATGTCGATAGTTGTAAATTCTTTTTTCGTTGGTGATTCTCGCCATCGGGTAGGGTCGTAAAACCCTACGTGTCAAAGGAAAAGCGTTATCAGCAACAAAAAAATATGGCACTTCTTGAAGCGTATTGTCGTGGGGTAATGGAGCCGCAGTAGGTATATTAATACCATCTCGCTCCCACCAATAGCTTAAAGCAGAAGCTTTAAATACTCCGCCATCGCTATTCCTTCCTGCATACCCTGTCTCAATCATTGTAAATAAGCCATCAGCATCACAAACGGCAAATAGTAAAATTGAATGATAGCCCTTATAATTATAATTCGTAGATCCAGAGTTTGGCAGTTTTTGAATCCTAATATGTTTTCCATCCATCGTCCCCAAACAATTTTGCATATTCCCAGTTTCATAGAATCGGTTTGATATTTCTTTCCATTTTTCTGTTGAAGGTATGGCCATGTACTCATTTTGTAGAATTGTCCAAATCGCTTCTGTCGTTTCAGCTATAATGTTTGATATAGTACTGATACTTCTGGCAAAATAAAGTGCTAAAGAGCTGAAAATACTTCCCGTGCCTAGATATCTAAAACAAAAATCATTTACTTAGGTATGTACTTGAAAAAAATTAGCTAACAATACCTAAGACTAACTTATTTTTTTTTAGTTAATGACTGCAAAGAGAAATGGCGTAACATAAGATCTACTTTCCTAAGAAGTTTGAAAACACCATCAAGTGGTTCCAAGCCGAAAAAACCATACTATCTTAAAGACTATCTATCATTCATTTTACCATACGTAAAAGCGAATAACGAATCTCGAAACTGTGGTAACATTCCACCTGTTGAGCAAAGTGATCCAGAAGTTGAAGAACAACAGGCAAATGCTGTCCAAGATGAGCAAGCAACAGCTACATCAAGCAACAATTCACAATATAACATACAATCTGAAGATTCTACAGTAGAAAAATCAGCAGCATCGTTAGGAAACTCTCACGCTGTGCGTAGACGACGGTGTAATGAAGTGGACAACGTAGTGGTAAATTAAAAAAAAACATTGAAAAGGATGGTGGACCTAAACAAACTACCACAAATACCAAAAATCAAACTAAGATGAATCATTTTTTCTTGAGTTTGCTTTCTGAATTTGACGATATGTCAGATAATCAAATACGATCATTCGAAATAAAAGTATTACAACTCATTGATGAAATCAAACAAAGGCAGTCAAATGTCCACGCCTTCTCCATTTATTGAGTCTTCGCCATCTTCATTAAGAGACTCATTTCTATCTACATCCAGAGAGTCACATTATCCCCAGCAGCAAAATGTTCCTCAATATTCTCCAATATCGTCTGTCGCCACTCCTTCACAGGACTACGCCGCACCTGTCAGTTTTGCTGACAACTATTCTACACAAAGTCATGCAATTCCTAACACTCCTTCACCGGTTCATCTGCCTTACGATTTAAGTGCTTATAATAATGATAATACTCTTGATTTGTCATATGAAGAACCATAATGAATGAGCAATTTTAATGTTGTTAAAGATTAATATTATTGGGCCTAGCTGACAAAATTGTCGAATTACTAAAATACTCGAATTACATACTTATTATTTGATTTAATAAAACGATTTAAACTAAAAAGAGATATTTTAATGACCGCTCACCTTAAAGTAATCAAAAAATCTTTCATCAGCAGACACACATTCTCTAAACCTTGTATTTTGCTTTGTTAATACTGGAGTCAACAAGTTCAACAGTGCTTCGTAAGTTTTTTTGGAGAATCTATACATCAATAAAAATTTTTCGTCATCTTGAGTTGGTTCTTGAGCCGCAACAAAAAATCGACAATTAATATTTTTTTCGATATAAGGATGACGGCAATAACGTTTTCTTTTTTTACGAAGGCGATGAACATAATAACACACCAAAATATCGTCATTACTCGAAGACGACATCTTCGGTACTGCAGGATTTTATACCGAGAATATACCGATAGGTGAGTAGCTGAAAGCGACACGGTATCGTTTCGGTACAGACCTTACAGATCCCGCACCACTCCTGCACCGACAAGTCAGAAAACGGCCTTGGTGTTCAGTATGTAAAGTGAAAAAAGACAACTTTGGATATAACAAACTGTTAATGAGGCATTACAATATTTTCTATTTATAAATATAGTAAGTATCTATGAGTCATGAGTGAATAATTACATAAAGCTCACATGGCATTGTGTATTTTCTTCATCATGAACTGAATATAGTAAACCATCATTCTGCTTTTTAAATGAAGAAGACAAATTTGACAGTAAAAGAAGATTTGATTCACATGGATTTTAGTGATAATTATTTAACGAAATACGCAGAAGAAATTCAAGCATTCCATTTTGGAGGTTCACGTCAACAGATAAATCTGCACACAGTTGTAACTTACACGAAAGAAGAGGCATCAAGTGAAATAAAGACTACATGCTATTGTTCGATGTTACAAAACTTATTGCATTCGCCTCCAGCTATATGGGCACACATATAGCCAATTTTGAACAGCTTGCCACCAGAAGTAAAGATCCTTCATTTTGGAGCGATGGACCAGTAACACAATATCGCAACAAATACATGTTTTACTTTCTTGTCACTAATTTAAAAGAATTTTTCCCAGCTCTTTCAGACTTTATCTGAAATTACCATGAAGCTGGACACGGTAAGGGAGCTTCAGATGGTGTCGGTGCTGTTTGCAAGAGATCAGCGGACCGATTGATAGCTACTGGCAAGGACATAGCATGTCTGAGCGATTTGACAGATGCTATTTAGAAAAACTGTCCTAGCATCAATGTTTTTCTTATAGACGACAAAGATATCTTAGACAAAGACGCTTTGCTTCGTAGTGCTAAACACCTATAAAGGCTTTTGCTGGTACTTTGCGCGTCCATCAGGTGTCATGGAACATTGAAGATCCGACAATATTGAAAATGTGGTCTTTAAGCTGTCTTTGCAATGAAGATATACATTGTAATCATTTTAAACTTGGTATCATGACATACTCGTCTTATGAACGTCTCCGAGTATAGGATCTTTACGGACCGGATTCACAATCCGAAAACGAGACTCCATTTAAAATTAAACAAATAGTTACACCAAAAGATGGCAAGCACCAAATACACGATAATCAACAACCATCAACATCCAAAGAAACCTTTAAGAATGGCGACTTTATTCTAGTCAAACTATTAGTAAAGAAAACAAGAACAACAAGATATATCATTCACCTCAGAAGGTCAGGTTGCTCAGACACTACCTACGTCAAATATTGTTTTAAAAGGGCAGAGGATGTTCTAATTCTTCACTCTGTCAATGTGTTTGAAAAAGCTTATGCATTTTATTTTTTGTTCATGCAAGCAAGATAATGACTAAGTTGTTATGTTATATTTTTATTTTATAATTAATAAGTAAAATATGTTCATTTAATGAAACATATATATACAGGGTGTCCCAAAAAATAGTGTCAAGCGAAAGTCCAGAGTTAGAGCACCTCTTGGAGTACCCGAATTACCCCCATGTATGTTCCGCGATTATTCGTAGTTTTCGAGTAATAATTTTTTTTCTGACTTTTTGAAAATTACGATCTAAAGAACTTAAAAAATTTTAATAAAAAAAAGTTGAACATATTTTAATGTTTTTCTTTATGGTACTGAATTATCTTTAGTGCTTCTTTTATGTCTAAAATAATCAGCTTCGTAACTTTATTGGAAATTTAGAAAACAGTAGTGTAAAGTCAAAATTTGAATGTTAGTGAATAATTACTTAAAAATTCATCTTTAAATTAAAACTCTAAACAGGCGAATTCATGGTTTTTAAGTATGTGTAAAAACTTCTCTAGACTCTCTGCTTTCATAATAATTAAAAAAAAAAGTACTTAATAGGGCTACTTTGGCTTAAATCGGCCATCAAAGACAGCAAGGTGAAAATTTCATAAAACTCGACTTCTGAATATTTTTTTTCTTAAATTCCAATTATTTATTAATAAACCAAAAATGATTGTAGAAAAGCTAAAAATTTATTATTTGAAGGTTAAAAATAACTGTTACTGCTGCCATCTTTAATAACCTTTAAGTTTATTATAACTAAATAAATGAAACAAAACAATATGTTCAAAGTATTTATTATTCGATCGCTTAAAGAAAGTTTTCAAAATGACGACCTTAGTGCTCAATACATATTCTACATCGTCTAAAAAAGTTTTCTTTTAAATTTATAAATGCAATTCTGTTGTTTTTTATTGTTTCTTCCGCTTGTCTTAATTTTGTTCTTAACACTGTGACGTTTGTAATGTCCTCTGCGTATACTAATTCCTTGTAGTATCCCCAGACGAAAAAATCGATGGGGTTCAAGTCGGGGGACCGTGGCGGCCACGCAATGGGCCCTCCACGACCGATCCATCTGCCTGGAAATGTTTCAGACAAATGTTGTCTATCATTTCTAGCAAAATGGCATGGAGCGCCGTCGTTTTGAAAAATTATATTTCTCCGCGTTAATAGGTCTACATCTTCTAATAAGACGCCGAGATCACGTCGTAGAAATTGCAAGTAGGCCTCGCTGTTCAGTCGGTCCGGTAGTTCGAACGGACCAATCAGCTGTCCGTTTAGGATGCCTGACCACAAATTGATACTAAATTGTTCTTGGAAATTAGATTCCCTTGTGAGGTGTGGATTTTCAATACTCCACGAATGGTAGTTATGCGCATTAAACACCCGACATCGCTTAAAATGTGATTCATCAGTCCATAGAATATTTTTAAAGAAATTTTCGTTTTCAGCTTGTCTCCGTAACATTTCCTGACAAAATGCCACCCTTCTTGGGTAGTCTGCGGGCTTGAGCTGCTGAACTTTCTGGATGTGATATGGGTGAAAACGCTCTTGATGAAGTATTCGATGTGCTTGTGATTTCGGAATTCCGATTCGACGTTCTATTGTTCTTACACTAACTGATGGATCTCTCACCACTTCTTCAACCACTGATTGGACAGTATCTGGGTCACTCATTTCAGATGGGCGCCCCGATCTTCTACCTTCTACATGTAAGAGTTATGTACTCTTAAAATCATGCGATGATCAGGCCAAGTTTCAGGCTGAGGTCCACCTCCATTTTGTACTTGCTGCCGGAACAACCTGGCTGCTTCAGAAGCATTTCCTCTTGCATATCCATAAAAGTAATGCATAAGAGCATATTCTTGCGATGAAAAAGACATCACAAAATGAAGAGCTTGAAAAGTCCGTTAAGAATGCCAAATTTGTCAAAATCCCGTATTCACACAAAACCAAATCGTAATCGCACTCAAGGTCCGTAAAGAAAGCAAAGTTCGTCAAATAATCACAAATGAGCGTATCGTACGTAAGGCGCAAACAAAAGCAGGCAAACTACTGGCGCCAGAACACAATAGGCGCTCGGACTACACCCCCCGCCTCATCCCCTTGTCACAAAGAATAGCATTCCTCAGTTACAGTTATCCATTTCGCCAATGAGAGTGAGAGAGATAGCAATAATGCGGTCTCTTTCATATCCTCTCACTCGGGCAATTTTTTTGCAGGTAAGTACTGCGTTACATCCAACACTACAACCGATGTGATCCGCGAGAAAAATATTTAAATATGGGTTTCATGTAGTTAATTTTTGCTAAATTGTAATTAATCTGAACCTTAGAAATTATAAAAAGACCAGATATTTTTTTTTATCATCTGATAGGAATTTGGTAAATTTTATGAAATTTTCACCTCGCTGTCTTTGATGGCCGATTTAAGCCAAAGTAGCCCTATTAAGTACTTCTTTTTTAAATGATTATGAAAGCAGAGAGTCTAGAGATGTTTTTACACATACTTAGAAACCATGAACTCGCCTGTTTAGATTTTTAATTTAAAGATGAATTTTTAAGTAATTATTCACTAACATTCAAATTTTGACTTTACACTACTGTTTTCTCAGTTTCCAATAAAGTTACGAAGCTGATTATTTTAGACATAAAAGAAGCAATAAAGATGATTCAGTGGCAAAAAGAAAAACATTAAAATATGTTCTACTTTTTTTTATTTAAAATTTTTAAGTTCTTTGGATCAAAATTTTCAAAAAGTCAGAAAAAAAATTATTACTCGAAAACTACGAATAATCGCGGAACATACATGGGGGTGATTCGGGTACTCCAAGAGGTGCTCTAACTCTGGACTTACGCTTGACACTATTTTTTGGGACACCCTGTATGTATATATATATATATATATATATATATATACACACATAACATTATCTTAAATATCACAAGTCTGATTATCATTTTAAAGGCGCTAGTTTACGTAATTAATATTAATTACATCCAACTCTTATCTTATATTTAAAATAATCGCTGCAATATGGTAGTGTAAAATTAATGATTAATAATTATTGAAAGTCTGATTATGATTAATATGATACCTAGCCTGATTAATAATTAATATGATGAGAAATGTTGCCTGATTATAAGTTTTAAGTACAATATTTAATAAAAGTTGATTGTTTGAATTTTATTCTTTTTTTATTGCTTCAAATTCTCTCCCCTGGTCAAATTCGTATCTACCCTGATATTGATGTCTCTACGCTGCCCGATGTATTTACCCTGGGCTTCTAAAAGTGACAAAATATGTATAAAGTGACTTGCCCTTCTGTGAAAAGGTACATAAACGGGTCAAAAAGCATAATATATATGTTTCATGGCAAAATTCCAACTTTTCTCCTTGGCCGTATCCTCAATAGACACAAAACCTCTTATCATAGAACTACCCATTAACATCTTTAATAATAAAATCTATCGAAAATTGTATGGCTGTTGAAAAATATACTCTTGAAATTAATTTCATAATACTATGCAGGTCAGTATATTTCAAGGTTCGAAGGTTGCATATAAAACACATACGAGTATACCTATCACATACTCAACGGGTTCTTCTTATATATCTCCGGAAATAAACAATTAGAGAATGTCGCAAATACATTCATTTTTGAAGATAAACTTCGTGCTTTTATTTGCAAACTTCAATTGTGGTTACGTAAAATTGAAGAAAATAATTATTCTGCGTTTGCGACATTACAATCACTTGTGGAAGACAAAAAGTATGACGCTATTGGAGCAAATATACAAGAAAATATTAAAACTCATTAACATATGTTGATTGATGAATTCAATAGTTACTTCCCAGAATATACCGTAGAATCTAAAGTTGATCAAAAACTGATTCGTAACCCTTTTAGCACGGACGCTGGTGTAGTTACATAAGAATACCAAGAACTCATTGATTTACAAAATGACGGAAACTGCAAGGATACTTTTGAATCGAATTCACTTGAGTCATTTTGGTGCAGAAAAGCGCTTTCTTATCCTAAACTTCGAGAAATCGCCTTACGCTATTTTATGGTTTTCTCAACCAATTATTTATGTGAACAAGGATTTTCTGCTTTGTTGGTAATAAAAAACAAGGCGAGAAATCGTTTGAAAGTAAGTGATGATTTGCGTGTGGCTTTGACTTACAATATTAGTCCTAGGATAGCCGAACTCGTGAAGAAGATGCAAGCTCAGAAATCACATTATTCAAAATTACAAAAGTTTATCCTAAAAATATTATTATTATTGTGGAGATTACTGAATAGGAGGCCGAAAGTGGATGAAAATATATATATTGCGAAATAATTATAAAAATATGTACAAGCAGTGTGATTGATGGCAAATGACAATAAGATGACATTATGGGCTTTTTCTCAGTGAAGTAGAAAAACATAGACAAAACTATACAATATGTACAAAAGAGTACGTAACAACCTCCCCCTTTGTGCAAGCACTAATTACTGGAAGAAATATTAAGTCTCACAAGCTTGCTCAGGGGACGACGTAGTGTATGTATTTTATTTATTTATTGATAGAAACAAACAGTCATACATATACAGTAATATAAAAACTATCATTATACATAATATTAGACCCATAGTTTCCTTAATAATAACATAAACAATGTAGTGCTAACCATTACAATTAATTTAAGTAAAAGGTAATAACTATAAACTTAAGTGGGAACCTTCCAAGCTAATTTTGAAATAAAGTAACTATTTATTTATATGTATATATAAAATATGATGCAATCTTAAATCTTAAATATTATAAAAGTTTCGCTACAAAAAATATAACTATTTTATAACTATTTTTAATATATATCTGTATTTGCTTAACATTACATTTTACGTTATTTATTTTCTTTAATGATCTCAATGTACAGCAAAACAAATCGACTTCAGCTAAGTTATCGTTACAAAGAGCACAAGCACGCCTTAAAAACATATTTTTACTATAACAGGTTCTACAACTAGGGATGTAAAATAATTTTTTTTTGCGACATTTACGTTCATTAATGCGAGGCACATTAAAAAAGATTTTTTGCAGAAGTGAGGGGAGATCCAGAATGTTATGAATTATTTTATATATCAACACAAAGTCTACATTGTCACGTCGTACTTCCAAGGATTTAAGCTTACAATACTCGAGTGATTCTTCAAAGTTAGAATAAGAATGACCAGTTCTATAATCTAGAGACCTTATAAACTTCTTTTTAATGTTTTTTTTTTGTATTCTTTCAATTCTTTTAATATGAACTTTATTATAGGGCTTCCAAACGGCGCAGGCAAATTCAAGTCGACTACGAACAAAACTTTTATACAATATTGTAAGAAGTGGTGTGAAATACAAACACTGCACTTTCGGATATTACTTTTATTTGGTTATTATAATTATACTAGGGAACAGCGTTGGCGTGTCCGTGGCGTGTCGCTTGCCAGACCAAAGAGAAGGAAGTTTGAGAGCGGGAAGAGACATTGCCTATGGTTATCTAATTGTGTTGCTATATGTAATATCTTCCCTTTTAAAAAAAATTAAGTAAGACTTCACGACTTGAATAAGGTAAGTAAAAAAAAGAATTTTTATTTTTAGTAAAGGCTGAATGAATTGGATCTCAGTCGTCAAGTCTTTTACAATATTAAAAAAAAGTAACGTCAAAGTTAAACTGACAAGTGACATATTTGACAGATGACATTTTATAATTATAGGTTACACTTTTACAGCAAATACTTTAACTTAAGCAATCATAGAAAATATTCTTAACTTATATTTAAGAAACGGTTACATTACAACTAGATGTACATAATATATATAATATTAATTACGAAAACGAGCAGGTACTTTAATAATACGACCATAACGTGATGTCTTTGGAACATTAGGAATCATTACATTTCGTTCTTGCATATTGCTACTAATACTTTCTGTTATGTTTTCAGGTACACTATGGCAAAAGGGAGCAGCTGCTGGCTTTAGTATATGCTCACGATTACGGCGAAATTCACCTTGAGGCGACCTGATTATAAAGCTACGTGGCTCACCACTGGCTCGTGTGATAGTGCCCGGAACCCAAACACTGTGTGGCTTGTGTTTGAAGTATATTTTATCACCTTCTTTAACTGTAGGCAATGGCTTAGTGTGTTGATTATAATAAAGTTTTGTATACGATTTTTGTTTTTCAATATTATTCCTAACCAAGTTTACATCGACTAACTTAGGACTTAAATGAGTATCAGTGACAGGTATCTTTGATCGTAAATGTCTTGACATGGAGAGTTGTGCTGGTGAAAAACCTGTTTTCTTTGGAGTATTACGATACATAAGTAATGCAAGGTAAGGATCATTATTATCTGCAATACATTTTTTCAATAAGTTTTTAATTGTACCAATGGTTCTCTCAACCATTCCATTAGATCTACTTAGGTATGGACTTGAAGTATTTAATTGTATAAGCCAATCTTTAGTAAAATTTTTAAACTGCATGCTAGAAAATGGTGGACCATTATCTGCAATCATGAATTCTGGTATACCGTGCCTAGCAAATATAGACTTCAGATGAGAAACAATAGTGTTAGCATTTGAGCCTGACTGTAGTAGTGCTAATTCAAAATTTTTGGAATAATAATCAACAACTATGAGATATTTTTTGTTGTTAAGTTCAAATATATCAACACCTACTTTGTTCCATGGTAATAGTTTATATTCATGAAACATAATAGGTTCCTTAGAATTGTTTCGACTAAAAGTAAGACAAGTATGACACTGATTAATATATTTTTCTATGTCGCTATTCATATTTGGCCAATATACAGTAGTTTTAGCCATGTTAATTGAACTATTAATTCCCTGATGACCTTCATGCAATAGTTTTAAGACATAACTTCTCATTGACTCTGGAATAATAATTTTATTTGACAGAAACAAAATACCATCAATTACATGTAACTTATCTTTAAGAGAAAAGTAGGGTTTTTCATTTTGATGAACTAATCTTTTATGCTCTGGCCAATTATTTTGACAGTATTGAATAACTTTAGTCAGAATAGGATCTTGACTAACCATCTGTTTAATTTCTTTGAGTTTATCTTGACTGACTGACAAAGATGACATGACTAAATTAATGTGTAAATCTATATCAGTTTCTAAATCCAGCAATGTTTTCTCACCTAATGCTGCACGAGACAATGTATCTGCTATATAGAGAAAACGACCTGGTTTATATATAATATTGATTTCATAAGGCTGTAGGCGTATCATAATTCTTTGTAATCTAGCTGGTATATCATATAAAGGTTTTTTGAACAGTGAAATAAGTGGTTTGTGGTCTGTTTCAACAGTAACCATCTTACCATATATGTATTGGTGAAACTTACCACAACCAAATAGTACAGCCATTAATTCCTTTTCTATTTGAGAGTAATTTTTCTGGCAACTAGTCAGTGAGGCAGATGCATATGCTATTGGTTGTTTCTCATGTAGTATTACTGCACCAAGAGCATCTTTTGAGGCATCAACAGACAAAATTAATTCTTTATTTGGGTCATAATATGTAAGGACTGGAGCAGATGTAATAAGTTTTTTAATATTGTTATATTCTTGTTCATGTTGTTCCGACCAGGACCAAACAGTTTGTTTAGACAAAAGTGTTCTTAATAGACTATTTTCCTTAGACAGATTAGGTATAAAAGAGCTAAGATAATTGACCATTCCCATAAATCTTTGTAGGTCTTTGATGCAAGTTGGACTTGGCATATCGCATATTGCTTTAACTTTAGTTTGATCAACTTGTACACCATGTTGGTTAAATATATGACCTAAATATTTGACTTCTGAAGCACATATTACTGACTTGTCTTTATTAAATTTTAAATTAATTTCTCGAGCCCTATCCAAGACTTTTTGTAGGGTCTCTTCGTGTTCACTAAGAGTTTTTGAATATATGAGGAAATCGTCCATCATTATTTTAACATTCTTAATGTCATGAAACCTTTTTATCATCTCCGCATGGAATATTTCTGGTGCCGCGTTTATACCAAAAGGAAGACGAGTAAATCTATAACGTCCAAAGGGTGTAATAAAGGTACATAGCTTTGACGAACTCTCTGACAGTTTCAGCATCCAGAATCCTTTGTTGGCATCTAGAGTAGTGAAAAATTTTGCTCCAGCGAGGTCAGACTTAATCTCGTCTAGAGTGGGAAATTGATAAAATGGTCTCATGATGGCTTTATTAAGTTTTCTAGGGTCTATACATAACCTTAATTTACCATCCTTTTTTGTGGTAACAACAATAGAACTCACCCATTCAGTAGGCTCTTCAACATGACAAATTATACCAGCTTTTTCTAGGTGATTAAGCTCTGCCTTCAAGATATTCCTCAGTCTGAATGGAACTCTTCGACATACATCTATAGTAGGAATGGCATCTGGCTTCACCATTAATTCACATCTGAAATCTTTTAGACAACCTATACCTTCAAATAAATCACGGTTAGAGTGGATTATGCTTTCACATGAATTTATTTTAACTTTATGTATTCTTTTTATTAGTTTTAGTGACTGACAAGTTTCTCTACCTAATATATTTTGGCTTTTCATATCTACAATGTGAAATAAGACATTATGTTTTTCATTATTGTAATCTAGGACTAAACAACATTGACCTAAAGTTGGTATCGTTTCTCCACTATATGTTGATAACTGATGCTGACTTTTCTTTATAATTTCATGAGGGATTTTAAGCTGATTGAAAGTATTTATTGACAATATATTGGTGTCTGCACCTGTATCTAATAAGAAGTTAATGTTTATGTTATTAATTGGTAATTCTAATCTCCACTGACTTGAATCTATGTTGTTAATGTGTATGGACCCTAACAATAGTGTACTTGTGTCTATATCTTGTGTATTGATTTGGCATACCTGAGCGCTGCGACAAACTTTTGCAAAGTGATTGTACTTGCCACATTTTTTACATTGTGCTCCTTTAGCAGGGCATTTAAACCTATGTATTTGACCACATTTATTACACATATTTACTTGCTTGTATTTTTGTGTAAAATCGCTTGGCTGTCTGTAATTACTCGGCTGCCTGTTACTGCTTGGCTGTCTATGACTACTCTGATATCTTGACCTGTTTCTTGATAGCGACCTCGTCTGGTGTTGATGTTTTGATGCTATTTGACCAACAAATGGTGTTGATTCTTCCAATGTTTTGGCCTGCTCCTTAGTAGACTCGATGTGTTTTGCCAGCTCTGTGGCTTCATCTAAAGTTGATGGTTTGCTTATTAGAATTTGTTCCTTTATGTACTGATTTTTTGAGTTGAGGTTCCAGCTAAAGATATCACGGACTAAGCTGTCTTCAAGTTTATGAAATTCACATTGACGGCTGATATTTTTTAAATCTGTGACGTAGTCATCTATTGACTCATCTGCACCCTGGCGTCTATTGAATAGTTTGTGGCGCTCCATCGTTATATTGACTTGCGGTATAAAATATCTCGTGAATTTATTTATTAGCGCGTCAAACCCAATCGTGTCAATGTCTTCGTTGAAAGAATAGAAAATTGTTAATGATTCTTGACCAATGAAGTGTAACAAAATGGCTACCTTCCGCGTGTCATTTTCGTCTTCTAAATCGTTTGCTCTTAGGTATATTTTTAGTTGTGTGCTCCAATTTCTCCATTCTACTGCCATGTTATTACTTTTTGTGTTGAGTGGATGAAGATTGCTTGTTCCCAGTGACTGCTTATGCTTCTGCACGTGCGCGCCGATGTCTCGCGGCGGCGGCTGCCTTGATGCGGATGTCTCCGGATTGAGTTTTCCTTTGTCCGTCATCGTTAACTTCTGACACCATGTAAGAAGTGGTGTGAAATACAAACACTGCACTTTCGGATATTACTTTTATTTGGTTATTATAATTATACTAGGGAACAGCGTTGGCGTGTCCGTGGCGTGTCGCTTGCCAGACCAAAGAGAAGGAAGTTTGAGAGCGGGAAGAGACATTGCCTATGGTTATCTAATTGTGTTGCTATATGTAATAAATATTTTATATGTTAAAGGATTTTGAAAAGGTTTTCCTATACGCAGAATAAAGCCCAGCTGTTTGTAAGACTTCTGTACAATAAAATCAATATGAGGAATAAATGTCAATTTAGAATCTAAAATAACGCCAAGGACACGTATTTGTGATACTTTGTTAAGGAACTTGTCATTTAACTTGTAGTCATAATTTAAAACATTGTTTTTTGGAAAATGTAATTACATGACACTTATCGAGATTTAAAAATAAGTTATTATTTCTACAAAACTTTTCGAAATTATTGAGATCACTTTGCAATAGTTCACAATCATTTCTATTACGAATGATTCTAAAGATCTTTGTATCATCTGCATAAAGTAACACCTTTGAATGTGACATATAATTACATATATCGTTAATATACAACGTGAACAAAAGAGGACCAAGATGAGACCCCTGTGAAACCCCTGAGCTGACGTGTTTCTTTTGTGACGTAAAACCAGAGAGCACAACACATTGATGTCTGTTTTCGACGTAAGACTTTATCCAGCGAAATAAATCACCGTGTATACCAATCTGCCAAAGCTTGATTAATAAAGTTTTGTGACAAATTTTGTCAAAAGCCTTGGCAAAATCTGCATACACAGCATCCACACTATATCCATCTTCCATTGCAGTCAAAATTTCATTCGTAAAATCTAACAAGTTAGTGTCTACAGAACGTCTCTTGTAGATGCCATGTTGATTGGGTATAATATGACGTCTAACTACACCAAAAAGTTCTTCAGTGACAATTTTTTCAAACACTTTGCCAAGTTGAGATAGCTTAGATATTGGTTTAAACTTTTCTATAAATTCACTGACCGGACCCTTCGGTATAGAAGTGATCCAAGCTAACTTCCATATTTCAGGAAAACAACCTTCCTTCATAGATTTTTGGAATAATATGGAAACTGGCAATGCTAGTGCCAAAGCACATTTTTTAATTAACAAGGGATGCAAACCATCCGGTCCGGCACTTTTATGAACATTTAACGAATTTAAATGTTTGTAAACTAAATTTACATTAATGTTTATATAATTTATATTAATTAGAGCATTGACAGGAGAAACTAAGTTTTCAGGGACAAGCGAGTCTCATGTTGATTCTTCAAAAACTGAATGAAAATGTAAATTAAAAAGGTCACAAACTCTATCACCGTCGCCGGTTACTTCATTTTTGTATTTCATTAATTTTGGTAGACCGTTAGTAGAAAATATTGATTTTATGTAAGACCAAAAAAACTTAGAGTCACCTTTATTTTTTTCTTCAGAAAAGGAAATTAAACTTTTATAGCACTCCTTTTCCATTTTTTCCGACTTTTTCCGTAGTATCTTAAAACTTTCATAGTCTAGAGGGTTCCTATAACGTTTCCACAAAGTATGATATTTACGTTTTTCATTTAGTATTTTTCTCAGAGGTGTGTTATACCAAGCCGGAACCTTATTCGAGGATCGCAACCTGCGGCGAGGGACATACAAGTTAATAAGTTCATATAATAATGCATAAAATTTAGATATACAATCTTCAATAGTTAAACTGTTGAAAAATAAATTCTAATCAATTGTCAATAACTTGGTATTTATGTTTGCATAATCTGCTGAATGAAAGTTAAAAATAAGTTTAGAGGATTGCTCCAGGAAAAGTTGATAATTTAATTTAAGTTCAAATGAAAGTGGTCTATGATGATTATCTTCGCTGACTAGTGGGTTATCACAAACTACTACTTGACAATCGATAGTGCATAATATTAAATCAAGAATACGATTATTTATATTTTTTATAAAATTATATTGTCTCAAACCAGTAAACGATAAAAATTCACTTATCAATTGAATTGCTTCCACTATAATTGATCTGTATATGGGATAAAGAAGATTCAAACCATTCGGCATTGGAAATATTAAAATCACCGGCAATGAGAAATAAGTCATTCGGAAAGTCAGTTATTAAATCACCTGTCATATCTATAAAAGAACCTTGTGGAATGTAGATACATCCAATATTTAAATAGCGGGGTTGAGGTTTCGGCCGGGCGGCAAATAAACGCGTTCACGGCTGCAGTTATTCATTAGCGGAATCGAGACCCAAATAAAGTCACAATGAGCAAGCGGCGGGACAGGCCAGTCGCGTAACACCGGGCGATACTTCGAGCGCACTGCAATTGCGACGCCGCCACCCCTGCTCGCACCACTCTCAGTAGCTGAGCGGTCACATCTAAAAACGCCAAAAGTATTATCAAAATACTCGCCATCAAAAAATTCAGGAGTAAGCCAAGTTTCAGTAATACAAATAAAGTCAAAAAATTACTGAGAAGCTTTGGAATAAAACTCATGGGATTTAGTGCGTAACACCCTAATGTTTTAGTAATAACCATTAAAATTGTATGGCGCCATTTATAAAAGATAAATAGGATATTAAAATATTTTTGCAATGAAATATAATTAGTAATTGGAGAATATTATCGATAAACAGATATAAGTAATATTCGCAGATATATATTTTTTACTTATTATAACTTGATTATAAAGTGTACTATAAAGGGATAATAATTGATATATTGCAAAAAAAAGAATGTAAATACGCGGAAGTATAACAAATTATTACCTTTACCTATATCCCCTTGGTTACTGCATGAAAAATCAATTTTGCGTGCAAACATTAAAATAAAGTGTGTAGATGTCGATACCAAAATTACAAGTACAATATATGTTAACCAAATTACATTTCGGCGTGAGATTAACATAAACGAAAGTTGTATCAAATAACACTTGATATAATAATTTAAAAAGAGTCATTGTAGTTTTTTCAGATCAATTTCATCCTTAATCAACTTCACTTTACTTCCTTCATTTTTGCGCATGAATATTTTGCAGTCACGGACCCACAAAAAAGAATAATTAAGTTCTGTTTTTAATTCTCTAGCTCTTTTCAAGAGCAATTTGTTTGTGGGGGTCAGATGGTCACTGAAATAAAGCGCAGAAGCAGGCCCGGTCATATTGATGTCGGTGGTTGTCACACCACGGCGCGCGCGCACCGCCGCTAACAGTTGATCCTTACGTATACGTTGAGTGAAACGGACAACAATGGCCGGGGGGCGGTTTTGTTTTTGAATATTATTATCAATAGATTTATAGCGCCGCACACGGTCAATTGAATCTATATCTCCATCTGCTATAGGGAATCCAACTCGAGAACAAATATTGTATAAAATTGTTTTTAAATTTTCACCCTTGGAAAAAGGTACTCCCGATATCTCCACGTTATTCATCATAGAATACTGACGGTTGTTGTTATTCTCTAACATCAAAGTTTTAATCTTCTTACTTTCGTCGCCCTTAAGTTTTTGTGATAAATCGGTATTTTTTGTCTCAATGAAAGATACTCGATTTTGAAGTTCTGATAATTCCGCCTTAATTTGACTTTGTTCTTGAATAACTGCCTCCGTTAAAGAGGAGATGCCACTAATATGCTCTTTAATGTCGGATAATGTTTCTCGTCGCATCTGCATCATATTCTCGCTATGCGTGTTGCTAAACGATTGCATAACGGATATCATATCCTTTCGGAAATCTGCAAGTTGCTGGGTCACGCCGCTGCAGTCGTGATCTGGTTGGTTACGTTTACGAAAAGAAACAAAAGGATCATCCTTCAGGCTCGAGAGATCAGGATGTGATCCAGTTTGCCTTTTTGGGCTTCTAGCAGGCGACCGTAGTAGGCTCATGATTATTTTAATGAGTTTGTTTTATAAACATACGCATACACCGCACAAACTCGACACCACACAGCTTCACAAAAGAGACGAAAAATAGAAGCCCTTCTCTTTTACCCGAGGTGCGCGGGGAGCAGTCCAGTTACGACGATGCACGAACCGGCGTAACAAACAGAAACAATCAGCATCAAAAAGATACACAGCACAAATGTTTCACGAACAAAAGTAAAACGAATTTGTAACTACCGTAGAACTCTTTTAGAATGTCAAGATAATTAATATTTTTGCAAAATTATAGGAACGATTAGCACACGTCTACTCTAAGTGAATCTTTTACTCGGACTGAAAAAAGTGTACCCGCCGCAGTTGATACGTCCACCACCCGTACTACATTATCGCGTCCTGGGCCCTGATTCTGTACGGCACATTAGATTCCACACCTATATCGTACCGCGCGTGTTAGAATTAGGAATAATTCGGAGTGTATTAATAATGTTACTTAATCATATTCATTATCATTATTAATATTTAAATGATTATTTATTGATTTACTAAATTGATTTATTGATTGATTTAACTATGTACACTTTTTAGTACAATATTTTTCATCATTGTCTTTGATCTAACGTGTTACCTGTCATAGCATAGACAACACGATCAGTCCACGTCACCTCCACGCCAGGCGGTGGAGTGACGCGGTGCCTTTATAATGCCTCGCACTGAGTCAGACGGTCTCTTTCTTTGCATGACGCTCAGAGCCGGCGGACGGCCGGCAGTCCTTATCGGATTATATTCAGCTGATTGTATTACGACAAATCGTTGTGCCAAAGATGAGTATATATTGGTAAAGTGTGAATATTAATTGTGGAATCATCATACAATATAAATTTAAAGCATTTGTATATTTAGTTTTCCATTTTGATGGCAAATACATGACCTAGATGAATAAACTGATTTTGGCCACTTAATAAATAGTTTATTATCTACCCTCTTTTGATATTTCATATATTCAAAAGAAATATAATATTTCCTCTTTTCCGTTTGATAACACGCGCATACCACGTCAATATCGTGACTTGTTTATACCATGTCACGATAAGGAATCGAGATGTCTCTATTCTGTATGGTTCAAGACAACTTGTCTATGGTACATAAAGTACTCACAACTGCATTCAGAAATGATGTTTAGAGAATTTGATCTATTATGTAGTAAATTCAATAATAATGTTTTTTTTAGACATAATATAATATGTTTAGTTCTTACACTTCCGCGCACATTACACATCAGAATAAAACACTTTTTTACGGATTTTTGCGCATGCTTATCCTGCGATCACGGCTCCTGTAAAGGAGTCGAAACGTCAGGATTAAATATAAAATAAAATAAAACATGCGCAAAAATCCGTAAAAAAGTGTTTTATTCTGAAATATAATATGTGTTTTTACGTTTTTTATATTGTTAAAAGATTCAAAACAAAAAACGATATGACAATAACTCTAAATAAAATTTATTGACAAGCTCTAGACCAAAATATGAAATGTAGTTTTTGAACGTTTATTATGAAATGAAGTCGTTGATTGTGTGCGATTTATGAAAGTTATTTTAAACTAACCAAAACAATTATTACCGTGTTAACAAACGATTCTTTGTTTATTATCGAAAAATTACATATTAAAACGTAAGTACTTTCTACCAATTTAAAATCTCGCCTAATACTAAAGCCATAAATTACAAAGAGAATGTTTGTAAACAAAACTTCATGTTTTTTTATTTTTATTAAATAAAACAAATATGACAGTTTTAAATGAAATGCTTTTTATGAACTATTATATAATATTAAATGAATATACTTATTACTAAACATTTTGACAACATAAAACAAAATATTGTTTCTTTGATTTTGTTTCAGACTGATTCTAGGTATAATGTATGCTTTCGTGCGTTCTCGTGCAATAGGGTATTCTACTCTGTTTGGCAAAGTACTATAATATGTGCGTTTCATCGTTAAAAGACACCAAAAAAAAATATTTCGGCGAAATAAACCCGCTTTCATGCCATAAAAATACTTCAAAATTTTAAATATATTTATTCCCGCGAAAACAGGCTTCTGCGCTGTCCGCCATGTTTATGACGTCATTTAGGCATGTAAACAAAGCTTGACGTTTAAAGTTTGTTGTAGGTACGAGTTGTTGTATCTACACAAAAGTTATTACATTCCATATTTATATTGTTGTTTTTTGAAAAAAAAATATGAATTACACTCGCTATCGGTGGTGTGTAGTGTCTAGTTGTAAAAATACTAGCGTAAAATCCCCGGAAAAACTGTTTATCCAAGGGCCGGACGACCATAAAATGAGAAATGTTTGGTTGGAACTCGCTAAACGTGATCCTATGACATTGTCAACTAAAAGTAGATTATATATATGCGAAGATCATTTCAATGTAAGTACAACCCATATTCTTTATAATTTGTGAGTACAACTTCTTCTTAATTTGAATTATATTTTTCTGTAAGTAAGATAACATAACCTAAAATTACTTTAAAAGCAACCAAGAAAATTCATATAATGATTCATATCATTGCAGTTGGAACAAGACATGGAAAATTTTATGGAGTACAAGATTATGGGATCCGTGAAACATGTGAAAATGAAAGCCAACATCACCCCACCCCGATTATGTTGTCATAGTGAGAGAAAACGGAAGCTGTCACCAAGTCAGTCAACTGTTACAGAAATACAAAAGGTGGATTTTATACAAGGAGCTGAAAAAAGCAAGCTGGTTGAAGACTACATGGAACCAGTAGCATCATTGTCTAAGTCAGGTATTATAGTCTGAGTATAATAAAGAGTGTAATCTTGTACATACTTACTATATATATATTCTCATTGGTAATAGGTATTCCATCAATATGTTAGTACATATTAAAAGCATTGTAATCCAAAAAGTAAGTATCATTAATGAGTACTTATTATATTATTTTTTATGCTTCCAGATGTACCAATATTTCTTACTACAAAAAACAATGAGGACAAGTCGATTCAAGTGCAAACACTGACCACTGACAAGTCAATCCAGGTGCAAGTACTATCTCAAGAAAGCAAATTAATACAAGCAAATATAGTGCCTCATTACAGAAGTAAAGCTACCCAGTGCACATTCAAAATAAGAGACCAATGTTTGTCACCCATAAAGACTAATGTGTCTGTTGCAACGTCACCTCATATCAAAGGAAGCCAAATAAATATACCAAGTACATCAGGAGTCACAAAATCTGCTAAACGCAAACTATCAGTTATATTTGAAGAAAAGTCTGACAGTGAATTATCACTTGCTCCGTCGCTTTCAAGTGAATGGCCTACACCAACTAAATCTAAGACAACGTCTGACAGTAGCTTACTAGAAGAATTAAAGTTAGAAGACCAAAAGCTATATTACCACAACACTTTAGTTAAAATTAAGAAAAACAGCAGGCTGTATGTGGGTATTCCTAATGGGCTTTATTTTTTGGTACATATAATAAGGAAACATACACATATAACAGAACAACACATTTTGTTATGCCTCATGAAAATTAGACTCAACAGAACATTTTCGCAATTGGCCGATGATTTTGGGTTGTCATTGTCACAAACAAGTAAAATCTTTCTGACTAAGTTACCAGTGATAAGCAAAGTATTGTCTCCTTTCATAAAACCTTTTAGTCCTGTCTCAATAAAACGGAACTTACCTATAGCTTTCCGACATAGATTTCACAAAGTTACCCGTATCATTGATTGCTTAGAAATTCAAATACAGAAACCAACAATGGCAGTACGTCAAGCACTGACTTGGTCAGAATACAAAAAAGCTAATACAATTAAATATTTAGTTGCTTGTACACCTGATGGACTGGTTAGATTTGTTTCTTCTGGATATGGGGGTAGGATAACGGATGTTCACCTAGTAGAGAACTGTAAATTTTTAGATAGTTTGGAACCCGGCACTTGTATTCTAGCAGATAGAGGGTTCAAACACATCGAATTCTATTTAAAACAAAGAAACTTTTCTTTGGTGAGGCCTCCAAGTGTGAGAAGCGGTTCCAAACTAACAAAATCTGAAGTAAGGCTAACTAAACAAATAGCTAGCCTTAGAATTCACATAGAGAGAGTGATACGCAGAATTCGAGAGTTTGCCATATTAAAACCCCATTCAGTTGTTAACTCTAATTTAATTTCTATTTTTGATGAGTGTATTGTAACAGCTTGTGCTCTGATAAATATACAAGATACCCTAATTAAATAATTAATTTTTAATTATGTTTATTTTATAGTTTTCATCTACAAATATTTTCATCAAGTATTTTCTTAATATTGTAGTCATAATTTTGGCAATGTTTGCTAATGTTAGTATTTTTTTTTAACAACAGTATGGGAGCACCTGTATACCTACATATGTATATTGTAAACTATTCAAATTTTATCTATTAATGAACACTACTGATACTTTGTAAATGAATGAGTACTTGTTGTAGTTTTAACTAACATTTAGGTATTGTAAGAGTAAAATAAAAGACTTGCTTATTATTCAAAGTATTTTTTTATTATATTTGTACAGTTTCATATAAAATGGGAAAAATATTTCTTTTCCAAAATGAAATAACACTGTGGAGCAGTTTTGACACATATATTTGATCATATGCAATCTCTATAATATTCACTTTATTGTCCTTTTCGAAACCACTACTTGCGACACAGAAATAACTTTTATTCACATTTGCACAATACATTTGTACTTGCACATGAGCATAGTATTGTTTAGTGATAGCACCGTCTTTAATATATTTATTTTCAGTTTTTTTGGTACTTGGGCACTTAATTTCTATTGTAGTATTTTTTTCACAAATGCCATCTGGCGAACCTGCAATCATAGGATTCTCTTCAGAAATAAATAATCCGCATTTTTCAATTTTTTTCCCCAATTTTTTCTCCACACTTTTTCGCACACTGTCTTCCAACATTCTGCCTCGCTTTATTGCAGTAGTTTCGATGGTTCTTCCTCCAAGATTGGTGGCAACCAAAGAACCATCAGTAGTTTTGCACCTACTGACTTCAAAGCATTTTGAAGCCGTGATTCTCCCATAACGTAACTCATACCATAATCCACTCTTATGTTGGTTTCTGGTTTCTTTCTCAACATTTCTGATATTTATATAATTAAAAACTTTAGCTATTTGCTTTAAGAAATCATCACATTCATTGGTGTTGTTACTACACATCAGGTAATGCAGTGACAGTGTATTAGTTTTTTTGCAAACATAATCATTTTCATGCTTTAAATATTGACAGGAAGTATTTTTTCTTTTTTTACATTCAATTAAAAAATCTTCAACTACACTGTCACCTATACTAGTTTCAGCACTTTTTACCTTCTTTTTCGTCATTTCTTTTGTGGTCATAATCTTTATTGAAGAGCCAACCTTTGATAGTGTTGATTTTTTCCAATAACATTGAACTGAAGTGCATGATGGCTCTTCACTTCTACGATGACACCACATTAAAAATGCTACAGCATGCTTACATCCACCAGTAGACGCAGGACAATCATGGCATGTCACCTGTAGCACATCATCTTCTTGCTCATCTACAATGAGAGTTACAGAATATGGTTTGGAATGAACTTTATGTTCCGGACATATTGTACACTTTATAGTACATATAGTTTGGGTCCTTTGTAGTTGCACGTATCCGATAGCATCGTCGCCGTACGATTCTCTTGCAGATCTGTGGATAATGAAGTCTTAATAAAAACATTTGAAAAACAAAACATAACCTATAACTTTCCGATATTTTTCTACAAATTAGCTGTTATTTCATTAAAAACAACATAATAAAGGTAATACTTACAAAGATGTTTTCACATTCCGGAATTCGGCAGAACAGAAATCTGTATTACGTGCAAAGAACTTTGCAACCATCATCGTGTCGATTTTTGGTAAGTTCATACTATCTGCTTTTACGAAACCGGCTTCCATTTCGTGTTTTTAATAGTATTTAGCTTCTTTTAATTTAGTATTTATCAACTAAATAATTTTGACGAAGAGCACTGACGAATCGAAAATATAAAGTTTACGACTGGGTTGACAGGTGACAGCAAATTATTATTGCCAATATGACGTCACAGCATGGCGGCTCGTGTTTTTAGTCACGTGATATACAGATTAAAAATATCAATTTTTAATTTTAATATTATAAATCAATCATGTAAATTTATGACTCAAAATCGGTTTAACTATGTTTATTTTTACATAGAGTTCATTTTGTACCGATTTTTACATTTTTTCATTAACCACAGAGAGTACCCTATTAGACATTGGAGACAGCAACAAAAAAAAACATAATAAGACGTGTTATGCGTGATGGATCGGATCCTTTAGCAATGGATGCTAGTGCTTTTCACAAGCAGTACCGCGTCACTAAAGAGCTGTTTATATATTTGTGTTCACTCTTGGAAGAGGAGATGCGGACAAATCAAAGATGTACCAGTATACCTACAGCACTCAAGGTCCTATTTTTAAAATAAAATACATTCTTTTTCAAAATCGTCTTTTACTGATATTTTTATCTAAGCATTTTTGTTTTAGATATTGTCCACACTCAGCTTTTTAGGCACTGGAAGTTACCAAACAATAATTGGGCAAGATTGGTTAATGCCTCTGAGCCAACCCAGTATTAGCAGATGCCTAGAAGAAGTTGTTGAAGCACTCCAGCTGTTGTTACATAGATTTGTAAAGTTCCCTACTACTCAAGAGGAGAGAAATAGAGTTAAAGTTAGGTAAGATTATCATAGAAAAAAAAACGAATGAGTTGTATTTATTACTTTATTGTCTTAAATTATGTTATTACGTTGCTCCAAGGCAGTTGCAATTCTGAGACAAAAAACAATTGTTTTACAGATTTTATGAAAAATTTGGCATTCCTGGTACTTTAGGATGCATCGATGGAACATTAGTTGCCATTGCAGCACCTCGAAGTCATCCTAGTGAAGCTGCATTTTTTGGGCGTAAAGGCTACCATGCCATAAATGCTATCATAGTATGTATTACTTTTTTATTTAAACAAACAACAATTTCACATAAAAAACAAATTCATTCAAAAATATTTTATTATGATTTTTTCATGTAATTGACTATTAATTTTATGTTAACAGGTCTGTGACAGTGAGTTGAAATTATTGCAGTATGTGCAATGTATGTTGGTTCAGCCCATGACAGTTTTGTATGGAGGTCATGGGCTCTTAGCAACTACATAGAAAACCTTTATAACGGTGGAGAAGCCGGTTGGCTCTTAGGAGATTCTGGTTATCCTCAACGGTCATGGCTTATGACACCAATACTAAATGCTGTCGAGGGATCGCCTGAGGAATATTATACAGAGAAACATGTAAAAACACGAGTGTGTGTTAAACGACGTTAGCATAGGGCTTTTAAAGGCACGGTGGCGTTGCCTATTACGTCATCGTGTCTTACACTATAAGCCCACAAAATGTGCTAAAATTTTAAATGCGTGTGCAGTTCTACACAATTTATGTCTAAATGATAATTTAATTAATGAAGCGGACATTACTGATGATTCCATGGATATGGAACCGTTTACTGGTAATATTTCTATATCTGGAACATCTGCACGTCAACAATTAGTTGCCACTTTATGGCAAAATCGATTGTTGTGAATAATTAGGATTAGAGTATGAATTGCTATATTGGTAATAAAGTGGTGGATGTTAATGTTTAGTTTCTTTCTTACCTTTCAAAAACCGCTACCTTTGCCTCTTCTATTAATAATCGTTTTTCTTGGAGTTGCAACTTCTTTTCGTCTAACGCTATTTGTCGCTTTTGTACTTCCAGCCGCTCCTTTTCATACTCCAAGATTTGGCTGTCAAATGATTCTATAACAAATGAAAATAGCGAACTGTTTTATTTATATTTTAAAAATATCATCATTTGTTAACTAACTTTAACAAAAAATTAAATGATAAAATAAATAAAATGCTTCTTGGATGGGCAGGACATGGGTAAATCAGGCAGTTACCCACCTAATGGGTCCAGTGCAGATTGATTTGATGACTGCTATCCTGCGACAACAGCCGGGACCAACTCCTTAACGTACCTTCTAAAGCATGGACGAGCGCAAGATTTTTATTTTGGTCACCCATCCAATTAGTGATCTGGCTAAAGTTGCTGCTTAACTTCCATGACCGCAATCCGACTGTAATGTAAAAAAGTATTAATGTAGTAGTTGATATGTACCAGTACGAATAGTTAGACGGCGCCTATTCCTCACTCTTTGTATTGGAGCTGCCTGTGATGAAGGCGTAGCAGCAATCAATATAGGTGTAGCGGTTGCAACAGTCGTGCTACACTGTGGTGCTACTGTCACAGCATACTCTGTGCTGTGATATTAAAAATATAAACGTCATTGTATTTTGACATCTCTCTCTCAATAAAAGAAGCCTTGCTGATTAACAAGTGTTTGATTTAAATCTATAAAATGTGAACCTAAATATGGTGTCAGGTGTAAAATATCACGACAAATTAATTTAAAAAGAGATTCTCCAACAGAATAAATATAAAACGTGACAAAAAGTAAGAATATGGACAAGTTTTCTTTGGATTTTGATTTCAATGCGATAGACGTAAAGAAGGAATGGACAAAATGGTTACAAGCTTTTACAATATATTTAAAGGCAACAAAAAAACACGGTGAGCCTGAAGACATCAAGATTGCTATATTACTACACCAATTGGGCTCAAAAGGAATTGAAATATACAACACATTTGAGAAAACCAAAGAAAAAGTTGAAACTTTAGATGACGTCATTGAAAAATTTAATAACCACTTCAAACCAAAAATAAACATTTTATATGAAAGATACAAATTCAATAAACTAGAACTGAGTGACGGCCAACCATTACCAGAGTTTATAACAGCGTTGAAAATTCAGGCACAGTATTGTGAATTCACTGACATGAACAACATGGTTAGAGACCAAATATTACTTTATATTAAAGAAGAAACATTACTGCACAGGTTATTAGATGAAGGGAATGATTTAACCTTAGAAAGAATGATTGAAATAATTAAATTAAATGAGGAACGTAACAAAGAAATTAAAGATATAAAAAATAAGCATGAAGTTGAAGCTGAAATAAATATAATAAAAAATGAGAAGAAATTTAATAATAAGAGAAACGATAATACAGATTATAATAATAGTAATAACATATACAAATGTAAAAAATGTGGAACTTCACATAGAAGAGCAGAATGTCCGGCATATGGCAAGCAGTGCACCATTTGCAGGAGGCTGAATCATTTCAGTGTTGGCTGTTTTATGAAGAACCGAAGGGAGTCAGGTAATAAACATTTTTGTAATAAACAGAACATTAATAGAAGGGTAAATTTTATTAATAATGATAGTGATTCAGAATCAAATTCTTCTCTAGATCTGTTTGTTCATTCAATAGACTCATGTAAAAGAGACTGGTACATAATTGGTGAAATACATAATTTGGAAATAAATTTTAAAATAGATAGTGGAAGCCAAGTTAACATTTTGCCTTATCATCTGTTGAACAAATTAAATAATAAGAATAATTTAAAAATTAAATGTACAAATCTGAAAGTAACTGCATATAATGGTATTTCTTTACAGATCATAGGCAAGATATCATTAGAAGTTAAGTTTCATCATCTTAAAGATAATATAGAATTTTTAATAATTGACACAAAAGATAAGGCAATATTGGGGCTACAAACTTCAGAAAAATTAAATTTAATTAAAAGAATCAACACTTTAAATTGTAATTATGATTACATAAATGTTAGATTTAATACTAAGCAAGAAATATTAAATAAATATGAAAAAGTTTTTCATGGATTAGGCAATTTTCCTGGGCAACCTTATTCTTTGCAGTTAAAACATAATGCTGTACCTGTAACTTATAATGCTCGTAGAATTCCAAAGAGTCTTACATCTAAACTCAAATTAACTTTAAATAATTTAGAAAGTCAAGGAGTAATAAAAAAGGTGGATGATCCGTCAGAATGGTTGCATCCTCTAGTAATAGTAGAAAAGCCTAATGGAAATCTAAGACTATGTTTAGATCCCAAATATTTGAATGAACAACTCTTAGATGATAAGTATCATATTCCAAGTCAGGATGAAATATTATCTGAACTCAAAGGTAAAAAATTATTTTCTATTTTAGATTTGAAAGAATCTTTTCATCAGATCAGAATAAGCAATGAGTCCTCTAAATTATGTAGTTTCAACACACCTTTTGGTCGTTATTCTTACACTAGACTTCCCTATGGTATAAAGCCAGCATCTGAGATATTTCAAAAGAAAAATATAGAAGTTTTTGGGCACATAAAAGGCATAAAAATATATATCGATGACATATACATAATGGCTTCTACAAAGCAAGAACATGACTTCATATTAAAACAAGTTTTAGATACTGCATTAAAAAATAACATTACTTTTAATATCAGTAAATTTCAATTTTGTCTCTCAGAAATAAGAATTCTAGGTCACATAGTAACAGAGAGTGGAATAAAAATCGATCCTAATAGAATACATGCTATAATGAAGATGCCAGAACCTAATAATAAAAAATCTTTACAAAGGTTTTTGGGCATATTAAAATATCTAAACAAATTCATACCTAACCTTTCTCAAATGTCTGCTCCACTGCGAGAGTTAATAAAGGATAATGTTAAATGGATATGGACAAGTGAACATAAAAATTGCATTAATAAACTAAAAACATTATTAACTTCAGCTCCAATTTTATCTCATTATAATGAAAATGATGATCTCATTGTACAGACTGATGCAAGTGAAGGAGGTATAGGTTGTGTTCTACTCCAGAATAATAAACCAATTGCGTTTTCATCAAGGTCATTAACTCAAACTGAAAAAAGGATGGCCATAATAGAAAAAGAACTGTTAGCCATTGTTTATGCGATGGAACATTTCCATTACTATACTTATGGACGTCATGTAACCATTCAGACAGATCACAAACCTTTAATTAATATAAGTAAATGTAACTTAGATAAAGTTCCAAGTAGATCCTTATTTGTTATTATTTGAGCATAGAAATACAATGTTAACTGATTTAGACTATTCACCAGCTCAATTACTGTTTGGTAGAAACCTAAAAGATAAGATAATATTTCTAGAAAGTCATTTAATGCCAGTAAAGTTAGATTATAGTGAAATAAAAAATAAAATAAAACAAAATCAATGTAAACAAAAATTTTATTATGACAAAAATTGTAAGACATTAAAAGATATAAAAGAAAAAGATAATATTATGTTTAGACTTAATTATAAGTGGAAACATGGAAATGTATACTTACCAGCTCATACTCCAAGATCATGGTGGTTAGAATCTAATGAAGGGAAATTGTATAGACGTAATAGACAAGACATAGTGGCTTTGTCTAACAATTGTAATGCAGAAAAAATATATCAAAGTAATACTAATTATGAGCCTCCTAAGTTAAGAAATAGAAATATGATTAAAAAACCTATGAGATACATGGATTAAAATATGATAATAACTTTACTATTGTAAGTAGTTGAAACAATTAGCCTAAAGGTATGGGTAGGTACTTATTATAAACTAGCTTTCCGCCCGCGGCTTCGCCCGCGTGGATTTCGGTTATATTGCGGTATAAAGCACGACTATAAGAAAACTTCTCATTCCCACGGAAAAATCTAAGAAGCGCGATGTAACGCTGGATACAATTAGTTGTTAAACCAAAACTGAATGGTACACTATATTATGTTTTCCCTTGTGGAGCAAAAACATGCAGATTTTTTGCACTGGAAACACGCTACATAGAGCTGACCATGCGAAAAACAATGTTTTTCCAAGTGTACTCCAGCAACCCTTAGAGTTTGGCCTTGTGCTTTATTTATGGTCATTGCAAATGAAACCCTTATAGGAAATTGTAGTCTTTTAAATTGAATTCATATTCGTTTGCAACATATAAGTAGATGTATAAAAAAACAGTTTAGACGATAAAACAAATTGTACGTCATCCCTCGGGAATTCCTCATTTTCGGGGATTCATTATCGTATCATTTAGCTTCAAAATTTACATGTTTATATTCGTTTGCAACATATAAGTAGATGTAAAAAAACAGTTTAGACGATAAAACAAATTGTACGTCATCCCTCGGGAATTCCTCATTTTCGGGGATTCATTATCGTATCATTTAGCTTCTAAATTTACATGTTTATATTCGTTTGCAATATTTTACCTTGTTTTAAACGACACACAGCGCCATCTACAATCCATCCATCAAGCAAACAATATTTTTATTTTCCCTCGGGAATATCAATTTTTTTCCTGGATAAAAAGTACCCTATTATTTAATCCGGACTTTTATCTTTACGTCTGCAAAATTTCAAAGCAATCGGTTCAGTAGTTACGGCGTGAAAGCGGAACAAACAAACAAACAAACAAACAAACAAACAAACAAACAAACAAACAAACAAACTCACTTTCCGATTTATAATATTAGTAAGGATTAATGAAGTACAATGTAAAGTCGCTATCATTTACTTTGTGATTACTTCATTACATAACTTAGTACTATAATTAAGTATATAGTTAAATTTGTGTAAATTAATTAATAATTTGTTTTATATAAAAAAGGAAAGATGTCACAGCATACTCTGTGCTGTGATATTAAAAATATAAACGTCATTGTATTTTGACATCTCTCTCTCAATAAAAGAAGCCTTGCTGATTAACAAGTGTTTGATTTAAATCTATAAAATGTGAACCTAAATAGCTACTCTATGTTCTGGAGCTGCCGGTGATGAAGGCATAGCAATAGTAGGTGGTGCTAGGAGTCCACGGTCTACTACCATAATGGTAGGTACCACCACTGCTTCAGAGCATGATACCTCTAACATATTTGGCAGCACTAATTGTTCTCTGCGTTGAGAATCCTCCGCTGGCTGAAAATAAAGACAGTTTTCTAGATACCTATATTCTTTTTTAGATAAATATATCATCCTGTAATTACCCACTGTTGTTTTTAAAGTATGTTGTGTAAAGAAGTATTCAAACATTTCAGTGAAGTCATAATTCTAGCACAGCTGATTTTTTTTATACATGCATCCACACAGGAAGTGTTTAACAGAATATCGCACATACGGTGCTATAACGTCACTTATGCAAATGGTGTAATATTTCAGGGGGAGCATTTAAAAATTGAACATCCTTACAACATATAGTTATTCTCGGCTAAACAAATAGAATAATTAAGCTACAACTTTGAACTTCATTTTAGAGTAAAAGCAAGCAAAGTAAAGAGGTAGAGTAGAGGTAGGAGTATTTTCTCATACTCAGTTCAGTTGTGTCTAAAATTACATAAGTGCAGTTATAGCACCGTATGTGCGATATATGAAACAGTAAAATGTCATAGAGGCTGTACTGTGTCAGAACTGTGGTTACTTTACTGAATATTTGAGTACCCCTGAAGACTTATTTTTATTATTATCAGTAAAATTAAGATTATCCACTGACCACTGTACAAGATATGCCGTCCATACCATGAATGGCTATGGGCCCTATGACAGACATAACTGCCTCATCTTGGGCTGTAAAGTTTTCTATTTGTGAGGGGCCATTGCCAGTTCCTCCAGGGCCATCTCCTTTCTGCTCTTTTTTATTTTTTAACGCTTTCCTCTTTACTCCATTTCGAAGATCACGCCATGACTGAAAATATAATGAATTTTGGTGGTTTGCTGGCACAATACGTTTTCAGAAAGACTTCTTAGACTAATACCTTATAACCATGTCACAGTTACCAAACTCAATGGTCCCTAAACTAACTTAAATATACCTTTCTTGGAACAAAAAATACTCTTATTATTGTGTTAAAACTATATTAAGTAATTATGTGATATACTCAAAAATAATGGATATCATCATCATCATCATCTCAGCCACATAGCATCCACTGCTGAACATAGATGTTGAAAAATACTCGTAATCTACTAAATCGGCGCAATAATATTATGAAAATGAAATAAAATCCACATGTGAATAAATGGACGTCTTTTATATCGAACAGAGTGAAAGTTGACAGCTTACGTCTTCTATATTTAAATAGTGTGCGTCAACATCCTCCCAAAACAGAAAAACTAATAACATTACACCATTCATGCAAAATGTACAATAAAAATGATAAAAAACAACACTAATTCCTATACAAAGTGCTTACTTCACTCGCCGACACCTCCAAGGGATATAACCTCTGGAATGGACAAGCCTTCTGTCCAGTAGCCGTCTGAACTATCGCTGTTCTCGGGTTACCATCTCTACCTAGCCGTATTTCAATGATCCTACCCAACGGCCATTTAACACGCCTTTCCGGGGTCTCTATCAATACTAAATCCCCTACCTTCAGACCTAGAGACATCTCTTTACCCCTTTGAATCAGCGTTGTCAGATACTCTGTTCTAAAGCGATGACGAAAATGTGACCTTAACTCACTTAAGTATCGTGACCGTGTAGTAAGAGCTTTATTGTCAATAGCATCTATATCTGTAGTAATATCCGCGTTGGCTAGTGGGTTTAAAAAAACACGCAGGAGTAAGGGGAGCTAACTCTTTGCCACTATCATCGCCTATATACATAGGTTAATGGGCGGGCATTAATTGTAGCTTCGCAATCGCATAATAAAGTAAAAAGTTCATCATAGCTTACACAAGATTTACCTTAAACTTTACGTAAAACACAACACAACAACCAAGGACTACACGGAAGATTTAATTTCCAGTTAATACGACCAATTGACGATTGTTGTTGAATCTTATCCCAGTCTAAGGACGCAAACCAGTTTTTAGTTTCAACAAATTGTGTACCGTGATCAGAATATACCGTATGAACGCGACCTCTACGAACTATGAACCGTCGGAAACACAAGAGAAAGGCTTCAGTAGACAAGGAATCCGTCAGTTCAAGATGTATTGCTCTATAAACTGCGCACGTAAAGATTACCACCCAGACCTTCGTGCCACCGCGCAACAAAAGTGGACCTGCTAAATCCACGCCAGTAATTTGGAAGGGTGCAGAAGCTTCTAATCGGTCTACTGGTAAAGGTGCAACAGGCGCTGTCGCTCGCGGTCCACTGTACTTCTTACACACAATACAGTTAAACAGTACTGATTTTATAAGTTTACGCGCTCCTATTATCCAAAATTCATTCCGTAGATTCACCATCATAATATTAAAACTTGCATGGTGCAATGCGATGTGACGTTCTTCGACTAATCTCCTCACGATTACACTCTTATTCGGTAAAACCACAGGCAGCTTAATACTCTGCGAGGTATCCAAAAGAAGCAACTTTGTTTTCAATCTTATAATATTCTGACCATCAACAAAAGTTGTTAAATTTTTGCTATTAATTAACTCTACGTTCTGTTGTTGTACTATCTTCAATATTAATTTCTCTGACTCTTCAAACTCTTCATAAGACACTACTCCTACCCTCCTATTCTTGTTATCGTGAACTCGACTATTATTAATAAATCTCAAAATGTATGAAACCATTCTAACAATCTTGGAATATTTAGAAAAATTTAAATTTCATTAAGAAAATCATATAAATTATTAGATACATTTAAACATATCGCTGACCGTCTTACTTCAGTTAAAGCCTCTTTATCCTCTATAAAATCGAAATTTGGCCACTGTTCCTGAGATTGTTTTGGCCACTCAGGACCTTCTAACCATTGGGATCGTATAAGAGTCTTCTCAATATCCGCAGTAACATCAACAGTCCGAAGTCTAAAATTAATGAGTAACTTCGGGATTAGCTCTAATAAATTTACACCCTGTCACGGTCGCCAGATGTTGAAAAATACTCGTAATCTACTAAATCGGCGCAATAATATTATGAAAATGAAATAAAATCCACATGTGAATAAATGGACGTCTTTTATATCGAACAGAGTGAAAGTTGACAGCTTACGTCTTCTATATTTAAATAGCGTGCGTCAACAATAGGCCTTCCCCATAGACCTCTAGAATGCCCGGTTCCACACTCCTGTCCCACACTGCTAATAATAATAATAATGCAAACTTATTAAGTTTAGATGATAGCTGTATTTACCTGTTTCCATTTCTCCACTGTTTTCACTGGACCTCCAAGGGCATTCAGTGTTTCTGTAAGCGTCTTCCACTGTTGCTCTAATGTGAGTTTACCTTAAAGGCCAGTACCATGTCCTGAGGCTACATCATGGTTGACGTTCATAAACTCAACTAAATGGGCGAGTTGAGTCGTAGTTGCCTTAGCCCTTGACATCCTGCTAACAAAGATTATATTAGGTAATCAAAAAAGAATATAAAACCAAACATTCTACTGTGATATTTGGACCATGATACTAAAGGTATATTATACAATAATTTTATGATTCAGTTTCAAGTCATGAGCACTAGGTAAAACATACCTAAAACATGTTTTTTTACCAAATCATGGAGGTATTTTCATGACTTTCTATGACTTAGATTATAGAATTATTGCCTATTTTGATTACAAACATACTTCCCGTTTATTAAATACAAATGAATACCTATCAGTCTTCTACCTGAATGAAGATGTTCAGAAAATATCTAAACAAAATATAAACCAACGAAACCTTAAATTTTAGTATATTCACTACATTGTTTAATATTAATATGTCGTGTGTAGGTAGTTTATTACGAATAACAACTTGTACTTACCTTTTTTAAAGTTTAATTTAATGACTTTCGTACAAAAACAGCAAAACATTTACTAGTCACAAACAAGTCACAATGATTCCGCGCGATTGTAAAACGTGGTGTTTTTGACAGATCTAATCACGCTAATGTCGCGTTCATACCACACGGTTTCATCATTGAGGCATAGAGAATACGAATTTTGCAAATGTCGTAAAAAGTTACGATATTGACGTGGTTTCAAAGCAAGGAATCGCTAAGTGTTCATAGAGAATTAGGGCCCTGGGTAAGTCGATATGACCCGACCGCGTGGCCATGTTCCGCGAGGGAGGTTGCTGTCAACGATGAGCACAAGGTCGCCTGTTGATATCTGGCTCGCCAGATGTTGCAGGGGAATCAGTCTAGGTTGCATTGTTGGCAGGACTTCCTTCACCCAGCGTGACCAAAAGAAGTCTGAGAGGCGCAGAGTCTTTTTCCACTCAGCCCAACCTACTAGTACCGAGTCATCCAAGGTGGCCGGCAACGCGCTGTTGGAAGATGAGCCAATCAAAAAATGGAACGGCCGGCGTCAAGGTCTCCTGATCATCCGGGTGGACAGACACGTGTGTCAATGGGCGAGAATTGACGATTGCTTCAGCTTCCGCAAGTAAAGTTATGAGCGTCTCCTCTTTTGGGGCCCAGTCCTTCAGGGTAGCGCTTAGAGCTGTCTTAATCGAACGGACGAGCCTCTTCAGCAAGCTGCAATTCGCGTTCGTATTGACGTCGTTTCGCGAGTGCTTCCGCAGTGGTCTTACGCGCTTTTATTGTAGCCGCTGAAGACGTTGACGCACGGGACCTGAACACTTGAGAAGTATTAGATGGATGAGGCGCTAAGATGGGTTTAGTGGTGGTATTTATTTCGGCGAGTGAAGCTGCTTTCGACCTAGTAATCATGGTAATGAAAATATGCGATGGACTGTATAACAACTAAATGACAACTAAGATTATGTACGAATATTGGCGATTTTTTAATCTCGATGGCCAAATATTGCGGAGATTACTGAATAAGAGGCCGAAAGTGGATGAAAATATGCATATTGCGAAATAATTATAAAAATATGTACAAGCAGTGTAATTAATGGCAAATGACAATAAGATGACATTATGGGCTTTTTCTCTATACAATATTGTTGCGTGTTAGGGTTCGCTGGATTTGGAGAGAAAGACCTGCTGACTCTTTTGAAGACTTTATTCTCGAAGCACTAGGTCCAACACAAAGCACTAGGTCCAAACACTAAGCACTAACAATGTCCTAGGTCGTAGCCAAGTCGTAGGTTTCACTAGTCTCACTCTTGATCACTGGTTTTCACTTCGAAGTCGCCTCGAAGGTAGCTCAAACTGAACTGACTGGCTCGCCTCTCTGCGGCTATTTATATGGGCCGAGACGAGCCCCAGACCATTCCAGTACGTTCCTTTCTGGAACGTACCCGACTCGCGCGAACGTGATCGGCCGCGTCTGGAAAGTTCGCGCATGTACCCGGTTTTCGAGACTATACTTCTATGTAGTGCCGCGCTCGTTTGTTTGCGCTTTGTGTGTTCGTAACACTACTCCCCTCTTAGAGATGCTCGTCCCGAGCATCGTTGTTACTGCCATGGTAGCGCGCCAGACGGTCTATGTGTACCACTTTGAATGTCCCCCTTGGTTGCTTTTTAATCCTATAAGTCACATCATTCAGTCGGGTAACCACTTTGTATGGACCGTCCCATTTGGTCTGCAACTTTGGAGATTTCCCTTTCCGGCGAGTTGGGTTATGTAGCCACACCAGTGACCCTTCCTTGAAGCCGCTGGTGTTCGATTTCCGGTCGTATCTGGTTTTCATTTTCTCGCTTGACTGTAACCCATTTTCCCGGACCAAGGCATGTATATAGCGCATTTTTTCCCTTAAATCGCAGACATAATCTTGTACGGTGTTTGGTTCCTCAGGTGACCCTCCTGTCAATAGATCGACTGGTATTCGTAGTTCTCTACCGTAATTGACATACGCCGGGGTAGCTTTTATGCTCTCATGCTCGGCGGTGCGGTACGACAGAAGGAAGAGTGGTATATACTTGTCCCAATCCTTTTGTTTGTCGTCTACCAATTTCGCCAAATGCCTCTCAAGGGTCTGGTTAAATCTCTCAACCATTCCATCAGACTGTGGGTGGTACGCGGTGGTCCTCGTCTTATGCATGCCCATAATTCTGCACACTTCCTGGAATACCTGCGATTCGAAGTTCCTGCCCTGATCCGAATGGATTTCTAGAGGCACACCAAGGCGACATATCACTTCTTCAACTAACTTAGAAGCGACTGTTGTAGCTTCTTGGTTTGGTATGGCGAACACTTCGGGCCATTTGGTGAAGTAGTCAATGACGACCATAAAATACTTGTTTCCCGATTCCGTTACAGGAAATGGCCCAGCTACGTCAACTGCAATTCGTTCCCACAGTGCACCGACGTTATACAACCGCAGGTTCCCACGGCTCCTGGTCTGTGGTCCTTTTACAGCAGCGTAAGTAGTACATTTGCGGCACCAATCCTGTACGTCATCTCGACAATGCAACCAGTAGAATCGTTCCCGTACTTTTGTTAACGTCCTCTTGACACCTAGATGACCTCCTGATACTCCATCATGTATTTCACGGAGAACATCTGGTACTCTCGTTCTTGGGACAATTATCTGAAGATGAAACTCTCTGCCGTTAGTCTTCTCCCATTTCCGGTAGAGTATTCCGTTTTAAAGTATCAGACTATCTCATTGCGCCCAGTACGCCTTAGTGACAGCGCCAGTGGGTGCAACCTCACTCCAGATTGGTTTTACGTCACCCCGTTTCTTCCATGTGATGATGTGCCGAAGGCCGTCATCTCTCTCTTGAGCCTCCCTCATAGCATCATTCTCCCAGAGACCCAAAGGACTTGTTCTCGTTAGCTTTAATGTCACTTCATTAGATTCCTGCTTAACACAATGTTTGCAGTCATCCGAACACGGCCTTCGTGAGAGTGCGTCGGCATTCCCATGCGTCTTTCCGCTGCGGTGTTCCGTCTTGAAGTCATACTCCTGGAGCTGTTCAATCCATCGAGCTACTTGACCTTCTGGGTTCTTGAATTGCAGTAGCCACTTCAAGGCTGCGTGATCAGTTCGCAATAAAAACTGTCTGCCGATGAGATATTTGTTGAAATGTTGTAGCGTCTTTACAACAGCCAAGAGTTCTCTTCTTGTCACACAGTAGTTTCTCTCTGGCTTGGATAAAGATTTGCTGAAATATGCAATAACAACTTCTCTTTCACCCTGTTTTTGAGATAACACCCCTCCAATGGCCGTATTGCTTGCATCCGTGTCGACTATAAACTGGCCTTCAGTTTGTGGATACCCCAGGATTGGTGTTTCACACAGATGTTTCTTCAGTTTCTGAAAAGAATCTTCACATGTCCCATCCCAGATAAATTGTCGTTTATCTTCTGTCAGCCGATGTAATGGCCTGGCTATCTCTGAGAAGCCCTTAACAAAACGCCGGTAGTATGAGCATAGGCCGAGGAATGCCCGCACTTCGGTTTTGTTCTTAGGGGTCGGCCATTTTTGAACTGCTTCCAGTTTCTCCGGGTCTGTCTGGATGCCATCACTGGAGATAACATGGCCGAGATAATTGGCCTTGTTCCTGAACAAACGACATTTTTTCGGGTTCAACTTTAAATTGGCTCCCTCTATTTTGGTGAAAACTCGCTCCAAGTTCCGCAAATGGTCCTCGAAGTCACGGCCGACAATGATGACGTCATCTAAGTAGACTAAGCAAGCCTCTCCAACTAAGCCTGCCAGTACACACTCCATGAGTCGCTCAAATGTGGCAGGTGCGTTGCACAATCCAAAGGGCATGACGTTAAATTGCCATAAACCTTTACCGGTTGAGAAAGCTGTCTTCTCCTTGTCTTTTGGATGAATTTCCACCTGCCAGTATCCAGATTTCAGGTCTAGGGTCGAGAACCATTTCATGCCACTTAAGGTATCCAAGGTGTCGTTGATTCGTGGTAACGGGTAACTGTCCTTCTTAGTGACGTCATTGAGACGCCTATAGTCCACACAAAATCTCGTGCTACCATCTTTCTTCTTCACCAATACAACAGGTGAGCACCACGGACTTGCAGACGGTTCAATAATCTTATTCCTTCTCATGTCCTCCAAAAGGCCATCAACTTCTTTTTCCTTTGCAATTGGTATCCGGTCTTTCTCGTTGACGAATTGGTCTCTCGCTTCCGGTATCTATCCTGTGCTGAACCATCGATGTTCTTCCTAGGTCCCCTTCTTGACTGGAGAAGATATTCGCATAACGCTGTAAAAACTTCTTAGCTTTTATGCGCTGCGAATAAGTCAGATTACTCTTGCAGTCATCGAGTAGCTCAGTCACTAATCCGTAGTTGTTACTCTTTGCTGGGTCTGCGCCGGTCGTGGAACTACACTTTTTCATCCAGACAACTTCCTCGCACTTTCCAATGACGTCACCTTTGTTCAAGCAAATCTCGCGATCATCAAGATTCAAAACCTTGACCACGGCGTTACTGCTTCCACTAACAAGGGTTCTAGCCGTCATCAGTTTTTGCGCCGATGTCTTGGTAGGTGCGTCTTCGATCAATACGCACCTGTTTGACTTTTTCTTTTCAGCGCGCGGCAGTTTCACCAGCACCCGAGCTTCCGCTCGTCCAGGTATAATCACCTTCTTTGCACATGCGACTTTCCCGCAGGCGCCTCCAAGAATGAAGATTTCTTCTTCACCACACTTGAAAACTCCCTCAGCGACATTAATTCTGCAGTTGTGTTTTTTCATGAAATCCAAACCCAAGATGCAATCATCCATAATCTCAGCCACGATAACGTTATGAGAGTATGAGGACCCCCCTACATACATCGTAACTGACATTTCTCCCAGGACGGGTATTGGCTGACCGGAGGCAGTAAGAAGCCGACAGTTAATTTTCCTCTCGTGTCCCCTTGCGGCTTTTATTAGATTTGGGTTCACTATTGTTCTAGAGGCTCCTGTGTCTAGAGTCATTTTGCAATCCGTCCCGTTAATAGTCCCCTGAATCACAAGACTATTCCCGCTGCATGCCTGGGAGATAACGGTTATCGGGGCTTCCTCCGCGTCAGCCAGTACTCGCCCCTTAGTCCTGGCTTTTATTCGTTTCCCTGATCCCGGGCAGGGGCCGAAGCTACTTGCTTCTTCAGCTCCTCTATTTGTTCCTCGATCTTTTTCATCCTTGCCATCTGGGTCTTCTTCTGCGGGCAGTTGAGCTGAAGATGGCCCCTCTCGCCACACTTGTAGCACATGGCTCCAGAACTATTCTTCGTAGGAGCCTTAACCTCCTTGACTTCCTCAGAGACCTCGCGGATCTTATGGGTCTGCCGTATGTCATGGCGAACAGCCTCGACCTCCAAAGCATGCGCCAATGCTTCCTTTAGCGAGGTATGGCGACGAAGCCTCACTGCAGCTCGGACCTCCAGGTCTTTGATTCCGTCGACAAATGCTTGAACAATATTCGTGTCTACCATCTTGGTGTCGGCTCCTGGGTGTGCCTTCCTGACGAGTTTTTCAATTTCCAGCGCCCATTGTTGTAGTCCTTCTCCTGAGCGTTGGACTCTGTCACGCAGTTGGGCGCGGAACACGTGTTCCAGATGTCGCTCCCCGTATCTGGATTCAAGTGCCTCCATCAGGTCTTGGAACTCATTTCCTGTATGTGGCAGTGCTTCCAGGACCGACAAAGCTTGCCCTCTGAGCGCAACAGTGAGAGCGGTCAGGCATTGTTCTTCCGTCCATCCGTTGGCAGTAGCAACAGTCTGGAATTGCTGACGATAAGCGTTCCAAGAAGTAGTACCGTCTTATGGCGGCACTTTCACTCTTGGTCCTTGCGCCACTCCAGTAGTTCCACTAGACATTGCAACTCCCGTGGTTTCAAGGCGCACTACTTTCTTTTGTAGTTCAGTGAGGCCGGTTTTTACATTTTCAACATCCAGTCCTAACCCGGTAAATCGTTCTTCCATTACGTCGACATCTCTTCGAAGCTTAATCACCGTGTCACTAACATCATTTATAGCCCGAAGCGCTTTTTCTTGGAGGTCTTTTTGTTGCTCTTGTGATTCTCGAATCGCTCTGATTTCAGCCTTTTGAAACTCTTGAATCGTAGGCAGCTTGCGTTCTTGTGACGCTTGCAGAGCGCCGAGCTTGCGTTCTTGTGACTCTTGCAAAGCGCCGAGCTTGTGTTCTTGTGACTCTTGCAAAGCGCCGAGCTTGCGTTCTTGTGACTCTTGCAAAGCGCCGAGTTTGCATTCGTGTGATTCCTTCATTACCCGAATTTCAGCCCTTTGCAGTTCCAATAATTCAATTAAACTTTCTAATTGAAGAGCCATTTGAGCGGCTGTAAAGGCTGCGGTGCCGCTGGTAGGCGTCGCTTGTCTGGTGGGCGTGGCCTGTCTGGTGGGCGTGGCCTGTCTGGTGGGCGTGGCCTGTCTGGTAGGCGTGGCAAGGTGGGTGGAGCCAGTGGGCGGAGCCTGAGTCAAAGTGGGCGGAGCCTGAGGGGCGTGGTCAGTGGGCGGGGCCTGGTGGGCGGGGCCAGTGGGCGGGGCTACACCCACAGTGGGCGGAGCTTGGTCCTCAGTGGGTGTGGCATCCGCAGCTCCTTGTGCCCTCCTGACGCCCTCCTTAAAGTCCTCCTTGAAGTCCTCTCTCGGAGTCAATGGCATCTCCAAATCCCACTTCTGACACCAGTTGTTGCGTGCTAGGGTTCGCTGGATTTGGAGAGAAAGACCTGCTGACTCTTTTGAAGACTTTATTCTCGAAGCACTAGGTCCAACACAAAGCACTAGGTCCAAACACTAAGCACTAACAATGTCCTAGGTCGTAGCCAAGTCGTAGGTTTCACTAGTCTCACTCTTGATCACTGGTTTTCACTTCGAAGTCGCCTCGAAGGTAGCTCAAACTGAACTGACTGGCTCGCCTCTCTGCGGCTATTTATATGGGCCGAGACGAGCCCCAGACCATTCCAGTACGTTCCTTTCTGGAACGTACCCGACTCGCGCGAACGTGATCGGCCGCGTCTAGAAAGTTCGCGCATGTACCCGGTTTTCGAGACTATACTTCTATGTAGTGCCGCGCTCGTTTGTTTGCGCTTTGTGTGTTCGTAACAATATGTTCAAAAGAGTACGCAACAGTTATTTCTTTTTATGTAATTTCATATTAGATTATTAATTAAAGTTTCACTTTGATTATTACTTTTTATTTTTATTACACTAAAATTTAGTTATTTAGTGACTAAATAGTGGTCCGTGCCATAAAAAAATAATGTAAAAGTGGTCCCTAACCAAGAAAACGTTGGGAACCCCTGCATTACACAGACCGAACGACGGCAATACTATGCTCAGTACACAAAGGCATGAGCTGCATCTTCAGTTCATCATCCGGCTTTCAGTACTGATGACTCACCGTTAACAATACCAGAGGAATTTGATATGCAATTTTTTAAGGAACCACTGGGTAGTTACTTACATTATGATGCAGACTGAACTAATCCCCTCAGTATAACCTACTATTATTATACCATTCCTGCGTCGTAAACGTAGTTTGTCAGTTTACTTTGTCCCCAACTATAACTAAGACAGTTAGTGCACTAAAGCTAATTAGGGAATTTTGTTAATGGTTCCCTATACATACCTGGCCAGCCCGCCTAGCATGCGCTTCTTGAGCTATCTCGCGCACGATTGAAGAGAAGTTTGTCGACATCGACATAATATCTCGTTGTCGTTAATGTAGACAAACGGATGTTGCCTCTTGATATTATGATTATTAACTACTTTATTATATAACATAGCAAAACCGATGTCGTTCATCATTGTCGATGTCGATTTAATTTGTGTTGCGTGTTTTACCCTTTTATTTACTTTTTGGAAAAGTGGATTACATAAATTTTGACGTTGTCTGACGACTAACATGATCTGTGGTTGATCGTTTCTCGCTAAGTCAACGGTGTTTGTTTTTTTTTTAAATCGCCGAAAGTTTTTGTTGTTCATTCTTTTAATATAAGTTTATTCTTTGTACAGTCTAAAATTTTAAAAAGAATAAACGAGTACATTTAGTCGGCGCAATATACTAAGCGACTAAGATTTGTAAAAAATGCAACTAGTTTTACAAGTATATTGATAAATGTTACTACACAAAAAAAAAAATGTTACTACAACTAATCCGATTGTTATATAAAATATTGTTACAGATTTGATATTATTAGGTTGAAATTGATTTTCATAAACTTATTAACGAAACTGGGTAGCCACTGGTACCTACGCTTGCCGTAGATGCGCAATTGCGATTGCGCTGGCCCGACTTTCCTATATCTATATTATATTTTATTACAATTTTGTACTCAAAGTGAACTTATAGAAATATACCTTTGCCAATATATTTAAATGGGCATTAATTATAATTATAAATATAGTTATATATATATATGTTCACTCCGTTTGATTATATTCGTATGTATATACGAACGCCGCCGCTAACTTTCGACCTATATTACCAGTGTTCAGTAAAATTTTTGAAAAAATTATCTATATGCAGTTATTGACTCACTTTACCGACACTAAAATTTTTCATAAAAATCAATTCGGTTTTTCTAAAGGTAAAAGTACTACTGATGCTGGAGTTGCACTTATTAAACACATACTTGATGCTTGGGAGGGCAAGCAAGATGTAATTGGCATCTTTTGTGACCTTTCTAAGGCGTTCGATTGCGTTGATTACCGCACGCTAATAAAAAAGTTGGAACTATTGTGGCACCTTGCCACGCCTACCAGACAGGCCACGCCCACCAGACAGGCCACGCCCACCAGACAGGCCACGCCCACCAGACAAGCGACGCCTACCAGCGGCACCGCAGCTTCTACAGCCCCTCAAATGGCTCTTCAATTAGAAAGTTTAATTGAATTATTGGAACTGCAAAGGGCTGAAATTCGGGTAATGAAGGAATCACACGAATGCAAACTCGGCGCTTTGCAAGAGTCACAAGAACGCAAGCTCGGCGCTTTGCAAGAGTCACAAGAACACAAGCTCGGCGCTTTGCAAGAGTCACAAGAACGCAAGCTCGGCGCTCTGCAAGCGTCACAAGAACGCAAGCTGTAGTCAGCTTGCGTTCAAAAGGCTGAAATCAGAGCGATTCGAGAATCACAAGAGCAACAAAAAGACCTCCAAGAAAAAGCGCTTCGGGCTATAAATGATGTTAGTGACACGGTGATTAAGCTTCGAAGAGATGTCGACGTAATGGAAGAACGATTTACCGGGTTAGGACTGGATGTTGAAAATGTAAAAACCGGCCTCACTGAACTACAAAAGAAAGTAGTGCGCCTTGAAACCACGGGAGTTGCAATGTCTAGTGGAACTACTGGAGTGGCGCAAGGACCAAGAGTGAAAGTGCCGCCATACGACGGTACTACTTCTTGGAACGCTTATCGTCAGCAATTCCAGACTGTTGCTACTGCCAACGGATGGACGGAAGAACAATGCCTGACCGCTCTCACTGTTGCGCTCAGAGGGCAAGCTTTGTCGGTCCTGGAAGCACTGCCACATACAGGAAATGGGTTCCAAGACCTGATGGAGGCACTTGAATCCAGATACGGGGAGCGACATCTGGAACACGTGTTCCGCGCCCAACTGCGTGACAGAGTCCAACGCTCAGGAGAAGGACTACAACAATGGGCGCTGGAAATTGAAAAACTCGTCAGGAAGGCACACCCAGGAGGCACACCCAAATGGCGGTTGTACAGCATCTCCTTCTGAATTTATGGCCATCCACACAAGAGTATCTTCTACTTCGCTTTCATATTCTTCATCTGCAGAAGGAAAATCCTCACTTATAGTGGAATCACTTCCGGAAGTGTCAATAATTTCGAATTCACTTTCACTTGACATCTAAAAAAATCAGGGTTTGATAAAATACTAAAAAAGCCAAAAAAATTGAGCAGTCATTCACACAAAGTTCACTAAAAAACTCACGATATAATGCAGGAACAAATTTGTATACGAACGAATCAAAGATATTGTAATGATATTGTTATATGAACTGCTATATGAATGATATTACGAAAAAAATCGTACACGTGCGCTAGCGTCGCTCGACCTTGAAGCACTGAGCGAAGCGACACTGGGACAAACTTTATGTATATAAACGTAGTGCGTACGTTTTGTGGGTTTTTGGAGTATTCAAGTTTATACATGAACGTACGTGATACGGCTTGTTGCGTTTGAGCGATAATAAAGCGAACGTATCGCGTACGTTCGTATGGTAGGGCGGTTAAATACAAATAACTGTATTTTTTACAGCTATATCAAGTCAAAATTAAAGTAATATAACCTGGAATAGTATTTTAAATTACAGAATTATTTTAAGCAGAGTCAGTAACTTGTGCGGTCTCCAGATTCTGTAAGCGTTCACAATCTCTTAAGGTAAATATAATTATTTTTATTAATCATCGAGAGTTAAGCCTTTAAATAATGCGTAACTTTTTTGGAAATAAATGAAAGTAAAGGTAACCGAACTTGAAACAGTATTATACATTTCAGTGTACACTCTTACATTATTTACAACAGAATTGCGTTTTTGTACAGCCTCCAGATTTATTTCAAGCTCATCACCTGCCAAACAATAAGTTAAGTAAAACTGTTAAGTAATCATTTTTATTATTATTGGTAGATAAAGCCTAAATATAAGGCTTAACATTTTGTACACAAAAGAAAAATAAGCTAACCGAACCTTAAACAACATTTTCCATTTCTGCGTTCACTATTTCTTTACTTGCAATAGAATTGTCAACTTGTACAGCCTCCACATTTTGTTCAAGCTCATCATCTGGAAAAGCAGCAGTATAGATAGAGTATTTATTGTACAATAAATAATAATTACTAGATAGTACAAAAATAATAACAACTAAACCTGCCCGCCTAGCATACGCAACACGACAAAATTTTGTCTACCCATTTTCTCGTGTTTTAGTCATTTGTCGTCAGTCGTCTCTAACATGGCTGCGTTTAGAAGTCGATTTCTTATGTCAAACGTGTTTTTTTTACTTAGCCGCGAATTTTTGTCTTCGCTTCGCTTGTCTTAATTTTGTTCTTAACACTGTGACGTTTGTAATGTCCTTGGCGTATACTAATTCCTTGTAGTATCCCCAGACGAATAAATCTATGGGGTTCAAGTCGGGGGACCGTGGCGGCCACGCAATGGGCCCTCCACGACCGATCCATCTGCCTGGAAATGTTTCTAACATTTCTAGCAAAATGGCATGGAGCGCCGTCGTTTTGAAAAATCATATTTCTCCGCGTTAATAGGTCTACTATCTTCTAATAAGACGCCGAGATCACGTCGTAGAAATTGCAAGTAGGCCTCGCTGTTCAGTCGGTCCGGTAGTTCGAACGGACCAATCAGCTGTCCGTTTAGGATGCCTGACCACAAATTGATACTAAATTGTTCTTGGAAATTAGATTTCCTTGTGAGGTGTGGATTTTCAATACTCCACGAATGGTAGTTATGCGCATTAAACACCCCACATCGCTTAAAATGTGATTCATTTAAGCGATGTGTGGCATTTTGTCAGTAACATTTCCTGACAAAATGCCACCCTTCTCGGGTAGTCTGCGGGCTTGAGCTGCTGAACTTTCTGGATGTGATATGGGTGAAAACGCTTTTGATGAAGTATTCGATGTGCTTGTGATTTCGGAATTCCGATTCAACGTTCTATTGTTCTTACACTAACTGATGGATCTCTCACCACTTCTTCAACCACTGATTGGACAGTATCTGGGTCACTCATTTCAGATGGGCGCCCCGATCTTCTACCTTCTACATGTAAGAGTTATGTACTCTTAAAATCATGCGATGATCAGGCCAAGTTTCAGGCTGAGGTCCACCTCCATTTTGTACTTGCTGCCGGAACAACCTGGCTGCTTCAGAAACATTTCCTCTTGCATATCCATAAAAGTAATGCATAAGAGCATATTCTTGCGATGAAAAAGACATCACAAAATGAAGAGCTTGAAAAGTCCTTTAAGAATGCCAAATTTGTCAAAATCCCGTATTCACACAAAACCAAATCGTAATCGCACTCAAGGTCCGTAAAGAAAGCAAAGTTCGTCAAATAATCACAAATAAGCGTATCGTACGTAAGGCGCAAACAAAAGCAGGCAAACGACTGGCGTCAGAACACAATAGGCGCTCGGACTACACCCCCCGCCTCATCCCCTTGTCACAAAAAATAGCATTCCTCAGTTACAGTTATCCATTTCGCCAATGAGAGTGAGAGAGATAGCAATAATGCGGTCTCTTTCATATCCTCTCACTCGGGCAATTTTTTAGCAGGTAAGTACTGCGTTACGTCCAACACTACAACTGATGTGATCCGCGAGAAAAATATTTAAATATGGGTTTCATGTAGTTAATTTTTGCTAAATTGTAATTAATCAGAACCTTAGAAATTATAAAAAGACCAGATATTTTTTTTATCATCTGATAGGAATTTGGTAAATTTTATGAAATTTTCACCTCGCTGTCTTTGATGGCCGATTTAAGCCAAAGTAGCCCTATTAAGTACTTCTTTTTTAAATGATTATGAAAGCAGAGAGTCTAGAGAAGTTTTTACACATACTTAGAAACCATGAATTCGCCTGTTTAGATTTTTAATTTAAAGATGAATTTTTAAGTAATTATTCACTAACATTCAAATTTTGACTTTACATTACTGTTTTCTAAATTTCCACTAAAGTTACGAAGCTGATTATTTTAGACATAAAAGAAGCACTAAAGATGATTTAGTGGCAAAAAGAAAAACATTAAAATATGTTCTACTTTTTTTATTTAAAATTTTTAAGTTCTTTGGATCAAAATTTTCAAAAAGTCAGAAAAAAATTATTACTCGAAAACTACGAATAATCGCGGAACATACATGGGGGTGATTCGGGTACTCCAAGGTGCTCTAACTCTGGACTTTCGCTTGACACTATTTTTTGGGACACCCTGTATTTATAAACCACGCTAATTATAGATGCACTAGAAGAAGTTACCGTACAGAATGAAAACGACATTAATTTTATTAACATTCAAGAATGTACAACCAACAATCCCATTGACAGTGATGTTAACATTAAAAAAAGGACAAGAAAACGACCCAGGCAGCCTCAAATCTGGAAGAAAAATAAGAAAAAATGTTTAAAAATTTTGGGAATGTCTTAAGTTCCCCATAAAGGGAAAGTTATACAAGCTAAAAAACTGAAAGCATCCTGCGATGAAAAATGTCGCTTTAAATGTTCCGAAAAAATTAATAGAGAGCAAAAACTGTCTATATTTGATAATTTTTGAGAACTAGGAGAATTATCTAGACAGCGTGATTTTGTTAGCAAGTGTATAAAAGAAGTGAAACCGAAGTATTCATTACATAATGAGAACAACAAACGATCGCTTAGTGTGGCTTATCATTTTATAGTGAACTCCAATACAATAAGAGTGTGCAAACGATTTTTCGAAGCAAATTTAGCGATTGGGCATTCTTTTATCACCACAATTAAAAAGAAAAGCACGTCCACTGGTACTGTTTTGGAAGATATGCGAGGATAAACGAGTAAAGGAAACAGTTTCCCAGATACAATAAAGAATGTAGTACGTAAACATATCAATACATATACCAGAAAGGAGTCACACTACTGTCGATCAAGAACAAGGGAATATTTAGATGACGATTTAAATTTGTCATTAATGTACCGGCAATATAAAGAATGGTGTGTTGCGAATGAAAAACCTTTAGCAACGAAGGGAACGTATGAACGTATTTTCACAACGGAATTTACAGACCAAAAAAAGATCAGTGTTCTTTATGCTGCTCTTAGAACAACATGACATCTGAAGATAAGTTAAGGCTGGAGTCTAACTATAAAACTCATCTTAAAGAAAAGGAATAGTGTAGGGCTGCGCAAAAGGTGGATATAGTTATCTCAAAAGGACGAAAGCAAAGTTATTTGTTGCTTCGACATGCAGGCAGTTTTGTAAACCCCAGCGGGCAACGATTCCCTTTTCTTTTATAAACGGCGACTCAATGTATATAATTACACTGTTAACGATATAACTAAAAAACATCACACTGTTACTTGTGGGACGAAACATTGGGTGGAAAAGGTTGTGACGAAGTTGGAACTTGTATAATGCGTTTAATTACCAGATGGAGGCAACACAAGTTTGGTTTAGTGGCTGACATACAAAAAATGTATCGACAGATCTTAGTATCTAAAGATGATGCTGATTATCAGAGGATATTATGGCGAAAATCTGCAACACAACCTATACAAGAATATAGGCTACTTACCGTTACATACGGAACCTCTTGTACACCATTTTTGGCTATCCGCACACTTCATCAACTTGCTGAAGATGAAAGGAATGATTTTCCCGCTGAAGCAGAGATATTGAAAACTGATATGTATATGAACGATCTAATGACTGGGGCATCCACTGAATACGGTGCTGGTTTCATGCAAAAAAGACTTACTGAATTGTTAGCTCGTGGTGGATTTCTTTTACACAAATGGACATCTAATAGTAAAATATTATTATCACAAATTCCTGACAATGATAAAGATTCCCAAAATGTAGTCAACATTAAGATTGAAGATACTGTAAAAACTTTAGGTATCACGTGGAACTCACAAACTGATAAATTTGAGATGCATTTGAATTTCGCTTGTACTAATAGTAATATTATCACAAAACGAAATGTATTGTCTACTATTGCAAGGACCTTTGACCCTCTGGGTTGGCTTGCACCGGGAATTATACTTTTAAAAATTTTCATGCAAAAATTATGGTTGGCCGGCTTAGACTGGGATGAAGAATTACCTTACGATTTAAAAAATGAATGGATTACCTACTTGGATCGCTTTGGTCGAACTGAAACCATTCAGTTTTCACGATGGCTTGGAGTTTCTGATACTACAACTAAACAGGAACTGCATGGATTTAGTGACGCCTCTTGTGCTGCTTATGCTGGTGTCGTGTACCTCAGGGTTTGGAACGACGATGGTGTTAGAGTGTTCCTTGTTATGGCCAAATCTAAAGTTAAAGTTAGTTAGGTTAAAGCACCGGTTAAACAAATTTCCCCCCCTTGTCTCGAACTTTGTGATGCAGTGCTCGTTGCAAAATTGCTTTTACATCTTAAGAATATCATCAATATACCGAACGAAAATGTTTATGCTTGGACAGATTCGACCATAGTTCTGGCATGGCTGCGTAAAACACCGAATACTTGGACCACATTTGTCGCTAACCGAACTTCAGAAATATTGACGCATACGATTAGTAGTCAATGGCATCATGTGAGTTCGATAAATAATCCAGCCGATCTAGCCTCGCGTGGTGTATGCCCATGTGATTTACAACAATCGGATCTGTGGTGGAACGGTACACATTTCTTACAAACTCCAGGCACAATTGTAAACTGTGATAATATTGTTCCTGTAACAAATTTGGAAATCAAAACCAAAACCAAAATAGATTTAATGGTTAATGTAATTGTTGATGATGATGCCATTTCCTACTTAAAACGATACTCAACACTTACAAAATTGATACGAGTAACTGCTTATTGTCTGCGATTTATTAAACTGTGTAAAATAAGAACACTTAAAGACCAATCACTGAGTCGGTTTATTTGACCTCGAATTAACTTAATGATGCATTGAACAGATGTGTTAAATTGTCACAAACCATCTCCTTTAGAGACGAGATCGATCGGTTGTCGCGGGATGATCGAGTTCAGCATTCAAGCCGATTACGTGTCCTTAATCCATATCTTGACAACGATGGTGTAATTCGTGTCGGTGGTAGACTCTCTAATGCGGAGATTTCTTATACAATGAAAAATCCTATTGTTCTAAGTAACGACTGTAGCCTTTCTAAACTAATTATCTTGAATGCACATTACATGGAGGACATCAACTCACCTTGAATGTTATAAGACAAAAATATTGGATTCTAAGAGTAAAAAATATTGTAAAGTCGGTGATCTCCAAATGTGTTCCATGCTTCACTCATAGGGCTAATCCATCTGTGCCATTTATGGCAAATCTTCCTAAGTTTCGCGTTACACCCGGTCGGCCATTCCTCACGAGTGGCTGGACCTCTTACTATGAAATTGTACCCTGGTAGATGTAAAAGGATCTGTAAAGTTAATGTTTGTTTATTCGTGTGCACTGTCACTAAAGCCATTCATCTGGAGTTGGTGACGGACCTCACTTCAGCTGCATTTATTGCTGCCTTCAGACGCTTCACTGCTCGCCGCGGTCACTGCAAGGATATTTGGAGTGATCGTGAAACGAACTTTGTCGGTGCGTCCCGTGAACTGGATCTTGCTTTTAAGGATTCCAAATCTCAGATTGTGGCTGAGATTGCTGAACTCCTAGCTAATGATCAAACTCATTGGAATTTTATACCCCCTAGTGCTCCTCACTTCGGAGGGCTTTGGGAATCTGGAGTGAAAAGTGTGAAGGGACATTTGAAACGAGTAATTGGACAAACTTTGCTAACTTATGAAGAGTTATATACACTTTTAACCCAAGTTGAAGCTTGCGTCAATTCACGTCCGCTTACTCCAGTAAATTCCACCCTTGATGAACCCCCGTTAACACCTGCGCATTTTCTTATCGGGGAACCTTTAGTTGGGGTGCCAGAACCATCGTTACTTGATGTTAGACTTAGTCCTCTGAATCGATGGCACTTACTTCAACGTATGGTGCATTGTCTGTGGCAGCGATGGCAAAATGAATATCTCAAAACTTTGCAACATCGTTATAAATGGAATAAGAATCAACCAGACCTCGCCATAGGCACCATAGTGTTAATTAAGGATGATAGGCTTCCACATGGAAAATGGCTTTTGGGACAAATCATTCGGAAACATCCAGGTGTAGACGGAGTAACAAGAGTTGTCACCTTGCAGTACAAGGATAGTGTTTTCAAAAGACCACTAGCAAAATTGTGTCCTCTGCCTATGGTTGAGTCCGATTCACATTGATTTTAAGACTAGGTTTACTGATTTAAATCGGTCCAGTACTGCTTACTGGACTTTTAAGTTACTTACTTTGAAGGACTTCAATCGTCCTTGGGCGGCGGAATGTTTAGCTATAAACATTAATTTAGTTCTCCCGCTCTTCACTAGATGTCGCTGTACCGCACTGAATCGCGCTTACATTTCGGTTCTGCGACTGCACATATAGCTAACCGTTCTTCACTCGTGGATTTTCGTTTCTCTGTGTTTAATGAAATGTTGGTCTTTGAATAATTAATGTAATTTCAACAGTGTGTGTGGGTTTTAATCAAACACATGCACTCCAACCACTAGATAGAGCATTTTTCAGGCCTCTTAAAGTTTATTTTGCCCAGGAAGCTAAATCTTGGATGGTCATGAATAAAGACAAGCGACTTACTCGGTATGATGTATCCAAACTGATTGGTAAAGCTTGGGGAAAGGCTGCTAGTATATCTAATGGTGTCGCTGCTTTAAAGTCCTGTGGGATCTACCCATACGATCCAAATGCTATACCAGAGCACTATTTTTCACTCTCAGATACGTTGCGAGAGCAAAATCTTGTTGATGATGAGTACACAAATAATGACCTAAATGAATTAGGTGAAGGTTGCTCAGGGCTACAAAACGTCTGTCTTCCCGCTGCAAATGAATCCACAATTCCGGAAGTTGAAATAACTAAAAATGAGTCTAGGTGTAATGAACAAAGTAAAGATACAGGATGTATTGAACAAAATTTTTCTACATCACAAAACACCCCTAAAAAACGTTCAGATTTACCGTCGGGATCTACAAACCTAACGCCGACAAAAGTTTTGACGACCGTTTGGTGCAACGGTAGCGATCCTGCCTTTCGCACCGACGGTCCTGGGTTCGAATCCCGGTAGGGGCAGATGTTTGTATGATGAATACGAGCATTTGTACCTGAGTTATGGGTGTTTATATATATTTCTATGAATATTACATATCTATGTATAATAATGTATGTCTATCCGTTACCCTAGTATCCATAACACAAGCCTTACAGTGCTTACTTTAGGCTAGGCTAATTGGTGTGAATGTAGAAAATATTTATTTATTTTTTATTTATTTATATATATATATATATATATATATATATATATATATATATAACATTCTTCCCATACCTAAGTTACCAGCAATGATGTTAAAGAAAAAGCAAAAAGCTGTAGTGTTAACGTCTTTACAGAATATAGAAAAAAGAAAAGAAAAAGAAAAGAGTAAGAAGGGCCCAGTGATGAAGAAAATGAAGAAATGTGAAAAAAAGAAAATTACAAAGGAAAATAAAAAAGGAAAAAAAAAGAAAGTGGCTGTACCCTTTTCGACATCAGAAAGCGATACCGATGGACAAAATTATAAGAGCTCTTCGGACGAAGATATATGTGACGAAAAAGAAAATAGATGTGTTGAATGTACAGAAAATTAGTATTGCACGACTTCTAAAGAGGATTGGATAAAATGTTCATCATGTTCATTTTGGATGCATGAGTTTTGTACAATGTACAATCCTCTTTGCAACGTTTGTGGTAAAAAAGCCAAACAAGAAGCTGTGAATATATCTAAAAAGACAAAAAAAAAATAAGTATTATGCTATCTAAAGATAAAAATAATTGTGATGATTAAGAATTTGATCTCGAAGTAATTTCTAAGACCAATTGTTTATTTTTTGTTTCTTTGCTTAAGATTAGTTTGACAAATTTGTTATATTTACAGTGGGGCATTTTGTAATAGTCGTGAGGCATATTATCAATACATACCATTACAAATCGCCCCAACGAAGGTGTTAAAAAAAATATTTTTATATAGTTTATTAGAAAAATATAACCAAAGTGTCATTTTGTAACTTTAATACTACTTGTTACCTGTCTCACAAAATATATTCTTGAAATAAATTTAAAGTCCATTTTATTGAGTTTCACGCAAAAGTGGAGCGTATTGTAGCGTTTTACCCTGTAGTGAATTTAGAGATTATAATCAAAGTTGGGCGTAATCAACTACTTTTGTAGCCAGATTAATAATCCGATTGTAAATAATCATGACTACTTTTAATCAGATTAAAGTAGTCGTTATTACTTTTAATCAAGATTACATATGTAATCTTTAATCTTGATAACAGTAGTCAGTAATCAAAATTACATAATTATTAATAACTTTATATGAATTATGATTTAGGAATTAATGATATAACTTATATTCTATTGAGTTGCCAGTAATTATCACAATTTGTTTGTAGCTAGAAATTGAATAGTTGGCTTTATTGTATAAAAAAATATACCTACGATACGTAAGACGCGCGGTAAGGGTGTGAAGGACAGGGTATCGTATGATCGCCGGCTAGCCAATCGCCGCGTCCGCATTGTCGGTAGTCGACACGCGCACACACGCCATTTTAGTAGTAACTCTGTCTGTCTGTTCGATAAGCGACTACTACGTGAATAGAAGCTAGGTAGGTACCTACTTAATACTTATACTAAAACAAAAACAACGTATATGAATAGTATAGATTTATTCAGTATTATTACATCATACTCTTCTTATCATGTTCCATTGCCATGGTACAGTGCATGAAGTGACGAACTTTTCTGCATATACGTCATGCACGCGGCGGGCATTTTCACTATGATTTCTTGCATTGGTTGGTGGTAAATCGCTGAATACTAAAGATGGTACTTCTCGCCATTCTCCAGGTACAATGGACCCTGTGACCCAACCCTCAGATTCCAATGATCGTTGTTGCACGTAGTCCACTGTAGTGTCTCTGAGCCAATTATGTAGTGCACACGTCGTTTTGACAAGTTGTTCAACTTTTTGCACTGATAATGGAATCGCCTTTTCATAGATTCGGACAGATTTTGATACCAATATTCCAAAAGAGTTTTCGACCACTCGTCGAGCTCTGGACAGCCGATAGTTAAATATTTTTTGTTTATCGCCAAACTCCCCTCTAGTATTATACGGTTTCAAAATATCCGTCCGCCACGGAAAGGCATCATCTGCGACGATTACGCCTTTCTTTGGGAAATTTAGAAGATTCGATAACAAAGCTTCATTCAGTGTTGATTTATTAAGGACGGATGCATCATTTGCCCTTCCGTTTGTCCCAACATCTATATAAATAAAATTATATTTCGCATCCACTACTGCAAATAAATGAATACTAAAATTCTTTTTGTAGTCGAAATAGTCAGAGCCTGAATTTCCTGGGCATCTTATATTCACCAATTTTCCATCCATTGCACCACAACAGTTTGGAAAGTTCCATAATCTTTAGTAGTCTTCCATTATGTTATTCCATTCATGTTAACTTCCAGGAACCTGTAATAATAAAAGTAATATGTCAGGAAAAACTTCAATCTGTGATGACTTAGGAACGATTAACACAGATGTCACAATCATTTCCTCAAGTAATGTACTCGGACTCCAGTACTCCGTCCCCATTTACTATCAACCAGTCGCCTGTATATCAAAATACTACACCGGAGTATAATTATAGTAACTACCTTGTCACTCAACCAGTTAATACGCAACCACAACCAGTGCCTGTACCCAAGAGTTCACCACAAGAGACCAATCAAGTCACAATTGTCCAAACATCCAACCAAGAGAAAGAAAACATACTCTCACAAGCTCTACAAAGTATTATGTAAATGTTGATTGTCTTAATAAAAATGTTTCAAGAAAATAACTTCATATTTTATTAAATAAATATAACTGACCTTAATAACCTTTCCAAGGGCTGTCGAAATGGCTTCACATAGTTCTTGAAAAAAGTAGGATATTGTATTTCGAGGTACTCTGTACAAAAACTCTAAACTTCCATAACTATCACCTGTAGCCAGGTATCTCAGCACAATTTGAAGTTTTATCCGGTTAGGTATGCTATCTCTCATTAAGGTGTTTTCTTTCGTTATTAACGGAGCAACAAGAAGTAGAAGTTCTTCAAATTTGCTTTCATCCACTCGAAGATGATTAAAATATGAATCAAGATCTTCAACGGCTAGTTCTCTCAACAATGTATTTGAAGCTCCTCATAAATTTCTTCTTTCAATCCATGGTCGCACCCACCACCGTCGACGTTTAATTTGCTTCTTTTTTGTCAACTCTTTGATTAAATGATCACAAATTAAACTAATTCCAAGACACACGACTTCATTCGACGCCATATTGAAAGAAACTATGGATGAATGTTCATTTCTATTTCATTCCAGAGCAGCCGTGTGAACATGGAATGAAAGAAAAATTAACCATTCACTCGAGTGAACATTCATCCGAGTGACTCGTCTGATATCACCTTAATAACTCTGAATCGGAAGATGTACAGAATAAGCGAGCAGCAGAACCAGCAGAAACATAACCATGCATCCTTGACGGCAAGTTTTTCATATATTCTAAAACGGAGTCCACTAGTACCAAAAAAGTAGCAATTTGTACATCTTGTCAACCAAAAGAAATTAAAATTTCTGGTGTTAACAATTCAACATCCAATTTTGTTACTCATCTCAAACGAAGACATGGAGCAGACACATACAAAGAGTATCAAACTCGCGATGTGTGAAAAAAACAAACCGTCGTCGAGAACTTCTAACCGTTGTCAGTCAGAAATTATTAATAATAGAAATAAATCTGCTGAACAAACGGTTTCGCAAGAGCAATTAAATGAAAATATTTTAAAGTTTTTCATACATTCCATGATTCCTTTGTAAGCAATAGAAGATCCGTTTTTTAACAAAATCTTTGAAAGTTTGAATATTACCACAAAAGGACTGAATGTTGTCAGTAGGAGAAGTTTGTGGCGCTTAATCGATGACTATTATACAAAAAAAATTACGAACATCAAAAATGAATTGCACACTGTAAAAGAAGTCTGCACAACTGCTGATATTTGGTCAGGAAAAAGTCGAAGTTTTCTGGACGTCACTGCACACTGGCTTGACTCAAACCTAGAGAAGAAATCTAAAACGCTCGCATGCCGAAGATTTTCAGGTACGCACAGCTATGACCGAATAGCTTTTTTACTTGAAGCAGTTCATTAGGAATTTAGTCTCGACTCACGCAAAGTTCTAGCCACGGTCACTGATAGTGGCAGTAATTTCGTCAAAGCATATTTAAAGTTTGGTGTCGACTTAGATAATTTAGAAAATTTTACTGATGGCAACTCAGAATCCGAAGTAGGTCCTATTGTCGGCGAGGATTTTAACTCCGAGGGCAGTTCTATGTCACACTTCAACACTCTAAATGATGTTGATCCTTTAGCTTTTGTTGAAAATGTTATTACACAAACAATTATATAAGAAGTGCCAGTACATTTAAGATGTTCTGCCCACAAGCTCAATCTATGTGCTACTACAGACGCCAATAAAGTCTTAAGAAATAATGAAACAACTATTGCCGATATTCATAACAAAGTTATCAAAAAATTGTGGAACTCGGCCGCCCTAAATCGGCTGAAATAATACAAGGTATTGTTGGGCATACGCTTTCCAGACCAGGAATCACTAGGTGGAATAGCCTTTAGGATGGCCTAAAACAAATTGCATCCATACAAGATAAGAGTGTCCAGTTGTACGTGGCATTGGGAGTAACAAACGTTTTACGTACCAATGATTTTCAATACATAAATGAATACTTGCGTTGTTCAAAACCAATAGCAAAAGCCCTGGATATAATACAAGGCGAGCAAAATATGTATTTTGCTGCCATGTTTAGAATCCCTGCGAAAAAAATTGCATAAAATCAACAGAGAACCACTTGTTATTTGCAAAAAGTTAGTAGAGACGTGTTTAAAAAGTGTGGAAACGTGATTATCTGAGTTTTTTGACGTCTCCTCGAAGGTTGCTCAAAATGCAGTAGTTGCTGCATTGTATTATCCCGGGTTCAAGGACAAATGGATGGCTTGTTTAAATATAGAATATCATTCCAGAATCAAATCTGTTTTTAAGGGAGCTGTTGTCAAGGAAATTCATGAAGCACCTGAAACTTTTCAAGATACCCCAAATACTAAATATGAAGACAGCTATTTAGAGTTTGACACTGATTCATCACAGATTGATTTAACAGGAGACCTTCACCAAGTCTAACGATCGAAAGCAGATGTCACTATTTCTCATTATTTGGCGGATCAAGATAAAGATATATCCATTTTAAATAGATATCCTGAAATCAAAAATGTTTTCAAGAAATATAGGTCCTGTTGAAAGGCTTTTCGCATATGCAACAATGACCAATTCACCAAAATCACATAGACTTTCAGATGAAATGTTTGAAAAGAGGGTGCTTTTAAAATCTGATTTTGTTAGGATATGCTGAAAATAGAAGGAAGCAAGCCATTCTTAAAGAAAACGAGCACTTTGAGCACGAAGTGATCCTTTACAATTGCCAGAAGAAGAGTTGGTATCAAATTATAGACTCTCGAAAAGTGTTTATGTGGAATTAGTGGAAGAACTGAGACCATACATGCCTGTAACAAGCCGTATTACAGCAATTCGCAATGAATTAAAAGTAAAATAGGTTTACAACTTACATCCTCGACTAAGTGTACCAATAGTGTAAAAGTTATAAATTTTAAAACATTTCTGGTCTTAGCAGCCCTATCATTTTATGCACAGGGGTCCTATCAAAAAAGTGTTTGTCCTCCTATTTCTGCAGTATGTCACAACCAACATTTAGTAAATATTTAAATGAGGAGACTAATGCACTTAAAGCTCCTGAGATTTAAAAAAATACATAAAATTTTCCATGAATCGGCAAACAAGAGAAGTCAACATGAGAAAGTAAGTTATTTGCACCTCATGAATAAGTACACTTTATCGGTTTTTTGATTCTATAAGAGTTAAATAACAATTAAAGGTTACATATTATAACATAAAATATTGAATAACTTATAGTAAAAATATATCAGATTTCTAAAACAATTTTAAATTGATAATCTCTTAACAGTGCTCAAGGATGCCTGTGAGTTACAAAAGAGTATACTTTATTAAGTAAAATAGTTTTGACTACATATGAAATTTCATTAGTTACCTATTAATATACATATGATATGTAACATATAAGAGGTTAGATTTAATTACCTTGCAATAATCATGTGAATGACAACAATAAGTAATTAAATTTATGTAATTTTTATCATACAATATATTTGCTTTTTTCAGATTTATGCAGAAATTTAATTTCCCAGGAGTAATAGGGTGTATTGATGGGAACCATGTTGCAAGTATGAGACTGGTTGATCATGAGGACTCCTATTTTAACAGCAAAAGTTACCATTCTTTGAATGTTTTATTGGTAAGCTATCTATTCAATAAATAATATATGCATTAATAAAATTTCTTAAACTACCTGACAAACCATACCCATCCTAAACAGGAGGATCAGTGTAGAAATAATAAGTTCGTTATGTAATGTATGGCAACATTAAGATTATTTTTATAAAATCATGTCTTATTGAGCTTTAATAGAAGATGAAATTTGTGTGAAACTTCATAACTTTGGATGCTGGCAATTTACTTGAATTTAACAGCTTATATGTTCTCATTAGTTGCAGATATGTGATAGTGATCTAAATATTATGCATATTGATGCAAAAACTAGTGCATCTCATCACACGATTCCTTTGTCTGGAATCAATCAGAAATAAAGTTTTATTTAGAGAGACTATACAGTGCTGGGTAACATTGTTGGCTTTTAGGTAAGTACTCCCTTGTTTAAATTAAGTTTGTATGAAAATGATTCTTGTTAATTTACAGACATAAAATATGTCTGTAAATATATTTGTTTCCAGGCGATTGTGGGCATGCACAACGTCTTTGGATGATGAAAAAAATCCTTAGTGCTACTCCAGAAGTCCAGAATCCCGAGAAGAAAACTGTACCAACGAACATTGTCGTGTACGCAATACAGTGGAACGGTACATTGGAGTATTGAAAACACGTTGGCGATGTTTGCTAGCTCATCGGGTGCTTCATTATGAACCAGTGGAAGCTGGTAAAATAGTGAATGCTTATGCAGTTTTGCACAATATTGCCAATTTAAGAAATACTCCAGCACCTGAACTTCAGACAGTTCTGCTGATCTGGAAAGTGACCAACAGCGTTAGTTTCAGACATATACAGCCAAAGTTGAAGAGATATCTGACAGTTCAAGAGATGCTCTTGATAATAGGTTATGGAATTTCAGGAATCAATCATTGTATTCAGTGTTTTTGTAAATATTAATAACCAACTTCTGGTTGACTGTAGGTGTTATTTATGCCGAGTAAAATTAAACTATTTATGATTTAAAGAAATTATATTAAGACTTACGTCATCATTAATATAGTGAAATTGGAATTTTAGAAATAATCACTTCCATAATCTATTATCAAAGTGTTATTATTTATTATCAACTTTTGGTTACTGTAGGTGTTATTAATGAACAAATAAAATCAAACTATTTCGTTAACGTAGAAAAACTTTAAATCTCAGGTGTAAGGCAGGACAAGTCCCCAATGACATTTGAGACAGGTTGAATTTTTTCTAGTAATAATTTTTTTAGATATAAAAATCTGGCAGTTAATGTTTGATAACAAAAATATAGTAATATTTTGTGTAAAGTTTTATTGTAATAAAGTAGTGATAACATGTATGTTAATTGGGTAACACTGAAAATATTTAGAACTTTAACCAGAGCTCAGACTTCCTAACGCAGGGTACACAAAGTTTTTGCTCTTTCCGCGAACAGAGTGTGACTGCAGCACAAGCGTATGAGGCTGCTTTTGAATTTCATGCAGAGACTTGTGGGAAGCTTCGCTTCTTATATAAAACACAAAGAGAGAGGAAAGAAGGACCGTAGGGCTATAGCTTCTGCCACCATGTTGTTAAGGCCCTTCCTACTCACCATTGAAGCCTTTCACCTAAAACTTTCTAAGGGGCTATTAGGCTCTACTATCTCAATAGGAGGTGAAGAGAAAAAAGCCAAAATAACTTCAAATATGGAAGTCACAATGCTTGACACAGAAATAGCCAGTCATGTTTCACAAGACACGGAAGATGCAACGAAATGAAATGAGTGCTTGTCCCCAGCAATATTTTACTTGATACATTATTACTTTTTTGATGAAAGTGTAAGGCTGTCACAAGCTCTTCCACCAACCTCAAGAGTAGGTAGATAATTCCTAGTGATTTGCAAATATGACCACTTATTTCAAGCATGGAAGAAAATCCAAATAGGCCCTGGCATAATTGTAAAAAATGAGAATCATTATGCCAGAATACAATGGAGTGATGAGTACTTGGAAGCCATGAATGAGAGGACAAGAGAATGGTACGTACTGTTACACCTGGACTTAGTAAATCTGATGTAATAGAACTGCTGCATCAGCAGTTCACTACAGGCTCAAGCCCTCTGCTCGAGAAATCAGTCTGTTAGTATCATCCATACGGCGCGGTTGCCTCAGGGTCCCAATTTGAATTTAAGTTCTGTGTAATAAAATATATTATATTTAAAACGTCTTTCACTCGGGACCCCATAATATTTGGTGGCAGCGGTGGGATCGGAAATCCCCAGTGCTTTAAAGTAATAATATAGAAGAGTAACGCAAGTAACAGACTCCTTTAGTGCCGCGCCGTTACAGAACCGAAGTTATTCCTGTGAAAATCGAGTAAAACTCGTGTCCTGTGTCCTGAAAAAATAATTATATCGAGATTTGTTCCTGTAAAAACCAAGTGAATCTAGTATTCTGTGTCCTGAAAATAATATCGAGATTTGTTAATGTAAAAGTCAAGTGCAATTCGTGTCCTGTGCCTTGAAAAGTCGAGTTATTCCTGCAAAAATAAGTGAAATTCGTGTCCTGTGCGCTAAAACATAATATCGCGGAAGTGAATTTAATTAAAAGTTATCGGTACCACGGAGTATAAGTTCATATTTGCATCGAAGCGTCGCGTCGCCTTATCGCTCTGGAATGCAGACTACACGCCGGTTCGTCGCGTTCCTGGTATCCATGTGAGTCGCCTTGGTCACTGTTTTGTCTAGCTGATTATCACACCACAGTGTATTGTAACATCCAGTATATTCATTAGATTTATTTTATTTGTGAGCATTATTTTTGTTTATGTTGTCCATTATAGTGAGTTACTTTGTCTTATAGAAACTATTTATTTAGCGCCCTAGTATGCCAAAGATCTCAAAAGCAGACGATAAACTAATAGACGAGACATACCTACAATATTCTGGCGACGTGAAGTCGCCCATCTCATCGCCTACTCCTCATTACAAAATAAACACGCGATCCTAAATTATGTCCTCCGAAATGGACTTAAACATCCTGTTAAAATTCATAAAGCCTTATGATGGAAATAGAGAAACATTAAATTCGTTCATTTTAAATTGTAATAACGCATTCGAATTAGCTTCAGAAGCTCAAAGGCCAATATTATTCAAATACGCAATATGTCAGTTACAAGGCAGAGCGGAAACCGCCTGCTCAATAAAAGAGTTTTGCAACTGGGACCAACTCAAGGATTTCCTAAAGACCCAGTTTAAGTTGAGCGGAAGCACTACGCTCACTTGCTAATGGATTTACAAGAAAGCAAACAAGGGGCTGCCGAAAACGTCACGCAATACGCTCTTAGGGTGGAAAATTGCTTATCTCAACTCCTTACAGAGATATCCCTGTCAACCATAAAACAAAAAGAGCTTCTAGGACGAACGGCTGTTATGGAGGACCTAGCCCTCCACCACTTCCTTATGGGGCTTCACCCCAGATTATCCAATATCATTAGGTGCCGTGCACTAAAAAAATTATAATGAGGCGATCAACCTCGCGGTATCCGAAGAAAGAATTCAACTCTCCCACTATAAACGCAGCCCACTAGTAGATTCCAAACCAACCAACTTTCACAGTTCTAACAAACGTCTTATACCACAAAAGCCTAAGTCCAACTTTCAACCTCAACCAACCACTAACACATATTATCAGGGACCTACTTCCTTGTTCTGTAGGTATTGAAGAACTCCTGGACACGATATTAGAGACTGTAAAAAGAGGGAATTTTATAACAATAGAAACCGGGAACAACAGGTATCTCAAAGGCAGCCTGGTCAAACTTCCTTTTCTAATACTTCTCCTAGACGCATTAACCATGTCCAGGAAGTTCAAGATATACAGGAGGTAGAAAAGCAGGGCTACGATACAATAGATAACACTTTAAACGAGTAATGGGCTCGCGCCGGTGTCTCGGGAGACCCAAAACACAGAACAATCCTAACCTCTTTTCAAAAAACGACACCGCCTCAATAATGTTGTTCAGGGACCACACGGGTAATCAGCCCCAAACAAGCGCCCATTCATCCACATTTAGGGACCACACGGGTAACCAGCCCCAAGCAAGCGCCCATTCATGCACATTCAGGGACCACACGGGTAAACAGCCCCAAACAAGCGCCCATTCATCCAAATTTAGGGACCACACGGGTAACCAGCCCCAAACAAGCGCCCATTCATGCACATTCAGGGACCACACGGGTAACCAGCCCCAAACAAGCGTCCATCTCAGCACAGAGTCACAAAACAATAATTTGAAATCTACGAGATAAACATAGATACCACTAAGAGATTATTACCGCACATAGTAATACACACACAAATATCGGATACACCAATAACTCTACTAGTAGACTCAGGATCAGCAATTTATTTAATAAAAAAACAGCACTTCGTAAAATTCCTATCCTAACAAAATAAATTATCAACTTAAAAGGAATAGACCCAGGCGATGAGACGACTCCGACTTTAGGCTATTTCCAATTGAAATTTAAACTCTCTCAAAGTAAAATCATCGACCATAAGTTCCATGTCATTGCAGATATCAACCTTCCTTATGACGGTATTGTAGGGAACGACTTTTTTACGTTTTTTGGATGCAGTATTGATTACAATAAAGATATTCTTAAAGTAAAAGATAGCAATGTCAAACTTCATTTCTACAATCCAAGCTACAACATTCCACCCCGTTCAGAAACAGTTATAGAATGTACGGTGACTAACCCAGAATCATTAGAAGAAAGAATGATTATTGGTCAACATTTATCCCTATTGGTAGCAAATTGCATGGTAAAGGTAAAAATGATAAACGCGTAAGCATAACAGTTGCTAACATCTCAGAATCTCCTGCAAAAATAGACATGGACCAAAAATTCAGATTAACACCCCTTAATTCCTTTGCCGTTCAAATGTCTTCGAATCCAGAAAATTCTTCGAATCGTGCTATAGAAGTAATAGACTCATTAAGACTTTCTCACCTCAACCAAGAAGAGGCATCGGCTATAACCGAACTTTGTTCCCAATATGCTGATATTTTCCACCTTCCGAATGATCAGTTAACATTCACGACTGCTCTAGACCACAAAATTAATACCAATACAGACACTCCGATCCACACAAAATCATATAGATTCCCAGAATGCCACAAGAAAGAAGTGGATGCTCAAATGCAGAAAATGCTATATCAAAACATAATAGAACCTCCTTCCTCTCCATGGAGCTCTCCAATTTGGGTCGTGCCCAAAAAACTAGATGCTAATGGCCAGAGAAAATGGCGAATAGTGATAGACTATCGCAAATTGAACAATATCACCATTGGAGAAACTTATCCAATACCCCAAATCGCCGAAACCCTCGATCAGTGAGGTAATAGTAAGTATTTCAGTACTTTAGACCTAACTTCCGGCTTCCATCAGATCCTAATGAATGCTCGTGATGCAGCCAAAACAGCTTTCTCCGTTCGTCAAGGACACTTTCAATGGAGAACACAAAGGGGTCAAAATATTACTGGCAAATATATCTAATTTCCGAGCGTAGATCGTGTACATTACATTCGTCTTTATTTCACTTCAATACATGCAGTATTTCCGAAGTTATGACGAGGAGAAGTTTAAGAGCTTTTTAAAAATCCCGACATTACGAGCGCTCATGCTCTGACGTCACACCGCGACAGAGACATACGGCGCGGCGCTAAGTCCGGTGCATTTCCCTAATACTACAATACGTGCGTCTCGTTTAATTTTGCTACGATTGTCTTCGACTTCCTAGTACTGATACCTAGTTGTTTTTGTATATTATTTTGTAGAATAATTCTTAATTTATAATTTTCACTAAAGTAAAACGTGTAGTGTGTAGAATGGAAGAAGGTTTTGTTAAAGGTCAGTCGGACGGACAATCTGCCAAGAGTGGATAGTTTGATGGTGGCACAATATTTCATAAAGAATCAGGATTTTACGGCTGCCGAAATTCGTGGAATAAAGATGAAAAGGCACGTACGTTGTAAGTAAGCATTACCTACTCTCGGGTAAGTAGGTATTTGTTCAAACTTAAACCAAACCTGCCATTTCCCATCAGGTGAGATAGAAGTCAAATGCACATCTATCAAAAATCAAATAACTAAAATGACATAATGATGATAATAATTTTTATTGGTTATTTATTAACGCCCTACGCAAAAATAGGTGTTATAAGTTTAGCTCAGTGTGTCTGTTTGTTTGTCTGTAGCTCATAAACCGATTTTGATGCATTTATTTTATTTGAATGTTGTTTTTCAACAGTGGTTCATCGACATGTTTTATCAAAATCAGTTAAGCCCTTCTAATAGTACATTAAAACGTACGTTTTGTAGGTTTTTCAAACTGTTAAATGTTTTAAGGTCAGGAAGAGAGAGCTACTAGAGTACGGAGACGATGCCATAGGGTATATACAGTTAAAAAGAGAGGGAGATGTATGTACCGTCAAGTGCCGAATAACTCCTGAACACAAAGTGCGTTCAAAACCTTACCACTATGTTTTGCAATGTAATGAGAAGGAAGAGGAGATAATAAGCATATCCTGTGAAGATTGCGCAGCTAGCAAGGCAGATATAAACATTCTATCTAAATCTATTATACTTTTGATTTCCTATGGCTTTCATCCACTTTTTTCGCATTTTTTGGTCCTCAGGAACATAAAAAAAGAGTTTATTGGGGGTTTTAATAGTTGAGTTAAAGCACTGAGGCACAATACAGTATTTTCTTCCCATTTTTATCAGACGATTTGAAATTTTCTGCGCAGCGGCGTGGCGACGAGAGCGCGACTGTCAAATGAGTCAAGGTGTGACGTCATCGGCCCCTGAGCGCTCGGTTCGCGTTTTTAATACCTACGGTGGAAAATACGTACTTTGATCGTTAATATTTCCGGCATTTTTCAAGATATGAAAAAAGTGAAAACACAGTCTTTCTCGTAATTTTTTGGAGATTTATTTGGCATGAAAAGTAAAATTTGTTTGTCAGACCCATTTAACAGAATTTTTCAAGAATGCCCCTTCTACCTTCCAAAAACTTATAAATAATTGCCTGTCTGGCCTCCAAGGCAATAGATGCTATGTATATTTAGATGATGTAGGAATATACTGTTTTGATTTACCCTCACACATAAAAAATCTCCGAAATGTCTTTGAATGAATACGAAATTTCAACCTAAAGCTGCAACCCGACAAATGTGAGTTTCTTCGAAGGGAAGTGGCATATTTAGGGCATATACTCGTAGTTAAAGAAACGGGCATCCAGCCTAATCCTGAAAAGATCAAAACAGTAACTGAATATCCAATCCCTAAAACCCCAAAGGACATAAAATCCTTACTAGGACTAGTATCCTACTATAGAATCCGATGATCTTAACCTCATCCCGGCACCAGAGCAAGATCACCCCATGTTTGAAGAGTCAAACCCAAGTCCCAGTCTAGACATGCCTGCGTTGGACGATCTACCAGGGCCGTCTGCTAGCTACGGCCCTACGCCTGGAGCATCGTCACAACCTGACCTACCCGAACTGGAGCTGAACGACATGAATAGCGAGTAATGACCTGACGAGGACGTCAGGGTATCAGGAGAGGCCGTGTTAGCAGTCAAACGAGGAGTGGTGTGGGTAACTCGAGCCCCACCTATATAAGACGGTGTACGGACACGGTGCGCTCTCGGTAGTGTTCGTCGTGCCTTTGTCGCAGCCGGTCGCGTGTTCTCCGTTCGCGTCGAGCCCCACCCGCTCCGTTGGTTACGTCATCGCTGCCGCCAGTTGCTCTGCCGCGCCCCGCGCGCGAGCAACCCCCCGCTTCCGTGTGCATAGACACTTGTTCCGCGAAATTGACGCTTTGTGTTTGTGTAGTTTGTATGTGTGCCTCCGGAGGCCGAACAGTTTCCCTATTTGTTACAAATAGGGACATCGTTCACCGTGAGTCAGCCTAAGCCAGCCAGTTCCTGCCAAATATGACTGCATTATCGACACGCTCGGCCGTCACCATGAGCGGTCGCCGAGCTCCACCGGATCGTGGACGCATGCCTGCGCCCGCGCCGCCATCTGCGCAACTTATTAGAGCTGCGCTCAACGCATCGGCTCCAGCTAGGGTAATAAAGGATGTTGACCATCCCCAAACCCCTAACCCTCGGCCGCTGCATCCTCGAGACCCACGTCGACGCCCAAGAGCCGTCGACTCATCCACGGAGGAGGGCGACGAGAAGCGCCCGTGCCTCCTCCCATCGCCACCTGCCAAGCCACCCACGTCGGGCTTCATGTCCGAGCTAGACTCCGACGACGAGCTAGAGGTAGAAGGGCCCGCAGGCCCTCCCACTGGCTCTCTCCAGTCGGGCGCAGGTCGTACACGTCCATCGCGGCACGACGCTCGCCCACGCCCACACAGCAACCCGTCCCCGCTGCCCAGCCACCGCAAGCGCCGGCCCCGGTCAAGTGCCTCCCACCTATAGTGGTCGAGGCCTTGCCCAACTGGCCCGCGCACTTCAAGCGGCTGCGCGAGATCCTGGGGCACGCGCCTAACGCACGTCCCTTTGGAAGGGGCATCCGCTTCCTCCCCAAATCAACGGGTGAGTCCAGGGCCGTCCAGACCTACCTACTTAAGGCCTCTAGAAGCGAACCAGCCATCAGCTGGTTCACATTCACCCAGCCTCAGCACTTGCCACTGAAGGTGGCCATCCGCGGCCTCCCCAGGGACACTGAGCCGTCCCTCATCGCAGAGGACCTCGCGCGTCTGGGGTTCGAAGTCCGCTTCGTCCACCTCATACGGGCCAAGCGTGGACGCCCCGGATGCATATTCCACGCCGAGCTGGAGCACCTCGAGCGAGAGGGACATGACCTATTCGCGATCGACGAGCTGCTCGACATGCCAGGCCTCGACGCCCCCGCAAAGGGCCGGCGCAGTGCCACCGATGTCAGGGATTCGGGCACTCGTCGCTAAATTGCTAACGGCCACTGAAGTGCGTGCGCTGTGCGGGCGACCACCCGGTTGCCGAGTGCACGCGCGACCGCACCGACCCGCCCACGTGCGCCAACTGCGCACAGGCGCACACGGCCAACGACAGACGTTGCAAGATACTTCTCCGAGAGGCGAGACGCAGAGGTATCTTCGTCCCGCCACCTTATCCCGCTAGCGCTCCAGCAGCCGACCCACCGGCTCGAAAACCGAGCCGCCGCCCGTCAGCTCTGCTGATTAATTCTGCTTTCCCGCAGCCGCCGCAACTCGTCCCCTTGGAGGACGTTTTGGAAATGGTAAGGTCTGCCGTCGAGCGCATTTTCTCCGGCGATGACCCGTACCTCACCATCACCACCCTCCTGACGAAGCTGCTGGCGGCCACAGCAAGCACAACAAGACCAACCCAAGACCCATCGAAGCAGAGGAGGCGACATTAGCGCCACTGCTCACTCGCTACCCCCTCCCACCTACCGTTTCCCCCTCCCACCTACAGTTTCCCCTACTCCTTTCTTTACCGAAATAATTCCTATCCCCATCCACTCGCATGCGTAAGCCGTTGGCCGCTCGCTAGCGCTCGCTTTAACTATCTGAGAGGATATTTGTTTTATTTTCATGTTTTGCAAAATAGATTATTTTAAAGTTTCTTTGTACTTTTAGGATAAATAAACGATTGTATTTTTTTTATGCATTTTCACTTCTGATTTCCAACAATATAATATTATATTGGGCTATGAAATTCAACACTATTTTTTATTATGACGTATTAATTATATTAAACTATTCTTCAATGGATTTGGAAAACATCATTCAACTTGTTTGTCAGGTAAAAAAATTTAAACGTAACTTATTAAGTAAATTAGCTATAAAAGACTATCTTTTGTCTTTATGTAGTATGTATATATTTTTCAGGGAAATTCGAAATTTCATTTTAGTCTGTTTTATCTGTTTTAGGAATTAATGATCGAAAATAGTGATTAGGTAGCCATTTCGGTACTAATGAAAATATATTTGATTTTAACTAATAGTATTCTTATTCTATACACCTATAAATTTTAATTACCATAAAAAATGGAATGCCAAATTTAAGAAAGCATCAATATTATAAATATGCGAAGAATTTTTTTTTTTTAGTAATAATAGTAAAGTTATTCAGTTTTTAAAATTGCGGAAAATATCGCCAAATTTACAGACACAATACATTGTATTCAATGAACTTCCGTCAATGAAAACGTATCACACCATCTCAAGTGAAAATGAACTTACTGTACATGGCAATAAGGTAGAATATATGCTAGCAAGCCGCCCCACTCCCGCTCAAGAACCAAAAAGCACCGATAGGTAAATACTCAATTAATAAATCAAACTTATCTTTCATACTTTATTGGGCGTAGAACCGACAAAATTACGTTTAGATAGGTATTAAGTTAACAAAATAACATACAATTTTTTTTTAACCAAAATGCAAATAGGTCATTAAATTATTCACGAGTAATTTTGGCGTATTAACATAGTTAGAATTAGCATATGTAAAAAGATTATTGTTATGTACATTACCTGTTCACATTAAAGTCACTGTCTTACAAATATTTCATTAATTGTTCAAAGTGTCCTCCTCCATTTTCAACACACACACTAGCCCGTTTTAACAAATTTCCTTTTAAAGAAATTAATACGTTTCTTTGCATTTTCACTTCATTAAAAGCGTCTATTATTCGCTGTTTTAGCACTTCAATAGTGTCAGGTTCACTTACATACACTCTACGCTTTATTTCACTCCATAGGAAAAAGTCTAAAGGTGTAAGGTCTGGTGAGCGCGCGGGCCACGGCACCGGGCCGCCGCGGCCGATCCATCGGTCACCGAACTCTTCGGTGAGGTACTCTCTCACAGCACGATGGTAATGTGGAGGTGCACCGTCTTGTTGAAACCACAACCCTCTCAAGTTCGCCAGTGGAATGTCATCCAACATAGTCGAAACCATCGTGCGGAGTAGATTTAAATAGGTTTCGCCCGTGAGTCGGCTCTCAATAAAATATGGACCGATGATTTCATCGTTCAATATGCCGGCCCAAACGTTTACACTAAACCTATGTTGAAACGAATGCTCTCGCGTGAGCATAGGATTCCTGTATGACCACCAATGTTCATTATGATGGTTAAACAATCCTATTCTGGTGAAAAGGCACTCGTCGGAGAAAAGCACGTTGGCGTTTGGATTACTTATTACCCAACGACAAAAAGTAATCCTCGGCTCTCGGTCAACGGTCGTAAGTTCTTGAACTTTACGATAATGGTACGGATGCATACCAGCCGAGTTTATTATCTTCCAAGCCGAATATTGATTAATACCAAATCGTCGAGCAGCATCATGGGTGCTTCTTCGTGGATCTTCCTCAAAGTACGTCACCACGTCGTCATACAAGTTCTGAGAGATCGGTGGTCTCCCTCTTCCTTGCGCGTGCGATGGCACGTAAAATGAGCCATGGTCAAGGAGCCGTTGATAAGCACTTAACAATGTACTGTAGTTTGGCTGTCGAGCATTCGGGTACAGCTCTCGGTACATCCGTAAAGCCGCCGACACGTTTTCACCGCTCAAAAAATAAGCACGAACCATCATGACATATTCACGAGATGTAAACTGATAAGCCATGATTTTATTATGTACTTAACGAGTGTAACTGATCGATCACAAAAGCGTATGCGCACAGGCCGACTGACGAGTGGTAACTAAGTAATTAGGTCAAGGTCAAAGAAATGGTTATGTTCCCGGCATTTACGTCATCAAATCACGTGACATGCGCAGTAGCAAGTTTAGGTACATTATTTACTACTGCGCATGTCACGTGATTTCAAAATGCCGGGATTATACACGTGCAGAGTGGTGCGGGTTAGGGATATTCGATATACATCGATGCATTGAAAACATCGATGTTTACAATGCGATGCATCGAATCGATCCAATGTTTTGAAATGCTTTCGATATACTCGATGTATCGATGTTTTTTGCATTCACAATGCAATATTTCTATAAGATATAAAATACGTGTGTAAAAAACAACTACGCCTCTGAGCCCTCAGATGGGATACGAACCCACGACCTTTCGCTATCCGGGTGACTGCTCTGACCGCTGAGCTACCGAGACGCTGGCAAACGTGTCGAATTTTACAAATGTATTTCAACTTCTACTATGAGCTAGTATCGTTCCACCAATGTTGAATGCTAACTACCTTCAACATCGAAAGGAATATTTTTTACAAATATTTAACAATCGATTAAGATGGAACCAGCTATAATTATGTTTTTAATTTAATTTTTTGCATTCACAATGCAATATTTCTATAAGATATAAATTCAAATCCCATCTGAGGGCTTGGAGGCGTAGTTGTTGTTTACACACGTATTTTTTATCTTACCAATGAATTTCATAAAAACTCAAGTTTAACCACTAAAATTCTGCCTAATATTTTTTTCCCTATTTGTTTAATTAAAAAAGAAAAGTTGATGATTCAATAGTGGACTGGCATGAGATACAGGCTGGTGACAATCGGACAGCGAAATCTTAGTAATAGGGTTCCATTTTTCCACTTGTCAGTCCGTTACCGCGCCTTACCCCTCTCAACAGTCCCAGTACAGTGCGAATTATGAAAACGATGTCGGATTCTTAGATAAAAATGCCTATTTCTCGCTTAATAATTAAGCCAGGACCAATCAAAAAATACTACCATAAAGCTGATTAATACAGAATCCACCACAGAATATTAAGATCTGTGTATCTTTAGGACGGTTCCGTCCAATATCAACTCCAGACGCTGGAGTCGAAGGCGAAGAAACTCATCGGCAATAACGAACTTTTTAATAATAAGCTGAAGGGCCTTGAACATTGACGGAAGTTAGCTAGCCTATCCGTTTTTTATAGGATACATTTCCGAGGGTGTGCAGCAGAATTGAACAGCCTTGTTCCGCCGTCCCCATTTTTTCATCGGACAACCAGACTTACGAATTGGCTTTATTTGTTTGATATACCAAAGAGTCGCACTAAGATTTTTGGTTCCAATTTTGTAATACGTACCGCTAAAGAGCGGAACTCTTTGCCTGATAAATACAATTTAGGATCTTCAAGTCACTAGTGAATAGGTTTCTTCTAGGCAAGCGCGTTACATCCTAGATCGCATCGTCACTTACCATCAGGCGTGATGGCGGTCAAGCGCTTTCCTATTCACGATAAATAAAAACTCAAAAATAAATCGTAATTTAAAGCCACACGGTAATTTGAATATGGTAGCAATTGCTACCAGGACTGATGAGGGATGTTGACTGGCAATTACTACCGTGGCTTGACAAGTAGTTATACCCTTTGGGTATGGAACCCTAAAAAAGTACTCGATGCGTACAAAATATCGCTGTTTACACCTGATACATCGAAAGACATCGATGTACAGTTCTGATTTATCGAATCGAGAAAAACATCGATGTTTTTCCAAAATGGACACCCCTAGTGCGGGGGAAGGGAGCAGCGGGGGAGGGGCGCAGCGGGGAAGGGCGCGGCGGCGGGGGTTTTATGTTTGCACGCGCCAGGATTGGGTCATTGCGCACCGATACATACCTATGTGTAAGTTACGTATTCAATAAGATAGTAAAGTCGTAGTAAATATTTGAGATAGACCATTTTTTAAGTTTTTTAAGGATAAATTAGTTCATGTTTTTTTTTTGCGCTTAAACCTAGGTCTATAGTATCAGTAGTCGATACTGATAACGCAGTTTAATTTTTTAAGGTAATTATATTTTAATCGTGTATACTTTATTTTTTCATTTTGTCCCGAATTTGTAACTTTATTAACTTGTTCGAGTTTAAATTTTTAATATCTACGCAATTTAATTTAATAAGTATCGGTAGTACTTTAATATGTGACAAATTTCTAATAAGAAGTGAAGCAATCATATTGTTTTGATAAACTTAACGAACAAGGTATTGTTATGTAGTGTTGTATTTCGATATCAGTAGATTACAAAGAGGTTGCATAGCTGTATTTACGTAAGTTGATATTTAGGTGAAGCAGTAACATTAATCTTGTCACAAAATTTCACACTAGTTCGCTGATTAATCTGTAATAAATAAAACATTGTTTCGATAGGAAAAGATAATGAGTAGATATTAATTTGGTGGGAAGAAAACTTAAAGGAACTTACTTATTAATTTTGGATGTGGAAGTTTATATTTAGGTATGAAAATGATAATAACTTTATTCAAATGCACTTAAAAGTAAGTTGTTTTGAATCGTCCAACATTTTTACCTACCACCCATTCAGGACGTCTTTTAACTGACAAGAAGTATGGGCGCAAGAAACTCTTCAGCTTTAACAGAAGTAACGACATTTACAATATAATACGTCGTCACCATACATAATCCAAAAATAAAAACAAAATTATTTTTAATGGTGACGCGTTTTGAAAGTTTGAATTTCCATCCCTTATTTTTCACTTTCTTTATAATATTTTCTGGGTTTAAATAAAAACTATATTAAAAAAATAGGAAGATAAAGAATGAAGACAAAAATATATGAGACAAATTTAAATTTTATGTATTCCCTATAGTGTTTATTATATGTTAATCATAAAATTATGTTCAATTTTTGTGTTTATGGTGCATTGGTGAGGTTATTATATGGTGGTTACTGTTGCTAACCACGGCGACTATTGCAGGTTATAATTAATATTACTCGTCCATAAAAGTTTTTTTTTTATTTTATAGTCTATTCTTCGCAGATTTTCTGATAGAGCAAGCGCCCGCGACGGCCAGACATTCATTATTTTATAAAAGCTGAAAGTTTCTCTGCACATGTCTCCTATACAGGTAAGAACAACCAGCGAATATAGAGTTTGGGTTGTGGTTACCTTAGCAGGTAGCAGGTAGTAAAGGTGTATAAAATAGTACAGTCACCGTCAGATGTTCGTAGCAGACAAAGTGACCAAATACTTCTGAACACTTTAAAATGTTAATAAGTTCTATACACGACAAGTAACCTGAACATTACTACACTAATATCTCATATCTAAACTATATTAATATACTATATTAATATATCATATCTGAACATTCATTACTATATTAATATCTCAGCAGATGCTAGTTATTAACTTCTAAACACACAACTAACCAATAATATCTGAACAATTATCACATCAAATGTATCTATGCACATAGTGAAGTCTGAATCATCTGAGCAGTTGAGGAAATATTGCAGTTGGAAGTCCTTCTAACTTTACTGTAATTATCATTTCAATAGGATCTCTTTTAATAATTTATATAATGAAATGACACTGGCATTTTAACACATTTATAGTAAATTATTATAATAGACATTTATAGTGTCCGGTCTTGTCATCACAAACAAGCAAGCTAGTTATTATTGGAATATTAATTCCAGTATATTACTGGAATGTGAACTCATATGAGTTCATACCGTATAGATGCTGAAACAAAATATTAAATCATACAGTTAAAGGATGATGGCTTATCTGTAAAAGATATCGCCGATGAGCTGGGGATAGCCGTTAATATTATGGCGATGAACGCTACAAACATTAAGCAGTTATTATCAATGCATATTACTAATTATTTCAGAGAAATACTTTATATTTATGGCTGGAAAGATGACACCGTGGAGGTACTTTGAATAATCATTTTTCATTTGGTTGTCTGCGTGCAACAACGAGAAACCAAAACTTGGCTATTCTAGACAAGGCCGGAAATGAAAGCTTTATTAATGCTTCTCATTTTTCAAGTACATTTCAAATATCCAGTAGCACCATAAGAAGACGTTTAAAAGAAGGAGGTTTACAAAATAGAGTGTCGGCAAGAAAGCCAACTCTCACTCACACCAAGGCACAAACTACAATTTGCTGCAAATCATTTAATTTATAACTTTGATAAAGTTATTTTTATGGACGAAAAGTTTTTTGTTCATTGGATAATGGCCGACTAACTTAATGGCGACCCAAAAACACACGCTACTTGGAACAAAACGTGTTACCTAATCGCCGAAGTGGTATATACGATTAGATTTTGGGGATGGATGTGCAAAGGTGGCCCTGGTGAGCTTGTAGAAATAGGTGGACGAATGCATTCAATAAAATATAAGGAACTTCCTGAAGATATTTTTTTCCAACCGCTAATGTATTTTATCCAGATGAACATTTTACATTCATTTAAGACAACAGCCCAGTGCATAATGCTCGTACTGTACAAACATGGATTAATGAACAGAGAGAACTTACTTTAATCAAAATGCCGCCAAAAAGACCAGACGTCAATCCTATAAAAAACTTGTGGGTTAAAAGGCGCAAGATCCCATCCCACGATGGGACTCATTGTCGAACAGAAGAAGCATTAAGAAGACATGCAAATAAAATAGCCGGGCGGACAGTTTTCATGGTTTTTACCTCTTGCCAGACACATTGTAAGCCTGCTGTATTTGCGAGAGCGAGGTAACAACTGTTCAAGCGGATGCGAGTGAGATAGGGCGCTTAGTCGAGTGCGATCTTTTACTGCGCACCATCTGTTGTCTGGAGGATTGATGAAGAGTTGTCATGCCCAGCACATGAGGAAGCAGATACGAAGATAGTATACCATGCATGTAACATAAACTATCCAGCAGAAATAGTAATCAGAAGTGCCGATACCGATACTGCGACTATAATGCTTGGTAACATGCGTCACCTTAAAAGTGATTCGATTGTTCGGATGCTTACGGGCACTGGCCATAATTTAAGATATGTGGACCTAACCAAAATACATGCAGAGTTGGGACTGTTAATTTGTCAGAGCTCACCTAAATTTCATGCCATCACAGGTTGTGATTTTAATCCTGCGTTCTTCAGAAAAGGAAAATTAAAATCATACAAGACATTAAAAAAATATCCACAGTACCAGGAAACTTTCCAGAACTTCGGCAACAGCGAATTAATTGAAGATTTAGATCATCAACAAAACATCTTTTATATTATTCAGAGATTAATATGCAATGTTTACAATGTTTCTAATGTCATTGATGTTCATGTCGCTGGACAACAAATATTCATCGACTCGTAAACAGTCTATGATGTGAACGAAGTTTTTGACCGGAAGTAGTTGCGAAATTTTGACGCTTGCAATCTACCAACTTGCAAAAGCGAGCTATTGCAGCAATTTCTACGAGCAAATTTTATATGCACCATTTGGAATAATGCTCATTTGAAAAATCCAACCACATATCTGTTGGAGGTTTTATACCAAATATCCAGGCCACAGACACGTCTGACATATAGTGATTAATTTGTGTATGTCACTTCTTGTTTTGTTCTCGTCTCAGAGGTTTTCTAGTTTTCTTGTATTTCATATTTTTGCTATCAATACATTCTATATAACTTTATACGGCATTTGACTATCATCACAGGTAATGGGCCATTAAAATCCATTGAAATGTCGATAAAAATAGAATGATTAAGTCGTGAAAATAATGATACATGGCGGATACAAGTGGAAGCCGTGCTGGTAAAGAACGATGCTTGGGGATTTGTATCCGGTGAGAAAACGAAACCTGATGTGAACAAAGATGGTGCGGATGCTATGAGGGCATGGATCGATGGAGACCGTAAAGCTAAGTCGGATTTAGTTTTATCTCTGAGTCCAAACGAACTAAAGCAGATACGTGGGTGTGAGACAGCGCGAGACGTATAGCACGCATCGAAGGGTCCTGCCAGAAAGGCGATGCTGCTAAAGCAATTGATAACATGCAAAATGTTAGATAGTGAGGATGTTCACGACTATTTATCTAAATTCTTTGATACAGTGGATAAGTTGGAGGATATGGATATAAATATTCACCAGGACTTATTGTGTGTACTATTGCGGAATAGTTTGCCGATTTCTTTCGAGAATTTTAGATGTGCCATGGAAACAAGAGACGAGCTACCTACTATAGAGTTACTGAAAATCAAAATTATTGAGGAGTGTAATTCTAGATATGAAAAGAGAGTTGATCATGATGGAGCATTTTATGCGAAAAATAATACAACAAAAGAGATGAACCAGAAAAACAAAAGAGAGGAAATGTCAAACCAAACATTTAAATTTCGATGTTTTAAGTGTCATGCTTTTGGTCACAAGGCTTCAGAATGTAAGATGAAGAAACGATCTAAAGATGAGTCCAAAATGTGTTACGGAGCAGGAATCGCAGGAAACTGCGAATGATGTTTTTGAAAGTTTTAGTGCTTCGATAGAATCGAAAAGGAATATGTGGATTCTATATAGTGGTTGCACGTCGCACTTATGCAATGATCAGCGAAAATTTATCGGTAAGGTAGAAGCTTACAAAGGTAAGTTGAACATGGCGAATAGTCTGTCAACACATGTCAAAGGCAAAGGCTGTGTTAGATTCTTAGCTTAGAACGATAATAACGTTGCGCGTATCGAATTCAAAAATGCGTTGTATGTTCCGGACCTTCGGAGTAATCTGATGTCTGTTTTAAAATTGACAGATGTAGGTTGTGAAGTCATTTTTACGAAGGATCTTGCTATCGTAAAAAGATATGGTAAGGTAAAATTGACTGCAGATCGTGTCGGAAATCTGTATATCGTTAGGAAGGCTGATGATGAAGTTTCAGCTGTGAGCGACATGAATGACGATATTTGGTCATGGCATTAGCGAATGAGTCATTTGAATGGGAGAGATCTAATGAAAGTTCTGAATGCAAATGACATGAGAGTAAAGTTGACAGATGTGAGTGAATTGAGCAATTGTGAGATTTGTGTGAAAGGGAAGATGACAGCGCTACCTTTTCAAAGATCTCATGGTCCGTGAGATGAAATTTCAAAAATTGTTCACACTGATGTTGTAGGTCCAATAAAGACTACAGCGATTGGAGGAGCTAAGTACTTTGTAACGTTTATTGATGATTGTACTCGTTGGTGTGAAATGTATTTCCTGATCAAAAAAAGTGAAGCATTCAAGTTATACAAGAGCCATGTTGAAAATACAACAGGTAAGAGAATTAAGTTCTTACAATCTGATAATGCGATGGACTACTGTCATAGAGAATTTGAGGAATTTCTCCAGGAAAATGGAATTGGAAGAAGGCTTAGTATTCCGTATACTCCTCAAATGAATGTAAGCGAAAGGATGAACCGAACCTTATTGGAGATGGCTAGGTGCATGCTTTTGTCCTCGGGTTTATCACAGGGGTTCTGGGCTGACGCATTTGCCACAGCCTGTCACATCTGAAATCGATGTCCTACCAGTAGCCTTGAGGATGTAACACCACACGAAAAATGGCATGGTAAGATGGATAAAATAAATTATTTACAGAGATTTGGTTGTAAGATATTTATTTTAGATAAGGCACCGATTAAAGATAAGTTCGCGAGCAGATCAAAAGAGGGAATTTTGGTAGGCTATCCCAGATGTACAAAGGTTATAGAGTCTGGATACCTGAAGAACATAAAGTAGTTGTAGCAAGAGATGTAAAGATCTTGCATCACGGATATAATGAAAAAGTTATTCAACAAGAATCGAATATTGAAGAAAAAGTTTTAAATTATTTTTATTTTTATTTATTTATTTATTTAATTATTTTGACTTTAATGTAATGAATAACGAAAGTGTAATGAGAAAAATGAAATTCCAGAGCAACCTGAATGCAGTGATAATGATCCGCTACCACCAATGCCGTCTACGTGAAACGAGTAAAACCATGAAACGAGGATCAGGGAGACCTAGGATAGAACGAGGTAACGTCGGACGTCCTAGAAAGGTCTAAAGGTGGTTGGGGTTAATGTAGAACAAAGTGATGATTCAGAAAATGAAGGAGACTTTGTTGGATCAGCTGAAATTTCATTAAAAGAAGCACTTTCTAGTGATGAACGAGAAGGTTGGATGGAAATAAAAAGTATTGTAAAAAATGATACGTTTGATATAGTACAAAAACCAGATGGCTGGAAAGTGGTTGGATGTCGATATGTTTTGGTAACAATTATTCATTAAGTCTGTCGACAAATGTCTAAGGTCGATTGGCGTATCCCTAACAATATCCCTAACAAAATGGAACTTGATGTCTATATGCTTGAAGATGTTTTAACGAAAGCTTCACCAAAAGCTGGTCATAATAAGTGTGTACGTGGCTTAGGGCTTGCTTAGATGTTTAGATAAAAGGGGGCAATAATAATTATAATATAGATTTATATTTATGTGTCGTGGTTGTATTACACGCAACTCTCAATATTTCATAATAATATTAAGGCGTTGTTATCTTTGCATAAATAAATAATATTCTATTCTATTTATAATGATTACAATTATTTTTATTTCAGTAAAAACGGCTAATTCTAAGTGGAAAAATTTGAGAGTGGCATTAAAAAGGAAGAATGCCACCAGAAGTGGACAGAGTGGTAAACAAATCCGTGATTGGAAGTATGAGAAGGTAATGGAATTTTTGATCCCATATATGAAGAATAGAGACAGGACTACAAATTATACCTCACAAATAAATACAAATGTACAGGAAACAAATTCATTGTAAAATAATGTAACCGATGAGTTTTTCGAAACATCAAGCAAACATACAAGAAGCACTTCAGAAGACCGTCCATATGTACAACATTCGCCGTCACCGACATCAAGCGTCTCATCCTTGACCTGCAGAAATACAAAAAGAAAATCTGATGAAATAAGTAATTTACTTATACAGCATCATGCAAACCGTGAAAGAATACGCCAAGAAAAACCAGAAATACAATCATTGATAGAGAAATACAATACCCTTGACGAAATGGACACTATCAATAAGTGTAAAAAATCTTTCTTACTATGGGCTCGTACACAATACTGCGATGCGGCGTCGCATCGCAAAAATCTGCGAGCTACCTCTACGCATCGCAAGAACTTGCGAATTGATTCGCATCGCGCATTCCTGCGATATTACGTCACACTTGTTGGCGCAATTTTAATTTGCTCTGGGACTGCGCGTGGGCAAGACGTGTACTTTAATGTACAAAAATTACAGAGTACGACGTTGATTTTTTAATATCACTGATTGAGGAGCGCCCTGTTCTTTGGGACACTAGTATTGAATATTATAAAAACAAATTCATCAAACAAGATGCTTGGAAAGACGTATGTAAAAGTTTATTTCCAAATTTCGAGGAAAAAGAAAATAATAAAAAACTAAACTTGGTTAGTAGACAAATACCTTTATTAACCCTTAATTACTCGCATGGGGTCACTACATTTTTAAACCAAAAAAAAAATATATATGCATCTCTTTCACAATTACCACCCGCCCGATAGCTTCATACCGCGTGGGATAGATGTCAAATCAGTGCCTTTCGAGACGTTGCACTGAAAGGACGCGTCTCTGCTCTCTTGTGCCGTGACCCCATGCGAGTAATTACGTGACTTTTTTCAAACACGGTAAGTTTTACATTTCATAATTTTTTACATTATTTTTGATGTATTTTCTTTATACAGTTTATTTTATTTGCAATTAGAGGAAATATTTTATAAATTTTAGTTATTATTACGAAGAATTTACTACAATTTGTAACACTTATTTGAAATTATATATATTTTCAACAATTTCATAGATATCGTTACCTTTGTTTTAGTTACTGACCATGAATAGACAAGATAGAATGATTATAGAGTACCTTGAAGCTGCTACAAGTGAAGACGAACAATCAATTGGAGGGTCGGACTCAGAAAATGGTGAGGATGAAGTCCAGAATAGCGACCATGACAGTGTGAGCGAAATTAGTGCAGCCGAATATTCAGATGAATCATCAGATTCTGATGAAAACCATTCAACGGAACGAGGTGACAGTTTCTTTTTGTCTAGACATAACGGCAGAAATGGACCTAAGCAAAAATGGTATAAGAATATTCCCTCTCGGGCTGTTCGAACACGAGCACATAATCTCATACTTCATTTGCCGGGCGTCAAGCGATCAGCGAGATCAGCAAAAACTCCAACTGAGTGTTTCAGATTATTCTTTACTGATGAGATTTTGGACTTGATCAAGACACATACTAATAACTATATAGATGAAATTAGGCAACGTTTCCAAAGAGAGCGGGATGCCAAAAATACCGATACCGACGAAATAAAGGCGTTCTTGGGCTTATTGATTATGGCCGGCGTAATGAGAGCATCGCACCTCAATTTTATTGACCTGTGGGCTACTGATGGCACTGGGGTTGAAATGTTTCGTATTACTATGAATTATCAACGCTTTTTATTTCTGCTACGAGCACTTCGGTTCGACGACAAATCCACTCGGACCGAACGTCTGAAACAAGATAATTTAGCAGCAATCCGTGAGCTATGTGACATGCTACAAAAGAAATTTCAAGAAGCTTACACGCCAGGTGAAAACGTGACAATAGATGAACAGCTAATTGGCTTTCGGGGTAGGTTCAAAGGCAAAGTCTACATGCCAAGTAAGCCCAACAAATATGGTATAAAAAACCAGGCTTTGGTGGATTCAAAAACTTATTATTTGCTGGCTTTTGAATTTTACTCGGGCAAACAACCTGATGGACCTTTCCAAGTATCGAATAGCCCTAACGATATAGTAAAACGTCTTGTAGAGACCCTAAAGGGAACCAGTCGAAACATAACTACAGATAATTGGTATACGAGTGTGAAACTGGCAACAGATTTATTAGACCCAGAGTACAAACTCACTCTTGTTGGGACGATGAAAAAAAATAAACCAGACATTCCAAAGGAGTTTTTGCCAAACAAGACAAGGGCTATGTGTAGCACTATTTTTGGTTTTCAAAGTACAATGACCTTGGTTTCTTATGTCCCGAAACGAAACAAAGCTGTAGTATTACTATCTACAATGCACAATGATGATGCCATTGATCCTACATCAGGTGACAAGCAGAAACCCGAGATAATCACATACTACAACAGGACAAAAGGAGGAGTAGACTCTAACGATCAATTATGTGGGACTTATAATGTTGGCAGGAGAACTAAACGATGGCCTTTGGCCATTTTTTTTCATCTTGTCAATGTGACGTGTATAAATTCATTGGTTGTTCACCGAGCAAACACAGAAAAGTTACGTACCCACGTGAGACGAGTTTTCTTGCGACAACTTGCTACAGAGCTTGTAGAAAGTTTTCAGAAACGTCGAGTCAACATCAGGGCAACTCCAAAAGCAATAAAAAAACGTATTTCGGAGGTCCACGATGTAGAAATTCCTGCTGTACCAAATACAAAGAAACGTGGGCGCTGCACAAGTTGCGCAAGGAATATTGACCGAAAAGTGTCAACAAAGTGCAGCAAATGCACAAAATTTGTGTGTTCTGAGCACTCTGTGGTATCCTGCCAAAACTGTAATGACAGTGATTCTGATAGTTCCTAAAATAAACCTTAATTTTAACGTTAACCTAGCTATTACCAAAAAAATGTTGTTTTTTTAGAAGATTTTGATTTATGTTTTTTAGTTTCTAACATGATGTCCAAACAAGATGTTCCTAGTATATTTAGTTGCTTAAATACAATACTTCAACAATAATTAATAGTTTTTTTACTAACTATTATATAATACCTAACTATTATAAAAATATTATGGGGTACTGAGAGACCCCATGCGAGCAGTTGCGTGATTTCCTTGATGCGAGTAACTAAGGGTTAAGTATAACTTCTTTTTTAATTTTTACTAAAACTACCTACAAATCAAACATTCTATTCATATAAGCACAAAAAATATTCTTTAAATTGTTTCCAATGTCTAGGCGTCGACAGCGAGTTACTTTTTTGTTTTGCGTCGTGATCCTTTTGTACCTGTTATATTGTGAGATGTGTATGTGCGAGAACTCTCCAGGCGACATGTCTCAGCTGTCCTGTCCCACATTTTTTATTGACTTCTTATCAAGAAAGCGAGGAACAATGTAAGCCGCATTGTATATTCTTAATTTTTTTTTAGTTGCCAGCTTAATGCTCCGACTTCACTAGTAAAGTAATCCGAATATTCTTTTCTTATTATATTTGCACTTACTACCTGACTACCTACATTCGACCCTTGTTGAAGTGGTTGTAGTTCGGAATTATCTATGATCATTTCAACAGGGGTGTCTAATCCACCACGGTTAATTACAAAGTTATATATAGTCAATATTTTAAAGGAACCGGAGAATAGACATATTTCTTTTTTTAAAGGTATTCTACCATCACTTGAAAGATTAGATGACAATAAAACACTAATCTTTCAGAGTAGAGTTCTTCAAATTCTAACAGAATTGCATCAACCTTACGGCTACTACTATCCGAATAGCAACTACCAGGGTGGCTATTAAACTCAACATTTTGCTACATCTCAACAAACGCCACTGATACGTCCACAGTCATCTGCGAGTAGCATACCAGATCAAATTGATTCACCTAGTAATAATTTTTCTAACTCAAACATATTAAGTACACTTTCAACTGAAGAAGACTCTGATTTTAGGTAAATTTTATCGATTGTAATATCTGGAAAACTCTTTTCTCAATAAAAACTAATGTAAACAATTATTGTTTTACTTTACTTACCGGATAGTGAGGCCAATCATTTCCAGACGCATAACAGGAATTCTCCCCTTGTACGATCGTTTCTGAAGATATGGTGATAACAAACATAAAAGCTGCTCGAATGAAGATATGCTCATTCTAAAATACTCAAAAAAAAATTATTTGTCGGTTTTCAAAGCTTCATATTTTAGATGCAAATACACTCGAGAGCAATGAATCCGGGTCACTTTAAGAATGTTAAAAATCTCGGAAACTAAAAATGATAGGTTAATGCAATAAATTGTATTTAATAGACAATGTAATACTCCTTAAATGAAAGTAAAAAAAATATGAGTCACCATACATTTTATTAACACAAAATTACATAAAGAAAAAAACTGCTCATCTCTCCTTAAAACAAAAATAGGAAACATGAAATGTTTGAACTTTATTACGATTTTCTTGAATTTTAATACTTCGTATTGCCTCCTCGTGCTTCCATTACTGCGTTTACGCGGTTTGGCATGCTGTTCACCAAGTTCCTTATACGATTTTGGGGAATATTCTCCCATTCCTCTGTGAGAGCAATTTTGAGCTCACGAAGCGTGATTGGGGGAGGGTTTCGTTGATTTACGCATCTGCCTAGCTCGTCCCAAGCATGCTCGATCGGGTTGATATCCGGGCTGCGCGCTAGCCACTCCATACGAGTAATGTTCATCTCTTGAAGGTAGTCATTCACAATCCTACCTGTATGAGGTCGGGCATTGTCATGCATAAATATAGCATCCTCACCTAAATTGACCATAAATGGACCAACGTGATCATTGAGGATTTCTTCCACATATCTTACGCTAGTTAAAGAGCCGTTTTCTATGATCACCAGCTCTGTGTGACTTTCAGAAGAAATTCCAGCCCACACAAGTACAGACCCACCACCGTAGGCTACTTTTTCTTCGATGCATGCTTGCTTGGATCTTTCCTCTGGTCTTCGATACACTCTGTGTCTTCCATCGTGCTTGTAGAGCATAAATTTTGATTCGTCGGAGAACATAACTTTTGACCAATCTTCAATACTCCAATTTACGTGGCTCTGGGCATATCTTCGTCTTGAAATACGATGCCCACGCTCCAGTTTAGGGCCGTTTGCAGGTCTAAGGGGTTTTAAGTTAGATTCAGCAAGCCGACGTCTTACTGTCCATGCAATTGGGTTACTTCCTCCGAGGCGTCGAAACTGATTGGTGAGTTCAGTTCCTGTGAGAAAGCGATTTCGAAGCATGGTGTTCACCAAGTATCGGTCTTCTCGTGCTGTGGTACACCTGGTTCTGCCCGTTCCTGGTCTGCGTAGGTTAGAACCAGTTTCTTCGTAACGTCGGAGAACTCTTTGTACTGTTGACAGCGACACACTGACAGTCCTGGCTGTATCGCGCTGACTCCGGCCGGTTTCCAGCATTGTAAGTATTCTGGTGCATTCTTCAGGCGTAAGCGACATAATTTCAACTTGAATAATGAATAAAGAGCACTATCAACATGGTTTACGTACCCACATAAATGACAGATTACAAACAAAAGCAAAACCAAATGCTGTAATTTCGTAGTTCCATCTTCGAAAGTGGCCCTTTTTCAAATTTGATTTTTTTATGATATAACTTTACAATAACTAAGAAGTTTTAATACCTTCATTTAAGGAGTATTACATTGTCTATTAAATACAATTTATTGCATTAACCTAGCATTTTTAGTTTCCGAGATTTTTAGGATTCTTTAAGTGACCCGGATTCATTGCTCTCGAGTGTAGTTCCCATCGGGATTCATAATAGTAATAAATGGATGAACCCAAAATCTTCTTTGTTTCTTTTTCCTGTATCTCCTAAGCAATAACAAAAGTGCACACTTCTTTTTACGATCCATGTCACGACCTAGTTTTCAATTTAAAATACGTTTAATACGGTTGACGGTCGTCAAAGGAATGGTCACCCTGGGAGACGCCTTGCTACACGAAATCGCAGCGCAGCAATTCGTGTCGTAATTTTCTGCGTTGCGAATTCGCCCTATATACAGATTCAGGCTAAACGTAAAATGTTCAATGTTTTTCTAGAATTGGAAGAACTGAAGCTACAAAACAAATGGTGATAAACAAATGAAAATAATTTTTATTCCCCCGGTTACACTTCAGCACCGGGTCCAAATTCGACACACACCTCTGGTTGGTGGAGTCCCGGCCTCAATCAGGTATTTCATTATTATGACACATAATTTTTTATTGTTCATAATTGTATAAACTTGCTTATTTTTCTTTCAGAAACTAACGAAGAAGCCGATATTGAAGACGCCCATGCCATCGACTGGAGTAGTAGTGATGAAGAAAACGAAAACGTCAGCGACAATGCTAAAATTAATTAAAAAGTTTAAATATATTTTTTACCGGTAATCATACTTTTATTATATAAATATATTTTTTACCAGTAATCATACTTTTATTATACAACATGGCTATGAACGTAATAATTTTTTTATTAGATATCTTAAAAAATCGTAATCGACTAAGCATTCGCGCTCGCACATAGTGTGGACTTTCAATGTGTCTGGCAAGATGTAAAAACCATGAAAACTGTCCGTCTATTGAGGTAACATCTTTTTATAGGTCCCCAAGTAACATATATAAAATTTAGCTTTCATACTACATATAACGAAAGTATAATTATAATTTATTAAAATTTAGGGGTGTTTGGCAGGGGGTAGCAACTGTCATAAGTGTCCGGCAATGGATGACGAGATTTCTTAAGTTATCCCGAAGAAAATATAAAGAAATTGAGCTTTATACTATAACAAATTTTAGGTACTATGTTATACACCTTTACTACCTGCTACCTGCCAAGGTAACCACAACCCAAACTCTATAGTCGCTAGTCGTTCTTAGGGCCAAAACACATAACGGCGTTGCGGCGCCGCGCCGCTAGAATCGACAGTAGCGTCACTGCTGATTTAAGCGGCGCGGCGCCGCAACGCGGCGCTCGTTCCAGCGTTATGGTGTCATACTTGTTGACAATGATTTAGTTTGTTTCTGTCACTCTTGCAAACAACACATGTCAATCAATCAAAAATTAAAATGTCTGACGTTGACATCGATTTATTTATTTATCTTTGGTTGAGGATCGCCCTTGTTTGTGGGATTCCAGTGATAAAACATATAAAGACAAATTTATAAAACAAGAGGCATGGAAAACCATTTGTGAAATAGTTTACGATAAATACAACGAAAAAGACGATAAATAATAAAAAATCACGACGAAGTGGTTACCCTACCGAACGACAATAAAACGCTCTTTTTCACGACGCCGTAACGCCGCAACACAAACTGCCGATTTTAGCGTTGCGGCGACGCAACGCGGTTATGTGTTTCGGCCCTTACCTGTATAGGGGACATGTACAAGGAAACTTTCAGCTTTTATAAAATAATGAAGGTCTGGTCTGGCTATGACGAAGACAATCAAAAGTATTTGTTAGAGAACATCTCGTCGGATGAAAATAGTATCTATGATGATGCGTCAGATCAAGAGCCAGGAGATGATAAGGAAATCTACACTGTAAATTTTGATGATCATGATTTTTTCGTCTTGCTTTGCCTCTACATCACAAGACCCCCCTGCTCAGACCAGCTGTTCTGCTGCCACTAATAATTCAGTTCTAAAGCGGAAACTAAATTACCAAGCCTGAAAATGAAAAAGAAAATATCACGGTCCTATTGACATTTAATATAGCTGGTGAGGTTACGTAAGCTGTGGCTGGAAGTGAGGTAACGTATTTTTTGAAGACGTCACCGAGAAATTAATATAAATAATTGGTTTGCAAATAACAAAATACTGAACTCGATCCTTTACTTGTAGACGGGCATAAATCACACATGTTTTTAATGCTTTGCACCCTATGCGAAAAAATGGAAATAATTTTGTATGCATTGCCACCTAATACGCACCCTTAAAATCATACTGGAAGAGCACTCTGAGAGATTTTTTAAGCAAACGATTTTAATTCCACTGTCACAAAAACTATTACACATTGCTAAGTGAAACATTAACACACCCGAACATGGAACATCCGAAGAATGTCCAAACTAAATGTGTCCGAAACATGTTAGAGAATTAAAACAGGTTTCAACCAACAAATAGTGCTATAGCACATTTTGACATTGCAATTACGAAAAAAGGTTTTAAGACAACTGAAACCGGCTCTGAAATAAAATAAAATAGATACGCGTATTCTGAAAGAACTAAATATATTGATAAAAACATAACAATCTGAAAGAGGACCAAATGCAAAAATTTCAATTGAGACCAAAAATTATAAAAGTTCATTAATAACATTTTCTAAAGAAAACAATATGAGCCAAGTTTGTTCAATAAATACTGAAAATGAACTAAATACCAACAAAAACTAGTAACTTTATGTTCAGCATAATAATAAATCTTTGTCTTCCACTGTGATAGAAACAAAAACTGCCCAATTACACATTACACCACAAGAACAACCTACAACTTTGGAAATATCTCCACAGAGCTGGTCACTAAAAGATAATTAAGATGATTCTCTTTCAACTTGACACCTGATGACTGGAAGTTACCTCGATGTAGAATCTGTTGTGTCTTTGGATGATATCCTTATTCTGCAATTTCCGGATGAAATAATATCTAAATCTTAAACTTTTCAAAATCCAGAAACTGTTGTGGAAACATCTGCTCCATTCGCAGAAAGTAGCAGAAGAAATATCCTAATTGAAGTTTTTCAAAACCACTTACACTTACCGGAAGTCATTGATTCAATAAGAGCAAAACAAAAAACTTTCTGCTCCTGCGTAGCGCAAATTCCACGAAGATGCAGAGCAGATACAAAACGAAAAGAAGAAAGCATTAAAAAAAAGAAAATTAGAGAGACTGGAAAAACAAGATAGAAAAAAGACAAAATAGACAAAAATAGGAAATAAGACATAGATAAGGACCACCGATTGACTCTGTTCAAGTAACAATTACAAGAAACTTAAACCATCTGATTTACCTGCAACAGCAAATGAAATAGAGTATGCTCAGTGTAAACAAATACTTACATCAGACACTGAAGATGCCAATGAAAAGAATATAGGTTGCGATGAATGAATAAGATGGTACCAGAAATCCTGCTCTTTCAAGTGTGAGTGAGCTGAAATCGGCTTTGATAGCAGAGTGGAAAGGTATCCCTCAAAAATCGATTCAGAAGATGATTAGGTCAACGAAGAATCGTCTTCGAGCAGTTATTAGGGCTAGGAGAGAGTACAAGACAAAGAATAAATAAACTTAATTTTTAGGCCAAATTTTTTTTTGTCATTTTACCATGCAACGCTATACGCTTCGACAACGCATAGAAATTGTTAAAATTTATTATCGAAATCAGTGCTATGTTATCCAATTTATGGCATTCATGATTGTCCTACAGTGTCCACGATCCGTCGTTTGAGTGGCTTTGTTAACAAACAAAATTGCCGAATTTGGAGCGATGTAAATCCAAGAGATAGTTGCCTTGACACTCCGGAAAAGTCAGTTTGACGTGGATTTTGGTCCGGCGGTATCATCAGCCTTTATTTCTTAGAAGATGCGCAAGGAGTGGCGCCCACTAACAATAGTGACCGATATCAAACGATGATATAATTCTTTGCCTCAATTCAAATATGGCGGCGAACATATACACGGCGCACGAGTATGCAGATATGCATTTAAATTATGGTTAAGTTCGCTGCAACGCCTGAGCTGCTGCGAGACTTTATGCTGAGCGATACCCTAACCGCCGGCATCCAACTCATGAGGTTTTTACACGAACTCATAGAGCCATTTCTGACGGACGTGCACCTGGACAACGTACAAATAGTGGACGACCAGCAACGGCAGATGACGATATTGTGTTGGACGAAGTTGTAAAAGATCCTTCGACTTCAGTTCGCAAAATCGAACTACGCACCGGGATCCCAAAATCTACGGCTCATAAGATTTTACAACGGCATTCGTTTCACCCATACAACGAGTCCAAAGTTTACAACCAAGAGATTACCCGGCACGAGTTAGATTTTGTCAAGAAATGCTAAGACGGCATGCATCGAATCCCAATTTCTGTAATAAAATCTTGTGGAGCGACGAATCATCATGCAAGCGAGATGGCTATTTTAACCTGCACAATATACATAGCTGGCAGATTACCAATCCGCATGAGATGCGGGAAGATCGGTCACAGTACCAGTACAAAATAAATTCGTGGACAGGTATCTACAATTGCCAGATACTGGGACCGGTTCTCTTGCCACCTACCCTCAATTCTGACAACTACCTGGAGTTTCTGGAAAACCAGTTGCCGTTGTTATTGGAAAATGTTCCTCTAGCAGAGCGGCGTACAATGTGGCTGCAACACGATGGGTGCCCCACGCGCGACGGCCGTCAAGATGAAAATCTATAATAACAAGGTAAAAACCATTCAAAAGACTCGAGTGCAGTTTTCATATGCTTAACCGGCTAGATCCTTTGCCAAAGTTCGTACTCTGTGGGATATGATGAGTGAAAGATGGCTAAAGAGTCGACGGTAGCATATTTTGGTAAACATGGATCAAAACAACACATTCATAGCAAACCAATCCGTTTTGGGTATAAGATTTGATCAGTGTGCACCCTATTGGGTTATCTAATTTATGGAGAGCCTTACCAGAGAGCCAAGACTGGCAATACAAATCCAAATCTAGGCATAGGTGGTTCTATTGTGATCAACTTGATATCGAAACTTCCGGATAATGAAAAGTACAGTTTTAACTTTTTTACGTCTTTGCGTTTATTAGATGAAGTAAAACAGATGGAGCTTAAAATCACGGGAACGCTACGGGATAATAGACTTGAAGAAGCGCCGTTGAAAGATATAAAAGCCAAAGTGCTGGAGATTCTTATCATCATGTTACGGGTGTCAATTCCAACACTACCTTGGTCAGTTATAATGATAAAAATATTGTAACTATAGCTTCAACAGAAAGCGGTGCGCAAACACTAGGTAAGGTGAAACGTTAGTGCAACAAAAACAAGTAGACGTCGATCAACCCCATTGCTACCAACTATACAATAAGTTCATGGGTGGCGTCGATCAACTAGATCAAAACGTGGGAAAGTATAGAATCGCGATAAGAGATGGTACTGGCGAATGATGACGTTTCGTATAAACGTGTGTCTTAACAACTATATCGACTTTCAGCCGCAGGACAAGCCAAAGATGCTCATATTGATGTAAAGTCCATTACGTAATTTTTAAAATTCATTTAGTAATAAAACAATTTTTAATTATAGCTCTATTTGTCTTTTTTCTTTATACAAATCCCATTGGCATATTCTAATAAAAGACCCATTTAGGGTGCGCCTGAAATTCATTATAAATAATACATAAAAAAATTAACAAATGTTTTAGAAGCCCCTTATTCGAAATTAGTAAAAATTAGGTGTACATATAAGTTTCCGCCGTTTGACAAAAGTTGACGCAACACCAGTAAGTTATAGTTAAAATTGAGTAGTCCACTTTCAAAGTACGCTAATTTAAAATATTTTAATTTTTTTATAATGTTGGAAGTTATTTTTAAATTTGGGCTACACGTACTTTTCTGTTTCAAAAGTACGCTATGTTACGAATAAACTGAAAAGGTGAAACATGGCATACTCTTGCAAATGTCGCTATGTTATTTGACAGTTCACTTTCAAAACTCTCTTAGTTAGTATATACTTGCAAAGGTGGCTATGATGCGATGGGACGCTTGAAAATGCCGCCATAACAAGATGGCCATTACGCTAAAAGTCGTGGGTGCGAACGAACGTGTTACCTTATCGTTTTTGTTATTTATTGTACATAAATAAATTTTGCTTGGTGAACATGGAATTTCGAGAATAAGAAGTTGTTTTAGCACCTAGTAGAAAAGCACGTAGGAAAATATCTGATAAATCTACATGGAAGCGAGTAGGTTATATTATTATACATTATTATTTAAAAGCCTTTCCGAGATTTATTTTTGGATTAAATACCAGTTTAATTGATTTTTTAACTATTTTGTTGTAGTCATATGGCTAGGGGACCACCAAATATACCAAAATGTGTGCATGGAAACTCAAAACAGGGCTATAAATGTAACGAGTTAACGGTTCAAGATTAAAGTAAGTTTCATAGACATTTTTATGGATCGTCAAACAAAATTACTCAAGATACATTTTTGTTAAAATATTGTACGGCACAAACACCAGAAAAAGATGGTAAGAAAAAGACTCAAACAATATGTTATTTTATTCCAAAGTACTTAGTAATTGCTGGTGGTAAACGCATCAAATTAACGAAAGTATGCCAAAAAGCAATGACCACAGTTCTGGGAATATCAAAAGATAGAATACGAAGTATTTGTAAAAGACATTTAACCACAATGGAATTGCCTAAAGAAAGAAGAGGTGGTGATAGAAGATCTGAACAGTAGTCAGGTCGTACAGAATCTGTTAAGTCGTACATAAAAGGTCTTAAATCCATAGAATCACATTATGCGAGAGGTAAGAGTACTGTACAATATCTAAGCAGTGACCTGAACATTAAAAAGTTACACACGGTGTCCCAAGTAACCTATACCAGCGAAAGGCTATGGTAAGGGGACACCAATACCTATCGATTGGACCCCCATGTATGTTCAGCGATATGTTATAGTTTTCGAGGTATGATTTTTTTTTCCGATTTCTTTTATTTTTGTTGGTTTTGGTTGTAATTTTTTCAGAGTGATCTCTTGTATTTTTTTCTTGTCAGTGATTAGTATATTTATCAAAAAAAAAATACAAAACACCCACATTCTAACCAACAACGGCTCGAAATTTTTATCGCAAGGTTAAAATTTGTGTTCGCGAGATTCTTGCACTTGAATACAAATTAAGAAAAAAAATACTATACCTAAATGAATGACTTCGAAGTCGTTGCAAAAACTTTGTGGGTTCCTTAATTTTAAAATTATATAAGAAAACATAGTACTTTATAGGGCATTTTTACACGAGATAGATTAAACGAGAGAAAATAGTGAAAGTTGTTTTATTTATAAAATATTTTTTTCTTAAGCCTTTGCGATTGAAAAGTAACTAAATTACATTAAAACCAATTGTTATTCTATGTAATAAATAAAAGAACTGTTTTCTTCAATAATAATTTATTATAATAAATATTCGAAATGCCGGCCTCCTGCCTGAATACATACACTCGGCGTCAAAAAAATCGCACCTCTAAGAAAATCACGTTCAAATGGCATTAACTCTGGATATGCACATGCAGTCGTATTAATTATAATTTTATTTAAAAGGTTACTTAATTAACTTAATAAAAAAACATTATTTTTCATTATCAAATAAAACCTAAAGCAACAAATAAAGGGTCACAAAAATTCTAAGGAAATTTTGCTGCTCGGGAGAGTCGCGAGTTGCGCTAACTTTGTGGGTATAAAGAGGTCAACACGGGTTCAATGTGGGTCATTCGCTATTAAACCGTTGAAGGGGACACACGCACTGATTTTACTGAAGAAAGAACATCTGGAAAATGGACACTACAGCTGATGAGGCCGCTCAAGTGGTTGCACTACTGCAAGCAGGGGTGCGGCAGTGTGATGTCGCCCGGCAACTGAATCTGAGCCGTTTTTCGGTTCGTAGAGTCTACCAGCGCTTTTTAGAGACCGGTGGCTATATCCGGCGACATGGGTCCGGTAGACGTCGCTGCACTTCGGAAAGAGACGACCGGTTCGTTGTGTCGTACTCTTTGAGAAATCGCTTCTCAAACGCTGTTCAGCTGCAACAGGAGCTCCAGGCAGTTCGCAGACGCACCGTGAGTGTATCCACGGTTAGAAGAAGACTGAAGGAGAAGAACATAGCAGCCCGCAGAGCTGCTACAGGTCCAAAATTGACTGCAGCGCACCGACGAGCCCGCTTGCAGTTTGCTCGCGACCACGTCGATTGGACCATTGAGCAGTGGGGAGCTGTTCTCTTCTCAGACGAGACACGAGTGTGTCTTTTCTGCAACGACCGACGAAGAAGAGTATACCGGAGGCAGGGTGAACGTTTCGCTCAAGCCTGCATCCAGGAGACGGTGGAATATGGAGGCGGATCCTGCATGTTCTGGGGCGGTATGTCGGCTGCCGGCAAAACCGACCTGGTCTGCGTCTCCCGGACCGGAGGTGCTCGCGGACAAGGGTCGCTGACTGCGCGCCGCTATATCACAGAGATCCTGGATGTGCATGTGGTCCCTTTTGCCGAATCTTTTGGCGAGGGGTTCACATTAATGCACGACAACGCTCGCGCACACACTGCAGCCATCGTGAACGACTTCCTGCGGAGGTCCCAAATTCCTGTGATGCAGTGGCCAGCGAGAAGTCCTGATCTGAATCCGATAGAGCACCTCTGGGACCATCTTAAACGTAAGGTTCGATCTCGGGATCCGGCTCCTTCGACTCTAGAGGAACTCCAAACCGCGGTGATTGAAGAATGGGGTCTTATCCCTCAAGAAGAGCTCCTGAAGTTGGTGAGGTCTATGAGGGACCGTATGGAAGCCGTCATCAGGGCAAGGGGGGGTAACACTAGATTTTGAGTTAATTTTAAGACACTTTTTGTACATTTTTTTTGTAAATTATCGATTATTAATTAGGACTTAATTAAGATTTTTTATTATTTTTCAAATTTTTATGCTTTTTGTATAATTTTAATTAAAAAAAAGATTGCACTTAATTGTTGTTTGATGCTCCTTTTTGTTACCTTTCTAATGATACCTAACACTATCCTCTATATAAGGTTTAGGAATTTTTGAATAAGATTTTTATAAGGTGCGATTTTTTTGACGCCGAGTTTAGTTGGCATCGCCGTATAAAATTCTGACGTAAATTTCTAAAAGTTTCCGTGTTTCGTTTTATTTCCTCTTCGGCTTCGTTTCATTTCTTTTCAACTCCTCCAATGTCGTGAATTCTGTGTGATAGACAATTTCTTTGTAGTATCCACATACAAAAAAATCCACACGATTCAGGTCCGGGGACCTTGGAGGCCAAGCAATCGATCCTCTACGCCCAATCCACCTATTGCCAAACTGGCTGTTTAAATGTGTTCTCACATTTCGCGCGAAGTGACAGGGGGCTCCATCGCACTGGAAAAACATGTTCCGATAAGTTGTCAAATTTATTGTTATTGGTAACTAAATAAATACTTGAAATGCTACAAGTAGCGCCACCTAGTATAAGCTATGTGTACCTTTTTGTTTTCTCAAATAAAACTTAGTCTGTTTCAAATTACTGTCCGTGCGTTTTATTAGGTTATGGTCCCAGACTAAAATTCGCGTTAAATTGTTAAATTAAAGTGTTATACCGGATTATTTACCTTTTGTGGACTATCAGTGTACCGTTTGATATTAAAATATAAAATCACGTTGGAAATCGCTCCTTTAAGGACTTATTTTCTGATTGACTGTCGGTTACCTAGTGGCGTGAACAATGGCGGGAAGTTACATAGTGAATGTGCCTAAACTAAAAGGACGAGAAAACTATGACGTATGGGCTTTTGCAGCGGAAAACTTTCTAATGTTGGATAGCGTGGATATTCATAAACAGGAATCGACCAATGCAAGTTCCGTTGATGCAAAAAAGGCGAAGACAAAACTCATCATGACAATTGATTCATCTATTTATGTTCACATCAAGAATGAACAAACAGTTCAAGGTGTATGGAAGCGCTTGAAATCTCTTTATGACGACTCTGGTTTTACGCGTCGCATCAGCCTACTTCGCGAGCTTATTTCTATTCGATTGGAAGATTGCGTTTCAATGGGGACATACGTTACACAAATGGTGGATACTGCACAGAAATTAAAAGGTACCGGTTTCCAAATCACTGACGGGTGGGTTGATTCATTGCTGTTAGCGGGGCTAACGGAAAGATTCGCTCCTATGATAATGGCCATAGAACATTCTGGCATGGCCATCAGTACGGACATTATCAAGTCGAAATTATTAGACATGAGTTCGGAAGTTGATAATGGAGCGAACAATGCTTTTTTGTCGAAAGGTTGGCAACACCGTAGCAAGAAAGCCAACATTGTGGACACACAAAAATCGAAAATGGCGCCTTCGAAATCTGTCAATGTGAAAACAGTGCGCTGTTACAAATGTAAACAACTCGGCCACTACATGAATAAATGCCCGAAAAATCAAAATAAAAGTGAAACAAATGCTTTTAGTGCGATATTTATGAATAGTACTTTTCACAAATCTGATTGGTACATAGATTCCGGGGCAAGCTCACATATGATTACAGATAAGAGTTGTTTAGAAAATGTCACACTCAGCCACAAAGTAAAGGACATAGTAGTTGCAAACAAGGAAACAGTACCCGTTACATGCTCAGGAAATACAATGATTAGAACCATAGTTGATAATTCAGAGTTCGACATTACAGTCAAGGATGTATTATGTGTTCCTAACCTATCAACAAATTTGCTATCAGTAAGTCAACTTATTCGAAATGGAAACAAAGTAAATTTCGAAGAAGAAGTTTGCTATATACGCAATAGGCAGAATGTACTGATTGGTAAAGTAGATTTGGTGAATGGAGTGTACAAATTGAATATAAAGTCAGGAAGTTTGGTGGCCTGCTTAGCCACAACAGAGACAAGTGAGATATGGCACCGTAGATTAGGACACATTAATAGCAAGGACCTGAATGCTATGAGAAATGGCTCTGTAGAAGGAATATCGTATATTGATAAAGCAGAAATTGACAAATCTAACTGCATCACATGTTGTGAAGGTAAGCAGGCAAGATTACCTTTTTCGCACAAAGGCAAAAGGTGTGAAAATAAGCTTGAAATTGTTCATACAGACCTTTGTGGGCCGATGGAACAGGTATCTCTAGGTCAAGCGAAATATTTTTTGCTTTTTGTTGACGACTTCAGTAGAATGGCCTTTGTCTACTTCCTTAAAGCCAAAAATCAAGCTTTAAAGTATTTCAAGGAGTTTAATGTTCTTGTTGAAACACAAACAGGAAAGAAATTAAAAGTTTTAAGAACAGGTAATGGTGGGGAATTACATATACACCAGAACAAAATGGCCTTTGCGAACGGCTAAATAGAACAGTTGTGGAGAGAGCTCGATGTCTTTTGTTTGAAGCTAATCTTGATAAAAGATTTTGGGCAGAAGCAGTTAATACTGCTGTCTATCTGAGGAATAGAACGCCAGCTTCGGGTCTACAAAAAACACCATATGAGCTATGGCATAATAAAAAACCAGATATCAGCCACGTTCGGATATTTGAAAGTCGTGCAATGGTCCATGTTCCTAAAACGAAGAGGGCTAAATGGGATAAAAAGTCCCAAGAATATATCATGATTGGTTATGCTGAGAACACCAAGGGCTATAGGCTATATAATCCTAAGACAAGGAGTATTACCATCAGCAGAGACGTTTTCATAATGGAGAAAAAGAACTCAGATATAATACAAGCAGTGGTGGAAGACACTAAAAACACTGAGCCAATCATTGATAATGAAGAAAAAGAACAAGATACCGTTTTAAAGTCAGAAAGAAATGCCATAATATCTGAACAGGATGATACATATATACCGGATGTGACCACTAGCTCGTCTAGCTCAGAAGAATTCTGTGATAGCAAGACTCTGTGTGATGAAGCTGAAAGTCTAGAACCAAAGTTTGCTGACATCGGAAAGAGAAAAACAAAACTTCCACACAGGTATGGATATAGTAATATATGCAAAATTGATGAGACCTTTGATGAAAAAAATTTGACATATGTGGAGGTAATGAGTGGACCTGAGAGGAAGCAATGGTGCAGCGCCATGGAGGAAGAGCTCAAATCCTTTGAAGATAATGAAGCTTGGGAGATAGTGAACAAACCAAGTGATGCTAAAGTTGTTCAATGTAAGTGAGTGTACAAAAAGAAATTGAACATTGATAACACAGTGCGGTATAGAGCAAGATTAGTTGCAAAAGGTTTCACACAAAGAGAAGGCATAGACTATAAAGAAACTTTTTCACCTGTGCTTAAATATTCGACCTTAAAATTATTATTAGCTTTAAGTGTTAAATTAGATCTTAACATATACCACTTATGGCCCGTCTACACGCTCCGTCTTACTTGCGAGCATACCTGTACAAACCAGTTTGCGCAGGCATGCGCGTGCGTGTGGACGGCAAGACTGTAGCCCGCGCAGTTCCGTAAGCGCGGCTTGTGCAATCGTTGACTTGTTGAAGATTAGGACTGCGCAAACTTGGCTTGCACGGTTTTACTTGAACGTGTAGACGGTCACGCAAGCCGCGCATCAGTCCAAGGATTTTTTAACACAGTTCATAGAACTTTACAAATCGTTGCCTGCTTTATGGAAAATTAAGAGCAAGGAATACTCCGACAGGAACAAAAGAAATGAAGCGTATCAATTAATGATTGAAAAGTTAAAAAAGGTATGTAAATTTAATTTAAGCTATCTTATTATATTAAATATTTACATGTTTCCAAGTCGTTTGTTTGGCGCCTCAAAAATGTGCTGGGTGGCTGTATGTTGAATTTACAACTAGTGTTACCCGATGCAGCGTAGCGTAGGTACTTACCTACCTACAGAAATAACGAGTATTGTTATAGTAGGTATACCTACATATCTTTTATTATTGTACAGTACCTATATCTTTAAATTCAATAATGTATTGATTGCAATGCAGGTGGAGCCAAATGCAACAAGAGATATGGTGACAAAAAAAAATAATTCTTTGAGAAGTTCTCGTCGCAAAGAAAAGAAGAAAGTTAAGGATTCTCTTAAGTCTGGTGCCAGCACAGACGACATCTACCAGCCATCCTTATGGTACTATGAGTTATTAGATTTTGTTGATGACCAAGAAACTGCTCGGAACACATTATCTAATTTTGGGGACTTGGAATCTGAGGTAAATAATGATTGTTTCTATAATATTATTTCAATAGAAGAACGGCCGTTGAGGCAGATGAATTCTAGAGTGGAAGGCGCTAATTGGCAATTATAGTTTAGGGCGACCTGTGACTAGGTTTTCAATTGAAAGTCATGAATGGTTTTAAAACTTATTTATTAAACAATGTCTCCGTTTATAATATTTGAACAACAACCTCGACCGTGAAAGTATATTATGTTATTTTATTACACCATACTGTCTTGCCATGGTACACTACCTTCATAGTTAAATTAATGTAAAAATTGATCCCTTGTCTGCTTAGCGTCTCTGGAAATACTCCTATAATGCCCTCTCTGTACATCAACTAAATTAGAAGCATCTGTTCTTAAACCGTCCTGATCCAAGCTTCCAATAGGAGTATATGTTGAAGTATATTTTCTTCTCAAAAAGTTATGAAGTGCACAACATGTCATGACAATGATATCTATAGTTTCTAGTTTTAAATTAATACTGGTATGAAATAAATAAATAAATAATAAATATTTCTTACATTCACACAAATTAGCCCAGCCCACAGTAAGCACAGTAGGGCTTGTGTTATGGATACTAGGCTAAAGGATAGATATACATATATGATACATAGATATGTAATATTCATAGAAATAAATATAAACACCCATGACTTAAGTACAAATGCTCGTATTCATCATACAAACATCTGCCCCTTCCGGGATTCGAACCCAGGACCGTCGGTGCGAAAGGCAGGATCGCTACCGTTGCACCAAACGGTCGTCCATATACGGTCGAAATATTTTGAATCTATTAGCTAAAATACCGAACGCATTCTCTACGACTCTTCTGGCCCTTGTCAGACGGTAATTATATATTTTACGTTCATGTGTTAATTCTCTTTGATTAAATGGTTTTAAAAAATTTGGCGTTAAAGCAAACGCTTCATCACCTATAAACACGTAATTTAGCATTTTATCTGAACCACTGAGATGATCAATGTCCGGAATGTGTATTTATTTTATTATCTTTCATTTTATTGTTAAATTTTGTTTGTTCTATAACTCCTCCGTCAGAAATTGTCCCATTCACGCCAAATTCGGAAATTATAAACTCATAATTAGCATTTACAACTGCCATCAAAACCATACTATGAAATATTTAGTTCTTACACTTCCGCGCACATTACACATCAGAATAAAACACTTTTTTACGGATTTTTGCGCATGTTTTATTCTGACATACTATGAAATCCTTTGTAATTATAATAATAGGAACCGTGTTCTTCTGGTGGAATAACCATGTAGGCCGCCATTGTGCCGTGTAAACATTGACTTCGTATTTAGTTTGGTTTTTTAATAGTTTTTCCGTCGTAAAAGTGATAAAAAAGATGTTCTTGTGAACAACAAAGTGACAACCCGCTAGTGTAATTAAAGGCTATGAAAAGATACAGTAACCTAGTGAGAATTTAATAAAAGTCTTCGTACATAGAAAACACCTTATATTAATAGAAAAACACCTTAAAACAGCAGTTACGGCAATAATGGCAAACTACTATGGAAATCGAAGCTGTTAACGTCGAAACTGTGAGTACAAAATAATTAGAAAAGATTGCAAGTTAATAATATAACCAGAAAATAAATTTGAATTAGTCATTTTATCGATATCGATCGGAAGCGAGTGCCATCTACCGTTGTAACAACGTAACATCATAGCTCAATAAGCAAAGGAGCTGAGTCGTTGCGTTCACAGCAGTATCATAAGTCGATAGATGGCGCGCACCTGAACAAATGAGATTATTTATTTTATATGAAGAAGACAAAAAGGGTTGTTTTATCTTATTTTGTTTTATTCAAAGAACTAATTTTAAAAGTTTGAACTGGTAGTTATCTAGAAACACAGATCTATCTTCGAATCAAGTTTAAATATAACATAGAAATAATAAAAGAACTTAAAAAGAAAGGAATAATACAAAAAATACATAATTACATAAAAAGTTTATAAAAATCCTGAAATAAAAAAGAAAATGGCAACTAGATGTGCCGGGTGTTTAAAAACACCGCCTAAAAGAGAATTTCTTACCTGTGTCTTGTGTAAAGCTAATTATGATCTGGATTGTGCAAATGTTTCAACTGCAAGATTCTATAATACTCTGACGTCCGAGCACAAAAAGCGCTGGACTTGCCAATCATGTATATGTAAATTACCGAAAACTTGAAATACTAATACACCAATACGCGCAGCGGATCGTCTGTTAGACTGCCCACAGAAAAATGATAGCCAAAATATTACCTTAAGAAGGAAAAAACCGACATCAAAAACATCTCAGTATTTAAATAATGAAGAGTCCTTGTGTTCCACAGATGAAAGTATATTAGGCGATACATTGTGCGAAACGGAACCACAAATAATAAATCCTAACACACAAATAACATTGCAAAATTTAAGCCTTTTGATAACACAACATTTACAAGAAAATAATAAAGCAATTATTTCACAACTAAAAGAAACAATCCAAGACGAAATAAATAAAGCAATCAAACAACTAAAACAAGATTTCTATCAAGAAAGCGAAACTCTACGAAACCAAAATAATCAAAGAAAATCAGAAATACAAAGATTAGAGACCGATTTACAGATACTTAAAAAAGAAAATGAAAGAATCATACACGAAATAAAACAACTAAAACAAACCCTCCCTAATGAGTTGGTAAAAAATTCGGAGGATACAAGTAGAAAAATTGTCATATATGGCATAGAAGAGCTATACAATGAGTCAGACTATTCATTGCACAATAGAATAATTGAGATTGTTCGGGAATACCTAAACATAGATCTATTAGGATATATCGAAGAAACCCAAAGAATCGGAAAGTACTATAAGAAGAGCAGACCATTAGTTGTGGAACTTATTCGCAAAAAAATGGCCAAATGTCTATTAGAAAACAGGTATTACCTCAGAGGTTCAAGAATATCTATATCACCACTGCTCAATGCAGAGGCATTAAAAACAAGGCAAGCTATGGTTGACGAAATGAGATCCGCACGTAGAAAGGGTCTTCATGCTGTTATACGAGAGAATGAGCTATATATACAAGGTAAAAAAGTTTACTTACCGAATAAGAACCTACAAAATACAAATATAAACGCAAACAATACAATACTCACAAGTATTGAGAATTCTTGCAACGATAAGGAAGTCAGCAAAAACAACACCTTTCGCAACTAAGAACACTACCTTGGGCGATATGTTTAAAGTACATTTCCAGAATTTTCAAAGTTTAAACAACAAACGGTATCAGCTAGAGGCTTTGCTAGAAGAAGATCCAACTTATGCAGCTATATGTGTAACAGAGTCGTGGCTAACACAGGATAAACTAGAAGCTATTAATATTCCTAACTACAAAATAGCAGCATCTTATTGTAGAAAGCGTCGTGAGGCAGGCGGAGTTTGTATTATATTGCAAGAACGTATAGAAAGTATTGACAAAATGGATATTACTGCGATGACAATTGAATATATTATCGAAGTATGTGCGGTAGAGTTACCTAAATTAAATATTCTATTAGTTAATATGTATTGGAATAGTAGAGAGGAGGATTTATTCTTTAACCAATTACAAAAAATATTAGAATACATAAATAAAAAGTATTCAAAGAAAAATATAATAATAGGAGGAGATTTTAACACAGATCTATTTAAAAATACTGCTAGGAAGAGGCGTCTACTAGGTTTAATGTCGGAATATCGTCTAACCCAATACGTAACAGAACCAACACGTATTACAGATAAATCGTCTACATGTTTAGATTTAATATTTGCCAACTTTTACAACTTGAACCTCTCTGTATATGTGACAGAGTTAGGGTTTTCTGATCATGCGGGACCCACGATACAATTTTATACAGCTAAATATCAAACAAATGAAAAAATTTGGTATACACATAAAAGATTTTATAATGCACAAAATATAAACAGTTTTAAAGAACGTTTAAGAAAAATAAATTGGGATGATATATTTCAAAATTCAAAAGACATAAATGACAACTACATAAAATTCCATAATACACTAATGAAACAACTTGACTTAAGTTGTCCAAAACATAAAATAAAATTAAAAACTAATAAAAAGAAAAAATGGTTGACTTTAGGTATAAAAACTTCTTGCCGGAACAAAAGACTTATAAAAATTATCGCACAAAAAAGTAAAAATAAAACTATCAAAACTTACTATAAAACATATGAAAAACTTCTTAAGCGACTAATTATACATGCAAAAAAATTAAATAATAAAAATAGAATGTTAAAATCAACAAACACTATAAAAACAATGTGGCAAATAATCAACGAAAATACAAATAAAATGAAAAATACCAGAAAATGTAATATACAGTTAAAAGTAGGCAGTGAAATAATAACTAATCCTGTAAAAGTCTGCGATGCTTTCAATGATTATTTTGCAACAATAGGTAAAGTGGATTTAAACGAAAAATGTAAACAGGATACCCTAATAACAAACTCCAACATAAATACTATGTGCCTTAGTCCCGTAGACCCCAAAGAAATATTAAAATATATAAAAAAATTAAAGAATAAAAATAGTTTTGGCATCGACGAGCTACCACCATCCCTTATAAAAAAGTGTGCTGATGAATTGTCCTTTCCGCTTACATTCCTGATAAACAAGTCCTTTGATGAGGGAAAGTTCCCAGACATGCTAAAAAATACAGTTATAAAACCCATATTCAAAAAAGAAGACAAACAGATTCTAGACAACTACAGACCCATTGCACTTTTATGTACCTTCTCAAAAATCTTCGAGAAAGCAATGACTGAACGTATTTATATGTTTTGCGAAAAGTATGGTATTTTCGACGAAGGGCAGAATGGTTTTAGAAAAAAGCGTTCTACGACATTGGCTGTTTATAAATTTATGCAAGAAGTGTATAACTTAATTAATGAAAAAAAATATGCCGTTGGAATCTTAATAGATATGTCAAAAGCATATGATAGAGTAAGGCATGATATCCTATTAAGTAAATTATACAGTATAGGGATACGCGGTCAAAGCCACAAATGGATTGCCTCATATTTACAAAACCGAGAACAAATAGTAGAGATTGAATATATATTGAAAAAACGTCCCAAATCGTAAACATAAGGTCACACAGAAAAATCATAAACGCTTCCATCCCCCAAGGAAGTGTGATTGGCTGTCTATTGTTTTTAGTTTACATTAACGAACTGCCTAGAGTAATAAATGAGCACTGTGTCCTTTTTGCTGACGATGTTTCCGTGCTAACCTCGTGCCAAAATAATAGTGATATAAAAGAAAAACTAAAATTAATTCTGGAACAAATTACAACTTGGCTAAACAACCACAATTTAAAAATAAACATTTCTAAAACAAAACTATTAGCTTTCCATCCTTATCAAAAAGAGCCTTTAAATATTAATTTTAAGTATTGCAATATTCTTTTGGAACCAGTGAATGAATGTTCGTTGCTGGGACTAATCATAGACTCACACATTACATGGAAGCCTCACATAAATAGCCTAAGTATGAAGTTATCTCGATTCTCATATGGCCTCCGCGAAATAAAGAAATGTAGTGACGAGAAAACTGCCCTAGCTACTTACTACGCATATGCACATGCATGGCTAAACTACGGAATAATTTTATGGGGCAATAGCACAGACGCACAGAGTCTATTTATTCAACAAAAGAAACTCTTGCGAATCATAGCAAACGTTCCCCAAACCGAAACCTGCAAGCCCATTTTTCAATATAAAAAAATCTTAACCATCCCATGTATGTATATATTTGAAATATGTAAATTTGTTAAAAAATTTCCGGAATATTATACAAATAGACGAGACCTACCATCAAGATATACCTTACGCCAAAAAACAGGGAACAGACTAATGCTACCAAATTCCAAATTAAAACTGCATACAAATAGCCCCTCAGTAATGGGTGTTAAAATATTTAATAAATTGCCAACGGGGTTAAAAAATATAAATAATGAAATAGAATTTAATAAAAAACTAAAAGATTTACTTTTATCCAAAAGTTATTATACATTACAGGAATATTTAGATGACAAGATATAAAACAATAATAAAAATATAATAGTATATGTGACGAATGTGTATATGTATGTCTGTTAGTGTGTATGTGTGTATGTATGTGTGTACACATATGTATATAGATGTGTGTGTGTACATGTATATGTATATGTATGTGTATATGTGTGTGTGTATGTATGAATATATAATATAATAGATGTAAAATAAGATTTTAATTTTATAGATGAAATTGAACAATTGATGTTTTTGGATATAAATAACGTTAATGATTTTAAAAAAAAGAAATTAAAACCATTTGATTATTTTATTGAGATTTAGACAATAAATAAATAAGCGACCTCCTCTTTCCTAATTCGCTGTGCCCTACAGGGTCCATAATGTGCTTACATAAATTACTGTATAAGAACCATAAAAACTAACATTGTGGAAATGCAATAAAATATTGAGTATTGAGTATTGAATAATCCGCACATGCTTGCCATCCACTGCACCTAGGCAATGGGGAAAGTTCCATTTCTCTTCAAATTCCTGTGCTATTAGTTTCCATTCTTCCTGTGTCTTTGGGATCTGAAACCAATTATTATTATTTTTAGGGTAACAACAGCGAGACCGTATCACAAACCGGATTTTCAGATACAGGATCAAATGCTGATGATCCTTCAACTTCTGGTAACTCTAATTTAGTGAATCCTCATTCATCATCAAATGAAGATGGAAGGGGATCATCTCGCACAAGAGCTTTACCACTAAGAAAGCGAGGCACAAGTGAAGTGGACAAAGCAATATCTTCTATAGGAAAACGATTGACTGAATCAAAAGAAGACAGACATGATGTATTTGGGCGAAACATAGCTCATAAACTTAGAAGCATGCCTAATAATCAAAGAATTTTTCTTGAAAAAAGGCTCCTCTTTTTGAGGCAGAACTAGGAAACCTAAATAGAAACTGTTACGTGTATGTACCGGCTGAAACATCTTTGAATATGCCAGCCTACAGAACAGAAAATTCAACTATATCATCACAAACACCAGGTGTTCCAGAAAGTCAGTTAAATGCCCATCAAAATAATAGCGTCGAAGTTAATTTTGATCCAAATGATGTTAATACCCTATCCCAATATATTATTAATTATAAAGCATAAGCATAATGTTCTTTGAATAAACACATTTCACTTACCATCATGTATTCTTTACGTAGAACTTCATAAATGGCTTTACATGTCTCCGGAATTATTTTTGACAATGCTTGATAAGAAATAACTGCTGAAAATCTGAGATCCCTGTAAGTCCTTCCAGTAGCTAAAAATCTTACAGTCTTACTTATAAAAATCTAATAATCAACATCTTAGACGCTAATTAACTAATTACTAATTAACGAGTTAATCAATGTTTAACAATGTTTTACTCACAAACGTTCATTAGGGGTTACTTATTTAATCAATGCTTAAATGACACAATTTATATTTTACTCTGCCAACACTAAGCTATAATCAGGTTAAAATGGCATAAAGCCGTTGTGCCAAGCCAGAAACATGAAAATAAGAAATAAAGAAACGTCAAATTAACATCAAATTCATAACATGTATTTTTATTTATATTGACTTTCATTGTTGTGGTTGTGTTCGTTTGTTGGTTGTAAGATACGGTTATTCCTCGTGATAAAATTGAATTAATAATGGAACATCAAGCAGAATTGAAATCTATCAAAAAACGGGTTCGATCTTCAAACTGGGATGAAGAAGAAAAGGTATTGTCGTATTAAATTTACTATTATTTGTAAGTGTGATTAATTCTTACTCTGAGTGATAAAAATGGATCGAAATATCTATTCAAACTTTTGTAGTAGATATTTTAATGTAGGGACTTTTTGCAGAAACTATTACGGCAACTTATCTTGGATAAAATAGATATTATAGAGAAAAAAGAATGCTCTACAAATACAAACGCACTAAAGAAAGCTACTTGGCAAGAAATATAATGCAGGTAAAACTTACTAAATTTTGTTGTATGTGATAACAATATTACTTAAAATATAAATGTTATTAATATTTTTCTACAGTTTCAACACTCTGAACAATAAAAAAAGGGACTTGACACAATTGATAACACAATGGCGAAATACTAAAGGCCAGGTTAAAGGTAGAAAGTCTGAGTATATACGCGCCAGGTTATTGACAGGTGGAGGACCTCCACCACCAAGTCCTCCACCAGAAGATCGTGAAATTCTGCAAATCATACCAAATGAGTTTGTAGTTGATAGCAATTGCTTTGATAGTGACAGTATATTTATAAAAACAATGAAAAAGGTGGGTTTATATTATGTACTTATTAAGCTAAATATATCAATAACAATGCTGGTAGGCTTTCTTCTTCTTCTTTCTTTCATTAAGCCCAGATAACATTTGTCATTTTTGTAATTATTTTGCTATTAAATATTTCTATTTTGTTTATAATTAATTTTGAAAGAACATCTAAATGGTTTGGTTACACAGTATGATTGATGATTGGTCTAGCATATATAAAGAAAATGTTTTTATTGCAGTCACAGATATCAGAATCTGAAGTCGCACTAATACCAACTGTGGCTGATAAAATAATAGATACGGAATCTGCTCAGGTATTGTTTTAAATTTATAACATTAGGAATGGAATTTTAATAATGAAATATCATTTACCATGCACTTATTGATTTTACAGTTATCAAATCCTCAAACAGACATTTAAGAAAAAGTGGTGAGTTCCCCGTCCTTACAATCAACACCACTAGTATCAACATTTGACACTTTGCTAAGGAACAAAAATATCAAAAGAAAATTATATAAGCCTTTGAAAAAGCAAAATAAAATGGTAAGAACAGTCATAGGTAACACTATGTATTGAATTTGTCAAATGAAACATTCAATAGTTTTCTTCAATTTTATTGTTTTTTTTACAGATAGATAATGATTATGAACAACAGCTTTTCTTACTGGCAAAAAGATCTAAAGAAAATCAAGAACGAAGGGAGGAAGAAATACATAAAAAAAGAATGATAATTTTAGATTTAGAACACAAGTACTGGGAAAAAAAAATAAAGAAGATAGAATAATCTTTCTTAAATATTTTTTATTAAAAGTAATTTTCAATAAATATATTTCTGTTTATATTTGTTACACTACTAGAATCCAGTTCAATATCTTCAGTGTCTTCATCCTGGTCTCTATAAGTTGAATCTGCAAAAAAATCCAAGGTCATTATAGTAGATCCGTAATTTTTCAGGTAAAACTGAGTAATATTTTATTAATACCTACCATAATCTATAGAGTCTCTAAATTCTATTGCTAAATTGTGCAACACTGCACATGCTATAATAATAGTTTTGATTGTACTAAGAGATCCCCTCATTACTTCCTGCAATATTCTAAATCGTTGTTTTAATACACCAAAACATCTTTCTATAACATTTCTTGTGCGAATGTGGCTATAATTATAACGCTGCTCGGAATCAGTTCTTGGTCTCAGAACTGGGGTAAGTAAATATGGTGTACATGGGTAACCACTGTCACCAATGAGTTTCCCCTTAAATTCATTCTGTTCAAATCTAATTTTTATTGAGCTTTCACGCCAAATTCTTGCATCATGAGTACTACCTCTCCAGTGGGAAACAATATCACAAATCTTTAGATCTGCATTACACACAATCTGAAAATTAAATATTACTTTCTTAATGAAAATTTACAGGTATGTTTTGGATACAACAATAATAGACAAGAAGGTATTTTCCTACTACATTTCTATTACAAAATTATATTGATCTCTACAGATATGTCAAACCAGGGTCATTGTGTTAAATACAAATAATTTATAGTTTATACACACAACTTACTTGAACATTTATTGAGTATTGACCTTTGCGGTTAACATAGTACTGACCAGCATCTCCTCCAACTTTTCTTATTTTAACATGTGTGCAATCTATTGCTCCATTAACAATATAATTACAAAGTTTGACAATCATCCCGAACCATCTTGCCCTATGCCATGATCCATCTTGCCCTATAGGGCAGGGTAAGATGGATCAACTCAATTACTTTAGTTTTTGATCTCGTCTTCAGGTTCCGATTAATATTTTAAGTATTTCTAAGATTATTCTGAAATTTTATAGAACTGTTGATTTATAGTAAATAAAACTTTTTTGAACTATGTACCAAGCTTTACAATTGTTATTAGATGAACCAACTTGCCCTCTCTTCCCCTAAGAGCGTTACCAGTGTTCAATTTTTGTTTAGCGATTACTGTAAATTGTTTACAAAAACCGTTTTTCTAATCATCACGATCAAAGTCAAGCTAAAAAACCATAGTGACTGCTGAATGAAATTGTGAATTGTTGAGAAACGAAGATTTTCGTATTATAGTAATATTAATATGATAAGTGTATTATTGTTATCATTTCTAATTAAAAATATTTTTAACTATTGGGATTAAATGACATGTTTTTGTATGTTCATTCTTTGCAATTTCATTTATGTTTAAGCTTATAAATAAAATTGCAAAGAATGTTGATAAGGGAATCAAGACGGTAGCTATATTTTTTGACTTAACAAAAGCTTTTGACTTCGTTTCTCATCAGACAGTTTTTAGAAAATGTGAAGCATATGGCGTCCGCGGTATTTGCCTTGATTGGATCAAAAGTTAGCTGCAAAATAGAGTACAATATGTTGAATCTCAATTTTTAAAGAGTGACTCATACTTAGAGTGTTCTTGTTCAAGTATGAAATATAACAGAGCTGGTGTTCCTCAAGGGAGCATCCTGGGACCTTTGTTATTCCTACTCTACATCAATGATCTCCCGAAAGTAACAGATTTTCCGTGTGTACTCTACGCAGATGATATATCAGTGGTAATAACTGAAAAATCAAATGAGCTATTTAATGATTCTATAAATAATACAATAGCTGACGTTATTAAATGGATGAATATGAACAACTTGACAATTAATAATAAAAAAACTAAATATATACAATTCCCAAAAAGAGGAAATACCAAACGTGATTTGACAGTCATATGCAATCATAAGAAGTTAAAAGAAGTGGACTGTGTGATTTTTCTGGGTATAGAGATTGACGAGAAATGTTCCTGGAAACCTCACATCGATAGACTATCTAGTAAACTTAATTGATTCTCATATGTATTATGTCGTCTGTCAAAAATCAGTAATAGGCAAACTGCTTTGACAGCTTATTATGGCTACGTAGCTGCTAACCTTAGGTATGGTATTCTCGTGTGGGGCAACTCAGTAAAAATTGAGAGAATTTTGATTGCACAAAAGCAGTGTGTTAGAGCAATTGTTGATGCTAGTTCATGGACCAGTTGCAGGTTATATTCAGATCTCTTGGTATTTTGACTGTTGTGTGTTTATACATATATGAAATTTGTGTCTTTGTAAAAACAAATATGGAGCTTTTTACCACTAAAAACAAGTATGTAATTTTAATACAAGATTCCCTGACAAACTGCATTTACCAACTTTTAAGAGTAATATTTATAAAAAATGTAACTATGTTATGTCTGTTCAAATTGTTAACAATATACCTGAAGAGATAAAATCACTTCCCATTAGATTATTTAAGGCTCGATTGCAAAAATGGCTACAAGAAAAATGTTTTTATTCTATTCAAGAATTTTTAGATAAAGGACACATTTTACAATAATAGAGTTATAAAGATTTAAACTAACAAGTTTATGTAATTATCTTAATCTATCGAAAATATATTCTGTATTGTTATTTAATTTAATTTCATTATTCTTTTTAGTATTTTTTTTTATTATTTTACTAATTTGATACTGAATTATATTGTTTTATGCTTAAAAAAATATTTTGAATTTGAAAATTAAATTAATAAATAAATTATACCAAATTATTGCATGCTGTCAGACAGTAAAATATGTGATACTAATATTGTAATGCAACATCTTTTGTGTACACCATATTTTAAGCAATAAAATATTATTATGATTATGATTACAAAAATTGAATGAGGATTCATAAATATGTAGGATGGCCGAGTTCGACAAAGTAGTGACGACCTGTTTAATGATTGGTTAGATAATAATGATGATTTTGATAAATGTAAACAACAACTATTTTTTTAATTAAAAATTTTTTATTTTCATATATCAAAAATGGTCTTAATCTTCGTGATCATCTAAATTATCCTAACACATCCGGGACGGATTTGAGCTCAGGATGGCCGACTGTTAAGTATTGCTCATCTTGCCTTTTGTTTTGTTTTGTTTCTATTGATATTTATACCAAATATTTGTCACTTAATGTTATAACTTGTGATTTTTATAAGTAATATAAATTAATAACTTGCAAAATGTTGCTATTCATGTAAAAATTGATTCTTGTTTTATTGTAATTGTAATAGTTTACTATCTTAGTAAAACGAAACATTCTTAGTAGATAAGTAATCTTGTTAATCTGTGAACAAAACTCGTCACTGACTAATTTGGAAAGACAAAAAGGGATGGTGATCGTCTTGGATTGATTTTGGGCAACGGTTGTTTGCTGGAGAGAGAAAACTAAAACTCCAACGAATGTATATTAATACTTCCTACTCAATGTACGTTGATACTTCTTACAAGAAATAAAGAAATTTGTGAAATGTAGTATTTGGTTATTCTTCAAACTAGTAAGTACCTACTTACATTTGAACATGTTGTCTGTTTATAATATTATGATGAGCTTAGTTTGCGTTAAATTGTCTGTGAGTGAATGTGTGTAGTCTGCAAAAATGGTTTTTGTGATTGATGTGGATATTTAAAAAAAAAATGATTTTATACATTTTTATAAAGCTAAACTGCAATGGCCTTGGTATTCAACGCATTTCATTTTGCAAAATTGGTGCATACATTGTGATACGAGTATTAATATTACTAATTCAGTAGTTGAACACTTTGTACTACCCATGAATTTCGATGACTTTAAAAGGATTTATAGCTCTTCTTTCATGTGGTGTAAATTTTGCGAATATGCCATCTATGATCATTTTCCAGAAGACGAATGTTTTTGTAATAACCAGTAATAATCAAAAGTAAGTAGGTACATGCTTCTATATTCTTTGATTCTTATATCGTAATATCATCCTACTTCGTAATAATACCTATTATAAACGCGAAAGTTTGTATGCACTCACGGCTGTTATCCTAGAAGGGGTAGCCAGAGGCTTTTTTGCGACTTCACACAGTTCTCAGGGCGAGTGCGTTAGCCACTGCGCCTCGGAAGTTTAGGTATCGTGTTTGTGAGTATGGATGAATGGATGCTTGTTACTCTTTCACGCAAAAGCGGCTGAACGGATTTGGATGAAATTTGGTATGGAGTCACATTACATCAGACAACGTCATTACAGTTAGGTATATAAAATATTTTTAACCCCTGACGCAAAGAGAGAGGTATTTTAAGTTTGACGTGTTTGTGTGTGTACTCACGCGTGCGTGCATACCTGTGTGTGTCTAACTTTTTATAGGTTTTCTTGTTTTTGTTTGCTTTTGGGTCGAGGGTATTTACATTTTTTATTGTTTTATAATAATATAAATATATCTGTTTCGTTTTCAGAGAGACAGGAAGAAAGGGCCAAAACACATAACGGCGTTGCGGCGCCGCGCCGCTAGAATCGACAGCAGCGTCACTGCCCATTTAAGCAGCGCTCGTTCCAGCGTTATGGTGTCATATTTGTTGACAATGATTCAGTTTGTTTCTGTCACTCTTGCAAACAACACATGTCAATCAATCAAAAATTAACATGTCTGACGTTGACATCGATTTATTTATATCTTTGGTTGAGGATCGCCCTTGTTTGTGGGATTCCAGTGATAAAACATATAAAGACAAATTTATAAAACAAGAGGCATGGAAAACCATTTGTGAAATAGTTTACGATAATTACAACGAAAAAGACGCTACCGAAAAATCAAGACTGGGTAAGTCGTGAACTTAGTCGTTTCTTTTGAATAATGTTGTGTTAATTAAGGAAAGGGACAGAACATGGCGGCGTTGTTATTTGCCTCACGATTACCCTCACTTATGCTTGTGTGAGGGAGAAACAAATAACAGCGTCGTTTCTTTTGAATAATGTTGTGTTAGTTAAGGAAATGGACAGAACATGGCGGCGTTGTTATTTGCCTCACGCTTACCCTCGCTTATGCTTGTGTGAGCAAGAAACAAATAACAGCGTCGCCATTTTCTTTAGTGTACTATAAAGTCTGAAGGTATATGGCGCTCTAATCCTAAAAGGTATACAAAATAATAAAATCCGAAATTGCTATTTAAATTGTTTATTCGCATTAACTTTTAGTCAAATTCATATTTTTTTTAATTGCCAAATAAGGGCACCAACATCACTAGAAAAGTAATTACAAAAAATATTTCGTATTAGATGTGGACTCATATTACTTTACTTTATAACATTTGAAGTTCCGAATCATCAAAGATAATGTCATCGGACGCTTTTACTCCATCTCGGTTCAAAACAAAGTTATGTAGTACACAACATGCCTTAATAATGTCTGTCGCAAATTCATATTGCACATTCATAGCTCGATGTAATATGCGCCATTTGTTGGCTAGCATGCCGAAAGCGCACTCCACATATCTTCGGGCACGACTCAACCGATAATTGAAAATTCGTTGTTGTACCGACAAATGCTTTCCTGAGTAAGGGCGCATAACGTTATTTGAAATTGAGAATGCTTTATCTCCCACAAAAACAAATGGAGTTGCATTTTGATTACCTGGTAAAGGCTTTGATGCTGGAATAAGTAATTTTTGTTTCATAATCAAATTATAAAGTTTAAAACAATGGAAAACGGTGGAGTCACTTTCCTTTCCATACGCTCCTATATCAACAAAAATGAATCGACTTGGCGGGGGCACTACCGTGCCCCCCGATCTATATCTAGAATCAACAAGAGCTAGTAAAACTATTGAATTATAGCCCATATAATTGTAGAATAGTGATCCACTGTGCGCAGGACACCTAATACGGACATGTTTTCTATCGAGAGCTCCTATGCAGTTAGGAAAATGAGCTTTTTTGTCAAACTCAATAGCGACATCTTCTAACAGCTCTCTTGTTATAGGAGGTATATTTTGACTTAATAGATGTTTCCATATGGCGCGACAAACTGTCCTCACAATTTTTGCTATTGTACTTGCTCCTCGGTAGTAATTCGTATGCATGGTTTTGAAGCCACTGCCGGTTGCTAGAAATCTGAAATGAAAAAAATACTAGCAGAGATGTAATAAAATAATAAAAATATAGGTATTATAATACAAGGTGCTATAAAATTATAAACGCAAACTGCTACGGGTGATGGTATTGCTTAAGCTGAATGACTTTTCCAAAGACACGTGTACAATCAAATTTTACTTACCTAATAGGGAACAAGCAGTTCATGTTTTTTAGGAAATTTTATTCAGTTTCAACAATACTTTCACATGTAGCAGTTTACATACATAATTTTTAAAGCTCTTTATATATTTTAGGGCCGCATAAGATTATAATTTTGTAGCTTAAATGTAATATAGGTTATTTTTTATCTTTATTACAATTTTTCATTTGTGATTTTACTGTTTCAGGTAATGAACTAGTTAAGAAGTGGAAGGCCATAAAAGATAATTTTGCTAAATATAAAAAAAAAATAAAAGATGTCAATCGGCCTGGAGCTGGAGCTACAAAAATTAAAGAATATCACTTGAATAAACAATTAAAGTTTATGAAAAAGGTTCACAAAATGCAACTGATTCTAGTATAAATATAGTGGAGGAGATAGTGAGTGATAGTGATAGTGAGGAAGTGTAGCAAAATGAAATAATAACATTGCCTCGTTATCAAAGTCAATCACGAAAACGAAAGGCAGATTGTAAGGATGACTTTGAAGAAAATTTGTTAAAAATATTAAAAACACCGGAGAATAGACATTTGCCTTTTTTTCAGGGGATTTTACCATCTCTTCAATTCTTCGTTGAATGATCATCAAACATTGATATTTCAAAGTCGAGTACTAACAGACATTCTTCGGCCTTCAATACAGCAATATACACGTCACGACTATAATCTAAATTATCAGCATCAAGGCTATAATCAAGGATATTCAACTCAAACACACGATAATACTTTTCAAAGTGGCTACCACACTTCTACTTCAAGCTGTTCCAATACTGAACCGAGGTCAGCCTCATTCTCACAAATACAATCCGAGCCATCATACCAACAACGTCCAATAAATTCACCATTTAAAGACAAGTACTTCCTATGGTACACAAGACGAAGAGTTTGATTTTTCTTGAATTAATCAATGTATTTTTGAAAGACCAATTAAAGTATTCTTAAAGTAAGTAATCATGCATAATGCAAAAAACTTAATTTGATTCCTAGTGCCATAAATATCAATAAAAATATGAATAAAAATCGTATTTGTTTTACTTTACCTTACAGTCAAGCCCAACATTTCCAAAGCAGTAACAGGTTTTTTTCCTTTAAATTTATTTTTACGTATATATTTTGATAACCCGCTTAGTAGCTCTTCAAAGTTTTTTTCGTCTACCTTTAATGCTTTGTATTTTCGAGAAAAGTAATCGCCGTGGGGATTCATAGCCTTAGTCAATGGATGTATCCAGTATCTTCTTTGTCTATTTTTTATAGCAGAGTAATGTCTTCTTAATAACAAATAAGCAATAAGTTTTTCACGATGGTCCATGGCAGAGACACGTCTATCCACTATAAAAAATCGCGACGAACTGTTTACCCTACCGAACGACAATAAAACGCTCTTTTTCACGACGCCGCAACGCAAACTGCCGATTTTAGCGTTGCGGCGACGCAACGCGGTTATGTGTTTCGGCCCAAAAAGAAAACCAACCAGAAACCTTACATGAGGTACGTATGTTTCAACTTAGATAAAATACGACTTACGTACACACATTTTTTATACATACTTAACTGTCCAACTCCGGACTTACCTATTCACACCAGCCTGTGCCTCTGAGCTTACCTGTTTATACATACTTACCAATCCGTCTCCGAATTACCTATGTAGACGTACTTACCTATCCAATTTTGAATTTACCTGTTCATCAGCCTGTGTTGGTTCGAGTTTTTCCCAGCTGAATACCTAATAGCTACTGCTGTCTATTCATTAACTTTAAATTAGTCGGTCTTAAAAAAAAGAAAAAAATACCTATGATGTCTCGTTCATCTTCAATTTCTTCTTTTAGTGTTGTTATTCATGTATTTTATTGTATATATCTCTGTTTACAGGAGTTATCTGATTCAAAATCTGGTTCAATATCTGACTTTTCTGCGACATGTTCTAATTACACTTCACCGAGACACGAAGTAAGTTTAACTAAAATACTTCATTAATTCATTAATAATAATATGCTAACGGCTGTTATCCCAAAAACGGTAGCACTCTAAGCCGAAGCAGTCCTTAAGCCATGTCAGAAACCTTCCAGGTGGCTTAAAAATATCTGCGAGCGCCAATTCAGGATTGAGATCGCGGAGAGGTAATTTTGATGTTCAGCAAGGGATAGACAACACTTATATCACTAATCAAGTTGTTACCTTCATATTAACGAAGCAACAATAGTAAAGTGCAACAAAATATAATAAGTTTTTTTTTTGTTGCAGACCAGTTCTGATGATTCTTTTCGCAATGAATTTGGAACTACGAATAATATAAATAAATAATAATAAATAAATATTTCTTACGTTCACACCAATTAGCCTAACCCAAAGAAAGCACTGTAAGGCTTGTGTTATGGATACTAGGGTAACGGATAGACATACATATATGATATGATATATATATATATATATATACATATATATATATATGTAACCTATAAAGAAAACCTCTTTCGTGTGTTTTCTTTGCTTATTGTCTCTTGCCGCATATGTCAAGACATGAGAATTGTGACGTTTGATTTTTGTTAACGAATATGGTTTTCAGTTAATTAATATTTTATTATAATAGTGAAACGAAATAGAGGCATTAAATGTAGTTTCTCTACATTGTTACAGGTGAGAGAAATTTATGTTTAAGTTACCTACATACTACATACTACCTAAATTAATTTGTGAATTATTGTGTGAATAATATTTTTTCAATAAAAAATCTCTACAGTGTTACAGAAACACAAATTTTGTTTTCTATTCCTCAGATGAGGACGCTAATATCATTATATATATATATATATATATAATATTCTTAGAAATATATAAAAACACCCATGACTCAGGTACAAATGCTCGTATTCATCATACAAACATCTGCCCCTTCCGGGATTTGTACCCAGGACCGTCGGTGCGAAAGGCAGAATCGCTACCGGTGCACCAAACGGTCGTCAAAATAACGCCATTAGAATGTGTTTCGAACTTTGATTCATCGGTCAAGGAGCCTATTAATCTTAATTATAGCGAAATTAGTCACATAAGCGGTTCTCCATGTAGTGTATTTGTAGAAAGGAAACTTCTTCAACCTTATAAAGCAGATGAATTCGTACCAAATCAAGGAATAACTCTCGATGTTAATAATTCCTTGTCTAATGTATCTTTGTTTGTCTTTAGTTGTAAAAAAAGCAGTTCTCCTTGCAATGTAATTGTAAGTAGGGAATTTCCACAGCCTTACAATGAATCGGAACCAAAATGAAGAGATTATTTACGATATTAATAGTGAATCTCAAATAGAAGATAATTCTAATGATAGTACAACAATTATCCAAAAACAAAAACCCAAAAGTTCAAAGGTTCGAGATAGAGATATTTGCTTTTACTGTGAGTCATTAGCCGCGTACTGACTGAGCGAGCGGCTTCGCGAGGCAGCCTCGGACATTTGCCGCAGTACGCATGCCGCGCGAGGCTGCCTCGGTCTGCAAATTTTCTAATCCGAGGCTGCCTCGCGCGGCAAGGCCGAGCCACCGTGAGCATCAACGCTCAGTTTAACTTGAAGTCGAATAGAGACCGCGCGTGCGTGTAGTTTGTCAGAGAACACCATGAGGCCGTACATTCGGAAAGCTGTCGCTACCACTGCCTTTTTAATAATTCTAAGGCTTGCAAAAAAAAGAAAACAGAAAACTAAACGTTTTTGGATTAAACTCTTGTACAAAAATAGATTACAGGCTGGGAACAGATTGTTTGAAGAGTTGTGAAAAAAATTTCACTCGAATGAGTAAAATCGAATTTGACAATGTGTATTCTCTCATAAACGCCAAAATAAGCAAGAAGGACACAAATTTTCGAGAAGCAATATCCGCTAGGGAAAGATTATTGGTGACGTTAAGATTTTTGGCTACAGGAGATTCTTATACCAGTCTACAGTATCTATTTCGAATATCAAAACAAAGGATATCGGTTATAGTTCCTGAAGTCTGTGATGCTATAATTGAGGTATTAAAGGATTATGTTAAGGTAAAATAAAATTACATATTTATTTTTATTTTTTTTTTTATTGATCAAATTAGAAAATTAAACAATCAAATATTTAATGATGAGGAGCTGGAGAAGGAGGGGGGGGAGGCATCGAAATTGGTGAGTCAGGAGGCATCGGTGAGGTAGGAGGCATGGGCGAGGCAAGAGGCATCGGAGGAGCTGGAGAAGGAGGGGGGGGAGGCATCGAAATTGGTGAGACAGGAGGCATCGGTGAGGTAGGAGGCATGGGCGAGGCAAGAGGCATCGGTGAAGTAGAAGGCATTGGTGAGGCAGCTGGCATCGAATATGTAGATGGTGTCGATGAGGAAGAAGGATGAGACATATATCTTAAATTGTCGTGTTCACCATATGATTGAGTATAATAACCATAACCACTGTATGCTCCCATATCTGCATCAAAGATAATTTTATTTATTGCATTTTTTACGTGTGCTAATGTAATTTTATCATATTTTCGCAACTCATTTCCTATATATTGGCCATACACATTATAGGAATCATTTCTTTCCGATATATTATCGCTTGCACACTGTTGTAAAAGTGTTAATGCTTCAGATATGGCGTTATCAGTAAGATCATCTCTTTCGTTCATTTTGGATCTCTTTTTAGGTCTAGTTGACTTTTGTTTAGGTCCTTCCGTTTCCGTTAACGTCAAGTTTGAAGTTTCATTTCTTTCTTTGTTATGACCGTCATCATTTTGAGTATTATCCATACTTGCATTCTGTAAAGATAGAAATTATAACTTAATTTTCTTTGCAGATACCATCATCCGAAGAAGAGTGGCTTACCATAGCGAAAGAGTTTGACAGCAAATGGAATTTCCCACATGTCATAGGAGCAATGGATGGAAAGCATGTTTTATTACAGTCGCCTATAAATAGTGGCAATGATTATGACTGTTACAAAATGTTTCCAAGTATAGTGCTGTTTGCTTTAGTTGACGCTAACTATAAATTTCTGTACGTAGACGTTGGAAGCAAAGGACGTATATCAGATGGCGGTGTGTTTAAAAACACCAATTTATATAAAAAGCTCGAAAAGAAGGAATTGGACATTCCTCCGCCAGAAATATTACAAATACCGTATGAAATTGCAGTCCCCTATTTTATTCTAGGCGATAAAGCTTTTGCTCTCAATGATTACACATTGAAACCTTATGAAGGTACTCCAGAAAGAGGTTCAATGGAAAGGATTTTCAATTACAGGCTGTCCAGAGCAAGAAGAGTTGTGGAGAATGCTTTTGGCATTTTAAGCTCCGTTTTTAGAGTACTGAGGAAGCCACTATTATTAGAACCAGAAAAAGCTACAAAAGTCATATTGACTACCATATGCTTATATAACTACTTGCGTAGAGATCAAGCTTCCTCACAAAGGTTCACTCCCCCAGGATCATTCGATGCCGAAGTTGAAGGGACAGTAATACCCGGCCGATGGCGACAGGATACAGAAATGTCATCAATGCTACCTATTCAAGCCATACCACGGCGAGGATCAACAAATATAAAAGAAATACGTTCACATTTAGGGAGACATTTCATAACAAATGGAGCAATTTCTTGGCAGAATAATTATCAGTAAATAATAGGTACTCACTTCTTCACCTAAAGTATCTTGTGTATTTCCTGGGTGATTTCTATCTCCCAGAAAATTGAAGGCTTCATAGGCATACCAATTCGAAACATATATTTCACCACGACCTGCAGTATAAAATAAAAAAAATAAATAACCGGTAAAAATATATAAAAACCGATGTAACTCTAGATAATTATAATAAAATGAATGTTGTTAACCCTTATCATAAACATTAATTAATAAATACCTGATCCTGTGATTCGGCTTTTTTTTTCTCTCGACTTTTCTCTCCTGTAAGACCCTAGTAAAGAGTCCATTTTTTTCTTTAATTCAGCAATTGGAAGGGTCATTTCCTGGCTTATTTTTCTCCATGCATCTTCCCTTAGTCCTCTATTTGTGTAATCAGGACATTGCGCATCCCAAAGTCGTCTATATTCACTATAAAGTTGTATTAATTTAAGACACTGTTCTTTATCCATGACGCACAACTAAAACGCAACGAATAAGCGAGGCAAAACACTACCGTCTTGAGTGAGCGCGGCAAACGTACTGAGGCGCCTTTGAGCATGGACAAAAACCGACAACGTATGGCTCGGACCGCGGCACGCTCGGGCGAGGCAACGCGTGCGTTTGCCTCGGGCGAGGCTCGTCTTGACCGACCGAGGATTTGCCTCGCGCGGCTGCCTCGCGAGGCTGCTCGCTCAGTCAGTACGCGGCTAATTGTTTTAAATTTTGCTCGTTATTTACTCCGACACCATATTTATGAAACTGAAGTCCAAAAAATTGTGTCAAAACCTAAAAAACGTCTTGATAGAAAACAATTAATTGCAGCTCTACGTAAAAAAGGAAACTACCTTGTAATTTCAAAAAAGGTCGCTTAACCGATGCGAAAATTCAAATTTACTGATTATTTGCCGTATACAGAGGATGTAGGATTCTATTTTAAAAAACTATTGTGGAAACATAAAAAGAAATGTAGTGGTAAATGGGGAAGTAAAAACATTCAATCTGAGTTCGTCATCTTAAAATCGACGAAAAATTTAAGGAAACTGTATTTATGCGGGCAGACAAAATATCACTTATTGCAATAAGAGATAACCTTATATGTGCTTTCGGATCTCAATATTTAAAATCTCACCGAGAAAAACATTAAGTTAATGTAGTGTCTAGAAAAATGAGAGAGCTTGCAAAATTATTACTAGAATTAAAAAAGATTGATCCATCAATTAATGACTTCATCCATTGATGCCTTAAGACCAATTCATTATGATATCATTGTACAAGCAACCAAGCAGAGTGGGGCAAGGTTTATAAGAGGAGGTAACTGGCAGTGGAGGCCATTATTTTGTGGAACTTTGGAAGAACCACAAGCGGTTACGAACTCGTTATAATTTTAAATTACGTTTTAAAATTGTTAACTGAGTTGTTTTATTCTTTTTTATGTTACATGTCTCAGTGATTAAAGTGTTAAATAACTAAAGTAATCGAATCTTTATTTCGCGTCTGCATTTACCCCGTTATTGGAGCCCACAAAACCCGTGGACACTAATGACGACATCAGAAGTGGGATCGGTGCAGACGCAAAACATTATTAGTGAATCAAGTAATTCGATCGGTTGGCGTGCGCTTTTTGAAGCGCAACAGAGCAGTATGCGGATACTTGTGGAAGCGTTACGCAACCCGCCGGCAGCTGAAACCAAGGCCGTAGCGCTGCCCGAATTCCATCCTGATGACGCGGACACGGATAGCCAAGCCTGGTTAGCGACCGCTGACATCTGCCTAACAGAAAGCCATACCCAGGGCCTTTGTTTCCCGTGGTTCATCAGGTGGACTAAAATATTTTTTACCCGTGGTCTACCTGACACTTCGCTTACAACCGCGGTAACCTTTTAATGCAAGTCACTTTGTATCAAATCTGCATGGAGTATAGGTACATCCTTACTAATATTATAAATCGGAAAGTGAGTTTGTTTGTTTGTTTGTTTGTTCCGCTTTCACGCCGTAACTACTGAACCGATTGCTTTGAAATTTTGCAGACGTAAAGATAAAAGTCCGGATTAAATAATAGGGTACTTTTTATCCTGGAAAAATTGATATTCCCGAGGAAAAACAAAAATATTGTTTGCTTGATAGATGGATTGTAGATGGCGCTGTGTGTCGTTTCAAACAACGTAAAATATTGCAAACGAATATAAACATGTAAATTTAGAAGCTAAGTGATACGATAATGAATCCCCGAAAATGAGAAATTCCCGAGGGATGACGTACAATGTGTTTTATCGTCTAAACTGTTTTTTTTACATCTACTTATCCTGAAATCACTAAAGTCAACGAATTCCTAATTGGTATAAGTATTAGTTACGTTATTTAGTTCTTGAGGTATGCGATAGATGACGCTGGGTGTTTTTTTTAAACATGGTAACGATGTGTTTTTTAAAATACGTAAGAAGTGGAATTAATTATATGAATTTTGTATCCAGCGTTACATCGCGCTTCTTAGATTTTTCCGTGGGAATGAGAAGTTTTCTTATAGTTGTGTTTTATACCGCAATATAACCGAATTCCACGCGGGCGAAGCCGCGGGCGGAAAGCTAGTCTATTATAAAACGAATTAATATTGCTGACATAAATTGCCACTTTAAACAACTGAGTATATATTACGCTTTCAATGTCTGCATTTATTTGTCAAAGCGGCAAATGAAAGATTAGTAACGTTATAAACATGTGTAACGAAGAAATACTCTATATTAATCAAAAAGGGGGGGTGGTAATTTTGTACGGCAATCACCAATATTATAAAGTAAAGTTATTCAAAAATAATTACGAGCGGTGGCGATGCGCGAATTATAAAAAATTAAAGTGTAGCGGAAGTATCATAATCAATACGACGGTGAGTAATATGGATTTTATTCTTGACTGCCATTATAATCTTACTTCTTAAAGTACTGAACCGATAAAGTTTTGTTCCGATATAATTCGATTTTAAAGACTAAACAGTAATATAATTATTCTAGGTCACTTATTTTCAGGAAAAAAATATACATAATTCAAGGGAACATTAATGTCCCCCGGATCTGTGTAAAAATGAAGTAGCCAAACAAATAGCTATGTGAAAAGACAAAGTACATCAGGCAAATTGCTTTCACAAAAAACCCTAGAATGTATAGCTTATCTGGTTTTTTCAAAATGTAGCCCTGCAAAACGCAACTCATAGAAAATATTTAGATTTTTATATAAATGTATATTTTGAGAGTCTTTTAGATTCGAAAATTATTTCTTTGCTAACCCTCAACATAATACAGCAACACTAGAAATGAACTAAAAAAAACTTAAAAGCAATGTACTTAAGTCATATATGACAGAACATAATGGTGTTTGACAAGTAACTGACAGTGACAGTTGGCTGACAGAAAGAAATAGTGACAGAACGGATGCCACCTAATCGGCTCGGCATTCGCGTTTCCACTGCGTTCGTGAATGCGTTGTTTTCTGTCGTTCCCCTTTCTTTAAGTGTTATGATCAAAACCAATTCTTTACCGGATTCCGCTGCCACCTCTCATGAAAGAAAACAAAGTGCATACAATTTACGTTACCGAATGTAAGGAGAGTTGACCTACATATAAAGTTGAATGATGAAGTAGTCGAATTTGTTGAAAAGACAAAATTTCTGGGTATTACATTAGATTCAGGACTACAATGGGACCATCACATTGAGGCCTTGTCAAGTAGACTCAGTTCTGCGGCATATGCTGTAAAAAAATAAGGCTTTTAACTAATATTGAAACGGCAAGGTTAATTTATTTTAGTTATTTTCATAGTGTAATGTCTTATGGGTTGTTGTTGTGGGGCTCAGCTGCTAATATTGAAAGCAATTTTGTATTATACAGCCTTCGGCCTCGGTATTCTCTCAGAGACTTTTTTAAGGAAATTAATATTCTTACTGTGGCGGGACAGTACATTTATGAGAATATAATTTATGAACGAAAACACTACAATACTTTAGTCAAAAATAGCGACGTACATTGCTTTAACACCAGAAATAAGAATAGGCTTGCCGTTCCAAGATTTAGACTTCAAAAGACAGGAGGCTCTTTCTTGGGGAAAGGTATAGCACTGTTTAATAAAGTTCCACAAAGTATAGTAGATTTGCCTTATCATAAATTTAAAATGTATGTAAAAAATAAGCTCATGTCCAAAGGTTATTATTTACAAGGTCAACGACTATTTAATAGATCGCGATGCATAGAAGTAATATGTGTCATTTCAACATGACACTGTTTATTACAGGTTGTATCATACAAGGTGTCTCAAAAGTAAGTTCACATTTGCTTATTTTATTACGCGAAAGCAACTATTCTGAGGGGCGCGGGGGGTATGTCAGTCGGTAGTCTGGCTCTTGGGAATTTAGTCGCTATGGAGCGTTTCTCTGGTGCGGACCGTGCGTTGTGCGTACGTGAGTTTTACAAAAACGGTAATTCAGCGACTGTAGCGCGTAGAAAATTCTGCAGTATTCGACATATTCGTCACTTAAATGATGCGCCTAGCACTCGACTCATTGCAAAATGGGTTAAGAAGTTTGAAGAGACTGGGTCAACTCTGGAGAAACCAAAATCTGGGCGGCCAAGAACATCAAGAACAGCCGAAAACGTGGACAGTGTTACTCAGTCTATTCGAGATGATCCAAACCTCTCGATTCGGAAGCGTGCTGTTGCTTTAAATGTGCACAGATCTTCATTATGCCGCATTTTACACAAAGATTTAAAGCTGCACCCGTACAAAATTCAGTTAGTGCAAGAACTGAAGCCTCAAGATGCTGGTCAGAGGCTTGCCTTTGTAAATCAGATGATTGAGCGCTTTCCAACGTTCACCAACATCTTGTTTTCCGATGAAGCCCATTTTCACCTGAATGGGCATGTAAACAAGCAAAATTGTCGTTACTGGAGTGCAAACAACCCAAAACAAAAACATCAGAAACCGCTACATTCACCCAAAGTCACCGTATGGGCAGCGATGTCGGCGCGAGGAATTATCGGCCCTTACTTTTTTGAAGATGCAAGGGGACGCACACTCACAGTGAATTCAGAGCGTTATGTGGAGATGTTAGACGAGTTTTTCGTACCCCAACTGCAAAACTTTCCTGGTTACAACCAAAGAACATGGTTCCAGCAGGATGGGGCAACTTCACACACGTCCAACAGATCTCTGCCTCGAGTTCGAGAAATTTTTCCGGACAAATTAATCTCCAGGCGCGGTGACATAAATTGGCCTCCACGGAGTCCCGATTTAACGCCTATGGATTTTTTCCTGTGGGGTTATGTCAAATCAAAAGTTTACGCTAATAAACCGACTTCCCTGGCACAATTAAAAGAAAATATCCGTCATGAAATGGCAGCCATCACGGAGACTACCTGCCGAGCTGTCATAGGCAATTTTAGTGCCCGACTAAATGAATGCCGAGAGCGCAACGGTTTACATTTGGACGATGTTATTTTTAAAAAATAAATTCCCAAACAGTGTACTTCAATATAAAATAAAAAAAATTTCAATAAAGCTAAGACTTTTCTTTAAACAAAAGATTTAAATGTGAACTTTCTTTTGAGACACCTTGTACAACATTAGCATTTGTTAATTTTTTAAAACTAATTTATTACTGGTAGTTAGAGTATGACATGCTCTCTTAATACATTTCTTGGGTGGTGGCATGTGGTGCGGATCGTTACGTTCCCTAAGATATGGTTGAGCGAAGCGATGGCTGTATCATGCGTCATGCTCGTGAACGGGTGCTGCCTTGGGAAATGGGTCTACTTTAACCTTCAGTATTATTGTCTAATACTAAACATAAATCTTGTTGCTTTCTTAAATTTGTCGTTTATTCCCTGTATGTTATTGCAATGTTCAGGGATACTTACTTTAAGTAAGTACAGATACTTGTTGACTTTGTTGTAATCAACGAAATAATGATATTATAACACTATTAGTATTGTCAAAACAAAATTTTTTTTTTGTAGATTGTGTATGGTGACGACTTATTATATTGTAAATGTCGTTACTTCTGTTAAAGCTGAAGAATTACTTGCGCCCATTCTTCTTGTCAGTTAAAAGACGTCCTGAATGGGTGGTAGGTAAAAATGTTGGACGATTCAATACTACTTATTTTTAAGTACATTTGTATAAAGTTATTTTCATTTTTCATTTGTCATTTTTCATTTTCATTTTCATGACCGACCCCGCATGTCCATTGGATTCCGCCGACGCCTTTCACGATTCACTTTACTTGCCAACTGGATATAACTTTCGCCCTCGATTTGGATTACGTTGACTTTGGCTATATTATATCGTAATATACTGCTTGAACGATTGGTAAGTACAACATAATAGTCTAATCTAAAGCATATTTTATTTAGTTGACAAGTGTTTTTTATGATATTATCTACTTAATAAAGCGTTGCACCAAACGGTCGTCAAAATATAATATAACGCCATTAGAATGTGTTTCGAACTTTGATTCATCGGTCAAGGAGCCTATTAATCTTAATTATAGCGAAATTAGTCACATAAGCGGTTCTCCATGTAGTGTATTTGTAGAAAGGAAACTTCTTCAACCTTATAAAGCAGATGAATTCGTACCAAATCAAGGAATAACTCTCGATGTTAATAATTCCTTGTCTAATGTATCTTTGTTTGTCTTTAGTTGTAAAAAAAGCAGTTCTCCTTGCAATGTAATTGTAAGTAGGGAATTTCCACAGCCTTACAATGAATCGGAACCAAAATGAAGAGATTATTTACGATATTAATAGTGAATCTCAAATAGAAGATAATTCTAATGATAGTACAACAATTATCCAAAAACAAAAACCCAAAAGTTCAAAGGTTCGAGATAAACATATTTGCTTTTACTGTGAGTCATTTGTTTTAAATTATGCTCATAATTTACTCCGACACCATATTTATGAAACTGAAGTCCAAAAAATTGTGTCAAAACCTAAAAAACGTCTTGATAGGAAACAATTAATTGCAGCTCTACGTAAAAAAGGAAACTACCTTGTAATTTCAAAAAAGGTCGCTTAACCGATGCGAAAATTCAAATTTACTGATTATTTGCCGTGTACAGAGGATGTAGGATTCTATTTTATTTATTTTCTAAAGCATATTTTATTTAGTTGACAAGTGTTTTTTATGATATTATCTACTTAATAAAGCTTATTTAATCTTTTTATTTAGTATGTATATTTAAATAATGCTATTTATTTAACACCAAGTTGTGGCGCTTGACCTGAATTTAAGAACAGGACGATGTGTATTATGTGACAGAGCCTTAGCTCGCCTGCAGACACATCGATTAGAAGATCGATCATTTATAATGAAGTGGCTGTTAGAATATCTCCTAGAGTGGTAACTTGTTTTTTCAGCCTTTGCCTTTTTGCCTCTTTCAGCCATTCCATTTGAGACAAAATACGAGGGAAGGTCAAAAAGTTCGCGGAATGGGTGGGAAGAAGGTTGTAATTAAACACCAAATTATTTTTCTTTGTCCATGTATTCCCCCTTAACCCTAATACATTACTCAGATCTTTCAAATAATTTTATAATACCATCACAAAAAAATGTTTTGTTCTTAGCGTCAAAAAAGACCGAAATTGACTCTTCATCGTTGTCAAATTTCATACCAAACAGCTCTTTTTTATTTTTGGAAATAAATAATTATCACTGGGGGCCAGGTCTGGACTATACGACTGAACCTTAGAAGTACTTAGAAGTGATTATTTTAGACATAAAAGAAGCACTAAAGATGATTCAGTGGCAAAAAGAAAAACATTAAAATATGTTCTACTTTTTTTTATTTAAAATTTTTAAGTTCTTTGGGTCAACATTTTCAAAAAGTCAGAAAAAAAATTATTACTCGAAAACTACGAATAATCGCGGAACATACATGGGGGTGATTCGGGTACTCCAAGAGGTGCTCTAACTCTGGACTTACGCTTGACACTATTTTTTGGGACACCTTGTATACTAATGGTGAAATGTTCAATTCGTATCTATCTGGACACATGAACCTATCCCCAACATCCCCTCCATTCCGCGAACTTTTTTTTATTACCGCGAAATCCCCTCGTATATTATATAATATGCTTTCTATTTCTATGCCACTTAATATATTTACAGACTATGATCTAACTACTTTAATTGATAAATGTCTCTTTTTTGATTTAAGGAGCTTTTGTACACAGTTACATGATATCCCCATAGTAACTATGTAAATATGGGGTTATTCAATAAAGTTAAAGGCTAATTAATATAATTCAATGTAAGACTAATGCTTTCTGCTGTAAACCTATAAGTTAACACTGCTGCTTCAGAAGTAGGCTTCTAAAGCGCGCTCAGGAAGATGCCAATATGAAGCTCGTTGACTCTTAGCTTCGCCACAAAGTCTTTACATAATGCTCTATTCCTGACTTCATGTCCTAAAATAGTAATTATCATAATTATATTTTTTATTCTACAGATACCACTAAATGGATGTGTATGTCATGCCTGTTGGATGGCTGCAAGGAGAAGTGAAGCCCGAATCGATCAAAGAAGAGCTGAATCCCCATCAGATCAAGAGACACCCATGCGTTATGGTACATATAAACGTACTCCTGATAGTGCATCTCGTTGCTTCGTTCGAGGATGTACTAATACTCACATAGTACTGGTACCTATGTGCTTAAAACATAAATTGCTGTCGCAAAACCAACTTTATGTCACACCTTTGGCAAAAGTCTGTCGGGAACATCTCAGCATTCATGACTGGAATTTTTTGCAACATATGGAGTACATTACATATCGTACACAAGCTGACATTGTTGCTATGTTGCAACTACTAAGCAACACCAGTGACACAACTGTCATGAATTTTGATAATATTGACAATATGTCAGAATCAATTATAAATTATTGGCTTGGCTTAACAAAACAACAATTTGTGGACAACAACAAAACTTTTTGGGACAATTGGGTGATGATTTTATAAATATCAAAAATCATAAAACAATACTTGCCGTATTGTTATTGAAGTTGAGAACTGGAGAGCCTAACTTAAGATAAGCTCAATTATTAGGCACCTCTGAAAGGACAGTTGGCCGTAAGTTGTCGTCAGTACATGTTCGAGAGATATGTTCCAATGCACTTGGGCATTAAACATTTAAGTAGAAATGAATTAATGAACAGAAATCTAATTTTTCCAGAGGGTTTATTTGGAAACTCACAAAATAGAAAACCAACCACAATATGTGTTCACGCGCGAAACGAGTGAACGGGAGGGGCAGCCATCTTAACACCAGCGGGAGCGGCGAGCGGAGGGTCCGCGGTCCGTTCCCCACTTAGAAATCGACCGGCAGCGCTTACGCACACGTTTTGTTTACTTGGAACATTGTAGTATAAAAAACATCTAGTTTCTATACAGCCGCTTATTATTTGCATTTCGCATTTTACATTGGTCCTTCTACTGTAAAGCGAAAACCAGACAAAATAAAATTCCAAGTGGCACCTTGTTGGACTTTGGACCCGAGCGACGCGCCGTGTCGATCTTTATGCAAGTCATCGTCATCAACTTTGAAGAAGAAACCTGAATAACGGTTCAAGACCTCTGTGAGTCGTTCCAATTTTATCCATTACGTTTTCCTTCCTTTTCAAATTAATAGTATTTCCAAAATCTGTCGCATCTTCGCCCTATTGCATAACAGTTAAATTGCTAGCTTTTTTATATTTTTTTATTATTAATGTTATATATGTTAATTTGCATTTCATTTGGTGTTAAAATTTTCAATATTACTTAGCTGCATCAATTACATTCGTAAATATAACTGCATTTCATCGCTTGCCCTTGAATAACCAGATGACGCACACCTTTTTGCCGTGATAACGGTTCTTTTGTTAGTGCAACAGCTGTGCGATATCGCTTCTATTCTTTAACTGAATGCAGTTATTGACACCGTGTAAGCATTTAAATTAATCTTAAAAAAATTTTTTCTTCACTTTTAAATAAATATAACATTTAATTTCAGTTTCTTTTTTATTAATTTAATATATTTTCGTACAAAATGACTTTTGAAAAGCTAATTAAGCAACGCAGTGGCTTAAAAGCTAAGTTGACCAATTTTAGTAATTATTTAAGCTTGCTTGGGCCTTCTAAGGTGTTATCAAACCTACAGTGCCTAGATTTGGAGGGCCGCTTTGCCAAATTTGAAGCCTTATACGATCAATTTGACGCATTGCAGATGGAAATCGAACTCTTGTCGGATAAGCCTGATGACGAGTATGCGGAGCGTGCTCAGTTTGAAGAGCGGTACTACTCACTTCTTGCGCAAGCACGGAGCCGACTGAAAACGAATGTTGACGTGGATCGTGAGGGTTCGGAGGCGAGCTCAAAATCAGGTGCATCGTTTAAAAATAATTTTGTGCGCTTACCTAAAATTGATTTGCCTCAGTTTGATGGTAGTTATCAGTGCTGGCTTGAGTTTAGGGATACCTTCATTTCTCTTATACACAGTAATAATTGCATCGATGACATCAATAAGTTTCACTTGTTAGCAACTACACTGGAATACCTTATTGTTAACATTTTATTGTTTTAAAATTATAAATTAGCTGTTCGGCTTGATTAAATTGTTTAAGATTGATCCATTAAAAGTTGTTAAACGATGACTCTCGTACGGCCGCCATCTTGTTGTTTACGTCTGCTTTGAGAGTATATAAATGGCGCAACAGCCGTCCGAGCGTCATTCGTTGTGTGAACGTCGCCTTGAGCACATCGTGAAGGTATGTAACTCTTTGTATATAAATATTCTGGTGAGCATTGTAAGTCTTACTAAGTTGATGTTAAAGATTTAAAGTTATTTACATGATGAGATATTGTATTGGAATTATAAGTTAAATTTAGAGTGCAGGTTTTAATTATCCCGAATAAATCCATTAAATTACATAATTCATTATTTTTACTTCACATCCTAGCTAGTCTGTGAATAGGGTCGTTAACACACTATTTACGCGCAACGCTTAAGGGTCGCGTTTCAGAAGTGATAAAAAATATAGATTTTAACAGCGTAAACTACTCAATTGCGTGGGACTTGTTGTGTGATCGTTACAATAACAATCGCCTTTTAATTAATAACCATGTCCAGGCTCTTTTTGATGTTGAACCGGTATTCAATGAGTCGTCGAGTTCCTTACGGAGACTCATCGATGCCATAAATAAAAACATCCGGGCGCTTAAAACTCTAAAGGAGCCTACAGAACATTGGGACACTCTTATTATTTTTATAATGTCTAGAAAACTAGATCCCGTCACGAATAGATACTGGGAAGAGTATCGCAATGCGCTGTCTGACTCACCTAATTTGACACAATTTATTACGTTCATTTCAAACAAGGCAGATTTAATGGAAACTTTGGAAAACACTAAAAAAAATACACATTTATTAAAACAAAAGTCATTTATTTTAACTAAGGAAAATACAAGCTTGAAAACACACAACAAATATACACAAAATAATAACAATACAAAAAACAACTATTTACAGAATAATAATCAAATTAAAAGCTTACAAACTAGTCTAAAGTGTCTTTTATGTTCTAAAGATCATTTTTTATACACTTGTGATTCATTTCGAGACTTGCCTATTGAGTCTCGTATAAACAAGGCGAAGGAATTGAAGGTCTGTCTTAATTGTTTACGGTCAGGTCACACTACGAACAGGTGTAGATTGTCTGGTTGTAAGTATTGTAAATCTAGACATAACACTCTCTTACATGTCGAATTGACTGAGCAGCCTTACCAAGACCCAATGCCTTCGACGTCTAATAGTGTTGCCTTGCCAACCAACACTTCTAACAGTGTCCTATCGGAAAATACAAAGGAACATCTTACTAGTGCACCCGATGTGTTACTGTCCACAGCCATTGTAAGAGTGCTGAGTAGCACCGGAGACAAGGTCAACGCTCGACTGCTCCTCGGCAGCGGCAGCACGGCCAAATTCGTCACGGAGAGCCTCTGCATCAAACTGGGTTTGTCGAGACGTAATACGACCTCCACTGTGACAGGTATCAACCAACAGTCTTCTTATAGTACACAGTCTTGTTATCTCAACGTCGAGTCTTTTAGTAGTGACTACAAGGTTAAGATAGACTGCCTAATTTTGCCTGAAATCACTAAAATTTTGCCCTCGTCCATTGTCGATTTAGAGAATATTCCTATTCCGTCGGCTATTCGTTTAGCTGACCCTTCATTTAATATTCCGTCTGTTATTGACATCTTAGTAGGGGCAGAAGTATTTTGGAGTGTCATAAGTAATTGCACTATCGACTTAGGTAAACGAATGCCTAAATTATGTGAGACCAAATTCGGATGGATTGTGTCTGTTCCGGTACCTCAGTCACGTTCGTCTACTTCGAAAAACTCACACTTTTGTCATTTTAGTAATTCTATAGACCAGCCAGATTTAACAAAGTTTTGGGAACTAGATTTGATTTCCCCTAAGCACTCGTTATCTCAAGAAGAGCGAGCTTGCGAAATAAGTTTCAAACAAAATACTTTTCGAAATAATGATGGTCAGTTTACTGTTACCATGCCTCTAAAGTCTGACCCCAGCGTATTAGGTAATTCGTATAACCTAGCAAAAAAACGTTTTTTATCATTGGAACGTCGCTTTCAACGTGACTCAAAATTTAAAGAAGAATATATACGTTTTATGGAAGAGTATGAAAGATTAGGCCATATGACTGAAGTGAATAATAGTTTTAAGCCACATTCCAATAATTTTGTGGAATATTACATTCCACATCACGCAGTCTTAAAGCAGGATAGCCTAACAACTAAGTTAAGAACTGTATTCGACGCTTCTGCCCCTACTTCTACTGGTGTGTCATTAAATGAAATTCAAATGACAGGTCCCAAAGTTCAGGAAGATATTCTGTCAATTATATTAAGATTTCGTCAGCATAGGTATGTTGTTTCTGGTGATGTAGAGAAAATGTATCGCTGCATTAACGTGACCCCTTCACAACGACCATTGATGCAAATACTTTTTAGAAAAAACCCAAATGTAGCCTTAAAAACATATCAACTCAATACCGTGACATACGGAACTGCATCGGCTCCGTACCTTGCAACAAATGTCTCGTCAGCTTGGCAAACAGCGCGTCAACAGACGAAGTAAGAGCGGCTATATCACGCGACTTTTACGTCGATGATTATTTGGGGGGCAGCTCTAGCATTCCTGAAACTATTAAGTTAGTTAAGGAAATTATTTCCATTCTGGCAGGCGCGAATTTTTTTTTAAGAAAGTGGCAGTCAAATAACCCTGAAATTTTAAAAGCCATTTTGGGTGATTCACTTCCGACTAACACTCCCACTTCCCTAGATCTTTCAGATCATAATAGATCCACTAAAACTTTAGGTCTTCACTGGTTATGCGAGTCGGACACATTGTCGTTTTCAATAAATATTTCTGTTGCGAAAAAGGTCACAAAGCGCCATATCCTATCGGTCATTAGCCAAATTTATGATCCTTTAGGGATTGTGGGTCCGTGTATTGTTGAGGCCAAAATTATAATACAATAATTATGGCTTGAAAAGAGTGACTGGGACGTTGAAGTTCCTAACGAAATAATTCAGTTGTGGTCTTCTTTTGTATCCACACTTTATAAATTAAATGAATTAAAGGTCCCCCGCTGGATTTAAAATCCTTCAGCTGTTGAGCATGAACTTCACGTCTTCTGTGACTCGTCTGAGAGGGCTTACGGTGCCTGCATATATGTTCGCTCAATAGACAAAAAAGGCTCAGCAGAATGTAAACTTCTAACTTTAACGTTTAGCACCGATAAAAGCAATGACAATTCCACGATTAGAGCTGTGTGCGGCTCTATTGGGATCAAGACTGTGTACTTTAGTAATGGAATCACTAACATTACCTATAGTTAGGCATTTCTTTTGGTCTGATTCCATGATTGTACTAGGTTGGCTGAGTACTTCACCAAATCAGCTGAAGCCTTTTGTACGCAATCGAGTAAACGAAATCCTAGAATGTTCTGCCGGTCACATGTGGAGGTATGTACCGTCTAAAGACAATCCGGCGGATCTTGTTTCTCGCGGGGCGAAGGCCGATATAATCGGCGATTGCTCCTTATGGTGGTCAGGCCCTAGTTTCCTGCAAAATTGCGTCAGTGGTTGGCCAGAAATGCCATGTAATAGCGTGAAACAGGATCTACCTGAAGTGTTATCACGCTTCGTAGATAGTGCAGTCGTAGAGAGTGCTTTTATAGCTAGTGCTTTCGTAGATAGATCAGCAATTCAGTCTTTAATTCATTACCATTCTTGCTTTAATCGACTACAACGAATTGTTGTCTATATAAATAGATTTATACATAATTTAAAAAATAGTAAAAACAAATTAGGTGACGGACTTTCTGGTGATGAATTAAACAACTCATTAACGTGTTTACTACACAGTGCTCAATTAGAGATGTTCCCCAAGGAATATGAACTTCTAAACTCTGGAAAATGTTTAGGGCAAAAACACCGTTTAGCCTCTTTGTCGCCGTTCCTAGACTCAAAAGGGTTGATACGCGTAGGTGGAAGATTGGATAATTCCCCTTATGAGTATAATACGAAACACCCTGTACTACTGTGTGGGAAACACCACCTAACAAAAATATTATTTCAAGCGCAACACAAGCAATTGTTGCACGCCGGTCCACAATTGTTATTGGCTAATATTAAATTAAATTATTGGGCTTTAGGTGGTAATAATTTTGCTAAAGCTGTAGTCAGGCAATGTTTGAAATGTTTTAGATTTAAATGTCAAAATTTACAACCCTTAATGGGTCAACTACCTAGCACTAGAACTGACCTTCAATTTCCTTTTTACAATTCTAGTGTCGATTATTTTGGCCCAGTACTCATAGCTGACCGGAAAGGTCGAGGTTGTAAGCTCACAAAATCTTACACATGCATCTTTGTTTGTCATGCAACTAAAGCGATCCATTTGGAACTCGTCACCGACCTCACGAAAGAGGCCTTTATTGCAGCGCTGAATCGCTTTACATCTCGTCGCGGGAAACCTAATAGCATATTGTCCGATAATGGAACCAATTTCGTTGGAGCCAATAATGAATTGCAACAATTTTTGTCCGGGTCTAATGTTGCATCAGATATCGCTCAAAGGGGCATCAAATTTGAATTTGCACCTCCATACTCTTCTCACTTCAATGGCCAGGCGGAAGCCGCCGTTAGGTCCACTAAACACCACCTCAGACGGTTACTAAAGCTCACCCACTTCACATATAAAGAACTAGCGACCTGTCTATGTCAAATAGAGGCTGTTTTAAATTCCCGTCCTTTGACTCCTCTCTCTGCCGATCCTTCCGACTTTACAGCCCTTACCCCTTCACATTTTTTGATTGGACGACCTCTCACGTCTGTACCACATTCACAGATTATAGATGGACCTGTCAGCAGCTTGGAGCGACATAAGAGGATCGACTATATTCGACAGCATTTCTGGCAGCGATTCTCTAATGACTATATAAGGTGGAATCAAATTAACTGCCAGAACTTCGTGGAGTGGTTGGGTCAAGTGTAAAGAATGTGCTTAATTAGGATTTTATATTGTAAAAAAATAAAAGCTTTTTTCGTTTTTTTTTCGAACTATGACATCATTTTATCACTTTCACTGTCATTTCCTATACCTAATCGTTTTTTCAGTTCACCTATTAACTATACAATTAATCAAACTATCTTCAATTAAAAGTAGGCATAATCGCGCACAGCTGATCCGCGCGGTACAATGAACCGCAACACGGCGAACGCAGCGCGCGCTCCTTTTATTACAACGCTTATAAAAATGTTAAATTCTGAATTGCTGCTTCCTTGAATAATTATCTATACTCTGATAGTTATAACGGATTACCTAGGTACCTAATAGTTCAATTGTTGGCAAGTTCAATAATACTTGTATAATATTTTCGTAATTCTGCTAATGTAAGCAAAGAAACAAACCATCAAAACTCTAAATATTTTCATAATTCTGCTAATGTAAGTAAAGAAACAAACCATCAAAACTCTAAGTACTTCATTCAATGACACTGGCGTGAAAATTAAAGAAATAATTGGAAATATCTAATTTATTATACTGTATAGTAAACACTTACGAGTTCCAAGTAGGTCTTGGTAGCCGATAGTAATATTAGTAATCTATCATATTTTATTCCAATGCGGCAGGACCGGCAGTACTGAATACCTCATTACATTCACGGTAGCAAAACACCATTTCCATGTACTCCTGGTTAGTATGACGAAACATGATTAACATCGGTTCACTTACGATACCACACAACAAAAGACGTGGACGCTGACTAGAAAACGACTGCAATTCGCAAAATTTTTGCTTGAAGCACAGGTGTATACCTACTTGTAAAGCAAGGCTGAGTGATTGTTTAGGGCGTCGTTACACCTTAATAATATGTTGATTAAACATATTAAATATTAATATGTTGATCAAACATTTTTAATTAGATTTGATTTAAAAGGTAAATACAGATTTTTCTTTACTATAAAAACAAGTAAAATTGAGTTCGGAAAAAAATCGTATTCGTGTTTATTATTTTAGATCAACTGCGGAATTATTTTAAAACTATTTAAATTTTTTTAAAGTATTTTTTCGTAATTGTAATTTCGCACTAAGCAAAAAAACGAATGCAAATTGGTTGAGAATTCGTTTTGAAAACTATCCAATATTTATAGAAAATCATCGTGAAAGCATCACCACCTCAGTTGCCTACACTCTACTAGTTATGTACAACAGCTAGTTATGTACAAAGCACCTATCAACTTACTATACAAGAAGTGAATATGTAAGTTTGATCAAATGACAGCACCTAATTTGACTAAATAATTTGCTCTAATTCTAATTCATTTATCGAGTTCGACTCATAGAATGCGTATAAAATTTACATTCATATTTAAAGATTACGTTTCTATGAAGTGAAAAAGCAACATCAAAAATCGACTATGTTTATAAAGTGTAGTCAGCCTTATGTATGTGTTTCCGAGAACCTCGGGTCTGTTTCCAAGAATCTCATGTTGCGGCATCTTTGATCTAGCGCTCTCTCTGTCCCGCACCCAGCATGTATGAGTACATCAACGAGTAGTTCAGTCATTCTCCGCTCACTGTATGTGTGTGTGCATACGCCAGTATTGCCAGAATGTTATTATTGAAAAGTAAGAATTAACAACTAAAATTGAAAAATAAAACTAGGCACACAATTTAAATAAAAACACTTTACCAGATTAATTGCGCATTTAAATTTCTATTTTTTTCAATATTTAATATTCATGTTTCGACTCTTTTACAAGAGCCGTGATCACAGGATGACTAAGGTAATTGTCGTCCTTCATGTGCTTCATAACTGATCAATTTATACAAATTTTTTTTCTATTGCATTTTTTATTTTTCTTATTATATCGATTACTATAAAACTAATGAGTTAACCACGAATTCCGCAATCGGGAGGCCCTTTTCAGAATAACTGGCGAAAGAAACGTGCACATGAGCAATTATTTGCAAAAAGAGCTAACTATATCAGTGTATGTCTCTGCAGATATTAATTTATAAATTGGCTCATAGTAAAATGCACTTTTAAAATTCGACGCGTCTACCAGCGTCACGGTAGCTCAGCGGTCGCCTGGATAGCGAGAGATCGTGAGTTCGAAATCTACTTGAGTACTCAGAGATGTTGTTTTTTAGTCGTATTTTATTTCATAGAATTATGGCATTGTGAATGCTAATAAATAAATACAAGAAACTCCAAGCTATATACCATCCAGCACCGTGGTAGAATTTGGAATTTGCATTCTCTTTGCTACTAGTCAAATTTAGTGAGTTTTAAGTATTAGAGTTTTTTTTTTCTAAATAAGATGTTACTTTTTTAAGACGACTCATGTTAGTTTTGACTATCGGCTACTGGCAACACTAGCGTGATTCGACTGAAGGACTTTGTATTCATGGTCATTTAAAAAAAACAGTGTGTAAATATGCCATAATAATCATAATCATAACATAATGTTGTGTCTGTGAATGACTTGAAAATAGTAGTTTGATATTAAAACACTTTGTGTCAAATAAAAAAGGAATACCATCTCGATTTCTGCGTGTAGTGTATTTTGTGTACGGTATTAACAACCTAGATAAAAAATGCTAATTTTGTGATGTTTTGTGATAACTTGTTAAGACATACTTCCAACTTTAAGTATTTAAAATACTTACGGTATCCAATAACATTTGTTAAAAGTAATGAACTTTTAAACGCCTCAAGGTAATAATTTATAATATCAGTAAGGCTTATTATCTTGGTAGGTACGGTATCGATTATTGTGTACATAATACCATATTAACAAGCGGGAGCCGTCATAGGTGATAGAAAGTTATCTTACCATAAACTAGGTTCTTTGTGCTGTGATGTGATGACAGTGTATCGGCTACCAAGACCTTACACCAAATTCACCGAACTGGTAAGTGTTTCCTATACAGTATAATAAATTAGATATTTATTTAATTTCCACGCCAGTGTCATTAAATGTATTATTTAGAGTTGTTATCGTGAAAGTGATAAAATGAAGTCATAGTATGAAAAAAAATACGAAAAAAAGCTTTTATTATTTTACAATATAAAAACCTAATTAAGAATATTCTTTACACTTGAACCAACCACTCCACAAAGTCCTGGCAGTTAATTTGATTCCATCTTATATATCTCTCCTCCAGCAAAAAACCAAATGGTCGACCTCTTCCGGACATCTAGTTAACGGAATGCTAGTGTTAGTTCGAGACAAAACCTTGCCTCCTCTTATCTGGATGTTGGGGCGTGTGGTGCGGACCTATCCGGGTAGCGACGGCATCACAAGGGTGGCGGACATCAAGACCAAGAAGGGCATCATCACGAGAGGGTCAAACAACATTTGCCCTCTTCCATTAGAAGAGGTCAACGGGCGGGAGGATGTTCACGCGCGAAACGAGTGAACGGGAGGGGCAGCCATCTTAACACCAGCGGGAGCGGCGAGCGGAGGGTCCGCGGTCCGTTCCCCACTTAGCAATCGACCGGCAGCGCTTACGCACGCGTTTTGTTCACTTGGAATATTGTAATATTAAAAATCTAGTTTCTATATAGTCCGCTTATTATTTGCATTCTGCATTTTACAATATGTGATTGAACATACCTTTATTTGCAAAAATCATCGAACTATTTATTCCAAAAAAAAACATACAGTCTACATAAGTTTCATAACTTTGTAAAACCTTTTATGTTGGTTGCTAATGACGGTCATATAAAAGATGTGTTTGGGCCATATGCTGCAATAACATCAGATGCAGATATTATAAAGCAATTGTTTCAAAGTACTTCCAATCAATTGAGGGAATATTCTGAAAATGGAGATATTTTCATTTTAGGGATTCCGGGATGCAATTCCATTTTTAAATTATTAAATTATGTTACTTACAAACCAGAATCCCCAGCTGAAGGTGAACAGCATCTAACAACTATCAAAGCAAATAAATCAAGACTTGTAACACTGTGTTGATGGGTAGTGGAAGTTGTTAATGGACGGTTCAAAAGAGATTTTAAATTATTCCGCAATGTCTATTTTAACCCTAGATAACTAATAGCTCGTCGAGGCGACTACGCGCTATTAGGCGAAATTCGAAATCACTTACACCGCCCCGCACCCTGACCTTGACTCTTCTTTTCCTTCATAATTGCGTAAATAGTGCATCGTGTGACGCGATTGCGGCCACACGCAGAATAGAACGTGATCTACGACCATCCCGTCGCCCGCTCGACGAACGTTTAGTTATATCGACACTTTTATTGTGTCGGTGTATAATCAAGGTGTTGTTATATACCATATCTATTACTCTAGTATTTTTCCATGTATTGCATCATCATTTACACATCACGCCACCAGCATATGATCCATACGATCACATGATGTTTTTCACTAAATTTGAAACTTTAAACTTCATCATATTTGCGTATTACATGGTCATGAATACGCAGAAACAAAGCTCATTATCGCTGCCCGCTGCCCATTAGAAATCATTAGAACACCAGATAACCTACGGGTTACCCAATATGTCCCCATATTTCGCAGAACATTCATAATTTGGCAACACGTGTAGATAACAACTTGTTTACACCTCACTATATAAGTCAATAGTCCCTCAGGACCGATACATTCTGCATCCATCACTCGCCTCCGGCACTCATTAAGCTCATCTACCGGTTCGCTACGTTATTTGATCCATATAACACCTTCTCTCCATAGTCCGAGTGTAAGCCAGATTGGCACAGTTGCAAAGTAAATAAAACTACTCTGAAGTATCAACTGGTTTTTATTTGACGAAGACTCCAGGCCGAACGGGTACATAACAAAATTTGGTGTCAGAAGTGGGATCCGTGGCACTTGCTCTTCTAAAAACCTGACAAATATAATAAAGCAAGGCGGTCTCTAGACCTTGGCTCAAAACGGATCCACACATAAAGATACCCAACGGCACACTACGTCAGTAGTAAAACCACGTCAGTGGTATTCAGGCAGCACTTGCTCGTGACGGTTTTGGCCCTCGACGGCGACGACGGCGACAAGGCAGACCCGGAGAAAGGAAGTTAAAAGGAAAAACAAATAGCGTCAACGAACCAACAATCATCCTGAAGCAAAAACTCCATCAAGAGTTCTTCAACAAAGGTCTTCAAAACATCACATCGAGTGAAGCATGAAGATTGCTATTTTGTAATTAGAAATTAAGTCCTAAATTGTCTTTTGTAATTCAAATTTTTACCTAATATTGTAAACCAATTACATTATTTTATTTTTGTATTTTTAAATTTTAAACTTTATAAAACCATGGCACACCCAACTTCATCAACTGTATCTCGGGACGTTGCCGAAAATTCAAACCCGGTTTCAATAATGTCAATCGATACACTTATAAGATTAATTGAACCATACGACGGAGATCGCGATAACTTAAGCTCACGGTTAGAAAAATGTGATCGAGCCTTCCAGTTAGCTTCTGATAGCCAAGAAAGAGTATTATTCGCGTACGTGCGAAATAAATTAACTGACAAAGCCCAATCTACATGCTCTAATACTGTCTTTGATACATGGAAAGATCTTAAAGATTTTTTAAAATCTAGATTTGGTAATAGAAAACATCAAACCCATTTGTTAATAGAACTCCAAAATTGTAGACAATATCATAACGAAACAGTGGCCTCATACATCACCCGATTAGAAGGATGTCTTAAAAGACTGCTTAGTACAATAAAACAAAGAAGTACCGATAGAAATCTCCTACCCGGACAAATAGATAATACAAACCAATTAGCACTTCATACGTTCTTGCTAGGAGTAAACCCAAAAATTTCACAAGTTCTCAGGTCCCGTGAACCTAAAGATCTAACCGACGCGTTCAATATCGCATTAGAAGAAGAAAAATTTTCATTATTGTCAATCAAATCCTTTGAGCAACCTCGTAGATACTGTACAAAATGTAACCGCGCAGGACATAGCTGCATACTGTAGAACAAATACAAATCCGCGTAATAATCAATCAAACCGGAATAATTTTAACCGCAATCCAAACAACAGACCATTGTTCCATATGAATGAAACATCATACTGTAGATGCTGTAATAAACAATACGACCATCGTGATATACATTACCCTGTTCGATTTTTGTATAATAACCGTACGAATTATAATGACCAAAATCAAGTTACTAATAATTTTCAAAGATTCTCTAATCCGCCTAGGAGACCTAGCGTTGAACAAAGAAATAACCAAGTCATAAATCAAAACATGAATCGTCGTCAACAACAGCAACCAACACGTGAACCTTATTATACTCGCAGCTGCTGCCGTAGAATTACTACCGATCTTAATACACTAGAAACAGAGGATTTAAACGAGAGCGAGCTCATGGAGAGTGCCGATCCTATGAGCTTGGAGTTTGTTCAGGCACAAAGCAACACTCAGTAATTTTATCAACACAATCAATAGATATGATAAACATCCAACTCCCAATTAAAGAAACATATCATTGTAATAAACCACTGAGATTTTTAATAGATACAGGTGCTAGTATATCAAATATAAAAGGAGAAACACTACACCCACAACTACCAGTTAATATTAATAAAAGATTGGATATCCATGGTATAACTGAGTCAAAAGAACCATGTAAAACTATGGGATTCGTAAAAATAAATTTAAAATTAAATAATAATTATAAAATAAATCATTACTTTCATCTAGTGGACCAAAAGCAAGTCCCTTTAAAATATGACGGCATACTAGGAGATGACTTGTTAATAAAAAATAATTATAAAATTGATTATGAAAATAAAATAATATCTTTAAATAACTTAAGCATTCCTTTTGAAGGAAATAATAATAGTATAAATAGAAATTGTGAAAAAATAAATAATATTAATAAAAAAAAAAACAAGATGTGCTCCTCACCCTAAAACCTAGGACGGAAACTCTTTTAAAAGCTTCTATTTTAAACCCTGAAATAAAGGGTTTGTTAAAAAAAGGAAATTATTAGAAGGCGTTTATTTGTCTAGTTGTATCACCCAAGTAGGTGACGATAACAAAGCCTTTATATCAATACTAGCTGTTGCTCGCGACTTCGTCCGCGTCAATTTCTGTTATTATGATTTTTCACTGTTGCTTCGCTCCTTTTGGTTGCAGCGTGATTTTCTAGAGTCTAAAGCCTTCCTCGATAAATGGACTACCCAACACTGAAAGAATCATTCAAATCGGACCAGTAGTTCCAGAGATTAGCGCGTTCAAACAAACAAACAAACAAACTCTGCAGCTTTATAATATTAGTATACATTAAATTGCACTGATAAAGAAGTCAATGTAAATAGGATGAGTTTGAAATTAGAACCATTAGGAGATGATAATTCCTCCATAAAAAATATTTTTAATTTTGAGAATAAAAAAATAATTATTTGCCTCATATTCTACCAAGAATCAAAAGACTACGTGACGAACTTCGCACTTCTTACCTTAATTCAGAAGAGAAATCATCATTACTAAAAATCTGTGAAAAATATTACGGAATTTTCCACCTTGACGGAGACTTCCTCACGTCAACCGATTCAATTTTACACGAAATAAATACAGATCCCCAACAGGGACCCATCCATACTAAAACATATCGTTATCCTGAAATTCACAAAAAAGAAGTCAATACTCAAATATCTAAAATGTTGAAAGACGGTATAATACGCCCGTCTACCAGCCCCTGGTCATCACCCTTATGGGTGGGTAGTCCCTAAGACAAAGGATGCTTCAGGAAAAATTAAATGGAGAGTTGTAATAGACTATAGGAAACTTAATGATGTCACTATAGGCGACGCCTATCCTTTTCCTAACATAACCGATATATTAGACCAACTAGGTCACTCCAAATATTTTACTACCCTAGATTTAGCTAGTGGTTTTCATAAAAAAAAATGAACCCCCGAGATATTCCGAAGACAGCATTTGCAACCCCCACCGGCTTGTACGAATATACTCGTATGCCCTTTGGCTTAAAAAAAGCTCCAGCCACCTTTCGAAGATTAATGAACAATGTCTTAAGCGGACTTCAAGGACTATATTGCTTTGTTTATTTAGACGATATTGTAATATATGCAAATTCTATCCAGGATCATGAATCAAACTAGAATCCGTTTTCAAAAAATTAAAGGAGCATAACCTCAAATTACAACCCGATAAATGTGAGTTCATGCGACATGAAGTCGCATATCTTGGTCATGTCATATCAAATAAAGGCGTTTCTCCAAACCCAGAAAAAAGAAAAGTAATCAATCAATTCCCTATAACAAAAAACCAAAAGGATATTAAATCATTCTTAGGACTTAAAGGATACTATAGAAAATTTATAGAGAACTTCTCACGACTAACTACGCTTTTAACGAAGTTACTAAAGAAAGACGTGCCTTTTATTTGGAAAGAAGAACAACAGGAAACATTTGATAAATTAAGAAATATTTTAATATCTCTTTCAATTTTAAAATATCCTGACTTTAGTAAAGAATTTATTTTAACAACTGACGCAAGCAATTTTGCAATAGGCGCAGTCTTGAGTCAAGGAGAAATAGGCAAAGATCTTCCAATAGCATAGGCATCGCGCACACTTAATAGCGCAGAAGGTAATTATAACACCACTGAAAAGGAACTATTAGCCATAAAATGGGCAATACAACACTTCCACCCATATCTATAAGGTAGACACTTTAAGATAGTAACAGACCATAAACCACTCACCTGGTTATTCAATGTAAAAGCTCCAGGTAGTAAACTTGTAAGATGGAGATAACAATTAGAAGAGTTTGATTACGAAATTATACACAAACCAGGAAGAATAAATTCAAATGCAGATTGCCTATCAAGAGTAGCAATAAATACTTTTAATACCAATGAAAACTTAGAAACATACACCGATTTTCAGAACTTCTTTTCACAAAACAATGAATTTACCATTAAGGACTTCTTAGAAATTGATGTAAATTTATTTAACGAAAAACTTGAGAATTTAGCACACTTTAGACGAAGAAGACCCGAATACATTTGAAGTTTTTACTAAATATAATGAAATCGATTTAATAATATCACAACCGAAATAAATCTATCAAATATTTAAAACTACCTCACACAAACAAAATATTTATCATTGCGTCTATAAATACAATCATTATGATACATTAACTCCAAAAGACTTGTTTTATACATTAAGAAACCTTCGTAATCGTGTTTTAGATGATGGAATCAAATTAATATACTTACCTGATTTTAAAGATTCATACAGTTCACTTCACCCTGATAAAATAAAACAAATAATATTCTATGTATTTCGCAATCTAGATATCTCTATTCGAATGTGTCATAATAAAATTATTACACCAGACCCAATCCAAGTACCAACCATACTTAAGGAAAATCATAATAGTACATCTTCAGGACAGAATGGCATTATCAAGATGTACGGCAGAATCAAACAAAATTACAGTTGGCCGAATATGAAACTTGACATAATAGAATACGTTAAATCGTGCAGTCAATGCCAAGTAAATAAAACAGTTAGGAAAAAGATTAAAGCCCCGATGATAATCACTACAACATCAACTCAAGCATTTGAGACAGTAGCGTTAGATATTGTAGGCCCATTACCAGAAACTAAAAAGAAGCATAAATATATATTAACACTGCAAGATGACCTGACTAAATTTTCTCAAGCTTTTAGCATTCCCTCTCATGATGCGGAAACAGTATCAAGTAGATTAATACTCTTCATCACTTATTTCGGCATACCTAAAATGATCTTAACTGACCAAGGAACCGAATTCATGTCTAATTTACTGAAAGAAGTAGCGAAAATTTTCAAAATAAAGAAGCTCACCTCAACAGCATATCACCCACCAACAAACGGAGCCCTCAAAAAGAAGCCACCCTTAAAGATTATTTAAAACAATATGTATCCAAAGAACAAGATGATTGGGATGACTATAGACCCTTAGCAATGTTCGCATACAACACAAGCGTACATAGCAGTAGCAAGTATACACCTCATGAATTAGTATTTGGCCAAATTTTGGCTTACCTTAATGCAGAACTATCCTAAGTGTAAATTTTGGTCAAAATGAGTTGAGTATGAGGAAATGTCGACCATAGATAAATGTATTACGTGCAGAAATATCCTAACTCATATCGTTTTTTTTGTTAAGCAATTTCATATTAATCATTTTCATCCTAAGTTGATAATACCAAATATGTAAATGCAGAATAATCCTAACTAACGACTCTGTAGATAAGATAATTCTGCATTTACTAATGGTTTACAGTCGGTTCATAGTATGCAATGCAGAATTATCCTAACTAACAAAATTTGAAGTTAGGCTACTTCTGCATACATTCAAATCGCCATTTCGATTTCTCTATGGTGCACCTCTATGGACTTGAGCTATGAATTGCAGCTGTCAGTTGAAAAAGCTTGTCGGCGCGGTGCGTACGTTTTTGTTGCTTTAAAATTAAAAAAAAGTCTAATTATGAGTTCCCGTGGACAAAAAATGTGTGAAATGGCTTTAAAACTAAATTCCAATGTTCAGAAAGGTAAGGCAACATTATACTTTCATATAATTATTGTTATAATAAAACTTATAATGTCGTTTTTATTATTGTACACTAGTACTATACAAACATACTTTTAGAACAATTGGTTATCCTTGACCGTAATTTTAATGATCAATCTGATTTTTATTTACCTGTCGTTTTTCTACCTTAAAACAATACTGTAGTAGGTATTTTATTTGTAATGTATATAATTTTGCTTATTTTATATGTAATGTACTTTCTAGACTGTAACATAACAACAACGGATGACAATAATGTCATTAATGAAGAGGCAATCATGGAATCTGATGTATGTCCCAGGTTAAACATTCCTCTACAAAATCAAGGTTTGTTATAAAACATTGTTTATTTCTGGTATCTAATAATATTTTGTTGTGAAATTCATTGTTAATTTTACTTCTTCTAGACTGTAACATCGTTATAATGGACAATAATGGGGTTATTTGTGAAGAAGTAATCATGGAATCAAACACACTTCTTACATCAAACACCCCTTTACAAAGTCAAGGTTTGTTATAAAACATTGTTGATTTCATTGTTTTCTGGTATCTAATAGTAATTTGTTGTTAAATTCATTGTTATTTGCTTCTTATAGACTGTAACATCATAATAATGGACGATAATGGCGTTATTTGTGAAGAAGCAATCATGGAATCAAACACACGTCTCACATCAAGCACTCCTTCAGAAATTCAAGGTTTGTTATATTTTTTTTGCATTTTAATATAAAAATTGTTTGAATATCATATCTTAAGAGTTACTCTATTCTGCCTTATTCCAAATCAAATTTAGACAGTTATTACAGTATATTTTTATATATTGCTTCTTTAATTTCTTTCATATCATTGTAATTTTTCAGAATCAAAAACAATGGAAAATCCTGTTTCTATCACTCGAAAGAGAAAAAGGAATGAAAATGCATGGAGACGTAATGTCATAAAACGTGAGAGGAACGCTGGAAGAAGTTACGTTAACTGGCAAAACAAAGTTGTTCCAGAACGCAAAATGAAGCCACCTTGCAAGGAGAACTGCAGGTTGAAATGTGTTCTCAAAATGAATGAGACAGAGAGGCAACAAATATTTAATCAGTATCGTAACTTGGGGGAAATAAATAAGCAGAGGCAATTCATTTTGAAATATGTTGATTTCAAGAAAAAGTCCAGAGGCCAGCTAAATAATTAATCTAGAAGAAAGCAGTCGTACTATTATCATTTGCCTGGACCTGAGGACACGCGGATCAAAGTTTGCCAGACATTTTTCCTCAACACACTGTCTATAAGCCATCAAGTGGTGAAAACTGTTGGGAAAAAAACTACCACAGAAAATCGTAACATTGTGAGTGATGACAGACGAGGCAAAGCGCAGTGTAATTCCAAGTTGCCCTCTAATGTAAAAGAATCTGTGAGGAATCACATTGATCGTTTTGAAGCTGTTGACAGCCGTTATTGCAGAAAACGTTCTGCAAAAAAATATTTGCCCTCATCACTTAATTTAGTACGGATGTACGACTTCTATAAAGAGGACTGTGTGACGAATGGTGTACCCAAAATTGCCTCTCTCTCCATTTATCGCCAAATATTTAACACAGAGTACAACATTTCCTTTTTTATTCCAAAAAAAGATCAATGCGATCTCAGTAATAAGTTTGAACAGTCAAATAATGAGGAGAAGGAAATGGTTAAAGAAGAGTATGAACAGCATACAAAAAATGAACTTCTTGCCAGAGAGGCCAAAGAAGCCGATAAATTATTGGCAATGTCCAATAGCCAGAATACTTGCCTGGCTATCTTTGACCTACAAAAAGTTCTGCAATGCCCAAAAACTGATATTTCTCAGCTATATTATAAAAGGAAATTATCTGTCTATAATTTGACAGTGTTCGACGTAGGACACAAGCAAGGATATTGTTACATGTGGCATGAGGGAATTTCAATGAGAGGAGCATGTGAGATAGGTAGTGCTGTTATGTCCTTCATAGCTACAAGAGTAGCCACAGGGATCAAAGAATTTATTTTCTACTCCGATAACTGTGCAGGACAGAACAGAAACCGATACCTTTACAGTATGTATATACTGTGTGTAAAAAAATATGGCATCAAAATTACACATAAGTATTTTGAAAAAGGGCACACCCAAAATGAGGGTGATTCTGTGCACAGTGTCATAGAAAGGGTAGCAAAAAATTTACCCGTGTATTTGCCCAGTCAATGGTATACCATTGCAAGAACAGCTTGCAGAAAGAAGCCATATGTCGTAACAGAACTGCCACAGGAAGAAATATATGATTTAAAAGACTTGCTGAAAAGCACCACCAAAAATTGGGAAAAAGATAACATGGGGCACGGGTAATGTGGAACAAAATTAAATCTATATCGTTTTGCCCACAAAATCCCAATTTGATTTATATTTACTACGGGTACAATGATGTTGCCATTCAAGTGAATACCCTTGAACGTTTGAGGCAAAATGTAACTGATAACGGTTACACCCTCAAACCACTAAGGAGTACTCCCATAAAAATAGGAAAAGACAAATATGAGGATTTGATGAAACTGTGTGCAGAGAAGGTAATACCATCAGAGTACCATTGGTTCTATAAAAATCTTCAATGTGGAAATGTGGGAGTGGAAGTATCAACGACTCCATCTAGTTGAATAAAAAATATTTCATTTTTTGTGATAGCGAATAGTACTATTATGACTATTATACACTTCTATTCCCAAAATAAACGGCATTGTAGTATAACAAGAATTTAGTTATTATTGCGATCTGTTTCTGATCACTCATCTATAGGTGAGTTGTTTGTTAACAGAGCAAAATATTTAAAACCAAGATTCTTATATCCTGTAAGCGGAAATCCATTCAATTTTCTGACACGGCACTACTGTATTGCAAAGAATTTTGTCATTCTATATACATATTTTGAGCGAAAAACCATTCTATAGTGTTTGCCATATTGTGAAATAAGTTAGTTCTACAATGAAAAATATCCTATGTGTATATTTTTGACATAGGATAGTTCTGCATTAATATAAATATCATGCAGAAATATCCTATGCAATAAAAATATAAAATAAAAAATATATATAATAGATAAGAGTTATATTAATTAAGGAGAGCTATGAAAAGTGTATGTTGTAATAAATGTCAATAGTTGTTTAGAATATTTTAAATATTTGAATAACTATGACAAAAACAAAACTTTGAACTGCTCCTGTGACAAATTACCCTTCAGATACTTAGGATAGTTCTGTATTAAGGTAACAAGGGCTTTTAAAGCCCAACTTACCAAGTTCCGTTGACAAGACAACAGGCGAACCAAATTACGAAAATTATGTTCAAAACTTAAAATATAAATTAAATAAAACATTAGAAATTGCCAGAAATAATTTAATTACGAGTAAAGAAAAATCCAAAGTTAGATATGATGAAAAACATAATGTACATAAATACAAAGTAGATGACGAAGTATATTTAAATTATAAAAGCATAAATAAACTTAGCCCGAGCTGGAAAGGACCTTATAAGATAGCAGTAGTAAAAGCAAATGCGAATGTAATAATTAAAACAGAAAAAGGCAAATTACTAAGAGTACATGTAGATAGAATTAAATTAGCAAATGAATTAAATAATAAGGATAATGTTATAACAATTAGTAATAATAACGATAGAATAAAATCAAACAGGAATCATCCTATTTCAGGTTATTCGTTGCGGCCGCGGCAACGTTGAAGATAACTCCGATTGAGAAAAGCGCAGGGTTATATTTCAATCGAGTAGGGACCCTAAAAATTCTAGTAGACCATTGGAAATTAATTACGTTTAAAGATTTTTCGTCAATACCCAAAGCTATTACCTTTCTTCAGCAAAACTATCAAAGCACATCTAATAAATGCCTTGTTCTAGACCAAATACCACTTAAATGCAGTAGCAGGCTTAAACCTTTTAAAAAGCAAATTGATAAAATAGACACACTCTATTCATCATTGTCTCGCCTTTCTTGTTCTAGGCGAACCAAACGAGGATGGTTCAATAGAATAGGCTCAATTTTAAAAACCACATTCGGAACGATGGATTCCCAAGATTCTACAAGTCAAGAGGACCAAATTTCCCGTTGGCTAGAGGCAGAATCGGAAAGCGAATAGGAAGAGCGATCTGACAACTTAGCTTCAGAAACAGAAGACATTTTAGAGACAGAAGTTCATGATAACAGATGATTCTTCTTCGGAAAATATTACGGTAACTAGACCAAATATCTCAAATCGAAATATCGATCCCCGTATTGTTCAGCCCACTTCTCGTTTTGTGTTTGGAAAAAATGAACATAAATGGTCTACTCAACCTAGGTCAGCTACTACACGTACTTTGAGACGAAACATAGTACATTTTATACCGGGACCAAAGGGAGAAGCCAGGAAATCAGTAGACCCAATAGATTTATTTTCTCTCTTTATTGCTGATGAAATACTGCAACAAATTGTTACGTTTACTAACGCAGAGATACTTATTCGGAAAAAATAAATATAAAAATGATTCGTACACCATATCACAGACTGATTTTACAGAAATGAGCGCTCTACTTAGTTTACTATTTAATTCAGCGGCTGTGAAAAGCAATCACTTGCCGACTCGTATGCTTTTCAATACTCAGAGATCGGGAACTATTTTTAATGTCTGTATGAGCGCAGAAAGATTCAATTTTCTTATAAAATGTCTTCGTTTTGACGATAAACAAACAAGAGATGAAAAAAAAATGATTTGACTATTTCACCGAATTTGAATCGGTTTTAGAATCTTTAGGTACAGAGTATGTGCATCACATCATCATGGGTGATTTTAATACTAATCTCCTAGTACCCAATTCCCTTCGGTCATATTAACTTCAACAAATAAATAAGTCGGCCAGCCTTCATGTTTTGCCATTACATCCAACTCACCACAACCTTGATGGTGATGACACATGGCTTGACTTAATTCTTACATCTAATCCTTCCCTCGTCCAATCATATGGTCAACGTATTGCTCCTGGCTTTTCCCGTCACGACCTAATTTTCCTGTCCTACTTTCTTAAGCCTCCTAAGCCCACACCTAAGGTAGCACAGGCGCTGCTTTGCGCGGATGGATATACACAAACTGCAAAAAAATGCATCTGAAATCGATTGGGATCCTGTGATTCAAGCCACTTCCGTCGATGCTAAAGTTCATATGTTCATCGACACGGTACTAATGCTATATGATGTCTATGCGCCGATCAAAAAGATCAAACTAAAGCGGCCACCAGCGCTTTGGATGACCAAAGGAATACAAATGGCGATGAGGAGAAGGGACAAAGCATTTCGAAAATTTAAGAGGGATCGTCAGGACAACAATTGGAAACTCTTTAAAGCTGCAAGAAATCGGCGTAGTTTAGTTACTGGTGTTCCCCAAGGCGGCATAGTCTCTCCTCTTCTTTTCTCAATTTTCATTATCTTTATTACATTTAAACTTCAGTGTTCGTATCATCTTTACGCTGATGACTTGCAGATATATGCTCACGCAAGTGTTGACAGCATAAATGATGCCATAATAGATGCGTGAATGGGGACCTACACAACATAAAGTCATGGTCTGACTGTTTTGGTGTTGCCGTCAACCCGGGTAAATGTGAGGCTTTGCTGGTGGGTAGTCCCCACATGTTATCCAGAATAGACTAGACCAATCTGCCTCCTATTGTCTTCGTTGGAGCTACAATTCAAGTTAACTCAAGTGTCAAGGATCTAGGTTTATATATAGGTTTAAGCTGGCAGTCACAAGTGACAAGTATTTGTCAGAAGGCCACGGGAGTTTTGCGGTGTCTTTATCGCCTTAAAACCTTTTACCTGCCCATATCAAGGCATTGCGTGTGCAGACTTTAATTTTTCCTATAGTCGACGATGGTGATGTGTGCTACCTCGACCTGAATGCAGATCTACTTAATAAGCTCGACTTTCTTCTAAATAACTGCATTCGATTTGTTTTTAATCTACGCAAATATGACCACGTGTCCACCCACCGATCTTTGCTTAAATGGTTGTCCATTCGGCAGCGTAAAAGAATGCGGGCATTGACAACCTTATTTAATCTATTAAATTCCCCTAATGCTCCCCCTTACCTTACTTCGCATTTCCAGTACTTATGCACTTCTCACGATAAAAATCTCCGTACTTCTTCCAACCGCTTACTTGTTTGTCCTTCTCATCGCTCTGATATTATTCATTCTTCGTTTATCCTATTCTTTTGTGCAATGCCCTTCCCTTAGACATCAGAATGTCCACCAGTCGGTATGCATTTAAAAATAAATTGCGAAAATTTCTCACAGAGCAAGAAACTACCTGTTAAATGAAAAAAATCAAGGAGAGCCTCATTTACCCCCTGTTCTGAAGTGAATGTTTTTCCGTTCAGAAAATTCTGCAAGGAACAGAAAAGGTGGTAATTCGTTGGAACAAGGTCTGGAGAGTATGGAGGATGCGGCAAAACAGACCAGCCTAGTTCGAGAATTTTTCCTTGAGTCACCATTGCTGTATGTGGTCTGGCATTATCTGTAGAAGAATGACGTTCTTGCGGTTAGCAAGTGCAAGGGCGCTTTTCCAGCAGTTCCACGTACCTTCACCGTTCCACTTTTCCAACATATAGGGTAAAGGCACCAGTGGTCAGCCTTATAACGACTTTTTGAAGTTTGAACAGTTGCCATTTCTACAGCAAATGTCGGATAATGAAATCTATAACATGATTGGATTTATTGTTTATTATAGTTTTAAACAAAATATATGTCAAAAACAATAATTTTCCTTATAAAATATATAATTACGTTCAAACAAAAAATGGCACTTTATCCCAGTGGACAGCCTCTAAAAACCAGTAAACAGCCTCGATAAACCCAGTGCTCAGCCCTTGTATGTATGTAATAGTTATAAAATGTATATTTATAATCATTGATTATAAATATACATTTTATAACTATTTCAGGTAAAACTTAAGTATTGCTTATAGATTCTTATACAAATAACCAAATTCGTCCCTAAAATTACTATTTAAATAAGATCGTGGCTGAGTACTGGATCTTCAACACCCAGTGATCAGCCGCATGAAAAAATAATTTAAAATGTGGCTGATCACTGGGTTTTTCAACCATTAGGAAATGTTTGTCGTACTAAAGGAGAATGGTCAAATTTGTATGGCGCATGTCCCATCGGCGGCCATCCATGAAGTGTGTATTTTTTGACAGGTACTGATGTATATGTTATGATTATAAAAGGATTTCATTGTGGAGTATTTTGGAAAAAAGTTATGAAGTATAAAATGTACTAACCTAACCTTAATTACTTACACGAAAAATTAAAAAATATCTCAAGACATGTCTATAAAACACAACCCATAATTTAAAAAAAAAATAGTACTGTAATCTATACACATATATATATATATATATATATATATATATCTTTATATATATAATTCTTCTGTGAGTGTGTATGTCACTGAACTCCTCCTAAACGGCTGGACCGATTTGAATGAATTTTTTTGTGTGTGTTCAAGGGGATCTGAGTTGACTAGTTGACCCGGCCACGCGTTGCTGTGCCGACTGCAGCGTCATCTGCCGGACTGATTTGTGAATCTAAACCATTCTCAGATCCCCTTGAACACACACAAAAAATTATACTAGATTTAAAAAATCTAAAAATCCCACGTTTTTCAATGTCCTAAAAAGAATAAAATAACCCTGCGGGGCAAAGCGAGGGGCCACTCAAAACGTGGGGGCGCATATTACTAAGAGGAGATTTTAAAGAGATGAATGACATGCATTGATGCCGATTATTGTAAAGATGCGCCCCCACGTTTTGAGTGGCCCCTCGCTTTGCCCCGCAGGGTTATTTTATTCTTTTTAGGACATTGAAAAACGTGGGATTTTTAGATTTTTTAAATCTAGTATAATTATTTTATTCTTTTTAATTATTAACTCAACGAAGTAACCATGTGTTACGCAACAATCGGATAAGCCCCATACAAAAGTGAAAGTTGCCGAAAGTGGACCTGAAAGTGCATCTGGAAAGTTGAAAGTTGCTTTAGAGTGCATTGTCATCGGGTTCTGAACTATCCTGAAAGTTTCAGCTTTCTAGCTTATCGGAAAGTGCCTCAAATTTAAGTTGCAAGATTTTGCCCGGACAGACAAACAAATAAGAAAAGTGAGATAAGAAAAACGTGGCAAAAAATCATTCAAATCGGTCCAGCCGTTTAGGAGGAGTTCAGTGACATACACACTCACAGAAGAATTATATATATAAAGATATACATATATGTATATAATAATATATCTGCCTAGAGTATGTATTGTTTTTTATTTATAGTATTGTAATTATAGTTTTAAAAAAAAAATATTATATTATTATTTAGTGTTATTTTCATATTAGAATATTGAAAAAATACTATTGAAATGGATTGTGCATTAGGCTCCAAAATAATAACAACAAGATGTTAATATAAAGGAGTCTACACACCAAACACACACACCACCCACCACACCACACCAAACGACACAGCCCGGCGGCTTGGTGTCGGCGACTTTGCTTCAAGAATCATGTCGGCGACTCGTACCCGCGCGTGCAAGTCGGCGGCATGGCCGGCGACTTGCGTACGCGCACGCTCAGTTGCCCGCCGACACTCCAGCGATAGTGACGTGCTTGTGTTTTTTTTGCGATTTTCTGCAATAATGGAATGGGACGAAGAAACCACTCTAAAGTTAATAAATTTGTATCATATAAAGGAATTATTATGGAATCCAAAACACTTGGATCACAAATGTAGACCTAAACGTTTTGATGCACTAAATGAGATGGCAAACGAATTAAATACAAATGTCACAGAAATAGAACGGAAGATAAAAAATTTGACGAGCCAATATTATAGAGAAAGAAAAAAGACGATTGAATCAAAAAAGTCTGGAACCAGCGCAGATTCTGTTCATGAGAGCAAGTGGTTTGCCTTTAAATCTTTGAATTTCTTGCTCAATAAAAATAAACCTACTGGAACAATCGATACGGTATGTAACATTTCAGTGATGTTGTATTATTTTATTTCTAACCTAATTATTAGAGCACACAAGAATAATATGTAAGCTTGGCCCGAGTGAAGAGAGGCGCGCGGTAAATAAAGACATAGGTACTTATTTTATCTGCCTTTGTTGTTGCGCTGCCGCTATTGTTATTGCACCGAAATATTTCTAAACAAATTATTTCTTGGAATGGCATGTGCACAGATATAATAATCATTGCAAATGTATTTTTTAAAAACTAACAACTCTTTTCTCAACAATCTTTTGATTTCGCCGAATTTCTATTATAAACCGAGAGATTCCGTACCATTTTCTTTTTTTTTCTTTTTAGGTTGTTTTAGAAATATTATTATTAATTATTATTTACATTGATAATTATTATCAATGTAAATAATAATTAATAATAATATTTCTAATTAGTATTATGATTTATGACCATTGTCTTTTTTTTCATATATTCCGTGCGGTGTATCTACTCGCGGGTAAAAGCTAGTGTATAATACATTTCATAAGTAAACTGTTGGTGATTCAAATAAAATATTATTTCAGGAGATAACAGCAACTGACAATAATGCCCAACATGCGGACAATGATGCTCAACATGGGGAAAACGATTCACCTCAAACGTCAAACATCATTCCCCAAGCGAATAAACGTTATAAACCTAATCCAAGTAATGAGATGGTGTCGGAAGCATTAAATTTAATGAGAACAGTCAGTCAACGGACAAATCAAAAAATAAAAGATGAGGACGATTTGTTTGGCGAATATATTGCGACACAACTTAGAAAATTTGATAAAACAACAAAGGCAATAATAAAACATCGGATTAACAATATCTTTTTTGAAACCGAAACTGGATATCGTTCAGACATGTTCGAAGCTTCGCCAAGACCTTCTACTTCCCATAGTCATCCAGGATATTATACAATGGATCAATGTGATGTAAATTCCTACTACTCATCATCCAACTCTGCCGTAACAAACCCTGTTTCACCGCCTCTTGGTGAACCTTCAACATCTTCAATTGAACCTGCGTTACGTGTGTCGCTTCAAGAGAGTGGTGATATTGAGAACATATTATCATCTATTGAGTCAGATAAATAGGTTTATTCCACAAATCCCCACCGTATGCACTCTGAGAATAACCCTATCACCTGATGCGAGATAACGTTATGTAGGCACAAGTATTTCGTCTTAATGTTGTTGTCATAGAATCGTCATAGTATACTCAAAATGCATAAAAACATCAGTGGGGATTTCGCGGTGGGGATTTATAGAATAACTCGGTAAATAAAACCACTTATAAATGAACAAAAACAAGTGATTTACGAAGTTTTTAATACAAATTATAATAAAAATACACTATTTTCAGTATCATATTCATTTTGTTGTATTATACCATGTCGTTTTACATAATTGAACAAATGAATACATGCCAATGTTACAATAGTAACTTTTTGTGGATTTAGCTGGATGGGTTTGTTAAATATCTTAAATTGTTTTGTTAACTGTCCAAATACGTTTTCAACTACTCTTCGACCTCGACACATGCGATAGTTGTACACTCTCTTGGGAGACCCTTTCGCATGATTACCATCATAAGGTTTTAAAATATTGGTTTGTAAAGGAAACGCATCGTCGCCCAAAAAAAAATAGGGTACTGGCACAATTCTTCCAGGTAGAGGTTTTTTATCTGGCAAATTTAAATCATTATTATATAACATTCTGCATAATGAAGAGTTAGCAAATACACCACCATCGGAAATGCGACCCTGGCACCCACATTAGCGTATAAAAACTTATAATCTGCATCCACTAATGCAAACAGTACAATACTGAAATACATTTTATAATTAAAATAATCGCTTCCACTTCGTGCTGGACATTCAATTCTAATGTGCTTTCCATCCATAGATCCAACACAATTAGGTACATTCCATCTACTCAGATATCCATCTGCAACTTTTGTCCATTCGTTTGATGTTCGTGGAATCTGAAATCGGAAATGTGCTCGGTGATAGGATAGCCATTTGCCTACTTATATAGTAATTTTTCGGAACATAGTTTTTCTGGAAGATTAAAGAAAGTTAAACGCCCATATATGTACATACCTTCACATAATCCGAAAGTCCATCGACGATAGCTTGGCACACTTCTGGAATAATGTAGGAAATAAGTTGAGGAGATACTTTAAAGGTGTCACAAAGACTGTTGAATGAATCTCCCGTAGTCAGGTATTTTAATGTTAATGATAATCTGTCCGTTGGTGAAATTGCACTTCTGTAATTTGTATTTTTTTTAACTATTGTGGGTCCAACAATGCTTAGTAAATATTCAAAGTCGGTAAACGTTAACGACATAAATGTCTTAAAATGTAAGGGTCTTTTTACAATCAAATCGTCTGTTCTTAAATCTTTTATTCTATCACTGTTACTGTAACGACTGCGACTCATTAAGCTTGGTCTAACCCAACACTGTCGTTTTCTCTTCAGGGACCCAGCTAAAATTATTCCACATGCTGCTATTATTAGATCAGCATCAATATCCATGTTTATTGTAGGCTGCAATATTCGAGAAAAACAACACGTCACGTTCGTACACACTGCAATCACTAACTAAAAAAGTTGTACTGATTTCTTGCCGCCGACTAACTCACCGACACAGCCCCATGACACATGTTGGCGGGTTGGCGGGTTTGGGTCGCCGACACCAAGCCGCCGGGCTGTGTCGGCGGGTCGGCGGGTTTGGTGTGTAGACTCCTTAAGTTATATATTCAAATATTTTTACATTGTTATTGGTTTTCATGATTTATGATAACTTCGCTTAAAAACACTTGCCCACCCAAGGTTCTACACCACGGTCATCACATGGGCGCAGCATCCTAGAGTGCGCTTACCACTTATGCAACTACAATAATAATTATTTATTGCGTCCCTACCATTTTTATTACAATCTGTAAGAATATAGGAGTAATACGTTTTTGAACGTACATGACGCGATTGAATGCGGCAGCGCAGCAGCCAAGCATTTGTGGTGATAATACCGTATTCTGCAAGGCCTGATATATCAGTGTCTCAATACACCTCTATATTAAATAGCCCTTGCCGCACATGGTCTGCATAGTAGCTGCGAGCTAACTTGAGCTGGTATGTACCGAGGGCAAATAAGATGATGTCATCTTGATTCAATATTGGGAAATCTGCCAAGTTGGGTTGGTCCCCTGTCATCGTGAGAAAAGTAGCTCTACGGCGGTTTAAATGGCTATCTATTACATATGACGCTAGGTAGTTTGGTTGATTCCTACGTTCATTTATGATGCTTATAAACATGTCTGCGTGAATACTATCTTGAAGTGATGCCCTATATGCATTTAATAATGCAGCCGCAATGCGGAAATCCTGCATCATGTGAGGTAGTGCACGACTGAAAAACTCTTGTCTGAAAAGCTTAAAATCACGTTTGAACCAACCATTTATTACCTCCACAACCCAGCGACATATGGTAATCATGCGTGACTTATTTGCCTGCTCGGTTGTCAATTGGTCTTCATGGCGACTTTTTGTCTGAGGCATGTGAGTTTCATAACCATGGGCTTGAAGATCCTCTGTAACATCGCGGAACCCATGATCTAATATAAATATGTCTCCCCCTCTAAAAAACCAGTGAAAAACGTCTTCGTGGTTTTCTATCACATTTTCATGATGGTTGCATCAAAAGCAGTGGTTGCATAAGGACCAAATGTATCGATGATATGCCCATCACAACATACCATTACGAAGGGCTTTAACAAGTTAGTGAACTTATGCAGACTGTAAGACAATCTTTGGAACAAATAGTTGCTCGACTTTTGTATGTAGACGTACGTAGCGTCACATATAACAATAGGTTTTCTTTCCTCTCCTGAAGATCCATATAGGGCGTTAGGCACTAAAAGGTTCCGAGCAGCCACCTCTTGTCTGTTAATATGGTCGTACCCTAGAAGCTGAGGAACAAATTCTCTTGTCAGGGCATCTCTCGCGGTACCTTTCGAAAATCCGTCGGCTCATTGCAAACTGAGTCACCAATATCTCGTTAGACTCACCGCTTCTCGATTTCATTAAATAAGGCGCCAAGATTGTATTTGGGCGAGTGGCACGTGCCAATGAAGGTGTCCGTTCTATAATATTTTTTTCATCCCACCACCTCGGAAAGTGTAATTTTGCGCTTCGAAATCTGGCTGGAAAATTCTATTTTATTCGCTTGAGCGGCAAAGTAGATTTGAATTTAGAACATCACATATAATGAGTACTCAATATAATTGTAAATTCAAAACGTCATTAAACCTATTTAATGTAACCTCTATGGTGCCAAATTTATGATAAGAACTTTTTAAATTGTGAAAAAATTTAAATTTGGAACCTTCTTGGTTTCTTTGTTTTATTTGCGTGCTTCGCGCCATTCTAGTTTTTCACGTTTTATTGCTTAATATAATTAACATAACCTAAAAACTGTACAAAAAAATCAACTAAAATGAGTGACATTAGCGACGATGAAGTTTATCTAACGCCAACTGAGTTAACTGAAACAGTTAATAATGCGCAAATGAGCCTTCTCCCTCAGCAATCACGAGAGAAGTATTTGAAACAGTACGATATATTTAACATGTGGCGACTAGCTAAAGGAGCAAAAACTTTCTCCGAAAACGTTTTGCTGGCATATTTTATAGAATTATCTGAGACCAAGAAAGCAAGCACGCTATGGAGTACGTATTCAATGCTAAAATTAACAATTAAGATGAAGAAAGACGTTCATATCGACACCTATCATAAATTAGTGGCATTTTTAAAAAGAGCCTCATCTGGTTATAAGCCAAAAAAATCGAAGGTTTTCACAGCATCTGAAATTGCAAAGTTTATTAATAAAGCACCTGATTCCGTATATTTAGCGGCAAAAGTAAGTCAATACGTGTAATTTTTTGTTGTTGATAAAATTGTACATAGTACTTACAATATTTTTAATTTGATTAATTTATTTACGATTATAAATACTTCTTTTGTTACAGGTTGTTCTTATTATTGGTATAACCGGAGCATGTCGAACAAATGAACTTACACTACTTAATGTCAATAACGTATCAAAATATTCTCATAATTCTGATGAATTGCTATTAATTAATGTACTAAATACCAAGACAAAAAAAGACCGCAACTTCGTTATTCGCAAGGAATATGTAAACATTGTTCAGAAATATCAAGCTTTACGTCCTTCTAACACCCCAATTGAACGATTTTTTCTACAATATCGCAACGGAAAGTGTATCCGACAACCTATGGGTCAGAATAAAATTGGCAGTATTCCACGAGAAATAGCAACTTTTCTCGGACTTTTAGAACCCCCGTTATACACCGGTCACTGTTTTAGAAGAACCTCAGCCACACTTTTGGCCGAATCAGGGGCTGATCTTCTATCGCTTAAGCGCCATGGAGGCTGGAAGTCTAATTCGGTTGTAGAGGGATACATAGAGGATTCAATCCAAAGTAAATCAAAAATTTGTAATAGTATCGTGGAGGCCATAACGCTGAAAGAACCTCTGTCAGATTCTTGGTCTCGCCCTTCTACATCTAAAATGAGCCCCCATAAGATTGGAAACAATAGCCCTCTCTCGCCAACATTTACGCCAATAGAATCCAATGAATCGGCACAACTATTTAAAATTACTGATAGTTTACCACAAAACAGCGCACAATTCACAAACACCAACATAACATTACCTAACAAAAATATTAAACTTAACATAAGTAACTGTAGCAACGTTACATTTAATATTTCCTAATTATTTTCTACTTCTTATTATTTTCTTCAATTTATAGATTATCTTAATGTGTTTTAATTGAAATAAAAATATTTTGTCATTATAAATTGTTTTCTTTTTCATTTTGTCATTTCCTCGCTGAGGTGGGATGAAAAGTTACGTATTGCACTCGAGTGGAAAGATTTTTCACCTTGTGCTCGTTTGTTTCCCTCGCTGACGCTCAGGATTCTAATTTAGAATCACTCGCTGCGCTCGTGATTCAACTTTAGAATCCTTCGCTTGCTCGGTCATCCAAATCGAGCACGCGGTTAAAAAGGAACTTTCCACTCTTGTATAATAAATAACTATGAATTGGTCACGACTTAGACCGACTCTTATGTATATTTCTGTAATGTCCATATCATCTATGTGATCAAAATCTAGCACCAAACCTCATTTTCATGAGATTCATCAAATCGACGAAATGCGTAGCGTTAAAATCATGCATTAAGTTGGGGCTATCTATTATTTGATTACAATCATTTGATTGCATGTGATGTGTGCAAACTTTTGCAGCATTTGGAATGTAAAAGTTAAAATGAATCAAAAATGTTAATTTGATGATGTTCGAAATTCGATGAAGAGTTGTATTTCGGCAATTCTGGTACATACAACGTGCTGAAGAATTAGCGACTCTTGAGTATTCTTGTATTTCATTAATTACTTATTTAATTGTGAATAAAAACCATTTATACTATTTTTATTTAAGTATTTATTATGCCTACAAAATTAAAATTGTTTGAAATAAGACATTTTTATTAGAGTGTAAAATATATCGCAAATAACATGTTTTTATCGATAATTTTTTCCCAAAATAGCCTGCAATGGTTCGCCTTAACAAAAGATGTTCCACTTTAATTCCTCTTTCAAATGATACCACACTTATAGGTGGCCGCTGATAGGACAGAAATTCCCATTGTCCTTTGGAAATTTATATTTATCGGTTCTAATGGTCATCTTGTTATTTCAAAAATAATCGAAAATCTCAGTTATCAGCCCCGTGGCTGTCCATTGGATCTTTTGTAAAAAAGTGGTATCCAATGGTCAGCCCCCTCAATTTATACGTAAAAAAGCGATGTTTTTATTAAAATTTAATATAATTTAATACATGAACTAATTTATAAAGCTACCATGTACAAAACACAATCACATATCATAATAAAATAGGTTCTTTCTTACCTGTTAAGAGAACACTACGTTTAATAAAAAACATGGCGGACTTGACACTATTGCTCTTGTCGTTGGACAGCACCGATATGAACAAGTTTATTTCTACTCCCTGATCCCCTGCCGCTCCTGTCGGGTGATACATTAATCAATGAGGAATCAGAGCGTCTATTAAAGTGCAAGTGATTTGTTTATTTTGATTATAGCGATATTTATGGCCAATAAACGATGTAAAAGGCTGAGCACTGGTGCCTGGCTGGCCACTGGTGCCTTTACCCTACGTCTCCAGTCACCGTTTCGTTCCTATTTAGCAGCTCATGGTGAATGATCCCTTGGCGATTCCACCATACACATAACAATTTTTTCTTGCCGTGGATGTTTGCTTTAGGATCTGGTAGAGGAGGTTGATCTTTATCCAGCAGTGGCGACGCGTGCATATAACACGATTCCCATCGGGTTGCCTTGGCGATCACTAATAATTTTTTTATTATTTTCAATAATAGCTTACCCCGCTTTGTAATGTAAGCCGAAGTTCAACGGCTTTCGGATTGCAAACGCCATAATTACATTGCGCGCTTTGTAAAAATATTCTTCTATATCCCGTATACAAGATACGCAATGAATTTGAAATAGCAAACGCACACAAACACAGTTTACAATCATATGACGCGACAAGTGCGACGCGCTCCTCCGCTCCGGCAACCCGATCAAAATATTGGGAATTTACAAATGCCAAATGTATGCAAATCACTCACACATACATAAACAAATACATGCAAAAGCCTCGTAATAATTGTTTATAGATAACTCGATCTCGGATAGCCTACCAATCTTTATTTGTCTCACGTTAAGGTTTCGTTTCGCTTGAGCGTCTAGTTTCGCGCGACCTCGACCTTGAGGCTGACACTCGCTTGATTGATCACAGATCACTCATTACGCGGTCACGGTCAGCACGGGTAATTTATGCTATAAATTAGCATTTATGTGAATTATTGTTTATGTGAATGAATAGATGTGAAAAATAAGTGAAATTTTACTTGCCGAGTGTTGTGTTAGTCTGTAATAAATAGTTTGTTTCGTTTCCTCGTAAAGGTTTGTCTTTATAGTTTATTTAACTTTGTTATTTGTCGTGACGCGGTTAGACGAGAAATGGCGGCATTGATACAAATTGACTGTTGTCTTACAGATTACTTATTAAATGACTTAACTTCGTTCTCCAATCAATCTTTCGAAAATAAAAAATATATCATAAAAAATGGACGGGCTTGTCCCGATATAAAAATTGATTATAGGCGTAAAGACGGATTTTTCAAACATTTTCACAGTTCTATGTATGATAAATACAATTGGTTAACGGGCAGTTGCAAATTAAATAAATTATTTTGTTTTCCATGTTTGTTGTTTTCCGATACAAACAGTGCTTGGAATAAAACGGGTTTTTCAGACATTAATAATTTGACAAATTCGGCTAGGAAACATACTCAAACTGAAAAACATTTACGCAGTTGTTTATTATTACACGATTTTGGAAATAATAGAATAGAAACATTTTTCGGTAATAGTTATGAAGCCCATAATCGAAAAGTGGAGCGTAATCGAAACTTAATGAAACGTTTAATTGACACTGTTGTTCTTCTTGGAAAACAGGAGTTATCTTTCCGCGGCCATAGTGAAAACTTAAATTCAGACAATCGTGGCAATTATGTAGAAACATTGTTTTATTTGAGTAAGTACGACAGCGTTATAGACTCTCATCTTGATCAATGTTCATCTAATTCACACTCCGTGTTTACCGGTCTCTCGGGAGACATTCAAAATGATCTTATACAATGCATCGCGGCGGTAATTTTAGACGAGATTAGGTCTGAGATTAGCCAAGTTAAATTCATTTCAGTCATGATAGACGAAACCCCAGATGTTAGTCATAGGGAACTATTATCAGTCATATTTCGTTATTTAACCGAAAACGGTCTGGAGGAAAGATTTTTAGGTTTTAACGACGTTAGTGAAAGCCGGACAGCGGCTGTATTAGCGACTCAGTTGCTTAATATTCTTGAACAATATCGATGCAAAGACAAATTGATCGGTCAGACATGCGACGGTGCGGCCGTTATGTCAGGTGAACGCGGAGGCGTTCAGTCTTTAGTACGGGGTCAATGCCCTCTCGCACGTTTCGTACCGTGTTATGCTCATATACTTAATTTGGTTTTAAGCAAATCCTTGGAAAATATTTCGGAATTAAAATCATTTTTTGGTCATATCAATGGAATTGTCAGGTTTTTCAACAAATCGTCGAAGCGGTCAAATCTTTTAAAACAGTTTTCCGACCGTCGTATGCCTGGAGTAGCTGAAACGCGATGGCATTATCATTCACGCATTATTAATGTTATATTTAATTGCAGGTTAGATATGATTGAAACGTTTAATCATATATTAGATGATCCCCAATCGTGGGATGTTGATTCTGTATCCATGTCGGAGTCGTTTGTAAGTAAATTAGAAGATATGCAATTTTGTTTCCTTTTACATGTTTTTTAGGAGATTTTTGCCAGAACTGACATTTTATTTGCTTTGCTTCAAACCAAACAAGTCGACATCGAAACCTCAGTTAGAGAAATAAATGCATTTCAATCTTGGATGTCAGAAGAGTTTTTAAAGCAATTTGATTTTATTTTCAGTAGTATTCAGGAATATTGTGAACCACCACGACGACGCCGGCGGCTGGATACAGAAATTGACTTAAAAACACAATACAAGCGTTTATTCGTTGAAATAATAGATAACATCAAAAGCCAAATAAACTCCCGTTATTCATCTTTTCAGAACTTAACTTTTCTTGATTTAGTCAACAAATCGAAATACGCGAGTTACCGTAGTAGTTTTCCTGAGGAAAGCGTGTCTAAATTAATATCCGAATTTCCAAATATATTTGATTTTCACGCCTTAAAAAACGAATTAAAAGTTTTATACAGTACTTCATCAATTAGTAATTTAGATGTTTACGAACTTTATTTATATCTTTTTAAATCCACGTTGAATGAAGCTTTTCCTCAGCTTTTAATTTTATGTCAAATTATTTTGACTCTTCCCGTATCGGTGGCTTCCGCGGAAAGGTCGTTTTCGGCATTGAAGCGGATTCATACTTATACACGAAACAGCCAAAGTGAGGCAAGATTATCAAATCTCGGAGTAATATCAATTGAAAAACATCTATTGTTAAAATTGCAACAAAAAAGCGACTTTTATGAAAGGATTCTGGCTCATTTCGTAAAGAAAAACCGTAGAATTATGTTAGAATACAAATAAAATAATTTATAATTTAAAATCATGTATAAATAAATAATTTATCAAAAAAAATTTTACGTAAATTTATCGGGTTATAGAATATATATATGGCGAAGACAGACGACAAACGACAAGTAACAAAATAAAAACATCCAATATTTCTACTGATATTTATTTGCTAGCTTATGCCTGCGATTTCGTATGTGTGGAATTCAGGCCATGTTGATTGTTCTATTCCGTGTCCAAGGCTACATGCATGCCAAATTTCATCCAAATTCGTTAAGCCATTTTCGCGTAATTAAGTAAAAACATTCACCATTTGTAATAATATAGTTAGTAGAATATGTTCAGCAAGTGAAGTTTCACTTATTTTTGGTTCTTGTTTTTCTATATATTATAACCCCTGTGCGAGTGACGTGTGCTTAAAACGGCTTTTTTCAAAGCCACTTTTATCAAACTCGACATGCACTGTTCATATAATACCAGTGATGTCATGTATGGTGAAGGTGGTGAACACTAACAACTGATAAATTGCATACAACGCACGCAACGCAAGCAAATCACCAAACCTAACATTTCGTCGTAGTTATGGAAAAGGTAAACTAACACAACACATGAACACACTCAGGTCAGGTATGTAATTTATTGCATATTTTTTTATAATATGATATTTTGTTTAATTACGCATTAGCCGTTTTTTGGTCCGGCTTTACCTTCCTTTTTTTTCACCCCACGCCACTGTTATCCAGCCACTGTCTTTCACGGATGATGTTCTCATATGTTATCCATTTTTCATCACCAGTAATAACCTTCTTAATAATTATTTTATTAAGAATAACCTTCTTAATAAACGATAGCTATTATGGACGATTGTTAAGGAGGGTATCGACAAGCTAAAAACGAGATGGCAGCAAGTCATATCAAATAATGGAGAATATATTTTAGATTAATTTTGGTTATGTTTTATGTCACCCAAAAATAAATGTTTGAAAAAAAAACGGAAGTTATTTATGACTCGACCTAATATATTTATTAATAGTACTTATTTAAGTAGAATATATATGTATGTATTTATATATGTATGTATGTTGTATTTATATATAAATTAGTTTAGTCTATGTATTATTATAATAACTCGTAATTTATTTCCTTTTTTTTTACACTGGTTGTGCACCCCACCTCTCATTTGTCTCCATATCACCCTAAGGTTAACTGGTAGAAAATGCCTTAGGCATTAAGTCTGCCTTTGTACAATTTGTGCAAAAAGTATAAATAAATAAAAAAAAATAAAATCAGTCGACAAGTTTACACATATACGAGAACTGTGGCAAATTGATTGATAATTTTCTAAATTGGTATTATACATAACCGTACACCGGGATCATACATAACCGTGAACGAACAGCTTGCTGAGTTGCGCGGAAGGTGTCCTTTTAGAGTGTATATTTCAAACAAACCTAACAAATATGGAATAAAACTTGTTATGGCTGCTGACATTAATACTAAATACATCATAAATTGCATTCCATATCTAGGAAAAGGAACTAATCCGCAGAAGCAACCATTGGCTTCATTTTTTATAAAAGAACTAACTTCCACTCTTCATGGCTCCAATCGTAATATAACAATGGACAACTGGTTCACGTCTGTATCTCTGGCTGATGAGTTACTGGTTTCACCGTATAACTTGACTTTAGTGGGAACATTGAGAAGCAATAAACGTGAAATTCCGAAAAACATTAAAAATTTCAAATCTCGCTCTATCGGTACTTCGATGTTTAGTTACGATGGTGATAAGACATTCGTTTCATTCAAAGCCAAATAAATTTAAAATAGCAGCAGCACTCATTAATAATTATCATCCAGTCATTGTTGATAGATCTGATGCTTCAATTATTTTAGACCGTGCCTTGCAACGAATGGATTTGCCTAGTTTTTTAGGTAATTACTTGGTGCAGGAAAATATTAATCGCAGAAGAGCATCATTTGTTAGAATTGATGGTGAAATACCCCATTTAAACATTTTCATTAGGCATTTACCAAATAAAGCAGGCACGGTCATATTATGGGGAACATATTCGACAAAATGGAAGTTTTATCATAGAAATATCAGAGTTTCCTGAACTCACTAATACAATCCCAAACGATAGTCAAGAACAGCTCCTTGTTGATGTATCAAGTCAAGGCACAAGAGCCATAAAGTATATTTTACGTTTATTTTGATTAATATATCTGAAAACGATTGGCAAAGAAAAATATCTGGCTACTATTGTAACTGCTTAGTAGGGATGAGAAAAGTGGACTGTGAATTGTGATGACTATCGTTTGGTATTTGGGATGGGCTAGATATCAAAATGATATTCAAGCACCGGCAACATTTCTGGATGGTATTTTAGTTAGAGAGGACATTGATTATAGATTGGAAGGAAATTAATAATAAAATAAAAATAATATCAATTTATTTTTATTTTTTACCCCATATTTATCCATCACTATCCCACAGCTGACCAATTGTTATAAAAATATTCATTACACAAGGATTTGGTGAGCATTTCAACATAATTGTGATTAGATTAGTTAAGTATGGAGATTTGTCTAATACAGACAGGCACACAAGACACAAAGTAAGCAATAATCCTAGACATGCAGCAATCTCATATAGAAGGGTAGTGTAATCATTGCAATGATATATCTGATTGCATCGTAGTTAATACATGTCACATTCCATTCTTCCCAGTTGCATAAACACTGATGCCACTTAACTAATATCACTATTTTGGTTGCAGTCGCTGCTTACTGATTATGAGTTATTGATAATGATTTGTTAATATATGTATCCAGTGATTACGGTGACAAAGGTTCTTCCAACAAAAGAAAATAACTTAAATTATCTAATATAATCCAAATATATGGATTTCAATGGTAGCGAGTAATATAAAAGTACTCTACGAGCGGGTATAGTGTTATAAATCATTATATTTATAGTTGATTTTGTTATGAAATGTGACTAAATAGTCTTATTTTTCATATAAGTAATTAAAAAGACATTCCAAACTATTATCAAACATTGTATTGACTACCATAATCAGAAGAATTTATCCATAATACTTTTACAAGAAGATACTATTATTAATTTATCCAAAAATATAATATTATACACAATAAATTACTATTAATTTCGTAATAAAATATGGCCAATAGGTGGTATTTTAAAAACTTAGAAATAAAAAGGAAAATGACATGAGAAATGAAAATGCAGCAATTAGAAATTTTAGTGTATGTTATTTCTTATTAATTCCACAAATTATTATCACAATAATTCAAATTTTAATTTAAAATGATAATTATTATTGTTTTCATAACATATGTACTTACTTTACACCTGATCATAAAAAGATTATTGTCATGTAACCGGAAACAACACCGACATTTTGACATTTGGTGTTTTCGCGCTTGAAGCGCCATGATGCTATTGTAATCGACTATATAATGGGGTTAAAAACTTTTTGGGGCCACTTTCACGGCAACAGTGGATTGGAAATCTGTTGGATTGTTATAATACCTTACAAGTTTAAAAAAAATAGAGGATTAACTGTGAGTAAAAGTATTATTCAGGTGAATAAGGATAGTTATGTTGTGAACTCTTCTCGCTTATAAAAGATAAGTATTTTGTTAAAATAAGTGTCTCTAGTGTAGTATCTGTTATTAGTAAAGGATTTTAGTGAAAGTATAACAATAATTTTATTTGTTAAAGTATTCTTATATTACTTGTGTTAAGTAGTTTTGGTCACAGTTTTTAGTTCTAAAGATAGTTTTATAATCGAAAAGTGAAAAAGTGCTAACTGTACATTATGATTTATCTTAATAATTGATGAAGTCTTTTGGAAGAATCAATGAATTTGTAATTTTAAAAATGTGCATTTATAACTATAATCAATGAATGCAATTATATGATAATAAATGTGGATTACTAAAGGATCGTACTTGTTATTTTTCCTGATATCTAACTCTTGTCTTATCAATAGCTAGTCATTTAAATTAAATATTCCTCATTACATTATAAAGCACTTGGATCCCTTCTGTCAATGTGACATGTCATTCAAAACATGCTTTTTTTTAGTTGCCCTACAAAGTATGACAAATAGTCTTTTTCATGATTATATGTCATTTTGTCAATAATTAATTCAAGCCAAATGAATGAATTATAACAAAAGTTGCTACTGTTTTTCGATTCTAATTACACATAGTACATAAAGGGAACAGAATTAGATTTCCTGATGTGCCTGATGTCATTTGCAAATCCACCAAACCAAACCAAATAAAATAGATTCAAGTAATAAGAAAGAAGTGAAACGTGTTAATATTGCGGAGTTGTCTCCAAACTGGATACAAGCTGAACAAAGGCGTGATCCTGAATGCAGTGAAATAATTGACAAAATCGAAAATAGCGATCTCGATTAAGAAAGCTGTCGTATATATGAGTTGCGGTCTAATATTTTTTACACGAAAATTCAAAGACATAACCGCAATATTTGGTTACCTATCGTTCCAAGAACGTTTCGGTGGTCGTTAATAAATCACATACATGAATCAATCACCCATTTGGGGTGGGACAAAACTCTCGAAAAGGTCCTTCAACATTATTGGTTTCCGAATATGTCTAAATATGTTAAAAAAATTGTGGAAATTATAATAATAATATTGTATAACATGCAAAGTTGCTAAATCAACCGGTGGCAAACAACAGATAGAATTACATCCCATCCCAAAAGTTAATATTCTTTGGCACACAGTTCATATATGTACATGCTACAGGAAAACTTAGTGGTAAAAGCGATTCAAAGGAATACATATTTGTACTTATTGACGCGTTCACTAAATATGTCATTCTTCGACATTCTGTACGAATTAATACTGAAAGCGTGATAAGGGCACTTAAGTCGTCTATATCGCTATTTAACACCTTTGTCCGTATAATGGCAGACCAAGGTAGGTGTTTTGCAAATAAAGAATTTAAAGATTTTAGCTCCAGTCACAATATAAATTTGCATTTAATAGCCACGGGTTCTTGTCGAGCTAACGGTCAGGTGGAACGTATAATGAGTCTTATAAAAAATATGTTGACTGTAGTAGAAACTGGTCCCAATATATCTTAGCAGGATTCATTAGACGATATCCAATTGTCCATAAATAGCACAATACACAGAGTGACCAAAGCCAGCCCGTTAGAGTTATTGATAGGTACCTTTAAGTTAAGCGACAGTTGATGCCCACGAGACTGAAATTAATCTCGAGGAGATAAGAGATCAAGCTGAAAAATGTTAGAGGGAAATGCTAGGTTAAACAAAATACGTTTTGATATAAATAAGTCAAAAGTAACTTCTTTTAATGAAGGAGACTTCGTGTCAATAGAAAATCATAAACGGAATCAAACCAAATTGGATTCAAAATATAAAAGCCCCTATAAAGTTGTCGAAATACTAGAAGGCAATAGATACACGCTTAAAAGTTTAAATTGTAACGCTTACGTCCGTTCCCTCACTGTTAACAATTAATTTTGTAATTACTGTATGAAGATAATAATGATTGTCGGATTAAAAAGTATTTGTAATATTGTTTCATATCCGGTTTAACGTCGAACGCTGTTTAATAGTATAGTTTGTTTCTAGAGCAATCGGATAAAAGGGCAATGACCCGAAGTACACTCGAGAGCAATGAATCCGGGTCACTTAAAGAATCCTAAAAATCTCGGAAACTAAAAATGCTAGGTTAATGCAATAAATTGTATTTAATAGACAATGTAATACTCCTTAAATGAAGGTATTAAAACTTCTTATTTATTGTTAAGTCATATCATAAAAAAATCAAATTTGAAAAAGGGCCACTTTCGAAGATGGAACTACGAAATTACAGCATATGGTTTTGCTTTTGTTTGTAATCTGTCATTTATGTGGGTACATAAACCATGTTGATAGTGCTCTATATTCATTATTCAAGCTGTCTGTCGGTGTGTCGCTGTCAACAGTACAAAGAGTTCTCCGACGTTACGAAGAAACTGGTTCTAACCTACGCAGACCAGGAACGGGCAGAACCAGGTGTACCACAGCACGAGAAGACCGATACTTGGTGAACACCATGCTTCGAAATCGCTTTCTCACAGGAACTGAACTCACCTATCAGTTTCGACGCCTCGGAGGAAGTAACCCAAGTGCATGGACAGTAAGACGTCGGCTTGCTGAATCTAACTTAAAACCCCTTAGACCTGCAAACGGCCCTAAACTGGAGCGTGGGCATCGTATTTCAAGACTAAGATATGCCCAGAGCCACGTAAATTGGAGTATTGAAGATTGGTCAAAAGTTATGTTCTCCGACGAATCAAAATTTATGCTCTACAAGCACGATGGAAGACACAGAGTGTATCGAAGACCAGGGGAAAGATTCAAGCAAGCATGCATCGAAGAAAAAGTAGCCTACGGTGGTGGGTCTGTACTTGTGTGGGCCGGAATTTCTTCTGAAAGTCGCACAGAGCTGGTGATCATAGAAAACGGCTCTTTAACTAGCGTAAGATATGTGGAAGAAATCCTCAATGATCACGTTGGTCCATTAATGGTCAATTTAGGTGAGGATGCTATATTTATGCATGACAATGCCCGACCTCATACAGGTAGGATTGTGAATGACTACCTTCAAGAGATGAACATTACTCGCATGGAGTGGCCAGCGCGCAGCTCGGATATCAACCCGATCGAGCATGCTTGGGACGAGCTAGGCAGATGCGTAAAACAACGAAACCCTCCCCCAATCACGCTTCGTGAGCTCAAAATTGCTCTCACAGAGGAATGGGAGAATATTCCCCAAAATCGTATAAGGAACTTGGTGTACAGCATGCCAAACCGCGTAAACGCAGTAATGGAAGCACGAGGAGGCAATACGAAGTATTAAAATTCAAGAAAATCGTAATAAAGTTCAAACATTTCATGTTTCCTATTTTTGTTTTAAGGAGAGATCAGCAGTTTTTTTCTTTATGTAATTTTGTGTTAATAAAATGTATGGTGACTCATATTTTTTTTACTTTCATTTAAGGAGTATTACATTGTCTATTAAATACAATTTATTGCATTAACCTATCATTTTTTGTTTCCGAGATTTTTAACATTCTTTAAGTGACCCGGATTCATTGCTCTCGAGTGTACATTAAAAAAAAAGAAACAGCGCATTAATTGAAAGACACGACAGAGTTTTATGGCGCATTAAGTACCTCAAAAAAAAAATAAAAAAAATCAGAGAAGAAGGACGACCTGTATAACACATTATTAAGATGAAACATGGGTCACAAGTATCCCCTTTGATGTCAGAATTACTTGAAGAGTATCAGCTTACAATCACAGGTACTATCCGCAAAAATAAACCAGAAATACCTCCATGCTTTGCTGCTACACGAGGACGTGAAACATGCTCCACCTACTTTGGCTTTCAAACAGAATGCACATTGGTATCATACTAACCAAAGAAAAACAAAGTGGTGCTAGTCGCCTCAACAATGCATCGCGATGCAAAAATCGATGTTCTTACTGGAGACCAACGGAAACCGGAAATGATAACTGATTATAATGTGCATAAATGCGAAGTAGATGTAGTAGATGAGATGTGCGGTACTTATTCTGTGTCCAGAATTAGCAAAAGATGGCCTATGACGATATTTTTTGGGCTGCTGAATGTAGGAGGGATAAATGCGTATGTCATTTATAACACAAATTTAACACGAACGCAACAAGATTGAAAGACGTAACTTTTTAAAAGATTTGGCCTTATCATTGGTAAAGCAACAAATAGAAAAGAGGTCTTCTATCACTACTTTGCCTAAACACATTCGCAACAGAATGTTTCTAGTACTTGGCAAGGAAGAAAGTGCGGATCCACGCATTTAATTCCACGCATTGCGCGTTGGTGGGTTCAGCTTACCGAATTTGACTGTGAGATCCAATATAGTCCAGGGTCTAGTATGGCACACGCCGATGCATTAACCAGAAACCCCTCATTTTAGACGTCCTCGCAATAAAAACCGAAGACTGGATCGCTACAGTGCACGCTAGCGATGAGGAGATTGCTCGGAATAAAGTAATCTTAAATGACCTTAACTTTGAAAATCTATCGGATATATTTTAAAATTACAAAGTCAAGAACGGAAAAGTTTACCGGATAATAGGGACTGCGGAAGATACAAGTATGCGTTGGGTTTTTCACAGAGGTGTTCGCTGGCAGGTTACAAAAATGAACCACGATGACATTGGGCAGTTTGGTTTTGAAAAGACAGTTCACCGAATTCAGCAGTCATTCTGGTTGCCCAAAATGAGGCGTTTTGTAAAAAAATATGTTCGTTATGCCTGGAGTGCGCTCACCATAAAAATACGTCGGGCAAACCGCAGGTGAGCTACACCCACAGAACAACGATCGGGTACACCGCCCCCGCGCGCGCCCCCCCTGGAAGCAAAATGAATAATAATACTAGGTTCCCCTTTGGCCCGATATACTGGCCAAGCTACGAAAACTCTTGTCAGTCTGTTGTCACATATTGTCAGATCGGAGTAGAGAGTTTTTTACCGTTTTTATAGGTGATAAACCATTAAATATGTCTTGGTGTCAAGTGAAAAATTGTAAGAATAATAGTTCCAGTGTCACCGGCGTGAAATACTATCGGTAAGTAGTAAAATTCCGTACAATTTTACGTAAATTAAACTTAAAAAAGCACATTCGTTATCATAAATGCGCATTATCACATTCGTTGTCTTTAGACGCTCGTCAGGGACACTCTGTGATTAGTTTTTGCATCTTACTGTCTCACAGTAATAACTTCTATGTTCATCGCACTTGTACGATGCTACTCGGGACGGCTCGAGAGCGAAGTGTTGCTTAAACAAATTATCTATATAAGATTTACAGGGGTTACGATTTTCATTTAACATAAAATTTAAAGATTTCCAAAGATAAATGGATACTAGCGACTGGTAAATACAACAGGTTTCCTCAAAATAATGCCAGAATATGCTCGAGTCATTTTAAAAATAAATTAATCATTCAAAAGAAAAAAGTAACGAGATTAGCTGAAGGCGCGATACCAACGCTTAATTTGCATCCTAAACTCGGCGTCAAAAAAATCGCACCTTATAAAAATCTTATTCAAAAATTCCTAAACCTTATATAGAGGATAGTGTTAGGTATCATTAGAAAGGTAACAAAAAGGAGCATCAAACAACAATTAAGTGCAATCTTTTTTTTAATTAAAATTATACAAAAAGCATAAAAATTTGAAAAATAATAAAAAATCTTAATTAAGTCCTAATTAATAATCGATAATTTACAAAAAAAATGTACAAAAAGTGTCTTAAAATTAACTCAAAATCTAGTGTTACCCCCCCTTGCCCTGATGACGGCTTCCATACGGTCCCTCATAGACCTCACCAACTTCAGGAGCTCTTCTTGAGGGATAAGACCCCATTCTTCAATCACCGCGGTTTGGAGTTCCTCTAGAGTCGAAGGAGCCGGATCCCGAGATCGAACCTTACGTTTAAGATGGTCCCAGAGGTGCTCTATCGGATTCAGATCAGGACTTCTCGCTGGCCACTGCATCACAGGAATTTGGGACCTCCGCAGGAAGTCGTTCACGATGGCTGCAGTGTGTGCGCGAGCGTTGTCGTGCATTAATGTGAACCCCTCGCCAAAAGATTCGGCAAAAGGGACCACATGCACATCCAGGATCTCTGTGATATAGCGGCGCGCAGTCAGCGACCCTTGTCCGCGAGCACCTCCGGTCCGGGAGACGCAGACCAGGTCGGTTTTGCCGGCAGCCGACATACCGCCCCAGAACATGCAGGATCCGCCTCCATATTCCACCGTCTCCTGGATGCAGGCTTGAGCGAAACGTTCACCCTGCCTCCGGTATACTCTTCTTCGTCGGTCGTTGCAGAAAAGACACACTCGTGTCTCGTCTGAGAAGAGAACAGCTCCCCACTGCTCAATGGTCCAATCGACGTGGTCGCGAGCAAACTGCAAGCGGGCTCGTCGGTGCGCTGCAGTCAATTTTGGACCTGTAGCAGCTCTGCGGGCTGCTATGTTCTTCTCCTTCAGTCTTCTTCTAACCGTGGATACACTCACGGTGCGTCTGCGAACTGCCTGGAGCTCCTGTTGCAGCTGAACAGCGTTTGAGAAGCGATTTCTCAAAGAGTACGACACAACGAACCGGTCGTCTCTTTCCGAAGTGCAGCGACGTCTACCGGACCCATGTCGCCGGATATAGCCACCGGTCTCTAAAAAGCGCTGGTAGACTCTACGAACCGAAAAACGGCTCAGATTCAGTTGCCGGGCGACATCACACTGCCGCACCCCTGCTTGCAGTAGTGCAACCACTTGAGCGGCCTCATCAGCTGTAGTGTCCATTTTCCAGATGTTCTTTCTTCAGTAAAATCAGTGCGTGTGTCCCCTTCAACGGTTTAATAGCGAATGACCCACATTGAACCCGTGTTGACCTCTTTATACCCACAAAGTTAGCGCAACTCGCGACTCTCCCGAGCAGCAAAATTTCCTTAGAATTTTTGTGACCCTTTATTTGTTGCTTTAGGTTTTATTTGATAATGAAAAATAATGTTTTTTTATTAAGTTAATTAAGTAACCTTTTAAATAAAATTATAATTAATACGACTGCATGTGCATATCCAGAGTTAATGCCATTTGAACGTGATTTTCTTAGAGGTGCGATTTTTTTGACGCCGAGTGTATATTAGACGAAGTAAGTTACTCTTAAAAGCCTTTAGTTATGTGTTGTACAAATCATGAACGCTAAAGAATAATGTATTTTGATATTTTATTTATTTTATAATTTTTTCCTTATTGTTTTTACAGATAGCTGAGAAAACTTGTAGCGGTGATGACACATTTCTCTCTCTAGCAGTACAACCAAAGTGCAAAATGTATATTACTATATAATGTTTTATTACCATAATGTTATAGATGTCGGACGCGTGTGAAGAAACTTCAGAATCTGTTTTTAAACTTGCCCTAACTGACACACGTCGTAAGCGTAAACTAAAGATAACACTTATTAGAACAAAGGAAATTTTACAAAAACGACAACTAGAGGTACGACGCCTCAGACGATCAAAACTGAGATTGTTAAAAAAAGTAGCTGAACTGAAAGATATAATATCGAACCTACAACACCGATAATTGATCAGTGAAGAAGACGGAAGAGTTCTGGAGAATGTAAATGTCAAAGATGGTGGATTGAAATTGAACCGTAAAAATGTGTATTCTCAAGAAGTAAAAGCTTTCGCAGTTACTCTTCATTATTATTCACCCAAAGGATACAATTATGTACGTAAAAAATTCAACACATGTCTTCCACATCCTAGAAGGTATGAGAACGTAGACGCAAATGCTGGTTTCACGAAAGAATCTTTAATCGCTATAGCTAACTAACAAAAATTAACTAACTACAAAATTATTTGCAGTTTATCTATAGACGAAATGGCAATAAGAAGAATAGAATGGGACGGCAAAATATTTCATGGTTACGTCGACATTGGCCGCAAGCGTAAACACTGATGACTTAAGAGGGGATAAAGATGCCTTGGTATTTTTAATTACAGCAATAAATGCAAATTGGAAAGTACCTGTCGGGTATTTTTTAGTAGACGGTGTCAATGAGGAGCAAAAACAAAATTTGGTAATCCAATGCTTGAAACTACTCCATGAAACCGGCGTACGAGTATTAATCCCTGACATGCGACGGATGTCCAGCAAATATCAGCATGCTCAATAAGTTAAGTTACAACCTGTAAGATAAGTGACACAAATACAAAAACCAGTTTTCTGCATACGGTTACAAAACAAAATGTTTACGCATTTCTCGATGCCTGCCATATGGTCAAGATAATAAGAAATTCTCTGCAGTATTACAAAACAATTTTGGATGAGACAAAGGGCAAAATTCAGTGGAGATTCTTTGAAAAACTTCACGAAGTTCAACAAAACAAACATTTGAATCTCGTAAACAAACTCTCGAAAGAACATATACATTTTGAGAAAAATAAAATGAAGGTTAAGTTGGCCACACAACTGCTCACTAACAGTGTAGCAGATGCGATCATATTTTGCGAATCGGAATTAAGATTAGATTATTTCACTAATACCATTGCAACAACAAATTTCAATAAAAATAATTAACAATTTGTTAGATATCTTAAACTCGAAAAGCATGCTGCCAACAAAACACAAAAAGCCCCTTTGTCCGTATGAAATAACTGAAATGTTTGGAAATGCAAAAAAAATATCTCAGATCTTTAGTGCTAGAGGATGGTACTAAGGTAACAAGGTCAGGCAGGAAGATTGGCTTCCTTGGAATGTTGATATGCACGGAAAGTTCGCAGCAACTGTATAGAGTTGGTTGAGGAAGAAAAACTATTGTTCACGCGGCGGTTGCAACAATAATCCAACTGCTCGCCAATTTAAAGCGATCTACAAAAAAAAATCTTGTTCATACGGAACTACTAAAAAGCGAAAAGGGAAATTAAGTGCCGCTGGAAGACATTTCCATCCTTCATTCTCACACATTCAAAAGCTTGGACAGAAGTTACAAAAGAAGAAATAAAAACATACTTTGGAGTGATTATACTAATGAGCATAAATCCATTAGCTTAAAACTCATCAGTTGGCCATAAATAATTATTGGTCAACTGATGAGTTTTACAGAAATCCTGTTATTTGCAGAGTAATGCCTTTAAAAAGATTTTAAAAAATTACCCAATATCTCCATATATCAAATATTTTATCAGAAGCTCCACGAAACTCACAAGATTATGATAAATTGGGTAAAATTAGACCTGCCATTACAATCAAACTAAACAAAGTTTTCCAAGACAATGTTCAAGTGTCAGAATTTAATTCAATAGATGAAAGTATAATCAGGTTCAAGGGTCGTAGTTACATGAAGCAGTATATGCCCAAAAAACCTATAAAACGTGGGTATAAGTGTTGGGCAAGAGCAGATTCTCGTACAGGGTATTTATATTAATTTTAATTTTATACTGGTAAAGTAGATACTGGAACTGAAGAGAATTTAGGGGCCAGAGTGGTAATGGATCTGTGTGAATCTTTGCCAAGCCATTCATTAGTGGCTTTTGATAATTTTTTCACCAGTCTTCCACTGATGGAACTTTTACATGAAAGAGGTATTTACTGTGTTGCAACAATAAGACCGAACCGTAAGGGATTACTAGACTTGATAACAGGGAAAAACCTAAACCGCGAAGAAAAGAAAGAAACAGCTTTGAGAACGGGTGAGTTTCTGTACCAGTATAATACACTTATAGGAGTATTGAAATGGAAAGATACTAAGGATGTTTTTCTTGGGACTTAGAGCCTGTCCAGATGAGGCGTTTTACGCGCGAGTCCACACGCGCGTTGACACTCGCGCGTATCCGAGATACTAGAGCTACATATATCCCGTCCAGATGCCTACGCGCGTATCCTCACTCGCGCGTAAAACGCGTGCAATGAGCGGGACTCTCGACTCGCGCGTTTAACGCGCGAGCGACGCGCGAGTCGAGATACTCGGGTGCCATTGCTGCGTCCAGTACTACGCGCGAGTCCGTTGCGAGTGGACGTATTTGTAACGATGGAGCGTGATAACTTCGATACGGAACTTTTTATTGATGAAATTGAAAAAAGGGCAGCCATATGGAATATGGAATCATCAGATTATTCCAATAGAACCATAAAACGCAGGAACTGGGAAGAAATCGTCGAGATTTTTTGTGAAGCTGGAGATTCCGAAGAAAAGAAAAAAACTATAGGTAAGTAAAAATAGTTTATTTAATATTATTCCAGACTACATACATTGTACGACCTAGTAGCGTAGAGTATACGGGGCTAAAAAGGTATACTGAAGAACGACCATTTTTTTTGGTTTCCATATTATAGGATTTCCTGATAATTTGTCACTATGTTAATGACATATTTGAATCATAAGTTGTAAAACAAAATATGACTATATCATTTTATCTTGCCAAGGGAGTTTGCCTTCGTTAACAAAATAATCAGCGAATCTGTCTCTTGTGTTCAGCGATCTGGCATTAGGCCTTACTGCCTCAGTATTTATATGAATTAGAGATGTTTCGTAAAGAGTGTGGTCAAACCTATAACCATCCCTTAACCTTACAAAATTATGAAGAACACAGCAAGCTTTAATAATGCTTTCTGCAAACTCTATGTCTACATTCAACGGTCTATGAAATATTCTCCATTTATTTACCAAGATGCCAAAGCAACATTCAATGTAACGCCGGGCCCTGGATAAGCGATAGTTGAAAATTCTTTTCTTAGTTGTTAGAGATTTACCGCAATAAGGGCGCATTATATGTTCAGATAGACTGAACGCCTCATCTCCAACTATCACATGGGGTAAGGGAGTTATATCTGTTTGCGATATTGGCTTTGGGTCTGGAATATCTAAAGTTTTCTCGACAAGTTTTTTATAAAAAACAGAGTCTTGAAAAATTGTGGAGTCATTGCTTTTTCCATATGCGCCGATATTTACTGCAATGAAACAATAATTTGCGTCGCATACAGCCAACAAAACAGTTGAAAAATAACTCTTATAATTATAAAAAAGAGACCCAGAATCATTAGGTTTTATAATACGGATATGCTTGCCATCAATGGCGCCGATGCAATTTGGGAAATTTGTGTATTTTTGAAATTGTTTAGAAATCTCTTCCCATTCAGCCTTCGTAGGTACTTTCATTACGATATTTTTCAGTTTATGCCATATGACGTAACAAGTTTTCTGTACTATTTCGATAACTGTAGACTTTCCCAACCTGTAGGCATAATGCAGATCCGCAAAATAACATCCTGTAGCCAAATATCTGAAAAAAAAATGCGTTTAGTTAATTTATATTTTATTTACCACACTAATTAAATTATTATATTACTGGTTACAGGTAATATTTTGCAAAAGAAGTGGAAAGGGTTACGTGATGGATTTGTAAGAGAAATGAAGAAAAAGAAAACCACTCCGTCTGGATCAGGAGCCTCCGGCAAAACCAAATATATCTATTTTGAACGTTTGATGTTCCTCGAACGATCGACACGCAATAAAACAACTGATAGCAACATTAACACCACTCCTGCTGCAGCTGAAGAAGAAGACTTTTCTGGTGATGGGGAAGATGTAATGAGACCTCCAGTGAGTCAAGCAAAAAAGAAGAAAAAACTAAATGCGGCCGACGAAGAATTTCTCGCTATCATAAAAACAAATTTAGCATCTAAAAATCAGCCACATACATCAAACCAAACGGAGTCTGATGATGACAAACTATTTTGTTTATCGTTACACAAAGAGCTTCTTAAAATACCAGAGCAGAACAGACTTCAAACAAAAATTGAACTAATAAAAGTACTTCAAAGTCAACAAGCCCTGTATCATAAACCTTCAACTGCTCGTTCTGTCTATATACCTCCACAATATAATTACCAAACAGGAATGCCACAACGTGGACAGAGAGACTATTTTGAAGAAACAGGATATAACACAATAGACCCCTCAATATCTTCAGTTCCTCCTGCAACCTTTTCGTCTTACAATCGAGGTTATTGCACTGTGCAACGCAACACCCCATCAACAACGTCTGCCTACAATAACCCAACAACTCCATCACCGGCTTCTACACAAGATTCACAAGAATCTGAATTGATGGAACTATATGGTGATTAAATGTTAAGTTTGAATGATTCCTAATTTTTGGTGTTTTTGTTCAAATTCTTTATTTTTGTTAAATTGATTCTTAGTTTAAAGATACAAACTTGATAAAAGTACAATTACATTACAATAATAAAAAATATTACCTCAAAGTAATCACGAGTTTTTCTTCTGCAGAGACAGTATCCCGTACCACATAATTTTGACATGGAGTCAAATCTTCTTGAATAATTTCTAGTAATTCATCAAACGATGTTACTGACATCCGGGAGTAGTTGAAAAACTTTTCACCGTGTTCTCTGAGCTTTGGATATAATGTTATAAACATACTATGCGTCATTCTGTCACGTAGAATTGGGTGCACGTTAAATCGTCGACGTTCTCTTCGTTTACGATTTTTCCATCGACGGTATGCAAGCCACAACACAACCGCTGTTTCCGAGTTCATGTTTGTAACTGGCTGGATCCCTCCCAGCGTAGAAACGCGCGTAAAACGCGGCATCTGGATGCAATAGAATTTGAAACGCGCGTGTGGACTCGCGCGTTAAACGCCTCATCTGGACAGGCTCTTAGTCCAGTCGTTTCGTCCGAAAAAAAGAAAATGAATTTGCGCTTCTAATTTTTTAATATGTTGTAGGGGATACCTAGAAAAGCTTAACTTGAGATTGTCGACCAAGCTTTCCTAGGAGCTTTCGCCGCCATCTTGGAAAACGCTTAAAATTTGTTTTTCGGCAATAACTCGGCTATCCGATGAGATTTCGAAAATTTTTGTAGGTCACTTTTTGTAGCTTTCTTTGTGCTCTACAATAACGCCCGAACCATTTTTAGCGTATCATGCATCGTTATCGAGATATCGATCGATGAAGTCAAAAATTTAGGACACAATTTTTGTTTTTTGCTTTTTTTTTCTTTGGGTCTCAATAAATATGAAAAATTGTGGAATTCAAACTTATAGAGCATATTCAGACCTACAATTTCCTTCTTGGATTTTTTTATGTTGGACAAAAATTACGATCTCCAGCGCGCCGCAAAGTCGGTGAATCCACGCTCAGCGTCGAGCGCGCTCAAGTTAGTATATCGTATCGTGTTGTTTTTGCTGTGCGTAGTGTAAATCGAGGGTTCCGATATTCTGGGCCAAAATTTCGATATCTAGTTGGCTGTAAACTCGTTATAACGGAGTGCCCGCATAGAGCGTCCGTTGGAGTTGGAGGGGTCAGGTATAAAGGGACCCTTTTGTTAGGGTCTACGTGTTGAAACGTGTTCTTCTTTTCGTAGCATCTCGGTTAGTTGCCTCGAGCCTTTCGAAGTGAGCACACGTGTTTCAACAATTTTGTGACCATGGGAGACTGTTTTATTTGTAAAAAAGCGTTAATCGACGACATTTATGTTGCTAAAAAAAGAGCTGTTCGAACTCTCTTGACGGTGAGTGAGAAAAGAGGACATGTGGACCATCAACGCATGCTAGAAAGTGTCGAATCTGTGAGTGTGCATAGGGCGTGTTACAAGAATTATGCGAACGAAAGACTCGCGTCGTTTGTCGCTCGTCGAACAAAATCAGTCTCGGAAGAACAGGAACCTGAACCTGAACCGGAACCCGAACAACAACAGCAGCTCGAAGACCGTTTCGATTTTAAAAATAAATGTTTGTTTTGTGGAGTACCGTTTTCCGATCAAACAAAAACACCAATGCATCGACGACACGCAATTCGAACGGTTCGAGAAAAGTCTATGAAAGATAACGTCCTAAAATATCTGCTCGGACGTAACGATGAATTTGCCGCTTCTATCGTCAAGCGTGTCTGCTCGGTACCTGATCTCATCGCCGTAGAAGCTCGCTACCATCGCGAATGCATGCATCGTGTGTACAACCCGCTACCTGAGGAGGGTGCGAAAAGAGGACGACCGACGGGTCGACGAAAGTCGAAAGTCGACGAGGCAATGGAGGGGATTTACTCATTTCTAAAAGAAAATTCCGACGAATGCCAGTTTTCGATGACTGAATTAATGAGTCACGTAAATGGAAATTTTGTTCCGCACATCAAAACGGTTAAAGCACATTTAGAAGCGAAATATGGCGAGGACATTCTAATTATCGAGAAACAAAAGCGAAATTGTGTCGTTTGTTTCCGAAACACCGGATTTAAAATTCTTGCGGATAATGGTACCAGGAAAAGAAGCAGAACTCTCACGAGGAACGACTCCGAGTTATTCGCGAAGCTGCTGCTATAATTCGAGAGGACATAAGAGGCGTCGTTTACGACAAACAAAATTATCCTCCCTCGGATGAATTTGTACGGGATGTCGAAGCCGCTGTTCCGGAATCTCTACAAGTTTTTCTTTCAACAGCAATAATGAAAGATAAACGTGGCGCACTGGACTCGTGGAAAAAAAAGTGCACATCGATTGCTCACGCAATAATTACGGCTGTGCGTCCTCGTTCTTTTTTCTCTCCGCTGCAGATCGGTGTTGGAACTTATCTGTATAAGAAATTCGGTTCCAAGAGCCTCATCAACATTTTATCGGCAATGGGGTTCAGTGCACCGTATCGAGAAGTGACGATTTTCGAGAATTCGTGCATTCATCGACCTGAAAGTGAAATCCTGGAAAATTCATTCAGTCAATTCGTATTTGATAATGCGGATTTCAACATAAACACTCTCGACGGCCGTGGAACGTTTCATGCGATGGGGGGAATTCATTGTGTGACTCCTTTCACGGCTATTGAGCGCGAGAGAGAAATTCCGCGTATTGTCGAAATTAAATCGGCCTCAGAGATTGCACAATTGGGCATGGTTCCTGTACTGTCTTACAGCCAACATAAATCGGCAGGCTTACAGTCTGTAACTGTCGCCGAACCTCTCCGTCAACTTTCGAGCGACATATTACCAACGATCCCAGATTTCATTTGGCTGTACGGAAAATGGAATTGCTCCATCGGAATTCCAGGATGGAATGGATTTATGGAAAGTGCAACAGCCAATCTGCATTACGCTCGCTCAAAGGTTATGTGCCTTCCATTTATCAACGCACCGCCATCCGATTACGAGACGATCTTTACATCGCTTCAAGAAGCTGTACGGAACAGCAAACGCTGTAATCAAAAAACTACAATCGTCACATTCGATCAGCCGCTGTACTGGAAAGCTCGGGACATCGTGGGGCCGCTTATCCAACATCGGAGTTAAAAGACGTTGTTGTAAGACTCGGTGGATTTCATCTACTGATGTCGTTTATGGGAACGATTGGTGCGATAATGTCGGGTAGTGGAATCGAAGATCTTCTCAAGTTAATCTACGCCGAAAATTGTGTAGACAAAATACTCTGCGGTCATGCATATGCACGAGCTGTCCGTGCTCACATTTTGGCTCACACAGCGTTGACAAAAATTGTGTTGGACTCGCTTGAATTCGACGAAGAGGAACGTGACGAACTCGATTACTACGCGGAAGATCTTTTTAATCGACCGACCATCCTGACAGCCGCAGAAAACAACGGGGTGAAAAACGCGTACGAGAAATTTGCGAAAGCATTGAATGCTATCGAAAACCGAGGCCCCACAGCGAAACTCTGGGTACAGTATCACCGAATGGTTTCTCTGGTGAAAAACTTTGTGGAGGCAGAAAGATCGGGTAATTGGGAACTTCATCTCAATACCATAGAAAAAATGCTTCCGTATTTTCACGCAAGCGGTCACTTCCTGTATGCAAAGTCTGCTCACTTGTACCTACAGGATATGCGAGCTTTGCATGAAAAAATACCCATGGAAGATTACATCAAGTTCACTCGTAGTGGATATTTTACGATTCGTCGCACGGACAAATTTTGGTCTGGGATTATGTCAGACATGACGATCGAGCAGACTCTTATGCGATCCATGAAGACAACGGGAGGACTAACTCAGGGACGGGGAATTACGGACAGCACAATAGCATCGTGGACTTTGGGTATGGTCCAGCTCCAAAACATTTGTGAACAGATTGAAAACTTTTCCGGAGTGTCTTGTTGCACAACCGAACAGCACGTCGATATGAGGCCTTCGCGAATTTCTCGAGACAATTCCGACGTGGAGAAACTGGACATGTGGCTCGCAGGTCACAATCCTTTTCCTCAACAAAAAGAATTGACGTCTATCGGGACAGGAGTTATCGCAAACGATAACATTAATTGTCATCGTGCATACGAAATTGGTTGCGAGATGATGACCAAAATCGTCGGAGCAAATTTCGCATCCTTGTCTTTCAAGAGAAAGGATAAAGTGCTTCCCTTATCGGCAGTAACTACCAGCATTAAAGTCGACTCGTCACCAGTTCCGATCAACCCACTGCTACTTTTTCAAAGAATGTGCATTGCTAAAAATTCCGAGACTGATCTGAAACATTTTCTGGCATACGAACTTGCTCCGTTCCCGCTGTCGCTGTTCACCGAAGAAGGAATGCGGAAAGGAACGAAGTCATTATTATACAAAGCCTTCGAACCTTTGACCGAAAATTTACAACGTTCCAACAGACATCATTGCATAATTGACGGTGGATTCCTTCTCCACAAAGTTGTGTGGGGTCGAATCGAAACGTTTGACCTTATCTGCCAGAAATACGTCAGATACGTACAACATAACTTCGAAGGAAAGTTTGCAATCATATTCGACGGTTATCCGACTGATATGACACTCGCTGGAACCAAAACTTCGGAAAGAATACGACGTTCGAGAAAAAACCAATCGCCGGAGTTCACATTCGATGAGACAACTACTCCAAAAGTTAGCCAGGAGAAGTTTCTCACAAGGGATCAAAACAAGAACCAACTAATACAAATGCTTTGCCGTTACTTTACAACGACCGGAATAAAAGTGGAGCAGGCTTTTGAGGACGCGGATACTCTTATTGTGAACACGGCAATTAAAGAAGCGTCGAGTCATGCCTCCATGGAAATCGTCGGCGAAGATATCGATCTTCTGGTTTTACTCGCCGGGCTTGCTCCGGATAAAAATAATATATTTTTCCGCAAACCAGCAAAAGGAAATACGCCGGAAAAGTTGTACTCGCCGCACAGTTTCAAACACAAGTCAGTTCTGGAGCACATTCTTTTCATTCACGCCTTTAGCGGTTGCGACACGACATCATCTTTCTATAACATCGGCAAGTCGAAGTTCATTAACACTCTCGAGAAAAATCCAGAGCTACGGTCATCGGTGGAATTATTCAAACAAGAAAAGGTCGATCCGGAGGTTCTCACTTGCGCGGGAGAGCAATTCCTTATCGCCCTATATGGTGGTGATAAGCACGAGAAGTCCATAAATATTTTGCGATTCCATCGCTTCGCAAAATCAATGACAGCGAATAAAGTGAATCACCTCTCACTACTCCCGCCAACCAAAAGCGCTGTGCGTCAACACATTTTCCGGACGTATCTCCAAGTTCAAACCTGGCTCGGATTTTTCAAGGATCCACAAGGATGGGGTTGGCGACAGACCAATCGAGGGCTCGAACCAATCACCAGCACCGCCGAACCCGCTCCGCCTGAACTATTAAAGCTCATTTCCTGTAAGTGTTAAGGAAATTGTGAGGCCGCCTGTGGGTGCAGAAAAGCGGGAATCAGTTGCTCCGTTATTTGCATGCACTGCAGTGGGCAAACATGCAGTAACGTCGCCAGAGTCGACAATTTGCTTGACGACGACGACGACGATGTCTGTAACGATGATGATGACGATGCTCTCATCGAATCAGCATCATTTCCAACGTTTCAACAGACACAACAACTCGAAGAGTTTACGGAGGACGAAGATCTTCAGCCTGGACCATCCAAGCGAAAAAAGACATGAAAAAAGTCCATCGTTCGTGTCTCGAGTGCAAAAAAAAAATATTTTTCTTTCCGTTTATTTTGTTTTGTTTATTTTCGTATTGTAAAAAAATATTTTTTTTTACTGCACAAACAAATTATTTGTTTAATAAATTACTATTGTGTGATCCTTAATTTGTTGCTCTATGTACTTATTTTTTATCCCATCAATTTCCTGAACAATTTCCCATTCGATTCGACATCCAGACACAACCGAGCGAGCAGCTCGCTCGACGCTGAGTGTGGATTCACCGACTTTGCGGCGCGCTGGAGATCGTAATTATTGTCCAACATAAAAAAATCCAAGAAGGAAATTGTAGGTCTGAATATGCTCTACAAGTTTGAATACCACAATTTTTCATATTTATTAAGACCCAAAGAAAAAAAAAGCAAAAAACAAAAATTGTGTCCTAAATTTTTGACTTCATCGATCGATATCTCGATAACGATGCATGATACGCTAAAAATGGTTCGGGCGTTATTGTAGAGCACAAAGAAAGCTACAAAAAGTGTCCTACAAAAATTTTCGAAATCTCATCGGATAGCCGAGTTATTGCCGAGAAACAAATTTTACCCCTTTTTTCAACATGGCGGCGAAAGCTCCTAGGAAAGCTTGGTCGACAATCTCAAGTTAAGCTTTTCTAGGTATCCCCTACAACATATTAAAAAATTAGAAGCGCAAATTCATTTTCTTTTTTGAATGTACGTAATGACTGGACTAACTACAGCGTTTGATCCTCGAGCAGTTGAATTGAATGAGAGGAAACAGAAAGATGGTATCAAAAAGAAAATATATTGTCCATCTTCGATCAAGAGTTCATGGGTGGTGTTGATCATTTCGATCACAATAGAGCATCATATCCGCTAGGACGAAAGTCGCGAAGAATTGGCACAGACTTTTTTGGTTCTTGTTGGAGGCAGCAGTCATCAATTCTTATATTGTTTATATGAAATCACATTCGGAAAGGAGAAACTCCCATAAAGAATACCGGTTGCGATTGGGCAGAGGACTTATCAACAATTTTTCGTCAAGAAAAATCCTCGCGCCCGTGTTCAAAAACAAAAAAGGAGGTATCATTTCTGTACCGGAAGAAATTTGGAAATCGAACGTAGGATCCCACATGCCTGAATTGACCAAATTTCGAAGATGCAGAATGTGTAGTACACGTGAAAAAGAGCAACGCAGCAAATACATGTGTAAAGTTTGCAAGGTATCTTTATGTGCTGCCCCTTGTTTTGAAATGTTTCACATGTGAATTGAAATAAATATTATCTTTTAATTTAGTATTTTTATTTACTTCATTCATCCCTGTCTACTCAATCCTATAAGTCTGACTTACTGTTCCTAATGTGTAATATTATATGTACGAAATATATTTCCCACTAGTTGGGAAATAATATCCCAGGAATCACCAAAGGTTACAATGTAATCAGCCAACAGGAATTATTTTCCCACATGTTTTCCTGAAAACTGAAAACACATAAAATAATACTGATTTGAAATCTAAGTTCTGTATGTACCACTAATTACATACTAGCAAACATCCACAGTTTAGCCACGCCCTATTAAGGGTTAAATAACTCCTTAGCCAAGTCATCAAACGTCGCTTCGTGTAGAAACACAACTGGGACCATGAATCGTAGCCTTTGCCAACGCCTCTGCAAAACGGCATAGAATATTCTCAGAAGAACTTGATGGCTCGGCAATTCAAAATATTTGCGAGACACGATGGGTGGAAAAACATGACGGCCATTTACAATTCCAGGAGGATGATAATTTAGTTAAAATTTGTAACGCGCTAGAGAGAATATCGACATGGCAAGATAACAAAACTTCAAGTGACGCTCGTTGTCTCTTGCAAACGTTACGGAGCTCTGATTTTATTATATCATCGATATGCCTAAGCGATGTTCTAGGTAAGAAAACAAAATATTTGAAAACTCTTTATCTATAAGAAAAATTTTCTTTATGAAAGTACACAATGATTTTTATTTCATTTTAGGTACTAAAGTTTCGTTGAGCAGGTTCCTGCAAACTGCATCAGTAAACATCAAAAGAGCCACCGATGCCGTAAAAGATGGCATAGAAGTATTACGGTCGAAGCGACAAAACGCTGAGTCCATATTTAAACAATTATTTGCAGAGGCGACAGAGCAAGCAAAACAGTTGGATGTTACATTAAAATCCCCACGTACAATTTCCAGACAAACAAACAGGTCCAATTGTGAGGCGAAATCGGTGGAAGAGTACTTTCGGAAATCAGTCCTAAACATACCTCTATTAGATTCAATTGTTAATGATTTGGAGGACAGATTATCTCCGGAAGTACTCGACCTCTTTCATTTGGGGGTTTTTATACCTATCCCAGTAGCTAGGAATTTAGATATAGATTTTGTAAAAGTAAAAAAAGCGTATCAAATGTACCGTCAGTTAGTGACAATGAATATACCGTTTTAAATGAATACCGACTCTAGATGGAAAAGGGAATCCCAAAATAATTTGGTCATACCAAAGACGATAGCTTATCTTATTGAGGCGTGCGACCAAGATTTGTACCCAAACATTAAAAAATATCTACAAATTTTGGCTACACTACCAGTCAGCGTAGCCACTGCGGAAAGATCATTTTCAATGCTTCTTTGAATCATATCTTGGTTGCGCGCCTCAGTGGTACAAGAAAGATTATCGGGACTTGCTCTCTTAAATATTCATACAGAGGTGGACCTGGATGTCGACGAAATAATTAATGTTTTTTTCTAAAAAGAAGCGTAAGCTTGAATTTGTAATTTAAGCATTTATATAAAGCTAGCTAGCTAGCTATTGCCCGCGGCTCCGCCCACGTATATCCCGTTCCCGTGGGAATTTCGGGATATATTGTAGCCTATGTTTCAATCCAGTGTTTAGTCTATCTACATATCAAATTTCGTCAAAATCCGCTCAACGGCTTAGGGAGTTGATATACAAAGCGGACGAGGCGCGCGGCCGGGCCGCTGTTGAGATAAAATGTTTGTCGCCCATGGGACTTGATATACAAAGCGTTTACTCCGCGCGGACGGGGCGGCGGGCGCGCGGAGGACGGGCGGCGGCCGTGCGCCCGCGACCCTTCCCTCTCCGCTCTGCCGCATGCTTGTATTGAGCCCAGTGTTAACAAATATACTAAGCGGACAGGGCGCGCGTATTTGTACAGTGACAATGTTCGACACAGAAAGATTTATTTTAGAGGTTGAGAAACGACCATCTACGTGGGATTCTCGTCACGAGTCCTACAGTAACAAAATTATTAAGAGTAATGACTGGAGTGAAATAAGTGAGGAGATGATCCCAAACTGGTCGTCTTTAACTAAGGAACAAAAACAACTTAAAGGTTTGTTTTTTTTTATTTGTTTAAACAAAAAAAGCTTAGCATGAACTTATATTTTACCTATTCACGTCAATGAATAGGTACATAGGTATTAATAAAAAATAATTATATAGTAATAGATAATTATTTATATTGTTTAAGCAATTTCTAAGATATTTATTTATAAAAATCCAGTTTTAAAAAAGGATTATTACTATCGTGCAAACTGAAAGATAAATCATTATGTCAAAAGATGACTCCTGGTGACCCAACTTTATAGATGTTTCAAATAAATCTATTTTGCCATGGAAGGCTCCCCTCTAAACTTGAAAAGTATTCCGAAAACTTATCTCGAATAGCATGTGCACCTGCATTTCTAGCTAAATCCAATCTCAATGAACTATCCGTCATTGAGTGTGCCAGAGTATGGTTAAACTTGTAGCCGTCCCGTTTTCTGACGAAATTATGCAATACACAAGCTGCTTTTACAATATCAGTAGCAAAATCGGGTTCCACTAAAATACTATTTTCGAATACACGCCATTTATTTGATAATATACCGAAAGTGCATTCTACAAATCGTCTCGCACGAGACAGTCTATAGTTGAATATTTTTTTTTCTCTATTTAAGTTAGAGCTTGGATAAGGTCTCATTAAATTATGGTGAAGTCCAAAAGCCTCGTCACCCACAAACACATGCGGTACACAATCTGCTGTACCATTAGGCAGTGCCTTATCATCCGGTAAACATAACGTATTGTTTGCTAATCTTTTACCAAAATTGGATCTCTTAAATATTTGACTGTCTCCTTCTCTTCCATATGCGCCAACATCTATAGAAGTGAAACAATAATTCGCATCTGCCACAGCCAGTAACACAATAGAAAAGTATTTCTTGTAATTGTAAAATAAAGAACCACTTTTTCTTGGACTTCTCAATCTGATATGTTTTCCATCGATGGCACCAATACAGTTAGGAAACTGTGCATTTGCATGAAAATCTGCAGCTTTTTGCAACCATATCGACTCTGTAGGTGTGGGCATTTCTACTTGGTGTAATTTATTCCAAATAACTTGACACGTCTTCCGCACAATATGATTTACTGTAGTAGTCCCCAACATAAACTCGAAAGCCAAATCCGTAAATGTCATTCCAGTTGCTAAGTACCTGTAATGAATTATTAATTTATTATTTTGCAGGTAAAGAATTAACAACGAAGTGGAAAAATATCAAAGATAAATTTAGAAAATGTCTGAATGAAAACAATTCATCCAAATCCGGGGATCCAGCAAAAAAGAAACAAAAATATGTGTATTTTGATATTTTGCAATTTTTGCTGCCAGTTATGAAAGAGCGTCGTATATCTGGCAATATTACTGGAGACGAAAATTTAACTCCGACTACTGTCGATTCTGTCGAAAATAACACATCTGACTCCGATCATTATCATCGCATTCGTCAAAGACCAACTACGACATCAAATATACAGAATGTTGATACTGCATTACAATCAGATAGTTCTACAAAACTATTGGAATTGCTAAAAGAGAGAAATGATCGCGAATTAGAAGATATGCGTGATGAAGACACATTATTCTTATTATCTCTTGTACCGAGTCTAAAAAAGCTTAGTCCGCTCATGAAAATGAGAACAAAAATTGAAATAATGACTGCTATTGAAAACAATTCTTATGTAGACAGAAGTAATTATAGAAATTCATCGCCTTCCTATGGTTACAATACAAGCAGTACAAATGTTGTTGTTCCAAGCACTTCTAGACAAGTTCACAGTGCTCTCAGTACTGTCATCACGGTACCTAGTAAAGAATCTAGGGGCCAAACAATTATTACTGGCACTTCATCAGCTCAGCCCCTGTTTGAAGAGGTTCCACCAACTACGGCAGAAACACAACCTTCGACTGTATTCCAATGTAATGACTGGGCTAATCAGTTGTGTAGTTCCGAGAAAATTGGATCTCCGAGTGACAGTCAAATAAGTTTTTCTTAATTTACATAGAGGGCAAACCCAAACTAGCAATGCCAAAATTATCAACAACTAGTCTGGGTGTATCGATGTACATCATTCAAAATCTACAGTTATGAAAAACATGTTATTATTACTAAAATTAAAAACTAAATATAATATAATTGCCTCGAAATTATTCGACAACTCAAAAAACTTTTTTGTGGTAAGACGGCAACAGTTTATTGATTGATCTTTAAGGTGATTGCTCTCAATTGTGGCGGGAAATACAATTTTTTTTGTTGTTTTTTATTAATTGCGGCTAAACTGTTAATTTTTAAGTTTTGTGTTTTAGTTTTGAACAGTTTAGCCGCAATTAATAAAAAAAAAACAAAAAAATTGAATTTCCCTCCACAGTTGAGAGCAAACACCTTAAGCACTGATATCTTATATATCTGTTTTTGACAAATAAAAACTTGATTTTTGTAAATAAATATGTATTTTATTTTTTACCAACCCTTGTTACTTTACACATACTTTACTGAAATTTATTATTTTACATACCTTAACGTGATTACAAGTCTTTCTTCAGCATACATCCCATCTCCGGTCTTGTTCCCGTTTCTTGTTAAATCTTTTTTTACGACGGATAGGAGTTCATCAAATGTTTGAACAGACATTCGACAACATTTTTCAAACTTTTTAGGGAAAAATCGAAGGCGTTTGTAATGCGTATTATATAACCCATTCGTAATTCTCTCTATGTTAAATGGTTGAACGCGGTACTTACGAAAACGTTTCTTTTTTGTATGTTTCAACTTTCGTTTATTTAAGAACAATAAAATTAAAATTAGCATTGTTTCTGTAACTAACATGGTGATAGTCCAAAAGTTTCTAAATGAATGTGGCATGTAGTATTGTAAACCGAGCGACTAGAGCGCGGAAGCAGCGGCCAAGGCGCGCGGACAAGAAGAGCGGCCCGGCCGCGCGCCTCGTCCGCTTTGTATATCAACTCCCTTAGGCGTGATTGAGTAACAAACATTCAAACATCCAAACATCTAAATTTTCGCATTTATACTCGTATAATGTTAAGTAGGATTGTAGGATGTTGTGTCATTTAATTATACTACAATAAAATTTGAAATATTTTTTTTCCACCGTTAGAATAGGTACTACATTTTTACTGATTGTAAGTAGAATAAGGTATAAAAATAAATCTTCACTCGTGTGAAGCAGCTTTGCTAACTTTTCATAGTTATTTAATGTAAAATGGCGTGTAATTTAGTTTGTAATTAATGTTATCATTTGATGATATAAAAAATATCAAATTAAATTTTTTTTCAAAACATAGGAAAGTCCATGATTGTTCATGAGTGAGTTCGTACTCCAATCCAACTCTCACTTTGTTAATTTTTGGTGGCTGTGCCCACAACCTTTTTTGAGGGCTGGATCCACGCCTGACAGTCAGTATTAAGTACGAGGGTGTCAGAGCTTTAACCCATTAAAGCATAACGTTCGATAAATCGGACGGACGAAAATTATTTTTATTTCACTAACAAAATAATTAATTTGGTAATTTTTTGTTTGCAATATAAAGTTTAATATTTTTTCTACACTGGCAACCCCGTTTCAAACAGCTGAATGTCAAAACTCCGCTGTCAGTTGTCATTTACCAAAATGGCAGGACGCGGTCGGATTATTTTGAGTAAAAGGTAAGTAATATTTTGTATTTTCTTGTATTTTTTTTCAATAAATATTTTACAAGTCTATTGTGTTTGTTGATATAGGGTATACCTATGCTTATACAAGCTTTATTTGATGCCTAAATCATTAGTTCGGTTTTTATGTGTGTGATTTTACTGCCGTCCGATAAATCGGACGTCATGCATATTGGGCTCTAATATGTGGCTTTCTGCTTGCTTGTTACAGCTTGTAAGTGCATGAAATATTATCGGTTTTAGAATTCGACGATGAGTATGAGAATTCGGAAAACTTAATTTACGTTGAACCACCTACTGAACGAGGAGATCTGGCTTCAGATGAGGATAGTGACAAGTCTGACGAGGAGCATAATGCCAACCTAAACAACTTGGGACGCAAATTGCTATAATGTAGTTGTGAACTACAACGTTTACAAGCAAATGAAGATAATAATTTTCCGTCGACATCTTCAGGACTCCAATCATCAAATACTGGAACTTTGCGGCCACTTTCATCGAGTGAAGAAAGCGATGATGAAGACGATGAACCCTTTTCTTCTTTGAAAGCGCGAAATAACTCACATAAAGAGTCACAGACAAAGAAGAAAAGGACGACTTTGTGGAAAAAACAATTACCTAACTTTTCATGCCCAGAATACAATACAAAACCAACTTCTGAAGAAAGTCAGATTTGTAAAGACCCCCTAGATTATTTCAGGCTCTTTTTCCACAAAGATTTAGTAAAACACATTGTAGACCCAACAAACCTCTATGCGGGACAGAGAAATAAGTCATTGATTGCCACAGAAGACGAAATTTATGTAATTTTGGGTGCTATGTTATTGTCAGGCTATGTGAAGTTACCGAATAAACGACTGTATTTCTCTAGAGATAATGTGCCAAAAATTCTTGCAGAAAGCATAAGATGTAACAGATTTGAAGCGATACTTCAAAACTTACATTTAAATGATAATACGCATTTATCAGCTTCTTCGGACAGGCTTTATAAGTTGCGCCCGTTGCTAGACAGTTTGGGCGAATCGTTTAAAAACATTACGGTCTAGATGAGCATTACAGCGTCGACGAGAGCATGATTCCGTACTATGGAAAGCATTACGCCAAACAATTTATCAGGGGAAAGCCCATAAGATTTGGCTTCAAAAATTGGGCTTTGTGTGCTAGCACTGGTTACATGGCGGCTTTAAGTTTGTACACGGGAAAAAGTTCTGACAAGAAAGACTTCGGATTAGGCGGAGATGTAGTTCTCACCCTCATAAAGCTAGGAAAGTTGCCAGCCCAAAGTTGACATCTGCAACACGCTGGTCTAATATAAAAAAGGCTTAAGTATCAATCCCCCAGCCTTCATTGATTGCCAGCTATAACAAGCACATGGGCGGGGTAGATAAGTGTGATCAAGCTGTTGCGAATCTTCGTACAAGGATGCGTATTAGAAAATGGTGGTGGCCAATATTTGCCTACTTTTTAGATGTATCGGTGGTGAACAGTTGGTTACTCGCGAGAAAAAATGGATGCAATAAAGAGACAGACTCTTTATACGCATTTCGAAGATATGTAGCTCGAAGCTTGCTCGTAACATATGGAACTGCACCACACCAAGGACAAAAGCCAGCCAAACCCAATTCTATTTAAATCTTAGTAAATTAATATAAATAATCTGTGGTGAACGGTGCTGGTATCAAAGTAATACATGTTGATATACCTACTTTGTAAATAATATATACTTTGTTACTGTTTGTTCACCCTAATAAATAGAAAAAAAAACCCTTGTCCAACACGGTATGACGGCAAACACCATTGGATTTTACCTATTAGCACAGAACGTCGCTGTGCTAATAGGTAAAATCCAATGGTTTTTTTTTTTTTAATGTGGGGGGAAATCAAAATTCAAGTGCCTAAAATGCGACGTAGGCCTGCATCCTAAATGTTTTATGGACTACCACGTCTTATCACAATAAACAATGTTTTAATATTATTTTTTTTTCAATAACTATGATATAAATTCAACTGGTTTGTTTATAACTATTTATACCGTAAATAGATAATGTATGGTTCCGCTGTGCATAACGTCCGATATATCGGACGGGTCATAAAACATAAATATAAATAAATACTTTGTTTTTTATTAACTAAATCCTTGATTTGACCATAATTGTCCAGTATTTATCATAGTAATCGAATTAAGGGATATAACAAACTTTATGCTATAATGGGTTAAATATATATTCACAAAGCAAGAAACAGCTATCGTTAATATTGAATAGGGATTCTTTGCAATCAGTTGCACACTTTCTCGTGAAGAAATCTTCAAAAGAAGAGGAAAATATATCAGCCATTGAAATTACGTCACAGTTATAACTGCCAGGACTGCACAAACAAGTTATATAGCACTTTATTTCCAGATTCTTCTTTGGCAAAAAAGATTTCTTGTGGAAGAACCAAATGTGCAAGTATTTGCGAAAGTTCAAGACAGCCAAGACTCAAATGAAAGAGTAGCTTTGAGATGGGCAAAATTTTTCTCAACAATTGAAAACAGAGATGAATATCTCAATCATTTTGTACAAAATAACTGTAGAAACATGCGAGTAACTGCTTCGAACATACAGAAAAAAAATTGAAATTGTGAAACCAAGCAGATGAACATGTTGATTAACGAAAAGTTGTCTCTGTAAGACTTACAGGGACAACTATATTCGTGCATCAGATGACCGGCTCAGCTTGCCTTCCCAACTATCTTACAATAAAGTCACTAAGTTGTTTCTGTGATGCTGACACTTGGAATCATTTCAAGCTAGGGTCCATTTATTATCTGATAGAAATGTTGCTTGCCTGAACATAGTACACATCTAACTCCTTCAACATATTCAGACTCCGAAGATGATGATATATGTGAGAGATATTAACAACAACTCTAAATTGGATAGAAATCTAACAACCTAAGAAGCTAACGGTTATTCACAATAAGAAAATTTTTGTAGCAAGGGTGTTATGAATTACACAAATATATCACAAGGAATACAGAATACCTTTAAGCAGCAATCTGCTCTTCTGTTAATGATGAAGAAACTATTATAAAGCATTTTTTTTTTGTGGAGAACATCTCATTTTTATTAGGTACTTGCCTTTAAGACATAGATTGCCATATTGTAGTTTCTATTATTTGTTGATTGCTTTGAAAATGTATACTATTAAGTAATACTAAATCAGAGAATATAAGTTAAGCAACATAACAAAATTAAGAATGTCAAAAGACTGTTATGAAGACTGAGATAGTTTACTTTCATGATGTTACTGTTACAGTTAAATGGTACCTTTAGGCAGAGTCATTATCATCATTAAGTTATTCTATTATTTATTCATCATTAAGTTAAACTACCTCAAAGAAGTATAAATTGAGTAATATAACATTGTCAAAAATGTTAAAAAGCTGTTTTAAATGTGGAGATAGCTCTGACCTGCAGTATTACATATTAATAGTTATTTTATAACTCAAAATATGTGTAATTATTAGATCACTTAGGATATAGCCTTTTAAGACTTACAATAAATGTAAATAAACTCCATTCATTTCTTAGCAAATTGTGCATTTTATCAGTGCTATGTCACCCTTGTCAGTCCCCTAGCAGTCAAATTCAGAAAAACAGATATGCCTGCCCCGTTCACACAAATATCTTCAATATACTAGCTATTTCAAATATCAGAATTTGTAGAGAATTTGGTTTAAATACTATCATAAACATATTTACTCTAGTAAAATAATTTTTTCTTCACATATGTGACATATTTTACCATATATGATTGCTTAACACTTCAACATATCTCATGGCGAGAAATCAGACCGGATCCTCGCCAGCACTGACCCACGTATTAGCTACAAACTCCCGAAAATGATTTCTGACAAGTTTTGAAGATCGGCAAGGATTTTGCTTGTCTGACAGATACCAGAAATGCACTCTCAAAGACGGACTGCCTGTAACGGAAAAGATTTACTGTAAAAACTGCGAATATGTATGGCTGTATTGTCTTCAGCTAGTGACTATATGTGAAGAGCAAATAACGAGGGTTTGAAACCTGGAGCAATTCAAAACATTCCTTGAAATAAGGTGGAGTATGGGGAAAATATAAGATTGTAAAGTTGATAGAGGACAAGAGTAATATTATTATCTTTTACTTTACCTATAACCTAATTAATCACTAAACAATGTTTTAATACAACAAATCAAGAAATCTTTCCGGAACCTGGTTACGGAAATGTATACGATTTCGTTTCAATACCAAGCGCAGGACCATACTTGAAGACATTCCTCATAATCTAGTAATCACCTTCATGTTTCAACACAAATAAACAGCAATATATATTATAAGATAAGATAGTCAATATTTCTTACCTACGCACACATACATTTTGTATTCTCACAAAGAAGTACTCAATCCAATGACGATTTTTATATTTTATAGTAAGATCGAAAAACCTGTTTAAATATTACAAATTACGCAAATATTTCAAAAACGAACTTGCATAACCAACGTACAAATTGCCAATTAAGTTAAAGCAACAGAAAAACAAATATACCAAAAGGAATTAAATCCAGTAGTGATTCCTTGCTGTGTCAGTGATTAAATCTAGCAAAACATTAGGGATGTCGATCTGAGATCGATTAATCGAAGAATCGATTTTTCAGGTCGAAAATATCGATTTTTTAAATCGATATAGAGTACTGATTCGATCCGGTGAATCGATATTTCACCCTTGAAAATCGGCATTCGATTTTTTTATTTTGGTAAAAACCATAAAATTATTTACAATTAGTTGAATGTACCCGTAATATTGCGGTTTTGCCGGTTAAAGGGTTATTTACTTAAAACTGGATGGTTGTGTGGCTCACATTCACTCAATAGCCATGTTGTATATAAGTATCGTGGGATCATCTGTTCCTTGTGAGCGCCTTTTTTCAATTGCCGGCAACATTGGAAGTGATGAGCGGAACCGCTTGGATCCGAAAAGACTGGACAAACTGTTATTTTTAAAAAGTTTAGATTTAAAGCATTGGGAATTTAAACTTTTTCATGAAATAAATACATTTTGAAAATAAATATCTTCTTTCATAACTGATTTAAATAATTGTATTTAGCGAATTCCCTGAACTAATAAATACAAAATTTACTGGTAGGAGATAATTTATTATGATATGTTTCTTGTTATTCATAAAATGGATTTATATTTAAATTATGAATGTCAACTTGAAAAAAAATCGATATTTTGGAAATCGATCTTTTTGACCTTGATTTTTTTGTGAATCGATTCATCAGCTTACGATTCAGATCGATTTAAAAATCGATCTTTTTCGGAAAGAATCGCTATCCCTACAAAACATACTATATAGACAAAGGGTAAAGCACAGAGTACAGAGCAGGGTCATTTCACTTCATACATTTTTGCTATGTAGAGAGAAATAATATGCACTTACGTTTTTGTCCTTACTCTAGAGATGGCGTAATTAAATCATCCTTATTTTTTTCTGTTAAGGGGACAGCCTCTGTTGTACTATACCCTGTCTCAAACCAATTTAATAAAAATGTAAACAAAGACGCCATTTTTGCGACCATAGACTATTGAGTGATGTGGTAAAAGTAAAACCATTTATGATTCGATTAATTAATTGATTGCTTCGATTAGATTAATTGAACACTATTATGTTGGAGCTTCGCGTTAGCGTAGTTTGTTTTTATTCCGAGTGTCGGATAATGGGCATTTGTTCTCAAGCCTCGAGAGATGGTGCTGTTCTTCGTGATTATAGAAAAATGAAATGCTTAGATTGAACCGAGTAAAAATGACTAATATTTTTTTAAATTTCACATAAGAAATAAATCTTTGAAGAAAAACGGTATCTAGCTAGATTTTTAAATAAATAAATATATTTAGTATTAAAGTAAGATAAATTTAAAATTGACTTCTTAGAGTTTGACGCGTATAACTCATTGAAATGAAACAATTATGGATAAATAAACGCGTTATTTATTTTCACACAAAGAAACAATTAGTCACCCCGCAACCACGGCACCTGCAAAGGTGTTGAGACTTCGGGAAACTAAATAAACCACCTAAAATTAAATCACGAACTCTAAACTCGACTTTGTTGTGTAAATAAATAACGCGTTTATTATCTGTAAGTGTTTCATTTCAATAGACAAATTTAACTGATTTACATTGTGATTTGGATCGTGTTTTTTCTGGAGCAACGACATTTTGCTACGATAACTGGTGATTTATATTTGTTGTACAAGGTATGTAACTGTAATATTATCTATTATGTACGTAAACTTCATCTCATTTGAAAGTAATTCGACAGCCGCCACTTAAGGGTTCACTGGAGGTATTTTTTCCCTTACAAAATGTAAACGAAACGAAAGAAAATTATAGCAAAACTAAAAAGCCAATTCCGCATATTCAATAACATATTCAAATGAGAACAGATGTTTAAATGATTTATCTTTATTTAAGCATTGAACACGGATAACCCTTGTCTGTCATCCTCTTCTTCGTTTTTGTCTTCGCCTATGAAAAAACGACCGAGACCTAGTCGCTTGACAGCAAATGAAAAGACCATAACACTGAATATTTACAAGTTTGTAGAAAAATCGATGACAACTTATCCATATAAGTCTGATATAATAAAAAAAAGCTGCGGAGATAATGGGAACTTCTTAAAGCACCATATCTAAAATATACATTATAACAATAAGTATTTAATTGCGATAAACATTTAACTACAATAGGTACATAAAAACAGTAAAACACATAAAACATACTATTTATTTGCATGCATTGATATCGAATGGCAGCTTGTCGATATCGATATTGATAACTAATTTTAAGACTAAACTGTTCTGATTGTTTGTAATTTTATGGAGTTAAATTTATCAAATAAATTTCATACGAAGGTCAGGTTAAGTTTACAGTGGTTTGATTCGATGGGCTATTGTTTCAGTTTAACATATAATTACTGTAATTGTGAGGAAGGATTGCATTACTGACAATAATTTGTCACAGTCACACTAAAATATATATTTCTAAAGGTATACTAGGTGCATTCCAATGTTTTATGAAAGTGATTCTTTAGTTTAGACTTCAATGATGTCAAAGAAATCCGCAGGTAGTTGATTAATCATCCGTACCGAATATACAAAAAACGGTCTCACTACTTATGATTATGACAAACGTTATTATTATTTTAAATGAAATACCGGTAATTATCAATTTAAAAAAAAACCGGTAGATTTTTAGGCCTACCTAGGATTTATAAAAATTGTGAAACTATATAACTATTGCTTTAATTCTCACTAGAATAATTTTACTTAAGTAACATAGTTAGCCAGCCCTAACTTACCCGAGACTATATATTTTGAAATATTAGAGATTTTTGTGATATTTTTAGCAGTAAAGCCAACAAATGATATTTTTTTATTATTTAGAATTACGTCCCGACAGCTGTTTGCCAACACTGACGAATTCGTTGTTCGGATCGCCTTATTATCCATTATCATCACTCACAGGTATAATTACCACGTATTTATCTTTACCATACATCCATGACTAATTACCCATTCATTACATTACCTATGCGTCTTCGATTCATAATCGATTCAATTGAAGTAATCAATGAATTGAGAGATACTCTTTTATGGTCAAACACTATGCGAACACAGATTAGACAATTTTTTTCATTGGATTAATAATGTCACTTTTCGTCTTAAAATTTTCAAATAAATTTTAAATATGTTAAACAAACTATGATCTTTGAAAGAAACTAGTGAGATACATGTTGAAACCTTCTTATTACTTATGAATGTGTTTTTATATCCATTTAGTGGCCGAAAGTGTGAGTATTTTCAGTGAAACTGGTTTGTTTACATTTTTATTAAATTGGTTTGAGACAAGGTATACATACAACTATTATAAAGAGGTTGTACACTGACCAAAGTGTTATCTATAAGATTTTAAATAATTGTGACAAGTAAAAAATGACTTTGTCAAAAATATATATTACAGTTAATTATATAAATGTATTTTCAAGTTATTATAATATTAATAAAACAAATTAATATTTCCAAGTTTATATTGTGTAAATTATCCATCTAACTTGTGAACTTAACATGGTAGCAGAGCGTTTACAGGAAAGAAAATGTCTGTTGTGAAAATTTCTCCGCTTGGGAAAGAAAATTACGACACATGGGTAATTCATTCAAAAGCATATTTGACAAAGAACAGACTATGGAAATATGTAACCAGGTATCCAGAAAGTAATTCAGAGACTGAAGCAGAAAATGAGGAACTTGCAAAAGCTGAGTTACCGTTACTGATTGCACCAACTGAATTAAAGGAAGTGAAGAACTGCCTCCATACAAAAGACGTTTGGGAAAAACTCAAAGGTGTGTACGACAGCCAAGGTCCTGCCAGAAAGGCAACCCTTTTAAAGAAATTGAAGGTCAATTTTAGGTGATTATAACGCATGAGGGTCTATAAATTTATTTTGCTTAATTACATTTCTCAATACAACACCTACTAATATGTTTAAAAGGGGTATTTTGTATATTAAGTTTTATTTGTATTATATGTTTAATAAGTCTGTTGACTTAAGTGATGATAATTACTTACTTAAATGACACAATAAAAGGAAAACAGATTGTAGATAATTTCTAATTCTCAAATCATATAAACAACAAAAATTATTTATATTAAAATACATTTATTGTAATTTTGATTATCTAAAAATGTATTTGGTACCAATAAGATACGTAAATAAATATTATAAAAACTATCGTTTCATTACAGCTTTGTAAAAACCTGCGTCAAAAAATATCACTATAGGCTATATGAAGCTATACTAGAAGTACCAATAGAGTAACTTATATATAGGAGTACATATAGATATAGCGAAATATAACTCCGTCTTTACCCACGAGATTGCGCTAAACAAAGATACAGCTGATGACTCTATACCTCAGAGTAAACAGGACTGGAGTAGCCATTAGTCAATATCTCGTACATATTTTTCTGCCATTTTTTGCGGGGGGTGAGGTTACTACTACATTCAATGCCAGCACACAGGAACAAAAACTCTTTGCGTGTTTACAAACGCACACATGCATAATACGACAAACATATTTAAAATACACGCACACGTGCTTAAAATAGTGTGTTAACGTTCTATTCAAACACACGAATGTCATTGTGTGAGAAGTGACATGACATAGCACGAGAATATCGATATCGATAAATCAGTTTCGTTCAATGAATGAATTTATTAACTTTGCGTTAGTATTCCTACAAATACAAATTGAAACTTGATAGTTTATTGCATTTAAAAGATATTTACAATAGGTGTTATTATATATATAGAATTCACTGTGGACCCTTTTGCGTATACGCATAATGGAAAGGAGGAACTCTGAAACATTATTTTTAACAAAGCGATAGTGAATATAGTTATATTTCTCAGATTTTTACTTTGACCGATTGATTATTTGTATTTTTTTGCGATTTGCTTACATCACTTTTTGCAGGTATTTCCTTTTCAACTTATTTTTTAACCTAAAATTAATACATTTAAATGTAATAAACTAAAACTGTTATAATATTACATGTTAATATCTATTTGAAGCATAACTAGTTATATAATAAACTAAGAGGATCATTCAAGAATAACGTTGGCACAGCATGGGCAACTAATCTTCTTCTATTGTTAGATAATTTTTGAAACTGAGACGGCTCAATATGTATGGAACATATAGTACTTGTTCTTGAAGATGCCCAAGATGCCCTATTACCTATTACAAGCATGAATCCATTTTTTTCGTATGCTGTATTCTTTAGGAAAACTGAATATGAAAAATTAGATGTTTCCGGGCATATCAAAGCTTAAAGTATAAATACCAACAATTAGTATACCGCCTAGGGGCAGAGTATATTTGCCTGAACTACACATACCGATCATTTCTAATTTTAATACTGCAATACTATCTTCCAATAGCTTTCATTTATGTACAAATGACTTTTGGTACCACATACCTTACTCCCAGTATCTTGAAGTATTGCAGTTGGACAAGCCGGTTTTTAAAAGGAGCTATAAATGCTACAATATTAATAAAAAACTTAACTTAAATGTTGACGATGACATTTAGCTATTACCATACTAAAATGTCATCAAAATCCGTCGCGTAGTTTTTGGGTGATGCGTGCTCAAACATACATACAGACAGACAAAATGTTCAAAAATTAGTGATTTCGCTTCCTCTACTCTCATTACTAGCCATTTGGTTTAAGGTGGACTTGAACTGTTTTATTCTATATCTTTACAGTTTTATTCTCGTATGTATAATATCGCAGGTAAATAGTATAATTCCGCACTTTACATACGGCGTCATCAGTTCAAAATCACATACCTTATTCTTATTTGAAATCATCATTAATACCTGGTAATAATTACTGAAACAAACTGTAATTTATCTAAGCTGTGTTTTATTATCGTTAAGAAAAAGAACTAAGAAAAGGGTATGTGTTTTTTAAACTGATGACGCCGAATGTAAACTGCGGAATTATACAATTTCCCTGCGACATACAGATTTAAATTAAAAATACATATTTCCAATTTAAGTATGATACTTGCATTCATTCATTCATTACTCACTCGTAAAATCACAATATCGATGAAGTTGACATCACTATTGTGCAAATTAATATTGTACAAATTAATAAGGGTTGCTGATTACAAAATAAAAACAATTTGTCCTGTGGCTCGAAAAAAAATTTTGGTTTCTCGGAAATGATCGGGTGTGCTGGTTAGACGATGGTACCCTTTTAACCGTGTCTTTTTTATGAAGTCAGGGACACTGGAAGTATATACAGCATTAGTACTCTTAATGTTTATGAGCGCCGCCCAGCATGAATAAAAGGACAAATAGTTTGATTATTATTTTAATTAATTATTTTATTTATTATTTTATATTTCCATGTTGTGTGGCAAAGAATAGGCTTCAAGCAGCCGCAAAAGTGTAGGTATGTACTTAATACTAAACTAAAAATAAACACGCAACGTACATTGTTAAAACGAAATTATAATTGGTAATTAATTAATACAAAATTACAGTTATTTATTACCAACAAACTTTTTCTAATTTTTGTCTTAATTAATTGAAATGCGATAATGGTCAACCCTAGGTAGTCTCGTGGGGAGTGCAGCCGTGACGTCATCAAACGAACTTTGAGCGCGAAATTTGAAATTGTAGTCTGCTAAAACATGAAATTATGAATTAAATAATAATCAAAACCTAAAAATTATGCTTACAAATGAAAGGTGACACCATCTTTTTGCATACTAGATATTTTCGAATTTTTTTTACAGTAGAAAACAGCACAGGCAGGCATTTTCGTGGGAGCTCTGCACGGTAAGACGTTCTGATTATTGTGGTTTTAAAATGGCGGCTCAACTAGTTTTATATAACGCACAGGATTCCGACGCTTGTGCATTTGGCAGAGGGGTAATGATAGGCAAAGGCTACTCCAGTCCTGTTTACTCTGAGCTCTATACCCTATATATAAGTTTCTCTATGGTACAGAGTACTAAGGTTGTATTATAGATAAGTTAAGAGCTATGACAGCCAGTGTTGTCACACAATTTTGGCTAAATAGTGGTACAAGTTGCAGAAATAAGTAGAAATTGGTAGAATGTGAAATAAATAATGGGTAGTATACTACCGCACTGCGTCAGTAAGTTTTTAATGATTAAAAATGCGTAATCGGTGTTTAAAATAATTAACGGACGTCCATCACAGGTGACTTAAGCATAGATCCCAAATCTACCTTATGTAAGCTATCTTACACAAAAAATATAACCCTAAGTGCCGAATTTTTTTCACTCGTCAAACATTTAAATGCTTAAATTGTGCTTTAGCGAAATTGTTAAAAGAAAAAGGGAACTCAATTTAAATATGTTCTCGTTGGAAGTTACATAAATGATTATTGATTATATATTGAGATACAAGACATTCAAGGTGTTTTCCGTGGGAATACATTTATTCATTACAAGTACAACAAATCTGTGATTACTCTTATATTCTCGTTCCAGCTAATTCGGGATCGATCGGGATTAAAAGAAACTTCGTAAGACTTCAGTGATAATTATATTCTGATATTCTGTGCTTGTGGGAGTCCATCTTTTTTATGACAATACTTTTCTACTCTTATAGACTATCTCCATTGATTATTCACATTGACCATAGACATATATGTAACAGTTACTTTACATTCTTTTACAAGAATGTTAAATCCTGTAAATAATTATAAGTGGTTTTAGTATTAACAACTAAATCAGTAAATTTAAATATTGGAGTAAAGGTTCTTAAATATGCACAACACTGTTCTTTATAACAGGGATATTCAAACCAGTCTAACTTTAGTCCCTGTTTCATAATCGGAGCGGAGAAAGGACACGGTCTAAAATTGTATGGGAGGTGGTACTGAGAATTAATCAGCTTCAGATTTTGGCAGCACATAGGTTAAATTACTGTAGACCATCTAGTAAAAAATTACATTTTAAATATCTCTCGTTTTGTTGTAATTAATAATTGAAATTATTTAATTCTGGCAACAAGGACGAATTGAATTAACACTATTTAACACTTGTCTCACCCCTACCGGCTGTCACTCAAGGTATGTGAAAAAGTTATCGTTTATTGTAATAATCGATTATATTTTAAAACACAATTTCGATTAACTTTAATCGATTCTAAAAATCGATTTAGTTTATTTTATATCCAAACCATTAGTTTTTTTTTATTTTCATCATAAATTATGTTAAAAAGTGTTTCATTTTGTGGTGTAGGCATCAGAGGTCCAATTCTTCTAATAAGTTACCGCTGAATCGAAATGATCCTCTAAGCATTCTACTTACTTTACCTCATAAATACTTCTTAGAACTTTTTGAATTTTTGTTAATTCTCTCGTTGAATTTTTTGTACGTTTCCTGTACCTCCAATTTACCTTTCGTTAAATTACTTAGGTGCAAAAATATATTTTATTGTGGAAAGTCGTTTATTTCATAAAAAAATATACATCCTTAATCTATTTTTTCTAAGTAGAAATAATTTATTGTTTATAAATAAATAGTTTTTTACGGAAGTCATATCCCAAGTTAAATCAATTCTCTCAAACACGAGTATGAATATTATGTTACAGAAATACGTTTTTCTTTTAACATTAAAATAAAATTCTTTTCTATATTTTGTTATCCATCTCAGGTAAATTGAAACTGAACTTGAACTTGGGTCGCCAGCAGGGCAGTCTCCGGAAAGTTTTCACCACAGTGATGCCGCTTGGAGCGTGGCAGAGCTAGGATGGCTGGAATGAGCCAGGCGTCACCCTCCAGACGCACATAGACGCTTGAAATCGTCGAATGGAGACTATTTTAGTTGTTTTTAAAGTTATTACTTCTTCTATTTACTTACTTCTTAAGACACGTTATGAAAAAATGATGAGACTGAAATTTTAAGATGTGAGCTCATCACTGTAACACAAAAGTAATAGGTTGAAGTTGCCCGCAAAAGCGACATGGAATAAACCAGCAGGATGAAGTTGACCGCTAATTGGCTAAAGTTTTCTTGAGAACAGATAAATATGTTCAAGATAGTTACTCAAATATTGATGAAAGTGTATATGTGTGTGTTATCTTAAATTATATATAGTGGTTAACAATAATTTATATAATATTATAATACTAATTTTATATAATAACATTATAACAATTTTATTAAAAATTGGTTTTAATTTTATAAACTTTTTTGAGTGCGTTTATTCATTTGAGATCCGTATGTTTTCTTTTTATTTGTTTATATTATATATTATTATTATTATTACATAACTATTGGTTAAACGGTTTCTTTTAATGGTTGTTGATATATTACTTGATACAGATATATTTAAAATCTATTAAATCTTTTGATGCTTCTTACTGATCACTGTATAATTTTGAGTAAGAGTACTGGCACACGGGGAGAAATTTTTAGTTATCTTTGTTTAGTTATGCTAAAGAAGTATAACTTCTTAGGTGCGTACATAAAAACACACAACGGTATTTTTTATACTGAATGTCAAACAAAAAGTACTCAATACCTGAGAAACTCGATTTTATGGCATTTTTAAATCCTCTCCTTTTTTGTAAACTGTAACTCTTTGTTTTATATTATGTATACGACTGAAGGACTGGTATCCAGGGTCATGAAAAAATAAAAAATCCCTCGTGTTTTGGTGAGTTGAGGGAGCGTAGACTCTTTGGAGCGTAGTATCTCTAGTTAATCTGTGGTTGAGGTTAATAGTGTTCTGTGGTTGAGATCAGTTTGTTTGCACGTTTGTTTGTTATTGAGAAGTGAGAAATTGAGAATTGAGATCTAATACGTTCAATACAATACTATAAAGACTGAAATTTGCGCTTTGGGAGTTAAGTATTGTCAAATCGCACATCATCGGACTTTCCACGGAGCAATTGCCCCGGAGACGTGTTTGTGAAAAACATTTTTATAAATTTCAGTTTGATGAAGAAACTAAAGACTTTGCCATTCGTATCCGTGCTTATTTATGGACTAACGGTGAACTTCTTGATTCGTCTGGAACCAGTGAGCATCTTGAATAAAGGTATTTGAATTAATTTGAACTTGGTAAATAAGCATAACTTTTTTGTTTAGAATATCATTAGGTATTGATGCAATTTGCACCAATAAGCTATTTAACATTTGTTGAACTCTTGATATCCTATAACTATATGTGATAATATGACATTTAAGAATAACATTAATGAAAAAGAAACCTAATTATAAACAATATACTATATTGCAAACTATGGAGGTTCTTGCTCATGATGTCACAAGATTTTAGTATTCCTTGTCGTAATTAGAAGCGTTGAAGTGATTTATATCTTAAAATTGTCTAATTCCTAAAGTTAATTTTTAAAACAAAAAATATCACAGAAATTATGTTTAATGTTTAGAAACTTTCTAGAGAATAACACATACCAATATGTATTACAGATATATGAAGATTAGGTCTTTCCTATCTGCTTATTTTGTTGTAAATTGTTGTATATTAATTGTTTCAGTACATATTGCCTTGAGTGATCATAATTATTGCAGAGAGAAAATAGCTGAGGATGATATTGAAAACTTTTCATTGGAAGAGCAGGTATCATATTTAATGCAAATTGCATATATGTATAAGTACTATGGGAACTGTGTGACTATGTATACTAGGTGAACTTTAACTTGATCTCTTAGTATATTGATAAAATGTATTATACATATTGAAAAATAAATGAAAATCATTGCACTACTGTTTAAACTGATGAAACAAACAAATAAAGACAAGATAAATGTCTGTCATTAGAATCGACAGGTAGTGGATTCTTCTGACAAGTTGTTAAAAATGATATTATTACAAATAGCATTAACTGATACATGGTTATCCTGATTTCTCTTTTGTTATAGATTCTATGATGAAAAGACTAGGATCATCCAAGAAAAAAATTCATTAAGCAAATAAGAAAAATTATGTTTGAAAGTCTGGAGCAGCCAGTTTTGCGAAGGCTAGAAAAAGCAGCTTTTTATGGAAGTGATTATCAGTTATTCAAAATTTATTCATTATATATCCGAGCAGGCTAAAACATTTTTGATGATGCAATTAAAACAATACAGAAAAACTACAATGGCCAGAAGATTTACTTTGGACAAAAAATTAATACCTTGAGTTTTATAAAGCAAAGCCACAAATTATAATAGTTTGTTAGAAAATATGTTTGGCTTGCCTAACAAGAGGACAGTGAATAGACTAAGAAAAGATCACAATTGAAAATAGATTAAATTTAAAAGTTATATGATTTTATACAAAATAAAACCAATGACTGGAATACACTTCAAGGAGATCAATTGTAGGTATTTGATAAAATTTCATTGACTCATTAATTTTGTTTGCCATATCATGAATAAAATGATGAAATTCATAGCTTTGTAGTCAGTCAGTGTAGTGTAGTCAGAGAGAAAAATATGGTTTTATGACCATACCTTAGGTTTTATCCTTTTTTTTGTACACATAAACATGGAATTTGTACTTTTCGTGGCATCAGAGCATCGGTTTTTATTTTTCTGGGCTGTTTTGGCAGCTGCATTTCAAAATATTTTGAAGCAAATTGTAACCCAGGTAACACAAACTGGATTGATACCTTTGGGGCTAGTCTGTGATTAAAGATCAACCTTTACGACTGCCGTTAATTTTTTTAGGAAAAACACTGTATGAGTGTAAAATCTTCAGAATCTTAAAAATAGTAGGTACAATATACTTGTAACCAAGCTTTAGAGATATAAATATTTATTTCATAAAAATACTGAGGTGTAGCTCTAAAGGTAGGTATATCCTAAGCATGGTTGAGTGTTAAACTTACTACTATGATACTACTCTTTTATGAAAAGCAAGCTACCTGTTTATATGATAAGCAATTATAGTTTTAATAGTTAATACTATAGATAAGTAATATAGATTTGTATATTAATCTACTTTATTTTATTTTCAGATGGCACGGTTAACATTGCTGGCCACTATCTGAGCATATTATTTGTACCGCCACATCTTTTGAAAGGATTAAGAAATAACTTACTTAACTTAAACATTATTTGGTAGTAAAAATTGCATCATGGAAAGAAATCTAATGATGATGAATGAAATATATGATTTAGACATTTAATAAGGCCATACCAGGGCTTTACTAAAATTAACTGCATATGACGTTAATCCTGATAAAATAAAGAAAATGAAAGTTAGTGTTGCTGCACATGTGTTTAGTGCCCGAACAATGTTAAAATTTACAATTGCAGTAAGTTTTTATAAACAATTTCTGAAATAGTAGCATGAAATAGCCAATAATATCAAAATGTGCCCTTTTCCATTCTCTATTTGGCTGATAGGCCATTGTTAAAGGTATGTAGGTTTACTTTGGCATGTCAGAATCAACCCCTATGTCTAATGATTACACCACTTATTGAATGATTAATAACTTATTAGAAATATCACCATAAATTAACATTTTTACAGTTATGGATGGTGATAATATGGTGAATATATTACTTGGTATAATGTAAGTTAAATAGACCTATTATGAAAAGTGACAAGTATCTGTAACCTATACAATTTACATTACCGAAAAAGTTCGAGATGCATGGAAGTAATAGTGTTGGAAGTAACGTTTTGTTTCCACATAATACTCATGCTCGTGAACGGGTGCTGTCTTGGGAGATAGGTCTGCTTTAACTTTTAGTATTATTGACATATACTTCACATACATCTTTATGTTGCTTTCTCAAATTTGTTGTTTATTCTCTGTATATTTTGTAATGTTTAAGGCTACTTACTTAAAACAGATACTTGTTGACTTTGTTGTACAGGGCGGGTCGCTAGTTTTCAGATAAATTTCACATTGGAAATGGCAACCACAGTAGAAGTTATTGAATTTTTTGATAAACTTTTCGATAGTATTGATCGCCATCCTGGTGGGGCAGCTAATTATGAAATGCATTGAAAAATAACTCACCACATCAACCATTTTGGACAGAAGCCATTAACCCGCCAGTACTCGCGCCTCTAGAAATCACACGGTCACTCGCGTGTAGAGCATTTTACTCACGTTTACGAATGTCATTAAATGTAAGTTTTACAAAAAAAAATCTGTTTTATAATTTTATTAAGTGAAACACACTTTATATATTATAGAAAATATATATTTAAAAAGTTTTCAACATAAATCGTTTTTTTTAATTAACAATTATAGGAATTAATTTGCCCGTCTTCTAAAGCAGCCTTAAGGAAAAAAAAAATTTTTTTTCAAACAAAAACTTAAATAAGTATGTATGATTATGCTCAGTACCTACATAAAAATTTTTGGCAGTAAATACAGCTCTTTTTAGTCTTCCGGTTTTTGCGTCTTAGGCAAACCGCGCAGATTCCATTTGGTTTTTCTTCTACTAGTAACTCAGATTCTAGTACAAAACGTGAATACAAAATGAAATATTTGCAAGTTGCTTCTTCTTTGGATATGTGGCTGTGTTAGTTGAAGAGACAGTTGTTTCAAGTAATCTCTGCGCGTTATGATTATATCTGTGTTTTCTTTATAAATGATTTGACTGTTGATTCCGGCAATGTTTAGTATCGTGAAAAATAATTTTAGCGCCCATCTACATGCTACTCTTGCTACAGAATATTCTTCTTTCAGTCGATCCACAACATCAACACCTCCTTTTGTTTTGTTATAGAAAGTGATGATTTCGGGTTTAGCGGTAGCGCCAGTAGTTGGATCGATTCGGTCGTCGTTATGAAGTGTACTTATCATAAGAAAACTTTTTAATTCTTTTTGTTTGGCACGTAAGACACTAGGACCTTTCCCTTGTGAATACCAAAGATACTACTAGGTTTTGGCTTTGTTTAACCCTTAGGGGGCGTTCAAGTATTACGTAATGCAATTTGGGGGGAGGGGGGGGGTCTCGTAAAATGTTACGATGCGTTACAGGGGCGGGAGGGGGTCTTTCTTACAAAACGTTACGTAACATTTAAAAATTAGGGAATTAAAACTCCCAAATCGACAACCCTTTTCGTTCACATTTTGCGGGGAATCTCTTGATTGAATTCATCTTGTCGTCATTTTTATTTTGTTCTCGCAAGTTGGCAACCCTTTTCGTTTATGTTTTACGGGGAATCCCTCGATTGTATTGTACGTCATTTAATGTTGTTTTCGTTGCCAGTATTCGTTAGTGTTTATCCAGAAGCACATTGCTGTAGTCGGTGTTATTAAAGTGAGTTCATAGTGTTCATACTGTAATGTCCTCAAAAGAAGGAGATTTGTATCATCAGCTGTTCTTGGCCTATAAAGGCTCTCATGTCGACTTACCAGCGCATCTGTGTCAAAAAATGCCGCCGAAATTTGGAAAACGCCTAAGAAAAACTAAAGAAAAGTTAATAGAACATATAAATGATGTTATTCGAGAGTTGCAGGTGAAGGCCACGAAGAAGAAAGCAACAATGCTTAGTTATTTTACACAGGTAAAATAACTAAGTTTACTGCTAAAATGTAAAAATGACATAGCTTCAATGGCGCAATGTCTGTTATGCCATAACTTCCAGAGTTCTTAACCAATTTTAATATTTTTTGTGTGAAATTGAAGCAAGAGGTTAAGGACAAGATTGTGACGGTGCCCGAATTTTTAAATTCACGAAAATTCTCATCGAAACATTTTATTTTTTATTTTTTTGGGTATTACGCTCCGCTCCAATATATGGTGCCAGTGTAGCTTTATGCTCAGCGACTGCAGCGCCTAGTAATATGTAATTATAAAACCTAGATTTTTCATAACAGAACTGGTCATAAGTATAGCTACCAATGAAAACATCAAGTACGCCAGCAATACTAAGACCCAATGCCCCCTCGACTTCACGTGCTCTTCAACAAAACCAGGTGCATCTGCTTGTATATGTGTATATTATGTTCTTTTTCATCGCATGTCTCAATAATACATATTCTTAATTTATTTTCACTTGGTTTATAGGATTCGGATGTTGTAGCTTCATCCAATTATTCATCTCTTATGGAATCGATTGTCGGATTCGCTGGACGAGAAAGCACTGCCGTCAAATGAAAGATGAGCGATACCCACGATGAACGAAGTGAGAATACTGATAAGGAAACTGCGGAGACCCCGTCTACGGAACTAAACACGACTTTGATTGTTTCGGACATCACTAAAAATGTTCCAAGTAAACCGACTCAAGAAAATCTTATAAAGAAATTTGGCCTACTGCAACAGAAAATAAATGTTCTTACTGAAGCCAGTGATGAAAGAATCTGAGTGACTAGCAAACCAGCATAGAGCAGCAGTAATTTCAATCGAATAGGTTTCTTGCATGATTTTTTACTGTATAAATCGTTAAATCAAGTCATTTTTAATAGAAAAATACTTTAAAACAATTTGTTGTAGAATTGTTTTTTGTTAAAAAAAATATTTTCTTGAGTCAGTGCATTAATCGTAATATAAACAGCCGCCATTTTCACGCTCTTTGAATGACGTCACATGACATGACACGCCATACATTGTAATGATATATGTTGCCAGCAAACGCATGGCTTCATGTCATCGGACGTCACAACAAATGGGAAGGCGCTCAGTTTGTTTTGAAATTTACTTACGTTTATGCATAATTTTTTACCGAAAAAAAATTATTTTGAAAAAAATTATAGAAATTATCGATTTTAACGAATGCCGTTAGTTTATTACATATTTGAAAAATATTTAAATAAATATCAGATTTTTTAAAAAGACATTCAAGAAACCTATTTTTTTTCTATAGACCTACTTACTTGGTTAATAGTTGCTTTTTTGTTTTGTAAAGAAAACGATTTTAATTTTGTTAAAAATACGATTTTTTTTTAATTTTGTTCAGAATACGATTTTATTTTGACTAAAATGTTTAATTTCAGTCAGGTTTCTGTTTATAATTGCATTGCGAAAGGCTAGAATAAATGTTTTTTTTTAAAGAGTTTATTAGTAAAAAAAGCTAAAATAGGAGAACGACGATGAAAAACAATTGTGTATAAAGTCAAAAATTTCTAAAAAAAAATAAAATACCTACGCATGTATTGCGGGTTAAATTTTTTTGTTTTATTTAGTATTACTAAGCCAGCTTTGTGCTGGCAACCAAAGTCCTTGTTAAAAACAAGACAGCACTTTCGCCCAACCCAAATCCCTGACTTTTCTTGTCGGGGAAGGTGTTTTCTCCCTGATAAATGCCCATATCGCATACTATTCCTTGAGGAGATGTCAGAACAATAACTTTGAGCCCAACGGGATTAGGTTTGCCTGGGCAGTATTGACACATGGGGCATCTACCATTAAAAGGAATTATCATTTCTTCAATGCATAGATCTTTTGGCCGTTCTTGCATATGACATCCTTGTAAAATAAGGTCGAATAAAGGTTTTATCTTCCAATACTTTTCATTTCTTTGTTCAGCTGTCACATCAGGATCATAAACGTATTTCAGATGTTTAATTTAATACCTCTGGATCTAAATTGTCTCAGTTTCAGTTATCTTCTTGTTCTTCGAGTAAGTTAATACTAAGACGTAACGCAGGCGCATTCTAGTACGTAAATATGAACTTCTACGCATGCGTGTGCGTCCCCGCCCACGACTGGTCGTAGACCTAGCGCGTCCTCTAGTTGGGGCACGTGGTGCTAAGGAACTGGGGACTATTTCAGAATCACAAGAAATAGGAGGAGAAGGCACGGGAGCTTCAAAATTGACTTCGTTTTCATCAGAGCTACTATTTGATTCAGGTTACTCTGTTCAAGGAACTCGGGTGGAGAATAGGCAGGATCTTCATCGGAATCTTTTCCTGAGAAGTCTATTTCGGAGTTATTTAGTGCATCTGTGATATCGTGTTCTGATAGCACTGAAACAAAAGCAACTTTTTAAAAGTATAGCATTAATATCATTATGTACACCACAAAGTACAAATATAGTTTAACAGTTTAATTATTTAGTATCTACTTTTGTACTTTATAAAGCACGTAGAAAAAAAAGGCTTAGAATCTCGAACACCATGAACCAAACCACAAAAATACAACTTCGCAGATTGAACTCATTATTTTATTAACTAATTGAAATAAAAAGTTTTCGAAATTTCTAAAAATTACATAAGATGATAGTTGATTAACTTACCCATGCGAGTTCGACGTGCTGCGCGTGATTCCCCCGACGCCTTTTTTTCGGAAAGGATAAATGACACTCGACTTTTAATATTTTTTTTTCAAATGTAAACAGTTCAATGTTGCCAAAAAAGTAAATATTTGAACGTTTAGGGTATAAAATAAACAAATCGATTATTTTTAAGTTTACGTACTATGCGAAGTACAGAAGTAGGTAAGAGGTTAAAGAGGGGGGGGGGGGGGGGGGGGGGTACAGTGAAACGTTACGGCGCGTTACAAGGGGGGGAGGGAGGGTCAAAAATCTTCAAAAATTGCGTTACGTAATACTTGAACGCTCCCTTAGCCACCTAACGTGTATTCTAGTAACACATCCACCTAACGTCGGTCATGGTGGCCGCTTGCCTATAAGTACTAATAGGAAGGTAAAAAGCTCAAAAACTGCTGTAAATCAAAACTACGTTATATTTTTCAATTGTTTTTATTCAAATTATTTTAATAAACTCTTCAAATTAACACTTTTACTTTTTACTATCGTTATTAAAAGTTGACTTACAAATATTTTAACAAATTTTAATTAAGCTGAGATCTAAGCAATAACAATCAATGAAACTTCTTAATTTTTATTTTTTTTAGTAACTTAAACATATAACCTCTTATATAAAACTATCATTGGCACAATAAAATCACAATAATGACAAAATTACAACTCCCTAACGTTTACAATCTTTCGCGGCAGTCTACACACATTTTTTGAGAACACTCAACGCAAATTGGATTTTTGCAGTGAAAACACAAATGGAATGTTTTACGTTTTTTTTTTTGGGTCACACGTTCTGGAAGTTTTTCGTGATTCTAATTTGTCAGAACTGCCTGCCGAAGATGTTCATGGCTGTTCATCTATTTTGAGAACCCGGCGAATAGCATTTTGAAGTTCCCTTTGCAATCCAAACTGGTTTTAAGATATGTTAAGAAAAAGTGGTGGAATTTCTCTCTTATTCTTGCTGTGTGTACCTACGATAGTTGTCCGTGCAGCTAGTAATTCATCGGCCAATGGAATGGATGTAAAATAATTGTCAGCCGTAATATTTCTGCCTGTATTCAAACTATCTTGTGATAAACTTTTTACAACTGCAGATGCAGTATTATCATATTTTTGTGGACCGTTCGGTTGCTTTCCCGGGTAAATTTCTAAATTGCTTGTATAAAAATTATTTGAGTCACACAAAGCATACACTTTTATACCATATTTAGCAGCTTTGTTTGCTATATACATGCGGAATTTGCATCGTCCTCGGAATGACTCCAGCATTTCATGTATGGTGACGTTTTCTCCCACCTGGTAATTGACTCGACACTTTGCGACAAAAGATTCGAATAGTTCACGAATTGGGGCAATATTATTATATTTTGCCCTTTTGAAGCGAGAGTTTATATCATCGAACCTTATAACTCTCATCAAAAACGGGAACCTATTGCGGTTCATTGCAGCTCTAAATAAATTATCATAAAAAATATTTCTAAAAACCACGTTTTTCTCTTGTTACAAATGCACTAAAAAGGGTAAAATAAGTTTTTTTCCTCTAGGCTATGTGGATCCGTAAATATGTTTAGTTTAAACAAACTGTAAAATTATACAATTAAAAACGTGGGGCGTGATATGGTGTAGTTGGGAATTTTTGAAGAACTTTTAAGTCATGTTTAATGGTTCGTTTTAAAATACGCCCCACGTTTTATTCCATCTTAATTATGGAAGTCTACCAAGAATGGTCATCCTACATCAATTATTTAATTAGTCATATTAACATAATCAAAATAATTAAACTTCTTGGCAGTTATCACAATAATATGCACCAATGCCGGAGTATGAGGTGCATGCATCGTGTGCCCATAAATGGCAGTCATCGCAACGAATCCAATCCTCTGTGGGAGGGTCTTCATATGGTTCATTGCAGATAATGCATGTGCAGTTAGATCGTTCGTTTTCTTTATTTTTAGTTTTCTTTACTTTTCCTTTACTATTATATTGTTTGGATTTTCCCTTCTTCTGTTTAGACAAGTTTTGTAATTTCTTTTTTGCTGCGATGATTTTGTTTTCGTCTTTTTTCCGTTTTTGATAATTTTTTTCCCTCTGTTGATCTTTTATCGGCGTGCAAGTTAAAACTACTGCTTTTTGTGTTCTTCTTTTCTGAGTTGTTTTATTTGGAGCAACTTTTGGTAACGGTCTTATCATCATTGGACTATGGTGCAATCCACTTGTACTTGGTTCTCTGATATCAGTTATCATTGCTGAATTTGTTGGTTTATTTGAGGCACATAATGTTACGGGCATTTCTGCATTTTCTGTTATACGGTAGGGTCTATCAGATGTTACTGTACCTGTTATTGCATCCCCCATTAATAAAGTAGGAGTCTCTGCTCTAGTTTCGATAGTCGGAGTGGCCGGAGCAGAATAAATTATCTCATCGACATTAGAAGCGTGCCCTTTTGTCCAGTTCATATTATCAGGTTGACTATCTAGGAGATTCAAGTTGTGGGTATGGATCAGCTGCTCAATGACCGAAGGGGAAGGCGTTTTGTCTAGTGATCCGGGTTGTTGATCATTGGATTCAGCTGCAATCATTGGATTTTCCGTGATGGTTGCTGGCAAAAAATCTGCTTCACCAAAAATGTATCTATCAGTTGGTAAGAGCCCTGAGGATTTGAATCCATTGACAGCGTCCAGTTTTGCGTCGTTGCAGCTTTCATATAGGCGCCACCAAATAGCTTGGCAATGTCGTTTTGGTTGATTATTCTTCCAGCATGGGCCTTTGAAATGTAGCGATAGCTTGTTCGAAATACACTTTTAGTGGTCCGTAGACACAGACATCAAGCGGTTGCATTTTGTGCGTAGTATGTGGTTTGAATTACTGTTGGCACCAGCCAACGACACAAAAATCACGTTATTCTGTGATGCGTATTCCAAGGCTGGAAGAAACTTGTGAGATTCGTGATTGTCCATCACAAGAATGACTTTTTTTTCGGCTGTCGGGCGGACAGTTTCAACAAAAAACCGAAGCCATTCCAGAAACACGGGACCATTTATCTATCCATTGTCTGAACAAGTGCCCTGGGCACAAGGTGGAGCTCCATCGAGCAGGCGAGAATTCATTTTTTTTCGTGCGAAGATCAAGAATGGAGGCACGAAAGACCCCGCAGCATTGCAGCAACAGATTACAGTCGTTGTTCTTCCTCTTTCAGTACTTGCGATAGAACCAACCTGTCGTTTTCCTACTTTAGTTAATACTCTAGGTGGTTTGTTGGAAGAAGTTTGGATTCCTGTCTCGTCCATGTTATATAAACGAGTAGCATCTACATCATGTTTCTCAATTTCGGCCTCGAGCAGTTAAAAGAACCTGTAAACTTGGGGCCTATTAAATCCCCGAGCTCGGGCTATCGAGGCTGGTTCTGGTTTCCGAAAAGTTAGTTAATAATGGTTTAGATTGAATATGATGCAAAGTCAAAGAGCGAGATCGGAGTAAGTACATTATAAATACATAATAAGATAAAAATGTGTAACTTATATAAGAAATGACGTACATGGATAAAAATGCTATAGTTATTTAGTAAAATAAAATAGCTTTAAATAGTGCTAGCCCTCTAGTCACCAGTCACCTAAATAAAAACATGTTAAAATAAAAACAAATCAACCCACCTTTGATCTGCGCCCATATCATCTCGATTGCATTAAATTGGCAGTGGTAGGGCGGTAGCAGAATCACGGTGCGCCCTTTTGATTTTGCCATCTAATCCAAAAAATATTTCTTCTTTGTTTGCAGTTTATGCAGGTTCAACAGTCTGACTAATTCCTTTTTCAGCATTTGACTATTAGCTGCCACACCATTGTGTTGCAGGCACTCTATGATTTCGCCTTTATTATTGTTCGCGGTAGGTGCTTTATTAACTTACACAGAGTTGTATGGGGCGTTGTCTATTAAAATATAGTGGGGCTCATTTAAATTGTCCAATAGTTTTGTGAACCATTTCTTGAAATTCTCAAAATTCATCTCTTAGTGATAATCCGATGTTTTCACGGATTTGAAGGCCCACAAGCAGTTAGGTACAAATCCTTTGAATGTGCCAGCGTGGCAGATAATCAAACGCTGGCCCTTGCCTTCTGGAGCTTTGGTACAGGATTTCTCTGTGTCGTCTGTCCATGTTTTGGAGACTGAGTGATTGGCTTTAAGCCACGTTTCGTCCAGATAAACCACCTTGTCCCAGTTCTCGATGTTTTTAATTTGTCTGAGAAAATCACACCTCATCAATCCAATGTCCTTCCGCTCCATTATTACTTTTCTTTTGTCACACTTCCCATAAAGAAATCCACAATTTTTTAGAACCACTGTGAGAGAAGTGAGCCCACCTTTAAATAAATCAGCCGATTTCAGCGACGCCAATAATTTTTTGCAAGTCGGCAGTTCACTTCGAAAATACTAGCCGTAAATATGGTTTTGTATCGCTGCCATGTCGAAATCATCGGGGTTAGTTACGGAATGTGCCCTATTATGTTTTTTTTTTCTTTGGAGTTGATAGCTTGTTCTCCTCCATCGACGATTCGCCGAACTTCTCCTTTGTAATTCGGGAAACGGTAGCTTTGCCAATTCCCAGAGCATCAGCAACACGGTCGCGTACGTTGTCAAGTGGCAACAAAGGTCCGCCATTTTGTTGTTCGCGAGCAAAATAATCACGCAAGCGTACAACAAACTCCCGCGTTTCACTGTTGAATACAGTTTTTCTCAGTCTTTTCGGCATTTTGAAACACCAACAATAACAAAAACAGAAAACATAATACACATCTAGGTGCAAAATGTAGGTAGATATTTCTGTAGTCATCGGTTCTCAAAGAATATTAAATATAGATTCGTATAGCTTCGTTCTTTGTGTTTAATAAATATAGTAAATAAAAACTGCAAAAGTTTTTACACAAATTATTTTTATTTCAAATCAACATTCAAAATAAACTAAGACAAATTAACAAAACATATTTTTAAAGTTTACTCTCTGTAAACCTCTTTGTTTTAAGCACTCAGTCTTTTTCTCTATTTTGACAGGTAGATAAGTACTTACTAATTTTAAAAATTAAAAATTTAATTGTGCTTCTTTATTCAAATCGGCTAAATTAAAAATAATATTAGGAAGTATTTAAATTGTATTTTTACAATGAGTACTTATCCGAGAATTTGGCAAAGGTACTTATAAGGAAATATTCTCTATTATACATCACAGATTGATTATCATAAAATTTCTTTATATATAACATTTTTCGATAAATATTTATCACCTTTCAAGCCTTGTTCAGTGGTATTGATAATTTGAATTTTTACATCATCGAATCTTCGTACTCGAGAGAAGGCAACATAGAGCTGTCCATGGGTGAACAGAGGATTAGGTAAAAATATACCTATTTTGTCGAAAGTTTGTCCCTTACTTTTGTTTATTGTGATAGCGAATGCTATGCGAATGGGAAACTGAAGCCGACTAAATTTAAAAGGCAGTTGATTGTTAGATGGCTGGAGCCGAATTCGAGGAAAGAAAACTCTGGTTCCCACATGGCTACACAAATAATTTCGGGATCAATGACACGTAAAGCTAATGTTCTAACAATAAGACGGGTTCCGTTGCACAACCCAACAGTCGGGTTCAAATTTCTCAAAAGCATTACTATACAACCAACTTTTAATTTTAGAATGTGTGGTGGTAATCCTGCAGGCGTTATAGAATTTAGAAATTCTACAGGATAGTTTAAAACATCATTATGATCGTCCTCAACCACAGCGTCAGAACTTTCATAAATTTTAAGCAGGCCGGGAATTTTTTCGACAACTTGGTCGTTCAATTGAAAACGCTGCAATACCAGAAAAGGCTATGGGTAGGCATAATTTGTTTTCAGATCTTAAAATATGTAAAATAGTTGTAAATACAAAAGTTTCACCAGTTTCTCCTGGACCTTCAAGGTAAAACAGCTTTCTATCTGTGGGATTATTCATAGAGTTTAGTATTGTATCGACCACATATTTTTGTTCGGTGTTCAATTTTTGGTATTTTTCATAGCCATTTGCTTTTTAATGGTCACAGTCATAAACGGGATCAGATAAGAAAATATTATTTTCATCAATATGTGGCTCCGGAAGTCCGAAATCTGTTAATCTCTTTCCGTGGAGTTTTAATGTTTCATCAATTGCTTGTAAAGCCAACTGTTTGGATAATATTTCAGGGCGTGATCTTGTTAAGTCTTCGATAAAATGTGATGCAAACTTTTCCCAAAGAGCAGTAGGATAAGTTACTTCACAAAATACGCAAATTAACGCAAACATCTGTCGTAATTGCCGAGGAAGTTTAAAACCAATTGCTTCATCCAAACATCTTTCCTATTCTTGATCGTCAAAAAGGAGCCCCCTTGCTTGAGCAGCTTCTCGGAATGATTTGTTAGTAATATTTTCATAAGTTCTAACATCTCTGAAGCAAGTCGGCCCTTTGACGTGAAGAAGTAATAGCCGGAGATAATATCGTTCCCGATCAGAAAAGGAGTAATTATACATTCTTGCAATTACTTTATTAGCCGCTGACTGAGATATTCGTGGTTGCCACTGTCCATGGATAAATGTGTCGGAATTTCAGTGTAAAGATATTGTCGAGCACTTTCTTCTGTTCTGTTTAGTTCAAAAAATGCTAATAATGTTGATTTTTCAGCTGATCTAGCTGCTGCTTCATGAACATTCTGATCTGTAAATACGACAGTTTGTTGGTTTTCCAAATGAACACCTAACTGTATAATTGTGTGACTCATTTTGTGCATTGAAAATTCAAATATTCGTCAAACTGCTTCAGGGGCCGAAACATACCTGGTATCAATATAAGCCTTAATTTCATCTTGGTGTTCATTGCTTAATGTCGATTGATCACTGGACTCTTGTGGCGCTACTGTGATTTGTATCTTTGCTCGGTCATGACCTTTATAAATATATTTATTTATATATTTCACACTTTTGACACTTGAACAAATTTCAACATTTATGTGAGCATTAAACTTTTTACATAGATAGGGATTGTAGGGCACCCATCTGTTATCACACTCGAAATCCTTTTTTTTCATTGTTCTTCCGTCGTCTCTTCTTATTATTATTGCATAACCGCCATTTTGGGTACCATCTCTAGTTTTTCGCAAAATGTTTTTTGGTAGTTTTTAGAACATTTAGAGGCAGTTCCATCATTTTTCATGCAAGGTGAATCCATATATCCAGGGCCACATGGCCCATGGATCATGTTTTTTGCCACAGTCTGAAAAAGTTCCTGGTCTTTATGTGGGTCAGGTATTTCTGCACACACAATCTACTATCACTTTATCATAATCTACTGATGACCTTGGTTTATCTTCATTTCTTAGAATAATAAGCATATGCGCATGTGGAAGCCCACGTTTCTGAAATTCAATGGTGTAAAACCACGCACTCGGTATTCCAAAAATATGTTTTCTTGTAATGTCAGCTAAAAGTTCCTCCAATTTAAGTTTAAAAATTCTGGCAATTAAATCGGCTCTATGTTCTTTTTAGTGCCTTGTAAATTATCTAAAATTTCCTGCCAATTCGGGTTGCACGTAAATGTTATAAATAAGTCTGGTTTACTATAATAGCATACATTGCCATGGAATCCTGATAATTTTGCATCATGTGCAGAGGACTTCCCACATAAGTTGATGGCAATATTATCATTTTACCAATGCCTTGACCCATTTCTCTATCATTATTGTACAGACTATCCATTAAATTGTTATAATTGTCAGCTCTGAGCTGTTTTTGATTTATTCGAAGAAACAATAATCTTTGAGATTCAATCCTAACATAGGCCAAGACACAATATTCATGAAAAAGTTTTTCGGCGTAAAATAATGGGCTAAAATTTTTACGAACAGCAAGTATATACTGATAAAATTGTAACATTGTAAGACGGCTTCGAGCAGTTCGACTCTCTTCTCTGTGTTGAAGATTTTCATGCCATCCGAGTTCTCCATTAGGAAAAAGTAGAGGAAAGGCTAAAGGGTCAATATTGGGACTGGTTGATTTGAGTGTAGTTAAATGTTGAGAATATTCCTGTACAGAGAAGTCTATATTCAATCGAGGTTCGCCGTTTTCTCCTACAAAGATGGCTGCTACCTCATTATTTGATGGTGTGTTATACCGACGCAAATCAAGAGATTTATGTTTATAAAACTGCATTGATACCGAATATTTGGGTCGATTTTCTGAGGCTGCTTTTAATTCCTCTTCAGCTAAAATTGCAGCCACCTTTTCGTATATTTTGACAAAAGGATTGGATTCATTGAGCATTGTTTGTAAGGACCTCATTATATTGTTACTACATATGATATTTCTAGAATCAGATAATCGTTCATTTAATGCTGCTTCATCTTCAATTATATACAATTGGTTGTATTGTGGTTTATGACCTTGCAACGGAACCAAAGATCCAGTTTTTATATAAATTTGCCCTTGTACCCTATAAGTGAAAAATCCTGGAGGGAGTGTGTTCAGGTTTGAATTTATGGATGCCATTGCAAATGTTGAATTATATTGTCGTATATTAGCCTTAAAATGATTAGCATCAGACGTATTGCCTTCGTATAAATCTAATAATATATCTGGAATTGGCTTTAATACTCTGTCTGGGTCTATGTATACCTTCCCATTATGACAACAATTTTAAAAATGATTTTTAATTTTTTCACCTATAAAATGAAGTGCTTGACATTGAACACATTCATAAATCATAGACCCAACTGAAAGTACTGATACTTGAATGGTGTTATTTGAAAGTGCTAAATATAGATAGTTAGTCCTGGGGGGCTGATGTTCTGTACTAAACCTGCTTGAATATTTACGTTTCTTCGGGAGTCTGCCCGCCATTTGATATGTTTTCTTTCTCCTCTTCTTCTAATGAAATAAAATCACTGCTGACTGATAGCAGCTGTTTTTTCTCGTTGTCCGAAGAAACATCAACCGTCAGAAAAATCATCAGTCATCAGTGAATCTTCGATTATCGTCAACTCTTCGTTATCGACCTTAAAGGAGAAAATATATTAGACAAATATTGAAATATGTAATAATAAGTATTGTGAATGTATGTACACAAAAAGTAAAGTAAAATGAAAAATAATGCTTATTACCAGATGGTAATAAGCATTATTTTTCATTTTACTTTACTCAGTGACCTACACCATTAACTTACCTGAAAGTCATCAAATAAATTTTGGGATGCAGCAGGATCAGTTTGATTTTTTGGAAAAAGGTTTGAAAGTGTCCGAGCCTTGGTTATTCTTAACTACCTAATTGTTTCTAGGCCACAACACTCGCAATAATTGAAATTATCTGCAAAAATATATTATACAATTAATAATGTCTAATTGTATAATAAGAACCAGCCAAGTTCAAGTTGAACTTGCGCATGAAGGGGTCCATTCCATTATCAAGAAAAGTGGTGCAAAAATCGTGTCTGTTTCTGTATGTGTTCATGACAACTCAACACAGGCTATGCATGTGGTCATTTATTATTATTTGTCGGGTTATAGAGAAAAAATATTGAGCCGCTTACCGAATATAATGTTGTCGCATTCCACACATCGACTGCACATTTGCATTTGCTTGCAGTTTCTTACAAATATTTTGCTCTTACAAAAATTGCATGTCACTGGAAGTAAATAAGTACCTATACTTATTTTATTTAAATGCAGAAAGTCTTACAATCCACACATTAAGAAGAAAACAGAACAAAATTCACTTAAAAACACAACCTGCCTACATAACTACTAAAATACTACTCACCATCTTTACGAAGAGCCCTTCGCTGCATCCACTTTCCACAATTGCGACAATGTTTACCAAATGCAAGGAGATCCGGCTGCTAACAAAATGACATAGCTATCATCAAACAAATAGTAATAAACGAAGACAGAGACACGACCAACGGAACAGTTTATGAAATACTTACGATTTTCGGCATGATGTGTGTAATCCAAGCGAATAAATCACTATGCGTAACTAAATGACATTTGAACTAAAACTTCAACTTTTATGGTTATGGTTAGTATTATTTTTTCTATGGTTGTTATCGTAATCGGCCAATCTCAGGTTTGAAGAAAAAACATATAACAAAGAGTATATCATAAAAAAGTGTCAAATTATATTTTTTTTCTCGAAACGTCAATCAACGACTGACCTTTTTTATGATTCACTGAATGTTTCCGGCGGCAAGACGATTCGTTTTACATAGTCACATGAGTCACTGTTCTTTGTGATGGATACTTTTTTGGCGCGACGCACGCAATGTGTTGATTGGCGAGGCGTATCTAAGATGGCGACAGTCGTATGTTTTTCAGTGCCATCGGCATTTAACGAAATTCTCCATAATTCGAATTTTGCGGATATATGTTGTCGACTTTAAATCAATATTTTTTTATGTTTTGTTATTCATATAAGGTTTCGATCGAGTCTACCGTACCCCTTGACGAAATTATTAATATAGATTAGACAAAAAAAATGTCTAAAGGGGCTTATTCAACTTGTCATAGCTTCTAAAGTATCTCACTGAGAGCAAAAAAGACAAGGATTTTATTTTAGCTAACATTCTCTTTTATCCTTTTAAAATAAAAATTAAGCAGTTTAATGCACTTGATTTTTCTCTATTTTTTTTTGCTATTTTTTATTCCATGATAATTAAAACATGATGGCTGTCTAACTGTTGTCTACATGATAAGCTATCAAATGACAGCTTTTTAATGTTGATAGGACATTTACATGAGTAGTGGTGGTCGAAATAGTATAAGAGCCCAGGTCTTGGTTACCAAAAAAACAAAATGGCGGCCATTTTACAACCGTAAGAGAAAAACCAAATTTGAGGGGCAATTTGTCGATAAAAAATGCCATATTTCACACCATTAAAGGCTCCGACACTGGTGACGGGACACATTGTATACTTGTTTTAGTTGCGTTACTTTAATGGTCAATATGTTTATTCTATCCAAAGGGTCACTTTTAAAATCGATAAACTGCTTAATTATCAAATTATTAACGCTATTTATAAGCTGTATCTAAAAATCCACCTGCATTTTTCTTAACTCCTGTGTAACAGAATTCTTTGTATCTTGAAGGGCATTTGTTTGCGTAATATTAAAGGTTTGATCAATTCGAGCCCCAGTTCGTAGTGTCACATTGTCAGGACTGTTCATAGAAACATCAGGACAGTCACTGGACTTCTGTTTATTATTTAAAAACTACTTGTCGGAACTGAATTTCAAAAACACCACCGGATACTTCAGTTAAGTAGCTTGAAAACTCTTATAAACACATCTTTGAAACACCACTTTATCAACTGATTTTGAAAAATTATTTACAGAGCAGATTAGCACAGTGTTATCGCGTTAACGATTCGTGTCGTAAAGTGTATCTTCCTCGGACCGTGTCGCCTAAGCAGACAACGTTCGCGTCGCGATTTAAGAAGGCGATCGTTTAAAAACTGAATTTTCCTACGGCTATACGCCTTTACCTTATGATCATATTTCAGTTTTCTGATGACTGAAACTCGCGAAAGATTAGTCTGCAGAGCAAGTTTCTTAAGTGCGACATGTATTTCGGCGTAGTCGCTCTTGGGTGATTCTGATGTTCGCAGACGACCTCACAGAGCGTGCACGACCACTCCTTTGGCGATCTCGCAAAGAACTTGTCTTCTTGTAACCTCCCACCTTAAATAGCGAGATCACGTTCGCACGTAATTTTTTGGTTCTCTCCATCACTAGAAAATTAAAAGAAATAAATCTCAAAATCAAAGTAATTCAATGTTAACATTCCAAATTCAAAACTGGAAAAAAAATAACGGCCAGTAATATTTTATTAAAATTGATGCGTCTTGAGATTTAAAACTACTTTGTATAATGTGTTGTTTATACCAAACTTAAAAGTGAATTTGTTTTCAATTACTGCTGCAATGGACAAAGGTTACAAGGTGTTGTGTAATAAGAACACTTGTGAAATAACTCAAAATAATTTTATAAAAGCAATTGCTCAGAGACAAGGTAAAATGTTTATAATGGAATTTAGGTGTGAAATTCCCTGTGGCATGATTGGTCAGCCATGCAGTGGACTTTCCGAGTGGCACTCGAAGCTCTGTCATCAGAACATTGATCAAGTCAAAAATATCCTGAAACAAAATAACATAAAATATGAAGAAGGAAACTTAGAAACATGTACATCATGTCTAACAGGCAAACAACATAAGTTTCCATTTGATAAAAGTTATACTCGAGGTGCGAGGCCAGGAGACCTTATACATATGGACTTATGTGAGCCTATGGAGTGTGAATCTCTTGGGGGCTCAAAGTATTTTCTCTTATTGATAGACGACTACTCCAAATTTCGTAAAATATATTTTTTGAGAAATAAAAGTGAAACTGTTCAACTTATTAAAAATTTTGTCATAGACTGAAAATGTGACAAGACATAGAATTAAAATAATGAGAAGTGACAATGGGAAAGAGTTTGATAATATAAGTTTGAAACAGTTATTTGCATCTAATGGTATAAGACATGAGAAGAGTATCCTATATCTCCAAGAACAATATGGCTGTGCAGAACGTGAAATGCGTACCATAGTTGAATCAGCTAGATCCATGTTGGCTGAAAGTGGCTTTGGAAAGGAATTTTGGGCAGAAGCTGCCAACACCGCAGCCTATGTATTAAACAGGACAGGAAAAAGTAGAGTAAAGGACAAGACACCTTATGAAATATGATACAATAAATCTAAATTTGATGTGACAAAATTATACAGTTTTGGAAAGGATATGGCAGTGCACATACCTGATAAAAAAAGGTTAAAACGGGATTACAAATCTGAATTTGGAAAATTTGTTGGTTATGAAGAAACAAGTTAAGGATACAGAATTTATCCACCAAATAAAAATGACATTGAAATTAAGAGAGATAAAATACCAATAGAAAGAAATCTTAACACAAGTAACAATGAAAATATAGAATTTAACTTACCTGAACCAAAATTGATCCCAGAAGTAACTGTAGAAGACTTATACGAAGACTCACACGATGATGAAAAATTGAACCAACTGAAACAGAAGAGAATAATGAATGTGATTTATATGAGAGCTTATCAGAAACCGATAGTGAAAAGATTGATGAAGAACAAGAAAATGCAAATAAAAGATTAAAGAAACCACCAAATCGGATGAAAGAGTACGACATAAACTTCCTTAGCATGGGTGAAGAGCCAATGACATTTGAAGCAGCAATGTCAAAACCTGACAAAGGCAAGTGGTTGGAAGCAATTGAAAGAGAAATGTCAACGCTACAGGAAAATGACACATGGGAAGAAGTAGATAATGTACCATCAGGAGATGATGTCATAAGTAGTCGTTGGGTGTTTAAAATAAAAGAAACAGATGGTGACAAATTATACAAAGCCAGGCTAGTAGCAAGAGGGTTTGAACAAAAGAACTGTGATGATGACACATACGCACCAGTTGCAAGTCTTACAACCTTTAGAACCCTTATGGCTGTAGCAGTCCAAAAGAAGCTTCCGGTATACCAAATGGATGTTGTTGGAGCTTTCCTTCATGGCGATATAAAGGAAAAGGTATATATGCAATTACATAATAATAAAATAGTAAAACTTAAAAAAACATTATATGGCTTAAAAAAGTCTCCCCGTTATTGGAATACTAAGTTCAATGATTTCATGTTACAAGAAAAATTTGAAAAGTCTCAAAATGATCCTTGCCTATTTTTTAAAAAAGGGAATGATACATATATATACTTATTGATTTTTGTAGATGATTTGTTATAATTTGGAAATGATGATATTGAAATAAAAAAAATTAAAAACTCTTTATGTAATAAATTCCACATGAAAGACTTTGGACTTGCAAGTAACTATTTAGGAATGAATATTAAACAAGTTACTCTGTTACTACAATTAATCAAGAAAATATTTGAAAACTATGTTGATTAAATATCAAATGTATAATTGTAAAACAGTATGTACTCCCCTAGAACAAAACTTTAACTTTGAGTTGTTAAAACAGGATAAACCTGAAAGTAAGGAAATAGAAAATAATTGTAGAAAAATAAAAGGAAGCTTGCTTTACGCATGTTGTACTAGACCAGATATATCTGTAGCAGTAGGTTTTCTTAGTAGATATTTACAGTGTGCCAGTATGATGTTATATAAATGTTTAAAACGAGTGTTAAGATATATAAAGGGCACTATTGCATTGTCATTAGTATATAAGTATAATAACAATGCAATATTACATGGTTATAGTGATGCAGACTGGGTTGGAGACATAATGGATAGAAAGTCAACATCTGGATTTGTTTTTTTTTGTATTTAACTGTCCCATTTCATGGAATACTAAGAAGCAACAATCTGTATCATTATCATCTTGTGAGGCTGAATATATAGCTTTGTGTTTAGCCATAACTGAAGGCTGTTGGTTGAAACAATTGTTAGTTGATTTTGGCTATGACTTTAATATAAATATCTTTGAAGATAATCAAAGTGTAATCAAAATATCGTCATCTAGTGATAGTAATAAAAGGCTAAAACATATTGATATAAAATATCGTTATAAACTCGGCGTCAAAAAAATCGCACCTTATAAAAATCTTATTCAAAAATTCCTAAACCTTATATAGAGGATAGTGTTAGGTATCATTAGAAAGGTAACAAAAAGGAGCATCAAACAACAATTAAGTGCAATCTTTTTTTTAATTAAAATTATACAAAAAGCATAAAAATTTGAAAAATAATAAAAAATCTTAATTAAGTCCTAATTAATAATCGATAATTTACAAAAAAAATGTACAAAAAGTGTCTTAAAATTAACTCAAAATCTAGTGTTACCCCCCCTTGCCCTGATGACGGCTTCCATACGGTCCCTCATAGACCTCACCAACTTCAGGAGCTCTTCTTGAGGGATAAGACCCCATTCTTCAATCACCGCGGTTTGGAGTTCCTCTAGAGTCGAAGGAGCCGGATCCCGAGATCGAACCTTACGTTTAAGATGGTCCCAGAGGTGCTCTATCGGATTCAGATCAGGACTTCTCGCTGGCCACTGCATCACAGGAATTTGGGACCTCCGCAGGAAGTCGTTCACGATGGCTGCAGTGTGTGCGCGAGCGTTGTCGTGCATTAATGTGAACCCCTCGCCAAAAGATTCGGCAAAAGGGACCACATGCACATCCAGGATCTCTGTGATATAGCGGCGCGCAGTCAGCGACCCTTGTCCGCGAGCACCTCCGGTCCGGGAGACGCAGACCAGGTCGGTTTTGCCGGCAGCCGACATACCGCCCCAGAACATGCAGGATCCGCCTCCATATTCCACCGTCTCCTGGATGCAGGCTTGAGCGAAACGTTCACCCTGCCTCCGGTATACTCTTCTTCGTCGGTCGTTGCAGAAAAGACACACTCGTGTCTCGTCTGAGAAGAGAACAGCTCCCCACTGCTCAATGGTCCAATCGACGTGGTCGCGAGCAAACTGCAAGCGGGCTCGTCGGTGCGCTGCAGTCAATTTTGGACCTGTAGCAGCTCTGCGGGCTGCTATGTTCTTCTCCTTCAGTCTTCTTCTAACCGTGGATACACTCACGGTGCGTCTGCGAACTGCCTGGAGCTCCTGTTGCAGCTGAACAGCGTTTGAGAAGCGATTTCTCAAAGAGTACGACACAACGAACCGGTCGTCTCTTTCCGAAGTGCAGCGACGTCTACCGGACCCATGTCGCCGGATATAGCCACCGGTCTCTAAAAAGCGCTGGTAGACTCTACGAACCGAAAAACGGCTCAGATTCAGTTGCCGGGCGACATCACACTGCCGCACCCCTGCTTGCAGTAGTGCAACCACTTGAGCGGCCTCATCAGCTGTAGTGTCCATTTTCCAGATGTTCTTTCTTCAGTAAAATCAGTGCGTGTGTCCCCTTCAACGGTTTAATAGCGAATGACCCACATTGAACCCGTGTTGACCTCTTTATACCCACAAAGTTAGCGCAACTCGCGACTCTCCCGAGCAGCAAAATTTCCTTAGAATTTTTGTGACCCTTTATTTGTTGCTTTAGGTTTTATTTGATAATGAAAAATAATGTTTTTTTATTAAGTTAATTAAGTAACCTTTTAAATAAAATTATAATTAATACGACTGCATGTGCATATCCAGAGTTAATGCCATTTGAACGTGATTTTCTTAGAGGTGCGATTTTTTTGACGCCGAGTGTATAATGAACAAAGTAACTGATGGTATGGTAATTGTGAAGTATGTACAATCAAACAATAACATTGCAGATATTTTTACCAAGCCATTAGCCAAAGATAACTTTCAAAAATTTAGACATAGTTTAATTAAGTGACTATACTTGTATCTACAACCTTTACAGGTTATAATGTTTATGTTAAAATTTAAATTAAAAAAAAAATTGCCCGTTGAGGAGGTGCAATGTTTATGTAATAAAATAAAGTTAAAAATTAACTGTTGAGGAGGTGTGTTAAATAATATAAGGCAACACTTAATTTTATATCATTTATTTTTTATGTTATGGCAACCCCTTCTTCTTGTGTCATGGTCGTCGAACTATAACAGTGTTCCTCTGTAATAAAAGTTTAATAAATATTTAAAATATAAAATACTCTTTCAGTCAACCATCTCGCCCTTCAACTGAACCGAAAGGCTTAAATTGCTAACAAATTTATCAACTGCTTGAGCTTTTCGAAGTTCACTTGTTTTATTTATATAAACAGAAAGGGCATTCATTGGACATATAGCAATGTTATTCACGTAATACGGAATCAACAACTTTGGATTAGCCCTGTTTGGCGCAAATGTTTTAATAAGGTCATCTATAATAATACTAGCACCAGTTTCATTAAATACAATGTTGTTCATTTTTATGAGACTCAACGTCTGCACACGTTGTCCGGTTGACAACGCTAGCAGAGTAACAAGTTTTTTGGAGATTGCCACCAAACCTGATGATTCATTGAGGAATAGCTTAGAATTAGCCACTATATAGATCCAATTTACAAGTATAGCCCGGAATAGTGCAAAGTTTAAATAGTTTCAATCCATATTTATGTCGCTTACTTTTATTGTATTGGCGAAATATTATACGTCCTCTGAAAGGTCTGACTTTCATAGACACATATGTCTTGTTTGGGCGTGTAATATTTTTTAAATGTATCATTCACTATATCTATAATTGGTCTTATTTTGGCGATTCTATCTGCATTATCAGTAGTCTGATTATCACTAAAATGTAGATACTGAAGGAGAATCTCAAATCTTTTTCGGCTCATGATGGTGGATGGAAATGTCTGATCCATAATTTTATCTTTGCTCCGGTAGTGACTTATTTTTGGCAATCTAACAAGACCCATATAAAGAATAAGGCCAAGAAAAGCTTTTATTTCATGTTTGTTTGTTGGCTTCCAAGCATGTGATCTTGATAATGATTTTATGTTCCTTGATGCAACACTTTGAATATAAAATAAATTTGTCTGTTGAGCAATCATTTCAAAAACTTCATCAGGAACCAAGAGGCTGTAAAATTCTCCTGGACTTGCATCTTTTTATGAATTAATTAACTCCCTTTTTATTCCAGGCATCTCAGTAAATGGTACGACTGAGGGTTGTTGACCCCTTGGTTGTGACCATTTTCTCGATGCATGATCTGTGGCAATATTGCTGAACACTAAATTTATATTTAAATCTGCTTCACTCTCAGTGTCACTATGGATAATAAATCGTCTTCTTTTTCTCGTAAAATGTAAATTCTCAGTGTCGGAATCTGAATAAACGGCAGGTTCTTCCTGTTGAAGAATATTTTGTTCAAGTTGTTCGATATTACGCAAGTCTTCTTGCGTAAACACAAAAGCTTCCATGTCCACATGTATTTCATCAAACTCAGAACAGTCCGGATTCTCCATTTCTCAAAAAATATTGGGGATACAAAAGTAACAATTCTAATTAAAACGTATGTATTTATATTTCTATTGCGCAACAAAACCGACACAACCGCACCACACGCACGCTAACTCAGTACTGCCCGGTAGGGTGTAAAGTGCGGTGGGCGGCGGGGTGTCCGGCATGGCGCTATCGTAAAGGTGATATCAGACGAGTCACTCGGGTGTGTGTTCACTCGAGTGAAAGGTTAATTTTTCTTTCATTCCATGTTCGCACGGCTGCTCTGGAATGAAATAGAAATGAACATTCATCCGTAGTTTCTTTCAATATGGCGTCGAATGAAATCGTGCGTCTTGGAATTAGTTTAATTTGTGATCATTTAATCAAAGAGTTGACAAAAAAGAAGCAAAGAAAACGTCGACGGTGGTGGGTGCGACCATGGATTGAAAGAAGAAATTTATTAGGAGCTTCAAATACATTGTTGAGAGAACTAGCCGTTGAAGATCCTGATTCATATTTTAATCATCTTCGAATGGATGAAAGCAAATTTGAAGAACTTCTACTTCTTGTTGCTCCGTTAATAACGAAAGAAAACACCTTAATGAGAGATAGCATACCTAACCGGATAAAACTTCAAATTGTGCTGAGATACCTGGCTACAGGTGATAGTAATGGAAGTTTAGAGTTTTTGTACAGAGTACCTCGAAATACAATATCCTACTTTTTTCAAGAAGTGGTTGGGTGACAAGGTAGTTACTATAATTATACTCCGGTGTAGTATTTTGATATACAGGCGACTGGTTGATAGTAAATGGGGACGGAGTACTGGAGTCCGAGTACATTACTTGAGGAAATGATTGTGACATCTGTGTTAATCGTTCCTGAGTCATCACAGATTGAAGTTTTTCCTGACATATCAAAGCCCTGTTCAAGGGCATTTTCTAGAGTTGTACTGCCAAACTTTTGCAAAACAAATCATACTCATCTTCAGTTTGGACTTTGGCTTGCTCGCTTATAGTTTTTAATTCTTTAATTGCTCTATCAATCGGCATATCAATCTTCCTTTTCTGGTTTGTTGGCTTTCGAGAATATGTTGGAGTCATCAGTTCACTACTTGCATTCGTACTGATCTCAGAATTTGGCGTCTTCTGTTCCTCACTGCCAGCTTGAGTCTGCTCAGATTCAGCAGAGTCTTCATTTTGAGTCTGTGGTGCATCCTGTAATTAAAATGTTGACGTTTTTATTATTACAGGTTCCTGGAAGTCAACATGAATGGAATAACATAATGGAAGACTACTATAGATTATGGAACTTTCCAAACTGTTGTGGTGCAATGGATGGAAAATTGGTGAATATAAGATGCCCAGGAAATTCAGGCTCTGACTATTTAGACTACAAAAAGAATTTTAGTATTAATTTATTTGCAGTAGTGGATGCGAAATATAATTTTATTTATATAGATGTTGGGACAAACGGAAGGGCAAATGATGCATCCGTCTTTAATAAATCAACACTGAATGAAGCTTTGTTATCGAATCTTCTAAATTTCCCAAAGAAAGGCGTAATCGTCGCAGATGATGCCTTTCCTTTGCGGACGGATATTTTGAAACAGTATAATACTAGAGGGGAGTTTGGCGATAAACAAAAAATATTTAACTATCGGCTGTCCAGAGCTCGACGAGTGGTCGAAAACTCTTTTGGAATATTAGTATCAAAATTCCGAATCTATGAATAGGCGATTCCATTGTCACTGCAAAAAGTTGAACAACTTGTCAAAACGACGTGTGCACTACATAATTGGCTCAGAGACACTACAGTGGACTACGTACAAACAACGATAATTGGAAACTGAGGATTGGGTCACAGGGTCCATTGTACCTGGAGAATGGCGAGAAGTACCATCTTTAGCATTAAGCGATTTACCACCAACCAATGCAAGAAATCATTGTGAAAATGCCCGCCGCGTGCGTGACGTATATGCAGAAAAGTTCGTCACCTCATGCACTGTACCATGGCAATGGAACGTAATAAGAAGAGTATGATGTAATAATACTGAATAAATCTATACTATTCATATACGTTGTTTTTGTTTTAGTATAAGTATTAAGTAGGTACCTACTTAGCTTCTATTAACGTAGTAGTCGCTTATCGAACAGACAGACAGAGTTACTAGGATATGGATTAGTATGGATTAATAAGATTCTACTTACGAGACTTGATGTACTCTGCCGTGGGACGCATACACTGCTTAAAAATTCTGCATGTTTCAACCAGTACAGGGTCGGTACATAGACATCGTCAGAAGAGCAACCGCTTTTAGTAGACTGCTTTATTTTGGTTAATTCTGTTGTATACCGGGTCCTTATCCTCTTTATTTTATGTTTAATATCTTCTTCAGTAACCTCTAAGTTTAAATCACTTATAAGAGATGTTATAGAGTTTGCCCGCATTGTTCGGTCTTTGTATTCAACAATTTTGTGGTTCCAAAGGCATTGATAATTTTTAAAGTTCTCCAAAGAAGTATTGTATTTTGATCGTTCCACTTGAACACCATTTTGTCGCATGAAAACAATATACCTAACACACAGAAAAAAATATAACTTCGTCGACAATGTGATGTCCGTCGGCTACAGGGCTCGAAACAAAATGGCCGAATCCGAATGAACGTTCTCTTTTGTGATCAGACTGTTCATTCTTCGTTCACTCGGAGTGAACAGTGAATGATGCGAATGCCAATATCCAACAATGTTGGATCGGTTCACTAATGAAGTCATTCGGCACTTTTATTTCATTTTGTGTTTAGACGTGTCACTTGGTGTATAAGATGCAAAATGAAAGACGAAAATGAACAAAAAATGACCCGTCTGATTCCACCTTAACGGAAATTTAAAATTTCACATCACAGTGCCGTGGGGGTCACCGGTGACCTCTGACAGATTTTTTGCTATAATTACTGAATCCTATTTCAGATTTTTATAAAAAATATTTTTATCGATATATCAAATTATAAATCATTGAATACCACAAAAAAGTTTTTATGAGAATTTTCATTTTTCCTTAATGGCATTTATTATGTTAATGGTATCAACCATATTTGCCAGATTATTCACTTAGTTCATTCAATGTCTAATTATTTGTAGTATTTCATTGGCATATACATTATCTTGAAAACGAACACAAACCTATTTAATAGAGCCGCTGCTATCTGAAAGGAACTTATACTAATATGGCAAATTCTGTAATCCGAATCACCAGTCCTCATTTTCAACAAAAGAACTGCTAGGCCCAAGCACCCTCTTCGTTCCTCATTTACTCTTGGTACTTCCCTTGGTATTTTTCTTAAGTCATTCCCAGCCAATACTAAAACTATCTGTCATCCATTTCAAGCACATTTTCGAAATCCAATGTTGGATTAAAATAATTTACAAATGAAAAAACATGTCGTATTTGCTCAGCAGTAAATGTATCCACACTATTTTCAGAGTCATATAGGGTCTCCTATAGGTTACTCATCAAATGCTCACTACAAACACGAGTTCTACTGAACTACACGAGTACTGGCAGATAATAATTGTAATTGCTAAGTAAAATGGCACATAGTTTATCAGTAATACTGCGTAGTGTGACACTTTCACAGTTTGGAAATATACAACGATTGTGTCTGTTGGCTGCTCGTCTTTAATTTGGTAAAGATATCCCATATGTATTTGGTGTGCGATACACTTCATTTTGTAAAGCAGGCTGTACTACTTTAGCATCCACCTCTGCTACTTCAGGCTCCTCTTGAGCTCTCTTAACCCTCTCAGGACCATAAGTGTATGGGAGGATGTATGATCATAAAAGTTATATAGGATAGTTAATTATATTAAACATACTGCTTTATCAAAATATTTTTTTTTTAAATTTTTGGGACATATGCGTCCTTATGGTCGGTAACGATATTTTTTTGCCTGAAATTTTATTAACATCACACATATAGTTTCATATGTGTGTTTGAAACACCATTATATATTATATCAAGTTATTTTATTACGTAAAAATATACAATATGAGGGGTCTATATACAAAAACGCTTCTATCCACTTTTACAAATTTTTCACAGTATTCCAAAATGCGATAAAATGTACTATATTTAAGGTATATCCCGTATTCAAATGGAATATTATTACAAATAGAGTTTATTTAGGATTTATAACATTAAACATATTTCATAAACGTTGTACGTAATAGAAAAAAACATTAAAATATGGATAGAGGCCATTCTGCTTCTAATCATTGGATAGAGGTGATTTTGTATCTGACACTACAGGATAAAGTCGTTTTTGCTTCTGAATTGCTCGTGTCTCAGACTACCGTGATTGTAAATTAATTTGACTTCCTTAACTTTTAATTTAAAATGGGACAGTCGAGGGTTCGAAGGATTTTACCATATGATTAATAATAAAGATGTGACTGTGAATTTCTCGTCAAATATTAGGTATATTTTTCTTTGAAATAAAAATTGTGTTCCATATAAATTTTTATTGAAAATATTAAAATTACACTTTAATAATCAACTGCTAATAAAGCCAACCAAAATTATTCTTTTATAATTACCCTCAGAGTAAACAGGACTGGAGTAGCCTTTGCCTAACATTACCCCTCTGCCAAATGCACAAGCGTCGGAATCCTGTGCGTTATATAAAACTAGTTGAGCCGCCATTTTAAAACCACAATAATCAGAACGTCTCACCGTGCAGAGCTCCCACGAAAATGCCTGCCTGTGCTGTTTTCTACTGTAAAAAAAATTCGAAAATATCTAGTATGCAAAAAGATGGCGTCACCTTTCATTTGTAAGTATAATTTTTAGGATTTGATTATTATTTAATTCATAATTTCATGTTTTAGCAGACTACAATTTCAAATTTCGCGCCCAAAGTTCGTTTGATGACGTCACGGCCGCACTCCCCACGAGACTACCTAGGGTTGACCATTATCGCATTTCAATTAATTAAGACAAAAATTAGAAAAAGTTTGTTGGTAATAATTAACTGTAATTTTGTATTAATTAATTACTAATTATAATTTCGATTTAACAATGTACGTTGCGTGTTTATTTTTAGTTTAGTATTAAGTTCATACCTACACTTTTGCGGCTGCTTGCCTATTCTATTCTTTACCACACAACATGGAAATATAAAATAATAAATAAAATAATAAATTAAAATAATAATCAAACTATTTGCCCTTTTATTCATGCTGGGCGGCGCTCATAAACATTAAGAGTACTAATGCTGTATATACCTACAGTGTCCCTGACTTCATAAAAAAGCACGGTCAAAAGGGTACCATCGCCTAACCAGCACACCCGATCATTTCCGAGAAACCAAAATTTTTTTTCGAGCCACAGGACAAATTGTTTTTATTTTGTAATCAGCAACCCTTATTAATTTGTACAATATTAATTTGCACAATAGTGGTGTCAACTTCATCGATATTGTGATTTTACGAGTGAGTAATGAATGAGTGAATGAATGCTTTTTCTTAACGATAATAAAAAACAGCTTAGATAAATTACAGTTTGTTTCAGTAATTATTACCAGGTATTAATGATGATTTCAAATAAGAATAAGATATGTGATTTTGAACTGATGACGCCGTATGTAAAGTGCGGAATTATACTATTTACCTGCGATATTATACATACGAGAATAAAACTGTAAAGATATAGAATAAAACAGGTCAAGTCCACCTTAAACCAAATGGCTAGTAATGAGAGTAGAGGAAGCGAAATCACTAATTTTTGAACATTTTGTCTGTCTGTATGTATGTTTGAGCACGCATCACGCAAAAACTACTCGACGGATTTTGATGACATTTTAGTATGGTAATAGCTAAATGTCATCGTCAACATTTAAGTTAAGTTTTTTTATTAATATTGTGGCATTTATAGCTCCTTTTAAAAACCGGCTTGTCCAACTGCAATACTTCAAGATACTAGGAGTAAGGTATGTGGTGCCAAAAGTCATTTGTACATAAATGAAAGCTATTGGAAGATAGTATTGCAGTATTAAAATTAGAAATGATCGGTATGTGTAGTTCAGGCAAATATACTCTGCCCCTAGGCGGTATACTAATTGTTGGTATTTATACTTTAAGCTTTGACATGCCCGGAAACATCTAATTTTTCATATCCAGTTTTCCTAAAGAATACAGCATACGAAAAAAATGGATTCATGCTTGTAATAGGTAATAGGGCATCTTGGGCATCTTCAAGAACAAGTACTATATTTTCCATACATTTTGAGCCGTCTCAGTTTCAAAAATTATTTAACAATAGAAGAAGATTAGTTGCCCATGCTGTGCCAACGTTATGCTTGAATGATCCTCTTAGTTTATTATATAACTAGTTATGTTTCAAATAGATATTAACAGTTTTAGTTTATTACATTTAAATGTATTAATTTTAGGTTAAAGAATAAGTTGAAAAGGAAATACCTGCAAAAAGTGATGTAAGCAAATCGCAAAAAAATACAAATAATCAATCGGTCAAAGTAAAAATCTGAGAATTATAACTATATACGCTTTGTTAAAAATAATGTTTCAGTGTTCCTCCTTTCCATTATGGTTATACGCGAAAGGGTTCACAGTGAATTCTATATATATAATAACACCTATTGTAAATATCTTTTAAATGCAATAAACTATTAAGTTTCAATTTGTATTTTATGGATATAGCCTTCGAAATTGACTGTTGTAGCGTGTAATATCATCATTAATTTAATTTAATTTTTAATACATAATGTAGGAATACTAACGCAAAGTTAATACATTCATTCATTGAACGAAACTGATTTATCGATATCGATATTCTTGTGCTATGTCATGTCACTTCTCACACAATGACATTCGTGTGTTTGAATAGAACGTTAACACACTATTTTAAGCACGTGTGCGTGTATTTTAAATATGTTTGTCGTATTATGCATGTGTGCGTTTGTAAACACGCAAAGAGTTTTTGTTCCTGTGTGCTGGCATTGAATGTAGTAGTAACCTCACCCCCCGCAAAAAATGGCAGAAAAATATGTACGAGAAATTGACTAATGGCTACTCCAGTCCTGTTTACTCTGAGTAATTACCTTTCATTAAATATTATAAAAATTATACACAAAATCCAACCTCTTCCAGGTATTCACATTGCTCTTGAGTTTCCGTATCATTGACATTGGTATTATCCAAAAGATTTTTGTAAAAAGACTTCTGATCAAGCCCTAATTCTAATTTCCAATTTGGGCCGAAATGTTTAACCAGCAGTTTGTCAACATCACCAAGTTTTAAAGGTGATATTCTTGTTTGAAATGGTGATATGTCTCTGATACCAAACTCTGACATTGAAGATACACCTCGTTTGATGACGCTTTTAGCAGTACCAGTGTCATTTTTATAAAAAAATTCTCCTCTCAAAAGAAACCGTCCCGGCTTGTTCTTCACTCTCGTCACGTAATATCTTTTGCAATCAGCAAATTTGAAATGGTAACTACCTGGGGGTTTCAGAGTTTCACTCGCATATGCCTTCCAATCTTTGACAGCACAGTCCTCACCCAATTTACGAACAATGCCGTAACGATTGTAAATGTGTACATATTCAGACGGATCTATAATGACTTCTTTATTTTTGACCTCTTTTTCAATGTATCCAAAAATACGATCTGCCGGCATGAAAGAGTGTCCAGGAATAGGAAATATTAGTTCCACGGTCTTGACATTCCTTGGGGCACAATTTGTTAGGCAGTATGCAACCACTGCAATCATTATACTATTTTTGTTCTGAGAGCCACACCCGTCTGCCATCATTTGCAGCTTCTTTTTTCCAGTAAAATCAGTCTTTGAAAAAAAATCAAAAATGGCAGATGCAATCTCATTTGCAGATTTAGCATAATAATTTTCAGTCCACGTATAAATATGGACATTTTCCTTTGGGAATTTGTTTGTACCATTTGCATGTACAATTGTAAAATTGTATATATAAAGTTGACGTGAATAATAGGCAGCTTGGTCTGCCACCTTTGGTAACACCTGATTTTTCTGACAATCAAATGATATAGAAACTGTGTTTTCATCATTTTCTCTTAAAAAGGGATAAAAATATTTGGCCTTCAATTTGTGGATCCGCAATGAAGTCATCAATAGAATTTTTTCTTCTTTTTATTTCCCTTTTTATTTTATCTGACAGTTCTGTACATTTGGAACAAACGTCTAGTCGTGGTGTTTTAAATCCTATGTTATAATTTGTGTTGAAAATGTGTCTAAAATAACATTGACGCACTTTGAGACTTTCGCCTCTTGTTTGTTTTGATACAGTCTCCACATTTTACGTATATTTAAATCAGATGCTACATATTTTCTTTCTGATGTAGCTGACCTGCAATAGTGCGACTCAATACAAGTAAGGGACTCAATGAACCGCTTTACGTTTCCTTTTTTTGCGAAATTCTTACTTGATACTCTATCACCGCCTCGTGTTTCTTGTGGGATAGTGCCATTTAGCAAGAATTTTTTAGATATATTACGAAGTCTATGAATACCGACGCCAAGAATCTTGGAAAAGGTTCGTTGTCAAACTCTTATCAATTTATAAGGTTTCGTGTACAATACAATACAATACAATACAAAAACACTTTATTGATTACACCACAAAACAGAAAAATACACAAACACAGATAATTGGATCTATTCCGTTCTAATACCAAAAACTAATACCAATGGTATTTGTTTATTATCGTAATTGATATTCTTTTCCGAACGAATACCAAATTTTAAATATTTCAATGAAGTACTTAATCTATTCCCAACGAATACCAAAACATAACTTTTGGTACAGTCACAGAAACAGTTTAATTTGCTTTTTAATATTATGATCGTAATTACGCAAGATCGTTACGGCTAGTAGTAGTTATGGCTAGTGGTTATTTAAGTAATACGAAGTACCTTTATTATTGTAATAGCTGTAAGTTTTCCTAAGAAATAAAGATAAAAGTAAAATAAGTAATGCAATCATAAATCTTAACAAATTCACTTCATTTCGGTATTTTTACTTACGACCAACTAAATGAATTACTTTTCAAAATTTTTTTACCTGCACAAAAAGGTGAGTTTGCCTATTGTTTTCAAATTCGAAGCAACCAATCACAGTCAAGCGCCGCCGTGCAAACAAAGCGCTAGAATGTTTTATTGTTTTTGTGGAATAAACTTTAAGGCAATGAAATAAGGTCCGTTTACCTTAGACTCATTTTGTGCGTGCACAAATTGTTATTATTTATTTATATTAACTGGCTCTGAGGGATATGATCCTTAGTAGGTACTTTCCTGTGCAGTGGTACGCGCGCAGTGATATGTATTAAGTGAGTATTTATTTGTAATTTTTCGATGGTTTCATTTATTTAATTTGTTTTGTTTGTAAAATATTGTTTGATTTATATAGTATATATTGCCTAATTTTAAAAAGATAATAATTAGAGGCAACTAGTGTGAAAATTCTGAGTATAAATCCACATTTAAGTTAACTCTAAGTTAGTTAGTTAAGTATGTATTTTTTTTAGAAATGTCTGATGAGGCTGGTAATCTGCCTTCCACATCTTCGGAAAACACAGGAGAATTGAGTTTTATAAAAAGAAATGGTGGCTCGGTGCTGTTAAGAGCCGGTTACCAATATACTAAAAAAAGAGAAAATAAAAATGGATGGAGCCATTGGAGATGCGTGAAGATTAAGGAGTGCAGTGGATCATTGCAATTAAAGGTGTGTAACCATAAACCATATAATTAAATTATTGTTAGATCAGTCATACAGTATTTTAATAAGAATATTATTTTGGTCCCTGCAGGATGGCCATATTTCCAATGAGAGAAATCATAGCTGCGAGCCCGATGAAGTTAATAACATAATGTTAAAAAAGCTCAATGACTTTCGAGAAACAGTCGTAAAGTCTGATTTCACCCCAATACCAAGACTTTACAATAAATTCAAATCGCAGTTCTGTAATAGTGAAATGAATTTGGTGAAAAATATCCCATTGTTTAGTAATTTTAAAACAAAATTATATGAAGCAAGAAACAGGGAAGCTGGTGTGTCTAAAATAAAGTGCAAGTCAGTCGATGAAGTGGAAATTCCTTTACAATTTCAAAATTTTGTATTTTATGATCATAGAGATGGGTCTAACAACCGATTAATAATTTTATCTACTCCCAATCAACTGGCGCAAATTCATAAACTTAAAATATTTCAGTGTGACGGAACGTTCGATTGCTGCCCTGCGCCATTTGTACAGCTTTATACCATACACGGAGATCTTGGAAGTGACGAAGATCATACTCGCATAATTCCTCTGATTTATGTGTTACTAAACAATAAAAAAGAAGAAACCTACAAAACCTTATTTGAAATTTTAAAACAAAAAATTCCTGAATGGGATCCTTCAAAATTTTTGACAGATTTTGAACAAGCCGCAATGAACGCCATTTCGACTGTCTTTCCATCAGTTGTGCTAAAGGGGTGTTATTTTCACTATTCCAAAAATGTATGGAAGAAAGCAAAACAATTAAATCTAACAAAAAATTCTATCACCCGGAGACATGTAAGACTTTCATCTTTACTGCCTTTACTTCCACGACAATTTATATCTGAAGGCTGGTGCTACATTATGGAAGACACCACTGATACAGAAGCAATTAAACATTTTAATAATTACATGGTGTCACAATGGCTAGAAGATGAGAGTTTTGTAGACATTTGGTGTGTTCATGGTGAACGTCATCGAACCACAAATGCCACAGAATCTTGGCATTTAAAACTAAACACGACTGTGCCGAAAAACGCAAATTTATATCAGCTTCTGATAGCACTGAAAGAGGACGCAGACTTACAAATAGTGGTTGCTACTCAGATCGAGGAAAATGCACCACCTGTGAAGCGATGTGCAGCAGAAACTGTAATAAAAAATCAGTGGATCAAATATGTAACTGACCAACTGGTTGACCAAAAAATTACCGTTGGTCACTGCCTGGAAAAATTAAAAATTAGTTATTAGTTGCCGAAAAATTTTAAATTAAGATTGTTACCAAAAATTTGATAATTTTACAAAGTAAAAAATATAGATATACCTATATTAATAATAAATATATATAAATATAAAAATAAGATAAGTATATATTTGTTATACTTATAAAAAGTAGATTTTCTGATCTATTTATAATAGGACTCTAAGTTAAGATTAGTTATTATGATTGTCATGCCAAAAATTATATAATTTTTACTAAAGTTTAAAAGTAGCTTATTTTTTGTTATATTCAGTGTTTTTTGTTATTTTGTAATAATTAGACTCTAGTAATGATTGTCATGCCAAAAATTTGATTATTTATTATTCGTAAAAAAGTTGATGTTTTTGTAGTATTTTTGTAGTAGTTGATGTTTAGTAGACCGTCTGATATTTTATAATCGTTTTGATATTTGATAATTTTTAGTAAATAAGTACATACTTTAAATAATATTAATCGTTGATCGTTTGTGATATTCTTTAATTGTTACATTTTGAAGACTAAAATGAATAACTGTGATTTGTTGATAAAGCTTCATTTTTAGGTATATAGGCATTTATGCAATTACATAGGTCAGACTGTTATTATAATAATTAACCATAAGTTTTCCTCCTACACTTAGATTTGTTTAATAAGACTGATTCTGATTAAATAAACCCTACTTAAAATCACATTTAAAAGCATTTTTATTTCTGACTGTATCTCATTCTATTTAACTTATTTTGGGATTCGTTTATGAGTGGTATTCGTCCGGAATAGAAAATTATTTACGATAATAAACAAATACCATTGGTATTAGTTTTTGGTATTAGAACGGAATTCATCAGGCTATCGTGCTCACAAATTCAACTAAATAAAAGAAATGGCAGCTATTTTAATGCTTGAAGAAATAATTCAAGAAGAGAGAAAGCGACGCCGACAATACTTGCGCCAGAATTTTCAGCTAGCGAATATACCCGATGTCGAATTTATAAACAATTATAGGCTCACATGGGATATATTTCAAAATTTGTGTGAGGAATTAATACCTCTTATGCCTCAACGCTTACGTCGAAGTGGTGTCGATCCAAGAATGAAGGTAATAATAAAAAGATTTGTAACTAATCAAGCTGTTATTTTATAAATCCAATCCGTAACATTCACCCGTTGTTTTTGTTTACTTTTAGATTCTTACTGCACTTAATTTTTACGCTCGTGGAAGCTATCAAGGTGCAGTGGGCCTTAGCAGTGACACCCCAATGGCACAACAGACGGTATCTCGCTGTTTACGGGATGTCACATATGCCCTTAACAGCCCTTCCATATTAAAAAAGTATATAAGGTTTCCCCAAAATATAGCTGAGAGGAACCTTATTAAAAGAGAGTAAGTTGGTATATTATTATTCTTAAACAAATCTAGGTGTTTATCATAGTCAATTGACATTTATCATGACCAAAATACTTATGTATAGTGCATGCAGTTCACATAAACATCATTATTATTAATTGTAACTAGAATGTGCACTGTATATTTTCAGATTGTATGCAAAATATGGCCTGCCAGGATTAATTGGCTGCATTGACAAACCCAAAGAATACAAGGAGCGTTTCTTTAATAGGAAACATTTCCATTCTTTAAATGTCCAAGTTGTAAGTACTTGTTTTGTGTCAAAGATGTTATATGTTTATGTAACAACATTTTAATTATTTCACACACAATACTTGTATTATTATGAGATCATGGCAGCCCTGTGATATAGAAATATACTTACATTGACTTTAATTTTATTGTTCAATCTTACAGATATGTGACGCACAGTGCACTATTTTAAATGTTGATGCATCATATGGCGGAGCGACGCATGACTCTTTTATTTGGTCCCACCATGAGATCAAAGCTCACCTGGAGAGTCTACAACAGGAGACAGTATTATTATTAGGTATAAATTTAATTTTTGTGAAAGGGATTTCTATTAATTATTCTGATTGTTTACCAATAATGTACCAATGTTGCAGGCATGAAGTTCTATATAAATTCCGACTTCTATTTTTAGCGTGGACTTTGGTATTGCTATCTACTTTTTTAAGTCTCCTATTTTTTATTTTGAAACAGTAATACCACTAACTAGATAAAAAATTAAACGCTGAAAAATAATGTATCTATTAATATCTTTAATAAATAGTTCAACTACGCCTATCTAATTAAATAAAAAGTCACAAAATCACATAAATGGGTTGGCGGATCTTGAAATTGCAATCCCATTTCTTGAGGACTCAGTAATGTGGCAACATTAATTTCTGTGGTAGCAAATGTCAACTTGGATCGAAGCAATATGGCGGTTGTTTACTTTGCAATTCACAATTACGTTTGAGCTTTTTCATATTATTCATTGTTATAATTCAAGAAATGGTGCAAAACTGTGTAGTGCGTGGTTGCGGTAGTACGTGGCGCCCCGGAGGGGACATAAAATTCCATGCGTAAGTGTTTAAATCGTGGATTCTAACATTGGATCATTGTAAACATACTGTTTTGATTTTCACCATAATTACTTCATAAAACGTTTAGCCGGTGTTTTAGAAATATTATTTGTTTATAATTATGTCAAGGAATACTTGAATTACATCAGCTTCCTTTGAATTAAATCGACACTGTGCAGTTTTATTTTTCTTGTTTACATTAAGACATTCTGAAGTACTGTGACATAATAATATTAAGAGTTGAGGATATATCTGGGACTTTCCTTGTGACCAAAAATAATTTAAAATATTATTGTGTTTCTTACTTAATATAAAATAAACTTATAACCTAGCCCATTCTTAAGTAACATATTTTTTTCTCATTATTCTTATATTTAAAAAATGTTACACAATTTAAGTACATAATTATGTTTTAAGGTTTAATTATTTTTTAAGGTTTCCTATAAATGATAAGAAGAGAGAAACGTGGTTATCTATTGTACCATTGAAAAAGAAGTTTTATAAAAGTGCAAGGATTTGTAATTTGCATTTTCCAGTATCAGATTATGAATTAGCAACAGGGCGATTAAAACAAACAGCAGTTCCTACTATAATAATAAATCAAGAGAAAGTATCACCAGGCAAGGTAAAAATTAAATAGTTTTAATTGTATTATCACACTATTATGCATTTCGGAAAATGGCATCATTTTGTAAAATATATTATAACTTTCAGACAATAAGATTACAACTTGAAAATTCTATGGTCCAAAGAGCTGATGTGGCTGTACCCAGCACTAGTTCTGGCATTTATGAGAGTGATTCTCCGCTTACGGAAACTAGAATGAAACGTGTTGGCTGCACTATTGAGAACCAAACTAGAAAAAAACAATGTCGAAAAGTTCTTGAAAATATAAGCAACGTTAGCAAGTTATCCGTAAGTTTTCACTTTCCCTTAGTAAATATTATTATTGCTTAAGGCGAGCTCCTTCAAACAATATGGTGTATCATCTCTGTGTATATATGAAGGACTTATGCCTTAATGCCTTTTATGTCACAACTAGCTTCTGCCCGCGACTTCGTGTGGATTTGTGATATTGAGTGGCCTATAGCCTTCCCTTCTTCAATAAATACTCACTTATGTAATAATGCGGAAGAGTTTACGTTTATATTTATTAATTCGTTTGAACATGCCGATCTTGGAACTACCTTCCAGAGTACAAATACTTGTTTGTGCATTTGTTAACCGCATTATTCAGTAAGGCTCTTTTCTTTTTTATTTAAGTTTTTCTTGTTTTCTTATGACAGCAATGAAGACCGTATTCTCGCGAGGATTGACAGAGGCATACAAGTAAAAATAAAGTCAATTAAAGAAAAACTACTAGAGAAGAAAACTAGGATTCTCAAGCAAAAAGTGGCGCGACAAACTAAAAAAAATCAGGATATGTCTTCCTATTAAGGAAGCCATTAGGCAGCAATAAAAAAGTATTCTCGTCAGTCAGAGATTGAAAATATTATCCAAGGGCGTTTTGCTGATATATGTAAAGAATTCAAAAAACCACCAGTTAAAATCAATGGCGTTCGTTATAGTGAAGAAGTGAAGGCCTTTGCTTTAACTTTAAATTTTTATTCCCCTAAGGCATACGATTTTTTTTTTAAATATATACCTTTGCCTCATGTTGAAACGATACGAAGGTCTTTGTCTTTATTCAACTGTAATGTTGGTATCTGGTCTGAAGTACTCGAATATTTAAAAGAACAAGTAAAATTACCAGAAAAAATATATTTAAAAATGTAGCTTTGATATTTGATGCAATGGCATTAAAACAAAATTTGACCTATGATCAAAAATCGGACAAAGTAGTTGGTTATGTGGATTTAGGACCAATTTCTGTTAGTGATCCAGAAAAATTAGCATCTGAAGCCCTTGTGTTCCAGATAGTTTCATATGGTGTTCGTTTTAAGTGTCCAACTGCATATTTTTTATTGCAAATAGCTTACCTGGGGAACTACTTTCTGAATTAACAAAGACAACTATTATTCTGCTTGATGAAATTGGTGTCACCGTAAGATCTCTAACTTGTGATGGCGCATCACCCAATGTAAAGGCTTATGAATATTTAGGCTGTTCGCTTGATCAAAATAATTTCAAACCGTTCTTTAAACATCCTAACGGGAAGAGCAATATTCATTGTTTACTTGACGCTTCAAATATGGTAAAACTAGCTAGAAATGTGTTAGCTGATTTTGACATAAAATCAAATAACGAAGATATTTCATTTAAATATATAAGAAAATTACATGAAATACAAAACAAGGAAGGGTTAAAATTTGCAAATAAATTAACCGCCTTACATGTTGATTTTAAAAACAAAAAAATGAATGTTCGGCTTGCTGCGCAAGTATTGAGTTCATCGGTTTCTGATGCTATAGATTTTCTATCCTTATTTTAGTGGTCATCCTGACTTTCAAAATAGAAAGCAACTACAAAGTTCTTGCACATGGTAGATAGAATATTTGACCTTATGAATTCACAGTCACCCTTTGGAAAAGGATCTAAGTCGCCTTTATCTATAAAAAACAAATGTTATTGGGAACCAATATTTAATAATACTGAAATGTATTTAAAGTCTTTAACAATAAATGGTAGGTGCATTTTAAATCATCCTAGAAAAACATTTGTATTAGGATTTTTAATGAATATACATAGTTTATCATTGCTTGTTAATGATTTGTGTACACTTGAGCAAAATCCATTGAAATATTTGCTAACTTTTAAGTGCTCGCAAGTCAACTTAGAATTTTTTTTTTCATGCATTAGGGCTCGAGGTCAAGCACAAAATAACCCGTGTCTACTTGAGTTCCGCTTTATAATGAGGAAGATGTTGTTCAGACATTCTATTCAACCCTCCATCAATGCCAACTGCATAGAAAATGTCTTTAATTTCAATAAATCGAAAAGCTTGTTTCAATCTCAGGAAAAATCCGACAATGAACAAGACGTTGAAAATATATTTCAAAACTTAGACTCAACATTCCATAGTCCATACCAAGAAAATATATTGTATTATATAACTGGTTACATCGTTAAGCAAATTCTTGCCCGCATTTCTTGTGAACATTGCCATAATGCATTAGTAGCACTTACAGATCAGCCAAAAGATCATTCATATTCCATAATCATAAATAAATTTAATTCATTTACGACGTTTGTGAACCGAGGAAAACTGTATTTTCCTTCGGCAGGAGCTTACAAAATTGTAAAGTATTGTGACAAAGTTTTTCAACGAGCTAACTTGATGGGCCAACTTAGAGTAAATAACATTGAAAACAAATGTGTTAATGTCGTGTTACATCATTTTACTCCTCTGTTGCAGGAAATATTTTTCCATCCGATCACGGACTCAATTTTCTGTAACGATTTGCATGAAACTTCATTATTTACGGGAAAAGCCCATTCATTTTTTAAGATGCGTATACGCGCTCATTTAAAAAGGCACACGGAAAATATTATCCGTGATTTACGTGGAAAGAGACAGAAATTGCACAGAGAAATTATATTTAGTCATTTATAATTTTTCAGTATATGCATAATAGAAAAGTTGTCATATATGACTTTATATTGAAAAGTGTGTTTTTTGTTATTATTTTTACCACCTTAACCTCCAAGCGACAAAAGAAATGAAGAATTAGTGATAAAAGTGCTGCAACATTGTTGACGATGTACTTCGAGAAATGTGTTCTCGTAACAACATACATAAGTCAACAATGGCAGCCTTTATTTCGTCTAATACTTCATTTCTCCTGGTTTCCACTTGGAGTCTTTGTTCTTCCACCTCTATGATGCGGTTTCTCGCAACATCGGCACGGAGCTGTCTACGAACACGTGGATGTGCACGAAGGCGGCTCAATGCTGAAAACAAAAATAATTGTTAATTAAATAATAAATCATACATCAACACATAATAAATAATCTGATATCTGATTAATTATTAGTTAGATATCAGACCATTTATTTATTATGTGTTATTTATTAATGTGATTATTGTCTAATTAATAATATTTTTTTATACTGAATGATAATACTTACTTTGCTGATTAACCTGTGGCAACTCCAGTGCCTTATTAGGATGTCCTAACTCCTGAGAACCATTTAGTTCGCCTTGCTCTGTTGTGGCAGCAGATTGGGCGAGAGGTGTGGGCAAGATGGCTTCTTGTAGATCCTTAACACAAAAAATTAATATCATCAAGTGCCGTAATTAATAATTATAATACAATGTTGATTTTTATCATTTAAATAAATTAACAACATATATTACGAAGTCAATTATTACCAATGGAAAAGCAGGCACTCTTGCATCTGTTTGTGGCTCTCCAAAACCTTCTCCCATAATCGACAAAATCTTTAAATCAACTGCAGAAAGGTCTGATGCTGATGATGGGCCTCTTCCTGTGGTAGAAGCTGACCGCCTAGCAGCTGCAGCAGCTTTTTTTGCAAAATGTTTTTTGTCTGCCCATACCTAAAATTGTATAATTTGATTAATTGTTTAAAAAATAAATAAACCAATAACCTCATGGGTTACCTAGCACCTACCTATTTCAGATAAATATAATGAGAATAATTGATTGTCATTGGTCAAGAAGACATTTAGTAATAATGATTGCCGCTAGTTGTTGAATAAATTTAAAATTAAGTTTTTAATTGGTTATACAACTTTAATTTCTTTTAGTTGCCTAGTGAGCTTATGTTGCATAAATTGCATGATGTATTTAGAGTGTTTACTGGCCTAGTTTTTAATAGTATATCAATAAGCACGTTACCTAATATCAATAATAGTGCGCATACTTATCGTGTAGTAGTGTAAACAAATATTGACAAATCAAAAAATAAATTTATTTAACTTACCCTTTGCCACTGCTCCACTGACTTGGTGCAAGCCCCCATTGAATTTAATGAGTCACAAAGATTTTCCCACAATCGTTTCGCTCTCACCCTCCCGTCGGCACCTCTTAGAAGTCCACGAGCCAACTCTCGATTCTCGCTCATAAACTCTAAGAGGGCTTCTATTTGGGCATTAGTTGCTGAAGCGGTTGGAGGCATTTTTTATTAAGTACGTCCACGGTTACTATAGTATCCAAGATAAGTTACGGAAAAGATTGATTACTATATAATACAAAACTTGCGCGCTCGTCGTAACCACAGATTATACATATATTAATATTGTCGTAACGTAAACAAAATAACATAGATTCGAATATAACCTTCAAAAGAAAAAGACCAAAGATAACCTTACGATACAGCCACAATTAGGATAAAAGTACTGTAAAAGCAGTTAGATTTTATGTTATTACTTGATAAAAAGTAAACCTTCGGAAAGAGACACTTTTTAATGGCTATCTTATAAATATAACAGCTTAAAAACCTACAAATCAATGAACCGATAAAACAAATAATTTACCGATAAACTTATTGGCTCTATGGGTAAATTGACGCAACACTATCGTTATTTGTCATTCGTTCACTAATATTGTCTATGATTCCGTTCGAAACTCATAAATTCGAAATTTATAGGGGGTAGGGTTCTCTCCGAAGTTTCGGTTTACTTTCGGACGGATCCGTATTATCGTTGACGGAGTTAGAGAGTAGACCCCCTGATACGGCCGCAAAGAAAGTTTGCCCTTGCAGGACGGATATCGGATCTAAAAGACCCTATGCCTGATAGCCCGATGGCTGGCCCTTGGTGACAGGTCAGTCAATTAGTGATATGCATAATACACAGACGTTGCGATATTCTATTTGCGTTCGTTCGTAATTAACCCGGTAATTATTTATTTATTTATTTTGTGACAAAAACAGCCATTCTTAATCTATACTTATACAATCTAATATGGATAATACTTTTTCGGCCAAAAAGTTGCCAACAGTAAAAACAATTACAATACGCCGAAGGCAACAATGTAGGTAAATAACAAATTACCACAAGCGGCATAAAGATTATTGCTAATAGCACTTAATATATATAAAAAAAAAAAATACATATAATATCAATATACATACAGCCACAATATGGTGTAACAGTGCTGTGGACACATACTGAAATAACTAAAAATTAAGATGATATAAATAAAAATATAAGATAAGCACTCCGCTATTGGCTCTCAGGCAACAAAATGCTTTTCACATTGTTCAGAAAGCTACCTTTACCCCCAACGAACGGGTCTAAATCGCTAAAATGCAAATTATAATTCTCAACTATACGGGACATCACTGCATTCGATCCATAATTTGTTTTATGCGATGGGACCGCGAATAGGCGCGTATGACGCGTACTTCGAGTTGGTACTTTGAGAGCAATTTGTTCAAGGAGCTCAGGGCAGTCTAGCCGCCCTCGTAATATATCAAATAATAAACCCATTTCGAGGACCAATCGGCGCTCCCGAAGAGTCAAAATTTTTAGATCATGACAGTTATCATGGTATGCTGATTTGTCGATTTTAAACCTATAATTTAGATGGTTGACAATTTTTTTTTGTATATTTTCTAACCTATTAATGTGAATCGCATAAATCGGGGACCATATAGTGGAAGCGTATTCCAGCACACTACGAACATAGGCATAATAAACGATTTTAAGACTAACCACTTTCGTAAAAGGTTTACAAGTTCGCATAACGAAACCCAAGTTGCGATAAGACCTATTAATTATATAATCAATATGAAATGAGAACGTCATTTTGGAATCTAGCCAGACGCCCAAATCCTGAACCACCCCGACCCTTTCCACAACAGTATCATTTAATTTATAATTAAACGATAGGGGCTGACTTTTGCGCGTAAAACTGATGCATTGACATTTGTGAATACTGACCGTTATGTTATTATCCGCATAATAGGACATCAGATTATTAAGGTCTTGCTGGATTAACATACAATCAGAGATTGAATTCACCTGCATGTAAACTTTTTTGTCATCCGCGTATAAAAGATGTTTAGCGCTACTGAAGCATGTGTGAATATCATGTATATAAGCGTTATAAAATAATGGACCGAGATGCGAGCCCTGCGGAACGCCCGATGGCACAGCAATAAAGTCCGACCTGTAACCACTTACCTCGACAGCCTGGGAACGATTGGAGAGGTACGAGACAACCCATCTAAGCAAATCGCCGTGAATGCCCAATAACTCAAGTTTTGGAACAGGATCACGTGATCAACACGATCAAAGGCTTTTTCAAAGTCCGTGTAGATCACGTCAACCTGTCCACCTCTTTCCATTTTCTCCAAAACATAATTTGTAAAAAGAGCCTGGTTGGAGACAGTGGAACGGCCCCTTATAAAACCGTGCTGTGACATCGGTATGCCTTTAGTGATTACCGGATAAATGTGTGTATAAACTATCTTCTCAAATATTTTGGCGATAGTGTTTAGAATAGAAATAGGGCGGTAATTAGAAATTAAAGATTTAGAGCCTTTTTTATGAATGGGAATAATATGAGCCTTTTTCCAAACAGTAGGAAAAGTGCACTGTGTTAAAGATTTAGAAAAAAGAATGAATATTGGAAAGGCTAACGTCTCAGCACAATTAGAAAGAAAAACAGGAGGTATGCCGTCACTACCTGAGCCCATTTAAAGTGCAAATGCAAAATTAAACGTTCTGGAAGGCAGCTAGTAATGTGCCCGGATGAAAGTGATTCCGCTGAGACAAATAACGAGGACAAAGAAGTTCAGAAAAACTGGAGAAAAGAATTGATACGACGGGGCAACGTAAGTCCAGAACATATTTTTACCAGTCCTTCAAGTGGACAAACGTTATGTATTCTTCAAAATGCAACTTCTACACCTCCTGTAACACCGTCAACAGCAGAACCCCGAAATAAATGTATACAAATTATTGAAGACGTAGTTATAAAACCAGGTTGCTCCAAAGATAGTTGTGTCAATCAGATGTCTCAAGAAGACTGTTTTTTAACTCCGACATCTAAGCGATCTAAATTTCCAAAGCATTTCTCAAGTTGTACAAGTCCTACATCAGAAAAAGATACATTTTCTGTAGCTTCTATGAGTAAATGCAGCTCACTAAATGATGTTTCAGTTTCCGATATGGTGTCTCTCAATTCTTCATTTAATAAGGAGCAATTTTTGAATTTACTTGCTACACCATGACCAAAACGTGATGAAAAAGCTGTTATACCTACTACGGTGCGTACTGAAACTTGCCCAAGATCGCTAATTAATCCGTCAATATTTGAGCCATCAAAATCTAATGCTGATTGTGATATCAATGTATTCGAAGACGACTGTGATGAAACTAGTTCTGATAAGTCATATGCTCCTAGTAGTGAATATTCTTCCGATTCACTGTCTGAAACTTCGAGAGAAGATGAAGACAATTTCAAATTGCCACCACCCAAAGCAGTTTCTACTGATGATGATGATGGATGGCAAGATATTTCAGATGATCACCCCGAATTCGACGAGTACATTGGTACTAGCAAGATATCTGTCCCTTCTGATGTTAAGAAACCCGATGAGTTTTACAGACTTTTTTTGACCGATGATTTAATTGATAAAATTGTTCTCGAAACAAATAATTTTGCAGTCAAATGTTTGGAAAAAAAACAAAGGTAATAACAATAATAGTCATGTGAAAGACTGGAAAACAACGGATAGGGATGAGATATTGAAATGTTTTGCTATAATAGGGGAGCCCAAGGGGGGATTTCGGGATTTATTGCAGATTAATATACAATAAGATACCTTGTACCCGGCTATTTACTTCCACCAGATATGAGCCTCATTTATAAGGACGCCCGTCAAGGATAAAGGATCAGATTAGTAAAAAAAAATTGTTCATTTGAAATTCTCGGGCGCGTCAGATTAAGGTTGAGTGAATAAGTTACATGCTCAAACGTGTATATTCCTCTAATCTGACAATTTAAGGGTGACGTAAAGAAAGGGGAGGGCTACAAAGTTGAAAAAAAAAACGAGCGTGGTTAATTTTTTTTTATTTTGAAGGGAATAGATCAAGATTTATGAGAAATATATAATCTGACGATTTACACAAGCCGAAGTAATAAAAAATAATCAATAAAGTTTAATTCGTGCAACTACGCGATGCCTGTATTCCCCTCTCCGCGTTTCTATTCCTCTATCACTTTTTCTCTAATTTCTCAATAAATAAATAAATAAATTAAAAAAAAAAATTCTCTTTCTATTGCTCTCTCATTCCGTCCCCACTTTGGTTTCTCTTGCCATGACAGCTGATCTTTACACACATCGAAAAAAAGCGCTGATCTAAACACACGTTGTAAACAACAAGTCGTGACTCGTTCACGACTTGTTGTTTACAACGTGTTACCAACGTTTTTGTTTATTTCGTGATTTTAATACAAGTTATGTGAATTGAGGTTTATAAATATTTACTATGAGTGATATTAATGTACAGTGTGTATATTGTGGTGAAACAACTTTGCAAAAAACAATTAACTTTTTCCTTGGAATCATTACAAAAATGTAAAGATATTTTAGAATATCGTCGGAGCAAACCGGTTCTTCGAAAATCTCGAGCGACATACGATAATCTCGAACTTTCTATAGAATCTTCATTAAATAAAGTATATCACGCACAGTGCTATAAATTATTTACAACGTTGAAAATACCGCGAGACGTTCAGCATTTACAACAACGGCAAAGTGTAGTGGAATATGACAATGCATCGGATGTTTCTAAGAATAGCTCCAAATCACATGATCCTGCTTCTGAAGAGTGCTCCGAGTCACAAGTTCCTTTTCCCGAAGAGTGCTCTAAATCACAAACTACTGTTGATCCCACGTCTCGACGTCAGACGACTTATCTGAACCGGAACACGGACGGGGCCGGAGTCATACACCTCGAAGAAATACGAGATCCCGCCGCGGTCACGGTCGCTCGGCGGCGCGTTCGGCTACACGCGGGCGCGGCGGCACCCACGCGCGCGCCGGTACCCGCACATCAGCAGCAGCACTTACCCTCAGAGAAATGGATGAAGGTAATGAATGGTCATACCAAGCAGTGTAAGAACCGCCAGAAAATCCAATATTTCAAGAAGTATCTCAAGTATTGGCTCCAGTAGATAAAAGGTCGTCAGAGTTGGATTGTTTTTTAACTTTTTTCCCCGATTCCTTTTGGAACACTCTAACGGTACGCGTACACCAAATCCGTCATCGGCCGAAGTATGCTCGGGCGTCATCGGCCGAACTCGGCCGATCAAATCAAACGTAAGAAAATAAAAGAGAGCGCATACACTGCTACTACCGACGTCGCCCGATGACGCCCGAAAACGGACGATCAACTGACGAGTCCTAACGTGTTTGGATTTTTGTCAGTTTTACCCGCGTCTTTCTGCGATCGAGTCGTTATTTGGATCAAGAATGGATATTGAAAAATTAATTACTTGCATTTATAACAGACCGTCACTGTGGGACAAACATTAAAAAAGTTACAATAATCGAGATATTGGGAAACGTCTATGGGATGAAGTTGCTTCAGAAAAGGAAGTACCGGTGGCAGATATTAAGAAGAATGGAGTTACCTGAGGGACCAATTTCGCAAAGAGTATAACAGATGTACTCAACCAGGTAAATCTGGCTCAGCGGCGGATCACAAATCATCTTCGTGGGCATATTACGATTTGTTATTATTCCTTGCGAAACAAATTGCTCCAAAACCATTAAGTGGGAATTTGCCTGAAGGAAGCGCGAGCCAAGAACATCAAGATGATTCGGAATCATCTCAGTTTTCTGAGTTGTCATTGGAATTACAACCACGAGCAATACCGCAGGTCGAGCATTCGCCTGTTTCACGACCAGAAACTTCAAATTCGAGCCAATCTGAAAATTTAACGTCGCAAGAACATACTCCAATACACACAAATCTTACTCGTGTACCTGTAACGCAAGCTTATCGTTTCAACTCGTCAACTGGACGTATTAGGAAACAGCGAAATACTGACGTCGAACAGTACTGAGTATTTACAGATCGAAAAACGAAAACTTCAATTATATGAGTCCAGGACAGCTGATAAGTCAGCAGAAGACCCTGATCGAAACTTTTTGTTAAGTTTACTTCCATATTTAAAAGAAGTGCCACGCAATAGAAAACTCTCTGTTCAGCGGAAGTTGTTAGACGTGTTTATGGAAGAAGAAAGAAATCAACCTCAATATTCTCCCGTAAGCTGCTATTCTTCTGAAGAATTAAGCCGCCCTGCTTCTTGTGAAATGTCATCAAATGCGTCACTTCCGGCATACGTTGTTAATTTTAAGCAGCCTTTGTCACTGATTACGAATCCAATGACACTTTCACACACATCCACATCTGCGCAGGTCCACTTGCCACCAGCCACAAACTATAACATACCATCAAATGTGTCACAGCCGACAACTGTCCAGAGCCTTTTCTCGTATGCAGATTTAGATATGAACCAACAGTAGGTAATTTTTATTTCACTATGTTGGAATAAGTTTTATTAATACCATTGGATGTTTTGTATTTTAAATATATAAAACCACTTAAAGTCTTGTATTTTCATTTTTATTGAACATACTATTTTAAGACCTAAGTTTACTTAAAAAATAAATTGTTCTTACAAAAATATTCGAAAGCCTTTAAGCATAATTTATTGATATCGATGTAATTTCGTTACAAAAGAACTGTTTGAAAGCTTCACGAATATTATAAGCTTCGGTAGTACTTCTGTTTTGTCCTCTAGATGAAAAGTTGCTTATTTGACCCGAACTACTTGTTTGATTTGTAGAATAACTGTGCCTTGGTTGTCCTTCTTTGTCAATAATAATGTTGTGTAGTAAACAGATACATTTCACTATAGTTTCAGCGTTTTCTGTAGTTGTCTCTATGCATTTAGTTAAAATTCTCCATTTTTGTGTTATTATACCAAAAGCGCGTTCAATCACTACTCGGGCGTTAGACAATTGTTCGTTGTAAAGCCTTTCCTCTTCTCCAAGGTTACGCCTCGGATACGGCCTCATAATATACCGTTTAAGTGGGTAGGCTTCATCAGCAATGAATACCAAGGGTAATGCAGTATTGGTATTTGGCAAACATTTTGAAAAATTGAACTGCCCATTTTCAAAATGTCGAAATAACGCTGAAGAGGCGAATGTACCACCATCACTTTGTTGCCCATAAGCTCCTACTTCAATAAATAAAAATTTATAATCTGGGCTTGCAACTGCTTGTAAAACAATGGAAAAAAATGCTTGTAATTATAGTACATACTGCCAGAATTCGAAGGACATTTCAGTCGAATATGCTTACCGTCCAAGGAACCAATACAATTAGGAAAACCCCATCTTGCCCAATATAATTCAGCATTTTGATAAATCATTTCCTCGCTCGGCACAGGCATATGATGAGATACTAGACTTTCAAATATAGCCTTGCAAGTTTCTCTCACAATCATTCCAATGGCGCTATTTGAAACTCTAAACGAAAATGCTAAAGATCGAAAAGATTCCCCAGTTGCAAGGTACCTGAAACGAAAAATATATCAGATAATAACCGTGTGAACCGTTTAACCGGATAAACGTACATAAAGTTTATACCCCAGAAACACTTAATATCATGTATGAGCGATGCCAACAATCTATTTGTTAAATACCCGTGCGAAGCCGGGGCGGCCACTACTAAAATTATATAAGTAGGCTACACTTACCGCAAAGTTATTGCAAGTCTTTCCGTCGATGATATACATTCCCGTTAGTTTGAATTCTGCTTTGTAATAAGTGGTTCAACTGCGTTTAAAATGTATTGAAATGTACCATAACTCATTCTAAAATATTCAAAGAATTTGATGGGTTGTAATTTTAACTCCTCAAAAAGGTGATGGAATTCGCCCAGTTGCTTCCTGTATATAAGTATTTCATTAACCCACACACGCCGACGTCGTCGACGTCGACTTCGACGAACAAAATTGCGGTATGAATTTTCTAAAAAATACATTTCTTCGAAATCCTCCATTATTAAAAACACGTCTGTACTCTGTAGTTGCACAGTTCAGACTTCATAAGTTCCACCGACAACGGCCGTTATCGTCTGCAGTGTATTCAGTTGAACGTCAGAGTTACTCGTCCGAGTAGTTCTGTCCGCCATCGGCCGACAAAATCGGTTTTAGTGTACGCGTACCGTTAAGATCGAAACTAACCGTTACACAGCGCAAATCAAAGCCAAATAAGCAAGAAAAGGCATTCTAAAACCTGGCACTATGTTGTACGAATGGAAAGCTGTCACAAAATCAGAACTAAAGACATTATTTTCTATCGTGATTCATATGACACTTGTCCACAAGGATGTTTTGATTCATACTGGTCTAAACGGGAAATAATAGCCACTCCATTCACCGGGAAGCACATGAATAGAAACAGATTCCGAGTCATTTACAGCTGTCTCCATCTGAATGATAACGCAAACTACAAACCCCGTGGTGACCCCAATTACGACGCTTTTCTCAAACTCCGACCTTTTTTTGATGAGATGTGTCGGTTGTGTCAAGAGTGTTATTATCCCAATGAGAACTTGACTATCGGTGAGGGTACTTGTGGGTTTAGGGGACGAGTGCACTTCAAAGTGTACAATAAAGATAAGCCCGATAAATATGGCATGAAAGTGTACATGCTCTGCGACGCGGAAACAAGATATATATTGCGCATGGTTCCCTACATAGGCGACTCGAAATCGGTGGAAACAATTATCACGGAATTGTGTGAACCATACTTCGGTAAGTGGCACACCATATACATGGATCGTTTCTTTACAAGTCCGACAATCGCAGATTTATTGTGGATAAAGGACACTAGCTTTATTGGCACTGTAATGGCGACTCGTCGTGGTCTGCTACAGGATTGGCGTCATGAACAGCTGGAAAATCACCGGGCCAATCTAACAGCGTGTAAATGGAAGGACAAGCGTGATGTACTCATACTTACTACGAAACACGGAGCTAGCTGGACAGAGGTCGATACAAAAATCAAAGGTGTTGGTGTGACTAAAAGGCTGAAACCAGATTGTATACTGGATTACAACCACCACAAATGTGGTGTAGATCTGAATGACCAGTATGTGTCTTACTACTCCTTGAAAAGAAAGAGCATGAAGTGGTGGAAAAAATGTTCTTCAACCTTGTAGCAAGAGCAATGGTCAACGCTTATGTGATTTATAATAAATCAAGGTCTCAACGCCGCCGCCCACGATTCTCGCAGTTCCTGATGGAGTGTGGTGATCAGCTGCTGCAAACTGCACCAGAGGCTAAACCAGGACCCTTACGTGGCCCACACCATGTAGGCAGCAGTACCAGACTAGTGGGAAGGCACTTTCTCGAAAGGATACCGAGCATCGAAAAAAAGCAGAAAGTGGCAAGAGTGTGCAAAGTTTGTGCAGACATTTCTAAGAAAAACACTGGCAAACGAGGACACAAAGAAGCGATATTTTACTGCCCAGACTGCAACGTGCCTGTCAAATGTATTTAAAATTTGCCGCCTTACTGCAGTGTTATCTTGCAACACTACTCTGTGCTCACTCTGTTCGCGCTCGTTTTTATTGCTGTGTCATAGTATTAATTAAAAGCTCAATTAATCATATCAGTTTCATTTATTTCAACAGGTTATGGGCCCAGATAGCTCTAACGTGTTGTTTTTGCAAAAGTTAATTGTATTACAATAAAGTGATTAACGTAAAGTAAATAAAATAGTTGAAAAGTGCTCACGCGTGCATAACCTCAATAAAGTTACCGGTTCGCGAGTTTTTCCTGTATTTCAACTATTTCAGATTTTTTTTGCCATATGAATAACATAACTATGTCAATTCCAAAACTGACGGGACGGGAAAATTGGTCTACGTGGAGTTTTGCTGCAAAAGCTTACCTACAGCACGAAGACTTGCATAATTGCATATTGTCAGAACCAAACCCCAATGATCCAAAAGCAGCGAAGAATGACGTTAAAGTTAGCTTTATATACTTGATATTATTGGTTGATCCAATCTTATATGTTCACATCCAACAAGCAGAAAATGCCAAACAAGTATGGGATAACCTCACCAAAGCATTTAAAGACAGTGGATTAACTAGAAAAGTTGGCTTATTAAAGGACTTAATTAGCACATCATTAGAGACGAGTGAAAGTGTAGAATCATATGTCAATAAAATAATGTCTTCCGCTCACAAGTTGAGAAACATCAACTTTAATGTCGATGATGAATGGCTGGGAACATTAATATTGGCCGGTTTGCCAGATTCCTACAAGCCTATGAATATGGGAATAGAGAGCTTTGGTTTAAAAATTAGTTCTGACTTGATCAAGACAAAATTACTCCAAGAAGTAAAGTCAGTTGATTCAACAAATAATACAGTACTTTACACAAAGCACAATAACTCAAAGGACTCTCAGCACATCCCAAAGAAAGGTACAAGATGTTTTATTTGCAACAAATATGGACACATAAGTAAAAATTGCTAATCAAAGAAAGTAAAACAAGACAAAAATAAAGATTCAGGTTATGTAGCTGTGTTCTCTGCTGCAACTAAGTATGATGATGGGTTCTGCATAGATTCAGGTGATTCAATGCATCTTACCATGAGACAAGACTGGCTTTATGATAAAGTACCCCCTCCGATCACAAGTATAAAAATAGCAAATAGCAAAATGCTTCCGGTGAAAAGTTGTGGCAAGATAGACTTGAATATAGTTGGTCCAAATAGTATCAAACAAACTATCCAGATTACAAATGTTCTGTATGTACCTGAATTGACAACCAATTTATTGTCTGTCAGCCAAATTATAAAGAATGGATGCTCCATACAGTTCACGAAACAGGGCTGTAAAATTAAACAAGATGAATACTGAAGTAGCAGCGGCAAATCTCATCAATAACATGTACCGGCTCAATACTGACACTGTTGCAACATACAGTTGCAAAATGAATGAGACTGATTTCTTATTGTGGCACAAGAGGATGGCACATTTAAATTTCCATGATTTAAATAAATTAAGTAATTGTACAGATGGAGTGAAATTGATTCAAAACAAAACAAAATGGTTTGTGAGCTGTGTCAAAAAGGAAAACAATCCAGGTTGCCATTTCCTTCTGAAGGTTCTAGAGCAGAGAATCCTCTGGAGTTGATAAATTCAGATGTCTGTGGACCCATGGAGGTGAAATCACTTGGAGGAGCCCGGTATTTTCTCACATTCATAGATGATTATACGAGGAAAGTATATGTATATTTTTTGCATAATAAATCAGAAGTATTTTCAAAATTCAAAGAACACAAAGCTTTAGTAGAGAATCAGCTTAATTTTAAAATTAAATGTTTACGTTCTGATAATGGTAGAGAGTATCTTAGCCATGATTTCTCCAATTGCTTAAAGAAATCAGGCATGATCCATCAGACCTTTAATTTATACACGCCTCAACAAAATGGATTAGCTGAACGTATGAATCGCACACTTATGGAAAGGGCACACTGTATGCTAATGAACTCTGATTTACAGAAATGTTATTGGGCTAAAGCAGTATTCACAGCAGCTTACATCACCAAACGCTGCTCTACCTGTGCACTGTCATATGCTACACCTGAAGAAATGTGGTCAGGGAAGAAACCTGATGTAAGTCATCTAAAAATCTTTGGTTGTGAGGCTATGGCCAAAATACCAAAAGAGAAGCTTCAAAAACTGGATCCTAAGGCAAGCAAAATGATTTTTATTGGCTATAGTGATACTAATAAAGGCTATAAATTCATAGATACAAATACAAAGAAAGTAGTAATAAGCAGAGATGTTGTTTTTATGGAGAGTTCATTAACCCAAAACCATATAGTTGTGCCCCTAACTACAGATGAAAATGAGGTTAATAAAAATAAACAGATAATGCTTAGTCCAGAGTTACAAGAAAATTCAAATGACAGTTCTGAATCAAATGTTTCTGTAAGCTCCAGCAATGATGACTCATTTCATTCAAATGATGACTCTCTTTATATTCCTAAAACTAAAATTAACATAGAACGTGACAGCTATATTACAACTAGATCTAAGGCAAAGAAACAAGATAATAATACTTATCTCTGTAAAGGAATTTCAGAAACAGATGTGCCACAGACATACAGTGAAGCCATATCGTCACCAAATGGAGAAATGTGGAAACAATCTATAAAGAAGAACTAAAAGCACATGAGAACAATGAAACATGGACCCTGGTGAAAAAGCCCCCTGAAGTGAAGACAATTGGGTGCAGGTGGGTTTTCCGTATTAAAAATGATCCTTCTGGTCCAGTATACAAATCCAGACTTTGTGCTAAAGGGTGTTCCCAGCATTATCAAATAGATTACACCGAATCATTTTCTCCAACAGTAAGATATGACTCAGTGCGAATATTGCTCTCAGAAGCATGTCAATATGATTTAAAAATTGTACAGTTTGATGTAAAAACAGCCTTTCTCTATGGAGATATTGAAGAAAATATTTATATGAATCCTCCTGAAGTAAGGTTTCCTCCTCTCCCGGAATTCCGGAAGTCTCCCTGAATTCAGCTTTTAAAATTAAAATCTCCCGGCTCCCGGAAGGAAATTGAAATAAACAAGTTTCTCCCGGAATTTCAAATTTACGCGCGGTGGCGCTTGAGAGTGCAAAATCACACAACCGCGCGCAGCAGCCCTCTGCCGTTCTGTGCGTGCAATGCAATACAGCTTCGGTTCTTATCCACTAGGCATGAGAACGTTATACCAAAACGTAACTAAAAACCGTTTTTAATTTCATACCGAAACGTAACGTTACCGCAAAACATAAAACCCTTTTTGTCATAACCAACGCAATGCAACCAAAACTGAAAAACGCGCGCCGCCACGATCGCGTAAATGCGCCAAAAGACTGATAAATGCAATAACAAAACAAGTAATTTTGTAATTTTATCAGAAATATTATCAAAAAAAAATCGAAATAAAAATTATTGTAAATATGACTATTTTTAAATGCGCCAAAAAAGCTTTTAAGTTCTCATTTATTCACATTACATTAAAAATTACTAGTTCACACATTTTAATTTTAACAAACTAGTCCTAAGCCTAGCAAAAGCACGAAGGGATATCGTCTTAACCATAATTACGTAAAACTAAAACAAAAACTCGCGTTACGTTAGCTAACAGCGTTTTAGTTTTCATTCGTTTTGCAGTAGCCAAACAATCTCATCAACCGTGGTTGAGATAACCAAAACTGAAAACGGTTTTTAATAACGTTATGGAAACTTCAAAACCGTTACGTAACGGTTGTCAAAAAATAGCCAAAACGCCCATATCTATTATCCACGTTTCAATCTCCCTCCCTCGCTCACCCTCCCTCCCTCGCTCACCCCCCCTCCCGCCGCCGTAGGTACATAACAGTCACAAGTAAACCGCGCGATTTTGCACTTGTCTATTTTGATTAATTACTTATATTAAAATCATTTTACGATAATTTCTTCTGAAGACAACGATTATAATACTGAGAATGAACGTTCTACTACAGAAGTACCACAAAAAAAGACAAAATACAGCGAATATTCTACTTCATTTCAAGACAAATGGTTAACTCAATTTAGTTGGCTTGTTAAGAAAGACAAGACTCAAATCCGCCGCCAGTCCTTTGACACATCCTCTGTGAAATGTCCCCTGGCACGGACCTTGACAAACGAAGTGAGGACCCGTTTTAGACAACACCTTTTTACATTTCTGACACTTCATTGTGTAAGACGAAAATTCACATAAAGCTGATTATATTAAGAATCCACCACAGAATAATGATGATTGTTAAGGTTGCATACCTTTCATAGATTTATACTGGCTGTCAAGAGTTGTTTTTTCATAGATCTGTTTTCATATAAAAAATGTAATGTCGAGTTGTTGAATGTGTGTTTATAATGATTATTTAATAAATAACGATTTACGGTAGAACCTCTGGTATATATTTAACAATGATGAGATAATGATGAGTAGATGTAAGTAGCCCAAATTATAATAGAGCCTATAAAATTCGTCCAATAATCGAACATCTGAATCAATCTTTTCAAAATACCCTCAATAACACAAAAAAGCAATCGATCGATGAACACATGATAAAGTTCAAAGGGCATAATGCAATGAAACAATACTTAAAAAATAAGCCAGTCAAATGGGGATTCAAATTGTGAATGTGTTGCGGCAACTGGATACTTGTTTGAATTTGATTTATATACAAGCAGGCGAACTTCTGGGACTCAATACGGATTAGGCGAATCTGTAGTACTTCAGCTTACGAAAAAGTTGGACGGATTGGGATGTGAAAGGATATGGCGCATTTCGGCCCCCGCCGATATCAGACCGGTACTACCCGCATTGTGTGCACCGCCACGAGGTTGCATGCCAGCCAGAGTCATAAGCTCCGAGTTGACACATAATGGTGTCTTAGGGTCAAAAACAGGTAAAACTTAAAATTGTCATAATCTCAAGATCCTTCAGAGTTACAGCGGTGAACTAAAATTCTTTGAAAAGCTCTCGGCAGGGGCCATTCGCCTATGGTATTCAGCGACGGAATCTGTCACTTCGTTGTGGTGAAAATAACGAATTTTAATTTAATTCGAATCGTTCCACCTATTCCAACCGGCCGGCCAGGCAATGGAGGGTGGCGCCAGGTAGCTCCCAGGGCCCTTACGCAGTTTCATCGAGATCGCAGACATAGTTCTCGAGATATGATTTTTTTGTACCTTGACCACTGGTGTTCATAACAGAAACTCTCTGAAAAATATCGGATACCCAAGCGTGTTCCATGAAAATTGATCATGGAGAGTTCGAGAATTCTTCCCGCGCTCTCTTCCAACGGTTTTCATCTCCGAGAATGACCAATAGACACGGCAGGAAGTGATTCTGTATCAGTGTGAAGCAGATACTTTCTAGTCGAGCGCTGCTTCTCAATGTGCGGTTGATAGAAGAACGAAACTTTTCGCCTCTTTGTGATTACGTGAAACTTTGTTTAAGCTCCACGCGCGTGTGTTCTCTGAGGTACTCTCGTGAAGTTCAAACATGTTTCCGAGATGTGCAGTGTGCAAGCGAGCTCTCATCAATATCAAATCAGATGTCAGGTAATTGAAAACGGAGCAACAACGCAGACAGTTCAGTGAACATTTCGGGAGGGAGCTCGCTCTTCACGACAAAGTGTGCGGTCAATGTCGCAGAAACTGCCAGAGGAACGCTCCTGGGCCATCACAGGAAGCATCATCAAGTGAAAGCTCAGCAACATCCGCTGACGAATTTGTGCCCAGTGGTCGACCTTTATTGCAAAATCCCGCTCAGTCTCGTGCAAGTCCCCACGCAGGATCTCGTCCGGAATCCCGTGGATATCAGCATTCCAAGAACAGCTGAACAAGAAAACGAAAAGAGCTTTATAGGCCCTCTTGTCATCAGTCAAGAGTGTCAGCTGCTGTCGAATTTCGACGAATCCACACAGGGTCGCGATTTCCGTCTCTGTAAGCTGCAGTGTTTTCACTAAGACACACAGACTAAGACACCATTATGTGTCAACTCGGAGCTTCTGACTCCGGCTGGCATGCAACCTCGCGGCGGTGCACACAATGCGGGTAGTAACGACCCGATAACAGCGGGGGCCGGAATCCGCCAAACCCTTTAAATTTTAAAAAAATTGATAGAAAAATGAGACGAGGGGACATATACACAACAAGTTATCAGGGAATATCTTATGTGAAGTGGATGGATAATAAAGCACTTGCTGACCAACTTTCCGTCACCTATAGAAACATATACCGTCAAGCGACGCAAAGCTGGGTCGGCGGAAAAAATTGCTGTAAAATTCCCCACAATAGTATCACTCTATAATCAGAACATGGGAGGAGCAGATCTTGAGAATCAACGAAAAGTGTGTTATGAACTGGACGGCAGAGCAAAAATAAAATATTATTTACGATTTATTTTTGATCTTTTCGATATTTCAGTGAACAATGCACTTACTATCTATGCAAAGCTTCACGTTGAAAAGCAAATCGAAGGAAGCCTGTTATCGACCTTGCAATTCAGACAATGCGTTGCTCCAAGTTTGGTAGATGGTTTCTCTATCAGGCAGCGTGACGTTCCCACTTTAAAATCAAGTTTGGTACGCAGATCTGTAAAACGACCATGACGGTCGGTCGGCACGCATCCCATGGAAAAATCAAACACCAGGAAGAGATGCGTCAACTGTGCCAAGCATGAGATAGAAAACCGTACAAACAATACTTGTGTTATATGCAAAGTTCATCTTTGCTACGCTAAAGATAGGAACTGTTTAGCTGTCTACCACATCTAAATACTGTATATGAGGGGTCTAGATGCAAAAGCGCTTCTATCCCTTTTCAAGCTCTTCTCGGATTTTTAAGCGTTGGCAACCCTCTTCTATTTGTCTTTGGTTTAAGTCAATAAAATATGTGCAATTTCGCCTCTATCTAATAATAAATGATATGAGAAATATGAAATCAGGTACAAAAGCGCCTCTGTTCAAACCTTAACGACAAAAGTGCCTCTATCACGGCTCGACCAATCACAGCACAGTATTTTGTAAGGAGTGTAATGGCGTCTGGCTGTTAGCGTCACTGCGAAGTTGTATTTTCCTGTTTTTAAATAGAAAATCATCAGAAAATGGAAATTAATATAGCCCCAGTGCAAGGGAATAAGACAAGGAAAAGGCTTAGAAATGAAAATCAGTGGAAGCGGAACGTAAAAAAGCGTGAAAGGTAAGTTTCGTTTGCTTTATTATTGGTCGTATTTATGCAATACATGAGAGAGATCCAATCCCCGTTACAAATTATTATTAAGTTCTGGCTTTTAAACTAGAGATGGTAATTATTTATTCTCTATTATTATTACTTTCCTTAAACAACATAATGGTATTGATATTACGATTTATCGACTTCTTTTAATTTAACAATGTAAAAATGATACATAAGGAAAGTTGTGTCAGGTGCATGTGCATACCAGTTTTTTTTAAATATATTTATCATTAATTCTTTCTATTACTTGTTTTGGTGTTCCTTTACTAAACGGTACCAATGGATCCATATTTATTTCTAAACTTACCGTTTGTTTGCCTTTCACAGTCATATAGCTGTATCTGCTTGCAAGCTATGTAGTTTATTGCCTTTACTTAAGGTTTATAAATGGTATTGGTAACTTCTTAGTAACTTAAGTAAATTATTTCAGGTACTCAGCAAAAGGACCACCAAATTTAAGGGATGTTAGGAGTTGCACACATAAAAAATGTGAGAAATTAAAATGCAATAGTCTCAATCCTCAAGATATTAGGCAATTTCATCAGTCGTTTTACGCCAAACCTAATAAAACATTTCAAGACAATTTTCTTTTAAAATTCATGAAAGTTCACATACCGAAGCGTCGAAGACGTAAAGTAGGAATTCGAGCAGAATCAAAAACTTATACAAAGTTTTATGTCCGTACATACACGAAGCACAAATTATATGCTTCGGCTGGATCGATGAAAAGGCTCCGTAATTTCTTACCTACTACCACCAAAATTGCTCTAGCGCAATCTCTCTTGCTTCCTATTCTCGATTATGCCGACGCCTGCTATCTCAATCTCACAGAGGAACAGCTGAATAAACTTGAGCGACTTCAAAACTTTTGTATTCGTTTCATATTTGGCCTACGCAAATATGATCATGTTTCTCAATTTCGCTCTCAGCTCAATTGGCTTCCTATTCGCCTTCGCCGGAATACTCACATTCTAAGTCTTCTTTACAATGTTTTGTTCAATCCTTTGTCCCCACGCTATCTTAAAGAATGTTTTAATTACCTTCATAGTTCAAACACACTATCCCTGAGGTCATCAGAAAATCTGGCGCTCAAAATTCCCGCTCACAGTACGACCTTTTATAGCCGTTCCTTTGCGGTCCAGGCTGTTTATCTTTGGAATTCTCTTCCAGTTTCCATAAGACGAGCACAATCTATTTCTCACTTTACTAATTTAGTTAAGACTCACTATCTCTCACAATAGCTGGGTAACTGCTCCCTATCAACTAGACAATTATGTTTATTGATATGTATACTGTTTATGTATGTATATTATACAATGAATATATATCATCATTTATATTTATAGTATGTATATATTTTTATGCACGTTTATTTATATTTAAGTTTTGTTCGTTCGTTATTGTTTTCAATATTATGTAGTATATCATTTCAATTATTTATTTTTAAGTTACACCGCCATAGCTCTAGCTTCCTTATTATCCTCTCCATCCTAAGGTTGTCTGGAAGAGATCGCTTTTAGCGATAAGGCCGCCGATTGTTACACGTTAGATTTAAGCAATTATCGATGAATTCCGTTCTAATACCAAAAACTAATACCAATGGTATTTGTTTATTATCGTAAATAATTTTCTATTCCGGACGAATACCACTCATAAACGAATCCCAAAATAAGTTAAATAGAATGAGATACAGTCAGAAATAAAAATGCTTTTAAATGTGATTTTAAGTAGGGTTTATTTAATCAGAATCAGTCTTATTAAACAAATCTAAGTGTAGGAGGAAAACTTATGGTTAATTATTATAATAACAGTCTGACCTATGTAATTGCATAAATGCCTATATACCTAAAAATGAAGCTTTATCAACAAATCACAGTTATTCATTTTAGTCTTCAAAATGTAACAATTAAAGAATATCACAAACGATCAACGATTAATATTATTTAAAGTATGTACTTATTTACTAAAAATTATCAAATATCAAAACGATTATAAAATATCAGACGGTCTACTAAACATCAACTACTACAAAAATACTACAAAAACATCAACTTTTTTACGAATAATAAATAATCAAATTTTTGGCATGACAATCATTACTAGAGTCTAATTATTACAAAATAACAAAAAACACTGAATATAACAAAAAATAAGCTACTTTTAAACTTTAGTAAAAATTATATAATTTTTGGCATGACAATCATAATAACTAATCTTAACTTAGAGTCCTATTATAAATAGATCAGAAAATCTACTTTTTATAAGTATAACAAATATATACTTATCTTATTTTTATATTTATATATATTTATTATTAATATAGGTATATCTATATTTTTTACTTTGTAAAATTATCAAATTTTTGGTAACAATCTTAATTTAAAATTTTTCGGCAACTAATAACTAATTTTTAATTTTTCCAGGCAGTGACCAACGGTAATTTTTTGGTCAACCAGTTGGTCAGTTACATATTTGATCCACTGATTTTTTATTACAGTTTCTGCTGCACATCGCTTCACAGGTGGTGCATTTTCCTCGATCTGAGTAGCAACCACTATTTGTAAGTCTGCGTCCTCTTTCAGTGCTATCAGAAGCTGATATAAATTTGCGTTTTTCGGCACAGTCGTGTTTAGTTTTAAATGCCAAGATTCTGTGGCATTTGTGGTTCGATGACGTTCACCATGAACACACCAAATGTCTACAAAACTCTCATCTTCTAGCCATTGTGACACCATGTAATTATTAAAATGTTTAATTGCTTCTGTATCAGTGGTGTCTTCCATAATGTAGCACCAGCCTTCAGATATAAATTGTCGTGGAAGTAAAGGCAGTAAAGATGAAAGTCTTACATGTCTCCGGGTGATAGAATTTTTTGTTAGATTTAATTGTTTTGCTTTCTTCCATACATTTTTGGAATAGTGAAAATAACACCCCTTTAGCACAACTGATGGAAAGACAGTCGAAATGGCGTTCATTGCGGCTTGTTCAAAATCTGTCAAAAATTTTGAAGGATCCCATTCAGGAATTTTTTGTTTTAAAATTTCAAATAAGGTTTTGTAGGTTTCTTCTTTTTTATTGTTTAGTAACACATAAATCAGAGGAATTATGCGAGTATGATCTTCGTCACTTCCAAGATCTCCGTGTATGGTATAAAGCTGTACAAATGGCGCAGGGCAGCAATCGAACGTTCCGTCACACTGAAATATTTTAAGTTTATGAATTTGCGCCAGTTGATTGGGAGTAGATAAAATTATTAATCGGTTGTTAGACCCATCTCTATGATCATAAAATACAAAATTTTGAAATTGTAAAGGAATTTCCACTTCATCGACTGACTTGCACTTTATTTTAGACACACCAGCTTCCCTGTTTCTTGCTTCATATAATTTTGTTTTAAAATTACTAAACAATGGGATATTTTTCACCAAATTCATTTCACTATTACAGAACTGCGATTTGAATTTATTGTAAAGTCTTGGTATTGGGGTGAAATCAGACTTTACGACTGTTTCTCGAAAGTCATTGAGCTTTTTTAACATTATGTTATTAACTTCATCGGGCTCGCAGCTATGATTTCTCTCATTGGAAATATGGCCATCCTGCAGGGACCAAAATAATATTCTTATTAAAATACTGTATGACTGATCTAACAATAATTTAATTATATGGTTTATGGTTACACACCTTTAATTGCAATGATCCACTGCACTCCTTAATCTTCACGCATCTCCAATGGCTCCATCCATTTTTATTTTCTCTTTTTTTAGTATATTGGTAACCGGCTCTTAACAGCACCGAGCCACCATTTCTTTTTATAAAACTCAATTCTCCTGTGTTTTCCGAAGATGTGGAAGGCAGATTACCAGCCTCATCAGACATTTCTAAAAAAAATACATACTTAACTAACTAACTTAGAGTTAACTTAAATGTGGATTTATACTCAGAATTTTCACACTAGTTGCCTCTAATTATTATCTTTTTAAAATTAGGCAATATATACTATATAAATCAAACAATATTTTACAAACAAAACAAATTAAATAAATGAAACCATCGAAAAATTACAAATAAATACTCACTTAATACATATCACTGCGCGCGTACCACTGCACAGGAAAGTACCTACTAAGGATCATATCCCTCAGAGCCAGTTAATATAAATAAATAATAACAATTTGTGCACGCACAAAATGAGTCTAAGGTAAACGGACCTTATTTCATTGCCTTAAAGTTTATTCCACAAAAACAATAAAACATTCTAGCGCTTTGTTTGCACGGCGGCGCTTGACTGTGATTGGTTGCTTCGAATTTGAAAACAATAGGCAAACTCACCTTTTTGTGCAGGTAAAAAAATTTTGAAAAGTAATTCATTTAGTTGGTCGTAAGTAAAAATACCGAAATGAAGTGAATTTGTTAAGATTTATGATTGCATTACTTATTTTACTTTTATCTTTATTTCTTAGGAAAACTTACAGCTATTACAATAATAAAGGTACTTCGTATTACTTAAATAACCACTAGCCATAACTACTACTAGCCGTAACGATCTTGCGTAATTACGATCATAATATTAAAAAGCAAATTAAACTGTTTCTGTGACTGTACCAAAAGTTATGTTTTGGTATTCGTTGGGAATAGATTAAGTACTTCATTGAAATATTTAAAATTTGGTATTCGTTCGGAAAAGAATATCAATTACGATAATAAACAAATACCATTGGTATTAGTTTTTGGTATTAGAACGGAATAGATCGATAGCCTATCACGATAACTACTTTGTTGTCGTTTAAATTGACATAACGATCAGTTGAAACAAGTGTCAAATTCATATTTTCGGACGGATAAAAACCTATCGGGAGTAGGGACAACTGTCAAATCACGTTGCCATTCATTCTTAGTTTGAGCCACGAATTAATCTTACGTCCGTAGGGGTTACGTAGAAGAAAACAGCCGTAATTTCGGCCGAAACTACGTATTTCGTGTTTAGGGAGTAGACCCCCAGGTTTCAATACCTGATACAATATTTTTCCTTTTATTGGTACTATTTGGCGCCAGAATACCAGTATATATCAGTATATATATATATCTGTCACACTCTCACTACAAAAAATCCTAAAGAAAATTGCCCCGGCCCATGCGATTGCAATAGAGTTCTCCCCCCGGCCCGCGCAAATGTTTCATATCAGATATTTTCGACCCGATGCCGTACTGAACGTGTTAAAAAACTTTTGTACCCAGTCTTTCCCAGCTTCTTGTTTAAATTATTAAATGGGTGTGGTTTATTATTCTTAACTACAAGCCTATCGACTAAGCCTCTAAGATCTTTAGTCGTAAAGCCTGCTCTCCATGTGTTATATATAATTACACAACTCTTTCTCTTCATCATAAGAATAAACTGTTTTCTTCGGGTCTAACTGAATCTTTAATTTTTTTGCAACTGGAGCATTTTCCTTCAAGCTTTCACGAAATATCTTTACTTTTCTTTCCAAAGTGGTTTGGGGGACACCAAAAGTCTTCGCTCTTAGATAGTAACCCATTTTGCCTTGTACCACAGAGTCCACCGCATTTGTTATGGTCTCCTCTGACCAATCTCCTCTATTCGATTTTCTTTTATAAGTTTTCACCATTCTACAACAATAAAAGAATGCCATTTGTTTCTTACATATCATTACACTTTTTAGCAAAATGAGTTTTAAAGTAACTTAAGGGCAGGCAAGCAGGGATACCTTATACCCCATCTTGCTTTCTCATGACCAATTGAATTAAAAATAATAACTTCTAAAAACACTGTTACCTGTACACCAATAAACAAGTGCTTACCTGCAAGTGCAATCGTAGATATGTATAAAACTATTCACTGTTATGGTCATGGATTCTGGAGGAAGTAAATTGGCTACGAAATTAAATTGGTTAAAAACATATAAATATGTTAAATAGCAGTTGAGCTTGAACAATATCAGTGAATCAGGTTAGAAAAAAATACTCAATGCTACCCATGCGATTCTGGCGGCTGCTATATGAGCCGCTCAGTGCACACATCGATTAACTCCTTAAAACGAAAAGTTGAGAAACGCGATGATGTAATGTATATTGTTTTTTAAAATTCCTCTGATAATATGAATTCAAATATTTAATGTAGAATGCATAATTGCAGATATAGCTTTCATCAAACGGTATATAAAATTAATAAGAAAGAATAGCCAACAAACAATCGTCAGTAATGTTACAGTTTTTATGTGACTGGTGGAGTTAATCGATTTGGCAACTGAAAAAAGTAATAAAGTTAAATTTAGTCTTTACATTTTTAAGTTTTTTATTACAGAAAAAGTTAGTTATTATACATTTTTATCACAGCTTTTACATAAAAATCAATGTTGGCAGGTCTGTTCGAAATTTAATTTTTGTAAATAATTTATAACAGCTTTATGTTAGCGGCATTATTCTTTGGGATGATTCAGCAATATTATAAATAATGTCTTCTTCATCAGCTGTATGCGAGGATTCGTCATTTCGATTTGTTAACAAGTTCTCATAGTAATCGTGTTTAACAGGAGGAATGAATTTTAGCAGATCCATCATGTCTCTCCATTTTTCCTTGTCACAGTTCTACCTTTAGTATATAATTTATTATACCGCCTTTAGGCTGATCTATATTTTTGAAACTTTGCGATCTACCCACTAAAGATTTTCTTATATTAATGGCTTGAAACCCGTATCTTCATTATACTCACATTTGAATTGTATGAGATAGGGTTTGGACCTTTCTAACTTTATCCAGCGTATTTTAAGCCAATTTACTGGAAGCCCTGTGACGGTTATTTTTCTGTTAATGATAGACTGTTCTAAAGGTTTTGTTGACAAATAATCTTGGTGATACATTTGGATTAGATGAAGTGCTTTCTTTTTACATGTTTTGATTATAAGGTGAAAAAAATTTTTGATTTTTTTTTCGCACATGTCTCAATAACAGCAAAATCTGAGTCATGGGGCAAATAGCTATGTCCACTTACCAAAAATTTCATGTCGATTGATTAAGCTTTGATTTCCGTGCTTTGAACAAGTTTCAATAAACTTAAGACGGTTTTAATATTTCTGTTTTGCCCGGTACACGAATCCGAATATGTTATTATTTTTTCGAAGTTTGCAGCGTAAGTATTTATGTACTTTATTAGACAAGAAGGCGATTTCTTGAGACCCACGAGATCCTTCAGTTTCTGGCCAAACCAACATGTGGCTTATATTTTTATTGAATTCATGACGTCCAAAATTATAAACATATAAATTTCGCTTATAATAAGCTACGGATGTGGCCAACTTGGGAAAGGCTAGAGCTTTTTCCAAGTCAAAAGAAAATACGAACAATTTTTCCGATGTTGCCATTCGATCGGCAGCTATTTGACTGCGAGCCCGTTCAGCCTCTTCTAAGTGAGTTTCCTTTTCAAATTTTTCCATCTTAATTCCCTCATCGTCTGAAGATTGAAATTTTATTTGAAAAGCATCACAAGTATGACACGTATCCTTTGATGGTTGTTTAAAATGTAAATTAAATTTTGTAGAGAACTCATTATAGTAATATTTTTCTTTCACTGGTGCTTCGTTTTCCTTTTCACATTCTGTGACATATAGTTCATACATCTTCTTAATATTTAAGTCAGGATTTAAATATTGTCGTCTTGGATTATGAGCTCTGGCGTAGTGACTACTGTAGGCTGGAAATGACTTTATATGCTTTATAACATTTGTATTATCTATTTATTGCTTGCAACGAGGCCTTTGCGCTTATCAACCAAAGATATAACTTGTTCTTTAGAACAACAATCGTATATCCACCCGTCACTCACCTGATAAGTGTCTCTAAAATATTTTTTACAAACGGGAATATCAAGTCTCTCTTTTCGAAAGTAATTTGTAAACGAATATGATCTTCGTTCTTTAGTTTCATTCGTAGGGCGCCTTCTTTTTATTTCGTTAACTTTGATACAACCTCTTGAGAAAATATTTTGGTCAAGTTGACTATGTAAATTATAAAATGCTTTCATGGCAGCCTCTCACTCATCCGAAATAATTTTTTGATTGCAATTTTGACGGCATCTGCATTGTATATCGACAAATGTTTTTGCAGGTATTAATTTTCCTCCCGTATTCTTGTATGCCAAACCTTTAATCCTATTATGCTTTTGTAAATTTCGTATCCATTTAACAGGATTACGACTTCTTTTCCTCCCAATCAATGTGTTTGTTGGGTTTGTACTGTTGCAATCCGATGAATCCGAGGAAAACGATAAACGTCTTCTTGGACAAGACTTTCTGTTGATAAATCGTATTGAAGAATCATCACTGCTTTCCTCACTCACATTATTAGTCTCACTCATCTTGATTATAACGGTATAATATTTATTTCTTTAAAAACAATCTGGGAGTAATGTTGAATGACTAAGAAGTACAGCGTGCGAGATCACTGCAATACTAACTACCGTTTGCAAAGAATCACGGCCATACCAAAAATATTTTGGTTGTCAAAAAGATCTTTCAAAGCTCTGTCCAGTGCCTCCAGTGACTCCTTATGGGCCATTGTGCATTAATCCCAAACAATCAATTTATCTGTAGGATCTTGGCCATTGCGCTATTTTTGGCGATGTTGCAAATTGATGTTTCGTTGATTTGCATGTTTAATGGTAATTTCAAGACAGAATGTGCAGTTTGCCCGCCTTCTAGCAGATTCGCAGCTATCCCAGATGAAGCCAACGTTAGAGCTACATCATTTCGCGATCTGATCCTCGCCAAAAGCAATGAAATAAATAACGTTTTTCTGGTTCCTCCGGGAGCATCAAAAAAATAAATTCCACCAGATCCACTGTTCACAGCTTTTATCAAAATGTCGTACGCAATTCTTTGGCCAATGCTTCAATGTCGTACTGTTGTTCTCTTTGCAACTCGTCGTTTAATACATCGTGCATATGACGATTGGGTGCTGTCTTTCCCAAACACGACAATACCTTATTTGCCATCAATAAACACATATCTTCTATCGTGATCAACGTCTCATTGTAAATTTCTGCAGTCATTTGTAGTGTAGGATTCAAAATTTGACGGCGCACACGATGCAAAACATTCTCAGACATGTCATCTCTATACTTAACCCACAAATCTTTTGGATTCGAGGGTCGATATGATAATCCAGAAACAATGTACGAACTTAATGCGGCGACGAAGATGTTACGGAATCCTTGAGCGTATCATCCCAGTGCCAATCGTTCCCGAGTAAATGTAGTAGTTGCCATGTCCTCACGGTAAGTCGCACACAGCTGTCCATTAACTGTTCTCAGTTGTTTAAACGATGTTAGACCACGAACACTCACGAGTATTTTTGCAACAAGATGAAACTGCAAATATGTTTGCGAAGCAATTGTTAGAAATTGAAAATAATAATATCGCAGTGGATACCTCGACCGGATTCATCACATTACCCACAGATTTCTGTCACATCACCGACTCAAAAGGAGCTTATTCAGTGTGTTTTCCCAGATATAGCGCAACAGTTCAATAACCATAATTGGCAACGAACGAGCAATATTGGCAGCGAAAAATAAAGATGTCGATGATCTCAATGCGACCATTCAGAATTTTCTTCCGGGACAGTTGGTTTCCTTCAAATCAGTCGACACCGTTATGAACCAGGATGACGTAGTCAACTATCCCACAGAGTTTTTAAATTCACTGGAATTGCCTGGATTACCACCTCAAAATTTGCAGTTAAAAGTAGGATCAGTTGTCATTATGCTACGTAACATTAATCAACCGATTGTGCAATGGAACAAGACGAGCTGTGAAAAAGGTGATGAATAACGTCATTGAGGCAACATTCATAAAGGGAAAATACAAAGGAGAGGATGTCTTGATCCCGCGTATACCGATGATTCCAACGGATTTACTGTTCGATTTTAAACGTTTACAATTTCCAGTACATCTGGCCTTTGCGATGACCATAAATAAATCGCAAGGCCGTGTCGTTGGAAGTTTGTGGCATCAACGTAGTTTCCCTGTTTCGCGCATGGACAATTATGTATACGTCGCGTGTTCGCGCGTCGAAAATATTGTTTATCAGAAAAAAATTAATTCATTAACAGACTGTATCTTAACTGTGTGTGTCTGTCAATATTAAATTGAAACCTTATAACTAGCCAGTATTTCAGGAAAATTCTGTTTTGTAAGTAAGCAACATCATGTGTAATTAATCGAAAATAATAATAAAACTTCATTCATACCGAGCATTTTTTTATTAATTACAGATTCCTGTTGTTTGTTTTAAGTTTATTTTATACAAAAGTTTAGGTCTTTTAATTATTGAATGAGGCAGTACGAAGTCTGCCGATTCAGCTAGTTTAATATATATAATTTTCCTCTTTTTTCCCCGTAGTATGTTTTAATTTTATTTTATATTTTTAAAGATTCATTTTTAAATATGACTGTATAATTCTTTTCTAATAATCTATTGACCGACAGTAAGTTGTGTGATATATTTTCAACAATAAGTCCTTCAATTGTTAGTAGCTGTCCATTATAACTGTTAATATGCCTTCTTTCTTTGCTATCAACTTTTCTCCATTCGCTTTTCTAATATATATATGTATTCTTGTAGGGTCTTCACATTACTCATGTATTTCTCATATTTTTTTGTATAAAGTGATGAGTCGCCCCCGAATCAACAACAAACTCTGAATTTACAGTTGTGCTATCAGATGTTAACAGTGTTGCCAACAAGGTGAATCTAAAACTTGCTAAACTGATGTTAAAATTTTGCCAAAATTATGCTAATTGCTTTATAATATTGCCAGAAAATAAGCTAACATTTTTCAATGTCAAATAAAACGTCATTTAATTTTAAATGTTTATTAATCAACAAAATTTTGATTTATTCTACGTTTTAATCGACTTTGTTACTAAATAAAATGTTAATATCTTCGTCTTCATCGGCAGGCTCGGCAGCTGATGTGCATGTAGACGTGGAAGCCTTATTCTCAAGACTATAACTCTCCTTGGTACCTATAGAGCGCAGTACGTTATCCGGAACTGTGTAAGAATAGCAGCATTTCCCTGCCCTCTTTAGGCCGAATCTGACGTATAGAATGGCATTTAAAGTTTTTATCGACAAACGGTTGCGAAGTTTAGTTTTGACTATATTCATTTGGCTGAAAACGCGTTCAATTTCTGCGTTGGAATGAGGTAGTGATAATAATGATATTGCTAACTGAGATAAATCTGCAAAGGGGTTATTACCAGCTGCATCTTTGTAATCAATTACTTCATTCCAGAATTCTACAGTGGAAGATGTGCGTTCCCATTTAATGTGCACTATGTTTCTCCATTGAGACATGAGCCTATCCATTGTAGCTGCATCCACTCGGAATTCTTGGGCAATATCGATTAGAGAAGGCTTGACTGCTTTTAAAGTTTCTTCTACTGAAAATAAAGATACTTTCTCAAGTATATTAAAATTAATTGGTAATCTAGAACGCAGCTCTGATACAAGTTTCAGTGTGAAATTCAGGCAACGTTGACGTAAATTATTTTCCACTTCAGGTTGAAGGTTGTATTCCCGTAATTTTGTTTCAAAAGCATATCCCATGTACGGTTTCGGATCCAAATAACTTTCTATATTTTGTGTAAAAATATCGACTCTCGCAGTTGGGTTCAAAATACGCCGACTTGTAGATTGAACTAAGGCACACAAATCTTTGTCAAGTTTTGTTGGGTCAATATTGTTGCTTTCAAATAGCTTGTTCACAGCTTGGACTTCCTCCAAAATAGGTTTTCAATACAATAAATACAAATGATTCACAGGATCATTATACATGGAGTATAGTGTTTCTGCCATATAGCAGTGGTTATCGCGCCTAGCAACTTCAAACAGGAGTTTTAATTCCACCCATTGCTCCAGAATACGGTTGACTGCTGGTTCAATTGATATCCATCGGGTGTTGCACATCTGTGGAATTAACAATGGTTCGGAGCCACAGTTAATTGTTTGGTAGATATTATTGTAATATAGTCGACGGTTCGAAGAATGACTAAACCAATTGTAGGTTTCTCTTATTAGAAATTCAACATTCCGTGGTAGAGTTTCTTCCGAAGCATGCGATAAAGCCAACTGTAATGAATGGCACACGCAGCGAACTAATACCAAATTATCATTACCAGTTTCATTTTTAATAGGGCTTGTACTCCTTTGTTAGTGCCTGTCATCACCGCAGCATTATCTGTGCCAATACCGATCATTTTTTTATTTCAATATTCAAAACTAACAATAATCCTTTAATACCGTTGACTATGCTGTTTGCAGTGCCAATCTGTAACCAATCCTTGAAATCCAGCATTTGCTCCCACTCAGACCGGTAATGCTGACTGTATTTAGGCGGCATATTAACGAAACGACTATCAAGCAATTAACTAATAATGCACGTAAAACTTTTAAACTTTCTTTCATTTACAGTGACAGTAAATACGTGAATACGCGGTAATCGCGGTATAGTACTTACAATCTATCTCGCTTCTTTCGTAAAGGAAGGAGGGAGTGAAAGAATGCTGTTTGTCTATGGTATATTGAATTAGATTTGTTGGGGAATCCCCGAAACACGCTTGAGAGCGTTTGACGTAAAGGTTACCCTTGCCGTTAAGTTGGCACCATCATCAAATATCAGACAGTGTTGCCCAACGAATACAGACGTTCATAGAAGCCTCATTAGTATTTAAAGTCTGAGGCAAAATGGTTGCGTTCAAATCTGTAGTTCTAAGAATTTTTATACGAAAAATATTTAATGATTTTTTACGTGAATGTGATGATCTCCAGGAAAATGATAAGAAAAAAATGAGCTTGGTCCAATTTTTGAAATACTACAATAATAAAAAAATGTAATTAAATTAAAAAAAAAAACGGGCCAGTACATTGTTTCATGATCATTTTCCTATAGATTATTGCACTCACGTAAAAAATCATTAAATATTTTTCGTATAACAATTCTTCCATCCCTAAGCGCATTTTTCAGATTTAAAATATTTTTCGACTTCATCCACCCAAGTTCTGCCGAAAATGTGGAAATCCATCGGCATGTTGAGAAAAAGATAGAGGTTAAACGTGTACTTGGCGCCATATTTTTGCAGATATCTCTATTTCTAGGTCAGATGTCTGCGCTTTTGTCAGATTTTTCAGTTTCAAGGCATGCACGCGCCATCCATTTGAAACAATTTTGATATTTTTTTTACTGGCAATTTCCAGCAGCGCCATCGGTGGTCGGAGGCAGAACTACAGATTTGAACGCAACCATTTTGCCTCAGACTTTAAATACTAATGAGGCTTCTATGAACGTCTGTATTCGTTGGTGATGCCCTATCCAACTATAAAGAAGTACATCAACAATAAAAAACAAATGATAATTACAGTATATTTTATATATATTTTTGAAGTATTTGGACTTAAAAAAGGAAAGTGAACTTGTTATTCATAATTATTTTATATGCCAAAAAATATGCTATTTGCTAAATAACTCATAAAAATATGCCAAATCTAGCATAAAATTTGCTAAATTGGCAACACTGGATGTTAATGCAACAAACATTGTACTTTGGTCTTCTTGCAAGTTCTCAGTAATATTTACTCGCTGTGTATTATATCTACCTCGTGAAGCTCCTCGTGATGCTCCTCGTCTTCCTCAAAAATTTCCTCTCAATCCATTTTCCGCACTGTCCCCTCATGTTGTATTTTGCACTGGTAAGACTTGTGGCCTTGTTTGCCACATTTAAAGCAGGAAAAGAATCTTGATTCTATGCTAGATTTTTGTGTACTTTCATTTTGCTTTAATTTTAATTCCGCATCCAATATTCTAGATTTCACGAAAAAAATAAAATATGTATTAATAGATGTTCTAGTATACATACCTATACGGTAACAGGTATACAAAATAGTTGAACAAGCAAGGGACAGGTAAAAATAAGTGGAGGGGCGCGTGGCAGATTTTCCTGCACAACGGAGTACCGTTTTCGTAGGACTAGTTCAGTGTTATTAGTTCTCTCAACCATCGGGTTTGGAATTTTGTTAAACGCAAGTAAAGTGAAAGGAGACGGGCGAAAATCCATAGGAAGTTGGGCTTACGATTACATTAATAATTTTTGTGTTTTTTGTAGTTACTATAGTACTATTTCACATACACAACAATTTGTAACTATCCTCCATGGGAGAACAAAGATATGGGATGTAATTGATAAATGAAAAATAACCTCAATTATGCACATAACATACAAGAGAATACACACTATCTATTTTTATGCCATATTTATAATCTATTCTTATTTTAAATTATGGTTTAGTATAATCAATGGCACAAGGAAAAGGAAATAATAAGAAGTCTTTTAAATATCTTTATGTTATATTCATCATTATCATCATCATCATATATTATTAAAATATCATCTAGGAATTGTGCAGGTGGTATTAAATTATCCTGATGCCTTGCCCAGCCTAGGTACCATATTACAGTCATCACATGGCAACAGCAACCCACCGTTCTTTTCCCTACTATACAATTACAATAATATTGTAGAATGGCCTCTCTTCCATTAAGAGAACTGTCAACATAAATGTAAATAAAATATGTTTTTGAGCTTATATGTCGAGATTTGATTCGGCCTCTTAATAGCCAGCAAGTATTTGATGTTGACAGTTCTCTCAGTAGATTGCTGTCTGTTTCTCTGCACACTTCAATTTCATATCGTCCATCTTGTCGAATGTGCTCACCGTAATAGGACCTAGCCTGTTTTATCTGGTAAGAACCTAATGATATTTTTATTAAATCACCAAGTGTAAGCGTAGGAAAATCATTAAGATTGTCATTTTGTACATGAATTCTAGTGAAATCTGCTCTGCGACGATTCACATTATTTTGAATGACATAATCCCCCAATTCATTATCTTTGTACATGTTTTCATTAATTATTTGCAATATCACCCCAGCATCATCACGGTTTCTAATAGGAGGGCGAAAGGCATTGAGAAGAGCAGCAGCCACTTCGAAGTCTTTCATTAAGTGCCTTGAAGCAGTATTAAAATAATCTTGCCGTAACAATTTAAAGTCGCGTTTGAACTAACCATTCACTACTTCGACTACCCATCTACATATGGTGACTGCTCTTGACTTATTTGCTTCTAAAGTAGAATGCTGCCATTCACCCTCGTGTAAGGTTGGTGGCACGTAGGTTCTATAACCACAATCATTTAATAGGGGCAAGGCATCTCTGAATCCCCTATCCAATATAAAAGCATCACGGGCTTGAAAATATTGACGTAACATTGAATTAGGATCGCGAAATTCATGATTTATTATATCTGCATCAGACGTAGTTGCTGGATAGGGGCCCATCACATCAATAATATGACCATCTGCACTTACAATCATAAATGGTTTTACCAAGTTATCATACTTGTGTAGGCTATATGTTCTTTTTTGATATAAATAATTAGAACTTTTTTGTTCATAACAATATGTACCGTCAATAATGATAACAGGCGTATTGCGGCCGTTGACATTTCCGAATAAGCCTTGGGGTATTATTAAAGTTCTGCCGATAATTTCCTGGCGATTTATATGATTGAGACCTAGATGCCTAGGCACAAAATAATCATAAACAAGATCTCGAGCTTCAGATACATATCCATCAAGAGTTCTTTTGGGAATATTAAATAAGTTTGAAATTCTTTCATTTGAATCACCAGTTCTAAGTTTCATTAAGTAAGCACTTAAGCCAATGGGTCCCGAAGACTTTCTACTCAACTGCGGTACTTCATTTAAAATAATTTGAAACTGCTCTTTTGTAAACCCTATCCAGTGAAGGACCAAATGATCTTCCATATCCAACAATTTACTGAAATTAAGCACAGCGCTTGAGTGACTTTTCAGCTGAAGCATATCTTGAATATGCAATGCTGTAAAGACATTTACGTAATTTTCTAAGGCTCCCATAAGAAAATCCCAAGACTGTGTATATAAATGCTATTTGCACAATCTGTTGTTTTTTGGGACATAAAAGCTCAAAGTATTTAATAATATTATCCTTGTGCTGTCAGGAACTCTATTTCTTTCTGGTCTTTGACACCCTTCGATGAAACAACGTGACTCCGTTTCTATAGCTCTGACATATTCTGGTAAAACTATAGACTCAACCAGTCTCTGAGTAGACTCTGATGGAGCAGCTCTGGGGGTATGAGTAGATTGAGATGTAGACTCAATAGTGGTAGATTGTGGAGGAGATTCCACTGGCTCAATTATGTCATTTCTTGTAGTTGAAGAAGATCCAGATGGTAAGCTGACAAAGTGATGTGCATCTCTATCAGCTCGCACCCAGCAGCTATGGCATATGAGTGATCTGCCCTGTGGAATCTGCAACAATATTTATACATACAAATACATATAAAAACGTCATTATATGTGTCTGATTATAATGTTAATCGTCTGAATAAGTAGCACTTTTACTTTATTACTGTACCATAGTTAATTATTTACACATATGCAAAATTCCCTTTAAAGTTAAACTTATGTTGTATGATTCCCTAGCAGAGTAGTATATACAATATTATGGGCTATGTAACTATATTCGTACCTATAACACATATTTGAATAAAATATGTAACCTTCAGTTAATATTTCTGAATAATATTTGATAAAGTTCTGAAGGAATTCCATGGTGATGATGGTAGCCTATTCACGCATTGTAATATTCTGTGCATACTCAACTCAAATTCGACATTGACTTCAAATTCAAAGATCTTTATTCAACATAAACCTTTACAGGCACTTATTGACGGCAAAACAAAGCAAAACATTCTAATTTAAAGAAAACATATTTAACCTTGTATGTGCATACATTCTGAATATACTCAAGATGTCTGCAAATACAAGTAGGAATGAAAAAAAAAGATTTATCTACACCAGCAGGCGTAGCATGGGCTGCCAAGACCTAACTTAAGATAATAAAACATCCTGTGTGTATGCACATGGTCACCAATAACAGGCTACAGACGAGTCGCGCCAATAATGTTTACGGAGAACGGACAAGGAGTAGTCAAACTACCGCGGGAATTATGCCACAACTTAAACATTAAAAATATAAAAAGGAATCTTAAAATGTACTTTTTGTGTAAAATAATTTGATAAAATATGATAAAAATAAAATATGCATCTACTCAATTCACCTTTAAGTAGCATTGATATGAAAATTATGAAAAGGCCTACAATAACTGAATTATTATCTGTTAGCAACTATTTTATTATTACATAATTTATATTGACACAGGTCGCATCATCATAAACCTTAGTGGTTTAGCATGTGACTATTACAAATCTGTTATTTAAGTTTTATATGGTAAATCAAAATAAATATATTAACAATTCAGGCATACAAGTACTGCTATTGCATTGCAGTAACGGTAACAAATCGATCAAGGCTCAGTTTAATGACATTACCCATACTTTGATATCCCTGCTATTTTGCTAAATCCTTAATTACCAGTGCCAGTTGACTGTATCTTAATTATTATTTTATAAGATAAATAGATTAACTCAAGAACTATATATATGGTAGGCTTTTAGGTATCAGTGCTTGAGTTAGGAATGAAAAATCAAAACTTACACTTCTAGGCATGATCCATTCACGAATAACTATACGAATCATGTTCTCCCGTTCACTATCAGTTCGCAGTACATGATATCTTGTTCGTAAAACTGAACGACCACAGTTGACACACACTTGGCGATGTCCAGCAGTTGAAGGTCCAGATTGCTCTTGAATGTTCACGGAATTTACAGCTAAGTTCCAACATGCTTGACAAATATGGTGAGAACTGTTAACCTAAAAAAAACAACATCAAATTATTAAGTGAAATAAAAAAGGGAATGACCCATCACTCTTCCTTCAAAATCTTTATATATTCGTGCAATTAAGAATAGTTATGAAAGAGAAGAGATTGTAGAGAAATAAAAAAGGAATAGCCCCATCACTCTTCCTTCAAAATCTTTATATGTTTGTGCAATTAAGAATACTTATGAACGATAAGAGATTGTAGAGAAATAAAAAAGGAATGGTCCATCACTCTTCCTTTAAAATCTTTATAATAAGTTTGTGCAATTAAGAATACTTATGAATGATAAAAGATTGTAGAGAGTGGAAGAGAATTATAGTCAATAGCTTTTTACAAGGTGAAACACCTGCAGGATATAGTCACAGAGATGAACATACAAACTACTTACCACCTGAGGTGCAACCCATTGCTGAATTGTTGAAAGTATGCCTTCGTCATCTAGTTGATGCATTCCTATAGTAGTATTGCGCCAAATAGCAATACCACAGTTAATACAGTGATGCTGATCACTCATTGTATCGTTTCAATATCCAATAAAACAGGCACAGGTCAGTCGAGTAGGCAAGGTAACAAGTCCGTGATGAGAAATGCGTGGGTCGTTATTTACAGCAATAATCGTCAGAATCCTTTATACGTAGCCAAAGTCGTCAAAAAAGCAAAACGATTGATAAAAAACACACCGGCACAACAAAAAGAGAAAATATCCACTACCGCAAACTCAAAGCAAATTGAAGCGAAATAGCGAATGACATCGACGTTTTACTTTTTTCCTACTTTTTTTTTCATGTTTTTAGTTGCCATGTTTAAACATTTGCAGTATAAATCGATACCAATATAATCGATATTCCAAAAACATTCTACTATTATTTTAAACCATTGTGTTATAATAGTCTGGAATTATTTAAACAGAAGTTATTTTTATGCTTAATCCCTGTAAATATAAAACACATACACAAGGACCGCACAAAAAGTACATGGAAAACAAAAATTAGTCGATCAATAAAATCGATTCATTTTTATTCTTACTGGCAACACATTTAGCTCCGTTTGTTTTATTTTGGAAGTAGGTACTAGGAAAACAATTATATTTTCATTTATTGATCATTTTTTTTCCAATGGTAAAAAAGCGAATAACTCCGCCATTAAAACTTAAAAATCATGAAGAAAATATTGATATATATTTCATTTTTGTAACGGACGAAAATGGGGGGCCCATTTTCGCCCGTCTCCTTTACCTTTGTCAAGTGTATATAAAATCAATTATTTAATAACAGCGTAAATAGTGTTTGAATAACTAAAATTAATAGTAAGTATTTTATTATATCTTTTATATCGTCGATTTTTTTTTGAAAAATATATTTAAATATTTTTAAAATTGCAACCATAGAATCATAACCTGCATTTTTCTGTTCATAAAAATTATAAACTATTTATTCAATATTAATTTGTATAACAATTGATTTTCAAATCAGTACATCATAAGTAATTTATATTTTTCGATTTACATTTCATTTCTATATTTCTACATAACTGAAATTATTAAAATATTTCTACATTTTGTTTATTACAGTTAACATGAATAAATATGGATCAATCCAAAGATGATGATAATGTTGCCTGCTACATTTGTAAAAAACTTGGATCTGCTTCTGAACCTACTGATTCATTAGGACAAGTAATTTAAATAACCAGAGGAATAAGTAATTTAAAAAATGCTTCTGCTGAAAGGCAAGATGGAATTTTTGATAGCTACAATGATGGTTTTGTTTATGCTCATTCTACATGTAGAGCTAAATATATCATTAAAAAATATATCCAAGCCAACATCAATAAAATAAGAGTTAATTTTGCGTTTTCTCCACCAAAGAAAAAACTAAGAACTAGTTTTTCCACAAATTTTGATTGGAAAAAAAGAGGTAAAACTGCTCAAACATTTTTTTCAACGCTGAGCTTAGATGAAACGTTGCCGAGATGCAAAGAACAGATTTTATTTTTACATGCATTCACCGGCTGTGATACGATGTCAGCTTTTTATAAAAGAGGTAAAATCAAATTTGCAAAAATAATTGAAGAACGAGAAGATTTACACATTGTTGCAAAGGTATTTAAAGTGTAGATGAAGATGAAAATAAAATAAAATAACTCAGCACCAAAAAGTATCAAAGATTTAAATGAATTTCAATACCTTTTTTTTATTAAAGCGACTGCTAAAAATAGTTACGTACAATTGGCAACTTTAACTCCAACTGTAGATTCTGCTTCTGAACATATTAAACGAGTTTATTTACAAGTACAAATGTGGTTAGGCAATGATATTTCTCTTGAAAAATGGGGATGGCAATTTGATGCAGGCATCATGAAGCCTTTAATGATGAATAAACCACCAGGTCCTGAAAATTTGCTGCGAATTCTTTTTTGTACTTGTAAATCAGGATGTGGATCTGCTTGTAGGTGTAGAAAAAGTGGCATTAATTGCTCAGTTGCATGTATAAACTGCAATGGTAATAGCTGTACAAACCCTTCTCCTGTAGTACAAATTGACGAGGTTGATGAATATGTAAATTGTAATTAATATATCTTAAATTAAATGAAATTAGCATAAGTACTTTGTATATTTTTGGAGAAAAATAAATAATTAATTTATACTAACATTTGTTCTATATAATTTTAAATAAAGATTTAATTCTTCAAAACTCCCAGGAATGAGCCATGAGAGTGACAGAGAAGACTATAGTGATATATCGCTGTCTCTTCGTTACTCTTATGTTTGTCGCATGCTGCGGTGACACGGACAGCGCGCAACCGAACGATGCATCTATATTTTTTAATAAATCAACTTATTTCGATGAAAGCTACGATTTTCAATGGGTAAATATTTTTATATAGAATATAAACAATCTGATAAAAAAAATAATATTTTAAATTCCATGCATATTTTGTGGGTTCCTTCATTTTCTAATTTTACAGTCTAACGGCACTCCACTAATAATGAAATGTTCTCTGAGTTGACAAATCACTTTTGATGTTCACTTACAAGGATATAGAATGAAAATAAATAAATAAATAAATATTTTCTACATTCACACCAATTAGCCTAGCCCAAAGTAAGCACTGTAAGGCTTGTGCAATGGATACTAGGGTAACGGATAGACACACATATATTATACATAGATATGTAATATTCATAGAAATATATATAAACACCCATGACTCAGGTACAAATGCTCGTATTCATCATACAAACATCTGCCCCTACCGGGATTCGAACCCAGGACCGTCGGTGCGAAAGGCAGGATCGCTACCGTTGCACCAAACGGTCGTCAAGTCTTTACAAGAATAATTAACCTATCCTGAACCGTTTGAACAGTTCGAAACACTGCAATAGTCCATTTTTAACCACGTGCACCACAATAAACGCTTGACGACGGTTTGTTGCGCACTGCGCCGCGAAAATGTAGTATCTGTCTTTTAAGACAGACAGGCGGCGCGTGCTATCGGCTCGCGTACCATTTCTTTACTACTATATTAGGAATTCTGTGTACGTAAGATAGCTCGTAAACCAATTATCCATGGTAACATTTCTTCCTGTTTGATAGATTGGTTGTGTTATACGATCTACTACATCATGCGGCTTATTACCCTGTATAGACCTTCCGGCTGTTCCCTCGCATATATCTCCATATTCAAAGAATAATAGGTATGGGCATCGACTAGGGCTATAATCTTTATTCCGTACCTTGCTGATTTACTAGGTAAGTACTGTCGGAACCCACATCTACTACGAAATGCTACCAGCTCTTCTCTCGTTAAATTTTCGTTGATAATGATAGCTTATCTTGCTATCATTTACATACACTGCAAATTCAAGTGTTTAGGAATAAAGCACTTACTAAACTTATTAAACAGATTCAGTTACTTTGGTATATTTATTGAAAATTAGGTTATATAAAGATATCAATTGAAAGTAATATTGGAGAACGGAGTGACTTCGTTGTTTTTAGTATCTTGGAAGTATGGATTATCTTGGAAGACTGGAGTGTCTTGGGAGCGTAGAGTAGATTGAGCAGATGATGTTGAATATCCATATAAGAACTGACTTCCATATAAGTAATTGTCATACTTATCTTCCGCTTCAGACATTATGGTAAAGATTTTCCTTTTAATGTCCCTTTGCAACCTTTCTGGAAAGGTTATGGCTGTTTCGCTCTTACTGTCAAAAAACAGTTTTAAAGGATGTCTTCTTGATTCCCTTTCAGCTGTCTCTTTCTCTTTAATCTCACGGCGACGCTTTTCATAATCTGCATCAATGTCTCTCTGTAAAACAGCTAAAGATTCATCGTTCTTTCGCTTTCTTTGCCTTTGTTCAGACGATGAGCTGTGAGATGTAGATTTTATAGATTCAGTATTAGAAACATGATCAGTATTTTCCTGTGTCTCAGTGTGTGAAACTGTAATATCCTGGCTTTCACTTGCATTGCCAGCTTCCATTGTACTGTTTGTTTTATTATTCTGGCTTTCATTTACGTTACTACTTCTTGGGCGGTTTTTCATATAAGGCAATAAAAATTCAAGTAGACTGGCATATTTCCAAGTGTTTGTTGGTGATTCAGCTTGGTCACTTGTTGAGCTTTTAATTCTTTTTATTGATTCTCAATGCCCATCACGTAATTTCTTCCATTCGTGTTTTGCCGTTTTAACTGAAACAGTAATAAAAAAATGTCAGGGCCAACTTTCTTAATTTAAACTTATAATCATGTAAACTGTAATTTTATAGTGCAATAAAGTATGTACATATATGCATTCATTAAAAAGTGTTGCCTTTTGCAGGTTTTTGGCAACAAGGGACTCCTACAAAACAATTGGATACAATTATAGAATGGGTGACAGATCAGTTTCTAGGATTGTATAAAACGTCTGCCAAGCAGTTTGGAATCATTTACAACCAATGTACATGTGTTTGCCGACTGAAAGAGGCTAACGTTCGATGCAATAAAAGTACAGGATGTAATTTTTACAGATTTTAGTTGGTTCGACTCCCGGGTGTAGCAAGCGAATTTTCGAAAACCTTTGAAAGCAGTTTTCTTTCTTTTCAAAAATAAAGGAATGTTTCCTTTGAGTAAAATTTTCTTTCCACAGTATTAAGAGTACTTTCCCTTCAGGTGGCATTACGAAATTCCACCCTGTATATAAGCTATAGTATCGTATCTTCTAAGTGAATAAATTTATTTTTATGCGATCTTTCTTGTTTCATAGTGGATTGAATCAGAGTAATTCTTAGCCATATACAATCAAAATCAGTTTAGCCATTTTAAGGCTCTGAGCTCTTCTTAGGCTGGCAACAGTGCTCGACCGACGGTCAGCGCTGACCGTACGTCCTGACCGTCAGCGCTGACCGTCGGTTCTGAAAATGCATTCAGTGATAAGCTGACGGCGAACTGCGACGCGTGTGTACAGTTGTCAAAAAAATTAATCCTTTTGCTGTAAATGCTGTAATATGTGCGTGCTATTTTTTGCGCAAACGACGGAATAGAAGGCGGCGAAGATATCATGTACACCCAATCCTTGTAGAACGGTTACTTGAAGGCGAATTCTGCAAACTATTTTGGAGGTTGCAACAAGACGAGGAAAAGTTTTTTTATTATTTCAAGATGTCAATCAGAAGTTTCGATGAACTACAAGCAAGGTTACATGATACTTTGAAACATTCCAATATGTTTCGAGCTTCTGTCCAACCTATTGAAAGATTGGCTGTGACTTTGAGGTAAGTACTTGTTACAATAATAAAAAACTCCGAATTATTTATCAACATTTATTAAAAAAAATTACATTTTTTTATTCAAAATAAGAAAATTGTCTAATTGGTTTTGACTGGATGAATCATTCGTCTGCATATAAATCTGCTGAGAAGAGGGCCGTTCTTCTACCAAATACGACTGCTGGATATTAGAAGAGGGTTCCTGTACTAAATAGGAGTGTTGGATATTTGACTGACCGGGCAGTGTTTGAAAAGGAGATTGTACTACTGGGTACAACGGGCTAGGAGTAGTATGTTGCGAATCTGATGAGGTAAAAGAATGCGATGTTCCTGGGCGGTTTGAGCCAAGCCTTGAAATTTCCATGGCTTTTTGTAGCACCTCTTGACGAAATATTAATTTTTGCTCGATAGAAAAAGTATTAGTAATCGGCAACAGTGAACAGAAAAACGCCATGTCATAGTTTTGCATAACTTTTGCATTCTCTTTAAAGAAATTCATCATTTCTCTGTCAAACTCATCTTCATGGCGATTTTTTTGACGTTGTTTTTGCGTGAATTTTTGTCTATGGTTAGAGGCAGGTTTTTGGCTGTTATGGTTAATGATGGAATCATTGGAATTTGGAGATGGAGGTTCAACAGTTCCTTCATTTCCGGTAGGTTGAGATACAACAGCTCCTTTGTTTTCAACAGTTTCATTTTGGTTTGACTCCTCATTTGACAAAATTGAATCCTCGGTATTCAATTCTCGTTTATTATCCAGAAATTTCATAAACTCGAAATAAACATATGTCTTCCTTTTTTTACCTGCAGATCCAGACGGCAAATTCTTTAATGTAGCCTTACACCTCACATAAGCGTCTCGCGCAGTTTTCCACCTCTGCTGCACTTGTTTTTCTGCAAAAGAAGATTAATATTTGTTTTTTGTTTCAGATATTTTGTGACGGGAGAGACATATCAAGATCTTCATTTTAGCTACCGTTTGGGGGCTTCAACTATTGGTGAAATCGTAAAAGAAGTCTGTAAGAATATTTGGACTCTACTCCATGAAGAGTGTCTTTCGATACCTAATACACAGGAAGGGTGGCTACAAATCGCAGATGGTTTTGAAAATAAAGCAAATTTCCCTAACTGCATCGGTTGTATAGATGGGAAGCATGTCAGAATAATTTGCCCTGAATATAGTGGAAGTCTGTATTCAAATTATAAAAAAAATTATTCTGTAGTTCTGTTGGCTATGTGTGATTCTGACTATCGCTACACCTATATAAATGTGGGGGCATATGGAACAGATTCTGATTCGAATATTTTTCGAAGAAGTTCATTATTTACGAAATTACAAAACGGAGAAATAACATTGCCTCCACCGAAACCACTACCTCACACTACAGAACCCATCCCATATATGATTATCGGCGATGCCGCATTTGGTATATCAAACAAAATTTTAAGACCTTATGCACGAAGTAATCTGACACATAAGAAAAAAATATTCAATTATCGATTAAGCCGTGCTAGAAGGTATATTGAGTCTACATTTGGAATAATGAGTAATAAATTTAAGATATTTCACAGACCAATGAATACTTCCCTACCGAATACAATAGCAATCATAAAGGCTTGTTGCGTTTTACATAACTACATTCGAGAAAGAGACGGGTACAGAATACAGGATACACTAACTGTTGAAGGCTTTGACGACCTTACTCTTGATAAGAACATTAATATCAGATCAGGTGACGCAATAAGGGACTAATTTGCCAACTATTTCGTTTCTCCTGTTGGTAGTGTAACGTGGCAAGATGCTTATATTTTTTAATAAAATTGTATTTTACAACAATAATGATGTTTTATTTACTTACCTATATCCTTTTTCTCACTGTCAGACTTATCGTCGAAATCCGGAATTATTTCTTTACAAACTTCTTGCCAAGCACTTATTTTAGCATCACGATCTTTATAAAATCCAGACGATAAATCCCATAGTGCCGGTCGAAGCCGCACTTCAGTAATAAGGCGCTCTGTGTCAATATTCATTTTTTTTGCTGAGTGTACGTTCGGTCGCTCCGTGAGCGAAGCACTGGACGCATTCACACAATCTCATAGCTCGTCGGTCGACCGACGTACGCGCAACCGACGAGCTGGACCGACGGCTCGACCGACCGTACGCGCGGACCGAATCACGCGCGTACCGTCAGCGTAGCTGAGTGCGCATTCATAGGCTTGCATAGATATAGCTACGCCGACTGACGGTCAGCGCTGACCGTCGGTCGAGCACTGTTGCCAGCCTTATAGTTAATTCAAAATTGTCAATATAATAATAAATCTAGTATTAAATTTACCTTTTAAAGCGTATGGACCGGAAGGTTATTAACACTACTAATAATGAATAAGTCTTGAAGCGGTTGTCAAAGAATTTAACGAAACGTGTTAGAATTCTAAGTGGTTGATTGATAGTGTCACATAAATTGTGCACCACTTTGATAGCTGTAATTAAGTAGTAAAATTATTTGAAGCTAATGTGTGACACGACCAGTAGATTGTTACGGATTTCGTATTTCAATCTCCACGAATAAAAGATAATTCACAGTCTTTAAGGGCATATGCTGGGTGCAGTGTTAGTGATATACGAGGCAATCACAAAAGTTTGAACTCCCCTGATAGAATTTGACTGACTTTAACGCTTTATCTGATTTTCACTTTCTGCAAAAATATTGCTGTGGATTGTAATAATAGTTTATAGTTTTTGGTGAAATTTCTTACTCCGAAAAGGTATTTTAACCCTTATCTAGGAAATTTGGTTTTTCGTGAGATCCCATAAAGCAGTTTTTATTGTTTTTACTCATATTATGATGTTTATGGTGATTGCATAAGTAATTTCATATCCTCAGGACATCACAGCTAATAAAAAAGTAATTGGTCTGTACATGAATTATATTTCGATGATACTTCATAAATATAATACTTAAATATATAACTATATAATTAACAGCGTCAATATTACGATGACCGTCTACAATCACATATAAATTCTTGGATATAATAATTTTGTCCAGGTTGGGTTTGCCGGCGACATTGGATAATGAAAAGAACCGATGTAGTACAGTGTTATATATAGGATCCATGGTGGAGTGCTGCTGTTAATATTTGTTTTTATTAAAAAAAATTACAAAGATTTTTTTTTAGTGATGGAAAAAAACCTACATCTCAGACAAGGTTATTATGTTTAAGGTAACGTTCAAATGTTTTTAACCCAATGTTTTTAAATTGTCAATATAATAATAGATCTAGTATTAAAACCATTTACCTTTTAAAGCATATGGACCGGAAGGTTATTAACACTACTCCGCAAAAGCGAATGAAGAAAGGCCGTCAATTTTCATTTCATGATTTGCTTCAAAGAAATTTTACGTAAAATACCTAGAGTTTAAAGATAAACATAAAAAGTGCTTTACTATATTTTAGAAAATTTCGGTTCTTATTTAGATAGATTTTATTTAATGAATAAGTCTTGAAGCGGTTGTCAAAGAATTTAACGAATCGTGTTAGAATTCTAAGTGGTTGATTGATAGTGTCACATAAATTGTGCACCACTTTGATAGCTGTAGTTAAGTAATTTTTGAGGCTAATGTGTGACACGATCGGATTCTTATGGATTTCGTATTTCAATCTCTTCGAATAAAAGAACCGACGTAAACCGTGGAGACATGAAGCTAAGAGATTAGGTTGTGAATCGAAAATGCCACGCCGTAAGTCATTAGACATACTCCTATTACTTTCATATTCTCTGTATCCTTTATTTCTGAAAGATTTTTTTTTTATATGTGATGACATTTTTATTTTTTTCAACTCTGTTGCGCTCGCATCGTCTCCGACTTCTTCAATTTCCTCGTCACGATGTATTAGCTTACGTTTCATTCTTGATCTAGCAGCGGCGGCGGGAATGGGAGATGCGGGTGGGTTTACACCGGGCGGCAGGCACGTACATTGGAATTTCTTCAACACTTTTACGAATCTTTTCTCCCCGATGAACATTCAAAAAGAATATAACAACTTTACAGTACGGCGCTACCAATGTTGTCTGTATAATCACTTTCGCATCGCTAAAGGCCGATTGCTCGAGTTCGACGTTAATCGGATCAACCTCGAGTCTCAAAATTCCCATTTGCCATGTAAGTATTTCACAATACATTTTAAATTTTAGATTTTTAGGTTCACGATCAGATACATATAGTTGAACATAATGTAACGATCCACCACCTTCTTCATCGAGATCTGTCGCCTCGGCAGTCTGTGTCAGGACAACAAACGATGCTGTCAATTGTGACATATTTCTTTCAGTTTATAGAAAATTAGTGTGTACAGAAAGTGGAACGAAAGTAATCTATAGTACTACAAGTGTCAAAAAAAAGCTTGCCTCGACAGTAGCCTCACCTTCGGCTCGGGTGGCAATTCACATGTAGTCTGAAAAAACCCTGTTTCTTCCCCCGATACGTAATGTACTATTACCTACCTACTCAAAATTTATTTCGTATCATTACAGCTCTATCATTTTTTTGTTGGTAAACTTTGGGGGGCGATAAGACGGGTTCGCAGTGTTATCATAAGTGCTCGAATTGTAAGTACAGTACCTACATACTTAGTTTAAAACATTATAAAAATTGATGATTTGACAAAATATATATTCAGACAAAATACAATATTACAATAAGTAAAGTGTGTGTAAACATAATATGAAGATATTAATACAAAAAAAAATAACGAAAGACTAATAGGTAGTAAAAAAACTTCTCTCTGACACCTGGTTGGCATGATTTTTTAGAATTAAACTGTTCTCGTCCTTTTTTCCCCATCTCGATATGTACGGTTTACCAACCGCACAATTTAGGTCATATCAAAGTACACTGTCTTGCGTGTCAGCATTTTCCGCGACAATGTAATTTTAATTAATATTATATTTAGTTAAGCGTAAGCCACCTCCTAACTAACATCAAACTATTTCCTTTTATAATTTGTGAACACTAATAAAACTATTAACCAGTGACGTCGTTTAACTCAACTATTAACTATTATAAGAGTGTGGGACAACAAACCCTACATCTTGCTGGTCCTTCGAGCCGGCCTTGTGTGTGTTGTCATTGAACAATTAAACACGCGGTTTTTCTTCTGTTGTTGAATATGTGAAGCTGAATGATCTTACATTCTGGATGGTGTATACGGAGTATTTACCGTCCGTGGTTCTTTTTATCACGTAATCGTTGTTGTTCGGGTCATGGATTTTATATCCTTCTTTCAGTGTTCCGAATCTTTCTCACAACCATGTGAATGTTATTCTAGAATTATCAGAAAGTGGTTTCAGAACGAGTTCGCCTTCGACGCCGTGCTGATTTTCAAGATTGCTTGAGCAGACTTTCAATGGTAACGTCGATTCGATGTGTGCTCCTGTCGGACTTGCTACCTGAGTGCAATCATGCGGGCTCTTTATCCATTTTCCTCGCTGTAGCCTTGACGTTTCCACAGTGAATCGCAACCGCTCCAATGTTCTGATTTCAATACAATACGTGTAATTACAATCCCCTGGGACTGTTGCGGCTTGATCGGGTGCCGCGGCACGATTTTTGTATGGATACGAAAATTAACGCTTTCAAAAAATAAAAAAAAATATACGTTCATTATTGCAACCAAAAATAATTTAAACTATTTTTCTGATTACACATTATTTTGCGCACCAGAATCCACCAACAACTATCATTAAAGAAAATAACATTATTGATATTTAGTGCTCTATATTACGAGGACAGATTTGTTTTCAAAAAGGACAGTTATTGGCGGCCATACTCTGAAAGAAAGTCTCTTCAGGCAGTGACCAGAATTCGAGCAAAAGAATTGTCTTATCGTTATGTATGGGTACGCAATGGCAAAATTTATGACAGGAAAACTGAAACTACTCAGGCTAAGCAAATCCACAGCTTGTATTGTCTAAAAGCTTTGGAATAAAGTCGTTTATGAGCCCGCTTAAAGGTAATTACATTATGGATACCACCATGCTCACAATCTACTATCAAAACTTGAGAGGAATGCGGAAAAATGAACGGTGTCTATATCAAGGTGCTGAGTTGCAATTACGACGTAATCATCTTTACTGAGACTTGCTTAAATGAGCATATTTACAGCAACGAGATTTATGACGATAGATATATAATATATCGCCGCGATAGGAGTAGCTCTGAGTTCAGCAAAAAAAATGGAGGGTATGGGAGTATTCGTCTAAAGGACAATGAAAGTAGTTGCGAGGATCTCTGGGTGGCAGTCGATGTAAATTTTAACAGAACATTTAAAAAGCTTCTTATTAGCCGTCTATACATGCTGCCACCAGTGAACGTGAATCATCTTCAGCAGTTTCTTATAAATTCTAGAGATGATATTAAAGAGTTTGATAGTGTAAAATTGATCGGTGATGTTAACATGAGCTTCATTTCTTGGAGGGATTTGAATGGTGATGGTATATTAACTGCTGAAAATTATCATAACAACCTGGGATTTCTTTTGGTTGACTTTGTGTCTCTGTCAGGCCGTAATGAAATCAATTCCGTACCTAATAACCAGGGTAGGATTTTGGACTTTGTTTTAACAAACTTACCATGCAAAGTCTGTAAACCTTACACTCTTCTAAGTAAGCTGGATCCTTTGCACCCCCAACTAGAAATTTTTACAGAAGTCGATGTGTAAATGTAGGATATATATCAAAACTAAAAAAATGTGTCTAGAGTAAATTACAGTTTTTTAAGTCTGATTATACTCGAGTCTCGGACGCTTTAAGTTGCATAGACTGGTCTCAAGTCCTGTCTCGGTGCTCAAATGTTAATGAAATGGTCGCAATATTTTATGAAAAAAATAATTTAATTATAAAAAGCCACGCCTTGGTTCACTTTGGATTTAAATAAATTGTTAAAGGAGAAGATCCAACCCGCAGGACAGGTTTGAGTTTAAGTTTTAGTTAAAGTTAATTAGAAAGCGCTGTGATAGGCATATTAGAGTTTGTTACAGAAATTACATAAATAACATTTGTCGATATTGCTGAACAGGAACATAGCTTCGTTGATTTTGTTTCATGTTAATATCGCTCATGTTAATGCGTGCTCGGGAGTGAGGTTTCATATTTCTGCTTCAAAAAGTAAATCATTAATAAGTTTTTCTGCTACTATTATTTGTTTCGTATCTAAAGCTCTTAATTCAATCGCCACAATTTTGCCAATAGTATCGCACCTAGCTTCTATACAATTGAGCGAGGACGCTGGAAGTGATCTCGGACCGATTCCAATACTTCATTTGCTATGCTTTCATCTTTTCTTTTTGTACAAGGTTTTGGTGGGCGAGAAGAATTATTATTTGACGATGTTGATCAAGCCTCGTTGTCGGTAGATACGCTGTTGGATGAATATTCTTCATCGGCATTTGAAGAGTCTTCAGTATTGTCTTTCTAATAACAAATAATTTTGATACATTTTTGTGTCCTGCCTATAGATATTTCACATCAAAAATGTATAAATGATAAATCTGTTATTTTTATATTACAGTTTCCTACATTTGAAGAAGAGTGGAAAGAAATAGCAACATTTTTGCTATTTCTTAAATTCGTTAAATGAAGAACGATGGAACTTTCCTCATTGTCTTGGTGCGATAGATGGAAAGCACATAGCTATTGTTCCACCGGCTAATAGTGGATAGTTTTTTTATAATTATAAAGGGCAACATAGCGTGGTTCTTATGGTAATTGTTAATGCAAAATACCAATTTATGTATATAGACATCGGCATGAATGGCAGAATATCCGATGGAGGGGTTCTACAAAACACTAAATTTTTTGAAAAATTAGAAAATGATGATTTACATATTCCAAGCAGTGAATTGTTAACAGGAAGTAACTGAAATTTACCATATGTATTTGTGGCAGATGACGCGTTCCCATTACATCCCGATATGATAAAACCGTTTCGACAGGCATTTAACAATGCATTGATTTAACAACTCAAGAAAGAAAAATTCTGAATTACAGATTATCTCGCGCGAGGCGGATTGTTGAAAACGCTTTCGGGATAATGGCATCACGATTTCGGATATTATATTCTCATATAAATTTAGAACCCGAAAATATCGATAAAGTAGCGAAAACATCTTGTGTATTACATAACTTTTTAATTGAACACTCAAAAAAGCCTTATGTACCTCAAAAATGTTTTTATCGAGAAAACTCTAAAAACGGGGCTATAATTTCTGAAGGATACAACACACAAAATAGTACCATGGAAAAATTGGAAAAAAGAAACCCAGGAAATACTTTGAACAACGCGAAGATAGTGCGAAACAATTTTATGAATTATTTCAAACTGGAGGGAAGGGTACCATGGCAAAATGATCATGTAAATTAAAATATAAGGCTGAACGGGCAGACTAGGTAGTTATAAATACATAGTTATTAGTGATGTACAGGATCGTTAAAAATGTAAATACGCGGATACGGATCTTTATTTTCGATGATACGGATATCCGGATCATCACTAATTGTTATATTATAAGCTTTGGTGAAATTAAGAATGACTGTAAATGCAAAATAATTATGTGTTACACGTATTCAACTTAATAAAAAATGATACTACAAAGTATGAAATATTTTACTTACCTCACAACTATTTTCGTCATTACTATCTAAGTTGGCTGAAGATTCCCTTGGAGTGCATTGATCATGAATGAAATTGAACAAATCGTAGTACCACAGTTTAATAGGGTACACATCATCAGCAGATGCCCCAGACTTTAAAGATTGCTCATATTTCATCTTTTCCTTCCTAACCTTGCTTCTTAAGTTATTGATCTTTTTCACAACTATATCTTTGTTCGCATCTGGCTCAATTTCTCTTAATTTTTCTATGAGTGGTTCAGGTCATATCTAAAAGATCGCAAACAAACGTATGTGATAAAGGGCTATGAGTCTAGAAAGTTTTGTGCTTCTTCCGGAGTTCCACAGGGCTCGCATCTTGGTCCAATATTGTTTCTGTTATTTGTATTATAAATGATGTTGTATCTTGTGTGAGGTAAATGCTCGCTTCGATGACATGAAGATTTTCCGGCCTGTCAAAACTACGACCGATGCAGATTTGTTGCTATCTGACCTATCTAGGGTTCAAGTGTGGTGTGAAAGAAACCACATGTCACTGTTTTCCGAGATCTTTCTTTAATGTCCCAAAAAGCAGAACCAATGTGGGTATAAGTGCAGCTGTGTCAAGAATGGTAAATACCTACAATAGCTGTCATGAAATTTTTGATATTGACATTTTTCACGACAGCTTGCGTAAATTTAAATTTAAAATATTGCAAACCCAAACCCATAAATGAAATTAATTATTATAATTGTAATTGTCAATAGTATTAATACATAATGTTATATTATTTGCCTTTCTATTTTTCTTGTTTATCTATTTTTATTTGTATTTTTATAATGTAAGAATAAGATATTAAAACTGTTGTAAATTAATCTTTAGTTGTAATGCTGTGCATATCTATTATAGTTATATGCACTAGGTATGTAATGTGGAATGATATTTATATTTTGATGTACGGTGTATATAATGTTGATGTGCCAAAAATAAATAAATAAATATATAGATTTGGGGAGCTCGTCCACTTTTGTTTCATCTACATCAGGCAATTGTCGCGTAATTGAGTTCATTAAAATTCAATGTAAATTAAAATTTTATTAAATAAGTATTTTAAATTTTGGTTTTTTGTTAAGTCCTCGGCTGTAGCCAAATGTAATTAGCACAGTCGGTAGGATACTCTCGGTATTCGGTTCGCATATATCAGGGAAGATTTCCGTTCGTATCTGAGCCACACGGGAGGGCCGTGTGGCTTTCTAATCGCTTCCAGAGTATCCAGAATATACACGTCGTGCTGCAGTCGAGTGATCCGGACTTCCTTGCTTTTTTATTATCCTCCTTATTTGTTTATTATTATTTATTTATTATTTATTCATAACAATTAAACGGGTTTATCCCAGTTACAAAATTGTTTTTTATAATACAATCATAGAATTATACACATCAATTAAAATATAATATAATTAAATAAAATCATTCATTCTCCATAACTTTAAAAGCCGCATTCATTATTGGCTTCCACTCGTCAGCAAACAAGTCCAGTTCACGAAACTTCACTAGTAAAGCATTGAAGGCCGTATGCATTCGGCAGAGTGGGGACTGAGCACGCGCTTCGGTGCGGCATGCAGGTGTAGCAAATAGAGGATGCCGCCGGTTAGCTCGATGGCGTAGGTACTTGTCAGGCACAAAGAGCCTGGAAAACTGCTCTACTGCCTCAGGCAGGTCTATTATCCCACGCAAAATTTTAAGGCCTATACATATTTCTTTCAATGCTCTTCGGACTTCTAGCGAATTCATTTCAAGGCTACCTAGCAAAAACTTAGTGGGGTACAAAAAGGGATAGTAGCCGTAAAGGCGTTTATAAAAGCACCTAAGAAAAGCCTTCTGAACTTTCTCTAGAATAAGTGTGTATTTCGCTTCATGTGGGTTCCACACACTTATCACCTGTTATTATTAAATTTTCCAAGATTTTCCATCCGAGACAATCTAGGACTAGTAGCTAGAAGTCAATTGTTAGTCGCAAATAATGATTTAAATATAAGTAATTTAAGTAGTGAATGTGAAGGATTTAATTGCCTGTTCCGGTCACCTTTGGAACCGAAAGTACAGTTAGCCCCACAAATAAGTGACATGTCTGATTTTGATCATATTTTTAAGGCTCTCCGCCTTCTTCCGGACTTTGACGGGAACCCTAATGTTTAAACGCGCTTTATAAACTTATGTGAACAACTAGTACAAGAATTTACATCCGAGGCGAATAACTTTAATAATCTTGCACTATTGAACGGAATTTTAAATAAAGTGGTTGGCCCTGCCGCGCGATTAATTAACACTAACGGTGTACCTAACGACTGGACTGGCATTCGTAACGCTTTGTTAAATAATTTTGCGGACCAACGGAATGAGCCCGTTTTGTACAACGATTTAGCATTATTAACTCAAGGCTTAGGCACGCCTCAAGACTTCTATGAGCGCTGCCAAAACCTATTTCGTACAATAAGGACGTACGTCTCGTTACATGAAACCCTCGCGAGTACTATTAATGCTAAAGGGGACGTATAAAAAACCCTTCAAGCTTACTTACGCGATCTGAAGGACCCCCTAGGATCCCGTATCCGCTGCATGAGGGCAGAGACCATTGAAAAGGCATTGGAGTTCGTACACGAGGGAATGAACACTCTCTACCTACAGCATGGAAATGAACATTTACCCAATAAGAAGTCATTGCCCCAACTAATGACTGGTCAATCTCCTCTAGGATTTAGGTTACCACCCAATGTGTCTTACAGCAATATCATGTCAAAGGCTAGGTCCCCTAACTTTAATAATCAAAGCTTGTCTCGAACACAATTTTTAGCTCACGCTCCGCCTCAGTGGAAGTTTAATTATTATAACGCTTACCAGGTTAGCCCGTCGCGCATTCAGCAAATGTTCTGGGCACCGCCACCAAATTATAATGCCTAAAATAATTCCTTCCGTATGCCCCCTCGAAATCCACCCACAAACTTTGGTATACAGCATCGCCCAATGTCTGTCTAACTAGTCTGGGGCCCTTGGGCACACAAGAATTTGGGGCCCTTTTGGAAAGTAAAAAAATCGAATTATAATATTTTTTTTACTAAGTATGATCATTTATTATTGAGTCATTAATGAATTAAGAATGCTGCTGGGTTTTTGGTTACGATTACGATAACGGTTTCTTTCGGGATTTCTGTTGAGCAAAATCTTCTATTATATCCTTAAAGTCATTTTTTTAAGGATATCACTTTCTAAGCACATAATTGACACATTACTCAGTCGTTCTTGTAACATTATTGTTCGCAATTCATTTTTGATTCTCTTACCGCCGGTTCCTATATTCAACTGATCGTTATGTTATAAAAGTTACTATCCGTTTTTCTATGACCGACTACGAGTCGTAAAATACCGTTCCACAATTCACTTTCAATGCCTGCTGTCAACGAGCGTCCGTATATAGTTCAAATACCCAGCCCTCACAGATATGCGTTTAGTTATACGTAAAACTGAATTTCAAAATTGCACAAATCTAAAACATAATAAATTAGATTGACATAATTTAGATTAATTGTGTTAATAATTACAATGGTAAAAATATTATTATAATTTTACAATCCGCGTGTTATTTAACCTTTTTCTTACCGAATAGACCTTTGTATGTGGTTTTATTAGATTGACATCTATCATTTTTTCCAAAATAAAAACACATGTTCTTCATGTATAACTGTTATTCTCTGATAACACTGGTCTGCAACGAAATCCTCCTTTAAATAAAAATATGATAAATATGAAGAGCTTAACATGCTGAATCTAGATTTGCTACCCATTGTTTGCTATCACGTACACCTTTTTAAAAAAAAATCAGAGTCATTCTTGCACTTACGCTTACTTATTCAGTCTGTATCATATTTTTCCACACAAAAACAAGTTGGGTATGATAGAAAGAGAGAGAACGATATAGACTGATGGTATTTTTACACTAATGCATACGCTTGGGCAGTTCTCGCTGTGACTCCGTGTTTTTTTTTAAGTTGTAAAGTGATTAAAGAACCTTTTGTTCCAAAATTTTTCTACCACCACTCCATCTAAAGCTGGATCTAATGAAAAAATTTGTCAAAGCCAGGAATAAGGATGGAGAAGGCTTTTAATACCTCAAAACAAAATTTCTTCGAAACAGCAGCGACGTGAAATTGAAAGAGGTTATCTTTGTAGGTCCCCAAATACGAGAGCTCATGAAAGACTCAAATTTTGAAATTAAGCTGAGTAAAGCTGAAAAATGGGCATGGATCGCTTTCGTAGCAGTCTGTCATAATTTTCTTGTAAACAAAAAAAGTGAAAACTACAAAGAAATCATCCAAGAACTTATGCTTTCTTACAAAGCTTTCTTACAAATGCAACATCTCGCTCTAATTCATTTTTTAGATTCTTACTTAGATTTCGTTCCCGAAAATCTTGGAGCGGTATCTGATGAACACGGTGAAAGATTTCATCAGGACATATCGCACATTGAGAGGCGCTACAACGGAAAACGATCGGGAGCAATGTTTGCCGATTTATGTAGTTCGATTCGTCGCGAAACTCCAGTAGAAAATATAAAACAAAAAAAAACTACTAAGAAAAATGACAGAAACAACATGGAATTACATTGTCTTATGATTTTTAATGTTTTTAGTGTGATTATATGTAATATTTTGTCCTAATTATTAAAACTATTATTGATTTTTCGAAAAAAAATTATTTTCTTAAAAATTCCCTCAAAAAAAAATATACGTGATACAAATGTTTTAAAACCCTGTTTCTGTTGAGAAATATCACATCTATAATAATCATGCACAATAATAAGAAGGAGTGCAAAAAATTTTTTCTGCAGACCAGTGTAATTATTACAAATTTTATAGTGGAAAGTTTATACTTTCCACTATAAATATAAACGGTATTATTACCGTTTCCAACAGTGTTGTACTAACATCTTTCGAAAAAGAAATTACGCCGGTGAGTATCAGATATCTTTTTGATAGACTCGTATATCTAACAAACTTTAGCAACGTGTCTACCGCTTAAAATATTGCAATGATATTGAAATCTTCATTCAGGTATATTTCTGTTACAGAAAACAAAGAAGGCTATATCAAAGATGCAAGGATGACGTTGCGCTGCATTTGGATCTCAAACAAAACAATAATAAAAAAAGCCGAAGGCAATAAAAATGGCCTCGGTATTCTCTCAGAGACTTTTTTGAGGAAATTAATATTCTTACTGTGGCTGGACAGTACATTTATGAGAATATAATTTATGTACGAAAACACTACAATACTTTTGTCAAACATAGCGACGTACATTGCTTAAACACCAGAAATAAAAAAAGACTTGCCGTTCCAAGATTTAGACTTCAAAGGGCAGGAGGCTCATTCTTGGGGAAAGGTTAATAGCACCGTTTAATAAAATTCCACAAAATATAGTAGATTTGCCTTATCATAAATTTAAAACGTAAACGATAAGCTCATGTACAAAGGTCAACGACTATTTAATAGATCGCGATGCATGGAAGTAATATGTATCGTTTCAACATGACACTATTTATTACAGGTTGTGTCATACAACATTGGCATTTGTTAATTTTTTTATAACTAATTTATTACTGGTAGTTAGAGATAACTACCAGAGATAAATACCAGTTAGAGATAACTCATAATACAGTTCTTGGGTGGTGGGATGTGGTACTGGTCATTGCGTTCCGTAAGATATGGTTGAGTGAAGCGATGCTGTGTCATGCTCGTGAACGGGTGTTGCTTTGGGAAGTGGGTCTGCTTTAACCTTCAGTATTATTGACTAATACTAAATAAACAGCTCGACAATAAAGAGTTGACAAAAATATTCTGGAACTAATGTACGCTTTTTGTTGGCAACACTTCCTTATCTGCCAAAACTGTCAAGAGGTCGACTAATTTTTTGCTTAGTTTAAAAGTTATTTGTTATTCTAGTGTGTTTTACGTGGCATTTCTTTATCCTGGGTTTCATCATGAACAAAACCTACCGTAGCGGTTCTCGCGATATAATATACAAGGAATTTTTGAGCTGCTTGGCAGAACATCAAGCTGGAAGTTTGTTGACCAATCTGGAGGATATTTACCAACGTACAGCTGATTATACCGGTAAGTAACTTGTGGAAGACGTTAACTATATAACTTACAAAATTTTCGTACGTTTTATCCGCTAAATTATAAAATACAAACAATGAGAAATTACAATTTTGAGACAATGAAATATTTTTGTTATTATAGTGCGACTGAATGATTATGAGCGTTATAATTTATTGCGACATTTTAGGTATTAGTAGAATGTTTGTTATATATTTTTTTAATTGAATTATTTTCTTTTATTTAAATTTCTTTCGTTGTTCTAGGCGTGTCTGAAAGTACAGTGAGAAGAATAGCGAGACAAGGTTCCGTAAATGGAGGTAAATTTTCAACTCCAGCCAAACATCGACAAGGTCAACCTGTAATTAAACTGGATGATTTTGATATTTGTTCGATTCGTCAGAAGATACAATTTTTTTTACACTGTGAAAAAAGAAGTGCCTACAATACATAAATTATTAGCTCAGTTAAGGCAAGATATTGGATATAAAGGAAGTCGAGAACACTTACGTATACTTTTAAAAAAAATTGGGTTCAGATACAAAAAATGCAAAAATAATCGACAAGCTTTAATAGAAAAACCCATCATAGCTCATAAAAGGGAATGTTATCTTGATATAATTTTGAAAAACCGAAATTTGGCAAAATAACTTCAAAAAGACATCGTATATTTAGATGAGAGTTACATTCATTCCAGCTACAAACTCAAAAAGTGTTGGCAGTCAATCGAAACTGAAGGTATTCTTACAGATATATCTAAGGGCAAGAGGTGGATCATTATACACGCAGGAAGCGATAAAGGCTTCGTACCTAATGCGCTAACAGTATTTAGCGGAGTAAATAAACAGGAGGATTATCATTCGGAAATGAACCAAAAAAACTTATCCCTAATATTCCAGAATGCTCAATTATCTTTATGGATAACGCACCATATCATTCTGTGATAAAGAATAAATCACCTACATCCGGCAGTAAAGTTGCAGAAATAAGGTAGTGGTTAACATATAATAACATTACATTTGACCCAGATTTGAGGAAGCCGTTTCTACTGGCGTTGGTTAATAAAAATAAACCTGAGCCAATTTATGAAATTGACGAGGTATTGGGAGAATTTGGTCACACAGTGGTAAGACTTCGACCTTACCATTGTGATTTAAACCCTATCGAGTTGATATGGGCAATCGCAAAACAAAAGGTTATTTCTATTGTTATACTTTGATGTCTATAAATTACAGCTATTGGCTGTTAAATTACAGTTTTGAGCTGGTGTATTTTATATAAGCAATTTTCTTCAAAATTGCTAAACTCAAGTGATTCTATTTGTAAAACTGTTGATTGACTAAGTATCAATAATTTCTTGTGATTTGTTCCAGGTAGCTTCACAAAATGTTGGTGCGCAAAACATTAAAGAACTCACTATTGAGGCATTTAACTCTATAACGGTTCAGGACTGGAAAAATTGCTGCGAACACGTAAAAAAAATTGAGCAAGAATATTACGAGCGCGGAAGACATTTATATCATGATATAGATTAATTAGTGATTCAGGTTGACGCAGACAGCAGCAGTAGTGAAGAGTATGATGATGATGATTATGACGAGATGGATGACACGAACGTGTGTGCTGGTTCGTCGTTGTGGTCACAATGATCCACATTCGTAGTAATAAACTTTATTGTAAGATATTAAATACAAATTTAAGTGACTTAATATGTAGTTTAATTAAATTCTTGTTTCTTAATACTCTTACATATGTTAGAGGTGTGAACATTTTTTACGTGAACAAGACAACCACCTACCTATTGTATGTAATACAGCTTTGATTTGCAATTTAATTTATCTTTATAATAAACTAGCTGTGCCCGCGTAGAGTAGTGACTTTCAGAACATTTTAATTTTTCCCCCTTTCGAGTAGAATTTGTACAAACTTTGAATGTAATATTTTTTTAAAGATTGTTTCTAAAATAAAAGTAGCCAAAGTTACTCCTAATTACATCAGCTACCTGCCAGTAAAAGTCCCGTCAAAATCGGTCCAGCCATTTCAGAGATTAGCCGGAATAAACAAACAGACAAAAATTGTAAAAAATGTTATTTTGGTGTATGTAACGTATATATATTCATATGCATGTAGTAAAAACCGGTTATTTCAATATTGCAAATAGAGACTCCAATTTCATTTATATGTATAGATTTAAAAATATACAAATATCAAGACCGGTTCCGACGAACTGGACGCTATACAGAGGTGTGGCCATATAAACGGTGGTGGGCGCCACCACATTTATTTTCAACTCTTTATTGTCGAGCTGTACATCTTGTTGCTTTCTAAAATTTGTCGTTTATTCCCTGTATGTTATTGCAATGTTCAGGGATACTCACTTTAAGTAAGTACAGATACTTGTTGACTTTATTGTAATCAACGAAATAATATGATAACACTGTATTGTCGTAACAAAATAGTTTTGTTTTTTTTTGTGGATTGTGTATGGTGACGACGTATTATATTGTAAATGTCGTTACATCTGTTAAAGCTGACGAGTTTCTTGCGCCCATTCTTCTTGTCAGTTAAAAGACGTCCTGAATGGGTGGTAGGTAAAAATGTTGGACGATTCAAAATAACTTATTTTTAAGTGCATTTGAATAAAGTTATTTTCATTTTCATAGTTACATGCTTGCAAAATTTAGAATTGTGGTTTTTAGAGGAATCTATATTCATTACACGTTTTTCCAAAGTTGTCTTAGGTTTGTTTTTAAAACAATCTTCCTTTTTCTGCCCGTTTTTTTGGCACGAATCACCTTTTACTATAGGCTGACTACACTGGTTAACTCTATGTCCAAGTTGCTTACCATTGTAATAAAATAACGCTCTACATTGTTTAATAGTATGACCAACCTTTTTACAAAATCCACAAGTCATATCGTCGTATTGTAAGCTTTGTTTTGCTTTATAATTATATGTCGTTTTATATTACATGTCGTTCGCTACAGATATCTTTTAGAAAGCTTAGTAAGTCCTCTGGTTCTGTGAATCGTCCCGAAGATGCACTTGCTCTAATAGTCCTATCATCTTAGCCGTGAATTATGCAGTCTACAGCCCTTTTGCCCGATATGTCACAAGCATTCAAGAGTATAATTTTTTCATAATAGTAATTATCTAGGGATTCACCTAAACGCCTACCCAACAGATAATAGAGTTCCGTAATTCGATTCTGAAGGAAAAAGTCTTTTGAGATAATCTTGCCATTCTGTCCAGGTACGATTGACTGGATGCAAACCTTCACACCATTTCTTCGCATGACCTACTAAACGCGGTAAAGCAAAGTATGGAATTTGTTGCTCAGTCCATTTAGAGATTTGTGCACATTCGTTTGCTTTTGCGATCTAGCTTTCTATTCTATGGTTTTTTTTTTGGTTGGATCAAATTCAGGTATCATATTTTCATCAAACTGCAGTTTTTGAGAGTGATCTGGTTTTAGTAGAAAATTCATAAAAGTTAAGAAATCAGACAAATGATTATTTGAACTTAGGTTTTGTAAAAGCTTCGCCATAACCAAAGAGTCTTCATTCGTTTGTTGAACCTTTTCCGGAGACCAGGCATCAGGAAGTTCACTACAACCGGAAGAAGATATAGAGGGTTGCAGGGGCGATCTTTGTCGTTCGTGCTGAGAGTGGTCAGAATGCAAAGAAAGACTGCGAGACTCTCAGCATGAAGCTCGATATCTCGAAAAACTACGTGTTGTTGGAAGTCTACTCTCACGAATATTGCGGCATGGTGAGATGTTAGTTTGGTACGGTTTTTTTTTTTTTGTATCCGTTTTAAGTTACGGATGATCCCCCCCCTGCTAATGGTGTACAGGCGAGTACCATCTTGTTTATTTTTAATAGATGTTCACATTTGTTTATTATTTGTGTTATTAATTTAGGTGCATATTTTATATGCTATGGTTTTTTCGGATTATTGATTATTGATTTTGTTGTTGTAATTATAGTTGTGATTTTTGTTATATAGTTTTGATAAAAAAGGTGATTTGGGTAGGTTACTTGGTGCCGTAGTCTATGCGTTCTTCCAATTTGGAGAGATAGCTACTTCTAATTGGACACAAGTTGGATGTGGATGAGTGATTTTGATGTATTTTGTTGGATTCTGTTTTAGTTTTATTAGTTTGACTACAGTTTATACAGTTGGCTGCTTCAGGAGAGGTCTTTTTGGGGCAGTCTTGGTATGTGTGGCCACTGTCTGCACAGTGGCTACAGTAGCTATCGGTGTTTGTGCAGTGTTTGCCAGTGTGGCCAAACCGCTGGCACTTGAAGCATTGGAGTAAGGGGGCATGGTCAGTGATGTGAATGCGGCGGTGATTGATGTTTATTCTTTCAAAAGAGATAGCGCTTCTCCACACTTTGGGTGTGGCGCGGAATATGGCGTTGTAAAGTTGCTGATTTTTTTTTCTTAGCTAAGCAGGGGGTGAGTAGGGACACGGTATCGAATAGAAAGTATCGATACTGTACTCATGAGTAGTATCGATAAAAAAGTATCGTACTCGTAAAAGAATCGACACAAAAGAATCGACACAAAAGTATCGATACCTCAAAGTATCGAGTTCTTTTCTCAGGCAGGGCCTACGCGGTACGCCATACGTTAGTTTGTCAATGTTAGTCAGTAAGTATCGTCTGTACTGTACCTTCATACAGTAAGAGAAAATGAAAAAATAACAAATGGTACATATAATTATAAGATAAATAAAAACAACCTGTAAGTAAAGCCACAATTTTTTAATCTAAAATATTATAAATCCCATTCCTCCTCGCTACAATCACTCAAGAAAAGAAGTTTGTCAAGCCTTTTTGGCGATAGGCGGTTACGGGTTTTAGTAATTGTACTTCCAGCTTTCGAAAACAATCTTTCTGAGGGCACTGAAGTCGCAGGAATCGATAAAAATTCTCGTGCCAATTTATATAATTTTGGGAAAACAACTTTCATGTCTTCCCATTGTTTCAGAGGATCCAAAGAAAGTGGCGAAACCTGTGTAGATAAATAATGGCTTATTTCATCCTTATTTTCAAACTGTGATGAAGAACTGGTTTTACTTCGCTTTTTCGTGTGAGCTAATTTCTTGTGGTGACTCCAAAAATCGTAAGTTGTTTCAAGAGAGGAATCGCTGTCATCATGATCGCTGCCGATAACACTAGGAGACGTTGTTATATATCTTCTCAGTAAAGAAATTGCCTTTGCACAAGCTTTAGCGTCCTGAAAATGGATATTCTTGAATCTCGGATCTAGCAAACATGACATTGCAATCAAATAATTATCTTCAATATGTCCGAATCGGCGTTCTATCTGTTTTAGGATTTCTTTTTTTACTGTATCTATTACCCTTCCATGGGGACCATCACCATCACCTACAGCCATAGGTATATTATTAATCTGCGTCTTCAAACAGTTCACCATCGGAATTATTTTACTAATGGTTACATACTGTTCACCTGATAACTCTTTGGTTACATACTCCAGCGGTTTCAAAATACAAATCAATGTTTTAATATTTTGCATTTCTACAGCCGATGGTGTGGGTGGTGCTTTTGTATTTAACATCAAAATTTGATGAACTATTGGTGCTAATTCAATGTATCTCTGTAGCATATAATAGACGGAATTCCACCGAGTCTTCACGTCTAAAATCAGTTTGAGAGGTTGAGACCCAGTTTGCTTTTGACGTAAAGAGTCACTGAGGATTACACTGCTCTTGAAAAATTTTACAATGTCTCGTACCTTGCTTACTAATGCTCCTAAATCATTGACTGACATGGCAGATTCAGCGATTAGATTAATTGTATGAGCAAAGCAAGGTAAATGTTTGTTCTTTTCTAGAAAATTTGCTATGCCGGCTATCATGTTCGAGCCATTGTCTGTAACTACTGCAGTTATTTTATCCAAACTGATGTGTATACCTGCACAAATTTCTTTTAATTTTTCAGCGATAAAATCACCAGTATGACGCTGATCCAGTGCAACGGTAGCTATGCAACGTGACACCAGTTTGTCTTCTTGCAAATAATGAGCAGTAACCCCTAAATAACTGGTAACAGTCATCATCTCACTCCAAATATCGCAGGTTAATGCCACGTGATCTACATTGTCAAATATATTTTCTACTTTCAAACGCATTACACTATGAAAGTGTTCGAATTGTGCTTTAAGGGTATCTACATGAGGAATTTTAAATGATGGACACGCTTGATGCATCAATTTTTTAAACCCACGCCCTTTCACAATGTCAAACGGTCTTTTATCAATGCAAATAAAATAAAGCAAACATTTGCAGAGTTTCAAATAATCTTTTCCTCCATCCAAATAAGAGTATTTTCGTTCCATTGATTGTACAATTGAAAGTTGCCTTTTTTTTGGAAGTGGTGCATAGGTTTCTTCTAACTCACCATCACCACTGATTACTATTGGAATTCTCTCGACATCAGATGGTGAAGGAGTTGTTAGCAATGTATCTGATTCAGGTGCTTTCGATGTACTTGTTGATGATAGGGGTTCGTGATCACGACTCGGTAAATTCGACAGTTTTAACATTTTCTGAATCGTCGACATCGTCGTTTGTTTTTTATCTCCTTTTACACTAAAAAGAATATATAAAATAATCAGTTTCGTGCGCCTATTAAATTACTACAAAACAAATTTTAGGTTACATAAATAAGGACCATACAATCATTAAAAAAAAATTACCTTGAGGCATCAGAATTAGGGTGTTTCTTTAAATGTTTATTCATGTTTGACGTATTCCCTGACGATTTTAAGGTTTTGAAACAAATCTTACATTTCACTTCGTCTTTGTTAATCTTGACGAAATACTGCCAAACGTCACTCTTGGTAGGCGGCATTCTTTGCATATTGCAATGATTCAAATTCCGATACAAACACAGAATAATTGTGAGTGCTGTTCTGAATAGGTTGAAATATCAATAAGTCAATTATCATTTATCAATAACGCAAGAAAATCGATAAATATCAAAATGTTATAAATAACAACCATATAACAACCAACTGTCAGTTAACAACAACGTCAACAACGAACGAATGAAATGAATGAACCAGAGTTTTTTTTTGTATAACTTTTCCGTGAGGTTAGGCAAAGGGATCTAAGCCCATACAGCTACAGTACAGCCAATGAACCATATAGACTAATAAAAGACTATTATAAAAGTATAATAAAAGACTAATAAAAGTCTATTATAGTCCATATAGACTATAATAGACTAATTAAACAAGTGAAATGTGAATCCGGCAACCTACCGGCAACGGAACTAACTCTATGAATGAAAGCTTCAGCAAGATTGAACAAGATGGCGTTGCTAATGTTGCCATAAATTATAAAATGAATAAATAAAAAAAAAAGTAATTTATTCGATACGATATCTGTCAAAAGTACTTGTTAAGTAAAAGTATCGAATACAAAGTATCGAGTACAAAAGTATCGGTATCGAAAAGAAACCTACTCGATACCATAAAGTATCGATACTTTTTTCGTGTCGCTAGGGGTGAGTTCATCGCCAGGGTTGTTTAATGTGTTCTGGATGGAAACGTTCTGTGAAGTTATGTATTCTTTTAATTCATTGAATGGAATGTCTTTGGGAATGCCTTTTATAATTAGCATAGGCTGCAGAAGGTGAGCCATTTCTGCTTTAACATTGTTGTTGTTTTGGAGATTGGTTAAGGTTTCTGAGCATTGCTTTTTGTTTTCGAATTGGACTTTAACTTTGTTTGTAGTAATAGCTTGGAATTTCGTTGGGGCGTAGGGCATGTTTTTAAATGAGTAGCTTTGTTGCCACTTTTCAGTGACTTCCTGTTTGTTTTGTGCTGTTGGTATTGTGACTATTATAACCGATTTGCAAGCTTTATTTGTAGGTTCAGATGATTTAATTTCTGTTTGCGGTTTGATGTTGGCTTTGGTGATGGATGCATAAGATTTATTGTTTGGAAGTTGTGTTGATTTTTCGGTGTTTATGTTTAATTCTTCCTTGATGGTTTGTTTAATTAGGTCTTTGAGAGCATTTAAATCTAGGTTGCAGTTGTTTGTTTTTGTATTATTTGTTTGGGTGTCTTCTGGGGTTGATGTCTCATCAAGTATTTGTTGAGCCAACATTCTAATTTTAGTTTTGGTTTCGTCAACCTTAAGGTCATTAATATTTTTTATTTCTTGTAATATTGCTATGGCAGAGTTAGATATGGATTTGATGTTTAGGTCAGAATATTCCGTTTCTTCGTCTTCTATAGTGAAGGGGGGTAAGTATTCGTCGTCGAAATACTCGTCGACGAGTGTGTTTATTGAGTTTACTGAATTGGAGGGAGTAGAATGCAGTGAAGAGTTGGAACCAGAGTTTTTGGGGTTATTAGTTTGTTTTGGGTCGGTTTTGGGTTTTTCAGAGCTTTTGGGTGGTTTATTTTGTTGGATGTTAGAGGTGGATGGTGTTGGTGATTCCGCTTTCTTCTTGGTTTTAGCGCCGGAGCGCGTGTTTATCTTCCTCATGGTAGGGGAGGAAGACGACGGATATTCTAATTTTTAGTTTGGTCTCTTTGACATAAAATTGTATTTATGTTTATTTCGTTAGTATTTCTGTGTGTTGCTTGTACACACAAGTTAGTTTTAATTATTTATGATTTATTTGGTGTATTATTTAGGATAAAAAGTAAATATAATGATTTTTATGTTGAAAAGAAAATTTTATGAAAAATGACAAGTTTGAAACGTTCTTAAAAATATAGGGAGCTGTAACCTAACCGATTTTTATTTGATGGTTAGATCCGGGCTGTCAAGAGCTATGTTTTGAGCTAACGAAGTAAGCTGTAGGTGGTCAATTTGATTTTTAATCAATGTTGAAAATTTTGAAGTTTGGAGATTTTTGAAAATTTCCAGAAAATCGAATTATTATCCGATTTGCTTCAAATGAAGTTTATAAGATTAGGTTCGGCGAGTTACTAAAGAAAAGTAAGAAAAAAGTTGAAGGTTGCGATTTTACGCTATGTCGGAAAATGACGTAAAAATTTGAAGTTTTGTAGTTATGGAAAAAATTGGTTTTTGGGTGTAGGGTTTTGGTGCAAAGATATTTGGTAGAGCTTGAAGAGTAGATTGTCACTATCCAAAAAAAAAATTCTAACTATAATAGTTTTTGAAAATAAGGGTTTGAATTTTAGTGAAAAAAGGGTCAAAATTTGGTGAATTTCAGGAATTTATTTCTCTGAAACTATAAGAGTTACGGAAAAAAGTTATGTAGATAAAAGTTGTGCCTTGGTGAGGTCTACAAAAAGAAATAATAGAAAGAAAAATCGGTTGAAACTGAAAAAAGTTAAGTGTGAAAAAGTGTTAAAATTTGAGTATATTTGCAGTTTTCGGAAAAGAGGTTATTTTAGCAAAAGTTGTGGATGGAATTTAGATTAAAAATACTCAAAAGATGCCTTAGGGGCTTTGTTAACTACAATGGTAAGCAGGAAGAAAATCGGTTGAGAATTGAATTTTTTATTGAATCGGTTGAGAATTGAAATTTTAGAGGTTGGGTGATTTTGGTCAAAAAGTCTACCTAGGGTAGGGAGGTTTCATAGAAAAGACTTTTACGCTCACACGACCAAGTGTTGAGTTAGACTTATTAACTTGGTGAAATTTTTGGAAATTTTCGATGTTTTTTATTTCGAAAAAAAAAAGTTTGATACGGTTAGGTTAGGTTACGAAGGTTACTCTTGGCAGTCCTCGTTATCAGGATAGCGCTGCGGCTCCTTTCAGATGCTTGCTTCTCTGGACTGTACTTTGTACGGCTACACCTGGAGCGATGACGTTGCTTCTCATCCCTTCTTTCTCGGCTGCAAGATCTTCTAGCCGACGGAGACATAGCAGGATTACGCACGTCCATTCTGAAAATGTTAAGAAAATAGACATAATTTGTTCTTCACGAGGCGTACCGGGACTACCGGTTCACAAGGGAAAAAAAATAACAAAATAAAGTTAAAGAATCAAAGTGATATCAGCTTTGCTTCATTCACAACTTTCTTTAAAATGTTTACATCAAAGATTGTCTAGGAGAATAATAGAGGAAAAGTAAGTTACTTCATAAATTCGTTTTGAGATCAGGATAAAAAAAAGTGAAATTAATACTATAAATCTAACCTATAAAAGAGAATGATAAACAGGACTTACATACTAGACATATATATATATATATCAGTGGGTAGTAATTGTCGATTGTTAAAAATATATTTCAAATTAACAATGGCCCCCTTGCAAACTCTATTGGTATCTAGAGTTTTATTGGGTTTTAAATAAGAAAAAAAAGAAGGCACGTCACATAACGTATCGTTCATAAAAGTATTAGAGTAAAAAGAATAATTAAAACATAAGAATTGCCTTTTGAAAAAGGGGGAAAAGAAAAAAAGAATTCAATTATTACCTTTTTTTAGTTCTGTGGCGTGAAAATCCTTAATCCCACTTCTGATAAAAACTATCCGGTATCCGTACGATGGAAACGAGGATTTTGTACAGTATCCGTTTATTCAACTTCTTCACACAAAATCACAAAAAATAACTGCCCGTTTGTAGCTCAGCTGAGCACTTTTATACATTCTCCTATAGTCGTTACGTGACATTTTATCGACACCGGAAACTATCATAATTATTAAACCGGAAGTAACAAAATGTTTTGCTAGTCAATTACAAAAATACATTGCAATAACTTTATAGCGATTAGTAAAATAATCTAAAACGGATAAATTATAAATATGGAAAACAAAATATCCTTTAAATTACATCCAAGTATAATTATAACCCAAAACAACTTCTGGTTAAAACGATATCGTGATACAAAATAAATGCAATATAAACTATCCTTTTATGTGGATTCTTTCATGATGACTACTCAATCCTTTGGAGTTTTCAACTTTCTGCCCTGATTGCTGTTGTTCTCTATTGATGTTGTTATTTTCCGTTAGGCTCGAAGACATCTAAGTAGCTTTGCACATTTTCCCACATTTTCCAAGATCCAGTTCTATTTCTTTAAGTAACTTTTCTTTCAATTGTAAATTTTCAATGCCTCTTATAATCTGGTCTCTAAGGAGACTGTCTCTTAGATTTTCAAATCCACACTCATTTGCTTAAGTTTTTAATGCGAAATTCGTCGAAAGTTTCTGTTTCTTTTTGTTCACTTTGAAAAAACTAGTGTCTTGCCATTGTTTCATTTTGACGTGACAACGTCTTATAAATTGGTTTGCCGGGTGACACTTCAAGAAACTGCGTTACGCTCCGCTCACGTTATGCGCTTACAATAAGAGCGAGTGAGAGGCACGCGTCCCTTCCACTCGGGCATGGTTAGCCCGCCTAAGAGCGAGAGAGACAGACATAAAAAGTGGAAGGGACGCGTGCCTATAAATTAATGTTTTAAATATAATTCTTTGTATAAATAAATGTTTTAAATTGTTACTATTATTTCATCCTTCTTCCTACTATACGAATGAATATTCACATTAAAATTATTTTACCACTCAAAGTCGTTGTCACGTAAAACTTTCGCCCGTATACCGACTTTACAGGCAACCAACCAGTTTTTTTACCACTCAAAGTCGTTGTCACGTAAAACTTTCGCCCGTATACCGACTTTACAGGCAACCAACCAGTTTTTGCTGTTAATTTTGCGAGTTGATCATTTTGGTTCGTGAAAGAATCTTTCATCAACGTAGTTAAGGTGGCCTGGAATACTTTCATATCCTCACGAAGTGCAACTATTTCGTCAGAGTTAAATCTCTTCTTGCGATTTGTTATATGATTAGGAGGTGATTCGGATTCAATAAGTGAATTATCGACACTCAATACTGCTTTGTTCTGCATCTCAAATTTTTCGAATGTACTATTAGGATCACTCATATTACCAATTAACTTCGAATCTTCTTTGACTCTGTATCACGCAGTACACTGTATCCGCTCCTGCACAGACTTGCGGCCGTACAAGTATATGACTCACAGATCGATTAGCGCTACGCGGACAACCGGTTACAAACAAAGCGCACGACGGAATGAAAGTGGCACACAGTTTCCTGACGAAGCAGATTTAAGTTCCATGTGGCAAAGTAATTTTTTGTAAATACTTTTTAATTGTCTAGCATTAGGGTTATCATTATAGCCCCCATGCATCCGTATCGCTCCAAAATATAATTCTATGTGATCTTGGCTTATGCGATATGTGGTTAAATATTTCAGTTTGTTCGATTCTACTAAAGAATTATACAAAAATTTTAAACTATTTATGCAAATCAGTACGCCGACAAATCCTCTAAATGATTGTGTTTTAAGAACTGGTGCATAGCTTTTTAATACCCGTCTTTTTAATGTTTGGTATTCCATACAACTTCTTTTTTAGAAACTTTTAGGCTTAGATTAATCATTAAATCTTTTGCTTCTTCTAACATTGCAAACATTTCATTTTTATTTCCGGGGAATAAAGGATGACGGTATCGATGTGCCTGTAAGTTTCTAGAGTTAAATGCATTAAATATGTTACTCATAATCATTATAAATCTTTCTGTAGCACTGCTTTGTAAAAAGTCTGCCAGCTTAAGCTCTTGACGACAAAATTGAATTGCAATAGAAACACTCCTGCTAAGAAGCTTGGTTGCTAACTTAACGTTCATTACGGAGTTTCAAAATTGAAAATGTAATCTAGTTGCTTCTTGTAATTGAGCCAGCTTTTTTACATATTCCCATTTTATTTCCTCATCTTTATACAAAAACACTTCCTTAGACTCAAAATGATTTCTTATTAATTTTAACATATGGCAGAAATCTAAGAACACTGCCACTTCATAATCAGCACATGGATGCTTAAATGTAGTCTCTTTTGGGTTTTTGCATTTGCAACCCAACTCTTCCATGGCTCATAAATTTGTGGTGTGGCCATCAAACGACAGCGACACGACGTCAACACCTACTTCATTACATTGATACAATATTGTCATGATAATGTTGGCTTTTTGTTCCCCCGTCATGCGATGGATCAAAAACTAAGCCACAGGTTATTTCCAAGGCTTGTTGAGTGAGACAAGTAAAAATACATATGTCTCGGATGCTTTGCTATTCATGTCATCAGAGGGCCAAAACAAAACCCTCATCTCGCAGTCTTTTTATTAAAGCACTTTTGTTGTCTTATTGCCATTTCAACGGCGATCAATGCGCAAGTCATATTTTTGTCTAGTTCTTTTCTTTAAATCTTTAACAACTTAAAAACTGGTTGGTTGCCTGTAAAGTCGGTATACGGGCGAAAGTTTTACGTGACAACGACTTTGAGTGGTAAAATAATTTTAATGTGAATATTCATTCGTATAGTAGGAAGAAGGATGAAATAATAGTAACAATTTAAAACATTTATTTATACAAAGAATTATATTTAAAACATTAATTTATAGGCACGCGTCCCTTCCACTTTTTATGTCTGTCTCTCTCGCTCTTAGGCGGGCTAACCATGCCCGAGTGGAAGGGACGCGTGCCTCTCACTCGCTCTCATTGTAAGCGCATAACGTGAGCGGAGCGTAACGCAGTTTCTTGAAGTGTCACCCGGCAAACCAATTTATAAGACGTTGTCACGTCAAAAGTAGTGATGTGCCGGATCGTCAAAAATGTAGATCCGCGGATACGGATCTAAATACGGATATTTGTTCTCAAGGTCCGCAGATACGGATACGGATCTTAACTTTCTAGCTCAATAGGTGTTGGTGCGCGATTGCACGGCGGGTCTTTGTTTTGTTTTGTTTTAGTTTAATGTGCCACTGGGCAGCATATATAACACTTGTATTTGGTATTGTTACATGAGTTTAAAAAATGTCTACAAAGAAGTTTAGTAGTGTGTAAATCGGATCTATTTTAAATAATTGTGGACCGTCAGAATCTTGGCTACTGGCGTCGCTAGTGCGCCTTACCCGTTGCCTTAAAGAATTTTATCTATAAATTTAAAATTAATAAGGTAAGTAGATCCGTAAAAGATCCGGCAAAAACTACTAAATGGATTCTAATGAAACTTAACAATAATATAGCTTATACATCAGATTAACACATAGGCTACTTTGTATCCCGAATTTCCCACGAAGACCGAAGCCCGCGGGGACAGCTAGTAGGTAAAAAATACTGCAGAAAATAAATAACTTTATTATATTTATTTAAAAATACAACTATCCAGCTATTAAGAACATAGCGTTCATTTTTATCCTCTTTAAATACTCATGCCTTGTCTATTTAATGACAGTGCTTCAGCCACCTGGGCATCAGTATAACATTTGCGTTTTTTTATATCCATATTGTCTGAAATAATATAAAACATTCAATATCATTATCCATATTACTCATAATATTAATTTGCAAGTAACTCTATCAGACTGTTAAAACGGCTATACGGATTTTGGATGAAATTTGGCATGGCTATACCTTGAATCACGAAAATGAACTTTTGGTCGCGATAACCGACATCTAAGCTGGCGAAGCCGCGGGCTGAAGCTAGTGCATTCTAATATTTCATTTAAACGTATTCAAATATTTTTGTGGCTTGCCAATATTTACACTATTTAAACTATTGTCACGACTACATAAAAATACGAGATCCTAAAAACAAGTAGATATCACTCCGTAATGGGTACTATAGAGATTGTATTACAGAGCCATGCGCACCGATATAGGAGCTCATAAAGTCTATTACGGAGCTATCTAAAAATTCTAGATCCGTAATAGGAGTACTGCTCGTATTTTAATTATCCTTATTCTGACCCATGAAATTGTCGATACATAAATACCGGAGACAACCTAGTGAAACGAGAATAATATTCTCTGTAACATATATGTATGACTTTGGCCAATAACAATATTATACTATTGATTCTTGATAAACTAAAAGATACATACTTTTTTACTCTTCTAAGTAACCGTCATTTTTGTATTAACAATTTTCGTATTAAAATAAGATTCCTAGACGATATTGTATAGCGCAGAAATAGGTTACTAGCTTTTAATATCAATAATAATTTTGAATAAACTAAGAAGGTACTTCATAAGTTATTATAATGAAAGTTATAAGCAAATAAACATGACAAAGTATTTCTCTTAATACGGACTCTAGCGCAGAATAAGGATCAGGATAAGGAGAAGGAAGGAAAATTATAAAAAAATACAAAGTGTTATCCTCAGACGTCAATTTATATTCTAATCAGACTATCTCATCACGCTCGCAGTTTAACTACCACCAGCCCTCATAATCGCAGATCAGCCATCAGTCATCGTCATCCTACTTGCAGCCAAGCTATGATGATTTCAGTAGTGGCTACAGTACTGGACCCCCTCAAGCATCTACCAGTGGACTACTACAAACTGATATCACTAGTGGCTACAGCACTGGAGTTCCTCAATCATGTACCAGCCGACCACTACAAACTACGAGACTTGAAGAAACAGGTGTTTTGTCATCTGCTGATACTGAAGCATCGTTGTCGTCGGTACATAGCATTTTCTAATAATTTGAAATAATACACTATAGTATTGCGTATAATAAAACTTTGTGTAAAAACATTGTTTCTTACCTTAATGTTGCTGCGATCCTTTCTTCAGGTGCAATGCTTTTCCTCATTTTGGAATCTGTCCGTTGTATTTTATGGCTTAAAATACTAACTAATTCATCAAATGAAACCACGGACAGTCTAAAGTAGTTGAAAAAACTTTTAGTGTCTTCTCTCAGCTGGGAATACAAAGTATGAAATATTCCATGCTGTTCTGGTGATTGTAGTATTGACTGGATTATTGGACGGACCGACATACTACGGTGTCTTTTACGCCTACGCTTGCGTAATAGTAATACAAGAAGCAGTGTTTCTTCATCGAAATCCACCTTGTAAATGAAATTGCATTGCAGTATTATTTTGCAGTCGAACACAACTGCTCCAGTTGTAGTCGACTGCATTATGCGGTCGTGGTGCAGTCGTGTACGACTTCAACGCGACCGCTCTAGAGCAGTCGGTCTTGACTGCAGCATGTGGTCCGTCTATGGACACTCTTACTTGAACCAATTTAATAATCGTTATTCCCATACTCATTGGAAGCAAGCAAAACGTCAAAGATTTTGCGCGTGCAGGCTTTTTCATTTTGTAAAATTAAGAAAATTCCAAACACTTTCAATGCTGCCAAAAATGCCGCGGCGAAGAAATGGTTGAGGTTATTTCTCAAATGACACCCTGCATTAGCACTTAATTAAATAAATGTACCCATCAAAAACAATACTTGTCAAAAAAACAGTCTGTCCAGTGGTCTTAGGGACTGGACGTATTAAGAAAGAAATTCGCTTAAGTAGGGACTGAATAAATTAATAACCGACTTGGTATTACATGGATCTCACAACTTTTTACCGTAGAACAACTGAGTTGCGAGACTTGGTTTTTTTGACAAGTATTGTTTTTGATGGGATCTCATTGCTTTTTGTATTTTTTTTAGTTTTTCCTTGATTCATACACCAAACACTATTTATATTCCAAATTTGAAGCTTCTAGGTCTGCTAGAAGTTTCTTAGAATTTTGATGATCGGTGAGTCAGTGAGTGACAAAATTAAGAAATTTGACCCGTTATAATTCTTAAACTACTATTTCAAATTGAATGAAATTTGAAATATACCGTGTCTTTACAATGCCTGCATGGTTACTGAAAATTCAGTCTTCTAGTTTTATCCACAACGAAGTTACAGGGGGTCGAAAATGGCCTGAATTGCTTCGAGAAAAGGATGGTACGTCCGTACCGCTTTTTTGCTCGACTTGGCGGGGGCAATGCCGTGCCCCCAGATTGTTGGCTATCACTTTTCCAGACACAAAAGCGTGCTGGATAGACTTGGAATAGAACATAAACCTGAAAGCATATACAACATCGATGAAAAAAAATGTCGCATAACTTTGCACCATCAGCAAGAAGTTCTGACAGCCACAGGGAGAAAAAGAGTTCATCAAATAGCGAAGGGCATGCTGAAAGTGTGACTGTGGTAGGCTACGGAAATTCCATAGGATCAGTTATTCCGCCAATGATATTGTTCAAAGGCAAGAGACTAAAGCCAGAATTTCAAGATAATTTACCTCCAGACTCTCTGGTAACGCCGCCAAAAGGAAGTATGACGACAGGAACTTTCATAAAGTTTATTAATCATTTGCATAAATACAAAACATTAGGGCCATGTCTCCTCATATTTAATGGTGCAAAATGTCACCTGGACTTTACTAATGTCAAGGAAGCTAAGAAATGTGGCATTACTTTATATTGTCTTCCGTCAAATACCACGCACGAGTTCAGCCCATGGATAAATCTGTTTATCGTTCTTTTGAGCACCATTGGGACCAAGTTCCAATACGTCAGTCAGCATCCCGAACGAATCCTTAACAAGATGAGCTTCAATGTCATTCTCTCACAATTATGGCTGCAATGTATGACTAAATATTACGAATATCGCGAATTGGTTTCGCGCTACAGGGTTATATCAATATAACCCAGATGCTACTTACTTACCAGACCAACCACACCCACTTGCAGAACTTAATATTTATTGCCCAGTTATCCGGCTGGCATAATAAATCATATTTTTTTTCAGGGACTCCTATTGTAAAAGATGCATAGTCCCTTTCAGTTTTATGCGTTATTTTTTCTATTTTTACGCAAATTTCTCGTCCACATTATGCTTATTACATGTTCTTCTAAACTTTCTATTGAAGTGTCCTTTTTAAGTTTCCATATACGAGTATGTAAATATTTTTCCCGTTCCAAACCTTGAATTACCGAAGAATTCATATTACCGCCTCTCTTTACTTCGTCATTTTGATACCTACTCTTTTTCTTACTGACTTCTATCCATTCTTACTTACTTTCTCGCGCCTTTTCTTGAGTTTCTCTTTCCTTGTTATTTATAATTTTAGTGACAGCTACTGCGCCATTTTGTTTCATTGCCCCACGTAACTTAGTTGGTTTTGTGGCCACACATTCTTGAGTGACAGACACCTGCGCGTTCGTATCTGATAATTTATTTTGATTACGTTTCATTACCCCGGCAAATGAAATTGTTGGATTTGAACTTTGCGTAATAAAGGTTCCTTTTTTTGCAATGCAAGCTACCAAACATCTGTTTTTTTCAATCAATTTTTTAACTGTATTTTCTAAGGAATTTACCATATCTAATTTTACTTGAACTACCTCCACAGATTTTTGAAGTTGATGTAATTCTGCTTCCGTACTATTAAATTTGCTTAAAAGGAGCTCATAATTCTTATTTTGTACATTCATCTTGGCCCTAATTTCTTGTCGAAATTGCCTGATTTCCTCCAATATATTGCCGTCTTTGTCGCATAAAGATATATCGTGTGCTAAGAAATGCCCGCCACTACCGCGCTTCGTATTAACATTACTTAAGGCCGGCGTAAAAGTTTCATTAATTTTGGTTTGTCCTAATACTGGTGTATCGCTGTTATCTCGCTTCGGTATCCCACGAACACATTCAGGACACAGCCACTTTTCTTTTTTCGGTCAAACCAAGGCACTTGAGGTGATTTCTTGTGAACACTTTATCTATGATATATCATATATAACCGAATCACAGGCATCATATTTCGTACCCATTTAACACTACAATTACTATAAATAGTATGTATTTAGCAAGAGCATTTTACCATGTCCTTACATGAAGTATAGTTATGTATTACCTATTCCTCAATTATATTTTATCTCAAGAGATGTTTGGCATTAAGTCACATCATGAACATTAAACCAGAATTTCACCAACATTTTAACAACTGATTGAGTTTTACAGTCTGTTTTTGACATTTTCATGTACGAACAAAATGTCAAAAGAAACCTTTATGTTGATAATATGATCTAATGCGAAATACCCTTTTCCAAAAAAACCTTTACTACATTTAGAGTATTCCTTTATTATTGGCTATCTGCTGATGTTTGAGGAATTATTAAGATCTATTTCAAAACAAGTACTTATAAAAAAACACATTGCCTGCGCCAAATATCCCATAATCAAAGAAACAGTTTGGCGCTAAAAACTTGAGTTGCAAATCATACTTTCATCTTCCTTATTTTTTCTTTTATTACATGCTGCTCTGTCAATTTGGCAAGCAATGTTAATCCTTTATATGATGGATTCATAGCATAAAACATTTCTATATGCTTGCTCCCATTTCGCTGTGCAGGGTTTTCCAAGTTCGTTCACATAAGTTAAATTTCTTTGCAGCAAATTATTTCTGATCCTTTTCAGTAAATGGGGAGGATCATATAGAGGGATAATTTCTGATCCCTCTACTTTAAATGAGTTATGTCCGAGTTCTTCTCCATTTTTCAGCATTTCGAGATCCTTTATCGCTTTTTGGATATTGGTCCCTTGATTGCATACAGTAGCGACAATACAGAAACCAGCTTCTTGTACTTAAATAATTACTTCCTTAATATACTTCTTTAAAGTAGAAGTATTTCTCGCACCTTGACAAAACATATAACCAATAGGCTGCTTGAAATTTTTTAGTAGCCCTCGTAACATGAAAACTAACGCATGGTTTACAAATTTTATTATGTTTCCTTCCTCCACAAGCCCGCTGACTTTGTTTTCGTTTGTATTATAACTTATATGCGCCTATAATACAACCTCGTCAAATAAGAGCACACACAGTTTGTCATTAATGAGCATAGTTCTGTTTTAGTATTGGGTTTTAAGTCAATCGTTTAAAATGTGTAAACTTGTTAAATTTGGATTAACTAGTTTTATTTGTTATATTACTGGTTTTAAATGAGCGCTAGTGAGTACGGGATCATGTCGTAAATTTTGAGAAACTATGTAGATAGGTACATGTATTCTTTATCGTTCTTTGTGATTGTTGAGAATCTTAAGAATAGTAAACACAAGTATGCAAAGACAGCTGTCCCTTAGACCCGCCGAAATGAGTAGATTAAATTTCTGTTCCATACTTACATCCATAATATTCGGAAAAATCAATGTGTAATAGGCCATCTGTAAATGTAAGATTTTGCTGAACTGATTATAGTAGTTTTCAAGGCATTGCATAAAAGAAGGTAAGTTAGTAATATCTGAGTTAGAAAAACAGTTTTCAGATAAGGAATAATACTACCTTACTATAAATGAACTTCTCTTCCACAGGACCCCATTCGTGCACCGACGGCGCCACGTTTACATATACTAAAGTCGGATAATGATAGCTGTCATGAACCTGCCATTCACAGAGAGGAGCTATTGCTGGACTAACTAAAGATAAATATATTGCCGAAGCATTCCTTTTCGGATGCTGAACTGTAAAAGGACACAAGTTTTGAGAGATTGTACAAGCTATTGCCTCGACTATTGTTTCCATGACAACCAAACAGTATATGATGGGCATTGAAATCAACCATAAAAAGACATGGCTTAGGAATTTCATTTAACAATTTTCTCATTTCTCACATCACACCTACTGCTACTGGGAGGAGAATAATTACCTATAGAAGTATCAACCGATATACAAATATTTTGTATACACTCATAAAAAGGTGTGTTTATTATATCATGTTTTTTTTTCTGTTTTATTAAAATACCAACTTCATTAATTGGATTAACAGAATTTTCAAAAACAATATTATAGGTTGGAAAATTAGGAATGTTACTGTTACTTTTAAACCATGTCTCATTCAATAGGCAAATATAAATGTCCTTTTCTGTAAGGAACTTTTGTAATAGGGCTCTTTTGCTCTGTAAACTTTGTGTTGGATCTCCGGAATACTTTCGCGATGAATTCAAGCTAATTAAAGTTAATACCAGAACGATTTAGACGGATACAAAATAATCACGAACATTTCTTTTAAGATGAATTTTATTATTACGTCAATCAAAATTAGACCAATCATATATCATGTTTGACACCCAGACCTACTCGGTTACCTAGACAATATTTAACACCCTCCACACCGACAAAAAACTTAAACGTAAAAAAAACAAAATAAAAACTCACTTAAATTGTAAAATAAGGTCTTGTACTATCAAATATTGAGCTTCCACAAGCATAAATACAGCACAAAAATGATGTTTTATTATATACCTATTGACAGATCTGAGAGTGTAAATTCGGGACATGGATAAGTAGAACATTGAAAAGGTGTCTAAGAGATCAGTGAAATGAGAGGGTATGCTTTGAGCATTAATGTGGCATACATTAAAACCATAGGGTGTATTATGAATGACTCTGGCGAGTCGTGCATTTAATGTATTAGGCACAGACTGGGAATGAAGGCTAGATATAGAAGAGAAACTGTCATCACAGGCGGAGTAGTAGGAATCATCATCGGACATAACAAAAAAAATATAAATAAATATATATCAAATGAAGTATAAAAAATAATTATTTATATAAAGAAACACTCACGAACTATACCTGTCAGGGCTATTACATTTTATGATTAAATTATAAAGACTAGGCTGTATGGGTCTAGTACCCTTAACCAATCGGAACATTACAAACAAAAAAGAAAAGAAAGAAAAGTAAGGGTTATCAGTCTGTCAGAATAGACGAGACGGTAAAATAGTGAATGTAATGCAGTTAAAGATTAAATCTAAAAGTGCGTTAGTTTTGATGAAAAGTTATTGAAAATTGAAAAGATTTACAAAATATAAACAAGGTAGCTTCGTAAAAAGAAAAACACATTGACCGACAAAGTATGAATAACAAACAAAGGAGGTGGAAACTGGAGTAGTTATTTTTTAGCCCTGGCACTTCGCTTCGGCTTGGGTCGCGATTCAGGAGATGCCTGTGTCGAAGATCGCGCTGCCACCGCCTGGTGTGTTTCGTCCTCCGACGTATCCAACGCAGACAACTCGAACTCGGAGAGCAACCGCTGCCTAGTGCCATTCTTCAGCTTAACTATAACATTGCCATCCATCGTCCAACACCTTCTTATACCGAAACGCTTACGTGCGTTAATAAATAATGACCTACGCTGGCGTGTAATAAACTCTGAGAGGGTGTGGGGAGTACCTTTCAGGGCTGTCTTCTTTCTCCAAACAGTCGTCCTTAATGAGGGCTCACAAAATTTCACCAATACAGGTCGACACTTGCCTTCTGTCACACTACCCAAGCGATGACAAACAGAAAGAGCCCCAGATGATATATCCACACCCAGCTTACTATTAAGAAGGCCAACTACAAACTGGGAGAGGTTATTATTATTTTGCTCCGGTATGCCACCTATCAGAAGAAATTTCCTACGATGTCTCATCTCAATTTCATCAACAGATCTATGAAGCCCACATATTTGGTCACGAAGAATTTGCAGCACAGACAACATTTGAGACTTAAATTCTTGAAATTCTTCTCTTAAACGAACAAATGAACTCTCAGCCTGTGGTGGAGTTGATTTCCATTGGGCCTCCAGGTCATTCATTTTCTTGAACAACCTTGCCTCCAGAGCATACTGTGTTTCTATGACTGCAGCAAAATTGGCCATTGGTAGTGTGTTGAACTGTGGGAGTGATGAAATAGTGACCGACAGGACAGTGTAGCAAAACACTATTTAATTAGCATCAACACTGTAGATAACACTGGACAGTATCTTGTGTGCTTTAACTTATTGAAATAATATAAAAATTCACTTGCACAGTAACTGTAAGTATTTTTAATTAAATTTTAATGAGAGAGAGAAATTTTTGTGTTTTACTACTACCCACAATATCCACATTATCATTTTCACATATATTTCACTTTAGCACGCAGTCAATTATTATTTGAAGGAATGTATACCAATTGCAAATTAATTGGTTTTGAGGTTCGAATTAAAATGTAAATATAGAGTGATGTTATTGTAAAGACACTACTTTATCTTAGTGTCTTTATTAAGTAAATAGCTAATAACAAATTATATTTCAGGTCTTCACGAGCTTCGTACGGTGACGACGCTATAAGCTACGTGCGGCTAAAGCGTGATGATAAATTATGCACTGTCAAGTGCAAGATTTGTCCTGAACACAAAGTTCACGCAAAATTGTATGGATGCACACTTGTAGTGGATGAAGACGAGGACATTATCATCTCCATTCAATGCCATGACTGCGTGGCTTCAAAGGGTGGCTGCAAACATGCAATAGCCTTCCTGATGTGGGTTCATCGCCGTAGTGAAGAGCCTTCTTGTACCGCAGTAGAATGCTACTGGAAAAAATCCAAATTATCCGGTTGGTTCCAGCTTAAAATTTATGACAGCGAAAGAGCTATCAAATGGTAATCAATTATTACCAGCAAACATGTCAGTGCTAACGGAGTTTTTGGATGAAGCAAAGAAGAGGAAAAATCAAAATTGTGAACTTTTAAAGTACCGTAATGATTTCATTTTAAGTGACACATATGCCATCTCGATGCATCATCTTATTTGCAAATACAAACACAAAGGCGTTGATGATTTTTTTAAAGACATATGTATAACTGAATCTTTAATAAATAAAGTTGAGGAAGAAACGAGAAAACAGCACAAGTGAAATTTATGGTATGAATTAAGATATGGCAGCATAACCGCTTCAAGAGCATATGAAGTAAGTCGTTGTAAGACAGCAGATGGCACACTTGTGTCACTTATTTTGGGAGGGAAAATACCTGACACGGTACCAATGAGTCGGGGCAGTGTACTAGAAGATGAAGTCAGGAAAACAGTGGAAATAAAACTAAAAAAATCATAAATAAATGTGGACTTATGCTAAGTGAGAAATGTCCAATAATCGCAGGATCACCAGATGGTATTTTCCAAGATGGTATTAATGAAATTAAATGTCCCAGTAGTAGCAAAACTTATAAAAATTATGTGATAAATGGAGAAGCTACAGCAAAGTATTTTGCTCAAATGCAACTACAAATGTACTTAACACAGAAAAAAAAATTGTTGTTTGTTGTGGCAGACCCAGACTACAGTAATAATAAAAAAGTGACTTTGATAAATATACCATTTAACTTGGAGTATATTGAAAATTTAATTAATAATAATCTCATAGTTTTCTGGAAAAATCAAATATACCCTTTATTATATAAGAGTGTGGAGTAAACATGTGTACTTACATAGAAGTGTAGTCAATAAATATTGCTGGACTTTAATGCTGCTACAGTTGTGCTGTGTGCTCATATATGTTTGTGTATAATAAAAAAAACAATTATTAAAGTTTTAGTTTTATTTTATTAAAGAATCTTGCAGATTTATCAATGCACATGCAATAATAATTACATCATCCAGTATCTTAACAAAATTAAAATTAAGACAGGCATGAGGTCTTAACATGTAAAATTCTCGTAGGCGCTGAATCACTCTTTCTATATGTATGCGCAAACTAGCAATCTGTTTAGTTTCTTTGGCCTCGCTTTTAGTCATTTAAGATCCTTTTTCTACACTAGGAGGCCTTACTAGTGTTATACCTGATTTCTTTAGGTATTGTTCTATTTGCTAAAGCCCCTATCAGCCATGATACACATGCCACTATTTAAAGATTTTATAAAATCACATGACTCTACCACACACGTGTTAGTTGTTCTGCCACCAAATCCGGGTGAAACATAATTAACTAACCCATTTGGAGTACATGAGATTAAATGTTTCATAGTGTTGGCTTTTTTGTATTCTGACCAAGTCATTGCTTGGTTTACAGCCTTACCGCCGGTTTCTATATTCAAAAAACTATCCGTTCTTGTTACGCATAGTAGTATATTATACGAAGCGTAAGCTAAAACCGTTCCTATAAAAAACGTCTCGTAGCGCAACTTACCGTTGGCTTGCTACTAACGGATGGGAGGGCTACTAGTAAGAGGTGGTTAGCATATTGTACGGAGATGACAGTTTATGCCGTTCCTATAAATATTTTAACCGTCAGTAGACTGTCAATATTACTATTCGTAATGTCATTCGGTTACCTGCCAATTTCAGTCGGTTAAAATGTATATTTCACTGTTTACGCTCTGCCTGCAAGAAATATGAAGAAATGACGAGTTGAGATAGTGATACAGAAGTGTTCGATATTATATCGGAAAACAGTGAAACAGATTTAGGAGAAGATAAAGTGTCTAAAGAGTGAGCGAATTATATAGCGACACCGGATTCGTACAAATTTCAAGTGAAATTTTGACTCGATAAAGAATCTGTTGAACAGTAACTACTTGAAATTTGTTCACACTTAGGAGTAACAGGAGCTAGGTTAGTATTTTGGAGGCCTTTGTATACTCTCAATATTCCTAACCTTAAGACATAACCTTCATAACATAACTGTGAAAACCCTATGATCATGAATTTATTGATGAACTTGCAGGAATCATGGGGTATATCCACTACATCCGCTATTATTGACATTAAGGTTTTATGCTTTCAGAACAATGCTCATATCAGTAGCAGACTTTGTGGGATTTCTCAACTATAATAGCAAGAAAAAAGAAATTTGGATCAGCACCACGCAAAAAGATAATTTTTTTCCAACAAAGCGTAGTGTTGTATGTTCTAGACATTTCACACCAGATTGTTTTGAAACGTTAAAAAATAATAGACGCAGATTATATAGGTCGTCAGTGCCTACACTATATTTACCGACTCTTGTAAGTATTTTTTGTATATTAAACTATTAAATGAGTTATAATTTGCACTTTTTGTTGTTAAAATATTTGAATTTTACAGACTATTCCAGAGGAATCAAAGAACATTAAAGATCTGTCGTCTTTGTTGAGAGAAAATAAGAATGTATTCTTTAAAAACACGGTAATCCTAACAATTTCCTTTTTATTGCAGCATCAATAATCAGCAGATTGTTTCTATAATGACTGTCACCAACTAATAATATATACATAACGTATTTGTAATTCTGTCTAATAACAGAGTTAACAAAAAATTAATCAGTGTATTCATTTTTAAAATATTGTAGATTTTTAGTAAAATCTTCGTCTTTCTTTAAATATTATAAAATAGATAATTTTGCAGGGGTCACCAGCTGATTCAACTAATTTCCAAGCTGATTTAACTAATACCCAAACAGAAGACGTTGAAAATAAACCTTCTACAAGCAAGGTTATTTTCATGAAAATAGTTTAATTAAAAGTATTAAACTTTTTGTAATGCAGCAGTTATAAAATTTATACTTGTTTAACTTCAGAGTTCAGATGAACGAAATTATAAGAGCACTGAAGAACAATACATTGATTTAACACCAAGGAAAAGAAAAATGAAACGCAACATTGCTCATCTCACATATAATTTGAATAAGAAGAAGAAGCATGTAAGAACCTTCAAGACAAAACAAGGAAATTAAAAAAGAAAGTTGCAGGTTACAAGAAATTTTAGTCACACTTACTAAAATGTCATTATTAAATCAAGAAAATGAGACCATTTTAAAAAGCATCGGAGTAGAAAATCAGGAATTAATAAAAAGACAACAGCAAAAATATTCGACAGGTCACATACCAAAACAAAATACTCGCCAGAAATTCGAGCTTTTGCAATAACATTACATTTTTACTCCCCCCATGCTTATGATTTTGTAGCACATGTTTACCTTGTCCTAGTACGCTTCGAAAATGGTATCAGTCTGTTGATGGACAACCTGGTTTTACTAAGGAAGCTATTAATGCTCTTAAATTAGTAGCAAAACAAGGAAATCAGATTTATGCCACGATAATATTCGACGAAATGGCAATTAAAAGCGGCATTGAATACCATCCTCAGGGGAAAAGATTTTATGGTCATGTTAATTATAGCACTGCTTTGGAATCAGATTGTCAACTTGAAGCCAAGGAGCGCTTGTTTTTCTTCTGGTTCCATTAAATGCTTCTTATAAAATCCCAATTGGCTATTTCTTGATCAACGGAATCAATAGCAATCAAAAAGCATCTCTGCTCACTCAAGCTATACATTTGATTGAAGACATCGGTATTCGCGTAATAGCTGTAACTTTTGACGGTTCATACCAATCACCAATTTGATGTAGAATCTACCAATCACCTAATTGACTTAGCTTCATGTGTGGCAACAAAATATATTAATACGCGACTGACATTTATTACAAAAAATAACACAAACCCAAAAGATTATATAAGAAAAACCTATTCTAAACTCATCCATTTTAAAAACCAGTAAGTATGAAATAATTATAATAATAATAGGCAAAAGAATATGTTATGTGAAGTTTAAATTGTATTGGCCCTGATCTGTATAATATATTCCTTGTTACCGACGGGTGTTATCTTCAAGTAGGATCTTACAATAATTTACTAAAAAAAATTAAGCTTTAAAAACAATAATAAGCCTTTTTATTTCATAAGGAAAACCCATAATATGTGTATCGCAAACCAAAACCAAAAAGTAGTAATAACGTAAAAAAATATCGATATCGGTATCCATATTTTTAAACGGTTTTATTTAGCTCACCCCGTTTGTTTTATTATTTATTCTTGGGTCAAATTTAGTAATTCAAATTTCACCCTCTTCCCGTCAACCGATTAATCTGAAATTTTGTATACACTTTGGGTTTTGGTGACGATACAATTATGTTTATTCATTATCATTATACATTCAAGATGGCCGCCGCTACAAAATGGCGGATAACGTAGGTTTTATCAATCCCATCAATATGGGTATCAAATGAAAGGGCTCAACAAGCAGAATACAAAATACTATAAAAAATTTAAATCCAAGATGGCGGCCGCTACAAAATGGCGGATAACGTAGGTTTTATCAATCCCATCAATATGGGTATCAAATAAAAGTGCTCAACCAGTAGAATACAATGTACTATATAAAATTAAAATCCAAGATGGCGGCCTCTACAAAATGGCGGATAACTTAGGTTTTATCAATCCCATCAACATGGGTATCAAATGAAAGGTCTCAACAACAAGAATACAATTTACTATGAAAAATTGAAATCGAAATGGCTGATAACAATTTTTCATCAATTCCACCAATATGGGTATCAAATAAAAGGGCTTGACAAGAAGAATACAGTGCACTATACAACCTCAATATTTAAGATGGGCGCAGCCACTAAATGGCGTATAATAAAAGGGCTTGACAAGAAGAATACAGTGCACTATACAACCTCAATATTTAGGATGGACGCAGCCACTAAATGGCGTATAATAATAAGATTTAAATTTAGAAATTAAATCTTTAATTTAGGTATCTGATTAATCCAGCCTGAATCCACCACCCAAGTCAAGATTTTGTATCGTGTTGAGGACTGTGTGGCGTTAGGGTGGCTAAAAATGATACGTCGTTAGCGGTACACCACCCAAGTTAAGGTGAAAGGTTAAAACGCGCCGAGAACTGTATGGCATTAGGGTGGATAAAAATGATATGTCGTTAGCGTTTTCCCCTCAAGACTCAGGCGCATCTTGTTGTACATAGCCTTGCCCCTTTATTGGACCTCTGGGGGGGTCGACCGTTTAAATGTCCATTACTGTGGGAACAAAATGGTAAAAAAAAAAAAAAAATACAAACAAATAAAACAGAGACTGCAACAGAACGTAAACGAAGGCTTCAAAAAGCGAAAGAAAAGTATAAAGCAAAACGAGCTAAAGAAAGTGAAGGTGATAGAAATAGTCGATTACAGAAACGACGGGAACAATTAGCGTCAAAAACACCTGAGCAATATGAGGCCAGGTTAAAAAAGCAACGTCAGCGATATACACAAATGACGGCGTCAGAAACGCCTGAAGAATATGAAGCCAGGTTAACAAAGCAACGTGAGCGATACACACAGATGATAGCGTCAGAAAAGCCTGAAGAATATGAAGCCAGGTTAACAAAACAACCGGAGCGATACACACAGATGGTAGCGTCAGAAACGCCTGAAGAATATGAAACCAGGTTAACAAAACAACGGGAGCAATATACACAGATGGTAGCGTCAGAAACGCCTGAAGAATATGAAGTTAGATTAATACAAAGCCGTGAAAGACAAAGACAGCAGTTGGGTTCAGAAACGCCTGAACATCGCGATACGAGGTTAAATAAACAACGAGAGCGTACCCAGCAATGCAGAGCTAATAATCTGCAGGCATTCGAGAATGCTATTAACACAATTTGTATACATGTTTGTAATATTTGTACCAAACGTTGTTATCCTAATCAAGTTCGTACAGTTCGGTACAACGCTGCTGCATTAACATACTTACCTGTGGAGTTAACTTCGAAAATATCATTGTTATTATGTTCCCGCTGTCAAAAACATGTTACTAGTAATAAAACAACAGCACCACCAAAAGCTTACTGGAATAATCTGGATCCAGGTTCTATACCAGACGTTATTCAAACATTGACACAGGCGGAACAACGTTTGGTATAAAACGATCCTCCTATAAAACGATCAGGAACACCTGTTTTCAAACAGCCAGAACATCTCCAACCAGCTACACATCTCTGGCGTTTATTCACGCTGTGTGAATTAACTGAAAATATGCGTCAGCAAGGTGACCAGACTTTTATTGATATTTTGAATGCTTTGAGAGTCGGTGAGCTAACAACCCAAAATTTTAGTATTTTAATGGGAAGACTTCTTCAAGACACGAGTAATGAGTTTGCAATAGACAAAGCGTTAAGGGTATACCCCACAAATCAACAAGTTAACGACCACAATTCTGCTGTATTGAATTTGTACAGAAATAATGGTGCTCGCATTTACAAAATTAAAGCGCAGGATCAGCTAGTACACGCCACACGAAATGCAGACAATGTGGATATAGCTACTATAATACCAGCTGATATCAAAAAAACTGGGGCTTTACCAGCGGAACTGGAAATATTTGTAGGGGCAAAAGTCATGCTACGGTACAATATTGACGTTTCAAAGGGATTAGTAAAAGGCGCTATAGGCTACATCAACGAAATCGTTTGGCCTCAATTTCGTCGAACTCAGATGTATGCAACAGATGTACCTTCCGTCCGAATTGATTTCGCAAGAGACGGAGTACATCTTATACACCCGAAAACCATACAGTTTCCAGCTAAGTACAATTACGGGACGGCTGAAAGAAGAATGTTGCCTTTAATACTATCATGGGCTTCTACAATACATAAAATGCAGGGCAGCACTGTGGATCACGCAGTCGTATACTTAGGTGCGAAACTGTTTGAAAAAGGTCAAGCCTACGTGGCTCTTAGTAGAGTAAGATCTTTGCAGGGACTACGTATAGAGGAGTTGGACTGCAATAAACTAACGGGCAAGAAACCTTGCAATAATGAAGCACTGAATGAATTAAACAGAATGCGAAATAAAAACTAAAAACTAGAAAATAAAAATAGGTAAAAAAACTTTTTAAGTTAAACGGTTTTATGTTAAACATACTGTTACGAACACACAAAGCGCAAACAAACAAGCGCGGCACTACATAGAAGTATAGTCTCGAAAACCGGGTTCATGCGCGAACTTTCCAGACACGGCCGATCACGTTCGCGCGAGTCGGGTACGTTCCAGAAAGGAACTTACTGGAATGGTCTGGGGCTCGTCTCGGCCCATATAAATAACCGCTGAGAGGCGAGCCAGTCAGTTCAGTTTGAGCTACCTTCGAGGCGACTTCGAAGTGAAAACCAGTGATCAAGAGTGATACCAGTGAAACCTACGACTTGGCTACGACCTAGGACATCGTTAGTGCTTAGTGTTTGGACCTAGTGCTTTGTGTTGGACCTAGTGCTTCGTGAATAAAGTCTTCAAAAGAGTCAGCAGGTCTTTCTCTCCAAATCCAGCGAACCCTAGCACGCAACAACTGTTGTCAGAAGTGAGATTTGGAGATGCCATTGACTCCGAGAGAGGACTTCAAGGAGGGCGTCAGGACAAGGGCACAACGAGCTGCGGAGGCCACGCCCACTGAGGACCAAGCTCCGCCCACTGTAAGACAAGCCCCGCCCACTGGCCCCGCCCACCAGGCCCCGCCCACTGACCACGCCCCCAGGCTCCGCCCACTTTGGCTCAAGCCCCGCCCACTGACTCCACCCACCTTGCCACGCCCACCAGACAGACCACGCCCGCCAGACAAGCCACGCCAACCAGTGGCACCGAAGCTTCTACAGCCCCTCAGGTGGCTCTTCAATTAGGAAGTTTAATTGAATTATTGGAACTGCAAACGGCTGAAATTCGGGCAATAAAGGAATCACAAGAAAGCAAGCTCGGCGCTTTGCAAGAGTCACAACAGTCACAAGAACGCAAGCTCTGCGCTTTGCAAGAGTCACAAGAACGCAAGCTCGGCGCTTTGCAAGAGTCACAACAGTCACAAGAACGCAAGCTGACTACGATTCAAGAGCAACAAGAAAAAGCGCTTCAAGCTATAAATGATGTTAGTGACACGGTGATTAAGCTTCGTAGAGATGTCGACGTAGTGGAAGAACGAGTTACCGGGTTAGGATTGGATGTTGAAAATGTGAAAACCGGCCTCGCTGAACTACAAAAGAAAGTAGTGCGCCTTGAAACCACGGGAGTTGCAATGTCAAGTGGAACTACTGGAGTGGCGCAAGGACCAAGAGTCAAAGTCCCGCCATACGACGGTACTACTTCTTGGAACGCTTATCGTCAGCAATTTCAGACTGTTGCTACTGCCAACGGATGGACGGAAGAACAATCCCTGACCGCTCTCACTGTTGCGCTCAGAGGGCAAGCTTTGTCGGTCCTGGAAGCACTGCCACATACACGAAATGGGTTCCAAGACCTGATGGAGGCACTTGAATCCAGATACGGGGAGCGACACCTGGAGCATGTGTTCCGTGCCCAACTGCGTGACAGAGTCCAACGCTCGGGAGAAGGACTGCAACAATGGGCGTTGGAAATTGAAAAACTCGTCAGGAAGGCACACCCAGGAGCCGACACCAAGATGGTAGACACGAACATTGTTCAAGCATTTGTCGACGGAATCAAAGACCTGGAGGTCAGAGCTGCAGTGAGGCTTCGTCACCATACCTCGCTAAAAGAAGCATTGGCGCATGCTTTGGAGGTCGAGGCTGTTCGCCATGACATACGGCAGACCCATAAGATCCGCGAGGTTTCTGAGGAAGTCAAGGAGGTTAAGGCTCCTACGAAGAATAGTTCTGGAGCCATGTGCTACAAGTCCAAAAGACAAGGAGAAGACAGCTTTCTCAACCGGTAAAGGTTTATGGCAATTTAACGTCATGCCCTTTGGATTGTGCAACGCACCTGCCACATTTGAGCGACTCATGGAGTGTGTACTGGCAGGCTTAGTTGGAGAGGCTTGCTTAGTCTACTTAGATGATATCATCATTGTCGGCCGTGACTTCGAGGACCATTTGCGGAACTTGGAGCGAATTTTCACCAAAATAGAGGGAGCCAATTTAAAGTTGAACCCGAAAAAATGTCGTTTATTCAGGAATAAGGCCAATTATCTCGGCCATGTTATCTCCAGTGATGGCATCCAGACAGACCCGGAGAAACTGGAAGCAGTTCAAAAATGGCCTACCCCTAAGAACAAAACCGAAGTGCGGGCATTCCTCGGCCTATGCTCATACTACCGGCGTTTTGTTAAGGGCTTCTCAGAGATAGCCAAGCAATTACATCGGCTGACAGAAGATAAACGACAATTTAGCTGGGATGGGACATGTGAAGATTCTTTTCAGAAACTGAAGAAACATCTGTGTGAAACACCAATCCTGGGGTATCCACAAACTGAAGGCCAGTTTATAGTCGACACGGATGCAAGCAACACGGCCATTGGAGAGGTGTTATCTCAAAAACAGGGTGAAAGAGAAGTTGTTATTGCATATTTCAGCAAATCTTTATCCAAGCCAGAGAGAAACTACTGTGTGACAAGAAGAGAACTCTTGGCTGTTGTAAAGACGCTACAACATTTCAACAAATATCTCATCGGCAGACAGTTTTTATTGCGAACTGATCACGCAGCCTTGAAGTGGCTACTGCAATTCAAGAACCCAGAAGGTCAAGTAGCTCGATGGATTGAACAGCTCCAGGAGTATGACTTCAAGACGGAACACCGCAGCGGAAAGACGCATGGGAATGCCGACGCACTCTCACGAAGGCCGTGTTCGGAAGACTGCAAACATTGTGTTAAGCAGGAATCTAATGAAGCGACATTAAAGCTAACGAGAACAAGTCCTTTGGGTCTCTGGGAGAATGATGCTATGAGGGAGGCTCAAGAGAGAGATGACGACCTTCGGCACATCATCACATGGAAGAAACGGGGTGACGTAAAACCAATCTGGAGTGAGGTTACACCCACTGGCGCTGTCACTAAGGCGTACTGGGCGCAATGGGACAGTCTGATACTACAAAACGGAATACTCTACCGGAAATGGGAGAAGACTAACGGCAGAGAGTTTCATCTTCAGATAATTGTCCCAAGAACGAGAGTACCAGATGTTCTCCGTGAAATACATGATGGAGTATCAGGAGGTCATCTAGGTGTCAAGAGGACGTTAACAAAAGTACGAGAACGATTCTACTGGTTGCATTGTCGAGATGATGTACAGGATTGGTGCCGCAAATGTACTACTTGCGCTGCTGTAAAAGGACCACAGACCAGGAGCCGTAGGAACCTGCGGTTATATAACGTCGGTGCACCGTGGGAACGAATTGCAGTTGACGTAGCTGGGCCATTTCCTGTAACGGAATCGGGAAAGAAGTATTTTATGGTCGTCAGCGTCGCACCGCCGAGCATGGGAGCATAAAAGCTACCCCGGCGTATGTCAATTACGGTAGAGAACTACGAATACCAGTCGATCTATTGACAGGAGGGTCACCTGAGGAACCAAACACCGTACAAGATTATGTCTGCGATTTAAGGGACAAAATGCGCTATATACATGCCTTGGTCCGGGAAAATGGGTTACAGTCAAGCGAAAAAATGAAAACCAGATACGACCTGAAATCGAACACGAGCGGCTTCGAGGAAGGGTCACTGGTGTGGCTACATAACCCAACTCGCCGGAAAGGGAAATCTCCAAAGTTGCAGACCAAATGGGACGGTCCATACAAAGTGGTTACCCGACTGAATGATGTGACTTATAGGATTAAAAAACAATCAAGAGGGACATTCAAAGTGGTACACATAGACCGTCTGGCGCGCTACCATGGCAGTAACAACGATGCTCGGGACGAGCATCTCTAAGAGAGGAGTAGTGTTACGAACACACAAAGCGCAAACAAACAAGCGCGGCACTACATAGAAGTATAGTCTCGAAAACCGGGTTCATCCGCGAACTTTCCAGACACGGCCGATCACGTTCGCGCGAGTCGGGTATTTTCCAGAAAGGAACTTACTGGAATGGTCTGGGGCTCGTCTCGGCCCATATAAATAACCGCTGAGAGGCGAGCCAGTCAGTTCAGTTTGAGCTACCTTCGAGGCGAAGTGAAAACCAGTGATCAAGAGTGATACCAGTGAAATCTACGACTTGGCTACGACCTAGGACATCGTTAGTGCTTAGTGTTTGGACCTAGTGCTTTGTGTTGGACCTAGTGCTTCGTGAATAAAGTCTTCAAAAGAGTCAGCAGGTCTTTCTCTCCAAATCCAGCGAACCCTAGCACGCAACAATACATTGCAATGTTTAAGATAATTGTACTAAAAACCAAAAAAACTAGAAAATAAAAATAGGTAAAAAAACTTTTTAAGTTAAACGGTTTTATGTTAAACATACATTGCAATGTTTAAGATAAATGTACTAAAAACCAAAAAATAATAAAAAAGATACAGTCGTGGGAATTATAAACATATGTATAGACTAGACTAAAATAAAACCGTGGGGCACGTCAATTGTCTACAAATTATCGACTTAATGTGCGATAGAAGAATCGTTTAATTCGTCGTTAGGCAGGTGGCCCGCAGACGGTGAGGAAATTACTTACTATTTTTTTGCTCATGGAAATTTCAATAGTTATACACTCCATGTAAATAAAAGAGATGTTTCAACTAGTTTATCGTTGGACATTCACACTGCTGGCTGGCGAGGAATCGTTTCAACATTTGGTTTGAGGTTAGAAATTTTATATTGTGTTAAAACACAGTCTTTATATTTTTCCAGCTGCCAAACGATATGCTGAATTATACCGAGTACCATATAATAGAAAAGGTATCTTATGTGCGAATGAAACCGGGTTGTTTACCAAGTAAATTTGGTTGTCAAGAAGACAGAAGAAAACAAAAAAAAACTTTGGTTTTTCTTTAGATTTACGAGTTGAATATGTAGTCCTAATTTTTTCAATAATACTTACATCGAAATGATCTTCACAAAAATACATTCTCGATGTTGTTGATAAACAATAAGCATCATTTATAATTTTTATATATTTTATGCATTTTCAATGCGATCTTATAAGATAAATTATTATAATAGAAAAATACTAGAAAAAATCGACTCGGGTCACAAGTGAATCTCAGGCGGGAATCGAACCCGCAACCTTTGGAAATCCGGTCCAATGCTCTCCCAATTGAGCTACCGAGCCTTGCGAACACTCGTCGAAATTTTCTAGTACATTCCTGATTTTACGCTATAGGCCAGCGTTGTTTCATCAATGAGAGGAACATCCTCTCGTATTCGAAAGAAACATTTTTACAAATGTTTGGTCAATCGATTAAGATGAAACAGCCATGTTAGATTTATAATTTTTATATATTTTATGCATTTTCAATGCGATCTTATAAGATAAATTATTATAATAGAAAAATACTAGAAAAAATCGACTCGGGTCACAAGTGAATCTCAGGCGGGAATCGAACCCGCAACCTTTGGAAATCCGGTCCAATGCTCTCCCAATTGAGCTACCGAGCCTTGCGAACACTCGTCGAAATTTTCTAGTACATTTGTAACGAGGCGCCATAGCTATATTGGCGACTCGTTGCTTTCATTGCGCTCTTCTCTGGCCATTTTTCATATTTTCTTTTCTCTTCGTTTCCTATTTTAAATTTACTGTCTGTCTCTGTTTCCTATTTTAAATTTACTGTCTGTCTCTGTTTATTTGTTTTGTTCGAAGTTCATTCTTACCAGAGTCAGCGCGTAGAGCGGTTGACTCACCGAAAATAAATTATTTAAATATATTTATAGTGCTGAGCAGTTATAATAAGCTCACAAGTATATAATAAGCTCATAAGCATAATTCACAAGTTTCCTGTATATATATTCTTTACTACCAGTTCCTGTTTCTAAGTCTATAAGTTTCTTTAAGGCACTATTTTGTGCCTTAATTACTTAAATATAAAACAAGTGACCTAAACGAGCTTTTATTTCTCCGGCGGCACCCCGTCACACTGGCGCCTCAACGTGTATAGAACACCACCATCCAGTCAACCAGTACCGGCGAACCGAACTACTATATTTTGAAGATCGTTGTATGTTGTGTGTGATTTTTTTTAATCTTTTTCCAAATTCTAAAATGCTTAGTCGCCCCCCACTATTTTATCGGCCATATTATTAACTTAATCATCTCATCTCATCTCATCCCAATCCTCATTTTATTTAATTTATAGTAGTTGACAATACAACTACATCACTACACAAAACACTTACAAGACACTTTACCCAACATTTACTACATTTTACAGACAAGAAACTATACGCGGTTTCGAAAGAAACCGGCACAAAATTGTTGCTGATTCTGAGCGTCAATATATCACTCAGATCAGTGCAATTAACACTTACGGGCAGTGCTGAGAGGGAGTACCTCCAGTGTATCCCACATACAAGTCTTAGATTTGGCTAGGCACTTTCCTGGAGGCAATCCGTGCCGACTATCCAGAGGTTCCTACCAGTCTAAACTTGAACACTACACCTACCTAACACTAATTTTATTAAATTTATCTTAGTCTTACTTAACCAGTCCTTGTATAATAGATTAGATAGGAAAAATTAAACAACTTTAGTTTCACTCTCCTTTCAACTCATCACATATCATCCTATCACTTAGACTATTATAATTTATAGTAGTGACATAACAAACACGCAACTACACACTATACTTACAGTACACTTACCCCACATTTACTACACCCATCAGACAGTAAAACTATACGCGGTTTTGAAAGAAACCGACACAAAATTGTTGCTGATTCTGAGCGTCAATATATCACTCAGATCAGTGCAATTAACACTTACGGGCAGTGCTGAGAGGGAGTACCTCCAGTGTATCCCACATACAAGTTTAGATTTGGCTGGGCACTTTCCTGGGGCAATCCGTGTCGACTATCCAGAGGTTCCTACCAGTCTAAGCTTGAACACAATACCTACCTAGCACTAGTATTATTAAATTTATTTTAAATCATAACTGTTTTTAATTAGTTTTTAAATAGCTAGAAAATTAAAAACCTCTTTTTGAAACACAATCATTTATTTTTAATAACACTATGAATCCATCACTTTTAAATAAACCTGAGCTTGCTTATGAACTTAGTCTCCGCTCAATTGAATTTCCATCTGTCGCAACCACTGAGGAATTACGAATATTGTTAAATCCAATAATAGACTCAGATTGTTCAGTTCTTTCTAGTCCTTACTCCATTGAACGTGATCTTGATGAAATCAAAAAGATTCTTCTTATGGTTTCTTCAAGATTACAGACACAATCAGGAACACAATCACATAAGGAGAAATTACAAACATACATGATTCATTTATCAAACCGTTTGAATAAATTAGAGATTACCACAGATCAATCATTACAAATTTTAGAAGACGTACATAACATAAACGAGACATTTGCAAAACTTCAAACAAAATTTTCATCCATGACAGCCTGTCAATCAAATTTTCACTCTTCTGTCCAACAGTTACCTAACTACGAACTACTGGCACAAAAATTTAATCAAAACTCTTTAGACCTGAAAAGATTTTCTTTTAAACCGGACTCATGTCCGAAAGAATTCATAGATAACATTGAAGAGTATGCAATTTCAAAAAATATTTGTATACAACAACTGCATAGTCAAATATATAATATTTTGACTGGAATTCCATTACAATGGTATAAATCCAGAAAATCAACTCTTACCGATTGGAATTCATTTAAAAACCAATTTATCTCAGATTTTAAAATTCATGACTATGACTACAAATTAAAAAAAAACATAGATGCTCGTAAACAAAAACCAAATGAAAGAATTATTTATTATTTTTCGTCAATGCAATCTCTTTTTAGTAAACTCCACGAACCACTTTCAGAAAAACAACAAATTGAAATTTTACGTCGCAACATGAGTCCCATTTTCAGTTCTCGATTACTTCAAACAGACATAACATCTATTGATACACTTCTATCTGCTTGCCAATGGTATGAAAGCTGCAATTATGCTAACGATAACCATATAAACACAATACAAAATACAACATCACAATCTAACATTAGTTCTCATCCTTCCACATCCAAGACTCCTTACATACCACCGTTTCCATATAATACCAATAAAACTAACAATGACAGGTCTACACAACCTATTGTTCGTTTCTCTTGCCCTCGTTGCCGTACAAACGATCATTCATTAGAAACTTGTACAAAAACTAATATTGTTTGCTTCCGTTGTGGTAAAAAAGACACCACATATGCGAAGTGTCCCAATTGTAAATATCAGCCAAAAAAACGAATAAGGGAGAAAAATAATACTTTTGCTAAAACCACTAAGGATGAATGGAGCCTTTGGCTTAAAACAATCGAACTATTCTTCAATTCTTACAACTCATCAACAAAATTATTTGATAAACCTACTCATGATAGTCGACCGTACATAACAGTACAAACTAATAATTTATCTTTATGTGGCTTGCTAGATAGCGGCAGCGCAATTACTATTTTAGGGAATAATTCACACAAAACTCTCTTGCAACATAATTACATAATTAACCATAAACACACCATTACAGGAACAGTTGCCAACGGTCAATCAATAACTTCAATTGGAACCATAGAGCTACCAATTCATTTTAAAAATAAACTCGCCATTATTACTGTTCATGTAATACCCTCAGTACAACAACCTTTTATATTAGGAATAGATTTTTGGAAATTATTTAATCTAGCTCCTGATGTCTTACAACATATAACTTGTACCAATTCTGATAATAAAACTTTCATTATTAATAATGTTGAAAAACAAGTTAAAACTTATAATACCCTGACCGAAACACAATGTTTTATCTCTGACTCAATAATTCAACAATTTAAAAATATTTCCACTGAAAACTTACCATTAGGGAAAACTCATTTAGTCGAACATCACATTGATACTGGCGATCATCCTCCGATTAGACAACGTTGCTATAGACTGTCACCTGTCAAACAAAAAGCTCTATGCCACGAGGTTGATGACATGCTCAAATTAGACGTCATCGAACCCTGTGAAAGCCCATGGCTTAACCCTGTACTAATAACTCCTAAAAAAGACGGAACATGACGTTTCTGTGTCGACAGTCGTAAACTAAATGCAATAACTAAGAAAGATGCATATAAATTACCTTTCATTTCCGATATTTTAGATAAATTAAAAAACGCAAAATTCTTATCTTCTATCGACATTGCAAAAGCTTTTTGGGAAATACCATTACGTGTTTCCGATAGACCTAAAACTGCTTTTTATGTACCTGGTCGCGGTATGTACCAATTTAAAGTTATGCCGTTCGGATTAACTAACGCACCAGCTACCCAGCAACGATTTATGGATTGTCTTTTCTCTTCTGAGGGACTAGATAATTCTGTTTTTGCCTATTTAGATGACGTAATCATTATCAGCGAAAGTTTTGACCAACATATTACCCTATTAAGTAAAGTTTTACAAAAATTAATTAACGCCAAAATAACAGTAAATTTTCCAAAATGTTCATTTTTCCGTAGAGAATTAAAATACCTTGGATATATAGTTAACGAACATGGTCTTCAAACAGGGGGTCTACTCTAATTCAACGAAAAACGAAGTTTCGTTCGAAACTTCGGACGATTCCTACTACGGTTCCATTCGTTCCGAATATTCGAACGACGAAAAATGTTTGACATTAAAATTTTCTAAGCCTACTCTGTTTCACGAAACTTCGGATCGAACATTAGAATTTGACAGCTAATTGTTCGGAATTTTAACCTCAAATTGACGAAGACTAAAGTGTTACCTTTTGATTTTCGTAATTGAGATTTTTTCATAATTACTTTGTGATATGGCTGCAAGACATATTTTAATATTAGCTGCTGTGCGTGAAGAGCATTTAGAGCGAAGAAGAAACCGGCGTCGTCTGCGCAATCAAATTAATATACGAAATATTCCCGACGTAGAGTTTGGAAGAAATTATAGACTCAGTAGGGAATTAATTGAAGAATTGTGCCGAAAATTAGTATTACTACCACCAAAGGCAAGACGTTATGCAATCGAGCCCACTACTAAGGTATGCAGTTTAAGTATTTTAGGTTTATTAGTTATATTTCACTGTTCGTAATTCTCAACTTTTTTTTTTTTCAGATTCTTACGGCCTTAAATTTTTAAGCTCGAGGTAGTTATGAAGGGTCCGTGGGCCATAACATGGATGGCCCCATGGCACAACAGACTGTTTCTCGTTGTTTGCAGGAGGTCACGACTGCTCTCAATGCACCCCATATATTAAGGAAGTACATACATTTTCCACAAAATAGTAATGAAAGGAATGTTATAAAGAGAGGGTGAGTACTAATATGTCAATGAATTTAAGTTTTATCATTGCTTATAGTGCTGGGGTTAATATGACATTAATATTACAGATTTTATGAGAAATATGGGCTTCTTGGTGTAATTGGATGCATTAATTGTACTCATAATGCAAAAGTGAGACCTTCACAGCATGAGGAACAATATTTTAATAGGAAACATTTCCATTTACTCAACACCCAAGTTGTGAGAATAAGAAAATATTTAAACCTTCTCTGTGATATTTTCAGTAAAATTTAATATAATGTTTAATATGCAATTTATATTCATGGCATTATTTTTCAGATATGTGATAGTGATTGTTATATCACAAATGTAGATGCATCCTATGGTGGAGCTACACATGATGCATACATTTGGAGAGAATGCAGTATAAGAACCCATTTAGAGAGCCATTGCTGTGTCTAATGAGATATTTTAAGAAGACAGCTCTTTGAATATTATTTAACAGATTTAATTTACAGTACCAACAATAACACAAATCTCCAACTCCAACAAAAATCTTTTTTTTTTTTTCAAATCATATTGAACTCAAGTTAAAAACTATTTGATGCAGTTTGACAATTTGAGTATATTGATGTGCTGTTGAATGTACATTAACACAAAATCTAAGACCCCAAAATAAACTAGCAGAACCAACCTGCAAAATTGAAATGTTTAGAAGTGATATATAATTTAGTAAGTTTAATTAAGATGTTAATATTTAGATAGGTAATACTACAAGATACAATATACTATAGATAGGTAATTTTAATTTGGTAAAAGAATGAATTTTAAGATAATTTTAATTTTTTAAATAATTGTAGTATTAAATAGATAGTTGTAAGAAATAACAATAAAAGGTTTGTAATTGTTAGTTATTATTTGTTAATATCCAGTTTATCTTGTCTAAATGGTTGATGTGCTTTTGCAGAGTTTCATTTTTGTTTCTATTTTTTAAATAATCTCTATGTATAAATTAAATTGCAATAAAAATGTTGAACTTGAGCTTAAACTATTTTCTTAAGACTAACCCTTTTAAAGATTTAAGAGAAATGATGTATTTAATTAAAGCTATGTATGTTGGGCTTAGTTCTAATTTAAGCAATAACAGTTAGCTTTCTTGTTGGAAGTGGGAAGAAAATACTATTTTATCAAATTTAAAGATATAAAATCAATCTTCATATAAAATCTTTATTAATTAACATTAATACAATATGCTTAATACTATACTATACACTATTTTATTCCAATTTATTTAAATATTCTCTAACTAGCCCACACAGTTGTAAAAGGGCAGGCTTTGATGCCTGAAAATTCAGTGTTTCTAACTTCCTCTATTGCCAAATGTTCTTCTTTTATTTGGAGAGAGTGGAGGCCAGCAGCAACTCGCCTCCTGGACCGGTGGCTTGTGATGCTGCAAAACAATAGACCATTTTAATGCCAAAAATACCTTTAACACTTCAACAATGAATTTTTATATATTTATTGTTAACTAAATGGAATAATTTATTATTTACATACATACATACATGACAGTTGTACTGGACTCAAAACAATACACATATGAACACTGTATGTATGCAATGCCAAATATCAACCTTATACATACCTACTAAGTTTAAATAAAGTATGGCATGGTATGGTAATATGGTATTTCATATTGACTATAAATAAAACAGTAAAAAATACTTACAATGTCTTGTAGTCAAGGAGTCTTGACTTGCAGCAGGGACTGACAACTGTGTGGGCTCGCTATTATCTTGGCTGGTAGACTGCTTGAATTCTTCGGTAGAGGCTAATTGTGGATGGTGAGCATAGGTGGAGGGCTTGCTAGACTGGAGATAGATGGACTTGGTTCATTCCATTCATTTGTCTGAAAATTATTTTTTTTACAAATTTAAGTAACAATTTTTTACTATTTGTATTTAATTATAAATTTTATGTAACCCAAGAACATTATTTAAAATGACCTTTCATGTTATGTGTTTAGTAAAGATTTTAAAATAAATTAATAACTTGAACTAAATTCGACATGAAATTATTAAAAGCAACAAAAACTTTCTACAATTGAAAATACAAAAAAAGATTACCTCATTGAAAGCTGGGACTCTGGCTCCTGTTTGGCGTTCACCAAATCCATCTCCCATTATGGATAACACCTTCAACTCTCATTGGAAGAGTTGAGGTGCCAACGATAGACCACCTCCAGTTGCAGTAGCCGACCTCCGAGAATCAGCAGCAGCTTTCTTTGCCAGGTGTTTTCTATCAAACCATAAAGCATAAAAATAAAAGTAAATAGAAGATCCATGGTTATCATTATAATGTTACTTATCAATGAATTATTTTTTCTTTATTAAATAAAATGGATAAACGACGTACCTTTTGCCACTGCTGAACAGTCTTAGTGCAACCACCCATTGAATTGAGCATATTGCACAATTCATCCCACAGCTTCTTTGATTGAACTTTTCCTTCAACACTCCTCAATCTCGCTTGAGCTAAATCCTTATGCTCGTCTAAGAAATTGAGGAGGGCTCAACTCATTTGCTCTGCACTTGCTGAATCCGTATGTGGAGTCATTTGAGCAGATTGTTTTTAAAATAAATAATTTATCAGACGGTGTTATAACTTGCAGAAACAACTATTTGGCGGGGGCTCCAAATTCACTATGAAACTTGGAAACGATCTTATGGAATGCATGTCGGGATTGCGAAGTATAAAAAAAGCACTTGGAAATACTTTGATTTGATAACACAACACTTATAAAACAAACTTTTAAAACTATTCAAAGAATCCACTCAAAACGTCAAAAAGGGTTATGAGTGATTAAACGACCATTTTTGTAAGGCCTATGTTTACTACCAATTTATTGTATCAAAGAGCTCTTTACAAATCAGTCGGTTTATAGTATCGCTAAGTGGGTTCTTTATAGTGCCACGGTAAATTTCTTCGAAAAATTGAATTTTATTTGTACTTCATATTGTTAACATAAGTTATTACCAAAATTGATTATAATCAACTTTTTACTGTCTTAAATCAAATAATTAAGCAACAGAGTTTATTAATGTTAAGTTACGGTAAAAACCGTATTTGACATTATAAAAAACCTACATAATATTACTAGGCTCATTCGTTCACGAAAATTGTCTATGAAAACGAACTTGTTGTGCGTATCCGAAAAAGATATAGAGTAGGGTCGCTTGCGAAATTTCGTTTAAATTTCGTTCGTTGCCGAAGTTTCGTTTCGAAGAAAAAGAGTAGACCCCCAGATCCCGATAAAGTAAAAGCAATTTTAGAAATTCCTCCTCCAACTACCCCTAAAGAAGTGAAAAAATTCCTTGGAACCGCAAGTTGGTACAGACGTTTTATTCCCAACTTTAGTACTCTCATAGCTCCTCTCACTAAACTTACCTCCACTTCAAAAAAATCCCCACCTTTTAAATGGTCTTCTGAATGCAATAACGCTTTTAAAACTATAAAAGAAGCATTAGTTTCCACACCTGTTCTTGCATGCCCTGATTTCTCCAAACCTTTTGCAGTCCATTGTGATGCATCCAGTTTTGGTATTGGTGCCATGCTTACTCAGGAAATAAACGGCATAGAAAAACCTATAGCTTATATGAGTAAATCTCTATCCGGTGCTCAAAGAAATTACTCAATTACAGAAAGAGAACTCTTAAGTATCATTCTAGCCCTTGAACATTGGCGCTGTTATTTAGATAATGGCCAAAAATTCACTATATATACTGATCATTCAGCCTTACAATGGTTTTTAAATCTTGACAATCCTAGCGGACGCTTAGCTCGTTGGAGTATTCGTTTATCAGCATTTAATTTTGACATTAAACACAAGAAAGGAAAAGATCATTTGATACCTGATGCTCTTTCACGTTCCGTTCCCATTAATCTTATTCAGGATAACAGTTCTACTACAAAAGATGAGTGGTACCTTTCCATTTTTTCAAAATGCAATAAAAACCCAAGCTCAACCCTAGACTACATCATAAAAGATAATAAATTATACAAATACTCAACAACTTATTCCCTTCTTCAATCAGAATATAATTGGAAGGAAGTAATTCCGTATGAAAACAGGAATTCCATTATTTATGATAACCATTCTAATCCTACTTGTGCTCATTTCGGAATTTTCAAAACTTATGAAAGACTCAAATTGAAATATTTTTGGCCAGGCATGTATAAAGATGTTTCAAATTATATATCGAGATGTGAAATTTGTATGGCTTATAAACACCAAAATCAACTAACAATTGGATTAATGGGTAAACCTAAGTTATGTTCACGTCCTTTCCAATGCATATCCATTGATTTAATTGGTCCCTTACCATCCACTCGCAAACACAACAGATTCATTTTTGTAGTTACATGCTGTTTCTCGAAATATTGTCTTTTATTCGCTATTAAGAATGCTACTTCTTCAGTCATCAAACATATACTAGAGAACTTAGTCTTCATGACATATGGTATTCCAGAGACAATAATTCTGGACAATGGTCCACAATTTGTTAGCCATGAACTCACTGATCTTTTTACCACTTACAAAATACCTAAAATTCACTACACACCTCGTTATTGTCCACAAGTCAATACGGTTGAACGTTATAATAAAACTATTATTACCGCTATCTCTTCTTTTGTTCAAGATGACCATTGGACTTGGGACATTAACTTGCATAAAATTCAATTCGCTATCAATACATCAGTTAACGAAACAACAAAATTTACTCCTGCCTTTCTTAATTTTGGCAGAGAACTAGTAACATGTGGTTCCATATATTGTAATAATGATTCCTCCGAGGACATTATTTTCGCCCCTCGATCTGAATTTGCAGACAATATTGGACTTCTTAGCTCTATATTCTCGTTAGTACAAACACGCTTATGGCGAGCACACCAACTTAATGCTAAATCCTACAATAAACATCATCGGCATCTGGAATTCAATGAAGGTGATATTGTCTGGAAACATAACTATACTATAAGTTCTTCAGACAAATACCATTCTGCTAAACTTGCTCCTAAATTTACGAAATGCATCATAAATAAAAAAATATCTCCACTTATTTATGAACTTATAGATATAAATCATAAACCTATAGGCCGCTGGCACATTAGAGACCTTAAGCCATTTACACATAAAACTTGAATATTCTCTCGTTATTATTTTTCTCCCAATTAGAATTCTCTATCGTTATTACTTTTCCAAAAGTAATTATTTTTTTTATATATTACTTTTATATATACTACTATTTACAACTCATTCATTCCCTCATTCTATTACAACACATAATAATTACTATACATTAACTGTCTTCATAGAAGACATATTTGATTGTCTGCATAGACGACATCTTCAATTTTAGTCTTCATAGAAGACATACTTAATTATACAGTCTTCACAGAGGACCTATTTAATTTTAGTCTTCATAGAAGGCATTTTAATTTTTTCAGTCTTCATAGAAGACATATTTAATTTCTCAGCCGAGAATAGAACCTCTAAGTCTATTGGAATAGCCTCATTATACATCTTGAGGTAAATTTTTCTTCCAGTGGGCTGTGACTGGCTAAATAAGCCTACACTAATTTTTATTTTTCATCCAGCGGGTTGTGACTGGTTAAACAAGCCTACACTAATTTTTATTTTTCATCCAGCGGGTTGTGACTGGTTAAACAAGCCTACACTAATTTTTATTTTTCACCCAGCGGGTTGTGACTGGTTAAGTAAGCCTTCACTAATTTAAGGAGCCAGTTGAGTGTTCAATTAATTTTGGATACTCTACCGCGTGGAGTCTGGTTGTCTTATTAAATCAACCATGACCGTTGACTGATGTATGTTCTGGAAGTATGAAAGTGATGCATGTAAGGAAAGTGATGCATGTAAGGAAGCTGTTCTCCTTATTTTCTCATTTCACAATTCTCATCTCATCCATTTTTATTAAAGATATGTTTTTTTTTATATAAAATGGTCACATTTTTACATAGTTTTATGAAAAAATCCTTTTTATACTCAGGATTTTTTCTTCCAGGGGGGAGCGGGTATTGTAACGAGGCGCCATAGCTATATTGGCGACTCGTTGCTTTCATTGCGCTCTTCTCTGGCCATTTTTCATATTTTCTTTTCTCTTCGTTTCCTATTTTAAATTTACTGTCTGTCTCTGTTTCCTATTTTAAATTTACTGTCTGTCTCTGTTTATTTGTTTTGTTCGAAGTTCATTCTTACCAGAGTCAGCGCGTAGAGCGGTTGACTCACCGAAAATAAATTATTTAAATATATTTATAGTGCTGAGCAGTTATAATAAGCTCACAAGTATATAATAAGCTCATAAGCATAATTCACAAGTTTCCTGTATATATATTCTTTACTACCAGTTCCTGTTTCTAAGTCTATAAGTTTCTTTAAGGCACTATTTTGTGCCTTAATTACTTAAATATAAAACAAGTGACCTAAACGAGCTTTTATTTCTCCGGCGGCACCCCGTCACACTGGCGCCTCAACGTGTATAGAACACCACCATCCAGTCAACCAGTACCGGCGAACCGAACTACTATATTTTGAAGATCGTTGTATGTTGTGTGTGATTTTTTTTAATCTTTTTCCAAATTCTAAAATGCTTAGTCGCCCCCCACTATTTTATCGGCCATATTATTAACTTAATCATCTCATCTCATCTCATCCCAATCCTCATTTTATTTAATTTATAGTAGTTGACAATACAACTACAACACTACACAAAACACTTACAAGACACTTTACCCAACATTTACTACATTTTACAGACAAGAAACTATACGCGGTTTCGAAAGAAACCGGCACAAAATTGTTGCTGATTCTGAGCGTCAATATATCACTCAGATCAGTGCAATTAACACTTACGGGCAGTGCTGAGAGGGAGTACCTCCAGTGTATCCCACATACAAGTCTTAGATTTGGCTAGGCACTTTCCTGGAGGCAATCCGTGCCGACTATCCAGAGGTTCCTACCAGTCTAAACTTGAACACTACACCTACCTAACACTAATTTTATTAAATTTATCTTAGTCTTACTTAACCAGTCCTTGTATAATAAATTAGATAGGAAAAATTAAACAACTTTAGTTTCACTCTCCTTTCAACTCATCACATATCATCCTATCACTTAGACTATTATAATTTATAGTAGTGACATAACAAACACGCAACTACACACTATACTTACAGTACACTTACCCCACATTTACTACACCCATCAGACAGTAAAACTATACGCGGTTTTGAAAGAAACCGACACAAAATTGTTGCTGATTCTGAGCGTCAATATATCACTCAGATCAGTGCAATTAACACTTACGGGCAGTGCTGAGAGGGAGTACCTCCAGTGTATCCCACATACAAGTTTAGATTTGGCTGGGCACTTTCCTGGGGCAATCCGTGTCGACTATCCAGAGGTTCCTACCAGTCTAAGCTTGAACACAATACCTACCTAGCACTAGTATTATTAAATTTATTTTAAATCATAACTGTTTTTAATTAGTTTTTAAATAGCTAGAAAATTAAAAACCTCTTTTTGAAACACAATCATTTATTTTTAATAACACTATGAATCCATCACTTTTAAATAAACCTGAGCTTGCTTATGAACTTAGTCTCCGCTCAATTGAATTTCCATCTGTCGCAACCACTGAGGAATTACGAATATTGTTAAATCCAATAATAGACTCAGATTGTTCAGTTCTTTCTAGTCCTTACTCCATTGAACGTGATCTTGATGAAATCAAAAAGATTCTTCTTATGGTTTCTTCAAGATTACAGACACAATCAGGAACACAATCACATAAGGAGAAATTACAAACATACATGATTCATTTATCAAACCGTTTGAATAAATTAGAGATTACCACAGATCAATCATTACAAATTTTAGAAGACGTACATAACATAAACGAGACATTTGCAAAACTTCAAACAAAATTTTCATCCATGACAGCCTGTCAATCAAATTTTCACTCTTCTGTCCAACAGTTACCTAACTACGAACTACTGGCACAAAAATTTAATCAAAACTCTTTAGACCTGAAAAGATTTTCTTTTAAACCGGACTCATGTCCGAAAGAATTCATAGATAACATTGAAGAGTATGCAATTTCAAAAAATATTTGTATACAACAACTGCATAGTCAAATATATAATATTTTGACTGGAATTCCATTACAATGGTATAAATCCAGAAAATCAACTCTTACCGATTGGAATTCATTTAAAAACCAATTTATCTCAGATTTTAAAATTCATGACTATGACTACAAATTAAAAAAAAACATAGATGCTCGTAAACAAAAACCAAATGAAAGAATTATTTATTATTTTTCGTCAATGCAATCTCTTTTTAGTAAACTCCACGAACCACTTTCAGAAAAACAACAAATTGAAATTTTACGTCGCAACATGAGTCCCATTTTCAGTTCTCGATTACTTCAAACAGACATAACATCTATTGATACACTTCTATCTGCTTGCCAATGGTATGAAAGCTGCAATTATGCTAACGATAACCATATAAACACAATACAAAATACAACATCACAATCTAACATTAGTTCTCATCCTTCCACATCCAAGACTCCTTACATACCACCGTTTCCATATAATACCAATAAAACTAACAATGACAGGTCTACACAACCTATTGTTCGTTTCTCTTGCCCTCGTTGCCGTACAAACGATCATTCATTAGAAACTTGTACAAAAACTAATATTGTTTGCTTCCGTTGTGGTAAAAAAGACACCACATATGCGAAGTGTCCCAATTGTAAATATCAGCCAAAAAAACGAATAAGGGAGAAAAATAATACTTTTGCTAAAACCACTAAGGATGAATGGAGCCTTTGGCTTAAAACAATCGAACTATTCTTCAATTCTTACAACTCATCAACAAAATTATTTGATAAACCTACTCATGATAGTCGACCGTACATAACAGTACAAACTAATAATTTATCTTTATGTGGCTTGCTAGATAGCGGCAGCGCAATTACTATTTTAGGGAATAATTCACACAAAACTCTCTTGCAACATAATTACATAATTAACCATAAACACACCATTACAGGAACAGTTGCCAACGGTCAATCAATAACTTCAATTGGAACCATAGAGCTACCAATTCATTTTAAAAATAAACTCGCCATTATTACTGTTCATGTAATACCCTCAGTACAACAACCTTTTATATTAGGAATAGATTTTTGGAAATTATTTAATCTAGCTCCTGATGTCTTACAACATATAACTTGTACCAATTCTGATAATAAAACTTTCATTATTAATAATGTTGAAAAACAAGTTAAAACTTATAATACCCTGACCGAAACACAATGTTTTATCTCTGACTCAATAATTCAACAATTTAAAAATATTTCCACTGAAAACTTACCATTAGGGAAAACTCATTTAGTCGAACATCACATTGATACTGGCGATCATCCTCCGATTAGACAACGTTGCTATAGACTGTCACCTGTCAAACAAAAAGCTCTATGCCACGAGGTTGATGACATGCTCAAATTAGACGTCATCGAACCCTGTGAAAGCCCATGGCTTAACCCTGTACTAATAACTCCTAAAAAAGACGGAACATGACGTTTCTGTGTCGACAGTCGTAAACTAAATGCAATAACTAAGAAAGATGCATATAAATTACCTTTCATTTCCGATATTTTAGATAAATTAAAAAACGCAAAATTCTTATCTTCTATCGACATTGCAAAAGCTTTTTGGGAAATACCATTACGTGTTTCCGATAGACCTAAAACTGCTTTTTATGTACCTGGTCGCGGTATGTACCAATTTAAAGTTATGCCGTTCGGATTAACTAACGCACCAGCTACCCAGCAACGATTTATGGATTGTCTTTTCTCTTCTGAGGGACTAGATAATTCTGTTTTTGCCTATTTAGATGACGTAATCATTATCAGCGAAAGTTTTGACCAACATATTACCCTATTAAGTAAAGTTTTACAAAAATTAATTAACGCCAAAATAACAGTAAATTTTCCAAAATGTTCATTTTTCCGTAGAGAATTAAAATACCTTGGATATATAGTTAACGAACATGGTCTTCAAACAGATCCCGATAAAGTAAAAGCAATTTTAGAAATTCCTCCTCCAACTACCCCTAAAGAAGTGAAAAAATTCCTTGGAACCGCAAGTTGGTACAGACGTTTTATTCCCAACTTTAGTACTCTCATAGCTCCTCTCACTAAACTTACCTCCACTTCAAAAAAATCCCCACCTTTTAAATGGTCTTCTGAATGCAATAACGCTTTTAAAACTATAAAAGAAGCATTAGTTTCCACACCTGTTCTTGCATGCCCTGATTTCTCCAAACCTTTTGCAGTCCATTGTGATGCATCCAGTTTTGGTATTGGTGCCATGCTTACTCAGGAAATAAACGGCATAGAAAAACCTATAGCTTATATGAGTAAATCTCTATCCGGTGCTCAAAGAAATTACTCAATTACAGAAAGAGAACTCTTAAGTATCATTCTAGCCCTTGAACATTGGCGCTGTTATTTAGATAATGGCCAAAAATTCACTATATATACTGATCATTCAGCCTTACAATGGTTTTTAAATCTTGACAATCCTAGCGGACGCTTAGCTCGTTGGAGTATTCGTTTATCAGCATTTAATTTTGACATTAAACACAAGAAAGGAAAAGATCATTTGATACCTGATGCTCTTTCACGTTCCGTTCCCATTAATCTTATTCAGGATAACAGTTCTACTACAAAAGATGAGTGGTACCTTTCCATTTTTTCAAAATGCAATAAAAACCCAAGCTCAACCCTAGACTACATCATAAAAGATAATAAATTATACAAATACTCAACAACTTATTCCCTTCTTCAATCAGAATATAATTGGAAGGAAGTAATTCCGTATGAAAACAGGAATTCCATTATTTATGATAACCATTCTAATCCTACTTGTGCTCATTTCGGAATTTTCAAAACTTATGAAAGACTCAAATTGAAATATTTTTGGCCAGGCATGTATAAAGATGTTTCAAATTATATATCGAGATGTGAAATTTGTATGGCTTATAAACACCAAAATCAACTAACAATTGGATTAATGGGTAAACCTAAGTTATGTTCACGTCCTTTCCAATGCATATCCATTGATTTAATTGGTCCCTTACCATCCACTCGCAAACACAACAGATTCATTTTTGTAGTTACATGCTGTTTCTCGAAATATTGTCTTTTATTCGCTATTAAGAATGCTACTTCTTCAGTCATCAAACATATACTAGAGAACTTAGTCTTCATGACATATGGTATTCCAGAGACAATAATTCTGGACAATGGTCCACAATTTGTTAGCCATGAACTCACTGATCTTTTTACCACTTACAAAATACCTAAAATTCACTACACACCTCGTTATTGTCCACAAGTCAATACGGTTGAACGTTATAATAAAACTATTATTACCGCTATCTCTTCTTTTGTTCAAGATGACCATTGGACTTGGGACATTAACTTGCATAAAATTCAATTCGCTATCAATACATCAGTTAACGAAACAACAAAATTTACTCCTGCCTTTCTTAATTTTGGCAGAGAACTAGTAACATGTGGTTCCATATATTGTAATAATGATTCCTCCGAGGACATTATTTTCGCCCCTCGATCTGAATTTGCAGACAATATTGGACTTCTTAGCTCTATATTCTCGTTAGTACAAACACGCTTATGGCGAGCACACCAACTTAATGCTAAATCCTACAATAAACATCATCGGCATCTGGAATTCAATGAAGGTGATATTGTCTGGAAACATAACTATACTATAAGTTCTTCAGACAAATACCATTCTGCTAAACTTGCTCCTAAATTTACGAAATGCATCATAAATAAAAAAATATCTCCACTTATTTATGAACTTATAGATATAAATCATAAACCTATAGGCCGCTGGCACATTAGAGACCTTAAGCCATTTACACATAAAACTTGAATATTCTCTCGTTATTATTTTTCTCCCAATTAGAATTCTCTATCGTTATTACTTTTCCAAAAGTAATTATTTTTTTTATATATTACTTTTATATATACTACTATTTACAACTCATTCATTCCCTCATTCTATTACAACACATAATAATTACTATACATTAACTGTCTTCATAGAAGACATATTTGATTGTCTGCATAGACGACATCTTCAATTTTAGTCTTCATAGAAGACATACTTAATTATACAGTCTTCACAGAGGACCTATTTAATTTTAGTCTTCATAGAAGGCATTTTAATTTTTTCAGTCTTCATAGAAGACATATTTAATTTCTCAGCCGAGAATAGAACCTCTAAGTCTATTGGAATAGCCTCATTATACATCTTGAGGTAAATTTTTCTTCCAGTGGGCTGTGACTGGCTAAATAAGCCTACACTAATTTTTATTTTTCATCCAGCGGGTTGTGACTGGTTAAACAAGCCTACACTAATTTTTATTTTTCATCCAGCGGGTTGTGACTGGTTAAACAAGCCTACACTAATTTTTATTTTTCACCCAGCGGGTTGTGACTGGTTAAGTAAGCCTTCACTAATTTAAGGAGCCAGTTGAGTGTTCAATTAATTTTGGATACTCTACCGCGTGGAGTCTGGTTGTCTTATTAAATCAACCATGACCGTTGACTGATGTATGTTCTGGAAGTATGAAAGTGATGCATGTAAGGAAAGTGATGCATGTAAGGAAGCTGTTCTCCTTATTTTCTCATTTCACAATTCTCATCTCATCCATTTTTATTAAAGATATGTTTTTTTTTATATAAAATGGTCACATTTTTACATAGTTTTATGAAAAAATCCTTTTTATACTCAGGATTTTTTCTTCCAGGGGGGAGCGGGTATTGTAACGAGGCGCCATAGCTATATTGGCGACTCGTTGCTTTCATTGCGCTCTTCTCTGGCCATTTTTCATATTTTCTTTTCTCTTCGTTTCCTATTTTAAATTTACTGTCTGTCTCTGTTTCCTATTTTAAATTTACTGTCTGTCTCTGTTTATTTGTTTTGTTCGAAGTTCATTCTTACCAGAGTCAGCGCGTAGAGCGGTTGACTCACCGAAAATAAATTATTTAAATATATTTATAGTGCTGAGCAGTTATAATAAGCTCACAAGTATATAATAAGCTCATAAGCATAATTCACAAGTTTCCTGTATATATATTCTTTACTACCAGTTCCTGTTTCTAAGTCTATAAGTTTCTTTAAGGCACTATTTTGTGCCTTAATTACTTAAATATAAAACAAGTGACCTAAACGAGCTTTTATTTCTCCGGCGGCACCCCGTCACACTGGCGCCTCAACGTGTATAGAACACCACCATCCAGTCAACCAGTACCGGCGAACCGAACTACTATATTTTGAAGATCGTTGTATGTTGTGTGTGATTTTTTTTAATCTTTTTCCAAATTCTAAAATGCTTAGTCGCCCCCCACTATTTTATCGGCCATATTATTAACTTAATCATCTCATCTCATCTCATCCCAATCCTCATTTTATTTAATTTATAGTAGTTGACAATACAACTACAACACTACACAAAACACTTACAAGACACTTTACCCAACATTTACTACATTTTACAGACAAGAAACTATACGCGGTTTCGAAAGAAACCGGCACAAAATTGTTGCTGATTCTGAGCGTCAATATATCACTCAGATCAGTGCAATTAACACTTACGGGCAGTGCTGAGAGGGAGTACCTCCAGTGTATCCCACATACAAGTCTTAGATTTGGCTAGGCACTTTCCTGGAGGCAATCCGTGCCGACTATCCAGAGGTTCCTACCAGTCTAAACTTGAACACTACACCTACCTAACACTAATTTTATTAAATTTATCTTAGTCTTACTTAACCAGTCCTTGTATAATAAATTAGATAGGAAAAATTAAACAACTTTAGTTTCACTCTCCTTTCAACTCATCACATATCATCCTATCACTTAGACTATTATAATTTATAGTAGTGACATAACAAACACGCAACTACACACTATACTTACAGTACACTTACCCCACATTTACTACACCCATCAGACAGTAAAACTATACGCGGTTTTGAAAGAAACCGACACAAAATTGTTGCTGATTCTGAGCGTCAATATATCACTCAGATCAGTGCAATTAACACTTACGGGCAGTGCTGAGAGGGAGTACCTCCAGTGTATCCCACATACAAGTTTAGATTTGGCTGGGCACTTTCCTGGGGCAATCCGTGTCGACTATCCAGAGGTTCCTACCAGTCTAAGCTTGAACACAATACCTACCTAGCACTAGTATTATTAAATTTATTTTAAATCATAACTGTTTTTAATTAGTTTTTAAATAGCTAGAAAATTAAAAACCTCTTTTTGAAACACAATCATTTATTTTTAATAACACTATGAATCCATCACTTTTAAATAAACCTGAGCTTGCTTATGAACTTAGTCTCCGCTCAATTGAATTTCCATCTGTCGCAACCACTGAGGAATTACGAATATTGTTAAATCAAATAATAGACTCAGATTGTTCAGTTCTTTCTAGTCCTTACTCCATTGAACGTGATCTTGATGAAATCAAAAAGATTCTTCTTATGGTTTCTTCAAGATTACAGACACAATCAGGAACACAATCACATAAGGAGAAATTACAAACATACATGATTCATTTATCAAACCGTTTGAATAAATTAGAGATTACCACAGATCAATCATTACAAATTTTAGAAGACGTACATAACATAAACGAGACATTTGCAAAACTTCAAACAAAATTTTCATCCATGACAGCCTGTCAATCAAATTTTCACTCTTCTGTCCAACAGTTACCTAACTACGAACTACTGGCACAAAAATTTAATCAAAACTCTTTAGACCTGAAAAGATTTTCTTTTAAACCGGACTCATGTCCGAAAGAATTCATAGATAACATTGAAGAGTATGCAATTTCAAAAAATATTTGTATACAACAACTGCATAGTCAAATATATAATATTTTGACTGGAATTCCATTACAATGGTATAAATCCAGAAAATCAACTCTTACCGATTGGAATTCATTTAAAAACCAATTTATCTCAGATTTTAAAATTCATGACTATGACTACAAATTAAAAAAAAACATAGATGCTCGTAAACAAAAACCAAATGAAAGAATTATTTATTATTTTTCGTCAATGCAATCTCTTTTTAGTAAACTCCACGAACCACTTTCAGAAAAACAACAAATTGAAATTTTACGTCGCAACATGAGTCCCATTTTCAGTTCTCGATTACTTCAAACAGACATAACATCTATTGATACACTTCTATCTGCTTGCCAATGGTATGAAAGCTGCAATTATGCTAACGATAACCATATAAACACAATACAAAATACAACATCACAATCTAACATTAGTTCTCATCCTTCCACATCCAAGACTCCTTACATACCACCGTTTCCATATAATACCAATAAAACTAACAATGACAGGTCTACACAACCTATTGTTCGTTTCTCTTGCCCTCGTTGCCGTACAAACGATCATTCATTAGAAACTTGTACAAAAACTAATATTGTTTGCTTCCGTTGTGGTAAAAAAGACACCACATATGCGAAGTGTCCCAATTGTAAATATCAGCCAAAAAAACGAATAAGGGAGAAAAATAATACTTTTGCTAAAACCACTAAGGATGAATGGAGCCTTTGGCTTAAAACAATCGAACTATTCTTCAATTCTTACAACTCATCAACAAAATTATTTGATAAACCTACTCATGATAGTCGACCGTACATAACAGTACAAACTAATAATTTATCTTTATGTGGCTTGCTAGATAGCGGCAGCGCAATTACTATTTTAGGGAATAATTCACACAAAACTCTCTTGCAACATAATTACATAATTAACCATAAACACACCATTACAGGAACAGTTGCCAACGGTCAATCAATAACTTCAATTGGAACCATAGAGCTACCAATTCATTTTAAAAATAAACTCGCCATTATTACTGTTCATGTAATACCCTCAGTACAACAACCTTTTATATTAGGAATAGATTTTTGGAAATTATTTAATCTAGCTCCTGATGTCTTACAACATATAACTTGTACCAATTCTGATAATAAAACTTTCATTATTAATAATGTTGAAAAACAAGTTAAAACTTATAATACCCTGACCGAAACACAATGTTTTATCTCTGACTCAATAATTCAACAATTTAAAAATATTTCCACTGAAAACTTACCATTAGGGAAAACTCATTTAGTCGAACATCACATTGATACTGGCGATCATCCTCCGATTAGACAACGTTGCTATAGACTGTCACCTGTCAAACAAAAAGCTCTATGCCACGAGGTTGATGACATGCTCAAATTAGACGTCATCGAACCCTGTGAAAGCCCATGGCTTAACCCTGTACTAATAACTCCTAAAAAAGACGGAACATGACGTTTCTGTGTCGACAGTCGTAAACTAAATGCAATAACTAAGAAAGATGCATATAAATTACCTTTCATTTCCGATATTTTAGATAAATTAAAAAACGCAAAATTCTTATCTTCTATCGACATTGCAAAAGCTTTTTGGGAAATACCATTACGTGTTTCCGATAGACCTAAAACTGCTTTTTATGTACCTGGTCGCGGTATGTACCAATTTAAAGTTATGCCGTTCGGATTAACTAACGCACCAGCTACCCAGCAACGATTTATGGATTGTCTTTTCTCTTCTGAGGGACTAGATAATTCTGTTTTTGCCTATTTAGATGACGTAATCATTATCAGCGAAAGTTTTGACCAACATATTACCCTATTAAGTAAAGTTTTACAAAAATTAATTAACGCCAAAATAACAGTAAATTTTCCAAAATGTTCATTTTTCCGTAGAGAATTAAAATACCTTGGATATATAGTTAACGAACATGGTCTTCAAACAGGGGGTCTACTCTAATTCAACGAAAAACGAAGTTTCGTTCGAAACTTCGGACGATTCCTACTACGGTTCCATTCGTTCCGAATATTCGAACGACGAAAAATGTTTGACATTAAAATTTTCTAAGCCTACTCTGTTTCACGAAACTTCGGATCGAACATTAGAATTTGACAGCTAATTGTTCGGAATTTTAACCTCAAATTGACGAAGACTAAAGTGTTACCTTTTGATTTTCGTAATTGAGATTTTTTCATAATTACTTTGTGATATGGCTGCAAGACATATTTTAATATTAGCTGCTGTGCGTGAAGAGCATTTAGAGCGAAGAAGAAACCGGCGTCGTCTGCGCAATCAAATTAATATACGAAATATTCCCGACGTAGAGTTTGGAAGAAATTATAGACTCAGTAGGGAATTAATTGAAGAATTGTGCCGAAAATTAGTATTACTACCACCAAAGGCAAGACGTTATGCAATCGAGCCCACTACTAAGGTATGCAGTTTAAGTATTTTAGGTTTATTAGTTATATTTCACTGTTCGTAATTCTCAACTTTTTTTTTTTTCAGATTCTTACGGCCTTAAATTTTTAAGCTCGAGGTAGTTATGAAGGGTCCGTGGGCCATAACATGGATGGCCCCATGGCACAACAGACTGTTTCTCGTTGTTTGCAGGAGGTCACGACTGCTCTCAATGCACCCCATATATTAAGGAAGTACATACATTTTCCACAAAATAGTAATGAAAGGAATGTTATAAAGAGAGGGTGAGTACTAATATGTCAATGAATTTAAGTTTTATCATTGCTTATAGTGCTGGGGTTAATATGACATTAATATTACAGATTTTATGAGAAATATGGGCTTCTTGGTGTAATTGGATGCATTAATTGTACTCATAATGCAAAAGTGAGACCTTCACAGCATGAGGAACAATATTTTAATAGGAAACATTTCCATTTACTCAACACCCAAGTTGTGAGAATAAGAAAATATTTAAACCTTCTCTGTGATATTTTCAGTAAAATTTAATATAATGTTTAATATGCAATTTATATTCATGGCATTATTTTTCAGATATGTGATAGTGATTGTTATATCACAAATGTAGATGCATCCTATGGTGGAGCTACACATGATGCATACATTTGGAGAGAATGCAGTATAAGAACCCATTTAGAGAGCCATTGCTGTGTCTAATGAGATATTTTAAGAAGACAGCTCTTTGAATATTATTTAACAGATTTAATTTACAGTACCAACAATAACACAAATCTCCAACTCCAACAAAAATCTTTTTTTTTTTTTCAAATCATATTGAACTCAAGTTAAAAACTATTTGATGCAGTTTGACAATTTGAGTATATTGATGTGCTGTTGAATGTACATTAACACAAAATCTAAGACCCCAAAATAAACTAGCAGAACCAACCTGCAAAATTGAAATGTTTAGAAGTGATATATAATTTAGTAAGTTTAATTAAGATGTTAATATTTAGATAGGTAATACTACAAGATACAATATACTATAGATAGGTAATTTTAATTTGGTAAAAGAATGAATTTTAAGATAATTTTAATTTTTTAAATAATTGTAGTATTAAATAGATAGTTGTAAGAAATAACAATAAAAGGTTTGTAATTGTTAGTTATTATTTGTTAATATCCAGTTTATCTTGTCTAAATGGTTGATGTGCTTTTGCAGAGTTTCATTTTTGTTTCTATTTTTTAAATAATCTCTATGTATAAATTAAATTGCAATAAAAATGTTGAACTTGAGCTTAAACTATTTTCTTAAGACTAACCCTTTTAAAGATTTAAGAGAAATGATGTATTTAATTAAAGCTATGTATGTTGGGCTTAGTTCTAATTTAAGCAATAACAGTTAGCTTTCTTGTTGGAAGTGGGAAGAAAATACTATTTTATCAAATTTAAAGATATAAAATCAATCTTCATATAAAATCTTTATTAATTAACATTAATACAATATGCTTAATACTATACTATACACTATTTTATTCCAATTTATTTAAATATTCTCTAACTAGCCCACACAGTTGTAAAAGGGCAGGCTTTGATGCCTGAAAATTCAGTGTTTCTAACTTCCTCTATTGCCAAATGTTCTTCTTTTATTTGGAGAGAGTGGAGGCCAGCAGCAACTCGCCTCCTGGACCGGTGGCTTGTGATGCTGCAAAACAATAGACCATTTTAATGCCAAAAATACCTTTAACACTTCAACAATGAATTTTTATATATTTATTGTTAACTAAATGGAATAATTTATTATTTACATACATACATACATGACAGTTGTACTGGACTCAAAACAATACACATATGAACACTGTATGTATGCAATGCCAAATATCAACCTTATACATACCTACTAAGTTTAAATAAAGTATGGCATGGTATGGTAATATGGTATTTCATATTGACTATAAATAAAACAGTAAAAAATACTTACAATGTCTTGTAGTCAAGGAGTCTTGACTTGCAGCAGGGACTGACAACTGTGTGGGCTCGCTATTATCTTGGCTGGTAGACTGCTTGAATTCTTCGGTAGAGGCTAATTGTGGATGGTGAGCATAGGTGGAGGGCTTGCTAGACTGGAGATAGATGGACTTGGTTCATTCCATTCATTTGTCTGAAAATTATTTTTTTTACAAATTTAAGTAACAATTTTTTACTATTTGTATTTAATTATAAATTTTATGTAACCCAAGAACATTATTTAAAATGACCTTTCATGTTATGTGTTTAGTAAAGATTTTAAAATAAATTAATAACTTGAACTAAATTCGACATGAAATTATTAAAAGCAACAAAAACTTTCTACAATTGAAAATACAAAAAAAGATTACCTCATTGAAAGCTGGGACTCTGGCTCCTGTTTGGCGTTCACCAAATCCATCTCCCATTATGGATAACACCTTCAACTCTCATTGGAAGAGTTGAGGTGCCAACGATAGACCACCTCCAGTTGCAGTAGCCGACCTCCGAGAATCAGCAGCAGCTTTCTTTGCCAGGTGTTTTCTATCAAACCATAAAGCATAAAAATAAAAGTAAATAGAAGATCCATGGTTATCATTATAATGTTACTTATCAATGAATTATTTTTTCTTTATTAAATAAAATGGATAAACGACGTACCTTTTGCCACTGCTGAACAGTCTTAGTGCAACCACCCATTGAATTGAGCATATTGCACAATTCATCCCACAGCTTCTTTGATTGAACTTTTCCTTCAACACTCCTCAATCTCGCTTGAGCTAAATCCTTATGCTCGTCTAAGAAATTGAGGAGGGCTCAACTCATTTGCTCTGCACTTGCTGAATCCGTATGTGGAGTCATTTGAGCAGATTGTTTTTAAAATAAATAATTTATCAGACGGTGTTATAACTTGCAGAAACAACTATTTGGCGGGGGCTCCAAATTCACTATGAAACTTGGAAACGATCTTATGGAATGCATGTCGGGATTGCGAAGTATAAAAAAAGCACTTGGAAATACTTTGATTTGATAACACAACACTTATAAAACAAACTTTTAAAACTATTCAAAGAATCCACTCAAAACGTCAAAAAGGGTTATGAGTGATTAAACGACCATTTTTGTAAGGCCTATGTTTACTACCAATTTATTGTATCAAAGAGCTCTTTACAAATCAGTCGGTTTATAGTATCGCTAAGTGGGTTCTTTATAGTGCCACGGTAAATTTCTTCGAAAAATTGAATTTTATTTGTACTTCATATTTTTAACATAAGTTATTACCAAAATTGATTATAATCAACTTTTTACTGTCTTAAATCAAATAATTAAGCAACAGAGTTTATTAATGTTAAGTTACGGTAAAAACCGTATTTGACATTATAAAAAACCTACATAATATTACTAGGCTCATTCGTTCACGAAAATTGTCTATGAAAACGAACTTGTTGTGCGTATCCGAAAAAGATATAGAGTAGGGTCGCTTGCGAAATTTCGTTTAAATTTCGTTCGTTGCCGAAGTTTCGTTTCGAAGAAAAAGAGTAGACCCCCAGATCCCGATAAAGTAAAAGCAATTTTAGAAATTCCTCCTCCAACTACCCCTAAAGAAGTGAAAAAATTCCTTGGAACCGCAAGTTGGTACAGACGTTTTATTCCCAACTTTAGTACTCTCATAGCTCCTCTCACTAAACTTACCTCCACTTCAAAAAAATCCCCACCTTTTAAATGGTCTTCTGAATGCAATAACGCTTTTAAAACTATAAAAGAAGCATTAGTTTCCACACCTGTTCTTGCATGCCCTGATTTCTCCAAACCTTTTGCAGTCCATTGTGATGCATCCAGTTTTGGTATTGGTGCCATGCTTACTCAGGAAATAAACGGCATAGAAAAACCTATAGCTTATATGAGTAAATCTCTATCCGGTGCTCAAAGAAATTACTCAATTACAGAAAGAGAACTCTTAAGTATCATTCTAGCCCTTGAACATTGGCGCTGTTATTTAGATAATGGCCAAAAATTCACTATATATACTGATCATTCAGCCTTACAATGGTTTTTAAATCTTGACAATCCTAGCGGACGCTTAGCTCGTTGGAGTATTCGTTTATCAGCATTTAATTTTGACATTAAACACAAGAAAGGAAAAGATCATTTGATACCTGATGCTCTTTCACGTTCCGTTCCCATTAATCTTATTCAGGATAACAGTTCTACTACAAAAGATGAGTGGTACCTTTCCATTTTTTCAAAATGCAATAAAAACCCAAGCTCAACCCTAGACTACATCATAAAAGATAATAAATTATACAAATACTCAACAACTTATTCCCTTCTTCAATCAGAATATAATTGGAAGGAAGTAATTCCGTATGAAAACAGGAATTCCATTATTTATGATAACCATTCTAATCCTACTTGTGCTCATTTCGGAATTTTCAAAACTTATGAAAGACTCAAATTGAAATATTTTTGGCCAGGCATGTATAAAGATGTTTCAAATTATATATCGAGATGTGAAATTTGTATGGCTTATAAACACCAAAATCAACTAACAATTGGATTAATGGGTAAACCTAAGTTATGTTCACGTCCTTTCCAATGCATATCCATTGATTTAATTGGTCCCTTACCATCCACTCGCAAACACAACAGATTCATTTTTGTAGTTACATGCTGTTTCTCGAAATATTGTCTTTTATTCGCTATTAAGAATGCTACTTCTTCAGTCATCAAACATATACTAGAGAACTTAGTCTTCATGACATATGGTATTCCAGAGACAATAATTCTGGACAATGGTCCACAATTTGTTAGCCATGAACTCACTGATCTTTTTACCACTTACAAAATACCTAAAATTCACTACACACCTCGTTATTGTCCACAAGTCAATACGGTTGAACGTTATAATAAAACTATTATTACCGCTATCTCTTCTTTTGTTCAAGATGACCATAGGACTTGGGACATTAACTTGCATAAAATTCAATTCGCTATCAATACATCAGTTAACGAAACAACAAAATTTACTCCTGCCTTTCTTAATTTTGGCAGAGAACTAGTAACATGTGGTTCCATATATTGTAATAATGATTCCTCCGAGGACATTATTTTCGCCCCTCGATCTGAATTTGCAGACAATATTGGACTTCTTAGCTCTATATTCTCGTTAGTACAAACAAATCGACTCGGGTCACAAGTGAATCTCAGGCGGGAATCGAACCCGCAACCTTTGGAAATCCGGTCCAATGCTCTCTCAATTGAGCTACCGAGCCTTGCGAACACTCGTCGAAATTTTCTAGTACATTCCTGATTTTACGCTATAGGCCAGCGTCCCAAGTAACCCAAAGTAAGTAACCCAAGCCCAGCAACTAACCCAGCGAAGTAACCCAAGTGCAGACAGTAAGACGTCGGCTTGCTGAATCTAACTTAAAACCCCTTAGACCTGCAAACGGCCCTAAACTGGAGCGTGGGCATCGTATTTTAAGACTAAGATATGCCCAGAGCCACGTAAATTGGAGTATTGAAGATTGGTCAAAAGTTATGTTCTCCGACGAATCAAAATTTATGCTCTACAAGCACGATGGAAGACACAGAGTGTATCGAAGACCAGGGGAAAGATTCAAGCAAGCATGCATCGAAGAAAAAGTAGCCTACGGTGGTGGGTCTGTACTTGTGTGGGCCGGAATTTCTTCTGAAAGTCGCACAGAGCTGGTGATCATAGAAAACGGCTCTTTAACTAGCGTAAGATATGTGGAAGAAATCCTCAATGATCACGTTGGTCCATTTATGGTCAATTTAGGTGAGGATGCTATATTTATTTATGCATGACAATGCCCGACCTCATACAGGTAGGATTGTGAATGACTACCTTCAAGAGATGAACATTACTCGTATGGAGTGGCCAGCGCGCAGCCCGGATATCAACCCGATCGAGCATGCTTGGGACGAGCTAGGCAGATGCGTAAAACAACGAAACCCTCCCCCAATCACGCTTCGTGAGCTCAAAATTGCTCTCACAGAGGAATGGGAGAATATTCCCCAAAATCGTATAAGGAACTTGGTGTACAGCATGCCAAACCGCGTAAACGCAGTAATGGAAGCACGAGGAGGCAATACGAAGTATTAAAATTCAAGAAAATCGTAATAAAGTTCAAACATTTCATGTTTCCTATTTTTGTTTTAAGGAGAGATCAGCAGTTTTTTTCTTTATGTAATTTTGTGTTAATAAAATGTATGGTGACTCATATTTTTTTTTACTTTCATTTAAGGAGTATTACATTGTCTTTTAAATACAATTTATTGCATTAACCTATCATTTTTAGTTTCCGAGATTTTTAACATTCTTTAAGTGACCCGGATTCATTGCTCTCGAGTGTATATGATGGCAGATCTGGTCAATTCATTTCAAAATTGAATTTTTTTCAACTCTTTCAAAACTGTCTGCCACTATGCTAAACGCACGATAATGGTCTGCCATTGTTATTTTTAGATAATAATAATAATATATTTTCAAATATCAAAACGGCAGACGTGGTCAAATGCATTTCAAATTCGCCAAAAATCGATACCTGTCTTATCTGAGCGCGCGCCGCGTCCACCAGTTGTGGCTTAGTGAACCCCCATCTCATATATGGTAGGTATAGGGGCCTCACTGTACAAAACTCCAGGTCTGGTCAAATACATACAGGTAGCCGTCAACTGGCTCTTAGACCATAACGGGGTAAACCATATCCAAGGCCATACGACTCAAAAGTCATGCTTAGCATGTTAATGGGCATAAAGGTGGAAAACGGAATCAAAATAGTGATGATCAAATTTCTGCTCATTCCCTTGAATCATGTTCTACTGTAGAATCTGACTCTGACAATTCAGGCAAAATTAGTCTATCATCGGATCTCTGGTGTGATCACCATAAACTGGTCCAGCGGAATTGGAAAACAAATAAAGCAGATGAAAGTCTTTCAGATGAGTTATCGCTTAATTTGAGTGCTCCAATTAGTAGATTTAACGAAAACCCATTAGAAGTGTGGGCAGTCTATAAAATACAGTTCCCAATGTTAAACAATGTGGCATTTAAATATTTAACTACGGTGGCTAGCTCTGTTCCATCTGAAAGACTTCTCTCAAAAGCTGCACAGGTTCTTACACAGCACAGAAGCAGACTGCAAGCCAAAAGGGTGAATAAAATTTTGTTTTTGCAAAGTCTAGAGAAAAAGTACTGGGATTTATAAATCTTTCATACTGGTCTAGTAGAAAAGAAAAAGCACTAAGCAAGAAATAATTGTCACAGCTTGCTTCTTCTATGCAATTGCATAAAAGCTCTGTTGATATATCGTTATACACACTTAACGGTATTCACATTTAGTAAACTGTATTAAACAAAACATAAAATTATATTTTTTGAAATATCGATATATACAGGGCAATTTTATAAACACCATCCAAATTTATATATAATATTCTTTGAAGTAAGTAACGAAACAAGATTTTTTTCTTTTAATATCACTCAGTACTAAAATATGAAGTTAAGCCTACAAAAAGTTATCCGAGGAAAACTACCGATTGCTGTCACAGTCACGCTACGCACGGTGTTGTAGCAGATGATTACACGACCCCCGCCCCGCCCTCCCGTATTTCATTGATACATTACAATGATTTTCATAAGTTGCAAATTTAAACGAAAAAAAAGGAACGTCAAATTGAAGAAGAGATAAGTTGATTTGTTCTTTGATTATAACAATATTAATCGATAACACTTTTAATAAATAAAAAATGAACATAAAAGTAAGCCACACCTAATGCACTAACGTCGCATTTTTTTAAATTTAATCAACTTATGTACAATAATTGGTTGGAGTAAAGCAAAGAGTGTTTCTTAACCACAGATCTAAAAATCACAGGGATCGCAAAGGCAATTCGAAAATCGCAAAAAAAAATGCAGTGCCAAAACCTTAGTACCTACCTACCTAAGTTATTTTTGTCTATTTTACACGATAGGATAAAGAAATGTATAATTCATAGTTCTATATTTTTGTGAAAAATTTCATAAGTCTTAGCCGCCCTGCACACATTTTGGTTTACTCCAACAAAATAATTAATTAAAAATCCAAACAAAATACACTTACATGAAGTTTGAAAACAATCACTTTACCTTAAAGTGTAGGTAATTTCTCTCTAAACAAACAGTCTTGCACGTTTATGAACATTGTCTTTAATTGTATTACTTGTTTTTCACTTTGTCACTTCGTTTAATGCACGGATTATATTTAAGTTCTCGAGGCTTTGGGCCTTCTTCACCGATTTCAATTGCAAGTGTGAACACATTTCGTTAGGTAGATAATTATGCGACGTAAATGCGTGAACGCAACATTGTACATCGCGGAAAGTCCGCGGGTGACTGATTTCATTGCGCCGATGTCGTTACAACTTGCGCGCGCAGCTCGGTGGGGCGCTTCGGGCGGTCGGTCGTTCAACTGTAAGTACCTATTTTGCCAGTAACCAGCTGTTGTAATAATTCGCTCGGACAAAATTTTTTTTTGCGGAAATTTTACCTCCCAATTTTTTTTCATAAATGAAGTGTTTCAATGATATCTTATGCCTAGAAAAAATTTGGATGGTGTTTATATAATGACCCTGTATATTGTGCACTCCTAGAAAAATCTTATTGAAGAGTTGACTCCACATATGCCGCCAACTCTCCGTTCTGATGCCTTGGATGTGGAAACCAAAGTAAGTTGAAATCAAACTTCGCTATAGGACTATCTTAAATAGCTTAAGTTGGCCAAATTAGTGTTAATTTTTATGTTCAAAGCGACCTACAACACGACTTTTGACTTATCATCATGTCAAGCAAGGGCACAAGTCAAACTTATTCATCAATATAAATTATGGTTTTTCCTTGTCGCAGGTTTTGGCAGCATTGGAATTTTATGCTACTGGTTCTTACCAAACCATTGTTTTTGATAGTCTAAATCATGCTATACCACAATCAAGTGTGTCAAAGGCTATCCATCAAGTAACAACGGCCCTAAATAAGCCATATATTATTAATAAATAATAGGGGTTAAAGTATGAAATTGCCGTTTTATTGCAATAGGTTCTTTGAATTGACATAGAATCTTCATGGTTTGAGGTTTTCGAATGAAACTTTTTTTAAATGGTTTCTATGATGTTCTTTTTTTAAAAAATGTAAAACATTTGAATATCGACTTTCAATTGTTTTTGTTATTCAATTTAGACAAGAAAGATGGATACTGCGAAAATTCGAGTTATTTTTGAATACGAGTTCCGACGCGGAACTAACGCGGCAGAAACAGCCCGCAATATCAATGCTGCGTTTGGAGAGGGGTCTACTAATGAACGCACCGTGCGATTTTGGTTTAAACGCTTTCGTGATGGAAATTTCGACTTAAAGAACGAGCCACGAGGAAGACCGCCCACACAGGTAAATAACGATGAATTAAGAGAGATAGTGGAAGCCGATCCTAGTCAAAGTACCCAGGAATTAGCGGCATGGTTTAACGTTACCTTACCCACAATATTGACTCACTTGCGTCAAATCAATAAAATAAAAAAATACGAAAAATGGGTGCCTCATGATTTGACTGATCTGCAGAAAGAAACGCGTGTTGAAACTTGTGTTGCCTTGTTGAACCGGTACAGAAATGAAGGAATATTGGATCGAATTGTAACATGTGATGAAAAGTGGATTCTTTATGATAACCGGAAAAGAAAAATGCAATGGCTGACCCCAGGTCAAATGCCACAACAGTGTCCTAAAGCAAAACTTACCAATAAAAAGGTAATGGTAACTGTTTGGTGGTCTCAGCATGGTGTTATTCACTATAGTTTTCTCCGATCTGGTCAAGCAATAACGGCAGATGTCTATTGTGCCGAACTCCGAACCATGTTGACAAAACTAGCAGTAAAACAGCCCCGACTCATGAATCGATCTTCACCATTATTGCTCCACGACAACGCGAGACCTCACACAGCACGAGAAACCATTTTGACCCTTCAGGAACTGCAGTTAGAAACCATTCGTCATCCTCCGTATTCACCAGACCTTGCTCCAACGGACTACCATTTTTTTCGTGATTTGGACAATTATCTACGTGACAAGAAGTTTTCTTCCCAGGAGGCAGTACAAAATGCTTTCACACAGTTTGTGCAGTCTAGATCGTCGGAATTCTATCGCAAAGGCATTAATGACCTTCCCATTAGATGGCAGCAATGTATAGATAATAATGGCAACTATTTTGATTAAATAAATTTGTTAAAAATTTAAAAAATAAACAATATAGATTTTCAGTACAAATCGGCAATTTCATACTTTAACCCCTAATACATTTCTTTTGTATTCAAACTAAATGAGAGAGAGAGCAAATAAAAAGAAGGTAAATTCGTATATTTAATAACAATGCTTAGAATATGAGTGAATTATGTATTAATTAAAGATTTATTTACATTTCTATATTTTATAGTCGATTTAGAATGCCAGGACTAGTAGGTTGCATAGATGGAACTCATGTGGCAATTGTGCGCCCAGCCAGAAATGAAGAATGATTTTTCAACAGGAAGGGATACCATTCACTTAAAGTTATGATAGTGAGTACTGGACTACTTATTGATGGGCATATTAATATGCTTTTTCTGGAACTGTTTATCTATTGTAATTTATGAATAATAATTATTAAAAAAAAACAATCTTTTTTCTTTTATATGTGATTCAAATCTAAATATTTTATGTGTAGACTCCAGTTATCCTGGTTCTACACATGATAGTGTAATATGGCCCAACCATCAACTCAATTCGTACATAAATAGTGCAACATTCTATTTCTGTGGAAGATTTATATGTTTTGGGTAAGTAAATTACGAGTAAGAAAGGGAAAAGCCACTATACAAAAAATATATGTCTACTAAGTACCGATTTACCTACTTACAAGGCGGCTGATATGTATTGCAACCAACTTCGGACTGCTGTCATTTCTCAACCACTCATCTGACAGCTGTCAGATTTATTCCAGTTCGCAGTTGCTTTTTATTGTTTACAAGCGTACAAAAGCATTTTGATCTATTGCATTCAGAAAAAAAGTTATTCGTGATGGAATTCAAGCGTGATAGTGTGATTGCTTTATATTTGGCTGGAAAACCATAAGTGGCAATCGTTAGAGCCCTCCAGCATTTAAATGTGAACAAATCTTTTGTTTCTCGTACCATTGCTCGTTACCGTGATACTGGCAGTGTTGCATCGCGTCCAAAAAGTGGACGAAAAAAAACAGTAACAACACCAGAAATGATCCGAAAAGTGAAGGCCATAATTGATCGAAATCCACGCCGCAGTGGTAGAAAAATGGCTCGTGAGCTAAACATATCGCGAGAACGGATGCAACACATATTGAAAAATGAGCTTGGACTAAAGTCATTGAAGTTCCAAAAAGTGCAAGAGCTCACCGATTCACAAAAAAAAGTTAGACTGGAAAGGGCCAAGGAGTTGTTTCGCTTGCACGAAAGTGGCCAATTTCCGAATTTGGTTTTCTCCGATGAGAAGCCATTCCAAATTGAGCAGTTTGTGAACAAACAAAATGATCGGGTTTACTTGCCAAAGAGTTCAGCTGAAAATTTACACCTTCGATTGGTCACCAGAACTCAAGCGCCGCCGATGGTAATGGTGTGGGCCGCCGTAACGGCCGATGGTCGCTCCCCGCTCGTATTCATCGACCGTGGGGTCAAAATAAATGCCGAATATTATCGGGAAAATGTCTTAAAGGCAGTATTGAAGCCCTGGGCAGACAAACATTTCGGCCGCAGACCATGGACATTCCAACAGGACTTAGCACCATCGCACACAGCACGCGTCAACCAAGAATGGCTTAAAAAGGAGGTTCCTCGTTTCATTTCCACCACACAATGGCCACCAAAATCTCCGGATCTCAATCCGTTGGACTTTTGCGCCTGGAGCATTTTGGAGAGTAAGGTTCGCACTAAAAAATACCAAAGTGTCGACCATCTCAAGACAGCGCTTCGCCGGGAATGGGCCAAAATACCGCAGAGTCACTTTCGTGCAGCGTGTGATGGCTTTGTCGGCCGTTTGAAGGCCATAATCCGTACCAAAGGTGGCCATTTCGAACAAATCTAAAGTGATTCTAAAATTTGATGTTATTTCCGACATTTTTTGCTTTTGAACAATAAAATTTAAAAAGAAATGAAAAAAATATAGCGCTTTACTTTGTTGCATTACATATCAGCCACCCTGTAGATTTATAATTTATTTTATTGCAGGAGACAGTGGTTATCCCCTGCGGGCTACTTTGATGATACCACTCACAGATCCACAACCAGGTAGCCCAGAGGAACATTATCAAAACATCCATTTGACTGCCAGGAGTACAGTTGAGCGCTGCATAGGAGTTTTGAAAGCTCGTTTTAAGTAAATAAATCTGTTTTAAACTGAAAAGTTTAATGATTGCCTGGTGATTTATAAATAGACAATCGCCATATCCAATTATTTTTTCGGATTATACCAACTGATTTAGGTTATTACTGACTAGGTTTGACACTTCATTTCAATTATTCAGTTCATTCTTATTCAGCCCTGAGTGTAGCCAAGTAAAAAATCTAGTAATAAAACAGTGTCTAAGTTAGGGCAATATGATGTAAGAGAATAAGTTAGATAATTTCTTTATTTTTCTTTTAGGTGTCTACTTGTAGATAGAAAACTACATTATTCACCAGAATTTGCAACAAGAATTACAAATGCGTGCTGTGTACTGCATAATATTGCTCATAAAGCAAATACCTTTTTCGCCCCTTTGACTGCTCAGGAGGCTGCTCAAAAGCGCAGACTAACCGAAGGTGCCAGCAGAGGTGAACCTGCAAGGCGTGGTGCGCTCTGTTATACCCCTTAGATGCTAGACCCTGACCCTTCCTCAGCACTGCTGTGCCGAATCAGCAATCTATGTATCAGAGCTTCTCATAGCAGTGTTCAGTAAACCTCAGTCTGATTTCAACTCCCGACTGGAGCGGCTGCCTAAGGATCCGACAGATCCTCGCGTATATATATATTATAAATATCCTTAGTGCTAATCCTGAGTTAAATAAATAAGTACTATATCGTGTCAGTGTAATTATCTTTTTTTTAAAACGCCTTCCGGCTCATCTCTTATAACATTTTGGTGGCAGCGTTGGGATACGAAAATCCCAGTGGCCTGGTAAACCGCTCTAGTTCAGACTCATCTGCGTACTGGAAGGCTTAATAAAAGTGTATACCCAGTGCATCAACGTATGTCCCTACCAGGTAGGTAGGGCCTACCTAGTGCGTATACAATCTATCCGTCACGAAGACACCTTCTAGTCCTGAAAAGGGACTTATCTGCTCTGCCCATCCATCACGAAGACACCTTTGAATCCTGAAAATAACCATCTAGTCGCCCTGTGAAGAAGTAACAATTGCATCCCGAACCGCAATCACTTACCTTCGACGACACGAAGATCGCTGTAAAGGAAAATTATTGTGGAAAACTGTCCGTTTTCCCACTTATATTGTGACCCGTCGTGCCATTCAATATCCGAAGTCATATCAAGAATTAAACCCGTCCAAGAATTTAATCAAGTCCGGCTAGACAGTGTCTTATCGCTGCATAATGCATCCGGCTGCCGTGCTTATCTCCATCGCCCACGCGTTGCTCATACTGTAAGTCCTTGGTCATTGTTTAGTATAAGCTGAGATTTTAAGGCCTCTTAATTAATATCGACGTTTCATTTAAACGTTCTTATCCATTCTTATTGGAGAATATATAATAATTATTTTTTATTTTGTAAGTATAATTATGCCAAAAGGATTCAAGGAGGAGAAGGACAAATTATTTCTTGAGAAACCAAATCTCAAATTAACTGATAGTAATATACCAAATTCACCTCTTTCTTCTCCTCGTATTACAAGAGCCACTGCCACGTTCCCGATATCAGAAATGGAATCGAATACCTTGTTCAAGTTTGTTAAATCATATGACGGTAATCGTGAAACTCTTAATTCATTTATTATAAACTGCAACAACGCTTACGAAGTTGCCTCGGAATCTCATAAGCCTATACTATTTAAATATATATTGAGCCAATTAAATAGAAAAGCGGAAATTGCATGTTCTATAAAAGAGTTTACATCTTGGGACCAATTAAAAGACTTTTTAAAAACGCAATTCAGTGTGAGAAAACACTATTCACATCTATTAACCGATCTTCAAGAGAACAAGCAAAGTCCGCAAGAAAACGTCAGCCAATACGCGTTACGCGTGGAAACCTACCTCTCACAATTACTTACGGAAATATCTTTATCTATTACAAAAATCAAAGAATTACCTGGCCGCACCGCGGCTATGGAGGATCTTGCCCTCCATCATTTTCTCATGGGTTTACACCCTCGTATCCAAACATTGTGAGGTGTAGGTCACCAAAAAACTTGAACGAAGCTATCAATCTAGCTGTGTCAGAAGAACGCATACAACAGAGCCTGTACAAACGCCCACAGCCTGAACAAAAATCGAATAACAACAACATTAATAGTAGCAATAATCGATTCAGACCTGGCTTTTCGACTAGGCCAAATTTTACTGCACACCCAACACAAAGAGCATCCTATCCGTCAGCATCGGAACCCTTCTGCCGGTAATGTAAAATTACCGGACACGACATTAGCGTTTGTAGGAAACGCGAATATAATAATAGCCGTTTCAGGGTACCCCAGGGTACTAGCCAAGGTACACATGGACCACCTCCACGCATTAACTACATGGAACCTGACGAGGATGCTGGTCGGGATGAGGTGGATAACTCAGAATCCGCTTTAAACGAATAAAGGGCTCTCGGTGGTGTCTCGCGAGCCCAGTACGTCGACCTCCTTTAACACCAATAACCCAAAATGACACCCATTCTTACGTAACCCAAATCAAATTCAGGCCCACCAACAGGGTATCCAGTCCCAAACCGAAGGCCGCATCACTATTCAAATCCCATGCCCACCGACAGGGTATCCAGTCCCAAACCGAAGGCCGCATCACTACTCAAATCCAGGCCCACCAACAGGGTATCCAGCCCCAACCATGACATCCCAGTAGCCGGCCATCTGGGCTCTACTCGAATGTACAACCGAATTAAACAAATGTATTATTGGAAGGGTATGCGTGGTGATATAGAGTCTTATGTGAGCCAATGTAAATCCTGTCAAGAGAATAAGGCGCTCAGGAAAATAAACCGTGCTCCTATGCAAATAACCAGTAGTTCGACCAAACCATGCCAACGCATCTCTCTCGACATTGTAGGTCCACTGCCAGAAGCAGGGCCCGCAAAACTAAAATTCATTTTAACAATCCAAGACGATCTTACTAAATTCTCCTCTGCCTATCCAATTCGTAGTACCACAGAAGAAGAAACGAGTGAATGCCTTATACATTACATCTCCATCTTCGGTATTCCAGCGACAATACTCACGGATCAAGGAACTAACTTCATATTCAAAAAGACTTGTCAATTTCTTAAAATAAAGAACATATGGTCCTCTCCGTATTACCCCCAGACCCAAGGTGCCTTGGAGAGAAGCCACTCTTAGGAATACTTGAGGTGAATACCTATCCTTTAGAGAGTAAAAATAGTAAATATATAAAACTAAGAATACTTACCTTACTGCTTTTGCTACATCGATTGCATAGCATCGTACCTAAATAAAATAATATAAAATAAGTAGGCATAACAATAGGATAAGATAGGATACTTACCTTAGGTTAATCACTATAATTATTATTTGCAGTTCCGTGCGGGGCGAATCTCATCGTGATTTCATCTGGCCGATTACTTCGAGCTCAGGTTTTTATTTCGACTATTTAGGGAAACTCAAAATTAACAACGTTCAACTAAAAATCCTAATACCGGTTGACATTTCACACTTCGGCCCGCACATAACTAACATTGAAACGAGGCATCTGTGTAGCCAAACATAAATAGCGGAAGTCGTTTTGGAATGTAACAATAAACTGCGACCGCTAACAGTACGATATCAAGAGATGAACAACGAATTTACTTCTATTTCCCATTTGACTGACAACCGACGGAAACGTAGAGCTTGGATAGGAGGTATAGGCACATTACTTAAACAAATTATTGGCACCTTAAATGAAGACGACGCTTTGAGATATAACGACGCGATTGAATCCCTTCAAAACGATAATAAACAGCTAGCCTCACTAATGAAAGAGAACATTTTGGTTACTACTTCAGTGATGACATCCTATAATAAAACCCTAAATACGATTAAAGATAACGAAGCTAATCTAGAGGAAGCTATCGACGAACTCTCGAATTGCGTAACAAATAATACAAAAATAACTAACGGACTACAGATACTTGCTAGTGTTAATGAAATTCTCAGTACATTAGAAACGTCAATTCTTACTTTGTCATTTCAATTGGAAGATATAATCAACTCCATATTATTTAGTACTCAAAATACCTTACATCCCTCAATAATAACTCCAAGTCAACTGCATCGAAAACTTGCCGATAACTACCGCCATTTGGCCAGTGACCTTGAGTTGCCCGTACCTTTAAGCGTTAATTCTGTACACCTAATTTTAAGTATATCTAAGTTACTATGCTAATATATAGATAAGATAATATTTGTTCTGCGAGTGCCTTTGGTAAATACTAAGGAGTATATGTTATACCACAGCATCCCCCTTCTTACACCGCATAATGCTAAAGAGCCAAACTCATTTAGTTTGATAGTTCCAGAAAATAGGTATATAGCAAAGACCAAGGACAAATCCCATTACTGTGTGTTTAATAATTTAGGAAATTGTAAAACTGTCATGCCAGGTAATTTCATTTGTGATGCTGAAAATGTGTACGCGACTGATGCTAAGCCGATTTGTGCAAGTGAATTATTAGCAAAAGTGATAAGTGTTAAACCAGCACAGTGCGAGACAAAAAGTGTTTATGGGACCCTTGACCAACAATTTGTGGATCTACGTCCAATCGGAACCGAATAAACTCTCAATAGACTGTTTAAATTCTAGTTTATATGAAACCAATATCCTGGGTACAGGAACAGTAACAATCCGCATCGATTGTATCGTAAAAGCACTACGCTATTATCAAAATACGTTTTAAATATCACGTCCTATTAACGATTTTCCAGATTTAAACTTGATCAATGACACTTGCTGTAACTTAAATAAGATTAATAATTTAATAAATAATGTGTCCCCTGTTCGCTTAAAAAACAGAGACCTAGATGATCTTAACTTAGAAATTATTAGTAAAATCTTTGAATGATTTGGAAAAAATTGGAAATCCTTCAACGTCACATACATATTTTAGAATACGGGACACATTACTCTATACTTACTATTATACTTTGTATTGTATTTTTCTTTTATTGTACTTACCTAATTTCTAAGAAAATATGTAAATCCGGCAGCATCCCGCTCACTAAGTTCAAATTCAGAGTAATAACATCATCTCCCGATGACTCTCCCGATGACGTTCCTGATGAGATCTCCAACCAAACAGACAGACAAGACCCTGAAATAGAATTGAATCCTTTTAAATGGATCTTAGTTCATTTCAGCCACTTTCATTTTCTGGTCCTTGCCGGCAATACTGAAACAAAGTAACATAACTCAGTTACTTGCATTAATCTTTATATGTATTATCAACTATTAGAAACTTGAACAAGGAAATATTTGTTGAATTTTGGTTGAAAGTATAACATGGATTGGATAGGGTGCACAGTTTATTAGCTTGATGTTAAATTAAAATCTAGGCCATATCATAACTATTTCCAATGTAGAACTTGATACAGCTGGACCTCTCCATAGTATTAGCTGCCATCTTATAAACGGCCATCCCGTTGTAATCCACGCTGACGTAGTCGCCAAACATTATACTTAAATGTAATATTGTCTTGACAATTGATATTGTTCAGTAAAAATAACAAGAAGTAGGTAACATTATATGGTCTTTTTAATAAAACATTAAACATTATTGAAAAGAACCAAACCAAAGAGATCAATACCTTTCGACTAAGACGATCTATACTTTCTGCGAATAATTTGAATGACTCCGCTAATGTTGATAATGATTCGGCATTTTTCAGAGCTGTTTCAGCTTTCATTTTCTCTATTTGGAGGATCATTGCTCTTAACTCCTCTAAAGCTGCTCTGCCTGTAATATATTATAATAAAATTTAGATAAAACAGAAATTTAACAAAAAATGTTAATATTGATATTAATAACTTGTTGATTACTGAGCTGGAATTTCATTTGAACTCTGGGTCCTTCTTCGCTTCCTTAATATGTTTTGTTGCCTGCGTGGCAGTCTTTGTGTTCTATCTGAAATAGAATTGAAAAATAAAATAATTTAAAAATATTTTTTTGGAATTTTTAGGTCAAAAATGAAAGGGGCCGAAAACCCGCCTTATTACAACATTAAAATTATATTTCCATTTTAAACACAACTTTTTGTAATACTCTTGTCTGAAATTCATAAACTTTCAACAACTAACCCTGGGGTGGAACTTGTCCTGTACTAGGTTGAATATCAGTAGTAGCCACTCCCTGTATTGGTTCATTGTCATTAATATTTAATCAGCAATAGAATATGATTTATAAGTGTGTAAAAAGAATAATATTTTTTTGATTAAGTCCATTTATAGTGTAATCTTACAATATTGAAGGTGAATCATTTTGCATGTCATGCACTAGCACCTCCTCTATCACATGCGTGTTGTCTGCCGCTCCAACATCCTTAAATGTTTTTCAATAAAATCATTATTTATCCATACAATCCTACTACTATTATAAAGGCGAAAGTTTGTAAGTATGGATGTATGGATGTTTGTTACTCTTTCACGTAAAATCTACTGAATGGATTTGAATGAAACTTTACCACAATATAGCTTATACATCAGAATAACACATAGGCTACAATTTTTGAGGTTTCTAATGTGAGGTCGTAAAAAAACACATTTTTTGCGCTTACATTGCAAACGCTGACTGAATCCTACAAGATAGATCAAAACAATTTACTACAGTATTGTACAACTTAAAAAGGTCTACAAAAAAGTCCGAGATGGTATATGTTTATCTCTTAGGAATAACCCACAATAACCATTTTTTATCCTTTACTTTGTACGAGAAATAATGGCTTATTTACGAAGCGATTTTAAGCAATACAGTATTAATCCTTATCCAATTAAGTATCTTAAATACATTGTGCATTTAATAAAGATCAATATGGCTTTTTACAGCATGTAAATTAAATAAATATTTTCGAAGATATCACAGATTTAAAATGCAGAGTCATAGCAATTTCGGCGATAAATACCGTTTCGGTGATAAATACCGGCAGCGGTGCCAGGCGAACGGGGCGTGGGGGGAGCGGGGTAGGTGCGGTGGGGAAGAAGTGGCTCATCGCTGAGTGCGCGACCCGAACGCGGGCAGACGCGTGAGGGCAGACGTCGTTGACGGTTGTGTCCGTTTTGCGAATTTTCAAGGCACTAGCGATTTGATAAAAACGTATGGTCGCCTACTTTAAGTAATATAGGCCTAAGGTTAGTTATTGCCAGGTTTCTTTTTGGTTAGGAGTTACACGTACAAAAAGATACTTCATTTTTACGAATTACTTCATTGATAATTCAATTAATATATAGATAGGTTACTTACAGTTAATTATAACAAATTATATAAATATATATAAATAGGTTAATTATAACGAATTACTTCATTGATAATTCAATTACTATATAGATAGGTTACTTACCGTTAATTATAACAAATTATATAAATAGGTTAATTATAACGAATTACTTCATTGATAATTGAATTACTATATAGATAGGTTAATTAAATAGGCAAGGATTGCATTAAAGTACAATCATAACAATAACTACCGTACTGTATTTTTTGGAAGTATAGAAACAACACGTACTTAAGAATTATGCCGCGAAAGCGTAAGTCTAATCTTTCCCAAAGCTCTAATAAAGCTCGAACTATGAAAGTAGCTAGACTTAACGAGACGTTTCCACAAGCCGAACTGCGAAGGCTTAAACAAGCAGAGCGTGAGGCAGCTCAAAGAGCTGCTGAGACACCAGAGCAGTCCCAAGATAGACGTCGACAGCATGCTGAGTATCTAGCATCTCAACGGGCTGCAGAGACACCAGAACAGTCTCAAGCTCGACTTCAACAGAACGCTGAATATCTGGCATCTCAACGGGCTTCTGAGACACCCGAACAGTCCCAGGATCGACGTCGACAGCATGCTGAGTATCTAGCATCTCAACGGGCTGCGGAGACACCCGAACAGTCTCAAGCTCGACGTCAACAGAACGCTGAATATCTGGCATCTCAACGGGCTTCTGAGACACCCGAACAGTCTCAAGCTCGGCGTCTTCAGCAAGCGACTTACATAGGGTCCCAAAGAGCTACTGAAACTGTTGAAGCTGCTGAAGCTCGCAGACGCGCTGTTGCTGAAAGGGCACAACAGCGACGATTAATATTTACAAGAAACGCGTGGGGAGTATTCGATAAAGCTGCATTTGAGTACGATGAAACTCTTGATTACGAAAGCCACAAGCTTATAAAAATAGAAGCGATGAATAAAGAATGCAGATTGTGCGGTGCTCTTAAATGGAAAGAGGAAGCTGCAGGCATGTGTTGTTCGGGAGGAAAAGTAGTTCTTCCTTCAATAGACGAGCCTGTTGAACCTCTTAAAGAACTTTTTTCAAATGAAACAGATGAGTCTCGCCGTTTTTTAAAAAACATAAGAAAATACAATACATGCTTCCATATGACATCTTTTGGAGCTGATAACATTGTGTCGATGCCAGGATTTTGCCCGACTTTTACAATCCAAGGGCAAATATACCACACAATTGGCTCTTTGCTTCCTGCTACTAATACGCAACCAAAATTTTTGCAAGTTTATTTCATGGGTGACGAGGAAGCACAAGTTGATAGGCGTTCTGAGTACGTACCAGGTGTGGAAAGAAACACAGTTCAAAAAATACAAAAAGTTCTACATGATCACAACGTTTTAGTGCATGAATTTAAAATGGCTAAAGATAGAGTGACTAGCGATAATTACAAGGTCGTGATACACCCAGATCGTGTACCACGTGGTGAACACGAAAGACGATTCAATGCCCCGACCACAAACGAAATAGCTGCCGTAGTAGTTAGTACTGAACAAACTGCGACTCGGGACATTGTTATTCAGGCGCACGATGGCCGGCTTATTAGAGTTCCGGACACTCATAGATTTTATGATGCTCTCGAGTACCCGATAATTTTTTGGAAAGGACAAGAGGGGTACAGTTTTGATATTCCTCAGACAAACCCAGTTACAAAACAGCCTATACCGAACAAAAAAGTGTCGTGCAAAGACTTTTATGCGTATCATATGATGGTACGTCGCAACAATTTTAATTTATTGCTTCGATGTAGGCTTCTCTTTCTTCAGTTTTTGGTGGACATGTATGTCAAAGTGGAGAGTGAGCGCTTAAGGTTTATTGCTTTAAACCAAACAAAACTGCGAGCAGAAAACTATATACATTTACAAGACGCGGTCAGGAATGATGCGGATTTAGATCCAAACAATTTGGGTCAATTGGTAATACTCCCATCGTCATTTGTAAATAGCCCGAGATATCTTCATGAGTACACGCAGGATGCGTTCACATACGTGCGTAACTACGGGAGGCCTGATCTGTTTATTACAATGACATGTAATCCCGCTTGGCCAGAAATTACTAAAGAGCTCATTCCAGGTCAAAATGCAACAGACAGACATGACTTAACAGCCAGGTTATTTAAAATAAAAGTACAAAAATTGGTTGCTCTACTTACAAAAGGTAAAATATTTGGAGATATGAAGTGTTTCATGTACTCGATCGAGTGGCAAAAAAGAGGTCTGCCTCACGTGCAATTACTGCTGTGGTTGGCGGAAAAATTACGCCCCAACCAAATTGATGAAGTCATAAGTGCGGAGATACCAAATCCAGAAAGTGATCGAAAACTGTAACCAAAAATATGATTCACGGTCCCTGTGGTGCACTAAATCCGTCATCACCAGTGATGTGACTTATCTTAGATAAAAGTATCTGAAATACAGATACAAGATACAAAATACGTATTTACATCTTGTATTTGAAATACTTTTCAAATTTTGTATTTTGTATATTTAGTTCTTACACTTCCGCGCACATTACACATCAGAATAAAACACTTTTTTACGGATTTTTGCGCATGTTTTATTTTATTTTATATTTAATCCTGACGTTTCGACTCCTTTACAGGAGCCGTGATCACTCCTGTGATCACGGCTCCTGTAAAGGAGTCGAAATGTATAGGAGTCAAAATAATTAAATGTAAAGGAGTCAAAATACAAATCAGAATAAATGTTTTATTCTGATTTGTATTTTGTATCTTGTATTTAGATACATTTTCCTGGTATCTTAGTATTTTGAAGATACTTTGTTCCCTAAGATACTTTTACTAACATGAACTTCGCAGTTTTTCTTTCCGAACGCAACTGAACGCAGCGCGTCGTATATTTAGTCGATATTGGACTTTTTGGCGGGAGCGCGAAGCGTCACGTTGTGTTTGATATTAGTGTGTAATAATGGTGTGTTATTAACCACTGAGTGTTTTTGAATATGCATTAGTGTTGGCAAGTGAAACAAAACAGTTGGAATGTGTCTTTTCGCATTCTGTCAAGAATGCCAAGAAGGAGGTTTCAGTAAAACCCCACTTCTTTACTGAAACCTCGGAAATTAGTCAAGAATATAGAAGAAAGATTATACTTACTTGACACTGGCTAAATGCACAAATTGTGCAAGCCATAAATAAAGAAAATAGCCCATATTATCGGGAACTAAATGACAGATGGCGACATTATCTTTCTACAACTGTCTGTCCTCGGTCTTGGTATCTTGGCTATGCTGTACCTGGTAAACATCCTGGAGGGTAGCGAGATTCGAAACACGGTTATAGCCGCTGGCCGACCGTAGTTAGTAAGGAGCCCAACTGGCACGCTAGCCACACGTGAACGGCTGCCCCGCCAACTCGCAAAAAATCCCGAAATATTCCACCATGCCAGTTGGCGACTGGACGGGAGGACTCGGTGGCCATTTCCGGGGGGTTCGGGCATCCCCGCAGTCTCTAGTATGTTCCCTTTTTTGGTCAACTTAGCCCAAGAAAACTTCCATTGGTCGACTAAGTAGCGTCTCGACTAAAAATTCTACCCCCCAACATTCACCATCATGATAAGAAGGAACAGGAAGAATTTTAAACAACGGCTGCACTTCCTTCCATTTAAAGTGCACCTTGCGAACATTAGAGGACTGCACTCAAATGACCATATGGTCCATCTCCATCTGGAGACCGAGAAGCCGCACCAATTCTTCTTGACGGACGTCCCAAAATCCTGGAAGCTTGTCAATGTGCAACGAGCACCCAAAAAGGGTAGTCGTGCCGACCGATCGCCATCACTTCCATACTCTGTAAGAGTGCTGAACAAACGTCAATATGGTTTTCGCCGAGGACGCTCAACTAGGGATCTTCTAGTTTATGAGTCGCATTTCTGGGGCGAGGCCCTCGAGATGCACAGCGAAGCACTTCCCGTTTCACTTGACATCTCGAAGGCTTTTAACAGGGTCTGGCACGCAAGTCTGCTGCGCAAGCTTCCTGCGTACGGTATCCGCGTTGACTTTTGCAGTTGGATAGTCGATTTCATGACTGAACGATCGATCATAGTAGTTGTCGATGGCTGCTTCTCTGACTAAGTGGCTATTAGGTCTATTCTTTCTGCGACGCTTTTACCGCTACACATCAATGAACTGTTACCAGCAATACCAGAAATTGTTGGGTATGCAGACGGCAGTACTGTTGTAGAGAGATACCTGTCTAGCACAAAAGCCAGCGGTGACGACGTGATGTTCATGAGAGAGGCCATGGTTAAGCGAATAAAGCAGAGGCTAAACTATGTTACCCAGTGGGGCGACAGTAACCTCGTTAATTTCAACGCCTCCAAAACACAATCGTGTCTTTTCACGTCAAAAAGGAGTTCTTTCCACCTCACCCCTCCTTCCGAGGTACATCTGTACCTGTGACCTACAGCCTCGAACTTCTTGGCATGGAGTTGTCTTCAGACCTCAACTTCGGCGCCAACATCGAATCCAAAGCTCAAATTGCAGCCAAAAAGCTGGGCGTCCTAAATAAGGTCAAGCGATATTTCACGCCGGGACAGCTTTTAACTCTCTATAAAGCTCAAGTCCGATCTTGCATGGAATATTGCATCCACCTTTAGGATGGCTCTGCAAAATACCAACTTGCTGCACTGGACACGATTCAGCGCAGAGCTGAGAGGCTTATCGGTGACAGCAAATTGGTGAAGAGCAAGCTAAGGTCATCGCCACAAAGTTGCCTGTCTGTTGGTCTTCTACAGACTCTACTTTGGAAAGTGTGCTCAATAGCTGCATTTGTTCATACCGCCATTTCTTTTTTTCCATCGGACATCCAGAATTACTGCAGGCTACCACCCTTTCTTGGTTGCTATTCCTACTTGTCGTACCAAGCGCTTTTCAACATCCTTCATAATGCGCACAGCAAAGGAGTGGAACTCCCTCCCTGCGTCTGTATTTCCGAGAACTTATAACCCGTCCATTTTCAAAGCCAGGGTGAATACGCACCTTCTGGGTTAGCTCGTTCCATCGTGCATTCTGTTTTTGCCCCCGGGCTTGATTGGGATCAAGAGCTAACCCATCCTAAATAAAAAAAAATGATAGCTGATATACATTCAGACTATAATCTGAAACTATGAAAAATTGTTAAAACGGTTACAGACAACGGCTCAAATATGGTTAATGGTTTTGAGGAAAAGTATTTGGAAAGTCTGATTCAGAGGTAGTTGAAAATGAACATGTATCACATGCATTTGGAGATCTTGAAAACACATCAACTAAAATCGGAGGCTTTAAAAAACATTGAAGGTGATACAAAAAAAGTTAAAAATTACTCTTATTATATTTTTCTAGAGGACTCCAATTCCTCTATTGCTAGTGGCGAAAACAGAAGCAGCACCAGTAATTTAGAGACACTCCAATACCTCAACACTAAATATGCAAACTTTAAGAGCTTAAATGCTTATCCTACAATTAAAAAAATATTTCTAAAATATAAAACCTGATTGCCCAGCTCTGCCCCTGTGGAGCGACTCTTCTCCTTTCGGGGCATGATAATGAGGCCTCACCGAAGGAAGATGAGCGACAATATGTTTGGGGAATTATTTTACTCAAATCCCAACTAAAACATAAAAAGTCTCAATTTTAATACCTTCATATTTTGTCTTGTCACATTTGCCTGATCCTTGTTATCAACGCGATCTATTCAACAATTGTTTTCTCGAACAAATAAACTTAAATTCAACTAAATGTTGTTTTCTTGTAAAAGTATTTTATCTTTAAAAAGTATTTGAAAGATAGGTATTTTGTATCTAGTATTTCAGATACCTTTTTAGAAAATTATTTGTATCTGGTATCTGAAATACTTTTTTTTAAAGTATCTTTCATCTAGTATTTCAGATACTTTGTATAGGGTATCTTATACATCACTGGTCATCACCATGCATGAAAGAAGGAAAATGCACCAAAAAGTATCCAAGGGCGCTTTTAAAAGATACTCAAACTAACGACAAAGGCTATCCTTTGTACAGGCGTAGGGCACCAGGAGATGGCGGCCGTACGATAACTCTAAAAACCCGAGGTGGAACACAGGAAGTATTGGTTGACAATAGCTGGATTGTCCCATATTCTCCTCTACTGTCTAAAATTTATAACTGTCACATAAATGTAGAGTTCTGCAATACGGTACAGGCGATAAAATATATTTGTAAATATATAAACAAAGGCAGCGACCAGGCTATTTTTAACATTCGACAGCAAGGGAATGTTAATATTGACCCGAGAGATGAGGTGCAAACGTATCGAGCCGGTAGATATGTTAGTAGTAACGAAGCAGCGTGGCGGATCTTGGGTCTGCCTCTGCATGAAAGACACCCAACAGTCACTCACCTTGCGGTTCATCTGCCTAATGGTCAGCGGATTTACTTCACTGAAAACAATTTTAGAGAGAGAATGGCCGCACCACCTAAGACGACACTAACTGCATTTTTCCTGCTTTGCCAAAATGACGCATTTGCAAAAACATTACTTTATGTTGACGTACCCCGCTACTATACATGGAACGTGTCGTCGAAAGAATGGAAACGTCGTTTACAAGGTACACCTGTCGACGGCTGGCCAGGTGTGAAGGCAGGAGATGCTCTTGGGCGCATTTACACAGTGCATGTTAGTAACTTCGAATGTTACTGTTTGCGAATGCTGCTGAATGTAGTACAGGGCCCCACTAGCTTCTTGGATCTAAAAACAGTTGACGGCCAAGAACTTGAAACTTTTCGACAAGCGTGTGAGAAGTTGGGGTTGTTGGAAGATGACAACCACTGGGATGCCACAATGGAAGAGGCAGTGCTGTGTCGCTCTCCTTCGCAAATAAGAGAACTATTTGCAATATTGATATGCACTTGCGGTTTATCCAATCCTCTTCAACTATGGGATAAGTATAAATCTGCATTATCGGAGGATATCTTGCATAGATTTGAAAGGATGGATCAAGTCAACAATGATCTATGTTTCAATGAAGCACTGAGACATATAGGACAAAATAATAACGATTTCCGGTAAGAAATTGTCCGACTTCGGTATGCCTACACCAGAGCGTCGAGGAGAGTTGTCGACCGATTTGATCAAAGAGCTAAGCTACGATATTGCTTTATTAGACGCTCAGTTCAGCGAAACTGAACCACGCCTGCTACCCGAACAAAAAAAAATTTATAACAAAATATTACAACGAGTTGAGCTTGACAAAGGCGGCCTTTTCTTTCTTGACGCCCCGGGCGGTACAGGTAAAACATTTTTGCTTAATTTGCTTCTAGCAAAAATTCGTAAGGACCGTAAAGTTGCATTAGCGGTGGCTTCCTCTGGGATCGCTGCAACATTGCTGAGCGGTGGACGAACGGCACATTCGGTTTTTAAATAACCTCTTAATCTGGCGAGCGAAGAAACCCCAACGTGCAACATCAGTAAGAGCAGTGCCCGTGGCGCCCTCTTGCAACAATGTATGCTGATCGTGTGGGACGAGTGCACTATGTCACACAAACGCGCCATTGAGGCGCTTGATCGCTGTCTACAAGATATTCACAGCAATCGAAAGTTGATGGGTGGTGTGGTAGTGTTATTGGCAGGGGATTTTAGACAGACTTTACCTGTTATCGAGAGAGGCACTGCAGCAGATGAAATTAACGCATGTCTAAAAGCCTCATATCTGTGGTCTAAAGTTGAAAAGCTTTATCTTACCACTAACATGCGAGTCCAGTTATTCAGCGATGTCGAATCAGGAGCATATGCTCAAAAACTGCTAGAAATTGGTGAAGGCCACCTAAACACCGACCAAGAAGGTATGGTTCTTTTCACACAGCAATTTTGTCATGCTGTGGAGACAGAAAACGAACTTATTGAACAAGTTTTTCCGAATCTGCAACAAAATATTCTCGACGAAAATTGGTTATGTGAAAGAACCATATTGGCACCAAAAAATGAGACTGTTGCGAAAATAAATAAAAAAATCTTGGCCGAAATAAACAGCGAAACATCAGTGTATAATTCCATTGACACAGTTATGTCATCCGATGACACTACAAGTTATCCCGTAGAGTTCCTAAACTCTTTAGAGTTGTCCGGGGTGCCATCACACAAGTTAGAATTAAAGGTAGGTGTACCCGTTTTGTTAATGCGTAACCTGGATGCGCCAAGATTATGCAACGGTACTCGGTTGCGAGTTACCGAATTAGGAAGGCATATAGTGAAGGCTACAATTTTAACTGGAGAAGCCAAGGGAGACAATGTTCTTATACCGCGCATCCCAATCATACCCAACAACTTGCCATTCAATTTTAAACGCCTGCAGTTCCCATTAAAAGTCGCATTTTCAATGACGATCAACAAATCGCAGGGTCAAACCTTGAAGGTAGCAGGCCTACATTTGGGCACGCCATGTTTTTCTCACGGTCAGCTCTATGTGGCTTGCTCACGTGTTTCCAAAGCGAAGAATCTGCATGTTTATGCTGAAGGAAAAAGATCGTTAAATGTAGTTTATAGGAGCATACTGCAGTAGCTACCTATAGGCCTATGATTAGGGCTCTGCAGTGCTTAGTTACCGTATTTCTTACTTATTACTAGACTAGACGGGACGAACCTGAAGTCCACGCGAACGAAGTCGCGGGCAAAAGCTAGTAGCAAATATGACCCTAAGCTATATTAATTATGCTCTGAAAAATGATCACATGTCCTACTAATTAGGCATTACAGGGGTACACTAGCTGCAGTGAATTTTACCGACACTATTTACTGCATTTTGTTTTTCTTTTTCTGTCTTTAAAAGAAATAATATGTTAAGGATTGCTTTTTCTTATTTCTTATTTCAACTAAATTATTATTAATTGGTGAGTAGTCAGCATCCGACGTAGCAAAGAATTAAAAGCACTAATTAATATCTAAACAATTCCAACGAGGGACTACAACTAGATACGTCCCTATGGCTTAATTGAGGTGGCTCAGTACCTTGGGGATGAGAAAAGGTGGTGGAAATATCCAAGCTAGCTGGAAATTCCATTTCACGCTGAATGCGTCGTTGAACATTGCCTTGTGATCGTTGAGATCTAGCGTTGCGTAGTTGGACACTACTCGGGCTGTTTTGGATGCAAACAGGTCGATTACTGGGACGCCCATCTTTGCAAAGACCATCTCTGTACAAGTCGAAAGTAAATGCCATTCCGAGGGACGGCGGTGCCTCGAAAAGCAGTCTGCCTGACTGTTGAACTTGCCAGGAATGTGCTGGATTTTGAGATCGATCTGATGTTCGTCTAGAATGCGAAATATAGACCGGGCTAGGTTCATAAGATATAGAGATTTTGACCAAGCTAATAGGTTATGACAGCTCCTAAGAAAAACTTCTTTTTGCTTCAAAATTGCAAAAGTTATCGCAGCATAAGTTTTATCAGAATATGATAGGTGTCGTATTTTATCGAACGCTTTTACCTCTTCATTAGTTTCAAGATCAGTAAATCCAGGCGAGTGATTATATAATTTTTGTGTTTCAAAATAACGGACATCGGACCACGTCTTATCTCCAAAACGTTGAACCTCATTTACTGATTTATTGAGTAGGAGGTACCACGGGAATTTTTTGTTTTTGTTTCAAACTCAAATATCAAATTAGGATAAGAATCTGAATTCGGATAAGACGGGAGTGAATAAGCCTGCGGTGAAAAGCAATCATTATAAAGTTCTCGATTAAAGCCGGACACCAATGATTCGTTATCATTATCACACCGGTTGGTTTCGTTAATAACGACACTTTTACGCAATTCACCTACTTCTTTTTCCAGTTTCTCTAAAAGACCACGCGTACGTTTTTGCTTTTTAGAGCGACGGTGGCAAGACGATTTCCTTTTTCTTTTTCTTGAATCACGCGAAGAATCAGACGAACTAGATGATCTACTGGAACTACTATTGCTACGACTATCAGTTGACTTCGACGTTTGATTACTCTCAGCTGATATATTGCGTTGTCGTGACTTTACACCGGACATACTTGTGGTGGGTTCGTTAGGAAAATTGACTTTATCCATTATAATGAAATTAACTTAGCTTTTGATTGATTGATTGAAAATAACAAAATCGTACGTTTTGCGCAGAATGTTATCCAAAAAAGAAACTATGTTTCACAAATCACCAATAATTATCAATTTGTCCATTGAAAAATAAAAGTAAAACGAAACTTTTATAAAACTGTGAGGGTAGAAAATAAATAATTCGAATAAAATTTTTTAACAAATTTACGAACGGTAACACAGTTACAGAGAGCAAAATAAAACATGAATAACGTTTGTGCAACTTACGTGCAGTAGTTTGAACAGGATTATAAGTTGAGTACTAATTTCAGTAGCAAAGTTACTGCACTTTTGGAGCACAACTTCACTCAACGGAAAATTTCACGCCAATGACGAACAAAGGTGCGCTGTCGACCAAGCGCGCTCCCCCCCCCCCCCCTCCTCTGGTGAAAAGTAGGGATGTGCGAAAGGGATAGTTGTATATGGTAAAAAGAGAAGCAAAATGCAACGGAAACGGAAACGCCTATCTCATAATAAAATAAGCTTCTAATAACGGTCAAGTGGTTTAACTAAGACTTTCTGGCGGGAGTGTTGGTGTAGCATTTTTATATCTTATATTATTTAGAATAGTTATAATAAGCGTGATTATTAGTTTCGTTTTCCTTTAGCAAATCGAATATATTTTACACTAGACTCACTAATTATATATTGAAACTTTATTTCTATAGAAGTTCTCGGGATGAAGTTTCGCTTTCGCGTCCTCGAAGAGTAACTTTTCAGCAATGAGAGCTTTTATAGGAGTTTTTGAACTCCCATAGAGACGTGGCTGTTGGTTACAATAAATCAGCGCAAGCGCGTGATTACTCGAAACGCATGTGGGTGTCTGTGTCGGAGAGCTTAAACTCTTTGGGAGATGGTGCTACCAAGGATTGGCGAGGATGGTCTACTGTGATGGTGTACTATTGATATTACAATTTTGTTAATTAATAAATATTTTTGTTATATTTGTTGTTCTTGTTTTCTAGTATTGGGTAGACTATAAGGAAAAAATGAAGAGGAGAGTAGCAGCTCGTCGAGCTTCTCAGAATCGCACGGGGGATGTCTCTTTCGATGCAGTTCCCCTGAACGATCTCGAAAAAAGTTTTTAAGCTTACTTATGGAAGGCTTTGGAGGTGGCTTACCTAATACCCAAGTAGACCCATTAAGTATTTCAATACTAAGGACAATTTTTGAGTAGGTAGTTTTAATATCACTAAGTTCCAAAAGATTTAATTACTATATCACCCAAGTACACATTAGATGAATATTTGTAGCTAGTACAGCCTGAACATGTGTTGCCCGAAGATTAACAATCCCAGAATGTCATAGATCCGGCTTTTTTTGTTATTCATGTTTAAAATGTAGGTTCTTAAGTAACGAATTGTATATAAATTAGCCGCGGAAAGTCGAGGATACACTAAAGCAGAGTACTTTGATCTTTTACAGTCGAAATTAGTGAAATATTAATTTATAATTAAATGTAGTTTTAGGTTCAGGGGATACCCCTGGAATGAGAATAGTGACTCGTAAATCACTTTTCGATAAAATGAAGAATGAAAATTTACGCTATTTAGAAGAAAAGCTATGTTTTTTGAAAGACCACCTTTTTACTCAAGGCAACTTTACTGAATGTCAGTTAAATAAACTGAAACACAATTTTGCACATTTTAAATCAGAAATGAAGCAAAGGTGGATTAAATCGCACAAAAAAGAAGAGGTTTTCTTAACCTTTAACTGGTGACAAGCGGTCTCACAGGCCGAGCGGTGTCAGTGAAACAGTCATTTTACCCCCTTCCCCGCGCTTCCTTTGTTTCAAAGTCTGAGTAGCTGCAAGTTTAGTTGCGTCCACGCCTCAGGTAGTGACAGTTGCGTCGTATTGTCCTATATTGGTAAATTACAACAACATAAAATTCGGCAGCGGTCTCTCAGACCGTACGTCACCACTGACGTAACTTTTTAACGTCATTTTGCTATATTGTTTTTTCGTGTTTTTACGGTAACAACTAAAAATGAGTAATTCTGCACCTCCAAAAAAAAAGCGTAGGGAGTCGGGAGTTGGAAATGTACTGTCAAATACTCAAATTGAAGCGTGTCTGGCACAGGAAGATTCAAGTGGGTCGGAAGCAGAAAATGTTCCCGAAAATTTCATCCCGGAGCAAGTGATCACGACTCGAATAGCGAAAAAAGTGCTTCTGAAGATGAAGAACCAATTCAAGAAAATCAGAAAGCGACAGTGATGATCAACCTTTATCAAGATTAGTTAGATGTTTCGTTGGCAAAAATAGGTTCAAGTGGGCAAAAGATCCGCCAAACAGAGCTGTGCGAACAAGCCATCATAATATTATAGCTCGAATGCCAGAGACAAGGTTAGATGTACATGACGAAAGAAATCCTTTTTCTCTATGACAGAAAATAATGAGTCTGGATATCTTAGAAGAAATATTGAAGTGGACAAATGAGAAAAATCGTGAACTCAAATTGAAGTACAGCAGAGACAATCGTCCTGAATTACAAGATCTAGATATGATCGAATTGCATGCATTCCTTGGTCTTCTTATGTATACAGCTGTGTTCAAATCAAATCACGGAAATTGTGAATACTTATTTGCAACTGACGGGACAGGGAGAGACATTTTTAGATCTGTAATGTCACAAAAAAGGTTTCTCAATTTGTTGTTATGTTTGCGGTTTGATAATGGAGTAGACCGACAAGAAGGAAAAAAGAATGATAAGCTAGCAGCAATTTCAAACATATTCCGAATATTTGTGCATAACTGCCAATCCCTATACAACATTGGAGAGTGTGCAACTATCGATGAAATGTTGATAGCTTTCAGAGGTCGCTCTTATTTTGTTGTGTATATGCCAAATAAACCATCGAAGTACGGTTTGAAGATGATGTGTATGTGGGATGCTCAGACTAATTATTTTTATAATGGCTATATTTACTGTGGTAAGGGGTCTGATGGTGAAACGTTGACAAACGAAGAAAAGAAGTTTTTACTTCCATCACAAGCAGTGATTCGTTTGACAAAACCTATACACGGTAGTAACCGCAATGTAACGTTCGACAATTGGTTCACATCGATTGAATTGGTTGACGCTCTAAAAAAACGAGGTCTGACATGTGTAGGTACTCTAAAAAAAAACAAAAGAGAAATTCCCAAAGAGTTCTTGCCATCTAAATCAAGAGATGTAGGATCGACACTCTATGGATTTACCAATCAAATGACTTTGATTTCTCACGTGCCAAAGAAAAATAAAGGCGTGTGTTTAGTTTCTTCAATGCATCATTGTGAGTAGAGCTTGCAAATATTCGACAGATTTAAGTATTCGAATATTTTGCCTAGGATATTCAAATATTCGAATATTATTCGAAATATTATAAAATCAAATAAAACAGGATTTTAAGTGGTAAGAACACTCTTTTGAAATGAAATAAAAAAAACTCATTAAAATTTCTAAGAATAGAACAATCATATTTATGTGCGATAAAGAAAATTATAAAGTCAAACAACTTCACTTAACAACATACACTCGACGTCAAAAAATCGCACCTTTATAATAATTTACTTTACGGACTATTTTCTTTGATTGTAATCAATGATAACGGTAATTATGGGTATAATTTAATAGTAATTAAATAGTTGTATACAAAAATAAAGCAATACATCCTCAAAATCTGTTTATTCAACATAAAAATAAAGTTAACCAAGCGAGGTAATGATATAAACAATAATAAAAATCCTTAATTAAGCCTCTATTAAAACAGATAACATAAGCAAAAAATCATACAGAATGTCAATGGTGATAAGGTTCACTTTATTGGGAAGTTTGATAATGAGAGACGTGCGTTCGCGACAATGTTGTCGTTGTCGTTGCTATATTTGTGGGAAAACTTCCAAAGAATTCAACAATTTAAAGGACAAAAGGAGAATTTCAAAGGATGCTACTGAATACGATTTTTTGAAAGCATTCTACACCTTGCGTATAAATTGCCTGTGAAAAAGTACCGGCAGAGAAATTCAGAAGGGGAGATGAATAAGAAAATCGAAATACAGACCAGGTTTCACAATGAAACTGGTTTAATAGTTGACATGCCGAAAGCAAATTCGGAAACACTAATGACGGCAACACCAGCAGAAGATTTTTTGAAGATCTGAAACTATCCTCAGATATTACAGGAATAGACTACGAGTTAATACACTCGAGAGCAATGAATCCGGGTCACTTAAAGAATCCTAAAAATCTCGGAAACTAAAAATGCTAGGTTAATGCAATAAATTGTATTTAATAGACAATGTAATACTCCTATAAGAAATAAAATACGTGTGTAAAAAACAACCACGTCTCCGAGCCCTCAGATGGGATTCGAACTTTTTTACACACGTATTTTATATCTTATAGAAATATTGCATTGTGAATGCAAAAAATTAAATAAAAACATAATTATAGCTGGTTCCATCTTAATTGATTGTTTAATATTTGTAAAAATATTACTTTCAATGTTGAAGGTAGTTAGCGTTCAACATTGGTGGAACGATACTAGCTCATAGTAGAAGTTGGAATACGTTTGTAAAATTCGACGCGTTTGCCAGCGTCTCGGTAGCTCAGCGGTCAGAGCAGTCGCCCGGATTGCGAAAGGACGTGGGTTCGAATCCCATCTGAGGGCTCGGAGACGTGGTTGTTTTTTACACACGTATTTTATATCTTATAGAAATATTGCATTGTGAATGCAAAAAATTAAATAAAAACATAATTATAGCTGGTTCCATCTTAATTGATTGTTTAATATTTGTAAAAATATTACTTTCAATGTTGAAGGTAGTTAGCGTTCAACATTGGTGGAACGATACTAGCTCATAGTAGAAGTTGGAATACGTTTGTAAAATTCGACGCGTTTGCCAGCGTCTCGGTAGCTCAGCGGTCAGAGCAGTCGCCCGGATTGCGAAAGGTCGTGGGTTCGAATCCCATCTGAGGGCTCGGAGACGTGGTTGTTTTTTACACACGTATTTTATATCTTATAGAAATATTGCATTGTGAATGCAAAAAATTAAATAAAAACAATGTAATACTCCTTAAATGAAGGTATTAAAACTTCTTAGTTATTGTAAAGTTATATCATAAAAAAATCAAATTTGAAAAAGGGCCACTTTCGAAGATGGAACTACGAAATTACAGCATTTGGTTTTGCTTTTGTTTGTAATCTGTCATTTATGTGGGTACATAAACCATGTTGATAGTGCTCTATATTCATTATTCAAGCTGAAATTATGTCGCTTACGCCTGAAGAATGCACCAGAATACTTACAATGCTGGAAACCGGCCGGAGTCAGCGCGATACAGCCAGGACTGTCGGTGTGTCGCTGTCAACAGTACAAAGAGTTCTCCGACGTTACGAAGAAACTGGTTCTAACCTACGCAGACCAGGAACGGGCAGAACCAGGTGTACCACAGCACGAGAAGACCGATACTTGGTGAACACCATGCTTCGAAATCGCTTTCTCACAGGAACTGAACTCACCAATCAGTTTCAACGCCTCGGAGGAAGTAACCCAAGTGCATGGACAGTAAGACGTCGGCTTGCTGAATCTAACTTAAAACCCCTTAGACCTGCAAACGGCCCTAAACTGGAGCGTGGGCATCGTATTTCAAGACTAAGATATGCCCAGAGCCACGTAAATTGGAGTATTGAAGATTGGTCAAAAGTTATGTTCTCCGACGAATCAAAATTTATGCTCTACAAGCACGATGGAAGACACAGAGTGTATCGAAGACCAGGGGAAAGATTCAAGCAAGCATGCATCGAAGAAAAAGTAGCCTACGGTGGTGGGTCTGTACTTGTGTGGGCCGGAATTTCTTCTGAAAGTCGCACAGAGCTGGTGATCATAGAAAACGGCTCTTTAACTAGCGTAAGATATGTGGAAGAAATCCTCAATGATCACGTTGGTCCATTTATGGTCAATTTAGGTGAGGATGCTATATTTATGCATGACAATGCCCGACCTCATACAGGTAGGATTGTGAATGACTACCTTCAAGAGATGAACATTACTCGTATGGAGTGGCCAGCGCGCAGCCCGGATATCAACCCGATCGAGCATGCTTGGGACGAGCTCGGCAGATGCGTAAAACAACGAAACCCTCCCCCAATCACGCTTCGTGAGCTCAAAATTGCTCTCACAGAGGAATGGGAGAATATTCCCCAAAATCGTATGAGGAACTTGGTGTACAGCATGCCAAACCGCGTAAACGCAGTAATGGAAGCACGAGGAGGCAATACGAAGATTAAAATTCAAGAAAATCGTAATAAAGTTCAAACATTTCATGTTTCCTATTTTTGTTTTAAGGAGAGATCAGCAGTTTTTTTCTTTATGTAATTTTGTGTTAATAAAATGTATGGTGACTCATATTTTTTTTACTTTCATTTAAGGAGTATTACATTGTCTATTAAATACAATTTATTGCATTAACCTATCATTTTTAGTTTCCGAGATTTTTAACATTCTTTAAGTGACCCGGATTCATTGCTCTCGAGTGTATATAGGTTAAAAGTGATTTTGGAAACGATTTCGAGCGGGAACGAGATAAATTTAGAAAAATATGAAAAATATGCTGAAGAAACTGCTTGATTATACGTGAAACTTTACCCGTGGCTGCCCAATGACGCCCACACTGCACAAAGTACTTGTGCACGGATCAGACATAATAAAAAATGCATTGTTACCCATAGGGCAACTATCTGAAGAAGCAACAGAAGCGCGCAACAAGCATATTAGGTCATACAGACAGGATTACTCAAGAAAATTCTCTAGAGAGTCCTGTAACAGAGACATTTTGAATAGTCTACTTTTAAGCTCAGATCCCTTTTTTAGTGCCTCAAGAGTAATAAAGAAAAATAAGAAGTCTTCTTTTCTTTCTGAAACATTGAATTTGCTTTGTATCTGCAACACCAAACCCAACAGACGCACTTCCTTTAGAAAGCGAGGTGAGATAAACTGATAATTGATTGATTTAATAAATACTTATATGTAGTTCGTAAAATTAAAAAAATCATGTGTGTCATAATCATCATTATGTAATATTAGTGTAGGCATGTGACCGAATCACATTTTTTTTAATTTTTATTATTTTTTGTAGTTATTTTTATTATTTATGAAAATTATAAAAAAATAAACATTATTTATTACTGTTTATATTTCGCTTGTTTTATTTCCGTCATTAGCAACTCGAAAACCCAAACAAATATTTTTGGCCAGCTAAATTAACTAAATTAAATACCCCTCTGTGCGTCACTCTTTTTACAAGTGTCGAGCATGACGTCATTATTCGTCTAGTGGCTTAATCAATATTTGAAAATAAACAAGAACATCGAAAATGAGTGCAATTAAATATTATCAATATTGTTCAGTGCCCTTATGTGAAAATAATACTAATAAGACACCTGAGAAATTGTTTATACCTGTGCCTCATGATGAGAGCATACGAAAAAAGTGGATGAAACTGGCAAGGCGAGATTGGAGGAACGAATCCATAAAACCAACGATTTTCTTTTGTGAAGATCGTTTTGATGTAAGTATGCATTAGGTACTTACAGTTTACAATATATTCATTGAACTATACCTAGATATTACCAGACGCGATACTGGTCACTGCTGCATGCTAATATTCTGTATTTTAATATGATGTCAAGACTAATGAGATTTTAAAACCTTTTTTCAGCTACCTAATGATATAGAGAATTATATGCAATATAGAATAAAGAAGCTTCGTATGAAAGAAGGATGTTTACCTTCAAGGTTTACTTGTCAGCCAGATAGAAAGAGAACAGCTCCAAGCACTGATCGTAATGTTATTGTGAAGAGGCAAAAACAAACATTAGTTGAAGAGGCTTGTTACGAGAGCACGTAGTAGGGGTTACGCTAAGTAAGCAATCGCAAGAAACAACATTGCACACGGCCCTAAAAGCTGAGTAAGCGATTGTACGTGCATCGACCGCTGCAATTGACGCAACTGGCGTAAACCGCTGACACCGCGCCTAGTGTCTTCGCCGATTCGACATTTAGAAATAATTAATTATAGTTTTGACCTTGTATTTTCAATTTCTTATTAATTTCATTTTTATAAATTTAAATCGGTTTTTTTGAGTTCTCCGGCCGTGGCTAACGTAATTGGCTTTAAAAGATGCAGCAAATAAAGAAACATCTGAATGTACAAAAGGTAGCGATATAGAAATGTATTTTTATACCTACTTATTTTCAAATAATAGCTTGTATACCTCAATAACATCATTATATAACTTAATAACTTAAAAGAAAAATTAACTTTTAATTATATATTATGGTAACTGTCCAATAGCAACTGTCTCTAAGTGTTGTCAAGAACATGACCATGTTATTTCTTACATTTTACATTTTCTTTACTGTTGTAGATCCAATACAAAATAAAGAAGAACTTAAAGGAGACACAGTAACTCCTAGTGAAAACCTCTCAACATCACAGGAGAAATCTATTCAAGTACATATTTAACATAAATACAGAAGTAAAGGAATTCAATGTAAGATCAAGACATCAAACACAGTTTTAACTTCACCATTACATATAGGAAAACAGACAACATTAAGTGCTACACAAAGGGCAAGAAGATTGTTCTCTAGCGAAGAAGGAACCTCTTGTGAAATTTCATCTATACCAACAGATCCAGAACTATTCATAGAATCTGAGCAATCACAGTCATCTGAAAGTAGTATAAAGCAAGAATTGTTACAAATAAAATGTAAACAAGAAATATTATAAAGTACAATAAGGAAAATAAAACAAAGACCTCGTATATTGGAATTCCAGAGAACTGTTATTATTTAGTACAGATCATCCAAAAACAACACAATATACCAGAAGAGCACACATTATTATGTCTCAAAAAAATCAGATTAGATGCAAAATTCACTGAAGTAGGTGATGATTTTGGAATGACATGGTCTTATGCCAGCAAAATATTTAGAAAAAATATACTTGTTATAGCAAATTCATTACGTAGTATCATCATTACATTAAATAAACAAACTAAGAATAGCTGAATATGAGTATTGCTTACAGACATAAATATAACTCAGTTTCATGTATCATAGATTGTTTGGAAATAGAGATTCAAAAACCTTCCAAAGCAGTTCACCAATCACTAACAAGGGCAGAATATAAAAAGGTCAATACATTAAAATATTTGATAAGTTGTACCCCTGATGGCCTTATTAACTATATTTCTCCCGGATATAGCGGACGAATCGGTGATGTGCAACTGGTAGAGGAGTGTAACTTTTTGGATTTAATTCCACCAGGTTCATATATTTTAGCAGATAGAGGATTTAAACATTTGGAACCACTATTGCTACAAAAAGGTATAAAATTACTGAGGCCGCCATCTGTACCTAGTGGAGAAAAATTAAGTAAATATCAAGTAAGAGAAATAAAACAGATAGCCAGCATTCGTATACACATAGAGAGAGTCATAAGAAGAGTTAGAGAATTTGCTATGTTGAAATTACATTCCATTTTAAACACAAACTTGCTATCAGTAATAGATGATATTCTTATAATAGCATGTGCTCTTGATAATTTACAAGATGATCTTATAAATTGATTGTTGGTAATAATAATACAACATTTATAAAAGTCAACAATATCTTCTATTTGTCCTTAAAAATACATGGTTTTACTTAAACCATAAAACTATGAAGGAATGATTATTGATTATTATTTTTGAAAAATAGACGAAAGCTAGTTATAATCATTTGGTGCAACGGTAGCGATCCTGCCTTTCGCACCGATGGTCCTGGGTTCGAATCCGAATACGAGCATTTGTACCTGAGTCATGGGTGTTTATATATATTTCTATAAATATTACATATCTATGTATCATATATGTATGTGTATCCGTTACGCTAGTATCCATAACACAGGCCTTACTGTGCTTACTTTGGGCTGGGCTAATTGGTGTGAATGTAGGAAATATTTATTATTATTATTTGTAGTTTACGAATAAATATTAATATTTTTTCAAACATTACCTAACCTTATGTAGTACTTCTATGCAGCAAAAGATATAAATCTGTTTTCTAAAATAATAATACTTTGTCTATTATATTTTGTATATAAATTTCATTATAGTTTGCCTATATTATGGTTACTTTAGAATTATTCTGAAAGTCAGGATCAGCAACACATAAAAAAAGAAAGTGTATTTGAAACATACCTACATTTGTATCTGCATTTGACACAGGAACTTTTTTTAAATTTTACCATCCCTTATGTAATTTTTATGTCTGGTCGCTAGTGGGACACTTAATTTCTAACTCAATCACAGCTTTTTTGTCATCATTAGACAATATCCCATCAGGAGAACCTGCAATGATGGGTGATTTATCTGATAAAAACAAACCACATTTGCTTATTTTTCCGAGTGTACCTTCTACAACTTTTCTAATTTTATCTTCTAAGAGACGTCCCCTCTTCATTGCACTTGTGTCTGGAGTTCTAGCGCCCATTAATATTTGTACAAGTGACCCATCTGGTGTTTTGCACTGGCTTATTTCATAAGCTTATGAAGCTGTCACTCGTGCATATTTCAGCTCAGATTTTTATGTTGGTCTCGTGTCTCCATTTCTACCAAATGGATTATGTCTTTTCTAAATGCACTAGCAATCACATTTAAAAACTTATCTGAATCAAATTCTTTATTATATTTAAGTTATAACACATTCAAAGACAGACTTTTAACAGCATCCACCTCATGATGTGGCTGATATTTCAATATCTGACAATTTCTTGTTTTTCTCTTCTTAGCTTCACCTAAAAACAATTTTAAAAACATCTTTGTCCTCTGTATTATAACAGCTAGATTTCGTTTTTGACATTTCTATTGCAGTAATTATTTTTATAGAACGGCCAACTTGAGCCAATTTTCTTCCAGTAACACTGAATAGATATACATGAAGGTACCTCGGATCTTCTATGCACCCACATTAAAAAAGCCACTGCGTGCTTACACCCTCCTGCTGATGCAACACAGTCATGACAAATTATGTTAACTACTTGTGCCTCTTCCGCCTCTATCGTTAGTGAGACATTATATTGTTTATTGTGAACTTTGTGTTCTGGGCACATTTTACACTTGACTATACATGTATCGTTTTCTCGGCACAGTTGCACATAAATCCACAGCATCGTCTCCATACATTTCTTTGGATGAAATACCTTTTTTCGAGCGTTACTAGATTCAGGCACTCAGTGTTCATTTATAAAGGAAAGCGTTGCGGAAATATTGAAGCTAAAGACTATAGGACAACAGGAGATGAGTCATACATTGTTTGGTGGAGACAAAATCAATTCTAGCCTTGGCATTGTAATCTGCTTAGTCGGTGTTACTCTCGCTTTAGCCATTACTGGCTGAAAGAATGTAGCTCCGTCCGACTCCGACCGAAGAAATATGCAAACCGAATATGCTGACGGGCTTGCGTGACTAAAAATATACAAGGAATTGTTACACTGCATTATACCAATTTGAGTGATACGTCGAGGCAATCGACATTCTTCCAAATATTTTATATACTTAAGCCACTTCGTTATGCCTTCCAATAGATCTGACGGCAAGGCCGTCTCCCAGTCAATCTTCCTTACCCAACACTCCTGGATCATAATTTTTGGTACAAGTGTTACGGGACATACAAAGCCCAAAGGGTCAAAAATACTCTGAGCGATTGATAACAAGGTTCTTTTCGAGATTTTGTTTATTTCCTGTAAAGCTGACATTATTTTACAGTACAACTCGTCACTCTTAGGATCCCAAGTAACCCCTAAAACTGAAATACAAGTTTCTTCTCCATCTGTGATAACCGGACCTGTCATCCAATTAGACTTGGGTAAAGAACGACTGAATGAAGTAAATGGACTACTTCACCTTCACTTAAACTGTATATCCTTCGTTCAGCATTGAACGAATCTTATCTTTAGTACATTTAGTTCATGAATGACGGGAATGACGCAATGGAAGGAAGGAAGGACAAGCAAAGTGAACGAGCGAGAGACGGACGATGCGATGTGAGTGAACCGAGCGAGCGGCGATCTTGAACGACTGAACGCATGACATTGCATTGCCGCTGCGGGGCAGCGGCGCGAGCCGACGGCAGCCGACCCATCATTCTGTCTCACTTTTTCTTGATTGTAGAAGTGAAATAGATGTTGAATGAGCGGAACAAGATTTGATACGAATTTCACCTTTGTGTATTCGTAAATAGAATAACGGATGTACGTTATGCAATTAAAAATAAAGCATAGTTTTGATTGCCGTGAACATTATTTATTTTATTGAAATCGTATTGTTTATTTCAAATTACTGATTTCAGGAGAGAATGACTTTAAACTCAAAACAGTTTCAACTTTCAACTAGGATTTGTTTAAATTATAGTTCGTTGTTTGACCGTTGTCCATGCATGACCTACGTTACTTCGTGCGTGTGCGTGTATGTTACGAAAAGTTGTTCATAATTGATTTTTGCATATATTTAATGTAAATATTAGAATTGTAAAAAGTTGTTTATGTAGCTATAGGTACAGAATTGTGAATAGGTATAGTAAAGTATCGGTCTACTTATTAACCGTGTAAATATTTTATTGATAATAATAATGTCTAACCACAATAGGAAACGAAGTTCCCTATGGGATCATTTCACTGAAATAGACCCAAAAAAGGCAAAATGTTCGTATTGTGCAGTGGTTTTGTCTGTGAGTGGCGGGAATGTAGGAAACCTAGGCAGGCATATGAAATCAAAACACCCAACAGTGCCCATAGTTGCAGATAGACAGCCGCTGCCTCAAATTGAAGAGGGGCAGGAGGTTCAAGAACCAAGTACTTCTTCTAGGCCCACTTTGCCAAGTTTGGTTGTACCTACACCGACACTGAAATACGCAAATTCCAGACCAACAATGAAAGATTTTGTAAGCGTCGCAAAACCATTGCCTAGATGCCGCTCAGAGATGTTCGACGAGCAACTTATTAAGATGATCGCTAAAGAATATCATCCGCTGAGAATTGTAGAAGAAAAGGAATTCCAAAAATTTGTACATATGTTGTGTCCTGGATATAGCTTGCCCACAAGAAAAACGCTTACAGAAAGCATTCTGGGTAAGCTATACGAAAAAACAAAGAGTAAAGTCGAAAGTAAACTGTCAGCAGTTACGGCGGTATGCTTGACAATAGATGGATGGACGTCAGTAGTCAACGAAAGTTTTTTAGCGATAACAGCGCATTTTATCACGAGTTCTGAAAAAGAAACTAAGTTAGAATCTGTGCTCATAAATTGCGTTGAGTATGGAGAAAGACACACAAGCACTAATCTGTGTGATTTCATAAAAAACTCTGCAATCGAATGGCAGATAGAAAATAAGATTACTGCTATTGTCAGCGATAATGCAGCAAATATAACATCTGCGTTGCGAGAGGGAAACTGGCGCCAAATAGCTTGTTTTGCGCACACTTTAAATTTATTAGTCAAAGAGTCTATAACTCACATCTCACAAACAATAGGAAGGGTAAAATCAATTGTAGAGTTCTTCAAAAGAAGTGCGCATGCACAGCATAAACTAAGAGAGCTGCAAAAACAATTACAACAACCGGAGCTGAAACTTAAGCAAGATGTTCCAACACGATGGAATTCCACTCATGACATGTTGTCACGGATTTTGAAAATAAAGGACGCGGTAGTTGCAGCGACAGCATTGCTGCGAAGTAATTTGTCCCTCAATGACAATGACTGGAAAGTTATTGAGGCAGTAGTGCCGATTCTCGACCTGTTTTCTGAAGTTACTGAAGAAATCAGCGCTGAAAAAAATGTTACTCTATCCAAGGTAATACCACTTTGTCGGATCATGTTTATCAGCGTAAGAAATCATTTACGACAACCCTGTCTATTGCCCGAAATAAAAAATATCTTGGAGAAACTACGTACAGAATTAGACCGGCGATTCGGGAATTATGAACATCACATTTTATATTGTGAAGCTACTATCCTGGACCCGCGATTTAAAAATAGAGGTTTCAGAGAATCTCGGAATTACGAACGGGCTGTGGATGGGTTAAAAAATAAAATCGGGTCTTCCACAACTACACACCCTGTTTCCGTTCCAGCCCCAGATTCTACACAACCCAGACCATCTACCTCAAAACAGTCGATTTGGGATGAATTCGATAACGAAATCTCTCAGTTAGTACCCCAAAATCCCACGGCAGCCGGAATTGTAGAGTTCGACAAATATTTACAAGAAATACTACTTAACAGAAAAAGTGATCCTCTGCAATGGTGGCATGAACGGAGACTTATATATCCTCTCTTATATAAATATATGTTAAAAAGGTTGAATGTAATCGCCACTTCAGTACCTTGTGAGCGCATTTTTTCCAAGGCTGGATACACTATGAATGAAAGGCGCACAAGACTACGAACAAAAAAACTATCCCAGCTTCTATTTATTAATAGTAACACTGAATAACGGACAGTGTAATATACAGTGTAATATATGTGCATAGTGTATGTAAATAATGTAAATTGTACATTCAAATCATTGTACATAAAGCTGATTTTTAAATACGCCAACCTAGACGGCTTGAAAAAATTAAATAAAAATAGTTATCATTCATTTAGCTTTAAACTAGGTTGACAGTCCTAAGCCTGTCAAGTATGAAGGAAAATCAGTTTATGTCGTACAGAAATTATTACATATAATCGAAAAAACACAAGTACAATTCATAAAATTCAAGGTAAGTGGATTAATAATTCTACTAATTGAAGGACAACTGAAGACACAAAGCGTCCGTTCCGCTCGTATCCTTCCTTTTGTATCAGTGAACTGAATGAACTAATGAACTAAATGGACGAAGTAGTTCAGTGTACCTAAAAGAACTATATCACTCTTTTCACTTCAGTGACACATTTTGCGCAAGTCTACATCCAATATCTCAACTCGAACATCCCTTCATTCATTATCTCCTTAGCTTCTTGTATAAAACATTTCATATCCTCTACACTACCGACACTCAATACACAATTATCGACATAAAAAGAGGCCTTCAATTGTCTTGCCGTATCACCGTCGAATTTATCTAGGTGGTACAAAATTGTCGCTGCTAATAAAAACGGACTAGTGGTCACTCCAAAAACTACTCGGCAATGTCTATATGTGACTAAATCTCGTAGTTCCTTAATATCGTGCCACCAAAGAACAAAGAACAAAGCAGTCGTTGAGAAATAATCTCAGGCATCACTTGATGACGTTGCAAAAAACACATTTGCAATCATAGGTACAGTTTTCGTGACTTACCGGCGTGTTCTCGTGGAAAATTTCATACGCAGTGTGACCATGGTTGGTTCATGCTCCGCACCTTTCTAAGACTCACCTCAATATGGGACTATTTAATGACAAGCGTGGGAGATTTGTTAGTTTCAATGACAATGCAAACCGTACTAGTTTAACGTTATGCCATTGGTTCTTCGCGGCAAATTCGCGGTCTTCAAGCGTCACTCAGCACATCACAGCATGCATATTTCCTGACTCTGACAGACAGACATGACTTCTTTTTTGTTTTTATTTTATTATCCTGCACCGACCCTGCTAGTAAGGTTGGGTATTCATTTTTATGCAGGCTTGTGTTTTTATGTTTACTTCATATTCATCTTCTTTTTGTACTATGTTTTGTTTTGTTCTTTTTGTGTTATGTAAGACTTCTGTGTGTTATTCGTTGTTTTTAATTTATATTACTATTTGTTTAATTTGCTTATTCGTACATATATATATTATTTAATTTTCCGCCTTCCGCGCACCGAACAGGCCCCGTCAGAATACCAGCGTTGCTACGACACGCATTCGTGTCGTAACAACACAAGCTGAGGCGGGGACCTGATTGACCTTGTGCTTTTACACTGTAACTTCTATTTGTAAAATTTATTTCTATTTTGTGTTGGTCAATAAATGTTTCTCTCTCTCTCTCTCTCTCTCTCTCAAAGAAATTATAAATAATCCCGATCGATCGGACTCACTGATATTTGCAAAAAGGCTTTCTTGATATCTGCCGTAATGCCAATAGCTCAGAGTAAACAGGACTGGAGTAGCCATTAGTCAATTTCTCGTACATATTTTTCTGCCATTTTTTGCGGGGGGTGAGGTTACTACTACATTCAATGCCAGCACACAGGAACAAAAACTCTTTGCGTGTTTACAAACGCACACATGCATAATACGACAAACATATTTAAAATACACGCACACGTGCCTAAAATAGTGTGTTAACGTTCTATTCAAACACACGAATGTCATTGTGTGAGAAGTGACATGACATAGCACGAGAATATCGATATCGATAAATCAGTTTCGTTTAATGAATGAATGTATTAACTTTGCGTTAGTATTCCTACATTATGTATTAAAAATTAAATTAAATTAATGATGATATTACACGCTACAACAGTCAGTTTCGAAGGCTACATCCATAAAATACAAATTGAAACTTAATAGTTTATTGCATTTAAGAGATATTTACAATAGGTGTTATTATATATATAGAATTTACTGTGGACCCTTTCGCGTATAACCATAATGGAAAAGAGGAACTCTGAAACATTATTTTTAACAAAGCGTATATAGTTATAATTCTCAGATTTTTACTTTGACCGATTGATTATTTGTATTTTTTTGCGATTTGCTTACATCACTTTTTGCAGGTATTTCCTTTTCAACTTATTCTTTAACCTAAAATTAATACATTTAAATGTAATAAACTAAAACTGTTAATATCTATTTGAAACATAACTAGTTATATAATAAACTAAGAGGATCATTCAAGCATAACGTTGGCACAGCATGGGCAACTAATCTTCTTCTATTGTTAAATAATTTTTGAAACTGAGACGGCTCAAAATGTATGGAAAATATAGTACTTGTTCTTGAAGATGCCCAAGATGCCCTATTACCTATTACAAGCATGAATCCATTTTTTTCGTATGCTGTATTCTTTAGGAAAACTGGATATGAAAAATTAGATGTTTCCGGGCATGTCAAAGCTTAAAGTATAAATACCAACAATTAGTATACCGCCTAGGGGCAGAGTATATTTGCCTGAACTACACATACCGATCATTTCTAATTTTAATACTGCAATACTATCTTCCAATAGCTTTCATTTATGTACAAATGACTTTTGGCACCACATACCTTACTCCTAGTATCTTGAAGTATTGCAGTTGGACAAGCCGGTTTTTAAAAAGAGCTATAAATGCTACAATATTAATAAAAAAACTTAACTTAAATGTTGACGATGACATTTAGCTATTACCATACTAAAATGTCATCAAAATCCGTCGAGTAGTTTTTGCGTGATGCGTGCTCAAACATACATACAGACAGACAAAATGTTCAAAAATTAGTGATTTCGCTTCCTCTACTCTCATTACTAGCCATTTGGTTTAAGGTGGACTTGACCTGTTTTATTCTATATCTTTACAGTTTTATTCTCGTATGTATAATATCGCAGGTAAATAGTATAATTCCGCACTTTACATACGGCGTCATCAGTTCAAAATCACATATCTTATTCTTATTTGAAATCATCATTAATACCTGGTAATAATTACTGAAACAAACTGTAATTTATCTAAGCTGTTTTTTAGTATCGTTAAGAAAAAGCATTCATTCACTCATTCATTACTCACTCGTAAAATCACAATATCGATGAAGTTGACATCACTATTGTGCAAATTAATAATGTAACAAATTAATAAGGGTTGCTGATTACAAAATAAAAACTATTTGTCCTGTGGCTCGAAAAAAAATTTTGGTTTCTCGGAAATGATCGGGTGTGCTGGTTAGGCGATGGTACCCTTTTAACCGTGCTTTTTTATGAAGTCAGGGACACTGTAGGTATATACAGCATTAGTACTCTTAATGTTTATGAGTGCCGCCCAGCATGAATAAAAGGGCAAATAGTTTGATTATTATTTTAATTAATTATTTTATTTATTATTTTATATTTCCATGTTGTGTAGCAAAGAATAGGCTTCAAGCAGCCGCAAAATTGTAGGTATGTACTTAATACTGAACTAAAAATAAACACGCAACGTACATTGTTAAAACGAAATTATAATTGGTAATTAATTAATACAAAATTACAGTTATTTATTACCAACAAACTATTTCTAATTTTTGTCTTAATTAATTGAAATGCGATAATGGTCAACCCTAGGTAGTCTCGTGGGGAGTGCAGCCATGACGTCATCAAACGAACTTTAAGCGCGAAATTTGAAATTGTAGTTTGCTAAAACATGAAATTATGAATTAAATAATAATCAAAACCTAAAAATTATGCTTACAAATGAAAGGTGACGCCATCTTTTTGCATACCAGATATTTTCGAATTTTTTTTACAGTAGAAAACAGCACAGGCAGGCATTTTCGTGGGAGCTCTGCACGGTAAGACGTTCTGATTATTGTGGTTTTAAAATGGCGGCTCAACTAGTTTTATATAACGCACAGGATTCCGACGCTTGTGCATTTGGCAGAGGGGTAATGTTAGGCAAAGGCTACTCCAGTCCTGTTTACTCTGAGGCCAATAGCCCTTTTCCTAAAATTAAGTAGAAGTTTTGGAATAAGCTCGATATAGTTGGCACCTCGTTCTAAGCAGTCGTTGAGGGAAAGACTATTTTTCCCTGCCGCCGAAGCAACGAAAACTGGTCTAATCTTAGTTGTTAAACTACTCGCTTTTACTACCGCGTGATGTGGCATATAATGACCTCTGTAGTTGTCATCATTTTTCACTTCTTCAATGATCCCACAGCTTAGCCACTACAAAAACACTTTGTTGTAATCTTCTAATATTCCTAACTTTAATAGGTTTTTGGTAGTCGACCTAATTCTTTTTTACCTACCTTTAGCTTTAACCTCCGTGTCGTCTCTAATTCCTAATACCTCCAATTTCCACAAGTCATCAATGTCAAATATACACGCTAAAGCACTTACCGGTACCACATTAGAACAGTAAACATCAATTTCAGGGCCCTGGACTGTCCAACCCAGTTCCGTCTCCAGCGCCACCAAACGGTCATCTACACGTACTGATCGTCCCGTAAGAATGCTACCTAAAACATCAGATCCAATTAACATACTTATTTCATCTATATTATTCAAACAATCAGTTAAAATTATACCTTTTTGCTGCAACTTATCTAATAAATCTCCTTGCCTTACTTTAGGTATATAACCGCAGATAGTTTCCTGTTCCAACATTCTAATATTTTTTCTATACTTCCCGTTCAAACTCGAAATGCGCACTTCATACACCTTATGTCTTTGTCTTTTGGTTACCACTCCACCAAATAATGTATGACTCATCTCCTGTTGTTCTATAGTCTTTAGCTTCAATATTTCCGCAACCCTTCCCTTTATAAATGAACACTGAGCGCCTGAATCTAGTAACGCTCGAAAAAAGGTATTTCATCCAAAGAAATGTATGGAGACGATGCTGTGGATCTATGTGCAACTGTGCCGAGAAAACGATACATGCATAGTCAAGTGTAAAATGTGCTCAGAACACAAAGTTCACAATAAACAATATAATGGCTCACTAACGAAAGAGGCGAAAGAGGCGCAAGTAGTTAACATAATTTGTCATGACTGTGTTGCATCAGCAAGAGGGTGTAAGCGCGCAGTGTCTTTTTTAATGTGGGTGCATAGAAGATCCGAGGAACCTTCTATCTTCTAGTAACGCTCGCACCGTCATGGTAACGTTGTCGTGTACTATATTAACCATTAGTGTCTGTAGAAGTACCGTACTCATAGTTGCCATAGATTGGTTCAACACTGTTTGCTCATTACTTCTCTTTGCCGAAGTGCTAGCATCGCTAATTACAGATTTGTCTATGTTTTCACACATGAAAATGTCGTTTTTGGCATACAATACACTTCATGTGCTTCCTACATTTATTTGCCATGTGGCCCACCTTCAAACAAATGTAACACGCGTTGTTCTTTTTTAAATAGCTCCTTCTCTCCTCCAAGCTCATTTTAACTACTGTCGAACACTCCGAGCTTGTGTGTGACGTCTTCTGGCACCAAACACATGTGCGTGCCATCTCCGTTGGTTGATTTTTGTAGTCCTGAGATCCTGAATGAGGTCTTTGATGTTTTTGGCTTGTAGTTGCGAAACACAATGCAGATGGACCTGTGTTGTAATGTATAGCTGACTTGTTTCTCGATAAGAGTATCCTCTCTTCAGTTTCGATCTCTAACTTTATGAAATTGAGCAATTTTGACAGCTGGCTACCTTTCTCTGCTCGCATGTGTGATCTGCCCCATGCTTTCAATATTTCCACTGGTAATGCAGATTCAACCATAGGATATAAAAGGCTGCATATTTATCTTGTGTTACTCCTAAGGTCTCTAAAGCTAGGATCTGCGTCATAATTTTATCATAAAGAGACCTTATGGCAGTGTTCGATGGTACTTTAGCTTGCGAAATCGTCAGCTGTAGCAACTTTTGTACGTAATGCTCGATTACAATATCGTCATGAGCAAACCTTTTTTCAGCTGCACCCGGACCTTTGGATAGTTTTCAGCCGAAGGTGGGAAACTCTCGACAAGTTCTCGAGCACTGGTTTCTATCTCCATGTTCTGAATAAGGTATTGAAACTTATCGTCATTGTCAATTTCGTCATCTGAATCAATTTTTTTGAATTGTTCCCAAAATGGTAACTATCTACTAATTTCGCCATTAAATTTTGATAACTCTAACTTTGGTAATCGTAAGTGACGTGCTGACTCATCATCTCCAAACACGCTGCTAGCCTGCTTAACTGTGTTCTTGGATCGGCTTAGGTTGTCCTCTACGTCTTCGTTGACTTCCTTCACCTTCTGCTCCAACAAGAACCACCTGGACTCATATTCATCGGCCGTGTCGCTTTCTAATTCTATTTCTTTTTCATCACGACTTTCACTATCTAACCATAAGCCATAATATTGATTTCTTTTGAGTACCAACTTTTCGTAATGTTAACTTAGCTTATTAAATTCTGCGAAAATACGAGACGTCTCCTTCTTCTCCAGATATTCTTTCAATTTCTTGGCAGTAATTGAGTTTACTGAACTTCGTTCTATTGTGCGCTCTAACTGCACTCTATCCATGGTTTTTGATTCTTTCACGGTCACGGTCGCCATATGATATGGATAGAAAACTGTTGTTAGCCTTGCCCCGAAATACGATAAATAAAACGCGCGTATTCGGGGATAAAATAAAATGTTTACTTAAAACGCACAAAAGAATTTAAAATATTTACAGAATTAATAAGTAGTACAAAAAATCGGAGCAACAAATACAAGCAATTAAATTAATTTGACAATTTCTGTCAAAAAAACTTATTTTTCTAAATATAAAAACCTAACTACAAAATAGGTTGTATATCCGTGACAGTTACATTACAACCATGGGTCACACACAATCAAAATTTTAAGGCAAATTAAAATATTTGCCACTTTAAATTTGTGTTATGGTACTTACACGACAGTTTTTACATGTCTGAATTCTATATGAAACATTTTAGCAAAAATTTCGCCACCATCATTACATCGATCCGTGGTAAATTTGAATTAAAGCTTGGACAAATATGTTCGCCATCGTAAATAAACAAGTATATTTCAATATTACTTCGCCTAAACGATTAAAACTTCCAGAATGAGTAACTCAGCTCTGAACCGGTTCAAATATTCAGATCAATAGACTTGAGCCCTTGACCTGCAGCTCAACGACAAAACAAACGGCTCACGGTTCCCTAGGTTAGATCAAAGAGTTTTTAATCACTAAGGGTAAGATATATTCACCCATAGAGTCACAGTCTGAAATTCAACTGTGACTCTATGGGTGAGCCGTGAGCCGTTTGTTTTATCGTTGAGCTGCAGATCAACGGTTCAAGTCGAGTCAAATGACTCACAGAAACGCGAGTATTATTATCGGCGAACAAACCGCGAAAGGCGGCTCGGCGCGGCAGCTCTCGGTAATATTCGGTCTTCCTCGAGCTTTTTCGGTTACTTGATGTGATGACGCGGACGAACGGAACGGAACACAATATTAGATTTTATTTTACTTTACTTAAAGACTATAAAATATAACTAATAGTCATTGGCGCTCTTGAAAAGTAGACTCAATGAATTTATATTTACAATGAAATATATCCTATACTTATTTAAAACATCTGTAGGATTTAAAATTGTTAATAGGAATTATTAGGAAAAATACCGTATTAAAAAATTTAATTACTTTTTTATTTATATTAATTAATATGATTGCTGATGTTTTTGCTCTAACACAATTGAACAATTACGAAGTTATAAAGTAATTAAAGAGTTACCAATATACTTATTCACTAAAATAACATATTTACTTAAAAAAAATTGTCAAATAAAAAAAAATCGAAAGCCACGTAATAAAGCTAGGTAATAAACAGTTGTCTAAATTAAATGTTAAGAACATAATTTCTTCAATTTTTTTAGTGTTTAGCCGAGTTCTTCTGTCCGTTATAATTTGTCCACCCTTAGAAAAAGTTCTTTCGCAGAGAACAGAAGTGGCTAAAATACACAAACGTGTTTTTATAATTTGGTACAGTGTAGGGTAGACATTTTTTATTTGGTGCCACCATAGCAGTGGGTCTTGATATCGCTCCAAAAGTGGCTCTTCTATATACTTATTGACTTCCACTACGGCGGCAGCTAAAGGATTAGCCGGGTTTTGGTTTCTTTGAACCTCTTCGTCAAAGTCCTTCCAGAGAAGTATTTCCCTTCTAGAATCTTTATTTTCTGATGCACTTGATTGATTTATTGGAACAACTCTGCTTTCCGCATCAGGCAAATTTAGTTATATATTTATATATTATAGTTTTTGACACCTCTGTGTACAATACTTGCAATTTTTTTTAATATTTTGTTTCGCGAAGAAAACCATATCGTTTAAAATTTGGGTCTAAAATAGGTCACTGTGCTAATAAATCGACAATGATTGATGATCAACATTTTCAAACCGCTTTTTATATAGATTTAGTAATGTTTCTTTAAGTGTTTTAACTTCTGGTAAGAAATCGTTACGCTCCATCAGCATGGATAAATGCTTATAAATCTGTGTATAAAAAACAAGAACAGGAGACGCAGTGACTTGTTTCTCAGTACTTATTACATTAGTAACTACGTCGAAAATTTCCAGCACCTCCAAACTTTGTTCCACGACTTGCCATTCGTGATTAGTAAGAATTGGCACTGAATCTGAAGTTTCAGAAGTATAAATTCGATTGCCTGTTATAGCCAGGGTAGCTATTACAGCAATTTTGTTTGTATGATACGCTGCTGGATCATAATAGCGAGAACTGTGTCGAAAAAAGTTAACTATTATTTTAATTTTTTTTGTTATTTATTCAATTTCTTTTAATCCAGTTTGAACCACTAAATTTAATCCGTGAGCAAAGCACCCCCAATATCGCCAACCTCCTTATCTAACAGACGCAATCATATTGTTTGCGTTATCGGACACAACTACTGTAATTTTGTTAGATATATTCCATTCTATCAACATGTTTTTAATTTTATCAAAAATATTTTCCGCAGTGTGCAGTTCTGGAAACGAAACGCAACCTAATAGATCCGATGGGATTTTTGTGTTGTCTAGCTCTTCGGCGATGTAATGCGCTGTCATTGCATAGAAACTTTCGTTATTACGACTTGTTCAACCATCCACTGTTATACAGACCGCAAAAGCACGTTTTAATCTGTCGGAGACTGTTTCACGAACCATATTATATCGAGCTGGTATCAAACTAGTAGTCAAGGTCTTGCGAGTAGGTAATTGGTATGATGGGCATAAAAGGTGGATAAATTTCTTGAACTCAGGGTCTTCTACTATACTGAATGGTATTCTTTAGTAATCATAGCTACTAATTGACGGTCTATTTCCTTACTTTTTTTAATAGCGAGTGGCTTTATTAAATATGATGTAATGGTTTCTTTTGACAACAGATTCTTTGATGTGGTTGTATGAGTTACGGTTATAGAATCAGAGGAAGAGCATGGTAGAGGTTGCGGCGTAATAGAGGTTGATGGCTGGTCTGTATTACACTCCTCGGTAATGTTTTTATTTATAAGGACCTCAATTTCTCTAGTCATGTATTCCTTTGGTAAGACTCACTAAGGGCCGCATTAAGTCCTGTATATATGCGACCCTTCGAAGTTGTAGATAGGGGGGATAAAGTGTATAAAATTAAAGTCAAAGGGAAAGTTGTTACGGTTTCAATTGACCGCCTTAAACCGGCATATATTTTTACCGAACCTATGTCCCATGATAACAATAGTAATTTAATGGCCAAAGAAAATTCAAATCCTGAGGAGTTAAAAATTAAAACTACCCGTTCCGGCAGGCGTGTAAGATTTCCTGACTATTATCGCCCGTAGGACGGTCACTGGTTGGGAGTGATGTGGGCATTCATTACTATTATTCATTAATATTAAATTTATTTACAATATTATAAAACACTCAACTTAATATTAAATGTATTTACGTTTATTTACAATTGTTATAAGTCGCACATTATGATGGTGTAACAGACTGTAAGATATTTACAATTGTTATAAGTCGCACATTAAAATGGTGTAACAGACTGTAAGATATCGTGCCGTGAAAACGCGCAATTGAAACCGAGCCTATTGTTTACCGCGAGTTACTCAAAACCTATTCAATCTTTCGTTCCTTCGTGCGTTCGCGCAGGCATGCAGTCAGTCGAGACCCAAATACGACGCGAAGCGCTTGTTAAAATTTGCTAGCTAAATTCGACCTTGTCGCGACACCTAAGCTTGTGCAAACTGCTTTTGCTTTTATGTGTTCTTTCTATCTTTATTTCTTCTTACTACTCGCTTTGTAAACTATACTGTGCTTGTGAAATTTGTGTACTTCTTCTATATTTGTTGGTGTGTTTATTCTATTGAACAATAGACCGTTTACTGAGTAAGTTGGAACTATTTATTTCTACCTACTTCATACACCCCCATACCAGGAACTCCAACTCGACGTACATCTCCGTCTGAAATTGATAGTGCTGTTGACCTATCAATTTGCACACCAATTTTAGCCACTTCTTTGACTTGGTCTTTTTTTTCTACATCAACTTTCGGTAGTGATCATTTTCCTATTACGATTTCTTTTCCAATCAAAAGCTCAGTAGTTAACAAAAGAGCTCCTCGTTTAAAATACAAACTAAATGACGTAGATTGGGTTGGGTTTAAAAAGTTAGTTGATCAAAAGCCAAAAAATTTACCCCAAGTCCGTAATGGAAATGAAGATGAGTGTATCCATGCGTTATCTACAACCCTTATTGAAGTAGCCGATCAAACATTTCCACTCAAAAATATTGCGTCAGATAGGCTTTTGATGCCACCTTAATGGGATCGAGAATGTACAAATGCCATTAAAAAACGAAAACAAGCTGAGCGTAAATATGCTAATGCCATGTCTGAGAAAAAATTAGATTTTCTTACCAAAATCATAAAAGAAACTCGTGCCTTTCTTAAAGATAAAAAACACCAAGGGTGGCGAGATTTGCGCTTCTCTTTTTCCTAATACTTATTCTTCGGAAGTTTGGCGTAGCATCAAAAGGTTCAGATCGGTATTTAATGATCAACTGGACGTAATTCCATGGTAAGGATTCAACCCACAACACATTTTAAATTCACGTAAGTATACCAAAATGGCCTTCATGTCATATACTTTCACGTCACGAAAACAGCTGTAGCAAAATGTCAGAGCAAAGGGTCATTTTCTACTTATGTGACCATCTCACATATATGGCGATGTTTCTTTTTTGTTTGGAATCAACAATCCAAGCTACATGGAACATTATCGCGAAATGCATTTTATTTGCATAATCGTATGTTAAAGAATAAAGAAAACGATCCAGGTGACATGGATCGTTTTTCATATTTAACGTATTAAGCGTTACTGATATCAAAAACAATACAAGCTACTAAGATCATTATCTTGAAATGAAATTTGTGTTAAAGTTACTGGCAGGCAGAAGATACGTTGTGAGAGCAATCGCATTGCTATGCAACGGTTGTTGACTGCCAATATGTTGTTATGTCTGAAAATTTTATCTAACGGTTTTTTTGTATTCTTATATCGTACTGTTTGAAAGTGATTATTGTGGACATTAGTGAGTGTGTTATAAAGTGTGCAAGTTTTGTGGACGCTAATAACTATAAGTTTTTAGTGTGGACTTCTTTTAAATTCATCTTAATCTTTTACACTGCTGCTCTTACATCTCTGCTATTCAAGTAAGTTTTAACAGGTTATGGGCCCAGGACAAAGATGGATTTTTTGAAAATTCAAATTCCAAAACTTGAAACCCAAAACTGGAATCAATGGAAGTACCGAATGACTGCTTTATTGTCGGGCATTGACCGACTTTTGGACATTGTAGAAGGTAACACGCTTATGCCGGTTAGACCTGATGTAACTGCAAGAGATGTTTCAGCTAGTGCAGCGTCTTTGGAAAGGTACAATAATGCTTTGAAGGAATACAAAAAGTTGAAAAGTACAGCGTTACTGTTGATTACTAACAACATTAGCAATCAGACATTAGACAAGGTGATAACGCTATCGAAACCAAGTGAAGTATGGGAAGAATTGTATAGGATATATGACGTAGTAAAACATAGCTGGGTCTATGATCTATGCTTACAATTTTTCAGTCACACTAAAGATCCGAATGACGACATTGCCTCGCATATATCTAAATTAAAAAATGTTTGGTACAAAATGAAACAGGAGTTAGAGAAGGCAGAATCTGGAGCTCGTTTGCCAGATGTTCTACTAATCTGCAAAATTTTGGACACATTACCTAAAACTTTTTTCTCTTTTAAAGCGGGATGGCTGTTGATGTCGAAAGCGGACCAAACTGTTGATAACCTTTCAAGTCAATTGTGCGCTCACGAGAAGGCACTGAACTACAAGGATAATGGTGGTGGTGCTGAAGCGTTTGCTGTGAAGTCAGTAAAAAAGAACTTCAAAAAGATACAAGACGATCCAGGAAGCAGTACAGGCAACAAAGGGAAGGTAAAATGCTTCAAGTGTAAGCAGGCTGACCAACTTGAAAAGGACTGCCCTCAAAAACAAAGTGGAATGGACACTGATGCTAGTACGAGTCTGGTGTTGATGCTATGCTCTATGGATGCTGCTGTCGACAACGACAACTGGTATGTAGACAACGGCACAACGAATCATGTTACTATGCGGAAGGATTTCTTTCAGGACTTTGAGTATTTTAGAGACTCTCATACAGTCACAACAGCAGATGGAACTGTAATTCAAGCTGTAGGCACAGGCAAAGGAACAGTCAGAAGCTGTGATTGATGGAAAAAGAGAAAATGCAACTCTAAATGATGTCTGGTATGTACCAAAATTGAGCAAAAACCTATTCTCCGTACTTTTTATGCAGGATAGAAATCCAGGAAGTATTTTTCAATCTAGGCTAACGACTTGTGAAGTTCAGATTGATGGTAAAGTAGTTGCAACTGGCAAGAGGAAAAAATTTGGAGGGTTGTATTTGCTGGACTTCAAGACAATACCTCGTAAGGATGCAATAGTCAATCTGGTAGCTAAGTTGGATACGCTACAGCTATATCATGAACGCATGGTATGCTTTTGTAATAATCATAATATCTAAGATTTTTGTTTAGAATTAAATCGGCTGTTGTAAGTGTTCTGAGTAACAGACTTTAAATAGACAAATAGTGATTCCTTTTTACTGGTTTATGACCCCAGTCCGTAGCAATGATTCACTGCATGCAAACAAAAATAAACCTTATTGATATATTATTTAATTAACATTTACCATGGCCTTTATTGTATTGTAGGATTATTACCTGCGTCTGCTCGCCGTCCCGGCGGGCGCCATGGGCTTTTTTGTTTATTGTTTTTTAGCGTCTGTTCCGTACTTTCGTACGTACGTCCGTATCACAAACAATACTACATCCAATCTTTCTCTTAAGCTCATATCTAAAATACCCCACCACCACCACCTACAGTGGCATTATTTCTGTTGAAGACGTCTACGCCTGGAGAGATTCTTCCATCACTCTAGCTTGGCTACATAGCGCATTCGATTACGGCTTCGGATAGCGCGGGAATAACATAGGTTGGCTGGACATAGTTCATACTTATGACATGTCCGCATAAGTTTATAAAATTAGAATCGTAGTCAATAATTACTTTATGATATCCAAGAAAGTCGCTACCTACGATACCGTCGTAGTCCAAGCTGACGTTTGTAAGTGATATCGTTATTAGGTAATATAAAATCTAATTGAAAAGTACCTAGAGTTTCGGAACAAGTTTCAATATTATTAATACCTTTTATTCTGACAACTTCATGAGATAAATCGGGCGTTTTACATATACATGACTGTTTTATTAAACTAATACTAGCAACCGTGTCGATTAGAAAACGTAACGATTCAGTAGAATAACTTGATTGTAAAACTATATAAGGTAAGGATATTTTCTTAATATTTATACTCGTCTCATAAATAGGTAAGTGGTTATCATCATTGCATGAGGACAAAGAAGGTTTAGAAAAATTTGTAACTATGCTCTTAGACGTAGAACTATTTAAATCGTTATTTAAGTTATTATCACATTGATAAGATATAGTAGGACTCAGCTCATAAGATTTAGTAAAAGATTGATGCTGAGATGATTGACTCGGGATCGCGTCTCGAGATGTAGATTTAGTATTATTAATATAAGATGTGGTATAAGGATTAGCATAAGATTAAGTATTATAATATTTAGGATAAGATTTAGTATTTAAAGAATTAGAATGAGAGTTAGTATTGTAAGACTTAGTAATTGTACATTTTGTACGACTCGGAATCTGCGTCCGAGATGTGGAGTGATTTACAGGCTTTGCCTGATCACGTGTATAAGAAATAGTAGATTTAGTAGATATAGAATTATTTTTCGTGTCCTTTAATTGACGAGATTTCGGCAGACACGAAGCCGAAATCATATTTAGTTTAAATTATTGTCGCGGGAATCGAACCCGGACTCATCAACAGTACTTAACTTCGCAGCGCTACTGGTAGTTGCACGCGGCGACTGGAAGTCACGTTGCGCTTGGCTTGCATTTTCGCGGCGCTGCATGTTTTATTGCCGTTTACGACATTGTTCTATCGTGTGACCCAGATTTTTGCAATAATTACATTTTAAAATATTAGAATTATGATTTAAGTGATACGATTTATAAGGTTGCGAAGTATTTTTGGGGGAATACTTATGATTGAGATAACACTCAGGTGAACTGTGCCCTGTTTTATTACACTTAGAGCACTGTTTATATGATTTCGAATAATTAGATTAAGATAAATTAAATAATTTTTCTTCTTCGATAGCGTGTTGTACCGCCTCATTTAAATAAGAAGGATTTCTGCATCTAACAATATTGGAAATAGAATTACTCAAACCAAGCATAAAGGTATTCAGAGCGAGATCTTCCATGGCTGCAATCCTGCCAGGTAGCTCCGCTTTATCTTTGCAATTGTAATTAATATCAGATAATATTCTTGTTAAGATAAATTCTATACCTAAGGAATATTTTGTAACATTCTCACTATAACTAATAAATGCGTCGAGTGTTTTTTCTCCCCAAAAGTGCTTCTAAGGAATGTTTTTATATCATCCCATGTGTTAAATATTTTTAAACTACACGCAACTTGAGCTTTACCTTCCAGTTGCGAAATGATATATTTGCATAAGACATTTTGTTGGTCACTGGTTACTAAAGATATTGCGTTTTCACAGTTGGTGAGAAACGCGGGAAGAGATTCTCTATCACCATTATAAGGCTTAATGAATTTTGTAAGGACAGATAAAGTTATTTTTTCTGGCTTGTCAGTCATTTCTGATTCAGAATTCTTTTGCACTTGAGATTCGTCTTTTACGTTAAGTTGTTACTTTCTTGAGTTGGTTGGTTGTCGTGACGGTTACTATAATATTCTCACTTGTTACTTCACTTTCTGTATTATCCTGGTTTAACGGAATGTTTGTTGTTTCTGCAGGTTGAAACATGTAATCTGGGAAAATATCTGGATCTACTGGCCATAGACCCGTGCTTTTGAACCCATTACATGCATTGTGTACTGTCGCCGCTTTTCCATAAGCTCTGTTAAATAAATATCCTATTTGTAAATGTGTTACTACACGCCCCGGATGATTTCTTAACCATATGGAGATTTCTTGATGAAAATAAGTCTTCAAAGGTCCAAAGATACTTACATCCATTGGTTGCATATTGTGAGTGCAATGTGGAGGTAGACATAAAATATTAATCCCATTCTCTTTAGCATAAAGCAATGGCTCGATACCTTTGTGGCTTGCATGTCCATCACAAATAAGAAGGACTTGGTCATCTTTAGTAGATTTTGTATGAGCTTGGAAGTGTTTTAACCATTTTAAAAATATCTCTGTATTACTCCATCCAGATTCCTGAGCCAGCCCTAAGGTACCAATCGGTGCTTCATCTACAAGTTCATTTTTCATGTTCTTTCTTGGAAATATCATACAAGGAGGGACGAACGAACCAATTGCATTCGCACAACAAATGACCGTTACATTCGATCCTCTCTCAGCACTGGTAAGGCAACCAATTTGTTTTCTGCCTTTAGTAGCTAAAATTTTTTGAGGTTTTTGAACCGTGGAAAGACCCGACTCATCGACATTGTAAATTCTGTGTGGTCCTAAGTTGTATTTATCCAAAAACTCTTGATAAAGTTGAAAAAAATTGGATACTTGTGGTCTATTGAATGCTTGAGCTCTAGCTGCCGAGGTAGGCTCAGGAGTTCTCAAAGAGATATCTTGATTGCGTTTTAGAAAGCCATCCAACTATTCTTGGCCTGCGCGTTTTTTTCTCGATTAAAGCAATGAACAAAACCATTTTTCTCTGCTAGCTCGAAGGCAAGCTCCTGAACGGATTTTCGAGTCAAGCCAAAAACTCGAGTTTCCAAAAATTTTAAATGTCAGTTTGAATCTACCTAAACCTTTAATGTTGGGAGGTAAAGTTTTGTTTATTTCTAATGCATGTCTTCTAAGTGTAGACTGAGGCACACCGAAAGTTTTTGATGCTAACAGCCATCCCATCTTGTTTTCTTGGACTGCTTCAATTGCTTTTTGCATTGATTCATGACTCCAGGTTTGACGCTGAGATTTTCTTCGGTAGTTGCGCGGCATATTACCTGTAAATGAAAAAAAAAAACATTTTAAATCAATACGGACTAAATGGCATAGGTACAGACAAAATGACATACATATGCCATTTTGTCCGGAGATCATGTAAGTCATTTTGTCCAACCATTTCTGAGACGAATCCAGAGTTCAAAACTAACTGTAATTACTATTTTTAAATATAATTCTTACACACATCGAAACATAAGGATACAGCGCATTGTTTAAAATTACAATATTAAAAGAAAATAACGTAAAACTTACCAAAAGCCAGAAAAAGGTGACGAGAAAAAAAAGTTTTGACGCGAAGAAAACTTGTTTGTACCGGTTACTCCGGCGCGACTGAGCCGAGAGCGGTACGACTTTGACAGGTTGAAACAAATGGCTGACGTCACGTGATACGCTATCAAAGGTTGCGGTCCAATTTATACACAACGGACATTTGTCTACAGAACATATGCCTGCAGACGTACTAACTAAAGCTTTAAGTAAAGAAAAGCATTTCAATTGTGTTTCCAATCTTGGATTAAAAAATTGTTTAGTTTAAGGGCAGGTGTTAAGTATAAACCAAACAATTTAAATTGTCATACAACATTGTATAAGTTGGCCACCAGATGGCGCCTCTCCTGCAACTTTGGTCGTGTAATACTCAAACTGTAATGTCTGCTTGCGTATCTTGTCCGCTTCTGAGGAGTATTAAATCGACAGTTCTCAATTCAATCCTGGTTTTATTTGCTCATAATCCATCACCAATCTTGTCGATTTAATAAATAAAAACGCAAGGGCGCTCACGACTTTGAACCAGCCTACTGGGTATTGGGATACTCTTCTTATTTTTATTATAGTCAAGAAATTAGATATCAACACTTGTCGTTAATGGGAGGACTAGTTGAAGATCTCACTTTATCACAATTTTGTACATTTATTGGTCAGAAGGATGGATGTCAGGATCTTGATAAGTGAAAATCTTTAATCTTTGCCTACCCCTGCGGGAGAAAAGCGCAATTGTATGTATGTATGTTCATGTGATACTATACTGGCTCTAAATAATAGTTACAGTTCTAATGATAATATAACCTGAATCGACATGCAAAGAAAAATAAATCATTGAACTAGGTAAAGATTGTGTAAAACCAAGCTCCGCTGGTTAGTTCTCGGTAGCATTTTACATCAATTTAATATTACCTTTTCGCAATTTCGTAACTTTTCCCATTTATTCCCTTACCTTACTCAATAGAAAAAATAGAAATAGTTTGTGAACAGCATTTTGTAAAAAATACCTTTGTAACGATGAAGATCGCTTTGTACTGACAATGACTCTTAAAAAGGACCCATGTGTTCTAGACCAATATTACAATACTGATAGATATTAAGAGTTTATGCAAGAATATGAACGACTAGGTCCCATGTCAAAAGACGGTGAGCCCTTAGCACGAACAGGCTATTTTATTCTTCACCATGGAGTTATTCGAGAATCAAGTTCAACCACAAAATAAAGGATAATGTTTGATGCATCGGCCCCCACCAGTTCAGTTACGTCGTTAAATGACATTTAAATGACCGGGCGGTCAGATCCATGTTTTGGCTCAAAAATGGAACCGAAGGACGAAATGGATACCACTTTGCTCCGTCATCGCGAGTAATATAATTTTATGGAATTATGTATTTAATTATGTGTTTTACCACATTTTTATATAATTGTTTACTTTCGTGTCTGTACTTCTGTCTGTCCGCAAAATTTTCTAATCTCATAACTCAAAATGAGACCACTTCTGATGCTCCTAAAGATCTCAAATGGATGACAGTTCATTATTCAGTCATCACTAACATAAAGTTTATAGTTAGATAAGCCACAATAAATTAATTAAAAAACCTATATAATCCTTGAAGTAATTCAACAAATCCTCGGATTAATTCTGGGATTTACTTTAAAAAATAGTACTGGTGAAATTAACTTGGCGAATTCGTTTTCAGGCGTTTGGCGGAGATGTGTAGTTTTTACAAATAACGAGTTAGAAAATGAGTGAGTTAAACTAGTTAAGCCTGCAAACCTCCGCCCACGTTTTTAGTTATATTAAATCATAGTACTTGAATATATATCTTTGAATTATTTATCATTCCGGGAAAAGAATTTTCCATAACAATTCCGAGAATAAAATTATTTTCTTCTTTTAAGTTCGCTTATAAACGTGGATTTTAAATATCTTTTTTTACTTCTATTTTTTTTCCTCCTATATTTACGGAGGATCAAGAAATTTAAATGATTAATTATCTACAAGATATGGACGCAGTGTTTTTTGGCCTTACTCGGGAAGAATTGATGACTCTAGCCTATCATTATGCACAACGAAACAATTTGCAATACCCTGAGAGCTGGAATAAAAATACAAAAGCTGGAGAGGAATGGCTGAAAGGATTTTTATCACGTCATACCAACTTAACGCTAAGAACTCCAGAATCAACGTCTGTGGAGAGGGCAAAGGGATTAAATCGATGCGAAATGAGCCATTATTATGAAAACCTTGAATCTGCTATTGTGACAAATGACATCGAAGCCTCCAGACTACACAATATGGACGAACCCGGGATATCAACGACCTCAAAGAAGCCTCCAAAAGTTCTAACCGTGAAGGGGTAAAAATGAGTTGGTATGCAAATGCAGAACGCAGCCAATTGACAACAGTAATCGGTTGTTGTAATGCAGCTTGTAGTTTTCTTCCACCATTGTGGAAATGGAACGAACAAATTGCTATAAGAGACAATTATATCAGAAATAATTGAACCAACAATTTGTGGAGAAACTGTGAATAGAGTACCTAGTGAAAAGTATGACTCTTCTGTAGCTAGGTATCTCAAAGTTATCGTTAACCTAACTTGAGCTGGTATAGCACTTGTGCAATTAGTATTTGTTTTCGGTATTATAGGTGCAGTCAAACTGACAATGTTTCAAAATCTTCACTAGTAACCTTCAGATACTATTTTAAATTTTAAACGAACAGTCCTTCGGTTTAAGTTATCCATTCTTAGCGCTTCAGGCATTCAGGTAACATCACGTCTATTTTGTAGACTTGATTTCATCCAAAATCTTCTGTTCCTATTTTTCTTTTTATGGCAGTATTTACACCAAAACTGCAAAAACGATATCGTCCAACTCGTACATTTTTTTTTCTGTATATGCGTAAGATTTCAGCGAAAGGTGAGGTGTAAATATCAGTTGCAGCGCTTGCCGGCGCCTGCGGGTAGCACTTGCCGGCGGCTTCTCTGACGATTTGCTTATGGTAAAGCCGTCGGCATTGCCGCCAGTCTCTGTGGATCCACCAAAAGCTAGTTTCTAAAGGAATATCTGAAGTCAATTTATGGTCAAACAATTGAGATGGACAAAACCGCATTGTATATTACATGTACTTATTGGCCGCTAATATCTTCAAAACCAAGATCATTATCATCATCAATCATCGTTATTAAGAAAAGGGTCATATACAAAACGAAGTAATAGTTATAAACGAAATGAAATTCTGCTCATGCTCTCATAGAGAAAACGGCTAGAGGAAGAGAAGTATATTCACCGGAAGAGTAAATGATAAACTATTCAATGTGATTAGACTTAAACAAGATATGATTTTTTATTTTAAGGCACGAACATTTACTAATAAACACTGGACTAAAAACTTAAATCCCGAAAAGGTTTTATGGAATTGAGTAAAAAGATTCTATTTAGCCATAGTAATGATGGACTGTTGGAATAAATATACATTTCAGTGATATAAGAAGTGCAATACTCGATTATCTCATTCGAAAACTTACCCAGATAAATCATACAAGAGTTTGTTAAAAATAAATATAACAGAATACAAATGTTTATAATACTATGGTGATAATAATATCATACCAGAAAATATCACATTTTTATTAAAATCTATTACTTGTGGAACAAACTGAAGTTGTTTCTGGTAAATTTTAATATTGAAAATAAAAGCACGATATGTTTTTATATTGAAAATTAAAATTAAATATATGATACAAATTAAATTAATGACATTTTGTACTATTAGGTAATTATACTGATATAGCATAGCCATTATCTGCTTCAGAACAAAAATAATGTTATCACTAATTGTTACAGAATAATGTCAATTACACTGGTCTGCAAAAAAAACTTTTTTAGCAATCCTTCTTATTATTGTGCATTGGGTTTTAAAAAATTTGTATCACGTATTTATTTTATGTGAGGGAATTTTAAAGAAAATATTTTTTTGTTCGAAAACTCAATAATCGTTTTAATAATTAAGACAAAATATTATATATAATCAGTATAATCACACTAAAAACATTAAAAATCATAAGATAATGTAATTACATGTTGTTTCTATCATTTTACTTAGTAGCTTTTTTTCTTTTTATATTTTCTACTGCAGTTTCGAGCGAATCGACCAACAAAAATCGGCAAGCATTACTTTCGACCATTTTCCCTTGTGGCGCCTCTCAATGTGCGATATGTCCTGATGAAATCTTTTACCGTGTTCATCAGATACAGCTCCAAGATTTTCAGGAAAGAAATCTAAGTGAGAATCTATAAAATCAATTTTAAGTGACATGTTGCATTTTAAAGCTTTGTAAGAAAGCAGAAGTTCTTTGTAGTTTTCCCTTTTTTTTTTGTTTCCAAGAAAATTTCTCCTCAGAAAGAAATCCTCGTATTTGGGGACCTACAAAGATACCCTCTTTCAATTTCGCGTCGCAGATTCGAGGAAATTTTGTTTTGAAGTATTGAAAGCCTTCTCCATCCTTATTCATGGCTTTAAAAAAAAAAAAATATTAAAAAAAATATTTAGTGGTGGTAGAAAATTTTTTTCACGTTGAATTAAAGGTTCTTCAATCACTTTACAACCTTAAATCGAACCGAGCGCCACGGAGTCACAACTGCACAAGCGTATGCATTAGTGTAATACCATCAGACGGTATCGTTCTTTCTCTTTCTACCAACCCAAGTCATTTTTTTGTGAAAAAATAAATTTGCATTAGTGCAAGAATGACTCACAAGAAAATACAGAATTTCGAGGTATTTAATTTTTTTTTAAGATATACGTGATAGCAAACAATAGGAAGCAAAATTCAGCACGTTAAGCTCATCATATTTTTATTTAAAGGAGGATTTCGTAGCAGACCAGTGTTATTGGTGATTTGAAATATTGCTTGGATGTTCCTACTATAATATGGGATTTTTAGATTTTTAAATCTAGTATTATTATTTTACTCTTTTTAATTATTAACTAAACGAAACCATGTGTTACGCAACAATCGGATAAGCCTCATACAAAAGTGAGAGTTGCCGAAAGTTGATCTGAAAGTGCACCTAGAAAGTTGAAAGTTGTTAAAGCGTGCATTGCCATCGGGTTCTGAGCTACCCTGAAAGTTTCAACTCGCTAGGTGGTCCGGAAGTGCCTCAAAATTAATATACAAGATTCCAACAGGACAGACAAGACGACAGACAAGCAAACAGACAAGAAAACGACCTAAGAAAAACGTGGGAAAAAGAAATGCTTTGTGTAATTGAGTGCTATTTAATGCTCTTTATGTAGTCATTTCAATTTTCGGATATATTAAGCTAACTCCTAAAAAATCAGATTTACTTTATATTATTCATCTTTGTTAATCTTTAATCATGTTTTCACTTGACATACTTTATTGATGCAATTTGTCCACAAGTCCATTTAGAATTATTCGTATTATGATTTTGTACATTTCATGCTAAAGACAGCTAAGTATAAGTTAGCTTAATCTTAATGTATGCTTTTATCGGAATTTTATGTCAACACTAAGCTAACTAAAGCTAAACCTAAAACTAATAATAATTATGAAAATAAAATAGCAACATTCCCTTTAGCATTAAAAGATGTTTAAACGTACAATGTTAAAAAAAAATCTGTATATAACTGAAAAAGTTATCACAAGTATCCTTAAAATTCGCCCTGGTGTAAAGTTAGCTTCTTGAAGTTAGCGTAGTCTAAATTACTGGTGTCGATTTATTCTACTAACCTAGTTCTGTTCCTGTGTATTGCAATCTCAGAGTAAACAGGACTGGAGTAGCCTTTGCCTAACATTACCCCTCTGCCAAATGCACAAGCGTCGGAATCCTGTGCGTTATATAAAACTAGTTGAGCCGCCATTTTAAAACCACAATAATCAGAACGTCTTACCGTGCAGAGCTCCCACGAAAATGCCTGCCTGTGCTGTTTTCTACTGTAAAAAAAATTCGAAAATATCTGGTATGCAAAAAGATGGCGTCACCTTTCATTTGTAAGCATAATTTTTAGGTTTTGATTATTATTTAATTCATAATTTCATGTTTTAGCAAACTACAATTTCAAATTTCGCGCTTAAAGTTCGTTTGATGACGTCATGGCTGCACTCCCCACGAGACTACCTAGGGTTGACCATTATCGCATTTCAATTAATTAAGACAAAAATTAGAAATAGTTTGTTGGTAATAAATAACTGTAATTTTGTATTAATTAATTACCAATTATAATTTCGTTTTAACAATGTACGTTGCGTGTTTATTTTTAGTTCAGTATTAAGTACATACCTACAATTTTGCGGCTGCTTGAAGCCTATTCTTTGCTACACAACATGGAAATATAAAATAATAAATAAAATAATTAATTAAAATAATAATCAAACTATTTGCCCTTTTATTCATGCTGGGCGGCGCTCATAAACATTAAGAGTACTAATGCTGTATATACCTACAGTGTCCCTGACTTCATAAAAAAGCACGGTTAAAAGGGTACCATCGCCTAACCAGCACACCCGATCATTTCCGAGAAACCAAAATTTTTTTTCGAGCCACAGGACAAATTGTTTTTATTTTGTAATCAGCAACCCTTATTAATTTGTACAATATTAATTTGCACAATAGTGATGTCAACTTCATCGATATTGTGATTTTACGAGTGAGTAATGAATGAGTGAATGAATGCTTTTTCTTAACGATACTAAAAAACAGCTTAGATAAATTACAGTTTGTTTCAGTAATTATTACCAGGTATTAATGATGATTTCAAATAAGAATAAGATATGTGATTTTGAACTGATGACGCCGTATGTAAAGTGCGGAATTATACTATTTACCTGCGATTTTATACATACGAGAATAAAACTGTAAAGATATAGAATAAAACAGGTCAAGTCCACCTTAAACCAAATGGCTAGTAATGAGAGTAGAGGAAGCGAAATCACTAATTTTTGAACATTTTGTCTGTCTGTATGTATGTTTGAGCACGCATCACGCAAAAACTACTCGACGGCTTTTGATGACATTTTAGTATGGTAATAGCTAAATGTCATCGTCAACATTTTAATTTAGTTTTTTTATTAATATTGTAGCATTTATAGCTCTTTTTAAAAACCGGCTTGTCCAACTGCAATACTTCAAGATACTAGGAGTAAGGTATGTGGTGCCAAAAGTCATTTGTACATAAATGAAAGCTATTGGAAGATAGTATTGCAGTATTAAAATTAGAAATGATCGGTATGTGTAGTTCAGGCAAATATACTCTGCCCCTAGGCGGTATACTAATTGTTGGTATTTATACTTTAAGCTTTGACATGCCCGGAAACATCTAATTTTTCATATCCAGTTTTCCTAAAGAATACAGCATACGAAAAAAATGGATTCATGCTTGTAATAGGTAATAGGGCATCTTGGGCATCTTCAAGAACAAGTACTATATTTTCCATACATTTTGAGCCGTCTCAGTTTCAAAAATTATCTAACAATAGAAGAAGATTAGTTGCCCATGCTGTGCCAACGTTATGCTTGAATGATCCTCTTAGTTTATTATATAACTAGTTATGTTTCAAATAGATATTAACAGTTTTAGTTTATTACATTTAAATGTATTAATTTTAGGTTAAAGAATAAGTTGAAAAGGAAATACCTGCAAAAAGTGATGTAAGCAAATTGCAAAAAAATACAAATAATCAATCGGTAAAAGTAAAAATCTGAGAATTATAACTATATACGCTTTGTTAAAAATAATGTTTCAGAGTTCCTCTTTTCCATTATGGTTATACGCGAAAGGGTCCACAGTAAATTCTATATATATAATAACACCTATTGTAAATATCTCTTAAATGCAATAAACTATTAAGTTTCAATTTGTATTTTATGGATGTAGCCTTCGAAACTGACTGTTGTAGCGTGTAATATCATCATTAATTTAATTTAATTTTTAATACATAATGTAGGAATACTAACGCAAAGTTAATACATTCATTCATTAAACGAAACTGATTTATCGATATCGATATTCTCGTGCTATGTCATGTCACTTCTCACACAATGACATTCGTGTGTTTGAATAGAACGTTAACACACTATTTTAGGCACGTGTGCGTGTATTTTAAATATGTTTGTCGTATTATGCATGTGTGCGTTTGTAAACACGCAAAGAGTTTTTGTTCCTGTGTGCTGGCATTGAATGTAGTAGTAACCTCACCCCCCGCAAAAAATGGCAGAAAAATATGTACGAGAAATTGACTAATGGCTACTCCAGTCCTGTTTACTCTGAGATTGCAATCGGCCATCACCTTCTTTTTCATCGTATTTTTTATTGTCTTTGTGTGATGAATATATATTTAGTTATAATATGCGCGAGTGCACATTGCAACGGCAGCTGCCACTTGAACGTCCATGTTGCCTAGTGCACGGTTTTCGAGAGACTAAGATCCTCGCGAGGTTCCAGGAGTGTAAAGCAGAAGAAATATACATATATTGCCTCAGAAACATCTATCCCACCGGTTTTCATTTTTAAGTGAAAGAAACTCAATCCAACGCTCTTAGACTTTGCTCCTCCTGGTGCAGAAGCTACGACTACCGGTAAATTAGGATAGGATTAAAACTGGTTGCAAGTATTTGTGTGCCCCAAAACGAGCGCCCCACTAAAGAACATAGGGCACTTTAATACTACACAATCATGAATCGCACAAAAGTTACGAAGCACTTCGTTTTACAAAAAAACAATGTCATACTTTTGTCAATTACACCCATTAGACGTTGCAATCCACGCGCCAATGAAAAAATACTTTGAGATCCAAGTCAATACTCTTCACTAACAACATAAAGACAAAGTCATTAATCAATATGACATTGCAAAACTTTTTACGGGAGCGTATTTGAAAGAAGCCAGCAAACACTAACAACAGATGTAAATATTAAAATAAGTAAGACACGTGCCAAGGGATTTCCATCCAAAAACAAAGAAAATGAAAAACAATACATCTATCACATTGTTTTCTAAGAACAATACAAACACCTCCCAATTGAGGATTGGAGACAGTGGCGCCGTGGGGCAAAACGGTTAATCACCCAAATTTCTAAAAAGTTACTTAATTTGAAGAAGACTCTTTTTTTTGGTAAAAGTTTAAGTTATTTATGATTCTTTGATAACCAAAGATAGTCACCAACAAAGTCAATTATATGTGGGAACAAGATTTTTATTTAATTTTAGAATTAACATATCCTTCTTGCCCGAATTAAAACGATTCTTTGAGAATTCTATTTCCTTATTTGGTACTCCTCGTTAATTTGCAGCTGCAGGAAGAATGTATGAGAGTTATTCGTTTGGTAAATGGCTTTGAGATCTGGGTAGTGAAATTTTATAACTGCAGAAATGCACCAAAGTAATGGGCAGGTTGAGCGGTATGGCGAACCGTTATGAACATAATTCGTGTGGAAACCAATTTTCGTCAAGAAAGTTGGTCTAAAATATTATGGAAACAACATACAACCTAAATTTTACAGTGCAAAAGTCTACTCATTATTCACCCTATAATTTATTAATTGACAGTGATGGTTCAACGCCCCACATAGGAGTAATTCACATAAAAAACCGGACAAAGTTATTTTATATTTTATTTTACTATTTTATGAAATAAAAGTCAATACTTCATCATAATTAGGCATTTATTTAAAAAGAAAACAATTAAAAAAAATTAGAAATCTAAGAGAGTATTGACTATTGGATTTGTTTTCAAGAGGATAATCATGAGGAGACCGAATCAATCAGAATCACTGTCTCCGAGTTCACATGTGATTTGGTCCTCATCATCTTTGTCGTCGGAACTGTCACAATTCAGTGTTTTCGTGAGAAGCATACTAATACATAGCTTCCTGGGAAAAAGACTTGCTTTTCTTCTTCCGTTTTATTCGGTTGCAGCTGATGAAGGGATCAGATGTCAGCAACAGCCTATTTAAAATATCTCTATTGCAGTCCACTCTTGAAAATTTTCTTGCAAAGTCTACGCGATATTTACGGAAATGTTTGTTTCGGGCTTCAGCAGCCTCCTCTGATAGCTGTCCGATAGGTATAATGTGACTTGATATTACTTGAGCGCCATGCATCAGAATTTTGTGAACTGTAGGTGACATAGGATGCCAACCATACAATTCCACGTACAGTTTGGCAGTTGTGTGAGCAAAGTCATCGAATTTCGCCGGATCAATATCATATCCGCTTGATATCACTTCAAGAATGATTTGGAACCTTTTTATCAAATCTATATTTATTCCAGTAATCCGAGATGAGCATTCAGGATTGTCAAAAAATCTTTTCGACGTATTTCCGTCGTTACTATTGCCGTAACCGAATTTGGGTATGTCAACAAGAAGGCCCATCTCTACTTTGAAGCTTTTTTGTATTTTCTGTTTTGTTTCTTTCAAAACATTTTTGTCTTCTGCCGTTCGGGCTTGCCACTTCTGTAAGGGCGCTTTGTATGCCAGGTGCAACAATAGTTCGAAGAAACGAATTCTCGCGTGCAGAATGGAGAGTCCGAATTTCAGAGACTCTTCACAAACATTACTTCTTTCAAGTTTGTTGAAGTCCTTAGATGTCTGTCCACATATGTAGCATCTCATTGTTGAAGCCGTATCAGTCGCGGCATTGCACACCTTTCCATCGACCATTGTGAGCAAAATGGTGTGATTTATTTTAACGGAATCTTCCATACCAGTTGTTTCTTTGAGATTCCTTGCTTGTTCTTCAATATAGGTGATTTCTTCCTTTGTGATATCCTTTGTTTCGTGAATGAACCGAGCCCGGATAGGACGACAGAATCTCACTGAAGAAGGCACTGGATTTAAGTATACTAATGTATTTCAAATTTCTTTAAAAAAAAGTCAAAAAAGTGCCGCTGTTTATTGATGGCTATACAAGTAATAAATTTGGAAGAAACGTAGTCAAATAAACTTCAATCTATAGTACTAACCTTCTATATCCATGTCCGAATAGTTAGTCTCCTGTCGTTTGCTACACGAAGCCATTTCAGCACAGAAACCTGATAAACACAAACGAGAGCGCCGAGAACAAAGACACGCGTACAGTGCGATGATTGGGTTCCGACTGACGTTGTGTGGCACTTGCGCGGAAGTTGAGGGTTGGGGGTCTGCCTTTTGATAAACCGGTTATCGTAGGTAAAGAAACATGTATTTTGGGTGCGGTTGGATTAACATCACTATTTTCAATTTTGTCCGGTTTTTTATGTGTAATACTCCTATGTGCGCCCGTCGTACGATCCGTGGTTCGCGACATTGTATTGGAAGCAGCCAACCCTAACCGAGAGTCACTGCGTGCACTAGCGCAGCAGCGCGCAAGCGATCTCTTGGATATAGAGTACGACAGAACGCTCGTCTTAACGAGTGCCCCGATCTCTACAGCTTGATGACATGGTCTTTGTGCGCAAGACTAGCCAGTCTACTGGCAAGTTAAATTCTGAGATGCGAGGCCCCTACGCTGTCACTGCAGGTGCAGGTGAAGCTGAAGGAGTCGATTTCGCGTCGCTCACAAAAGCTCAGCCTGGAACTGAAGGTAAACGACCATAGACAACGATGTGTGTTCGCTGAACACACCCCACGCCGACACGATGTGGGGTGAATTATGCTTAAACTTATCTTCGGGAACGGCTGAATCAGCTGAACGACTAACGACGACTGAATGAACGACTCATTTTGAATGTTTTGCGAAGGTACACTAGATAGTTAAATCTCGAGGATGCGACCGAAGGTTTTTAAAAAGAACAAGGAGTCCGTTCAGCTCGATGCTTTAATGAGAACTAACTTAATTCTATTACAAAATCTTAGAGCTACGGTTCTTATCTCTACGACGGAAGCCCGTCGCCGGACTCTAGACTAAACAACCAAAGCGCTGCGTTAGCGTCGCCCGCCTACGAAGCTCCGCGATTAACATGACGTAGGCATCATAGAGCCGGGGCCTGACCGCCCATGGAGATATATGTTTAACAAGATGTTATAGTGCTAGAGCCAGGTGCAATGTGCATAACTCTTCCCCCCTTAGATTCGAAATTATCGGAGGGATGTAAATCGCTCTGATTATTTCGATTAAGGAATATTTTTAAAAGATTATATTTATATAATACGAAAAAACAAATGATTAAAACTAGAATTACATATAATATTATCGTAGCTATGCTAACACTGTTCACGTTAATGGCCTTTTCACTATTATTTTCCACTGTATTTTCACTAATTTTTAATAAGTTGTTTAAATTCTGGAGATTCGACAGTTCGCTGGTGTCCAATTGGATAGGCTCTCGATGTAGTTGTGGTTCCACGTCTGGTATTTCCGGAAGGTTGATAATGGGCAATTTTGAGAAGCTTTCCTTGTTTTCCGTGAAGTGACGAGACTTCAGGGTGAATCTACCGATTTTCATGTCACAGCGGTCATCAAGAGTAAGAAGGTAAGTTCCTTTTATGTTTTCTTTCGTTATATCATTGTTACAGGTTTTCGTAAATGTGTTTTCAACTTTGGTGTAAATAATCCATCTATGTTTTCCTATTGGCTCTACTTTTATCGTGTCGATTTTTACTATTATTGGGTTGCAGGAACTGATGTTATGTGAAAATTTCATAAGTGCGGTTATACAGGTATCTTCTAGAAGCATCTGCGACTCATCTTCATGACATAAATACGCCGCATCGTGGAGCTCGTCGCATGGCTGGGAGAGCGAGACCATATCTGGACCATTTACCAGGAGGTATGGATATTTAGGAATGATTATTTTAGTTAGGTTATTGGAATCGGTTATAGGGATAGGTATGGCTTTATAATATATATATATCTGATCCTTAATCAGTGGAATATCTAAAATAAAAGTTATTTGACTTCCCGTTGAATAAGCTTTTAACTCTATACAATGTTCTATTTTAACTAAGTTATCATAACTTACTGGAAATACAAGTTTGTGAGATTTTTCTATTTCTAGTAACAATTTTACTAAATCGTCAGGATTAAAAAGAGACTGATGTAGAGTTTTTAACTTGCTAAACGTAATAATGGTCTCAATTTCGTCTATATGACTGTATATTAACTGAAAATTATGTAAAAATAGATTATAAATGTTAATGTAGTTATGTATAGTTATGTTAGCTTTCGTTTGATTGATTAGTTTTCTTAGTTCCCATAACTCTTTGTCTATATGAATGAAATTGTTATTTGTAGCGTTAGTTATTTTTACCAAATTTTCAGACATTTTAGATATCAGGGTCACCTTTTTTGTTAACGTATCCTGACGTGATTTTAATGAACTAATTAGTATTTCATACCTGTTGGCATCCTCATAGTCGAGGTTTCCTGTAATCAGTTTAACAATAGATCCAAGAGGGTTTAGAAGACCGCGTTTTATTCTGGCAGATGGAAGTAATTGTTTAAATTTTTGAATAGTAAAATTCATTACATAGTCTGTCTGTAACTTAATGTTCAGTAACTGGAAATTAGAAATTTTGTTATTTATTTTCACATGTTGATTCAGGTTCGCGTATCTATTTATATTAAGTTCTAATTCCTCTTGTATGATACTTAAATTTAAAACCTTAATAATAATCCACTTATCATAACTTACGCTAGCTTGACCCTGCTTCACCAGCAGCACTCCAGGATTTTTATCAATCCTTTGAAGTTGAAGGGCGTGGGTCCCGATTGTCAGCGCAATAAGCGCGAGGCACCTGTGAAGGTCGTTTTATATCCTTAATAGGTACTTTTGTTTCGCGATTTCTAAGTGTAATAGGACAAGTGTTTCTGGTTATATCACCCGTAGCTTGTGCTTTGTGGAAGCGTGGCTTTTCCTTGCTTCTCCTAACGTTTACACCCTTTACAAATATAGTATCCCCCGTTTGTACGTTAAACGAAGTTTCGCCACCACGTTTTTTAACTATGTGCTCTTTATTACTAACTAATTTATCCGTTAGGTAGTTATAAAGGTATTTTGTACGCTTTACGTGATCAGCTATCAACTGTTGCGTGTAATGTTTATTAAATTCAAGATCAAAAGTACTGTTCAAATCTGTGTGACCAAAGACAACTTCGAAGGGCGTAAGGCCTGTTGCCGAATGAATAGTTTGGTTGTAGGACATGATCGCGTATGTCATTACGTTAGCAGCGTCCGTTATTTTGTGCTCGTATTTAGCTATACGGTATATTTCTAAAATGGTTGAGTGGAAACGCTCTATCAGGCCCATAGAGTTGGGGTTATGTGGAGTGCCAATGTGAAGATTGATTTTATAGAATTGTAAAGTTTCCTTCAATAACGTGTTATTGAATTCGGTACCGGAGTCAGCACTGATCCCGTTGGGTACACCATAAATTGAAAAGAATTTGATTAATGCTCGGACTACTTCAGGTGTGGAGCGGTTGGATAACTCAAAAGCCTGACCTAGCTTGCTAAATGCATCGATTATGGTGAGAAAGTATTTTCCCTCTATGGAAAACAAGTCCATAAAGATTTCGGCAAATGGTCTTTTCTGAGTTTGGGTCAGCTGTAATTCGGGTTTAATGGGCTTACGGTCATATTTTTGTGTTTTACAAGTTTCACATGAGTTTATAATGGAGGCGACTGTTATGTCCATGTTTTTCCAAAAGTAATTACGCTTCAGTTTCATAAGAGTTTCTTTGATACCGCGGTGAGATGTTTTACCGTGATGATAATTAAGAATAACAGTGCGCTGTTCGTTTTCATCTTCTAAATAGATAACTCTTTTAGTACATTCGTAACATTTTACGGTGTCCTTTTTAAACAATTTTATAACAGCTTCTGTAAATTGAATACGATGTGTTTTGTCCTCGAAATAAAAGAAAATTTTAATTTTAGGTTTTATATATTCCAGGAGGAATTTCTTCACTAGCTCGGGATTGTCTACAGGGAGGTGGACTTCTAGAACTTTTTGCTTGTCTCGTGATAAATCTTTAACTAATGTTTGGTTTCTGTTCCAGGTAAAAACAAGAATTTGGTTCGGTTTTGTGTCTACGGCTTCATCTAAGATTGGGATACCACTCGTATCAATATCGTCGGCAGAATGAATTGTTTCAGGTAATGAGCAAGCAGTGGCGGTACTAGATGAGGGTGAGCGCGTTGGGTAGGTTGTTTCTTCGGCAGGCAATGAGGGGATATTCGAGATCTCTGATGAATCTGATATTGTTATTGGGCTATTGGATCTCTCAGTATCTCCGACATTACCCTCCAAGGAAGCATTATCATTTTTGCTGGTAAGTATATTTAATTTGATACGTGAAAGAGCGTCTGCATTGGTATTATTTTTGCCACTCTTGTAAATGACTTCGAAATTAAATTCCGACAATCGTAATTTCCATCTAGTAAGTTTACTTCCGGGTTCTTTTAGTGAATTCAACCAAGCTAATGGTCGGTGGTCCGTATATATCGTGAATTTCCGCCCATACAAGTAAGGGCGAAATTGTTTGACAGCCCACACTACTGCTAAAAGCTCTTTTTCTGTGGTACTGTAACGTGTTTCCGCGTCATTTAACGTTCGACTTGCGTACGCGATAGGTTTATCATTACCTACAGACCCTTGAGAAAGGACGGCGCCTAAGGCGTAATTAGACGCGTCTGTGGTCAATATGAATGGGTTATTAAAGTCAGGGAATTGGAGTATCGGGGCATTTACCAGTAACTCTTTACATTTTTCGAATGCATTTACATAAGCTGAGGTTATTTCTAATTTATTTTTCTTTTTCAGGCATTGCGTTAATGGTTGGGTAATCTTTGAAAAATCCTTTATGAATTTTCGGTAGTATCCGACCAAACCGAGAAAACTCTTAATTTCTGTAGGTGAACGAGGAAGTGGGAAATCGAGGACGGCTTTAATTTTGTCATTATTTGGTTTCAACCCGTTTTTCGTGATCGTGTGTCCAAGATAAAGAACTTCCGTTCGGAGGAACTCACATTTATCTAGAGTTATTTTTAAATTAGTTTCCCTAAGTCGGTCGAAGACTTTTCTAAGTTTTCCTATGTGTTCCTGTAAACTACTTGAATATATAATAATGTCATCTAAATAAACAAGACAATGGATTCCCTGCAGACCCCTTAACACATTATCCATTGCCCGCTGGAATGTTGCCGGTGCGGTTTTGAGTCCGAACGGCATGCGGGTGAACTCATAATGACCCGATGGTGTGGAAAAGGCTGTTTTGGCTCTGTCCTGTTCCTCAACCTCAATCTGGTGGTAGCCACTTGCAAGGTCAAGTGTGCTAAAATATGTTGATTTACCTAACTTGTCGAATATATCATTTATATTGGGCAGGGGATATTTGTCGTCCATTGTCAAGTCATTTAGGCGTCTGTAGTCTATGACCATTCGATATTTAAACTGGCCGGACGCGTCCATCTTTTTAGGCACCAGATGCACGGGTGCACTCCAAGGTGAGAAAGACTCCTGTATGACATTGTCTTTTAAAAGTTTATCGGTTTGTTGTTGTACTTCCGCATTTTGCATTGGAGGAAGTCTATATGGTCGTATATATATTGGGTCCTCGTTTTTGGTCCTTATCTGGTGTTTAACCTGATTACTGAAGGTAAGTGGGAGTTTATCACAATAAAAGATATCTCTATAGTCAAAACACAGTTTTTGTAGAGCTTCGCGTTCCTCGGAATTTGTGTGTTCTAATCGTAATTTACTTAAATTTTCTTTTAATAATTCGTCAATATCGCATTGATTAACTTGATCATTAACCTGTTGAGTCCCAGATACATCAAACGATGTCGCGAAAAAAGTTGTCCTTACGGCCCAGATACATCAAACGATGTCGTGCGATGTCGGGGCATTTCTACCTTATTTTAAGTGCATTAAACTCTTTTTTACCTTAGCAAACTTAGTGTTTATGGATTCGTAATGACATTTGCTACAAAATAAAGAAGAAATCAGAGCAGCCATAATGAAAAAATAATTTTTTACATCAATCTGAAGTTGGTACTGTGCCGTGACATTGTCGCAGAGTTGTTTGCTTTAAGACAGTGACTTATTTTTAGTGAAAATTTTAAAGAAAAAGGTAAGTGAGTGTTTTATTATCATATTTGTGATATTAACTTAGTTAAATAAATTAAAATGTAAGTGTTTCATGCTGGTTTATAGTAAAAAAAAACCCTCTAAAAATTATGGGAATGTTCAAAGTTCGCGCCAAAAAATTTTCACGCCGTGTTGTTCACACTATTCTTATTAGAATCCTATAAGAATTCACATTATCTTATTGGAAATTTATTGTAGATTCTATTTTTATGGGCCATTTTATGCAGTACAGTAAAATTTTACGTTTTGAAGCGGTATTTACAGTTCAAACCTCAAGTTCACTCACACTACTACAAATGACCTGTGACTGTGTGCGTGTCAAAATGGCCGCCTGACACTTTGTTTTGATAGATACGGCACATCGCTTATAGGGATGTCACTTTTTGCGTTGTTATATTGATACTGTAAAATTTATCATCCAGATAATAATTAGATTTTTGGTTTTAATTTATTTTTCGCGAACAGGTTTTAATTAATTTTAATTTATTGTTCACTTTTTGTGTTTTGATTCAATTTACGCTGTAAAGTAAATAATATAGAAATAATTTTAAATTTATTAAATTAAATTAAATTTTGAATTTTGACGACCTGTTTGGCGCAATGGTGAGTATACTTGCCTTCTGAGCAGAGGTCCCGGGTTCGATTCCCGGAGAAGACAAATATTTATTTGTGCATAAAACTTATTTATTTGTCTTGGTCTGGGTGTTAATATGTATATTATGTATGTATTTACAAAAAAAAGAAGTATATAAGTATGTTTATCTGTTATCTAGTATCCATAACACAAGTTCTTAATGAAACTTACTTTGGGCTATCTACTATCACACCAATTATCTAAATTGGTGTGATAGTGTGAAAATTTATTTATTTATTTATTATTTATTTAATTAGATTTTATATTTTTCTTATTAGCCGATTTAAAAAAAAGGAGGAGGTTCTGATTTCGGCCGTAGATATGCTTTTTTAAGGTTATGATTTTGCATGTGCGTGAATATTTTCTTACTTATTTTACCTATTTTTTTGTATTAGATGTCTCAATCTCATTTCGAGAAGGCTGAGGCTCAGCGTGAACCGCAGCCAGGGTTAGTAAGAGAAATTATATACTTAAATTTTTTCTAGTTTATTATTTCTTCAGATTTAATAAGTAAAAAATTTTGGAACAGTGCATTGTTTTTTACGTTTAGCCATCAATTACAAATTATTTTGTTGCAACACTTGTTTTAGTGGAAGCAATATCCACCCGGAAAAAGAGCTGGTTGTCGCCTACCCACTCTCTTATTCTCCGGGAGGTTCGCTGCTGGTTAATGATGAAGGAGTAGCGTATGAACGGGTGGGGAGTGATTTAGTGGTAAGTACCATTTTTCAAGAGCCATTGCGGTTATATAAAGATATTAGTGGTAGGTAATTAAGTTGATTTCACTTTGTTTCAGCCTTTCCAACCACCAACAATGCCGACTTTTGTGACGTCGACGTCTTCGACAAGCAATAGGAAAAGAAAGGCGGCAAAGGTAAATGATAATAATATTTTTGTTTGCAACAAATCGACAAAGACCTAATCACTAACATTTAAAGAGAAAAACTTTAGGTTGTTAGTATGAAATAGTCCACGAAACTACAAATAAAATTTAAGATCAATTCATATAGAAATACTGCTAAAAATTAGTTTCATTTCTATGTAACATTTTTTTTTTACATGTTCTCTAACAATATTTATTTTCAAAGGTCGAGATGGCTGCGGGCTTGTCGAAGGCTCGGCGTTCCCTGCCGCTCAGCGAAGATCTGATTTCACAATTATTGGTAAGCATTATGTTTTATTTATCAAATAGTACCATTGCATTGTCACTAAATTGCTCGGCCTTGGCCTGTTCCTAGTTCACCATCTTAGATAAAAAAGGGTTTTTTCTAAATGTTAGGCCTAGTTAGCACTCTTAAGGTTACGAGCGGTGACCGTATTTTTTATTTCAACTGCGATGAAAACGTAAAATGTCTTCAGATTCTCCAGTTCTAATTTGTTCGAGCGCTCACATAATACCATTTTTTCAGCTCGGTAGTGAAGATGAGAGCGAGGAAGAGGATGAGGGGCTTCTCGACGACGAGGAGAATTTTGCTACCCCATCGGTAGGGAGGGATGTGAGGAACGCAATGGCGCATTTGAGAGATGAGGTGAGTGATTGTATGGTATATGAAGAGTGGAAGAGAGCAGTAGAGAATAGAGAAACTGACGTTGAAGTGACAGTGGAAAGAATGGATGAGAGAATCGTGGAAGATGTGGAAGTGATAATAGAACGAATTGATGAGGGAATGGATGAATGTGTGGTGACTGTGAATGATGTGGGTCTGGTGGATGGTTGTAGAGGTGATGCTGCTATAGCTTCAGAGAATGGAATTAGTGTGGATGCGCAGATGGAACAGATGAGAGAAGAAGGACAGAATGCAAGAGGAGAAGAAAGGACTGCGAGAGGTCGAGGAGGGAGTACGAGAGGTCGAGGCGTGAGTGCGAGGGGACGAGGTAGTGCGCGGTCGATGGTTGAACGTGCTCCGTTTACGTGGTCCGATGATTATTCATCGTTCCATGGCCAACGGGAAACCTACACACGTACGCCTGGCCCGACGATCGCCACTACTGACCCCACTGAAATTTTTTTGAGTTTTTGGGATAGGGATGTGATGAGCATGATTGTGGAAGAGACTGAAAGGTATGCATGGCAAACCATCACTGCGCAATCTGAGACGGAGGGTGGAGTTTCTGCTTCTTTAGAGTGGAATGGTACCTCCGTCGAAGAAATGTACCGGGTGTTTGCTATCATAATTTTGATGAGCTTTTGTGTGAGAGGAAGCGTAAAAGAATATTGGACGACAGGTCTTTTGGAAATGCCGAAGTTTCGTGAAACTATGTCCCGAAACCGATATCAAACACTGATCCGATTTCTGCATTTTGTGGATAATGAAAGCCGGCCTTTAGATTTGACGAGATATGAGGCCAGGATGTATAAAATCCAACCAATCTTAGATCATTGCAATCGCAAATTTTCAGAGCTTTTCATACCAGGACAATTTCTGAGCTTAGATGAGTCTCTCCTGTTATGGAAAGGCCATCTAAGCTTTGTGCAATGCATCCGATCAAAAGCGGCTCGATTCGGAATAAAATCATTCGAATTATGTGACGTGTCGGGATATTTATTGCGAACTCTTCTATACGGAGGAAAGGGAACGACATCAACTGAAGGACCAATTAGCGGATTCACTAACGCTACTGCGAAAGTGGTCCTTCAGTTGATGGACGGGTTTTTAAATCGTGGTCATTGTCTGGTCATGGACAACTGGTATAACCAGTTGTTCTTGACCAGATATCTTAAAGAGCATCACACCGATGTTGTCGGTACTATGAACCGACGCCGCACTCATGTTCCGCCTTCAATAAAGAATTTAACTTCTTTGAGCTTGGAACGTGGTGCCATGGTGGCTCAACACTGTGGTGACATTTCGTTGATTGCATGGATGGATGTAAAATTGGTCACCACAGTGTCGACCTACCATGGCAATGATATGGTGGTAGGTCGCCGTGCAGGTTGTGAGCTTTTAAAGCCCGTTGTAGTAGAGGATTATAATAAGGCCATGGGAGGGGTAGATTTAAAAGATGGGATTCTGTCAATGTACCCGACGGAGAGGAAAAGGGGCTCGAAATGGTACATGAAGGTATTCAAAAGACTTTTTAACACCAGTCTTTTGAATGCCTTCATTATCTATAAAAATAACATGAAGAGCGAGAGAAAGTTGACGCATCGCCAATTTCGGCAAGCAGTTGTCGAGGGACTCCTGGAGCGATTCCCAAATAGCAGGGATCCCCACAAGCATCAGGCTCAGGACCAGGCTCGGGGGGCACGTCTTAATGCCGAAAGGGTGCGGCAGGATAACTCGCACCTCCATCGCACTGTGCGAACTGCCCATATACCTGGCACCAACACCCATTGCCAAAAGCGCTGCGCGCAATGTTCCGCTGAGGGCCGGCGCCACATGGTGCGGTGGATGTGCGAGTTGTGCAATGTTCCACTACAGCCTGGTAACTGTTTCGCCAAATACCACGCCCGATAAATCTCAAGACCGGCTGAACTGATTTCGTTGAAAATTGGCGGAACGAAGCTTAAAACTCAAGAACGGCTGAACTGATTTGGTTGTAAATTGGCGGGGAGGTAGCTTAAAACCAGGGAAAGGACATAGGATAGATACTTTTTTAACCGTTTTATTGAACGTGTAAATTACCCGTAAAAGTGTGTTTCATTTTAATGCCTGTAAAGGCTTATGTTGAATAAATTATTTTTGATTTTGAGCATTATCTAGTAGAACCATAGGAGCCCCTTTTCCGCTCGGCGGAGACTTTGACAAATGTGTCTTTTATAAATACCTGTCAAGCGCGAACTGGCATTATTATTAGAACGTATCCTGGCACGCTACAACATTTTGACTAGACAAAAATGTCTTTTATAAATACCTGTCAAGCGCGAACTGGCATTATTATTAGAACGTATCCTGGCACGTTACATTTTTACTAGACAAAAATGTCTTTTATAAATACCTGTCAAGCGCGAACTGACATTATTATTAGAACGTATCCTGGCACGTTACATTTTTACTAGACAAAAATGTCTTTTATAAATACCTGTCAAGCGCGAACTGGCATTATTATTAGAACGTATCCTGGCACGTTACAACATTTTGACTTGACAAAAATGTCTTTTATAAATACCTGTCAAGCGCGAACTGGCATTTTTATTCTCTCCTTCTTTTCGAATTTAGTTTCTGGTTGATTGGATTTTGATTGGTTGGATTTTGATTGGTTGGTTTTGTTTGGTTGGTTTTGTTTGGCTGGTTAATGGTTTGGTTTTCTTTATATGAAGTCCAGTAGTGGACATCATCTTTCGGCTGAATGAATGGGTGGATGAATGGATAGAATGATTTGGATTAGACGGCACGAAGCATAAAAGGCCCTCCTTTGTTATCATGAATATATGTGTTTGCATGTACCTGCCGAGTGGGGTATCAAATTAATGTATAATTATAATATCTTGAGATTATTTTGTGATTTGCTGCTTTATAGTCAAAATTATTTTGATTTTAAATAATTTATAGTACCTACACACTAATGTATTATAGTGCCTACGATAGCATCGATGTCTAAAAAAGAGCCCTAGATGAATTTCTTGCCGGTTCTTCTCAGTACAAGGTCTCCCGCCGTTGTTTAGCGAACCGATGGCGTAGCTTTTCGATTTTCACAAGTGCTTGTAACAGCCTAGACTGAATAAACTATTTTATTTTTTTTTTAAATTTTAAATATATCAGTGTTCATATGATTGTACATTTATGTTCTTAAAATTATTATAAATATATTTTTTGCTTCATAACAAGTCTTTTATTTTACATGATTTATAAAAAATAGGCTAGACTTTAAGGTTGTAGGGACACAATGTATTCATATAAACCTTACGCTGTATTTTGTGGACGCAGGTCACAACGTACTGAGCGTCACGCGCCACGCTAGCTAGTTTCATTGATACCTAACAACATTGCTTATATATGTTAGCCTCCCTCTGAAAAACAGCGTCATGGCTTTGATACCACTGCCATGACATAGCTGAGCCGGGGACTTTTTCACTGCTGTGGCACTGCTAAATTCTAAAACTTTATATCTGATTTTTCTTTATTTTGTATGTATGCATTAGAGTTGCCACGAATAGTGATTTGGCCGAATACCGAATACCGAATATTCGGCAATGCTGTCGGCCGAAGCGCCGAATATTCGGCGGCCGAATATTCGGCACTAAGTACATGTTAGTCGAGCGCGTAAACACTAATACGACAGGTTGCGACCTGTCTTCAACGTGCGCGGGCAGTGTGCGGGCGGCTAGGTTAGTTGACTGTTTCAATTGCGAGTAAATCACGTCACGGCACGCATTGTCAGATAGAAAAGTTTGTTTTAGTTCTTTTTCAATTGTTTGTTCATTAAAAAAATGACATCAATTAATAAAAAATCGGCCATATGGGAATATTATGAGATTTGTAGTGAAAATAATAAATTGGCCAATTGTTTGCTGTGTAATAGCAAGATCTCAAGGGGTGGAGAAGAAAAGAAAGCAAGTAAGTAAAAACTTGAATTAATTTAACAACTCGTTACGTTATCTAAGTTATTGACGATTCGTCAAAAAACACGATACGTCATACACATGACGGTTGGCCGTTCATTGCGTACGGAAACGTTAGGTATATTTCCCGATTCGTCAAAATGTGTTAATTTTCTAAATCTTGTTTCGATGTTTCGCACAAAAAGTTTTTTTTACCAAATGTGATTTGAGACCTGCCTGTCATTTTTCACGATTTGTTACCTATTGTATGAATGAACACGGGCATTCATAAACGTTATAAACAACATAAACAAATCGTGAAAAAAACATAGTAGGCGTGTGAAAAAGCTGTAAAATGGTTAGGAAATTGAAATTTAAAGTCAAACAAGGAAAATGAAATAAGTAGGTAAATGCATATATAAGTGAATAAATAAATAAATAACTAAGCGATCTTCTAGTAAAGTTTCGTTTTTGTAGTGAATAGAAAATTTTAGTGCATAACTCAGTTACGTACTTGTAATTCATTTTAGTTTATTTTTTATTTTCAGCTACAACTTCTTTAAAAAACCATCTTAAATCCAAACATGCCGAACAGTACGCTACTTTGACTGATGTTCCTTCGACAAGTGGCAGCAACAAGGGTGGTACTTCTACTTCCACCGATTCCAAGATACCTGCAGTTCCTGGAACGTCCAGATCAAGAGACCGACAGCTAACCCTAAAAGAAACATCTGAAAGGAAATTGATATGGGACATTAATGATCCGAAATCAATAAAATATCACTACTTGATAGGTGAAATGATTGCTTTAGACAACGAACCATTATCACTTGTTGAACGGGTTGGATTTCAGAGGCTCATGGCAACAGCTGTGCCCCATTATAGAGTACCTGGTCGCACTTACATGACCGAGAAAGTTGTTCCTGACATATACAACAGAATTTGGTCGAAAATACAAGTCAGCATTTCGCAGGCAACAGCAGTATCAGTGACATCTGATATATGGACATGTCAGCACAATAATGAGAGCTTTTTGAGCTTCACTGCGCACTGGATATCTGAAGAGTTCAATCTGGAACATGGTGTTTTAGCTATGAAACCGTTTCCCAGCTCACATTCTGGTACCAATATTGCAAAAGAACTTAATGCTATTACTGAAAGATGGAATATTCCTAAAAACAAGATCCATTTACTTCTTCACGATAGTGGGGCTAATATGATAAAAGGTGTGCGAGATGCAGGATACGATTCAGGCAGGTGCTTTATTCATTCATTGCAACGAGCTATAGAGGAATCGCTTAAATCTCAACCAGAAGTACTACAGATGGTAGCTGCTGCTAGACGAATTGTTACCCATTTTAACCATTCAGGCTTAGCAGAGCAGAAACTTAAATCCATTCAACAAGAACTTAACTTGCCTAACCACCAACTAGTACAAGATGTGAGCACACGCTGGAATTCTACGTATTATTTAATGGAGCGATTATTAGAACAAAAGCGAGCTATATCCTTGTACATAACAGATCATGACACTTTAAATAATCTAACACATGCTCAATGGGAACTAATGGAACAATGTATCAAACTTCTCAAACCATTTGAAGAGATTACAAAAATAACCAGCTCAGGTATCTCCTGCATCTCTGAAGTGATTCCACATGCAGTTACTTTATTAAAATATCTGGGAAAGGCAGAGACAGCTCAGAGAGTACCAAATTTAGTGACAATGAGATCTTCACTACAAACTGAGCTTGAAAAGCGATTTAACTTTGATGAAAACAACAAATATCTAGTCGCTACGTTTCTTGATCCACGCTTCAAAACAATTTTCCTAGATTTTGTTCAAGCAGAAAGAGCAAAACAGAAAATTCTTCTAGAAGCTCTGAAACTAAGTTGTAATGATGAGTCTAGTAGTACTGATGACGATTCTTCTCCACGTCGTAAAAAAAGAAACATAAACGAAAATGATATTGAAAATATTGAAATACACGACAGTTTCTGGAACTGCTTCGAGGAAGTCGCTAAAGATAATATGCGAAATAGTAATGATGAGGAGAACGTGGAGAAGAATACTGTGGCAAATGAGATAGACTTTTATTTGAAATCAAATCGCCTAGATCGGAAAGCTAATCCTTACAAGTGGTGGTCAGCAAATGAAAAACAATACCCAAACCTCTCGAAATTTGCTAAAGTTTATCTTTCTTCTCCCGGGAGTAGCGTGTATAGTGAGAGGTTATTTTCTGAAGCTGGTACCATTTACGACGAAAAGCGTAATCGTTTGCTACCGTCAAATGCTGAAAAGCTTGTTTTTATTCATCACAACTTACCGTTGATTAACTTTACTTATTAAAATATTGTAATTTGATAATAAATACATATCTTGATTAATATGATGTGGTTTTTTTTCCATGATTTGGTATTCGGTATTCGGCCGAATAGTACCTATTATTCGGCCGAATACCGAATACCAAACAAAGTGGCCGAATAGGCCGAATACCGAATAGTAGCCGAATATTCGTGGCATCTCTAGTATGCATTGTGTGAAATACATTATTTTCAATTCAATTCAATATGTGTAATGAACATTCAGTGTTTACAAATTTTATTTAAGAGGATGAATTGTTATCTTAGGAATAAATAAAGATATTATTATTACTATTTCTTGTATCTACGTAATATATTTGTAAAGTGAACAATAACTTGAGTAATATTTATTGTCTTTTTATTTGCAACCTTCTGGGGAGTCTTACGACTTTCGCACAGTGATTTAGAAATAATTATAACCTAGCACGGGCACAAGGTATATAAACCACGATTTGACAAACCTTACCTTGATCCGCAAACTATTACGCTTGATTTTCTGTAGAATGTATAGTCGACACTTCATCATGCAAAGGTGTGTACCAAGCTAACCGTGGCATCAAGGCGTGAGTGGCGCTTGATGTGCATTGCCAAAAAGGTATAATTTTTTTTTTCAATTATAAATTTTATTGTGTCGTCTTAATTTCACAATTCAGTTGGTCACAAATCCGGATGACTGCGAGTAAACGGCTATAACTATTTCCGTATTGATTTAGAAGTTTAATTTTTCACAGCTATCAGAGACTGTACAAATTTAGTGTAAATTTTATAGTAATTATCTCAACTCGTTACACAACCTTACACACTAATAAGTATGCAACTAAAACTGTCATATATTTTATGCCGATATCTTAGACGCTTGATATATATACAAGGTATATATATATAGAAATTAAATTGATAATACAAAAAAGAATCTCCAAAATCTGTTCATATACGACGAAGATATCTGCGAACAAACATAAAAAAAAGAAAAGGATATATACGGCTGAATTGAGAACCTCCTCCTTTTTTTGATGTCGGTTAAAATTATTTAATCGTTATTGAACAGATTATTTTGTATTATCAAAATAAAAATCAGAACTCAACAAATATTAGTAAAAAAGGTAAGTATGAATATACCGGAAATGACAGCCCTGAGTTTTAGACAGGCCAGCGGACCTCTGACGTCACCCGGTGACGTCATCCGTGTAGCGACGCGTCGGCTCAGTCTTATCGCGATCGTATGACCGCCGCGATGAATTATGCCTGGTTTCTAATTTCGAGTGTGTTTTGTTTAGTTTTTGTTTCCTGTTACATTTGTTATGATACAGTGTTGCGTAGAGAATTCATTACTCAAGCCATTATGAGTTATTCTAGACGTATTGTTGTGATGTGTATACTTACTGAAGGCTAAAATCAAACCTCTTCAACTATAGTAAAGATATGCTCCGTGTTGAATATTTTGCTTCACTAAAGGTACTTATTCATTTATTATAGGCTAAATTATACCAAGTTCTATTTGTGGATAAATTATCTTTTTATTGATATATAACAATCATACAAAGGTGCTATAGTTTTAGTACATTTTGTCTTTCAAATCTTGTCGTTGAAGTCGCCGTCGACCGCTATTCCGTGCAAAGTACGTATGCAGAAAAATGAAATTTTAAAGTATTTTTATAACTGGTACATATGTATTTTATAGTATTATCTTGTAGTAAATATATTTCAGATACTAGGAAATTAAAAATAAAACAATAATATAGTTTAATTTATGGCTCAGGCAGCATTTATTGAAAAAGTATAGTCTCTTTTCGTCCTCGTTTGTTTCTGTCCTTACAAATATTATTACAAAAACACAAAAGCTTATGATTTATACACCATTGTAAAGCTTGTTTCACTAGCTTCTCAAAAATATATACTTTGATTGTTCTAAGTGTAAGAATTTCTTGACAAGGCTATAAAAACACTTAAGTGGGCGGGGCGTCTCAAGTGAGTACTTCCAGCTGGGCCGAGGTACATAAAAAATTTGGAAGTACTTGGGGTTCGACAGGTTAATTGTGAAAGATTTTAAACTAGTTTTTTCGCAAAATTTTGTTGCAGTTAATGGTGCAGTAAAGGTCAAAGTCGCTCTGTTGTCGGAAGTGTTTTGTATGATGGTGGTTGCAAACGAATCTATACATGTCACTATAGCACTAGGCATGCGAATCCCATTTCCATAGTTTTTAAAATCAAGAATTGCTTCACCATTGCTAAAATCTGTAGGTATTTTAACTCGCGTTTCACTACGGGGTTCTAGCGTGATTTCAAATGGAGGACTGTACATTATTGGTATATTTGTATTTTTTGTGCATAACACTAACCTTTTCATATCGATATTGGCATCTAGGATTTTCAGTAAATCGGAACCAATTAATCCGTCATATCGCATATCAACGTCGTAGATATAAAATTTGTGTTTAGTATTACTTTTAAATGTTTTGAATAAAGGAATGTAAATTATTTCGTTATGTAAACTTCGTGCGTGAGTGCTGATAACCTCAAATGGTTCGTAAAATTTATAATTTGAGAAATACTGATCTACTTTAGCTGGACTAATAAAACTTCTCGTGCTTCCAGTATCAATCATAAAACTGGCATCGATTTCAGGTAAGTAAATGTGCGGTAATTTATTTATTCCGTTGTAATTTAAATTTATCATTTCTGGTGGTTGGTCTTGGAGGCCGATAAATGAAAATTTACATTGCTTTCTGGAGTTTCGGATTCGTTTACCGTGGGTTCAGTGTTTTCTTCATAAAAATCGTCATATGAGGTTTGATAATTGCCTTCATTATAATAATTTTGCGAATGAGGATAGTTGTCATAATCTACTGGGCACTCTTGGCGTTGTGGCCCTGGGTATTCTAAGTCGTTATTGTCGTATGAGTAAAATAAGTCGTTACTTTCCTCATTAGCTACGTGTGTGAGCATGTTTTGTTTAAGGGGGCGGACCGTACGCATGGAAACATCGCTTTCCTGGAAATGAGGTAAATTACGCTGTACTGGATTTTGCGGTGGTATACCAAATTTAAATTGTTGATTTGCTAATGGCATTCCAAATTTAAATTGCGGGTTTGGTTGATGCTGTGGGTTGGTATATTGCGGTCTAAACTGTTGGTTATTTGGAAAGAAATTCGGTTTAAATATCTGTTGAGCTCTAAACCCGTCATTGTTTGCATGGTTCGGCGTAAACGTATATTGAGGTGTTTTTACCGTATTTGATTTATTTTTGTTTTTCGAATTATATTGAAATTGGAAGTTAACTTCTTCCATGATAATGCTAAGTGCACTCTCTAATGATGTGCATTGTTTCAGCCTCACTATTCTAATAAAGTCCTCGGGTAAGTTGTACAAAAACACATTTAGGCACATATTATTGTAAATTATCATTTTTGCGGTTTTTATGTTTGTATCGGCAAGTAAGTTCACCTTCGAGCAGAGGGCGCTACGTGTTTGCTGGATTCTGTTACAGAATTGTGGATAGCTTTCACCTAATTTTATTTTTAAATTTTCTAATTCTATAGCTATGCATTCTTCGGATCTAGGGTCACCGAAATGTTGTGTGAAAAGAGCTCTCAACTGTTCCCACGTGGTAATATCATCGCGTTCACTAAGTAGAGCCGCTGCTCTACCACTGAGTCTACTAGTTAAACAATGGAAGACGTATGTCTCTTGTACGTGGCTAGCTGGCCCGTTAAAATTTCTTATAATATATTCACATTTTTTTATAAACAGGTTTAATATGTTTTGATCACCGTCAAATCTTGGGATCAAATCTAAGAGATCTTTTGGGATCATTTGAACAGTAGATGTGACCGGCTTATCGCTATTTTGTGACATTGTTATAATATGATATTTAAAATATTGATATAAAATTAATTACGAATAATATACTAATTATAAAAATACTGCTATTATCAATATTACTTATTTGTTGTGTTAAACAATTTTCACTTAATAATTAAACGTTTAAACTAAGTTAACTTACTTTATGCAGAAGTCAAATAACCTTCAATGATTTTTTATAAAAGTTATTAATTAAATATTTAGTCATACGCTAACAACCACGGGAAATGGCAGGAAAAGACAGGAAGGTAAAAAGGTCTACTTACAGTCTGCTCATCACCATGCCTTCCCGTAAAGCTGATCTCGTACACAAAAACTTTCGGCCGCGGAGGTTCACTTATTTATTTGGTTCGTGGATTGCCTTTTCGCGCGTTAGAACGTGCAGCTTACTAATCGCGAAAACTGTGCGGAAATTAACAATTTTGGGTTTACTTCCGCGAACGCGTTCGGTAAAAGCCGGCAATCCTACCGGCTGCGCCAGTTAAATCTCGAGGATGCGACCGAAGGTTTTTAAAAAGAACAAGGAGTCCGTTCAGCTCGATGCTTTAATGAGAACTAACTTAATTCTATTACAAAATCTTAGAGCTACGGTTCTTATCTCTACGACGGAAGCCCGTCGCCGGACTCTAGACTAAACAACCAAAGCGCTGCGTTAGCGTCGCCCGCCTACGAAGCTCCGCGATTAACATGACGTAGGCATCATAGAGCCGGGGCCTGACCGCCCATGGAGATATATGTTTAACAAGATGTTATAGTGCTAGAGCCAGGTGCAATGTGCATAACTAGATATTTACTGCATTGCACAATGTCTTCATTAGCTGCTGGAGGAGTTTGATTTGAAAGTCGTTTCCTACAGGAGGCACATACGTAAATATCTCGTGAAAAGCTCCACTTTTGAGCTAAACATTCAGATATTTTCCTTCAATTTTTATATTTTCGATGAAGTACCAAGCGAAATGAGTTAAAACATCAATCACCGTACGGCGCCATTATAATAACAACTATCTTAAAATGCGCACAAGTCACCCCAAAGGGTTAAGCTAAAATACGAAACCGCACCGCGCGGTCCGCATGGCGTCATATTTCTTTTTCTTTCTTGTACATAGCTAGTCTCTATTAGAAGACTAAGTATACTTCACGCTGCTAAGAGATAGCGTAATAACGCTACATACATGTTTCGCAAATAATAAAACTTTTCTACTGCTTCCTAAAAATGTTTTTGTTCTTTATAATATTTTATTAATTTATATTTGGGTTAAGTATTATTAATATATATATCCTACTAATATTATAAAAGCGAAAATTTGTAAGAATACAGGGTGTCCCAAAAACGACACGTCACAGTGACACTGGGGTTAGGCCAGCACAAGAGGCATCGAATAAGCCTAACATGACCTCAGTAAAAGTTGCTCGGTTTTCAAGATATTGTCAATTTAAACTTTTTCAAAATTTTCACGTTTTTTAACGTGTTCAGTGCTAGCATTACGTTAGATAGCCCTCAGGTTTCGATTTTTCTTTTGTACTCTTGTTGCGAATAGTTGCTTAAGATGATAGAAGTGTTATTTCGTTGATAACTAATGTAAAATGTGGAAAAATACTGGATTGAACTTGAAAAAATTGAACAACGAAAAATTACTTTCAACTTTGATCACTTGCCGTGAAAAAAAATTCAAAGAAACTAAATGAGCAAATAACGTTAAAAACTTGCATGTCTTATGCTTATTCCAAAATGGTATAACACATGTGTCTTATTTTAATATTATACGATTTTTTAATGCTTCACTAATACTAGGAACCCCGGAAGCTACCGCTAGCAGGTAAAAAAATAATGTCACGCGCAACGATAAGGCATTGTTATTGTTATCTATTAGCTTTTTTGTTTGTCAAATGCATGAGAATGAAAGATAAGGATAGTTTATTACCCTTTTGTCGGCTAGATATTGTAAGCAAATAGCTTTGTTTTTGACGTACGTGTCGTTATCATCTTTTCAAAGAAATGGAGAAGAAAGAGGGGTTGTAGTTTTAATTCTTATGGCCCTGCACTGCAAATCAAGTTGTTACGACAGTTCGTTACCTTGCGTTTCGTACGACAACCGTGTTAATCTCTGCGTTCCTTGTTTCCGTGTATTCCTTAATTTAAATCGACTTGGCTTTTCTCTGGACTCTGATTTCTGTTTTGAACGACAACTCGGCGCTCTGTTGGACACTGATATTGCTTTACGGAACTGTCTTATTAACGATGGCAAATCGTGGTACCCAATACACTCACCGTGACTACTCGGACATGCACTTGATTTACGGCGAAACCAGGCAGGTTTCCAATCGAGGCAATGTTTCGTACAACGCAAGATTGGCTGCAAGATTATACTCCGAAAGATATCCAATCCGTAATCCGACGACTTACGAAGTGATCTTAAGAGTTGTGAACGCTTATCGTGATGGCAGATTACCTGGAGTGAGTCACTCAGAAGGAAGACCTCGGACTGTTGACGACAACGTGGTGTTAGAGCAAGTACGAGAGGAGCCAGGAACTTCAGTGCGAATTATTGAACGCCGCACTGGTGTTCCCAAATCTTCGGCACATCGAATTTTAAAACGCCACAAATACCATCCCTACCATATCCAACGCGTCCAAACACTGCTTCCGGCGGACTACGCTGCGCGTGTCCAGTTTTGCCGGACAATGATTCAGAAATGGAGAGAAAATCCAAATTTCTTCAATGAAGTGTTATGGAGCGACGAATCAGCCTGCAAAAGGGATGGGTATATCAATTTGCACAACATCCATAGCTGGCAATTAGACAACCCACATGAAAAAAGAGAAGACCGATCACAGTACCAATTTAAAATTAATCTGTGGACGGGAATTTTCAACGGTCAAATATTGGGACCGGTCGAGTTGCCGCCTGTTCTGAATGGACAAAATTATTTAGAACATTTGCGAAACAACCTTCCTGTATTATTGGAAGATACTCCGTTGGCGCTGAGACGAAGGATGTGGTTCCAACAAGATGGCTGCCCAGCACACTATGCCTTACCAGTACGTCAGTACCTAAGCAACGCATTCCCCGAAAGATGGATTGGGCGACAGGGGCCAATTTCATGGCCACCGCGTTCCCCGGATCTAAATCCCTTAGATTTCTTTTATTGGGGTTGTCTAAAAGACAAAGTTTATGCGAAACCAATAAGATCCGAAGAAGAGTTACGGCGACGTGTATTCGATGCAGCTCGCACCATATCAGAAATCAGCTTAAGAACATTGAGCCGTAATTTTATTAGGCGATGTCACTTATGTATTAGAGTTCAAGGGAGACAGTTCGAGCATTTACTGTAAACTTATTAAACCAATAAGATACATGTGTTATACCATTTTGGAATTGGCATAACACATGCAAGTTTTTAAAGTTATTTGCTCATTTAGTTTCTTTGAAATTTTTTTCACGGCAAGTGATCAAAGTTGAAAGTTATTTTTCGTTGTTCAATTTTTTTCAAGTTCAATCCAGTATTTTTCCACATTTTACATAAGTTGTCAACGAAATAACACTTCTATCATCTTAAGCAACTATTCGCAACAAGAGTGCAAAAGAAAAATGGAAACCTGAGGGCTATCTAACATAATGCTAGCACTGAACATGTTAAGAAACTTGAAAATTTAGAAAAAGTTTAAATTGGAAATATCTTGAAAACCGAGCAACTTTTACTGAGGTCATGTTAGGCTTGTTCGATGCCTCTTGTGCTGGCCTAACTCCAGTGTCACTGTGACGTGTCGTTTTTGGGACACCCTGTATATGTATGTATGTTTGTTACTCTTTCACGCAAAAACTACTAAATGGATTTTGATGAAACTTTGCAGTAATGTAGCTAAGACATCAGAATAAAACATACTCGTAGGCTATAATTTATTAAAATTGGACATACCGGGCGGGTGAAAGCTAGTAGGGTCGGGTTGCATAAATTGGACCGGATCGTAATTTGTACCACCCCAAAATCTACCAAACTGTAATGTTTAGTTTTAAATTGGCAACACTAAAAAGCAGTACTACCAACATGACGCAATCGCTGCCATTTTGAACTCGATAACACAACAGAGAAAATTGTAGTAAACAAAAATATTTTTTGCGGCGTTCTAGTATTGTTTTATGGGTGTTTACCTAAGGATTTCTTGTGGCAATGGTAAGTACACTGCAACTATTATATATGTTTTTGGAAAGTTGGCATATTAGTCACCTTTTTTAGACTATAGTTTTATGTTTAGCATTTCGAGGTTATAATGCCGGCTCACATAAAATAAAACTTAGTGTTGCCTAATTTGTACCAGGTGTGGTACCCCTAAAATGTACCGGTACAATTTAGGCGTATGGTAGTTTTTCAACTTGATGGTAAACTAGATTGAAATGTTTTCAGATGTCTGGAGAAGATAAAAAGTAAGTTACAAATAGACACAAGATGACTTAGAAAAACCTTAGATTGTTTGAAAAAGAAATTGATGGGAATTTAGATCAAGAGTTTAGTTTTTATTTAACTTTTTACTATAAAAAATATTTTGTCAATGTTTAACCGCATTTTAGAGAAATTGACATAAGTTGCAAACGCCTGATGATAACATTTTAGCAATTTTGAATCAGCGTGATTATTATAGATGTCGCAGGTACATTGGAAGAGCCGTGGTATTATAGTATCACTAGCTAAATTATAATTAGGTTAGCAGTGTTATTATAATTTTACTATGGCAGATTATAATTTAATGGTTTTGACAATATACCTGCGACATAGATAAAGTGCGTATGCCCTTTAGGCCGCATTACTGAGTAGCGCATTGCATATTGTAGATACTACACTAGCTCAATAATTTGGGCCCAGACGACGCCTTCGCCCGCTTATAACTGTGAGTTGACTTAACGCTCAGGTCGCGCATGGTTGGTATATTTACGTTATGCCTAGGCTTACCTTGGAGAATATGATCTGAAGACTGTTAAAAGTGGTCATAATTGAGTCCTTTACTTATTTATATTATAATAAGTTATCAAAACTTCTGCATGTTTTAGTTGGATTGGTCAAATTAAACTAAATCACTTACATACCAACAAGGTAACACAAATTAATAATTTGTGATGTCAGATTCAACAATTATTTTCTTACATAGCCAGATAAACCATTTACTGTTAGGTACATTATAGAATATATTATGATAAATATTACACAATCAACGTATTATATTCATTAGAATAAAACACTTTTTACGGATTTTTGCGCATATTTTATTTTATATTTAATCCTGACGTTTCGACTCCTTTACAGGAGCGTCACCCCAACGTCCATTGTCTAAATGTTGTTGGCAAATTCGAGCCGATGCTGGTATGTATATAAAATCGGTGATTTTCAAGTACTGTTGAGAGAGGTATTATTGTACCCGGCAAACTTCTTGAACATGGTTTTGAAATCACGTGACATGTGCACTAGTGAATAATGTACCTAAACTTGCTACTGCGCATGTCACGTGATTTCAAAATCATGTTTAAGAAGTTTGCCGGCTACAATAATAGACATTCAGGTCCAGTACAGTTCATGTATAAACAGTGATTAGCGGTACTCGCTGCTCGTCTGTATATAGAAGAGGTAATTCTAGATGGCGGCTCATCAGTTGTTACAATTTCTTCACTTCCAATTGGCCTATGAAGATCATGTTGCTGTTGTCTGTTGACTATCCTAGTAGCCGCCCTCCAACAAGCAGCACATGCTCTCTCAAGTCTAGAGACCTAAAATAATTTAAATTAGATGAATTTCTAGGAACATACTAGAAATAAGATAGATAAAGTATTCACTGTTTTTTAATTTGTGTAAATATTGTACTTACAAGATGAAGTGGGGTCCATTGTAAAATCACATCTCAATGTAAAGAATCAGGCCTTATTTGGTAGGTTCTTCTTCCAATAATGAGACACCACAAGCGAAACAAACACTTTGATGACCAACTTCTGGGCTGCCAATTGTTCCTTCTTGGATCAACAAGTAGCAATTGTGGCCTATAATATGATCCGGAGTAACCTGAAAAAGGAAAACTTGTAAAATACAGTATATGTATTTCATTATTCAATAGACTGACATATGCATGTTATATAATTATGACGATTTATGTATAATTATTATCATACTAGGCCGCAGAATTATTATCTCCTGTGGTGGAAAAAATAGTGCACCTGGTTGAACTTTTGACTGCGGAGGCCAACCACAAAAAAGCCTTATCAACTATACATACAGTAAATAATTATAGCACTTACATATATGTATGTGCAAATATGTCATAGTCTAATAGGATAGCAGGGAATAATCAGTCGCTAAAACAATTTATGCACTTTATTCAGTTACTCTTTCATACTCCAAGCTGTCACTAAAAATATTTTACAGTTAGTTGAACTTATTGGCTACATTTTCGGCAGGGACTGGGATTTATACCAAGGACCTCCACAGCTATGACATTTATTAGATGTGCAAGGCAATCAAAAAGATTGTACAGAGTGGTTTTGTCATACTGGAAGCATATACTGGAATAATAGTGGCTCATTATAAACTACCAAATATAATAACATCATGAATGCGTTTACGAATGTTTAATGAAAAAACTTACCCAAGTAGGTGTAACCCATGAGGTCAATATTTTGCGTATGCTGGCGTGAACACTTCCCACCGAATGTGTTCCTTGGTATCGCACATTTGATACACCGCGGACGTCTACTCTCTAGAGACACTGTCTTTTCGATCCATTTTTACTAGCCAAGCACCATGAACGCCGGCTGGCGTCTACAGAGTCACTGTCTCGACGAGGCACTTCAAAGTCGCTATCTCGATAATCCACACAAAGAGTCACTATCTCAACACTGTCAATACTTATTATAGACGTGGTGAATTAATTAAAGGTTAAAACTACCAGATCAACTCAAACGCAGCAAGAAAAACATCGATCAAACAAACAAAACAAACATATTCACAACAAAAACGAAATTGACATTTACACTGACAGTTCTGTAATTAAGCGTTCCGAATCGCCATGAATGTATGTTTTGAGTTTCGAAAATACGCAATGTTTACTTTATGAAATGGTAACATGATATAAAATGATGTAAAAGAATTACATATTTTATTTTCTACTTTAAAATCTTATTTACTTATACAACGGCTGAAGCTAATAAGGCGATCAAAGATTTTTATGTTCATTGTTAAACCTCGGAAAAAACGGACAACTGTTATCGGAACGTGCAAGATTTCGTTTGATATACGGATATGATGTAATTTTTTGCGGAAGTAATTGCTAATTATTTAGCATCATTTATATGAATTTTCTAAATGTGGTTAAAAAAAAACTGTTAAAAGTCAGTACATAATACACATAAATAAAACATTATTTTTGGTGTTAATATATCTATGACGCAGTCTGGTACGAGGTATGGGCATTGTCCTTTACAATATTGCGGTCTGTCTTTCCAACGGTTCAAAAGAAGCCCCAAAAAATTATAGGAGAAAGAGAAGAATAGCTGCAATTACCAGCGACGAAAGGGGTGTGAATACAACGGCTGTGTGCTGTGACAGTGCAGCAGGTCATTTTCAAGAGAGTCAGATACTCACTGTCATATAGCCATTAAGCCAGTACGTTAAACTAAAATTAAAAAGTAATTAAAAATAATACATATTATCTCTGTTCTTCTTCTCTGTAGTTAGCCTATCGATTAGATTGTGAATATTCATAATGCTAATTATTTTCTATTGTGGGAACTAATAAAGTAAAAAGTGCATTATCAAGCTATTATTTTATTGAATGATCCACCTACAGTCAAGCTCGGACACGAAAATAAAATGGCGACGAGAATCAAATCAGATTATTAAATCTACTCAATACAGTCGAGAAGCACGCATATCAAAATAGCGAGTGACAAAACCATGCAAGCTTTACTGCAACAGAACCAAGCCATCCTGCAAACACTTTCAATTCAGTCACAAGCAATTGCAAAACTAATGCAAAATGATGAAGAGTGCAAAGGGCCTATAACTCAGAGTAAACAGGACTGGAGTAGCCTTTGCCTAACATTACCCCTCTGCCAAATGCACAAGCGTCGGAATCCTGTGCGTTATATAAAACTAGTTGAGCCGCCATTTTAAAACCACAATAATCAGAACGTCTTACCGTGCAGAGCTCCCACGAAAATGCCTGCCTGTGCTGTTTTCTACTGTAAAAAAAATTCGAAAATATCTAGTATGCAAAAAGATGGTGTCACCTTTCATTTGTAAGCATAATTTTTAGGTTTTGATTATTATTTAATTCATAATTTCATGTTTTAGCAGACTACAATTTCAAATTTCGCGCTCAAAGTTCGTTTGATGACGTCACGGCTGCACTCCCCACGAGACTACCTAGGGTTGACCATTATCGCATTTCAATTAATTAAGACAAAAATTAGAAAAAGTTTGTTGGTAATAAATAACTGTAATTTTGTATTAATTAATTACCAATTATAATTTCGTTTTAACAATGTACGTTGCGTGTTTATTTTTAGTTTAGTATTAAGTACATACCTACACTTTTGCGGCTGCTTGAAGCCTATTCTTTGCCACACAACATGGAAATATAAAATAATAAATAAAATAATAAATTAAAATAATAATCAAACTATTTGTCCTTTTATTCATGCTGGGCGGCGCTCATAAACATTAAGAGTACTAATGCTGTATATACTTCCAGTGTCCCTGACTTCATAAAAAAGACACGGTTAAAAGGGTACCATCGTCTAACCAGCACACCCGATCATTTCCGATAAACCAAAATTTTTTTCGAGCCACAGGACAAATTGTTTTTATTTTGTAATCAGCAACCCTCATTAATTTTTACAATATTTATTTGCACAATAGTGATGTCAACTTCATCGATATTGTGATTTTACGAGTGAGTAATGTATGAATGAATGAATGCAAGTAACATACTTAAATTGAAAATATGTATTTTTAATTTAAATCTATATGTCGCAGGGAAATTGTATAATTCCGCAGTTTACATCCGGCGTCATCAGTTTAAAAAACACATACCCTATTCATAGTTCCTTTCCTTAACGATAATAAAACACAACTTAGACTAGGTCTGCAATGCATACTGCTATTTGCAAATACTGAGCGAAGCACTACCTTACCTTACCTCACCACCTGACCTTACCTAACCTAACCTCACCTTGATCATTAACAACTGCCTCGAAAATATCGCGCACGAAACTGGTTGCCTCTCGCGGCTACCGCCGCTCGAAGCTACAGGTTCTGTGAGGCAGAGCTAATACAAGATGAACCGAAAAGGGCTTCGCCGGACTTTTCACATTTGAAATTGAATAATTCTATTTTGCGTGAACTTTTTTTCAATGGTTTTAAATTAGATTATTGAAGGGTGGTTATTCCTCGATGGTATGTCCTATTTCAAAAATTTTTTTTGCACATTACTCACGATCACGATGTGAGTTTTGGCGCCAAATTTCATCAATGTAGTATCAGCGGTTTGGCTGTGATCAGCTTTTGAATTTTTCTTTCGGTGATTATTTCTCTATGGTAAAGTCTATATTTTTTTTACATAGCCTATGACCGTCAGGTTATAATTATGTATGTTCATGCCAAAATTTGGTCGAATCAGTTGAACCGTTAAGTAGCAGGAGGGAGACAAGCGAAATTTGTGAGTTGCCTAAAAGAGAGTTTCACTCTTTCAGAGCTTTACTCAATAAATTACAGTTTGTTTCGGTAATTATTACCAGGTATTAATGATGATTTCAAATCAGAATAAGGTATGAAATTTTAAAGTGATGACGCCGTATGTAAAGTGCGGAATTATACTATTTACCTGCGATATTATACATACGAGAATAAAACTGTTAAGATATAGAATAAAACAGGTCAAGTCCACCTTAAACCAAATGGCTAGTAATGAGAGTAGAGGAAGCGAAATCACTAATTTTTGAAAATTTTGTCTGTCTGTATGTATGTTTGAGCACGCATCACGCAAAAACAACGCGACGGATTTTGATGACATTTTAGTATAGTAATAGCTAAATGTCATCGTCAACATTTAAGTTAAGTTTTTTTATTAATATTGTAGCATTTATAGCTCCTTTTAAAAACCGGCTTGTCCAACTGCAATACTTCATGATACTAGGAGTAAGGTATGTGGTGCCAAAAGTCTTTTGTACATAAATGAAAGTTATTGGTTGATAGTATTGCAGTATTAAAATTAGAAATGATCGGTATGTGTAGTTCAGGCAAATATACTCTGCCCCTAGGCGGTATACCAATTGTTGGTATTTATACTTTAAGCTTTGACATGCCCGAAAACATCTAATTTTTCATATTCAGTTTTCCTAAAAAAGACAGCATACGAAAAAAATGGATTCATGCTTGTAATAGGTAATAGGGCATCTTGGGCATCTTCAAGAACAATTACTATATGTTCCATACATTTTGAGCCGTCTCAGTTTCAAAAATTATCTAACAATAGAAGAAGATTAGTTGCTCATGCTGTGCCAACGTTATTCTTGAATGATCCTCTTAGTTTATTATATAACTAGTTATGTTTCAAATAGATATTTACATGTTATATTATAACAGTTTTAGTTTATTACATTTAAATGTATTAATTTTAGGTTAAAGAATAAGTTGAAAAATACTACCTGCAAAAGGTGATGTAAGCAAATCGCAAAAAAATACAAATAATCAATCGGTCAAAGTAAAAATCTGAGAAATCTAACTATATTCACTATCGCTTTGTTAAAAATAATGTTTCAGCGTTCCTCCTTTCCATTATGGTTATACGCGAAAGGGTCCACAGTGAATTCTATATATATAATAACACCTATTGTAAATATCTTTTAAATGCAATAAACTATTAAGTTTCAATTTGTATTTTATGTATATAGCCTTCGAAACTGACTGTTGTAGCGTGTAATATCATCATTAATTTAATTTAATTTTTAATACATAATGTAGGAATACTAACGCAAAGTTAATACATTCATTCATTGAACGAAACTGATTTATCGATATCGATATTCTCGTGCTATGTCATGTCACTTCTCACACAATGACATTCGTGTGTTTGAATAGAACGTTAACACACTATTTTAAGCACGTGTGCGTGTATTTTAAATATGTTTGTCGTATTATGCATGTGTGCGTTTGTAAACACGCAACGAGTTTTTGTTCCTGTGTGCTGGCATTGAATGTAGTAGTAACCTCACCCCCCGCAAAAAATGGCAGAAAAATATGTACGAGAAATTGACTAATGGCTACTCCAGTCCTGTTTACTCTGAGGCCTATAAGTATGATGGGGGAAAAAAAACTTTCAAATCCTACAAAGAAAGATTAGAAAACTATTTCGAGCTAAAAAGACTAAAAAGTGACGCAGAGCAACATAAAGCCAAGATTTTGATTAATGCTTTGGGAGCAAAACACTATGATTTGATGTCGAGCTTAACAGCACCTGACCTGCCTGAAACCTGAAACTTACACTGAGCTCATAACTTTGTTGGACAAACACCTGTCTCCACCTGCAAATGTGCATACTGAAAGGCACAAATTTCTCTTCAGAATGCAAGAGCCCGATGAATCTATTTCACAATACATATCAAATCTGAAACACTTATCAAGTGCAAACTGCAAATTGGGTATGTCATGATGAAAACTTCAGCAAACAAATGTACTCAATACTGCAAGCACAATTTATCCGGGGCATATCTGATTCAGAAATTAGAGAACAAATATCACAACAGAATGACAGCATCAGCTTAGACAAAGCCTTTGAAATTGCATTAGCCATAGAAGCTGCAAAGAGACAAAACAAAACGTACACATCCACTTCAACGCCGCAGTCAATACATAAAATTCAAAATTATTCAAAAGCAAACCAATCAAATAAAGAACAGAATTCATTTAATTAAAAGTATAGTAAGAAAACATCACACAATAGTAAGTTGAACAGTTTAGAAGAATTAAAATTGAAAAATCAATGCTTATACTGTGGAAATACCAATCATAAAGGAAAAGATTGCAGATCCAGAGACAAACTTAAGTGTAATGCTCGTGGAAAAACAGGACACCTATCTAAGGTATGCATAACCACTAGATTCAAAAGCATAAAATCTATCCATAAAATCGATGATGATGACCTGGAGGCCAATCGCGCTATTTTTCAACGTGAACGAACCGCTGAGGTTCAATTCTAATCTAATTCTAATCGCAATTCAACTTTGGACGAAATCGGTATCGCGCTAATTTTTACTCGACAGTTGAAACACAAACGAAGTTGGATCGTAGACGTATTAGAAACTAAAGAGATGTCACTTAGTATTGTAAGTATTACGAAGTACTTTAGTTCGGAAACACTGCAGAGATTATAATGACTGCCCACAGCAAATAATTGTCAAATTCTATGTTTGAAAGGGACAGTGATAGTTGTCAACGTTTTTCATTCTCAATTGTATTCGACTCAGAACAATAACTAAAGCTATAGAAGCCGTGCTAAAATAACAACACAATACGTTAGTTCGTACTATTTTGACTTATACAGTTGTAAATGTGTAAGAAAGAAATAAGTATACAGATTTTGTTTCGTAATTTATAAGGTAGTCACTAGTTTCCCTTACGTCAGTGATGTAACGGCATCGATATTACTATCGATAAAAATAATGTATCATAGTAATGTGTCATAATAAACACGTGTAGAATCTGCAATATGAACATTTTATAATTCATGGGTGGAATTTTGGACCCGAACCAATTCATTTATTAGATTTGCTGTCTTCAGTATCTAGAGAAACCAGGTAGGTACAGTCAAAAAATTGCACCTTGTATAGGTATTTCATATTAGGCTACATGTTTCTATTTTAAGTTAGACCTCTAGCAGTACATAAGTGAACACTGCATTCAACGTTATATTTTTATAGGTATAGATAAAAAAAGAGGCAAAATTTTAAAAGAAAATGAATCGATTGTTTAATTTAAATTAACCAACTATTATTTTATACATATTTACTTATTATTTTCATATTTTTATATACTACTCTGTCAGGAAAGTACCGGGAAAAGATCAATAATATACAAAATGTTTGTTATTCATCCAAATTTCATTTTATCACCTTCAAAGTATGTTCCTTCAGAAACGATACACTTACGCCAACTTAATCCAATCATCAAAACATTTTTTAAACGCTGTTTCCGGAATTAAGTTCAGTTCTCGCCGCGAATTTTTGTCATTTTCGTTTACACACTCTAAAAGTGCTAGGTATTCGGCTTGAAAATTCGGTTTCAATTTTTCTATCAATATGTTAAAGAGATGAGATTTCTTCGCGTTGCCCCTTAATGTTCTCTTTTTTAAAGTGTTTATTTTGCGAAGACGTCACTTGCTGGTCTTTTTAACCCTTTCTAACTCTTTTTTTAATATTCCAATTCGGTTTTTATAATCTGCTATAATTTTCTGTACATTAGATATCAGTTCAAAGATATCGGAATCAGTATTTGTTTCAACTGTGGTCATAGATTTGGGGCGTTTACTTGGTGGTTCATAATCCCTTCTAAATGCGATAGTGGTTTCTGAATCACAAAAATATTATTGTAAATAAACTATCATTATTATTTGGGATACACGCTGCCAAAATGTTAATTAAAAATCTGAATATTTATTGGTAGGATCTAAATAATTATATGACAAAGCAAGACTAAGATAATGTTTGGAATAAAAAAGGAGCAATTTCATGTTCTGTAAATGTAATGTGGGTATAGCATTTGCTTTCAGCCGCCGAAATTTAATGTTATCATGTGACTCAAATGTCTGCAGTCTAAAATGTTTCGAACAAATCTGACTGTGCGCTTTCGGTGTCCAATTGTTACTTGATATACGGCGTATCCATTCAGTTCTAATAGGTTCATCTTTGAGAAAACTAAAGCAAAAAGTAAAAACCAAAAATGTTGACATCGATAACAAAAAACACATCACTATCATACTATCATATACAAAATAGAAGGCATGAAGATTATACAATTTAACCTAAACTCATGGAGAAATCTACTTGAAATAATAATTTACTCCAATTTACTGAAAATACCGTTGTATTATTGTCAAAAATATGAGAATTTGAAGCAAAACTCACCGATGAAATGATAACACCTCATCCGTATTTTCTTTCCGTGATATATAAGACTTGCAGTCTGGAACATCACAAGCCATCCTGGACGCGAACTCCAAAATGTCTAAAGCGTCTGTATGCACACTTTCCTGTTGTTTTATCACCAAATTCCTTGTAAAATAATATAATTTCACGCTAGCCGCTCACAAAGCTGTTCGGCCACTGTCATACGACCGCATTGAATTCGGTCTTACTTCAGAAACAACGTTCATCAAAGACGTACTTTTAATTTGGTAGTATAATATACAACCCTCTGAGTATACAACCAAATTACAACCATTTGACATTTGTACTTTGAGAGTTTGTGACAATGACGTGAAAATAAAACCTTACAATTGTTGTCTATTTCGCTCTTACCCTTGTATGTTAGATTACTTTAAGTGAATACGAGAGCTGTTATACAGTTGTTATTTTAGCGCGCCTTCTATAGCTTTAGTTATTATTCTGAGGTATTCGAACAGTTTTTTAAAGGTGGGAACACATTATTAAAACGCGACGCGACGCAACGTGTCGACACCCGATATACACCGTGCACATTACCAACACGCGACCCCACGACATACTAGAAATTTCTGAATACAGTTAGTTAACAGCAGTGGAAGTGTACGGTTGTATACTATGGATTTAATAAATAACGAGTCAGATGAAGATTTTGAAGAAGATTTGATGCAAATTTTGGGTACATATATGATACTTAAACGACTCAAGAAAAAGAGAATAACTAGGCGTTACTGGGTACATGAAATAAATCAAAAGAGAAGTACGTGTGGTGAATATCATACTCTGTATCCAGACTTACTACATGATAATGAAAAATTTCATATGTATTTTCGGGTTACTAAAACACAATTTGAAGAAATACACGAATTTATTCAAAGTGACATACACAAGAAAGACACGACATTTCGCGAAGCCATTAGCACTAAAGAAAGACTTGCTATTTGTCTTAGGTAAGTACCTAATAGAAAAAAAAAAACAATTATTATAACTATAGAATCACTTTTGACGAACATTGTTTTAAAATTGTTTCAAATTTAAATTTGTTTCCTGCGATTGTTCAGAGTCTATGAGTACTTGTGGAAATTGATATTGAGTCGAAATTGGATTTGACATTATTTGATTTGGGTTTAAATTATATATGTACATAGAATCACTTATTGTTTGGTTATTCGTTTCTGTGTTTTCTTCTTCGGGTATTATAATGCGTGTGTATGTACTTTGTCCAGGTTTTACAATCAATGATTTATTTACATTTTGAATTATTTTATTCTCAGTTACATTAATCGGAGTATTCAAAATTCGTTCACGATTATTTAACATTTTCATTTCCGAATCGTGTATAAGCTTGTGCAATTGAAATTTAATTTCAGCTTGGTCTGTTTTAGGTAACTTTTTTAGTTGCTTACTCATAGACAAAAAGAAATGGTCATTTTCATCCATATCAGTTGCTGATCTCTTCTGTCTCATGTCCTGCGACGCTTTCATTAGATCAACCATTTCTTTTAATAAATTATTGTCACTATCACTTTTGTTTGTACGTCTTGGAGTATAACCTGCAGTAGATGTCCTTGAAGAGGTCCTTAGTGTATGCAGAATGGTGGGAGGAGGTGAAAGTGCAGAATCTTCAGAAAATTGTAATTCTGAATCTTGTGTTGAATCGTCAATATTTGCATCACCTAAATTTGTAACTGTGGATCTCCCTTCAATATGTGGCAACAGAAATTCCATTTGTTTCTCAAATTTCCAAGGAACTATATTAGTTGCTACTTGACCGCTCTTCTTGCGACGTCTTTTTAATGCATTGGTGAAGCAGTTTCTTAATTTTCCCCATTTATTTTTTATGTCTTCAACTGAAACAAAAGATAATCATATTATTTATTTTCTGTTATAGGTTTTTAGCTACGGGTAGTTCATTCAGATCATTAGGATTCAACTATCGAATGGGATTCAGTACCGTACGAGAAATAGTAAAAGACGTTTGTGATGCAATTTGGAAGAAAATGGGTCCAATTTATATGCCAAAACCTACAACTGCAATGTGGAAAGAATCTGAAAATGGTTTCAGAAATTATTGGAATTTCCCCAATTGTTGTGGGGCAATAGACGGAAAACATGTGATCATTACTTGTCCTATAAATAGTGGCTCGAATTATTGGAATTATAAGGGGACAAATTCAATCGTACTTCTGGCTTTAGTAGATCCAAAGTATAGATTCTTAGTCATAGACGTCGGATCATATGGTAAAAACAGCGATGGTGGAATATTTGAAAAATCCGTCTTAGGCAAATTAATACAAGATGGAAAGATAAAATTTCCCGCCCCTAAACCATTAACTCGAAATTCAGAACCATTGCCACATGTGATTGTTGGAGATGAAGCTTTTCCTTTGAAACCATTTTTAATGCGACCCTACAGCAAGAATGATGTTCTTAACAATGAACCCAATAAAATATTCAATTATCGACTTACTCGTGCCCGACGAATAGTTGAGAATTCTTTTGGCATATTGAGATCAAGATGGCGTGTTTTTGCTGGTCCTATGGCAGTTCAACCGGACATGGTCGACAAAATTATTCTGGCAACATGTTGCTTACATAACTATTTAGGCACGGATAATTTGCCTTCAGACTGTGATGATTCACTACAGGTGAATTACCACTTTCACCACTTTGACCACTTAAATCCCATTCGTAGAAATTCCACACAGTATGCTTTTTCAGTAAGAAACCAATTCAAGGAATATTTTAGTACTGAAGGAGCCGTTCCGTGGCAACTTGATATTGTGAGGAGAGGTAGACAAAATTAAAAACATGCTACTCTCCCAAAAGTTACTATAACGATATAGGCGTATATAATATCAATTTGTTTTGTATAATAAATAATATTTTTAATGAAACTTACCGTGTGTATTCATTTGCTCGGCAATTTCTTCCCATGCATTATTTCTCATATTATGATCCCTGTATATAGCTAAATTCATGTCATATAAAACTGGATATCGTTTTACTAACTCAATTAATTGTTCATCGGTCATTTCTCTAAATAAATGCAAAAAGTAATATTAAATTGACATAAATTCTGTTTGACAGTTTGAAGAGTAGGGATGGGTCAAAGAATTCGTATATGCTCTGTGACAGTTCTCGAACGACTGACGCGTGGCGTCGGGTGTTGTCTAGAAACATATTGCGCGCGACGCGTCGGATGGCGTGTTTACCCCCACCAAGGACAACACCCCGACCTGGCCCGTCTGGATCGGGTGGCGTGTGAGCGCATGGCGTCGCGTCGGATGTTCATAGTATGATTCTGGTCCATAGAAAACAATACATTTGACTCGACACAACACGCATCGCGTCGCGTCGGGTCACGTCGCGTTTTAATAATATGTTTCCGCCTCACATTTGATTCGACTCAACACGCATCGCGTTTCATCGGGTCGCGTCGCGTTTTAATAATGTGTTTCCGCCTTAAATGACAGCGCGTGCTTGTTTCTGGATTTTTTTAAGTTTTCTTTATCTTCTCTATGATTTGGTTTTCAAAAATAAAACTTTTCATAAGTGTTTAAGTGCTTTTTAATCACAGTTTTTAATTAAAAGGGAATCATGTTGTGGTAGAAGCTTGGAGAAACAGTTGTGTTGTGCCTTTGGTAAGTTTTTGTAACTTTGATTTGTCATTTCGTGATTGTTGAATTTATATTTGAATAAGTGTATTCAAGATGTTTTAAAACTTATAGAAAATGAAAGAACGTCGTAAAACAACTTCGGTACGACAGTTGGAGTTGATGATAGAATTTTTAGAGGGACATCGTGATCTTGCTCTGGGAAGAGTAAGGTCAAAAGAAGCTTGTTGTGTCGCTGAGCGACTCTGGAACGAGTGCGCGAAAATTTTAAACGCCGAGGGGCCAGCAAGAACTGGCAAACAGTGGTCCAAGATTTGTACTTATTGTTATAACTAAATAAATAATATTAACTTGATATCCATGGATAAACTTGTTATGAAGTTATGTGTTTAGACTTTTTGTTATATAAAATCAAAATCAAAATTACTTTATTTCATAGGCCCTTGCGGGCACTTAAAATCGTCAATTTTACAAAATTAAGAAAATATTCTACTATAATAAAGATAGCCCGTGCGCTAGCGGCAAGTACATCCGCGGAGTTGATGCCGCGCATATAATCGCCACGAGCGACTCCGAGCGTAGGGGCTAACATGAGAAGAATCGGGCAAGAAACTCATGTGCCAAAACTCTTATAAAATCGCCAAATGTCTTACAAATTGTGTATATTACAAAACGATTCAGAGAACCAGCAATTCATTTCTTTTAGGTCCACGCTGCCTTATCATTCAAAAAATCATTAACACTGTAATAAGCCTTTTTGCATAACTGAGTTTTCATTAAAATTTTAAATTTATTCGCTGACAAGTCATGCATGTTACATGGCAGCGTGTTGTACATTCGTATACAGTGCCCTGCAAAGGAGTTGCTTATTTTATGGAGCATTATTGATAGGATAGGATAAACATTAATGATAATGGTAAATTCAAGAAAACATTCAATTACTTAGTTATAGATGGATAACTTCCATTTAACCTTTCATTGCCAGCTAGGACTATTTTATAATTGAGAGATTGATTAGTTAGTACATATATTTTGTTTAATTCTTATCTTTTCAGGTGTGGAATGATCACAAATGTAAGGTGCGCTCGAAGTTGGTGGCAATAAATGCCAATCAAAATGCTACTGGTCCCTGGCTTAGTAGTGCACCTATGTTAACTCTAATCGAGGAAAGGGTGTCTAACATTATAGGTAGAGATTTTGGGCCCATGCCTAATGTTAGACAAGACCAATTTTCTAGTAATATTTTAAGTACAATTGTTTTAGTTCCTACCTAATGCACAGATTTATTGATATTTAAAGCTATCATTATCAATGTTGTTCTCATTTTTTTATTTTTTATTTATCTGTATCCTCTCTTTATTTAGGGTGGTGATGTAAACCTGTGTGAACCTATCATTGAGCAACAGGCTGGCAGAGATGATGCTACAAATGAGTCACCCTCAGTAATAGTGTAAGAAAAAGAAATTAATCTTAAAATAATATTAAAGTATATATATTGCTTCATGCTCTTTTAAATACTTTTTTATTACAGTTTGAAAATATATGATGATCATGGAATAGAAGAGCGTGAAATTTTACAATCTCCGTCTTCCAGTCATTCTGGACATACACCCCCAACCCACAGCCTTTCTGGTACTCCAAGTCGTCGCAATTCAGGTGATCATCTTGTTCTATATGTTGTTTAGTTGTTCTATTTCTCTTTGTAATATTTGGTCCATTTTAAAAGACAGTTTCTTTTCAGTTCAAGCTAGACGGTTAGTTAGACAACAGGCAAGAACAGAGCGTGCCTTACACCGGCCCACAGTACAGCCACCAGTACAATGTAAGTACAGTGTGTAGGCACAAACACTGTCTAAAGTTTTATTGTAATCCCTAGATATGGGTATTACTTACCTGTTTTATATTTCTTGTTTCTTTCAGATGGTAGAAGTGCATTGGATGAGTCTCGCACAATGATTATAAGAATAGATATGGGCAGAGGCCGCACTAAAAATGGCAGAAGCAGCCAAGCTGGTAGCTGAGAGTATAGACAGGTTTACTCAAAAGATAATTTTTGCTATCTAATCCACCATATTATATTAATAATCAGATAGTTTCTTTCTATTAATTATTATATGTGAGTAAAGTAGTAAGGGAAGAATAGTTGATGAAATAAAAGTAGTAAAATTATGAATGATGCTGGGTACTTCAACTTAATTTAACTGCAAGTTTTATACCGTGGGGATATGCCCATTTTTGGCTAATTGAGGATTTACATGAATAAAAAGATACTAATTAAAGATGCAACATATTTACAAGATACTTTTTTGTTTCAGTATTGCAGAGAACCGTATATGGAAAATTAATACTTTTTTTTATTTTCAAGACTTAAATTAAAATTAAACATCAAATTTAAATAATGGTTTTATTATTTACCTACCATAATTAAATTAAAAAATGGACTTGCATAATGGAGGTCAATTATTGGGAGCCCTATCAGCCCACAAGCGACGTATTAAAGCTTGGCGGCGCGCGTGCCCCAGCTGCAGCTTCGAGAGCGCGCGACGGCGTGTGCGCTGCGTGGGTCTACTTGCGCCTTCTGACAGCTCGCGCTCGCGGGTAGCTTCCTCAAACGTCAATGGGGTGAATGGCACATGTGCACTGTGTGCTATATTATGAAGCACACAGCAGGCATTCACTAATTTAGCTGCTGCCGATGAGCAGGCACCTGTTGAATTCATTTAATTAGTTTTTCACAATAAGGATCTAAAAAGAATTGTTTGTAATTCTATATCAAAAGAAGTATCATATTACATACATATAAATGTTCTTAATGTAAAGTTTGGTAATGAAGCCAATATAAGACTAATAGAAACAAAAAATATGTTACCTAAAGCGAGCTTTCAATACTCCAATACAGCGCTCAACTACACTACGAGCTGTAAGGTGCAAATCTTGAAAATGCTCTACAGGTGTACCTGGTGCAGGGTTAGATAAAGGCACCATCATTGTAGATCTTAATGGGTACCCTGAGTCTCCTGAAAAAAAATGATTGTATTTATTATTGTCTCATTAACCATGTTAAAATTGTGTCATCAAACTGTTTCATATTTACCCAAAATATACAAATCTTCGCCTTGGATGGTATGCAACCTCTCTATATATACATTCAGTGGGTGGTTGGCCCATATGACACTATCATGTGTAGACTCCGGATAACTGGCATCCACACACAGAATATTTAATTTTAAATCACATAGCTGAAAATGAAGTTTTTTTTTTAACATAACTATTAACTTGAAAAACTATGTGGGAAATAATAATAATAATAAATATTATTATTTTAATAATACTTACTATAAGCACATTTAAGGAGTGATACCCCTTTCTATTAAAAAATCTTTCCTTATTTTCTTTAGGGCGTACAATGGCCACATGAGTGCCATCAATACAACCCAACACCCCAGGCATTTTAAACTGACTGTAAAACCTAGAAATAATAATAGGTATTATGAACTTAATATCATTTCAAAAATGTGTATTTCATAATTATTACTTTTATATACTCACTCTCTTATGTTTAAAAGGAAAAGAAACATTCATTAATTATATCAGGCATATTCAGTGCATTGGTTACTTGTGATAAAGCTTTGGAAAGACTAGCTTGGGAAATGCAGTGTTTTTGATTATCTCCGACCAGAGTTTGATTTGATCCACTGGCATAAAATGCCAATGCCATCAGAACCTGAAATAATGCTTTAAGAAGATATAATATTAACCTTAACGTAGGTAGGATCAATCAATCCAATCCAGACTGAGTGCTTTTATCTGCGACTGTTGTTGGTTAATGTCACCGGACCATTGTCATTTCAAGATATACGCAAGGACAACAGTATCCTACGTATAAAGATGCATGCCTTGCTCTAGGCTTGCTAGAAGACGACAATCATTGGGACAGTATGCTTGCTGAAGCAGCACTAAACTGCACAGGAACACAAATTCGTCTACTATTTGCTATAGTACTGTGGTGACCTCCTTGCATCTATGTCACCGCATTTCACCTCTTTACGTATATTTGCTTTATGGCAAGGAATGTCACCCTCTTAAATGTTTTTTTTTAAGAGGGTGACATTCCTGTTTTCTAGCCTTCTGGAATATTCTATATATTCCAGAAGGCTAGAAAACATAAGAGAATCACCAGTAGTGTCTGAAAGTGTAACCTGAGGCGTTGTATTCAACAGATATAAAATAAATCGAAAAAAATGATAAAGTGAAATAAGCGGTTTGAATATAACAAGATAAAGATCCCGGAGCGCGCGTAGGGCGCTACATGGTGGAGGCGCCGGGTATATTAGCGTATAAAATATAATAAGGTACCTGGGTCGAATATGGCCAGCCGAAAAATATGGCCACGCCATTATTTCAAATACGAAATATTATAATAACCTGAACGCGACCATAAATTGTCGCTAGTGTAGCGTGTATCCGAACGGCGTACCTGTCACTCCTCCCGCGCGCCCGCTAGTCGCCCAGTGTTTATTAAATGAAAACGAGTTTTAAGGTTATAAAAACATCAAGTAAGTATTGTCCTGTATTTTGTTAGTTTGAATTTAAGAATCTTTGTAAATCACATTATGATTTTGTGTGGCGATTGTAATTTGATATTTCTTTGTTTAATTACCAAAGTAATAATGAGTTTTTCATTCCTGATATGAAAACGTAAAAAATGAATGACTGCAAATATGGCCACCGTGTGGCCATATTTCCGATATTAAGTAAGTAGTAACCTTTTTTTTTGTTTTAGACCATGGCACGCTATAAATCTAAAGGGATTAGAGGTAATTGGTCAGAAGCATCAATGAAACAAGCATTAACTGCAATCAAAAGCGGTAAGATGAAAATATATACGGCTTCAAAGCACTATAATGTGCCAAGACGTACTTTGAGGCGTTATTTACTAGAGAAAAAGGAGACAAAATCTACATTGGGTCGGAAACCGCTTCTTAACCCTGAACAAGAGAAGATTTTAGCATCCCGTATTATTCGCCTGTGCAACGTGGGATACCCATTGACACAACGTGTACTACGTACATGCGTAATGACATTCTGTGATCGAAATAACATTTCAGCGTCAGATGGAGACTCGATGGTGGGACGAGATTGGCTGAGAGGATTTTTAAAACGTCATAAGAATATCAGCAAGCGAAAGGCACAAAACCTAAACCCCGCAAGGGCGCAAAAGTTGAATAAAACCGTTGTTTCTGATTATTTTGCTAAATTAAAAAAAGTCTTGGAAGATAATGACATTATGAATAAACCGGAACGCATATTTAACATTGACGAAAAAGGTTGCCAACTTAAATTGCACAAATCACCAGAAGTTTTGGCTGAACGTGGATCTAAGAGAGTACATTTAGTAGCATCAGAACACGGCGAGAATGTTACAATAGTTTCATGTGGCAATGCCTTAGGCCATGCGATTCCGCCTATGATTCTCTTCAAAGGCAAACGCATGAAGCCAGAATGGATAGATTCCTTACCAACCAGCTCAATAGCCCAAATGACACCCAAAGGGAGCATGAACTCTGAAACGTTTGTAAACTGGATTCATCATTTTTCGAAATTTAAATTGCCCGGACCTTGTTTACTTATCTTCGATGGAGCCAAATGCCACCTGGACTATTCGATTGTGGAAGCAGCAGAAAAATTTGAAATCAAGCTTTTTTGCCTTCCTAGTAACACCACGCATGAATTACAGCCGATGGACAAATCGGTATTTCGATCCTTTGAATATTACTGGGCGAGGAAGTCTTAAAGTACTGGTCAGTACACGAAGACAGGAAAATAACAAAACAACGTTTTGGGATGTTATTTTCCAAGGCGTGGGATAAAGCTGCAACACCTGCTAATATCAAATCTGGATTTGAAGCCACCGGAATTTTCCCTTTTAATCCAGAAAGGATACCCGAAGAGGCATACGCTCCTAGCATACCTACCTTTGATTCCACAATACCGGGCCCTTCTCAAAATCAAGAAAATAATGATCCCAATGATAGCGATAGTATTACTAGTGAGAATCTGTTGATTCCTTCTCAAGGAAATGAAAATAATATTGACAGCGATGCTACAAATGCTAGTGAAAATTTGTCAATTCCTCCTCAACAAAATGAAGATATCATTGACAGCCACGATACTAATGCTAGCGAAAATGTGTTGATTCCTTCTCGTGGAAATGAAGATCCTTTTGACAGCGATGCTACTAATGCTAGCGAAAGTATCTTAATTCCTCCTCAAAGAAATGACGATCACACTGAAAGCAATGATGCTGTTGCTGGCAAAAATCTGGTCATTCCTGCTCATGTAAATGATAATCCCAATGACAGCACCCCTTTTGATGTCAGTGGCAATCATTTCTTCTCTGTTGAAAACCCGGTGCCTATACTGCATCCAGATCAAAAAGATTCCCAGACACGTGGACATCTATTGCCAAACACTGCAAATCGTTCTAATAATAATTCAAAGCACCCAACTCAAGTAGATAGAGTTTTTGATGATTTCGATAGTAGCGAAGAGATTCCTTTATCCAAGTTAAAACAGCACAAGAATAATAGAGACTCGAAAACTGAATCAAAAGTCTGCTCCACTACACTTAATGAGTCATATTCATCTTTTTGTGAAATTTTAAAAACCCCGGAGAAGACGTCAAGTCCAAAAACTAAAACTAGAGCAAAAGCTATTAATAGTCTGGCACAGATGCTAACAAAATCAATGTTTACAGAGAAAAATAATAAGCCAGGACCATCCAATGCAAGTAAACAAAAAATTGAAAATAAGCCAGGTCCATCTAGAGCGTCTTCTCAAAAAAGGAAACAATATTCTACTAAAATGAACAAGACTGAAGCAGTCACTTCTAAGGTTAATCAAAAAGGCAAAGGACATACTAAAAAATCTAAAAACTCTTGGTATTGTTACGTTTGCGATGAGGATAGAATAGCAGATATGAGAATATGCTTTTTATGTCAAACATACGTCCATGAAGACTGTGTTGGTTTAACAAAAGAAGACACTGATAAATTTATTTGCACTCGGTGCAGTCAGGACTAATTCTAAATATTTATTTCATTAGATTTACCTACTTTTTTCTAGTTTAACATATCAATGTGATTTATCTATCAAGGATCTCAAAGTTTACGTTTTATTTTTAATAATTTTGTTGATTATCTATAAGTATAATATACTTAGCATTTTAAGTTTAAAATTAAGAAAGACTTGTTGAGTTTCATTGTTGACTTTATCTTTTAATTTAAATTTTTGTAAAGGTACTTAGTTCCTTATTTGTAGTGAATATCGCCCAAAGAATATCTTTTAAATAAATCTTCTATTAAAATATAATAACTATTTTTATTTCATTTTATTTAGAAGTTTTTTAAACTAACTAATTCATACAGTAAATATGGCCACATGTATGGGCATATTTACCTCCCCCGTCGGAAATATGGCCAATTTCTATATTTTTAAAAATGTTGCAAATACTTTTTGACGTGACAACGTCTTAAATTAGGTTGCGGCTGGGAGTCACTTATGAAAAAGTGTAACGCTCGGTAACGTTACGATGAGTCACCGAACGAGAGAGAGGCCCGCCGAATGCCTTGCGTCTCTCTCCCACTCAACTATGATCGGTCTGCCGCGCGCATTGTGCAATTTAATTATATTCATATCAATAAATATTCTACCGAGAAAAAGACGTTGTCACGTAAAATCTTCGCCCGTAAAACCGACTTTACAGGCAAAAAAAAAAAAAAAAAAAAAAAAAAAAAAAAATGGTTTTTTTTATCATTTGAAGTCTTTACATTTTTTTGCCTTTTTTGTAAAGATAAATAACCACTCTTTAGAAATGAGTGCTAAAACTTTCTTGTTTTAGCTTTATTATTATTAAAAAAGCATACCAAACCTTAAGGTGGCCATATTCGACCCAGGTACCTTATATAACGTTTATAAAGTACAGTGTATAGCGAATAAAGTATAGCGTGTATACAATATTAACGGCGTACTTTGAAGAAAAGAAGCAAAGAAGTCAATCAGAAGCGATTCGATGGACTATCTGGTGATGTGCACGATTTTTTGTTGTAGCTGCGGTGAACAAATACGACGCGGAGGCGAAGAAGCTTGTTTTGGGGGCTTATTTGGAGGGTCCAGCGTTATTGTTTTATAAATCGACGTTGTCAGACACGATTACGTATTTAGATTTACAGAAGAAAATCAGTGATGAGTTTGCTCCAACTACGAACCCTATCGCCAATTTTTTTGCACGTATACAGGGTCACGAGGAAGATGCATTAACATTATTTTATTCCTTAGAGAGCCTCGCATCGAAAGCTGGATCTGCGATTGATGAAACGTCTTTCATCCAACATTATATTAAAAATTGTAAATTTTATTTAAAAAACAAATAAGTCCTACAAATATATGAGACGAAGGCCGAACTAAAAAATATGTTGAAACAGCTAAAAGATATGTATAGTCATGGTATTGCTGACTCCACTACACAGGGGAAACTCTCGTTGAACGTGAGGCCTGGCGGTTACGCGGCCACTGTACCACCAGCTATGCATATGCAAGGGGGAGCAGGCGACGACAGGTTTCGAGTACAGCCAAATGAACGTACTGTCGGACCTACTGGGACTGTGTTAAATCCTCCTCACCCTCAACCAAATTACTCCCAGACCCGTTACAATTTTAGACCCCGACCACAATCTACGAAGGGAAATGCAGCCGGGGACCATACAAACGCGCGTGCCTGGACGCACCCAAACGAGCGGAGGCGGTTAATGTAATTCGAGGGACTGATCAATCGCCATCACAGCAAGAAGAAACCCCTCAAAAACGTGAGTTCGTTCCATTTATACGTGTAATGTGTCGGGATAAAAAAATTTGTTCTTTGATTGATACGGGCGCATCAGTCTCGGTTATATCAAAGTCCGTGGCGGATATGTTCGGAGAAATAATTGACGCCGGTGTTCTGAATTTGAAGGCAATCAATGGTGTGAACTTGAATGTTCTTGGTAAAATAAGATTGCATATTATAATAGAAAATGTCTTATTTGTTCATAGTTTTTATGTTGTAAATAATATAAATCAAGACATGATCTTGGGACAAGATTTCTTGTATCAAAATGATGTATTGTTAAATTTTACGAATGGACAAGTGCAGATAAACAATATGGTTTGTAAATTTATGTTAAAGTCGGAGGTTTTGAGAATTGAAAACACCATTGAGGTCGTACAGTCAGCAACGAAAATTTTGTCGAAAAGCGATTATTTGTATTTTTGTAATTTAGTGTCAGAAAATGATAAATGTACATTTGAATCATCTGTCGCAGACAATGGAACAGAATTCAATGTATTTAAAGGCTTACCTCTTACTGAGCGCGATGAATTGAATAATTTACTTATAAATTATCTGTCATGTTTTGCATTTGATAAAAATGAGCTTGGCAAATGTAATTTAATGGAAGTAAAATAGACACTATTGATGAAGTTCCGGTTCATAAGGCACCATATAGAGTGTCCAATGAACAATCTAAAATAATTTCGGAACAAGTAGAAAAAATGCTTAAAAATAATATTATTCGTGAGTCTCCGACTCCATACGCTTCACCAGTTGTGTTGCCAAGATTATTATTTAATGAAGTATCGAATAACTTATTTGAAGTAGTAGTAATTGACATAATCGGGCCGTTGAACCGATCGAGTGATGGAAATAAATACATCATCCCATGTATAGATTGTTTTTCGAAGTATGCTATCTGTAAAGCTATTCCTAGGGCCACTGCAGATGCGGTGAACATATTTTTAATACAAGAAGTATTTTGTAGATTTGGTGTTGTTCAAAGAGTTATTTCTGATAAAGGATCAATCTTTACTTCTAGACTAATTAAAGATGTCATTAGATGTTTCGGTAGTAGTCAAAGCTTCACGACCACTATGCATCCTCAAACAGTAGGTTTGTAGAGAGATTTAATCAAACTTTACTCAATATGCTGTCCCAATATACACATATTGGACAACGTGATTGGTGTTTACAATTACCAATGGTGCCATTTGCATATAATTGTGCAAAGCAAGCTTCGACAAAATATTCCCCATATTTTCTTGTCTTTGCTAGGGAACTAGTAATGGCTTCTGATGTGAACTTAAACCACAATATGCAGACATTAAATTTAGTACAAAGACAATATAGGCGTGATTTATAATCGTGGAGAATTCGTGTTATTACATTGTCCGAAAAGAGTTACTGGAGTTAGCAATAAATTAAGTTGCCAATACAAAGGTCCTCATAAAATTGTGCAATGCTTTGATAATAACAATTATATGATAAAAAAGCTGAGTACTACTCAAAAACTATTAGTTCATGTGAATAATAGATTAAAACTGTTTAGATTAAGATAAGTAGGTATATTTTAAAATATACATATTGAATGGACCATTCGTAAAATTAAAATTTATAGAAGTAAGGATTAGATTTAAATTAGAATTAGATGTTATAAAGAAAAGTTTTGTTTTGTAATATACACTCGAGATTGCTCTCGAGTGTATATTACAAAAAAAAAGAATCCGGGTCACTTAAAGAATCCTAAAAATCTCGGAAACTAAAAATGCTAGGTTAATGCAATAAATTGTATTTAATAGACAATGTAATACTCCTTAAATGAAGGTATTAAAACTTCTTAGTTATTGTAAAGTTATATCATAAAAAAATCAAATTTGAAAAAGGGCCACTTTCGAAGATGGAACTACGAAATTACAGCATTTGGTTTTGCTTTTGTTTGTAATCTGTCATTTATGTGGGTACATAAACCATGTTGATAGTGCTCTATATTCATTATTCAAGCTGAAATTATGTCGCTTACGCCTGAAGAATGCACCAGAATACTTACAATGCTGGAAACCGGCCGGAGTCAGCGCGATACAGCCAGGACTGTCGGTGTGTCGCTGTCAACAGTACAAAGAGTTCTCCGACGTTACGAAGAAACTGGTTCTAACCTACGCAGACCAGGAACGGGCAGAACCTGGTGTACCACAGCACGAGAAGACCGATACTTGGTGAACACCATGCTTCGAAATCGCTTTCTCACAGGAACTGAACTCACCAATCAGTTTCGACGCCTCGGAGGAAGTAACCCAAGTGCATGGACAGTAAGACGTCGGCTAAAATTAGCCGCCCCCAAATATGTTAAAGACCAGGAGGCGCGCGCCAAGCGAGGGTGCCGTAAAATTTATGAAAAAACTTTGAAAATTCTGATTATTGATGATGAGACCTACGTACCGGTTGACCCAAGCAATGTTCCTGGGAAACAATATTTCCACGCTACCAGTCGTGACGTTGTTAATTATAGTGAAAAAATTGTACCAAAGGCCAAGTTTTTTAAAAAATACCTTGTTTGGCAAGCTATAGATGAAAATGGTAATGTTTCCGAACCCTATTATCGTACAGGTTCTATGAACTCCCAGATTTACCTTAGAGAGTGCATTATCAAACGTCTAGTACCTTTCATAGACAAGTATTATCAGAGAGAAGATGTTTTGTTTTGGCCGGATTTAGCTTCATGCCATTATGAGTCTAAAGTTATTCAGTATTTACAGACTTCAGGTGTTGAATTCATAACCAAACAAAACAACGCCCCGAATGTTCCTCAAGCTCGAGGTATTGAAATGTTTTGGGCTCTGTGTACAAAAGAGTATAAAAAGTATACAGATATACCACAAACGTTAACATCTTTTAAACACCGATGGACTAGATTGGCTAAAAGAGTAGCTGCTACATCTGGAAAAGTAGTCATGAGGCGTGCTGCTATTAATATGAGAAAAATAGGATACAAAGGTATCGCTGGAGCAAATTTGATATAGATATAAAAAATAAATTTGTTTTACTATCATTTGCATACCAAAATTATATGATATTGTATTAATAATTATTAAATATTTTTAAGATCATTTTGTCTCTTTACTTCTGGGACACCCCAGTACTTGGACCAAAGAAAGTACATACAAGAAGTGTTACAAAAATATGGTATGTCCAATTGTAAGACGGTCAAAACTCCAATGGAACCGAATACAAAATTGAATAGAAAAGGAAATACAGAGGAAATAAATATTATAGAATTTCCTTATCAAGAGATAATAGGGTGCTTATTATACATATCACAAGCAACCAGGCCCGACATTAGCTTTACTGTCAATACGTTAAGCAAATATAATTGCAAGCCTGAAATGCAGCACTGGGTTGCTCTTAAGCGCGTCATGCGTTACTTGAAAGGCTCTCAAGATTATAGGCTGACTTACAAGCAGAATTCTGAAGAGACTATGGCTCATGGTTATTGTGATGCTGATTGGGCTAGAGGATGATCGGCGCTCCTGCACTAGTTATGCATTCGTTTTTCAGGGAGGAACAATCAGCTGGAACTCGAGAAGACAACCTACGGTTGCTCTGCCCACAACGGAAGCAGAGTATATGTCATTATCATCCTGCGTACAGGAAGCTTTATGGCTGAAGCAATTTCAAGAATGTTTTTGGCCACAGATGAAAAATAAATCTATGATCATTTACAGTGATAATCAAAGTTCTATAAAACTTTCAGGTACTGATGGTTATCATTCCAGAACGAAACACATAGACGTGAGGCACCACTTTATTCGCGACAAAGTACTAGGAGGGACAATTGAAGTCCGCTATATACAGACTGATATGATGGTTGCGGATGCTCTCACGAAAGCAACGACATAGTCCAAGCTGTTTTTTTGTTCATCCAAGATGGGCTTATGTTAAAGAGAGGATGTTGGAAGAATGTAAACATCGCCCTTTGCCGTAATTTAAAAATTAATGTAGTACAGTCTTTGGCCGCCTTCCGCGCCACTGTCCTTGCAACTTATATATTTGTCAAGTCATTGAATGTATTTCACTATTGTGCAATAAACCGAAGTTTAATTAGTTAAATCTAGTAATTGTATTATTTCCCACAAATTTAATTATAGTATAAATATTAGTGCCATCAAGTGGCAACACCAAGAAGTTTTTTTGTCTGTAAACTCTCCCTACTGTAGCCATTATTGTGAAATATACCAGCGTGGCAGAAGTTAACTTGCGTCTCATTTTAATACTAGTTCTTAGTGCGTTCGCAAAGATTCTATGGAATATTCTAAGAATACTCGCTCGCTCGATGTAAACGGCGCTAGTGCGCGCGAACAGTTGCTTAGAGCGTTCTTGCGTGTTCGGAAGTGCTCGCGCCCCTGAGCGGTCTCTTCAAAGCGTTCTTGTGTTCTAGCGATTGTATACATACCTATATCTATTAAATTATGGATTGGTCTCAAGAAAAGTGTTTATTAATGATAGAAGCATACCAAAATTCTAGATGTCTGTGGGATCCGACGTATGAACACTATAAAAATACAACTTACAAACAAGATGCGTGGCAGGAAATTGCAAAACTATTGAAATGTTATGTGGAAGAATTAAAAAAAAAGATGGACTCGCTTCTTGCATCTTACCGCCGAGAAATGCAAAAAACAATGAGTTCGAAATCAGGCAGCGGCAGTGCTACCAATTTAGCATATTTATGGCTAAATTTAGTATATTTTTAAGTGATTTAGCATGAAAAAAATCTTTTTAACATGAACCACATTTTTTAGCATATTTTCCTTTTTACTTATTAGAAATAAAGAAATGAAATGCTGCTATTAAATAACGTTTAAATTTTTACCGCGACCGCTCCCCACTCGGCGTACTGTTTTATCAACTTTTGTTTGTTCATCTAGCGATACAATGTCACACTTGTTGCTACTTCACTGTCGCTCAAAACTAGTTTAACTAGTATATGCGTCGTTCGTTTCGTTGTGCTTACTATGCGACGGGAATCCCCGAATTGAAAAACAGACGAATGAATTAATGAATGAATTGTTATTTTATGATTATCATGTTAATTAGTTCGCTGGCTGGCAAACAAACAATACATTTACACGTGTAGTAGTGGTAATTTTGTATTGTACTGTTTTTTTATATTATTTTAACAATAAGTAATGTCAGTCATGTAATAAGTAATACATATATAACCATTTCGAAAACTTCTTGCCCTGAAACCCTAGTGCACACCCCTGCAATTATGCAATATTGTTTTGCCATGGCAAAATATCAGTCAAATTAAAATAGTCTGAAAATTCTTTCCGGATATTTTCACATTGTAAAGTGTGTCTTCGTCCAGTGTTGGGTAACGGGAGAAATGATGATAAACGGTCCACATTTCTCCACTGGCCTGGAATAACGACGTCATCTTCAATTCTGTCCAACATTTCCGTTGATTTATATAGCTTCCTAGAAGCTTTCCTTTTCATCAAATAATTATGTAGGTATACGCAGGTCATTACGATGAGAGATGCTTTATCCGGTTGTAGCAACATAGGTTTTCGTAATACACCAAAAACTGCTGAAAGTATGCCAAACGCATTTTCTACTACTCGTCTTGCTCTAGACAAACGGTAGTTGTAAATTCGTTTTTCGGATCCCCTGGCGTGACTACCAGGATACGGCTTCATGATGTGTCTTTGTAATGGGAATGCATCACCTGCTACAAATACGAATGGCACATTCTGTTGTCTTCCTGGAAGTTTTTGGTCATTAGGCAAATTTTAATCATTATTTTGTAGTTTCTGATAGAAAGAAGTGTTTCTGAAAACTCCGCCATCTGATATTCTGCCCTGACAACCAACATCAGCGAATATAAAATTGTAGTTAGCGTCTACAATGGCCATTAACACTACACTGAATATGCTATTAATAGGTGCTTTTATGACACAGTGTTTCCCATCTACAGCACCAACACAGTTTGGGAAATTCCATTTCTCATTGAATTCCTGAGCGATTGATAGCCATTCATCTTCTGTTGACGGTGTCTCAGATGAATAAAAACTTATTTTAGAGTGTTTATTAATGAAAATGTTTTTTTACATAGGCTGATGAGCAGGAGAATGAGCGAAATGAACAAGAAACTGCGGTAGTGGACCCTAATGCAGGAACACAGTCAGATTCAACAACACATCCACAACCTGCAGCTTCAGTAGGATCAAGAAACACCACAACACAATGGCAACCTTCAACGTCCCTGCGATCTGGCCACACGAAAATACCACCAAAAAAATCTAAACATGAAGACCCTCGAGTAGCCGAAGCCTACCGTATTTTAAAAGATACACATGAATCAAAGATAAGGGGCAAGAGTCAAACTTTTGGAAATCATGTTGCTTCAAAACATCGTGAATATTTGAAACGGACGAAAGCGTATTACAAAAATAATATACTGTTCTATGCCGATTTGGGGAAATTTGATTTTGAGTCAAATTTAGCATCAACTCCGATGTCTTCATATTCAGACAATTCAGGCAGTTCACAAAATACATTCATTGTGCAATCACAGATCAATCCACCCAACCAGATGGAAAACAGTTCAGAAAATACTGCGCGCGCGCATCGCAAAGAGTAGACCTGTGTAAGAAATTTGCAAATTTGTCTCTAAATATTTATTGATCACGTTAATCAAAAGTAAATCTTCCGTGTGCTATTTGAATATTCAGTTTAATACGACCAGCACCTATTACGTAAGACGTTTTAGTTTTGTGGCAGTGTCAAGTGTGAAGGTGAGATGGCCGACGATCACACCACTCAACGACACGACCATGAGTACACCGAGAACACCGCCTAGTACTTCATTGATAAGAGCTAGCGGAAACGCGAGTGGTTCGACTCCTAACCTAACAACTAAGGAATACGACAGCGAAGAAATAAATATCAACACATTTTGTAGAAAGCGTAAAGATCGTACTCACGATTTCGATTATAGAAAAGATTTGATGGACTTCCGCTCTGAAATCATGAGCTTTTTACATGAATTAGGAAAAACCCAGGCCGACAATATGAATCAAATACGCCAAGAAATCTCGGAAGTGAAGGAGGAAATCAAAACAATTAAGATTGCCACCGATAATTTGACTCAGAATTTGAATAAATTAAGTTCAGAAGTGCAATCAATCAAATATGAAAACACAAAAATACAGAATCGAGTTTCTATGATTGAGAGTGATATCATCAAGATAAAAGAAAATCAAGGTAATAAAGGTCAGACATCAGAAACGCTTTTCACTAACCACGAAGACATCATCTCAGAAATGAAAGATAGGAGTGACCGTGAGAAAAATATCATATTTGTAGGTATAAACTGCGGATAACAACTGCGGATGACAAAGGATAGAAATTCTGCGACAAGGCGAAAATACGATGAAGAAATCGTAACAAAAATTGCCTTAGTTTTGTATGACAGCTGCCCCAAACCAACAAAATGCATCAGATTAGGAAAATACAACCCCGAAAAAAATCGTCCTCTAAAGGTTTGTTTTGATAGCATCGATGTACCAAAACTTTTGTTGCGTAACAAATCCAAACTGCTAGATAATATCACGATATATTCCGATCAAACTCCAGCTCAGAAAACCTATCTTCAGTCCCTAAAAGATGAAGTAAAAAAGCGTCAAGAGAATGGTGAACATGATATCTCGATAAAATTTATAAAGAACAAACCCAAAATCGTAAAAAAGAAAATCATTCAAAAAAACTAATCAAGCAGCAAAAATGTTTCCAAGATTCTGATGTGTCAAAACATATTGAATATTCTTTATTAACCAATTATACAGATCTATCCACCAGTCCGTCATCATTGCGTTTCTTTTATGCTAATATTCAAAGCGTACACCCGCAAGGAAAGCTCGATGAAATAAAATGCATACTAAAAACAATATCTTCTACGACGCATGTTGTTGTTTTAACGGAAACTTGGATTACATCGGATCAGGATGCAAGTTTGTCTACTAGATTATAACCACATTTTTAATTATAGATCGCACAGCAGAGGGGGTGGAGTCTCCATATACATTCATAACACAATCAAATATGAAATTATTGAAGATTTAGTAGAAAATAGAAATCACTATTTGTGGCTGAGTATAGAAAAGTTATCGCTCACAATTGGAGTAATTTACAAACCACCAGACACAAACTCAAAAAATTTTTTAGACATATTTAGTACACAATTAGAAAAAAGAAAAAGAAGCATTATTTTCGGTGACTTTAATATAGATACGCTGACTAAAAATAAAACCAGCGAACATTACTTGAACACAATCAATCAACTTGGCTACACTTTTCTAAACAAAAATACGAAAAAGTATAGCACTCGTGTAACGAGCACTTCGAGCACCATCCTGGACCATGTATGGACAAACATACCAAATCACAAATTCTACCTTTCAATTATCAAGTCGTCGCTCTCTGATCACCGACAAATATTTTTTGAAATAACGAAGATGGACCCACATTTAAGAAAGCAAGTTGAATATGAATCTGTTGACTACGCAAGTCTACAAAATGATGATTTATGCAATATAATTGCAATTGAAGATCTTGACATCACACATTTAGAACAAAATATCATAGATTGTATAAAGAGGAATAAAATAATAAAAACAAAAATTTTAAATCCTCCACGTGACGACTGGATTAATAGTGAAATCTTAAACGCCATAAATGAAAGAAATCTCTTGTGGCAGAATGTGAAATTGGATCAGGATAATAAAAAACTCAAAGAAAGACATCAAGAAATACAAAGAAATATAAATGTATTGATTAAAATCGCAAAGAAAAGGCATTACTATAACATGTTCGAAAAATGTCTAGGGAATTCTAAGAAAGTCTGGAAACTGCTAAATACCTTGACAAGCAACAAAATAAATGATAGCTGCACAATTCCTAAATTAATAATAGACTCAATCCCCACCACCGATGGCAACAATGTTTGTGAAATATTTAACAGGTATTTTTCCGCTATAGGCAGCAATTTAGCTAATCAAATACCCCAAAAATATCATGTAAGCACTACGCACTCTCTGATGTACAAAAATGATTATAGACATAGTATAACTTTACCTAAATTTGAACCCTGTACTATAAAAGAGGTTATGAAAGTTATTGATAGCCTAGATAGCAACTCAAGTACCGGAATAGATGGTATAAGTATAAAAGCAATAAAATGTTTGAAAGAAGTTATAGCTGGGAGCTTATGTAACTGTTTCAACAAATGTTTATTGGAAGGTACTTTTCCTGACACGTTAAAAGTTGCAAAAGTTAGTCCTATCTACAAATCTGGTGCCAAAACTGACCCTAATAACTACAGACCTATCTCGGTGCTTCCAGTGCTATCAAAGGTGTTCGAGCGCATTATTTATAAAAGACTAATTGCTTACCTTACAGAAAAGGGCTTCCTTAATAACCAACAATATGGCTTTCGGTCAAAATCTAACACACTGTCAGCCGCGGCGGATATAATTACTAAAATAAAATCTAGTATTGATAAGAAACTAATAGCTTTGGGTATTTTTATTGATTTAAAAAAAGCTTTCGATACAATTAGTCACTCAAAATTAATTCAAAAGTTACATAATATAGGTATATCAGGACCAGCTCTTAAAATACTTGAATCATATCTTTATAATAGACGCCAAATTGTGAAAATAGGTGACTTTAAAAGTAGCTACCAAAACCTAAACTACGGAATACCTCAAGGTTCGATAATAGGCCCATTGCTCTTCCTTATTTATGTGAACGATATTAGTAACATAGGCTTAACAGGTAATTTCACTATGTACGCCGATGATACTTGTCTGTTTTATTTCGGCCACACTCTTGATAACATTATTGCAGAAGCACAAAAAGACCTAGATATGATTAATATGTGGTTCCAGCATAACCTACTGACAATAAACGTTACCAAAACTTCTTATATGATATTTGCCGCCAAAAACAAAAAATATCAGATCACACCCCATTAACTATAAACAATGCAGTAATTTACCGTTCCACTAGCGAAAAATATTTGGGACTGTGGTTGGATGATAAGCTAACATGGGAGAAGCATATTAATCATATAATAAACAAACTGCGAAGCGTCTTGAGATCACTGCGGCAGACTTCTAACTGTATCCCAAATAATCTGCGCATAATGGTATACAATTACTTAATAAAATCACATCTTCAATACTTAATAGAAATATGGGGATCTGCCTCTAAAACTACTCTGACAAATTTACAGACTATCCAGAATAAAATAATAAAAGTTCTATTTCATTTAAGTAGATTTACTCCAACAAAAGATTTATACAAGAGAACAAAATTATTTGATCTTCATCAATTATATAAATATAGTTCATGTATATTAATAAAAAAGATAATTTCTGGTACTATTCTCTCAAATATTACTATAACGCAAAGAAAATATAAACATAATTTAAGAAATACAAACAAACTATTTCTTCCGTTACCTAGAACTGTCAAGTACGGGCAAAAGAGCCTCACGTATGAGGGGGTGCAATTTTATAATCATTTGCCCGAGGAGATCAAAGAATCTAAAAATCTATATAATTTCAAAAAACAGTTAAAAAATATATAACCGATGAATAAAGAGTAAAATATTAACTAAATTTATAATTAGGTAGGGTAAAAAAAAAAATACAACAACTTTAGTAACCATTTTCATCTTGACACTTATACTATTGGAAAAGCAAACGTAAAAAATACTTAATAGTAAAAAATCTATTTATACTAAACTAAAATATATAAAAAAACATAAAAAGTAGTTATAAATAATATTAATAATAGTTATAAATAAAATAAATATAAATAAATTCCAATGGTCTACTCCATAGTTTTAATTAGTCTTCGTCCCAACATTGCGCGATGACTTTTGTGTCGGATGGACGGGTACATAGAAAAAATTTCATGTCTGTCGTGATGCTCGCATTGCGTTTGAGAGCGTGTTTGTGCAAGTAGTTCTTATTTTGTTTTAAGTTTCATAATGTATTGAATGTGTTGTTTTCTGTTTGTATCTTTGTTAATGTTTAGTTGTATGTGCGCTGCGCTAAATTATTGTTATAATTGTACTTTTTTCCTAATCTCATTTTAAGCGAACATTATGTTTTTATGAGAATAAATGTCTTTAAACCTTAAACCTTAAATTAATGTGAACATAGGCCAACAATTACACATTCCGGATGGTGCCGCAACTGAAGAAACCAGAAAGTCTTTGCTGCATTTTATTAACAATTTTAAGTAACATCTCATTTCTAGTTTCTTTTTGTGTACCTAAGTTCTCTGATTGGTTTTTTTAATAAATTTCTTAAAAATAAATTGTCCTAGTTTATCTACTTACTTTCACTAATAATTACGGTCGTGAAAATAGGTGTGTGTATGTATAAAAATAATAACTATATTGGTTTACTTACCTTAGCATAGTCTTGCAAAGCTTCATTTATCGCAGCACATACTTCAGATATAGCATTACATATTGTCGATTTAGACATTTTAGTAAAATACATCAGGCTTTCATAGGAATCTCCAGTTGCCAAAAATTTCAAAGTCACTGATAGTCTGTCATATGTAGGAATCGAGTCTCTAGAATTCGTACTTAATTTCCGAATTTTGTCGCTGATCAGAGATAGTTAATGATCAAAATCCTCTGGCGCCATTCTACAAAAGTTTTGGAATTGACCACTTTCTTCTTGTTTTTGCATAGGTATCCGTCATTGTTTCACCTACATTATCCAGTGTCCTTCGTTGCATTAAATTTGTAACCCACCAACGTCACTTTCTTCTTTTATTTTTGCGTTTTTGCGACAAAATAATAAATGCAGCACTTGCAATTATAATATCGCTGTCAGAGTCAGACATAGCGAAGCACTACCAATACCAACCACAGAATTGACACGAATGAGCAATGAATATTCTTTCAGATGATCTAGCTATCGTTTACACTAAAAGCTTTTGTTCTAGCTCTAGCTCTTTGCTCGTTTGAATGTAAACGCTGAATACGAGTTTTCGTTTACACTAAAAGACCACGAAAGAATGCTCTTGTTCTAGTTCTAGCTCTGTGTTCGTTTGATGTAAATCGACCTTCAGAGAACGACGGACGTAGAGAGCAGATACCTATGCTATGAGCTTGAAACCCTAGCAGTGTTTAAGGTATTGAAACATTTTCGACATTACTTACTTGGTAGAAAATTTAAAGTCGTTACGGACTGTAATGCCTTAAAGGCATCACTTTTACCTCGCGTACATAGATGGTGGGCCTACATGCAAACTTTTGACTTCGAAATAGAATACCGTAAGGGCGAAAGAACACATGTAGACTACGTATGTAGTAATCCAATTAGCTGCTAGGAAGTAAACATCCTACGTCTAAACGAAGAATAGTTACAGGCCCAACATAAGTTAGATCCTGATATTAAGCGTATAGTCGAGTCTATTGAAAATGACATTTCGTTGTCAGGTAATTCAGAGATATCACAATGAATTAAAACATCTTGGTTGGGATAAAACTCTGACCAAAATAAGAGAACATTTCTGGTTCCCCAATATTACCTCTTCCATTAGGGGATACGTTGATTACTGGAAAAAGGCAGTCGGCCTTACATTGTAAGCACCTACTAGTTCTTCTATTATTCAAGCTTTACGTTACATTGCAATTGAAAAAGTCGGTCGTTTCGTCTGTTCGTTTACGTTATCTGCCACAAAAATTTCCCAATAAATATGTGTGTGTGTTTGTGTGTATGTGTGTGTGTGTGTGTATGGGTATGGGTGTGTGTGTGTGTGTATGGAATTGAGCGCACCGTAAATCCCTTTGCTTGAATTGATCACTAATAGATTTATTTTTTTCCAGCATCAGCATCATCTGAATCGGGTTCTTCATCTTCGAGTGAAGATGACGAGACAACTATTTCAGCCCGTCCGACTCCGAGTACGAGCAGCGTAACAAATTCTTCTGCTGGAAATACAACCGTTGTGAAGGGAATGACTTGGACTTTTCATGAAGCAATACGTGTCGATCAACAGATATTTCAAAGCTACCCTGCTAGTACCACTGGAGGCGGCACTAAGCGTCAAGGATGCATTTTTTGTGGTATTTCCCAGAGAGAAACTTAGTTACATAGTCCAGTGTACCAACTCTTCGTTTCCTCCAAGGCAGAAACTGTTGAACGAGAAGGAATTATTATTATTTTTTGGTATATTATATGCTTTGACTCTTTAAGAACTACCAGACCGAAGATCCTACTGGAATACAACCTCTGATGGGATATTTCCCACTGCAAATTTCGGACAAAGATTCGGAACGAGTCGCCAAAGATTTGAGATAATTTAAATGGCACTGCGCTTCACACAACCATCAGACCTTGATGATACTGACAAATGGCGTAACACCAGAACACTAGTAATGATGGTGAATGACAAACTAAAAGATACCATCCGTGCTGGTTCAAAAATAACTATAGATGAATCCATGTTTGCCTGGTATGGAAGAGGTGCGTACTTCAAAGACGGGATGCAAGCAGTTATGAAAATTAAAAGAAAACCAAAAGGAGTGGGTTGTGAAGTAAAAACAACATGTGATAGTAATGCAAACATAATGATCAGATTGGAAATTAATGAGGGTAAAGAAGCAATCTGTACAAAGAAATGGCAAAGAGAATTTGGTGCTGGAACTGCAACTACTATGAGATTAACAGAGCCGTGGCATGGTTCTGGAAGAGTTGTAGTTGGAGACTCATGGTTTTCTTCAGTCAAAATAGCTGCAGAATAATTCAAAGTTGGATTGTATTTCATTGGGCTGGTAAAGACAGCACACAGTTTCTATCTCATGTTGGAGATGGCTAGAAAGTGTCCGACAAACAAGGGGGGCATCTGTTGTAAGTACAGCGGAAAAAGACTCAGTGCAGCTCATTTCCTGTACCTGGAAAGACAAAAAAAATTATACATTTGTCGCCACTTGTGAAACAACACTACCAGGCTTGCCATCACGAAAAAGAAGGTGGGACGATAAAGGAAATTTATTTTTCAGAGAAGTCGATAGGCCTAAATTAGTTCAGCAAAATTTTGATGGTGCTGCAGCTATCGATATTCACAACCACATCAGGCAGGACGGACTGGCATTAGAGAAAGCTTGGGGCACACATAAATGGATACATAGAATATATGCCTCAGTTCTGGGCATTATAGAAACAAATGCGTATTTGGTTTTTAATCATTTCTTTCGCGCCGAACATGACAAGGGGGTCTACTCTTATTCTCCGAAACGAAACTTCGGCAACAAACGAAATTGAAACGAAAGTTCGCAAGCGACCCTACTCTATATCTTTTTCGGATACGCACAACAAGTTCGTTTTCATAGACAGTTTTCGTGAACGAATGGGTCGAGTAATATTATGTAGGTTTTTTATAATGTCAAATACGGTTTTTACCGTAACTTAAGATTAATAAACTCTGTTGCTTAATTATTTGATTTAAGACAGTAAAAAGTTGATTATAATCAATTTTGGTAATAACTTATGTTAAAAATATGAAGAACAAATAAAATTCAAGTTTTCGAAGAAATTCACCGTGGCACTATAAAGAACCCACTTAGCGATACTGTAAAGTTTACAGCACAGTACAGTTTACTTCTTTACAGTGTAAACCGACTGATTTGAAAAGAGCTCTTTGATACAATTAATTGGTAGTGAACATAGGCCTTACGAAAATGGTCGTTTAATCACTCATTACCCTTTTTGACGTTTTGAGTGGATTCTTTGAATAGTTTAAAAGTTTGTTTTATAAGTGTTGTGTTATTAAATCAAAGTGTTTCCAAGTGCTTTTACTTCTTACTACTTATCCTTCGCAATCCCGACATGCATTCCTTAAGATCGTTTCCAAGTTGCAGTGTGAATTTGGAGTCTCCGCTAAATAGTTGTTTCTGCAAATTACCACCGTGTGATAAATTATTTTATTCAATAAAAATCTGCTCAAATGGCTCCACATACGGGTTCAGCGAGTGCAGAGCAAATTGAAGCACTCCTCAATTTCTTAGACGAGCATAAGGATTTAGCTCGAGGGAGATTGAGGAGTGTTGAAGGAAAGGTTCAAGCAAAGAGGCTGTGGGATGAATTGTGCAATATGCTCAATTCAATGGGTGGTTGCACTAAGACTGTTCAGCAGTGGCAAAAGTTATGTCCTTTTTACCTTTTATTTAATAAAGGTAAAATAATTCATTGATAAGTAACAATATAATGATAACAATGGATCTTCTATTTGGGTGGTTCTTCAAAATTTGGTTAACTTGGTGTTAGTAGCAATTTTCACATATTTGTATCAATTTTATTCAACATTTGATTTTCCTAAGTGATAATGTAAAGTCCATGTCATTTGTTCACTCACTTTGATATACAAGGTGTCCCAAAAAATAGTGTGAAGCGTAAGTCCAGAGTTAGAGCACCTCTTGGAGTACCCGAATCACCCCCATGTATGTTCCGCGATTATTCGTAGTTTTCGAGTAATAATTTTTTTTCTGACTTTTTGAAAATTTGGATCCAAAGAACTTAAAAATTTTAAATAAAAAAAAGTAGAACATATTTTAATGTCTTTCTTTTTGCCACTGAATCATCTTTAGTGCTTCTTTTATGTCTAAAATAATCAGCTTCGTAACTTTAGTGGAAATTTAGAAAAGAGTAGTTGAAAGTCAAAATTTGAATGTTAGTGAATAATTACTTAAAAATTCATCTTTAAATTAAAAATCTAAACAGGCGAATTCATGGTTTCTAAGTATGTGTAAAAACTTCTCTAGACTCTCTGCTTTCATAATAATTAAAAAAAAGTACTTAATAGGGCTACTTTGGCTTAAATCGGCCATCAAAGACAGCAAGGTGAAAATTTCATAAAACTCGACTTCTGAATAATTTTTTTTTTTAAATTCCAATTATTTATTAACTAAATTAATTAACCAAAAATGATTGTAGAAAAGCTAAAAATTTATTATTTGAATGTAAAAAATAACTGTTCCTGCTGCCATCTTTAATAACCTTTGAAGGTTTATTATAACTTAATAAATGAAACAAAACATTATTTTCAAAGTATTTATTATTCGATCGCTTAAAGAAAGTTTTCAAAATGACGACCTTCGTGCTCAATACATATTCTACATCGTCTAAAACAGTTGTCTTTTAAAGGAGATTGTTCTAGACCGCCCTACAACCAACAAACATTTGACGTGTACATTAATTTTAATTATATTTTAATATACTTTTTAAAAATAATAAATTCAAGCGGACACTGTTTAATTCTTAATAGGTTTTTAAAAGTGACCTCATTGATTTTATTACCAACCAAACCCGCCATCTTTCATGGAATTGTCAATGTAAATGTCAAAAAAGATTTGATAGTGTCGCTCTCGCTCATATTACATAAATATCGATATCGACGACGATGTCCATAATATTAATATCTAGTGATAAATTAAAAATGGATAGAGGGGCTTATGGCTAAGAAATAACAGCCGCACGGGTCGATCGATCAGGTTAAGCTACGCTTGCCGCGGTTGGTTCGTGGATGGGTGACCATCTTTACATACCAAGACCCCTCCGTGCCTCGGAAAGCACGTTAAGCCGTTGGTCCCGGCTGTCATTCGTGGATCTTTGACAGTCGTTACGGCTCGTCAGAAGCCAGAAAATCTGACAACCAGTCTTACCAAACGGTATCGTATTACCCAGTAACTGGGTTGTGGAGGTCAGATAGGCAGTCGCTCCATGTAAAATACTGGTATTCAGCTGCATCCGGTTAGACTGGAAGCCGACCCCAACGTAGTTGGGAAAAGGCTAGGCAGATGAAATTAATAATGGATGTTCGATATTTATCACTTCCAAAACATTGAAAATGTGCAACATAAAAGTTTTTTAAAATTCCATGAACATTTTAATGGAACTTATGATGAATATGACCTAGCACGATTATGATGAAAATATAATGAACAAAACAAACTCACAAAATGTACTTACTAGTCGAATGAGGGATTTTCTGACAAGTGAGAAAATATTAGTTCAAAAGAGGCGTTGGTAAAAAATACATCACTGTCTCTGGTTTTTGACAACAAAATATAAGCTTTCATAGTAACGGATCTTATTTTTGTTATCAGTAGCCAGTAAAACAAAGACGTATTTTTTACCCACGCCATCTATTTGTCAGAAAATCTCTTATTGAACGATTGAAATGTCATTTACGACGCAACTCTAGTGAATTGTTCTCATAACGATTCCACGACTTCAATAGCCATATTTTTACTTTTTAAGTACTTACTTAAACTCTGTTTTTAAATGTCGCAAACTAAAACGTTTCACATTGTTCGTTGGGAACAAAATATTTTATTTTACTGTCATTTTGGTCTACTAAATTGTTTTAATTTAGTGGTCATTGATAATCGATATACAATGATCGATCTTCGAGAGAGCATCTCTACGTCACTACGTCAGTCGGTTCGTCTCACGCGCTGGCTGTGGTTGTGTTATGTTGTTGTGACTACCTACCTACCTATTTGGAGATTTCTTTTGGCGTTTTTGATTTTGTTTCTGTTTAACGGACTACGATTTGGATTGCTTTCAACGTGACCTGGCTTCGAATAACTGATTCTGTGATCTGCTTAAACGACACCTTGGCATTTTGACAACGGCTAACGGACTTCGCATACGAAATGGAAAGTGGATTTTGTATCAGCTGTGGCTCTGCTGGTGGTTCTATGTTGTTGGAAGATGAACAGATTCGTCGATATATTCAGGAAAGGGCTCCATCACTTTCGGTAAATAACTGTTAACGTGTACTTAACATAACGACATTTTGTAGAAGACATAACGTGTAATATTTTTCTAAATAATTGTTACTTATTTATTTTTGTTTATGCTTTTAGTGCAATCATACATATATACCAACATTTTAAGTATACGTTCTTTCAGATTCAAGCAAGTGATATTATATGCACAATATGCTGGATTTCGGCACAACAAAGCATACAAACAACATCAGAATACATTGGTAGAAATTGTGCACTATGCCATAGAACACTGGGACCTCGAACTCGTTCTCATCAAGTTATTGCTCTGAGAACTGACACACAGCACCATATTAATATCAAGAATATTATCACAGAAAGATTAATGCCACTGGAGGTATTTTATTGTCTAATTCTGATAAGCTACTTAGAAATATCTTATTGATATACCAGCTCAAAATGTACTTTTTATTTTAGATACGTGCTTCTCACCATATTTGCCATCCTTGCTGGCAGAGAGCAGATCGTGCTGCCAGGCATTATTCAGAACCGTCGTCATCTACACATACTCCAACAAGAAGCAATCCCTTGCGATGTGCCAATTGTGGGATCAATTTAATAAGATTGAGAAGGCACATACTAAATGACGATGCCATTCTTCTGCAAATACAGCAACATGTTGCACCGCAAGTGGTCAGTTTTTTTCCTATTTTAATGTCAAATATGCATGCTAATAAACATATCATGCTGTTAGTCCCTGTCAGTTTAAGTAGTACATACTTAGTCAACGCATCTTAGGACCATACATAATAATAAATTCACTGAGTAATTTATACTATCATTCCTATTAATTATGGATATGTGGAAACTGAATATTGTTACTACATTTCAAAAAATTAAACATATTTTGCTTTACAGGTGACTGCAACTGATTACATTTGTGATTCCTGTCATAATTTACTTCATAGTTCAATGGGAGCCTCGCAAGATGCACATGACTCTGAAAACATTGGTCATCAGCACATTTGTTTAACATGTGGAGTGTCACTAACTCAAAGTCGAAGACACTATATAAATGCAGAGATTAATCATCATATTGTTGATATTGTACGCAGTTGGATACAACCTCGTGAGGTTAGTATATTTTCATTAAATCATTACACAAACATTTTTTAATTACGGTGTAACCACACACCTCAGAGCAGCCAGGCAAGAATCCGTTCTGTATCAACCAGTAACATTGACAGATGATGTTACTGATTATCGCATGCAGTTAATTAAATATTTTTATATTAAAGTGTTTACCCTGTCATCTGAATTCCTAAGCTATAATTTTTATGTACGTTGGTATAATTATGTTGTCACTTTCATGTTATTTTCATTATAGATAATAATATATGAAAATTCTTTCTCACATCCTTATATTTAGACGTTTTATTTTTAGATGAATCTAGTAATCATTAACATATTTTTCTTTTTAGATTGAAGCATCAGATATACTTTGCCATAGGTGCTATCAAAGAGCAGATACAGCAGCAGTCAATGCTATTTTACCACCTGTAAACAATGTGATTCCACCGGAAGATGAAGCAGTAACCTTGCCCAATTTCTCAAGAGCATCAGATACACATAATCGATGCATATTTATTGGATGTCACATCACTTCACAAAAATTAGTGCCATTTGTGTTAAGAGTGAGACTTTTTAGAGACCACAATTACTACATACCACCAGAGTGTCGCATATGCGAACAGCATCTGGCACGGCAGCCCTGGTCAGAGTTACTAGGAGTGGAAAACGTCAACCATCGATTTAAGGCTTCACATATTGAAGATTTTGTCGAGTTACTAAAGAATGAAAAGTGTGTAATAGATTTTGAAAATATTGATTCAATGGACGACAATTTGGTGTGGTACTGGATTGGACGTACCAAACAACAATTTATGGAATTGCTCACAGAACTGCCAGATTTTAACCAGCGGGCTACATCTCTTGGTGCATATTTGATGAAAATTCGGACTGGCGATTCTGATGAGAGAATCTCTACTTTATTAGACATACCTCGAAGCACCCTTTCAAAACTTGTAACAAAAGCAAGAGAAGTAATGACTGAACATTTTGTGCCAATGCATTTGGGGCTACCGCACATATCCAGAGTCGATGTTGCAGCAAGAAACTTGTATATACCGGAATCTCTGTTTGGCAACCCTGGAAGTGACTTAGAAAATAGAAAAGCTATTGTAATAATGGATGGAACTTATATATACGTTCAAAAGAGCAGTAATTATGCCTATCAAAAAAAGACATATTCACTTCATAAATATAGGAATCTTGTTAAGCCATTCATTGTAGTATGCTGCGATGGGTACATAATTGATGTTCTAGGCCCGTATGCTGCCACAAAATCTGATTCCGATATAGTAAAAGATGAATTTGAGAACCCATCAAAACCCATGAGACAATATTTTAGAAATGGTGATGTAATGATACTTGACCGTGGCTTCCGTGATAGTATTTCACTTTTACAATCATTAAATTATTCTGTGCACTATCCTTTATCGTTAGAGTCAGGTGAACATCAGCTGAGCACACAAAGTGCAAATGAATCAAGAAAAGTGACGTTATGTCGCTGGGTGGTGGAGGTGGTCAACGGGCGGTTCAAAAGAGATTTTAAGCTGCTGCGACAGGATTATTTCAACAGAGCATCAAAGAATTTAATGAAAGATTTTAAGGTCGCAGCAGCTTTAATAAATAAGTTTCACCCGGTTCTAACAGATAGGGAAGATGCCAGAGAAATTATTTCTATAATTCAAGAAAGAATGTTTATGTCTAATGTTTTAGCAGATTTTGTGGAAGAAAATAATTTAAATAGGAGAAGGGCTCATTTTGAAAATATTTCTGTAGATAGCGAAAATCTACAAGAATTTCCACAAATTAATTTAAATGATTTAATTCTTATCCCTTTAGGTATATACCAAATTAAACAGGCCCGATCATACTACGGTGAACATGTGCGACAAAACGGTTCCTATATTATTGAAGTGTGTAGGGAGGTCGACCAAGACCTGATTACTAACTTAGAGTCAGTCACTTCCAGTAGCAATATATTGCTTGTACGTGGCAGAATACAAAGCCGACATATAAGCAGTAAGACATATTTTGTTTATATTTTGCTAGACAGGAGTCAAGTTGGAAGACAATCCATAATGCAATATTGTTGCAACTGCATTGTTGGGCGCAGGACCATAGGATGCTGCGCTCATATCATGACCATTATATGGTACTTAAGTTATGCCCGGTATGAAGGCAACATCGCTCCACCTGCACAATTCTTAGACAATATTTTAATAGAAAATAATGAAAATGAATAAAACTGAAATAATAAGAAATAAGTGTTTTAATTCTGTTCTTAACTATGAGAATGTCATACTTAATATGTATATGGCTACTTACAAAACCTGATGTTGGTCTGGTCGGAGTATGCGACTAACGACAGGATTCATATCAACTGCATAATTAAAGTGCTTCAAATCATATTCTAAAATCTGTTAGGTACCAATCTATACATAAAATGAAAAGGGATTTATACAGATATTCAAATGTTTACTTTTTCTCAACTGATGGTTTGCATAGAGTGGGAAATAGGTATGTAAGAACCTATACCTAAACAATGCTTCTTGTATGGCTGACTTGGTTTATTGAAGTAAGTATAATTAATCACCCTAGCTTATTATGTAAACTTCAACCAACAAAAATAATAACTGTACCTAAAAAGCGTAATAAAACTGTAGTTACGGTAATATTTTACTGTATTTGAAGTTTATTGCTTTGTAGAAACCAGAAATAACGATTTTAGAAGGAATTGCTTAAGTTTTCTTTTACTAAAAATAACCTCAAAATCTCTTCCTTTTTTTAAAATAAATCTGTTCTCTAAAGTGTCCGTCAAGAAACTTTGTTCTTATGGATTACTAAGGGTAATTTACAAATAGAAAATGATTTTTTCTATGCTGTTGGCTCCAGGGCGAACAATGTATGGGCGTAGAACAATCTCCTTTATAAATGCAATTCTGTTGTTTTTTATTGTTTCTTCCGCTTGTCTTAATTTTGTTCTTAACACTGTGACGTTTGTAATGTCCTTGGCGTATACTAATTCCTTGTAGTATCCCCAGACGAAAAAATCTATGGGGTTCAAGTCGGGGGACCGTGGCGGCCACGCAATTGGGCCCTCCACGACCGATCCATCTGCCTGGAAATGTTTCAGACAAATGTTGTCTAACATTTCTAGCAAAATGGCATGGAGCGCCGTCGTTTTGAAAAATCATATTTCTCCGCGTTAATAGGTCTACATCTTCTAATAAGACGCCGAGATCACGTCGTAGAAATTGCATGTAGGCCTCACTGTTCAGTCGGTCCGGTAGTTCGACCGGACCAATCAGCTGTCCGTTTAGGATGCCTGACCAGAAATTGATACTAAATTGTTCTTGGAAATTAGATTCCCTTGTGAGGTGTGGATTTTCAATACTCCACGAATGGTAGTTATGCGCATTAAACACCCCACATCGCTTAAAATGTGATTCATCAGTCCATAGAATATTTTTAAAGAAATTTTCGTTTTCAGCTTGTCTCCGTAACATTTCCTGACAAAATGCCACCCTTCTCGGGTAGTCTGCGGGCTTGAGCTGCTGAACTTTCTGGATGTGATATGGGTGAAAACGCTCTTGATGAAGTATTCGATGTGCTTGTGATTTCGGAATTCCGATTCGACGTTCTATTGATCTTACACTAACTGATGGATCTCTCACCACTTCTTCGACCACTGATTGGACAGTATCTGGGTCACTCATTTCAGATGGGCGCCCCGATCTTCTACCTGGTAGGCGTCCTTGTAAGAGTTATGTACTCTTAAAATCATGCGATGATTAGGCTGAGGTCCACCTCCATTTTGTACTTGCTGCAGGAACAACCTGGCTGCTTCAGAAGCATTTCCTCTTGCATATCCATAAAAGTAATGCATAAGAGCATATTCTTCCGATGAAAAAGACATCACAAAATGAAGAGCTTGAAAAGTCCGTTAAGAATGCCAAATTTGTCAAAATCCCGTATTCACACAAAACCAAATCGTAATCGCACTCAAGGTCCGTAAAGAAAGCAAAGTTCGTCAAATAATCACAAATGAGCGTATCGTACGTAAGGCGCAAACAAAAGCAGGCAAACGACTGGCGCCAGAACACAATAGGCGCTCGGACTACACCCCCCGCCTCATCCCCTTGTCACAAAGAATAGCATTCCTCAGTTACAGTTATCCATTTCGCCAATGAGAGTGAGAGAGATAGCAATAATGCGGTCTCTTTCATATCCTCTCACTCGGGCAATTTTTTTAGCAGGTAAGTACTACGTTACATCCAACACTACAACCGATGTGATCCGCGAGAAAAATATTTAAATATGGGTTTCATGTAGTTAATTTTTGCTAAATTGTAATTAATCTGAACCTTAGAAATTATAAAATTATAAAAAAAGATCAGATATTTCTGATAGGAATTTGGTAAATTTTATGAAATTTTCACCTCGCTGTCTTTGATGGCCGATTTAAGCCAAAGTAGCCCTATTAAGTACTTCTTTTTTTAAATGATTATGAAAGCAGAGAGTCTAGAGAAGTTTTTACACATACTTAGAAACCATGAATTCGCCTGTTTAGATTTTTAATTTAAAGATGAATTTTTAAGTAATTATTCACTAACATTCAAATTTTGACTTTAAACTACTGTTTTCTAAATTTCCACTAAAGTTACGAAGCTGATTATTTTAGACATAAAAGAAGCACTAAAGATGATTCAGTGGCAAAAAGAAAGACATTAAAATATGTTCTACTTTTTTTTATTTAAAATTTTTATGTTCTTTGGATCAAAATTTTCAAAAAGAGAAAAAAAAATATTACTCGAAAACTACGAATAATCGCGGAACATACATGGGGGTGATTCGCGTACTCCAAGAGGTGCTCTTACTCTGGACTTACGCTTGACACTATTTTTTGGGACACCTTGTATATCACTTTTTTATTTATTTTCGAAAATCGCTTCATCCTACTCCAAATATCAGTCCAAGCCATGTAAGATCTTCCAAATTCATCAAGCATTTAATTGTTTTTCTAATCGTATATTAATACTTTGATTTAACTCGACTTAAACATGTTTACTATTACATTAATAACCTGCCAATGCTAATTACTTTTTAATAACAATATTTATAATCTATTTATTTCAAATCAAAAAATGTAAACGTTAAAAAATGTCAGTCCCTAGCTCTTTGTGAAATTAAAAAATACGCGCCATCTAACCATAAGGTGCATTTTATAACTTGCCTAAGCTAAAGCATCGGTGTGAAGTTAGTTGTAAACGCGACCGATGCCGCGACAGCCATCTTGTTGTTAGTGCGGTCGCCGACTTTGTCTCGGATACACGTGCTGTGCCAGTCAAACTCTCAGGCCCTAGGTAAGTCGTTTCAAAGATAGTTAATTAATTGTAGATTTTATTACATATTGTAAATTTGACCCTTGTCTGCCTTGTTATTTTGATCAGCTGCTGGTTTTGATGTTAGTTTAAATTATGAGGTAATGTTTGATTTGCTTTAATTAGTCAGTCCCAAGACCGTCAGGCCCTCGTCGTTAATTTGGCTAGAGACTGACGCCACACCTAGGGACTTACAATCATACAGCGTGATCCGTGGTTTTAATAATAAAATTTGTGTATTTGATGTAGAATATGTCGCCTACAAAGAAAACATTACTATCCAAAGAGGAACTCGCAAAAAAAGTCTGAACAGGCAAAAAACGCTTGGAAAAAATTAAAAATTATCCTGTTTTGCTGGCACAGTACAAAGAAAAAGAACGGCAGAAGTATCTGAAGAAAAAAGAAAAAGGACAAAGAAAATGTGTCAAGGACATGACACCACGTGAGCACAGAAGAGCTCGAAAAAAAGGATAGGCTACTCATCAGATAATAGAAAAAAACAAAAGATTCGTGCGAGTGTTAATAAATACATGGACCAAAATACGCCGCCATCATCGGATATTCATCGGATTTCAATATTCCTCAAGTTCCTGTCATAAGCAATGAAAGAAGAGTGGAAGCTAGAAGAAGGAGTAATATTCAACGGAAAAAAAGAAATAGTATACTGAAAAGGAAGGCCTTACTGATTGATAATTTGAGGAAAAAGCTTGCCAGCGCACAACAAAGAAACCGAAGACTGAAACGTAGGATGACGAAAAATAAGAAACAATTTACACCAAAAAGTGAAATTGAAGCCATGGCCAACGACCCTAATCAAAAAGCAGAATTGGTAAAAAAAGCATTTTTTGGCGAAATTATCCAGACTCAACTTTTAGATAAAAAGATTGATTCACAACAGAACCAAACCTCCTCCTTAAAAACCATTTTGTCTAGCCCACTGACACATAAATATAAGATATGAAGACTTGGAAATAAAGCTATTACATACAAAAAGATAGGATTTAATCGTACAAAATATGATGCTAAGAGCAACAAAAAGAGAGTTGAACAAATCATTCAAAGATTTTATGAAGATGACAACAATAGTCGGTGCGCGGCAGGAAAAAAAGGCATGCATTACTCGCAAAAAAATAAAAAAGCAAAAAAGATATCTACTGGATTCTTTAAAAAAATTGCATAAAAAAATCCTTAAAACGAACTTGATGACAATTGGGTACGCGGAGTTCTGTAAATTGCGTCCATTTTGGGTCGTTGTGCCTAAGCTTACAGACCGTGACACCTGTGCCTGTGTTATTCATGAAAACAGCAATTTGAAACTTAGAAGCCATAAAAAATTCAAACATTCTTAACTTTGCATCTTATCGAACTGCCCCGGAAACACTTTGCTGTGATCCTTATTCAGAAAATTGCTTAGAGAGAACTTGCAAGAACTGCTTAATGAAGATTTTGCCATACATGGAGTTTGATAATAGTAAGGAAATTGCAGTTAAACAATGGAAGCAAGGCAAGGAACTGATCATGGATCTAAAAACTAAACAGAATCGATACGTCACAAAGTATAGGAAGGAGATCTACAGCTTAAAACCTTGCGATTTGATAAGGCAACTAGAAGAGATTGATCTACCAAAATTGTTTCAACACGAACAGAACATCGTTCACCAATATCAAATTATGAAATCTTTGAAAGATTCGCTAACAGAAAAGGATGCAATAATCCACATGGACTTTTCGGAAAATTATACAACTAAATGCAACCATGAAATCCAGTCCTATCATTTCGGTGGCTCCAGGACTCAAATATCGCTACATACTGTGGTAGTTTACACAAAGAATAATATAACTTCTCACTGCACTGTATCGTTAAATTTATCTCACGACGCAGGTGCCATTTGGGCACATTTATAGCCTGTGTTGAGAACGTTGCCTCTTTCAGTAGAAAACCTGCATTTCTTGAGTGACGGTCCTGTGACCCAATAAAGAAACAAGCCAATGTTTTATATTTTGGGCTGCAAAATCCAGGAATTCTATCCACTCGTCATGAATTACACGTGGAATTTCCACGAGGCGGGACATGGAAAAGGAGCACCAAAAGGAATTGGAGCGACTTGCAAACGAAGTGCGGACCAACTCATAGCTCAGAAAGGTGACATTACAAACTTATACGACTTCGTAGTTGTCCTCCGAGAAAGATGTCCCAATATACAGATTTCTGTTATCGAAAATGCTGAAATAGAATCAGTCAACAGAATGATAAAGGAGCATAAGAAAAAGCAGAAACCGTTTAAAGGCACTCTGTTAGTGCACCAAGTCTCTGGTAATATTTATAATCCGAATAAACTGGTCTTGAAGTCATTAAGTTGCTTCTGTGCTGCTGTTGGATGTAAGCATTATAATTTAGGGAGTTTAACGTACCAAAGCGATAAAACGCCGCTTCAAATTGCAGATGTTTTCACGGATTCTGAAGATGAAGTGCCATTAGCCAGCATACGCCAGATAGCGCAGGAAAAGGCTAAAACAAGGTATGGCAGCGGAGATTATGTTCTAGTCAAGTTAATGATGAAGAGAAAAGAATATGATGATGAAGATGGAGAACTGACAGTTACATTCCTTAAAGTTTGCAATGATAATGGCACAGAATTTCAAATAAATGAGAATGATATCGCTGATTTATTACTAACCAAATTTTTAAGAGTGGAACAGTATTTTACAAATTTAAGAAACCTGTTAACGTTTACGAAAAGTAAACAAATAGTCAAAAAGATTACATAGTATTTATGATTTATAAAAGAAGACTCAATATTATGTTCAAATTATAACTTTGTTACCTTTCTTAGAAAGCTGATTTTTTAAAAATTATGTTAATTAGATACTTAAAGATTATTAGTTTGTAAGTACTAAAAAAGACTATTAGTTTGTAAGTACTGAACTCAAAGTACAGTTTAATTGTAAGAAAAAATGTACCTGCCTAATGAGAGAAAGCCTATTTTTAAGTTTCTTCAAGTTTTTACTAAAATTTTATATGTTATGTTATTTTATAATATGTTATATATTTTAAAATGTTATTTTATAGTCAATAAAACTGGATTTGTTTTATAAATTATTTTATTAACACAAGCTACAGACAGATCGTACAAGGGCGAGAAACGGAAGAGAGGCGGCGGTGTTGCCATACATATAAAATTGACAAAAGTATACCAGTACACAATAATTAACACGCCTCCTTACTTTTACAATTTTATTTCTATAACATTTTTATTCCCATCTACTTATACTTATTTTATTATTTACTAAATTTACTTATACAACAATACTTATATTAATTTTAACAGTTGTCTAAATTTTACAAATTTTTCAGTACCCAATGACTTTGTTAGTATGTCAGCTAAATTATGTTCTGAAGCTATTTTAATGATATCTATTTTTCCATTTACATAATTCTCATGCACAAAATGATATTGAATTTCAATATGCTTAGAGTTCTTAGTGAAGTTACCATATTTAGCAATACACAATGCTCCAGAGTTATCTTCATATACTTTAACTGGGTTATTTACTTTTACAAACACATCATTTATTATATTCAACAAAAATAATATTTCAGTGACAGAATCAGACAATGCTACATATTCTGAAAAGGTAGATGATTTTGTCACACTCAACTGTTTCTTAGTTTTCCAAAATATTGAATTACCATAAAATCTTATTACAAAACCTGATGTTGATTTTCGATCAACAACGTCACCTGCCCAATCGGCATCTACAAAACAATCCATAATATCATTTTTACTTTTACTATAGGTTAACTTAAGCTCTTTAGTTCCATACAAATACTTCAAAATTCTAAGAGCATATTTATAATGTGTCTCATTGTAACAATTTTGAAAACGACTTAAATAATTTACAGAAAATGAAATATCAGGTCTTGTTCCACAACTTATGTATAAAAGTGCTCCTATTAAGTTTCTATAATTTACATTTTCGTTTATAATATCTTTCTGAAGTTTTAGGTTATTTCCATAGGTGTTTTATACACTTTAGAATTTAATATACAGGGTGTCCCAAAAACGACACGTCACAGTGACACTGGAGTTAGGCCAGCACAAGAGGCATCGAACAAGCCTAACATGACCTCAGTAAAAGTTGCTCGGTTTTCAAGATATTTCCAATTTAAACTTTTTCTAAATTTTCAAGTTTCTTAACATGTTCAGTGCTAGCATTATGTTAGATAGCCCTCAGGTTTCCATTTTTCTTTTGCACTCTTGTTGCGAATAGTTGCTTAAGATGATAGAAGTGTTATTTCGTTGACAACTTATGTAAAATGTGGAAAAATACTGGATTGAACTTGAAAAAAATTGAACAACGAAAAATAACTTTCAACTTTGATCACTTGCCGTGAAAAAAATTTCAAAGAAACTAAATGAGCAAATAACTTTAAAAACTTGCATGTGTTATGCCAATTCCAAAATGGTATAACACATGTATCTTATTGGTTTAATAAGTTTACAGTAAATGCTCGAACTGTCTCCCTTGAACTCTAATACATAAGTGACATCGCCTAATAAAATTACGGCTCAATGTTCTTAAGCTGATTTCTGATATGGTGCGAGCTGCATCGAATACACGTCGCCGTAACTCTTCTTCGGATCTTATTGGTTTCGCATAAACTTTCTCTTTTAGACAACCCCAATAAAAGAAATCTAAGGGATTTAGATCCGGGGAACGCGGTGGCCATGAAATTGGCCCCTGTCGCCCAATCCATCTTTCGGGGAATGCGTTGCTTAGGTACTGACGTACTGGTAAGGCATAGTGTGCTGGGCAGCCATCTTGTTGGAACCACATCCTTCGTCTCAGCGCCAACGGAGTATCTTCCAATAATACAGGAAGGTTGTTTCGCAAATGTTCTAAATAATTTTGTCCATTCAGAACAGGCGGCAACTCGACCGGTCCCAATATTTGACCGTTGAAAATTCCCGTCCACAGATTAATTTTAAATTGGTACTGTGATCGGTCTTCTCTTTTTTCATGTGGGTTGTCTAATTGCCAGCTATGGATGTTGTGCAAATTGATATACCCATCCCTTTTGCAGGCTGATTCGTCGCTCCATAACACTTCATTGAAGAAATTTGGATTTTCTCTCCATTTCTGAATCATTGTCCGGCAAAACTGGACACGCGCAGCGTAGTCCGCCGGAAGCAGTGTTTGGACGCGTTGGATATGGTAGGGATGGTATTTGTGGCGTTTTAAAATTCGATGTGCCGAAGATTTGGGAACACCAGTGCGGCGTTCAATAATTCGCACTGAAGTTCCTGGCTCCTCTCGTACTTGCTCTAACACCACGTTGTCGTCAACAGTCCGAGGTCTTCCTTCTGAGTGACTCACTCCAGGTAATCTGCCATCACGATAAGCGTTCACAACTCTTAAGATCACTTCGTAAGTCGTCGGATTACGGATTGGATATCTTTCGGAGTATAATCTTGCAGCCAATCTTGCGTTGTACGAAACATTGCCTCGATTGGAAACCTGCCTGGTTTCGCCGTGAATCAAGTGCATGTCCGAGTAGTCACGGTGAGTGTATTGGGTACCACGATTTGCCATCGTTAATAAGACAGTTCCGTAAAGCAATATCAGTGTCCAACAGAGCGCCGAGTTGTCGTTCAAAACAGAAATCAGAGTCCAGAGAAAAGCCAAGTCGATTTAAATTAAGGAATACACGGAAACAAGGAACGCAGAGATTAACACGGTTGTCGTACGAAACGCAAGGTAACGAACTGTCGTAACAACTTGATTTGCAGTGCAGGGCCATAAGAATTAAAACTACAACCCCTCTTTCTTCTCCATTTCTTTGAAAAGATGATAACGACACGTACGTCAAAAACAAAGCTATTTGCTTACAATATCTAGCCGACAAAAGGGTAATAAACTATCCTTATCTTTCATTCTCATGCATTTGACAAACAAAAAAGCTAATAGATAACAATAACAATGCCTTATCGTTGCGCGTGACATTATTTTTTTACCTGCTAGCGGTAGCTTCCGGGGTTCCTAGTATTAGTGAAGCATTAAAAAATCGTATAATATTAAAATAAGACACATGTGTTATACCATTTTGGAATAAGCATAAGACATGCAAGTTTTTAACGTTATTTGCTCATTTAGTTTCTTTGAATTTTTTTTCACGGCAAGTGATCAAAGTTGAAAGTAATTTTTCGTTGTTCAATTTTTTCAAGTTCAATCCAGTATTTTTCCACATTTTACATTAGTTATCAACGAAATAACACTTCTATCATCTTAAGCAACTATTCGCAACAAGAGTACAAAAGAAAAATCGAAACCTGAGGGCTATCTAACGTAATGCTAGCACTGAACACGTTAAAAAACGTGAAAATTTTGAAAAAGTTTAAATTGACAATATCTTGAAAACCGAGCAACTTTTACTGAGGTCATGTTAGGCTTATTCGATGCCTCTTGTGCTGGCCTAACCCCAGTGTCACTGTGACGTGTCGTTTTTGGGACACCCTGTATTATATTTATTTGCTAGTAACTCTATGTATTCCTTTTGACACAGTGTCATAGTATTTTTATCTGAACAATTATTGTAATTATATTCTATTTCTATACCTACATATTTATTTACCGTTTCCAAATCTTTCATCTTAAATTTATTACATAACAGTACTTTTATTTCTTTTAATAAGTTTAAATCTTTACAACAAATTAACAGATCATCAACAAATAATAAGATATATATTTCAATGTTGTTATATATTTTAACATATAGACAATTATCATATTTGCATCTACGAAAACCAAGTGTTATTATAAAATTATTAAAACAATCATACCAGGCTCTTGGGCTTTCCTTGAGTCCATACAAGGCCTTATTTAATTTATACACTTTATCAGTTCCATCCTCATAACCTAATGGTTGAAATACATAAACTTCTGAGATAACCTTACCATTTAAAAATGCTGTTTCTACATCCATTTGATGTATATGTAAAGAATTTTGACAACAATATGATAATAACAATTTTAAAGTTTGCATATTAGCTACGGGTGAATAAGTATTTTCTACATTTTCACATTGCTGAAAACCTCTTACCACTAACCTTGCTTTATATAATCCATCTGTTTTCTTTTTATAAATCCACTTTACATCTAGTATTATTTTATTTGCAGGTTTGTTTACAAATTGCCATGTATTGTTCTTCATTAGACTATTTATTTCTCGATCCATAGCACCTTTCCAGCTTTGCGCCTCATCACATGTAGTCGCCTCCTGAAAAGTATCTGGAATAAAAATGTCACAGTAATTTGCAGTTATGCAATAATAACCAAATTCGTCATCAAATCTTATTGGAGCTCTTATTTGTCTCTTAGTTCTTCTTTCTTCAATATTCATGTCTTGTCCAGTACTTGATTCACTATCATTTTTCTTTTCTTCTTCTGTTTTTTCACTCTCTATCTCTATATTTTCTTCTGACACATCTCTTTCTTTTGTCTCCTCAAATCCAATACATTTAATGTCTTCTTCTATAATATCAACATGTCGTGCAATGACAATTTTATTATTTATTAAAATTCTATATCCTGTGTCAGAGTAGCCAATTAAAATTCCTAGTTCAGCTTTCTTGTCCCATTTAGATATTCTTTTCACTTCAGGTATTCTTACAAATACTTTGCTTCCATATAGTTTCAAATTTTGTATTGATGGTTTTCTGTTAAAAAATATTTCATATGGAGTCTTGTTTTCTATAGTATTAGTTATGGTTCTATTTTTCAAATATGTTGCTGTTTTTATAACTTCTGGCCAATAGCATCTATCTATTTTTGCTTCACTCATTAGACATCTAGCTGTTTCCATTATAGTTCGGTTAAATCTTTCTGCAGCACCATTTAACTCATGTACGTATGCTGGGCATGGTTTCATTACTATTCCTTTTTTACGAGCAAAATTTAACATACTTGAATTTATGTACTCCGTTCCATTATCACATCTTAGTTCTTTAATTACTTTTCCTGTACAATTTTGAACTTCGTTTATATATTCTAAAAAGCATTCAAAAACTTGCTGTTTTGATTTTATGCAATATACTTTTGCTAGTTTTGAATAATCATCTATAAAGCTTAAGAAGTATTTTTCTCCATAACACCCTTCTGTCCTGTGAGGTCCATTTAAATCTGTGTGAACAATTTCTAAGATATCTTCTGCTTTTCTTCTATTATTTTTGAAAGGTAAGTTATGCATTTTATTTTCTATACATGTAGCACATTTAAGATACTCTTTTTCTATTTCATTTGGTAAACCTTCGAGTAAATTTTTCTTACACATTATTTCTAAGTATTTAAAATTCACATGTCCGAGAGTTCTATGCATTTTTAGCCATATTTATTTTTATATTTTCTCTTGTAGTGTAACTAGTCATTTTTAATAAACCTTCTTCTTCTTTAGCAATAGCAATAAGTTCCCCAGTAGTTTTATATATTTTAGTTAAGTATCCTCTTGATGTTATAGTATGAGCATTTGTTATTTTAGTGTAGCTTAATAAGTTTGCTTTCATTTCTTTAACATAGTATACATTTTGTAGAATTATTTTTGAATTTTTATTATATATCTGGAAATCAGTATCTATGTTACCCACTTTTGTAGCTTTTAGAATTCTTCCGTCACCAACTTTGACATCTATGGGTTTTTCAAGTTGTACAAATTTACTGTAATATTTATCTGAATTAATTATATGATCTGTGCATCCACTGTCAAGTAACCATATTATTTGGTCTCTATTTTCATTGTTTTTAGTCATAGACATATTGCTATGTATAGTTGTGTGGAAACTGTTACTACCTGTACTTCCTCGGGTAGAACTTTGACCTCTAAAATTATTTCGGTTATTATTTCCACGTCGATTTGTCACATGACGACCTCTCATGTAAGTATTTCCTCTGCCTCGACCATGATGACTATTCTGGGGGTTAAACCAACAATTCGTTTTGTTATGACCTAGCTTTCCACATATGACACATGGCTGTGATGTAGTGGCCATCTTATAATTTTCTGTATTTACTTTAAAAACATTAGATTTTTCACAGTTAAATTCAGTTTGGCTACTTCTTTTAGATTCAATGTTCTTCATTTTAATTTTTGTTTTTAAATATTCTACAGTTCTGTCCTTTTCTGGTAAAATGTCAATTAAATCACCAATGTAACTATAGCTTGTTGGTAAAGCCTTTAGCATGTAATTCAGCTTTTCTGATTCTGATACAAAAGCTCCAGCTTGTTTCAATTCGTTTACGCTTCTTTCAAACTCGTCGAAGAAATTTTGTATATCTGAGTAGTTTTTTAACTTAATATTTTCGAGGTTATTACGGCAAACTATTTGTAAAGATGTGGATTTGTTTAGGTACATCTCATCAAACTTCTGTATAATATCGTAGGCCGTATTCAAATGAGCAATGTATTCTAGTTGCTTGTTAGTAATGGCGGAGTATATGTAATTTGTGGCTTGTATATCCAAGTCCATAAAATTTTCTTGTTTGGGTTGTTTGTCGCACAGAACAGCCACTAAACATTTTTTATATTCTAAAAACTTCAGCAGTCGTATTTTCCAATTATTATAATCTGTACCATCGAATATTGGAATTAAAATATCATTTTGTTTTACATAGCTCATCGCCATTTTGCCGGTTTGCAGACGCTTCTTTTACAATAAACTTTTCTTTCACAAATTGTCGAAACCACAGTACACATCACACTAATACTTTATTAATGATCTTTGGCAACCACCGAACTGCTACCATGTTATTTTATAGTCAATAAAACTGGATTTGTTTTGTAAATTATTTTAGCTAAGCTTTAAGCTACAGACAGATCGTACAAGGGCGAGAAACGGAAGGGAGGCGGCGGTGTTGCCATACATATAAAATTGACAAAAGTATACCAGTACACAATAATTAACAAGGTAGGTAATAAATTTCACTGATATTAAAACATCTTGTAATGTAACTGTTTATGAAAAAATTGATTGCCTACCTCAATATATAATATTGAATACTTTTGAGACTGAAACTAATTAGTAATTTTGCAATAAAAATGTGATTAAACAAAACTAACCGTGTTTGGCGTCAGTCCCTATCATGTCTCGTCAGTCCCTAGAAATCAAATTTCAAAAAGACTTCAATATCTCTTAAAATACTTATTAAGGTGACTGGCCATTTTAGTAGTAACAAAGTAGATATTATACCTACAGTAAAGAATTATAATTTCATTGGTAACCGTCTAAAAATACCTTTGTCATAATCATAATTAGGCCACAATTTAACCAAATTTTGAAGAACCACCCATTTACTTTTATTTTTATGCTTTATTTAGGTATGGTTTGATAGAAAACACCTGGCAAAGAAAGCTGCTGCTGATTCTCGGAGGGCAGCTACTGCAACTGGAGGTAGTCCATCAACGGCACCTCAACTCTCCCAATGGGAGCTGAAGGTGTTATCCATAATGGGAGATGGATTTGGCGAACGCCAAACAGGACCCAGAGTCCCTGCTTTCTTTGAGGTAATCTTTTTTTGTATTTTCAATTTTAGAAAGTTTTTGTTTCTTTTAATAATTTTATGTCGAATTTAGTTTAAGTTATTGATTTATTTTAAAGTCTTTACTAAACACATAACATGAGAGGTCATTATAAATTATGTTCTTGGATTACATAAAATTTATAATTAAATTTATTTCACTAAAATAGTAGAAAATTGTTAATTAAATTTGTAAAATAAATGTTTTCAGACAAATGAATGGAATGAACCAAGTCCATCTACCTCCAGTATAGTAAACCTATGCGCCTTGCCTAAGTCAAGACTCCTTGCTGTTAATTTAGATGTTGTATTAGCAACTTAAACTCTAGGATTGACTATGATCTAATGTTTTGTTGTCCTTTGCTTGTTCTGTTAAGATACTTATCTGTCTGTGGTTCGCTGTCTCTGAAAATAAAGATATATACGTACGTCCGCGTCTACTAGAAAATTGTTTTATTTTCATCAAGAAGATCTACGCTGCTACCTGCTACAAAACCTACAAGTTTAACAGGTTATGGGCCCAGATCACCACCATATCTAGAATTCCAGAAGGTAGAAAATTCAACAAGAAATTGCCGATTGTTAAACGGCACAACCTCAAGATGGAGGACGACAAAAAGAACAAATTCGGAATCATCCCTTTTGCTGGTACCGATTTTGGAAATTGGTTTTTTCGTCTTACGGTAATACTAGAAGAACTCGACTTGTTAGAAGAAATAAGTGGACAAGAAAAACAAATAGACGCAAAGAAATCCAAGAAGTGCAAAAGCATAATTGTTCAAAGTATTGCCGACAGCCATCTTGAAGTAATTAAAGATGTGACCACGCCTTTTCAAATAATAGAAAAACTAAAACGAAGCTACTTACAAACTGGGATATCTTCACAGCTACTATCAAGAAAACGGTTACTGACCATTAAATACAACGAGAAAAATGCTCTAAAAGATTTCTTTCTTGAATTTGACAAACAAGCAAGGCAACTTAGAGAATCTGGCGCGAAACCATCTGAAGACGAATTAATATGTTATCTGCTATTAGCAATGCCATTATCATATGGAAGTACTGTATCTGCCATAGAAACCATAAGTGGAGAAAATTTAACTATGGAGTTCGTTAGGCGCCGTTTGCTAGATGAAGAAATTAAGAAAAAGGGATTTTCAGAAGAAGAAGAATGTACAGAAGTATTCCAAGCCAAAAGACAGCAAAATGTGAAAAATAAACCAAGGTATGGACATTGGTCAAGAGAAAATAATATTTTTAAGAAAGAAGAAAGAAAATCTTTTCCATTTGAATGCTATAACTGTGGCAAAAAGGGACACATGAAGGCAGAATGTAAATTTAAGAAACCCCATATAAAGAACAAGAATTCATTGAATACTGAAAGAAAAGAAAACGAAGAAAATATTTCATTTCTTAGTTCATGCATTGAAGTACTGACATCCACAAAGACAGAAAATGTGCTGAAATTTGTTTGTGATTCTGGAGCTACCGATCACATAATTAATACTGATGAATACTTGGAGAACATAGAAGAATTAAGAACACCAGTTAGCATCAGTACAGCAAAGCAAGGGGAAAGAATAATAGCTAAGATGAAAGGAAAATTTAAAGAATCAAATTCAAAAATAACATTAAAGGACATTTTATTTGTACCACAAAGTAGATGCAATCTCCTCTCTGTAAGCAAAATGGAAAAGGCAGGCTGCAAAGTTGAATTTGATAATGAGAAGGTAAAAATTTATTACAAGGAGAAACTAATCAAAGAAGGAACAAGAGAGAATAATCTATATTTAATTCAATTTAAAGCAGAATCTATGAAACAAGCGAACAAAGCATACAGTATAACAAGTAAAGCACTAGAATGGCATAAGAAATTAGGGCATGCATCTCAGGAGAAATTAAATAGACTTAAACAGAGAAACCTGATTTCCTTTAATGAAACTAAAAACTAAGAAATTTGTGAGCCATGTTTAAAAAGAAGACAGAATAGATTACCTTTTAATAAAAATCAAAAAATAAACAGCAATAGAATATTAGAGCTTGTACATACAGACCTATGTGGTCCCATTACACCGTCTACCTATGACAACAAAAAATACATACTATCATTTATAGATGACTACAGCCATTTCGCATACATATATTTATTAGAAAGCAAAAATGAAGTGTTGAAATGCTTTAAAAAATATGTGAACATAGTAGAAGCTCAATTTGGAACAAAAATAGCCAGAATAAGAAGCGATAACGGAACAGAATATGTTAACACTGAATTCATAAAGTTTTGTGATGAAAAGGGTATACAACGAGAAGTAACAATAAGTTATACACCACAACAGAATGGTGTGTCCGAGCGCTTCAATAGAACGGTTGTTGAGAAGGCTAGAACTCTCTTATCAGATTCCAATTTTAGTAAAGAGTTATGGGGAGAAGCAATTTATACTTCAACATATATTATTAATAGATTACCTACTAAAGACGGTATTATACCTGCAGAATTATGGTTTGGAAAGATTCCCAACTATGATAAATTTCAATATTTCGGAACTGAAGCACATGTTCATCAAGGATCTCAATACAGGAATAAAGGAAAATTTGAAGAAAGGTCTAAAAAATATTACCTGATTGGATACTGCATTAATGGATTTAAGTTATGGGATAGTGAAGAAAACAAAATTATTCAAGCTAGAGATGTGATATTTAATAATAGTAACTATAGTAATATTAACTGTCAAACTAAAAAACATATTCGTGAAGAATTTACATATGATTATACAAATGACAAAAATGATTCAATTAGTGAAAATGATAATCATCAAAATAGTATACAAGAGAAAGAACAGACAAGTGTAGAAAAAGAACAAGAAGATAAAGAAAAAGGTGAAAGTAATGAACAAGAAAAAAGATCAAGAAAACCACCAGTTTATCTCCAAGATTATGAAACTTATCATTGTGCATTGTTATGTTCAGAAGATCCTACTAGTTTAGAAGAAGCTTTAGCTAGCGAAGAAAGAGATCAATGGAAGGAAGCAATGAAAAAGGAATTGGAGTCACATAAAAAACATAAGACGTGGACTGTGGTAGAAAAACCAAAAGATAAGAAAATAATAGATAGCAAATGGGTTTTTAAAAGAAAGGAAAATAATATTTACAAAGCTAGATTGGTAGTAAAGGGATACCAATCACAAGAATATGAAGAAACTTATTCACCTGTGGGACGACTTACAACTTTACGCTCTTTACTTGTCATAGCAAATAAAGAAAGATTACAGGTCGAGTAAATGGATGTGAAAACAGCATTTCTTCATGGTGTACTTCAGGAGGAGATTTACATGAATCTACCTGGGAAGAAAATAGGTAACATGGTATGTAAACTTAACCGTTCTATTTATGGTCTAAAACAAAGTGCACGTTGTTGGAATGAGGTATTTCATGAATACATGTGTAAGAAGGGTTTTCAGTGTTCTAGCTATGATAACTGTTTATATATCTGTAGTGATAGAGATTTTAAATTGTATATCTTCATTTATGTCGATGACATACTTTTAATTAGTAACTGTACTGCAAAGATAAATGAATTAAAAGATGACCTAAGTAAGAATTTTGAAATGGTAACTCTAGGTTCCATAAAAAAGTTTTTGGGGATTGAAATTGAGAGAGATTTTGATAACAGAGTTTTAAAGTTACATCAAAAGAGTTATATACAACAATTGCTTAGTAAATTCAAAATGCAAAACTGTAAACCTGTAGCTACGCCCTGTGAAATAAATTTAAAACTTGAAAAATGTAATGAATATGTATGTACTATGCCTTATCGTGAGTTAATTGGTTGTTTATTTTATTTGGTGATATGTACAAGACCAGATTTATCTTTTGCTATAAATAACTTTAGTCGATTTCAGAATAATGCATCAGATGAACATTATAATTATTTGAAAAGAGTATTAAAATATCTTAAACTTACATCTGATTATGGTATAGTATATAAAGTTAAAGAATTTCATAACAACATCTTAGGATATTGTGATGCTGATTGGGCATCTGATATTATTGATAGACGTTCTGTATCTGGTTATTGTATGCTGTTATATAATAATATTGTATCTTGGTCCACTCAAAAGCAAAAAACTGTTTCACTTTCAACAGCTGAAGCAGAATATATGGCTTTAAGTTCAGTTTGTTGTGAAGCTATATGGTTTAAAGGATTAATTAAAGACATAGGCATTAACTGTGACACTGTAGTAATATGTGAGGATAATCAATCTTGCATTCATATAGCTAAAAATAGAGAAAATAGTCGCAGAGTAAAACACATCGACATAAAACATCACTTTATTAGAAACTTAATTGACAATAAATTGATCACACTAAATTATGTCAGTTCATCACAGCAATTAGCTGATATATTCACAAAGGCTCTTTCTAAACCACATTTCAATTATTTAAAGCAACTCATAGGTATAGAAAAATGCTAATATTTTAATTTGTAAAGAACAATGGCGAATTCCCATACATCATTTTCTTTCATCTAAAATTGATGCGTCTTTAGATTAAAAAATACTAAAATGATCAATCATTAATTCCTGAAACTACGTGTCTTTGAATTTTTTATTTAGGAGGCCAGGAAAAAAAGATATTAAGCTTCAAAGTTTTTAAGATTATGTTACGGTAGTGTTGTCACAAAATCGATTATATCAATCGATTACATTCACTCTGATTAATAAACAAATAGATATTATCAAGACCAACGTGTTTGAAAATGTATCGATTATAATCTGTTATATATGTAGGTAATTAGGTATGCAATGTTGTTGAAATTAATATGTACCTATCGTTTAAGTCGCTGCTGAAGTGTTACCTACTATAGATTAAATTCGATTTTATCGACGTAATCGATATACAGTCAAAACCGTTTATAACGACATCGTTTACAACGACCTATCGGTTATTACAGCCAGATTGTATGGTCCCGTCCGAATCCCTAGTAAACTATTCAGTAAACAAACCGCATATAACAACATCGGATATAGCGAAATATCGCTTACAACGACGAAACTTTATCGATATTCATCGGCTACAGATCGGCTATAACGACCAACCGCTTCTTGTCTCAGCAAAACAAAACAGTACAAACAATTTTAAATCTTATTGATAAGTATTGAAGGAATATTTAGGCATACCTACGCACTTTCTCCCACCTCATCCGAACCTCTTCCCGGCCATTTGACCTTGCATACTTTACACCGATTGTTTAGTGGGCTAATTGACTGCGTGAGTGATAGCTTGATTTGAAAGTGTTGGTGTTGTTTAGACTGTGCATTTATGTGTTATTATGTCGCAAAAAAAGAGGAAAGTGTTTTCTGTTGAAGAAAAATCTCATGTTATATGGAGATTAGAAAATGGCGAGTCGAATAGTGAAATTGCCAAGGAATGTGGAGTTTCGCACTCGACGATATCAACGATTTGGAGGAATAGAGATAAAATAAAAGTTCTTTTCGAAAACAACTCTTTAAAACTTAAACGAGCAAGGACAAGTGAACACAAAGTTATAGAAGATGCTTTATTAACATGGTTCAAACATCAGAGAGCAAACAACGTCCCAATAAGTGGACCGATTCTGCAACAAAAAGCCAATGACTTTGCTCGTCTTATGGGTAAAGAAAACTTTGAGTGTTCGTCGTCTTGGGTACAACGTTTTCGTGCTCGTCATAATATTGTGGCAGGAAAAGTTTGCGGTGAAGCAGCTGGCGTTCCTGAAGGAGTGTCTGAAGAGTGGCTCTCTCATAAGTGGCCTGCACTGTGCGAAGGATACACGCCAGAGGAAATCTTTAATGCAGATGAAACAGGATTGTTTTACAATTTAACTCCTGACAAAACACTTAAATTCAAAGGCGTGGCATGCAAGGGCGGAAAGTTGTCCAAAACCAGAATTACAGTATTGGTTGCGGCAAACATGACTGGTTCATGTAAAAGAAAATTGTTGGTGATAGGGAAAGCTAAAAAACCGCGTTGCTTTAAGAACATTCAATCTTTGCCTGTAACTTATGAAAACAACACTAGGTCCTGGATGACATCCCAAGTTTTTGAAAAATGGCTGCGTAGCTGGGATGCGGAATTGAAGTCTGGAGGAAATAAAATTCTTCTCCTAGTAGACAACTGTCCCGCTCACCCTGTAGTCTCCAATCTGAAATGCATAAAGCTTGTGTTTTTACCGCCCAATGTCACCTCTGTTTTACAGCCCATGGACCAAGGAGTGATAAAAGCTTTAAAAACACAATACAGAAAACTTCAAGTGTTACAAATGATACAGAATATTGAAAACAGCAAAGATATTAAAAATCTTTCTGTTCTGGATGCAATTCTAATGATATCGGAAGCTTGGGAAAAGGTCACACAGACCACTATAGCCAACTGCTTTCGCCATGCAGGTTTCAAAGATCTCTCTCCATCACAAGCGGAGGACGACGATGATATTCCACTAGCGAGACTGATACAATCTACAGATGAAGACGACATACCACTTGCTGAACTGGTTACTCAGTTGCAAAGATTTACTGCTAAAGAACAAACAATTGAGATAGAGGAATTTATTGGAATAGATGACAGTGTCGCCGTGTGCGCCTCAGCTACTGAGGAAGAAATTCTTGCAGAAGCTGAAAGTAACAACCGTAACACTGACGAAGAAAATGAAGACCAGCAAGACCCTGAAGAACAGTTTCAGCCAACAACAGTTTCCGAGGCTCTTAACGCTATAACAGTTTTGCAAAAATTTGTTACCTTTAATGAACAGTTTGATATTGATGATACTCATACCTTGAGGAGTATGAAACGTAAAATGCAAAAATTATTTGAGACTGGGCTAAAAAAAAAACAGACCAAAATGACTGATTACTTTAAAATCTAGTGTAGATTTATAATCTTTAACTGTAAGCACCTAAGTACATTTTGTATTCTAATTACATATTTCGTAATAAATACATATTTTGATTTCCTTTTTGACTCGTTTACATACATACATAACCTATACCTATTCTAGATAGATGACTATGATAATACATATACATAACTATGTACTGTACTTGTGTATTATAACTGTATTGCTTATAACGACTATCGGATATAACGTCGGCAACTATACGGTCCCTCCAATGTCGTTATAAACGGTTTTGACTGTATCTAGACAATTATGGTAACCTTTTCATTTAAATTCAATCAAAGTCTGTTAGAATATCAACATATTTAACCACATTATTAGCAATGCTATCGTTACTCGTTAATAGGTCGCTTAAAATCGAGTGAATGCCATCTTATTTCTGCCTGTTTGTAGCTACTTAAATAATAAGTAGAATTATAATATACTTATTAAGTAGCTGAGTATGTTGCACCTGTTTCACGGGAGAGAAAAAATAGTGTCCCTATTTAACAAATGATAAATAAAACAATAAATATGTTTTTTTAAGATTTATTCCTCATCACTTCTTATAATAACTTCATCTAGAAACTCTGCCGGTGCTGAAATATTTTGCTGATGTCTGGCCCACCCTAAATACCAAACTATGGTCATGACGTGTGCGCAACAGCCTACTGTGCGACGACCAACCAAACAACTACAACAGTATTCTGTTATTCCTGCTCGGCCAGGTATATTATTTTGTAACAAAATATAAACATAATATTGTTTACGCGATATGTGGCGTGACTTTATTTTGCCTCTTATTAAAGTAGTATCATTACCACCTCTAAGAACATATTCACCACGATTAAATTGCTCACTGCAAACTTCTATCCTATATCCGCCATGGAAACGTACATGCTCGCCATAATAAGAGCGAGCTTGTCGGATCTGGTATGTTCCCAGGGCGAACAGAATTAGGTCTCTGTGTTCCAATATTGGAAAATATAATATATTGTTTCTGTCAGCAGTAATACTCTGAAAGAAGGATGAACGTCTGTTCATATTAATAGTATCAACCATATTTGCCAGATTATTTACTAAGTTTATTCGCTCTCTAATTATTTGTAGTATTTCATTGGCATATACATTATCTTGAAAGCGAACACCAAACCTATTTAATAGAGCCGCTGCTATCTGAAAGTTTTGCATCATGTGTGGTAGAGACCTATGGCAAAATTCTTGTCTGAATAATTTATAATCTCTTTTGAAATGACCATTTACGGCCTCTACCACCCATCTGCAAATTGTAACACAGCGGCTTCTATTTGCTTGATCTGTAGTTAGTTGATGCTCGCCTTCTAATAATGATTCTGGCATATATGTTCTATATTGACGACCGTTTGGTGCAACGGTAGCGATCCTGCCTTTCGCACCGATGGTCCTGGGTTCGAATCCCGGAAGGGGCAGATGTTTTTATGATGAATTCGAGCATTTGTACCTGAGTCATGGATGTTTATATATATTTCTATGAGTATTACATATCTATGTATCATATATGTATGTCTATCCGTTACCCTAGCATCCATAACACAAGCCTTACAGAGCTTACTTTGGGCTAGGCTAATTGGTGTGAATGTTAGAAATATTTATATTTATATTATATTTATATCCACATCCCTCTAACAAACCAATACTGTCTCTAAAACCCCTATCCAAAATGAACACATCACCTTCTCTAAAATATGTTCTTAAAGCACAATTCTCATCACAAAATAAAGTCATCATTATGTCAGAATCTGATGTAGTTGCTTTATAAGGGCCATAGCAATCAACAATATATCCATCGCAGGCAACAATCATGAATGGCTTTAGTAAGTTCCTGTATTTATGCAGTGAATAGCTCTGCTTTTGAAACATATAATTTGAACTCTTATTTATAAATACATATGTACCATCACAAATAACAACCGAATTATTTTCGTTTCCATGTAGCCCATATGGAATTGTTAAATTATGTTGCAGCAGTTGCTCTCTTGGTAGTTGATGTATTCCTAGATTTCTTGTTACAAAGTCTTATAGCATTATTTCTCTTACTTTGTCCATCAAAGTCTCCAGTGTTCTACGTGGAACTTGCACTAATGTGGCAATTCTGTCATCCGAATCACCAGTCCTTATTTTCAGCAAAAGAGCTGCTAGGCCCAAGCACCCTCTTCGTACCTCATTTACTCTAGGTACTTCTCGTATTAAATCATTGTATTTTTCTTTTGTCACTCCCAGCCAATAGTCAAATACTCTGTCATCCATTTCCAGCACATTTTCGAAATCCAGTGTTGGATTAAAATAATTAACAAATGAAAATACATGTTGTATTTGCTCAGCAGTAAATGTATCCACACTATATTCAGAATCATATAGGGTCTCCCATAGGTTACTTATCAAATGCTCACTACAAACACGAGCTCTTACTGGCAGATAATAATTGTGATTGCTAAGTACAATGGCACGCAGTTTATCAGTGATACTGCGTAGTGTAACACTTTCACAGTTTGGAAATATACAACGATTGTTGCTGTTGGCTGCTCGTCTATAATTTGGTAAAGATATCCCAGTATTTGTTGTGTGATACTCTTCATTTTGTAAAGCAGGCTGCACTACTTCAGCATCCACCTCTGCTACTTCAGCCTCCTCTCGAGCTCGGTTGACATCATGAATGTTGATGCGGCGAGCCTCGCTTTGCGTGCGTAGCCAGCATGCATGACACACTCGGTCAGATGAAGTTATCTGGAATTAAATATTTTTATATGGTCATTTGAGATTAATTAAACAATAATATGTAGGGAAGTCTACAGTAGTTCTCCATTAACAAGCTTTAATATTTAAGAAAAAAATCTGAACCTTAATGCACAACACCCCACACACACCCACCAACTGTATGCAACCAAATCTATTTGTGTGAAAGTGTTAAACATCATTGGCAGCCACTGACATACTTCTATATATATTTATATATATATTTATATATATATATATATATATAAGTATGCTACCTATATGCGTGCATGCAAGTGCGTAATGCACTTATGATCATTATGCCTAAAGGGAATGTCCAAAACCATGTTTAAAAGTCATGTAACTAAAAATGACACAGTTCACTTTCATGCCTACAAGGCATGAGACAGTTAGGTAACAGAAATTACAAGTTGTTAGCCCATCACTCTCTTGTTGAGTATTTTAACATATTAAACTTAGTCGCCTATTAAGAAACCTAGATAGGATAGAGGTTAGGTTAATTCCTTAATTCAAAACGATAACCATAATATCTATAAAAGATATATTATTAGTGTGAATTACTTTGTTTGTCCAACATAACTCATATTAAATAAATAATACTAGTCATGACATACCTGTCTCGGTGTAGTTCTGCTCTCTATAATGCCAAACATTAACTGATGCAGTTCATTAGGGTTCTCTCGCAATATTCTATCACTTTGTCTTTGCAAAGTGGAACAACCGCATAAGAAGCACACGTTAGTGTGACCTCGGTTACTTTGTTCAGGCTGTTGGTCATCACTGCCTGAGACTTGATGTAAATGTTGATTTACAGCAAACATTGCAAGGTCTCTGCACGCTTGACAAACAAAGTCATCTTCAGTAATCTGAAAAAACAAGAAATTATATAGGAAACTACTTAACTACAGGTGATTGTACTTATTAGAAAACAACTATAGATTCTTGGTGTAGAAACTGGTGTTTCGGTTGGTGGGTCATTCTGTTTAGTATTTTAAAAAAGTTGCCAGCTTACAATGTTTGACAGAATGAATGTGCTAATCTTGAGAACCACTATATAGATTTAAAACTTGTTTTCACTGTCATGGTCATGGATTCTCGAGGAAGTTAATTGGCTATATAATATAATTGGTTTAAAACATAAATATATTAAATAGTAGTTGAGCTTGAACAATATCAGTGAATCAGGTTAGAAAAAATGCTCAATGTAGCATGCAATTCGGGGCTGGCGGCTGCTATATAGTGTTATTATATGGAACTTCAGAGCAAATAAATATGTACTTACAATTTGCGGGTACACCCAGTTACAGAGTAATGTAGTAACTCTTGTATCAAGTTCCAAAGCACGATATCGGCGCAGTGTATTGACGCATATGTTACAATTAATACATTGAATTCGCGTGAGTCTTCTTCGATATTCCATCGTGGCGGAACGATAAAACAACTCCGTTAGCAACAAAATCCAAATAATGAGGCACAATCGTAGTCCAAAATGAAAAGAGTACTGTCGTCAGGTGTAGCAGTATCGGAATCCTTGGGCACGCAATAGTCAAAACAGAAGAAAGAAGATATTCGTAAAGTCCGTAGGCAGTCCAAGTCAAATGAAAATCAGGAAAGTCGAGACACAATGAAAACACAACACAGGCACAGACGGGTCAGACGGCATGTGTTATTTTATTTAACCGTGATTTAAATCAATAAGTGTTGCCATAACAATGTTGCAATAAAAGAAGGAAACACTACATATTTCTTAATATCAGTACTTGATTAATTTTTAAATAACACAAAGTATAGTATAGATATAGATGATATAAGTAAATAATCAAATGAACTTATCGGGATATCATGAAACCGATTTTTACATAACTCGAACAATTATAATAAAATGGCAACACGAAAAAAAATGGTACCTAGCGGAATTTCGGTGTTTCATTTAACAATCAATGATATGTCCCAAAAAGCAGTGTTTTTTATTCTGGCTCTTACTAGTTATAACCTTTTGCTGTAAAAATGTAGAAAAATATTTCATTTCCTTCTGTAAAAAGTATATTTCAAGACGCTCGAAAATATCTCAAAGAATATTTCGCCATTGCTTTGTGTATTTTTTTTTTGTGATTTTAATTTGTTTTACTTTTAGAAGTGATATGTCAATGTCAAAGAAATGTCATGGTGAAGTGAATGTCACTGTTATTTTTCTTAGGGCAAAGGGATTGTGTAAACATACATGCAAATAAATATTTTGTCTTGCTGGAGTAATGGTTAATTTTGTAACAAAGTTTAAGTTGAGGAGGAGTGTTAATTTAGATGTTGTATTAGCAACTTAAACTCTAGGATTGACTATGATCTAATGTTTTGTTGTCCTTTGCTTGTTCTGTTAAGATACTTATCTGTCTGTGGTTCGCTGTCTCTGAAAATAAAGATATATACGTACGTCCGCGTCTACTAGAAAATTGTTTTATTTTCATCAAGACGATCTACGCTGCTACCTGCTACAAAACCTACAAGTTTAACACTTGCCTACAAGATATTGTTAGCATTTTTTACTGTTTTATTGATAGTCAATATGAAAAACCATAATATAACCATACCATGCCATTACTTTATTTAATCTTAGTATGCATAAGGTTGATATTCTCTAGTTGTTGAGAGTCAACTGAGATTTTGGAAGAATTTATAAATATTTATAGAAATGAGCCATGTCTTTGGCAAATAAAAAGTAAAGACTATCATAACAGGGATAAAAAAACTGCTGCCTATAATAAATTAATTTAAGAATACCAAAAGTTAGAACCAAACGCCAACCGTGATGTGATTGTTAAAAAATTGAATGCCTTACGTACGAATTACCGCAAAGAAAAGAAAAAGGTAGAAGAGTCTACACGATCTGGAGCAGGTACCAGTGATGTGTATGTACCCACGTTATGGTACTACAACTTGTTGAAATTTCTGGATGACGATCAAGGAACGCCAAGATTTTCTCATTCTAATATCGAAGAAAATGACAGTTCACAAGTAAGTACAAAGTTAAAATCTATCCTAATCTAATGAAGCTTAAGATTTTGTTTTTTTTTTTGAACGCGATAAGTCGGGAACAATTAAACCGATTTCGAAAATGAAAAGAAGGTAGTTAAAGATAATTTTATTTAATTATTGTAGGTAAATATTTATAATAAAATGTAAAGTGTCATATCAGGTAAGTTCTAAAGGATCTAGTGTTTCCTCACTCTGTGATCACCTTAATGGATAAAGTTATCTTGCCAAGGTACACTTCCCTCATTATGAAAGTAGTGTACATACTGTTCTCTAATATTTTTGGCAGCAGTTGGATTATTCCCAGAGTTTCTTCTGAGTAAGGGTTCCATGTTCGAATAAATTGAATTTAGACCTGGAGTTATAATTCCATCTTCTCTGTTTTCATGGTCGAAACATTCTGCAGAAGTATATGAATTCGAAGATACCAACATTAAAAAGTTATGCAAAACACAGCTTGCCATTACCAGCTTCTCTATATTGTTTGATTCTATATTAATTTGAGTTTTATATATTCTAAATCTAGAAGACAAAATGCCAAACGCATTCTTAACAATGCGTCTAGCTCTAGAAACTCGATAGTTGTATCTCTTTCTGTCTTGTGAATTTAAATCTGCCTGCCGGAATGGCTTCATCATGTCTGTTCTCAAAGCAATTGCGTCGTCACCTACAATAGGGTATCGGACAGTAATCAGATTAAAATCTAAAATGTACTTAGATAAAATAAATATCGCTTTTTACGATTATTTACCGAATAATAATTTAATATAATTAATTTAATTATTTTTAAATAAACAAATAAAATGTTGTTATTTAAAATATTTTTCATCTATACTGAAACACCAATCACAATGCGTGACGTCATTTGTGGGCAATCATTGACTGTATGGGTACTATCTGCTTAATTCCCTCTGTTATTTCTACAATTTTGCTGAAATTCTACGGTTGCTGAAAGATTACTGATAACTTAGGATACCGTAATCGATTTAAAAACTGTCACGTGGTGTTTGTTCAGTTTATTATAATGGAAACAGGATTTACGAAAGCCGACAATCGAAATCTTCCCAGAGTGGATATGTTTATGATTTGCAATTTCTTTGCAAGTAATTCAGACTTTTGTGACGCTGAATTTCGAAATGTGAAAACTTCTGTGTAAGTATTACAACTATATAATATATTATTTGCCAGATGAATACCTAGGTACTTCAAAAAATACTATTGAAATAACAAACGAAACATAACCTATAAAGTATGAACTTCAAGGAATGTACCTAATATTACGTCTTTTTAATCACGTTCGATGAAAAATATAGTTTACTTTCACTTTTTTCAGATCAGCAAGACAATCATACGGCGACGATGCTATAGGATATGTACAACTTCGGCGTGACTCCGACTTGTGTACCATTAAATGCAGAGTGTGTCCAGAACACAAAGTACGTTCAAAATCATATGCAGCAACTATGATAGTAGATGAAAAAGAAGGTAAAGTCATAAGCGTCGAGTGTCATGATTGTGCTGCATCTACAGGTGGTTGCAAACATTCAGTAGCTTTCCTGATGTGGGTCCACAGAAGGAGCGAAGAACCATCAAGTACAGAAATCCAGTGTTATTGGAAAAAATCTAAACTGGCTCAAGTTGGTACCAATATCAAATACATCACTACCAAAGATCTGTCTACTGGTAAAATACAACAAGCTACACGGACTGCATTGCGAAATGATTTTCTGTCACTATTTCTCCAAGAAGCAACAAACCGAGGTGTAACTAACTGTGAGTTATTAAACTACAGTAACAATAGAACAAATGAGATTGAGAAGTTTTCACTACATCACTTAATTTTACAACATTGTGATGAAAGTAACTGTGGTTTATTTTTGAAGTAAATATCACAATACTTCTCAGAAGAAAATATTAAAACTATTGAAGTGAATACTCGGGCACAACATAAAAGCAGGTTGTGGCATGAGTTAAGGTACGGGCGAGTTACAGCTTCAAAAGCTTATGAAGTAAGTAAATGCCTTACAGCAGATGGATCATTGGTGGCCGTGATCATGGGAGCCAAAACTCCAGACACAAAAGCCATGAAGAGAGGTCGGGTATTGGAAAGTAAAGTAAGAGTAGCAGTGGAAAAGAAACTCAGCAGAAAAGTAAAAGAATGTGGCTTATTTGTTTCCTCACAAAATCCTTTTCTGGCTGGTACACCTGATGGTATTAGTGGTAATGAAATTTGCATTGAAATAAAATGCCCCACTAGTGAAAAAAGTTACAAAAATTATATAAAAGATGGAAAAGTTACACAAAAATACATGGCTCAATTGCAAGTCCAAATGTATGTGACAAATTTGAAAATAACTTACTTTTGTGTTGCGGACTGTAATTTTGAAGACACAAATAATGTGGAAGTACTGTTAGTTAAATATGATGAAAATTTGCTTACTGATTACATTTCCAGTATGTACAAATTTTGGGAGAAAAATATATACCCAATATTATACAACAGTACGAAATAAAATACATTATGGCTTAATATACTCATTTGTTTTATTTATCATTATTGATTAATTAAATACATTACAATAATTACATAGAAAAATAATAAAGAAACTTATTTCTACAAATGCTTGATGCCTTCCAAAAATGGTTTGGTGAACTAAATTAGTATACTATGGGGTCCTGTAAATTTATAAGCGCACATGCTATAATGACACATTCATCTAGCACACTTATCAATTTAGAATTTAACACTGAATGTGGTTTTAACATAGAGAATTCCCGTATTCTCCGAATAACCCTCTCAATGTGGATCCTTAAGCTTGCAATCTGCTTAGTTTGATGAGCCTCTGTCTTGCTTAATTTAGCCCCTTGAATCACACTTGGGGGTCTTACGAGATGACATTTTTTTTGAATTAATAGTTGTTCAATATGTTTAAAACCACGGTCAGCTAAAATCCAACTTCCGGGCTCTAGTTGATCAAGAAATCCACAGGTTTCCACAAGTAAAGTGTCACTGATCCGTCCTCCATATCCTGACGATATATAATTTACCAAACCATTTGGTGTACTGGATATTAAATATTTGATCGTGTTCCCTTTTTTATATTCAGACCATGTTAATGTTTGATGTACTGATTTAGAAGGCGTTTCTATTTGAATTTCAATGCAGTTGACTTTATTGTAGCGGTGCCTAAATGCGATAGGAAGGGATGTCTTAATTTTTTTCTTATCTAGTTTTACAATAAAGGATTTAAGAATATCAGAAATCATTGGAATACATTTTCTAAATATTTTGCCAGCATATGATGTAGATATTCCAAATTGATCAGAAAGTTCTGAGAATGTTGTATTTAATCTTATTTTTTTCAAACACATTAATATGTTCTCCATAGGTATGTTGGTATTTTTTGCAATTTAATCCAATAAAAAGTAACAGTTATTAGTTATTCCAATATACAAGCATGGTTTGGCTTTAATTTTTTTACACAAATTGTCTAGGGCTTGCTTTGCTTCTCTATCCTCTTCTAATTTAGCTTCCTCTTCATTTAAGCTACTGCTTTCGGACAGTGATTTCAACTGTAATGATTGGACTGAAGGGGATGATGGTTGAAATATTGTCTGGCTGCACAGTGATGAGTCACTATCAGATCTATCCACTACTAGTTTTCTACAGGTTTTGAAAGTACTTGGTATAGCTAGCTTTACATGTTCTACTTTGAAGGGAGATGTTGATACAGTTGATGTCCATGTTTTGGATGGTGATGTTGCAATACTATGGGATTTGAATTCTGTTTGCGTCAACTTGCTTCTGAAATATTTACTCTTCACAAAAACTTGAACTCCTTTATCATGATGTTTTGGCTCATGTTCGAGTATAACTTCTACAGGTAAACCTAAAACAAAGATAAAGATCATTATTCTTAATCCGTCTTGAATCTCGTAGTGAGTAAATAACACACTCCGAAGACTAAAATAGATATATTTTGGTTGTGATAAGTACTTACTAGGAGACATAGTTGTATTTACTTCTTTGGTATCACTCTTCGATGTACTGTCTACGAGAGCGTCCTGGGCTAAAATTTCCAATATGGACCGTCGATTTCAATGCCCATATTTTTTTTGTAGATAGTACTCACCAAATGAAAGCGTTTTGCAAAGTATTAGATTGTGAAAACTTACGGTTCATGAGATATATTTTTTTAAACTTTTCGTACAAATTGGCAAATAACACGCAATTACAGAATAAATTTGACAAATGATAGATGTCAAACGTCAATCACTTCACGTACTAGTATGTATTCGTTACTATGACAATTAGTACTCGTTACTATCGTATCGTTACTCGTTACTTCAGTTACTGAGTAACTTATAACATGCTACGTTATGTATATTAGAACAACGTGCTGCGTACGCGTACAGTATGTCGTCGCGGCGTTCCAACATTCATACTTATACATTACATACGTATGCGTATGATATTTTTTTTCTCTTTTCTTTATTTTGAACCAGACTTTTAATAACTAACAGCTTTTGTTAACCAAGAAATAATTAAATCTCATAAGAGCTCATTATATCAAATAATAACAAAAAAACCGTGAAAATACGCGATAATAAAAAAAACATTTCTAATTTGTAAAAAATACTTTATTACCTTGTTTCTGTTACAATGCCTTTAATAAACAGTAAAAAACTTGGACCAAATTATACTTGACTTAATAAATAAACATCGTACTTGTAATGTACGTTTATAAACTCACTGAATAAGCGCGCACTTACGTAAAACATACGATCAGTAAAGTTTAACTATACGCATCAACGGTACTTGCGTAAACTGAAATAGTGTAAGTACTCATAATACGAAAAATGCGAGTAACGAAATGCATTCGTGTGTAACGTTTCGTTACTCGGTACTAGATGACACACCTGTTACTCAGTAACGAATACATACGGTTTGTTACAGCTCTAGCCTAGTCTAGCGTCCAGTCCACAGAGTACTTTTTATACATGAAATAGAGGTCTAACTCGACGATCAAATCGAGTAAGTCAAGTGGCGCCCTCTGGACACAGGTTTTGGAAACTATTCGTCAATATATACATACATATAAATTTTAACACCGGGTCTAGATTGCTTGTTGTTTATTTATTTCATTAAACATCGGACTATTTGTCCGATGTTTTTGCAATAAATAAAACACTGATAACCTTTAATATAATTTATTTTTTTCTTTTAAAACATTTCATATATAATTTTCTCGCTTTCCACTTATACGAATCCGTATCATCATCACACTCTCTCCTATTTAGTAATATTTTATTTATTTCTTTACAGTAGTTATAAATAAAGAATCTGCAGGATATGTTAATTAAAAAATCTATTATTTTTTCTTTGTGTAATTCACATTTGATCCAATCAAATTGGATGTGCATAAATATGACTGTTTTAATTAATTCTTTCAAATGATTTTTTTCTAAACACGTTTTAATAATTGCATAATTTGTATCCTGCAGATTTGAGACACAATTTAGGAGAGAGTCGCTGGGACTGCAAAGCCATTTTTTATTTGCGTATTCTCTGTACTTTAGGTACTCAGGTTCCTGATTGGACATCAAATCTTTTTTACATTCATTACAACCCTTGAAGACTTTCTTCTTAGCGATTTTAATAAAATATCCGCTAACATATTGTAGCCCCCCGACTATTCGGGGGTCACTTTTGTCTTCAAGGGGTGTAAATTCTATGTCAGGAATTTCACTGAGGTCGCAATTTATTTGTTCTTTACAGCCCCCGCTTGTGATGAGTACTTTATGCAAAGTGTGGCAATCATCCACCTCACAATTTGCCCCAGCGGCATGGACACTAGTTAGGCTGTTTATTAATAAACTGCTAAATGCTGCTTCAAACCCATCTGGAGTAGGGTTTACGTTGCGGCATCCTTGGCTCCTTATTGATCCGAAAAAGTTTTCTATTGGATCCTGATTCAGATGCCTCAACCAAACCGATGTTACTCCGTATTTCGCAGCAATTTTTTTTAAAAGTAGTTCAATACCTTCTAGTGTCCATACCCAATTATTTAATGTGGGAACATACTCAACACTTGAGGTGTTCACATTCAAAAATTTCATATTTTTTAAAAATATTTTGGCCTCTGTCCAGGTTTTGTGATGTACAGAGTTAGGCGTCGCAGGTCCCAGAAGAGGTTTGCTATGCTTCTTCCTTTTTCCGTAACTTCCGTTCACTGAGTCGAAAAGTGTATCAAAAAACAAGAGGACATCCGCAGTACTTTGCGCATCTTCGGAGATTATTCCTTTCTCTGCAAAAAAAAAGAAAAAGAAAATTTTTTAATATTATTATCCCTTACACATTCTCACAAGATAATCTAGTCCCAACCTATTATATAGGTATTGCTTGCTTGTGATTTGGGTACCAGACAATAAATATACTAAATATCATATTTTCTAAATAACATGACATACTATTATATAGGTATTGCTTTCTTGTGATTTGGGTACCAGACAATAAATATACTAAATATCATATCTTCTACCACCTACCTATAATAACATGACATAGTGTACATAGAAACACCCACACCCATGCTTGACTAATGCGGGAATCGAACCCACGACCTCCGAAGTGGCAGGCAGATACATTAGCTACTAGTCATCAATAAAAAAAACTTGTTATTATATTATTAAATCTGCAGGGCAATTGCGTAACACACTCATCATCTCAGCGCTAATCCCTGTCGCAACCGAAGCTTTTTCAGATTTGGAGTCTGGGGTCCACTTTACTGACGCTTTTGATTGCGTAACACATTATCAGTAGCAATAAGATTCACTTTGACAGTTTACCAATATTCATTGCGTTGTTTATGTTGTTGATCAGACACATTTTTAGAATATACGGAGTAATGGATTAGTAATTAAAAAAGATTTTTTTTAATTGGACCTGGGATTGACCTTGGAGATTGGATTGTTCTTTAGATTAGCACATTCAAGCAAATATACAAGCTATTCAGGTTTATAATACATATTAGTATAGATAAAACAATGCAATGTGAAAACATTATGTAATAAAGACCATTTACCTGCTAGGTAGCCCATATTCGATGCTACAGTTTGGCTGAACAGTTGCGTAGCAAATTTCACCTTCATTTTGGGAATTTTGCTGGGAATACAGTGTGAGTCTGTCAATTTTGGCACCAGTCTTATGCCTTTGTAGCCTGGATTTTCGTTATGCAGTGCGGTTATGTGTTCCCACTTTGCCATTAAAATTTTGTTGTCTTTTTTATATTGTAGATTTTTTGTAATTAAATTATTTCGAATACATTTAATCAAGTGAGGTGGGTCGTACAAGGGAATGATCTCCTGGTTATTTATTAAAATAATATTTCCCTGAGGTTCTTCCAATTTTCTTAAAAGAATACCTCTTGTCTCTTGCAACAGGTATTTGATACAGTTTACATTATTTGTACCTTGGTCACACACTGTTGCTACCACATTAAGACCAGCAATTTGAAGTTCTGTGATGACAGCCTTTAATTGTTTTGCCAGTTCCGGTCCCTTTGTTGCAGATTGAGAAAAGGTGTAGGCAACAGGTTGCTTGAAATTTTTTAATAGTCCTCGTATCATAAATACCTGAGCATGATCTGCATATTCAGGCAGTGTCTCTTGTCCATTGGTTACAAACCCGCTCACCCTGTCTTTCCTTTCATTGTATGCCACATTAGGTTTCAGTGACATTTCGTCGAAAAGAACAACACATAATTTGTGCTCTGGTTTCATTTTATGTGTGGCTTTTTGTACTTGCGCCATCAAATTTTTATTGATGCCAGCATTTATATCTGCCATGTGAATTAATTTTATTAAAATTTGACGTGATGGCAGGATAAATATTTTCCTCAGGAATCTGTATCCTTTTGGGCTTTGTTTGAGGATAGTCAATGCTAGAATTTTTTCCTCCAATGTGAAACGCCGGCCTTTTACCTCCTTTTTGTGCTCCCTAAATTGCAGCAAAGTTAAAATTTTGGATGTGCTGGACATTTTGTCCAGAGTTTCCAAAAATTGAGGATTTGTGGTAATATTTTGTAGGGCCTTGATCTTGATTGCCTGCTTTTTAACCTTGTTACGGCATTTGCTGAGTTTCACACCAATTTGCAACATTTTCTGATGCAGAGCACGCTCAGTTTTTGTAACAGCAACCCGTTTTACTAGCTTCCTACTAGCACGTTTTACGTGTACGTTGCAATGAACTGAAAAAATAATAAGAATCATATGAATTAAAATTACTGAATATTTAAGAGTACATATTAGTAGAAAGTGTAACAAGCAAACTCAGATTTGCAGATATTATACATATTAAGTTTGAATGCAATTGTATTACTTACCAAGATCTTTCACCACTTCTACATTTTCTCCTTCACTATGACACCGTCTATCACTATGTATAGACTGAGATTGGGAAGCGACAGGTTCTGAAAAGTCATTATCATATTTGGTAAGAAATGTGTGAATATTCTATACAAATTAAGGTGATGGTGATGATGAATGTAGTAGTTCTGATTGAGTAACCATTTTTTGAATCTGATTGAAATAATGAAAGCCATTGCACTACTAGACAAGTTACTTTTATATATTTTATAATGGAATCATATCCATTATTACAAATATAAGATAAAAAGTATAAAATGCAATTTTACAAACTGTATTTCACTAATCACTCTTGTCTTAAGGGATAGGTCTCAGAGAGGCTAGTTTAATCTTTACTAATATTATAAGTCAGGAACAACAAAAATAATTAAATTAAAAATGCATTCTGAGTAAGTTAGCTCATTTATCAAGAGAGGCTACATTCTAACAACATCATCATCATCATTTCAGCCGAAAGACGTCCACTGCTGGACATAGGCCTCCCCCAAGGTTCTCCACGACGACCGGTCCTGCGCCTCCCGCATCCAGCGGTTTCCCGCGACCTTCACCAGGTCGTCGTGGTGGTCCACCTTGTCAGGGGCGTAGGCGTAGGGCGTAGGCGTGGGTAGCCACGCTACGTATTTCGGTGCGTGGTCGCCACTCGAGAACCCCTCGGCCCCATCGGGCATCTGTCCTATGGTCAATGTGTCCAGCCCACTGCCACTTTAGTGTTGCAATTCTTCGGGCTATGTCGGTTACTCTCGTTCTTTAACAACATGATGCAGGTAAAATATTTTCTGATTAAAAGCTTGTATGTAGGATCACTCACCAAGATTCTCTTTCATTTGTACATCTATGTTTGAACTTTGTGGATATATATGTGGAGGCACAGGTTCTGTAATAATATTGGGTTATTAGTATATATTATATTAATATTCTATAATTTATTGCTAGTGTAATGTGTATAAATACTTAATAGATCATTCAAAAGTTCTTCATTTTCAGCCTGTTTTGTTGAAATAAATGATTTTTTAAATAAAATGCACATTTCTAATGGAGTTGAAACATTTTTGCAACAACAGTTTTGTTTAACCAGTGAATATGGTGTGTGAAGCAAATTTGTATTATATATACATAAAAAAGAATTGCTCACTTATATGTATATGACAAAATATATATACCTTTTGATGTAGATGGTTTTGACATCTGAAGAGGTCTTAATGCTCTTTTTTCCATACTGAATTTTGAGCATGACAGTCCTGTAACAAACAATAAAATAACATGGATTAAAAATATAACTGCGGAAAGTAAAATAGAAACACTCTTTAATTATATGACTACATACAGAAATTATGGCTCATAGAAATATCTATTCAGATGCTTTAGACATTCTCATTGTACGGACGACAGCAACTCAATCTACTACAATCTGTCAGATTTCCTTATTAGATTTTCAACTTTATCTCTAAAGCATTAAGGCTCAAGGTTGATTGGGAGTAGCTGACAGAGTACTTTAAATCAAAAATAAAATGACTATTTCTTTTTAACATCGACTCTCTTAGACTTAAGGGAAACAGTAACCTTAATTTGTGTATTTTATTGTAACTAACCTGGCATGTTCTTCGTTGGTACAGCTCCTTTAGCAAGTCTGTTATTCCGGCACCAATATTTTGGTTCGAAATGAACATGACAGACGCGACGGTACTTGAAAATATGGTTATTTTCAAGTTGCAGAATGTCACCACCAATAGAGTAGACCCATGTGTTAAATAGCTGCCTATCCTTAACTGGATTAGGGAATTTATGAAAATTCCCCGGCCCCGCGGTGTCTGGAAAAAGGGGGCGCATGTTAGTATTCAGTGGAGTCATGACAAAACGACGACTATCTGTTTCATAGATGTGAATAAAACTTACCTAAGCTATTTGCACATCCGGGAACACAACACTTTCTATTAGACATGATAAATAAAAATATCACGAAACGGCTCAACGAGTCCTATCTCAAGCACAAAATTCACAAGATCTCGGTCACCTTATGCACAAAATCGACACGGCCGAAGGAGCAGAGGCTCAACTTTTAGACTTAGGTGGATATAAAGCAATAAGGGGGATAAAAATCTGGAAAAAACAAACAAGACACCGAAAAGCACTGCAATGCAAACCGGCAGCCACCTGACGTTTGCTTTTTTTTTTTATTATTTATTTCATGAAATCATGACCATGGATACAAGTCCTTCAGTCGAAATCTTAAAGTATTTTTAAAACATACATCCACGTTTGTTTGATTTAATATTTATTCAGATTTATTCATTTATCTTTAGGTTTACATTTTATAATGTTTCATGTGGAGAATAGATTAAATGTTGCAAATAGAAAAGTTTTGAGCTAAATTTTATTTTATTTTATTTCTGAGTAATTAATAAAAAACATTTGATTTCAGCAATTGCCTCAATTTGCAATACAATTTTTTTTTATTAATGATTTAAACTGAAAATCAAGACTAAAAAGACAGGGCTAAAACAGAACCAATAAAATATGAGATAGCGCCCTCTTATGCACCTTAGTATAATTACTACGCAATCACACATCATCAGTATTACAAATAACGCCATCTACACCGAGGTTTTGTAAATTCCTTACATTATAACACTTCCAAATTAAAATGTCACTTTCATGTGAGGACATCAATTAACTTACTGTCTCACTTCATTTAACAGAATTATAATGAAACGTTTTCTCGTTTGCCACTATTAAGATTGTCACCCCTGGTCCAGTCATCGTTCGTTGCCCTTGCAGTTGAGATCGTTTTACGTACTCCTGTAAGCTTACGTTTGACTACCATGGCGTCTCCAAAACCCCATGCTTCTGTGTCTGAAGAGTTGAGTGAAGTGCAAGTGTTGGACTCAAATGAGCCGCTTGTCACGGCCTCCTCTTCTGCGCCGTCTTCAAGTAGTGCGCGAGTGTTGGACTCAATAGAGCCGCTTGTGCCTACTACTACGCAAGTGCAAGTGTTGGACTCAAATGAGCCACTTGTGCTCCCGTGTGTGCGATCCTCAGACCTTGACGAACCGGTTGCTGGTCCTAGTGGGATGACTGGTCCCAGTGGAGCAGCTAGTTCTTCTGAGGACGAGGGCGCGGAAATTGCTGCTGCGATGCCCAGACTTACTGGGTCATCTGGCAGAAGGATTAATCCTTACTCTGATGAGTTAAGGTAATTTTGATTTATGTTATGACTACTGTACAATATCATTGACATTTCAGGTCAGGTCAGGTTATAAAAGGGCATATAATTAGTTAAATTTTTAATTTGCTTAATGGAATTTTAATAAAGTTTGATAGCATAAGGGTTGCAGTGGATTTTAAAATGAAATTTATAGCCGAAAAATGGAGAAAAATTTGTTCTGTTTTGACGTCACAATGCAATTTGTATATATTTTTATTTGTGGAGAACCAGCCCCCAAAAAGCAGCAATTATAATCTATCTATCTAATAATATCTTTTTTTTTCTATTCAGATCCATGTGGAACTGGAGAAAAATCTTCTCCAAATTGGGTACACACGAACAGTGTCTACAGTTTGCGGAGGAGAGAGGACTCATCCCAGTACAAAAATTCTGCGCTTACCACCGGAAGCTAATGGTCTTGACAAGAGGTTCAGGGCAAGTCGGAAAATTTAGATGCCGGAAAAGCGGATGCCGCACCAAAACAGTCTCTCGTGCTATTGGGACCTGGTTCGAAAACGCACACTTGTCTCTCACTTTAATATTTCAAATGATGTATGCATTTAGTGAGGGACTCTCTTACAGCCAAACAAGGAAGGAGCTAGCCTGTGATGACGGCCCAGTAATTTCTGCCAGGACTGTGGCTGACTGGTTCAGTTATTGCCGAGAAACTATTACTATTTATGAACTTGAAAATCAAAGGGCCCAAGGGAAGATAGGGGGCCCTAATAAAGTGGTGCAAATAGATGAATCAAAATTTGGTAAAAGAAAATATAACCGTGGGAGATATATTGAAGGACATTGGGTGATTGGCATGATCGAAGATGGCAATGATGATCTGCGGCTTGAGGTGTGTCCTGATAATGAAAGGTCAGCGGACATATTGGTGCCACTCATAAAAAAACATGTTCAGGAAGGCTCCATCATTCACACAGATTATTGGAGAGCATATCTGAGCCTTCCTGAGCATGGATATATTCATAAAAGAGTTAATCATAGTGACCCAACAGAGAAATTTGTGGCACCAGATGGGACACACACTCAGCGCATTGAAAGCCAGTGGAGAGGATTAAAAAAACAGTTTAGACAACAACAATATAAACATAATTTTACTGATTGGTTGTGTGAATATTCATGGAGAAGAAAAATCATGATAAACCATTTAGATGCCTATGAAGAACTAATTAATGCAATTAAATATGTTTATAAAATTGAATAAAGTACATTTTTGTTCCACCTTAGTACTTGTATTTCATTGTTTGCAACTTGTTAGTATTTCCTAATTAGTATTAGTAGAGGTAGCTCTTCCCATCCCCCCTCCCAACTTTAAAACTCTTAAATCGATTCTTTTTATTCAGTATTATATACTTCACTTGGGGGAATAATTTCTATATGTTTCCTGTCTATGGCCGAGGCAATGTGGGAAATTCCATCTTTCTTCAAAATGTTTTGCAATGTTTTTCCATTCTTCTTCTGTTTGTGGGAATTGAAAAAAAAATGTTATTGTTTCAGAAAATCGAATCAGTTTTGGACTCACAAGATAGAGATGAAAACTTTTCGGGAACAGATTCTACCTCTGAACAAACATCAAGTCATCGTAGACCTCCTAAATGAAAAACTACAGATTCGACAGATTTGTCTAATGAAGTATTTCGTTCCGTAAATGAGCATTTTAAACGTCCTGTGTTAAAGGACGACCGATTTGGCATTTTTGGCAAAAATGTCGCAATGAAATTGCGTGATTTACCCAAAGAGCAAAGACTAATTGCTGAAAAAATTATAAATGATACATTATTTCAAGCGGAAATGGGTAATTTGACGCTCCCACAAAAAGAGATTCAACAACATGAGTTCATTCGTAGAAGTCCTCCAACATACCAGCCACAACAATTTCTTCGTGAAACTCCAACTCCCAGTCCTCCAACATACCGGGCACAATTCATTCGTGCAACACCAACTCCCAGTCCTCCACCACATCAGGCACAACAATTCATTTGTGCAACTCCAACATACCAACCACAGTAGTTCATTAGATGATACTAATCTAATGAACTGCTCCATCTCCTTTCACTCCATTGCCAGATAACCAGCAAGAATATGATTATACTTCATTCAACTCAGACTCACAACATTCATCCGAAGATACGATAGTGCAATTATCTATTCCAGAACAATCAGCTGGGACATATGTATCAAACTTTAATGATGTGTAATAAATTTTGTAAACCAATTGAAAGTTTTTAATTTTTAATTTTTATTTTATTAGTATGCAATTGTGTTTTTTGAAGTGATAACTTCTTATAGGAGGGTAAACCGCTTCGTTACGTAACGCTTTACGGCGCCAGTCTGTCTGGCTTCCTTTCTCTCACGCATACGGCAGGGGAAGGCAGGTTCCTCCCCTCTCACTATAACTCGCAGCGCTAGCCGTATTTCTATATTTTATTAATAAATAACCTTTCCTTATATTATCATATTATAATTAATATACATAAATTTAAGTAATAACTTAAGCTTTTCTCAAGTTAAACAATTTCAATATTAAATAGGTAGTTCAACTTAGATTAGTTTAAGTTATCACTTCTGTCGGGCGTCCCGAGACGCACAATTTTTTTATTTTATTTTAATATCTTACCTTCAAATAATCTTTCCGCAGTACTCTGTATATCGCGTCACATGTCTCTGGAATAATTACACCCAAGGCCTGAGGTGATATTATTATTGTAAATTTCAGGTCTTCGTAACTCCTCCCAGTTGCAAGAAATCTTAAAGTGGCTGTTAATCTTTCATGTGGAGATATGGCTTGCCGCATAACAGTATCTTGTTTTTTTATAAATGGCGTTACCATCGACAAAAGTTTCAAATAAGTTTCTTCATCCATACGCAGATAGTTATGCCAGTCTTTGGGTGCTGTGACGTATTAATAAAGTGCAAGCGACACACGCCCGTACGTACGGCCTACAGCGGTAGAGGGGTGCTCGCTCGACCGTCGGCCGGTGCGGTCGTGCGGACGTGCGTGTGCTGCTTGGTGAAACTACTGACTGCTTTCATTTGATGGATACCCTGACAGTAATTGAGGACACCACACGTGGCGACGAGCCTTCAAGTAAGTGGTATATAGAAAAATGTGTCTCGTGAAAATCAAATTAAAGGAGGGAGATAACGAACCCATCTGCAAAAAAGGCTGTCTCATAGCATTGAGACAAAAAAATGTTAAATAGTTTATCCACTTGATTCTAAGAAGAGTTGAAAAATCATTGACTATAGCAATGTAAATATCAACTTGAATAACGGCAGTGTAAATTGCTATTCTAAAAAACTTGTGTAATTATTGATAACTATTTTATTTTAACAAAAGAAAATATATGAAATCATCCTATTTTGCTATAAAGAAAATCTTTATAACCTTGTAATAAGCACTCGATTGAACAATGTATGTGTTGAGATAAATATTACCTTCACGGTTATTTCTGCCATGTTAATCTAGTAATGAATGTCTTGTTCTTGCTTTTAATAATTCTGGCTTGTGCTACCTACCCACACCAAACTTAATCTTACTTACGATTTAAATCGATCGAGATTTTAATTCAGTTAATAGTAACCCTGTACGGGTTAAATATTACATTGCATTACAGGGGTTAAATAAAACATACTATGATACTAAAAAAAATAGATTTTTAAGTAGTTTCTATTTCTGAAACAACGATTTGAATTTCAATGATTATTACGTCAAAACTTATATAAAGGTTATACGGACAAGTGGATATACTACAATACATTAATTTGGAAAGACATGTACCAAAGGGTACAAGAATATATTGCCAAGGTGCAAAAATAGTGCCAAGGTGCACAAATGTGTAATTTTGCCAAGGTGCAACAATGGTAACAAGGTGCACAAAGGTGTGATTTTGCCAGGGTGCAATAATGGTAACAAGGCACACAAAGGTGTGACTTTGCCAAGAATTAAATCGTTGTAAAGACATTTAAATATAATTACCTACGATAACTATCTCATCTTTTATAGTGATATTAAAATATATTAGTATTTTACACTTATGACTGAAATAAACAAATAATATTTTCGGAATAATACGTAATGTTATTTCTGAATTTGATATTCATTGGATAATAGGTTAGGTTAGTAATATTATAAATATATGTTGAAGCATTCGATTGTTTCAATTAGATTAAATTAAACTCTAGAGGTTAAGCTTAAAATAATGTTTGTCAGTAAGGTTTGTTTACAAGGTACGATCTTATCAAATGGAAAACGTCAGGTTAGTAACCTGGGTGAAATGCTAGATGGCGTGACTTTAAAGAGGCGTTGCAAGTTGGCAAACGTTTGCTAGACGTTTCTGAGATGACTTGAGAAGCACAGACTGTCAGCGTGCTAGCTAGTTAGCATGCAATAAGCGTGAAAAGGTTAGTTTATAGTGACCGTTTGCACGCTATAAGGGTATAACTTTTACTTCATAGCTTATACCGAGCGAGAACGTTACTTTTCGTTGGACCGCCATGCAGGGAGGTTGTCACGCCGTCTCGGGGATCACCACGTTTTTCATCCATTGAAATCTCGTGCATCATTTGCGATTTTAGACTGCAAGTGGTTTTAAATAATAAACAGGTCTATCCTTAATCCATACGCATTATTATTTTGAAGATCGCTGTAACTCTTTTTGGATAATAAAGAGCATTCTGATGACGGCGTGAAGCCTCGCCGTCATATATGTAAAAAAATCTTGTATACAAGTTAAAAGTTATGGAATTACAGTCAATCTAGATGATTTAATGTTATCGGCAAATTATGTAATTTGGAAATGGTATAAAATGAATATTCGCTGGTTCATTTATTTCTGAATACACTCTTAACCGGGTACGGGGTAAGGGACTAGACATGCGTAAGGTGACTCCGGAAAAAGATCGGAGTTATCCTATATTTTTCCTAAAAAAGATATAGATCCAGTTAGTATATCCATATCCACCAAATATATCCGGACTAGTAGTTTAATTCTTTCAAACCATATCAATATCCCCATCTGTTTATTAAATCCGGACTAATAAGATTTCGCAAAATAAGAGCACACGAAGCGCTTCAAATTTGCTACCTTTTTATAGAATAAAACTTTATGCAGCGCTTGATTCGCTAATAATGACGCTTGCCACCTCAGTCACAGCGAACGCAGCATCAGCAGTATTGCGTTTTTAAGAATTTTACCGTTCATCGGAAAACACAGAAAACACAAAAAGCGTTTTCGGAGCTCTAAGTCTTTCGATCGACGCTTTCGCTGTCGATATCTGATATGTAGTTAGCCAGACGGTATTTGACCAAATGATTTGGAGTTAATCCATGTGATTGGATATACTGGATATGCTAAGAATTTTGAACGGAATGATTAGATATATATCCGGAGTGGCATATACATAGCTCCAGGATATATTATCAATTGTTATTACATAATGACACAGGAGAACTTTTAGCATTGTTTACCATGCTAAAGGTATATTTAAATTAAATAGGTTACCTTATTAAATTAAATAGGCTGGTTTGATACCGTATGGTACCAAACCAGCAAGTTCTATTTTCCAAGCGAAACTTGAAAAATTACTTTTAGGGGCTCAAGGAGTTGTTAATTTCATCGATGATGTCCTTGTTACAGGATCTAATGATAAAGAACATTTACAAAACTTACAAGAGGTTTTACAGCGTTTCAAAAATATTGGCATTGCATTAAATTGGTCAAAATGTTTATTTTTTCAAAATGAGATAAAGTACTTAGGACATATTATTTCCAAAGATGGTCTAAAGAAAGACAATTCTAAAACTGATGCAATAATAAATGCACCTGCTCCCAAAAATGTTTCTGAGGTAAGATCTTGGTTAGGTTTGATAAATTATTATTCAAAGTTTATTCCACAATTAGCTTCTAAATTAAAACCTATGTATGATTTATTGCAAAAAAATGCAAAATTTTATTGGTCCATACAGTGTGAAGATAGTTTTAAAATAGTTAAAAATGACTTAGTATCTGACAAAGTGTTAACTCATTTTAATAGAAACCTACCTTTGATCCTGGCATGTGATGCTTCACAGAATGGTATTGGAGCAGTTTTAAGTCATATTATGCCGGATAGATCAGAGAGGCCAATTAGTTTTATTTCTAGAGAGTATTCTAAGGCACAAAAGGATTACTCTATGATTCATAAGGAAGCTTTAGCAATTCACTGGTCAGTAAAAAAGTTTTATCATTACTCAGTAGGTACAAAGTTTGAGTTACATTCTGATCATAAACCTTTAAAAGCTTTATTTGGTGAGAATAAAAGCTTGCCTCAAATGGCAGCTGGTCGTTTACAAAGATGGTCAATTTATTTATCTGAATTTAACTATACTTTCAAGCATGTAAAGGGGACTGACAATGTTAGGGCTGATTGTCTATCTAGATTACCTGTAAATTATATTGAGAAGTGTACTAATAGTTTTAATAAGGAATATGATTACATAAATTTAGTGGAAAATAAAAACATAATTGATTTGAATCTAGTTAGGTATGTATCAATATGATACTATCAATATGATAAGATACGGATTTCCTAATAATACTGAAAATGATGTTTTAAAGCCTTTGAATTGTCATTGAAGTGCAAGAGTTGTCTTATCTTCTCGAAATGATTTACGGTCATCGCCTCTTTTACTAAAGGTAAACCTAACTCAGATTCCCAATACATCCGTATTTTAGATAATGAAGCAATGCTTATTAGTAAACATATCTATATACGAGGCGTGTTTTTTAAGTAAGTACCGGTTTGAAATTAAAAAAAGACGTGCTAAGATATCTCAATAATTTTATTTTTACATGAAAGACCGTACCTTTATCTAGTTTATTACATAATTTTAGTCAATATTGAGGCACTTGTCATAACGATTTACCAGTTTTTGAATGCCCTCCTCATAGAAGTCTGCCGCCGAATGAGTATTGCTTGTGGAATTTCTGCCTTGTAATGAGACAATCAATGCAGCAGCTTATTGTAAGACATCGCATAATCTGCGCCGTTCAATCGAGAACAAGAGACGTGGCAAGTTGAGCAAGGGCATCGTTTTGCTGCATGATAATGCCCTTCCACATGTGGCTAATCAGACCAAAAATCTCATCACATCTTTTCGATGGGAAAGTCTAGATCATCCTCCGTACAGCCCTGATCTGGCGCCCAGTGTCTACCATCTGTTCCTGCACTTGAAGAAACACCTTGGCGGTGAGTGTCTTCAAGACGATGACGAAGTCAAAACATTTGTGATGCAGTTTTTAAAAAGTCAGGCGGCAAACTTCTATGAGGAGGGCATTCAAAAACCGTTACAACCTTATGACAAGTGCCTCAATATTGACGGAAATTATGTAGTAAAGTAGATTAAGGAACAGGCATTCATGTAAAAATAAAATTATTGAGATATTTTAGCACGTCTTTTTTTAATTTCAAAACGGTACTTACTTAAAAAACGCGCCTAGTATATAAAAATGAAACCCGTTTTCCGTTGTCACGACATAACATGAAAACGGCTTGACCGATTTGGCTGATTTTTTTTTTGTAGTTTTCTAATACTCTGTACAAGGTTCTTACGGAAAAAAATATAAAGAAAATCTCTCAGAAAGATTGAAAAATATAACGTAACGAATGTCAACGTCATTCAATTTAAAACAAAAAATCTGTGGTAATCTGTGACACCACATCGATAACCGCGCTGACAAATGTCAACGTCATTCAATTTAAAACAAAAAAATCTGTGGTAATCTGTGACAACACAACCATAACCGCGCTAACAATAATTTTATTAAGTTTTTGATAAAGTTCGTTTTGTTTTAAAGATTAAGAAGTTTTTTGTTTGCTAATAAGTGTTTGTTAATCACGGTAAGTTCACTTCACTTCATATCGTTTTTTGGTAACTTTTGGTGACTACACAATATTACAATTTTACATGGTTATACAGAAAATATATTTTCAGTTGGATTTTCGTTTTTAACAATGCCACCAACCAGACGTACAAACTTAGGCCGCAGAACTCGAAATACGGCAAGTCAAAGAAATATAAGAGAAATTTTACATCGGCGGAACGATCAACTTCAGCGTGTGTCTGAAACACATCGATCTTATGATGCCTTACAATATCCTATCCTATTTTGGCAAGGTGAAGACGGCTATCATTTTTCAATTAAGATGATGAATCCAGTTACAGGTAAATTAACAATATATGTTTACTACATTAAAATATATGTTTACTAACTTAAAATTTATATTATTAACACAAAAAATTGTTTACAGGTGCTGAAACGAACAAAAAAGTTAGTTCAATGAATTATTATTCATACAGCACTTCACTGATGGTTCGGCAAAATGAGGACAATCACATCTTAAAGTTTCACCAATATGCTGTGAATATGTATGTGAAAGTTGAAACTGAACGATTGACATTCATCAGGTTGAACCAGGCAAAACTCCGTTTCGAGGAATACATTCATCTTCGGGATGCCATTAATGCTGATGGAAATGCACAGAATGTTGGCAGAACAACTATTCTCCCAGCAACATACGTCGGAAGTCCGCGCCATATGCATGAATATGCGCAAGATGCGATGTCCTATGTACGACATTATGGCACACCAGATTTGTTTATCACGTTCACATGCAATCCAAAGTGGACAGAAATTCAACAAGAATTATTTACTAGACAATCACCTATTGATCGCCATGATATCACTGCAAGGGTGTTCAAAATGAAATTAAAATCACTCATGGATTTCATTGTTAAGCATCGCGTGATCGGCGAGACGCGCTGTTGGATGTACTCAGTTGAGTGGCAAAAACGCGGATTGCCACATGCATATATCCTCATTTGGTTGGTTGAGAGGATAAGACCAAATGAAATTGATAATGTGATATCAGCAGAAATTACCGAAATTAATGAAGACCCACTGTTACATGAGGTTATTACAAAAAATATGATACATGGTCCATGTGGAATATCATATCCCATTTCTCCGTGTATGGTTGAAGGAAAATGTTCAAAACGCTACCCAAAACAATTAGTAGCAGAAACTATTACTGGAAATGATGGATATCCACTTTATCGCCGCCGATTCATTGATGACAATGGAAAGTCAACAATAGTTAAAGTAAATCGACAGGACATTGAAGTCGATAATCGTTGGGTTGTTCCGTTTTCGCTATTACTCTGCAAGGCATATAAAGCACACATAAACGTTGAATTTTGCCATTCAGTAAAATCTATTAAATACATTTGCAAGTATGTGAACAAAGGTAGTGACATGGCTGTCTTCGGAGTTGCTGCCGAAAATTCAAATGATGAAGTCACTCAATATCAAATGGGCCGCTATGTTAGTAGTAACGAAGGCATGTGGCGTATATTTTCGTTTCCTATACATGAACGACACCCTACTGTTGTTCACTTGGCCGTACATTTGGAAAATGGTCAACGGGTGTATTATACAGATGCAAACGTATTACAACGAGTTGACAGGCCACCATCGACAACATTAACCAGCTTCTTTGAAATGTGCCAGAATTATGATTTTGCCAGAACGTTACTTTACTCCGAAATGCCAAGATATTATACCTGGAATCAATCATCAAAAAAATTTGAACGACGAAAACGAGGACAGCCAGTTCCAGGTTACCCACGAGTATTTTCCACCAATGCACTAGGCCGTCTTTATGCAGTCCATCCCAGTCAAGACGAGTGTTTTTATTTGCGTTTACTGTTAGTCAATGTTCGTGGTCCAACATCATTCCAACATCTGCGAACTGTTAATGGTGTATTGTGTGGCACATACAGAGAAGCCTGTCAACATTTGGGATTGTTAGAGAATGACACTCATTGGGACCACACGCTCGATGCTGTGATTTCGTCAAATGCTAAACAAATACCACAACAAATTGTGAACAAACGTATAGTCTAGTTTTTTTTTGTGTAGGTATAATACATCTAATTGCAACCCTGCGAAAACAGCCGCAGGTTGTAAATAAATGAAACGTTGTTAATAAAATATGTAACATGATTTTATGTGGTTCGTATCTATTTTGTAGATAATTTATAGATTTCAGCACCATTTGGGTGTAACAATCGAGAGAATGTATAATACTGATAATTAAGTAGGCCAACTTATATAATTTGAAAATAATAATTAAAAATTATTTTATTTACTATAAGTATTTTATTTCAAGTTTGATAAATTAACAACGTTAATTTATTACATTATCTTGCCAATGAACTGACCCAGCTTCTGAACTAAAGTATTGTTTTAATACATTTCGTATTCTCATACTTCCAGTTACATTAGTTATGTCTTTTTCTTCATTCAGCTGTTCAAAATCTTTAAAATAAATTTTCAGATTCATTTGACTCATGAGATTGGGTATGAATATAGTTTTCATTAATAAGGAAATTGTACAAATAAGTACAAGCAAGTATGATCTTGTCTAGATTAGTAGGTTGCCCTTTTATTGGTCTATGAAAAACTTCATACTTCTGTACTATTATTCCAAATGCACTCTCCACATTGCGTCGGGCTCGGCTCAGTCTATAATTGAATTTTTTTTACTGTTCGTCACCTCTAATGACATTTCCAGGAAAAGGTCTCATTATATTATTGATTAACGGAAATGCTTTATCGGCTACGAATACGTGTGGCATTTCTTTATTTGTGGGTGGTAAGCACTTATTCTGCGATATATGGAGTGAGCCATTACGTAATTTTTTTCCTAACTTAGAATTTGACAATATACCGCTATCACTATTGCGACTGTATGCACCAACGTCAACTATAACAAATTTGTAATTTGCGTCTACAATGGCTAACAATACGGTACTAAATGTTTTCTTGTAGTTGTAACCCCATAATAGTGGAAGTCAGTTTTGATTTCCACTATTATGGGGCGATCGTATTTGTACATGCTTGCCATCAAGAGCTCCAATGCACTTAGGGAATTGCCAAATATTTTTGAACCCCTCTTTAATTCGCGACCAAGTCTCCTCCGTTGGCTTCGGCATGACAGCTGTAATACTTTCCAAATTGCAGCACAAGTTTCATGAACTATTGACCGTACTGTGCTGTAACCCATGTGGTAGTTGAAAGCCAAAGATTTGAAACTACTGCCAACAGTCAAAAAACAAAGTACAATTATATTTATCATGTTCTTGACTTATCAGAGAATTTAGGGTGGCAAAAACTAAGTCTAAGTTATCTGTGACTAAGTACATTATATGTATATTTATCGTTCATTTTACTAGTTCCAGATTGTCAAAAAAATTGAAAGTCAATACGGGACAATTATAGAAAGGCTGTAAATTTAAGAACGTACAAGAGTGGTGCTGCTGGCGGTAAGCGTCGTCCAATAAAGTATGAAAGGCAGTGGGAGTTCTTCAAACCACATTTGCAACATATAGAACAAACGTCGAATTTAGATTCGTCGTCAGAAGACACACAAACCAGATACTTTGAACCAGGAAAATGACTCCCCACGATCATCGTCTCAAATGTCTAGTTATTCACGACCAAGGCAGAATTGGGTCCGTGTATCGGATATTCTAGAAAAATATTTTGGAAGTTAAGATTCTAAAGATCCTGTGGATATCTTTTTTAAGACAATGGCTTCGACAGTAAATAATCTTCCACAGCAAATGCCCAAATAAAGAGAGAAGGATTCAAAATAGTAAATGATGCGGAATTTAAATTTAACGCTGAGCATGATATTAATCCAACTTCACCTCTTGATGAATCACGTTCTTCAATCAAAATTCCTACTACTAGATATACTGTAGATAATACTGAAGACACTACATATGTACCAACAAGAGTGCAATACTACTTCACAATATATGTACACACCATCATCAGTTGGTCCGCCATATTTGTTAACACAAACGAACTATTCGACTACAGATTGCGATAATGCACTTAATTTTGAATAAGTATTACAATTTTTCAGATACAAAGGGTTTTTTGTCTGATATATAAAACTGTGGCGTGGAAAGGGTTAATAACAACGCTATTTTATCAGCATTACGTCTATGGAAACTTCAAATACCAAACATCACCGTAACCTTTCTATCTAAAAAAATATATGTCATTTCTTTTCTAACATGAGAAATCTCTCGTATCTTAAAAATGATCTGATATTTAAATAATTTGATAAATAAAAAACAAATCACATTATATTTGATATTTTACTTATCTTAAACATATGGTTAAGCGTTCGTCAACAGTAATAGTTGAACAATAATTAGTGGTCCTCTTTGAATATCGTCGGTCGGATTCATTATCGGAACATTTCAAAAATCACGTGTTTTGAGATAAGTGTGTAGAATGGTAAGGAATTTAATAATATATCCAAATCACTAACGGTACAACTCAAATTGTAGTTCTAATTGACAGAAAACTATTTATTCCGTTAAAGAAAATTTGATTTTATTAATATCTTCGTTTTCAGTATCAGTTTATTTTAAAATGTCCCGCTGCCACCCTCAATTTGTAAGCGCATCCATAGTTCATTAATGGAATATTTCGAAATGTTCCAGTATGACTCTTTAAATTTTTTACTTGAATATTGTTTATTCGTGTTTTGTGTCAGTTGCGCTTTGAACACTCAGTGTAGTGGTCACAGACGGAGCTTAAATTATAGAAAGTATCTTTAAAGAAGTATCTGTAATGAGCAGTGGTCGGAGTAGGTATATTGAATTAAGGTCACTGACATCAAACGTATATGTTAATATGGATACGCCTCCGAGTTTCCGGATTATTATGATAAAAATACCGAAACATCGAAATTATTACATGAAACTAGTTAAAAATGTATCAATACTCTCAACGCTATGCTGCTAGTGGCGTAGATGGCCAGAATTTAATAGTAAAAAAAATTGGTTGCCTGTAAAGTCGATATACGGGCGAAAGTTTTACGTGACAACGACTTTGAGTGGTAAAATAATTTTAATGTGAATATTCATTCGTATAGTAGGAAGAAGGATGAAATAATAGTAACAATTTAAAACATTTATTTATACAAAGAATTATATTTAAAACATTAATTTATACAAAGAATCTCGCACTGAATTTCATATATCACCGCCTAAGCGAAATAGAAGCGCAAGACATGAACCGGTGTGTATGCCTATCTCTCTCACTCTCTCTCTCGCTCTGTCTCTCTCGCTCTTAGGCGGGCTAACCATGCCCGAGTGGAAGGGACGCGTGCCTCTCACTCGCTCTCATTTATAAAATGATATAATAATAATATTCATTTCAACACACGACATCCGGCAAACAGGGTCTTTTGTCCTCTTATGTCTATGCTCAACGCATCTGACCAATTAGAATCAAGTATCCTGGATGACTCATTGACTGTTTGTTCGAAAACAATGCTCGCACCGACATCCAGACCAAGTGGCTCACTCACTTATTTCGGTTCGTGGAGTGCGCTTATTTTATGTGTTGTGAATATCTTGACTTGACCCTGGCTTGTGTACTGTTATCTGAAATCTACTTAAAACGACGAATTTGGCTTATAACTACGGACATCGATTTATTACTCTTGGATTGGGCCCATTTGAAGTTGTTTTTGTACGGGTAAGTTTTAATTATTTTCACTATTTAAGAAGGTTTTAGAACTTGGAAACAGTTAAAATATCACTTTATAGCAATCATCATAGCGCATGAGAGTCCGGTACGCACACCGCAGGGCTATCACCGCTTCAGTTAAAAAAATCACTTTATATGAAACAGAATTTCATTATCGACTTTACAGTTGTGTATGTATATATTGTAAATTTAAATCATTGTTTTAGGTGACATATAAATAAATATGGCAAAGGTCAAGGCTGAAACAGTGCTAAAGTGGTTATTGCACTATCCTGAGCTACTTTACGATAACGCTAGTGGCACTATATACTGTACAAAGTGTGAAAGTCATTTGAAAGCTGTGAATAGAGGCAACATTACCAAACACATTGAAGGCGCTGTACATCAAGGAAAATTTAAGAGACCGCAAGAGGAATTTTACTTCGACCTCATTAAGTTCCTGATTCTATGCAATATTCCTTGGTCGCAAATGAAAAATCCAGCGTTCAAAGAGTTTTTTCAGAAATATATGTGCAGTACTTGTTGTTGCGTTTGTACCAATCGTAAAGTGGTTGACGAATCACAGTTACGAAAAGTTTATTTGGAGAAGTTTTATAGGAATAAAATCAATTCGATTTATGAAATTAATAAAAATGAGAAACTATGGATATCGCTGGATGAGACAACAGACATTTTTGGTCGATACATAGTCAATTTCCTAATAAAACCATTGCATCCTAGTAATAGTGCAGGCCGGCCTTATTTGATTGCTTGTAAAATGCTAACAGCAGTAAATGGACAAACAATAACACAATTTGTACTGCAATGTCTAGAAAATTTATGGCAAAACACTTTTGAAGCGAAAGTTGACAATATTTTAATGCTTTGCACTGACAGTGTCGCGTACATGCTATCTGCAGGGCGAAATTTAAAACATTACTTACCTGAAATGAAGCATGTGACATGTTTGGCGCACGCTCTTCATCGTGTAAGTGAGCAGATAAGGTCAGAATACAACGATATTGATATTCTTATATCAAATGTTAAAAAAGTATTTTTAAAGGCTCCTAGTAGGGTAAACATTTTAAAAGAAAAATATCCTGACTTACCGTTGCCTCCGCAACCAGTCATTACCAGATGGGGTACTTGGTTACAGGCAACATCTTACTACGCTCAACATTTAGATAAAATAAAAGAAGTTTTATCCTGCTTGAGCAGTTCTGATGCTATAGCCATACGAAACGCAAAAAACATTTTGGAAAAACAAAATTTAGAAAATGATTTAAAATATATCGAAGAAAATTACTCTATTATACTACTAGCCCTAAAAGAGTTACAAAAACAAAATTTATCTCTAGCTGATTCACTTTTAGTATTTGATCAAGTAAGGGCTACGCTTAACGAGTGCAATAATGAGAATATAAAAAATAAAATAGAATCAGTTATGGAACGAAATCCAGATTTAGATACAATTAGAGAATACAGCGAGAGTATTGAAAAAAGCGTAGCAAATAATCAGAAACTTTATTTCAAATTCGCTCCATTGACATCTACAGATGTTGAACGATCATTTTCCACTTACAAATGGATCTTAGATGTTAAAAGAAATAGCTTAAAAATCGAAAATATTGAAAAAATTATAGTTATTTATTTTAATTGTATAGAGACAGAAAATCAAAATGTAGAAATTGTAACCGATGAGGATTAAAAATAATTGTTTTTAATAAAACTGTAATAATGATTATTTGTATTCACAATAAACAATTTTGTTTGCTTACATATGGTTTTTTATTTTATTACTCTATTTACCAAATTTTTGGAAACTCCGGTACATTCCGGAAGAAATGCATGTCCATGTTATGATATCATGACGCAAGTATCTAAAATCAATATACCTACTCCGACCACTGGTAATGAGTTCCAGAGCTAAAAAATGGTACAATTAGCAATAACTAGGACAGAGAGTGATGATGATCAGTTTAGCGGTAAGTTTTATACAATTTGTTTATAATATAACCCAACTTTTAGTTTTTGTGTGTAAGCTTTTAAATAACTTAGCAACAAGTGGAATGGTGACTAAGAAAGAAGCTTCAGATAGCATATAATACTGGTATGGGTCTATTTTTGCTTAAGCTTGACAAAGTAGTAGGTTATTCCTTTCCTACATAGAAGGTAACCTAAGATTACAGTAGGGGAGAGGAGGGCAGCTTTGAACAGGGGCAGCTTAGAACAAATGAGTTTACAAATCACTATTTTAGGCTATATTAGTAAAAATCGTAATTTGTATTGGCAACACTGACACGCATAGCTGTCACTTGTCATTTCAAATATTTGACATATGAGTAACCAGTAAAAGCATTTGTTTGTTTTCACCGGTGTGTTGTATACATTTTTAATTTTACTTTTAAGGTTTTCCTGGACGTAATTTAAGAAAGCGGTAAGTGTTTTTATTCTTTTTGTATAATTTCTATTTGATAGTACATATAGTTTCAATGAAGATTTAATAAAAAATACAACATAGAAGTAGGCTCCGTTGTTAAATTTACGTTATTCTTGGAAAGACCTCCTTGGGGCAGGTTTTAACAAAGTAGTTGGGGCAGATTTGAAATTTGTTCAAAGGTTGAAATTTGTTGTCATAATAATATTAATATTAAGTTCGTTTAGTTATTGCTTTTTTAATTTGTTCTAGGTCAGTATGGTTAGAAATTATAAAAAAAGAGAACGTGAAGTGAATGAAAAGGATATTGAGAATGCTATCATTCAAGTAATAAGAGGGCATATGAAATTAAGACAGGCTGCTGATGTTTACAATGTCAAACCTAATACTTTTCATTACAGAATAAAAAAGTATAAAGAAGAAATTATACCTAAAAGCGCAGATTATTCGACAAAATATACAGTTGCGAAAGTATTTACGAATGATGAAGAAAAACTACTAAAGGCTTATCTGATAAAAAGTTCTAAAACGCATTACGGTCTGACATACAAACAAGCTCAGGTACTAGCATATGAGTATGCTACAGCACTAAATAAATGCCCTCTTTTATGGAATAAAAATAGACAAGCTGGCATTGAATGGCTTAAAGGCTTCATGAAGCGACATAAGGAACTTTCCCCTCGTAAACCCGAAAATAGAAGTTTGTCGCGTTCTACCGGCTTCAACAGACATAACGTTAACCAATTCTATAATTATGAAAAGGTTTTGAAAAAGTATAATTTTACACCTGACCGTATCTATAACCTGGATGAAACCAATATAATGACGGTAGTTCAAGCACCAAATGTCATAGCACAAAGTGGAACCAAACAAATTGGCCAAAGTGTGTCTGCAGAGCGTGGGCAATTAATAACCATGTGTGGAATAGGAAATGCGATAGGCAACTTTCTTCCTCCCGTTTTTATATTTCCTCGAGCTCGGTATCATGAGAATATGGTTAGAGGGTGACCACCTGGATGCATTGGTTTTGCGAACAGTCCCACAAGTGGGTGGATGACAGGGCCGCTGTTCGTAAAGGTTCTTCAACATATCAAGAAATTAGTGCGCTGTTCTAAAGATGATCCAATACTGCTGTTGATGGACAATCACGAAAGCCATTGCACTTTGGATGCTATAAACTTTTGTCGTGAAAATGGAATAATCGTGGTGACTTTCCCTCCTCATTGCACGCATCGCATGCGGCCCTTGGACATAGCAGTCAATGGCCTTTTCAAACAAAAATTAGATGTGGCTCAAAATGATTGGCTCGTGACTAGACCAGGAAAAACAATATACATTCACGATTTGGCAAGTATAGGGACACCGGCATATAATGCATCACACACGGCACGGATCATTATTTCGGGTTTCGAACGGCCGGGTATAGTTCCGTTTTCCAGAAATGCTTTCACCGACGACGACTTCGAATATGCCGAGGTAACCGATCGCCCTTTATCCCCGTCATTTACTAGAGAAGCAACTGAACGTGATATTACTTGCCATAATTCTTCTGAAACTTCAATTATACTCCCTCAAGTTCTTACCTCAATTGAAAACTTACCGGTGCCTGTGGTTGATGAAGACCTGACAGATTGTGACCAAGAACAAAATGTTCATAACGATACCATACAGCCCCAAGATTTACCTGTTGATCCATTTATCTCGCCTTCTCCTGTCCAGGATTTAGCAGTTGCTTCCTGCGGTTCTCCAACTAAACCTTCTTTGGATAAGTTGAAAACAACAGATCTGTCCCCTGCATTAGTGGCGGTAATACCAACTGCATCATCCACAGAAGCTCTGATACCGGTTGCGCCTGTATGAGTAACAGCAACAGTGAATTCACTTAACTCTCCAGTTGTTCCACCACCTTCAGTTGTAACCGATTCTGCCCATGGAAATTCTACATACATAGGTACTGTTTCTTCTAAAATCACCAATAATAATCTTCCTTATCAAAATAGCCCGACGAACCAAACCCTCATAACACCTGAAAGTGTAAGACCCTTTCCTAAAGCTGCGCCTCGCAAATTAACAAGCAAAGGTAGAAAGAAGGGTAGATCGCGCATATTGACAGATACACCAGAAAAAGAAGAAGTGCAGAAGGCTTACCTTGAACGCCAAGCGCGTCTTGAAAAGGCCAGTAAACATAAAAAACAAGCGCAGAGTACTAAACGCGTTGCTTCAAAAAAACAAAGTGTTTCTCAGCGTCCTAAGCAAAAATCTTCAAAATTGAAAAGAGCTAAGCTTGCATTAAACTTTTCCTCAGAATCAGAGACAGATACAGAAATATATTTAGAATCAAAAGACGAGGCGACAGAATGGAATATTGAAGAAGACTATAATGATGATGATGATAACCAAATAGACCACAATAGAAAAGAAATTGACTACAATGCTATAACAGTTGAAACTTTTGTTTAGCTGAACTTTCATCAGATAAAAATGTCGAAAGAAAATTAGCTTTCGTTGGCAAAGTTTTAGAAAAAGACGGTAGTGGTTTTCTTATTACATTTCTGAAAAAGAAAGCAGGATTGTATAAATTTTTCTTTCCTGAAAAGCTAGACAATTGTTATGTCAGCATATCTGATATTTTGGCCATACTGCCACCACCGGATGAGGCTGCTGGTACATCATGCACTGCAGCAATGCTGAAATTTAAATTTAATTCCAATATGTATAATTTAGGCTAATAGCTTAACGCATTTTTGGTAATTAATATTTTTCTTTTTTTTAAGTGGTTCCTATAAGCCAGTAATTGCAGATCTCCTTTTTAAAGTGATATTAAATTAGTGTATCGCTTAAGCAGATTTATATTAAAATATTATTATTTTGATAGGAAACTATGCAATGTTTTGTTTGATAAATTTTATTAGTACTAAGTTGATTCTTATATCACACATTGTTAGCTTTTGTAAGTGATTTAATATTTAAAATATTCTGCGTTTTTAATTTCATTTCAAATGAAACCTGTCATTAAAAAAGGTTGGTTCATTAATTATTTACCAAATACATGTAGAAAAATTTACAGTTTCTTTCATTTAAAAATACTGATTCAAAACTGCCCCAGGTGTGTTTAAGGCTGCCCCAATTTAAATAATTTAAAGTTGTACTATGGCATCTTTAGGAAAAAGAGGGAAACCTTTACGAGGTCAGTCACGCGAAATTATCTACAATGTTTATAAATATTTTGTAACCGAAGCTGACAGAATTAAAAAAAATGAAGATGAAAATGTAAGTTGTTATTTTAAGAAGGTTAAAGAGCGAGTTGCAAATGCCACTGGAATTTCAAGAAGAACTTTGAACAATATATTAAAGGAAGTTAGTACGAGCTAACTCGTACAGTTTTGTCATGTAAGCATTTTACGCCACATTCGTTAATTAAGGTCATTTTAAAGTTAGTTCGTCATCGGTAATCAAACACGCTGTGCGTACTCATATCAATTATCATATCATTTATTAGTTAGTAGTTATTAAACTTATTCAGTTAATTATATCATTTATATTATATCAAGACTTTCACTATTTATCATAAAAAGGTGCACAAACCGTACATCTTTTTTTGGTCCTTCGAACTAGGGACTCGCGTGTGACTCAGTGAATACGTGGAAAAGTAAAACGTGACTCTGTATTATTTGGTGTCTGTGTCAAAAAGGCTACTGCGCAACGTAAACAGTATAGCTCTTTATTTTATTACAGCAAAATTAGATTTATAAATTTTTCTTCATGAAAACGTAATTAATTTGAAGATTTAAGTGTGAAGTTAACGTGTGAGTGTTATAAAAGATAAATAAACAATAACTGTGAAAATAAAAGGAAAAATATTCCTTTGCATTCTAACGGTGAAAATGAAAATAATTTGTGCAGCAAATAATAGTAAAAATAAGGAAAGTATATCTAAAGTGTAAAACTAAGTTTAAGTGAGAAGAAAAAACAATTTTGAAGTGCTTACAGCGAATTTGAATAACAATACAATTGACCGAAAGTATATATGCACAATAGTTATTATGTAAACAACAAAAATATCAGTGTTTACAAAACTGAGAAGTGGTAATAAGTAAACTCTTATTCCTTAATATGATAATTCATTTAGCTGTATTCAATTTGATGCAATAAAGAACAATATTTTATTTAATTAATAAACTACCGTCTTTGTGACTTGCTTTAAAAAACACTCGGAGACTGTTATACAATACCACGCATTTCTTACTACTAGCGCCATCTAGGGACGAGTGGATAAACAAGTTGATAATAAGCAATAAACAAACTATATGTATCTTTCTTTTTTTATGTTTCTTTCCTGTTTATTCAGAAACTCAACAGCTTTTTTTACATATGTATGATATTTTAACTCTTAAGCCAATTACAGAGTTTCATAAGATTTTGTAAGGCTTAAATATAAATAGGAAATAGCAACAAAACTAAAATATTCGACCTAGTTGTATTAAGTATAAGAGTACAATTCAAATACTGTTCTTAAGGGATTCGAAGTAAAAAATTAATAGCCTTTTGTATCGAATTAATCCAAGATGGAAAACATAACTCTGAGAAGAGGAAAGGTTAATATGGAAAGAAGTCTTTCATTCGAATCCTTACCTGACTTGAATAGCAGCTCATCGTCACCTATTTCTACCGCATCTCCCAGAATAAATAGTTTGCCAGATTTATCAACACACTATACTGAAGCCCAAGAACTCAAGCTAATAATAGAAGATCTAAAAACCCAACTAAATGGCGCACACGCCGAAGTCGAGAATTTGTTAGCAGAAAATAGAAACCTACAAAACACAATAAGGAATAACGAATTAAAGATAAATGAGCTATTGCATATTTGTTCGACTACCCCCAGTAAAAAAATATTAAAAAAGAAAAAGGACAACAGAAATAAAAAACAAGCTAAGTTGTCTTATTTAAGCTCACCGTCACAACACGTTAGCTCACCTCGAAATATATATCTGGAAAAGGCAATTCAAACCAATGACAATATACTCTCTGAAAATCAACCAGAATGTGATAGTGATACAGCAGCAAAAAATGAACTGTCTTTTTCTGGCCAAAATAAATCCAATAAGAAAAAGAAATTATGGATTTTTGGTACCCAACAAGTATCTGGACTTGCAACAAAACTCACAGAATCTAGGACCAATAACCCATATGAAAAATATCATATATCGTCGATAATAAAACGATCAGCTCCAGCTGAAGAGATCTTAAAAGGGTGCGAAAATACTAACTTTGACAATGATGATAAAATTGTTATATGCGTCGGCGAAAATGATGAAAATCCTACTAAATTATGTATAGAATTGCCCTTTTATATTGAAACAGCTTCAAAATTGTACCGTCATTGTATTAAATGTGCGAAATAATAATTACATTAATGTAAATCTATTAAATTGGAAGATAAAAATAATATGTAGACATTTTGAAAATTGTAATTATTTAAGTTTTACATCTAACAACTATTTGACCGAGGTTTCTAAAAAAATTAACTTTATTATAGATTCTATTGACTATGAAAAAAAGTTTCTACCTTTTAATAGAAATAAAATTCCAAACAGAAGCGTAAAATATGTCAGTAATGTAAAGGACTGCAGCGTTTTGGGTAACAACAAAAAAACAAAAGCCAAAATTAAATTACAAACCACTATTCTAGACTATTTTCGCTGGATTCCAAAAAACGAACCATTATTCAAAATCAGTGGAAAAATTACCAAAACCTCATATAAGTAAAAGTTGCGAAATAAATAATTATACTCCTGATGACGTAATTTTTTTCGTATGTAATTCTGAAAATAATAATTATAAGACTCTCACACTAATGCATCAAAATATCGCTGGTATATTAAGTAAAACTGATATCTTTTAAGTGGTTCTCGACGAATTAGCTGAACAAGGACAAGATATAGACGTTATTTGCTTAACTGAAACTTTTTTGAAATCCGGAGATGAAAAAAACGTACATATAAACGGTTACTCCTTGGCTGCGTTTTATTCTAGACCTAAAGAACGTCGAGGAGGCGCTTGTATTTTATGTAAGAATAAATTTGCTTACAAAACTGTTTCGTACCTCAAAGAACTAGCGGTAGAGCGTATCTTTGAGTGTTGCGCCATAGAAATTCTAAGCATAAAATGTATATTTGTATGTATTTACCGGACACCGATTTCTGACCCCCTATTTCTTTCTTAATCGCTTAGAATCACTTCTTTACAAATTAAAATATAGAAGAAAATGGAAGATTATAATTGCAGGAGATTTTAATATAGATATCTTGAAAAGCAATAAAGTTGTATCTGAGTATAGAAGGATAAATCTAAACTATGGCACTACAATACATATCAATGTACCCACACGCAAAAAAGCATGTTTAGATCAAATTATAAGTAATGATCCCACAGCTATTGGTAAAAACCTTCCCTTAGGATTATCTGACCATGACACTTGTCAGACCTTAAATATTACTTTACAAAATGTACAATACGTAACTAAGGCCCAGTACACTTACAAAAGAAATTATAGCTTGGAGAATAGAAAAAAGTTCGCTGAGGCTATATCGAGTCTTTCGTGGTCGGAGGTATTTCAAGATACGAATCTAAACACGGCATTTAACGCATTCCATGAAAATTTAATATTATTTTTTAAGCTATGTTTTCCGATGCGTCGAATAAGAGCCGTTTCTAAAAATCCCTATGCCTCCAATTGGATTACAAAGGGTCTAAAAAGATCCAGTATTACAAAAAGAAAGCTACGATTTAAGTATTACAAGAACCCTAGTAAACGAAACAAAATAAATTACCGTAAATACTCTCGCCTCTTCAAAAACTGCATAAATAGGTCAAAACAGCTAAAGAGTGAAGCACGCCTTAGGAAATCTAAAAATATCAGTAAAACGACATGGGATTTAATAAAATCATATGAACAATCTAACTTTAATAATAATTATATCGATAAAATTACGAATAACAACATTACTATTTCTAATCCAACTGATATTTGTAATAATTTGACAAATGACAAATGACTGACAATGACATGACAAAAATGTAAATAAATCTAACCAAATTTTCACATTCCAAACGATAAAATCTGTTGACGAAAGTATTTTTATTTATCCAGCCAGCCCGGACGAAATATATAATATAATAAGGTCGCTTAATAACACCTCATCTGTAGGGTTTGATGGAATCCCAACAAATGTATTAAAATACTGTTCTTTGATCTTATGTAATGTAATATGTCATTTGGTGAATCTTTCATTCTCTGAAGGCGTATTTCCCGAAATGTTAAAATTATCTATCATAAAACCTGTTCATAAAAAAGATGACATGGATAAAATGGATAATTTTAGGCCGATTGCTTTAATACCTATTTTGGCCAAAATATTTGAAAAAGCAATGCTTCGGAGAATTTATGATTTTCTGGAGACACGACTTGCTCAAAAATGAACAGAATGCTTTTCGTAAAGGCAAATCAACAACTTTAGCTGTATTTAATTTAATTAAAAAAGTAACTGAAAATATTGACAACAATATTGACACAACGGCTATATTTTTTGATATGAGCAAAGCATTCGACTTTGTCTCACATGACATATTATTAATGAAATGTGAAAAATATGGCTTACGCGGGATTGCGCTTAAATGGATAGATAGTTACCTCAAAGACCGACGTCAATATGTAGAAATAAAAAATGTTAATAGACTTCAAGAAGAGATAACTTGTAAATCTGATATAGCTATAAATAATGTAGGTATACCTCAAGGAACACTTCTCGGACCGCTCTTATTTATAATTTATATAAACGACTTGCCAAATGTGACAGTACATCAAACAAATTTATTTGCGGATGACATATCTGTTGTTATATCAAAGAATTCTGACACTGATTATAATAATGACATTAACACTACTATTCAGGAAATTACTGAATGGTTAAAAATGAATAATCTTCATATAAATATAAAAAAACCAAATACATGCGTTTTTATAACCGCAAATATAAAGAAAATGAACTAAAACTTTCAATTAATAATGAACTCGTAATGGAAGCCAACAAGATTACGTTTTTAGGAATGGTCATAGACAACCAATGCTCGTGGAAAGAGCATGTGACAAAGGTTTGCAGTAAATTAAATAGGTTCGCGTATGCACTCTGGCGGTTACCCAAGCAAATAAATCAAAAAGCTGCCTTGGTTGCTTATCATGGCTATGTGGCATCTAATATTAAATATGGTATACTAATTTGGGGAAATTCAGTGGATATAAATAGAGCATTTATATCACAGAAGCAATGTATCCGAGCCATCTGCGACGTTCCACCTGGAACATCATGCAGACAATTGTTTCCTAAATTAAATATACTGACATTACCTTCAATGACTGTTGTGTTTTTGTGAGAATGCACCCTAAATTATTCAAAAAAAAAACTGATTATAATTTAAAATCAACAAGATACCATGGTAAGCTGTTGTTGCCCAAAATGCACACCGTTTATTTTGAAAGAAATTGTTACCCTAATTGCATAATGATCTACAACAAGTTACCTAATTCAATCACCGAACTTCCTGTACCATTGTTTAAAAGAAGATTGTTTAATTATTTAGTAAATAAGTGTTATTACTCTGTTAAGGAATATCTTAACACTAAAATTGACAAAGAATTTAAATGATTGAAATTATAATAATAATCTACGGACATGTAATAATAATAGAATTAAAAATGATATTTGTGCAATGAATTACTTATTCTTACGTAAGTGAATAATAATTAATTAAAATTAATGTAATTGCTTGACGTTCACATGCCCACTGCTGGCTAAACAGACGAACTGATAATTTTATTGAAATATCTTTTATTGTACTCTGTTTTCTGTGAATAAATCATTTCATTTCATTTCATTTCAAGTGAGGTGGACTATCAGTGAACTTATTGAAGGAACTTCGTTCGAGTGGAATTAAGCCTACGTCAAGACCGTGTGCAGTAGACTTGGGTAAAGAACGACTGAATGAAGTAAATGGACTACTTCACCTTCACTTAAACTGTATATCCTTCGTTCAGCATTGAACGAATCTTATCTTTAGTACATTTAGTTCATGAATGACGGGAATGACGCAATGGAAGGAAGGAAGGACAAGCAAAGTGAACGAGCGAGAGACGGACGATGCGATGTGAGTGAACCGAGCGAGCGGCGATCTTGAACGACTGAACGCATGACATTGCATTGCCGCTGCGGGGCAGCGGCGCGAGCCGACGGCAGCCGACCCATCATTCTGTCTCACTTTTTCTTGATTGTAGAAGTGAAATAGATGTTGAATGAGCGGAACAAGATTTGATACGAATTTCACCTTTGTGTATTCGTAAATAGAATAACGGATGTACGTTATGCAATTAAAAATAAAGCATAGTTTTGATTGCCGTGAACATTATTTATTTTATTGAAATCGTATTGTTTTTTTCAAATTACTGATTTCAGGAGAGAATGACTTTAAACTCAAAACAGTTTCAACTTTCAACTAGGATTTGTTTAAATTATAGTTCGTTGTTTGACCGTTGTCCATGCATGACCTACGTTACTTCGTGCGTGTGCGTGTATGTTACGAAAAGTTGTTCATAATTGATTTTTGCATATATTTAATGTAAATATTAGAATTGTAAAAAGTTGTTTATGTAGCTATAGGTACAGAATTGTGAATAGGTATAGTAAAGTATCGGTCTACTTATTAACCGTGTAAATATTTTATTGATAATAATAATGTCTAACCACAATAGGAAACGAAGTTCCCTATGGGATCATTTCACTGAAATAGACCCAAAAAAGGCAAAATGTTCGTATTGTGCAGTGGTTTTGTCTGTGAGTGGCGGGAATGTAGGAAACCTAGGCAGGCATATGAAATCAAAACACCCAACAGTGCCCATAGTTGCAGATAGACAGCCGCTGCCTCAAATTGAAGAGGGGCAGGAGGTTCAAGAACCAAGTACTTCTTCTAGGCCCACTTTGCCAAGTTTGGTTGTACCTACACCGACACTGAAATACGCAAATTCCAGACCAACAATGAAAGATTTTGTAAGCGTCGCAAAACCATTGCCTAGATGCCGCTCAGAGATGTTGGACGAGCAACTTATTAAGATGATCGCTAAAGAATATCATCCGCTGAGAATTGTAGAAGAAAAGGAATTCCAAAAATTTGTACATATGTTGTGTCCTGGATATAGCTTGCCCACAAGAAAAACGCTTACAGAAAGCATTCTGGGTAAGCTATACGAAAAAACAAAGAGTAAAGTCGAAAGTAAACTGTCAGCAGTTACGGCGGTATGCTTGACAATAGATGGATGGACGTCAGTAGTCAACGAAAGTTTTTTAGCGATAACAGCGCATTTTATCACGAGTTCTGAAAAAGAAACTAAGTTAGAATCTGTGCTCATAAATTGCGTTGAGTATGGAGAAAGACACACAAGCACTAATCTGTGTGATTTCATAAAAAACTCTGCAATCGAATGGCAGATAGAAAATAAGATTACTGCTATTGTCAGCGATAATGCAGCAAATATAACATCTGCGTTGCGAGAGGGAAACTGGCGCCAAATAGCTTGTTTTGCGCACACTTTAAATTTATTAGTCAAAGAGTCTATAACTCACATCTCACAAACAATAGGAAGGGTAAAAGCAATTGTAGAGTTCTTCAAAAGAAGTGCGCATGCACAGCATAAACTAAGAGAGCTGCAAAAACAATTACAACAACCGGAGCTGAAACTTAAGCAAGATGTTCCAACACGATGGAATTCCACTCATGACATGTTGTCACGGATTTTGAAAATAAAGGACGCGGTAGTTGCAGCGACGGCATTGCTGCGAAGTAATTTGTCCCTCAATGACAATGACTGGAAAGTTATTGAGGCAGTAGTGCCGATTCTCGACCTGTTTTCTGAAGTTACTGAAGAAATCAGCGCTGAAAAAAATGTTACTCTATCCAAGGTAATACCACTTTGTCGGATCATGTTTATCAGCGTAAGAAATCATTTACGACAACCCTGTCTATTGCCCGAAATAAAAAATATCTTGGAGAAACTACGTACAGAATTAGACCGGCGATTCGGGAATTATGAACATCACATTTTATATTGTGAAGCTACTATCCTGGACCCGCGATTTAAAAATAGAGGTTTCAGAGAATCTCGGAATTACGAACGGGCTGTGGATGGGTTAAAAAATAAAATCGGGTCTTCCACAACTACACACCCTGTTTCCGTTCCAGCCCCAGATTCTACACAACCCAGACCATCTACCTCAAAACAGTCGATTTGGGATGAATTCGATAACGAAATCTCTCAGTTAGTACCCCAAAATCCCACGGCATCCGGAATTGTAGAGTTCGACAAATATTTACAAGAAATACTACTTAACAGAAAAAGTGATCCTCTGCAATGGTGGCATGAACGGAGACTTATATATCCTCTCTTATATAAATATATGTTAAAAAGGTTGAATGTAATCGCCACTTCGGTACCTTGTGAGCGCATTTTTTCCAAGGCTGGATACACTATGAATGAAAGGCGCACAAGATTACGAACAAAAAAACTATCCCAGCTTCTATTTATTAATAGTAACACTGAATAACGGACAGTGTAATATACAGTGTAATATATGTGCATAGTGTATGTAAATAATGTAAATTGTACATTCAAATCATTGTACATAAAGCTGATTTTTAAATACGCCAACCTAGACGGCTTGAAAAAATTAAATAAAAATAGTTATCATTCATTTAGCTTTAAACTAGGTTGACAGTCCTAAGCCTGTCAAGTATGAAGGAAAATCAGTTTATGTCGTACAGAAATTATTACATATAATCGAAAAAACACAAGTACAATTCATAAAATTCAAGGTAAGTGGATTAATAATTCTACTAATTGAAGGACAACTGAAGACACAAAGCGTCCGTTCCGCTCGTATCCTTCCTTTTGTATCAGTGAACTGAATGAACTAATGAACTAAATGGACGAAGTAGTTCAGTGTACCTAAAAGAACTATATCACTCTTTTCACTTCAGTGACACATTTTGCGCAAGTCTAGTGTGCAGTGCAATCAACACTCACGGTTTGAGTATCCAGTATCCAAGTAAGGCGTATCTTTTCTACTCTTAGTATCAATCATCATCGAGATGTCGCTGGAAGATTTGGTTCAAACCCAGGAACAACTATCATCAGCAATTGAGCAGGTTTACACTAATTTTAATACAGAAGAACCGCAAAATAATCATAAAAGCACAGAAAAATCAGAAAATTCAAACATCACAGCGGCCGCAACATTGGGTAGTAATCAGAACAGAGTTCTTGGGAAAATTAATTTATTCAATTTTTTATTCATCATACTTACATTTCTACTATCATTTACGTTACCAGCGCATTGTACTCGTACATACCAAACATCAAATTTAAATATCAGTCAAGGTTTTTATTTTGATAAAAGCTCTAGTATTCACATTGAACGAAACCAATGGAAATTAGTCATATACTATGATATGGAACCATATTGGGACGGCACTAAATTACTGCAAAAATATATAAAACACCTAGAAAGTATATGTTTTAATGGTGAAGACAACAAATATCGCAATGCAATATTATTTTTCTTCAATTACATCTCGGGCTCACTGAACTCGAGCATTATAACAGCATACTGCTCGGTCAGCAGCTCCCACGGCGCGAGCCGAGCGCGCGCCCGAGACTTCGCCGCGGCCTTATCAATGGAATCGGGAGCATAGCAAACACGCTATTCGGAGTACTCGACGACAGCTTCGCTCAAAAATATGAAAAGGACATAGAGCTCCTTAGAAATAATCAAAATCATTAGCAAAGTTGTGGAATAAAAACAAACTTCGGTAGTGGAGGCCGAATTCAATTTAATCAAGAGAATTGAACAAACTATCGAAAAGCAACACAATAGTTTTAATGCACACCTAAATAATTAAGAAAAGGCCTTAAATATACAAAAAGACGAAATTCAGAATTTAGAATACTCGAACGACTTCACAACATCTTCCGTCATTGCTAACCACATTATAGTTGAGGAGTGACAGAACAAAACATGATAATTCCATTTTTTGTAAAAAAAAAGTTAGTATTGACATTCGACAGAATACCTTAAATTACGTCGCCCGTTAAGCTGGTGTGGTTCAAATCATGCTTATTCTTGCAGTAAATCGCCTCTAAAGTTGAAAGTTTGATGCAAATCATGATATTTTCATGCTTAAAAATATTAATAAACGAAATCGGAACAAAACATGATACATTTCATACATTTCTGGTACGCACATTGAAAGTTGGCACAAAATAGGTTATTTCCTATGTTTCGTGTCATACAGATTTTTGAACGCTTTATTAGCTTAAATTTTAGAGAGGCGAAGCCGTAAAATAGTTTATTATTTAGAGCCGAAGCCGTAAAATAGTTTATTATTTTGTCTATGGTTGGGCTGTTTGTTTGACATATGTCACATGACTTGATTCAAGTCAATGTCAAAATATTAGATCGGTCGCAGTTGGTCGTTAATTCGTGTAAAAAATTGTAATAATTATAACTAAATTGAGTACTTTAAAGTTTTTTCAAGTGATTTAAAAGCATGTTTGAGCAGTCAAATACTGTTGGTGCACTCAATGCTGGAGCGAAGAAAAAGAAACGTCGAGAAAGGAAAGCTTTATCCGAAAGAAACAATAAGTAAGTTCGTTCAATTATGTTCGTGTAGTATGTAGAATGTTCAATCTGTTACAAGATTATAATATGTGCATAATTTTGTTTTAGATACGTAGACAATGACCCGCTGGGCTTAAGAATTCAATGTACGTGTAATCATGGAACAAGGAGCAGTTTTAAATGTAAACAAATATCGCAACGGGATGTCGTTCAAAACCGAAAAAAATTTTATGCAACATCCGGAAAAGTTCACCAAGACGTGTATTTGTGTCGCCTTATTAGTGCATTTGAACCCCAGCGTAGAGGCAAAGGTACACCACGTCCTTCTGGTAAAACGAAACTTCGAAAATTAAGTACTTCATTCTTCCTATATGGGAAAAAGAAAGTAATGAAAAGGGTATGCAAATCATTTTTCATGGCAGTATTTTCTATCAAAAGGCAGAGGTTATCAACTATTATCAAATGTGTGATGAATGGCAAAGTTCCAAAGGAAGAAAGAGGAGGTGACAGGCGTTCAGCTAAATCTCAAGAGAAAAAAGAACATTTACGCAATTTTCTCCGAAACCTTCCTTGCAGTGAAAGCCATTATAATAGAGCAAAAAGCAAGAGAGTGTATTTGGATGCCGGTTTGAATATTAAAAAATTGAGAATGCTTTACAATAATAGTGTCCCAAATGAACTGAAAGTTAAGAGAACAATGTTTTACGAAGTGTTCACATTTGAATTTAATATTGGATTTCGGTCACCTGCATCAGATGCCTGCAGTTCTTGTATACTATTGAGTAATAGTATTAAAAATGAACAAGATTCATCAAAAAAACAAGAACTAATGACAAAACTTCGCATACATAAATTGCGAGCTAACTTTTTCTTTAAACTTTTGAAAGAAAAGGTTGATAATAGTATCACTATATGTTTTGATCTCCAGCAGGTGTTTCCTCTACCGAGGACACCAATTCAGGAGGCTTTTATTCCCGTCAAATTAGCCTGTATAATTTATGTGTGATGGATCTGTCAGAACAAAATAAGTCTTGTCTGTATAATTGGGATGAAACAGAATCTGGCAAGGGTGCTGTTTCAATTGGATCTGCGCTATACTGCTTCTTGAATACTCAAACAATACCGGCTAATGTGCAGTTAGTAAGACTTTTTTGTGATGGCTGCGGGGGCCAAAATAAAAACAGCCATGTGTTGCATATGCTGCTATTTTGGCTTCAAAATAAGTCCCCTACACATGTTAGGGAAATACAACTTTTTTTTCCAGTGCGAGGGCATAGTTTTCTGCCAGCAGACCGTTTATTTGGTAGAATTGAGAAAGATGTGAAAAAACTACCAGTGATTACTACGAGGCAAGAATATTTTGAAATATTTTCTAAACATGGCAGAGTGTGCGAGCTTGGTAAAGAATGGTGTTTGTATGATGTAAAAGGTTTAGAAAATCACTATAAAAAACTTGTGGGCATACAAGGAATGAAAAAAATTATATTCAAGAAGTGCAAATCTTCTCAGGGCAGACAATTGAACTGCGTAGTAAAAGCTTCACCAAACTATAGATTTGAGTCAGGAGAACAGTTTATATCACTACTGAAAAGGGGCAAACGTCACCCCAGAAATATGGAACAAATTCAGGAAGAACGCGGACTGAGTCTTGCAAAGAAAAATGATGTGACCAGTCTATTAATAAAACAGTTTGGTGCTGATTGGGAGAACCTTTCAGCATTAGAATGGTACAAGCAAATATTAAGCTGTTCTAGAAATATTACAGAACAAAATGAGCAAATTGATGATGATGAAGTGTGTATTTGTACTGAGATGGATATAGAAGACATAAGAATTTAATTTTTATTAATTATTTTTGTGTTTTTGTCCCATATTTTAATTAATCAATAAATAATAAATCCATAACATAAAATGTTATTTCCTAACATTACTTTTTCAAAACATGATATTTCCAAATAGTTTGGTACAAATCATGATATTTTCTTCTGGTCTGATCAGAACATGATATTTCCATTTTTTACATAAGAATAAATACACAATTTGAAATAAATAAAAATAAAAAAAAAACATGCTTAATAAGTTTTTACAGTTAATTATTCATTAGAACCCATATTTTCTTTAATTGTACAAAGGCAAAGTAGTTGCCGGTTTTTGACCTTTTGTGAAAAATTAGACATCTTGGAATTATCATGTTTTGTTCTGTCACTCCTCAGTTAATCTAAAAAATATTCAACAAACTTTGATCGACTCTATTACCGATACTTGCCACGGAAGGTTCAATTTTCATCTCTTAACACCTGAGCAACTGTTTAATCAATTAAGTATCATATCAAGTTTATTATCAAAGGACTTAACCTTACCCTTGGACAGCATCCAGTCAGATCTCTCAAGATTGTACCATTTACTTACTGTTAAAGCGAGAGCCCTGAATAATTATATTATATTTGAAGTAAATATACCCTTGGTGAGTCGGGACAATTACGATATATATCCGCTGGGTTGTCCTGTCAACTACAACTTGACATAGATTTTGTACTCCAAATTGTCCGTGTCAACTACCACTTGACATGGCGCTCTCCGCTCCCCCGTCGACTATTTTATTGATATTTGCCGTCTCTGTTTGTCTAGTTGAAGTCAGTGTTGTCAAATCGTGAGTGCGCGACTACGAGTGACATTATTAATTGTATTTTAAAATAATACGTGTAATATTTACGTGATGTTTTGTTATTTACAAGGTAAGTTATCTACTAATACATAGAAATAAGGATTAAAGCATGATACACAAAATTTAGCCTTTTCTGAACCCGATACATTTGGAGGTACATTCTGGCGTTTGCTTTGCTCGCGACGTGATAATTTTACTTTAATTTTTCGATATTTTTTGGCTGTTTTATCATACTAAATGTAATTAATACGTTAGATCCAATAAACACCAGCCGGAATAGTAAAAAACATGAGTAAAATGTGTCAAATAAGTCTCAAGAAATTTTTGAAGTGTCCTTGGGCGCTATAAGGCTGGCTAATTTCGAACGACTTTTTTTGTACGCATTTTTAAATGTTACATTTTTCAATTAAAGTGCGTATGAGTGTATTTTTTATTTTATTGGTGTTATATACGTACAAAACTTTTCTTTTTCCTTTTTTTTTGTTTATTTTTTTTGGGCGGAACGTGCAATTCTTAATGCGGCCATCAAAATCGGCCTTGTAATTTTTTTGTGTCCGACGCATAGAAACAGAGTTAAAAGGAGATAAAGTATTTTAGGACTTGTAAATTGTAACAACGGGCTAGTTTCCGCAACTCGACGTCAAGTGCGCCTGTGTTGCGTGGCTTTTTTTGGACTTTGCGTGTGTTTATTATGCTTACTTGTATTGCCAAAATGCAAATGCCAAAAATGCCAAGAGGGAAAGGTAATTTAAGTCGCGGAGCTGGTTACCCGGAGAGTTGCTCGGGAAGGTAAACGAGTGTCTAAGCCAAGATGTGCACGCTCTTTGTCTTTTCCGTAAGTTTTGCTTGCTAATAATTTTTTTTTGATACTAAAGTATTTTTTAACTCTAAAGAGTTTTACTAATTTCATTTTCATGTTTAGCTCTGCGAGTGGAAATGCGGAGGCTGTCGAGCCATTGTTCAAGCAGCATTCATTCATTCTCTTTGTTTTTAGTCCAACTTCCTTGATAGAGCAACTAAAAGCTGTCAAAGTAGCGAGGGCTTTGGGCGCTAAAAATCTGGCCAAGTTGTCTCCTGCTCAAAAAAACACCAGTTCACGCCGTCGACGGGGATCATTCAGAGTACCGTATTGCCTCAAAACCCCTTGTCGGCCGAGATAGAGTTTGTGGGGTTTAGATAGAGTTTTTGGGTTTTGGGTTTTTCGCGGAGCCTGGCGAAGGCAGTGACGTCGAACATGAAGAGTTTCTCGTCGATAGTGCCTTGAAACCAAGAAATATAGAGGAGTATCCGGTGGACTGCGATAGTTTAGAGGACCCGTCGCTAGCTAAGGCGATAAGCAGTATCGACGCTGAAGCCGACTTAGCTCTTCGGAATGTCTTAGGTCCCGGAGCCGATGAAGACTTGCTCAGCTTCGATTGGCGAAGCGAACCGGAGAATTTTGAGGGAATCCGGGAAGTTTTTACTGTTCCCTACTGGCCCAACATTTGAAAACGCGGAGTTAACTCCCTTGGAAGTCTTTCTGAAAATTTGGGATGCTAATATTATCGCCCACATTGTTTGTGAGACTAACCGATATGGTGGCGAAATGTTAAGCCGCACTGAAAAGCCCAATTCCAGGCTGCAACGGTGGAAGGACGTCACCGATAATGATACAAGGAAATTTTTCGCCATCATAATGTTGCAGTCGCTCGTCATAAACAATGTGGAGCGGGAATATTGGTATCCCAAATTCGATGAACTCCGAAATGGGAATTTCGGGGCTATCATGCCTTACAACCGGTTCTTAGCAATCAAACGTTGTCTACATTTTATAGACAACGCCTCATTGCCCGTGCATCCCAACAGACTCCATTAAATTATGCCCATCATTGAGCACCTAAATAAAAAATTTTGCTTTCTCTACCTACTCGAGCAAAATATTGCAATTGACGAGTCACTCCTTTTATGGAAGGGGCGACTCTCATTTTCGCAAAAAATTTCCACAAAAAAAGCGAGAGTAGGTATAAAAAGTTACGAGTTGTGCGAGTCGAGGACCGGCTATTTGTGGAGGATGGAGGTTTACTCGGGCAAGGGGCACGTTCATGTTGCGCAGGTGGGGCAGTTGAGGAGCGTGCGGAAGGGGATGAGCCTGAGAGTGCTACATCTGAGATTGTGCTCACTTTGATGAGACCTTTATTTCATAGAGGGAATACGCTCGTTATAGATAATTTTTATAACGCGCCACTCTTGTCTCGGATCCTCAAAGTGAAGTACATAACGATTCGATGGGCACTCTCCGACTAACCAGGGAGTTTGTTCCCGAAGGCTTAAAAAAAAAGGGTAAAAAAAAACATGAAAGCGGGGTAGATGGCTTTCAGCTCGACCAAGGATTTGAGTGTGGTTGTGTGGATGGACAAAAAAGTGGTTGCAATGATCTCTAGATTCTATCAAGTAGACGTCGGTGGAATTGAGAAATATGGGTATTATAAATACAAACCCTAGGTGGTACTTGATTACAACCTCTCTATGGGCGGTATAGACCATAAGGATCAAATGCTGCATGCCTACCCCCTAAGAGAGAGTAAGAAATATCATCTGGTATAAAAAACTCTTTCGCCAACTTGTCAATGTGTCAATACACAACTCCTTTGTTATGTTTAACCACAACCGCACTCAAGGCATTGGGAATCGTGAGTTTCGGCTGCAATTGGTGAAGGAGTTACTGCAGATGTGCAGACCTGTAGCACTACCTCGGCCGTTGGAACCAGCGGTACCAGCCTCATCGTCACAGATGCATTTGCCTGCCAAAAATTTGCGACCGCAGCGCTGTAAACTGTGCCACGCAGCCAAAGTGCGTCTCACGACGGTGTGGAGTTGTAGCACTTGCGCGGTGAACTTGTGCATCGAGGGCTGCTACACTGATTACCATAAGTGAATAGGGAAATTTACTTATGGTAATCAGTGTATGGTAATCACAAATATATAATCGTAGATTAAAATGTTCGTTTTGCAGTACCCCACGATTTTATTTTAGTGTAATCAATCATCATCAACAACTCATAACAGTCCACTGCTGGACATGACATGAGCCTCTCCCTAGGGAGGAATTTCCCATAATCTCCACGCTTGGCCGGCTGATTGGAGATCGCAGTGACGAAAGACTAGGTAACAGAAAACGCTGCTGCCCATTTTCCGATCCACGGAGGCTTTAGGTGTTCCGCCTCAAACATTAGTCGACTTATACGTCACCCATAAGTGTAAAGGATTGGTGCAATTCTACTCTACCGGACACCAAATGGCACGGTGTAATCAGTGCAATTTAAAATTTATTTTTTAGCTTATAGTACATTTATCTGCAACATTACTATGACTGTTTAGAATATAACCATTTCACTTAAAAAAAAACAAACTTTTTTTACTTTACGCCGGCCATTTGGTGATACTTTTTTTTGTTTACCTTTGAATACATTTTGCATAATGATCAAATGTATAAGTGTGGTACCTTTTTAGAAAGGGCTTTAAACGTACTATGTTGCATAGTAACTGTTTTTTTTTATTGTATGGTATGTAGAACAAAAAAATCTGTAAAACGAAAGTGATTTCAGTGTGTGAATGAGAACTGCGGATCTAAAAAGGCCGCATTGCGCAATTTTTATTATGATTCAAATTAAAAATCACAAAATGGTAACTTGGACAACAATTCACAATGTGAATCGGATACAATTCATGCATGTCAATTCATTCGTTTGCCATTTTTCTATGAGAATTCGTAAAATGGATTACAATAAAGGAATTGCTTAGGGTATGGGATGTGTCAATTAGCAGAATCATAAGAAGTCACTCAAGAGCAACATCTTACAATTCTTTTGAAAGTATTTTTGAAAATTAAGTTAATAATGACAGATTTAGGCCTCTATGAAAACTTTTTGGAGCATGCCTGTGTTTGGGAGAGCATTTTAAATCGTCGACGAAATCTGGCTCTTCGGAAAATGAAGATAGCATTTGAAGTACCGGAGCCAGAGTTTATCGAATTGTTTCGACTTAATAAAAGTGTCTGTCGCGACCTCATACAAGAGTTGGAACCTTATTTACCAGCTCGACGTGGTGGAATAAGCACTGTATTTAATTAGGCATTCCTATTTATGCTTATAGCAAGCATCTGTTACGGATTAATCATTATTGGTATTACCTATTTACTAATAGGTATACTATTTATAGAAAAAAAATTAAAACGTTTATGTAGTGTATAAATATTTATTTACATGAAATAATATTTCAGATAAGAAATACCCACAACGAAATTGCAGCAAGTAGAAATGATCAACTAGCTGCTGGGGAATCAGTGCGAAATGCACTTATAGAGAGACTGGTCAGCGCGATCAAATTAAAACCTTAGTTTTAATTTTATTTATGAATAAAATGTTTTTGTACTTTGCTTGGCTAATTATTTATTCAATAAATTATTACTCTACTCAATGCAACTAAACATCCAATTTTAAGATTAAATATAAAATAAAGTATGCGCAAAATCCGTAAAAAAAGTATTTTATTCAAAGTGTAATGTGCGCGGAAATGTAAGACCTAAATATCCAATTCTAAGTAAAAAAATACTTAAATTAAGAATAAAATAAAACTAAAGTGGTCACTTGCTTATAAGAAAGTACCTTTACTGTAAGTTTAACTAAAAATACATTGTCTCCAATAACAGTTATTATAATTATGAAATATTGCCAAAATACACTGTTTCATAACCATTAAGTTACAGTAGCACAACTCCCAATTCCCAAGTCAACATTTTTTTATTATTACAAAATAAATTTCCTGGCAACTAAAGATACAAGGATATTAAAAACCTACATATCCACAACCATAAAGGCACTAGATACCAAAGCTGTAAACCATATTTTTGCAAAATGTATATTTTTTATTAATCTAAGATTTAATTTCAGAATAAATAGTATATGGTTTATTTATTATAAACTGAAACAAAAATAAATGAAGTACCTCAGCAATTACGATAATGTTAACATATATGCCCCTTGAAACACCCTGTACATGAGATGGTATCAAGTGATGATTTATGTGTTAAAAATTTAACATCCAAAAACTGCAAAACTAACTACGATATATGCCAAGACAAATGGACTGATCTCTATAAAATAAATACTTATTTGGTTTCCTGTTGTGATGAATGTAACTTACGGATCATATGCGAAGATCATGTTACAGCTGAGAAGCTTACTAAAATAGGAATTATGACATTAAGTAATGGGTGTATAATAAAATCGAATTCCTTTACTATTTATGCAAAAAATAAACTATCCAGTATCATAAATGAAACTATGGATATCCTTCAAATTGATATTCCACCAATAAACCAGATTTTCAACGTATCAGTGCCCATCAGCCACGTTGAAACACCGACTATATCAATATCCGATCATCAGAAATAATTAGAAGAAATCGGCCAAAAAATAAAGGACATGGAGGCTAGCACAACCGATCCAACACTGACCGATCATATTTCTTATCATAACGTGCATCATTACGTGGTCATCTATATGCTGCTGGGTGTCGGGATGATCGTGAGCGGGGTGGTCGCGTGGCGCCGCTTAGCGCGTGCGCGCGCGCAGCCACCCCCGCCGCCGCCTGAAGCTAGTGCTAGTCTATCTAGCAATACCAGTTCTTCTGCAGTTCAGTGTAGTGCCAGTGTTGTGAGTGAGTGTAATCAGTGCAGTGAAAGTGCTAAAGTTAATAATCGGCTTAAAGCTAAGCCTACAAGTGCGCGTGTGTCTGTGCAAAAAGATATGTCTACGTCCCCTACTTTCATAAGACAATTTTCGCTCTAATTTGTAATAAGTCTATCATTTTCTTAATAAGTTAATATTGTTTATCACCTCTATTTTGTAAATAAGTTAAAATTGTTTATCACCTTGTCTCACATGTCTCACAATCATTATTTATCATATCGCCTCCCATCTCAGACCCGGGAACATGTACGAGCTAACTCGTACAGTTTTGTCATGTAAGCATTTTACGCCACATTCGTTAATTTAGGTCATTTTAAAGTTAATTCGCCATCGGTAATCAATCACGCTGTGCGTACTCATATCAATTATCATATCATTTATTGGTTAGTAATTATTAAACTTATTCAGTTAATTATATCATTTATATTATATCAAGACTTTCACTATTTATCATAAAAAGGTGCACACACCGTACAAACATTCTGCTGAAATTAAGTTTAGCACTCCAAAAAAAGGGAGACCAAAAAAACAATATCGTTTGGATATGGACGATTTCGATTATGATATTGTTCGAAGAATGGTGTATGATTTTCACTTACGATTTAATGAACTGCCAACAATAAAATCATTATAAGCTAAATTATCTGAAGCTATTAATTGGTGCAACGGTAGTGATCCTGCCTTTCGCACCAACGGTCCTGGGTTCAAATCCCGGAAGGGGCAGATGTTTGTATGATGAATACGAACATTTGTACCTGAGTCATGGGTGTTTTTATATATTTCTATGAATATTACTGATCTATGTATCATATATGTATGTCTATCCGTTACCCTAGTATCCATAACACAAGCCTTACTGTGCTTACTTTGGGCTAGGCTTATTGGTGTGAGTGTAAAAAATATTTATTATTTTTATTATTTATAATTATAATGGGTCTGAAAAGACATTGAGACAAATATTTCATGAGATGTGATTTCGGTTCACTAAAATGGAAAATAATGCAAAAGTTCTGATGGAAAAGCACGATGTTAGTCTCAAACGAATGGAATACCTGGATAAAATACGCAAATTCCGCGAATCAGGAAAAAAATATCGTCTACATGGATGAGCCGTTGAAATTATACCTAAATTCTTTTAAAAATGTCCAATCCAAATACTAGGAAATCATGTGTTGTGCCTAAATGTATAAATACAACTACCAATTCGCCGGAAAAGTTGTTTTTTATAGTTCCAAAGGATGTTAAAATGCGAAAAAAATGGATAAAGGCTATGAAGAGGTTAGATCCATTTGGAGATAAAAGTACAGTTTATTGTTGTGAAGACCATTTTGACGTAAGTATAGTGATCATATTTTATGTAGGTACATAAATATAAGTAATAATACCTAATTATTTTCATCTTCTAATGAAACAATTTCTAACCGGATTAATTGCGTGTTTATTGATTTTAAATTGGCAGGAAAAATATAAAATCAACAGGTACGCGATTAATCCGGTTAAAAATAGTTTCATTATAAAAGACAGTGATCGTGAATACCTAAGACATTACTATTATAACCTTTTGTAGTTTACATTTATTTAATACCTATAAACATAAAATCTAATCAGAGGAACAAAACCTTTGGTGTCAGAACTTTCCGTTATGTTTTTACATAGTATTACATAATATAATATCTTGAGAACAATGCAACTGTTTTGCGTTATTCTTTATTTTCTATACAAATTTTAATACTAGTCTGTGTCTACTGCTCTGCTCACGTCGACCAGGTGGCTAATAAGATTTTTTCTTGTTTTAGATTGAAAATGATATGGAGAACTATACTAAGTATAAATTGGTTGGAGGAAGAATTAAACTAAAACAGGGTATAGTTCCACACAAATTCAAATGTCAACAGGAAAAGGAAGATGGACCTCAGAGATCTGCAGTACAAAAACGTAATCGTATAGAATATTTTGACAAACTATTAAATAAAGATGAAACTTCGATGTTAGAAAAACCTGAAGAGATATTTGTTGTTAGCTGTGAAGACGAAATAGAAATAGAAGATCCATTAAGTTTTGGAAATAATGATCAGTGTTTAGAAATATCAAAAAAAAGTAAGGGAATGCAAGTAAATCTGAAAGCTAAAGGTGTCCATAAATCAACCATGACTGTTAACAAATATTTAAAAAAAAAGAGCAAAATAACAATTTCACCAGATGCAGTATCTTTTGGTAATATTGACGACACATCTTCAAACGCCTCTTCCCATGAAATGTTTAACCTTGATCAAGAATCAAAGAACCCTAATGAAGATTCAGATTCGGAACCGGAATGCGAAACAGTTTTTTTTAGAAACTATATGCAAAAGGCTGCTCTTTTATCCATATCTAGAGAACCACAATTGTTGTTAGGTTTACCTAAAGAATGCTATTTTTGTATTAATATGTTATCTGAAACAACAAAATGTACTGCGCGAAATATAATGATAACTTTAAAAAAAATACGCTTGTATCAACCTAATACTATTCTGGCCTTGGATTTTGGTTTGTCGACTAGTTCTGTTACTAAAATCATAAGGGTTACTGTTCCGGAGCATCTGTACTTAAATCACTTGTATACTTTCCACCTTCATCCGATGTCCAGATGAATTTACCTATTCCATTTAGAAAAAATTACAGTCAGGTTCAAAGCATTTTCGACTGTTTTGAGATTCAAATTGAAAAGCCTGTTGATGCCGTAAAACAAGCTCTTACGTGGTCGGATTACAAAAACTGTAACACAATAAAATATTTAATATCAATAATACCTGACGGGTTAATAAATTTTATTTCACCAGGGTATGGCGGCAGAGCAACAGATTCATTAATTTTTTAATATTGTGGTATTTTGCAAACTTTATCTGAAGGATCAGCAGTATTAGCTGAGAGAGGTTTTAAAAATATTGCGCATTTGCTACAGCAAAGTGGACATACACTGATCAGACCTCCTAGCGTGAGCATTAAAGTAAAACCGAACAAAAAAGATGTTTTAGAGACAAAAAAAATTGCAGCGTTACGGATACACGTAGAAAGAGCTATCGGCAGACTTATATTCTTTGAGTTCATGTTGCCACACGCTTGTGTAGATATAAAGCAAGTCGACCTGCTAGATGCAGTGGTGATTTCTGCATGTGGGATAGTTAATCTTCAAAGCAGTCTGTTCCATTTAAAGTAAATTTCTAGTGTTTTGAGCAAAATACCTACGTTTAAGTTTATTTTATTGTATTAAAAATATAAGATTTTTGGTACTTCCGTATTGTGACGTACGTTCCGTTTTCCACCAATGTTTGTGTTGTTTATAAAGTTTTAATAAAACTATATTACATTAGGATAATGTTATTCTATTAATTTGTTAAAAATATTTTCCTTCCAAAACTTAACACATTTTTCAAAAAGATCATGACAGTATTCTTTATTATAATCTACTTCATGCACATCAACTTTCCCTAAGGTTTCGAAGTCAACGTGCGCAATAGAAAATAGGGATTTTCTTCTTCCGGTCATTTCCATTTGTATTTGTATTTGAGCATAATATTTCTTGCCTAGTTTACCTTTACTATAATACGTAATAAAAGTGTTTGCTTTGGTTAGACACTTTACTTCTATAACACAGTCATCAGTAAGCCCGTCAGGCGAGGCACCAATCATAGGCCACTCATTGTTTATAAAAAGACCAGATTCCACTATCTTAATATTATGTAGCTTCGCGACTTCCATGCCCATGGGTTGCAACTTAGAAATAGACGTTCTTTATAAAAAAAAAGAAAGTGACGATGATCTACTTGAATATACTGAGGCTGCATTAAATAACGACGACGAGGACAGATCAAATATAACTGAAGAGTCTGAAGATTGTGGATTCGCAGTTGTAGAAGTGTCTTCGGAGCTGCCAGGCGAATTGATACCTGTTTTTAAATATTTAAATTAATATAATAAAATTTAAAATAATCAACAGAGTTTGGAAAATTGTACAAATGTTCAAAGGCTCTCCAACTAAAAATGACGTGCTTTAAGGATACATCAAGAAAGGATTTGGAGGAAGAATAGAATTAGATAGAGATTGAAAGACAAGATGGAGCAGTTTGGCTTCCATGGTATAAAAATTTAACAAATTGAAATTATGCATTGCTAAAGCATTGATTGATCTGGGCCTTGATATGAACACTGAGTACAGGTTTTTAGAACACGAATTTGATGCTTTAATAAATCTAGAAAATCTCTTGAAGCCTGTGAAACTTGCTGTTGAAGTTCTTTGTCGTCAAGATGCCAATCTCATCACTGCCAAAACTACGCTCAAATTTATGATCAAGAAACTGGAAGATAATCATTCAACCTTAGCTTCAGAATTAGCTTTATCTTTGCGCCGACGTATTTTACAACGACGTGGAAATATGACTGCACTACTGATTTATCTCCAAAATCATATTAGACATAGGATTCAGAGACTGCATCGAAGATGTAGAGTCATCGGGATACCGTACATATAGGCCTTCATCTAAAGATGACTATCAACACCAGCTTACACAACAAGCAAACGATTCAAGAAAAGTAACCATCTGCCGTTGGGTGTTCGAAACCATTAATCCATTGACCGCCGAAGATGTCTTAAAGCGTCAATAACAAACTGGACACAGCCGCCAATCACGACTTAAGACGTCATAACATTTGACTGTCAAATATATGCAAATAACTTTCTGAACTTGGAATTTTTAAACTTAATATTTTATACACAGGCATAAAAAATCTTCCATATTAAGTTTCAGTTAAGTAAAAGTGTAAAGAGTCGATATTTTATCTAGAGGAACCATACATATGAACTTTGAAATTTTAAGTTAAAAATAGGCGTGCTCTCAATGCCCTAGACGTCTTAAAGAGTCAACTAGTGATAAGACTGTAAGTGGGTAGATTTTTTTTTATTTACTTTTTTCCTACCTACACCTAATTAAATTCTCAAATGCTTTGCTTGTTGTTTTAATTGTAAACATAATAAAGGTAAGTTGTTTTATTTTAAATAATTTTGCTAGACGTAAAATATTAATAAATATATTCGGCCACTAAAACACTAATTATTTATATTATATGTTATACCATGAGGAGTTGGTGATAACTGCATTTGTGTGTGGATGTTTTTAACATACTCGTTCATCTTACTACCTCAATTATAAACAATGCTAGTTATAATACACTCGAGATCAATGAATCCGAGTCACTTAAAGAATGTTAAAAATCTCGGAAACTAAAAATGATAGGTTAATGCAATAAATTGTATTTAATAGACAATGTAATACTCCTTAAATGAAAGTAAAAAAAATATGAGTCACCATACATTTTATTAACACAAAATAACATAAAGAAAAAAACTGCTGATCTCTCCTTAAAACAAAAATAGGAAACATGAAATGTTTGAACTTTATTACGATTTTCTTGAATTTTAATACTTCGTATTGCCTCCTCGTGCTTCCATTACTGCGTTTACGCGGTTTGGCATGCTGTACACCGAGTTCCTTATACGATTTTGGGGAATATTCTCCCATTCCTCTGTGAGAGCAATTTTGAGCTCACGAAGCGTGATTGGGGGAGGGTTTCGTTGTTTTACGCATCTGCCTAGCTCGTCCCAAGCATGCTCGATCGGGTTGATATCCAGGCTGCGCGCTGGCCACTCCATACGAGTAATGTTCATCTCTTGAAGGTAGTCATTCACAATCCTACCTGTATGAGGTCGGGCATTGTCATGCATAAATAAATAAATAAATATTTCTCACATTCACACCAATTAGCCTAGCCCAAAGTAAGCACTGTAAGGCTTGTGTTATGGATACTAGGGTAACGGATAGACATACATATATGATACATAAGTATGTAATATTCATAGAAATATATATAAACACCCATGACTCAGGTACAAATGCTCGTATACATCATACAAACATCTGCCCCTTCCGGGATTTGAACCCAGGACCGTCGGTGTGAAAGTCAGGATCGCTACCGTTGCACCAAACGGTCGTCAAAATATAGCATCCTCACCTAAATTGACCATAAATGGACCAACGTGATCATTGAGGATTTCTTCCACATATCTTACGCTAGTTAAAGAGCCGTTTTCTATGATCACCAGCTCTGTGCGACTTTCAGAAGAAATTCCGGCCCACACAAGTACAGACCCACCACCGTAGGCTACTTTTTCTTCGATGTATGCTTGCTTGAATCTTTCCCCTGGTCTTCGATACACTCTGTGTCTTCCATCGTGCTTGTAGAGCATAAATTTTGATTCGTCGGAGAACATAACTTTTGACCAATCTTCAATACTCCAATTTACGTGGCTCTGGGCATATCTTAGTCTTGAAATACGATGCCCACGCTCCAGTTTAGGGCCGTTTGCAGGTCTAAGGGGTTTTAAGTTAGATTCAGCAAGCCGACGTCTTACTGTCCATGCACTTGGGTTACTTCCTCCGAGGCGTCGAAACTGATTGGTGAGTTCAGTTCCTGTGAGAAAGCGATTTCGAAGCATGGTGTTCACCAAGTATCGGTCTTCTCGTGCTGTGGTACACCTGGTTCTGCCCGTTCCTGGTCTGCGTAGGTTAGAACCAGTTTCTTCGTAACGTCGGAGAACTCTTTGTACTGTTGACAGCGACACACCGACAGTCCTGGCTGTATCGCGCTGACTCCGGCCGGTTTCCAGCATTGTAAGTATTCTGGTGCATTCTTCAGGCGTTAGCGACATAATTTCAGCTTGAATAATGAATATAGAGCACTATCAACATGGTTTATGTACCCACATAAATGACAGATTACAAACAAAAGCAAAACCAAATGCTGTAATTTCGTAGTTCCATCTTCGAAAGTGGCCCTTTTTCAAATTTGATTTTTTTATGATATAACTTTACAATAACTAAGAAGTTTTAATACCTTCATTTAAGGAGTATTACATTGTCTATTAAATACAATTTATTGCATTAACCTAGCATTTTTAGTTTCCGAGATTTTTAGGATTCTTTAAGTGACCCGGATTCATTGCTCTCGAGTGTAAAAAAGGTTTCTTACATCTGTAACGTTCAACCTCCTACATCTACTTATAAGTACGTATGTAGGATTCCTACTAATATTTGCAATAAATCAATGTATGTATGTATTCATTTAAATTTACGAAGAAAAGCAGCGGTACGTCTACCTATATTATACAGTCGTACTTACCTACTAATAGTTACAAAACTATAATACATATTTGTTGTCTTTAACGTAAAAAAATTATGGTAGGTAGGTACTTCAACCATTTGAGTTGTTTTGATGAAACAATATAGAACAGATAAACTATTAAGCATCAGTAGTAGCACGGAAAGTTCACTTACCTTTGCATTTTTATTCCTCGCATTTCGGCGGCAACGAAATTACTATTTGTTGATAAATAATGCGAAACCATTAATCCATCTATTTTAGGTAGATTATCCGATTGCCCTTTTTCGAATCCTTCATCCATTTTATTAATCGAATAATATTTACTATTATTAAACTATTAACTAAATACGCGAACGTAAACCAACAAAACAAAACACTGCGCAAGCTATTACACCTACGTGAGTCATGACGAGTGCGCGGCGCGTTGTGAAGTGACGTCACAAGCGGTCACATGACTGTTAGCGGGACTCGATATTTGTCTAAACTTTGAATACCTATAAAATCAAAACTACTAGGTATTTTTTACTACAACAAAAACTAGTGTGTTTGTATACATACAGGCTTTACTGAGACAACATTTCAAGCGATTTGGCATACCTAGTAACTATATCCAATGGATACGAGTTTAAACAAAATATTAACCTACGCTCGGTTCTTATTGAACGTTTTGACATAGCAGCTTGGCGACACCGTAACTTAGGCTTAGCACGCACTACGATTAAACGCCCGCGTTTAACCGCAGGTCTGAAATCGCAAAAAAATGTAACACGTAGCTTTCTATACAAGCGCACGCATTAGTGACTTTTTTCAGTGACTGATTTTAAAAACGCAACTTGTTACGTTTTAACCGCGGTTCGAAAACGCGCGGTTTTTTTGTGTCCCATAAGAACAGTATTGTGGCGCACGCACGGCGGTTAATCGCATTCGGTTTTTATTCAGTCTCGACTGTGCGAGTGCGGAGGATAGACGTTTTTGCAGAGGTTAAGTCATGTCGTCCGACTCAGAAACATCGAATGTAGACTACGACAATTTATCAAAAAACATTATTATTGAAGTGGAAAAAAGGCCGGCATTATATGACAAATCGTTAAATCAATACAGAGACAGAAATATTAAAGCCCGGCTTTGGCAGGAGGTGTATCAAAATGTGTGCAGAAATTGGACTAGCTTGTCGGAGGCAGAAAAGAAAAACAAAGGTATGTGTTGTGCTTAATTTTATTATAAAAAGTTAGTTAATAGCATCGTACTGCCAATTTAAGGCACCAGATTGAGATGTAAAGTAGTCGGCAAATAAATTTCGAGTTTGCATGACGTCACTACTAGGACGAAGTCGAGTTGGGTGCAAGCTTCTTAGTTCCGATTGGTCACATCGGCCCAAATTTTCTGGTAACTCTTTGCCATCGTATTTTCGTACGAAGTTGTGCAATATGCAGCACGCTTTGACTATGTAATCGCAAAGTTCAAGTTTTGTATCTAAGGGCCTGTGAAAAATTCGCCATTTATTGGCCATAATGCCAAATGTACATTCAACTGTTTTTCTGGCACACGAAAGTCGGTAGTTATAAATCTTTTCTTTAATAGATATGTTTCTGCTTGGGTATGGTCTCATCAAATGTTTTAAAAGTGGAAAAGCTTCATCCCCGACAAATACAAATGGCATTTCAGATCCTTCATTATCATTTGGTAGTACTGAGCATGGTGGTAAATCCAATTGGTTTGTTAAAAGTCTTTTATCAAAATTTGAATTTCTATTCAATAGCTACGAAGCTATAGTTAGCATCGGCAACAGCAAGCAGAATAATTGAATAAAACTTCTTGTAATTAAATGACTCTGAGCCGGTATAATCAGGTCTTTCGATTCTTATGTGCTTGCCGTCAATCGCGCCAACACAATTTGGAAAGTGTGTTTGTATGAAAAACTCTCGTGCTATGTTTAACCAGTCTTCTTTTTTCATTTCTTTCAAATAAGTAGGCTGCAAATATAACCACAACTGCTTGCACGTATGATGGATAATTTCACTGATAGTCGTAGCGCCAATCAGGTATTCAAAATACAACGACTTTATGCTATTTCCCGTAGCAAGGTATCTGTGAACAAGATTTTCATTTTGTTTATTTGGTTTCAGGGAACTCCATACAAAAAAAATGGAAAAACATGAAAGATTGTTTCGCTAAAGAATTGACAGCACAACAAGGCAAATCTGGACAAGCTGCCCCTTCAAAGAAAAAGAAATATATTCATTTCGATTCAATGCTTTTTCTAATTCCTTCCATGCAGAAACGAGAAACGAGCGGTAATCTATCGTCGCCTAATTCTACTCAGGATGCAAATACATCATCGGATTTTTCTACTCAGGATATAACATTGTCTACTACAGCTCAGAATTCACAACTAACTAATAACAATAGAACACCACTGCGAAAGAAGAACTGTTCTCGAGACAACAACAATTCAACAGAAATAGACAAACAATTACTTGATATATTAAAAGACAAACAAGCACAGGAAGAAGAGGACGAAGAAAAAAACTTCGCGCTTATGTTAGTTCCCATGTTACGTAGATTAAATGAAGACCAAAAGCATTATGCGAAGATTGAAATCCTTAATGTCTTAAAAAAAGCACGTACTCATCCATCTCCGCAACCATTAGGACAACACGTTATCAACCAACCAGCTCAATTTCGAGGACCAAAAATAACTAGTTCACCATTGTATCATCAAACATATACGCAGCCACAAACCCCCTATCACTATCAGTATTCTCCACAATCCTCATCGATGGATACAATATATTCCATTCAATCACCATCACCAACAATGCCTCCACCAAGCCCATCTCCACAGTTATCAACTACAATTCAGCAAGCACCGGCTATACATCCAACGATGCCGCAAAATCAGATACAAATTATCGACCAACAAATTTTGAAACCAGCCAATGAGACTGCCGATTATTTGACAAAATTTGTAAACCAGTTAGAAGACCAAGACTATGCCTAAGAGTAACTAGAAAAATTGGTTACATAATTATATTTTAATTTACTTGTTGCGAAATAAAACTTAAAAAAAAATAAAATTGTTTTCTTACCTTAACGTAACTGAAAGTCGCTCTTCAGGTGATATTGCATTACGAAATGAAGTGTCTTCAAATTTTAGATACTGGCCCACGTCATGTAATAATTTATCAAAAGTGCCAATCGACATTCTGTAGTAATTAAAAAACTTATCGGGATGTTGACGCACGTTGTTGTACATTTTGCAAAAGTATCCTTTCAAATGTCTTTGATCAGTTAGTGGATGTACCCAGTACCTATGGCGGCGGCGTTGTTTATGCTTTCTATTTTTTAATTTCAACATCAAAGCTACAACACATGCTGCTCGCCAGAAATCCATGGTGAAATGAAATAAATTTAAGTAAAACGCTAGCCGCAGTGCGTGTTGATGCCCGTTTTTGCGTTTTCAGCTTTTCCTAAACCGCGCGTGTGAGATTAAGTTAAAAAAAATAGAGAAGAGAGAAAGGCAGAATACTAAAAAAGAAGTATTTTAATCTCATTTAACAAATAATCATAGAATGATTTAAAGCATATAAGAAGAATGTCATGGAATGACATTTATTATAACATTTATCAACATAATTTAGTTGAACATAAAACTACCCACAATAACTTCATTTACTTAAACATTTAGTAAAATAGTGTGGAGCTATCCAAAATAACCTTATTAAAACATTTTTAAATATCAAGTAACAAAGCAAGGTATATAATTTATTAATTTAATTCTGGGTTCGATAATAAGAACATATTGTACCTATATACCAACACACAAGCGGTACATACATGTACCAAATAATTGTATACTTAGCTTAGGTCCGTGCGGTGCGGCTGCTGCGAAGCAAGTGGGCCGAGTACGACCGGAGCACAGTCTTTTATAGGCGGTGACAAACAAGTGAGTCACATCGGACGATATTCTCTGACGTCATTCATTTGTCTCTATTTAACAATACCTTTCAAATTGACTATGAATTAATTATATCAAAAGAGATTTAAAGGAGGTTAACTAGGATATTAAGCTTTTAATTGCAAAAATAACTTAATAGGAACAAATTGTAAGGTTATGTATACAACACACATTGATTAAATTGGAGATATTAATGGATATATGAAAACAGAGTTTAGATTACTTAAAGGTTGGTTTTTGCTTTGGTAAATTATATGATTCTTATTGAAAACAATTTGGCATTTACATACAAGAAAATCACTCAAACTATCCAGCAAAAGATGCTTTTCTTTAAGGTAAACAAGAAAACATGTGTAAAATACTTAATTATCATACTTTATAGTTAATAAATCTAACACGGCCAGACTGACCAGTACTTCGCTCTCGAAGTACCCAATTTACTGTATACTTTACTGGTTAGGAACACGTTTTTTTTTTTTCTATAATTTAGTCTCTGGCCTTGTCATACCAGTCCTATCACCTGCTGCGAGTGAATTTCAGAAAGGTATCAGGGCAGTGACCGACCAGCAGTTCATCATAGGCATTTCTTCGATTGCCATTGGTCTCTGGCCTTGTCATATCAGTCCTATCACCTGCTGCGAGTGAATTTCAGAAAGATATCAGGGCAGTGACCGACCAGCAGTTTATCACACACATTGGTTTGATTGCTATTGGTCATCTGGCCTTGTCATACCAGTCCTATCACCTGCTGCGAGTGAATTTCAGAAAGGTATCAGGGCAGTGACCGACCAGCAGTTTTTTTTCATAATAGCAAATCAAACCAACATGTTTTCATAATAGCAAATCAAACAAATGACCATAAGAATCATTTCTTTCAAACAATGTCTATTTCTTTCATGTTGAATTAGCATATATTCAGAGGTATACGTAAATTAGGTCTTCTTCTACATTAAATTTTTATATATATCCAAATTATTCATTTTTTTATTATCCTTTTACAGTGATAATTTTTATTATGAATAAGCATTGAGAACAGTTTCAATAAAATTAATAATCAACTGAAATCCCCTTAAAAGTATCAAATGAATTATATTATACTGTAATTAGTGTATTCTGTTTTTTATTTAAATAATCTAACACGGCTAATGATGCTGAACAGAATCATTATCCTGTATTTTAACAAGCCGAACCTGTACTTGAGTTATATTTCCATTACAACCAATAATAACCTAGTTAGTGAAAACCTTGTTGACTTTTGCACAATAGTGTGTATTGATTGTTGCACTTTCCACAAACCGTTCGGCCAACCTGCTTTACCAACGGTTGTGATGCTGCTCCAACCACGATCCTTGGCTACGGAGTCGATGTGCTTGCACCAACTTTCTGCGCCGTTGTCATTATTTTCTGGATCAAACGGTGACAATCCAACGTCATCTTCATGGTGATTACCAGCCACTGCATCACGAATAGCTTTTAACAAAGCCTCAAACACAGCGAGATCCATCTGTAAAGATAATCAAGTTAGTGTTGCTTAAAAGGGGTTCGAATCCCACCTCTGATGTGAGATTACGGAAAAGAGGCAATATTATATTTTCTTTTGATCAAATGAAATATCTAAAAGAGGGTAGATAATAAAGTATTTATTAAGTGGCCAAAATCAGTTTATTCATCTAGGTCATGTATTTGCCATCAAAATGGAAAACTAAATATTCAAATGCTCTAAATTTATATTGTTTGATGATTCAACAATTAATATTCACACTTTACCAATATATACTTATCTTTGGCACAACGATTTGTGCTGAATATAATCCGATAAGGACTGCCGGCCGTCCGCCGGCTCCGAGCGTCAAGCAAAGAAAGAGACCGTCTGACTCAGTGCGAGGCATTATAAAGGCACCGCGTCACTACACCGCCTGGCGGGGAGGTGACGTGGACCGATCGTGTTGTCTATGCTATGACAGATAACACGTTAGACTAAAGACAATGATGAAAAATATTGTACTATAAAGTGTACATAGTTAAATCAATCAATAAATAATCATTAAAATATTAATAATGATAATGAATATGATTAAGTAACATAATTAATACACTACGAATTATTCCTTATTCTAACAGGGCCATACTGACAGCACTTCGTCCCCGAAGTACTTTGAGATTACATAAAAAACACCGACATAAATCAGATATCGTTTCATAAAACCAAGTTATTGTTTCTTAATTTTATAAACCTCTATGCCTAGACATGTACAGTTCCATCACTTGCTGGTTAGTGAAGACCAAACTGACACCAAGCATAGCGGTACCCAGCAACTGATTTATTTATTCTTAATCATTGTTTTTATGATACGATTCTGTTGCACTATTACTCAATTAATAATTTTCATTATCACCAATTACAAGTTCATTTTCATTATCATTATTTATAAGTTCATTTTCATTATCACTATTTTCCAGTTTCATTTTCATTATCACTTTTTACAAGTTCATTTTCATTATCACTATTTACAAGTTCATTTTCTATAGAAGCATTTCATCTATGAAGTTATGTTCATTACCGTTCGTAACCTTATTAAATCGAGCCTGTAAGGTAAGTTTGCAGTACGACCTGTTAAAAATCGAAGAGAATATAATCCGGTTGATTTTAAGACAGTTGTAATCAAAATTTGAACTTTCCAAAGCCTGTTCGGCCAGCCTGATGAATCAGAACATGTAGTAACAGGCACTTAAATTTTCCGAAAAGACGTGTAGATGACATGCCTTTCCTATTCTATCGAAATATAGGTAACATGATGAGAAGTGATATTTAAGACGCTTTGCTAGACATTCCCTTATCAGACTACAATTTACACCAATACCTAATATGAAATTTAGTTATTTCTCATTTAGTTCTTACACCTCCGCACACACTACACATTTGAATAAAACACTTTTTATTTTTACGGATTTTGCGCACTTTTTATTTTACATTTAATCCCGATGTTTCAATGGTTGTTATGTATTTTCTACCTCCTCCACAACACTTCGATCGGGCACGTTCCAAATTGTTAAAATTAAATTGTTTTATTTTTAAATTCCACTTCGTTACCACATTCCCACCACGATTACATTGCATACTACTGAGTCTACCACGAGTTCGGAAATTGGGAGGCCCTTCCGAGAAGAACTGGCGAAAGAAACTCGGGCAGGGGGACCGACCTCCATCTTACTGTTATTATTTGCATACAGAGCTAACCACATCATCAGATCTTGCAATGTGCGTTTTTGTAGGTATTCATTAATTTTTATTTTTCATTTTTTTTTGTTACTTTTTCTCGGCCATGAATAAATATTTTAGTAGTTTTTAGTCACGATTCATTAAATTTACTCGTTTGCTGAACACGTGGTTTCAAATTACAGTTTTTAGTATTATAACGAAGAAGAGCAATGTCATATTGCCGAGGTTTAGGCTATACCGCATCACGTATTGCCATCAACAATCCCTTCAGCATTGTAGGGTCTATATCGAACTATTTAACCGACCTTGGTCACATGCTGAAAGAAAGAAAAAAAAAATTTAGTACAGAGCGTGAGCATCCCACTTCTGATGTGAGATTAAGTTAAAAAAAATAGAGAAGAGAGAAAGGCAGAATACTAAAAAAAGAAGTATTTTAATCTCATTTAACAAATAATCATAGAATGATTTAAAGCATATAAGAAGAATGTCATGGAATGACATTTATTATAACATTTATCAACATAATTTAGTTGAACATAAAACTACCCACAATAACTTCATTTACTTAAACATTTAGTAAAATAGTGTGGAGCTATCCAAAATAACCTTATTAAAACATTTTTAAATATCAAGTAACAAAGCAAGGTATATAATTTATTAATTTAATTCTGGGTTCGATAATAAGAACATATTGTACCTATATACCAACACACAAGCGGTACATACATGTACCAAATAATTGTATACTTAGCTTAGGTCCGTGCGGTGCGGCTGCTGCGAAGCAAGTGGGCCGAGTACGACCGGAGCACAGTCTTTTATAGGCGGTGACAAACAAGTGAGTCACATCGGACGATATTCTCTGACGTCATTCATTTGTCTCTATTTAACAATACCTTTCAAATTGACTATGAATTAATTATATCAAAAGAGATTTAAAGGAGGTTAACTAGGATATTAAGCTTTTAATTGCAAAAATAACTTAATAGGAACAAATTGTAAGGTTATGTATACAACACACATTGATTAAATTGGAGATATTAATGGATATATGAAAACAGAGTTTAGATTACTTAAAGGTTGGTTTTTGCTTTGGTAAATTATATGATTCTTATTGAAAACAATTTGGCATTTACATACAAGAAAATCACTCAAACTATCCAGCAAAAGATGCTTTTCTTTAAGGTAAACAAGAAAACATGTGTAAAATACTTAATTATCATACTTTATAGTTAATAAATCTAACAATATAACGTTTAATCGCAGTGCGTGCTAAGCCTTATGGTACGTTTACACGCTTGCCAAGCCTTGGCAAGGATCGACAATCGCAAGCATGTAAAAAGGGCGTTTGGCTTGGCTTGCGTGGGCTTGTGCCTGCTTGCTTCCGATCCAGTCGAGTGTCGGTTTTTTGACGCAGATCAAAGGGCGTTTGCGGCAAGCGCTTGCGATGCATTTACATGTTGGTCCGCGTTTAGTAGCCATTGTGATCTCGCTGCGAGTACATCCTTGCGTGATTTTACAAAAAATAAAATGAGTTGCTGGTCTAATGAGGAGAGTCTTTCGTTTCTGGAAAATTACCAAATGGAGCCATGCATCTGGAATCCGAAAGATGCAAATCATAAAGATAAAAAGAAACAAGCAGATGCATGGATTCGTCTTGCTGACCTTACTGGAAGGCCAGTAAAGGAAATAAAAAATAAAAAAGAGATATTGATGACTACTTTTCGCAAGCACTTGAAAAAAAACGTGAATCAATGCGTTCTGGCGCAGGTATGTTCCTACTATACATTTATAATTATTTTGATAGTCTGCTTAGCAAGGTGTAACTTATGTTTAAAAGCGTTGTTTAGTTTCTCGATTATTCCGCAACTATCTCGCTCTAATTTTCGAAGTTTATATTTTATTTTAGGTGCCGAAGAAATATACAATCCAACTTGGTATGCTTACGAAACCATGGAGTCATTTTTACTACCAGTATATACTTGCAATGAAGGAATAAACACCGAAACAGTAAGTAATTTTTTTTTATTCTAATTTAAAAAAAACACCGTTTCTTATTATACCTACATTTATTTATACATTTTTATCAACTTATCCAATCCTATTAAAATATGAAGTAAATTCTTCCCTGACTTCTCTGACGTTCACCGGAGATCTTCGTGGTATTTGTGGTAAATTTTGCAATGCATTATATTCGTCGTTATCTCTACGCCATGAACCAGGGGTAAAAATAATAGGGGTTAAAGTATGAAATTGCCGTTTTATTGCAATAGGTTCTTTGAATTGACATAGAATCTTCATGGTTTGAGGTTTTCGAATGAAACTTTTTTTAAATGGTTTCTATGATGTTCTTTTTTTAAAAAATGTAAAACATTTGAATATCGACTTTCAATTGTTTTTGTTATTCAATTTAGACAAGAAAGATGGATACTGCGAAAATTCGAGTTATTTTTGAATACGAGTTCCGACGCGGAACTAACGCGGCAGAAACAGCCCGCAATATCAATGCTGCGTTTGGAGAGGGGTCTACTAATGAACGCACCGTGCGATTTTGGTTTAAACGCTTTCGTGATGGAAATTTCGACTTAAAGAACGAGCCACGAGGAAGACCGCCCACACAGGTAAATAACGATGAATTAAGAGAGATAGTGGAAGCCGATCCTAGTCAAAGTACCCAGGAATTAGCGGCATGGTTTAACGTTACCTTACCCACAATATTGACTCACTTGCGTCAAATCAATAAAATAAAAAAATACGAAAAATGGGTGCCTCATGATTTGACTGATCTGCAGAAAGAAACGCGTGTTGAAACTTGTGTTGCCTTGTTGAACCGGTACAGAAATGAAGGAATATTGGATCGAATTGTAACATGTGATGAAAAGTGGATTCTTTATGATAACCGGAAAAGAAAAATGCAATGGCTGACCCCAGGTCAAATGCCACAACAGTGTCCTAAAGCAAAACTTACCAATAAAAAGGTAATGGTAACTGTTTGGTGGTCTCAGCATGGTGTTATTCACTATAGTTTTCTCCGATCTGGTCAAGCAATAACGGCAGATGTCTATTGTGCCGAACTCCGAACCATGTTGACAAAACTAGCAGTAAAACAGCCCCGACTCATGAATCGATCTTCACCATTATTGCTCCACGACAACGCGAGACCTCACACAGCACGAGAAACCATTTTGACCCTTCAGGAACTGCAGTTAGAAACCATTCGTCATCCTCCGTATTCACCAGACCTTGCTCCAACGGACTACCATTTTTTTCGTGATTTGGACAATTATCTACGTGACAAGAAGTTTTCTTCCCAGGAGGCAGTACAAAATGCTTTCACACAGTTTGTGCAGTCTAGATCGTCGGAATTCTATCGCAAAGGCATTAATGACCTTCCCATTAGATGGCAGCAATGTATAGATAATAATGGCAACTATTTTGATTAAATAAATTTGTTAAAAATTTAAAAAATAAACAATATAGATTTTCAGTACAAATCGGCAATTTCATACTTTAACCCCTAATATTTCCACTACTGTCATATACGTCAAACGAACTCTGAGGAGTATATCGATTTGAAGAACTTTTACTTGTTCTCAAAAAGTTATGTAGTAATACACAAGTCATCGTAAATTCCGTTACAGTTTGTGGTTCTAAATTGATAGGGCGTCTGAATATTCTGAAAACTGAGGTTAAAATTCCAAACGTATTTTCAACTACAACTCGGGATCTAGATAAATTTTGGTTAAATAACCTTTTTGGTGAGCCTACTTCATGGTTTCCAGGGTAGGGTTTCATTACGTGTTGACTCAATGCAAAAGCACCGTCAGCTAAAAACACGTATGGAATATTAATATTCGATCCTGGAAGTGGACATGGTGGTGGAAAATCTATCTCGTTTCTAATTATTCTTTTCCATAGTAAACAATTATTAAAGACGCCGCCGTCACTTATTCTTCCTTGACTCCCGATGTCTGCGAATACAAATTTGTATTTGCTATCCACTAAAGCCAAAAGGACAATGCTAAAAGTTTTCTTATAATTGAAATACTCTGTTCCACTATGCGTTGGGCTTTCAATGACTACATGCTTGCCATCCAATGCACCTATGCAATGTGGAAATTTAGTCCTGAATCCTTCTTCTATATTAAGCCATCCTTCTGCTGTGGTGGGCATCTGTAAAAAAGTAAATGAAGTGTAATTTTAAGTATATTATTTTTTTGCAGCAATTACAACAAATAGAAGAAGATACAGATCAGACAGAGGATGACCCTCTGATAAGAGACCGTACAAGTACGGTTGCCACACCATGCAGACCACCATCTAGATCACCATCCAAACCACCATCCATACAGGCTGTTACTAATAAACGTCGTCGCCTTGCTTCTGAAACGGCTGAAAAGCAAATGGCCGTGGCTTTTGGACAATTAACAAATGCTTTGGGTCAAAGACAGAATGAAAATATACCTGCTCACAAAGACGATGATTGCGATCTATACGCAAAATTATTGGCTATAAAGCTACGTGAACTGTCAACTGATGAACGAAAAATTATGATGTACCAAATAGATGGGTTGTTTATAAACAGAATCAGTCAAAAATCAAATGAGCGTCATACACCATACCCTCAATATTATTCTCGACTGTCGTCAATGGCTGGTGCATATTCAACACCATTTCCTCAAGTCATTCCGAGTCGGCCAACATCAGTTAATAGTGTTTATTCTGAACCTATTCATAACGACCGAAGTTTTTTTCCCTCTCCAAACTCACAAACTTCTTATTCAGCGCCAGACATGGCAAAACATATACCAACTTCAATAGCTCCAGCTCCGTCTACATCCACAGCACCCTCGTCATCTATTCGTATCATATCGGACCAAATCATCAACCCAGCCCCACGTGAAACCAACATTATAAACATGGCTGTGTTGAATGCTTTCGAAGATTTTGATTCGTCGACATAATTCTTATTTAAATTAATAAATAATTAAACAATAAAGCATTTAAAGCAACAAAGACTTCCTATGATTCTATTAAAATCTAAATAAATGTATAACATAATGTTTTGTTTTTTTCCTACCTTAACTAGATCCTTTAGAATTTCATTAAGAGCTCGGCAAACTTCACGAATGATTATTGATATCATAGGGACAGATACTTTAAACAAGTAGTGAAGGCTTTTGTAAGAATCACCAGATGCCAAAAATCGTAGCGTAATGGCAAGACGAAATTTGGCTGGTATAGCTTCTCTGAAGTCTGTATCATGCTTGGATATTATTGGTGAAATTTTTTGCAGTAAAAACTCAAAATCAGAATAGCTCATTCGGCAGAAGTTATCAAACTCTCCAGATGGTTCATGTAAAAGTTCATTAAATTTCTCTTCTATAAATTGTCTGTAACAAATAAAATATATCGTAAGTATTGTGGCATAACTCAATTGCAACAGATAATGGTTAAATCAAAATAGTAGTTACCTGGTACGATTATGATGAATCTTTTTCATCCACCATCTTCGCTGTCGTCGAGCTCTCCTTTTTTTTATTCCACTTTGTTTAAATTTCAAATAAAAGTACGTTAAACCAAATGCAATAGCCGTCACAAGTTCGGTGTCCGCCATGCTTGGATGTATATTGCAGACTGACGCATTCACAAGCGTATAAACTCCAAGGCTTGGCAAGCGTGTAAACGTACCATCAAACGCCAAGCGAGATTTGTGGAGGCTTGGAACTGTTTGCAGTTTGCCAAGGCTTGGCAAGCGTGTAAACGTACCTTTAAGGACTATCGCATCAAATCAAAACGAGCTAAGGTAAAAAAATAATATACCTGCCCGCCTAGCATACGCAACACGACAGAATTTTGTCTACCCATTTTCTCGTGTTTTAGTCATTTGTCGTCAGTCGTCTCTAACATGGCTGCGCTTACAAGTTGATTTCTTATGTCAAACGTGTTTTTTTACTTAGCCGCGGATTTTTGTCTTCAAACTCTAACATGGCAATTGCGTTTTGTCGACATTTTAACCGATACTGTCGAAATATTTCTCGTCTCTGTGTCAGTACGTAGAGAAGAGACGACAAGTGGTTTGTGTGCTATTTCGATTGGAGCAATGGCGGTGTTTTATTAAAATTATGAACTCGAAGTATATTAAGGGCGAACGAAACGTAAAAATATGTTTTATAGTTATATACTTATATATTTTATTTATGCACATATAAATATATTGGCAAAGGTAGATTTCTATAAGTATAAATATATTCCTATAATTATTAGTGATATATATATATATATTATATATATATATATATATATATATATTGTATGAGAATTTAGTTTATGATTTATCTTTATCCGTTTCTTACTTAATTTTAGATTTAAACTCAGAGGCACTCACCTTGGAATCTGCCGGTCGTCTTCTTGGAGGTACCTCCGTATCCTTCATCCAGCTGTATTGTTCTACGATGGTCTCCTGGCCTAATGCACTGATTGCACTGTAGATTTAGTTTTATGAAAATATAATTTATTGGGCTGCGCGCCGCGGGGGACGGTTCGTTCGGAGTGTGTAGTTCGGAGTGAGAATGTTCAAGATGGCAGCACTGATGGCTGGCTTTGTTACGGCTTTGAGCCAAAGGGATTGTGCCTCTGATATTACAGAAAAAAAAATAAAGAAAGATTGGATGTAGTATTGTTTGGGCTATAATAAACTAAATTACAACGAAAGTACGGAACATGCCGCCGACCTTAAAATAAGACTTATTTTAACTGTTAACTAACTGTAACTTAAATGCTAACATCTCTACTGTAAGCAGAGGAAAGTTCCACCTAATCGATAGGCAGAGGACAGACCTTGACGACAGGTCTCTTAGTAAGTGTATTACCAATGCGGACAGTAACCACACGGGTAACACCGTCAGCACCGGGGTGTAGCTCGTGTACACGCGCCAGTCGCCACTGCAAGGGGGGCAGAGTGTTATTTACCAGTACCACTACTGTACCGTATGTGTTGCGGAACCATTTGCTTCGTTGTGAAAGCTGGTGGAGATATTCAACACTCCAGCGTTTCCAAAAATGCTGAACTGCTTGTTTGATTACTTGCCAACGAACAAGGCGTGATGGTGATTTCACTGAGGAGAACGCGCGGCGCGTGCGCAGGAACCTGTTCACTGCCCGTCCCCCGCGTCATACTCCCCTCGCGGCCGCGGAGCTCAGTCGAACTGTTATCTCACGCCAGTCACAATCGGCCTACTCAACGTGACACCCGTGCCGCGTAAATATTCGCACGCCACAGGTTTTTGTTTCTTTAAAATTCAGTCTTATAAGTCTAATATCAGACATAGTTGTAAGTTTAGTATACAACACTGGTGACCCCGTTCGAACATTCGAAAATGAGTGCTAAGGAAACATCGGGCGCTAATACCCGCGACGAGCAAGATAATTTTGAAGACGCTCCGAGCGCTCAACCTAGTGGAAGCACAATGTTACCGGCACCGGAAACCTTTCGAGTTGGCGTAAGAATACCTCCGTTTTCGCCGGAAAAACCGATGATATAGTTTTCACAAATCGAAGGCCAATTTGCGATGTCACGAATAACTGACGATAGTACTAAATATTAGGTTGGGGAATAAGTTCGTTCGGTTTTTTTCAAAGACGATCATTTAAAGTATTTGTTTGTTGCTGAGCAATGTGTTTGTATTCATTAGACAGTACCTTTTCTGCTCTACAGAACTGTGTTATTTGTTTTTCGAATATTTTTAGTTTTTCCTATTTTCTAGGCTTCGAAATGGAATACCCAGGTGACAGAAATCAGCATTTTCGACATCTACGTTTCTTCGCTTTTCATCGGGGTCAAAAAGCAGCTGAAACCGCCCGTGACATATGCAACGTGTATGGAGAAGGTGTCATAGGTGAGCGCGCAGTACAGAAATGATATGCGAAGTTCAAAAATGGCGACTTTGATCTCGAAGTCATGCCTCGCTGTGCACGACCTGCTGAATTCGATGTCCTCATGGACAAGGTGGACATGAGGTGCAGGAGCACCTCAAGGCGATATACGGGGAAATGCTTGAACGGAACGCAACAGTCAACAAGGAGCTCTACGCCGTGTAAATGAGGCTATGCGACTGAAAAGACCTGACCGACAAGGCCAAGTCATCTTGCTCCACGACAACACCAGACCCCATATTGCACAAGTCGTCAAAACCGCACTCCAAGAGCTCGAATGGGAGGTTCTGCAGCATCCACCGTACTTTGCGAACCTTGCGCCAACAGACTATCACCTTTTCCATTCCTTGTCGAATCAAATGAGGGGTGTTATCTTCGACGGCGAAGAGGACCTCAAAAACTGGCTCAACAACTTCTTCGACACCAGACCGGACGATTTTTGGCGGAACGGCATCAACAAATTAGTCGAGAGGTGGGAGGAGGTTGTAAACAGTAACGGCGAATACATTATTGATCAATTTGTTGTTCTAATTATTGTGTTTTGTTGAAAGAAAGCTCTTTGAAAAAACCGAACGAACTTATTCCCCAACCCAATATTATTACGTACTTTCACACCTCGATCGTCAATACGCCGTCGAAGTAGAAGACGTCATCACTTCACCTCCAAGTACCGGTAAATATGAAAAACATAAATCTGAATTGATTAAAAGACTTTCAACGTCGAGTGAAAGGAAAGTTAAACAACTTTTACAGTCGGAGGAGCTTGGAAACCGTAAACCATCACAGTTCCTACGACATTTACAACACTGAGCCGGACCCAGCATTCCCGAGAACTTTTTACGAACTACTTGGACAAGCCGACTACCGAATAATCTGCAGACAGTGATTGCGTCACAGATGACTTTATCACTCAATGACCTGGCAGATTTGGCTGATAGGGTGCACGATATTGCGCCTTCATCACCGCAAGTGGCAGCGACCAGCACCTCCGCTACGGAATCGGCATTAGACATGATGGCACGCAGTATAGCTGCACTTACAAAGCAGGTCAGCTCCCTTACCGCAGAGGTACACGGCCGTTCTCGTGAGCGTCCAAGGATGGTCAAAGGCACCGCACACCATCGAAGCGTTCCGAATCCAACTACAGGAAATTCCCACAGTGTTGGTATCATTTTAAATTCGGCAGTCGAGCAAAGAAATGCATACTGCCCTGTGATTATGCATCGGGAAACGGCAGGGCAATCTGTAATGGCGACTGATGATTGCCCACCGTCGTCGCCTCATGGTCGCCTTTTTGTTACGGACAGAAGATCAAAGTTGCAATTCTTAGTGGATACTGGAAGAGACTTGTGCGTTTTTCCGCGTTCGGCAGTGCGTGAGCGTCCTGAAAAGACAAACTATCAGTTGTGTGCGGCTAATGGAACCAGCATAGATACGTATGGACATATTCATTTAAGTATAGACCTAAATTTGCGTAGAAATTTCGAATGGAAATTTGTGATAGTAAATGTAACAAAGGCAATCATTGGTGTCGATTTCTTATCTTATTACAATTTGCTTGTGGATGTACGTAATAAGAGAATTATTGATGGTACTACGAAATTGTTTTCTATGGCGAGCATTGTAAATAGTAAAAACTTAGTTCCAAGTGTGAAGGTTGTGACTGGTATTTCTAAATATCATAACTTGCTTTCCAAATTTCCTGAAATAACCAAGCCTACTGGCGCACCGCACACACCCAAACACCACACTGTTCACCACATTCGTACCACACCAGGCCCCCCTGTTTCATATTCACCCCGCAGGTTAGCACCGGAAAGGTTGAAGATTGCCAAGGCCGAGTTTAGTGCTATGTTGACAAGTGGCGTAGCGCGCCCCTCTGAGTCACCTTGGGCATCTCCATTACACCTCGCTCCTAAGAAGGATAAAGGGTGGCGGCCTTGTGGAGACTACAGGATGCTAAATGCTAGGACGATACCAGATAAGTATCCTATTCGCCACATCATGATTTTTCTCATAGTCTGTCTGGGTGTAGTGTCTTTTCTACTATAGATTTAGTTAGAGCATTTAACCAAATTTATTAACAAAATTAACTCACACATAAATATGTGTGTGTTAACATCAATATAATATATGTATATATATATATGTTAATCAGTATATAAAACTTAACATATTCATTTCACTAAGGAGAACGTTTCGGCAACTTTTCTAGTTTTCACATACCTATCTACGAGAAAAAGCGGATCAGCTTTGGTTGAAACTAAGGAATAGTCATCGAAAAGCAAGAAGGAGGCGAACCGAGGACATCCGCCTAAAACCGTGGAAATACGAAGACGAAATGGAAAATTTTCTAAGTGGTAATACTGACATGTACTATGATGCTGCTCTCAGTACAAGAGATAACGTTATAAAAAACTTATACAATTTTGAGGTTATGAATTTAAATTTAAATAATGAGGTCTATGAAACTGACGATCAAGGAACATTTTCCAGCTAAACCTTGGGTACAAAGAAAAACGTAACAATTGACACAAAAGTTAAACTGTTACCACCATCTGCGTTTATGCATAGAAAAAGTTTATCTGATAGAAGAGCTGATTCTACAACTTATTTTAACTATAGGGAAGTAAATGAGAGAGACCGAGATCATTTTGCTGAGTTCTTCTTAAGTTTGTGTGAGAAAACTAGAGATTTACCGAAACGTTCTCCTCAGTGAAATGAATATGTTAAGTTTTATGTATTGATTACCATATATATATATATATATATATATATGGACACATATAGATATAGATAAAAATACGAAATTCGCAAGAGACCATTCGGATTCGCCTCTGAAGGTCCAGACTTTATGTATGAGAATTTAGTTTATGATTTATCTTTACCCGTTTCTTACTTAATTTTGGATTTAAACTCAGAGGCACTCACCTTGGAATCTGCCGGTCGTCTTCTTGGAGGTATCTCCGTATCCTTGATCCAGCTGTATTGTTCTACGATGGTCTCCTGGCCTAATGCACTGATTGCACTGTAGATTTAGTTTTAGGAAAAATATAATTTATTGGGCTGCGCGCCGCGGCGCTATGCGCCGCGGCGGACGGTTCGTTCGGAGTGTGTAGTTCAAGTGAGAATGTTCAAGATGGCAGCACTGATGGCTGGCTTTGTTACGGCTTTGAGCCAAAGGGATTGTGCCTCTGATATTACAGAAAAAAATAAAAAATAAAGAAAGATTGGATGTAGTATGGTTTGTGCTATGATAAACAAAATTACAACGAAAGTACGGAACATATAAATATATCTGTATATAACTACATATATATATATATATATATATATATATATATATATATATATATATATATATATATATAATTATAATTAATGAACATTTAAATATATTGGCAAAGGTATATTTCTATAAGCATAAATATATTCCTATAATTATAAGTATATAATTTTATATATATACTTATACAAGGTCATTATATAAACACCATCCAAATTTATAAATTATATTCTTTGAAGAGAGTTACGAAACAATATTTTTTTCTTTTAATATCACTCAGTACTAAAATATTAAGTTAAGGCTATACAAAGTTATCCGAGGAAAACTACCGATTTACTGTCGAAATCACGCTACATTACACAACCCCCGCCCCGCCCTTCCGTTTTTCATTGATACATTACGCTACGCACGGTGTTGTAGCAGATGACACAACACGACCTCCCCCGACCAGTAAAATTATTATTAGATTTTATAATTTTTATGACTCGCCCAGATTGCGAAAGGTCGTGGGTTCGAATCCCACCTGAGGGCTCGGAGGAGTAGTTGTTTTTACACACGTATTTTATATCTTATAGAAATATTGCATTGTGAATGCAAAAATTAAATTAAAAACATAATTATAGATATAGCTGGTTCCATCTTAATCAATTGTTTAATATTTGTAAAAATATTACTTTCGATGTTGAAGGCAGTTAGCGTTCAACATTGGTGGAATGATACTAGCTCATAGTAGAAGTTGAAATACGTTTGTAAAATTCGACACGTTTGCCAACGTCTCGGTAGCTCAGCGGCTAGAGCACTCGCCCGGATTGCGAAAGGTCGTGGGTTCGAATCCTACTTGAGGACTCGGAGGCGTAGTTTTTTTTTACACACGTATTTTATATCCTATAGAAAATATTGCATTGTGAATGAAAAAAAAATTAAATTAAAAACATAATTTCTGTGAATTTTTTTGAAGTCTAAACGCCCTGCACACCGTTGCTCCAACCCAATTATATATTAAAGAACCAATCATAAAACACTTACATAAAGTTTGAAAACAATCGTTTTAAGAGTACTTCATTAACTGTTCAAAATGTCGACCATTTCTCTCCAAACACATATTTTGCACTAAAACACACATTTGCACTAAAACGCACTTGATGATAGTTCTCTCTTATCACGTGCAGGTTCCGGAACGACCACCAATGCTCATTTTGTTGGTTATACAGTCCCACGCGAGTGAATAAAGATTCATCAGTCCATAAAATAACAGCACCAGAATGTTCAATGAGCCACTTACAAACGTAGGTACGGCGAGGCACGGCATCTGCTTCACAAAAAGACTGCACTTTCTGATGGTGATAAGGATGCATGGTTGCCGCTTTAAGTAATTTCCACACCGCGGGTTGACTTACGCCGAAGCGTCTTGCTGCGTCATTCGTACTTGCTCTGGAATTTCGATCAAAGAAATCAAAGATTTCGTCTTCAATTTCAATTGCAAGTCTCCTTCTACCACCTCCTCGAGCGTGTGATGGCGTCGTAAATTGTCCGTGGTCAAGTAAGCGTTGATTCGCAGCTAAAACGGTTTGACGATTCGGTGTTGTACCATTTACGAAACCACTATTTAGAAGACGAGGAAGACTTTCAGCTTCGTACAGTGCACGGGCACCGTTTAAACTTACTTCACTTAAAATATAGCACCGTACCATCTCGCAATAGTCGCGGTGGAAATACATTTTCTTAGGTAGGTATTTATGTGATGTAAGCGCGCGGGAGCACACGTAGCGATGTGCCGAGTACGGCTTGACTCGAGTCAGACTCGATTCCTGCTTTGGACTCGCCAATTCGAATACCAATTAATTTTGATAGTACGCCGGACTCGATTCCGGTACTCGAGTCAGGAAGAATCGATCTTGTACTCGCTGTCTCGAAACTATTATGCGAGTCCAACTGACTCGAGTCTAGTATTCGAGTTAGCTCGACTCGCTCGTACTCGATTTCTGTTAACTTAAGCAATGAAGTGACACCTAAAATATAAGTACATTAATAAAACAAATAGAACTTGTTCTCATTAACAGAAATTTTCTGGTTCCTAGATATCTCCTTAGTTTTCTATGTTTATTTGTTATGTTCAATGTTTAAAAATATTTTTCATTAAAATGATCGTAGTGTTATTATGCTAAACCTAGATACTGTTTGAAGTTTACTTCTTTCTAATTTTTCCTTTTCTACTTAAATCGGTAACAGACTCGAGTCCAGGACTCGAGTCAAGATTCGAATACGAAACATAGAACTCGAGTACTGGACTCGAATCGCGGAATCGAGTCATGATTCGAATACCGTACAAACTGACTCGAGTCGACTCGATCCTAAAAAACAACGACTCGGCACATCAATAAGCACACGACATACGTCGCGGGAAGTTCCCGGGTGACTGATTTCATTGCACAGATGTACGCCACAACTAGGGTTGCCACCCGTACGCAAATATTTACTTGGAATGATTTAATTTTTTGTGATTTTGAAAAAATTTGTAGTACAGCTCGATAATAAATAGTTGACAAAAATATTCCGGAACTAATGTACACTTTTTGTTGGCAATACTTCCTTATCTGTCAAAACTGTCAAGAGATCGACTAATTTTTTGCTTAGTTAAGAAGTCAATTGTTATTCTAGTGTGTTTTACGTGATATTTCTTTATCCTGGGTTTCATCATAAACAAAACATACCGTATCGGTTTTCGCGATATAATATACAATGTTTTAAAAATATCATACGATAAAAAGAAAAATAATCGATTGCAGAAGTATAAAAGTACGTGGGAAAACGAACATGGTGATTGGTTACTTAATGATCCACAGAACGAATATAACGGAAAATGCAAATTGTGTGGAATTACATTTACAATTGCTTCAATATAGGAGTAGGTCAAGTAAGAAGACAATTTTTCTTTTTTCTGTGTGTACACGTGTGTGTGTGTGTGTGTGTGAATTGATATGGTTGCATTAAATATCCAAACTAAACTTTGCTATGCTAGACTGTAAAGATGCTGTGTTTGCAATTGTTTAATAGATATACTAATTTGATACAAACTGCAAAAAGCAATAAAAAATATGCTTTTAAACATAATGATAAAGGAAAATAAATTGTACTTTATGTTCATACTATGTACTTTTTTTTCTTACCTATATTAACCAATGTACTTTAACTACAAAAATAAAAGGTGGCAACCCTAGCCACAATCTGCGCGCGCAGCCACGATCCCGGCTCGCCGCATGCGCTTTAAAATTGGGTAAGTCAATGTTCTAACTTTTTGCAAGTTATAAAATCATCGACTTCAAAGTTATTACGGTTTTTGGCAAAAAAAACAATATTTTATTTTTCCATTCATTGTTCTAATGGAAATAGTAGTATTTACACGACTATTATAAGGCTATTGAATTATTAATTGTAATTTTTTTCCTTTATTAAATAATCAAAATTTACTATTTCAACGTAACATAAAAATTTACAGTAAACATGATCATTTTTAGTATAAAAATCATAAATAGCCAGATGTGTGTTAATATTCTAACGTAAATTCTTACATTTTGTGTTAAATTATGAAAATACATCAATGAAAAGGCATATTTGGTACGTATGCCTATAATATTTAATTGGCCATTTTAGCTTATGTTATCTTTGATTATCTCGTGGCTGAAAATCCACAAAAAATTATTTGAATAGTTCTTTTTCTCCTGATCCCGAATATGTATACATAATACAGTCAATCTGCAGGTTGAGTGGTGAGAAAATTCCCCGAACGGTTGAAAGTTGTTTTATTTGCTGTAAAATGGTGTTAGTAATCGGAAAGTTATATATATAGGAAAGTCGGGCCAGCGCAATCGCAATGAGGGCTATCGCGTATGAAATCGCCGCTAGAGGCGCTTGTGTAGCGTGAGGTCTTCGAAACGTCAAATGTAACTGTTTGTTTACGAGTTGGCTACGCGCGCGCTTTTATATTTCTAATTAAATGAATATTGCGAGTATTAACAATACTTTAGATTAATTATGGCAAATACAGATTACGGATCTATGAATGTCAGTGCTTTAAAAGTGGAGTTAAGAAAAAGAGGTGCAAAATTAAACGGTCTGAAAGAACAGCTAATTCAGAGGTTAGTTTTTTTATATTTACAAACAATTTCTTGTCTAAAGTTGGCTTGTTTATCCAGATTACAGCTGTGTTTTTCTTTTTACAGGCTTCAAGACTATGATAGAAATAATAATTTTGTTGGAAACATAACAGATGGAATAAAAAATGACGATTTGTCGTATACTGTTGAGTGGCCTTCGGACAGTTCATACATCAGCGTAACATCGAAAAGTGTATCACCTGACTTAGATATAGTGAATATTTCTACTTACTTTTTAGAGGTTTACAAAGACAATGTGGGTATGACGGAGTGTGCTGCAGTTCATAGAAAAGGCTATAATATGATGATAAATGAATATTTGGTGGCTCTAGTGACATGTACACAAAATAATTTGCATTTTTATAGGGGACAAGTCCACTCTGAAAACACGAAAGCATTGTCATATTTTATGAGCATTGCTTTTGAATCTGATGGAAAAATTGTTCAATCCATGTGTGAGTGTGCAGCTGGTATGGGACCAAAAGCAGTGTGTAAGCATATAGCTTGTGTATGTTATGCAATTTTACGATTTAAAGAGCATTCTGAATGGCGTATTAAGAAAACACCCACTGAAAACAAACAGATATGGCATGAGCCGAAAAAAATGAAAATGAACTTGTCTCCCAAAAAAGCTGAAAATCTTACATTTGAGATACAAAAATATAATGTCACCAAACCAAAAAGAAATAATATGTGTTTTGATCCACGTCCTGATAATACTTGCAGCACTATACAATGGTATGATCATGTCAGGAACAATGTAATAAACTACTGTTCTTTAGAGAAAATTCGCTTTGGTATAAGTGGTGTTTTTGAAGTTCCTTGCATGGAATATCTAATGACCATAATTACCTTAAACTACCTATCCTGGACCAATATATCCTGAATAGAATTACTGTGAGTTATAATACATCCCATACAGATTATATTAGGTACTATTGATTCCCGTGGGAACCTGTACTTTTCCCATGGTAAAATATAGCCTTCCTCGATAAATAGGCTATCTAATAGTGAAAGAATTTTTCAAATCAGACCAATAGTTTTTGAGATCATCACGTTGGTACAAACAAACAAACTCTTCAGCTTTATTATTAGTATAGATATACATACCAGTTTGGTGTTAGTGAATCCCCCGAACCAAAGGTTGCAGGTTCAATCCTATTCATGATATCAATGATATCAATCCTAATTTGTATGCATGAACATGTCTGTTTTTACTGTCTGGGTGTTTCTATTTATATTAAGTATGGATTTACAAAAAAAAAGTATGTTTATCAGTTGGCTTGTATCCATACTACAAGCTTTGCTGAGTTTGGGACAAGTTGGCTTTGTGTGAGAAGTTTGGGACAAGTTGGCAATTGAAGCGTATGAGTCTATGTCATTTAATAAAGTACAAAGTTGTGGATTTTTTATTTCCACAATTGGAGATCTAACTGTATTAGAAGTGAAATGTCCTTTCTCAATAAAAGATGAGTTCATCAGTGCTGATAATTATAAGCATATAGAAGTTATCAATTATGAATTTTGTTTAAAAGAAAACAGCCCTTATTATTTCCAAATCCAAACACAGTTGTTTGTTACTGAAAGGAGTTATTGTGATTTTTTTTATTTGGACAAATAAGGATGATAAGAGGACCTATGTAAACAGAAATGATAAACTTATTTCAGAAATTATTATTCCAAAAGTTACAGATTTTTATCATACCTGTGATAGCCAGAAAGTGTTACAACTTGAAATAGTATCATGAAACTATGTACTCTTCTACTATGTTTTAAATGTCTATTTCATGTAAAGATAATTTATTTCTAAAAACATGGGTTTACAGTACAAATTTTAGTTTGTAAAGTATGATGTTAAGTTACTTAGTACATCCCTTTCATGTTTTGCCAAATTTTTATTATTGGATTGCCACGCCAATAATCCAAAGAAATATCTTGAAAATGTAAACCGATCTGATGGTACATTTACTATGCCAAAGAAAAAAATCATACGATCAGAAATGACAAAAATCTTAGAAAGAGTTATTCAAGATGATACATCTGAAGAAAACGTAGAAGAAATAGTAGAATAGAACTTAGATACACCATCACTAAAGAAAGATTTGACATTACAGGAAGAATTACAATTACCAATCCGGCAAGAAGCCACGTGTTATAGCTTACATATTAAAAAAGAGAAAGATTTTGATAAAGTACTAAAAAAAGAAATGACGACATTTGAAAGCGATGGAGTCCGAGGAAAATACTTGACTGCTATTCATGATTTTTTGCTGACAATAAAGCCGTCAAGTGTAGAAGCTGAAAGGGCATTATCGGCCGCAGGCTATATTTGCAGCTCTATTAGAAGTCGTTTAGCTGATGACACAATTAACAATATTTGTTTTCTACGATCTTATTTTTAAAATCAATATTGATTTTCTTTTAATACTTATATTTTTTTACAATTATTTCTTAAAATAATTATTTATCGTAAGTTGATTAAACTAAAGAGTTCTAAACTCATTATAGTGATAATTTATGCCATTCATTCGTTCAACAGATTCATCAAATCATGATGGTATCTGTCATAATCATAAATACCTATAAGACTTGTTTGTTAGCATTCTCAAATACTTTAATAATGATTTTGATCTCATTTCAGTTAATTACGTAAGGTTAATTGTATCTATTAGATATTATAGTTACTTGATAATTAATATTGTTACTTATAAATTGATCTATGTGTGAAAGTGAATTCTAGAAAGACTGAGCTACTCGTTACGTCGTAAAATTATTACGAGATACCTACACTACTAAATTTTAATTGTTTTCTTGTTGTCTATTTGTCTTAACATTGGTTAGGAAATAAAGTCGATTTTATATATTTGTGATTATTTTTTTATAAACTTCCTACATATAAGTGCAGTGACACTTGATTAACTCACTTATTTTGTACTAAAAAGCGAAAATCATCTTGATTGAATCAACCGGATTGATGGGAATCCGGTCGTATTCGGCCGGACTGAAAATGACGCCGGATTGCAATCACTAAACTCGTTGCGTTTTTTACAAATCTAAGTCGCTTAGTTTATTGCGTCGACTAAATGTACTCTTTTATTCTTTTTAAAATTTTAGATTGTACAAAGAATAAACAGCGAAAACTTTCGGCTATTTAAAAAAACAAACACCGTTGACTTTCCAAATTGTTGACACATTTCCAAAAAGTAAATAAAAGGGAAAAACACGCAACACAAATTAAATGAACGATATAGGTGTTACTATGTTATATAATAAAGTAGTTAATAAGCATATATCAAGAGGCAACATCCGTTTGTCTACATTAAGGACAACGAGATATTATCTCGATGTCGACAAACTTCTCTTCAATCGTGCGCGAGATAGCTCGAGTAGCGCATGCTAGGCGGGCTGGATAAGACTTACGTTCATCAGAACTACAAACCAAAAAATTCGTGGCAGGGGCCTTTCACCCAAAGTGTAGTTGACAATATATCATCTGGAAGAAAAACGATTTATTATTGTTCATGCCACAAAGGCATAGGCACAAAACCATTTAGCACAAAACCATTATTAACATTTAGCACGAAATCAATGAAAGCTGACTATCACCACGATATGAACGTCGCAAATTTCAATAAGTGGTTACTTGAGAAGCTTATTCCCAACTTGACTGAACCAAGTGTCATTGTCGTGAATAACGCCAGCTACCACACGGTGCAAATTAATAGGGCACCAAATTCTAGCAGCCGAAAAGCAGAAATACAAGAGTGGCTACGTTCCAATCAAATTTGTTATGAAGAAAGTTATACCATTCCAGTCTTGGTACAGAAACACAAACCACACCCAATATATGAAGCGAATCTTCGGCCCTATCATTGTGACCCTATCCCCATTGAGCTAATCAGGAGTTCAGCAAAGAGGAAAGTCGCAAGTAAAAATATTGCCGTATCAGCAGCTGAAGGTAAAACAATTATTAAAGAGTCTTTTGACAATATAATATGATATGGCATGCAAATGATGTTGATAATGAATACGTCCCAGATAGGAACGATGAAAGTGATAATGACGCCGAAACCAGTAGCTCGGAATCAGAGTGTGCGAGCCCAGCCCCAACTTCACAACGTGGTCGAGGAAGAGGTCGATCACGCACGCGGGTTCGTGGTCGTGCATGTTCCAGAAGAGGACGTGGCCGCACCCCCCGAATAACTAATGCTCGCGGTGATTTTACTTCAAGTAATCAGGCTATCCCTTCTAATGTTGCTGGACAGTCTAGTCAGTTTACATGGATTGCAAAGAATTTATTTAAAGTTACTTTAAAGAAGATTGTTTGGTTTATTTTTGTTTTTTTTTAGTTTTTTTTTTATTTAGAGACAATTGTGATGACTAAAAACATATAATTAAGATTCGGTAATATCATTGACAGTATTACTTCATTGATTTTCAGTTATATCAAGGGTTTATATTTTCATTTCCTACAGCATTTCTAAGACTGACCCTGTGAGTTATAGTATATGTAACAGCCCAAAGTGATAAATAAAGAACAAAATATTTATAGGTTTTTTTCCTCTTTGGCAAACCTAAATTAATAATAAAGTACCCTTAAAATATTACACCTATATTCGCTGGGGTTACCAAGATATGAACAATTTTTGGTCTGGGCGTTCAGGGCTTAACTTATTTTGTCCTAGTATTAAGACACTGGGTCTTCCTCGGAGGTACCCTCTTTAAAACCGGGCCGCAGGAGGTTAAAGAAAGTCGCACCACTTTGTGGAGAGTTATAAAAGAAATAGTGTTTCATTTAAAAAAAATTAAACCAAAAGAAAGGTTTTAATGGAGAGATACGACATCGTTGCCTGGCGTCATCGATACCTGCAAGAAATAAGAAACAATCGCCTTGGAATTCAGCGACCAGTTGTTTATTTAGACGAGACATACATACACGGTACATATTGTGCTGGGAAATGCTGGCAAAGCGAAACAGAAGAAGGCGTTTTATCCTCTGATTAGAAAGGACCACGGTGGATAATCAAAAAGATATCAAAACCAACTACATATCGGGAGAAAGCTCACACTTTAGAGATGTTTTTAATAAATCAGAAGTCATCCATCACTTTTATTTTTTTTTTACATGCAACGTGAAATTGAGCTCAAAATTTATTTTAACCCTTTTTATGTTTGAGGGTCCATAACTTTATTTTTAGCAATATGCAACTTTTAATTTTAAAAGGACCTACCGATTACTTAGATTGTAATAAAAAAAATAGATCTGGCCTTGAAAAAATAATTTAGACGGGTTTTAAGGTAAAAAAGCGAAATATTTCATAAATGTTAAAAAAATCTTGATCTAGATATAATCTCTTGGGCTAGTTCAGGGACGGGGAAATGGCGGCCCACAGGCCAAGTCCGGCCCGCGACAAGATTTAATCCGGCCCACGATCACAACCCAACTGGCAAATTATCACACACTTTTTTAATAGGGAAATGTGAATACACATCTGTATTGCGAATGAGTATATGCATGCCACCTCTCCGATGCATCAAAGAAAGGCTTGCCGCCTTAAGAACGTGTAACCTACTTTCGTATTTCTCACCTCGAATTAATTGATTTTAATATTTTGTCGCCTTTGAACCCGCCGGCGCGCGCGCGCACGTGTTGTCAATAACTTGCCGACAACTGAAGCGGCACATCTCAATAGCGGAAAAATATAAATAGGGGATTATTTATTTAATATTTTGTGGCCTTTGAACCTGCCGCTGCGCACGTGTCTATTGTTAATAATCTACCGAGAAAGGAGACGACGCATCTCAATCGATTTAATATTGAATTTAGAGATCATTTTTCTGGAGTATAAATAGCGGAGTCACTAATTTCAAATAACATTACTATCGGAGCGCGTGTTTAATTCAGACGAACGCTGGGTGGAAGGTGCCTACAATACAAATTACCTTTGTCGTAATAATAGTCTGTGATAATCGTTTGTATTACTCACGAATAAGTTTAAATTAAAATATCACCATGTACAGAAAAAGAGAAGTCGACAGTGAGTGCCGATCATTTAAGGACGAATGGACCCAAAAATATTTTTTCATCTTGTTTCAAGGCAAACCTTTGTGTCTTATAAGCAACGAAACTATTGCCGTTTTCAAAGAGTTTAACATATAGGGCCACTTCAAAACAAAACATGGTTCTTCACTGTATGCTTCTCTCAGCGAAGAAGAGATAACATCCAAAGTCCAAAGAATCGTTAACAAAGCAGCTTCGAAGTCAGCAAGGTTAATTTATGCAACAGGATGTTTCTTCAAAAGTTATCACTAAAGTTAGCTACATGATCGCTCACAAAATTGCGAAATCCAGTAAAACATTTGGTGAAGGCGAATCTGTAAAGGATTGTTGGCTAACTGTGGCTGATGTTTTATGCTCGGATAAAAATAAACTTTTTGAATCAATAAGTCTATCACGCCGTACCATAACTTCGAGAATTGAAAAAATTACGGACTATTTAAAATCACAACTTGTGGAGAAAATTAAAGGTTTTGTCGCTTTTTCAATAACCATGGACGAAAGTACAGACAGATCTGATACCGCTCAGTTACTAATTTTTGTACGAGGTGTTGCTAACAACTTTAACATTACTGAAAAATTGGCCAGTTTACAATCTATGAAAGGTTCTACCACCGGAAAGGACATTTATTGCGAGTTTGAAAAATGTATTAACTCACTGAATCTGCAGTGGCATAAATTGTCAAACATCACGGCAGATGGCAATTCAGTGTGGCAATTGAAAAATGAAATAATAATATTTCTGCGACAGCATTCAAAGTTGGACTTTAGAATTTTTGAAGAACCGCAGTAGATTTCTGATTTCGCGTTTTTTACTGATTTGCTCGAATATTTAAACAAATTAAATTAAAGTAGGTATCCAAGGCAAAAATAATTTCCTTGATGACACATGGGCACAAATAAAAGCATTCAAATTAAAATTACGCTTGTTTTCAACAAAAAATATCGCAAGGAAATCTTGTTCACTTTCCTAAGCTACAAACAGTTACTGAGTTGCCGATAGAAAAAAATAATATTTACGTTAGCCAAATAAATCGCTTGGAAAATGAATTTAACGTGAGATTTGAAGATTTCAAAAGGATAGAAAGTCATTTACAAATATTTGCGTCGTCATTCGCTGTTAATTGCGAACAGATAGCCGCCGATTATCAACTTGAAATAATTGAGCTACAATGTAACATTAAAGCAGCTCTTTAACAATAATACAAAGCGTGATTTCTACAAAAATTTACCAAAATCTAGGTTTCCCAATTTTATTAGACACGTTCAGAATATTATTACTATTTTCGGGTCTTCATATATCTGTGAGTAGGGGAACCTGTTGTACCTTGACACCCTTTGTACCTAGAGCCACTTATTTTTTTTAAATGTTCGCGCCTTTTTCTCGTCTCTTTGTCTATGGTATAGTGAACTTTGACAAGTCTACTCAACATAAAGTTAGTTGCAGGCGGCCATTGCATCGAGTTTTCATCGGAGATCACTTTAACGTTTTCGCTGTGAAAAAGTAAGATATTTAATATTTTTCATTTCTTTCATTACTTCTGTTATTTACTACATACATTTTTAAAACTATTTGATTTAAACAAGTACTTTAGCCAAGTTTAGAATGTGGTATGCTTATTTGAGTTAATCATAACCTCCATATTTACATGTGCGAATAAACATAAGAGCGTAGGGGTGTTGTACCTTGACCATAGTAAAACAGTTGTACCCTGGTCATATGGTCAAGGTACCTACATTCAAATAATTCTTGTTAATTCTGTTTAGCAACGCACATAGTTATTATTTTGTTGCTTTTTATTACGCAGGTAAAATGCCTCGTAGCAAAACCAACATCAAACGGACTCCTATTGCTAAAACAGTACTTTCTAGTGCTATTAATCTAGTTACAGAAAAAAAATTTTCATTAAGACGGGCTGCCAAACATTTCAACTTGTCAAGATCTACTTTAAAGAGGCATTATGAACACTGCTTAAAGACTGGTAAAGATGCGAGCGACCTTCATGATAATTTAGCCGTGAAAAAAGTTTTTACAGATGACGAAGAACTCTTGCTTGTGGATTACATACAAGAAGCAGCAAAGTTACAGTATGGACTCACTTTAAAGGACGTTAAGAGGTTGGCATATGAGTTCGCGACGAAAAATAATAAAAAATATCCAGCTCAATGGGACAAAGATCAAATGGCTGGGGAGTACTGGTTACGTCTTTTCCGTAAACGACATCAAAAGCAATTAGCTTTACGCAAGCCTGAAGCCACTAGCCTTGCCCGTTCTACAGTATTTAATAAACAAAATGTGCAATTAACTTTTGAAAATTACAAAAAAGCTTTGTCCAAATGCCCACAATTAAGAGCGATTGATATTTGGAATATGGATGAAAGTGGCATTTCAACAGTCCACGTTCCACCAAAAATATTAGCACCCAAAGGTGTCAAACAAGTTGGTGCAATGACGAGCGGAGAAAAGGGAAATACAGTCACAATGATAGCTGCAATAAATGCAGGAGGTGGATTCATTCCTCCTATGCTCATATTTCCGCGTGTAAATTTCAAGGATTTTATGCTTGTTGGAGCTCCTGATGGAACTATTGGTGGAGCTAATCCTTTTGGATGGTCTAATGAAGCGTTGTTTCTACAATTTTTCAGACACTTTATTCAATATGTGAAACCATCAACGGATTATCCAGCCATTTTACTACTTGACAATCATGAAAGTCACATTCAAATACCAGTTATAGAATTGGCCAGAGAAAATAGCGTCATCCTTGTTACTTTCCATCCACACACGAGTCATAAATTTCAACCTTTGGATAAGACTGTATTCGGTCCTTTCAAGAATTACTACAATACTGCAGCAAATGAATTAATGTTGACACCCGGTCATGTGGGTAAACCACTGACAATTTATAGTATTGCCGGTCTTGTTGGAAAAGCTTTTCCACAATCTTTTACTCCCTCAAATAAAGGGTGTACCAAAATTAACGCAAGATTTGAATTTGCCGCCATTTATGCAGTACAGTGTTGCCAACCCTAAAAACAAAATAAATCGACAGTTGACAGTTTAGGGTTAGTAAAAATGGAGCGTTACGCAATAGAACAACGTGTCTTCATTGTTGAGCAATATTTCAAAAATAATGAATGCTTGGCGGCCGTAGTTCGAAAATTTCATACAAAATATGGTCGGAATAGTGTTTTAACTTCGTCAACTGTGAAGCGATTAATTGAAAAATTCCGAGAGACAGGATCCGTGGGAGACGCCAAACACACTGGTCGTCCAAAAACAAGCCGTTCAAATGTCAATATAGAGGCAGTGCGTGCGAGTGTCGGTGACAATCCAGGAACCTCAATTCGGCGTCGTGGACAAGAATTGCAAATTTCAAGAAGCTCTCTACAGCGTATACTCACTAAAGATCTGTGTCTCCATGCTTACAAAATTCAATTAACACAGTTACTGAAGCCCAATGACCATGCACAGCGAAGAGAGTTTGTTGAATGGATTATTGAGCAACAACAAATGAATGCTGATTTTTCGAGCAAACTCATCCTAAGCGACGAAACACATTTTCACCTTGATGGCTTTGTTAATCGCCAAAATTGCCGCTTTTGGGGTTCTGAAAACCCACATGTGATTGTCGAAAAACAAATGCATCCACAACGTGTCACAGTTTGGTGTGCATTTTGGGCTGGAGGCATAATTGGACCATACTTTTTTGAAATGAGGCTGGTCAAGCAGTGACTGTTACTTCTGCTCGATATCGCGACATGCTAACACGGTTCTTTTTGCCGAAATTGGATGATATTGATGTGGCCAATATGTGGTTTCAACAAGACGGTGCCACATGCCATACAGCCCGTGAAACACTTCAATTATTGCATGAGACATTTCCAGGTCGTGTACTCTCTCGTTTCGGTGATCAGAATTAGCCCCCTAGATCGTGTGATTTAACACCATTAGATGTCTACGTCAACAAGCCCACAACTACGCGTGCATTAAAGGAGGAGATTCAACGTTGCATCAACGAAATTCAGCCACATTTATGCAGAACGGTCATGGAAAATTTCGACAAACGAGTGCGTATGTGTATGCAAAGCCGCGGAGGCCATTTGCCCGATGTGTTATTCCATAAATAACCCTATCCTATGTACTTTATGAATCAATAAAAAAATTACAATCAAAAGACTAAAAACTGTGTTTTCTATTTAATTCAAATCTTGCGTTAATTTTGGGACACCCTTTATTATTCAGGGTTTTAGGAGTACAGGATTACACCCACTAAATGCAAACGTAACTGACCGACCCTTCCCTGTATGTGAAAACGAACCTTATGCTGGGACCTCATCTGAAGAAACGAATGAAATTCTTAAACAGCCAGATTGTAACAAACAGAATCTTCCTGGAGAAGCTACTAAAAAATGCAAAGAAGTTCTTGAAACCTCGTTGCAAGAAAACACACCAGGATGTTCTAATGTTGTAACGCCATCTATGATTAGACCGCACCCAAAAGCTGAACCAAGAAAAGAAGTTCGAAAAGGCAGACAGAAAGGAAAGTCAAGAATACTAACTGACACTCCGGAATAAAATGAAATAGAAAGAATAAAGGCAGCAAGACAAAATAAAAAACTTAAAATAGATAAGAAGGTAAAAGTACAGAAACTAAAAGAAGTTAAGAAAAAAATTTTAAAAGAAGATTCAGAAACATCAGAAGATGAAAACGAAAGCTTTTCTGTGCGAGATTCAGATGCTTCAGATGGGTTTTTATCTTCTGAGGAAGAACCACTAAGCAATTATTTTGAGGGAAATAAAGAGAACAGACACGCAAACAGTTTTGAAGATGGTGATTACGTTATCTTTATATACGAAGGTGAATACTTTGTTGGCCAAATAGTGTCTGTCAGTGAAGAGGGTGCTGTTATAAAATCCATGAAGAAGTTGCTAAAAAACTGGAAATGGCCAGAAAAAGAAGATCTCAACTTATACCAATGGTTAGATATTAAGGAAAAAATAAAGAGTCCAAAAAAAATTAATTCCAAGAGGGAATATTACTCAGTTCCTGAAATGACTAAATACTCTGAGTTTATTGATTAATTAAGAAACGCTTAGTCCAAATATTAATGAGTACGGAAAGAATAAAGACTGACTGTGGCTAATTTGATTAAAATGTTTAAGTTAGGTGTTACGAAAAATACTGATTTTATTCATATAAATTCTGTTAATTGATATGCCATAGATTTTATATAAGCTTCTCGTAAATTATAAAGATATTTATAGACGTATAGAAGTTGGAAATAATAAAAATATTTGCTATTTGTCGAAAAATATGGATTTTATTTGATGAGTTCTAACTGTGACCAAGGTACAACGTAGGTGGATCTAGGTACATCACCACTGTTGTACCTTGATCAACATTAAAAACTTTCTTTAGTTTATGTAAAACCTCTAAAAAGGATGATCTATGCTTTTGTACAATTTATATTATATACCACATTAGTTTGTCTAACAGCTGAAATTTGTTTAATGGCAAAAGTTGTAACCACTTTTTTTTGTAAATCGTTGAATGAGAAAGTGACCAAGGTACAACAGGTTCCCCTAAGTATTTTCTTCAATGAATATTCGTAAAAACCAACTAAGGAACAGGATGTCTGACCATCATCTCGAGTGTGTTTTGAGAGTTAATTCAAGTTACACGGAGCCTAATTTCGACGCCTTAATTAAAGAACAGTCAAAATTTTAATCTGTCACACCAACCTAGCACATCAAAACAATAATTAACATAAGACATGATTTTATTTTTATCGTCTACTTGATTATAATAATAAATCCTTCTTGCCCCCGAAAATTTTGTAATTATTTTATATGGCCCTTCTCCAAATCTATTTCCCCATCCCTGGGCTAGTTAGTTAACAGACCACCTTACCTTTCCCCAATCAATAATTTTCTTGAACGTTGTTGATTGTTTTATATAACTTATGCTGTCCGGGAATATGTACGAACAAACCCGTACATTTCCATATGTTACCGTAATTTGCAAACGTCGCGTCGGCGCACAGTGGTCCGGATTTTCAAAAAGGTGGACGTAGGATCGAAAATGCATATTTAACTTAACAAAAAATTGTTTCGTATAGGAAATTTAACGCTGATTAATACTTATTACTACAACTTTTCAAAAAAACTGCTCCTTCACGTCAAAAAAAAATATTGAAAATAAAAATGTATGGGAGAAAATCTATTTTTTTTTTCTCCGTTCAGTATCAAAGTATAGCAAGCAAACCTTATGTTCTGGTAAGTACCTATTGTTCTTAATACGACGACATATAAATTGCGTGCGTATCCCTGCGGCCTTGACGCCTACGACGATTCAAAGTTTAAAATTTCAATTGGTTTTTTTTTTAATTATTATCGAGTTTTTCAATTATGCTGAATTTAAAATATAATTTCTTAATTATATAAGAATTAAAACATACGCATTCCAGCATTTGTTTCATTTTATTTTAATAAAAAATAGTAATAAAAGTCTTCAACAACAGTCACGTGCTGATTCGTTGCCTATTTGTAACTGACTAAAACGACTCCTGTGATATAAGAATCATTTACCCCCACCACCGGAGACATCGACGACGCTGATTGGCTGTTGAAGATGTGGTACTAATTTTGTCAGTCACTACTTGCGCGCGTGTGTTTGTTATAAATATCTGTGCATGAAACAATTAAAGGCACTTGTTTCTCAACCCTTGAGGAAGCAACATATCTAATTATCCGTGCTGTGTGAAAGTTTAGTGAGTTTCGTTATGGCTGCATTTGTAACAAACTTGGACATCATTATGTTCCTCCGTGTTGAAGGAGATATGAAAAATTGGGCACGACTCTATGAAGCTATTATTCTACATATCCCAGTTGAAACATGTTCACAAGATTTAGAAATAATCAAGACCTTTTTGAAGAACTACGTCAGTAATATCAATCGCAGATGGACAAGTGCTTCTAGAAATCAGAAAACTTTCATGAATAGACATGCTGCGTGGTTACAATCAAATATTAGTTGGCCAAATTGCACTACTGTTAATTTATCCGAGATTTTTCAAGCCCAAGATGAAGTTATCGAAAACATATCGTCAGACAATACTTCATTTGACATCGATACTACAACAGCAGTGATTCCGTCGACATCTAGTACAACAACTGTGGGCACATCTACCGAAGTTCAGATTAGAAAGCCTTTTGTTGACCTCAGCAACAAACAGAAGAAAAGACGTTCAGAGTCTCTTTTGGACTATTCGCCGGAAGAACTTAATTTTGCATTAGTCGAAAGACTTAGGATAGACAAGAAGAATGACTTAGCTCGTGTTATTTACCATATAACGAAGAACCCTGATAGTGTTGCTATCGTTCAAGCCACATTGTTTAAGAAAAATACGAAAAAAACTTTTGATGGAGATTATGCTCTTGGTCTTTATACATCATTGAACCTGTCAAAACGAAAATACTTGTGTTTAAGGAAAGCGCTGTTAGATTGTGAAGTTCCAGTGTTACCATCGTATCACAAACTCCTTGAAGCTAAAAATAGATGGATAGCATCTATTTTTAACTCATGATTTAGAAATTACTGAGAGAGGAGCCAGAGTGAAGCTTCAAGCCCTATTGGATCTGACAGTCCAGAAGATTCTTCAAATTACTGGTACCCAGATTGATTCGTCAACTGAAGGATTGAAGTTAATTAGTAAATGGGGTTTTGATGGTGCTTCTTCACAAAGTACCTACAAGCAAAGGAGTGAAGATGTAGACTTCAGTGATTCATCGGTTTTCATGTCAAGTCTTGTCCCTCTTAAATTAGTTTCTAATAATAGCACCATATGGGAAAACCCAACACCTTCTTCAACACATTATTGCAGGCACATTAAGTTCGAGTTTTGTAAAGAGACAGCAGAATACATCAAGCAAGAAGAAGCTGCATTGAAGGAAGAAATAAAAAACATCGTTTGTACAAAATGGGCAGGGCTAGAGATTAGTCACAAGCTTCATATGACAATGATCGACTATTTCTAATTGTTTCTTTCAAGATAAGTTACACTAGTAGTTTAACCACCAATATCAACCATGATTTATCAATAGGAAATATCAACAGATGAAAGAATAATCAACAGAAGATTATTTAAAACAAAAATAAGCAAAAATGCTTATTTTATCATAACGTCACGCTTTATATTCCCCGAAGGCAAAGGTGTATACTACACTATAGTACACTGTAATTTCGCCAGTTATATTTAAGTCCCAAGTAATAGGGGGCGAGCCTAATAAAAGGATGGGGCACGCGGGGGGCTTGTTTTATTAAAAAATATATTTTGGATTAATTTTAATAGAAAAACTCGTTAATAATAATAAGATAATTCAACATAAAAAATTTAAACTTTATAGCATCGTAGGCGCCAAGGCCGCAGGGATACGCAAGCAATTTATATGTCGTCGTATTAAGGACAATAAGTACTTACCAGAAGATAAGGTTTGCTTGCTATACTTTGATACTGAACGGAGAAAAAAAATAAAATAGATTTTCTTCCATACATTTTTATTTTCAATATTTTTTTTTGACGTGAGGGAGCAGTTTTTTTTTAAAAGTTGTAGAAATAAGTATTAATCAGCGTTAAATTTCCTATACGAAACAATTTTTTGTTAAATTAAATAAGCATTTTCGATCCTATGTCCACCTTTTTGAAAATCCGGACCACTGTGCGGCATAAGCACTGTGTGTTATCGGATTTTTTTACGCAATAGATGGTTTTTTAGTGTGTTGACAAAAATAAACGAAATTTAACTTGGATCAAGACGAGAAGAGAAATAACCCCTCCGGTTATTATCAGAAGTGGCATAAACAACCCATTAGAATTCAGAAGAGATGGGTCGAAATCGGTCAAAACGCTCACACGCCAGCCATAAACAGAAACGACGACGACGTTATTCGACGGAAGAATCTTCGAGTGAATTATCTGACAATTCATCAGAGTATCGGAGTACTAGACGTTCTAGGTCTAAGAAAAAAAGAAGGCGGCGACAACATTACACTCCAGAACGAATCACCCATCAACGTTCTATTGTTCAACAAGAAGGCACAGCATGTAGCAGAGGTATTGAACCAGTGTCAACAAGAAAATCTGCAACCGGACGAGAGAGGTAGACCCCCTTATTGAGAATGGAGACTGCCTGTCTTCATAAATCTCCTTCAGTTAATACGGAACAAAGTACATCAACTTCAAGTGTGGAGACCGCTTCTAGTTGAGAAGTTCTAGTTAACATCTTCGGGTGCTAACATGGAACAGGTACAAGGGATAAGTCAGCAAAGTAATAATGAAATTTTATTGACTAGTAATGATTTGACACAATTATTTAAGACTCTTGTTAAGCTAGTCGTTAATTCTAACATTAATATGATCCCTGATTTTGACCCTACTGTTAACAATCACCATATTGATTTATAGATAGCAAAAGTAAATGTGTGCTAGAATTTATAAATGGGATGAAACGCAAATAATGCATTTTGCACTTCCCAAATTAGTTGGCAATGCAAAGAAATGGTACCAGGGACAGACATAAATATTATATAGTTGGGAACAATGGCAAACATTATTAAATAAAACTTTTTACTTCAGAAACCAATTATGGTGTTCTAATGACTGAAATGCTGGAACACTGTCTAAAATTTGGTGAAAGTTTATGAGCCACTCCCGCTCGCTCGCCGCTCCACACCCCGTTAACATCTCCCCGCCCGCGTATTCATTTCGTTGCTCTGTGTTGTCGTTCAGTCAATTGTCAGATCTTTCTTTTGTTTTGAAGGTTAATTTATTTACGCGGATTTTTAAATTAATTATTGATATTGAAAGAAATAGATAACGAAATAAAAATTCCGGAGAAAGCAGTAAAAAAACTGTAGAAAAATGGAAGAAGTATCGAAAATATGACAACCAATATTTAGATTTTGGGTTTACCTACATTATCTTACTAAATTTTTCATTATAAAGGAAACATTGAACATCCCCAATGTGTTGTTTGTCATCGAGTGTTGGCAGCCGAAAGTATGCTTCCTAATAAATTAAAACGCCATTTGGAAACAACTCACAGTCATCGACGAGGTGAGCCGAGAGACTTTTTTGTTCGGAAATTGCGAGAACTGAAACATCAGTCAACGGCATTACTTTCAAGAGCATCAATTCTTACCAAGGCATTGCTCGCATCCTACAAGGTAGCTTACTGTGTCGCAAAATGTACCAGCTGCACTGGATATGGTATCGGTGATGATTGGAGAATTGGCGGGTAAAGAAATAATAATCGTATATCTTTCAAACAATACAATTAGCCGTCGAATTCAAGACATGGCAGAAGATATTAATGAGCAAATTGTGGAAAAACTTTCAAGTCTATTTGCTATTCAACTGGATGAGGCGATCGATAGTAATGACGATGTTCAATTGATATATTACGTGCGGTATATACAAGACAAAAATGTATGTGAGGATTTGCTATTTTGCAGAAAAATATGTGAAAGTGGTGAAGCTACAGATTTATTCAAGATCTTAGATTCATACATGGTCGAAAATAATAACAAATGGGAAAACTGTGTAGTTGTGTGTACGGATGGTGCTCTAGCGATGTCAGGAGAGTATGGAGTACTACAAGCTCTCACCAAAACCAAGGTTCCAAATACAAAATGGACACATTGTATCATACACAGCGAATCCTTGGCAGCAAAAAATATAACATCTGAATTAAATTCTGTGATGAATATCCCTTTCGAACCTGAGTTACATGATCGTGACGTGCGACTTTGAAAAATTATGATAGACAGATGCATGAAGAAATATATTAACGTAACGTTTTCTCAAAGATATTACTAATTAACGGTAAAAATATGACAGCACGATTGTGAGCTTTAGGTCTTAACTGTACTAGCGCACTAACGTGACTTTGTAAAATGATGTGTGTTTTCTAAGTATTTTCTTTTATTTTAAGATTGCCTTTGGATAGTGATTTTATTCTAAGCTTATTGGAGGATGGCAACTTCTCGGACATAGAAATTGATTATGGTGATGAAGAATTTGTGACACCACTCGAACTTGAAGTCATCGAACCTAACGAAGAACCCTGCACCCTGAGCCCATCGCCATTGCCGAAAGGAAGTAGAAAAAAGAAAGCTGCAAGAAGTAATATACAGAATGAAGACGAAGCTGGTCCGTCTAGTTTAAAAAAGGGTAAGAAAGCGATCAAAGTTAAATTTACTCAGGGGAAACGGATGTGGAAGAAAACTGATTTTATTGATAAGGAGCACAACTATCTTGGTCATCCAGAACCAGATGTGATAATGTCCCCTACAGCTTATTTTCGTGACTATTATAGTGATGATTTTTTCGAACAGATGTCAGTTTGTACAAATATATATTATATGAGAAAGACTGGTAAAGTATTAAACTGCACTCGATCAGAAATAAAAAAAATGTGCGGGATTCATCTTCTGATGGGCATTCTATCGTACCCTAGAATTGCGATGTATTGGAGAAAAAATATAAGTATCGAGACAATTACTTCTACGATGACGCGAGATCGATTTATGATGCTTCCTAATAACTTACATGTAGTAGAGTCCGATACACCACCTGTCAGTGACTTAGTCAATCCTCTCTGGAAGGTGCAACCAGTAATCGAATGCGTTAGAGAAGGATGTCAGAAAATTTTAAGAACGCCAGGGCGGTTTTCCGTTGACGAGCAAATTATACCATTCACTGGTAAATGTCATCTCAAAAAACTAGTTAAAAACAAGCCGCGTCCAGTAGGACTTAAAATTTTTGTTGTTACTACCAGTGAAGGGTTGATGGTGGATTTTGAAATATATCATGGCCGAAACCCTGTATTATCTCATCCCCTTGGACTTGGGCCTGCTGTAGTTTTGCGTCTCCTTCAGAGCGAGCCAGCTGGAAGTTTTGTCTTTTTCGACAGATATTTTACTACAATCCCCTTGTTGGATGAAATGAAAAGACTCGGCTATCATGGAACTGGTACAATAATGGCCAATCGTATACCGGAACGTCAACAGTTGAGTTTTAAAGATGACAAAAAGATGCGAAGGGGAGACATTGACCAAAGAGTATCCAACGACATTGTCTTGTTAAAATGGAAAGACAGTAAAGCAGTTCTTGCTGCATCGAACTGCACAGGTGGTACGTCGGTTGAAATAGTTAAAAGATATGAAAAAAAATGCTATACCGATGTTGACGCTCCAAAGATTGTAACTTCCTTTAATTAGTTATGGGTAGAATCGACGTCCTAGACCAATCAATGGAGTATTACAGGACATTTATGAAATCACGCAAATGGACTTTAAAAGTTATACTCCATTTTTTGGATTTGGCTGTTGTAAATGCTTGGCGCCTTTATAGGTGCGAATCATTATCTAAAGGTATTCCTCAAAACCGTATTCTGGACCTTCTTTCATTCCGATTTGAAATCGCTGAAACTCTAATTAATAACCCAGAAAGAGATCGGCTGGAATTATCTCCACTAGCAGAAATACAAATGAATCCTTCAGGCAGATACAGACCAGCCAACAATCCTGCGATCGGAAAACGATATGATGGGTACGACCATTTACCTGCGTTCGATGACATAAAAGCTCCACGCAAATGTCGCCTAGAGCTATGCTATGTTTATTTGTGCCTTAGTCGGGACAAAGACTTTTTTTACCAATACCACACTAAATAAGATTTTTTTTTTATTTAATTTCAAAGTTGATTTGTAAAATTGACAAGCACTATATGAAGACTGACATTGTTGTAACTTAAGACTAAAAGTTAGTAAATTGCATTGTTTCTATCGCTAATAAAGGCGTTTATCTTTATATATATAATTCTTCTGTGAGTGTGTATGTCACTGAACTGCTCCTAAACGGCTGGACCGATTTGAATGATTTTTTTTGTGTGTGTTCAAGGGGATCTGAGAATGGTTTAGATTCACAAATCAGCCCGGCAGATGGCGCTGCAGACGGTATCTAGGTTATTTATCTATACTGCAAAAATAACAGGCAGGACAATGTCTGTCGGGTCCACTAGTTTTATTATAAAAATGAAAGTTTAATTTTGTTTCTCTAAGTCTAATATGTTTAAAATGTATGTTAATTTGTTGTAAAATCGATCTTAGTTTGCCATAAGACATATTACGTTCCTTACTTGACTGTGATTGATAAAAATAAAAAAGTAATTTCTAATTAACTGTTGTTTTAAAAATATGCAAGAAAACAAATATATTGCTATACTTGCCATCTCAGAAACAGTAATAAATAAATGTTTTTAGAAGTTTTAACAAAATCTTTAGCTCTTCAGATAACAAAAACCATTAAATACGACGTAATCACTATCGTGAGCAGGTATGAATAAAACCCAGAACTCACGGTTGTAGCATGTACTTTTTAGGTTTGTTAGTAGAAAGGTTTTTTTTTTAAATTACTTTCTACATAAAATTTAATAACTAATCAAACTAAAGTCATAGAAATTTCGATGATCAAGGAGAATAAAAATCTCAGGTCTGAAAGGGATATAATATGACTGGGTTAGAAATCCGTTTCAGTCGACCTCATCATCAACACTTTCAACAATGGAAGAAGAACAACTAATAGAGTTGTCCTGTGATTCCAGCCTTAAACTTCAATATGATAAAGATAAACTGCTTGAATTTTGGATCTCAGTTTCTCACGAATATCGTACCATCAGTACAGCAGCATTGAGAGTTCTGCTGCCATTTGCGAAAGCATACTTATGCGAAACAGGCTTTTCTGCAGTTGCTGTAATAAAAAACAAGTATAGATCGAAAATAAATGTAGAAAAAGAGATGCGAGTTGCAATTTCCACAATTGAGCCTTTTCAGATTTCAGAAGTTATGTTCAGAAAAGCAAGCACATCCTTCTCATTAGCATTCTTCCTTTTACTAACTATAAAAAAGTGTAATAATAATTAATATCTCATAATTTTCATACGTATTTTGTGATAAAAAATATGAAAAATATTCTGAAGCTTTTCTGATAACCTCATAAGGGGGGGAGGTTGGGGCGTCACAAGAAATATAACAATTCTTTAGGGCGTCATTGTGTAAATAAGTTTGGGAAGCCCTGGTTTAGATGACTATTATTATGATAAGGTAATGTTATTAAATGCATGCAATATAATGGCGAAAAAGGCTGTTGATTGCATTATCCATGGTATTGACGATAGGACAATTCATGCTGGTGCATCTTCTGCACAATTTACAGAGATTTTATTTTTTTTATTCTATTGTAACTTAAAAATATAAACTTTGATTACGATTCTATTTGAATTTTATCATTCCTAGACTGATCAAAAAAGTAATATGAAAACAAAAACTTTGGACAATTAGTTAAAACACTAATTTGTTAATGTTAATAAAAAGTAAATATCTAATGGCCGAGTATTAATAGTTAATTTATTAAATGGTACAACTAAGAAGCGTTTTTCTTATTTCATTTCCAGCAATTAAATTATTGTTGTAATTTAATTTTTGTTACAAACAAGACAAATGTTACCAATTTACTACGAAAAAAGAGATAAAATACACTATTCTGCGCAGGACTTTAATATGCATCACTTTTATCACAATATTTTTTTAATAATTTCTACTTTTTAAGTTCTAAAACTAACCAAACAGCTGTGTCCATCAAAATATAAAAGTCCAACAAACAGTCGGTATAGCAAGATCTTTTTTTAGACATCAAATTATAAAACAAACCTAAATTACAATTAATTGGTGCGATGATATAAATACTCCCACCATAATTATATATTTCATGGTGATTGATAACATTACACACACTTCGATTCTTGTGATTTGATAAATTGCTTATTTTTTAATTACAAAAGAACAGATAAATGACATCAAAACTATGCTCTGCCCTTTTAGTCAGTATAACTGTTTTTTTAAGTTTTCCCCATAAGGGAAGGCAAAGGGTACAAAGCTCATACAAGCTAGTCCTCAGTTATTTCTATTCTAAGATTAAGATAAATGATGACGAAAGTTGATTTGTGAATGATAGACTCAGAGTAAACAGGACTGGAGTAGCCTTTGCCTAACATTACCCCTCTGCCAAATGCACAAGCGTCGGAATCCTGTGCGTTATATAAAACTAGTTGAGCCGCCATTTTAAAACCACAATAATCAGAACGTCTTACCGTGCAGAGCTCCCACGAAAATGCCTGCCTGTGCTGTTTTCTACTGTAAAAAAAATTCGAAAATATCTAGTATGCAAAAAGATGGTGTCACCTTTCATTTGTAAGCATAATTTTTAGGTTTTGATTATTATTTAATTCATAATTTCATGTTTTAGCAGACTACAATTTCAAATTTCGCGCTCAAAGTTCGTTTGATGACGTCACGGCTGCACTCCCCACGAGACTACCTAGGGTTGACCATTATCGCATTTCAATTAATTAAGACAAAAATTAGAAAAAGTTTGTTGGTAATAAATAACTGTAATTTTGTATTAATTAATTACCAATTATAATTTCGTTTTAACAATGTACGTTGCGTGTTTATTTTTAGTTTAGTATTAAGTACATACCTACACTTTTGCGGCTGCTTGAAGCCTATTCTTTGCCACACAACATGGAAATATAAAATAATTAATTAAAATAATAATCAAACTATTTGTCCTTTTATTCATGCTGGGCGGCGCTCATAAACATTAAGAGTACTAATGCTGTATATACTTCCAGTGTCCCTGACTTCATAAAAAAGACACGGTTAAAAGGGTACCATCGTCTAACCAGCACACCCGATCATTTCCGAGAAACCAAAATATTTTTTTTCGAGCCACAGGACAAATTGTTTTTATTTTGTAATCAGCAACCCTTATTAATTTGTACAATATTAATTTGCACAATAGTGATGTCAACTTCATCGATATTGTAATTTTACGAGTGAGTAATGAATGAATGAATGCAAGTATCATACTTAAATTGGAAATATGTATTTTTAATTTAAATCTGTATGTCGCAGGGAAATTGTATAATTCCGCAGTTTACATTCGGCGTCATCAGTTTAAAAAACACATACCCTTTTCTTAGTTCTTTTTCTTAACGATAATAAAACACAGCTTAGATAAATTACAGTTTGTTTCAGTAATTATTACCAGGTATTAATGATGATTTCAAATAAGAATAAGGTATGTGATTTTGAACTGATGACGCCGTATGTAAAGTGCGGAATTATACTATTTGCCTGCGATATTATACATACGAGAATAAAACTGTAAAGATATAGAATAAAACAGGTCAAGTCCACCTTAAACCAAATGGCTAGTAATGAGAGTAGAGGAAGCGAAATCACTAATTTTTGAACATTTTGTCTGTCTGTATGTATGTTTGAGCACGCATCACCCAAAAACTACGCGACGGATTTTGATGACATTTTAGTATGGTAATAGCTAAATGTCATCGTCAACATTTAAGTTAAGTTTTTTATTAATATTGTAGCATTTATAAACTCGGCGTCAAAAAAATCGCACCTTATAAAAATCTTATTCAAAAATTCCTAAACCTTATATAGAGGATAGTGTTAGGTATCATTAGAAAGGTAACAAAAAGGAGCATCAAACAACAATTAAGTGCAATCTTTTTTTTAATTAAAATTATACAAAAAGCATAAAAATTTGAAAAATAATAAAAAATCTTAATTAAGTCCTAATTAATAATCGATAATTTACAAAAAAAATGTACAAAAAGTGTCTTAAAATTAACTCAAAATCTAGTGTTACCCCCCCTTGCCCTGATGACGGCTTCCATACGGTCCCTCATAGACCTCACCAACTTCAGGAGCTCTTCTTGAGGGATAAGACCCCATTCTTCAATCACCGCGGTTTGGAGTTCCTCTAGAGTCGAAGGAGCCGGATCCCGAGATCGAACCTTACGTTTAAGATGGTCCCAGAGGTGCTCTATCGGATTCAGATCAGGACTTCTCGCTGGCCACTGCATCACAGGAATTTGGGACCTCCGCAGGAAGTCGTTCACGATGGCTGCAGTGTGTGCGCGAGCGTTGTCGTGCATTAATGTGAACCCCTCGCCAAAAGATTCGGCAAAAGGGACCACATGCACATCCAGGATCTCTGTGATATAGCGGCGCGCAGTCAGCGACCCTTGTCCGCGAGCACCTCCGGTCCGGGAGACGCAGACCAGGTCGGTTTTGCCGGCAGCCGACATACCGCCCCAGAACATGCAGGATCCGCCTCCATATTCCACCGTCTCCTGGATGCAGGCTTGAGCGAAACGTTCACCCTGCCTCCGGTATACTCTTCTTCGTCGGTCGTTGCAGAAAAGACACACTCGTGTCTCGTCTGAGAAGAGAACAGCTCCCCACTGCTCAATGGTCCAATCGACGTGGTCGCGAGCAAACTGCAAGCGGGCTCGTCGGTGCGCTGCAGTCAATTTTGGACCTGTAGCAGCTCTGCGGGCTGCTATGTTCTTCTCCTTCAGTCTTCTTCTAACCGTGGATACACTCACGGTGCGTCTGCGAACTGCCTGGAGCTCCTGTTGCAGCTGAACAGCGTTTGAGAAGCGATTTCTCAAAGAGTACGACACAACGAACCGGTCGTCTCTTTCCGAAGTGCAGCGACGTCTACCGGACCCATGTCGCCGGATATAGCCACCGGTCTCTAAAAAGCGCTGGTAGACTCTACGAACCGAAAAACGGCTCAGATTCAGTTGCCGGGCGACATCACACTGCCGCACCCCTGCTTGCAGTAGTGCAACCACTTGAGCGGCCTCATCAGCTGTAGTGTCCATTTTCCAGATGTTCTTTCTTCAGTAAAATCAGTGCGTGTGTCCCCTTCAACGGTTTAATAGCGAATGACCCACATTGAACCCGTGTTGACCTCTTTATACCCACAAAGTTAGCGCAACTCGCGACTCTCCCGAGCAGCAAAATTTCCTTAGAATTTTTGTGACCCTTTATTTGTTGCTTTAGGTTTTATTTGATAATGAAAAATAATGTTTTTTTATTAAGTTAATTAAGTAACCTTTTAAATAAAATTATAATTAATACGACTGCATGTGCATATCCAGAGTTAATGCCATTTGAACGTGATTTTCTTAGAGGTGCGATTTTTTTGACGCCGAGTGTAGCTCCTTTTAAAAACCGGCTTGTCCAACTGCAATACTTCAAGATACTAGGAGTAAGGTATGTGGTACCAAAAGTCATTTGTACATAAATGAAAGCTATTGGAAGATAGTATTGCAGTATTAAAATTAGAAATGATCGGTATGTGTAGTTCAGGCAAATATACTCTGCCCCTAGGCGGTATACTAATTGTTGGTATTTATACTTTAAGCTTTGATATGCCCGGAAACATCTAATTTTTCATATTCAGTTTTCCTAAAGAATACAGCATACGAAAAAAATGGATTCATGCTTGTAATAGGTAATAGGGCATCTTGGGCATCTTCAAGAACAAGTACTATATGTTCCATACATATTGAGCCGTCTCAGTTTCAAAAATTATCTAACAATAGAAGAAGATTAGTTGCCCATGCTGTGCCAACGTTATTCTTGAATGATCCTCTTAGTTTATTATATAACTAGTTATGCTTCAAATAGATATTAACATGTAATATTATAACAGTTTTAGTTTATTACATTTAAATGTATTAATTTTAGGTTAAAAAATAAGTTGAAAAGGAAATACCTGCAAAAAGTGATGTAAGCAAATCGCAAAAAAATACAAATAATCAATCGGTCAAAGTAAAAATCTGAGAAATATAACTATATTCACTATCGCTTTGTTAAAAATAATGTTTCAGAGTTCCTCCTTTCCATTATGGGTATACGCAAAAGGGTCCACAGTGAATTCTATATATATAATAACACCTATTGTAAATATCTTTTAAATGCAATAAACTATCAAGTTTGTATTTGTAGGAATACTAACGCAAAGTTAATAAATTCATTCATTGAACGAAACTGATTTATCGATATCGATATTCTCGTGCTATGTCATGTCACTTCTCACACAATGACATTCGTGTGTTTGAATAGAACGTTAACACACTATTTTAAGCACGTGTGCGTGTATTTTAAATATGTTTGTCGTATTATGCATGTGTGCGTTTGTAAACACGCAAAGAGTTTTTGTTCCTGTGTGCTGGCATTGAATGTAGTAGTAACCTCACCCCCCGCAAAAAATGGCAGAAAAATATGTACGAGATATTGACTAATGGCTACTCCAGTCCTGTTTACTCTGAGATGATAGATGATCGATGGATGATGAAAAGTGACATAATCATTACCCTAGGTTTCAGTTATGGTGTAAATACAGATTAATGAATATTTTCAAATAACTTGTACCAAGATACATTTTTGGCCTGAAAAGAAAGGTCTCCTTTATGATCCATTCCGAGTATTAACAGTTACATTGAAAGGGGCTCTTTGGCGGTAGCGCGAAGCGTCACTTTATTCAGTTTTGTGATGTGGTTGATACAAAGTTTCAGTAAAATCGCACACCATAACTGAAACCCAGGGTAATGATTGTCACTTTTCATTATTTATTATTTAATTATTTATCGTGTTTGTTCAGTACAAACACTTATTTAATTACTGCACGTTACACGGGTACACGGGTACGGCATATATGTCGATGCTTGTGACAGACAGTTAGATTTTTACAAGTTTTTCAAGGCTTTGGTACGGTACACGGCATTTTAGTAAAATCCGTACGCTGATGAAATAACTGAACGCTTAGAATGATTCGCAATAGCAAGAAATATCTGTTTTTGATATTGATCCTTCTGTATTTATTAACACGTTCATTACCACTATGAATTTCATGATTTTTCTCGGGTGCCGCCTACATTGTACGGCGGAATCGTCGGGCGAGTCGCCGGCACGGCAATAAATATTGTACCAACTCGCCACGCGAGTTCACTGGCACTACGTAAGGGTAAATTCTTTGTTTTGTTATTTTTGTGGCCGTCACCGTGTATGTACGGTGTTTGACGCAATCAAATAGTGTTTTACGACTATTGAGAGTATTTTAAGTTATAAAAATGTCAAAAAACTCTATAAATAAAATAAAAGGTAAGTTTGTTTCATAATTGTAATAAAATAAGGAGTGGTTGGCAATCTTTTTGGAGCTGAGCGAACGAAGTGAGTGAAGCTCCCATGGATCAGCTTCAATGGCGCAATGTCTATTACGCCATAACTTCGCGAGTTCTAAACAGATTTTAATATTTTTTGTGTGGAATCGAATCAAACAGATTTAGGACCAGATGGTGACGGAGCCCGAATTTTGATTTTTTTTCTTTTTTTAGGTATTACGCTCCGCTCCAATATATGGTGCTAGCGTAATTTTATGCTTAGCGACTGCATCGCCTAGTAAATAGTGGTTAATGTGAAGGTTTTATTTTGAATTTATATAATAAAAGTAAGTTTGTTTCATAATTTAAGCAGTGGGTGTCAATCTTTTAAATAGTGGTTATTATTAAAGTTATATTTTTGTTCTGTGTCTGGGTGTTAATATTTATATGAGTATATATTTGTAATACCACTGTTTATTCTGATATCCTTAATAAACGCTAAACTAAAGATTTACGTGGTGGGCCAGGTGTGGATTACCCGTTTATATTTGAAAGGAAAAAAACTATTCTGCAATGACTTGAACTCGCTAGGCGAGTTCACTGACATATATCCTCAATCTTAAAGTAAATATAATATGAACATATTAAAACAAATTACGAACTCAATTAAAATATGTAAAAATATCAGACAACATCAAAAACATTGATCTGATTCCGAGATAATTCACCAAAGCCACAATGGCTTTGGTGAATTATCTAAATAATCCACACCTGGCCCACCACGTAAATCTTTAGTTTAGCGTATATTTAGTGTATTCTATTATTTTAAACAGAAAATATGGATCTATTTTGGAAATATCAGCTAAAAACACTGAACTCGCCAGGCGAGTCGTCGGCACTAGAATAAGATTTACGTGAACTCTCCGGGCGAGTCGGTGGCATTGAGAGTGTTAAAAACAGAAGAATTCATAAATCAGTATGTTGCTGATAAACTTGTATACATTTTATATTTAAGACTGAATATCGAAAAATATTTACATAGCCTTGAGCTATAAAACGCTTCAAAATAAAAAAGAAATGTGCTTGCCAGCTTGAATTATTGTTTTTAGTGGTATAAATGTATTTAAAATAAATATATATATTTTTTTGGAATCTACAATTTTTGAAGTGAAAACTTCTTTAGCGGCATTGTGCACGTTTTAGGATGGGTAAAAAATGTTAAACTCGCGTCAGGGCACTTGGCCTGATCGAAAACTGGTAAGACCATAGATACTTCGGGTTTCATCCGGTTTAACCGGGTACGGTTCGAGTTTCACACTCCTTACCGGGCTTCTTCTCATAAGGTTTTTGCCCTATGGTGTTTGGGTGCCGCCGATTCGGCGGCCGTTTGTACGACTTGGCTTGAGTTGTGTACTGATTGCTGTCTTGTTATTAGCGGCCGAAGTTAATACAGCAGCCGCTAGTTGTGAGCATCACTTTCTACTGCCTCTACTTCACTCTCATTATTGTTCGCCCGCCGGGATGACTGCGGCGCGGCCCTCGGCGCGGTCAGCATGCCGGGTGAGACCCCCCCTTACCGGGGGGGAGGCCCAGGCAGCGCCAGCGAGCGGGCAGCGGCTGATGCAGTCGGGGGTGAGGAATAGCTCGAGGGTAGTGGTTGGGGGGGGATCATTGGATTGGGTTGGGCTGGTTGGGGACGAGGCGGGAGAACGCTGCGGGGCAGAGTCTTCCTCTTTAGCAGCTTTCCTTCGATTGGTGGAGCGATGTTGTGAAGGTGGGAGTAACTACCTTGATCGGCGCGGTCGTACATCCGGCGTGCCTGTTGGGTGATGACGTCATGAATCGTCTCAACTTTTAAGTCGCGCGCGATGACTTCGTTACGCACGTATCGTCCAGCGTCGGCTATTGTACGGAGCTTCATGTTTTGAATGGTGTCCAGTCGAGCGCGTTGATTCCTGGAACATAGGTGGAACCAAGAGGGAGCGGCATAAGTTATAATCGGACGAATGTACTGCTTGTATATGCTCAGTTTGGTGCGAATTGGTAGGTTGGAATGTAGCACTGGGTAGAGAGCGCCGCGGGCACGTCGTCCGGCTAGGACAACTTTGTCAACTTGGCGAGTCATATTGAGGGCGCGGTCCAGTGACACCCCCAAGTAGGTGACTTCCTGCTGCCACTCGACCTGTTGGTTCATGAGGATTAGTTTGGCAGGGGTTTTCTTTTTTGATGTTAGTAGGGCGGCCGTCTTCCCCACATTAATAGCCACCCTCCATTTTGTGAGCCAATCGGGGAGAATGTCCAGCTGGCGTTGCATGCGTGCAGCAGCCATTCTAGACCATGCGGACGACGTGTAGAAGGCGCTGTCGTCCACAAACAAGGCCAACTCGACGCGGGGTTCCCACTCATGTAGAAGGCTGTTGACTGATGGTAGGTCGTTGGTATATATCCCATATAATAGGGGCGAGAGCACGCTACCCTGTGGTACGCCCGCTTGGATGGGGTGCGTGGTGGAAGTTGTGGACTCCACTGCAACAAAAGAAACAAGAAACTTCGGCCGTATAAGAAGTCGGCCATTAGTTGAGTTAGAGCGGCTGGTACATCTAGTTGACTGATTTTATATATTAAACCAGGGTGCCATACCCGGTCGAACGCCTTCTCTATATCTAGGAACACCGCCACTGTGCAGTGTCCCTTGTTCATTGACTCGGCGAGGTGGTGGGTAAGTCTTGTCAGTTGGAGGGTTGTTGAGTGTCCCTTTCTAAAGCCGAACTGTTCCTCTCTTGGTTTGTAGAAAGGGGAAAGGCGGCGTTGTAGAAGGCGTTCAAATAACTTTGCTAAGTGGCACAAAAGTGTGATGGGACGGTGGTTCCCCGCCTGGCGTCTGTCCTTCCCTGGTTTCGGAATCAATATTATCTTACCCATCTTCCAGGGGGTGGGGAAGTGGCTCAGACGAAGTGAGGCATTGAATATCCGCGACCATGCAGTTACCGCTCGGCGAGGCATCTCTATTAGTGCAGGCGGTGGGAGGTCATCGGGGCCAGGGGCCTTCCTTCTGTTCAACCTGGAGACGATCTTCTTGGTTTCAGTCGGGGAAATAAAATAGCTGCCTGGCAGAGGGGGAGGCGGTGCGGCTAACATTTCGCGCAATAGGCACTCTACCTCTTCATGGTGTGCTTCTGCTTCAGGGGATGCTGGTTGAGGAGAGAATTGGGTCTCGAGGTGTTTTGCGAAAAGGTTCGCTCTGTCCAGTGCCGCGTATCTACTTCTACCCTGTTCATCCAGCAGTGGGCAGGTTGATGTGCTTGGTCCCTTAAGGCCTCTTAGCAGTCCATAAAGGTGTGAGGGTTTATCAGTAGCCTTATCAATTGTGGCTTGCCATACATCGCCCCTCCACTCTCTTACTAGGTCGGCGACTTTGGCGGTTATTTGGTTTAACTTGGTCTTGAGATGCGGGCAACGAACTTCGGACCACAGTTTGTGTAGGGACCGCTTTTCACGCAACTTGATTGATATATAGTTGGGTAGTGGTGCTCTACGCCTGGTTTCGATACGAGTTGTGTGCTTGTTCATGGCTTCTTTCATAATTGAAGTGAGGCGTTCGACTTCGTTATCTATACCGCTCGACGAAGAGAGGGGGCCGGTTATGGATAGGTTTATCAATTCCCTCTTATAGGCTGCCCAGTCAGTCTTGGTACGGGGGGCGGGGGGAAGTTTCGCGTCGGGGGCCATGTCTAGCGTGATCAGTATAGGTAAGTGCTGAGTATTATACCCATATAAGACCTCTAGCTGTATAGGTTCGGATATATTCTTATACAGGACAATGTCCAGGACATCGGGGCTATGGTTAACATTTGTTGGGATGTGGGTTGGCTCCTCTGTACCCAGCACACCTATGCCCCTCGAGTGTGTGGCTGCGAGTAGTCTGCGGCCTTCCACGGACGTTGTATTCGACCCCCAGAGCTCGTTCTTAGCATTCAGGTCGCCCGCTAGTAAGGTAGGCGTGGCGTCAGAAAATATACCGTCTAGGTCAGTGGCAACAATCTGTGTGGAAGGGGGGCGGTACGCTGCGCAAACTTTTAGTTCAGTCCCGCCCACTCTCAGAATAACGCCGGTACTTCGGGTGGTTTGATATTCGGCCCAGGGAATCTCGTAGTGGACAATGTCTTTGCGAACTAAAGCCGCCGTACCGGGGTACGGCGGCTTTAGTTCGCAAGGCACGGTTACAGGTAGGCATGTCCATCCGACGTGGCTTCGTCACGGCGATAAATAACATAGTTCGGAATGTTGAACTTGATATTAACCATAGATATAGGATGTACAAGATATATATAGGCGCCTTGGAGACATGACAAAAAAATATGTACATGTGTTAGTGAATGTCTATGTGTGAGTTAAAAATAGTGTTGTCCACGACAAAACTTCACATTATCGATTCTTAATTCCAAATTTCACATTAACTTTTTAAGAATTGAAATTTTATTTTTAGGCTGATACATGAATACTGACAAAAAAATTGAATCTGTTGGATTTAATCCTTGGGGGAGGCCTATGTCCATCAGTGGACTTCTATAAGCTAAAACGACGACACGAATACTACTAAATAATACAGTTCATTAAAACACTTTACATACTTTTGAATTCTTTTATTTATTGAACAAAACTGTATTATACAGTTTTGTTCAAGTGTGTTCGTAATGTTTCCCTGTCCAATTTTAACAATCATGCTTTGATCTGAGATCAAAATAAGTTTCAATTACAGTTTTCATAAAAAGATATCTATGACTGTCTGTAAGGGGTCTTGATCTAAAACATGATTTTATAAGTTATAAAACAGCGACTGCACGTTACGTAGAACCTTTAAGATACATTTAGCAAAAATGAGTTGCGTCATTATTTCAATCTTCATATTTTCTCTTAAAAATCTCTCGGTTCAGCAAGCGGGGATGGAGTCACTACCTCTATGTCCCTGTTGACATACGAAGACACCGGTCTCCTTCGTCGCAGTTGAATCTATAGACAAATAGTGTAAATTGTATACCATATACTATAGTTACACGCTCTAATTTATTTAATGATTGAAAAATGATTAGTTTTTATCGATACTCGTGACGTTACCGCTTTGTCAAGCACTAGCGTAAGCAAACAAATTACTATTTTACACATTTTTTTCGCGAATTCTGTTTAAAATCACGAAATATACTTAAATGTATAAATGAAAAACAAGATACTATTGAAAAAATCTCTTTCTGAGCCGATAACTAGCCGAAATTTCGCATAATATGGTTTGAAAAATTCTAACGAAAAAATCGTATTTACCTGTGGAAAGTGTATTGATGCGGATTATTTCGTCTTGTGACATCACATCCCGGTACAGAACACGACACCATAATTGTAAAATGTAACAATCTCAATTATAATCGATGATTTAGTAGAAAATAGCACAAATTTCACTGCCACGTATAGGGTTACCAGATGAAAAAATCAAAAGTCCGGAGAAAAGGCCTGATTTCCATGGAAAAGTCCTGAGATTTTCTACAGATGAGAATTTTCTCTCAAAAACGTATTATTATCGTTGTATACGCGTTTTACGCGACGCGTTGCAAGCTTGTATGTACATCGCACTCAAAACAGCGGGGTGGAGGGAGGAGGGGGGCGCCCGTCGCCCCGCAGCGCGGTTGCCGCTCGCTCGGTCGGTCACTCAGTCAGTTCGTCTTGCGCCATTGCGAAGGTTGGATTACGCTTCATTGAGTGTCACCACGGGACGGGCGAGCGAGCGAGAATCGGAGCTGTTGGATGGATTATCCATCCATCATGGATACGAGTTAAAATGTCTTCAAGTACCAAACGACCACGATACGTGTGTACATTCACAGATACTTTAAAACAAAGATTTCCGATTATGAAAGATGGAAGAGAACCTACCGAAGTGTTTTGTTCAATATGTAACAATCATTTTTCAATTAAGTTCAAGGGAGGTGCTGATATTGAAAAACATATCCTAACGGAAAAACATAAAAAAAATAGTCTGACTGTTTCAAGTAACACCAAAATCGACTCTTTATTTCAACCACAAAGTTCTGGACTGACAGACCAAATATCCGCCGCTGAAGCCACTTTAGCTTTCCACACAGTGAAACATCACCAGTCATTTAAATCTATGGATTGCACCAGCCAACTGGTTAAGGCTATATTTGCCGATTCCAACACTGCGAAGAGTATTTCTTGTGCACGAACGAAGACTGAGGCCATTGTAACGGGCGTGATATCTCCGTGGGTAATTGAACAGGTACAAGTCTCATTACAAAATGTCAACTTCTTGGGCGTTTCCACAGATGCAAGTAATCACGGTGCTGAAAAAATATTTCCTATTATGATACAATTCTTCGACTGGCAAGAAGGAATTAAAACCAAACTGCTGGATGTGCTGAGCACACCCAATGAAAATGCTAACACTATAACAGAGATAATTAAAACAAGCTTGCAAAAGTACGACTTGTTGATGAAATGTGTATCATTTACAGCAGACAACGCTAATGTTAATTTTGGCGGAGTAAATCGGCAACCGGGACAAAATGTTTGGACTAATTTAAAAAACTTTCTGGACAAAGATATCGTAGGAGTTGGGTGCCCAGCGCACATACTACACAATTGTATTCAACATGGCACTGATAATCTGCATATTGATATAGAATCTGTAGTAATGAAGCTGTTTAATTATTTTTCCGTATACACCGTACGCACGGAGGCGTTGAAGGATATCAGCGAATATATAGACGTCAATTATCAGAAACTATTGTTTCATAGCAAGACCCGATGGCTTAGTCTGTTTCCAGCGATCGAAAGAATATTGAAGATGTATGAACCGTTGAAGCAGTACTTTTTATCTACTCCTGGTGTACCAATTACTTTGAAGAACTTTTTTGAGAATGAACTCAGCGAAGTTTATTTATTTCTTGCTCACTCATTGATGTCAATATTTCAGACGAAAATTGAAGACATCGAAAAAGAAAACAATTCTGTTTTAGATATTAAAAGAATCCTCGAATCCACACATGAAATTTTAGTTGCACGAGCGAACGCAAACTTCATGCCACTTAAAGTGCGAGAGTTGCTGGCTAAGTGCACTGCGGAAAACCAAGAAGTTTTCAAGCATGACCTTAAAAATATGTATAAGACTTGCGTAGAATATCTGATCAAGTGGATGACGCCTTTAGATGATTTCAAAGTCTTTAATTGGTTGATGCTGAAAAAGGGCCAAATGATCGACTTTGATCAGATTGCTTTATCAATTCATTATCTAAATGGAAAAGGAATACACATAGATGATGTGAAGTTATTCGATGAAATTGCATCTCTGAATAGTTTTTTGACAAAACAGGAAGAAGCATTTTTTGACGTAATGCTTCATGCGTTGTGGGCAAACATTTTCAAGACAATAGGTATTTCACGATTGCCAGAGATACTGCGTATTTGTCAATATATATTTGCAATAACAGCTCAAAATGCAAACGTAGAAAGAGTTTTTTCTATCATGGGAGCTCAATGGTCGAAAGAAAGAAACCGACTAAACGTGTCTTCAATTCGAGCTCTACTTTTAGTTCAATATAACTTGAAGAGTTTAACTTGTGAGGCATTTTATAAATCAATAATCAAAAAAAAGAATTTACTTAAAAAAGTTTCTTCAAATATTAAATACGACAAAACTAATTAAGTACCTATTTGGATAAATAAGTATTGATTTTACCTGCAAATGTTAGTAACATTATTTTTAAGGATGATTATTGAAGATGATTATTTTTAGTTTGTTTTACTTTGATAAATAAGGATTGATTTTAACTGCAACTGCAATTGTTACCAAAAGAAGATTGTCTTTAGTTCGTTTTACTTCGATAAATAAGTATTGATTTAACTGCAATTGTTACCAAAAGAAGATTATTTTAAGTTTGTTTTAAATTAATACATAAGTATTGATTTTAACTGCAATTGTTACCAAAAGAAGATTATTTTAAGTTTGTTTTAAATTAATACATAAGTATTGATTTTAACTGCAATTGTTACCAAAAGAAGATTATTTTTAGTAGTTTAATAAGAGAGATCTTTAAAATGTAACCTGTATTTTATTAAAAATCCTGAGATATCACTAGATTTGCTAAATCCGGCCGGAATCCTGAGAAGAGTCGAAAAATCCTGAAATCTCAGGACAAATCCTGAGATATGGTAACCCTAGCCACGTAGAACACACTGGGACGCTATGGCCTCATACTCGCGAAAATAATGACATATCGGTACTTCATTCATTGTCACTTTTTCTCTCGGGCGGTTTGAACTTGATTAGGTATTCTCGCTCCCACGCTTCATGTATCTTTTTGGCGCAGCGAAAAAAATCCTAAATCTATGGGTAAGACAAAGGGAGAGTAGACCACCGGCGCGGCATTAATATCCCCCTCTATTTCCACCACGCGGCGAAAAGGTATGCCTGCTACTGCTGTTTCGTTTGTGGCGAAGGGCGCTTGTGGGAGTATGCGTGTGTGTTTGTTGTCATGTTTGTGTACGATAGCGCAATAAATGAATATTGTATTTTACCACTTAAATGATAGTACTTTTATACTGATAATTAAAACAAATCGTTCGAAATTATTCCCTAACCATTCCAAAATATTAAAAGTGCCCAACATTAATGTTCATGTTTTCACTTCTGCGGGCACGTTTGCGGAGTGCAACCCGTTGTATTCTTTTCTTTTGCTATTCTTTGGTATCTTTGAATCTTAGGTACTTATTTAGCCTTAGTTAGACGCTATGCTATGTTAGACGTGCTGTTAACAATGCTTTTAATTATAAATACACAAGAAGTATAGTCAAGCACGGTGGCAGTAACGTTAGTTTGGGGGTGTTTTTCCGGATGTGGAGTTGGACCCGTTCGGAAGACTGAAGGTACAATGGATTAATGGCAATAAAAAATATCTTATATTTTTTCCAATGTTAGATGATACTTTTGACAGGTGTCAAAAGTATCATCCTACGTTGTCACTTCCTTATTGCTACGTACTAAGGTTGCGTTTGTTTCCTTATGTTTGGCTTGACATTGCAATAACGACTTTATACCCTCTATATAGGTGTCAACTGTCAAAAGTATCATCCTACATTGGACAAAGTATAGAGCACACAATGATTCCCTACTCGGACGATCATTTGCCTGTAACCTGGATCATTCAGCATGACAATGACTCTAAACACACGGCCAATAGCGTCAAATATTTCCTTAGCGAACAGCGTATATCCGTTTTAGACTGGCCAGCAATTAGTCCGGTTTTAAACCAGATAGAAAATCTCTGGTATATTGTTAAAAAGAAAGTCTCAAACAAACGTTATACAAGTCAAAACGAACTATATGAAGCATTTGTTGAAGCATAGAATTCAAACCCCCTAGAAAAATGTATAAAATTGATTGAATCAATGCCACGTCGTTGCAGTGCTGTTATTGATAATAAGGGATACGCAACTTAATATAAATAATAACTATTGATAGGCTGTGGATAGTAGCTATTCCGTAAATAAAAATACTAATGACTAATACTTAAAAAAATACTGTTTTTTATACTTTTGTATTGTTGTTGTTGTTTCTAATTAGTTGACCATTATTGTTCATACCTTAAAACTCATTTAAATATTTGTCCGTAATGTAATATTGAAACTGCACTCGTGTAATGGGATTTACATTGTTTTTCTAACAAATAATAAATCGTTAATGTCAAATGTATTTAAAATTTTCCGCCTTCTTACTGCACTGTTATCTTGCAACACTACTCTGTGCTCACTCTGTTCGCGCTCGTTTTTTTATTGCTGTGTCATAGTATTAAAAGCTCAATTAATCATAATATCAGTTTCATTTATTTCAACAGGTTATGGGCCCAGATAGCTCTAACGTGTTGTTTTTGCAAAAGTTAATAGTATTTCAATAAAGTGATTAACGTAAAGTAAATAAAATCGTTGAAAAGTGCTCACGCGTGCATAACCTCAATAAAGTTACCGGTTCGCGAGTTCTTCCTGTATTTCAGCTATTTCAGATTTACTTTTGCAATATGAATAACATAACTATGTCAATTCCAAAACTGACGGGACGAGAAAATTGATCCACGTGGAGTTTTGCTGTAAAAGCTTACCTACAGCACGAAGACTTGCATAATTGCATATTGTCAGAACCAAACCCCAGTGATCCAAAAGCAGTGAAGAATGACGTTAAAGCTAAGTCTAAATTGATATTATTGGTTGATCCAATCTTATATGTTCACATCCAACAAGCAGAAAATGCCAAACAAGTATGGGATAACCTCACCAAAGCATTTGAAGACAGTGGATTAACTAGAAAAGTTGGCTTATTAAAGGACTTGGCTCATATTTTTTTTTACGTAAAGAGCTCTTGATTAAGAACTTATGTACGTAATTTCGTCACTCGGAACTAAATAAAACTCGACTTATTAATTATTCAAAATTATTGATTTTGTAGGTTAACCACTGACTATTTACTAGTTTTGACAGCAATTTTAAGCATTGTTGCCAACATTTCAAAGCCAAAATATTTCCGTTATATTGATAGCATTGTTAAATTGACATAAAGTTTTAAGGTTAGAATAGCGCTATTTAGTTTTAACAGCACCTAAACCATTAACTATAGGACCGATTCGGTTCTGGCTGATACTTATTATAATGATGATACTGATTATTATTATATACATTATATTATGTATACATACACAATACTTCAATAATAATCAGTATTATATACATTAATATTGGTTTGGTTAGGTTAGGTTAGAACTGTGACCACAACGCACGAGCCGAGCGAGCGAAGCGAGCGTGCCGCGGCAGCGGCCGGCGAAGTGCCAGAACCGAATCGGTCCTATAGTTATTGGTTTAGGTACGGTTAAAACTAAATAGCGCTATTCTAACCTTAAAACTTTATGTCAATTTAACAATGCTACCAATATAACGGAAATGTTTTGGCTTTGAAATGTTGGCAACAATGCTTAAAATTGCTGTCAAAACTAGTAAATAGTCAGTGGTTAACCTACAAAATCAATAATTTTGAATAATTAATAAGTCGAGTTTTATTTAGTTCCGAGTGACGAAATTACGTACATAAGTTCTTAATCAAGAGCTCTTTACGTAAAAAAAAAATGAGCCCAAATATCAATGACAACTAATGGAAATTTGAACCAAGGACTTAATTAACACAACATTAGAGACGAGTGAAAGTGTAGAATCATATGTCAATAAAATAATGTCTTCCGCTCACAAGTTGAGAAACATTAACTTTAATGTCGATGATGAATGGCTGGGAACGTTAATGTTGGCCGGTTTGCCAGATTCCTACAAGCCTATGATTATGGGAATAGAGAGCTCTGGTGTAAAAATTAGTTCTGACTTGATCAAGACAAAATTACTCCAAGAAGTAAAGTCAGTTGATTCAATAAATACTACAGTACTTTACACAAAGCACAATAACTCAAAGTACTCTCAGCATATCCCAAAGAAAGGTCCAAGATGTTTTATTTGTAACAAATATGGACACATAAGTAAAAATTGCAAATCAAAGAAAGTTAAACAAGACAAAAATAAAGATTCAGGTTATGTAGCTGTGTTCTCTGCTGCAACTAAGTATGATGATGGGTTCTACATAGATTCAGGTGCTTCAATGCATCTTACCATGAGACAAGACTGGCTTTATGATGAAGTACCCCCTCCGATCACAAGTATAAAAATAGCAAATAGCAAAATGCTTCCGGTGAAAAGTTGTGGCAAGATAGACTTGAATATAATTGGTCCAAATCCAGATTACAAATGTTCTGTATGTACCTGAATTAACAACCAATTTATTGTCTGTCAGCCAAATTATAAAGAATGGATGCTCCATACAGTTCACAAAACAGGGCTGTAAAATATTCAACAAGATGAATACTGAAGTAGCAGCGGCAAATCTCATCAATAACATGTACCGGCTGAATACTGACACTGTTGCAGCATACAGTTGCAAAATGAATGAGACTGATATCTTATTGTGGCACAAGAGGATGGCACATTTAAATTTCCATGATTTAAATAAATTAAGTAATTGTACAGATGGAGTGAAATTGATTCAAAACAAAAATGAAATGGTTTGTGAGCTGTGTCAAAAAGGAAAACAATCCAGGTTGCCATTTCCTTCTGAAGGTTCTAGAGCACAAATCCTCTGGAGTTGATACATTCAGATGTCTGTGGACCCATGGAGGTGAAATCACTTGGAGGAGCCAGGTATTTTCTCACATTCATAGATGATTATACAAGGAAAGTATATGTATATTTTTTGCATAATAAATCAGAAGTATTTTCAAAATTCAAAGAATACAAAGCTTTAGTAGAGAATCAGCTTAATTTTAAAATTAAATGTTTACGTTCTGATAATGGTAGAGAGTATCTTAGCCATGATTTCTCCAATTACTTAAAGAAATCAGGCATAATCCATCAGACTTCTAATTCATACACGCCTCAACAAAATGGATTAGCTGAGCGTATGAATCGCACACTTATGGAAAGGGCACGCTGTATGCTAATTAACTCTGATTTACAGAAATGTTATTGGGCTGAAGCAGTATCCACAGCAGCTTACATCACCAACCGCTGCCCTACCTGTGCACTGTCATATGTTACACCTGAGGAAATGTGGTCAGGGAAGAAACCTGAAGTAAGTCATCTAAAAATCTTTGGTTGTGAGGCTATGGTCAAAATACCAAAAGAGAAGCTTCAAAAACTGGATCCTAAGGCAAGCAAAATGATTTTTATTGGCTATAGTGATACTACTAAAGGCTATAAATTCATAGATCCAAAGACAAAGAAAGTAGTAATAAGCAGAGATGTTGTTTTTATGGAAAGTTCATTAATCCAAAACCATATAGTTGTGCCCCTAACTACAGATGAAAATGAGGTTAATAAAAATAAACAGGTAATGCTTAGTCCAGAGTTACAAGAAAATTCAAATGACAGTTCTGAATCAAATGTGTCAGTAAGTTCCAGTAATGATGACTCATTTCATTCAAATGATGAATCTCTATATATTCCTAAAACTAAAATTAATATAGAACATGACAGCAATATTACAACTAGATCTAAGGCTAAGAAACAAGATAATAATACTTATCTCTGTAAAGGAATTTCAGATACAGATGTGCCCCAGACATACAGTGAAGCCATATCTTCACCAAATGGAGAAATGTGGAAACAATCTATAAAGGAGGAACTAAAAGCACATGAGAACAATGAAACATGGACCCTGGTGAAAAAGCCCCCTGGAGTGTCTTCACTTGGGTGCAGGTGGGTGTTCCGTATTAAAAATGATCCTTCTGGTCCAGTATACAAATCCAGACTTTGTGCTAAAGGGTGTTCCCAGCATTATCAAATAGATTACACCGAAACATTTTCTCCAACAGTAAGATATGACTCAGTGCGAATATTGCTCTCAGAAGCATGTCAATATGATTTAAAAATTGTTCAGTTTGATGTAAAAACAGCCTTTCTCTATGGAGATATTGAAGAAAATATATATATGAATCCTCCTGAAGGAATAGAATCTCCACCAAACTTTGTATGTAAATTGAACAGATCTTTATATGGCTTAAAACAAGCCCCAAGATGTTGGAATAACAAATTCAAATCTGTATTACATAAATTTGGTTTTGCTAATAGCCACTCTGATCAATGTGTGTTCACTGGTCATTTAAACAAAATAAAAATATATCTCCTATTTTATGTAGACGATGGGTTGATAATATCTAAAGATGATGATGCTATTAACAAAGTTATAAATGACCTTAAGCAATACTTTGAAATAAAAACCATGGAGCCTATAAATTATGTGGGATTACAGATAGAACGGTCAAATGGTAATATATTTATTCATCAGAAGCAATATATTGAAAAATTACTACAAAAATTTAATATGATTAATGCAAATGGAAATAATATTCCAATAGACCCCCACACCAAACTGGAAAAGAAAAACATAGTACCTGAAGAAAAGATGCCATACAGACAAGCAGTGGGTTCGCTCATGCATCTTGCTATAGTAAGTAGACCAGATATTATGTTTGGAGTAAGCTTAGTAAGTCGATATCTAGACTGCTATGATAGTACTCACTGGGCTGTTGTAAAAAAGATATTAAAGTACCTAAAAGAAACCAAAGAAATGGGCATACTATATTCGAAAGTAAAGAACAATGTAGTAGAGGGCTATAGTGACTCTGATTATGCAGCTGATAGTGACACAAGAAGATCTACAACTGGGTATGTGTTTACAAAGAACGCTGCAGCTATAACATGGGCAACTCAGCGACAGCAAAGCATAGCCCTGTCTACAACAGAAGCAGAATTCATGGCTGCATGTTCAGCTACAAAAGAGGCACTGTGGATCAAAAGACTACTACTTGATATTGGTGCATATAATCAGGACACTATCACTTTAAACGTGGACAATCAAAGTGCAATATCAGTGATTAAAAATATGGACTTTCATAAGAGGTGTAAGCACATTGATGTTAAATATAAGTTTATTCAAGAAAAGTGTAAAGAAAAAGAAATATGTGTGAAGTACCTATGTACTACAGAACAGTCTGCTGACATGTTTACAAAAGCTCTTGCTCGTGTGAGATTTCAATATCTCAGAGATAAAATTGGTATAACTTTAAATAAGTAGTTCCTTTATCAATATAATTGAATAACATATCAGCATACTATTTTTAAACATCTCCATGATTTGTCATATTTTTATATTTTTACATTTGTATGTAAGTAATAAGAACGCTCTAATTTGGTGGGTGTGTCAAATGTATTTAAAATTTGCCGCCTTCTTACTGCACTGTTATCTTGCAACACTACTCTGTGCTCACTCTGTTCGCGATCGTTTTTTATTGCTGTGTCATAGTATTAAAAGCTCAATTAATCATAATATCAGTTTCATTTATTTCAACAGTTAACATATTGTTGTCCTATTTATTGTTTGATTTCAAAATAAAAACGATTGCGTAAACTATCTTACATAATGTCAAGGACCGTATTGGTAGTGTTTCTAATTATACGACCACCACTGCATATAGACTTTAGCCTGACGTCTTATATAAAAATATAAAAAAAAAACAAACCCGGCATCGGGCTATTAAATGCTGGGCTAAAGAGTTCATTGAATTACATTTCATTTTATTCACTGTCATTTCATCTGCGTAATAATTTGCAAATAATTGCGTGACTTATTTCTATTTAGGTAACTCTTGCTTTCCAAATGTTAATAATAGACATTTTTATAATAATCTATAATTTATTACAAAAATCTTCACTATTACTATGTAGAACACGTGTAATTTATTAATATCGAGCGCACGTCAAATAACTCATAATAATAAACTTAATTACAAACGACTAAAAAAATGTTTACTTTAAAACACATATCGGTAGAATACTAAAAAAACAATAAAAATTTAAATAATATACATTAGTTGGGTTGTGTTTTCACGCACAATATTAAATGTTTAAATTCATTCAATATATAAAAAATAATAACACACATTTTTATAGTTAACAGAATTCTGAACGGTCAAAGTAGGTAAAAATTGCCAATGGTAACCTATTTTATTATAAAGTATTGTACGAGTGTATAATATTCAATAGTGTACGAGAAAAACATATATTTCACTATCTTGATTTCAAAAGTAATCACTTCTTACAGTATAAATCTGGTTTCTTTGCATAATCTTATTACCTATAATTTTGTTTCAAGAACCATTAGTGAAGGGAAATTTTTTTAAAGAATCGCTAAGGAAGGTGGATTTGACTTTTGCAGCGTTGCGGATTAAAAGGTATAGAGCAATCCTACACTCATAGCAAATCATAGTATTTTTAATACGACATCTACCAAACAGACGCATTTAAAAGATTCAATATGCTAAGAACAAGGAATGCATTATTTTTGAATTCATCTTTATATTTTTGGGCACATCATCCTAATTAAAAAATTGCAAATTTCGTCAATGAATTTTCAATCAAACCCATAGTCCAAACTTTACCAATTAGTATATTTGGTCATTTTGTGGTAGAGAAAATGTTTTTCGCAATTTCTTTTTTACTTTGGAAAAGTAAATACACTTTATATGCTCAAGATAACGTCCGCAACCAAAAAATAAAAACCCTCGCCTTAATGCGAAAAATTATCCTACTGAAAATAGCGTTCGTTTGTAATGAAGAATGTGACGTCCTCAGAGCAAGCTTTTTTATTTATTTGGTCAGGCTTTACATATTACATACTAATCATGTTAGCAATTCATAGATTGGAAGTTCCGCCTGGCTTTAGGCGAGGATGGCCTTTGTGGTCCGAAAACACTTTTAGACGTAGTGCTGGTTCTATCTCTTGAGCCGCTGTAAAAAATAATACATCACATTCGGGGAGAACTTAGTCAATAAATGTTTCTCTCTCACACACATTCACACCAATTAGCCTAGCCCAAAGTTAGCAATGTAAAGCTTGTGTTAAGGAGATACTGGGATAACGAATAGACGTAGACCATCTAAGCATTTACGGGCTACGGTATACCAACCCACACCAAAAGTTTCAAAATTCTCCCACCAATTTTTCACTTGAAGAGTTCAACTATAATAAAGTAAAAAGTAGTTGTTTACCTGATGTCTTGATAATAGTGGTGTCCTCGACTTCCCGTACTAGTTCTGGAGTTCACATCCCTAATGCTGCCCCTATCTTTTGACGTGGCGCTGGGCATGTTAGAAAAGGCAATGGTAAGATTTCTATTAAAATATTTACATTTTTAAGTGTTAAGGCAAAATCGCTTATTTCTTTGTCCCAGCCAGGAAAACATTTTCTTAGCATGACAATGACAATTTGACTGATTATAACAAAACATTTATTATTCTGACAAAGACGAAGCAAATAACTATTTTGGTTAAAATTATAATTACTAGGCGATGCAGTCGCTCAGCATAAAGCTACGCTAGCACCATATATTGGAGCGGAGCGTAATACCTACAAAAAATTTTTTTTTTGGTTCGATGAGAATTTTTGCGAATTTCAAAATTCGGGCTCCGTCACCATCTGGTCCTAAACCTGTTGATTCGATTCCACACAAAAAATATTAAAATCGGTCAAGAACTCAGGAAGTTATGGCGTAACAGACATTACGCCATTGAAACTGATCTATGGGATCCATATTTTGCTAAATATTGGCAATACACAAGAGTGGCGGACTAAAAGGGGGGATGAAGGGGCAGCCCGCCCCGGGCCTCCAGTCTTGGGGGACCCCCAAATGCCTCCGCGTTCCCCTGATGAATACAAACTAAACAAGCTTTTAAAATGTGCTTAGTACCTACATAATTTCATCAAGATCAAAACACTACAGCCATCTGTACTTTTTACGCGGTACTAATATTCTTTAAACTTTGCTGAACGCGTCCAATACGTTGTGGGAATTCCCGTCTTTGTAGCGGGTACTTCCTCAGGAATCCCTGAATGAATTAGGTGCAAATAATTCTCTCTTGTACGCCTGTACTTACATTTACTACATTCTTTTTACGTCGAAAAATAAACATTGGCCTCATTTAAAATATAGGTATCATTTGGCATGTGACGATGCACAGCATCTGCGCGAGCGCTCTAATGCTTCCCTTTAATATTTCGGCCAATCACAAGTCCCTTGCCTGGTTTTTGGCTAATCAGCGTTGAGTTACCTCGTTGTCAGCTATTTCATGTCATCAGGAGACGCCCCATTGTTTCACGTCATTTTAAAGCGTCGTTTTTTCCCGATAAGTTAACAGCTAAATTGAAAATTCGTGTGAATTTTCTGGAAAAATACTTAAATCTAGTGTAAAAGTATTGCAAAAGTGATTAGTAATGAGTGATCGCGAGGCCGATAGTGACTCCCAGTGTGTTGGTGAGGCCTGTGATGGTCTAGTTACCGTGGATTGCGTCGACATGCTGGCGACGCCGGAGTTGGAGGCCCGGTCTCGGACCGGGACCGCTGGATCGTCGAACTGTAAGTCACGCAAACTCATCCAGTTCCTCGAACGGATCGAGTTCAACTACATCGCAATTACGAGATTCATCTCAGGTGAAACGAAGCAGACGCGGTGAGTTACAAAACTTAACTTACCAAGTTAATGCCTTGACAAACTTATTATTACGTAAGTTTACTGCGGATTCAACGAACATTGTCGATGTGACGCAACATCAATTAACCGGCGAGTCGGCATCTGGCGCGGAGCCTCTGCCCGACTCAGGTACCAAATCGTTTAACCTTACATTTAATCGGCCGATCATAACTAGCGATTCGCATGACGCTCCGAGATTAAATTTCAGCTCGATAAATACTACAGCAAAAGATCCTAAAATACCTATTGCAAACCCAGATCACGTAAAACAATTTGAAATCCTCCAACGGTTCGGTAATTCTGATTGGAAAGATGTGCGTTATAGTGACGCACTTAAGTTACGTAATGCTTCACCAGGATTTGTTGAATTAAGCATAAAAGATGAGTTAAGACAATTTTCAAAAGGAAAAGATTATCTTGCCAACTCGGAGAGCGTTGTTGCAGTGGTTTCAAACGCGTTACTTACACAACATGAATTGCTTAACCAGAACTTGCAGGAATTCGTCGATTGGACTGTGGCACCAGGTATAGTTCTATCTCCATCGACTATTTTTGACAAAACATCCGGCTTATTTCAACATAATTCAAAATTTCATAAAAATAATGAAGAAATCATGCAGCTCGTTTGCGGAAAGCGAGCGGAATATGTGGAAACTCGTCGGGAGCGTATCCTGAGTGAAATGCCGAACAAAAACTTGCGAGAAGGCCTACGGAAGGTCCCACCAAGTGCTTAACATCTTTCAACGAATCACAGCTGCAGTCCTATATACATAACACAGGCGGAATTGACAAGTGGATTCGTCCATGGTACAATAATGCGACAAAAGAAAACGCAATACCAACCACTTCGAAGTCGGTACCTAAACCTCATGTGCGAGATCATCCCTTTCGGTCCCGCGATAACGAAAATTTTCCCAAAGGGAAGTCCACTACCACCGCTGCAAAGAAGGCCTTCCCGGGTAAGCACTACAAGAAGGATGCTGCAGCATGCAGCAAACAAAAGAAAGACCAATCCATGACTCCTTGCCACGCCCTCTCCTGGGCACTTTTTATGGGGGCTGCCAGCGAGCGTATCGCAGACAGTGGCTTGCGCTTCGGGCTCCGGAGGCCCTTCTCGGACTAGTCACGGGAATGCGCCTGCCATTTACCTCCAAACCCCAACTAATTCCATCCATGCGCACGGATGTGTCGCCAATTCGAAACAAGTCAATCACCCGCAATGAACCAACAAATCGATTTCTTACTGGAACAAGGGGTACTCGAGGTCCCAAATCAACTTCATCTGGGACCCAGTTTTCTGTAAACCATATTCTTAGCAAAAAAGGGCGATGGCAGCAACAGACTGATATTCAACCTCAAAAGACTGAATCAATATATAATAGCCAAACCATTCAAACTAATGTCTCACTTCCAAATTTCCTTCAAAACAAAGACTGGATGGTGAAGATCGACCTCTCTTCAGCTCACTTCCACGTCAACATTGTAGAGAGTCATCGCAGATTTCTGAGGTGGGGTTACAGAGGTCAAATACTGCAGACGACTTGTTTACCCTTCGGGCTGTCATGTGCACCCAAGAATTTCTCAGCACTGACCGACTGGGTGGCCCAGTACCTCCGGTCCAAGGGGATGCGGATCATCGTTTACTTGGACGATTATTTGATCGCCAGCCAATCGAAGACTCTTTTACAGTCAAAAGTACAAATAGCCCTCAACACTCTGGAATCACTGGGATGGACAATCAACTATGGGGAGTCGGTGATCATACCTACGCAAAGAGTCGAATATTTGGGGATATTATGGGATACAGATCAGAATTTGAAGGGACTCCTACTAAAGAAAATACTCCCAATGTTGGTCAGCCTGAAACGAATACTGCTCAAGCGCACAGTGTCACTGAAGGAAATGCATAGATTACTAGACACTCTAAACTTTGCCAATTTCGTTGTACCGAGAGGACGACTACACAGCCGTTATCTGAAGAGTTTTCTCGAAACCTGACCAAACCTCGGAAGCAGGAACCAATACCATCATCTGCCACTAAAAAATACAATGATGAGTAACAATGGCTATGAAGACATCCCAAGTAAAATCAAACCTGCATGCAAGAACGACACAACATTTTCTGACAACAGATGCATCAGACTACGGGTAGGGAGCCCAACTGAACGATCTCTCCACTTCAGGAGCTGGAGACCGGATCAAAACAATTGGCATTGCAACAGAAAAGAAATGTTTGCCAATCTGGCTGCAGTAAAGGTTTTCAAATCCCAATTTGTAAATCACCATGTAATAATTTAGTCAGACAATCGCAGTCATAGCATATATACAAAAGTTCAGTCTTTGTTAAACACGCACTGGGTTTGGTTGTGAATCTGGTCACCTAAAGTCAGTGTCTCTCAAAGTGATTTTATAAAAGCTAATTCTAATTTGTTATTCACTGATCATGATGAAGTGCGCAGCTTGTGGTGAAAATTTCAATGATGGTGTATTCTGTAATGGCTGCAATAGACATCTGGATTTTGGATGTGCTCCAAATACAAGGCATAAAACAGCACTTAAATAAAATAACCCATTTGGTTGTAGCTTTTGAGTCTATAAAAAATGAACTATCCGATCTTAAACATCTATTGAGTTTAGCAGCGCTAGATTGGTCGAATTTGAATTCAGTGTATCCAAGGTTGAACTTCTGACACCTGAAGTCATTAAAGTTCGCCTTTATTTTGATTTAATTACTAAGGATATTGTTAATCTCAAATCAGAAAACATTTCAAGGGAGCAGTGGACTAGACTCAATAATGTTGAAATTATAGGCGTTCCTCCGAAAAAGAACGTAAAATTTAGTATTTTCGAAAAGATTTCTGAAGTGACTGGATATAATTTTCCGAAGACCCAAGTAAATTATAACCAACATACCAACATACGACTCTGGGAGAAAAAAATATCATAGTGAGCTTTACAAATCGCTATATTAAGGAAGAGTTTGTAGCGGCGCGATCCAATAAAATTATTACTGCAGCTGATGTTTGTTTTGGGGATTCTTCGTTGAAAATCTACATCAACGATCATCTCACATCCGTAAATAACGAACTACTTTCAAAAGTAAAAACAGCGGCTGAGGACAAGAACTTTCTTTGTTTGGGTAAAACATTCCAAAATTCATATTCGCAAAAATTACACATCTCCAATCTATATTATAAAGATATATAATTGGAGCGGAGCGAAGCGAAGCATCCATGGATCAGCTTCAATAGCGCAATGTCTGTTACGCCATAACTTCCAGAGTTCTTAACCGATTTTAATATTTTTTATCAGAGAATCAAATCAACAGGTTTAGGACCAGATGGTGACGGAGCCCGAATTTTGAAATTCGCAACAATTTTTTTTTTCTTTTTTAGGTATTACGTTCCGCTCCAATATATGGTGCTAGCTTAGCTTTATGCTTAACGGCTGCATCGCCTAGTATATTATGGGAGGATACCATGGATCAGCTTCAATGACGCAATGTCTGTTACGCCATAATTTCCCGATTTCTTAACCGATTTTAATATTTTTTGTGTGGAATCGAATCAACAGGTTTAGGACCAGATTGTGACGAAGCCCGAATTTTGAAATTCGCAAAAATTCCCACCGAAACAATTTTTTTTCTTTTTTTATGTATTACGCTCCGACCCAATATATGGTACCAGCGTAGCTTTATGCTTAGCGACTGCATCGCCTAGTATAAACTAATCTATTTCCTACTAAAAGTTATTATAATACATTATGATACTTGTTTGGCAAACGCGTCTACGAACGCAATCCAATTTAATAGTTTGGGAGCCACTATCTTGCTTATCTTATATTGGAATTTCTTTTGTTCATTATCGATAAGGTCGCTCGCTTTGAATGGGACTTCCTACCTGCTCGCACGCAAGTACTGTGATATTTGCTTTGCTACTTGCTCACACTGGTATTAGGTATTTAATGTAACTGCCCGCACATGTTGCTTTTGTTATCTATTTACTCGTTTAAAATGAATGATTAACTTAGAATATTCGAATAATGATTGGATTGGTAGTTTTATTTTAGTATTAGCTTTAGCTAGTTATAATTTTCTTTGCATAATAATTACAAGGGAATTGTTTTGGGAACATTTTTCTATTTTGCTAAAAATATTGATGGTATACGAGGGCGGGTCAAAAAGTTCGCGGAATGAGGGGCATGGAGGGTAACTTTTTACTGCCTGCACTAGTTGTGACACTCATTAAGAGTATAACCACTAAGTTTAAAAAAAAATAGGTCATAATTACCTGAGCTACACATCAATCAACAAGTCAATCCGGAAGAAAATTTGCAACATGGAGAAAATTGAGTTTCGCGCAGACATCAAGTTCCTTACCAAACAAGGAAAACCTCCCCAGACTATTTTGGAAGAGATGTCTTCTGTTTACGTGGACTCTTGCCCTGGTAAAACCATGGTTTACAAGAGTCACAACCTGTTTAAGCTAGGCAGAGATTCGATTGAAGATGATCCAGCCCAAAAACTTATGGCAACTGTTTTCTGGGATTCAGAGGGAATCCTCCTTATTGATTATAAAGAAAAGGGTGTCTCTATCACTGGAGAGTACTACGCTGCACTATTAGAACATCTGCGAGATGCTGTGAGAGAAAAAAGACGGGGAAAATTTACTAAAGGTGTGCTACTTTTGCACGACAATGCACCCGTGCACAAGGCGCAAGTTGCGATGGCTGCTATTCAAAGAGTGGGATTCGAAATCTTGGAACATCCTCCCTATAGCCCAGATTTAGCCCCAAGTGATTATTATTTGTTCCCAAAAATGAAAAAAGAGCTTCGAAGGAAGTAATTTTCCAGCGATGAAGAAATCATTTTTTTTTCGAAGGTATTAAAAAATGTATTAGAGTTAAGGGGAAATACATTGAGAAGGAAAAATAATATTGTGTTTTATTTCTTACTTTTTACCCCCCATTGCGCGAACTTTTTGACCCACCTTCGTATGTACTATTTTGTTTAATTACTTATTCCTCTAAAGTTCTCAGATAATAATAATTTAAGTATTTATTATCAGAATGCTCGTGGACTTCGTTCAAAACAAATATTTTTTACCGCAATGTATGTTTAAGTTCTTATGCTATGCAATGCAAAAGCCATGTTTTCGTAATCACTATGATTACGGAAACATGGCTTTTGGATGGTATACTGGACACGGAGTTGTTCGACAGTCGCTATATAGTTTTCCGGCGTGATCCTGATTATGTGGCCACGGAACAGACGAGGGGAGGTGGTGTTTTAATTGCTGTACATCGTAATCTTAATGCTGTGCCGCGATTGAATTATCATTCTGCAGCTGAGGATCTATGGTTATCAATCAACATAGGAAAGCGGCATCCGTCCGTATGTTCTATTGAATTGTGCGTTTTGTATCTGTGTAAAGAAAGTTTAGGTCTATCTTTCTCTCAACAATTTACAATTTTTTTATCGTCTTTAAATAATATTGTAATTTCAAATCCACTCCATAATTATATAATACTGGGTGATTTTAATGTACTAATACTGCAGACGACTTGTTTACCCTTCGGGCTGTCATGTGCACCCAAGAATTTCTCAGCACTGACCGACTGGGTGGCCCAGTACCTCCGGTCCAAGGGGATGCGGATCATCGTTTACTTGGACGATTATTTGATCGCCAGCCAATCGAAGACTCTTTTACAGTCAAAAGTACAAATAGCCCTCAACACTCTGGAATCACTGGGATGGACAATCAACTATGGGGAGTCGGTGATCATACCTACGCAAAGAGTCGAATATTTGGGGATATTATGGGATACAGATCAGAATTTGAAGGGACTCCTACTAAAGAAAATACTCCCAATGTTGGTCAGCCTGAAACGAATACTGCTCAAGCGCACAGTGTCACTGAAGGAAATGCATAGATTACTAGACACTCTAAACTTTACCAATTTCGTTGTACCGAGAGGACGACTACACAGCCGTTATCTGAAGAGTTTTCTCGAAACCTGACCAAACCTCGGAAGCAGGAACCAATACCATCATCTGCCACTAAAAAATACAATGATGAGTAACAATGGCTATGAAGACATCCCAAGTAAAATCAAACCTGCATGCAAGAACGACACAACATTTTCTGACAACAGATGCATCAGACTACGGGTAGGGAGCCCAACTGAACGATCTCTCCACTTCAGGAGCTGGAGACCGGATCAAAACAATTGGCATTGCAACAGAAAAGAAATGTTTGCCAATCTGGCTGCAGTAAAGGTTTTCAAATCCCAATTTGTAAATCACCATGTAATAATTTAGTCAGACAATCGCAGTCATAGCATATATACAAAAGTTCAGTCTTTGTTAAACACGCACTGGGTTTGGTTGTGAATCTGGTCACCTAAAGTCAGTGTCTCTCAAAGTGATTTTATAAAAGCTAATTCTAATTTGTTATTCACTGATCATGATGAAGTGCGCAGCTTGTGGTGAAAATTTCAATGATGGTGTATTCTGTAATGGCTGCAATAGACATCTGGATTTTGGATGTGCTCCAAATACAAGGCATAAAACAGCACTTAAATAAAATAACCCATTTGGTTGTAGCTTTTGAGTCTATAAAAAATGAACTATCCGATCTTAAACATCTATTGAGTTTAGCAGCGCTAGATTGGTCGAATTTGAATTCAGTGTATCCAAGGTTGAACTTCTGACACCTGAAGTCATTAAAGTTCGCCTTTATTTTGATTTAATTACTAAGGATATTGTTAATCTCAAATCAGAAAACATTTCAAGGGAGCAGTGGACTAGACTCAATAATGTTGAAATTATAGGCGTTCCTCCGAAAAAGAACGTAAAATTTAGTATTTTAAAAAAGATTTCTGAAGTGACTGGATATAATTTTCCGAAGACCCAAGTAAATTATAACGCGAGAGTACCAACACACGACTCTGGGAGAAAAAAATATCATAGTGAGCTTTACAAATCGCTATATTAAGGAAGAGTTTGTAGCGGCGCGATCCAATAAAATTATTACTGCAGCTGATGTTTGTTTTGGGGATTCTTCGTTGAAAATCTACATCAACGATCATCTCACATCCGTAAATAACGAACTACTTTCAAAAGTAAAAACAGCGGCTGAGGACAAGAACTTTCTTTGTTTGGGTAAAACATTCCAAAATTCATATTCGCAAAAATTACACATCTCCAATCTATATTATAAAGATATATAATTGGAGCGGAGCGAAGCGAAGCATCCATGGATCAGCTTCAATAGCGCAATGTCTGTTACGCCATAACTTCCAGAGTTCTTAACCGATTTTAATATTTTTTATCAGAGAATCAAATCAACAGGTTTAGGACCAGATGGTGACGGAGCCCGAATTTTGAAATTCGCAACAATTTTTTTTTTCTTTTTTAGGTATTACGTTCCGCTCCAATATATGGTGCTAGCTTAGCTTTATGCTTAACGGCTGCATCGCCTAGTATATTATGGGAGGATACCATGGATCAGCTTCAATGACGCAATGTCTGTTACGCCATAATTTCCCGAGTTCTTAACCGATTTTAATATTTTTTGTGTGGAATCGAATCAACAGGTTTAGGACCAGATTGTGACGAAGCCCGAATTTTGAAATTCGCAAAAATTCCCACCGAAACAATTTTTTTTCTTTTTTTATGTATTACGCTCCGACCCAATATATGGTACCAGCGTAGCTTTATGCTTAGCGACTGCATCGCCTAGTATAAACTAATCTATTTCCTACTAAAAGTTATTATAATACATTATGATACTTGTTTGGCAAACGCGTCTACGAACGCAATCCAATTTAATAGTTTGGGAGCCACTATCTTGCTTATCTTATATTGGAATTTCTTTTGTTCATTATCGATAAGGTCGCTCGCTTTGAATGGGACTTCCTACCTGCTCGCACGCAAGTACTGTGATATTTGCTTTGCTACTTGCTCACACTGGTATTAGGTATTTAATGTAACTGCCCGCACATGTTGCTTTTGTTATCTATTTACTCGTTTAAAATGAATGATTAACTTAGAATATTCGAATAATGATTGGATTGGTAGTTTTATTTTAGTATTAGCTTTAGCTAGTTATAATTTTCTTTGCATAATAATTACAAGGGAATTGTTTTGGGAACATTTTTCTATTTTGCTAAAAATATTGATGGTATACGAGGGCGGGTCAAAAAGTTCGCGGAATGAGGGGCATGGAGGGTAACTTTTTACTGCCTGCACTAGTTGTGACACTCATTAAGAGTATAACCACTAAGTTTAAAAAAAAAATAGGTCATAATTACCTGAGCTACACATCAATCAACAAGTCAATCCGGAAGAAAATTTGCAACATGTAGAAAATTGAGTTTCGCGCAGTCATCAAGTTCCTTACCAAACAAGGAAAACCTCCCCAGACTATTTTGGAAGAGATGTCTTCTGTTTACGTGGACTCTTGCCCTGGTAAAGCCATGGTTTACAAGAGTCACAACCTGTTTAAGCTAGGCAGAGATTCGATTGAAGATGATCCAGCCCAAAAACTTATGGCAACTATTTTCTGGGATTCAGAGGGAATCCTCCTTATTGATTATAAAGAAAAGGGTGTCTCTATCACTGGAGAGTACTACGCTGCACTATTAGAACATCCGCGAGATGCTGTGAGAGAAAAAAGACGGGGAAAATTTACTAAAGGTGTGCTCCTTTTGCACGACAATGCACCCGTGCACAAGGCGCAAGTTGCGATGGCTGCTGTTCAAAGAGTGGGATTCGAAATCTTGGAACATCCTCCCTATAGCCCAGATTTAGCCCCAAGTGATTATTATTTGTTCCAAAAAATGAAAAAAGAGCTTCGAAGGAAGTAATTTTCCAGCGATGAAGAAATCATTTTTTTTTTCGAAGGTATTAAAAAATGTATTAGAGTTAAGGGGAAATACATTGAGAAGGAAAAATAATATTGTGTTTTATTTCTTACTTTTTACCCCCCATTGCGCGAACTTTTTGACCCACCTTCGTATGTACTATTTTGTTTAATTACTTATTCCTCTAAAGTTCTCAGATAATAATAATTTAAGTATTTATTATCAGAATGCTCGTGGACTTCGTTCAAAACAAATATTTTTTACCGCAATGTATGTTTAAGTTCTTATGCTATGCAATGCAAAAGCCATGTTTTCGTAATCACTATGATTACGGAAACATGGCTTTTGGATGGTATACTGGACACGGAGTTGTTCGACAGTCGCTATATAGTTTTCCGGCGTGATCCTGATTATGTGGCCACGGAACAGACGAGGGGAGGTGGTGTTTTAATTGCTGTACATCGTAATCTTAATGCTGTGCCGCGATTGAATTATCATTCTGCAGCTGAGGATCTATGGTTATCAATCAACATAGGAAAGCGGCATCCGTCCGTATGTTCTATTGAATTGTGCGTTTTGTATCTGTGTAAAGAAAGTTTAGGTCTATCTTTCTCTCAACAATTTACAATTTTTTTATCGTCTTTAAATAATATTATAATTTCAAATCCACTCCATAATTATATAATACTGGGTGATTTTAATGTAAGCTACATTACTTGGACCCCGAGTTTGACGAATGATCTAGCTTTTGAACCGGGTTGTTATCCCTCTTTTGATGAAATTTCACTCATTGAAGAAGCCAATCTACTGGGTTTGCGCCAATATAATGCTGTTTTAAATAGTTTTGGCGGAGTCCTTGATTTAGTTTTCTCTAATATTCCAATCAGCGTAACTGACTGCAGAAGCGATGCACTGGTGCCAAAAGATAACCATCATGGTGCTTTAAATCTTAGTGTTCCTCGTTTGAATAATAAATTCCTCAACTCTGCGCCGCGTACAAAATTTTTGTTTCAACGAGGTGACTACAATATAATAAATAAGGGAATTTGCGACATTGATTGGGACAGGGAGTTTTCATACCGGAACTTGGATGAGTCAGCTGATTTCTTTTATTTTACTATCAATGAGCTTATAAAAAATCATATACCGAGTAAGCTAGTTTCGGATAATACGTATCCATCATGGTATACTGCGTTGTTGCAAAAGCTTCTCAAAGAAAAAGATAAGTACTTACGCAAGTTTAATATATACAGCAATTGAGCTGACGAATATACCTAGAAGTTACGTCGTGAGAGATTTAAGACGTAAGAAAGTACTTGCTACACCGCCCATATGCAAACAGTTGAAGCTTCAATAAGGAAAGACCCTCAGCGTTTTTGGTCTCATACTAAAACTAGATCCAAGTCTTCAGGGTTGCCTCGTAGTCTTAAATATGATTCCGTTGAATATAACGACGGCGAGTCAACTGTCATGCTTTTTCAAACTTTTTTAAATCTTCCTTTCTCGATGATAATCAGTCGCAAGCACTTAGAATAGACGATCTCTCATGTCGTAACATCACAGCTATTTCTTCTGTTACTATACCGCCAGTCAATGAAAATAGAACACCTGTTAAAATGGTGAAAACCATGGGCTTCCAGTGTTCAAACACAAAAAGAATTTTCGCGATATCACTCTCCGTTTCGGAGTTATTGCAGTTCAAAGTTTCATAATTAAGTTGCAGTAATTAAAATAAAATTATTAAAATCCTATAGTATCAATGATATTTAACAATCAGTAATTGGTATTTTTTTAATTGCTCGTATAATTATGAAAATAAACGTCCAAAACGATTCCTTGTTATTGACAAACCGAATTAAACTGCGCCTTAAATCAGCTGATGCTTGACCCCTCAGCTTGACCCTATACTTACCTACCTCAAGATGTTCAGTGTGTGTGTCACTCACACAATCGCTGACCTAAAAGAACTAGTGACGGGTAAATGCATAGTGGACAATCGAAATGTTTCGATTTCTTGACTCTCTAATCGACTCCTTCAAATTTTATCAAGTCCGCAGAGTTAATAATTTTAGTCAGTCCGAAAGATACTAAGGTCAGAATCACATTTTGATCTTAAATCAAAATCGATCTGACAACAATGATATTCATTAGAGCTGTAAAAGTAACGAAAAAAAGTGTACCCGTATGTATTCGTTACTATAACAATTATTACTATCGTATCGTTACTTCAGTTACCTTATAACATGCTATGTTATGTGTAAGTTAGAGCAAAAAATCGAATCGTATTGCGTACGAGTGCAGTATGACGTCGCGGCATCGCAACATTCGTGATTTATAGAAAACATACTTATACGTTACATACCAAGCTGAGTCAGGTAATTTTTTTTCACTTTTCTGTATTTTGAACCAGACTTTTGATAATTAACAGCTTTTGTTATCGAAAAAACAATTAAATATCATTAGACTCATTTAGACACATCTCTTTTAAGATAACAACAAAAAACCGTGAAAATACGCGATTATAAAAAAACAAAACCATACATATTTCTTATTTGTAAAAAATACTTCCTTACCTTGTTTCTGTTACAATCTCAAACTTTGTTTACATACGCAATACAATTTTATAAACAGTAAAATACTTGGACGACGAATTTCCAAATTATACTTTACTTAATAAACAATCATCGTTCTTTGTAACGTACGTTTATAAATTCACTGAATAAGCGCGCGCATGCGTAAAATATACGATCATCAAACGTACAAATACACGCATCAACGGTACTTGCGTAAACTGAAACAGTGTAGGTACCCATACTACGAAAAATGCGAGTAACGAAATGCATTTGTGTGTAACGTTTCGTTACTCGGTACTAAATGGCCCACCCGTTACTCAGTACCGAATACATACGATTTGCTACAGCTCTAATATTCATACGAATCAAAAAGTCGATTCTGATACCAATGTCTGAATTAGTGATTTGATTCACATTTTACGAGTAATTTTTCCCAACTCTACACAGGACCGAGCTCCATCCAGGGCCGAACTTAACTGGAATATTATTAAATACATACTTTTGAAATGTCATTAAAATCCTTATGACCATTTTATTGACTGTTTTGTCCATACACGTGATGGTATTCAATTTACCATAACGACCAGCATGTACACATCTTCATCTTTATCGTTTTTAAAAAGTAGATTTCCTCGATAAGTTTCTAATAACAACAGAAAATACTCTAAATCACAAATCTTTACAATACATTAAACGTTTATTCAAAAACAGTAGCAACGCAATAAACAAAAACATTTAAACAATCTACCCCAATTAAAACACCATACTTTTGAAATTAATTCCTAAGTTCAGCCCGCGAAATGAGTGGCACGTGTAAGGCTGTCGTAGGTACCTTTTATCTTGCCGAAAGGCGAGCTTGCAGTGGTCGTTAAAATTAGGCTGTGGATACATTTTTTTTTTTTCGGAAAAATATTTTGTTGATAGTAGATAGGTACCTAGGCGCGTTTTTAACGTAATTTTGGGTTTTTTTGGATTCGGATATTAGAAATAATATCATTTGACGTTGTTTGTAACTACTATTCATAGTTTTGATTTTGCTACTTGGGTGCCTAGGTATGTCCTTATTATTAATAAATCGACTCAATCAATTTATTTTACGTTTCTGGTATTAGTTCGCGTTGAAGTGAGCCTGAAATTAAAGAGTTTTTACTTTTTATTAGAATTCAGTACATTAAAAGTAAAAACAAACGGACCCTTATGATAACAAGATCCTTTTTCTGAAAATATCTGGATTTTTTGTTGAAATTAACCACTACTAAAATATGTTCTGATACACGAGAGTATAGCAGAACAGATGTAAGTTGATGGTACCTAAGGGTCATACTTTTAATTTTTGTTTTGAAATTTATTTTCTCAGAAAATAATATAAAAACATGTATTACATTCTACAAATAACAATATTGCATTATTATAACATTGATGGAACAAGTCATTTATTGTTAATGTTTGTAGTAAACCTTATTAATTTTCTTTTATTAAATATTTTTCCAATGTGTGCACACCTTTAGGTAGGTAAAGTCCCTACCTTTGTTTAAAATTTCACGCTAGTGTGTGTACAGAAACCAGGGTTCCCAACTTAGAAGTTTTCCCCCTAAATTTAGGGTGTAAATAAGTGAGATGGGATTTTTGGGGGTGTTATATGTTTAGGGTTATTTTTTATGGTTTTTGTGAACCTTCATATTTTTTAATATTTTATTTATCGAGAAAATTAAAGATTTAAAGTATAGGCCCTGGGACAGCCTTAACTAGCTAATCAAATTAATTTTTTACCTAGCGACCTCGGACTTAGTGAAATCTAGTGTACTTAAAATCCAAGTACAGTACTTGGAATTTTCAATCGAAATGGTGGATGAATGATCTTGTACAATATTCAACCCATCTCCTAAAATATTAGGCTTATTCAAAGCCATAAGAAAATGAAATAATATTTGACGTAATAAATGTAATTTATTTTTATAAATGAAAAATTAACAAAATTATATCATACAATTTATTTTTAGGGGGATTTCCAAGTAATTAGGGCAAATTTAGGGGTTATTTGAATTTAATTTAGGCTAAATATTTTCAAGAGTTGGTAACACTGACGGAAACTAACCACAATTCGCGGACGTGATTTGCTTATTGTGTCGTATGTGCTAGTTTTTTCGTGTGTACTTTTCTGGATAAGTACTACCTATTTTGTGATTAGTGTGGTGTTTATTTACGGATAATTATGCCTAATTTTATCAGTACAGTAATATCCAATACACGGATATGGTTTTGGCTTATGGAATGGGCGTTGGGAACTCTGGTGAAGCATTGCGTTTGTATCTGGACTATTTCGGACACCGCAATAATAACTATGTGCCCTCCCATGGTAGAATATTGTGAACGTAGTTCAGCGTTTAAGAGATCGTGGCAGTTTTTCCAATCGCAACGTGGATTCCGGTGCTATAGGTGACGTGGACGTTAGGGATTCAATTCTCGCTCATTTTGATGTACATCCTGAGGACAGTACAAGAAGTGCCGGTCGACTTTTTGAAGTCTACAATGCCACCGTACACAAAATCCTAAAGACGGATGAACAGCCGCGACATCCATTTAAGTTTACAAAGGTGCAAGCATTATTGGTGGAAGATTAAGAGCGCCGCATGAACTATGCACGTGCAAGACTGTGTGTGTCCGTACAGGAAAGGAACTTTGAACATTTAATTTAAAGTGTAAGTGTATTTAGTGCTGTCTGGTGATTGAAGTGGAAATCATATTGATCTCTAATCGATAACAACGGCACATTAAAAAGGTAGGTTTTAATTTTTTTTTTAGTACAGTCAACAGCATATCATGCAAAGAGCAGGAAGCACTTTGGACTTTGCACCGGCTTTATTTCGTAGGCGTAAGCGCTAATATCGAGCTGCTTTCATTCACCGTGACGTGCTATTGACCGTACATTGTGGAACTCTGATTAAAGATGGTACTCGTACACACGGTCCATTCTCACTCACCTGAGCGAGAATTTATTAAATTATTTTCAAAAAATTAGGCATCTTTGTTAAATAAAAATATTAAATACCTACGCGTGTGACGCGGTCAATGAACGCGGTCAATCAGCGTTGACCCACGCGGTTAAATTTAAGGCGATGCGCTCCGTTCTTTTTTATTTCTTATTTTCAAAACTCTGTTATTTATTAGTTAATTGAAAAACTGATACAACAAATCTGTTACATTTGCGATACATGATAACCCATTAAAGCAGGTGTTCTATTTTCATTTACACCCTGTATATAAGAAGGAGGTGCATCGTTTACTACGAAACCTGGACCCATCTATGTCTGCTGGCCCTGATAAATTTCCATCTAGTTTCCTCATCAGCTGCTGTGAAAGTCTTGTAAAACCTTTAGCCCTCTTATTCGGGAAATCTGTTGATCAATGTCATGTACCTGACATCTGGAAGCGCGCTTTTATCACCCCTGTCCACAAGAAAGGCCCTAGGTCAGAGGTAGATGGTATTATAGACCTATCTCTAAGCTGTGTATCTTGGATTAAATAGTCCATAGTCAGGTATATTCAGCTCTCTCACCCAGTTTCGGCCGATTTCAGCATTGCTTCTTGAAGGGATGGTCTACGGTGCCAACTTGGTCGTACTAAATGAATACCTTACAGCAGCGATGGATGAAAGTTGCCAAGTTGACGTCATCTACACCGATTACAGTAAAGCATTTGATCGAATTCCGCATAGTATCCTTTTTGACAAGCTAAGACTGATCGATATACATGGAAACTTGTTGCGTTGGTTTGCGTCATATGCCAAAAATCGTTGCCAAGCTGTTGTGTAGTTGGGTTCCAGTCCCTAGTGGTGTTTCGCAGATTGTTTGCTCGGTCCTCTGATGTTTGTCATTTTCATAAATAATATCGACATCTGCTTCCAAACAGCGAATCTTCTCTGCTTCGCGGATGATATGAAAATATTTGCCAGGATTCGTTGCCAGGCTGATGCTGACTTATTGCAACAGGACCTAAAGCGACTGGAAACGTACTGTGATAATAATAAATTAGATCTCAATTCTGCTAAATGCTCAGTCATGTCTTTCAGTCGTAAGAAATATAATTCAGTTTGATTATACTCTTGAACAACATTGCCTTCAGCGCATATACTCGATTCGAAACCTCGACGTGACGCATGATTCAAAATTACTCTTTGATGAGCATATGAACAGCATAGTTTCTAAAGTCATGAAAATGCTCGGATTTTTAATACGAAATTGCAAGGATTTCACGGATGTAAAAAGGTTTAAGATACTATACTGTTCACTTGTACGCAGTAATTTGGAATATTACTATGTAATGGAGAAATTTTAAATCACCTTTTAGTTGTTTTCTAAGGTATTCTTAGCCCAACAAAATCCTGCCTTCTGAGGCCACCGTGAAGATATTTCTTCGGAAAACAAAGGAAATTTTTCTAGAATTAGTACAACTATTGGTGAAATATGATCCAGTGTTGAAAGAGTATTGCTTAAAACTAGACGAGGCTGCTGGTGGGTCAAAGACAGTACCATCTTATTTGTCAAAAGGAATACAAAATGAATTTATTCAATGTTTGGGTGATCATGTGAGGCAAAAAATTATTGCAGATATTAAAAAGAATAAGTATTACGGAATCATTTTTGTCAGCACTCCTGACGAAAGTAAAATAGACCAAATGACTCAAATCATTAGATTCGTTCGTATAGAGAATGATATTGTGTAAGTACGAGAATCTTTCTAGGGTTTTATTTAATGTCTGGAAAAACTGAGGATATGTCAAAAGACATTCAGCAACAGCTGGAAAACATGGACAGGATATTGCGTCAATGTCAGATGTTCATGGAGGGGTACAACGAAAAATCCGAGAATTAAATCCAAAGGCACTGTTCAGTCTTTATTTTAATAATTCCTTAAATCTTTGTGGAGTTCATGCATTTGCATGCGTTCCTTCCAGCGTCACGTGTTTTGGAACAGTAGAGAAATTATATTCGTTCTTTAAGTCATCTACACAGAGATGGCAATTGCTGAGAGAGAAAACTTGAAAAAATTTAAGACCTTTACTGATACTGGCTGGAGCGCTCATTACTAGTCAGTAAAAGTTGTGAAAAACATATAGACAATTGTGAGTAGTTTGAAACATTTTCAAGATCCAACAAAAGCAAATCTAGATACAAGATTAGAAGCAAGCCTGCTTCTGCCGGCTGTTTGTGATTTTACCTTTCTAACCTATATACAATTCTGGCTTTCTATACTGGGGGAAGTTAATTGAGTTCAACAATATTTGTAGTCTCCAAAAATGACTGGATGCAAGAATCACCAAACTAAACGCCTTGAATGAGTAATAAGCTAATAAGTGACCGAACGAACCACGATTGTAGACAATGCTGTAACTTTTGGCATAAAAAAATGCAATGACATCATGGACATCAACATCGAGAAACGAGGAAGAAGGAAGGTAAAAAGAACGTTGCCGGGTGAATCGGCTCATGATGCTGGATTATCAATTCAAGAAGAAATACGTCGGTCAATGTATGAATGCATAGACTGATTTATATAAGGATTTGTCGACACGATACGGGGCCATGAAACAAATCAAAAATATTTTCCAAATTATTGAAACAAAGTTTATGCTAGAAGCTTCAGATGACGCTCTGGCTGTAGCAGTTAACAATCTGATACAAAGTTATGGTGAATTTGACAAGGAACAAGTTTCCCAAGAAATAAAAAGGTACCGCAGGCACGTAAAAGCCACCGATACGAGTATGGACGTTGCTGCCAAATGGAGAGCCCAAGAAATCCTTCAATTTATAATAAAATGGGACTTCAGTGAATCGTTACCCTGTGTATCGCTTATACTTCAATACTTTTTGAACATTTGCATCTCGGTTGCATCATGCGAGAGGAGTTTTTCGAAACTTAAACTAATTAAAAATTATCTTCGATCTAAAATGGGTCTTGAGCGACTGGTTAATCTAGCCGTGCTTTCAATAGAAAGAAACTTTTCCAAAGAAATCGATTTCACAGAAGTTATAGAGGATTTCAGTAAATTGAAAGCACGAAAACACATATAAGACGCTATAAAACAAACTATCTTTGATTTATTTTATCTAATTTTGTTTCGTCCATCGATTCCTATTTTATTTCGCTCACCCATATCCATTCCATATTGTAGGTAGGTATTATTATAGTATTTAGCCGAAATAATTTAATTCAAATTAAAATTTCACTTGGTAGATTTTAACGAAATAAACATAAAAAACTACATTGTTTTTAAAGCTGGGGGGCCTCATTCAGCTTTGTCGCCCCGGGCCTCTGGCGGGCTTAGTCCGCCACTGATACACAATACCATAAAAGCAAAAAAAAATGTAATTTATTCTAATTTTCAAATAAAAAAAGGTTAGAAAAATAAAATGTTCAATCGTAAAACTCTGGGAGAAAAGAAATGGCGCTTATTGTGTTTCTTCAACAAATACATTACATTGGAAATCACTACATAGTATAAAACAAAGTCGCTTTCTCTGTCCCTATATCCCTATGTATGCTTAAATCTTTAAAACTACGCAACGGATTTTGAAGCAGTTTTTTTTAATAGATAGAGTAATTCAAGAGGAAGGTTTATATGTATAATACATGCATAATATAGCAGAGCATTGCATCCGTGCGAAGCCGGGGCGGGTCGCTAGTACTAAATAATTCCGAACATGGCCAATAGGGTAGCATACATAGAACCCGGGAAAATTATGACATGGTCTGAAAACCATCACATGGCCGAGCTATTTAGTTTTATAATATATTATCGCAAACCAGCAGAGTGACAACCCTAAAAACAGCTGGTTGCGGCTGGCTATGCATTGTGTTAGTATGCATACGCAAAAATGCGAGCAAGAATAATAATTATGGATATGGTTGCGTAATCTAGTAATTTATTTTTCAATTTGCTATTTAATCTATTGCGGTACAAATTACTTAAATCAACTACAACATAACTACTTTGGTTAATCTTTTAAATGTTTTTAATTTTTTATTTTTTTGCATTCAAGAAAAAATGCTAGCAAACTAAGTAAATATGCTTTTTTAATTCCTACTTACCTTTTTAATGCTGATCCTAATCAAACTATTGGCTGATATTATACCAATTAGATTATGTAGAATAATATAGAATTATGGATTGACTGATAAAAAAATCTTGTAACAGCATATACTATTGTATATGCATACTATATAACATTAAACTGCCAACGTTTAAGAGCGGAAATACTACAATATTTGTAGATTTTCTTTTGTTCTGCATGGTCAGTCTCTATAGGAGCTCGCTATTCTACTTTTGCCTGAACTTAGTTTTGTACAACATGAGGTGTTCTTTTGGTGCAAAGAACATGTTTCGGGATTATATAAGTATAACCAAACACCTTATATACAAGGTTCTCCCCCGTAGGATTTGCGATGGCATAGCGTAGTTGTCAGTAACCTTTCAAAAACGCTTAGTAAATGTATGGAATAAAATTAAAGTCAAGGTACAGATATGTCTCTGACTGTAATGCTAACGACCTGAACTCTTAAAACAAATAACCATGGCATGTCCTAGAAACTACTGCCTGGAGGAAAAAATACTCGGTAGAGTGGTGCTATACTCGTTACATATCGACGTTAAAAAGGAGACTCACATGTTATTGCGGCGCAAAAGCAAATGCATTAACATGGCATTAGCCGTGTCTACATAAGTTTACATGGCATTAGCCGTGTCTACATAAGTTTAATAAGACTATGATTAAAAAATTGTATACCTTACTTTATCCTGGACCAGACCACTGAGCTTCTCAGAGATAAACGAGTTACGGTATCCTCTCTGGAACTGCGAACATAAAATGCATTTTTTTTTTTAAAACCTGTTCTAGTAACAATTTATTAAGATTTCAAATACTCGTAAATTACATAACAAAAAAGTCTAGTGCTCATAGATATTAATAATTAGAAGCCTGCACAAGACGGTCTTTTCTGGATGGTTAAAATTTAAAAGTATGTGTGAGCTGCTATATAAGTTTGCTATTAATATTGTTTAATTACTTATTATATGAACTATAGTAATAAATAAACTCTTGCCCCTTGATGACCAGTGATCCCTCGTTTATTCTTCCTGGTGGTGACACAAATATTTTTGCCTGTAGAATCCCAAAGGCGACGAAGAAACACCACAAGCAAATGGCTTGACGTATCGTTACGCATATCGTTAATGGGCTTCTATGGGCCGAAATATTTGCACACAGCACCCAAGGACTAAACTGGGGGACCATTGGCAGGCTAAACAGGCATTAAGTTTCTAAGCAAGGCAATGGCAAAACAATTTTTTCAGTATTCAGTAAAAACGCGTACACGTAATATACCATTGACTTACCTTGATGCTATTGAGTAAATCCCCTTGAGTGGCCATTGAGCGCTCGTCTGAGTGTACACTTGGTGCACGCTTTGGTGTGGGCGCGTCTCGTCGAGCTCCTAACGACGCTGCTCCCACTGATGCTGCACCAATGGACCCGTCCCTTACCGCTACCACTATCAAAAGAAAATTGCAGTTTTAAAATTGAAAAGAGTAAACATTTTAGCTTAAATAGAGTGTTCATATAAAGCCAGTAATAAAAAATAATTCAAAAGATAACTTTGGTAGTTTCTTACATTCTTACATTCACACCAATTAGCCTAGACCAAAGTAAGCACTGTAAGGCTTGTGTTATGTATACTATGGTAACAAACAGACATACATATATGATACATAAATATGTATTATTAACAGAAATATATAAACACATGACAATTTATAGTAATATAAGTTATTTACGGGATTGTTACAATGTACCTTGTTTTTGCTGAAATATCAGAAACTCACTAAAAACAAGGAACATGGTAATAATCCCATAAATAACTTATATTACTATAATATTGGTGACCATGAAAGTTTAAAACAATACCCATCACATATGCTTGTATTCATTACACAAACAATCTTTCCCTTCCAGGACTCAAACCCAGGACTCTCAGTGTGAAAGGAAGGATCGCTACATTTGCACCAGACAGTTGTCCTATATAACTACAAATTTAAGAAATTACAGTTTTAAATCATTAGCTAAATTTAATCAATGTTTCCTTAAAAAAAGAAAAGCTTCAATAATACCCAAAACTGTTTATACATACCTATATTATGCTAACAAAATAAGGTTTTGATATTTTATTGAATTCCTTTTCTGGATAGAGATCTCCACTAACATCTCAGCAGCATCCATAGATATGTTGCCTTTGCATCAGATATTCTCCAGGTAAAATAAAAGAAAAATAATATTTCAACAAAACATGCTTTATTACCTTTTATCACTAAATTATCTTTGTCTATAAATAAAATTACAAAGCGCTCTCTTGCTCAGTTCAGAACAAAAATTTTGAAATAAGGCAGCATGTCAGGTTATACAACTTAAATTCATCTCTAATAAGAGTTAATCCATAACACAGTTTTAAAAAGAACTCAAACTAGAAAATCTTTTTTTAACTAATAATTATTTTGAGTGCTAATGTTATTAATTTTTTATACATAAAATGAGCATCTGACATGCTGTTGTATATTTATTTGTACATAATTATCTTATAACAGACCTCTCAATAGCCAAGTTCGCCAGGTACTGCATGTAAGTGATGTAGATTTTTTAAATTTTTCATAAACACATTATTTTCAAATTATTTTCTTTTCAGTTAGCCAGTAACAAGTATAACTGATCATTTTAGAACACAACCAAGGTTTATTTACAACAATTCAATCTACAATTGACTAATAAAACTATACAGTACCTTTTATTTGACTGTCTTTATCAACTATAACATTTTCAGCACCTTCCTTACTTTCTAATCTATTAATATCAAGTGCTTCAAGCTGCTTTCTAGTGGTGGCAGGACCTGCAAAAACTGCGGGACTCTTCTTAGTTTTTGGTATGTAAACTTCAAATGTTTTGAAATACTTTAATATATCTTGAACATCATCTTCTTTTAATTTATATTCTAGTGCTATTTTAGAAGCTGTGATGTCTTTAGGATTGGTTTGATGAGCGCCAATGAACGTAATTGCGTGCCGCAGTGTAGTTTTCCCATATTTGATGTTATCTGGCTCTTTGAATCCCATTTCAAAATCTTCTACGGCATTACGGTTTTGAGGCAGCTGCCTAGTCGTATTCTGTTCTTTACGTTCACGCGTAACGTCATCCTCTGGTTTACCGTGTGACGTTACATAAACATTTTTGAGCCTATCGTCGAGCGCTGGGTCCTTTCTATCAAGTTTTTCATCTATGTCCGGTACCGCCTCGAAAGTCCTCTTTATATCTTCTAAAGCATGAGGATATGACGGTGCTGGATCTGGCTTTTCTTTTGATATAACCCGGTGAGCGCGGTTTTCAATATTAAAAGACTTTATAGGCCTCAAAGCTCGCGTAACTAGAGCACCCATATCAATGGCGTTAGCACTATTATTATTTTTTATTGTTACAAACACATTGTTGTGAAATCTATTTTATCATAATTTAAATTGTTTTAGGTTATTAACCATTTTTGACAACAGAAACCGACTGTCGTAATTGACAATTCGAAATACAAAACTGACAGTTCGTTCGCATTTGGCCACAGATGAAAAAAATATTTTATGTTGCGGCAACTATATAAAAGTAATACTCTTTGGTGCCAGTGTCGGACGCTATCCAGTCACAGATTTAATAAAAGGGTAACTTGAAGGAAGCGAGCGTATATTACCATTATTTAATGTGTTTTACTGCGAGTTTTTTTATCTTTGTTAAAGTATTGTATTTAATAATAATTATATTTTAAATGAACTTAAACTGAAAAACCTATATGAGCTGAGATGCACTTTTATGACAATAGTGTTCGGTATGTATGTACGTTTGTTTTATTTCATTATAAACGAATAAGAACTTATGGTTTTTTTCCAATGTACCTTAAAAACATAGATCAAATTTTTTATAAAGGCGTTAATTTTACAATAAAAATAATAACATTTGAAATCTGACTTATATTCTTACTTATTACAGTATTTTTCATGATTAATAAAATCATGAAAAATACTGTAATAAACTGCAGCAATTATAACTATGAGCCGACCTTTTAGGCGCGAGAGTTCAGTTTTTAAAACTGTCTTGGAAGCATCTTCTGCTAAAAACTTTCCAGCGTAAGTCGAAGGCGTGTTAGTAGCCCGATTTTGTTCATTCAGTTTAAGTTGAGGCGGACTAGGGCTTCGGCCGAGACGACGACGATGTTGTGTTTGTGTTGCACCACGAGGTACTAAAGAAAAAAAGGTAGAAGCGATAGCACTCATAATAGTTTGTAGAAGGTGTAATTACTAGTTAATATTATATTTTTATTAGTTTCACTGTTTTATTGATAATTTAAAATCAGGTAAAGTAGAAATGAAATAACCCGTATTTTTGCTTTTATTGTTATTGTAATAAAAATACTGGTTTTCAGTCAGAAAAAAATGTTACATTTGTCTTTCTCAGAAAATATCTATCAAAATTTACATTGACAAGGAAAAGAAAGTGATTCAAGAAAATAACAATAAATATATTAAAGACATAAAATAAAAAAAAGAAAGCATTTGGAATCTTTTTTTTTTTATTATTAGCTAAAATCACTTTTTTGTCCTTTATATCAGTTAGAAAATCATCACTTTGACTACTATAATATCTGACAAATTCTCTCTGATAGACATTAACAAAATATTATGAATAGTTTTAAAAAGAAATAATAATATACGAGACACTATTTCCACAATATTTTAGAAATAATCGATGAAGAATGTTGAAAAATAAAATGTTGCTATTCAACTCAAAAGTCTTTGCGTTTAACCAAATCACATAACAGTTACCCAACAACAAAACATGGTTGCGTTCCATATTTTATCGTTGCTTTGTAATTCGGTTGATTCATTTGTATTATACGTATACGGGTGTAAACTGTGACTATTATCAAATTTAACATACAAATTAAATACGCGACTAACCTGAATTATACATAGATGGCGTAACATGTGTTGTATTACTAAAATAAGTTGATTTCCCACTTGCATATTGCGAAACCTTTGAATAATGAGGAGTGACAGTAACGGTAGAATTGAGACCTTTGCCACTGTCTTCTCTACGTATTGTGTTTTGCAGAAGTATATTCTGTATAATAAATGAGATTATTATTCAATTATTAATTTTTTCTAATACTCTTACTAAAAATTTGTTTATACCTTAGCATCATTAATTGTTTTAATAACTGGACCTTGAGAAGTTCTAAATGTTGGTATTTGAGTCTGGTAACCCATTATATTATTTCTTGAAGAAGAATCCTACAACAAAGAATTTAAGAAATTGTTATTTTACTAATTTTACAAGTCGTAAAACAAATTTAAGTAAAAATAAAACTAAAATAATATAATTTATGTAAAATGACTCTCAAATCTTAAGAGTAAATGCAAGATTTATGAAAAACTATGATGAGTTTTTTTACATACCTACTAGATAGTCAAAACAAAAAATTACGTCTCTACTGTATGATACATTTGACAATATTATAAAGGTTTAATAGCACTAGATAAAGATAAAATACAAATACCGCATTTATCATCTATCTTCACCCAAGGTAGCCTGAAAAAGATCACTACCTAGCAAAAGACCACATTTCGTATAGGGGCCGTCCATTAATCACGTGATGTTTTTTTTGGCATTTTTTTCCCCCTTGGTGATACATGGTGAGGTTTCAGACTACCCCCTCCCCCACACACTATATCACGTGTATTTTTTAGTACCTACAAAGAATCTTATTTTTTTTTAATATTTTTAAAATACAGGTATAATTATCATTTTATTTCATTAAAGAAAATTAAAGACTACAATAATAACGTTTAGAGGTAGATAGAGAGGTTGCAGGTTTTGGAGTGGGTGGGATCTACCTTCTAGCGGTCTACCCCGGGCAACGGCATCACGGACCAACTCGGCCCGTGGTGACGGCTGATGATCTCAGCAGCTGTGGTAGGCTCCGTAAGGGGCCGCCTGGCTTGCGACCACATTCCTGCCGAAATCCATCGCCAAGCAGCTCTGCTGCGTTCCGTTGGAGGGCGGGAGTACCAGTGCCAATGGGGGTTGGTAATAAGTCAGTTGCGCAACTTAAGACCGGTCTTGGTATCTTGGCAATGCTGTACCAGGTAACCCATTCTGGAGGGTAGCGGGATCCGAATTACGGTTTAGCCATTGGCCGACCGCAGTTAGTGGGGGCCCAACTAGCGCGTGAGCCACGCGTGAAAGGCTGCCCCGCCATCTTGCGAAAAATCCCGAAATGCTCCACCGTGCCAGTTGGCGACTGGATGGGAGGACCCGGTGGCCATTTCGGGGGGATTCGGGCGTCCCCGCAGCCTCCAGGTGAGTTCCATTCTGTGGTTAGCTTAGCCTAAGAGTACTTTAATGGTCGACTGATTAGCGTCTCGACTGAAAATCCAACCCCCCAACATTAACTACTATGATCCAGAAGCACAAGAAGAAAGTTAAAGGAAGACTGCACTTCTTCCCATTAAAAGTGCACTTCGCGAACATCAGAGGACTGCACTCAAATCTCGATCCGGTCCATCATCATCTGGAGACCGAAAAGCCGCACCTACTCTTCTTAACGGACACTCAGATAGCAACCCCGTCGGATGAGGCGTACCTCAACTACCCTGGTTACACGCCTGAACATAAGTTCAAGATGAGTGCAGGGGTCTGTGTGTTCGTCCGTAATGACATTTGCTGTAGACGTCTCCGATGCTTTAAAAAGTCCGAGTTTTCCGTTATTTTGCTTCTGGTGGACACAGGGGTAGAGAAGAAGCTCTACATCTGTGTTTACCGATCGCAAAGCGGTGACCGGGAGACGACTCGGCTCAACGATTACCTAACAGAGACGGCAGACTTGGCAACTGTGCGATATCCAGCGGCGGAGCTGATTTTCTGGGGGACTTCAACGCTCACCATAAAAAGTGGCTGTTCCCATACCAGAAAACTGACCATGCTGGGAGAGAAGCGTGCCCTAGCTCAATCAGTAGCTAAATCTTACTCAGCTGGTGGACCAAGCGACGCGAATTCCAGATATTGCTGGCCACACACCCAATTGTATTGACTTACTGCTGACAACTGATCCACACACATTCGGTATTGGTCTTAGCTCCACTGGGGTCTTCCGACCATTGTGGGGTGAAATCCGTATCGATCTGCTCTCCTCCGCATGATAGCCCCAGGGGCATGAGGTGGGTATGGCGTTACGAGTCAGCAAATTGGGACGAGATGCGTATTTTATTTGCATCTTATTCCTGGCGGCAAACTTGCTTCCCTTCGAGCGACCCATCGTGCACCGCTGATGCGATTGCAGACGTTATTCGGCAGGGAATGTAGTATTTTATTCCATTCTCCGACATCCCGCTCGGTTACAAGTACGGCCTTGGTATAATGCGGCCTGTGCTCGTGCTGAGGCCCGAAAACAGTCTGCTTACCAGGCTTGGGTGCATATCCGCGATCGCAAGATCCGCACACTGAGAATCCAATCGAAGAACAGAGCCTATAATTCGGCCGCCAAGTCATGCAAAAGGGTCATTCTTAAGGCAAGATTCGACCACAGCAGCCGAATAGGGACGAAACTGTCATCCTACACGAATGGAAGTAAACAGTTCTGGTCCCTTTCGAAGTCAGTCGAAGTGAATTTCTGCCGTCCTATGTTACCACCTTTGCTGAAACCTGAAGGGTCACTGGCTCATTCAGCAACTGAAAAAGCAGGTTTATCTGCATCTCTGTTTGCAAGCAGTTCCCTTCTAGACACCGGCTCTCAACAACCACCAAACATACCTCGATGTGATTCTTCAATGTCGGAGATCACAATTCACAATAAGCAGGTCCGTAGAGTCTTACTTGGTCTGGACGTGAATAAGGTCAGTGGTCCTGATGGTATACCAGCAAGGGTACTTAGGTATTGTGCACCCGAGTTGTCTCCTGTGCTAACTAACACGCTTGTATCGCCTCTCTCTCAAAATAAGAACCGTACCAAAATCCTGGAAGCTTTCCAATGTGCAGCCAGTACCCAAAAAGGGTTGTCGTGCCGACCCATGCAATTACCGATCGATCGCCATCACTTCCATACTATGTAAAGTAATGGAAAAAGTGCTGAATAGTAAGTAAGTGACGGTCAATATGGCTTTCGCCGTGGACGTTCAACTGGGGATCTTCTAGTTTATGTGACGCACTGCTGAGGCGAGGCCCTCGAGATGCACGACGAAGCACGAAAAACGATGTCACTTGACATCTCGAAGGATTTTGACAGGGTTTGGCACGCTAGTCTGCTGCGCAAACTTCCTGACTTTTGTAATTGGATAGCCGATTTCCTGACACAACGGTTGATCAGAGTAGTTATCGATGGCTGCTCCTCTGACTTAGTAGCTATTGATGCCGGAGTTCCTCAGTGGTCTGTTCTCTCTGCGACACTTCTCCTGCTCATCAATGACCTGTTGATACCTGGAATTGTTGGGTATGCAGACGACAGTACTGTCGTAGAGAGATAACTGTCTAATTCAAAAGCCAGCGGTGACGACGTGATATTGATGAGAGAGGCCATGGTTGAGCGAACGAATCAGAGGTTGAGCCACGTTTCCCAGTGGGGTGACAGTAACCTCGTCCATTTCAACGCCTCCAAAACGCAAGCGTGTATTTTCACTACAAAAAGGAGTTCCTTAAACCTCACTCCTACTTTCCGAGGTATATCTGTACCTGTTACCGATAGCCTTGAGCTTTATGGCATAGAGTTGTCGTCAGATCTCAACTTCGGCAGAAGTAGTCAGCTGCTTTCGTTTTGTACGCGTTTGCCGAAAAAATTAATACACGTCACGCCGCTTTTCGGTTCAGTATCGCGCATTTGCTGAAAAAATAAATACACGTGATGTATTACTACACCCTCCCTCCCCCCTTGTGATATATCGTGATTTTTTTATGGACCCCTTCCCCCCCTTTCGAGCCTCACGTGATTAATGGACAGCCCCATACGTTGTTCTCTCTGCTATTTTTTCTGTTATGTTGCTTTGAGTGCAAAAAATACAAAGAGTAATAACTAGCACCTTCAATGTAATATATTTATTCTACACAGTATTGCCAATAATAAGAAAACTATCAAACCAGCAAAATAAAAGAAAAACTAGCATTAGGGGCGCTACATATGCCTTTTCATTATTCTCATGACGAATTCACAACATTAATTTTTAATAACCAGTAGTTTTTATTTATTTACGGAGGTTCCTGTAAACCCCACACCTTTACTGAAATTTAAGAAAAGGAGGTCCATAATTATTCATTTAATATAAATCAGCACTCGATCATCATATAAATGAGAATATGCTGTTTTGACTTTGAATTCTTCTTTGCCATCCTTTTAGAAAAACCTTACAAAAAAAAAGAAAAAGTGGTATTGCTTTGCTATCAACATTTTTTAATTTAATAATTCGAACATGTTACGCAACTTTAAATAAAAAAATAAATGCAACAGAATGTCGGTTACTTCAGTTTAATGTATTTTCAAATCGTAAATAAAAATATGGGGTTCAAATGATGAATGTTTTCAGTTAACGTCAATAACATGCACTTTTGATTGATACGTGGAAATAAAGAATATTGCAGCTTATAATCAAAAATATATAGTGGACTTTTATGATTGGCACATAATTTTGGCATTTTGATTGTGTAAATTACACGTCTTTTTAATTTTATGACAAATTCAAATCAATAATAAGTTGTCAAACTTGTCAGTTTGTTTAATCCCTTCTCAAGAAAGCGCGTGGAAATAATAATTTTAAACAAGTAAACATTGAAAAATACGAATATTTTTCTAAATAGCAAAGAAGCTTATTAAGCCAACAGAATTAACGCAATTAATGTTTCGTGTCTTCTATTACAAACTAAATACGATGATAATAAGCTTCAAAACAAGCGCTTGCGAGCGCTTGTAAGAAAAATGGCGATCGCTGAGCGATAATAAGCAAAATGGTGGATTGTTTCACCGCAACTGAAGTTAGCAAATTAGCAAACATGTCCTGGCCGAAAACTGTATAGTTTTTTTTCAGCGCTGGTAAGCGCTCGCAAGCGCTTTTTTCTGCCAAACACAAGGATTGTCAACCCTTTAGCAAGCTAACACTATTTTAGAACTTACATTCGATTTGGCACTACTTATCGAAGTGCGAGCTATGCTGCGTCTCGACGGGGACATTGAACGAGGATCACCACCTCCTGTGGCTCCTCGTCGAGATAAGCCATTTGCATCTTTCTGTTCGCTGTTTCACAAATTATTATTACAGACGAATATCTCTCATTTTGATTTAATTTTATTACTCAGAACTATAGTTGCTGTCATTTAATACACAAATATAAAATATAGGTTCCAGCCCAGCCACGCCGCCAAGAGAGGTGGTTGTCATGTCTCTAAACTGTACAGAATATATAGGAGCTATTATTACGTATAAACTACTTATTCAAGCCAGGCATTTCATAAAGTTTGGTTCCTAAATTATGTATATTGACTATCTCTTTTTTCAGAAAAGATAGCCCTTTTCCGTGGTGTACGATACGTACAAGCGCCCGGTACTTAAAATTCCCATAAAGTTTTAAATTTTTGTGAATAGAAACTTGGCCAAACTGAAGCACATACGCTGTAGCCTGTACCCTGTAGGCTACAAAAAATACTATAACTGGTGAAAAACTGACGTACTTTTTTCCCTTGTGCCATAAAGCACGTACCCGTATAGCTTACAGGCATAACCGCCTTTTTCGGGCTAGAACGTAAAAAATAAATATACCTATAATTACCTATTGTAACTGTATTGGCTAGTGTAAGTTTTTTGTATCCTCACAAATCTGTCGCTTGTCTCCTTCTCGACCGCCTTATTAAGAGCTATATGAAAAATAACAAGGTTAGTTCAGATTTTTATGTATATTCAACTGTAGCAACAATTACGTTTCTCTTTTTCACGTACTTACCTTGTCTAATAAAATACAACATCTATTCGAATAACATGTTTTGGGGGCAATATTTGCGCAACGCACAGCTGTGAGCCAGATAACATCATTACAACTCTGAATACATGGCTGACAACATAGATACTTTTTCCATAAAGGCTTTTTCCTTTCTTGACTAAAAGAGCTATCATAAACGTTACAATCTTCTGTCAGAGTGTAATTTTTTAACACACATCCTTTCATTGAGGTCGTTGTTTGTTTACCGGGAATTGTTAAATCGCAAGATGAGATAAATATCTCCTCCTCTTCGTTCGTATCGGAATCTGCATTTTAAATAAAAATTGTCAGAATAAGTGCACTCGAAAATTAGGAATTCCGATTAAAATGACACTGTTCGTGAAAACTAATGACACAGCTATGCATTGCGCAAAGATTGTTGGTAAACACAACACAAACAGTGTTATTTCAAATCGATTTAACTTTACTTAATATTAAATATATTTAAGAAACAACGATTATTAAATAACACTGTTTGATTTAACCTATACTTATTTAGCTTAACTGATATATTAATTAGTTAATGTAATGAAGTAACATTGACTTCTATTTATTTATCGTCGTCAGTGCCTTTATGACTTACTCGATAGGCTGGCTTCACAGCAATGAGTAATTGTACGGGCGGGCTGCCTTGCGGACCAGCGTAATGGGATTAGTTATGTTATGTACAAGGTGTCTCAAAAGTAAGTTCACATTTGCTTATTTTATTACGCGAAAGCAACTATTCTGAGGGGCGCGGGGGGTATGTCAGTCGGTAGTCTGGCTCTTGGGAATTTAGTCGCTATGGAGCGTTTCTCTGGTGCGGACCGTGCGTTGTGCGTACGTGAGTTTTACAAAAACGGTAATTCGGCGACTGTAGCGCGTAGAAAATTCTGCAGTATTCGACATATTCGTCACTTAAATGATGCGCCTAGCACTCGACTCATTGCAAAATGGGTTAAGAAGTTTGAAGAGACTGGGTCAACTCTGGAGAAACCAAAATCTGGGCGGCCAAGAACATCAAGAACAGCCGAAAACGTGGACAGTGTTACTCAGTCTATTCGAGATGATCCAAACCTCTCGATTCGGAAGCGTGCTGTTGCTTTAAATGTGCACAGATCTTCATTATGCCGCATTTTACACAAAGATTTAAAGCTGCACCCGTACAAAATTCAGTTAGTGCAAGAACTGAAGCCTCAAGATGCTGGTCAGAGGCTTGCCTTTGTAAATCAGATGATTGAGCGCTTTCCAACGTTCACCAACATCTTGTTTTCCGATGAAGCCCATTTTCACCTGAATGGGCATGTAAACAAGCAAAATTGTCGTTACTGGAGTGCAACCAACCCAAAACAAAAACATCAGAAACCGCTACATTCACCCAAAGTCACCGTATGGGCAGCGATGTCGGCGCGAGGAATTATCGGCCCTTACTTTTTTGAAGATGCAAGGGGACGCACACTCACAGTGAATTCAGAGCGTTATGTGGAGATGTTAGACGAGTTTTTCGTACCCCAACTGCAAAACTTTCCTGGTTACAACCAAAGAACATGGTTCCAGCAGGATGGGGCAACTTCACACACGTCCAACAGATCTCTGCCTCGAGTTCGAGAAATTTTTCCGAACAAATTAATCTCCAGGCGAGGTGACATAAATTGGCCTCCACGGAGTCCCGATTTAACGCCTATGGATTTTTTCCTGTGGGGTTATGTCAAATCAAAAGTTTACGCTAATAAACCGACTTCCCTGGCACAATTAAAAGAAAATATCCGTCATGAAATGGCAGCCATCACGGAGACTACCTGCCGAGCTGTCATAGGCAATTTTAGTGCCCGACTAAATGAATGCCGAGAGCGCAACGGTTTACATTTGGACGATGTTATTTTTAAAAAATAAATTCCCAAACAGTGTACTTCAATATAAAATAAAAATTGTTCAATAAAGCTAAGACTTTTCTTTAAAAAAAAGATTTAAATGTGAACTTTCTTTTGAGACACCTTGTATTATCTATATATGGGGTCAGTGGAAGCATAGAAAATTGTTCTAGTGATATGGAACCTTCCATACGTGCATACAATAAAAAAAGTATCGGGAATGGATGATTTGTTTATGGTTCCAAAATAAAAATTTTGATTTTTTTTGTTCTTTTTAAATTGGCACAACTGTTTTCCATTTTGGCGCGGAGTTTGAGTTGCATCTGTTATTTATATTAAATACAGTTTTGCTTTAGTGATATCATATCTAGTGTGTATTGCGAATTTCATAATGGGCAAAAATATCGAACAAAGAGTTTGTCTTAGCGCGTCGAGCGCGCAAGCTCATTAATCTAGCTGCTAAACGTGATTTTACAATAGTTCAAATTCGTTGAGGCCACGGGTAAATCGCGTGCGGATCGGTCGCTTATTTGATGGGAATTACCAAATACTTCAGATCTTCACGCCCCAGACGCAAGCTTTCCTTGCATACCGTGCATTATTTGTAATATTTCGTGACTCCACCTATGCCACCGCGCCCGCGAGTATACGTAAACATGCACTAGACGTAACTTTTCTAAAGTTGATAAAGAAATATACCTTCTTTAGCTCTCGAGGATTGAGCTTTGATGGGCGGAGTTATGTCAGATCGAGTTTGCCTCTGCATAGGTGGCGGAGATGGTGATTTATGAAATACCACTGGCCGGTGCTTTATCACTTTTTCCGCTATAGAGTATATACCAAATCGATGGATTGGAAATCTATCCTCATCTCCGTATGTACGTTTCCTGTTACAAACTTTATTGATTTCAGTTTTGATACATATTAATTCACCTTTAACCTACTCAAAAATTTTGTAATGATCTATTCATCTATTTGAACAACAGAATTATTGAAATGTTATAATAACATGATTATTTAGCAGTTTTCGATCTACGTATTATCTAAATACTGCGGGACTGTAGGTGTCACCATAAACCTAAATAATTTGTAAGTAACAAAATCTTCACCTGTTTACCTATAAAGATTCCCCTGCTTTTTCAGCCACGGTTCCAATTTTTCCAACCATTCCTGAATAAAAAGAAATAACTATTGTATTGCAGAAATGAGCACTAAGACGTTGCAAGATAGTCGAGTCATAAAAATATTTTTTTATTTTCATTAAATATTTATACCTCCTTGATGTCGTAATCAAAATTATTGCCCATTTAAAAAAGGGTAATATAAATCGTCACACAAAATATCACAGTTTACAATTATTCAGTACATTAAATAATCAAATTCCAAAATAATTCTTACTTGTTGATGACCTATGACAGATCCAGGCCTGCAGATTCTCATCCAGCCAATTGCTTCGTGGGCCGTCATTCGATAATGTTTGATGATATAACAACCAATAAGTGACCCAGTGCGCCCTAGACCTGCCTGAACAAATTAATTTATCAATACAAATATAAACATTCTAATGCTATCTTGAGATCGAGGATCATTTGGGGCCATGGATTTGGAGGTGAAATTTAGACAACACTTCTATAACCTGTATTCATTTAATGAAAATTCGGAACTTGGGGTACCATTATATGCATAATTTAAATCGTAAAAGCATTCCCCTGGACATATCTAGTGACTCAATATTTAGGAAAATAATTTTAAAGGCTCTGAAAAATGAAGCATGTCTTTTGTTTTATCTCGGTCTATTATATTGTTTTGCTAAAAATAGAAAAAAGAACGGGCTCAACGAAGTGGCTTCGTGCGTTGAGGCTAGCTATAATAGTAATAAAAATAAGCTTACACGCCTATGATATTAGCTTGAAACTATCAGTTCAACGGATGAATGATTGCGCAAACTATAGCGTTATACTTATAATAAAAAAATCTGGAAAACGGTTAACTCTAAAGGACATCCCTGTAACTTCCCGCTAATTCTATGCTTTTGCGCTCAAAATTCCACTCAATACAATGATTCTGAGCTCTTCGAGCTAAAAATATAATTTGTGTTATTTTGAGCTCTCCGAGCTCAAGAAGCAGCTATTCTATGATTGGCCAATGAAATGAAATGAATGAAAGACCAATAAAAGTTTGATGAAACACGATTTTAAAAATTTTCAAACTGCCATATCTTTTTAATGAATTAACTGATATTTACGCGGTTGGCGGCAATTGATGTAGATTTTCAAACTTCAGAAAAAATTTGGAACAAAAAAATTTATCAGATGAAAAATTTCTGAGTTATTACAAAAAAACACTTTTTTCGATTTTTTTCGTCAACGATATCTCACGAATGAATCAACCGATTTTGACGCACTTGGGCGCGATCTACGTGGTTTTTTGAGGTTAAGAGCTGATTAGTTTTTGGAATTGATCGGTAAAGCCGATCAAAAGTTATTTAAAAAAAACCACATTTAAAAAAGTTTCTTTTCTTTTTTTTTTTGTTTTTTCGAAATCTACCGGTCCGACTCGATTCAAATTTTCAGGAAATCTAAGTTTAATGTAACTCTCTGGAATGCATTTGGTTTGGTTCGATTCGGTCAAACCGTTCAAAAGTTATAAGAGGTTTACATAAACACACACACACATTCATACAGACATAACAGACACCATCTCGGGAAGGGTCAGGGAAGATTCCTAAAGCGAAAACGTCGAGATCTGTTGAAAACTCGATTTTTGCAAAACGGGGTAAAAACAATAACTTCCCGATTTTTCGAAAATCTTCGATTTTCTAAGCGGGAAATTAAAAATGTATAAATGAGAATTCTGTCAGGGCATCAATGAGTACCTAATAGAATGTTAATCGAATATAGTGCAATTCATAACCTTGCAATGAACTGCTATAGCACCATTAGAATCTTCACTAATTTGTAGAAACTTGAATAAAATGTTTCGTGGTGGACATGAACCATCCGGAAAAAATAGATCATAATGCAGTATGCCAGCGTTGCTAAACCTGTAAAATTGATTTATCCTGGATTATAAATAAATGTCAATTGAGAATTGTACATAAGAACATCGTTTTGGCGAAACAATTAGGAATTTTACCTAAATACAGTCGGCCAAGAAAGTGGTGTACCACCCTAAGGCTAAATGTCGCTTGCAGTTTACAGAGCAATAAAGATTTGTTTTGCTTGCACCTTGATCTGTTAACATTGCTATCTTATGATATTGACGTTTGTCACAGTTGTCACCTTATGCAAAGATATTATTAGTCACTAGCAAAGAGTACTTTATTAGATACTGAAAGTCTCTAGGTGCTAGAAACTAAATCAAAACTAGTTTGGTTGAACAAAAAAATTTCAGCAATAGTCAAGTTAACAGGCATTGACGTAGATATTTATTATGCAGTTAAATAAAAACTAACACGGAAAATAACAGAAATTATTAAAATATATTTGACATAATGTCAAATGTCAGATTTCTTTCTATAAAGAATTTGGTTGACTCTTTAAATAGTTTGTATTATTTTTGATTAGAAACATTGAAATTTTCTTGGCAGTAATTAATGTCTTATTTCTTAAATAACAAAGGTTAAAATGGCATACACTATTATGTGACCTATGACGTATAAATATTTATCAATTAGGTTTACGTCATTACTATGCATCTCCTTCAGCTAAGTCTAATAGAACCTTGTTGTAATTTTCGATGACTAGCAAACTAAATCAAAAGTGGTACACCACTTTCTTGGCCGACCGTACATAGCTAGTTAAAGTAATAAACTTACGTATTTTATTGCTTTTGTATTTGTAATGTTGGTAAATAAATTTACTTGCTTTAAGCAGATACATTTTTTGTCTTGTCTGTGTCAGAAAAGTAAAACAGGTCTCTCATATTTAAGTGGCCTTTCTCTGACTATGATAAAGCATGAAAAGTAATTTTGCCTAATGATCTTCAAATAATATTTGAGGTAGGTACTATAATTTACTATATTATTATAGTCTGACCGCAACTGCTATACCGCGCCTTAGGTTTGCGAGCGGCGAGACGGGGGGCGAAACAGTTGCTCCATTTTGTCATTCTGCCGACATCGCTCACGGCGGTAACTAGCCTTCCCATCCCCCACCTCCCCGCGGATACCTAAGGCGCGGTACAGCGGTTGCGGTTAGATGAACCTACTCCATTTTTTTATATCAATTTATATGGGGTTCAAGTAGAAAATGAAAAAGACGTAGAAAATTACTATAACAGTTTTGGGTAGGTAAGTATTGTGCTTGTTTTGATTGTATCTAAGGGACTTAAAAATTATTAAATGAGCACTTACACATTTCCGTCATAGAATTTCTTGTTTAACCTAATGACTATTTTTACGTCGTTGTTTCGAAAATAATCTATGTACATCTCTGGCGGATGATCGAAGGATATACTGACGTTCACTGGACCGATAAACGCCAGAAATTTACCTACAATTTTAAAAATCACAATGAAACAAATTTAATATTAACATGAGCATAGAGAATAAACTAAAAAATAACGTTGATTTTAACGCCATGACTCCTTTAATGACCTAAAGGAATTTGTCAAAGCGTGTAGCACTTACCCTTACTGTTGTTTAATTCGGAAGCGGAATTGTCTAACATGGGAAGTTGTTAACTCTATGCAAACTTGACGTGATAAAGAGCCAAGAGAGGTGGTAGAAAGGTGCTTACACGAACTACATTAAACTGTGTAGTGCTACATTACTACTTAAAATAATAAAGTGATATATTATTATTAACGTTTTTATGGCAATGTTGTCTATGTCCTAGAATCAATCCAATCAATCAATATCAACTTATGCTGATCTGAGATCATCGGCATAGAATTTTGCAAAACAGCTAGGTATAGAGTAAGGGACTCTGCAAATATCAAACTCGTTATCTTTTTAATTGACCCATAGACATAACACAGCAAAAGTTAAGGTAGTTTTAACTTTTGAATTTACGTTCTCAAGCGACGCGGTCGCATCATGTGCAATATTATAATATCGGTCTAAGGCATCCCGCTTTTACTAGCTTTTTTTCATTAATAAATCACTTATATTTGTAAATTTGGCACACCTAAAGGCTCAGCTTGAGAATATGCAACACCAAATAAGTAGTTGGTTGATGTTTTTTTTTGCAGAAAGGGGTACGAAAGAGGTGTAATTTACCAAAATATTATAGGGCGGATTACATTGGTTTAAGACGTATAATTTTTGAAGAAACTAATGCAACCTATTACTGTTGTTTTTGATTTAAAATTAAAAAATACATAGGATCGTATGCCCATACAGCCAGCATTTCATTATTCTTATTTACTTTTCATATTACTTTTCAGTAATTTCCGATTACTAATGCAAAAGAGAACAATTTAATGAAACCAGAACACTGTTCTTAATATATCGAATATGGAGCGCATATGAAATATGTTTGAGATAATTTCGGATGGGTTGTTAGAACAGTGACCATTAAAGAGTGAACCCGTGTGGAAATATTTTTCAGAAATAATTTCTGATTTACTCCGAAAAAATCAGAAATTTTCTTATAATGATACGAAATATTTAGAATCTTTCTCAAATTTGAAAAATGTTCTTTTAGAAAGTTTCGGGAAGAAGTAGAGTAAATCGGAAGAAAAAATGTTTGTATATTTGAAACTATCTGATATAATCAGACTAAATTTGAGAAAATGGGAAAATTCGGTATGATGATTTTTTTAACAATTCAAAGAGTGTTAGAATAAGGCTAGGATAAAACATGACTAAGTTTGAATAATTCAAGAAGGTTTCTGAGAGTTACAGAGAAACTTTATTCGCTAAGAAAAGTCTTTCAGTTTTTAGAGAATTTCATAGAGTTTCAGACTAAGTTTATCCTTATTTCAAAAGCTTCCTTATTTAAAGCTCAGGAACTCTCCAAACTTACGCTTCAAATTTACTCAATTTTAATCTGAAATTATCAGAAAGTTTCAAATATACAAAATTTTTTTCTTCCGATTTACTCTTCTTCTTACCGAAACTTTCTAAAAAAACATGTTTCAAATTTGAGAAAGATTCTGAATATTTCGTATCATTATAAGAAATTTTCTGATTTTTTCGGAGTAAATAAGAAATTATTTCTGAAAAATATTTCCACACGGGAAGGCTAGCGAGCGCCAAATACTATTTATCGTTCGTGAATTATTTGGGTTTGACGAGGTTATAAAAATATAATGTTTCTCTATATTTACTTATTCATTACAGAAATCAGGTTGAAAATTAGTAAATATGAAAATTAGGTCAACTAAAAAGAGCATTATACCAATTGAAAATTATATGAAATGTATCTTATACTAAACGTTATTAGAGCATATATAAAGTTAGATCACATGACATTAGGTTATTTTTTTTATAGAATATGAAATTTATATGACACGAACATTATTTAAAGTACATTAATTATACTATCTGTTATATGTCACTCATTACACACTCATATAGAGTCCTAGCGAAGAAATTTAAAAAGAATATTTCAAAGAGAAAATTAGAATGAAATTTTTGAAGATTATTTGGTAGAATACTATAGAATTTACGACTAGAATATAGTAGCGATTATTAATATAAACATAATATACTATTATTATTAACATAATTATTTAGACTTTTTGTCGCAATAAAATATGTCTATGCGATCTCTATCTATTGCGATATTTAATATAATTTAGGTTCTTCTTACTCTTAGTTGGTTGGTGGGTCTCCCCTTTCGCCTTTCTGCCCCCACCTCCCCCTCCCTTTGTTTTCAATTATGTATTAAGTAGGTTTTTCTTATTTTGAGAAAGTGAAAACTAATCTAAATAGTTTCTCTTTTATTTAAACAGTATACATCTACGCACTTTGCCGCGTGGAGGGGGGAATCTTCCCATCTACAATTCGCCCTCTCGTCCACCGTTTTATGGTGTTGCATAATCTAAAGTTCTACCTACCTAAATTTTAAAGAATTGCTATTATTGACAAAAAAATATTTACCAGGGATAATCCAGTTTAAATCACCACCTTGTATTTTGTCAAGGCGATCATATTCTTCATAATTAAAATCATCTATATTGAAAAAACCTAAGTCACGGGCTTTCTTTATGGCTTGTAAACAGTCAATTAAAGATATTGTGTAGTGCGAATCACCTTGAGTGGCATCTTGAAAGGAACTGAATAAATTCAAATGAGAAAATATAAACATTAACTTGTCAAAAATAGTTTTGCAAAGTAGCTACTGCAGTCTTTTAAATTGTATTGGAAATTGCTTTGTCACAACGTTTCGATATGCAAACACACTTATTATAGACATTAAACCAAAAAAGATTAATATAAAATTATTATTAATTAAAATACACTAAAAACTTACCGATAAGTTTGACCGTGTGCCATAAGAGGCTCCAATGCATCTTGTGGAGACAAATCCAAACACAAAATACCGTAGCATGCCATTACAAAAGCTGCATTGGCCTTTTTATTCGGTTCAGTCGACGTGTAATGAACTATTAATTGTTTATTCAAATAAAGTTTTAATTTATCATTTAGTAGCTTACAATACTTGTATACGCATCCTAAATTAAGCGGGCCAAAGTCTGAATAGTAATTATCATATATTAAGACATCATCTATACTGAAGTAATGTGCCTCGTCAGTATTTTTTAAGACTTTTCCGTGTCTTGTTGTTGCGAAATATAATACATTTCTTATATATTCGGCCATATACAATATGTCTGAACTTCGCGTCATGATCGTAGTAGATAATATGAATAACAACTTAGCCAGGAGCACATTTTAATGTATATAGGACTGTTTCAATAAAAAGACACTAAAACACTATGATTTCCTCACAAACATTTCAAATAAAATTACAAAAATAAATTGTATCTCAAAATAAAATGACACTGACAATGGTGCTCTTTTGTTTTAAATTACCCGCACCTCGATTTTGCAGCCTTGCTATTTATCTGTGCTTGTGGCCAGATGCACGGCGCCGGCGGGCCTTGCTCACTTCGTAAAGTTGGCAATGACATAGACGGTTCTATGAGAAATTGTTTCTAGGTATTAGTTCGACTGTGGCTATTGTCTATGATATCGACATAAACCTCACATATACTAATGGACATGCCCTTGCGGTAAGAATTGTGGTACTTCGAAAGAAAGAGATAAAACTAAGATTCACTCAAAATATATGCCGTACCAATCATGAAAATTAAGAGCCAATCGCCCATAAGAAAAGAGATAGTGTTAGTCCTAAAGCATATGCCATCTTCTTCACTCTTCTCAAACCAAGAAATTACTGCACGTTATACGGGTACGGCATGTCCATAAGTATATGGCAATGATCTATGATTTGATCATCTAATAACAATTTAATTTAATAATGGTCAAAATCATTCTAAAAATGTGTAGTAAAATAAAATTTTTTAGCCTGGAGTAGTCATGGAATAAAAACATTTTGTTGATTAAAATTAAGATATTATTATGTTATGTTACAAATCTAAAATTCATTCTTGAAAATAAGAATATAATAATAATAATAAATCATGTTCTACCTTGCTGGCAATAAAATACGTAGGTAGCTAATGACGTCTTGTTATGACACCTAATATACTTTTTGTTATGACGTGCAACTGTTTTCGTTGTTTTTAATGTAAACTTATAAATAAGTTAAAAAGGTGTTGTTTGAAGGTTACAGTAGTGAATCGAGTGTAATATAAAGTGTCACTGGTAAAAGTTTTTGATGTGAACAAAGGACAAAATGCTTATTAGTAGGGTGTCAATTAATCAATCTTTTGTTTGGACTTTATATTAAAACTGAGCAATGATTCTGGGCTTATTAGGATGATTAATACTTATAAGGATAAAAACAATGGATTAACACGGTATCCGTTTTAGATACTCAAGCTAATAAACAATTTTTCACCATCAGATGACCGGCCCGAAATTTGCATAACATTGAACCCCATGCTGTTATATGCTGTATATATTATTCAACAAACAAACTTGTTTTAAACAAACGACAAGATTTTTGTTTTAAGTAATGAGCTAATAATTACGATTGTACTATAGAAACTGGCATACTGATTTTATATTTTTTATATATTTGATGCATTTTTTCAATGCTATCTTATAATTATAATTATTCGGACAAAGAATTAGTTTAGCTATTCAAAGGGGGAATGCTGCCAGTATCTTTGGAACCTTGCCTAAAGGGACTCCTTTTAGTAATATATTTTTGAAATTATATTATATTTTTTAAGGTTTTTAGTTTTTAAGTTTAGACATAGTAGTTTTAACTTAATTATTTCTTTATTATAGTTTTTAATTTACTTTATGTTAACACATTAGAATGAAAGTAAACACTTATTAAGCTAGATCATTTATTATAATAGAAAAATACTAGAAAAAAAATCGGCGGCTCACAAATGAATTCTCAGGCGGGAATCGAAATGTTCACAAGGGTCAGCAGCTCAATTGAGAGAGCATTGAACCGTACTTCCAAAGATTGCGGGTTCGATTCCAGTCTGAAAATTCATTTGTAAGCCGAGTCGATTTTTGCTAGTATTTTTCTATTATAATAATTTATCTTATGACATACTGATGTTAGTGACCATAAAAGTTTATAACAAAATAACTTCGGATAATTCTGCAATTACATCACAACGCTGGATGTCTCTTTGAATATTACTTATATACAAAAATATTTTAATTTACCAATAATTTCTCAAAAAGTCCACAAGAAGGTTTCAGTACAGATTTTACTGAATCTTCTGGTGGTCTTCTAGATAGAGGGATTATTTAATGATTAAATAATCTATCATTCTTAAATTAACCCTCGTCATCATTCATTATCTTCCGAATATTCCGAAATATACATCAGTATACTAGCCAGTGGTAATGACGCCATGAATTGATGCGATGCTGTTTATTTGTTCCGCAATTAACTGGCCAACGCGTTGACGTCAGAAAATGACGTCATATTTAAAATAGTCTAAGCGGTAGAAAGAAAAAATCCCGGAAAGATACGTCGATCTGTACTGACCAGTACAAAATGGCGACGGATTCTTTATAACGATTAGCCATTTTACTTATGTATATGTTGAAATACAGCCTGCGAAAAAATATTACCGGAAACAAGGATGTATAGGCCTTGTGTCCTTTGCTTTCGCTTACGAGAAAACAACAATAAAAAAGAGTAGGTATAAGAGAGAGTATGTTCTGTGATGTAAACATTTCGTCTATTGACAATTTGACAGCTCTTGTCTTTTTCCGGTACGCAAGGTAAAGTGTCAAAGTGTTGTGTGGTGTTATTTTCGGAATCTTGAAATATTCTTCAAATCGGTTGCTATTATATGAATATGATTAAATTAAAAGGATCTAGAAGTATCATTCAATGTGTTGCATTTCGTATTTCAGGTCGCCAATTAATAAATAACCATGGCTGATGTTGATGTGTAAGTACCTACTGAAAAATTACTATTTACTCTTATTTTGATGACAGAATTATTGCCTACGTCTTGTCGCTAGCTAGACGATCTATTTATACTTATCTTAGCTCATCACAACCATGATTTAAATTTAAAGGATATAGCACTTAACCTTAAAAGTGTGTAGGTTAAACACATTTACAGGCCTTAATTTTTCTACAGTCTACACAGATTTAGAAATAAGATTTTCCCGATTTGAATCAAGCAAAACTCTGGTGAAGTAGAGTTTAACTTGCACAAGCATTAAGTATAACTTTGCAACTGGTGTTAACAAGAGAGCGAGGGATATGGACCGCTCCTGTGCTAGTACTCCCACTCGGCAATGCACAATTCGTTGAAGTTTTCGATGCATTCAATCTCATTTACATTCTAAATGACCGTTTTAAAGTTAAGTGTCCTAGCACAAATAGTAGGTACAAACTAAATTTACGCAACTGTACGTCACGGGGCTGAGAGAAGTACAGACCCTTAGCCTCATAAGCAACAAAATATTGGTACCCACCCTCGCTTTGCAGTTTTGGTCTATGCAACTGAATTGTCCAATGCTTGTGCATTGGTATAGCAGCTGCTTTCACCTGTGCCATCAACATCTAGTATCAGATATAATAATATCTGATACTAGATGAGTGAGTTGGGGTTGGTTGAGTAGCTTGTAACCAACTCCTACTTTGACTAACCCCTAAATTGTGGGTCATTGCTGAATAGCTTCCTTTAAGCTTCATTTTCCCAACTCATAATGTGATACAATATAAATTAATTAGAAGAACCTGTTATTTACAATAGTTAAGCTTACCAGTAAAAGAAAAAGCGAAAAGCCTTTAGTGAAATATAAGATTGATTCTGAGCCCATACTCACAGCAGTTACATACAATGTGATATATCAAAACAGATTTATTGATTAATAAAATGTGTTAATGATATTTTACTTAAGAACTAGAAGCTTTTTGTGAATAGCACTGGACAGTATTTTCTTTGACTATTTTTACTAAAAATGCTCCGCACTATTTGAAATTCTGTTAAGTACATTTCAGCCTTAGAACCTGATCTAAGTATATTTTAACAGTGAAGTACCAGCAAACCCCGTTCTCAGCGGAGGTGCTATGGACGTAAACACAGCTCTGCAGGAGGTGCTGAAGACAGCTCTCATCCATGGTGGACTGGTACATGGACTTCATGAAGCTGCCAAAGCTCTTGACAAGTGAGTTTATAAACCTCCATGCTCCTCTCCTGACTGCACATTTAACAGGACTAATGCTAATTATTTAATTATTATTATTTACAACTTTTTCTCTGTTATACCCTACATACTCATATTTTTCTGCACAACAAGGATGGAGCAGGGTGATAGCATGCTCTCTGCGACATGTAAACAGATCAGCTTGTGTGACCACTCAGTGAATTATTTTTGAGTGATGTGAAAGTTAGCCAAATGCATATATTCAAATAGAAAATCTGCTGTTAGATCAAACTTGTTAAACAATTGCAAACCTGTTTAATGTTAGCAAATTATTTATTGCAAAAGGATATTCTAGTCAAAGTATGAAATAAATAACATTAACACTCCTATGCCCAAACTCTAAGCTAAGCATACAGTCAGCAAATAAATTACCTTCCCCTGATATTTTCTATGCAATTATCATCTGTATATTATAAATCATCATAACATTGATCATGTATGTGTAGGGTCATTCATTAATTCGTTGCTGTATGTGTGTTTTGACTAAATTACTTACAGCTAGTGTAAGATCTGTCTTAAGGTATGGCAATGAATATTGATTTTAATATTCACATAACGTTTGGCTGTTCTAGTCTGACCTTGTGTGGAAATATCTGTCACAATATAAGTTGTGTTAGATTCCATTTGTTGCCCAAAAAGACGCACACACATAGTACCACAAATCTTGTAGTATCAAGGTTGTGGCCTCCCAAGTGTGCTACAAATATATGTCATTAAATCTTTCATTAATCTTCTTTAATTTGAGATTTGTTAAGTTACCCGTTATACAATGCCAAATCACCCTGTCGATATTGGACTTCGGATTGTTTATGAACAATCCAATATTGTGAATGATAATTAAGTGTTGTATATCTCACTCACTTTGTGATCTCTCAAAACATTGTATAGATATTTCACTATTATTAATAAAGACCACACCAAAAGCAAGAAAAAAAGGTGAATATTCTTGATATGTCCTTTAAGAAAATTATTAATTTTATAAATAGATCTCTTTTTTGGAAATGGATAATGAGTAAAAGCGGTTAATGTAATGTACATTTTTCAATAATTTTAAAAGATAAAAAAGCATAAAAAGATGTAGGTGTTTGTAAATATATAAATTAATATTTTGTTTGATAGACGTCAATAATCAATCTCTTCAGCTTATGATTCTTTAGAGTTTTTTTTTTTCATGTATTTGATTTAATGAATTTTACTTAACAGGAGGCAAGCAATGCTGTGTGTGCTGGCAGAGAACTGTGATGAAGCTTCATATAAAAAGCTAGTCCAGGCTCTATGCAATGAACATCAAATTCCCCTTGTGAAGGTATGTTTGGATTTTGTCATAATTATTTTAAAATTGATTTACTCATGTATTCACACTGAAATAGCAAAGAAATATCAGTTATAGCTGGCTATTTCAGTCGTCCATTTGCATGTACGATTTGATTTATAATGATATTTTTGTATTCTCATAATAACAAAAGTAAATATTGTAAACATCACTATTATGTATTACACAAAAACAACTTATTTCTTGTTAAAATATTATATTTTTTATTACTTCTAACAGCACTACTGGTTAACAGTATTAGCTTTGGATCCCCATTATGTATACTACAGTGAGACACTAGTTGCATCTGCAATACACTAATCTAAGTGTTCATAAAATTACTTAATAGAATGACCACTTCTTTCATATGTTATATTAATCTTTGGTCTTGTTATTTAGTCAAACTTATGGTTTTTTGTTTTGACAGTAATCTAGTTATCACAAGCTTTTATTTTTAAATTTAAACAATATATGTCATTATTTATACATATTTCAATGGTAACTTTACTACTTTTAATAGAATCCTCATATACAAGTTTTGAAAAGATTACCAATGGTGCTGTTTAAACTATTCATTATTTTATAATTTTGATTGTTGGCATATCATTAATATTTTATTATAATATACCTATGTCTTTAAATATGTATGTAGCTGTATGTTTAACCCAGATATGCCTGAAACTATTTTTATCTTAGAAAGAGAAGACTTTTGGATATATGGTTTGTTATAATCCCAGTATCTTTGGAAAAATATAAAAAAAAAATTCACTAGTAGGAAAGCTGGAAAATTGATGACCCATATATGGGTCGGTCGGCATAAGCGTTTCAGTAAACGCTTAAGTAATAAATAGATATATATTTTATATATATATGTATATATATATATATATAAAACGCTTAAAATTGAAACAATGGTGTTTTCTAACTTTCTATTAGTTTATCTATGATAATGGGTATTGATAATATATATGAAATGATGTAAATGTATGTCATATTCTACTCAAATGTGGCTAGTTTTTTTATATATTTTACATTTTAGATCATTACTAACATAAGATCTCCAATGTGGTCGAGACTGTATGAATCTCCAAAGCTGCTTTTTGGTATAGGATAAGACCCGCGTTGTGTGAGAAACCTTTGTAAGAAGGCTCTTGTGACTAAAACCGAGATGATCAAAATCTCCACCGTCAATACGGAATATTGCCACACATTATGTTATGCCATTTCAATGCTATTACAGAATAGAGGAAACTAACATTTTTTGCATCTGATAGAAGTTCGATATAGACCTATATTCAGATCGGAAAGATCGACGCCTCCTATGTTTACATTATATATTTTGACAATTTGAGAAAAACGCTTCGTTTTTTTATAGTGGAAAGTGCGTTGTTTGTTCTTGAAAAATACCATTGAGTTAACCAAATAGAAGCCTCATTTTAGTAAATTTATCATTTTGAATCAGTCCCGCCACAGTCAGATATATTTTCCCCAAAACATACAACGAGTTTGTATAGAAACATATCCACTATAAAGAAATATTTCAACGAAACATTTTTCAGTTTAATTATTGTTACATTACATTTTTTTAAACATAGATTCGTATACTCCACTATAAAGTTTATTACCATGCTATTGAATAATTGGTTAAAGTAATTTATAACATATTTAGTTTTTTGGTCTTTATTTGTGTCTACTCCTCCAATGGTAGGCCTTATTTTCTACGGACATACGTAGAATAAAAGCGAAGAACTAACTCTTTAAGATGTAGATGCCATTGGCTTATGAAAAGGTTTCTTTTGTTAACTGGTCAAAGGAATGTTATCATCTTCACTTTCCTTATCAGATATAGACCAAATAGCACACAAAGCCTCTGCGATGCACGTAGAATAGTACTAGGTAGATTATGTTAAGTAATAGCACCCTCTTCCTCAGAATCTCTATCTGTGACAGGAGTATTTGCGTTACAAGTGGTTCAAATATAATGCATTATGGAGCTAGATAATTATTAACATCTAATTCACTCAATATTTTGAAAATATTCTGAAATAACAAACATCAACTATATTCATTTAAAGAGTTAAAAGTACTATATTTGTGCCGACGGACCCATGTATGGGTTAATGGAATGCACAGCTGAATAAAAGGGTAAAAATAAAGATAATTTTAATTTTCTTTACAATATGAATATTACTAAAGTAATATACTTTTTAGTTTTAATACTGTTTTATTAGAATAACAACGGTAAATTAATATAAACTTACTTTTTTGAGGATATGTTTTACAATTTTCGATTCACAATTTTTCGGTCGCAAATAACAACTGGTAATGTTTTGATTTACTATGTTACTTGTCATTATTAATAAGAAGTACCTCTTAAATTTTCTAAAAATATGTTTATTTTGTTTATAACATATAAAAAAAAGACGGTAGATTTTTTAAATTCCTAATACCCATACATGGGTCGGTAGGTTTAAGTGGGTTAAGGTGACAAAGTTATATGCTGTTGAAATCCTTTTTAAGAAAAATATATCATAATAACAAAACAGACCTATTGAACCATGGTTGAAATAAGTTAAGCAATTGCTCCTTACTCAAGTCAATAATAATAACTTCTAGAAACCTAGTAAATAATGCATTTTATTGGGAAAAAATAGTAGTGTAGATAAATATGTTTAGAAAAACTAAGTTGTTTGACTGCATTTGCTACATTGTTGCATTATGTACGAAAAAAATTATAATTAGTGTATGTTTTAAAAATATAGTATGCTTAATCTCATCTATTGTAATGTTACCCTGAGCAACACCAGCATTAATGTCGCACCAACTAGAAAGTCTCCAAACCAAATGCGCAGCCAACGCTTGAGTAGGTAACTTTGAAATCAATTTACCTGGAGATATGGTAAACAATGTAAGATACGAAGGAGGATATCATGATTTTGGTGTATCTCATCCACAATCTTAACTAGAGATGCCTCGTTTCTAGTGCAATGAAGCCAGACTGGAAAGTGTTGAAGAGGGTGTTGGTATTAAGCTAACCATCAACTTAATGATAATAGACAATTTTATCAAGGACCTTTAAGGGAAGGGGAAAATGGAAATAGAGCTAAATTCAAAAATCAGAAATTTTTGGGAAGAAAACAGTTACATCCTTCCAAGCTGAAGAAAAGTTGAAATAAAACGAAAGTCAAAAAACAGAAATAGTTGGAATTTTTGGGAAGGAAACATTTACATCCTTCCAAGCTGAAGAAAAGAGCCAGCAGAAACAGATCTATTAAGGATATGGGGTATGACTAGGACATCAAGATGGGAAGGATTATTTTGCTGTACTGCCATAGGAGCAAATTTTGAAGTGAAGTTAATTGGGATAGTTAATTAAGTATCACACACAATCGCCAATTTTTTAAGTATCGGAAGGAATCGGTAGTTGCTAAAGTTTGAACTTGCCAACATGAATAAGTGAAGACGAAAAGTGACTATTTAAATAATAATGTTAAGTCTCTTAATTAAACCTGTTTTTTTGCGACAGGTAACGCTCCGCACGAGTCGCTCAGCCTCAGTGGCTTGGTTGACCAAAGGAGCGTAAAGTAATATCTCGTGCCCCTATGGTGACTCACACTATGCTGAGTCAACTTTCCTAGCACTCGTACAAATTTGAAATTGTTCTTTATATAAAGCTATCTCATGGTCTATGAATAGCTTCGCAGTTTCTCTATGAATAAAAGCTCAAGGGATGAACCTTATCGGTCAGCACGTAATCGATTTCTTCGTGTTTTCTGCAGCCCTGGCATTTGCTAAAGCGAGAAAAATAGCAGGGTAGCGCAGCACTCTATCTTCCTCGCTCTAGCAAATGATGTGAATCTCTGTCAGAAAAAAAATGGAGCATAACCTTAAAATTGCGGGATAATATTTATTTTATGAATACTAAACACGTCGCTTGAAGAATACAGTATTAAGTCAAAATTTGGCACTAACTGACTTAATTTATTTATTTATTATTTATTGTAACAGATTCGCCAGCGACATACAATTATACATTACAATAAAAAGCTTATTTTGGGTGACACATATAGTGATGGGTATTCACCCGGGTAATAACCCTCGGGTAGATTAAAACCCAATTATCACCCAGTTATAACCCATTTACGTGGGTGAAAACAAATTCTGTTACATGTTGACGTATGGCTAGTAACGGAAGTGACAGGGATGCGCGGGACAGGGTTACCCGTATTATCTGCACCCCACGCAAATACCCCGCGTCTTCTTTCCCCTCATGCCTCACTCGTCCTCAACATATCGGTTTGAGTACACGTGTTTTATATGATATTTTTGTTTAATTTACGACCCGGCACTTTTCCATTGTGATTTGATCCTGCTTTTACCTGAATGACCTTGGCTTGAATATATTGACTACGATTTGCTTGTGAACTGGATTTATCGATTCGAGAAAACTCTACAAGTACATTCTTCATTTGTTTTGATAAATTATAACTCGATTCGTGTTACCAACAAACAATTTGTATTAACCAAAATATTCGATCATGTAGATGATCGAAGACCGAAACATTTATAGATTTAATTATTGCTAGTTTGTTTGTCGGCCATCTTGAGCATTAAAATATAAACAAGTGTAAGTATTTTATATTTTTTATACTGATACTGTAAAGTTTTGCAATAGGTACCTAAAGATGTTATTTCTAAAATCCAAATAAATTTATGTAATATTTTAACACTGATACACGTAGTTTTATGAATATGAACGATTTGAAATAAGTACTTTTCGTGGGCAGAAAATGAGAGTAATATTTAATCTGCCGAAAGAGTAATGCGGTCATCGTATAGAAAATAAAACTCAATAACATAATATACTAACTTTTACCATGAACATAAAGTTTTAAGACAAAAAGTTGAAAACAATAGACGCCATACTTAGTGATCAGAATATTTGAACCTTTGCCGATAAAATAAAGAACCTAAGTCCAATAAATTATAACTGTATTTGAAAACTGTATTTTTTTTACAGTAGGACAGTAGGACAACAACAACATGGAAGGGTATTTGTGGTTCTACTGCATTAAGCAAAGTCGCGGTCTGAATTTTGACCGCACCTTGCACTTCTGCTGCTGTAGAGCATTCTTTTAGTGCTCATAGCAATGTCCACAGCAAAAAAGAAACAATCTCACTACAGAAAGGGTAGCTAAACTGACATTTATTTCTTATAACTGGAATTTATTAAATAAGAGTAGGAATCAGACATGTGACATTTCTGAGGATTGTGAATCATAACCACTACATGAAATATCGGAAAATACCATGCCATTACATAGTGTCAGTCCCGAACCGTCAACATCAAATACGAACAATTTAGAATTTGTAGATTGTGAACAGCTATCTGATTCAAGTGATTATGATGATTAAACTACCAAGATGTTAATTTGTAAGTTTACTCATATAATTTTGTAATTACGAAATAAATGACTTGATTTGTATTAGGATTTTCATTTTATGTTGTTTGCTACCTTGAAATACATACAAATATTTACACTGTTTGTTTTCACCCACTAAAATGGGTGATAATGGGTTAAAACCCAAATCAACCAGATATAACCCAAATGGGTGGAATGGGTAATAACCCATTGCCCATCTCTAGACACATATAAAAAGCATGTCTTTACAGGCAAATATAACAATTCTAATTATTTGTCGAATACAAAAAGGAAGTACCTACCTAACATTTTAAAAAACAATAATTTAATAGTTTAATTTTAACAATGTTTACATTTAAATAAATTTAAGTTTGAAATTTTCTTGAATTTTAACAATACGATACATAATTAACTATTAGAATCGAATGTCGCCAAACACTTTCTTTTAAACGCGTGACCGCAATCTTGAAAGATATCGATATCAGTATCTTTTAAATTATTGTAAGTCCGCATACACCGGTACAGTGGGGCGCACATACCCAGATTAGTTCTACAGTGAGGTAAATTAATGATACAGTTCGAATAAAAAAGTATGTTCTACCTTTTGAATAAGGTAACTTTCTTAAGTGGCTTATTCAGGGGCAAACGAACAAGGGGGCATAATCGACCTTATTTAATAGGTAGAACATACTTTTTTTTATTCAAACTGTATCAAGTCAGTTAGTGCCAAATTTTGACTTAATACTGTATTCTTCCGGGCAAGCGATGTGTTATATAAGTTGGTAAAAAATGTGCCTGCAATTTTTTTATTGCATATGTAATATTGACTTATTTAATGATAACGATTGGTGATGTGAGAACTTGCGGCTTGTTGTGGCATATGCACGTGATGCTATTTAGGAGAGTACTACCTTACGTAGGCAGAAAATGATAATTGTAGAAACAACACTAGTATAGTTCTTTTGTAAATTGTACATGATCGTTATGTACAATACTATGGCAATATTGTTTTAAACTTTTATTGTTACATAATTTAGTACTAATTAAAACGGAATTGTCATGTTGCTTTTTTTTTTGAGGCTGCTATATATTTGGATATTTAAAAGAAACGTGGTAATAATCACGTTTTAATTAATACTAAGTACTACGCCAATAAGTCTCCCAAATATCCGAATAGAACTTATAAGTTTTAAAATAATGAATTATAAAAAAAGCTTTTAGAAACTTAATTATGCGTATTTGTTTAGGTCGACAATAACAAGAAACTCGGAGAGTGGGCCGGTCTCTGCAAAATCGACAAAGACGGTAAAGCCAGGAAAATAGTCGGATGCTCTTGCGTCGTCATAAAAGTAAGTAAACTAAATGTAGATTTATAATTTTTTTATATTTGTATTTACCATTTATTTGCATATGATGCGCTAGCACGAACACTGGCAACTTAATGGAGTTGCCCGTGGTTAATAAATCGGCGCTATAATAAATTGAGTGACCCTATGGTGTCGTGTCTTTGCACAGGCAACTTTCCTATCACTCATATATTTGCATATCCATACCGTAACATTTGTTTGGAACGAAATTAACTACCTAACTGGTGTACTTAATTCATTTTCAATTTTAACCTTTTGAACGCAAAGCGTCACGCATCTATTAGTGTGCTCTATACGCCAAGCTATAATACTTATTAAATACGAAAAAAATACTAGCCATGGTTATATGACAAATATCGAAGAACTTTAATCTCTGCTGCTATCAACTGGTTCTTAATATAGTTTGAAAATTATCAAATAAATGTTAATGTTGTGACAACCAAAAATTGGTCGCAATATTTTTAATCAAACGGCATTAACGGTTATGGCAAATTGTAACTTTTGACCACACATTTGCTTTCAGGACTTCGGTGAAGAAACGCCAGCGTTGGACGTGCTTAAAGACTATCTGAAGTCTTCGAGTTAAATACTAGGTGTAATCGCTAAGTTTAAATAAAAATCCAAAAAAAATAGACATTCTTTTATTGAGACTAAGCTCAACCTAGTTTTACACTAACTAAAGTTAAAATATTTAATACATCATATTTAAAATGAGAAACTGTTATTTAATTATATATTTAATCAGATCATAGGTTTAAGTTTGCAAATTGATCACAGATTTCTTTGTGTTTGGGCCACTGTTGAACTTGACATTCTCTGAAAAAAAGGATATATCACTAGATTTTGTTAATTAAATATACACATCCATAATGACACCAGTATGTTGTTCTATCACGTAATGAACAATATTTCATTCTTCTAACCCATTGTTTTATGGATTTATTTGACAGTAGAAGCAATCATCCATGTTTCTCTATTGTACCTTTGAGTACAGTGGAAGATTAACTTTACTTTTACACCTTTAATGGTAAAAAACATATATCTTAAATAAAAGTTTTATTTGTATATAAGTGTAGTATAACAATTACAGAATAATACGGATAACAAAGGTATACGTGACGTTTCTCTAAGACAAAAAAAGGGATTCTGTCTAATGAATTTCAAATTAAAGAAATAATAATCACGTAATCCCCAGTTATATAATTTTTTTAAGTTAAAACGGGGATTTGGAAATATGAATTTTGTAATATGGAATTTACTGTACATGATCCCAAAAACCTGCTACATTGATAAAACACTACAACTACCTGAAAAACTAATATTTAGGAATAACTTTCATTACAAAAATTGAAAAATTATACCTGACATCTTTAACCATACCTTACAGAACGATACCAAAAGCAAACCGTACTTTCTACACCTAGGTCTCATTTATCTATGCTATGACCTAGTTGCGTCTTTTACTTACGAAGCACACTTTGTAATCGCGTAGTGCGACTGACTTAAAATAATGGTATTTATAATCTATTCACCTGCCACAGTACCACTCTGTTTTGCACCTAGAACATTTTTTGCTGGCTTTATCGCCGCATTTGGCACACTTCGCTCCCCCGCTGTCCATAGCCAGCGCGACATCACTAGTATAAGATTCTAGAAGCTTTCGAGCCATAGTGCGAGACTCCTCCGAGCCGTCCATGCGGAAGTTCTCCAACTGCGCCTTGGCTATGATCTTCGTGCGTTTATGCACTTGTTTCATGTAGCCTTCTTTTATCTAAAATATTAATAAATATAGACTGTTACTTAGAACGCAACACCCACCTAGTATTTAAAACGTTGACCTGTATTGTCCCCGGCAAATAAGTTGAACATGATTTTGAAATGACGTGACATACGCAGTAGTGAATAATGTACCTAAACTTGCTACTGCGCATGTCACGTGATTTCAAAATCATGTTCAACTTATTTGCAGGAGACATACCCAACGTTGAAGGTTATTGGTAATTTATTAGAAATACGAATACATCATTGTTTTTTTTGCTATACTGACCTGCGGAACCAGTTCAATGAGAGTACAACCCGGGTTTTTCACACCGTTAGTACTTTTGTGTAGGCTCGAGTAGTCGCCAACAGAAAGGCGGCAGAGAAAAGTCTTCAGGTCCACTAAAGGTGGTATCTGGTCCAGCATAGTTTCTGTTATCTTTGTTTGCAGCTGAAGAAACCAAAATGATACTCAACGATCGCTATTATAAGCTAATTATTTAGTCGGTGACTAGGTTCATGGATCTAGAAAGGTGGGTATTTTTAATATAACTTTCGTAGGTATATGTTCGGCAATGTCTTAAATGCGCCAGATCAACAGTTTTAAAATACTTAACGGATTCATTCTGTTTGAGCAATAATTTTTATAATAGTGCGAAAGACGAGTGTGAACTGGTGAAGAATAAATACTATTCAAGTGATATGGTGAAAAGAAGCTGTAGTTCTGGCTATCTATTGTTATTTTTATAGAAGAATAATAATGATGCTGAATGGTGCGAGTATCTTTTCAGCAGTTTCAGTTGAGCGGAGCAGGTTCATATGGACCCACAGCTTTAAAAATACGAGCATTAAAAATTCTTTGCACCCGCGTTGGTGGTCGACGATTTTAGTTAGTACCCGGCAGAATACGTTGCGTCGTGCCTCGTCGATATTGTAATAGTGCGAAAGACGAGGCTCCAGCAGCATCTGGCGCAGGCACAACCACATCTGTGCCTCGCTGCGATGCAACTCCAACAATTCTTCTGGTTTGGGCCGAGACCATCTCCCAACTGCAAACAACTTAGTTAAACCACACCATATCGGCTAATTCTCCTACAGTTTTATAAGGCTATAGATTTATTTATTTATATAAGGCACATGTTACAGTAGGTTTTTGCGTTTAAGAAAGCCCAATGTAGCGATTATTAACGTAAATGATATTGTCAGAAACTACAAACCTCAATTTACCTGTAAATGTACCACCAGTACCAATATACCACCAGTTCATTAAACAGTTTTTTCGTGTTGTTATTGTTTCGTAACTTACAGTTGAAAGTCTGTAAATGGCCTTTTTCGTCGAATCTCCTCCAAGGCTCGAGTTGTAAGAGGTGCGCCAGCAAGGACGGAATGTCATGAGTCTTGTAAAGATTGGTGGCCATTGAAGCCGCCACGCCTGTAGTCTCCATGTGTTCCGCTATGTAACTGACGAACGAGTTAATAATATATTATTGAGCTTAAAAATGGGTTTAAAAATTAAGTAATTGTCGCCTGTCCTGCGGTAGCGTAATGCTACATTGCTTGAGAAGTGGCAGACTACTGACGACGGGCCGAAAAGCACTCGAAATCGGGAATTCTGACTTTTTAGAGACACATAGTAAGTAGGTAGGTACTTTAAATTACATCTATAAGGTAAAGTAAACAATTTTTAAAGTTAATAATTATGTGAAAATAAATGCGTATATTTCTCTCTTTTCTTATTACATGAAATCACAGTAACTACTTTATCGTATTTATATCCTAAAAAAGGCGCACCGCCATTCATCACGCAGCGTCCCTGTTGTAATTTACGTAGTAACTAATACCTAATTTGTGGTTGTAATTAAGGTAAGTATAATTTATTAAGGTAAGTATAGACTTATATAAAGAAACCCCGTTACGACATGTTTTAATTTTAGGAATTCCTGGTAAGACCAATCCAGGCACGAAATAAACCGTGGCGATTTGTCGCCATTTTTTATTATGTAAGACTATTAGGGGAAACCCCTTATCTTATTTTTTCTTAAAGAAGAATAAGCAACCCCCTCCCCCGTTTTAAATTTATTTCGTAAGAATCTTATGGAGAAAATGAATTCTCGACTCGGAAAGACTTAGTTAGCGAGGGAGCTATGCTATGATTGAACTGCTAGTGTGAACGTCACTTACTTAATCGTTGCGACATACAATTACCAGAAACGAAGACTACGAGCTTTATTTACGTAAAAAATTAAGTTTTATTCCGTGTAGATTTCCCTAATACTTAATTTGAAGGAGTATAATCGATTTAAAAATGACAAGGCTCCAGTAGCTAGCGACACGCAAAAGAAAGTGATGGCACGCCAGACGTGCCATCCGCAACGAATCGGTTAAATAATTAGATGTACAAAATGGGGCTCTAACTTGAATCACTTACCGAACTAGAGAGATACACCTCATACTGATATCGAACTGTAGTTCGCGCTTTTGTCGTTCTAACTCTTCAGACGGCGTTTCGCCTTCCATCTCCTTCGCTGTCACTGGCTTTAAATGTCCGGTGCTGGTTATAGAAATAAAATATACGTTAAGAGCTTCTTCTAAGAATCGAATAAGTAAAGCTAATAATTGTCAACTCTATGGGTTGAATTAAAGTTGAAAACCTTCACGCAAAAAAGAAGTAGAAGTAAACGAAATTGACATTTTAAGTAACGACGACCGTTTGGTGCAACGGTAGCGATCCTGCCTTTCGCACCGACGGTCCCGGGTGCGAATCCCGGAAGGGGCAGATGTTTGTGTGATGAATGCGAGCATTTGTACCTGTGTCATGGGTATTTATATATATTTTTATAAATATTACCCATATATGTATGTCTATCCGTTAGACTAGTAGGTATCAAAACACAAGTTTTAAAGTACCAATCGGACACCTGCAGTTAGACTGATTGGACTTTGAACTGTTAGAAGACGGTCGCGGAGAAACGTGTGAGAGTGTGCGATATATTTTTGTTATTTCCTCTCAGTCACGCACCGGGCACCGAGCTAGCGGCAAGTCGGTCAATTACGATTTTGAACCCTTTCTTCAACTGGCTTAAAACATAGAATCGCTTGACAAATGTGAGTGTGGCAGCCGGCTCAAGCGAAACTATGTTTTATAATACAGACAGTGCAAATAGAGTTTAAAATCATATGAAATTGAGCTTGGCGCTTGCACGAGCGCAGCGCTTCGGAGAGTTGATATTAAATGGCTAGATGAGCGCGTTTAGTAAAATATTGGTAATAAATTTGAATTGGATTCTTATGCATTATTGATTTATTTTGCATTAAGGATATTCTAAGCTATAGCTACTATATTTTATGTTGATGATAGACATGACTATTCGTATAAGTAATGTTTTATTCATATTGCAATCGCAATTAATTTATGTGTCATAAATAAAAAGTAAAATACACAGCATTATGCAAATTAACATGAAACCTTAATGAATTACTAATAAACAAAATATTTCTACACAAAATAATGAATTTTGTGACGTTTCCTCAGAAATATTTGTTTATTAGTAGTAGCGTAGTTAAAATATTATAATTGTTCAAAGGTCAGATATGCGGTAGTGATTTGGTTATATATTATGTAAAAAAATATATCAAAATGTGCATACCCCGTGTTATATTATAGCATCATATCTAGAGTATACTCTTTGTTAGACCCTTATTTTACTTTATCAATGTTACCCTAAGCCTAATAGCTGTTTACCGTTCTCACTCAATGAATATATTGTTAATTAGATACTCTATTGATGTTCCCAGCACATTACGATGACAATGTTTAACTCTAATCAATTGTTTATTAGTCTACAATAACATTAGGAAATTATCTGCATCGTTAGTTTAGTATATGTACCATTAGTTAAGAGATATCACTTCATTCACACCACTGTTTACCTTCTAACTTATACTTAAGAAGACTACTTTGGAAATACAGTCAGTTCATTCCGAGACATCAAACCGTGTTTTACTCCACGCCACATAACAATTTGGCGCAGTCGGTAGGATACTATAACCGCGTGTTCACATCGTGGTAGCTTCAAGACGAGCTCAACGCCAGGTCGAGGACAACATCGCCGCAAGCCTGGACGGTGCCTGCAGGGCTTTAACCTAAGCTCGCCGAACCTAGAAGTTACGCTACGACTCTCCGTGATGCAGATTATAGTACTGTTACTGTGGTAAGTGGCCAGCACGTTTGCTCTGTTTCCTTCTTGCCTTTAAAACCCAAACCTTTGGCCCTCAATCACTCACAAACTCTGAAACTCTTGTCTCATTATCAAAATTCCATTTCATATTTTAAATCATGGAAAACAAACCAAGTCCAGTCGCCTACGAAGTAGTGCCGTTAAATACTTTATTGCAATTAATACCAGAATTTGTTACAAACCAGGCGACCCAAGTCTACAGATTTATAAGGTCAGGCGATTCTGCTTTTAACCTCGCGAGTCCTTCCCAAGCAGATATTTTGTTAGTATAGACTAAACTAACTAACTAACGACTAACTCTCAATAAAATTGCGGACCTAATTCTTCCGATGTACATGCAAGGCAACATGCTTCCTGGAACGACTTGAAAACATTTTTAATCCAAAAGTTTTCTCAAACAAAAACGTTGACACATCTTAACCTAGAGTTGCATTCGTCATTTCAAAAGCCTAACGAATCAATCACTGAATATTATCACAGAATAGATCTGTGTCGTAACAAAATTTTAGATAAACTAACCGCGGAAATAACCGATTCATCACTCGTCGGTCGCAAGTCAACCACCGAAGAGACCGCTCTTAGTGTATTTATAAACGGCGTTAATTCCAACTTAGGCACCATGCTGAGGACAAAGGGATTTACCTCTCTGTCTGAAGCTGGACACTTTGCAATTCAAGAGGAAAAAATCCAAAACATGAACCATGCTCGCCAAATGCTTTACAAACAAAGTGGACCAGCCACTAATTACAGCACCACCACACGCAGACCCCCACTAAATAGCCAGGTGATATCATCTTCAGTTCCACATTACAATAATTCCAAACGAAATATAAATTGTAACTACTGTAAAAAACCGGGACACGTCATTGCAGAATGTAGGAAAAGGGCCTACAACAACAACCTTAGAAAACAACAAATAAAATCAAATACCGCTCCAGTTCATGTCAATAATTTAAACTCGTCAGCGGCCGAAGTACCGGGCATGTCTTTGGAAACCGCTTCGCCGTATTGCCCAAGTGGCCCAATGGAAACGTCGAGGCAGGATACGATCCCGGAACTCAATTACACCATGCAAAACCTCCAACTCCAATAATGAACAACACCGACAAACTCGTAAAGTCAACGCCTCCTCTTAATCATTTTGTGCAGCCGCCAAATAACCCAGTCTATCGGAGACACTTATGCGATGCGTCTACACAAACTGAGCCGAACCTCAGCCTAGATCAAGTAGCTAAATCTCCTAAATCCTCTGAGTCAAATAATTTAAATCCAGAACCTCCAAAATCTTCGAACTCACAAGACAAAACTGAAGCCACTGAATCATTACTAAATCAACTTATAGAAATAACTAAATCTCTCTCAGAATCCGCCAAATCTTTACAAAATCATTTAATAACAAAACCCCACGAAATCCTTTCAAATCAAACTTCACAAACCATTTCGAATAATGCATCCACCACGAACTCTGTCAAATCCGATCGAACTACAAAAACTAACTCAATAAAAACTAAATCAAAGAAACACCCAAAATCACAGCAGAAACGAATTTCAACAAAAGAGCCAGAATACAACATCTCTTCTTTGAACATTCCTCCTGAAAACCTCTTGCATTGTAAATTCCACGTAGATGGAGAACCAATTACGTTATTAATAGACACCGGAGCAGCTATTTCAGTAATTAATAAAAATAAGATCGGAAACAATCAAATCGACTCCTCTAAAACCGCATCGATCATAGGAGTTTCTAATACAAACTCGTCTGTCAAGACACACGGCATCTGTAACATTTCGCTTGACAAATTTCCAAAATTCCAGTTTCATGTCGCGAACTTGAATATCCATGCTGATGGCATACTAGGAAATGATTTTATGACCAAATTCAATGTTAATATCTATGTTCAATCGAAAGCAATGAGAATTAAGGATACGACATATAATCTTTTCTACATAAAAGATAATACAAATGAACCTATTAACGAGAACAAACAACTAATCAGACAACGAACGGAAACCGTAATCACGTGCTTCGCTAATGATATCTCCGAAGGTACAGCAATTGTAGAGAAACAATGCATTGACAACGGTCTAATTATCCCTAACGCGCTCGTGAGCATTAATAACAATAAATTTCTAATTACTTGTGTGAATACAACCAACGAAGATAGATACATAAAAATGCCTATTATCTGCGCGGATATTATAAGTGACTCACGTCTCACAGAACACCCCATTTATTTGGTTAACTCTAACAATGCAACAAACACACAACCACGAAAAAACCTTAATACTCTTCTCCGCCTCGATCATCTGAATAAAGAAGAGCACGAATCTCTTGAAAAAATAATTTCGAAATATCCAGATATCTTCTATGAAGAAGGCGACCTTTTAACTTTTACGAACCACACGAAACATTCAATTCCCACGACATCAGAAACCCCAATAAACTCTAAAACGTACAGATTTCCACAAATTCAACAACAAGAGGTAAAAACACAGGTAAGTAAAATGTTAAAACAAAACATTATACGACCTAGTACTTCACCATGGAGTAGTCCAATTTGGGTAGTACCCAAGAAACTAGATGCCTCAGGAGATCGTAAATGGCGAGTTGTCATCGATTATAGGAAACTAAACGATATTACTATAGGAGATAGTTACCCTCTGCCTAATATCTCCGACATTCTCGACAAGCTCGGGCATTCGACATACTTCACCACGCTAGACCTTGCATCTGGATTTCACCAGATCGAATTAGACCACAAGGATGTCCCCAAAACAGCATTTAACACCCCATTCGGCCATTACGAATTTCTCAGAATGCCCTTCGGGTTGAAGAATGCCCCAGCAACATTTCAACGCGCTATGGACAGCGTACTCTATGGCTTACAGGGAGAACGATGCTTTGTCTACCTTGATGACATAGTAATATTTGCTTCTAGCCTTCAGGAACATGAGCAGAAATTAACCGAAGTATTCGAACGTTTACAAACTCATGGTCTAAAAATACAGCCGGATAAGTGCGAATTCCTACGTAAAGAAGTCGCCTACCTAGGCCATAAAATTTCTAATGAGGGTGTAAAACCAAACCCTGAAAAAGTAAACTCAGTTCGCAATTTCCCAATCCCAAAATCTTGTAAAGACATTAAGTCATTCCTTGGTCTCGCAGGCTATTACCGCAGGTTCATACCCAATTTCAGCAATCTCACCAAACCGCTTACAAGTCTTCTGAAAAAAGATGTACCATTCACATGGGGGAACGCCCAACAACAAGCTTTCGACGCGTGTAAAGATGTGCTCACGACAACACCCCTTTTACAATACCCAGATTTTACCAAAGAATTCGTGTTAACTACAGATGCCTCCATTCATGCAATTGGAGCAATTCTATCTCAAGGTGAAATCGGTAAAGATTTACCAATTGCTTATGCCTCACGCACCTTAAACAAAGCTGAAACAAATTATTCCACTATAGAACGCGAGCTTCTGGCTATAGTTTGGGCAGTGAAACATTTCCGACCATATCTTTTTGGCAGAAGGTTTAAAATTGTCACAGATCACAAACCACTCACTTGGCTATTTTCTATTAAAGACCCTGGGTCCCGCCTCGTACGCTGGAGGCTTAAACTCGAAGAGTACGATTACGAAATTGTATATAAAGCAGGGAAAATCAACACCAACGCGGATGCACTTTCTCGTCCACCGGTCAATAATATAAGGATAAACAACCTACAAGCATCAAACTTAGAGGAATACCTACAAATCAGTTATGAACAGTTCATATCACAAGGTTGTACCTCAAACTCACACAAACTGAAAACATCCCCTGAAAGGGTACTCGACACTCGACACAAGAATATATTTATACCTATCTCATGCCACAAACCTGAACTCGATCCCTTGTTAAGCGAATCTCTAGAACTTTGTCCTCAAACCAGCACATACCTCGACAACAATAGGAACCTCTACGAGATAGATAAATTTATTTCAGATTCACAACAAAATCTATTTTTCTGTTGTACCAGACCCTCGTACTACGATCCATGGGATATGGAAAGTTACTTCAAATCACTAATAACATGCTTAGAAAAATTCAAACCTGAAATACTATTTGTCCCAGACCTGAAATACGACAGGACTTGCAAAATGCAAGGAAACCAACAATTAAACGTAACTGCATATCTGGCCGAACTATACAAATCCACTATAGTAATCTGTGAAAATAAAATCAGCTATCCATCACCCCAACAAATACCCGAAATACTAAAATTATATCATAATGAACCACTCTCGGGTCATCGTGGTATAATCGAAACCAGTAGGAAAATTCGCGAAAATTACTATTGGCAAAATATGAGCGAGGATATCAGAAACTTCGTAAATGCTTGTGAAACTTGCCAACGTAACAAAATTCAAAGACGAACCTTCAAGGCCCCTATGGTTATAACTTCCCAATCCTCCGAGCCCTTTGAACGTGTTTCAATAGACCTGGTATCTTATTCGGACATAAGTGATAACAACAATAAATATGTCTTGACGCTACAGGACGAATTAACCAGATACGTACAAGCTTACGCCATTCCCGACAAAGAAGCCATTACTGTGGCAAAACAATTGATGCATTTTTGTCAGCACTACGGTGTCCCTAAACGCTTTCATTCCGACCAAGGTACCGAGTTTTTAAATGGACTCATGAAACAACTTGTGAAATTTCTCGGCTCAAGCCAGACTTTCAATACGGCTTATCATCCTCAGACGAACGGAGCTCTAGAAAGGTTTCACGGTACACTCAGAGACCATATACGAATGTATCATACGCGGAAACTAAAAAATTGGGATTCCATAATTCCTCTTGCAATAATTTGTCACAATACGTCCGTTAACAACTCCACTGGTTACACACCGTACGAACTTCTCTTTGGTTTTAGACCACGCCCGTTCTTTTCCCTAAAAACAATTCCTGAATATACGGCATCCGATTACCTTAAGGATCTAAACGAACGATTAAGAATAGCTCGCGATGTAGCCACAGAAAATGTTCAAAAAATGAAAGAAAAAGCCAAAGAACGCTATGACGGTCGCATCAAAAATCTCGCTAAATTCAACTCAGGGGATAAAGTAATGTTACGCGTACCTAACCCTAACAACCTCGATTGCAAATGGGAAGGTCCTTACGAAATAGTCAGGATCGGATTCAACGAAAACTATGTAATTAGGAAATCAGGCAGAAATCTCTTAGTCCATGCCAACCGACTACGACCACTAGAAATTAAACCCCATAACAATTAAAACCCTGAGCCGTGTAGTAGCCGGCTGACCAACTACAAGCATATCATAAAAGGCTTAGTAAACCTAGTTAGGTAAAATCATAAGCTAGTAAAGTCATCCATATCATTCATTAATATAATTAAATAACTTTTACGTATTATATTCTATATTAAGCACGAATAACAAATATACATAAGGACTTATTATAATTTCAGGATCATCAGTCCTACTCTCTCACAACCTATCCCAACCCCCTCATTTGCCCAAATTGTAAATAATCCGTACATAAGTTTCATTATATGTTCCTTAGTTAAATTAGTCATATACATATTTCTCTATAAATTATATAAGAAAATTAGAAAATCAATCAAAGCACGTTCTAATGAGACCAAACTGTCTCTTACAGGGCTGTCGTCTCGGCAACCAGAGCCGTTGACCACCAACTTGTAAGTCCACTTCCCTCCCATTCTGGGCTCTTTTTCAAAAATGAAGGGACAATCTTCCTAAGTGATGAATCATGGAAACTTATAGTTTACAAAGACCTCAAACCCCTGTTCATTGCTAAAGAATCTCTTTCACGACTATCAAACAAATTTCAAACCGTTTCAACTAAATATACCAATTTCACTCATGTAGATTCAATCAAAGCTTTCCTTAAAATAAACTTAGAGAAAATTAACGAACGCCTTACAGAACTCAATATGTACCTAGGGAAAAACTCAAGACAAAAACGCGAACTATTGGACGGTCTCAGTCCTATTCTTAAATGGCTTATTGGCACACCTGATGCAAAGGATGCCAAGCGATATGACGAATGCATCAACCAAATCGAAAAACGAGAAATAGAACTATCGTCGCTCATGCTCGAACAAATCCAGATAACTTCCTCGACAGTCAAAAATTTTAACGAAACCATTTTTAAAATTACCTATGACGAGCAAACTATCAACGAAAACATTAATCGATTAAACGACTATCTAAACTCTACTAGTAAAACTCTATTTAACCTAAAAGCTAGCGAAGATGTGTCCACGATTTCACTTCAAATTTTAGAGTCCGTAATTAATTTAGAGAACGAAATAAATGATTGCATAGCAGGTATTCTTTTCGCTAAATCGAATACAATACACCCCTCAATCATTAACTTCAAAAGATTATACGAGGAACTCCTTCTTTCAAATCACATCCGCACAAATAAACACCTAGTAGCTTCTGTCACTTTAGAAAACATTCATACGATTCTTGACTCTGCAACCTTGTCGGCTTATGTTTATTCAAATAGACTTGTGTACATATTAGAATTTCCTCTGATTCAAAGCGAATCTCTGGACTTATATCATATTTATTCAATCCCAATACAACATCAAAACTCATCCCTCCATACCACCATCCTACCAGAGCACGTATACCTGGCTACGAACCCTAGCGGACAGACATACATTTCAACAAGCGATCTAGGTTCATGTAAGACCTATGCAATTAAAAGGAAAATCTGCAACAACATCGTCTCCTACGACTCTTCGAAACGTCCCATATGCGAACTGCAAATCCTTCACAGTCTATCAAAGGCTCTCCCGAGAACCTGCACGACCTCTACGTTTGAAGCCAAAATCAATACCTTCCAAAATATAGAAGACAACAAATGGCTTTACATACTTTCTGAGGAAGCAAGCTGCGTATTACAATGTAAAAACACCGTGACTCACCATAAACTGCAAGGCGCAGGCATTCTTTCACTACCACAAAATTGCAAATTCTATACTGGTTACAGCACACTCACGGCGTTTCATGTATCAGAGAAAAACGTAAGCTATCCAATAACAATACCCGATATTCGCGACGAGGACTGCTTCGAGGAACTAAAAAATATAGAAACACCGAACTTAATTCCTATTAAAATTAACGAAATGCCCCTGGATTCACTGAAACAAATCAAGTACCACGCTGACAAACATAAAGAGGAAATAGAAAAGATCAGATCGAAAACCTTCATCCAGAAGAATGGATCCACATTCACTTGGATCTATTTCACACTAGGAATACTGATGTTAACCTATCTATTGTTTAAATTCTGCAAACGTTGCCCAAATGGACTGCTATTACGTCAACGAAGACCAAGCAATGAAAATGGTTGCATCCAGATATTCAATAACTGTTTTGCGAACTCCACACACCATCGGCGTCAAAGAACTCAAGTTGCAATACCGATGACCACAATTTCGACCAGTATGACCGAAGACGAAGATGAAGATCAGCTCCCCGTAACTTCTACTCCTAAACCTCAAAGATTAGGCGCTAACGCCCAATCTTTATTCTAAGGGGGGAGGTGTTATATTATAGCATCATATCTAGAGTATACTCTTTGTTAGACCCTTATTTTACTTTATCAATGTTACCCTAAGCCTAATAGCTGTTTACCGTTCTCACTCAATGAATATATTGTTAATTAGATACTCTATTGATGTTCCCAGCACATTACGATGACAATGTTTAACTCTAGTCAATTGTTTATTAGTCTACAATAACATTAGGAAATTATCTGCATCGTTAGTTAAGTATATGTACCATTAGTTAAGAGATATCACTTCATTCACACCACTGTTTACCTTCTAACTTATACTTAAGAAGACTACTTTGGAAATACAGTCAGTTCATTCCGAGACATCAAACCGTGTTTTACTCCACGCCACAAAACACCCGTTAACAAACAAAAATATTGTAGTGAGAATAAAAACACTCGTTCGGAGTTCCGCTGTGCGGGAAAATACGATAGGCAGATGAGTGAATAAAAAAAAGTAAATTTTTTAAACCCTCTACGTAAATATGTTCTACGAATTCTTAGTTGGTCAGTTAGGGTCAAGTCAATTCAAAGTGGAGCGGAGTCGAATCAAATTTTCATTATTTAATGAAGCAAATCCTCCTTTAAAACAACATATTTCTTTCATCTTTGGACAAAAAAAAACTCCGATCTCACAACTACAGCACGGTAATATTATCTAACAGTATTTTAAGTCGGCCGAAATCTTGAGAAAGATACCTACAGCCGAGCGCTACGTAAACATGCGATAGGGCTGCCCGCATCCAGCATTTTAATTACATTTGTCTACTTTGGGTTTCCTTTTAGTTTTGTGGTAGTAAATATACTTTTTTTATTTAAACAGATAAAATAAATTGTGAAATTAATAGGAAGAGTTAAATAAAAATGCGTGTTTTTTGATTGGCAGATTTACTAATTAAAAACATGTTTATGTTTAAATAGCAAGCTTTTAAATTTGTGACCGAAAAATACTTGCGCCTTGACTGAGACATACGAAATGCTTTTTTATTAAATTTTAAACTATAACATAGCCGCATTCTTCTATAATGTTTTATTAAAAATTATTTTGGAAAACATGGACAAGGTGGAGAAAAAGGAATATATTTTACTTGATTATAGATACCTGCTTTACTATATCAACTTTTGGAAATTCGCTTGGATTCGCTTCGACTCTGTTCCAATATTAATTGACAATGTCGGTTTCAATTGGTTCCCATAGGATAAAGCGAAACAGATTTTGTGGGAGCATAGTTATATCAAATGTAGGTAAAGTAATTGAAACAATTATTTATGTAAAAATATTAACATTTATTATCACAATTGCATACATTATATACTTAATTAAAAATTCTAAATAGGCTCCACAGAATATTAGTTATCATTGTTAAAAAACCGTTAAATTACATGGCAAAAATTCAAGGCTATCTAAAGATAAAATTAGTTTCCTTAACAATTTTATGATTTCGATTGGGAAAAGATATCAATAAGTAAAAAATTTAAAGAAAGCGGTGCGTAACGTAATACAAAATGTGCTTAGGATTAGGAACACCTTAACTAGGAAGAAATGAAAAGCAATATCTGAATTGACAATTATGCCGTACCTATCTGTAGTAGGTATGACAGAGATTTTTACTCTACGGCTACGATAAATGTTAAGTCACCTAAAAAGAATTTTCCCGTTATAATGATAAATCAGTCTTAAAACTTTAATAAAAACAATCAACATTAATAAAATATGACTCAAAACCTATATGTAAACATTTAAAACAATTTAACAATCAAATATAAAGTAAAATCGTTTATAACAATTAACTTATAACGATTTGAAATATAATCTTAAAACGTTATGTTGAAATATGTAGTCAATTTTTTTTGCCGGCCTTCTGGTTTTTACCCGACGTCTTTAAGTCGGCGCAGGATTGTTCTTTGTGAAACCTGAAATAAAAAAAAATACTTATAATACTTAACGTATTGTGCTGTATCGTGGTACACTCTGGTATAATAAATGATACGGAAATAATCTTGACACATCCTGTATGGGAGTTTATTCAGCTAGTGACATCACGTCATGATTTGAGTTATAATTTGCTTAAAACACTGGACCATTGGATAATTCTTATTGTTATGTATACTTTTTAGTAGGCACATGATTTGTATAAAAACAATAAAAAAATTATGAATGTATCAGAAGATTTTGACATCTTTTTTACTTTAACAAAATGATTGCCATGGTAACGGGTCATAGCCAATACGAAGTTCCCGGTATATCTAATTTAAAAGAAAACAAAATTTAAAAATTCCGGTAACTTAGATTTACTAAACAATTTAGTAAGTTCAATTTCATAATACATTCTAATTATAAAAATGTCAACGGTGCCAGAGGTGGGTATCGAACCCACGACCTTTCGCTAACCGGGCGACTGCTATTTTATCTGAGCAACCGGGACACTAATGTTCTAGTCCCACCTCTGGCACCGTTGACTTTATTCTAGTATTTGTATTTATAGAAAGAATAACATTGCTAAATGCAAATAAACAATAAATATTATTATTTATTTCTTCGCACGTCTTCACATCGAATATACATGTTTACTGTTTTAAATAAATACTTACACTATACTGCGAGGCAAAAGTTCTGGTGGTCAGGAATGGTTGACTGGTATGTGCCTCCACTATGGCTCGATCTTGCTCAGCTGTGGTGGCGCGTTGATAGTGCTGCCGATGGTGAGCAGATAAATCACCGCCAGTCTCCTCATTACGGCGCAACCAAAAATTTATTGTTGTTCGCTAAAACAAAAACATTAATGGAATTAAGCTATCGCGACAGACAAGCAGAAAAAATATTAAATAGAAAAACTAGATTTGTTTAATATATATGATATTGAAACAATGCAAGTCATGAGATTTTGTTAAATTAAAAATGTTTAATAAGAAGCTTATTAAGTATCTATGTATAATATAAAGGCTAGGCGTTCGTCATACATTCATATTGAAAGTTTCTCTACTTATTGTCCCTGAATATGCACGCAAGAACAGTATCGACTAAAAGTCTGCCGCAGGCGCAAGAGATTTGCAGCTTTAGTTTTAGGGACAAAATTGTTTGATTCTCTTAAATTTAGTTGATCTATAATAGTAGCACATTGAGTAAATGAGCTGTTTTAAAATGTTTTATTATGAATATTTATAAAAATATTACATCTGAATTAATTTTATAGATATTTTCTACGCATAAATCTATGCTATATAATATACCTAATATATGTAATATAATCTATACTATATAATATTATTAAACTGAAGAGTTCGTTTGTTTACTTGAACGCGCTAATGTCAGGAACTATTGGTCCGATTTGAAAAATTATTTTAATATTAAAAGCCAATTTATCGAGGAAGGCTATAGGCTATATTTCACTAGCAGTTCCTGTAGGATGGAATCCTACAACCCACGAAGGTGGAGCTGCGGGCGGATAGGTGTGCAAACAAATTTAAAAATGTGGTATACGACAATTTTATTTAAATCCTAATTTTATCCCGGATAATATAAAAAATGTTATATATAATATTATAAACAATATGCGGGGATGCGCAAGCAGCTGACCGGGCGAGCCTGGCCCCACGCTGTCTGTCGGCATCGGTTCCCACGCCTCCTTGACAATCGACGATCGATGACGGTCAATGTTGACCGACGGTCAACGTCGGTCGAACACTGTTTCCAGCCTTACAACTACGACCATGCCACACTACATAACGCTGAAGCGCAGCAGAAAGCATATTTCACTGACAAACTATTGTCGAATTGTATTTTCTGAATGTGGAAGTAAGATCTAAAATCGATTGATTCAATAAACAATTTAATAATATCGTATTATCATGTCCGTTTCAACCGCGCGGCCACCTCATAATATTTGATGAAACTTTGCCAGGATTTAGTGCTAATTTGTTACTTTACTCATCATTTTTCGTGAATTTGTTACAAATAAAACTAAGACTCTATGACAAAGAATATTTGGCCGCTAGAACCGCCACTTGCCGTAGTCATCGGCCGTGATTACACAGAAACTTCATAATGCGTTTAGACGAATGATGCATCAAAAGAAAGGTCTTAATTTGTTCAATTTGTTACAAAAATAAAAAAACGTCAAAACGTAAATAAACAAAAAGTTATGCAAAATTTAGTTTTCAGGTTATGAGTAGGTAGGTATGTCACCATAAATATCAAATTAATAGAGGCTAACGTGAATGGACAATTAGTTACTAATTTGTTACAGCGAATAAACGTAAAAAAATACTAGAAAGTGGGTTCAATAAATTGTTAGAGTCGATTTTAGTTGGCCGCTCGGACAATATTCATAACGGACAATAATCGCTTTTTAAACCCCGTCCGATAAATATTTTTAACAATAATTCGGAAACAAAAGAGATCCTTTTTCGGGAATCGTGCCCATCATAAAACACCTGCGGAAAGTCAATGAAAGGAAAATCTTATCAGTAAATACTTTAAAGAATTAAGAACAATAGACATCAATATGGCTGCAAAACGAACCGCAAATTCCTTCAAATACTCTGTTTGAAGAATTAACTGAGTTTTAACTGTTTTTCTGTATTATTGTCTCTGTTTATCAGTGTTAATTATAATTGTAAAAATGTTTCATAGCCATTAAATTGATGATTTTATTACATAAATTATAGTCATATTTTATTTCTTAAATGTGAACTGAATTAGATATCAAAATGAGTAAGAGACAGAAAAAGTTCTTCTAAAATCTAATTGATATATTGTGAATGAGCTGTGTTTAGGATAAAAGGTGTATTTTTACTTTATTTATATACCAATTATTACGTCTATTATTATTTTCTATTGCCAAATAGATAAATCTATAGTCAAATCAATAAATATTAAAGTGTGTTTGTTTGTGATATATTATTTTATTGAGTAATCTACGGATAAATGAACTGCATTCAAAGTGACATTATTTAAGTGCATAACACATTTTTTACAAAAGATTTACGTTTCAGTTTTGGGGATAATTTTACTTGTCAATTTAACTGAACTCTAGTTGGTCTCTTAAATATCTCTTTTTTGAGTAATAAGCATGATACTTAGGTAATTTGTTAGGTAATTTGAAAAGTTTAAACAAAATAATAACAACAAGTAGGTATCTATCGTCCGACCGGCCCGGGAGCGCAGGACAGAGCACTTTTTCACCGTCGAAGAATTATCGACGTTGCTGTTGTTGAAATAGGACTCAAAATCAACGAGCGCGCGCGCTGGCTGTTGTGATGCGCGCGCCGATAATACATGTCCGTTTCAACCGCGCGGCCACCTCATAATATTTGATGAAACTTCGCCAGGAATTAGTGCTAATTTGTTACTTCACATACCTCTTTTCGTGAATTTGTTACAAAAAAAACTAAGACGCTATGACAAAGAATATTTGGCCGCTAGAACCGCCACTTGCCGTAGTCATCGTCCGTGATTACACAGAAACTTCATAATGCATTTAGACGAATGATGCATCAAAAGAAAGGTCTTAATTTGTTCAATTTGAAAAAATAAAATACGTCAAAACGTAAATAAACAAAAAGTTATGCAATATTTAGTTTTCATGTTATGAGTAGGTAGGTATGTCACCATAAATATCAAATTAATAGAGGCTAATGTGTATGGAAAATTAGTTACTTATTTGTTACAGCGAATAAACGTAAAAAAATACTAGAAAGTGGGTTCAATAATTTGTTAGAGTCGATTTTAGTTGGCCGCTCGGACAATATTCACAACGGACAATAATCGCTTTTTAAACCCCGATAAATATTTTTAACAATAATTTGGAAACAAAAGAGATCCTTTTTCGGGAATCGCGCCCATCATAAAACACCTGCGGAAAGTCAATGAAACGAACATCTTATCAGTAAATATTTTAAAGAATTAAGAACAATAGACATCAATATGGCTGCAAAACGAACCGCATATTCCTTCAAATAGGTACTCTGTTTGAAGCTGTTTGAAGCCAGCGCGCGCGCTCGTTGATTTTGAGTCCTATTTCAACAACGGCAACGTCGATAATTCTTCGACGGTGAAAAAGTGCTCTGTCCTGCGCTCCCGGGCCGGTCGGACGATAGATACCTACTTGTTGTTATTATTTTGTTTAAACTTTTCAAATTACCTAACAAATTACCTAAGTATCATGCTTATTACTCAAAAAAGAGATATTTAAGAGACCAACTAGAGTTCAGTAAAATTGACAAGTAAAATTATCCCCAAATCTGAAACGTAAATCTTTTGTAAAAAATGTATTATGCACTTAAATAATGTCACTTTGAATGCAGTTCATTTATCCGTAGATTACTCAATAAAATAATATATCACAAACAAACACACTTTAATATTTATTGATTTGACTATAGATTTATCTATTTGGCAATAGAAAATAATAATAGACGTAATAATTGGTATATAAATAAAGTAAAAATACACCTTTTATCCTAAACACAGCTCATTCACAATATATCAATAAGATTTTAGAAGAACTTTTTCTGTCTCTTACTCATTTTGATATCTAATTCAGTTCACATTTAAGAAATAAAATATGACTATAATTTATGTAATAAAATTATACAATTTAATGGCTATGAAACATTTTTACAATTATAATTAACACTGATAAACAGAGACAATAATACAGAAAAACAGTCAAAACTCAGTTAATTAACAAGTGATTATATTGAAATATGGTGTTATTTAAATAATTCAGTAACACTTACCGTAATTCCAGTTCTTCTTTCAATTTCTTTAATGGTGTAACCACTCTCTCGTAGAACCACAATTAATTGCCGCTGTTGAGGGGTCAGTTGTGGTGCCATATTGAGCGCGAGCGAACGGCATACACGTAAACAAATAGACGCGATTACACAATCCGACGTTAATTTGGCAACTGGCCGGTGACGGCCGGCGGGTGGGGGTGCGCAGGAGCGATTCAAATGTTACGCGCTGTGATTGGCTTAGACCGGAATCTCTGTCCCTCGCTAACGTTTTGTGTAGATAGTGTAGCATAGTTATAGTTATATTGGGTGTATAACTTCATGTGTCCGTCTCTGTACTTAATAATTAAAGGCTAATTGGTGTGTGTAAGAAATATTGTTATTAAGTAAACTAGCGGCCCGTCCCGGCTTCGCACGAGTGGACAAAATTCTTTAATTTTTTCTATTATTAAATATTTTTCTGTTAGCGTCATCTAGCGTCCGGTAGACGAACTACTTGCGGTTAACGCGTTGCTATGGTAACGTTATTGATACAATGGAAAAAGATCGGGAAAGAGAGCGGACAGACAAACACACAAACCACTGTGATCTTAGATTATAGATTTATTTTTTGTTTTCCCTTTATTAGACTAGTCATGATAGGTGAACTAATAATGTGTATTTTAATTTTTATGTAGTTGTGATTCATATTTAAGCACGCATGTGGCGCATATACGCAGGCGCGCTTGTGCTGGAAGCACGCACACAATCATCTGCCCTTTCCGGGATTCGAATGGAAAGGTAGGCTTACTTCTGCTCGGCCAAAACGGTCGTCAAATAAAAATTCGATACAATTCGGTAGCAACAACCGGCATTTAATTATACAAGGTTATTTTATAAACACCATCCAAATTTTTTCTAGGCATTAGATATCATTCAAACACTTCATTTATGAAAAAAAATTGGTAGGTAAAATTTCCGCAAAAATATTATTTTGTCCGAGCGAATTATTACAACAGCTGGTTACTGGTCAAAAGAAAGGTCGCCCGAAAGGTCAAACACGGCCGAAATGTTTTGAATGAAACAGCGGTGTGGGGTCGCGGGGTGTTGATGCCGAGGTACAGTAAGAAAGAACGACGTAACTTTCTTTTTCCAAAATTGAGTTGTTAGAAAGTCAATCTGTCGAAGAAAAAATCGTTTGAGTGAGAAAATTGCCGAATGGGTGAAAGTTGTTTTTTTGCTGTAAAATGGTGTTAGTTATCTACCTTGAAGGTGGCCACGCGCCATCTTGGTGCGTCTTTTTGCAAACTCCAAAAACGAGCCAAAGAAATTTGAAATGCATTTTTCTCGGAATGTATGCATTTCACAGAAAAATCGATTGATTATAAAATGTAGAGGACGTCAAGATCTACAAAAAATGTCATTGCTGCAATCCCGTACACCAACAAATGCACACAGTAGGTGGCGCCAAAGTCTTCAAACGGTGTTTTTTTATTTTTCACCTTGAAAATACATTTTTATTGCAAAAATGTAAATGTAAAAGTTGTTCCTTAGGATTTTGTCAACGACTTTTGTTTGAACAATTTTTTTATACAACTTACCGTTTTGAAGCTGGACCTCGAAAAAGAATGAAAAGTCCAATAATACGGTTGCCTGCAGTATAAGTCCACATGTGTAGTGCACTTTTTGACCACGATTCATTTATTTGTATTAATTAATGTCATTCTAACAATTTAAATTTGTTAATTATTTGAATTTGTTTCGCATTAAACCATTTCTTGCTAAATAATTAAAAAAATACTGTTGCCTGTTTGTTTAAAAGAGGAAAAATAATCAATATATTTTTTTCCATTTATTGCAAAACGGTCAGTTGTATAAAATTAAAATAATAATGTTTACCGTAAATTTGTTATGTTACGTTGAAATAGTAAATTTTGATTATTTCATAAAAGAAAAAAATAAAAATCAATAATTCAATAGCCTTATAAATACTACTATTTCTATTAGAACAATGAAGGGAAATAAAATATTGTTTGTTTTTGCCGAAAACCGTAATAACTTTGAAGTCGATGTTTTTATAACTTGCAAAAAGTTAGAACAATGACTTACTCAATTTAAATACTCGAAGCGCATGCGGCGAGCCGCGATCGTGGCTGCGCGCGCAGGTTGTGGCTAGGGTTGCCACCTTTTATTTTTGTAGTTAAAGTACACTGGTTATTATAGGTAAGAAAAAAAAGTACATAGTATGAAAATAAAGTACAATTTATTTTCCTTTATCATTATGTTTAAAAGCAAATTTTTTATTGCTTTTTGCAGTTTGTATCAAATTAGTATTTCTATTAAACAATTGCAAACACAGCATCTTTACAGTCTAGCATAGCATAGTTTAGTTTGGATATTTAATGCAACCATATCAATTCACACACACACACAGAAAAAGAAAATTTGTCTTCTTACTTGTCCTACTCCTATACTGAAGCAATTGTAAATGTAATTCCACACAATTTGCATTTTCCATTATATTCGTTCTGTGGATCATAAATTAACCAATCACCATGTCCGTTTTCCCACGTACTTTTATACTTTACTGCAATCGTTTATTTTTCTTTTTGACCTATCATTTCTTTTAAACATTTTTTCGGTGTAACATATTCACTATCTGTTCCGAGAGAGAGTTCTGTTCTGTGCGAGAACCGATACGGTAGGTTTTGTTCATGATGAAACCCAGGATAAAGAAATATCACGTAAAACACACTAGAATAACAATTGACTTCTTAACTAAGCAAAAAATTAGTCAACCTCTTGACAGTTTTGACAGATAAGGAAGTGTTGCCAACAAAAAGTGTACATTAGTTGCGGAATATTTTTTGTCAACTCTTTATTGTCGAGCTGTACTACTAAAATTTTCAAAATCCCAAAAAAATCAAATCATTCGAAATAAAGTATTTTCGTACGGGTGGCAACCCTAGTTGTGGCGACACCTGTGCAATGAAATCAGTCACGCGGGAACCTCCCGCGACGTACGTCTTGTGCTCCCGCGAGCTTACATCACATAAATACCTACCTAACAAAATGTATTCAAATCGCGAGTATTACGAGATGGTACGGTGCTATATTTTAAGTGGAGAAAGCTTACACGGTGCCTGTGCACTGTACGAAGCTGAAAGTCTTCCTCGTCTTCGAAATAGTGGTTTCGTAAATGCTACAACACCGAATCGTCAAACCATTTTAGCTGCGAATCAACGCTTACTTGTCCACGGACAATTTACGACGCCATCACACGCTCGAGGAGGTGGTAGAAGGAGACTTGCAATTGAAATCGAAGACGAAATCTTTGATTTCTTTGATCGAAATCCCAGAGCAAGTACGAATGACGCAGCAAGACGGTTCGGCGTAAGTCAACCCGCGGTGTGGAAATTACTTAACGCCGCAACTATGCATCCTTATCACTATCAGAAAGTGCAGTCTTTAGGTGAAGCAGATGCCGTGCCTCGCCGTGCCTTTTGTGAGTGGCTGATTGAACATCCTGGTGCTGTTATTTTATGGACTGATGAATCTTTATTCACTCGCGTGGGACTGTATAACCAACACAACGAGCATTGGTGGTCGTTCCGGAACCCGCACGTGATAAGGGAGAACCATCATCAAGTGCGTTTTAGTGCAAATGTGTGGGCGGGTATTATCGGTAACCAAGTACTGGGGCCGTTCTTCATTGAAGGGCGGTTGACCGGAAGCACGTATCTTGATATGTTACGCACTGTAATATCCGACTTTATGGACGAAGTACCACTCGCGCTTATTCAAAATCGCGTGTTTTATTTCCAACAAGACGGAGCACCACCTCATTATGCGGCCGCAGTTCGCGATTATTTAAACACCGAACATGGTGATCGCTGGATCGGTCGTGGAGGCCCCGTCCCATGGCCGCCCCGATCACCAGACCTCACGCCTTGTGACTTTTTTTTGTGGGGCGAAATTAAACGGCGGGTTTATGTGGAGGAGGCCCAAAGCCTCGAGGACTTAAAAATAAAAATAATCCGTGCATTTGACGAAGTGAAAAATGACACTGTAGTGCTTAATAAAATTAAAAACAATGTTCGTAAACGTGCAAGACTCTGTTTGGAGAGAAATGGTCTACATTTTGAACAGTTAATGAAGTACTCTTAAAACGATTGTTTTCAAACTTTATGTAAGTGTATTATGATTGGTTCTTTTATTTATTATTGGGTTTGAGTAGGTATAGCAAAGGTGTGCAGGGCGTTTAGACTTCAAAAAATATGTTTTTAATTTAATTATTTTGCATTCGCAATGCAATATTTTCTATGAGATATAAAATACGTGTGTAAAAAACAACTACGCCTCCGAGCCCTCAGGTAGGATTCGAACCCACGACCTTTCGCAATCCGGGCAAGTGCTCTGACCACTGAGCTACCGAGACGCTGGCAAACGTGTCGAATTTTACAAACGTATTTCAACTTCTATTATGAGTTCAACATCGAAAGTAATATTTTTACAAATATTAAACAATCGATTAAGATGGAACCAGCTATAATTATGTGCTTTTTATTTAATTTTTTGCATTCATGATGCAATATTTCTATAAGATATAAAATACGTATGAAAAAACAACTACGTCTCCGAGCCCTAAGGTGGGATTCGAACCCACGACCTTTCGCAATCCGGGTGAGTCATAAAAATTATAAAATCTAATAATAATTTTACTCTTTCTATTTTTCATCCGGCTTCGGATTAGTATTAAATGAGCGATGTTAATGTTTAGGACTAGGAAAAGTATTGAAATGTGTTATCAGTGAATTTATTGCTTTTTAATACCGATTTTCGTATTGCGTATGCGATTCCTGTGTTTTTTTAGTTTCTGTTGTTAATAGTTCTCTTAGTTTTGTATGTTTCAGTGAGACAAAAAAAAATCTTAAGTTCTAGACGCCTTGCACAGCCATTGCTATACTCCAACCAATTTTTGTACCTAAGTTGTTCCAGATTTTTTAAATACGCCTTATTGCAAAAAGTATGGTTTACTTTTACGTTCAAAGTTTTTATCTGTTATTAGAAAACAACTCATACCTTCTGCAATTTGACGGTCCTAAGCCCGATCAAGTATGAAGGAAAAATTTGGAACTTATGACAATTATTGTTATGTATTAATGAAATATGCGAGAGCGGGGAGCGGGAGCGGCGGCGGCGGCGGGGGGGTGGGGGAGGTCATGTAGTCATCTGCTACAACACCGTGCGCAGCGTAATGTATCAATGAAATACGGGGGGAGGGGCGGGGGTTGTGTAATCATCTGCTCCAACACCGTGCGTAGCGTGATTGTGACAGTAAATCGGTAGTTTTCCTCGGATAACTTTGTATAGCCTTAACTTAATATTTTAGTACTGAGTGATATTAAAAGAAAAAAATCTTGTTTCGTAACTCTCTTCAAAGAATATCATTTATAAGTTTGGATGGTGTTTATATAATGACCTTGTATATGCATGTAATAAAGTATACCTCCTAAATAATGTATCTTTTTTGAACGATTTTAAGCATTATGAAAGTGGATAAAAACTTTTTGGAGAAGTAAGTATTTGATTTATTAGGTTAAGAAAATAATCGCACCGTGGTGTGTTAGCGTATGACTATGGAGGATATGCAATTTCAGCTAGCCTTTCATCGGCTGGGTAATCAAATCGTCATAATCTCCAACTCCTCCGAGTTTTGTATGACACTGTAAGCTGTTGGTAACAACTGCATTTAAGGTCGCTAACATCAATTAAACCGCACTGGACTCGCGTGATGAGGTTATGATCCGTTCTTTCTACTTTTCTACGTTGTTTCTAAACGTGTGTCCCAGCAGTTCACTTTTGATGCTGCTAGACTGATGATAATAAATGTTCTTACTTTATCAGAGCCAGAAGCGCTGTCAGCTGTTCCACAGTATAATCCAGAAGATCTATCATCACCTCGTTAATGCACTGCGCACCGTCTTCATGGAACAGGACGGTCTCCAGCAAACCCACAGCTGCTGCTTCGTGGTACAACTGGGAATTATCGTATTTCTGGATCGTTCTATGTTTTGACAAATGTTTAGATACATTTCGACAAGTATATGAAACAATACGAACGTACTTCATATACTTAGGTACTTTCTTTTTTTTAGATCCAAATAAAATATAATAACGGATAGTTGGAAACATTAAGTTTTTCTAACCCCCTGTTTTTATATAAAAAAGTACCTAAGAATAAAGAAGGAAATTTTATTTTTTTGTATTTTTGAAAAACAATGTTTTTGGTTGTATCACATTACTCCGATGTTACTTAACCCAAATAACAAAACCACTGGCATAACTAGTTAGCAACGTCCCAAATTTTGTTATCATAAAGTGACAAATATGCTTACGCGCTTATTACCAGTAATAAGCTCGAAGGCGTTACTATTTTATTTGTAAGTAGGTAAAAGAAATTTTGTAAAAACTATTATGCACTAACCACCATATAAATCCCGAAAGTATTAACAGGCGATGGTTCCAATTTCATAATTTGTGGATAAATCTTCAACCGCCACACTTGTATGCATATGGCTTCATAGACGAGTACAGGTAACTGTTATAAAAATAATCAAATGATAAAAAGAACATCACAATACCAACTGTCAAATTTCTTCAATAGATTGTCAAGCTACAGAAAACATTTTGTTTATCACTGAAAAAATAATTAGGTAATGTATTTTTGTGATTTAAAATATTTTCTACATAAAACTACATTCAAAGAAAATGCGGCTTCATACCTTTCCACAGGAAATAAGAGTTTCTTTAGTAAGTTCCTCTTGCATCGAAGACGCTTCCAAAACGGCTTGTTGGTTAAGCTTCTGAAGTCTTATATGCCAGTCGACCCAGCTGCAATACCAATGTATTCATTAAGTACAAAAAAAATTGAAAATCTTAAACAATCAATAGTACTAACGCTTGATTCCCGATCGTCTCAATTTGCCATGGCTCCATACTTTCAACGAAGACGTCCAACTCCCCAACATCCAGAGCATTCAACTGAGGATCTTTGTCAACCATCTTTACTTCTAGTTATTTAATTTTATCAAATATTAAAATATAATTCTCCTTCTGTAGTCAAATGAAAGTTTTTCTGTAACTATAGCAACATACTTTCATTGAGGTTTATTTGAAAATTTTCGCCAATATAATATATTGCAGGAAGTTGGGTTGCCATTAAAATAGCAAACAATTTTTAATACAATGGGCAACATTTAATTTGCAAAAGATTTAAATTAATTGACTATTTTTTGCTTGACAAAGCAATGAAATGTTTGCGATAAATTATTGTAATATTTAAAGTTTTGCATTCATTATTTTCATCGAAAAAACAGCTTATCCATGATATTATGAACATTATGAAAACTATTCCTAGGGTTCAAAATTATTTTGGTGACAGAACTCTACAGAAGCGTATAGCATTTCTTCTTAATTCGTTGCCCGAAACTATAAGATGTGAAATAGATAAAAAAAAAAATATATATATTAAAAGATTATCTGATGAGTACTATTTAACACAACAATTGTAACTTATTAACACCGCTAAATTTTCCTTCTGTTTGTTGTTATTCAGTGTAAATCCAGTTATTGTTCACTTAACTTCATTTATACAGTTATAGTTGTATTATATACATAATTATAAGCTAAGAGACTAAAGAACCCCCAGTCAAACCAACAAGTCGGTTTTGTGGGACTAAATTGTACCTTTTTGTAATTTCTTTGTTAATAAAATGAATAATAAATAAAATAATATGCAACTGACCTTCAAATAATTTTATTCGTCTGTCCTGGACGACAATTTGATTGGCACGACCCATTCGATAGACTAGAAAAACAGGTTACAATTAGTAACAACGCAGCCAGCACTATGGGCACCTTTGCGTTGGGGACTACTTGAAGTTGTTTATTTGACAAAAATATATTTAGTTTAGTAAAAGGGTCTATTTTAACTTTATATTATTAATGTTAAATATAAATAATAAAAATAAAACTATATTTACTACAAAAGTCAAACTCAGTTTTATGTTGCTAGTGCAAAAAAATAATTAAAGATGGCGGTTACCGGAAGCCTGTTTTCTGTCTTTCTTTTGATAACTTGACACACGTGCCGCGTGGAGTTTTGCCTCGCAGGTTGTAATTATTTTAATTATTTAACAGAGTATTAGTCCTATTTAGTATATATCGAAGTAATAAATTTGTAGACAGTGTCATCATAAACTTAAAATAGTGTGATTTCTAACAAATATGTGAAATTGTGTGGTGGCTTGTCAAACCGCTTTTACAATTTATGCTTTTTTATTTATCTCTACAAATACCACAGTGCAACAAATCATAATAAAAATGGTATATTTCGTAACGACCCCTTAAAGTGCCCCATATTTGTTTTGCATATCGCAATAGTTGTATTCATCACCATAACCTACACACACGCCTCATTGCAAATCGTCTTACTTAATATTCTTTTTTGTTTCATGTAAAACTATTAATTATTCGATATGTGTCACAGACCCGTCTTATTATTCTCCCTATAAAGAAAATTCAGCGTTTTATAATGTAATGCTTATAAAATTGATGTCAGTTCCACATGTCATTGGGTGCAGCCCTATGTATATTCTCAGTTTCCAAAATAAAGATCACACAATCTTTAGACTACTTACTACTACTACTACTTATTGTATTTTACTATTGTAAAAATTATAAGCCTCATATCAAAAAACTAACTTTATGTGTAATCAATAAAGCACTTTCTAAAGTCATTGGTTATATTGTATAGAAAATTATGCATTATTAACAGATTTCAATCTAATCTGAATAAATATTTGATAGCTACTAGTTCCTCACAAGGCATAGTATATAGTTATTTGTGCTTATTACTATAATTTTTCCACATTTTGAAATTGTTATTATCTTGTAGCACGATGGTTGCGACTACAGAGAAGAAGGCTGCGGCCGAAAAGAAGCCAGTGAAAGGCAAGGAGGATAGCAAGAAGCTTCCCGCTGTGCCAGAGTCAGTGCTCAAGCACCGTAAAAGGAGGGAGGCTCTGCGGACTCGCAGGTTACAGGTCAGTATATTTCAATTCATAAGGAAATCAATTGAATTGCAATTCGGGCCTAATTTTTATTGTTCTCTCTCTCTAGCTCTTATGTTTTTATTGTATGAGCATTTATAGTATGAGAAGAGATTAAAAAATGCAATTAATTCATCTTTTTAATATTGATTCAACAAAATTATGATGAATCCAATTTACTAAGGCATAGTTCATCTGATCAAAATGCTGTTAAACTTAAAATCTGACATGCCTGATCTTTTAGAAGTATGTCTCAATATTTGTACCATTATGACTAATTTATATATTGTATATTATAGGTCACACTTAAAAGGCGCTCGGCAGCCATCAAAAAGAAGAAGGAGATCTTCAAAAGGGCTGAAAAGTATGTCAAGGAATACCGCATTAAGGAACGAGATGAAATCAGGCTAGCCAGACAGGTGATTATTTTGATACTTAGTTTAAACCCTTATTTCTATTACTCACATATATACCTTCTATGTGATTGTGGATCTCTTATCCACAAATGCAATATCTACTTGCAACTTGTAAGTTAGCCAGGGGAACTGAGATCTTAATGCTAAAAAAATTGGTTGCCTGTAAAGTCGGTATACGGGCGAAAGTTTTACGTGACAACGACTTTGAGTGGTAAAATAATTTTAATGTGAATATTCATTCGTATAGTAGGAAGAAGGATGAAATAATAGTAACAATTTAAAACATTTATTTATACAAAGAATTATATTTCAAACATTAATTTATAGGCACGCGTCCCTTCCACTTTTTATGTCTGTCTCTCTCGCTCTTAGGCGGGCTAACCATGCCCGAGTGGAAGGGACGCGTGCCTCTCACTCGCTCTCATTGTGAGCGCATAACGTGAGCGGAGCGTAACGCAGTTTCTTGAAGTGTCACCCGGCAAACCAATTTATAAGACGTTGTCACGTCAAAAAATCCAGATTTCCTTAAAGCTTCCAGGCTAAAAAAATTGTAACTTCAAGGCGTTCACAATATAACATTTATACTGCATTGACTGCAGTCCCATTTGTGATGCACAACCCCAGTACTTGTATATAGTTATAATAGCCCTATGTGTATATAGAGTTCATAATTAAGAATTAAAGATTCTCTTACCTATCCTTTATTTTTCTGTCTAATTAACATTTTGATACCTCTCTTACCTGCGGAGATCGTATGGGATACATCTAAGGCAGATTAACCTGTTTTAAAAAATATTTTTGTGGAAATAAATACATGTTGACATGTATCATCTACAATCAAGTCATACATTAAAAAATTGTGTATAAAGATGTTTCTCAAGTAATTTCATTATGCACATATATTTATAACCTTCTAATAAAGTTTCATCTGATACATGTTTAGTTAAGTTACCTGACAACAAAACAATATCACCTTTCACCACTGCTTCACATAAAGTCTAATATGATACAACTAATTAAGAATCATTATACAGGATAACTCATTTGGTGTGTTTTGATACAATAAATAGTTTTTTTTTAATATATTTTATTCTGTAGAACGATTTTAAGTAGGAACTTAATAGTTTATAAAGAATACTAAAGTAATACAAACTGTGTTACTATTTTTGTATAATGATTATGCTATCAACTTTTATGAATTTTTAAACATAAAAACTACTCTACTATAAAGTTAACAATTTTGAGTACTTATCAGTTTTCACATGATGCACAGAATTTATCTATGTTGCTAATTCCTAACAGCCTACCCTAGTCAGAATTGAAGAAATTTTGTCAATAGCATTGTCTAGGTATTCTAAAGATCTATTAGAATGTTGCCTTGTGTTATTTGGGATAATTTTCTTTTATATTATAATGTGATAAAAATGCAGTGAAATGTATTGACACTTGCATGTGAATCTCTGGCATTACTATAGTGGCTTCACTATTTGTATTAAATGTTTTTTAATAAGGCTAATGATAATATCAATTATTTTACAGGCGCGTAATCGTGGCAACTACTATGTTCCCGGTGAAGCTAAATTGGCTTTTGTCATCCGTATCCGTGGTATCAACCAAGTCTCGCCTAAGGTAAGTCCAAAATATTATTATTATTTAATATAGAATAATCTTTATTACATCACATACATCAAAGCAAAGATTAGGAGAGACAAACATACAGACCAAGTACAAAAAACAGCTTTATCTCAAAAAAAAACAATATCTTGCAGGTTAATATAATTGTTCTGAGTGCTGCTGTGTGGAGGCCCTTTTCTTCTCTTCCCCTTATCTGTGCTTGCTAATGAACTATATGACACCTCAAGTCCCGAAAGCATGTATCCGATACGTTAAATCCCGATAGCATTCTTGAATGCTCTGGAGCGCGCTTGTTTCATTAGTTTCTCAAAAATACAACCCTTAAGGGCCTTAGGTATAACAAAAACAAAAGACGAGCGTCGTGTGTACGTCAAAAAAGACAATCATGATATAAATAAAATAATAATTATTATTTTATTCATTTCATAATTATTATTATACATGTGTATGTCGTGTGTATGTCAAAAAGACAATCATGATATAAATAAAATAATAATAATTATTATTTTATTTATATCATGATTGTCTTTTTTGATATACACACAATGCTAGTCTTTTGTTTTTCTAAAAACAAGACTAGAGTCTAGCGTAGATGAATTATCATTCATCACTAAGTGCATCACAAAAAATTGGTTGCCTGTAAAGTCGGTATACGGGCGAAAGTTTTACGTGACAACGACTTTGAGTGGTAAAATAATTTAAATGTGAATATTCATTCGTATAGTAGGAAGAAGGATGAAATAATAGTAACAATTTAAAACATTTATTTATACAAAGAATTATATTTAAAACATTAATTTATAGGCACGCGTCCCTTCCACTTTTTATGTCTGTCTCTCTCGCTCTTAGGCGGGCTAACCATGCCCGAGTGGAAGGGACGCGTGCCTCTCACTCGCTCTCATTGTGAGCGCATAACGTGAGCGGAGCGTAACGCAGTTTCTTGAAGTGTCACCCGGCAAACCAATTTATAAGACGTTGTCACGTCAAAAACACATGAGCAGATTCACGTCTAATTTTATCATAACGTGATTGAGTGACGCTTTCTCTCTGGTCGGTATACTATGTCCCATCATAATACTATGAGTTACTAGGTAATGAAACCTATTCTTACGTTCGAAGCACTGCTCTGTATCACTAGGTATGGTGTTAATGTTAACCCATTTTTACGATATTTCAATTTTGCTTTATGGATCCGAGATGTAATTTAGTAAATTATCAGCATAAGTGATAGATGACGAACGATACATTGCCACCAATATTTTTTTTTTTATTAGTATTTGTATAAAAGAAGCATCTTGAATGATAATTTCCTTAAAATAACTAATCGATATCTTTCATTTTCGCAATAAACAGAAGTATTACTAATCGAGTAGCGGGCAAGTTATGACGGAAAGCACACTATCATTAATTTATAGGTGATTAGCGGCCCGTCCCGGCTTCGCACGGGTGGACAAAATTCTTTAAATTTTTCTAGCATTAAATATAGCCTATGATACATAGCGTGAATGAAGCTTTCCAATGGTGAAAGAATTTTTAAAATCAGCTTAGTAGTTTATTTCAAACATGCAAAAATACAAATCTTTCTTCCTTATAATATTAGTGTAGATAACAATGAGATCCCGACACTTTTGCATGCGTCTTGTCTTGCTTGCATTAAGCGCGTGTTAGAATTAGGAATAATTCGGAGTGTATTAATTATGTTACTTAATCATATTCATTATCATTATTAATATTTAAATGATTATTTATTGATTTACTAAATTGATTTATTGATTGATTTAACTATGTACACTTTTTAGTACAATATTTTTCATCATTGTCTTTGGTCTAACGTGTTACCTGTCATAGCATAGACAACACGATCGGTCCACTCCATAATATTTCCTCTTTTCCGTTTGATAACACGCGCGTGGATTTCCTTAGCAGAGTTATTTTAGAAATGTATTTATTATACTCTTCAAAGATCTTATACTTACAATCATCAACAAATATATTTCGAAAAAGATAATTACAGGATTTTATGTTGATAAAAATCTCTATGGCCCATAACTCATTAATAGGTACCAACTCTTAACATCTTACACAGGTGATAACTTTTAAACGAAATATCCGATTGAGATGAAACAAAAAGTATATTACTTCTACATAAATACTCTTGATAACATAATGCTTAATTTTGATAAAGATTAATATAACGATACATATTTAACGGAGTTTTTTTTTCTTCAGACGATTTAATAATTATTTTGAACAAAATCGGTTATTGTGATTAAACCATGATAGCTAGATATATGTTCTCGCGGACTTTATTGTAGGTCTTAATGGGATCTACAAATCCGTAGTACATCATTTTGTTCTATTGTCAATAGTTTTTACAGCGCACGCAAAAATAGGTTTTCGATTTTACACCTTGTGTTACAAAATAGCAATTTTATTACGGATCCCTAATTTTGAAAAAAAGCCTATAGCCTATAGCCTTCCTCGATAAATGGCCTACCTAACACTGAAAGAATCATTCAAATCGGACTAGTAGTTCCAGAGATTAGCGCGTTCAAAAAGGCATTCGGCGGGCCTCTCTCTCGTTCGGTGACTCATCGTAACGTTACCGAGCGTTACACTTTTTCATAAGTGACTCCCAGCCGCAACCTAATTTAAGACGTTGTCACGTCAAAAGACAGATCAATGTAATATATTGTCAAATAAAGTTTTGAGCCCAGTTGTCTTGCTCTTGTTCCATGAAATCAGTTAAAAGTTCACATTTATATTGTAATAGTAACATGTGTATTGTTGCGTTGACTAACTAGTTATGGTAGTCAATTCATTAAAAATGGCTATACTAGCATTGAGAGATAAAACAATTATACCCATTTTATTATACCATAATAGGTACGCAAAGTGCTGCAGTTGTTCAGACTGCGGCAGATTAACAACGGCGTGTTCGTGCGACTCAATAAGGCCACTGTGAACATGCTACGTATCGCCGAGCCCTACATCACCTGGGGCTACCCCAACTTAAAGAGTGTGCGCGAGGTAAGCATAATTAATAGGCATGAGAACGTTATACCAAAACGTAACTAAAAAACGGTTTTGAATTTCATAACGAAACGTAACGTTATCGCAAAACATAAAACCGTTTTTCTCTATAATCAACGCAATGCAACCAAAACTGAAAACCGCGCCCCGCGCTGCGCTGCCACGATTGCTATCAATGTCTCGCAACCCATACTTGTCCAGAAAGATCATGTTTCCTAATGTCGCTGCATTCGCGCGGTTAAACGTCTCTCAATAGAGAATCAAGCACATAGATATCGATTTCCTGGAGGTGTCTGTTAATAGTTTCATATCCTGTTGATATCTGAATTACTACCTCAAGTACTTGTCAATGTAACCTTACTGACATTTTGGGCATACATAATTACTTAAAACATAGTTTTTGCTAATTTGTCACAGAGAACATGTTTTTATTCAGCTTTTCGTTACTACCAAAATAAGTAAATACGTAATCTCCAGAGGTGTAAGAGAATGTTTTGATCGAATAGTGATGCTGTTCACCCGAGGTGGCTGACGAATCTATATTCATATTATAAAGAGGAAAGATAAGCATTTTTGTATGTTTGTATGTTTGCAATGAATAAACTCAAAAACTACTAAGCCGATTTCAAAAATGCTCAGCAAATATAGCCTATGTTAATCACGCTGAGTAACATAGGCTATATTTGCTAGAAAAATTTAAAGCATTTTATCCACCCGTGCGAAACTGGGACGGGTCGCTAGTGTCTGTATAAAGTTGTACAAGAGAAAATTTTTGGAAATAGATATTAAATAATAGCTTTATATCAAAAAACATTTTTCGTTTTATACAGCTGGTCTACAAACGAGGTTTTGCCAAGGTGAAGGGACAGCGAGTCCCCATCTCATCCAACACAATCATTGAAAACAAGCTTGGCAAAAGCAATATCATCTGTGTGGAAGATCTCATTCATGAGATCTTCACTGTTGGTGATAAGTTCAAGGTAGGTTCTTTAAGGTATAAAAGTTATTAGTCTTCATAGAAGTGAACTTCACTATTGTTGAACCAAGCGGCCATCAAATAATTTTTTTTTTTTGTATTCTACATATACAAGTCAATTCAAGCATTGTAGTACAATAGCTAGTGGAATGGAAACTATCTGATTTCCATAATACAATTTATTAGCTTGTTATCTTAGCTAAGTTAAGAAACTTTGTGCCAAAGGTCCCAGGTTCAAATCCCAGTAGGGGCATATGTGTGTGTGATTAACATAAGCATTTGTTCCCAATTCATGGTTGTTTATATACTTATTTATGTTTTCTGTACATTATTTACTCCCATAGTACAAGCTCAGTTAAGGAATAAATAATTGTTTGGCATTGTTCAGACTTTTTTCTGCGTTTATACAAACTCACTAATACAATACTGCTTAATATATTTAAGCAATAAAAACTGAGTGGTGAAATAAATGTTGAAAATACTTCTGAAGGAGATAATTGATCTCATGCAATTCACTATTTGAGTGGTTATGCAGATTGGTATGCACCATTTGCTGGTCCATTGTTCGATATTTCTATGTTTAGCACTTGAGTCATACAAAAGTTAACACTCCAAAGTTGTTTGTTTTTTAAAACATAGCTCTAGTATTAAGCGGTCAGAGACCAAAAATTTAAACGACGCTTTACAGTTTTAGATTCTTACCTTTACATATTTGTGACCAAATGAAATTTATTTTCTAGTACGCTAGCAACTTCCTATGGCCCTTCAAGCTGAACAACCCAACTGGAGGCTGGCGTAAGAAGACCATTCATTATGTCGATGGCGGCGACTTCGGAAACCGCGAGGACAAGATCAACGAGCTCCTCAGGAGGATGGTCTAATAATAAATAGATATAATGAATATTTGTATTTTCATTTTACATCAGATTATTTATTTTTGAAGTGAAAACTTCTTTAGCATAGTTGTGAATTGAATGTCGATGAAACGAAAAAGCGACAGTAAAAAGAGACAGACACATAAATTCATAAGATTTAACGTAGGAGAAAATGAGATAGGAAGCATTATGTACGTGTGTTAAGTGTTTGTGTGCGCATGCTTGAGAGAAGGCATCACAACAACAGAGTGCAACTATTACCCTAGCGCCCTCTAGCAGTATATAATGAATTCTATAGTTTGACTCACTACTCACTACAGACTCACTTCATCAGCTGATAGGTCATTTTGTATGAAAATTATTTTTTTTACAATTTTCATTTATTGACATTGACACGATTATTATAGACATGTGAACATGGGTAGGTATGTTTCGGAATGTTAGGGTGTTTGTCAGACCTTGGATTTTCAAATGCAAATGGAGATCTGAGTGCAAATGGTGTAATCATGACACACAAATACTGGGCATCTTCCCATATCTGACGAATTTCTTCATTCTAATTAAGACCTCTTGTCAATCATATAAAGTTCAATTGGGAACATTTGACAGATTTGGGAGGCTAAATGCGAGGCAGAAAACGGGTAAAAAATATCTAAGCCATAGAAATATAAGAAGAGCTCCTGATACCATACTAAATGTACGCAAACTGGAGGGTTTACGTGGGTCTTTATAAGTGCTGCAGCATAAGTTAAAGTTCCTTCGATACTAAAAAGTTTAAAGTAAATACTGATGGTAAAAAAAACTGAACAAAACCAATGCTTTCATTTCAACTTTATGAACATCTAGAAAATTGGGTGTTTACTTGAATTAAGGAAAATATATTAAAGTATTTAAGTTTTTTATTAATATTCTGAAACACTGTCTTTAATTATTTTACGTCCAACTATGGGTACTTATCGTATAGCATACATAAATAAATATATTGACTTGTGACTCTGGAAAAATGGTTGTACTCATAATACAAACAAAAATGTCCCTACCAAGATTCGAACTCGGGGCCTTCGACGCAAATCTAAAATCTGTCACAACAGCCGTTGCACGAAGAGGTCGTTGTGAATCTCCAAGTTAAATAAAAAAATAATTCCTTTTATTTTTTAGCATTCACAATGCCATATTTCTGTAAGTTGTCATATGAATATTTTAAATCTTAAATTCCTTCTTAAAGAATGTAGATAGGTACTTAAAATTAATAAAGAAATTCTATGCACAATCCAAATAGGTCATGTACCAAATAAAATTAAGACAGGAGTAAAATGCACCTATAATGTTGTAGGGTTAGGCATGGCCTTCTCAGTGTGAGTTGATCCTTATTGAAGGGCAAGCAAATACAAATGAACCACAAAGAAGTGCACCATAATGAATAGCAATGTCATCATTGATAAAAAAGCTGCTCTATATGAGATTACATAAATTAAAAAAGATAGTATTTAAACCAAATACTAAAACAGCTTGGTTTATAAAAATACAAAATTTATTTATTTTTAGATAATAACATTTTTAACTTATAAAATATCACATCGCATTTATATTAATGAGAATTACAAAATTATAAGTAATATTAAAATTTTCATTTGTTAGATAGGCAAAGCACCAAACACATTTCTTTCAAAATTATCAGCTATCGGTTTAAAGTCTTCATATTTGTGATGATTCAGTAATGCCATCTTGGTATCCTTTAGAATTTTCTGTAACAATTTCAAGATTATAAATATAGATATGTATAAACTTATATAATTACATTTTACCCATATTAGTATTGGCTTGTTAAACAGAGAGATGAAAGTCTTTGCATTTACCTAGATACACCATGCAGGTGCCTACTACATCATGTGGCAGAAAGAGAAACTCTGAGTAGTTCCTGAGACTTATGACACAGGTGTAGGTTTAATGGGCCCCTTTTAGACGTACATCAACACTCACCTTCACTACTTGTGTTTCTCTCCCTGCCCAGCCAGTCTTACATCAAGTTATGGAGAGATTTTACTGGTATACCTGTCTCAATAGACAAATTCAGGAATAGATATCTAAAAAGGTTGCATATGATGATGATCACAGATTGGTCAGAGTGCATAATAAAATAGAAATAAATTGAGACAAAGTTCATTATGAGTAAATGAAGGGGAACATTTACTTAGGAGAGACTATGAAAGTTTTTAATACTATCATGTAATTTATTATTTTAGCGTGTATACAGGTTTTCAGAACAAATGCAAAAGTCAGGGGTAGCAACCAGTGTCTTATGTTAACTAATAAAATGATGTCTTCACACAGAAAACACATTGCATGTGCTACTCTAACTTACCTCTGTAGTGTTGTATAGAGTATATTTAACATATCCATTAGCTGTCCCTGCTACAGCTGCATTGTCGTAAATCAGACTTGTTATGAAATTTCTGATATATAATGCAACAAGCATGTTCATGCTAGTTACTTTCAATAATGGATTGGTGAAATCATCATTTATAATCTCGAGCTTAACATTCAGTTTCCCAACTTGAAAACATAAGTTGCTTTCAGATTTTAAAAACTCTTCTGATTTTATCTGATCTAATATAAACATGGCCTTCTTTTTATTTAAATGTTCCAAGCGTATGATAAGAGATTCATCTTTGAATATATCTTTGTAGTCAATTGACAGTCTACCATATACTGAAAATTCTGGAGCATTCAAATGATACTTAGAAATATCTGAAATATTAAATAGACTACCATATTGAGTTAAAGCTGACTTATATATCATATTCCTTATTGGCTCTGTTGGCTCTTTTAAATATAAATAGTTTTTATTACCAACATTTGGTTTTATAAAATGCTCTGATTTTAGAACAATTTGTTTCCTAAAAAGAGTGACCCATAACTTCTGCCTCTCATCAAACGCTCCTGGAATACTTGACACCAATTTGATATTAACATTAATTTCTGAAACATCCTCATCTTTGACATCAAAAGGTAATAGGATTTTTATCTTTTTAAAAGTTTCTGTAACTTTAATACTTGTTGTTTTAAAGAGTTTAACATTTGTTGAAAATGTTATATGAATTTTTACATCATTTAATATATTTGACAGAATGTTATTAAATATGTGGTGTAGGGAAACTGCAGTGAGCGTCACTAAAAAGTAAAATGAATTAGGTTTGAAATATTCATACATATTTTCTGTTAATGTAATATCAGTGTGATCTTTTATAACATCTTCATAACTTTCATACACTTTGACACTGTGGTGTACAATATTGTCCATTATATCTTGCCTTTTAGATATTGAAAATGCTGTTATGTAATTTCCTTCATTGTTTATTTTTTTAGTTAGCTCATTGTTTTTCTCTACTTCTTCCATGATTTTGTATACATATTCGGAGTTGTTTAAAAGTTTTTCGGCAGCACAATACTCTGCAACTGTTTCTTGTTTAACAAAAGAGGAATCATCATCTATTGGAAAGACATACAACATATTGGAGAACGAGGTGCAAATTAATTGGTCACCAAACTTTATAAAGTCCTTTACATGTCTCAAAAAGAACTGTGAGAAAACTATGTTTTCTTTAAAGACATTCTCTGTTTTCCATAATGATCTTCCATCAGTGTAGACTATAGAGTCTTTGATTGTTACATATTTGCTTAGAGCTGTATTCAAATGGACTACTCCTGCTTTTTTTAAGACATTTTTCAAAGAAAGTCTAATTATAGTACCTATTTTTAGGCCAATAAGTATACAGAGACCGTCTTGACTGACTATTTCAATGCTACATATTTCTGAGGGACAGCTATAGAGCTTCACTAGAATAGCATCATCATCACTCCTTTTAGGATCGATCAGGCAACTGTTCAGTGATAATTTATCAAATGACATGACAGTTAAATAGCATGGATTTGTAATTGATTCCTTAGTATTAAATATCTTTGCAACATAGTTAAGTTCTTCTGTAGTTAGTCTATGTGATGACAAAATAGATTTGCTTTGTGATGGTCCAGGAAGCGGCCAACGACCAGTGTACTTTAACGTTATTTTGTTTTCCAATTGAAAGTCTGAGTTAATTTTATTTAGGTAAAGATAATAAACGCCGTTTTCGTATATTAAGCTTAATACGCTTTCTTGAATTTGAATGCAAGCGACTACAGCATGCAATCGCGGCTGAAAACTACTTTTGAAGCGCTTTTGAGCAGGATTCTTGAATTTTAGCGAAGTTGTGTGAATATTACCGCTGCAGTCTAAACATAGCAGATAATTGTTATACAATATTAATTTGTGCAATTGAAACTCTGGTACGAATATTCTTGACGTATTTTCGAAGTTTAGGTCCTCATAAACAAATATTTGAAACTTATTCCACAGCACTATCGTAGAACTGGAAGTGTTATAAAAAATATTCAAATTATCAAGTAACTGATGTTCTATTTTGTAACACTTTTTAAAAACTTCAGGTTCCTCGGGAAGCTCCATTTTTTCTTGTACCATACAGAAAGAAATGCAATTAAATTATAATTTTCAGGCGGTGATAGTAAAATAATTAAAAATGACATTTGAATTTTTCAAATCTGGCCAGAGTAAATTTAGGTCCTTTTTTCTTCCGTTTCATTTGCTAATCTGTCCGATGGATGTTGTTTTTTTCTATTATTTTTTAAACAAGATTTTATGCCCTGGGTGCATGTCTTTTAAGCTATGTTTTCATATTCTGTTATTTCTTTTCTTCCCGCTCCCGCCAAAAGATCTTATGTTTGTTGTTTTCTCATACGAAAAGGCAAAGGGCAACCATACAGTGATCATACAGCCTCATCAACAATAATTTCTTTTTTAAATTACGTGATGAAGAATGATGAGGGTTGCGTTATGAACGATGGATGATCAATAGATGATGAATGAATAGCCCTTTTACCTAAGTTTCAGTACATTTATGTGAAATGATATCTTCCGTTGTTTTATTTCATTTATCAACCCCTGCATATTCCTTATGAATATATAAATTAATAAAAACTAGAATATAGATTAGTAAGTTGCTTTACTGCAGAGACTTGCGGGCTTATATTTTCTCAATAGTGTTTTTTTTATATAACGAGTTAATACCAAGCTTATTTTGATAGATATCATCGTGCTGTAAATATTATATCCTAGCCGGTGGTGCAAAAATTTTACCGTTTTCATGGTTGTGGCTAATTCCTTCATTACGGCATCCTTCATTTCATGGTTGTGGCTATTTCGCTTCTTTTTACAGCTTTATATCTGAAAGTTCCCTTACTAAGGGGCCAGTGTATATAACTATTGAATAGTTATATATTATATTTACTTTTAAATCGGTGGGATGTTCAGGATTCAGTCCACTCTCATCATGGGTTGTCCCCGCATTAAAGTGATACATACCGGATTTGGTCCAACAATTTTTTAAATTATTAAGTTGTCTGGTCAGCTTTGTTAACATATGCACATAAACGCTATTCAGAAGCACACATTATTTAATAATGGTTACGTTAATCATTCGACAAAACATTTACAGAAAATCAAAAAGTAAGGTGACGTGTATTGCTCTCTGTCGGAAAGTTCTTAATCCAAACTACATTTTAATGTAATCAATAAATATAACAACGCCATCTTGTTTCTTGCTCTAGAATGATTTTTGCATAGTAGTGTCACAACTAGACACTAGATGTTAACTCCAAATTGGAGGTATTAGAAGTAAAATAGGATACTTTTTATTGAAAATTTAAAAAATGCGGGCGAAGCCGCGGATAAAAGCTAGTATACACACACACACACACACACACATACACACATATATATTTTGAATATTTTAATTTTTTTTATGAATATCAGATAATTTTCGATTACTTTATCTTCTGGCAGATCAGGATAGGCATCTTACAGTCTTACAATTTACATACATTTCAGTCTAATAATTTGCTGAAAATAATTACGTAATTGCGTATTGAGGTTACAAAAATAAAACAATACCGTAACATCATTCATTTACTTCACAAACAAAATCCAATTACATAATGGTGATAAAAAAGAGTAAAGACATTTCCAGAACTTATTATTTATCCTAGGCATTATTTTGTTTCTTTGTATATTAAATCACAATTTTAATATTTTCATTGAAAACAAAACAACGGCAGCGGATAACACATTAGATTTTATAGAATAAGCATTTGAATTATTTTTAATTTTAATATACTTGACATTCTGAGTAGCAATCAGTCTTTTGTCTGATTTATAAGGAAATTTGTTAATAATTATTTGATTTTTTGTTGATTTGTTTAGTTTTGCCGCTAATAAAACACTTTCGGTATCTTATTTATACAAATTTAGTTTAACTAATGTAATTTATATTACACAGAAATGCATTACGTTTTATAGTGATTGATATTTTAATATTCAGCCTCATAAAAAATAGGGTCTTTCTGTTGGAATAACCAAATTGTTTATTGATTAAACAGAAAATTGTTACATTTGACAACATTTAATTTTTTAAAACTCGCAAATAACTTCTAGATTGGCTAATAACAATATCACATATATTTTAGTGCATTGTTTTACTGATTTGAAAATATTGAAAAATTGTATGGTAAGGTATAGTGGAATGTACGGACAATAGCACGGCAACCCATTATATCTGATATATTTTCTTGATTCATATTGAACTCTAATATTTAAGCTGAAATAAATGATTTCATTGATAGATTGATTGAAAACCGGTTAAAAAATCACTTTTTGTATCTGTTGATGTGCTGTTGGCTGTACCTAAAACATTGTCTATTAAAAATTAAAAAAGTGTCGTGTTAGTCTTTGGCACGGTGCAAAGGGAAATTGCCAGACTGCCTTTAAATATATAAGAAATGCAAAATAATTAGTATTTGAATACTATAAAAAAAACTTAAAGCAAAAATAGTGGTCTCTTATTTGTTATTATATTTATAATTTTAATACTGTAAAAGGTTTAAAAAATAAAATGTTGTCAATACAGCAAATACGTGTTTAGTTTCACATTAGTAATTCTATTTAAAACCCTAAGATAATGAGGTAATATCATATTGTTGAATATTTAAGAAAGTTTTTGAAAGAATGAACATTTGCGATGTTATATTAAATTAAACGTTGTAAGTTTAATTTATTACCGGTCTGGTACCATAAGCTGTTATAGCAATGCATTTTTTTTTTGAGAATATATGGCACATTATTGCATATTCACGTGTTTTAAGCGTATAAAAATGTGTTTCTTCGCCTCTTTCCTCTGTAACCACTATTGAACTCCCTGTCTTGTATTAAAAAACCCTACATTTTGGTTTCATGGAAATATATGAACAGCATCTATAACCCGGTTACAATATCTGTGGACCTGATGACGTCACGTCAGCGCTTAGGTACGGTGCACAAAACAAAAGCGCGGGGAGGTGACAAGAGAACGGGGAGGGGGCCTGACATTCCAGCGAGGTCCACAGATATTGTAACCGAGTTATATGTTTAATGTTCTCATAGTTTTCCATAAAGCCATATTGATTGAATTTTAAATAAATGGATTTTGGTGGTAAAAATAAATTAAAAATATGGCTTTTTCCAACTTAATTACAGAAACTAGTTATTGTTCCCTTATAGAGGTTGCATAATTGCGTGTAGAAAAAAAAATATAGATAAAGACATTATTATGGAAGATACAAATTCAATGTTATATTGTCTCTGAATTAATAATAATTATGGTCTAAAAAAAACAAAAGATACAAAAAGAAACAATTTAAAGAATACACCTTCATTAAAAATGGCTGTCGATTTTGCATTGCATTGCCAGCTAACAGTAAGACGACTAACAGTAAGTTTAATATGAGGGTTGCATCAATTAAAAAAATATCAGAAAACAGATTACATGGATTTATAGTTTATTAAATAAAATCTGTTGTTCAGTCACATTTTCAAATATATATCTTTTTTTTTAAATACTGAATAAAAGCATAAAGATTTTTGTTTCTAATAGATTTGTCATATTTTTTTTTTCTTTTTTCATTCGTAAACGATTACACATAGAATAAATTAGTACAAAGTTGTGTTGGCACATTGAGAAAATTTAATTAAATGTTGACACTGGGTTTAATAAGTTAAACTTGTTAACGGATGCGTCTATTTTTAGGTATGTGTCATCCTAGTATTAGTATGGCGTTTACTGAAATAACAAAGAACTTATATGTTTATAATTTCTCGAACTATTTATAATAATATTAGAACTTAATTTATTTAAATCTGACATGTTAATAAAGCAGCAAATACCACATTATTTTATGCTATAAGTAAATGATATGACGAGTTTTGCAATTAATAACTGTGGTTTAGATATTATATATAAACATAATCAAATGTCAAATACTTTTGGAATAGTCAGGAAATTAGATACAGTCAACAGAACGTCAAATACAAAAATGACATTCCGACCTATTTTCAAATTGAAAAAAGTGACAGTTTGTGGTAAACTTTTCACAGACAACATTTTGTATTTTAAACATTTTGCCATACAAAGTGTTGCCAGTTGTCATATGTTTCAATATGTTGTTTCCAATATTTTGATCACTGGATTTCTTACTATTTGTGGACGCATTTACCGTCGCGTAATACTTGACGTCAAATGTATATACATATGTACACCAACTTAAAAGTTATTCATGTTATGACTCATGAGGCAAGAAACAGATTATTTTATGCTTTGTTTTTTTTTTGTGTAATTATCATTAAAGTTAAAATAAAATAAATACTTGAGAGTTTCAATACATTATGATATGCCTAGGAACTAGAAGAACAAAATTATGAACAAGTAAAAGAACAAAAATGATATCACTTTTAAATTTACAGGAATGTTTCGTATTTAGCAAAAATAATTTCAGGCAAGAGCAGCACTTCCTGTATATGTACAGTGACGTAATAATAAATATTAAATACTTATTCATTGGAATATTGTACGATTTCCAATATTAAACTAATTGGCACACTTTCACATTGATCACTAGCAAAACTATACCTAATATTCAAAATTAAAACTAAAAGTTTAGATCTAATTATTTGTAAATTCATTTGGATTCAAACGATTTAGAATATTTGTGAAGCTTGAATGGGGCTAAAATAATGTTGCCAGATGTACCGCTTTTCGCGGAATATTCTGATTGCTTTTAGTGGTCTGGACAGGGACGATTATTTGAAGCTAAGTCATTTACGATTATGGAATCTCGCAATTACATAATCGTAAATGAGTGAATTGAAGTTGTTTCGAATATATTTGCATTGCTCCAAGACTTTCTTTGTGGGAAAGATAAAATCATTATTATGTTATATTATTATGTTTTCTATATCGCCCCAGTTCCTTTATAATTCAGTTTTTTGTTGTGACGCCTATAAAATCAGTGACAGTGACAAATTTAGTAGTTGTTAGATGTACATTTGCGATTGCTGATATTAAAAAATAATATTATAATAGATTATTTTATTACGGACTAGTATTGTTTATTCACTTTAAACATTACATCAAAGACATAGAATATAGAAATAACTTGTGATAAGCTAGAATTTGAACGTACATTAGGTTTCTCTATAAGAAAGAGAAGGATAAACTACTGTTAAATTTAATGTTAGGTAAAACTAATCCTGTTAAATTGCTCCTAGATCATATGAAAATTAATAATATTATGTAATTCATAAAAAAAAACGATAGCGGTACCGAAATAATTAATTTATTATTTACTAGCGACTCGCCCCGGCTCCGCACGGGTGCAATGCTTTACTATATTATGCATGTATTATACATAAAAACATTCTTCTTGAATCACTATCTATAAAAAAAAAACGCATCAAAATTCTTTGGGTTTTTTTAAAAGATAGATAGCAGGAAGCGACTTTGTTTTATACTATGTAGTAATAGAAGTCTAAGTTATTGAAAAAATATTTCTGTCAACGTGTTTGCTGTAATGTTTAAAGCACAGAAAGTACTACAACAGGACGTCAACTTACAACAAAATGTCAAGTCTCCGTGATTGGACTTATTTTGTGCACTAAACCTCCACAAGTAAAGGTGTTGTAAAAAAAGACTGAGAAAGTAAGCAGTAGCGTTTTCCAAATTGTGGTCCTTCACTGCGATCGTCAACTCGCCTGTCATGCCTGGAGTTTATGGCATTACGCCCGACTTTTGGAAAAGGTTGATATTGAACTCTAAGTATTGGATTTTAAGTTGAAAATAAGTGAAATTTGACAGATTTGTATTGTTTCATATACTTTTACTGTACGTATTTTTTAACAGACATATTGTTTTTAATTTGTATTGTATTTATTGATACACTCAACAGCACATAAATCTGTATAAAATGTCAAATTTCTCCATTCTGTTTTCAGCTTAAAGTCCAACATATAGAGCTCAATACCAGTTGAGAGAATTTGACAGTTTGTGATAGGTTGACTTGTTGTTCTTTTCCATACATACTGGATGTAAAAAGACCCTTGGTGAAGCTATGAAATATGAATGATATAAATTAAGTAAAAAAAGCGAAAGAATTGATTGAAAACGATATTTACGTATTTGAAAGACAGTATAAAGTATGATGAAGCGATATCGCGAAGACGCGAGTAGCAACAAACTGCGTATAGAGTAATGTGGATTTACCATGCTATGTGATTCAGTAAAAAAATTAGAACAATTTCTAACCATTTCTGAGGTATAGTTTAAAAAATACAGATCTTTACAATATAGAATTAAAGTCGGTGAAAATATGAGCGAAAAAGTCCCTTCCGGGATACTAAAGGTCTTTTTACACATTGTATATTGAAGACTCCAAAGGCCCTATTTCGAAACGCTCAAACTCGGTTCCTATGCGAAGGGTGCACGTTGTCTCTTTTTCGTATACAGTGAATGAAAAAGTCAGCACACGAATGCGCGCAATCGAGCGTTTCAGAATGGGGCACCAAGATAAGTAATTTTATAGTAAAATAAAAAAAAAATTACAACCGATATTTTGATTCAGGCTGTATAAACATCCAAACTGTCGTTCAGTGAAAAAAAAATGTTTTGATATTTCTATTATTCTCGCTTAGGTCTAATGTATTTACAAGTAATATCTTGATATGTGAAATTATTGCGGTGGAATAACCGTCTTCTATTTTATTAAAGTAAAAAATATTTGCCAACTTAGAAATGAGTTGAATCAAAATTACACTATAAATGCTTAAATTTAATTCTACAGTCACCTAAATTAACTATATTTACATATTCTCACAATCTTGAGTATTATAATTGCACTTTATTTGTATGCGGTTCGCCACAGACTTCATAAAAATAAATACGCAATCTCACATTGTCAATGGCAGTATGCAGACAGCTAACGATATTTTTAAACATATTCATCAGTCATAAAAACTTGAATGAATGTATCAATTAGCTCTAGCCCACGAGTAAAGTTCATATTTTTGCACTTGCGTATATGCGTGTGTGGTCCGACGAAATCGTCGTGATACATATGTTACTTCTTGATGTCGGGGTCCATTTTTGTTTTGTCCATCGACGAGGAAACCATACCGCTTGGTGGATATAATTTATCGAGGTGTTTTAATGACTCGTTTAGAAAATTCTGTAACAAACAAAAAAAAAATTATTACAAATGTAAAGGGTAATTGGAACGAATGTTGGGTTAGGTTAGGTTAGGTTATGTTTGATCCCCGTGTGCAGTTGCTGGAACTGCCATCGGGCGCGTCTCCCGGGTGGCGGATTGGGGAACGGCCTCCAAATATGGGGGCCACCGGCTTGACCGGCGCGGACCAAAACCAGCAGGGGGGGCCTCGGCTGGCTGACCCGGGTAGCCTGGGTAACGGCAGCCGAGCAGGGGTATACCGTAACCCCGTACGTTGTGCGGGGCCGGGGGCCGCTATCCTTTGAGGTGGGGGCTGCGAGGAAGAAAACCTCTATAAAAATCACAAGAGGGGGACCTTACGGTCCAGTCCGCTATGCGGACGCGTTGGGGCGTGTACTGGTCTGAGGACTGGTTCCGGCCCACCCGCAACCCTGTACGTGGTGCAGGGAGTGGGGGCCGCCACCTCGGTGGGGGCCGCGTGGAGACAACCACTCTAAAAAACCTCAAAGTCCCGGCACTGGGATTCGTGGTGTCGGGGCGCCTCGTAGAGGTGGCTGGCGGAGAAAGGTCAGCCCGTTAGCGGTCGCCCTGGGGTACCTCCCGACCCCCCAGGCGTAATTAGGGTTACCCGGGTATAGGGATCTCTGCCCGGGTGGACTTGTAGTTCTCCCTTACTCGTGGGTTCAAAATGGATTCAAATTTAAACTTAAATAAAAAACCTTTTGTTGCTGAAGAGGAGAGTGCGGAGGCGGATGCCACAGCCAAAACTCTTCTGGGGGACATAGCTCTGTGTCCGGGAATAAACAGAGCCGAAGAAAACATCACATCTGTATCAGATGTTGCCGGAGAAAGTGGGGACAAAGCTCTAAATCTAAGTGACAACAAATTTGAGCGTCCAGCGCGTACACGCATAGTACCCGTAGAAAATGAAACGAGAAGCAGAAGTCCAACCCCAGCGCCTTTGGCAGATAGGGTAGGATATTCAACTCGTTCAAAGAATTACAGCAGAAATGCTTCACGCTCTTCACTGAGCACCGAGGATGAAACACGCATTGATCAGGAGGCTGATCGCGACCTTCGAGGTAGACTTCGATCAAGAAGTAAAAAACAAGCAGTTACCGTTGCAATGAAAACTGTAACTTCACCAGAAGTAGTCACCATCAGATCTGAGGGACAAGGAGAGTCATCAGTATCAACTGACGACACCCTGGTTACAGCCACGTCACCATGTAAGGACCTCATTTATAAAGAAACTCCTGGAAGACTGTGGCAGAGACAGAAACGAAATCGTGAGGAGGTCAGTGCGGAAGGCGACAGCAGTGAGGATACGGCACCAGCATCAAAGATCTCATCTCAAAAACGTGGAGTGGGTCGTCTATTGACCACTGGAAAATTCGCTGGACAATTAAAAGCGAGAGACGAAAAGAAGAGAAAACAGAAAGAGGACATGCATCAACAGTTTGAGGTAGACATAGCTACGAAGATGGAACAGACAAGGCGCTACCTCTCTGAGTCGTCTATGTCATACGATTCCGAAGGCCCTACTGCGTCAGATCTAAGGCAGCAAGTGCTATCGAGCGTGGAGGTGATCCGAGAGGTGGCGAGTAAATCTGGCCATCTAAAAGGCACTTTTCAGCGTGCTCTCAAAGATGCTGCGACTTCGATCCGCGAAGCAGTGGATGCGCTACACAGGAGTACGGCCACAGATGAGAACAGAAAGCTGCAAAATGACAAAGATCGTCTGCAAAAAGAGCTTAAGGAAATGCGCAAGGAGCTCACGGAAGTCCGAACGCAGCTATCTCACCTGACGAATTCCCAACCTGAGGAGACGTCTTCACTCAGACGTGATATCATGATTGAGGTTGGTACGATGGTAAATGCAAGGCTCGAAGCGCTGGAGGAAAGATTACCACCTGTTAAGAGATTGCGGCCACCATTAGCAGCCGACAAGCGTAATGATACAAGTGCCCTTTTGGCTCAGCCAAAGTCTGTTGTACAGCCCAAGAAACCAACAGCGTCCACATCGGCTCTAGCTGCGCCACCGCAACTAGATGATGCTAACATAACTGAGTCGGAAACAACCAAACAGGCACCTAAGAAAGGAAAAAATAAGAAGAAGGTAAAGAAGAATAAGGGTACTGGCACCGCAGAAGCTTCAGTTCAATCACAACCCGGTGTCGGTTCTTCGGCCACCAAGCCTGCAGAAGAAAGCTGGCACAAAGTTGGCAAAAATGGGAAGATATTGAAAGAGAAGAACAAGAGTGTACCAAAGGTCCCGAAAAAGTCACCTCAAGTGGCAAAATCAAAGCCGGTAAAACTCAGACCTCCAAAGTCAGCGGCGGTAGTGGTGACGCTGCAACCAGATGCGGCGAAAAGAGGGCTAACTTATGCAGCTATCTTAGCGGAGGCGAAACAGAAAATTGCGCTAAATGAATTAGGTCTTCCACCTTTACGAGTCCGAAAATCTGCAAGTGGAGGTCGTATCTTCGAAGTATCTGGAGCGACGGGCCAAGAGAAAGCGGATACATTGGCCAACAAACTAAGGGAACTCTTAAAAGAGGAAGATGTGCGCGTCTCCAGGCCAACTAAATGCGTAGAAATGCGTCTCTCAGGCCTGGATGATTCTGTGTCAACTGAGGAAGTTGCCCGTACAATTGCTGATCTAGGCGGATGTGATATTAGCGAAGTCAAAGTGGGGGTAATCAAGCAAGACTTTTCAGGTTTGGGTACGGCCTGGCTTCGCTGCCCCATTTTAGCTGCAAAAAAGATAGCGGAGAAGAAACGGGTGCTGGTCGGTTGGGTGTCAGCTCAGGTAAAATTGCTGCAACCAAGGCCACTTCGTTGCTATCGTTGTTTCGAGACTGGGCACGTCAAGGAACACTGTACAGGAGAGGTGGACCGCAGTGATCAGTGTTACCGCTGTGGGACTACAGGCCACAAATCCAGTTCTTGTTCGGCCGAACCGCAATGTCCTGTTTGTGCTGCGGCTAAATTTCCATCGAATCATCGAGTGGGCAGTAAATCATGTACTGCGCCTCCTACCAATAAAAAGATGAACAAAGCTATGGGACCTAAAAGTTCGCAAAACTTACAACAGCCGGCGCCTAACTGTGCTATGGAGGAGGATATAATTGCGCTTGATAATTAATGGCTTTAAAAGTATTACAGGCGAATATCAACCACTGTGCCCGTGCCCAAGATTTGCTTGCACAAAGCATGAGACAGTGGTCGATAAACATAGCTGTAGTTTGCGAACCGTACTATGTTCCTTCCAACGATGATTGGGTTAGCGATCTTGACAACCTAGTCGTATTGATAACTCAAAGATCTTTTGGCACACCAGCATTCGAAAAGGTTGTAAAAGGAAGGGGATGCGTTGCGGCTCAAGTGGATGGAATCACCTTCATAGGGGCTTACTTCTCCCCAAACAAGAGTGTTGCGGAATTTGAGATGTTCCTAGTCGAGTTGGGTTCCATGGTTGGGCAAATTTATCCTGCGCCAATAATTTTAGCAGGGGACCTTAACGCTAAGGCTATTGCGTGGGGTCACCCTACCACTGATATTAAAGGCGAAATTTTAGAAGACTGGGTTGTGGCGAACGGGCTTGTCATTTCAAACAGGGGAACGACATTTACCTGCGTTAGACACAACGGTGGCTCTAGAGTAGATGTCACCTTTGCAAGTCCTAATATGTCGGATCGCGTTTTAAGATGGCGAGTGCTGGTGGACGAGGAAGATCTCTCGGACCATCGGTATATACGTTATGACATTTCTCTCCCTACATCAAGCTCACTCACGGACAATTCTCGTACACTACTACAGGAAGGCCCGCGATGGGTTATAAAGCGGTTAGATAAAGAACTATTACAAGAAGCTGTCATAGTTGAGTCCTGGCAATACAACCAAAATATACCCGTTGACATCGATACGGAGGCTGAAAAACTTCGCCAGGCAATGACGCGCGTTTGCAATGCAGCAATGCCTCGAGCTAAAGTCATCCCGCCGAAGAACCAAGTGTATTGGTGGTCCACAGAAATTGCCCAACTGCGAACAGAGTGCGTGGGGGCAAGACGTCAATACACACGGAGCAGAAGACGACGACGTAGGGATGAAGCCAGGGAAGCTTTTCTCCACGAAGTCTACAAAAACAAGAAGAAGGCCTTACAAGCTGCCATCTGTAGATCGAAAACCCGATCCCGAGAGGAGTTGTTGGAGATGCTCAACCGTGATCCATGGGGAAGGCCATACAGAATGATAATGGCTAAACTACGTCCATTTGTACCTCCGCTGACGCAAAGTCTCCAGCCACGCGTAGTGGAAAATATTACCATGGTATTATTTCCAGACAGGGATGAATTCTCACCCCCTATAATGGCACCAGATATAGAAGAGAGAGAAGAAGCTCTAAACATCCCTGAGGTGACGAGCGCTGAACTGAGTGCGGCAGTCCTAAAACTCCGAGCTAAGAACACAGCTCCCGGTCTTGATGGCATTCCTGGCCGCGTTTGGGTTCTCGCCATAGAAGAACTAGAGCCCATTGTGCTAAATTTATTTACCGCTTGTCTAGAGCAGGGCCGACTACCTGTCCAGTGGAAGACAGGTAAATTGGTATTGCTGCGGAAAGACAACCGTCCAGCAGATTCTCCATCGGCATACAGACCAATAGTCTTGCTCGATGAAATTGTGAAGCTTTTGGAACGTATCGTGGCGAAACGTCTAAATAATCACCTTGAGCAGATCGGTCCAAACCTGTGTGAAAACCAATACGGTTTTCGTAAAGGAAGGTCGACCATTCACGCCATCTTAAAAGTGCGTGAGATTGCGGAGGAAGCGGTTTCTCGAGGCGAAGTAGCATTGGCAGTATCGCTTGACATTGCCAACGCATTTAATAGTTTGCCTTGGAACTGTGTAAATGAGGCCTTAAAGTACCATAATGTGCCCCTCTATCTTCGCCGTTTTATTGCCGCATATCTGTCGGAGAGATCTGTGAAATACCCAAGCCGTAGTGAATGGAAGCAACGCAATATGTCATGCGGTGTTCCACAGGGTTCGGTCCTAGGACCGCTCCTGTGGAACATCGGCTATGATTGGGTGCTACGGGGCGCATTGCTTAGTGGAACAGACATAGTGTGCTACGCTGATGACACTTTGGTAATAGCGTGGGGCAAAACTTTCAGGGAGGCGTCACTTCTTAGCACTGCAAGTGTAGCACAGGTGGTATCTCGGATTCGAGCGTTAGGTTTAAAAGTAGCCCTAGAAAAGTCTGAAGCAGTCTGCTTCCATGGGCCCCGCAAGGCGCCTCCAGCTGGTGCGCACATAGTTGTAAGCGGTGTGGAAATCAGGGTTCAAAAAATGATGAAATACCTTGGTATTGTCATTGATAGTCGTTGGCAATTCCATGCTCACTTTGAGCGTCTCGCTCCGAAGCTTATGGGTGTCGCAGCAGCCCTCAGCAGACTGCTGCCTAATCTGGGCGGCCCGGATCCGACTTGTCGACGTCTGTTTATGGGAGTCGTACGTTCTATGGCCCTTTACGGCGCACCCGTATGGGCATATTCACTGGGTAGTCGAGATCTTCCTCTCCTGAGACGACCACAAAGAGTGATGGCAACGAGGATAATACGTGGCTACTGCACAATTTCTTATGAGGCGGCCTGTGTCTTGGCCGGGTCTCTGCCATGGGACTTGGATGCAAAAGCCCTTGCGTCAGTATTTATTTGGCGTGAAGAAGCGCGAGATCGGGGTGAAAATCCGGCTGACAGGGAAATAGAAGCCTACAGGAATGAGACCCAGCTGGAGCTACTTACACAATGGGGGGAGAGACTAAGTCACCCTAGTGCTGGTCTCAAAGTAATTGAGGCGGTACAGCCTATCCTGGTGCAGTGGTTGCGACGAAATCACGGAGTCCTCACCTTCCGATTGACGCAACTTCTCTCTGGACATGGTTGTTTTGGTGGCTACCTCTGTCGAATAGCTGGTAGGGAACCATCATCCAGGTGTCACCATTGCGATATCTGCCCAGACGAGACTTCCCAGCATACGTTGGAAGCATGCTCCGCATGGACAGACGAGCGTCAAGCGCTATGCGCTATTATAGGTAGAGATCTCTCGTTAGGCACAGTGGTCCGAAGCATTGTCGACAGCGAGAGGGCGTGGAAGGCCCTATCGCGATTTAGCGAAAGGGTAATGGAGAAAAAAGAGGATGCGGAGCGAGTGAGAGAGTCGAACTCCTCGCTCGCAATCCGCCGTCGTAGAATAGGGCGCAGAAGGCGAGATTTCTCTCGCATTCAAATGCCTCATTAAAGAGCCGTGAGCAGTGGGCTTGGGGGAGCCCGCTGCTCTTAACACCTGGCTTGAGATGGCGTACGCGGTGTCCCCGTGTGCCATTCAAAACACAGCAGCGAGGGAGAGGAACACCTCTCTCTCCAACAGCGAGTTGGGATTCGTATAGGATCAACATCTTCGTCGGATCGCGGACGTAGTCTGGGAGAAGCCTCTCAGCCTCCCGCGTCCCCTGGCTATGGATAAAAGAGGACACCAAGGGGTTTTAGTCAGTCGAGTCTGACATAACCCGTCTGTCTCCCCCATTTGATAGGCGGGTATGCATGATGCATTTCCCCTTGTAAAAAAAAAAAAAAAAAATAGGTTATGTTTGATCGCGACGTAGTCTGGGAGAAGCCTCTCAGCCTCCCGCGTCCCCCGGCTATGGATAAAAGGGGACTCCAAGGGGTTTTAGTCAGTCGAGTCTGACATAACCCGTATGTCTCTCCCATTCTGATAGGCGGGTATGCATGATGCATTTCCCCTTGTAAAAAAAAAGGTTAGGTTATGTTTGGAAATGAATACAATTATATAATTGACTTGTGTGGCTGTTGTCAAATATTTATGACTCATCTTCAATATCATCATTGCAGCCGAAAAATATCCAATGCTAAATGAAAGCCTACTCCAAAAAGTGGGGGTTCCATTTAGTCCAAACTATTTTGTGGTTTACTGTATGTGCAGCACTCGTTTGTACTAATAATGATACTCTAGTACAACTAATCTCCTTTTACGATATCCTTAAGTACATAATACTTGACGTTGAATATATGTACATATGTATAACAACTGGAAAGCTATTCATGTTATGACTCATGAGGCAAGAAACAGATTACTTCATGCTCTTTGTTTTTTTTTGTAAAATCGTCATTAATTTGAGGATGAAAGAACTTCTAGGAACTAGAAGATCAAAATTATGAATAAAATGATCTCACTTTTAAAACAGGAAAGTTTCGTAGTTAGCAAAAAACAAGTCCAGACAAGAGCACACAGTGATGCTACAATATTCTGCCGGATACCACACGGCGAATGTTGAATGACGATGATGAATTAGAAACAACCATGTCTCGGAAACAAATACTCATGCTCGTCACAGAAACTGCAAGGATATAACTCAGCATCTTTGGACAGGATCGCTACCATTGCACCAATCGGTCGTTAGTGATTCAAAGATGATTCATTTACCTGAATGGCGGTAAGAGCGGCGACAATGGCCGGTCCCCCGAACCCGTGTGATATGAGTGAAAAATGCGTCAGGTGCCGTTGTATCGCAGGCTCCAGAAGATGTGGTGGTCGCGTGTTGCATAGTGGCGACCGATCCTGGTTTAGCAGGTCCATTAGCTCTTTTGTCACCTGATGATGAAATTTATCATTAATTATTTATTATTAATTATATTAATTATTTGAAATATTTTTTAAAAGTTCATCTCTACTATATAAAAAAAGGACTTTGTGTGTTTGTTACCATACCAGCAACGCGTGGCCGGGTTATACCCACAATTAATTCGCTGGATTTGCCCCGACTTAGGACAGGATAGGTTTAATTTTAATTTATAATAAACCAGAAACGCGTGGCCATGTCATCTAGTTATGTAACAATCTTGTCAATATGTACATTGGCTTTAGGTATACATTTTACTTTTCTTATAAACAGATATGACACATGGAAGACAAATCTATGCATATATACATGCATCTATACATGTCTAGGTAACTTTTTGGAATTTGGTGACATCTGGTATCGAGAGTCAGTCCTATTATCGGGCGTATGGAGCAACTGCTGATATGTGTGATAATAGCATCTGCTGTTAATTGTTGTAACAAGAAGTTATCTCGGAGCTATAATCAGTATCCAGCCATTTCTCCCAGTCACGCTCAGTATACATTTCCCAGACATTATTTTGTACAGCTTTTAACACTAGGAATGTATAAAATTATGCCTAGTTTATGGACTTTTTATAAAATTCACAATAAATTGCATCCCTTTGACGTTTTGGCTAACTTATGTCGGGTAGGTAAACTTAAAATTACTTTGTAGTAGGTAAAAGACGAAGGTACCTGCTTGGTGGCTTGCAACAGATCCCTGCGGCGGCGAGCGTCGTGCTCCGCATACTGCCGTGCGAGGTATTCGGCCAGCGCGCGCGCCGGGAATTCTGTTTCGCACACGTAGCCGAAATCTCTTGCTAGGTGAACTGCTTCCGCTGAGAGGGGGAAAGTAAAAAGTAAGTAGAGGTAACAGAAGCGCTATTACTTTTATTAACAACAATAGAGGAAAGAACTATGTTGTCAATATCCTGAAAATACCGTATGAAGGAAGAACAGGCTATACTGCTCCACACGGGCCTAGTCAAACTTGGTGTACTGACGACTGCAGATGCCGCTGATACTAACTTTTTTTATTACTTTTCCGGAGCAGGTAGGAGCACAAGAAAATAATTTGTGGATCATCCGATGATCAGAAGTAGCGAAAGTGGTTTAAACTTCTCAATCATAAGCCAAACGTGATAGCCAATATGATTGGTCCTCCGCCATTGAGCGTCTTTGGTATACTGCTGATGAACTAAAATTGGGTTAGTATAAACCACAATGTTAGTTGCTGCAGAAAACAATGAGGTCAAATTTGTATTTTTATAGTTACTAGCAACCAGCCCCGGTTTCGCATGGATGTACAGTGTGACGGAGGTCAAATAACTATAGAATGTCATTTTAACAGTGCTTACAGGTTTTGGTGAGATATTAAACGCGGAAGAGTTGTATGATAGTAGTACATTTAAAAAAATATTACGTACGCGTATACAAAATACCACGGTTGTTGTGATGCCTTCTCTCAAGCTTTGTACTACGCATGCGCACACAAACACGTATTAGCACACGAACCTATTGCTTCCTATATCATTTTCTCCTAAGACTTTAAATCTTATGAATTTATGTGTGTCTGTTTTTACTGTCGCTTTTTCGTTTCATCGACTTTCAAATTACAACGATGCTAAGGAAGTTTTGTCTTTAATAATAGATACGATTTTAATTACGATTAGTGATTTTAATTTCGTTTATGATATCGTTTAGCGCCCAAAAACATGCTTTTAAGACAACACTACAAAGCTTTGTTATTCTCGGGTTTTCTCTACTACAATATGTGTGTGTTATACCCATAAATCAAGAATTTTTTTAATGATACTTCGATATTTTGGTTTAAAAGAAGTTTGTGGAAACAGACAAAGGAAACAGTGTTTTTGCTCTATAAATCTACACTAATATCATAAAGAGGAAAGATTTGTATTTTTGTATGTTTGCAATGAATAAACTCAAAAACTACAAAGCCGATTTCAAAAATTATTTCACCGTTGGAAAGCTAAATTCACGCTGAGTTACATAGGCTATATTAAATGCTAGAAAAAAAAATTAAAGAATTTTGTCCACCCGTGCGAAGCCGTGGCGGGCTATAGTATAAAATTTATAGATCGACCGTACACTAAGCTTATGTTTTTCATTGACGCACACACCAATATATTTTTACTGTTTACTGTTATATATTTTTTCTTATTATTATTGTTGATTTGTGATTGTTTTGTAGTATTTTTAAAATTGTTTATTTAATTTCATGACATTGTATATAATAGTTTTTTTTTTGTATTAGAATTTTGATCATTTTTCTTTACATATTTTAGTTAGATACTTAAAATTTGCATGCCTGTTAATGGCCAGACATAGTGATACGTTGTAATTGTCACCATCTATTTTAATACCTGTGTCTACAAATAAATGATTTGATTGACCAAGTCCACAAACATTAATTCGTAGGCGAAATACTGGACGATAAAAGTGATAATGCTCTCGAAGTCAAATGATCAATTAATCTTACCACGTGAAAAACGTGATTTACCTTCTACTAATGATGTTAGTAACGTCACGTTGGCGGCTTTTCTCCTCCCTGCTGGTAGGTTGAGACCTATTTTCTCCAATTTTTCTCGGAGTAAACGCCCACCGTTTTTGCTTTTTGCCCTGTAACAAAGAAAAGAATTTAAAAATTAACAGTATTCTGTTAAGATTATCGAAACAATTTTTAGAATGAGAATCTGTGTGACTGGGTGTTTTGGGTAAGTTTTTGTATGATAACAACATCAAATCGTATAAGTTTAAAAGTCACATAAGGGGTACTAACAGGGCTGTCTTTAACCTATTGGAGGTCCTGGGCATATAAAAATAATGTGGCCCCTATGACTTTGACAGAACACGTTTTTATTACTAGAATAGACAATAAAAGTAGATAAACAAGGTTTCAGGTTTTTTTATAGACAGTCAATAGATGAATAGATAATCTTTAATTCAAATAGGGCGATTCTCATATATTTAAAATTATCTAAGCCTAGAGTAGCTTCGCGCATGCAAAGCCTAAAAAGCTTGTCGATAAAATAGTCCCTAATTGAGGTTCGGTTACTCTTATTAAATAAGTTTTTCAGTAATAAATGTCGGTATTGGTTTAGTGATCTGGCAGGAACTAGGGGGCCCCTATCGATCGCGGGGCCTTGGGCATTTGCCCAGAGTGCCCAATGGGAAAGAGGGGTCTGGGTACTAATATCAATGAATTAATTTATTTTCAAGATGAGTTCGACGAATGCAAGTATTCGAGTAGGAGTTATAGTTTGTATTCCTACAGAATGCATACGTGATTGTAAGTCTGTAAGTTTTACTTACAAAAAAATCAATAAATTCTTACCAAAAAATAGTCTGGTATTAAGCTAGTGCCAAAGCAGAATTTTTTCATTCATCATACTTGCGTCAATGAACTTTACAAAAAAAAAAAACTAATGTGATCGTTAGAAGCGATGTGATACAGACGTGTCGTAGTTCAGCTACTGACCACTAGATAGAGCTACCGATAACCTATCGATTACCGTCAGAATCATGATTCATGATTGACATGTAGAAAGTTGTTCGAAATTTAAATTGTTCAAGCACATCGATTTGTAAAAACTTAAAGCGATGCCATAGAGTAGCAAATAGGTTAGTAAATATTTTTCGTGCGCATTAAAAACTTGTTAGTAGTGTGTCGGACGTGTTACGTTTGAAATCTGGCTACCAGTATTAAGTCAGAAAAATGCTCGTTAACAAAATTGTTTTCGATAAATCTTGTCGATGCTCGATGATAGAGTTTCCGGATAAATTTGAGCGGGAGAATGCCTTGTTACTGTTATTAAGACGTATGATTAAAATTTTATTGGAACTTTGGTTTTCGGGTGGGCTTTAAGCTGAAATTGCAAAATATGATTTTGTGTAAGTACTACTTTCTATGTAGGAATAGATAGTATTAACGAAATAACAAAATGTTTGGCCCGGATGATGGCAAATATTTTCATGCAAAATCATAATATTAACTTCCTGAAAATAAATTGTACAATTTAAGGTAGGGTTATATATAAGGTAGGGTTGTATTGACTTATAAGGTTATTTGTTAAACAATACGAAATAATTAACTAATAGAGAGAAACACATGTCACAAAAAGTGTTTTTTTTTTCATTTTATAAAAAATCAAGAGTTCTAGTTTTACAATATTTTACTATTTACAAATACAACTTCGGTCAGGCGTACACTACGCGTATTTCTCAACGCTTCCGTCGTATAAAGTCCCTTCTCTGTCAGGGACAAATATTTATCACGCTTAAAAAAGAACACTAACAAGCTGTTTATAAAATCTGAATGTCTGTGTGATTTAACTCTTGTTTATTAAGACGTTACATAATGCCATGTAATAAAATTTTCTTTTAAACAAATTATTATATAGTAATCATTAGGCGACTGGTTGTGACATGCAAGAGTGACCCTATCTGTGTAACCGAACGATCCCAGGTTCGATTCCCTGTAGAGGCAGATATTTTTGTATTGAATACGAGTACTTGTATGTGTTATGGGTATTTATATGTATTTAATTTGAACATTTTATATGCATTTTACGTTTGTCTAAGTTTATTTATTACTACATTAGTTTATAGCGATTGCTTCTCTTCCCCTCCTTTTTGAAATGGAATGCGAAATGCATTCCAAGGGGAATCAAACAAGGCATATTATAAAATGTTTAGAGAGAACTTACGCTTGTTTTAATAAGCTTGTAATTTTGCGAAGGGAATAGTCGTTAGAGTTTTGGAATAGTATAGAGACTATGAATAGGTGAGGTTAAATTTAATTACACATCCCTTATCCACTAATTTTACATTAGTTGAATGGTTTGAAATTTATTTTGTTACTTTTATTTGCAAAAGGAATGATAGACGTAGCGTCTGGTCTCCATTATTATTTTAAAAACTGTTTTGTCCTTTATCACTTAATCTCAGTCATATCTACATCTATTAATTATTGAAATTCCTTCAATTAAAATTCGAATAAATATTTCTACACCTTATTTATTTACATAACAAAAAGACAGCTTTGCATTTACGAAACGCAACTACTTCCAAATCAAGGCGTGCCTTGTTAAAAGGCATCGTTTTAGCATCAGACATTTATGAAGAAAAATACAAATACGTTGTAATTTTTTGACCGATAAATAGTCTTTTTGATAATTACTCTTTGTATATCAGACAAAGCTTGATAACTAGAGAGGAGATAACTGTAAATCAGTAAAAGCGTTTATTAGAGTTTGAACTAATGTAACACATTTAAGTGAAATAATCAAATTGAAATAATATTTCTAGATATTAATTTTAAAATAACTAACCACTATTGTTTTGGAGTAACAGTATTTTTGCTTTTTTCACTAACGATTCATCTCACATTTATAATTACAAACTTCCTTAATTTGTAAACTCTGTACATATGTTTGATAATGGATTTAATTACAAATACGAATATGAGTGTACTCGATATCGGATACTCATTAGCACTCGCTCGATCTGTCGATTCATTCGATTTAGTTTCGGATTGATTCGAAATTTGAGTTCTTTGTTTGGCTCGTTAGCTGCGCGTGATTCTATAGCTTTTTTTTTATTCTTTTGTGTGTGGTTAAGCGAACGTGTGAAAAATTTCAATTTTAATTGCGGTTATTTTCACATATGGCTTTTTAATGAAAAATCAATTTAAGCTCTTCATATCGCATAGTGGTATTGGACAGCTTTATGAATAGATCAACGTTTTTTAATGAGTATTATCTCCATTAGTGTACAATTAGCGGAAAAATGTTCCTTTGAAACTTGTACGTGCAGTTCTTATACATAGCAACTATGCTATTATACTTTGTCCAATGTAGGATGATACTTTTGACAGGTGTCACTTCCTTATTGCTACGTACTAAGGTTGCGTTTGTTTCCTTATGTTTGGCTTGACATTGCAATAGCAACTTTATACCCGCTATATAGGTGTCAACTGGCAAAAGTATCATCCCACATTGGACAAAGTATAATATAATAAATACACAGACTAAAGCTTATACATGTTTTGAATATAGAGATCATAATTTTAGTAATGGAATAGTGTCTGTGTATTCAGTATTTTTTGGTATGTAAATAATATTAATAAGGCGTAAAACAAATTATTAATATTCCCTTTAAGCTTGTGTTGTTGGCCTAAGGATGTACATTGGTGAGATTCGAATCTGGTTTTGACTAAGTTCGAAGCTGACATTTCATCTGATTGGTTGGAGTCATTTATTTAAGAATATATTGAGGTATGACTGTAATTAACTCTAAAAGTATTTTTAGAAATTTTAACTCTGAAACAAAATTTTACAATTCAAGACGAATAGATAAGATACAATGATTTTAATCTACGTGAACCTAAATAAAGAGTTTATTAAATCTCAACAGCTTTTTAAGTATTTGTTCCGAGAAGAAATAAAAGTTTGGTATGGAATTGGTATTTTTCTCTTCAATTATGTTACGTTACGAAGTGTTTAATAGAAAAGAGTTTAATAAATGAAAATCAAAGTCGAAAACGAAAATAAATGAAAAAAATCGCAGACGTGAACCGAACCCAAACAGAATAACCAATTACAATTCTTTTTTCTTGGTTTCATTTCATACGCCACTACAGATGTATAAGAAAAAAATGATAAATTTTTAAATAAATAAAATGAATTGGTTCCTCTTTATCTTTTGATAAAATACTTTTAAATTTCTTTAAATTGATTTATTGTACAAGATTGCCGCAAATGGCAGCATTGTTACAAAATGCCATGTCTCATATCTACACAAAAAATTGCGTCAATTTTTTTTCCAATTAAATGCTTGGGACAGCAAGTTTATTTTCATTCCTAGAAATTTCAACAAATACAGCGGATAAGACACTCGTCTTCTTTGCCGGGTCCTTCTTCAACAACAAACACCAACTCGGAAACCAGGTTACCTCTGATAGAATAAACAAAAGAAGCTTAATCCGACACAATCAAAACAACAGGCTCCCAATCAAAACTATGCAATCCAAATTTAAAACCAACTATTCAATAGTTCGCATTATTGATTGGAATCCACACTACCTCACGTCCAATTACCGCATCGGTATCGAACCGAGAATGCCAGCCTTTACACATAAAGCCGGCGTATCCATTAATAATCTGCGATTGATTAAATCGAAATGGCGGGCCTACTTACGACACAATAAGTTTTTGAATTTCGAAATCGTATCGTGGAAGCAATGAGGGTTGCCATGTTTAAATTATCATTTCTATTGCAGTAGTTTTTATTATAACGATAGAGCTTTATTTATATTCCTTTAGTGTAGAGGTTTATGCAAATATAATCATTAAAGAATTTGGGTAAGAAATTTTTACTTAAGTGAGCGGTTTCGGAAAATGGCAGAAAGTAATCATAAAATATCTTCGAATATATAGTTTAAAAGGAGCATTGTTTAAATATTTTTATTAAGTATATACCTATTAAAATGAAATAGTTATTATAAGGCGCTAATTGAAGAAGTAATAAACAACTTATCAACCGTAACTAGTTTCAAAGACAAAATGTGGCAACCTTGAGAGTAAATATGTTTTGACACTAGCTCTTTTGTTACTAAGATATGTATGTTGGTTGAGAAATTTACGTATGATTAATTTCGTATAGATACCGAAGCGTCGTTTATCCACTTTTGTGGCATTGTCAGTTTGTTTCGCTATTTTATATTATTGACGTATCGCTGATTGTCAAAATTAAAAAAGAAGTATGATTAATTTTAACTGAGTTACCCATGATGGAGAAATGTTTTCTTTTTTACCGCTATATATTATATTACTCGTCAGAATAGAAAGAGTAATTCCATAGTATATATATTTTATTATTAAAATTGTTATATTAATTAAAATACTTACAGAGAAAAAAGAAACTTATTGGTAAGCAAAAGGGACTAACTAAAGTTATGTCCTGAGACAAAAGACAAGTTTTTAAAACGCGCCGTCAACGAAAAGCACGTTCAAAAAACGTGTCAACACATAGATGATATGTTTTTCTTTGTATTCTGCTCTATGTGTACAAAAATACTTAAGAAATGTAAGAATTTAAAGCTACTTCTAAGTAAGTGATAAACAGCTTGGAGGAAACATGATGTTTTTAGTTTATTGAACACTAGCGGCCAGTCCCGGCTTCTCACGGGTGGACAAAATTCTTTAAATTTTTTCTAGCATTCAATATAGCCTATGACACTCAGCAATAATGTGCCTTTCTATTGGTGAAAGAATTTTGAAAATCGGTTCAGTAGATCCCGAGATTACCCCTTACAATTTAACAAATATACAAACACACAAACTTTACAATAGATTATAAAGAAACTAATTTAATAATAAAACTGGATTCGTTTATTATGATTTAACCTTTTAAAAACTATATTTAGCAATCTAACTATAATATAATCTTAGTACCGTTAATACTGGAGTAACTTTATTTTTTTCTCATAATGTCTTTGACTTCGCTTGTTATTTTAAATGATCGTAAATTATTGCTTTTTACGTATAAAACACATTTTTTTTCAATATTAAAATACAAGTGTTATCTGGGGGCACGGCAGTGTTCCCGCGCAAAAACAAGCGGCTTGTTCGTACCATCCTTCTCTCGAAGCAGGGCCATTTTCGACCAAAACATGAAAACACAATTTCTCTTTTATTCATTGTCTCAAAGGTTAGGGCATAAACGAATGCGCATATCTAATGCGGATTGGTGGTGATCAATATGTTATGCTGACAAGTGGTTAGCCAGAGCTATTTCTGGCAATTTATGTCTATATTGGTGGCGGTGATGGCGCCAAAATATGTCGGGTAAAATATTATAAAACATTGTGCGCGTGACCGTGTAAATTTATTAAAAACTAAACGAATTCTATAAGTGTGTGTAATAAAATAACTTTATTAATAATAATTTATTGGAAAACATAATAATCTAGTAGCGACTGCCAAATAATTCGATTAATTATAATAAAATCTGTATAATAATAATTTTTATTTAGTAAGAACAAAGGAAATGAATAATTTTAAAATTTAATTGGAATTTTCAAATATTTTGTTAGTCTTAAGTACCTAATAAAACTGTTTTGTCCTTACTGGGGCCTATGTGTATAAACTAGTTTATTAATAAGATTTGTATTGTTATCACATGAAACGCAATAAATATTCTCTTCTTTGCAATAAATAAATATGTTCAATGTTCGTATTAGAGGCGTTCGATGGTGTAGTGGTTAGTGGTTTCGGGACATGATGAGGTTAAGTCACACTCGTAGCTAGATATCCTATAGTTGATCAAAAATTTTAAACTTTGAATTTCTTGGTCCTGCGACGCTAAGCAGCAAAATCATTATTTTATTTTTTAATAATATTTTGACTTTCTATACATATTATAGGAAATACCAGTTACTAATTAAATATTTTGTTACCTTTTGATATGAAATGAACAAGTTAAAGATATGAAGAGCAACAAAAAGTGTTAAAAAATGTATGTACCTAATTATTTAAAAATTGTTTTATAAGACAGAAATAGTATGTACTGAAATTTTTTATTCTTTATTATTAAATATAAAAATGGATTCTTATATACGTTTGTTACGTAAATTTCTTATCTTTTATTATAATATACAAATGGATTCTTTATTATATACGTGACAACCACAACGAAAAAGTTTTTTCAGAAAGTTGGTAGGTATTTAAGATAATTTTTCGTAAGTGAAAGAAATTAACATTGTCATTATGCAATTTACGCAAGGATTAAAAATAAGCACTAAATTGCTTAATTTTTTTTCCATATTACAAGCAACATTAAAGCAGCGATTAATTGCCGATGGCTTTAGTGAAACTGTGACAAAAACCGGTAGCAACGCTTCGACATAACGGGGTATAGCTATACGAAAGAACGAAACTCGTCGAGTTAAACCTAATAATTATATTCTATAAACATGGGGAGAGTCTATAGCAACATGGTGGCTGGTTCTAACCACGATGGGATGGAAAAAATACGTCTAATAACCAGCGACCGAAACTATCTTTATACTGCGGATACCACAGCATTGCGGTTTGCGACTTATTGGTTGTTATACGACTGGATAATAGTTAAGAGTTTAAAAAAGGGTTCTGTCTTACTACATCGACATTAAAGGTGGCGTTATATAAAGTTGTCGAAGCACAATAGTCAATATTTGTACACAATAAATTGATCAACAAAACGTAGGATAAAAATGTACTAAACTGTACCTTTACGTCCTTTACGTCGTTATACTTATAGATAGATATGTTAACTACCAAGGAGGACTACGTGTGTCTAATGATTAGGAGGTTATCAGATAAGCGATCAAAAATTTCATCTCGTGCACATAAATTATCTTACTAGTTTTTTTAATTCTAATTTGATATGTATGAATCATCAGTTACACAGGATCAAAGTGTAGTAGAACCCTGCCTACAAGTACTCAGGTTTTAGAGTGGACATGTAAAATTTCAGCGTTATTAGTAATTAGATTTTCAACCAGCGTCGGAGTTAATATTTGAAATATGGTTTTGTTGTCTTGCAGTCTTTGTATTTGTTACAGGACAGGTAGAAGGACAAGCAAAACTTGAAACGATAAGTGTAATTAAGTTTTAGTGTTTGCAGTCCGTAACCATACGCATATCTGTGGCAACACTTTCCGTTGAGCATCAGAAGTCAAACATATCTTTAGCGGTGACCGCAGCAGCCGCTCTACACTGTGTGGCAAGCACAAAAAATGTAATAAACTCACGCGGGCACTTGTAAAATGGCAGTTAATTCGACCGACAGTAGGTGGCGGAGTAATTTGACTAAAACGTATTATGCATGCAGCCTGTAATTATTTTGAAATTGGAACGGCCAACCTGTCGTGAATTAAAATTTGATAGGTACCTACTTCATTTGTTTAAGTGTTTATTCTTTAAAATAAGAATTTGGAATTACATCTTTTTCTAACTAGATACTAACCTCCTTAGAACGCCTCCAAGCAGTGATGCGTTCAGACACTCAGGTGGGGATAGTCGTCTTTGGACTTCGGCTACGGTAACCTTGTACTTGGAAGTCGAAGAGAGCAGAGACAACCGGCCCGGTACTGAACAGAACACATCGTTGGGGGCACACGACCCCGCCCCGCCGAGGCCGTCACGTCCTTTCATTGCTGGAGGAGAAGAATATATTAGTACAGTTTTGTCAAACGTTACTAAAAGTTGATTTTGGCGCTATAGACGACTAAAGGTTATGGACAGGCCCGATGAAAAATCCATTATGACTTGTCAATAATTTAGGCCATATTTCTACCGAGATAGCGAATTTGGGAGGAATTGCATTAGTGTAACTATTGATAACTTTTCTGAAAATAAATTTAAAACAAATGAAAATGTCTATTATTTCAGATCAGATTACAAGACCCTTAATATATTATATATAATATTAATTTAAAAGAAATTTCGCATTTAATTACATCATATTCAAATTAAATTAAAATTAAAAATTATAATTTATAAAATAAAGAATGAACCTGAAATGGAATGCTATTACTGTACTCCACACATTTTGCCTGAAAGTACAGTAATTAGGCAAGTGAATGATGAAGTTTGTAGTAAAATATATAGTAATCAAATTCTGTTAAGATAATTTTTTAAATTAAACCGCTCGTAAAATTGGGATTTAATTTAGGTACTGTTTTCTTGATTAGAATAGGCTTATTTTTATTCACTTTTCTTTTTCTAAGAAGTTAGGATAGGAAAAGAGAGAAAATATTATCTTATTTTAGTTTAGAAAACAGTAACTAAAATAAATAACAATTTTACGAGCAGTACTAAAAAAAATTTTCACTTTAAAAAATCATCTTTTTGCTATCCGGACATATACCTACTCTTCTAATCTATATTAACTGCTAGATTTAATGACAAAAAAATGTGTTATTTTACTTCTTGCACCTTTCTATTGAAAAAAATACAGCATGATCCAAACCTTGTCAGAGGTTGTACAATAAAAAATATGGGTGATTACAAAATTCTCGGCTTCGAAATACAAACAATGGCACTCCTAACAATCATAGTCACGCCCCAAACATGGGCTCAGCGTGATCGCTTTTGTAATGTGTAATATGTCTTTATGGCAACCCTAATACAATAAACGTTACTATGTCATTAGCTTTGCACCATACTGGCTAATTTACACCCTCTTTTGCTTTTATTTACGAAAAAAGAAAAAAAAGCAACAGAGCGCAGTTTTTTTTATTTGATTTGAAATTCTAAAACTGCAAGTGAATACAGTCCAATGTGTTAAAATGTGTTAGGGGATAGCAATTACTTTTAAAATTAGAACAAGACTGTATTTATTCTTTTGTTAAAACTTGTTTGTAAAAACTTCAACAATCATATTTGAAGTTTCATTTCCGAATTCGAATACACTATTCAAATATCGATTGATTGATCGATACTTTTAATTGTCCGATATCGATTCATTCGTCCGTTGAATGAGAAGATTTTTTTACATTCTATTTAGAAAAATCGATACACCCATCCGATAAGTATGGTATTGAGGCCTAATTACAGTTTTATCTTACGGGTCATCGTTGTAGGAACATTGTAAGTTATAGGAACAATAAAACATTTGATATGTTAATAAATAGTAGGTTAGATGTACCGTAGTGACTTTATCTTACTAAGGGCTTAGAGCTGTACTTCTATTAGGTGCTTGCCAATAAAAAAAAAATCTGTATACTACTTACAGAAAAGTAATGTTTTCTTACGGACATATTTAAAATATTTTCGTAATAAATTCGTAGTAATTTGAGTAAGAAGCTAATATTAAAAAGATATAATACCTATTATTATAGCTTTTTGGACACCTAAAAAAAAAAATCAAAATTTAAGTACATAAATTTCTGACGTCTTAAGTAGAATTTCTTATAAAATATACATTTATGTAGGAATAGATACTTACTTTTTAATAGCGGAAGATCTGTCATGAACCCTGTCGTATCATCCATAGCCGCATTCTTAAACAATAAATAAAAAAACTCAGATTGATGTTAAAAGCAATACCATTCGTACCACCAATTTTTTGTGACGAAACATATTATTCAAATAGAATATAACAATGGAATAAAACATGATTAGTATTCTTGTTAACCCCCCGTGGTAAACAAAACGCTTGTGCTACCGGTGGTTTTATGTCAATAGTACATCAAGGTACTGTATAAATAATGTATGGACTACATGTCAGCTAATTTTCAGGGATTGCAATGTTCAGGGATACTCACTTACGTAAGAACAGATACTTGTTGACTTTGTTGTAATCAACGAAATAATGATATCATAACACTGTTAGTATTATCATAGCAAAATAATTTTATTTTTTTAATTTTTTGGATTATGTATGGTGACGACGTATTATATTGTAAATGTCGTTACTCCTGTTAAAGCTGACGAGTTTCTTGCGCCCATTCTTCTCGTCAGTTAAAAGAAGTCCTGAATGGGTGGTATGTAAAAATGTTGGACGATTCAAAACAACTTATTTTAAGTGCATTTGAATAAAGTTATTTTCGTTTTCATTTTCAGGGACCAAATAAAATGTCCTAAAGAAAGGCCAGGTCAAAAATACCCTTAACTGATGATTTTATATGCAAGGTCTGATGACAATTGATAAAACGAGAGATGTTTGTCAGGATCCTGAAAAGTGTAAATCTGTGATCTCGGGAAAAAGACATGATTTTATGTATTGATTTTTAACTCTTAAGACTTAAATCTGAAAATAATTATACTAGATTTAAAAAATCTAAAAATCCCACGTTTTTCAATGTCCTAAAAAGAATAAAATAACCCTGCGGGGCAAAGCGAGGGGCCACTCAAAACGTGGGGGCGCATATTACTAAGAGGAGATTTTAAAGAGATGAATGACATGCATTGATGCCGATTATTGTAAAGATGCGCCCCCACGTTTTGAGTGGCCCCTCGCTTTGCCCCGCAGGGTTATTTTATTCTTTTTAGGACATTGAAAAACGTGGGATTTTTAGATTTTTTAAATCTAGTATAATTATTTTATTCTTTTTAATTATTAACTCAACGAAGTAACCATGTGTTACGCAACAATCGGATAAGCCCCATACAAAAGTGAAAGTTGCCGAAAGTGGACCTGAAAGTGCATCTGGAAAGTTGAAAGTTGCTTTAGAGTGCATTGTCATCGGGTTCTGAACTATCCTGAAAGTTTCAGCTTTCTAGCTTATCGGAAAGTGCCTCAAATTTAAGTTGCAAGATTTTGCCCGGACAGACAAACAAATAAGAAAAGTGAGATAAGAAAAACGTGGTAATAAGTTCGAGTCTATAATTTTTGTAAAAACTGATGTGCTGTTGACTGTACACTATGCATGGTTTTATGAAGGTTTTCTTATACCCTGTACTTATATTTAATTTCAAACAACATTTTTTATAAATTGAGCATTATCAATAGTTAAGTAAATAACAATATTTGTTTATTGAATAACTCAAGATGTGCACATAATTTCTTTAAAATGATACAAAAAATGCCAAGATGGCAGACTGCTCCGTCGTTTAATTTACTTATAGGCTATTATTAAATTCCTATTGACCGTCGCATTTTTCCCGAAGATATTGGACTACGGACAGAATGTAATTGGCATTTTTGTCTGGTACAAAATAAATATTGGAAGCTATACTTTAATAGTTCGGTATTATTTTTTAATATTAGCTGAACATCACTGATGATTTATTTCTAGCGAAGTTTTAATTATAACCTAAACTATGTCTTTATAATAATTAACATACTATATTATGACATTTCAATTTGAAAATTATAACTGGCAAAGGACTTTGTAATTTTAGAACTCTTTTCGTTCGTGATTGTGTATAAAAATGGACGCACAATACTTTTGCGTCGCTAAAATAATTGATGCATTTTCCTGATTTTGAATTTTCATCGTCTAAAGAACCGGTTAGAGTTATTTATGTCTGAAATTCACTCAGGGTTTTAAATTATCAGGCTACGATTCACGATTTGTTTACCACCTAGGAGTCGCATTCAAACATCGAATATTTTAGTTACTTAGTGGAGAACTTAGTGGAGAAATGACTCAGTTTTGCGGAGATAAAAGAGACGACAAGAAACCAGTGGTGCAATGTCGAGGTTTAAAAATAGAACAATAGCGTTCTTTTTTTGAAACATGTGTTCTTTGGGTAATAAAAGCTTGCATACCGGTGCTTCCTCAGCCGAATGTAATGCGTGGTGTAGCGCAAGTTCATGCTGCTCCCGCGCGCCGTAGTCCGCTCGTCGCTCTCCCCCGCCATAGCTGAACCCACCATGAGACAGCTGATGGACAACGAAAACAAACAGATCATAAGGGTAGCTAAGCAGTTATCTACCGTTTGTTGTCCGGAAGTGTGGAATAGAACTAACCCTTCTCACTTAGAGTGCAAAAGGCGATTACTGGCAGAAATCATCATACCATCATATCATCCTATGGACCACGAGCATGAGTATTTGGAAACCACATTTTTCCCATATTTTTGGTAGTCCTCCATCGATAAATTTACTTTTTACAGCTGTGATAATGAAACAGTAATTATCAGCTTATAAGTCTTCTACAAGCTCAGGCCTTTATTTAAAATTAAATTTTAATTGTATTTAATTTATTTCAACGGGATTCAAAACATTCAAATTGTAATAAAAAACGAAAACGTTTAAAGCTGACCGCTGTGATTAATTTAACGATTGCTATAATTTTATTTGTGTTAAGTCCAATTAAAGATTCATTACTACATGTTCATTAAAAAAAAACTGTGTTTAAAAAAAATGTCAAGCATAAACAAATGAAGAAAGATGGTTGATCGAAACCCTTTTTGAAATATACGAAATGATAGAGAACTTTTTATATCGTTGACTACAGATCGTTTTACAATGCCATATGACTATAAGATTAAAATACGCTTGTTAAAAACAACCACGTCTCCGAGCTCTATGGTAGGATTCAAACCCACAGCTGAGTTACCGAGACGCTAGCAGACGCATTGAAATTAACAAACGTATTTCAACTTCTACTATGGGCATATTTCGCATTCACAATTTTTATAAGTTTTAAAATAAGATGTAATGACTGTAGGTAAGTATCATTTGACGCTTTTTCTTTAAAAAGAATTCAACGCGCTCGCACTTTTTCAAATAAATTAATATTTGCCGCTGACTATCTAATTATCAAAAACAAGTACCTACCAAATATTACATATAATAGAGAAACCAAAATAACGGAGTAATATCATATTGCTTTCATAAATCGCCTTTCAATCACGAAATGCTATCGAGTTTCCCGCCAAAAATCGTCGGCCATTGTGACCGTCCACCCGCCGGAACATTAGGAGGGCTAATCTGCTAAAGTGGAGTCATCTCTAGGAGCCCGTCATTGTTGGCCAAAAATATTATGTCGTCCAAGGATAATAAAACTCTTCGTTGTATTTTTAAATTCTGATAGTTTGTAGTTTCAATACTTTTTGCAGATACCACTAAACATTGACGAAAAAGATAGGTTGTCATTTTGAGGTAAGTTTTTAAATATAAAATAGAATTGCAAATAAATACAATCATAACTTTTTTGCAATAAGCGACTCTTTTTTAAATTGTAGCATCAAATTGCTCTACAGCCAATCAGTAATGTTTCCCTAGATATTTTTGCACAGCAGCAGGTATGAGCTTTACAGCGTCATCGGTAAGATAGACATTTCGAGAGACTTTTAATGGGCGAATCTCTGAAAATGAAATGATTTTAGGCGGGACGGTCAATCTTAGTCGAGTTTCTTTTTTTCATTATTGGCAATCTAATGTAAAAGGCATTCTTGAAATTGTCATGCTGCAAAGCTGTAACTTTAGCACTCGTGACTTCAGCGTATACTTACGTGGTGTGCGTGGATGGGGTCATGGTGGTCGCGGTGGTGGCGCAGGTGCGCGTGTGGCTCGTGATGGTGGTGGCGTGGTAGCAGTTGTTGTGGTGCGTAGTGCTGTGCATATTCTGCCCCACCGCCTCCTCCACCACCATACTCCATGCCATGGCTCTAAACAAAGAGTCACCCATTAAGTATAATGGAAACAAAAAGTCACAAGAACGCTAAATAGTATTTTTTATTTTTTTTTATTTAGGATGATCAGCTCTTGATCCCAATCAAGCCCGGGGGCCAAGACAGGATCCACGATGGAACGAGCTAACCCAGAAGGTGCCCATTCACCCTGGCTTTGAAAGTGGACGAGTTATAAGTTCTCGGAAATACAGACGCAGAGAGGGAGTTTCTCCTTTCTCACATCCGTCATAATGCGCACAGCAAAGGAGTGGCTTTGCTGTGCGCATTATGAAGGATGTGAAAAATGCAGTTTTAAAACTCTATAAAATATTAAATAGGACAAATTGTAATGGATATTTGCGCACACTTAATATATAAACCTAGCGATTCGTCTCCTTTACAGGAGCCGTGATCATAGAATGACTAAGGAAATTTTCGTCATACATGTTTATGTACACCTTAATAGTATTTAAATCGGGCACGTTCTTAACTGTTAAAATTTTTACAAACCAAAATTGTTTTATTTTGAATTTTATTTCGTTATTTTATTGTATATACGATTACTGTAAACTACTGTGTCTAGTACCTGTTCGGAATTAAGAGGCCTTTCCGAGAAGAACTGAAGAAAGAAACTCGGACAGGGGAACCAAATAATATGTTATAATAATATATAACATCCATTTAAAGTTGTTTTATGTAATGTGCGCGAAAATGTAAATACTAAGTATCTATAAAGTTTTTTGTGGATGTAGAGCTTAATTGCGATTAGTGCGTTGGACCAACGATTACACAGATTAAGCAATTTTCGTAAAGGACAATCATTGGATGTGACCAAACATCTATCTTCGCTGTTTCGGAAGAAATTTTAAGCCATAGGTCCTGGCTGCTTCTGCAGTTGCTTGTGTCTTTCAATGCTGTGTAAACTTTATCCGCTTTTATCTGATAATGACCTGTTGTTGGTGGTGAGGGCTGGCTGGGTGCGGAGCGGGAGCGAATGGCGGCGGAAAGTACGGCGGCTGGAAGTCGGCGAGCGAGGGCTGCGCGCCGCCGCGGAATCCGCCGCCGCCCAGCCCCAGCCCGCCGCCGCCCAGGCGCTCCTGGAACAATGAAAAAAGCTTATTGAAATGACTACCGAACTCAAGACACTTTTGGTACAATATTCTGATGAGTGGTTTAAGTTTTGAGTACGAAGAGCAGGCCGCATTGGAGCAAGCGGGTGTGGGTAGATAGCTAGGTTAATGTGGCTTGCGTAGCCGCATCGTAACATTTGAAACTGCGACGTAAGCTTAGCTGAACTAGCCTCCTAACCTCGCCCTTCTGTTCGTAGTGTAGTATGCGTTTTTAGGATCTTGGTATCCTAAAGGAATATTAAAAATAGATTGACGTGAAATATCTTTACTTAAAAAGCTCCTAAACTATACGTATAGCGTCTAATATTGAATATATCCCCTTTCTGCTTAGAGGAAATAGCACCATTTTTCTTATTATTATAATTATTATTATACAAAGAACAACATCGCTGTGGTTTATACGAGCTTGAGACCGAATGGACTCTGTACTCACTACTATTGCTTTCTTAATGCATTTTTTTTGATGTATGCGCGTTAAATCTTTTATTTACTCTATGTAGAGAAATTTGTACGAGTAATGAGTTAAAAATATCAATATTTAAAATAGTTTGTTATGTGCACGCAAGGGTCGTATTGAGAAATTCCAAATAAGCTCTTAGAGTTTCAACTGATCTTCAAGAGAAATACAACGTCACTGAATCTAGTAAATAATTATTTTTTACCACATAGTTAAGTATAAATGAATTATAATTAACATTCGGACAATCTACACCAAATAATTAATAGTAGAATAATTTCTTCTTTTTAACTTTGTTATTTCTGTTGTTTCTTTTCTCACTTTTAAATATGTACATATGTTACCTAGAGTAACTATAAAGTTTGTGACGTAAATAAATAATTCATGCATAAAGAAACATTTAAACTACACGATTTGGGAAAGAATGTTCATCGAATACAAAACCATTCGTACAGTATACGACTTTACACCAAGTAAAAATAGCGTCAACCAGTAAAAGCCATGTAAAAGGTCTCAACCAAATAAAAAAAGCTTTCTCAAACTGGCTGTAACATTAATTTTTGAATCATGATTTGCATTCTATTGATATCGTATTTATAATTACCTTATTATGCAAGCAACAATCGAAAAATTTGACAGGCGCGAAGTGAACATGTACTTAATTAGGAGTTAATATGGCAATTACTTAATCACGATTATAACGTGCCAAGATGGCGTCTCTATCATTGTTGCCAACATATTAGACGTCATTTAAAAATTGATTAATGGTGTTAGGGTACTGTATAGTAATGTTTGACAGCACTAAACGTCGTGTTATCTTATTCTTTCTTTAGTGAATAAATTAGTTTAGTTTCGAATCTTCGATTTAGAGCTAAGTAAGCTCACGTGTCTGACGAGATAGCGGTGTCATGTATTAGTTTAAATTTTATTGCATAAATACCAGGACCGCAATGTTGGCTAAATTTATATTTAATTTATTGAGCGAAGCTCTCTTTTAGGCAACTCACAAATTTCGCTTGTCTCCCTCCTGCTACTTAACAGTTTAACCAATTCGAACGAATTTTGGCATGTACATACAGAATTATAACCTGACGGACATAGGCTATGTAAAAAAAATATATACTTTACCACGGAGGAATAATCACCGAAAGAAAAATTCAAAAGCTGATCACAGCCAAATCGCTGAGACTACATTAATGAAATTTGGCGCCAAAACTCACATCGTGGCTGTGACTAATGTGCAAAAAAAAGTTTTGAAATTGGATATACTATAGAGGAATAATCACCCTTCAAAATTTTAATTGCCTTGCTCGGTATTTGCAAACAGCAGCATGTATTGCAGAACTAGTATTATAGCTATATAACATTATTAAAAACTGAATAATCAGTATGGTAAGGAAAAAAGTATTTATTTACAATGACAATATTAAACCTCCTTAATCGCTACTAGTCAAAAAAGTAATAATAGCTAGTATACTTAAAGTTAAATTTGAGGGCGAGGTTAGGTTTTTGGTTCAGCTCCTCTAGTTTTATCTCGTTGAGTTACACGGGCGAACTTGAAAGAGATTTTAGATTTTTTAATGCCTATTTTTATTGCTACACAATATCATATGCATAGTCCTGTTAGCCAGTAGTCATTGAAGTTTATGAAATATAGCATTCAAAGCAGTCTTTATTTTCAAGGTATTAAGATACATATATACTTTTATATGGTTTTTGCGGAATCGACTTATTGATACTTTGTGACTGTAAATACAAAGTTTTTCTCTTTTTTTCCTTTTACTATATGTACGTGGCTTAGTTAATAGTAGTTGTTAAGTAGTTAATAATTGTAAAAATAAATTAGTAAGATAAAACTTTTTATTCATAGAAATCGAAAATTTCATACGTAATTATTCACTAATAACCGCGAGAGGGTGTGCTTAATAAATGCGTAAACGTTACTATTGACTAATCTAATTTTTGGATGATAGACCTTATTATTCAAGAAATATGGTCTCAATTTAAAATCTTAAGTATAAGGTGATAGTCACATTTGCATATTTGATAACATACACCCTTCAGGTATAGGAAATACATTGGCATTTGTTTTCTATTTAAAGTGTCCACTTTACTTTTTTTCTAATCGATGCCATAGGAAAACTTGCGGTGCCCTCGCGGTCTTTTACAGTAAGATCAAAGGTTGTTCAGTCGAACGTGTATCGATTACGACACCGAATCGAGATATCGTATAACGGTGGACATTTAATCAATTACTCTTAATCTAGTTTAGTTTTTTTCTTTCTATTTTTAATTTATGCACTCGTTACCGGATGTGCGGTGAAAACTAGTTGCGACGAAGTGCCAGTGGTACCGATTTTGGATTTGTTGAGTAATTGGAAAGGCTTTTAATTGCCTTACGATGTGTTGCGTTCTTATTTAATCACTCTTTTAAAACTATTACAAACTACACTTCCGCCCGAGATTTTGGTAACGTAGATTTTTGTTTAAATAAATGTGATAATTAAAACTAGTTTATGAATATTTATTTTTAGTAAGGAATGTTAGTTACACACGTATTTTATATCTTATAGAAATATTGCATTGTAAATGCAAAAATTAAATTAAAAACATAATTATAGATTTAGCTGGTTCCATCTTAATCGATTGTTTATTATTTGTAAAAATATGACTTTCGATGTTGAAGGTAGTTAGCGTTCAACATTGGTGGAACGATACTAGCTCATAGTAGAAGTTGAAATACGTTTGTAAAATTCGACACGTTTGCCAGCGTCTCGGTAGCTCAGCGGTCAGAGCAGTCGCCCGGATAGCGAAAGGTCGTGGGTTCGAATCCCCATTTGAGGTTCGGAGGCGTAGTTGTTTTTGACACACGTATTTCATATCTTATAGAAATATTGCATTGTGAATGCAAAAATTAAATTAAAAACAGAAATGTTAGTTATTAATTTATAGGAACACATTGTCAATAAACCCGTTACTCGTCATGGTAAGTTAAAATGCTTATATTTAAAGTAAGTACATATTACGTTTACAGTACATCGGCAAGGATTGAATTCTGTTCTACGGCTGGCACATAAATGAAATCGGAATTGGTCTTTTCTTCATTGCGTTCTCATCTTGTATTTAGTTACTCAAAAAATATATCATACTATCAAACAGAAACTTCGATCATAAATATTTTTTGATAAAACTTTTTTCTAACATTAAACACTAATAAATTTTCAGATTAATACCAATTTATAAATATATATATTTTTTAAATACAACTCATAAAATTGGGTTTATTGATATATTGTTTTTATCGGTTTTCAATAATTATTACTTAGGACTTTTTAAATTGTTAAAAGATTTGTATATCAATAAGAGATTTCGTAAAATCTGGAGAATTAGATTTATGTTTGATCGGTATGTATTTCATAACTTCCCAAATTTTCCCAATTTTGTTTTCAGGGTTCACATATGTGAGTTTTTTATTCTACCATAACTTCTTAATGCCAGAACAGATTTTAATGTATAGAATATCTTTCCTAACACCATCCCGAAAGATACTGGCTATAAATTAAAAGAAATCAATATGGCGGCTGAATGAGGCCATTTGCGAAAGTGTTTTTTTTTTTCAGTTATTTTAATTTGGGTATTAAATTGAGGTGCTGCATTATTTTTAAATTCCAAAACTAATCCAAATTTTATATAGGTAGGGTGTACATGTAAAACAAACATTTCTTCTTTGGCGGCGAGGGAATAAGTTTGACTTTATTAAGCAAATGCCTAATTGCGTGAATAATTTACTAAAATGTATAAAATGACGGAAAAACCGACTGCACCACTAAAAAATTAACTAAAGAGTGAAAAAATATTCAATAAATTGTTATTGCACCGGGCGATTGAACCTGTTTAATGGGGACCCTAGAATGCAATTGTTTTTTATATGATTTTTAGTTTTTAATGATTTGCCAAAAGAGACTTGTTTTTTAATTTTATTTCATTATTGATTTAGGTTAACTAATAGGTACCTACTTGATACCAAATTCCATTATCAAGACAGCATTATTTCGGAACCACTGACACGTGTAGATATATTGCCAATTCAAAATGGCGGATTCCATTATTTATTTGAAAAAGTTTTAAAAGTTGAGGTTTCTGTCAAATCTTCATTTGTCTATGAGTGTTCAAATTACATAGGGTATAGTTTCATATAGTTTTTCCAGTCTGTAATGAGGAGTTCATATGTGTATTCCAATTTTAATATTCAATTTCGTCAGTGGTTTGGGTACAAGCTGCCAGGTGTCTTGGACATGACGCAAGCGTCGTTCCGTTTGATTAGTTGGCGCTCCCGTCCCAAGCCATCCGTCTTATTTAACATCGTATCATTATTATGGCACATTAAAAAGTAATTATTGTAAGTAGAAATGTTATTAAATCAAAACAATGTAAAAATGTCTATTGCTTCATGTGAGTTCGATGTCTTCTGGGTTTTATAGGGTTGCGAAACGCTGTATTGTTTTCCTTATCGACTTGTATTTATATATTATACACTAGCGGACCCAACAGACGTTGTTCCATCCGATCGCAGCGCCACCCATTGGAACCCATTGTGAATCTGACTTAGATATAGTAATACATAGATAAAATTAAATGTAAGAGAGAAAATAATTTAGATTAAAAAAAGTAATGTAACTAAGAAAGGAGTTAGGAAACATAAGTAGATAAAAAATAATGTAAAGATATAGACAAAATAAAGTAACATTAAAATGTATAATATAGAATTAGAAGTAAAAAATATGTATGTAATAAAAGCAGTAAAACTTAAGCTATAAAGACAGGAAGTACGAGAAGTAGCAAAAGATAGAACTGGTATGAAAAAGAAACCCAGATGAATAACGACTCGAGCTAGAATCTAAGGGTCAGTGAAATTGATAAAAAACTGAATCTAAACCAACTAAGTCATCGAATGAGTGACCAAAAAATTTAATATTTATCTTTGTGCTTCGGGAAACACATTAAGCCAGAAGCCCTAATGTAATTACTATAGAGATTTGCAAACGATGAAGTGGCTCATTCTCTATACGGTGATTTTTCACGAAGGCAGGTCCTGCAGGTGAATCAGAATCAGAATAAATTTATTGGTTTAAACTGTGTTACAGGTTGTTACATATATAAAAAACTTTGATAAAAATATTTATAATATATTAAAAATTATAATATGGAATAAAATATAGATATGGAATAAATATAGGGGTTAAAAAATAACAAGCTTTTTAAGTTTCGCCTAAATTTATTACTATATGCTTTGATATCGGAAGGCAAATTATAAAAGACTTTATTACCATATATTATATAAAAGCACTCTTGTATTACACATTATTATTTATAAAATATTAAGGTTAGTTTATTTTTATATTTTTCACGTGGGTTTCGTAAAGATTTAAGGGTGTTAAAAATTCCATAGTGGGAAAATTAATTGGTTGATGGTGATGTGGAACCGAAAAGACGTGTCTATCGTATAGCCCTATATCTATACTAATATTATAAAAAAGTAAAGTTTGTGTGTTTGTGTATTTGTTAAATTGTAAGGGGTAATCTCGGGATCTACTGAACCGATTTTAAAAGTTCTCTCACCATTAGGAAGGCACATTATTGTTGAGTGTCATAGGCTATATTGAATGCTAGAAAAAAAATTAAAGAATTTTGTTCACCCGTGCGAAGCCGGGACGGGCTGCTAGTCGTATATATAAAAGACAATCGCTATGGCAAAGTTTGTAAGTAACATTTACGGTACTTTGACAAAACAAAGAGCGTTGATGTAATTCAAGCAAGAAAGATATAAGTTTGAATTCTAGAAGTATTTTTTCAACGCATTTTTATGTATTGAGTTCTAGTGTTTTTATTGCGAAAAGCATAAATATTAAAATATATTGGTGGTCTGCAGATTGTCAGCTTAAGTTGGTTATTTCTAACTGTATTTTATATATATTTACAGTGCAAATGGGGAGGAATACATTCTATAGCATTAACTTATATGTCAATCAATAGACTTCACAAGATGCGCATATAACTTATTGCATTCTCTTTCGCCAGAACACTTAGAAGCGTTGACATCTGACAAGTTAAAACGTCACTCTATAACCCTGTTGTCATCTTAAATGTTTTTACCCAACTGATGACGACGTAAGATACTCCATCTACCCACCATTAAAAATATGAATTAGAGATGCCAACTGTCTAAATATATCGACATCGATAATATGTCAAATAAATTACAGAATTCGATTTACTGTTACGCGCAGGGCATCCATCAGCTCTGAACTCCAGCCGCACGCGCATATCTTTATCACAATGCGATATAATTTGATCGATACATGGAGTTCATTAACATATGAATTTGAACGTGATAGTTTGAAGATTGATAGGGTCACTGGTGATGTTGTATTTTATTTCAATGTAAAGTAGGTGAGTAATTATTTGTCATAGCAAAAAATATGCGGTTTCTTTTTTGTGACAATCTACTTTCAATTTGTCGTTCTGCACATAAAGAGTACCTCAAGATCGCACATTATAATTAGTTTCTAATGTATGACGAGATCATATTTATTAGTGAAACAAAAATATGTAGCTAAACTGAAACAGTGTGTACCGCCCGTCCGCCTGCAAATAAATGCAGAAACCGCAGACACCGTCACCTTCACCAACTACTCTACACGTGTTTCGCCCCAAACGGAGCATCATCAGGAGCTGTTATACCGTGCAATACCGAGCACTATGTCGTTTTAGGTTTATTGGTGGCAGCAGACTTCCACTGCTGGAAGAAGGTCTCTCCAGAGGGTTTTTTCTATGATCTTGGCGCTTGGCGGGCGGGTTAAAGATTGCATTAAAATACTATAATTTAAGAAACATGTTTCCTTATTTGTGATCTATGGGAAGTGTATAGTAGTACCTCTAGAATATCACTAATCACCTTTATGACACCGATCAGTGTGGAGGATTTATGCTAATTTGATTTCATTATGCTGCTAGAGACCATACAGCAATTTTTTAGGCATTTCTACAAAAAATATGCCCTTGTTATAATTAATCATTAATTTATTTTATCATTCTCAAAATCTATGCTTGTCAAAAATTACATTAAATGCGCCTCAATCGACTTAACTTTACCTACATGTGTACCCTGAAATGTTATTAAAGTTAAACTTTTGGTAAATTTTGGGGATGAGTAAAAAACATGTAATGTGGGACACTTTACTGACACCTAAGACATGTAAATTTTATTCCTTTCTAAAAATTAATTTAACTAAAAAGCAAAGCTACAAAGGGCGCTTTTTTAAACTAAGATGTTTCTGAATCATCCTCAATAATTTTCACAATTTTGATGACCGATGGAACAATGGAAGATAGTTATAATTACACACTTGTTCCGGCACAAAATCCTTATTTGGACGTCGTACCTGGCACCTCTAGCTGACTACCTAACCCCTACACCCCGTGCTCAGTTACTTTATTAGCAGAATAAAGCTCGGCAGTGGATTATTTATGGTATGAAATTATATTGCTTTACAATACAAGAGGCACAACGAGCTGAGTAATATTTCAACTATTTAACAACACCATAATGAATGTTATTGCTGTTAATTAAAGTCTATATTTTTATAGGAGTATACCGTTATTGAAGTTTTATTATAAGAATATATTTGAGAGTTACTCTTTATAATTGGTCTAACCAGTTCTGCTGATTAATCTTTTAGGAGGGAATGCTAGAATGTAAATTGTTTCAGAAACTATACACACACATATACATAAGTAAACTTGGGAATATAGTGTTTTTTGTAGATGCTAAGGACATCATGTCGTCGTGTCATCTCACAGCATCCTGTCCGATTGCCTACGTTATGCACAAATTCAAATTTCCACAAATTAATTGAATAGGTGACATAATAAATTATTATTTCGTGTGTTGAGATATTAAGCCGTTGGTCTCAGCTGCATCTATTGTCGTTAGTAAAAAGCGTAAATAAAATAAGCAAAGAAATTATTAAAAGGAACATTTCATTGCATATTTAAAACTAAGAGTTAAATGCTTTAATAATAAATGTATATGAAACCATTTTTCAGTTCCTATAAAATCTTAAATTGCTGTAATTTAAGTGTAATCATTTTATCAAAAATGTTTTCCACCGGCTTTTTAGCCTTGTCTGTCTTAAATGTAAACATAAAATATAGGAAATTATAAAAAATTGTTACCTTATTTTATATTTTATGAACTTCAAAGTTTGTATGCAAAGCGATGCGGTGTTAACGCTTATAGCTACGCTACCCAAGATGGTATCATAAACAAAAATATTTTAATAATGAAAATTTTCTTTTTTTGGTTTTTTTATATATTTGGTATGTAGAGTATATATATTTTGTATATGTAGATTATAGTTTTGTATGTGGCTAGTTTGTTTTTTTTAAAACATTGTGGGTGAGAAATTTTCTAGCAGTTTTACTGACTCCGGGAAATTATCACCTCTTCAAAAGAGGCTGTGAGTTTTTTCTAGAAAACGATTGGCTGTCCAGATTCGTACGGTTGGAGTGGGATGAGAAAATTGCATAAAACCTCTGCAATGGCAAACCTCTGCAAAAACCTGATGTGATAAATAATCGATTATTGAGTTTAAAACTCAACCTAAATTACAAGAAAGAATACTAGTACGTACTTGAAAAGTGGTTACCTGTATAAAAATACGCTTTACCACGAGTATATTACGAGAGATCACTGGCCCGGTTTGCGACAGGTAACCGATTCCAGTAAAATCTCACGAAGCGACAATAGGGATAGTTTTTAATTTTTAAAGTGATGACATAATAACGTGCTTGTTGACGAACAATGTTATGTATTTTACTGTATATATCGTAAACTATGGCAATCTTTATATATATAATTCTTCTGTGAGTGTGTATGTCACTGAACTCCTCCTAAACGGCTGGACCTATTTGAATGATTTTTTTTGTGTGTGTTCAAGGGGATCTGAGAATGGTTTAGATTCACAAATCAGCCCGGCAGATGGCGCTGCAGACGGTATCTAGGTTATTTATCTATACTGCAAAAATAACAGGCAGGACAACGTCTGTCGGGTCCACTAGTCTTTATATATATAATTCTTCTGTGAGTGTGTATGTCACTGAACTCCTCTTAAACGACTGGACCGATTTTGATGAAATTTTTTGTGTGTGTTCAAGGGGATCTGAGAATGGTTTAGATTCACAAATCAGCCCGGCAGATGGCGCTGCAGACGGTATCTAGGTTATTTATCTATACTGCAAAAACAACAGGCAGGACAACGTCTGTCGGGTCCACTAGTATACAGGGTGTAAATGAAAATAGAACACCTGCTTTAATGGGTTATCATCAGTGGTCGGAGTAGGTATATTGATTTTAGATACTTGCGTCATGATATCATAACATGGACATGCATTTCTTCCGGAATGTACCGGAGTTTCCAAAAATTTGGTAAATAGAGTAATAAAATAAAAAACCATATGTAAGCAAACAAAATTGTTTATTGTGAATACAAATAATCATTATTACAGTTTTATTAAAAACAATTATTTTTAATCCTCATCGGTTACAATTTCTACATTTTGATTTTCTGTCTCTATACAATTAAAATAAATAACTATAATTTTTTCAATATTTTCGATTTTTAAGCTATTTCTTTTAACATCTAAGATCCATTTGTAAGTGGAAAATGATCGTTCAACATCTGTAGATGTCAATGGAGCGAATTTGAAATAAAGTTTCTGATTATTTGCTACGCTTTTTTCAATACTCTCGCTGTATTCTCTAATTGTATCTAAATCTGGATTTCGTTCCATAACTGATTCTATTTTATTTTTTATATTCTCATTATTGCACTCGTTAAGCGTAGCCCTTACTTGATCAAATACTAAAAGTGAATCAGCTAGAGATAAATTTTGTTTTTGTAACTCTTTTAGGGCTAGTAGTATAATAGAGTAATTTTCTTCGATATATTTTAAATCATTTTCTAAATTTTGTTTTTCCAAAATGTTTTTTGCGTTTCGTATGGCTATAGCATCAGAACTGCTCAAGCAGGATAAAACTTCTTTTATTTTATCTAAATGTTGAGCGTAGTAAGATGTTGCCTGTAACCAAGTACCCCATCTGGTAATGACTGGTTGCGGAGGCAACGGTAAGTCAGGATATTTTTCTTTTAAAATGTTTACCCTACTAGGAGCCTTTAAAAATACTTTTTTAACATTTGATATAAGAATATCAATATCGTTGTATTCTGACCTTATCTGCTCACTTACACGATGAAGAGCGTGCGCCAAACATGTCACATGCTTCATTTCAGGTAAGTAATGTTTTAAATTTCGCCCTGCAGATAGCATGTACGCGACACTGTCAGTGCAAAGCATTAAAATATTGTCAACTTTCGCTTCAAAAGTGTTTTGCCATAAATTTTCTAGACATTGCAGTACAAATTGTGTTATTGTTTGTCCATTTACTGCTGTTAGCATTTTACAAGCAATCAAATAAGGCCGGCCTGCACTATTACTAGGATGCAATGGTTTTATTAGGAAATTGACTATGTATCGACCAAAAATGTCTGTTGTCTCATCCAGCGATATCCATAGTTTCTCATTTTTATTAATTTCATAAATCGAATTGATTTTATTCCTATAAAACTTCTCCAAATAAACTTTTCGTAACTGTGATTCGTCAACCACTTTACGATTGGTACAAACGCAACAACAAGTACTGCACATATATTTCTGAAAAAACTCTTTGAACGCTGGATTTTTCATTTGCGACCAAGGAATATTGCATAGAATCAGGAACTTAATGAGGTCGAAGTAAAATTCCTCTTGCGGTCTCTTAAATTTTCCTTGATGTACAGCGCCTTCAATGTGTTTGGTAATGTTGCCTCTATTCACAGCTTTCAAATGACTTTCACACTTTGTACAGTATATAGTGCCACTAGCGTTATCGTAAAGTAGCTCAGGATAGTGCAATAACCACTTTAGCACTGTTTCAGCCTTGACCTTTGCCATATTTATTTATATGTCACCTAAAACAATGATTTAAATTTACAATATATACATACACAACTGTAAAGTCGATAATGAAATTCTGTTTCATATAAAGTGATTTTTTTAACTGAAGCGGTGATAGCCCTGCGGTGTGCGTACCGGACTCTCATGCGCTATGATGATTGCTATAAAGTGATATTTTAACTGTTTCCAAGTTCTAAAACCTTCTTAAATAGTGAAAATAATTAAAACTTACCCGTACAAAAACAACTTCAAATGGGCCCAATCCAAGAGTAATAAATCGATGTCCGTAGTTATAAGCCAAATTCGTCGTTTTAAGTAGATTTCAGAAGACAGTACACAAGCCAGGGTCAAGTCAAGATATTCACAACACATAAAATAAGCGCACTCCACGAACCGAAATAAGTGAGTGAGCCACTTGGTCTGGATGTCGGTGCGAGCATTGTTTTCGAACAAACAGTCAATGAGTCATCCAGGATACTTGATTCTAATTGGTCAGATGCGTTGAGCATAGACATAAGAGGACAAAAGACCCTGTTTGCCGGATGTCGTGTGTTGAAATGAATATTATTATTATATCATTTTATAAATGAGAGCGAGTGAGAGGCACGCGTCCCTTCCACTCGGGCATGGTTAGCCCGCCTAAGAGCGAGAGAGACAGAGCGAGAGAGAGAGTGAGAGAGATAGGCATACACACCGGTTCATGTCTTGCGCTTCTATTTCGCTTAGGCGGTGATATATGAAATTCAGTGCGAGATTCTTTGTATAAATTAATGTTTTAAATATAATTCTTTGTATAAATAAATGTTTTAAATTGTTACTATTATTTCATCCTTCTTCCTACTATACGAATGAATATTCACATTAAAATTATTTTACCACTCAAAGTCGTTGTCACGTAAAACTTTCGCCCGTATATCGACTTTACAGGCAACCAATTTTTTTTACTATTAAATTCTGGCCATCTACGCCACTAGCAGCATAGCGTTGAGAGTATTGATACATTTTTAACTAGTTTCATGTAATAATTTCGATGTTTCGGTATTTTTATCATAATAATCCGGAAACTCGGAGGCGTATCCATATTAACATATACGTTTGATGTCAGTGACCTTAATTCAATATACCTACTCCGACCACTGGTTATCATGTATCGCAAATGTAACAGATTTGTTGTATCAGTTTTTCAATTAACTAATAAATAACAGAGTTTTGAAAATAAGAAATAAAAAAGAACGGAGCGCATCGCCTTAAATTTAAACGCGTGGGTCACCGCTCACTGACCGCGTTCATTGACCGCGTCACACGCGTAGGTATTTAATATTTTTATTGATCAAAGATGCCTAATTTTTTGAAAATAATTTAATAAATTCTCGCTCAGGTGAGTGAGAATGGACCGTGTGTACGAGTACCATCTTTAATCAGAGTTCCACAATGTACGGTCAATAGCACGTCACGGTGAATGAAAGCAGCTCGATATTAGCGCTTACGCCTACGAAATAAAGCCGGTGCAAATACCAATGTGCTTCCTCCTCTTTGCATGATATGCTGTTGATGATATTACTGTACTGATAAAATTAGGCATAATTATCCGTAAATAAACACCACACTAATCACAAAATAGGTAGTACTTATCCAGAAAAGTACACACGAAAAAACTAGCACATACGACACAATAAGCAAATCACGTCCGCGAATAGTGGTTACTTTCCGTCAGTGTTACCAACTCTTGAAAATATTTAGCCTAAATTAAATTCAAATAACCCCTAAATTTGCCCTCATTACTTGGAAATCCCCCTAAAAATAAATTGTATGATATAATTTTGTTAATTTTTCATTTATAAAAATAAATTACATTTATTACGTCAAATATTATTTCATTTTCTTCTGGCGAATCAGATTTTATAAAGTCATACATGTTGACTTTGAATAAGCCTAATATTTTAGGAGATGGGTTGAATATTGTACAAGATCATTCATTCACCATTTCGTTTGAAAATTCCAAGTACTGTACTTGGATTTTAAGTACACTAGATTTCACTAAGTCCGAGGTCGCTAGGTAAAAAATTAATTTGATTAGCCAGTTAAGGCTGTCCCAGGGCCTATACTTTGAATCTTTAATTTTCTCGATAATTAAAATATTAAAAAATATGAAGGTTCACAAAAACCATAAAAATAACCCTAAACATATAACACCCCCAAAAATCCCATCTCACTTATTTACACCCTAAATTTAGGGGGAAAACTTCTAAGTTGGGAACCCTGGTTTCTGTACACACACTAGCGTGAAATTTTAAACAAAGGTAGGGACTTTACCATCCTAAAGGTGTGCACACATTGGACAAATATTTAATAAAAGAAAATTAATAACGTTTACTACAAACATTAACAATAAATGACTTGTTCCATCAATGTTATAATAATGCAATATTGTTATTTGTAGAATGTAATACATGTTTTTATATTATTTTCTGAGAAAATAAATTTCAAAACAAAAATTAAAAGTATGACCCTTAGGTACCATCAACTTACATCTGTTCTGTTATACTCTCGTATAGCAGAACATATTTTAGTAGTGGTTAATTTCAACAAAAAATCCAGATATTTTCAGAAAAAGGATCTTGTTATCATAAGGGTCCGTTTGTTTTTACTTTTGATGTACGGAATTCTAATAAAAAGTAAAAACTCTTTAATTTCAGGCTCACTTCAACGCGAACTAATACCAGAAACGTTAAATAAATTGATTGAGTCGATTTATTAATAATAAGGACATACCTAGGCACCCAAGTAGCAAAATCAAAACTATGAATAGTAGTTACAAACAACGTCAAATGATATTATTTCTAATATCCGAATCCAAAAAAACACAAAATTACGTTAAAAACGCGCCTTGGTATCTAGGTATCTACTATCAACAAAATATTTTTCCGATAAAAAAATAATGTATCCACAGCCTAATTTTAACGACCACTGCAAGCTCGCCTTTCGGCAAGATAAAAGGTACCTACGACCGCCTTACACGTGCCACTCATTTCGCGGGCTGAACTTAGGAATTAATTTCAAAAGTATGATATTTTAATTGGGGTAGATTGTTTAAATGTTTTTGTTTATTGCGTTGCTACTGTTTTTGAATTTATTATGTTACGTTTAATGTATTGTAAAGATTTGTGATTTAGAGTATTTTCTGTTGTTATTAGAAACTTATCTAGGAAATCTACTTTTTAAAAACGATAAAGATGAAGATGTGTACATGCTGGTCGTTATGGTAAATTGAATACCATCACGTGTATGGACAAAACAGTCAATAAAATGGTCATAAGGATTTTAATAAAATTTCAAAAGTATGTATTTAATAATATTCCAGTTAAGTTCGGCCCTGGATGGAGCTCGGTCCTGTGTAGAGTTGGGAAAAACTACTCGTAAAATGTGAATCAAATCACTAATTCAGACATTGGTATCAGAATCGACTTTTTAATTCGTATGAATATTAGAGCTGTAGCAAATCGTATGTATTCGGTACTGAGTAACGGGTGGGCCATTTAGTACCGAGTAACGAAACGTTACACACAAATGCATTTCGTTACTCGCATTTTTCGTAGTATGGGTACCTACACTATTTCAGTTTACGCAACGTCCGTTGATGCGTGTATTTGAACGTTTGATGATCGTATATTTTACGCATGCGCGCGCTTATTCAGTGAATTTATAAACGTACGTTACAAAGAACGATGTTTGTTTATTAAGTAAAGTATAATTTGGAAATTCGTCGTCCAAGTTTTTTACTGTTTATAAAATTGTATTGTGTAAGTAGACAAAGTTTGAGATTGTAACAGAAACAAGGTAAGGAAGTATTTTTTACAAATAAGAAATATGTATGTTTTTGTTTTTTATTATCGCGAATATCACGGTTTTTTGTTGTTATCTTAAAAGAGATGTGTCTAAATGAGTCTAATGATATTAAATTGTTTCTTCGATAACAAAAGCTGTTTATCAAAAGTCTGGTTCAAAATACAGAAAACTGAAAAAAAAATACCTGACTCAGCTTGGTATGTAACGTATAAGTATGTTTTCTATAAATCACGAATGTTGCGACGCCGCGACGTCATACTGCACTGGTACGCAATACGATTCAATTCGTTGCTCTAACTTACACATAACATAGCATGTTATAAGGTAACTGAAGTAACGATACGATAGTAATAATTGTTATAGTAACGAATACATACGGGTACACTTTTTTTCGTTACTTTTACAGCTCTAATGAATATCATTGTTGTCAGATCGATTTCGATTTAAGATCAAAATGTGATTCTGACCTTAGTATCTTTCGGACTGACTAAAATTATTAACTCTGCGGACTTGATAAAATTTGAAGGAGTCGATTAGAGAGTCAAGAAATCGAAACATTTTAATTGTTCGCTATGCATTTACCCGTCACTAGTTCTTTTAGGTCAGCGATTGTGTGAGTGACACACACACTGAACATCTTGAGGTAGGTAAGTATAGGGTCAAGCTGAGGGGTCAAGCACCAGCTGATTTAAGGCGCAGTTTAATTCGGTTTGTCAATAACAAGGAATCGTTTTGGACGTTTATTTTTATAATTATACGAGCAATTAAAAAAATACCAATTACTGATTGTTAAATATCATTGATTCTATAGGATTTTAATAATTTTATTTTAATTACTGCAACTTAATTATGAAACTTTGAACTGCAATAACTCCGAAACGGAGAGTGATATCGCGAAAATTCTTTTTGTGTTTGAATACTGAAAGCCCATGGTTTTCACCATTTTAACAGGTGTTCTATTTTCATTGACTAGCGGTATATATATATATATATATAGTTCTTACACTTCCGCGCACTTTACATACTTGAATAAAACACTTTTTTACGGATTTCGCGCATATTTTATTTTATATTTAATCCTGACGTTTCGACAATGGACAACCATTATCTTAGTCATCCTGTGATTACGACCCCTGTAAAGGAGTCGAAACGCCAGGATTAAATATAAAATAAAATATGCGCAAAATCCATAAAAAGTGTTTTATTTATATGGAAAAATATTTAAAATTTTGTATAATGGATCGCTTCATAGTAACAAAAAATATCGTTTTATCACATATTTTATCAGTGCCCTTGTCGTAGTACTAAACTGCGCCATTTTACTAGTTTTCTGTTGACTAGATTTATCTAAGTTAAATTCGCCTCTTCTGATAAGTCTTCGGTAGTATAGTGGTCAGTATCCCCGCCTGTCACGCGGGAGACCGGGGTTCGATTCCCCGCCGGAGAGACTTTTTTACATTTCTTTTTATTTATTTTTTTAACATGTTCACCTATTATTTTACATTTATTTTGTCTTAGGTGGTCATTGTCATACTGAACAAAGAATATCATAAGAAGAACGGTCCCTTATGCAGTCTTCTATTTACATTTGCCATTTTTTTTATTGTTCTGAAAAATTAATGACAACATCAGTTTTTTAACACTGGCCTGTGTTAAAAAGGCCTGAATTCTGAATTCTGAAAGGAAGAAGTGTTATAAGGTTAAACTTAGTTTTTTAATAAGTTCAATGTATGTAATTTTACCTGCACCTCGATCACACTGGATAAATCCACGTACGCCAGCGCCAGGGTTTTAACAACACTTCACAAAAAACACTTAATCTTTTTAATTGTTTTACACTTATTCATTAAAACTCCTTACATGTTTTACACTAATTTAGTGCGATAAAAAAATATTAGGCGAGTAAATCAAATATAATTTGAAATTATAAAAATAAAACTAGTATTTAAATATAGAATGAGGTTTGGCCAATGTCCGAACTATTTGAAGTAAATCGGTTTACGAAACTGCAACCATCATTTGAGACACGAGTATTGAGGTGAAAGCGAACGTTACAAAAACAAATGTAAATGCGTTCGAAATTCGAATATGTCGATAATTAACGGTCCCTTAAAAGGCGGACGATTCTGGCCACAATCGCGGGCGATTGCTTTTTAAATTGATACCTTGAAGAGATCGACTACCGAACTTTTTTATCCGTAATAAGTGCTGTCTAAATATCGATAGGAGCGCAATTAAAAGTATGGACGGGCTAGATTTGATGTATCATTTGTCAAGACGTCTCTCTGATTGGTCAAACGAAACGGTACAAAGACCGGTGCGATGGCGGAAGAATTTCTTTGACGGTAATTTAACACGATTGAAATACGTTCCGTTCATCTAGTTTAAAATTGTAGCTATGAATATCTGCAATCTTCTTTTAAGAATTTGATGAATTTACATTAAATGTTGACGTTTCATTCACTATATTATTACTTAGTTATTGATGAACTCGTTTGATGCAAGTCATTACTTTTGTAGGTAATATTGTCTGCGAAATCAATTTAACACGGCAGATCAAAGCAGTTACTTCTAAATACAGATTAATATGATTCCAAACTATTAGTTATCGAATTATATCGTTACTAACGGTACGCGTATGTTTAATTAGACATATTTCAATGCATAAAATATTGTGGTTTTATTATGATTGTGATGATATCTTGATTTGAATCGATTATATTAAAGACCGTTATAAGATCGGATAATAATTAAAAACTAGCCGCAATAAAGAAGGCAATTGCTACATGCTTAACATTTTTATGGCATCTGGACTTGGAAATTAGAAAAGCTCGCAAATGTATAAAACTCAATTAATAGACAGTAAAATACATTTATAGTATAAACAGACATGTATTGAAAAATAGTTTACGATTAACTTGAGAAAGTAGTATAATGTTTAAACTATATTTAAAGATTAAAATGTCCTAAATTACTAATTTAAATCGTTATTTTAGCAATTCAAAAAATACTGAAATCAATTATGATCAAATATGCTTCGTAGAGCATCACTATGGCGTTATTTCTTGTAATTTAATTAATCATATAAATTCGATAAAGAAATGATAGTTTTTACTGATGGATTGCTCAAACGAATTGCTCAATTACCTAGATTTTTTTTATTTGTAAGCGTACTTTCAAAAATTTTAATGAGCGCCTAAAATACTAAACAATTTGTTTTCCAAAGAAGAACTAAATTTAATTTGCAAAAAAGAAACAAAAGTTTACAAGGCTCGCGCGCTTCCTTTCCAATCGATAATAGAGTCGTAATCGATGAATGATCGGTAATCGCGGCGTGTTTACGATCGCGCGCGCCGCGTGCTCGCTGCAGACTGCCGGAGGGCGGGCGACCGGCGATCCGCCCTCGGGTACACATGTGCTCGACCTTACGACTGATGCACGATGTGTGACCATTTGGCAGCCTTTACTATTTGCGCAGGAATACCATTTATTTATTTATTTAAACTTAAATTGCCTGTCGCACTTCACTTATATTTATAACTAAAGCGTAGTATAATTGGTCAACTATATTTTGCACGTGTAAGTTGCTAAAAAATTGATTCTAATAAACTGATTTTAATAAAAAAAATGATTCTAATAAACTGATTTTAATAAAAAAAATGATTCTAATAAACTGATTTTAATAAAGACTATATTTACCGGATTAATGACGTGTTAAACTTTGTTTTTTGTTTTTTTTTCCTGACGTCTCGACTCTTGTACAGGATTCGTGTAGGTTCATAGATATCTACACGAATTATATCAACATCTGTTCGCTCAGCAACCTGAGCGTTAAGCCTTGTGTGGACTCGTAGTTTTGCTTATTATAATTAATCCACTAATTTAATTAAAATGATTTTTTAGAATACATATGAGCGTCTTTGGGAACCTAATACACATCAAATCTCCCCACGGTGTTTTTACCCATAGAGGTGACTTGTGCTCCAGTAGTTACGATTTTAATGGCTAATGATGATGATGGCCATATGAAATATTTATATACTGATGCAGTTGAGATTTATTCAAATGATGTATTTTATAATAAAATTAAGAATTTGCGACAAAGAAAATTGCGATGTAATTTTCGATTTAAATTTTCCATAAAATCGAGATCTTGATAATCGAGCTAGCGTCGAAGTTGCGTAGTAGTGCCCGCCCCACCCCCGGGCAAGGTTCTAATTAGTAGGTATTGCGAACGACCAGTGATTGGCGATGATCACTCAAGTGCTCACTCGATTTTACACTTGGCAACACTATCATTATTAGTCTAGTTAACTTTATAACGCTAACAACAGAGTTGAAATTCATATGTAGTGTTACCGTTTTTTATTTTAATTGGCAATGCGCAACCAGCAGAAACTTTTTCGCTACCCTAATAGCTTTACTGCAAATGTAATAAAGACGATAATCGTGACAAAGCCAGAATCTAGCGTCACGCTTCGTTGGTTCTGATGTATATATACCTATATATATTTCTTTTTATTCACTTCTATTGAATTTTTATGTATTTAGTATAAGACTGTAATAGGACACGTTACATAATTGGAATATCTAATAACGCCAATAAGTTTAATGGTTTTGCTTTTTACTATACTATATGTATACTTATGCTATATATAATTCTTAGCAATATAAAAAACCCTCAGTAATTGCACAATTCTTCATTGCGAACTTTTATGTTTCATATAAAACAAGAGAAAATATGTATATTTAAAAATTTACAACGTTTTAAAAAGCGATTCAAATGATTTTTTTCAATATCAATTAATTTTAAGTAACTAGATTTTAGATGTTGAAATATGGTCTCGATTTCAAATTAATAACACAAACTAAAATTACAAATGCCTTATGAGAGTTATGTCCATAAAAATGCGTATTCAGATAAAAAAAAGGAAGATGGACAATATAATTGGTAGTGTCTAATATTTGGGGTACCACAGTGGCGTAATATATAAAATTTAATATACTTTTTGATGATACAGCATACCACAGCTTAGGTTTGAGTTTTTAGAAGTTCTCTGTGGTACACGAAGGTCTGGCTGACGCGCCGAAGTGAATCAATTACGGAATAGTGTCTAGAGAGACCCTAACATTAACAGAGGATAGGGACAGAAAATTCATTCAACTTAATGAATATTTGTCTACGCTATTTGCATATGGTCCTTACAATGATACTGATTTTATTAATAACGTACATGGAAATGTTCATACAATATCAAAAAGATCTTTTTTCTACTACATATGGATATATAATTCCGTATGGCAACACCGTGTGCCCCTATTCGCAAGAGTTCCCATTGCAATCGTATTTTGTTAATATCCGTTATTTAGTCACCCCAGTTGGCCTTTCACAAAGTGTTGATAGCCCCAGGCTTCATTCTCAATGAAGTATTTACATATTTCATATCCAATAAGGGCTGGGAGAAGAAAAGAGTAGTTGCCAGAAATAAGTGTCGGTTCAAATAATGATGAGTAAAGAGTACTGTATATAAAAACTAGCGACCCGCCCCGGCTTCGCACGGATGCAATGCTCTACTATATTATGCATTTATTATACATATAAACCTTCCTCTTGAATTACTCTATCTATTAAAAAAAACCGCATCAAAATCTGTTGCGTAGTTTTAAAGATTTAAGCATACATAGGGATATAGGGACAGAGAAAGCGACTTTGTTTTATACTATGTAGTGATGTATATAAAGGTTTATTAGTGTAGAAATTTTGTAAGTGCTTGATTCTTTAAAAAAAGTTGTCTTCTTGCAACGCTTATCAAGTCAACTCATCTGTAACATCGACCGTAACATAAAATTCGGTATTTTATATATATTTTCAAGCAAGATAAGGAAAAAATCCGAAAAAAGTAGAAGATTACGATGAGATTTTGCACGTGCAATAATTTCAAAATATTTGATGAAAGATAAGTTACTGACCAACATTTTTAAATCCTATTTCCCAAACTTTTTCGCTTCAGGTTGCACAAGGATTCAGATTTTTATGTTTTAAAATAGTGTATAACTTTCTCTATGGCAGGCACCATAGTGACCTCTTAACATCGGTCATCATTGGGGTTATTGCATTTCCCGTAAAAAAAATAATGACCTCTTTTGGCGGGAAGATGTGAGTATTGTGGCTATTAAGTAGTTTCGTATTTATTTTTCAATTTTTTTATCGTGTTTTGTAGAGTAAAAATACCGTTACGTGATCTACGAGTATATTAAAAATAATATAATTTAAGAAGTCAATGTTGTAAACAATTCTTATCTTTAGTTTTAAAATACAAACGAAAAAAAGTTATCAAGGATTTAATTAAGTATAATATATAATTATTTAGAATTTGATAAAAACGGAGCTGAGCTCTTTAAAGCTCTTGAGAAGACCTAGCACGATGTTAATTAACTGACAGTACGAATGAAGTTTCACTTGATTGACGATAAATAAACTTAAGATTATTTTTGTATTTGTATAGTATTATATTAATGACATACAATAATACTGAGCAATACTAAGTGCAAAGTCTGCGACCTACCTTCTCGATTTCTTTATTAAATTTTTCCTCTAATGATTTTTTATCGACATCCTTGATTTGTATGACTAAATTGATATTTTCAATTCAATTATAAATTGATTCTACTTAAAAAGTCGCAAGAGCTGGCCAATTCTCAATTGAATACAATGAAAGTGCCATGATGATAGAAAAAAGTACCATTGTGACTAAAGTATAGATTTTTGAATAAAGAACGTGCACGAATTGGCCTCAGGCAAGATGGCGGCGGGGTGCCGCGCGTTACCAGTCTTTCGCCCGGAAACACACATTCTATTTGTCAAGTGACGTTAACGTTCAAATTTCATTATTTTTTTTAATCAATTCTCCAGATTAGATTTTGTTTAACTTTTAAGAACTGATGTTAGATAATTATAGTGTTTACATTTAGACTTAAAGGCCAAACAGATTAAATGTCGATAAATTTTTACCAAAGAGGTGAAACTTTTTTCATTTGGGAAATCGATAGAATAGTGCTGTTCTGCCTTTTACAAAAGTCCCGTGTTCAAAGCATACAAGCATTTGTCCTAGACCCAGATAAAGTTATGTTAATTTTTGATATGTTTTATGAGCGAAAAGTCAGTCAAAGAAGCAGTAGAGACGATTGGTGATATAGAATCTGTACTGAAAACTTAAACGGAGATTGTTATATTATACTGTAGGAGCCATGTGCTATATTCTTTATTATCTATGAGGTTCAATTGGTCTTAAATAATCTACATTTTTAAACTTCTTATATCTAAAAAAACAGAAACAGATTATTATATAATAAGCCAAATAAGATTCAGAGTAGCAATTAGCTTGTTTTTTAGCAACTTTAATTATTAAAATACTTTTGTTTGAAATGTCTACATTTTTAAGTACGAATATTTCTTTTTCTTCGTCATAATTTGCTTGAGGTATTTACCTGTGTGCTGTGCATTTAGTTTAAAGTCAATGAATTCTACCTATTATAGAAATGTCAGTGTAATAGCTGTTGATAAATAAATAACATGAAAAAATAATGATTTATTAAAACAGCAAAAAACTTGACAGCTGTATAAAAAATACAAAAGAGGTCAAAATCAAAACTTTAGGCGAAAAGGCAACTCAGAAATATCCGCAGCGGCAACAAAAAAGGTGGTTAATTACGAAATTCATAAGGCGACCGAGGAAACCGGCGGGAGCGCCGTTATCTTCTCAGAAGCACTGATTGATTCCACACGACCGCACAGTCGCTAGCCGCCCAGCTGATTGTTATGGAATTGTGGTATTTGTTCGATGTTATCCCGTGGGCACGTGTAAACTATGCACAAAGTAGATGATGCCATGTACTTAAAAAAACCATAGTCAAAAAGTCTACGTATTAGATGACTTTGTATTTAAAATTGATTTGTAATGTCACTTGGTGTCAAATTCATTATATCATGTTATACTTGCTGTAACGTGTTATTTCGTGGTTTAGCTGTTAAAATATATGTAGATTACGCGCTCCCGTACCACCTACGCGATAGAAAGCATTTAAAAATGCTTAAAAGTGTTTTTCTTTGGGAGAAGGATTCGAGATTTTTCAATAAGCACATTTTTTCTGTATTAAGAAGTTTCTCGATTTTTAAGGCTAGCAAGAAAAATATTAGTGTTTACTTATGAGTTTAGTAGTAGTAAATGTTTTATTACTACAATACACATACACACTGGAGATTCAGTATTCATCAGTTTCTTCGCTTTATTGCTCACTAAATCCAATTAAGTCAGCACGATACCTACTCAATTAACAATAATAAACTTATGTTGCTTAGATCTTTATTGATCAGAATCACTATTGCTGTTTATATTAAAATAACACATGAAATTACAGAGAACATAAATAGGTGAAGCTAATTGATCTTAGTAAATACAAATGTCGGGTTTAATTCTTGCTTAACCGATTCGTTGCTGATGTTTTCTTTTTTTTGCGTGTGGCGTTAGCCACTGAAACCGTGTCATTTTTAAATCGATGATAACTCCTTCAAATCAAGTTTTAGGGAAATCAACCCAGATAAAAACTATATTTATTTATTACGTAAATCAAGCTCGTAGTCTTCGTTTCTGTAATTGTATGTAGCAACGAATCGGTTAAGACAGATATTTTTGTAGACGTTTTATTTCAAATAAACAAATGCTAAACTCAACCATATCCAGGATTAGCAGCGTAATCAATTGATCATTAATTCTATATAACAAATTCGACTTGTAAAGGACTGATATCTGAAAGAGCTTTTGAAACAATGTACAGTCCATATTTAATAACCAAACTAAACAACAAGATCGGGGAATAGGAATTAAATAAAATGCATAATTTTAATCTAATTTTTAGTTCTTACAGTCTTTTTTAGTTCTTACAGTTCCGCGCACATTACACATTAGAATAAAACACTTTTTTACGGAGCTCCTGTGATCACTGTAAAGGAGTCGAAACGTCAGGATTAAATATAAAATAAAACATGCGCAAAAATCCGTAAAAAAGTGTTTTATTCTAAGATATTTGTAAAAAGTGTCTAAAAGATTAACTAACTAACAGACAAATAAGACGCAAATCTCGATCGCAGATTCGGAGTACAAATTAAAAAAAATATTTTGGAATATTAGCTGCACCACCAAATTAATTCTATTTTTTAATCAAGCTTTAAATGTGATCTGGTTAATTTATGTTTAATTTTTTTTTGTTATTAGGATTTTTTGAACTTTTTTTTGTGTGCAAGAATAAGTTTAGGTTAAAGAGTCTCACAAATTAACCTGTGGATAATGGTGTGGGCTTCACTATTACCTGACTTTTGTAATAATTAAGATTTTAATATGTGTTGTGAATGCTGTTTGTTATCCCAAATGAATAAATAAATAAATAAAGACACAGCGTCAACCAATGAACCTAGAGACCTGAAATTTGGGGGGATGTAATTATAAAAAGGTGAAAATGCTCGCTATGAAATGTATCCTAAGTTTTCTGTTTTGGAAAATTCTACCTCTAAGGGGAAAAAAATAGAGTGCAAACTGTTTTTTTGCGAAATTTGTGATGAGTCATGATGCAACATAAGCTTTTGGTAATATGAAATCAAATGAAAATAACTTTATTCAAATGCACTTAAAATAAGTTGTTTTGAATCGTCCAACATTTTTACCTACCACCCATTCAGGGCGTCTTTTAACTGACAAGAAGAATGAACGCAAGAAACTCGTCAGCTTTAACAGAAGTAACGACATTTACAATATTATACGTCGTCACCATACATAATCCCCAAAAAAAAAACAAAATGATTTTGTTATTACAATACTAATAGTGTTATGATATAATTATTTCGTTGATTACAATAAATAAAGTAATTGAGCATTAGTCTTTAAAAAAGATCTTCTCTTACGGGAAAGCGCAAACTTGTATAAAAATTTAACCATTTTACAAGTTTAATATTATTGGTAATGGTGTCTTATAGCAATAATAGTATCTTTAACTCCTATAAATTTATAAGTACAAAAGAAAAGCAATCAATGAGTAGGTATTCGATCAAACATCTCGATGACATAGTGACGCCAACTAAAAATAAGGAAGCATTTTTTTAAATAGTCACAAAAAGCACCCAGGAAATTGTGAAATATTTATATTTATTTCATTTTGGAAATAAAAGAAATCTTTTAAACAACAAGAACAACAGCATAAGCGACACTATTACTTTAATCCTAATGTTACAGAACGATGTATTATATTCAAATCGGCTTCTTGAAACCGCCGTGACAATCCTAACAGGTATGTGAAATTGCACAAAGTAACAAATGAACTTTATTCTTTTAGAATTATAATCGATATTTGAATAACAAGTGTCGATATAAGATGCGAATGTGGTACAGAGGTCCAAGTATTGAGTAATGTTGACAAGTCGGCTGATTTGGGAGCAACTTTCTATATGTATAAACAAGTATGCGTTGTATATCTGTACGTTGTATGGGATACGTAACGGCTGTCGAAATTTGTATGGAGTGCGATTGCTTAAACTTTCAACTTCAGCATTTAAAAAAAATAAAGACTTTTCAATAAAAATTGATATACTTGAATTTTAAGTAGTAGCTAAGGTTTCTTCTTAAGGGTTACTAAGGGTCTCCTGTGAAAACTCACCAAATTGTGTTATTATCTTATTTACTTAAGTAATAGCTTTTAGGTATTACTAAGGGATATAAACTGTCTAGATCGGTTTTTTACATAATAATTAATAATTTATGTCAATTAATCAAAATGACAAATTTTATTCATAAATGTATAAATTAAAGTCCAAAGCATATAATTCAATTCAAGTAAGAAAAAAAATCATCTTGGTGCTTTAAACAAATGTAGAAATTTAACTAAAAATAACTGTTACGGTGCCCGGCCCGTCGTGTCAATAGGCGTGGGTATTGATATTTTTTATTTTATTTTAATTTTATTATACACGTATACATTTAAAATATTATTATAAGTTCAAGTCCAAACTGTCTACAGTCACAACACTATAATTACGCCACAGCGATACTGGTCCGCCAATTAAAAGATAAAATTGTGTGACAACGCACTCATACAATAGATGAATTAATGCATACTATCTTGATTTGTAGGCCTATAAATATGGTGAAAGTTCTCACATATTTTTGCAACATAAATAGTCTTGATGATAATAAAAAGCTTTTAATGTTAAATCAATTGTCGAAAGAAAACGAATAAGAATTAAACATTGTGCGCGTAATAAAAAAAAAACTATCACAAGGTGAGTATAGATCCTTCATGCATAGAAGTCACCAAAAAAATAAACAAATTTTCTACTAAAATTATTAATAATCTGAGAAAATAAATGATAATTTCTTCATACTCAGTTTTATTCAGTTAAAACAAATGACTGTCGAAAGAACTGGCTTCCGATAAAAAAAATAATTAAATGTCATTTTCTTTTCGCTTATTATTTCAAATCGAAGCATCTTCTTCATTAACTCCTTATTGGAGAACTATACGTCAATTAGAAACTATTTTTCGAATTTATTTGTTCGCTCAGTTTGTTTAAATACGGTTTGTTGACCTCGGGAAATGTGTCAAGTGTGCTTTTTGTGGCGAAGTAGAATGTGTGAAGCTGTGGTTGAGAACTATTTGGTTTGGTCAATATTGAGTAAAGGAAATCTTTTATATTTTTTACGTTAACAGCGACATTGTCTTTTGCCAGATATGTATACATGTAGAAAAGTATACTTTCATTATGAGATATAGGTATAAATAATGCTTAAACTTTAAATCAACATTGGTTGCTTGAATAAAATAATACGATATTTGGCTGTTGGTTAGTCATCAAAACTGTTTGGTAATGTCTAGATTTTTGCCAAATCACTTTTCTTAATGAAGCCAGGGAAAAGGATAAAGAAATTTAAAATAAAGAAACAAATAATTTACCAATTAAAGGTAGGTATATAAATCATATATTAACATCTTGAAAATGTGGTTTTTGAATATTATTAGAATTCATGTTAGTGGCTGGCTATGTCTACGCCAAGCTAAAATAAGAATATTAGTCAGATTCATTCGTTTTATGACTAGTTTCTTCTCAATGATCCTTTGTTAGGAAAATTTGGAATTGATTTATTTCTTATTCCAACTTAAGACAAATTTACAAAAGGCTTTATTGAATCTACTCAAGAAGGTTGGTTAACCACATTTTTAAGATAATAATTGATAACTATTTATATATGACACTTCCGCGCCTCCCACATAATTTAAAAATAACCACTTAAGGTTGGTTCGCTTTGCGAATACGGTTCTTGAAAAGAAGTCGAATCATCAGGATTAAAAAAACGCTTTATTGAAACTTATAAACAGATAATTTTTGTTCATTAATGATCATTTAAGGGTCAAATAAGTACAGTTATATTATTTCAGTAAGATGTATTTTGTAATTAAATTATTACTAATTAATAATGATGCCATCTATGAACTGATTTATAAGTTCGTACCTCGCCGATGTGGACCCACTTCTAACACAACTAGTAACCTATTCAATATGTGCAGATTTGTATAAATTGTAGTACATATATAGTATGCATATGCTTTGACAAACTTAATTATAATTTGAATCAAATCAATATAGTTGATACTTGGTTGACATTATAAGCATAATATGCTATATTTTCATGGTTATTAGATATAAAGCGTTAAAACTGTTACTGATATCTGTATCACCATTATTTACCACTGCATTCAACGCAAATAAAGATATTCTTATTCATTTATTTTGTCATAGGATTATTAATAATGTGTTTACAGCATTGCTCACATTCCTTAAAAACTCTACTTTCAGTAAATAACTACTCAGGACCAACTAGTTCTTATTGCATCTATAGTCGTTAGCATCCGCTTATCTGCACTGGGTCTCGCGGTGGGTTATGATCTATTCTTCCTTCAGTATTTTCTTACATATAAAAGGCCTGTGCCTTAGCTGTGTTGGTAGTTATAGGCCCAGGTCGCCAAAATATTTGCTTATTGAAATAAGATAGAACTTAATTTAATAATTAGCATTTGTATCGAGTTTATGTACTTATTTTTGAGTTCTATCCGGTATTTAAACATCATAGTACATGCTTTGTTTAGTTTGGAATTGAATTATTAGTGTGGCTTGTCCGTATTTAATTATTCTTCATATTGCCCGTGTCGTTATATTCGTCAGTTGTTAAATAAAATCTTGTTTCACTAATTTGATTGTCTATGGTTAGACTAACCTTATTTCAAATGTGAAACAACTTTAAAGTTGACTAAAAACTTTAAATAATGGCCTCCGCGGAGTTGTTAAGCGTCGAGTCCCAGTGTCTATGGCCGGTGACCACAGACAGCCGCCCACGCGCGCACGCCTTTATCTAGTAATTTCACCGGATGTGTTACTATCAATTCTCGATGCTATTTTAGAAAAAAAAATGTAATAGAAGACAAAGTTTAAAAACTGATGCTTTTAACTACTTATTAGAACGTTAGAATTTGTGTTTTTTTTTTATTTAGTGTTAAATAATAATACTAGATTTAAAAATCAAAAAAACCCACATTTTTCAGTGACCATAAAAGAATAAAATAACCCGGCGGGCCCAAGCGAGGGGCCACTCAAAACGTGGGGGCGCATGTTACTTATGGAGATGTAATGAGATGTATGATATGCATAGATGTTGAGAGCATTTGTAAAGATGCGCCCCCACGTTTTGAGTGGCCCCTCGCTTGGCCCCGCCGGGTTATTTTATTCTTTTTTGGTCACTGAAAAATGTGGGATTTTTAGATATTTAAATCTAGTATTATTATTTTATTCTTTTTAATTATTAACTCAACGAAGTAACCATGTGTTACGCTACAATCGGCTAAGCCCCATACAAAAGTGAAAGTTGCCGAAAGTTGACCTGAAAGTGCACCTAGAAAGTTGAAAGTTGTTTAAGCGTGCATTGTCATCGGGTTCTGACTTGCTCCAAAAATTTCAGCTCGCTAGGTGGCCGGGAAGTGCCTCAAAATTGAGTTGCAAGAATCCAACTGCACAGACAGACAGACAGACAGACAAACAAGAAAGCGACCTGAGAAAAACGTGGGAAAATGTCCAAAGACTTTAAGGTCTTGTAAAAAACATATTTGACATGATATACAAAAGAAATAAATTATTATTGTGGTTATCTAGACAAATCCCAATAAAGTCGATAGTATCATATTGAGTAATTCCTGCTACAAGTTTGTGGTACAATTATTATTACGTATTTATTAAGTGTATGCACAAAGCAAACTATTATGCAAATATTAGTTCAAGTAAAGTTAGTTAAATTTTAATTGAAATTACACTAACTTCGCTTCGAAATATATTAAATATTATATCGGACTCTTCTGTACTTCGTAAGGCACCTTATTGATTGGCTGCATCTACAGATATTAGCACTCACCACCAATCAGCATTGAGCTCTCGCATTGTGTTATTAACCATTCTCTTTGCAATTTTATAAGGAAGGTTTCTGCTTTAGCTGTCGGGACGAACATCAAGTCTTATAATAAATATGATACTTATCTAAAAAAGTTCTGAAAAAAATACTGCCAGAAAATCTGCTTACAAATAAAAAAACCGGGTTTATCCATTTAAGACCTACGGTACCACAGATATAAAACAATAATAGGAAATAGATTGAATAACACTATTATATTCCATTTCATTCGATAATATTTAAAAGGGAAAAAAATTTAGGTAGTGCTCTTTAATGTGCATTACAAAAGACAACATTTACGCAATAAAATTAATAGTTTTACATATAAAACTAGTTTGAGAACATAATTTATTATGTGAATCATCTTGTTTATAGAATTAATAAAACTTTATTCATTAAAAAGATAAAAAATGATTACTCATTTTTGAAAGAAATGGAAAGTACGATTTACACGAGTTTAAAAAAAATAATTTTGTTGTTTGAAAATAGAACTCGTAGTAACATTTTCATCGATAGGCAAACGGTATGCCGATAATATATGACCAGTTGGACCAACATCTTGCCATTGTATTTTTTTATAACGACATAATATATTGCTATGCTACCTAACCTAACCTGAAACAATGCTAAACAACAAGCACAATTAATTTACATTGCGCATTGGAAAACTGTATTTGGAGAAATGTTAGTATCATATGCAGCAATGTATGACAATATTGGGTTTATTTTCAATATGCTAAATTTACAAAATTGAGTTTATTGGTAGCATTGGTAAATAGTAGCACAGTATCTTTTCGTGTATACATGACGACACATCAATCTTAATTAATTGGGACTAAAATAAATTTACATAAGTCAGTTACAAAAGTTTTGCTTACGGTCGCCTTTACTTCCGATTTCCAGATCACAAAGGGCTTTAAAACATACTATAATAAATGTCAAAAATTAAAGTAACATCAATGTGAAGAATAGTATTAAAATTAAGATCAATTACCCCAAGTTTATGACGTTTCATACAACTAGCTGACCCGGTAACGCGTTGCTATGGTAACGTTAATTGATACAATGGAAAAAGAGCGGACAGACAAACACACAAACAACAAATTTGTGTTTTTAGAGTATATACTAGCTGACCCGGTAACGCGTTGCTATGGTAACGTTATTGATACAATCTAAGAAGAGCGGACAGACAAACACACAAAGATATATAAGGGCCTATGCACACAGTGATTGTTTTGTGCCACAGAGCATTTTTTTTGCATTTTTTTCCGATATAAACTCGCGTTAGCATCACATCATCGCGAGACTGAATTTACTGCAGGTATTTAAAGGTAAACCTTTGAACATCGACATAAATTCATAGTCAAACTGCATTTTTTCTCGCGCTTTAAGCACGCGTTTAAAAAATATGATGTGCACAGTTTCTGTCTTGAAATTTAGGAGAAAATGTTTTTGAAATGTTTAATATAAACAATATTTTATATGTAAATCTTCAAAAACTTGAATTAAAGGTATTCTTACTTTTTAGACTATATCTTCATTATGTGTATAAAATTTTATACGGATTTAATTCCTTTAAAGTATCATTAGGCTTTTGAGTTTGTATGAAACGCGATGCGGAGTTAACGTTCTGACGTGTTAACGGAGCTCTTAACGTGCCTTCGAACACAAGTAGGAGTCCGAAGTAATAATTAATTGGTCACTCGTCCCATGACAGACCTTCGCGAAAGTTGTTTAGTTTCCGCAATCATAAGAACATTGAACATTGCGCCATCAAGATATTTCCTCTCTTAGTAAACTAAATTCCTCAAATAAAATTTAGATAGGTACTTAATCAACACTAACGTAGCAATGTCTTCACAACATAGTATAAAACAAAGTCGCTTTCTCTCTATATCCCTATATCGTAGCCCTATATCCCTATGTATGCTTAAATCTTTAAAACTACGCAACGGATTTTGATGCGGTTTTTTGTAATAGATAGAGTAATTCAAGAGGAAGGTTTATATGTATAATACATGCATAATATAGTAGAGCATTGCATCCGTGCGAAGCCGGGGCGGGTCGCTAATTTAAAATAAAATAAACTTTATTAACATGGCATAAGGTAAGTTTAAAAATGTAAGCTTATCGCTTGATTTAAGTAAAATATATTTATTTATACAAATATTTATTGTAAACTCTCCATATAGGTAGGTTTTATTTCTGCGACTTAATACTTCATTACGTTCGCCAATCCGTGAATATGTGTTTCACAAAGTTTCATGTCGTGAAAACTAGGAAAGAATGGCACTATATTTCTTGATAAGGATATTCTGTGCAATTTTTAAATGGAAAACGTGTACTTCTACTTTGAAAATGTAACGTATAGCTAAAATACTATGGTTATTGCATTTCCGCAAGCAAAATCTATCAGAATATTCAGTATTATCTTGTACCATTGCACTATTTATGTTCCATAATCGATTCGTTATTTAAATGTACACACTCCCCTTTTTCTCTCTTTTCTATTTTTCTCTTCACCATACGTTGACTGAAAGAGATTGTTATTATAAAGCAATATTATATTTATTTCTTTGTGATTGTTTTATAATTTGTGCAATAAAGTACATCTTATTATTTAGTTTGATTAGGTGATTATAAAGAGATTTAAATTGAATGAATTGCTATTATAAATAATATTTGGAGTTTATTAAGCTTTTTTCGCTTTGCGTGGATATTTTTAATCATCATCATATCAGCTGTACGACGCCCCCTGCTGGACATAGGCCTCCCCCAAGGATCTCCACAACGATCGGTCCTGTGCTGCCCGCATCCAGCGTTTTCCCACGACCTTAACCAGATCGTCGGTCCACCTCGTAGCGGGACTACCCACTGAGCGTCGCCCGGCTATTCGGATATTCCGGCTATTCGGATAGTCCGGATATTTTTAATATAGATGTATTATTTTATTTTTGTTATAACTCGAATTCAATGTTTATATAACTTTCGTTACCCTCCATTAATTCAAGGCATTATTTTTATAGTTATTGAGTAAACAAATCGATCATTTCAATTGTTCAAGGTGTTGCCATAACAATTACATGCGCATTATTTTATGGCCACTTTTTATGGTACAGACCATTGTTGGTAATTTATCACCATTTAAGATCAACATGACCTCGTAAAGAAGAATGAAAAACGTTCAAAGTCGTACCTGAGGTATTACTAATCTAATCACATTTAGTTTTCGGTTGCGGCATGCTCGTTAAGACATGTGCACATTAAAAGATAATTATTGTGTTTACCATAGTTATCTATTTCATGGTATTTTTAAATGTTCAATTATTAAAAAATAAATTCGGTAAGCTCATACCATTTTTAACCGTCTTCAAAAAAGGAGGAGGTTTCTCAATTCGACTGTATAAATATGCTTTTTTATGTTTGTTTGCGGATAACTTCGTCGTTTTATGAATTGATTTTGATGATTCTTTTTTTGTTGGATAGAAGATATTTCAAAGGTGGTCCCATAATAAGGAAATCAGCGTTTGATGATGGCAGACCAGAGAAATCGATGGGAACTTTTAATAGTCGCAGGGGCGACTAGTGCGTTATTTTTCATAAGTAATAAGTAATTTTTTTTTATTTATTATATTAGCCCTAAACGGAGCTTGTAATATGAAATCTAATTAGGTGATTTTATCTACATATATTAAATTCCTTGTCCCAGTGTTTGACCGCGACGAACACCGAAGCTACTCAACAGATTTTGGTCTATTTTTTTTCTTTTTGCTGGTTTTATTACGACTTAGGACATTGAAAAGGTTTCATTTAATTTATATCAGAGCAACATGTGGCTGGAACAGGTAGTATTTAATAAATTTTGATAGTTATTTTTTTATTTGAACTGAGGGGACTTCCTGAAATGTATTCATTTCATGAGCTCCGCTTAGTGGCCCAGTGGTTTAACGTTGTTGCCATTTCTGATGTCGGTTTTGATTCCTGGTTGGAATGTAGAAAATAAAATTTGAAAGGATATGAAAACAAAGGCCGTGGCTAATTTATTTCACATTTCCACAATACAAATTCTTCACAGTTACTCGTTTTAAGATATTTTAATTAATCTACACTAATATTATAAAGAGGGAAGATTTGTATTTTTGTATGTTTGTAATGAATAAACTCAAAAACTACTAAGCTGATTTCAAAAATTCTTTCACCATTAGAAAGCTACATTCACGTTAAGTAACATAGGCTATATTTAATGCTAGAAAAAAATTAAAGAATTTTGCCCACCCGTGCGAAGCCGGGACGGGCTGCTATTATAAACAGGTTATTTTCCAAAATTTTTATTATTGTGATTCCGATATTCATTTATTCTATAGTCACAGATCAATGAAATAAAGAATAAAAATATCTTTTTCATTCTTCACAGTAAAGATAGGTATGCGTTAAAAATACTGCATGAGATCAACTGAGTTATTCCTACCTCTGCTACTTATTATTATTGAAGTGGTACAGACGGGAACAACTTTTATATGAAAACATGTCATAACCAAATAAAATTAACGATACCATCATTAATATTTAAATTAACAAAAATTCAATGACGAAATCGTAACGGAGAGTGCAATCCCGGACAGGTACGAGATTGTTGCATATTTTTAAGGAAAAGGTCGCGGGGCCATTAACGTGTAATATGCAACGTACACGGCACATTGCTTATTACACGGTACCTAAAAATTATGGCCTAGAAAGAGTAATTTGTTCCTTTTTATGGAAGTCTACCTCTTAATCTTTTTTTCTCTTAGGATTCTGTTATTTTGGAAATGGCGTATTTTTTGGAATTGTGAATTAGTCATACAAATCTCTTTCTTTTGTTTTTGTGCTAGAACACAATGGAGAACACGTTTTTCTTTTAATAAATACTTGTTTTAATGATATTAATTAAAAATACACTTACAGAGACCCGGTTTTTTTTTGCTTTTATTTTTTAATACCTTTCTTTTATTTACTATTAATTTTTAAAAATAAAAGGCAGAAAGGAGATTTTGTTATGCTTTCCTGCGAAAATCATGTCAAGAAAAGATCATTTCACACTTAACATATATGCAAAGTTAAAGAGTTATTTCGGAATGACATGTAACAAGGCCCAATAAGAGAACATAAAATTCAGGGAATATCTGAGAATTACGCACAAATAAGTCCATTATAATCATTGGGAAACTAATAAGAGAATAAGAGAAATAATAAGAGACAAACTAACGTACATTACAGTACAATGTTTAGATCGAAATTATTATTGATTTCCTCAATGTTGCAGTATTGCAATTGTTTTATGTAACTCTAAAACATTAAACGAAAAGTCTCGAATAATTTTTTGTTTTGTATTAGATAAATTGGTCTTTTATCATATGGCTTATGAACCTTAGATTATTTTAAATAAATGAAATTAAATATTAAAAAATCTTTTAAATGCCTATACGTCATTGAAAGAAAGATAATTATTACTTAAAACTTACATCATCTTCTTGGTTCTCATTTCTGTAGTCTCCGTTTTGACTAGCACCATCATTTACATTTTTTTCGTCACCTTCCATAGAAACCTCATTACCATCTTTCAGCTGGTAATCTCTCTCTCCATTATTTACTACAGAAGACTCTCCTTCTTCATTACTATCCTTGAAAACAGCTAACGTATTATCTGCAGCAAGATGACGTAACTCCAGTCTGATTGTCTTATTAGAATCTTTTTCTATATTAATATTTAATTCAGTGGTAATGTAAGGTACACCACAGTTTTTCACACATTTTCTTTTGAGTTCGATTTTATCTGTTCCATTGTTGTTGTGTTCGTCATTTGTTTTTTTAATTTGATTTGCGAATTCTAGCAACGGCTTCTTTCTTTTGTCATTAAAATTGTTAAAAATGTCTTCAACGGTGAGGCTCTGTTGGTCAATCATATCCGGTAAGTTGGCTACGTTCATTTTGGTCATCATAGCGAAAGGCGAAAGTTCTATAAGGAACCTAATTGGTCACATTGTGATCGAGAGGTTATCTGAGACCATTGTCGGTTTAACACGGCGTAAATCATCGGTAGATGATTATCTATCGAATGATGACCGCTATAACCGGCCAGTGTTACATGAACCCCTTTTTTGCACGGACTCCTTCAAAAAATCGATTTGTAAAAGATCAAGTTGTGTCGGTCGGTATGTATTGTTACCGCAGCGTTGGGCAACTATCGTGAACTTTTACACGATTATTGTACCCGCCATTACATTTCGTATGAGAATTCTATTTTCTTTAGATCGATGATTGCTCTCTTTCTCACTCTTCCGTATGGTTCTGTCTTACTCTGATAGCAAATAATGTTATTGTTTACTTGCCCCGTTATTGATGGTATAGGAAATCGATGAACGTCACGTCCAATATGTGATTATCTTTGGTAGGATGTTATTTTATCACGGTTCCAGATTCAAAAGTTGCTTTTCTTTGAATAATATCACTTGATTTTTAAATGTATTCAATGTAGCGATGATAGCGACGAAAAAAATTACAATCAAATTAAATGTCCACAATAGAAGTATTCACTTAACACCGTATTGTATAAAAAATAACAAACCAGTTTAAATTCACTTTTAAGATTTAAATTTGGAATTCGTAATTTAAATTTGGAACGTTCCCGCGCTCAGCCACGTGAGCGGCGCGCGTCGCTCGAGGCTATCACATGGAGTGGGTGCCCGAGACGAAAGCCTCAAGACGCGACAAGGATGGGGAGAACGTAGGATATGTTTGAAATACAGACAAAATGTTAAACGGTTTGAATATATTCTTTAATTATGGTAATATTGGATGTTATATAATTTTTGTTCTTAACTTATCAAATAAATGAGACTAGCTATTCACGATGTGCTTTACGAGACTCTTTTTTACGTACCACATTTTTGGTTTGTCGCAAGAATAGCGTACGCCAATTGACTTATACTTATATTATATAAGTGTGTATGTGCATATAATGTGTTATATTTTTTCAATTTAGTAATTAAAATTAAGCTCGGAATCTAAATATAATATCTTTAACACATATATTTATTAATTATTCTAATGGCGTACTGTGTTTTTATCTGAGTTCTTCGTATATACACCATTAAAAGCTTTCCGCTGGCACCGGTGCGCGAATCTATAACATTGTTCCTCTCACATCCAGTTTGGGCGGCGTGTGCGCAGTGACACTGGAAGATGTTGATAAGTGGAGCGTTGAAACTAATGAGCGGAGAGGGCAATGGAGGAGTTTATCATGTATATCAAAGACCTGTTACAATCAAATCCAGAAGTAGATAATTTTTTTATGTAAATAATTTTAACGTTCATTATTGCTTGAATTTTTGTATTTTTTATTATTTTTTGTACTACCTATGATGTTTTCTTTATCTTTGTATACGTCATACATCTTACTTGATACGACATACAGTGATAGTAAGTAGTGACAGTTATAATGTAAGTTCATCATCAACTTAGAATCTCAACTTCGTAGAAATTTAAAAACACATTATTTCGAATTTGTGTGGTTTCTTAACCAGACTTAACCATTCAAACCACCGGACCGAACCTAATAAGATCATTGCTGTTGTTTAAATTTTTTTATTATTATTATACTCGTCATTGCACCAAAAACCAACTCCTTAAAACCCGCGAGTATTATATCATGTGCGCGAAAACGATACCTAAAATCCGCGAGCATTATACTATAATGCTCGCTCTATAGCGCGCAGTCTGATTTAATCATTATTAACGCTTTGGAATTGGTTCTTTTTCATTGAATTATATTTTTTTCCCCGATAGAGAGGGAAATAACGCATTTAACACAAACATTGGCTCCAAGGGGTTAAAAAGCCAATGTCTTGGCTATGCTAATTTTCTAGAGTATGGTTTTCTATCGTGGCCAGTAAGTATTATAATCAAATCCGCATCAGAACTGAGAGAAGCTGTGTGCGTTATCTTAATACACTGGCGACGCCGTTGGTGCGAAAGGCAGGATCGCTACCGTTGCACCAAACGATTGTCAAAGAAGTAGTTTAAGATATGTTCTTTACAAATAAAACGTTAATATTTGTAAATATTTACTAGTTACTTTTACTTACGGGTACTACTTTCCGGATGGCCCTCATATATTACATTTGTAGTTTGATATTATCATGTTTTCTTTTTGGATTATTTATTAATCACCAGAGTAACAATTTTTTTTTTACTTACGAATAATGCTCATTTTTTATATTTACTCTGAAAATTTAAATAAATTATAAATATAACTTATGTCAATTTATAATTATTATACCCCGTATTTATAGTTAAATATGTTATTTTATTGTATTTTTAAAGTTTTTGCCAACGGAATATTTTTCTCAATCGCTTCAGCTCCCGCTCCGGTTGTCACTAACTCACCAGCCGATTATTTAATTTTTTTTACGTACGTAAGACAATAGAGTTTAGATTAGATTAGAAATGAACTTTTTCTCTTGGCACATGTGATGGGGCATAAAAAGATTTTCGTTTTGGTAACAACCAACTTACATCTGATAGTGGGTAATTCGTAAATATACCTATTGCAGTGTACCGCCCGGCCACTTTGATTTCTGATGATAAAGAGTTAAGAAGTGGTTAGATCTGGCTTTTTGATTATTTAGATTGCTTTATTGTTTATTTTTACAATGTATTGTAGTTAGTTTTGTGAATAGAAACGAAAATGTATTTAAATAAGTTGGACCAAACTAATAATTTCAAAAATACTTATTTTTCCGGCGAAAAATACATTGTATATTAAAAAAACTGATTTTAAAATATCCTAAAGGAAAAAAAATTTAAAGCAATATTTTATTTCCATTTATATGAAAAAAATGCATTCAATGATGTCAAATGTCATAATATTTATAATTTTGTAAGTAAGAGAGTAAAATAATGTTTAAACAAATGACGATAATTGTAATTCTGGTTTCAAAAAAACAATGTATTAATTTTTTCTACTTTCTTAAATAGGCGAAAGTAGTCAGATACAGTTTTTTCATACAATTTCAAGCATAAACGTTGGCTAATTTATTTGACTATTACACTTGTTATAAAACAATTTTAAACTAGGTCTGCAATACATGCTGCTGTTTGCAAATACTGAGCGAAGCAATTAGATTTTTGAAGGGTGATTATTCCTCGATGGTATGTCAAATTTTAAAACTTTTTTTTGCACATTAGTCACGACCACGATGTGAGTTTTGGCGCCAAATTTCATCAATGTAGTCTCAACGGTTTGGCTGTGATCAGCTTTTGAATTTTTCTTTCGGTGATTATTCCTCCATGGTAAAGTCTATATTTTTTTTATATAGCATATGTCCGTCAAGTTATAATCATGTATGTTTATGCCAAAATTCATTCGAATCGGTTAAACCGCTGAGTAGCAGACACAAGCGAAATTTGTGAGTTGTATAAAAGAGAGCTTCGCCCAAAAAATTAAACTTATTTGAAAAAAAATATATCTAGAAAAGATATACCTATTTGTTTTACTAAAAAGCCATTGCTCACCAATCATTATGTGTTTGATTGTTATAACTATAAGTTAAATAAATGTTTTGTTATGCTTAATAAAATGAAATATTTAAGTTAAACAATTCCTTACTTTTTCTAACTTTGTATACTTTTTGCCAGTGATACCACACAAAAAATACTAATGTGATAGTAAAGATATGATTGACGTTTCATTATTAATGACGATTGGAGCCGAACTGACGAATCGACCGGCCACCCAGTAACGGGGCCATTTCCTTAAACCGTTATAACATACATTTTGCGCGCTGTCGATTATTTCTATTGTCATAAACAGACAATAAATAATCTAACAAACAAACAAACACAAAAATCTAAGTTCATTTATTTTTTGTAAATCCACAACATTTATTAAAATGGCTTAATAATGAACTTAATAGTACTTTCTTACTATTCGATGTAAATACAACTATAAATTCAAATCAGCGACGTCAAGTGTTTTTTTAATGGATTGGCACACGGATTCAATCGCAGCGCCAACTAGCGGATTTGATTGCAAATCTAATCTGTCTAAAGTTCCACTCACATGTACTTAAAATTTAAATTAATCGGCCCAGCTGTTTAGGAGGATTTAAGTGACTTACAAAGGTACATAAGTAAGTCGCATGCACAGAACTTTTAATCTCATTACTCCTTGTAAAACAATGGCAAGTTTCGCACCTTTAGTACTAAAATGATTTAAATAAAAAAATAGTAGTTCTCAGTTCTGCCGTTCTTATAAAAAGTGCAATAAGTAGTTTCAGCTACTTTCGAAATAATTGCGATTAAAGATTTAATTTTTGTTTTTTTCTGTATCATCGTAACTATAATAGCTATTGACTTGAAACTTTTACTATACGACAGATTAAATGAAGCGAAATTTATGTAAGTAGTATATTATATTTGTACATACATTTGTACGTAAGTCAATTTGCCCAAAAACTCGATTTATTGCACTTATCGTAAGGACGGCAGAGTTATTTCTAGATAAAACTATTCTAAATAACCAGCTTTTTTAAAATTTAATGACTTAATTATGTTTATTTTGTCCTGAGATTGTATTCTCAATTTCAGTCATATGTATTAAAATACTTTTCACCTCACATGCTCGAAAAAGTTTGGTTTGTCATTAAATTTCTGCCTGGAAAATTGCGTTTTATCCGCTTGCGCTGAAAATCGTTTTAAAATTAGAACATTTCTATTCAAGATTTCTATACATGGTACGTTCCAAATCGTCATTATTGTCTTTAAAAGTTGTATTTTATCCGTATTTAAATAAATACTAAATTACTCGTTAAATTGTTTTAGTTCCTTAAATCATAAAAACAACAAGAATAAATAATATTATATACTATTTGTTAAGTATAACAATTTTTTATTTATAGTGGATAAGATATCATTACAGTATGTATTGGATTTCGGACCGCACCCGAAAAAGAACTGACAAAGTGATCGTAGTATCGTATTAGTTCTCAGAACAATAACTAAGCTATGTTCTAAGATTTAGTCAATCTGGGGGCACGGCAGTGCCCCCGCCAAGTCAAGCAAAAAAGCGGCACGGACGTACCATCCTTTTCTCGAAGCAATTCAGGCCATTTTCGACCCCCTGTAACTTCGTTGTGGATAAAACTAGAAGACTGAATTTTCAGTAACCATGCAGGCATTGTAAAGACACGGTATATTTCAAATTTCGTTCAATTTGAACTAGTAGTTTAGGAATTATAACGGGTCAAATTTCTTAATTTTGTCACTCACTGACTCACCGATCATCAAAATTCTAAGACACTTCTAGCAGACCTAGAAGCTTCAAATTTGGAATATAAATAGTGTTTGGTTTATGAATCAAGGAAAAACTAAAAAAACCTACAAAAATAAGAAAAGTTCCTAAGTCAGAGAGAGGGCTTTAAGAAAATTGGTTGCTGGTAGATATACATAGGTACATATATACAATAAGTAGAAGGTACCGAAAAGGAAAAAAGTAGACTGTCTACAAAATACAAAAAGCAATGAGATCCCATCAAAAACAATACTTGTCAAAAAAACCAAGTCTCGCAACTCAGTTGTTCTAGGGTAAAAAGTTGTGAGATCCATGTAATACCAAGTCGGTTATTAATATATTGACTCGGCCATCGCACTAAATAATTTAATTTACACGTGTTTTCATGCGATGGCCGAGTCAATATATTAATAACCGACTTGGTATTACATGGATCTCACAACTTTTTACCCTAGAACAACTGAGTTGCGAGACTTGGTTTTTTTGACAAGTATTGTTTTTGATGGGATTCACATTGAATAGAAACCAATTAAATTTTTTTTCACATCGTTCTGAAATTTTGTTAAATCCTAAAGAATTAATATAAAAAATGTTGAGCAGCATCGACGATATCAACTTTCCATTTTAAAAAAATTTAGGGGAAAAATACTTTGTTAATTTTACTTTTCAATCAACATTATCACATTTTAGGATAGATCATTTTGCTTCTTAGTGAGCGGTTAGTACCTACTTTATTTTATTTTTTATTTGTATTAATATCTAATAATATTAATAATATTAGGTTGGGGAATAAGTTCGTTCGGTTTTTTTCGAAGAGGATTATTTAAAGTATTTGTTTGTTGTTGAGCAAAGTGTTTGTATTCATTAGACAGTGCCTTTTCTGCTCTACAGAACTGTGTTATTTGTTTTTCGAATATTTTTAGTTTTTCCTATTTTCTGGGCTTCGAAATGGAATACCCAGGTGACAAAAATCAGCATTTTCGACATCTACGTTTCTTCGCTTTTCATCGGGGTCAAAAAGCAGCTGAAGCCGCTCGTGACATATGCAACGTGTATGGAGAAGGTGTCATAGGTGAGCGCGCAGCACAGAAATGATTTGCAAAGTTCAAAAATGGTGACTTTGATCTCGAAGACATGCCTCGCAGTGGACGACCTGCAGAATTCGATGTCTTCATCGCCTTGAGGTGCGATACACGGGGAAATGCTTGAACGGAACGCAACAGTCAACAAGGAGCTCTACGCCGTGTAAATGAGGCTATGCGACTGAAAAGACCTGACCGACAAGGCCAAGTCATCTTGCTCCACGACAACGCCAGACCCCATGTTGCACAAGTCGTCAAAACCGCACTCCAAGAACTCGAATGGGAGGTTCTTCAGCATCCACCGTACTTTCCGAACCTTGCGCCAACAGATTATCAGCTTTTCCATTCCTTGTCGAATCAAATGAGGGGTGTTATCTTCGACGGCGAAGAGGACCTCAAAAACTGGCTCATCAACTTCTTCGACACCAGACCGGACGATTTTTGGCGGAACGGCATCAACAAATTAGTCGAGAGGTGGGAGGAGGTTGTAAACAGTAACGGCGAATACATTATTGATCAATTTATTGTTATAATTATTGGTTTTTGTTGAAAGAAAGCACTTTGAAAAAACCGAACGAACTTATTCCCCAACCCAATATATCATTTTAAACACCCTTTTGCTCAAATGACATAGATTTAAAGAAATTATTTTGTTTATGAATTACGTAAAGTACTTTTTTGTGAAAGCGTTTCATACGTTGGGTAGTTTTGGATTCATTGAATAAAAGTGATTGTAACCTCGAAAATTACAGATTTTTTTGTGCTAAGCTAGTAAGAAGCTAGTAACATTTAACTATTTTTATTAGTCTAATACACTCACAGATTTTGAAGAAATGTAGAGTTGGTGAAATATGGACAGTTATTTTTTACTATATGAAGTTATACATAAATTGTATTTTATCATTTTTTTTATTATTTACAATAGGATCGCTCTTGATCCCAATCAAGTCAAAGACAGGATCCACGTTGGAACAAGCTAACCCAGAAGGTGCATATTCACCCTGCCTTTTAAAATGGACGGGTTATAACTTCTCGGAAATACAGACGCAGCGAGGGATATCCACTCCCTTGCCGTGAAGGATGTTCAAAAGCGCTTGGTGCGACAGGTAGGAATAGCAACCAAGAATGGGTGGTAGAGCGCAGTGCGTCTGGCTGTCCGATGGAAAAAGGAGATAGTGGTATGAGCAAACTGGGCACACTCTCTAAAGTACAGTCTGTAGAAGACCGACAGACAGGCAATTTGGCGGCGATGAGCTTAGGTGTGAAGCTTGCTCTTCACCAATTTGCTGTCACTAAATTATAATGTATGAGTAAGGTATTTTTTAAGATAAACAATTGTCAAAAAAATAGACTGGCTGCTTGTTAATGCCTATTTGCATTTACATCACAATATGTACTTGGTTTTTTGTGTGCAATAAAGTACTTAATACACAGTTTTATTACTGCAATTTCGTGTTTACCTTAATAGTTATTTCTTATGATGTATTGTTATTCTTTTATTTATCCCTTGTTCTTTATTCTGCCTACGCCATATTTCACGTCACCCCTCGATTAAAAACGGATTGAATATTTTAAATATATTTTATATTTAAGCATCCATATAAGACCCGTCATATTTTAAAATGTTTAGGCTACAGATCAGACCAAGAAATATATATGCAAACATTCGAAAAACATAACTTCGCATCGGCACTCGGGTAAAAAAGTCATAAACGTCAAATCAACGAGTCTATCAATAAAGTTGCGTACGCGCAGCTGTCGGGGTCACTGTCTATGACAAGTCACGCACCCACTTGACATGTCGTCGACTTGTGACACCTACACGATTCCGATTTGGGACGTCACAAGCAAACGAAAATGACCATAAGTCCAGTGATCGGTTCGATTTAGGAATATGGCACTTGTGACCAACGATATATGGTGGAAAAATAAATTAAAATAGATCTACAGTTAGCTGTAGACGTTGAAGGTGATACAATAACAGAGATTTAGGACATAGTGAATATCCATGTCTGTCATAAAACAGTGATATATTACACACTTGCCTGCTTATTTACCGTTTCTTCAGTGAAAACAGTTCGTTAGTGGGAGTGTGGAACTTGTAAACAATAAAAACGTTTTATTTTTGTAACTCGCTGTTTTCGTTTTTACTTCTTTCACTTCCGCGCCAATCGTACATTGAAATAACGATATATGGTAAAAAATAAACTTTAACCGGATCCACGTCTTCTTGTATTTTACCGTCCCAACGTTTCGACGTTTCATCACAGGATGACTAAGGTCCATCGCGATACATGTGCAACTTCCAATATTTGAATCGGGCTCGTCTCCTTACAACTCAATTTAAAAAAAAATGTACAATTTATAAAAATTGTTGGTTTTATTTAGTTCTTTTATACAATCTGGTAAAACTAAAGGTTTTCTTGGCACATTACATACGAGCAAAGATTAAGTAAACATTTTTAATTCGTTTAATGTTAATGTACTTAGAATATTATTTTTAAGTTAGTTTATTATTCTGTTAAGTATAATATTGATAAGGCTGTCGTTTTTTATTCCCTATATGTATGTGCAGTGATTAATACTCCTATTAAAGTTCTTTTATTATCTCTACCTTACTGTAAACTACTCAGTCTACCATCAGTTTGGAAATAAAGTAATCATTTATTGAGTGCTTCCAATTGCTAACAATACAATGAAGTTCTTAAAACTTAATACAGAAGCAACCTTAACAGAAATAGGGGGGCCTACCTATCCAAGTAGTTGCGAAAAAAAGTAGGACAGGGGCCCACCTGTCTGATCGAAATTGAATGACTATTTTTAAATTTTTGTTCTATTTTTATTTGTTTATTTTTTTTCTTTTAAGATCTTTAGTCAGTATCGCTTGTTTAACATGAAAAAGAAACGTTGTAAAAGAAACGTTTCTTTAACATGATATTGGCAATTCTGAAGGACCTTTTTTACAATTGTTACAGAGACAAAGGCAAAAAAGAGTCTTAGGGTCATTGAAGCTGGACATGAAATAGTACAGTCGCTTATACATACCAATCCACTTTGATGTTTGGACCTACTTTATGCCCGTATAAGAGATACGATTTTATTTTTAATATGACTCGATACGCTGTCGACTCTACATTGATAGGTTGAGGCAAGTTACTGTCGTTCAGTTTTTTAATCCTTGAACATTACATTTCAACTACTTCCGTGCTGTGCATTCCGATATTTACAGTCTCTATCGTAATATCATAGTTGTTTTTTTAAGTTTTAGTAATTTGCAGAACGAAACCGTTGACACTGCAAAAGCTTATTTCTTCATTAGATGAAATAAATTATGTAATAAGTTCTTTTCATATTGCACTTCAAATAATGTGTAGTTAGTAATTTGTCCAAAAGATCACGTTCCAAAATATTTTAAATCAGTTAGTCGATTTTCATAGTTTCTTGCTCTTTACAACTTTTAATTTTGTAAGAGTAATCCAATACTTTTCACATTACTTCGTAGAAAGCTCTATCTAGCGTTTGGTAGCGAAAGTTGGGTCCTACAGCGCATGAACTTTATTGTGGTTCTACTAGCATTGCATAGATGGCGCTGTAAATATCAAAGTGCATAGTTTGAAATGAAGTAAATCATTTTACAACTTTTATGGAAAATTATTTTTATGAGAAAACGGATCGCTATTTTATAATATCTTATAGACTAATTGCCATATACACAAAAATTTTTCAATGTTGAAACTTTCTCCGTTTAGAAAAAGTTGTCGAATTTTACAAAAAAGGTACTACATTATAATATCCTAAAGTTTAGAAAACTTAATCTGAAATAATGATTAAGAATTCAATAAGTATTCAGTTGTTATATTTTTAATTACAATTATGACACTCGTTAAACACGTTTTTACATTTGCAAGTGCTTACAGCGCCATCTATCACGGAATAGCATAACTAAGATGTATAGTTCATAAAAACTTACCCAGGTGGCGTTACTGTCGTTAGACACAGCTTGAAATGTAGGAACACAACGAAAAGTCATTTTTGTATCGAACTTTATCACACTCACTATATGCTAGGTTATTATATCATAAGAATTTGTTGTCACAGCTTACCTAGAACAAAACAAAACACTTACTTAGTGATATGCGTTAAAACCAATTAAAACAAATAAAACATCCGTTAATTTTTTACCTTAACGTATTGTTATCTTATTTTGATTGTATACCTGCATAAATTTATTTCCTAGTGTTTCATAAATTCTATTTTAGTGTTTATGAGATAAAATCTAAATCAGAATTAAAATATCTAAAAAAATACAACATGACCTGTCTATTATATTGAAGAAAGCCAGGGCTGCTGTAGCACCTGCAGAAAGTCTTTTAAGACTGAAAAAGGCTTTGCCAGCAATTAAATTTTTATATCCATCGGTGTTAAGGAAATCATTAATCAGAAAGGAGATCATGGGGCCAAGTTCTTTATAAAACAGATGTATACATTTAATTGAAGCGATTGAAGTCAATAGCGCTGGCAGCTATTTGGGTAACTTATTGTTTTGGCAAGTTGTAACATTAGAGCACTATTCAGGTTGATATTAATATTTATTAAGGTATTTTATCTTTTTTCTAAATAATAACAAAATTTGAGTTAGAGTTTATATAATGAAATATATTGTTTGTTCTTGATAAAGTTTTAATATATACAGATATCAATCCTGAATGGTATTTAAAATAATAATAGGGTAATATTCTTCGTTATGTGGTATTATCCATTGAAAGGACATAAAATGGTTAAATGATTATACTAATATTGAATTCTGTATTCAGAAACAAAAAATTCTAGCCTTGATTGAAATGGGAATCAAAATTGGTATTTGGACACACAAGAAAAACGAACTGGAAATTGCTAGTAGTCTGATATATAATGTAGTCCAAATAAATGTAGTTTATTGATTAAATATATGTTCCTTCTGTAGCTATATAAAGTGTCAAAGTTTTATATTTTACCTATCGCTTTATCTCTTGCCACTTCACCTGGTTTTAAATGAAGAAAAACTTTCATAATAGGGCTGTAAATAGTTTTGAAATGTATACAAATTATCTTTGTAATCAAAAGTATGAAGTTATCTTAATAAATCCTCACACACACTTGTACAGATACGTGGCATTATAATCCATAAGCGTTTATTGATCTATTCATTGAGTACTTTTGGTGGTTCTATTGATTTATGATAGATCCTCGTGACGGGATAATTATAGCCAATTACCATATCCACGTCAGCGCGATGATGCCACTTACATATGGATTAGCTGGGTAGCTTTTTGTTAGGTTTTTTTCTTCAGCCAATGTTAAGGAATGCTGTTCTTGAGCTGGATTGATGAAAGTTGGATGAGTCAAACGTTCCTAATCTGGGTACCGGAATCGCGAAAATAATGATTATTAAGCCTCTAAAAATTAAATGCCTTCATTCCAATGCCCTCAAACATGGCATAATTTTATATCTATTGCAGGTTATGTTCTGTTATAATTTTTTTTTATCCATTATCAGCCAGCAAGTTCATTATACCAAAAGCTTGTGTGTCAAATGATAAATAAGGCTAAAATCAAGTTGGCGTTCCATTATAGAGTCATTAATCATAATATTAATAATATTTCTTACCTTTTATACATATTATACATACAGACATACATATTAGCTATATAGATTTGTAATATTAATTTATATAAATATCTCAGGTACAAATTCTTGCATTTATCACACAATCTTCTGGCCTATTTGGTACTCGAACCCAAGATTGCTAGTGTGAAAGACACGATCGCTACCGTTGCACCAAACGGTCATCGATGGCATTAGTTACGTCCAAACTCTCAAAGCTTGGTTTACTGTCGATTGCAATTTTAATATTGATAAATAATCATTGTTTGGCGGCTTTTGGTTTTTGATTTGGTAATTTAATTTTTATTACTAATTTGGCAGACGTTGTTCTGCTCAGTTCCAGTATTCCCCCTATCGGATATCATGGTGAATTTAAAAAATCCAGAAACCCACTTAATCACAAGAAAAAATCATCGAAATCATCTCAGCCGAGGATTTCAGTGACATACACACGTACATTAGGATTATGTATTTAAAGAAGATAATATATTTATTGGTATATAAAGAATTTAGAATAAGTAGATTAAGTATAAGTGTCATGGAAATCGGGAACAATGTAGTCATCACATCTTTCCAGATTAGAGACAAATATAGCTATGATTTATATTTTTTTATATTTTCAATCCTATCTTATATGGTAATTTTTTTACTAGAAAAATACTAGAAAAGTCGACTCGGCTCATATGTAGCTCAATTGGGAGATCAATCGACGGGACATGCAAAGGTTGCGGGTTCGTGTTGCGAACTGCTCAAATAACTTGAGCGCCGAGTTGATTTTTTCTAGTATTTTTCTAAGTTTATTTTTGGTTTGATAGATTCGGTATCGAACTTCACCTATGAAAACCGGTATACTAGTGTGAGTTATTATATTGCTTTATGAAAGCATCAGAAAAAAGCATCTTTTCCTATTTGAACGTAATAACTGGGTAGTATAATAATGAGTCGTATTTTCTCTTAAGAGGCTTCGCACGCCACGTTTTTTGAACGAGCCGTTGACGCGCGATTTTATCGTTACATCCCGATACTCACGCAAGTCAAACACAACTTAACTTTGAATTTATATGTGTTCTAAGTTCTACCTTTGAATACCTGCGCTACTCTCGCTTGAATCGGTATCTGTATCGATATTGTATCGATACAAACGCGTAAGACATTCAAAAAATTGCTCTGTGGATTAATAGAAATGCGCAGCTGACGCGCGTCTGACGCGCATTCCTAAAACGCGCGTTGCCAGCGTCTTAAAAAAATGCAGTCTGCTTAGGCTCTTAGCTACACTTAAGTACAAAGACACTTTACAAATAAAATAACCCTTATTACAATGGCCTAAAGTAATGTGCTGTCAATAGACAGCACATTGTATTTATGTATATTCATCATCATCATCATATCAGCCGTACGACGCCCACTGCTGGACATAGGTATATTAAGTATTGTAAATTTTATATAAAAAATTATGTCTTTGATTAAGTTGACTCATTGTGGCTTTCAAATAAAAAATCTTTTCCAGCTGATTTTTTAGGAAAAATTAGATAACCGCTTAAAAGCTGTGTGGCGTCCGACAGAATAGAATAGCACCAACCCTTAACACTTAGGGGTGTCGTAAATGAGAGTTGGTACGGCACGTAATCAACATACACCTCCCATAGAGCACAAAATGGGCAGTAGTATTTTCGGAATAATAAAGTCTTTTATGGCGATCTCGAACCCGTCTGGCAAACGTGGAGATTATAGCCAACCTCCTCCTCCCTTTCCCTTTCATGTGCAGCTTTCGACCAGCAATGGCCATTTTCGGCTGATATGAACTTAAAAATACTTGTTACATAATAACTCAAATGTTATTTGTAAGAATCGATAAGAAAACTCTTTAAGTTCTTTAAGTTTTCCAAGCCATAGATAATTCAGCATTGACTTGATCAGTTACGCAAATAAATCAGCGCTGTCTAAAACACTGAGGTGTAATGATACCTCGGTGCGCGCCACAATAAGGCATAAAATGCCTGATGCCTTCGCCAAAAAAATAAAAATAAAACAGAAGACATCACTTTCAAACAATAACATAATGTAAACTCTTTCGACTAAAGTTCAAGTTGCATTGATTTAAAAACATTAAAAAAAAAGTAACGTTTCTCGTGTGTTCGACGAAAAAACGCTTTATGCTTTTAAGTGTAGAGTCGAAATTGATTGGTTACAGATCTTTTTTTTTCTCTGATAAAAAATATGGACCACGGCCGCCCCAGGCGTGGCACGGGCCGGTACTAGAAATGTTTTTAGTCTGTGCTCGGTTAATGATCGGGCCGAGGTTAAAATTAACTGTCAATAAAACAGTTAACTACAGGCTATATTGTTTTATGAAAGCAAATAGATGGGTGCTGATTTTGTTGGAATCCATTAGGTTTGTTAACCGCAGTGGGTTTTTAAAGGTGTTTTTAAAAGTTCTTTATGTCTCTCTTCAACAATAAAACGCTTTTAGTTAAGGACATCATATAATGCAGATCATAAAATTACATTCGTATGAAAATTATTAAACCAGGAGCTAATTTCAAAGTTCTCTGATAATGAATAGGGTCTGGTTAATGCTATAAAGCTTTTGCGTTTTATTTTACGTTTTCACTCCTTATCAAAAGTTCTCATGAATAAACTTTGTAATATCATCGCATTTGTTTGAAAAGAAACAAACATGTTAGTAAGTTGGTAAATTGCCTAATCACAAAAGAAATACAAAAATTTTAATCAGTAAAAATGTAAGTATGTATCAGTGGTTCAATTTCCAAAATGGGTGTGTATATGATAAAATGGTATCTCTTTCCCCTTTTTCTAATTTATTTTGGATTAAAATTAACAGGCATAGGTAAATTTGAACATTGCGTAAGGTAAGGTAAGATTTTTTTTATTCGTTTTAACCAGCCAGCGCCACCAGCAGCAACAGTCGCGTAAGTACTCAATTAAAAGTTTTTGCCACGTTTACAATACTTTGAATAATAATTTAAGGTCTAAACTAAGGAGATCAATTAATATTCTTTTTAAATAGACTAGTCGCTATGCATAGAAAAAGAATAATGCAATATGAGAGGTGTTGTATCGAAATACCATTTGTAATAATCTACCAAATTTGATACTGGCAGAAGTAACATCTTGTATTTTAAAATATTGTTATAGATTTAATTTAATAAATAAATAATAACTAAACTTTTTGCTTAACAGATGGTACTTGAGTCAAATACTGATTGAATAGTGAAAACGAAATTTTGGCTTAATAAAATTTTGGTAGTATAGACTTGATAATGTGATGGTGTAATTCTTGTTATCTAAATAGGTTACAGATGTTATGTCATTACTGATCTGTATTCATTCAACCAATAAATATTAGTTGTAAGAAGTAGAAATTAGTTCCATGCTTCTTTTAATACAAGTAATTATAGATGTCACTGCATATCATTGAGATTCGGAATGCGGATTATCTGAATGCTGACACATATTTATTTATCACAAGCCAACAAAATTTGACAAAGTTTCTTACCCAGACACCTCAGTATATTTTCCTGAAGGATTTTGGTGTGCTGATAGAGCAATTCTGCTACCGGATTTGGGTTCAGCACACCAAAATCCTCCAAAAAGTATACTCACGTCTCTGGGAAAAATTTTTGTTGACCTGTGTTATTATAAGACCCTTTCAGATTACTACAAAGTAGAGGAATGGTTTTTTTAAAGACGGCCATAATAAAAAAATAAAAAAGAGTTTTAACATGTAATTATAAATAATTAACTCTACAATAGTTTTATTTTCATAAATGTTGAATTTTATAAGTTGAGTTATTTAAAGCAATTAAGTTTTGATTATGACGAAAACTGTTTTATGAATGGTGGATTAATAGATATAGAGATCGATTAGTAAATGACAAATCAAAAATATACGTCTACATGAATATAAAAAAAGTTAGAAATTTATTAAAGTGTCGCTAACTTCTCAAGAGAACGTGAAAATACATCTCTCTTGCTGATTTACAATTTCATGCTGTTTTATTTGTAAATATTCTCGCATTTTCACAAACACTTGTTTGTTAATAATCCGCCATTCATATTAATTTAAATAGATATAGTTTACTAAATGGACGCTTCATATTCCCCCTGAAACCCCAAAATTGAGGTTTCAGCCACGGCTCGGATCAGGTCAGATTAAAAAAAAAAGAAAACAAGAGGATTGAGAGGCAAGTGATTTCTAATGATTGTATTAAGTATTAAAGTTAAAAAGAAAAAAATATATCTTAAATGTATTTTCACTGGATTTCAATTCAATTACAAATATTATAGTTTAATTCCTTTTTACACTTACACGTTTAGATCTTGTTATTAAACTATTTATTCAGGCTTAAATTCACAGTAAAATATCACAGTAAAATTACTGTTATATAAATAGCAATAACTATTTTAAATCATACTTTATTATAAACAAAAGAGCTATTACAAAAACCAGGAGAGTGAATTTCGTAGATATACAAAAAACGGCCTTATTGTGAAGCAATAAAATAAAAAGGATTTAATCGACTGAAAGCAGTATGGGTAGAAAAGGTGGTGACACATGAGTAGAGTTTTTATTTATTTATTCAAATACATATAAGTATTATACTACGGGATGACTAATTTTCCATTACAGTTGGCGCCGAAGTATTATTAAAAAATAATCGATACTTGGGTAAATAATCGGCCAAAACTTAAATATTAAAAAAGTGTAAAATTTATTAAGACGTTTCCGACATAAAACCTCCAAGAAGTTCAAACAATCGGCCATAGACAAAGAAAAAAAAGTGCTCGAAACGTGTGGGATTTATTAGAGGATTCCTCGTAAGAAAAGGGGCTATTATGTAATTATGAGCGAGTCGAAGTAACCTTGCTCGGTCTCAAAACTTTTTTGGGAAATTATTTTAGAAATATTATATTTTGATGGCGTAGGGTCACGCTATGTGTAATGTATAGGGACATCATGATAAGATAACTAGGGTATATCCTTTCCGAATGTTTTTCAAGATAAGGACGACAAAATTCTGTACTTATGATTAAGAAAAAACTTAAATATTGACCCTGGAAGATGAAGACGTGACGAATAAAACGATTACCTCATCATAAAACAAATTACAGGGAGATCGACAAATTAAATGATACAGCATACCACAACATGCATAGTTTGTATTATAATTACACAAGGTATAATTTGGTCAATAATACTTTGGAATTATACTAAAAGTACATTCATACTGTTCAGAATATTGATATTAAAAAAAATAAAACGAAATCTCATTAGAAGTCTCATTAACGTTAGTGTAATTACGCTCGCTTTGTCTAAGATTTTAATAAATACTGAAAAAAAATAGATAGTTACATATTTGTAGCTGGCCAATAATTTATGAGGTACATTCCAAAACTAATAACCCTGATATTTAAATTTAAATTAAGTATGCACGTAAAAAGGAAGTCGATATTTTGAATCAATTACCAAAAGATGTAACATTTCGGCACTTAACGAATTAAAAAATATGTCTTAATTTTAGAGCGGTAGTGTTCAGTTTTAAAGAAAACTTATCCTGCGTATCCGTTGCTGGTAGCCCACTTCATTTCAACATTCCATAACCACGTGTTCTCTTTTTAAATTCAGGTGGTTTTTAAATTGCTAGTGATTTGTTTTTCTTTTTTCGCTCGTCAGTAGTTCTGGGGCTATTAACGGCAAGGGGTAAAATATTTTTAGGCATTTTGATAGAACAAAAGGTAATATTTTAAACTACTATTTAAGAAAAGTAACTTAGTTTACGGATTTTTGCGCATGTTTTATTTTATTTTATATTTAATCCTGACGTTTCGACTCCTTTACAGGAGCCGTGATCACAGGATGACTAAGATGATGGTTGTCATATATTTTCTACTACCTTCACAATATTTTAATCGGGAACGTTCCTAATTATTAAACTATTTTATATAAATCAAGTTGTTTTATTTTATTTTAAAAACATTATTTAGTTATTTAATTAATTCTCACTACAATTACATTGTATACTACTGTCTACTACCAGTTCGGAAATTGGGAGGGCCTTCCGAGAAGAACTGGCGAAAGAAACTCGGGCAGGGGGACCGACCTCCATCTTACTGTTTAATTATTTGCAAAAAGAGCAACTACATCATCAAAAATCCGTAAAAAAGTGTTTTATTCTGATGTGTAATGTGCGCGGAAGTGTAAGAACTAAATAAGTAACTTAGTTGTTAATTTAGTTCTGTTGATATTGATATTATGTATGTTACTTATATTAAACCCATAAAAAAAAAGGATTTAAAAATTATTTGACTAATTGAAAGGTCAAACTGGTTAGGGTATACATATCTGCTCTATGAGCATGCAGAAATTTAGCCACATAACTAACCCAAAAAGTCAATATCATTGACTTTTTAACGACATATGTGTACAGTACAAGGTCAATTTAAGAGAGAATTTGACTGTAGGTACGTATAGGTAGATGTGCTGTTGTTTGTGGTGTAATAAAGATCCTACTTATTCTTAGGGAAAATAGAATACCTTTTTTGTGATTACTTTACGAATTACCTTGATAGTTATGAAAAAGCAAGGTTGTTTATCATGATCATTGGCTTAGTATGTTTTTGAAATGATCATTTCAAAGGGCTTCAAATATTATTGTCTTTCTCTTTTTTCTTATTTTTATTTTTTTGAGATAACAATCCATACCAAAAACAACTACTCCAATATGTATTAGCAAATTTGATATCAAATGTATGGAGACTGAATGTACCCAAAAAATCCCTCAAAGAACAGTAATTTATCTATAAATTATAATAACGACGTACACAAAGGGCGCCAAATTTAACAAAACACATTCGAAATACAATAAAAGTTCGCCTTGTAGGTATTCCATCATTCCCATTATAACGGAGAATATTTCATTAAGGTTGTATTAACCAAAAACTGGTAGCATCTGAGCGTAAGCCGTGAGCCGGACTCGTGCGCGCGGTCACGACCCAGCGCCTCCTTATTACGGGAACTACCATCAATTTACCAATACGTCATTACTTTTTTCATGTTGCAACACTTTCTTAATCATAGAGACTTCTACCGGTCCATAGAACAGCCAGCGACAAGATGACGCTTTTAAACTTTGTTGAGGGCAAACATATTATACAAACATAGACTACGGGAATACAATTTGATTATTATTTAGGGATTCACCATTCATATACAACCCCAAAGTGTGTCATGAACATATCAAACTATTGATTTTAGTTATGACAGACATTATCGTTCAGAAACCTTCTACGAATGGTGAGTTAATATCTCATCTTTGCAGTAATATTCCAACAGCGAGGCGTTGATTCTTACTTAATACTTAAAGCTAAGTTGCTGTCGACGTGTTTCCGACCTCTACAAGCTAAGAAAAACTGAGAAAAAGTATTATCATCAAACCAGCGGCAGTGGCTGGCAAGAAAGTATGTCAACGGCATAAATTTAAAAAAATAACTTGATTCAGTTACCTCGATGCTTATCAAGCTGTTCGGCCACAATAAAAATAACGAAGGTCAGAATTCATGTAACCGTGTTACACCTACAGATCGCTTAAATCTGGGGGCGGATGAGTACCGCCCGCAATCTAATTTGAAACCCTGATCGAGTCAAAATGTTAAAACAGTAGCTCCGGAAAGTTTAAAAGTGTTTTAATTACATTCACGACTATGGTATTAAAAAAGTTAACTTATTAACGTGTTTCAACATGAGGATGGGATACCAATAATGCTTGATCAATAGGAAGATTAGAAAACGGACGGAGTAATAATAAATTTACTTTTTAAAAAGTTAATAGTTAGATATTTGGACAAAGGGCATACTTTTTCCCAATTCTTTTCTCCCATAATAAGTATTACATTTAACGGCTTCGTTGCTGATGACACGCCTGTCGTGCCATCACTTTTATTGCGTGTGGCGTTAGCCACTGAAACCGTGTCATTTTTAAATCGATGATAACTCCTTCAAATCAAGTTTCAGGGAAATCAACCTGGAATAAAACTATGTTCACTTTTCACGTAAATCAAGCTCGTAGCCTTCGTTTCTGTAATTGTATGTAGCAACGAATCGGTTAAACTATAAACAGTTCAATATAGAAAACTTATAGTGTTTGGTATCATAACTGAGTTTTAATAGACAATAGCATCCTGAGGGCTGTGGCAGAGGGTGCGAGTGTCCTTCCAGCCAGCACTGCACGGAGGGACACGCTCCATACAAGGGCGGTCATAAATAGTTAAAGTCCTGTTACTATCAATACATTGTATTATTTTAGTGACTTATAGTTGTAAAAGTGTTTTAGGAACATTAAAATGAAAGAAGTACATGTATTTACGGAATAAAAAACGTTTACTTCAGTAAAAAACAAATATAAACAATAACATACTTTAACCTAAATTTATCATGAACAAACACTTAAAAATTGGAATGTAAAACATATATTTTAAATAAAATAAGAGTCAAAACATTGATAACATTATTTAATTATAATAAAATAATAGAAATAAATAAATTAAAATTAATTAAATACAAAAAAAAACAAAACAACTAACAAAATACAAATAAATTATTCTTATTCTAACAATATTAAACATGTAACAATTCTATTACACTTTGTGACAGAGTATTTTTCTTTTTAGGGGGAAGTTTCCGAAGACTTGTAATATAAGGATCTGAATGTAATAATAGTCGTTGTATTAAATCTTGATTGGTAACTTAACGTGACATTTTTCGAGTGTGACTTCGTCTTTAAATTTTGATATACTTATTTGTCGCTTCAGCAGCTTCTTCGGAAAGTTCTCCTATAGATAACAATGCATAACTTATAATATCTGATCCATGTACGAGCACCTTGTGGACAGAAGCAGGAAGACTATACCACGGATATTCCTCGACCAGGCTGTATGCTGTTTGTAATGCATAGTCTTTAAACTTGCATTCATTAATTTTATGTCCAGAAGATAACGTTTGTAATATTACACAACAACGATCTATGAGATCCTTATTCAAACCTGTAATTTCAGCAGATACAGCTGATTCCAAAAAAAACTTCCTGGCCGTGTTTCCGTCGTTAGACGTCCCGCTTCCACCACTACGCGGCTTGTCAACTATTAAACCTAATCGTTCCCTTAACTGGGACTGTACATATTGTTTTTTATTTGATAACAATTGTTTATCACTATCTAGCCTAACTTGCCATTTTTTTATGTCTAATCTATATGAAAGATGAATAAAATATTCGAAGAAACGTATCCAAGAATGTAGTGGTGATAATCCAAATTGGTATCTACTCTCTATTACAGGTTTTTGTAAACATTCGTCTATTTTATTCATCTCTTTAGGGGTAGCATTACATATATAACATCTACTTGTAGATGTTTCACTTAAAGCACTACAAATTTTACCATCTACCATTGAAAGCTGCAACTTATGAGAAACGACCAATTCACGATTGTCGATCTGAATAAAAGTAGGTTGCAAACTTTCAATTTTATCCTTAAAATAAGCTTCCTCTTGCAAAGACACTGCTGTGCTTTCTTTCAAAAATTGAAATCGAATAGGACGGCAGTACCTAGTGGAAGAGGGTCGAGGATTTTTCCATAAAATTTTACAATTATCTTCAGCTAATTTTACAATAATTTGAAGGGGTACATAAGATGTTACAAACAAACTACTATCTTCTAAAGTTGAATCTGAAAAAAAATGTTTGTATTCACTATGTCCAGTGCTGCCATCGAATCCCCATTTCCCAAGTAAAGAGATATTAGACAAACAATCATCAGGAATCTGATCTAAGACCTCTTTTTGAGATTCAAGGATTCGAGAAGCTGTGTGATCAAAAAGACTTTGTAATTCAACTTCAGCTGAAGACTCGGAAACAGTTATATTAGAAGGGTAACATCTCTGTTTCGCTTTAGTAATTTGTTGGTAACATGGTAATACATTAGGAGAAATCTTACTATTAACAAAGTTTTTAATTAATAAATACTGATGTTTTGTCAACTGAGCATCAGTCACAAGTGACAAGACATCATCAGTGCTAACTCTAGATATACACGAATCGAATGAACAGTCTGAAACATCAAGCAATGCACTCACAGTAGAATCATCAGACTTTGACAAATCAGCTACTCTCCGACGTTTAGTCCTTTTACTACATTGCGTAAAAGGTTTTCGAGGACGACCACGTGAATGACACGGCGACGTTTCAGACGGAGTACATTGCTTATTGTTTTTCACAAGTTGAATTTTTTCAATAACATTAAACAAATCGGAATTCTTATATAAAAGCTTGGTTTTATCCCTATTACATTTTTTCCAGAATCGAGCAATAGCTTTACATAAATTATTAACAATTTTCTCTAAATAATGAATATCAATGTTCTCAGCATCGTTCAGAGTAGTCAACAAACTTTGTAGGACTTGACGACACTTTTCCGAGTCATTATCGGTATTGACAGTTAGCCATATTTCAAGAATATGCATTCTTGAAAACGAGCATATATATATAAATTACCTAAAACAAAAAAAAACGGTTAAAATTCAGTCACAAAACCTACACAAAGCACTAAGACTAAATAAACTAATTTCGTAGCAAATGCTACGAGATAATCTTGCAACCGTAGCACCCTTGTCATCGCCAAAAGGGCAGATAAGGGCAGCCAAGTTTTAATTTTCCTAAGATAAGAAAGTCTAAAGATTATGGTGCAATATACCTCCATAGTCGGAGCGAGTGGGAACATATTTAAAAGTTTGTTCAAACTTTGAATATTAAAATATAATACTCCAAGAAAAGTCGCCTCGTAGCAATGACATACTAAAGAAAATATATACTAAGATACAATTAAAATAAAAATATTAATTATTACATACCCTGTTCTTGGATATCCATTTCAGAAAAAACACACACAGCACTCACAGGTCCCGCAATGACAACAAATGACGTCACGCTTTTTAATGACTCACTGATAACAGTATTTACGATTGGCGATGCACTCTCTTTGAATGCACAATAGATAATGAAGGCGCACTCTAATTACTGACCCATTTATAGTTTCAGAAGGTACCGCAACTATCCAATGTAACGACAAGGAATAAAATGTAAAACTAGAAAGCAGGTTTTTAAGATTTATGACCTATGGATGTCAAGTTTAATTTAAAAATGTGTATCGATTTTAATTTGTTTTTTTTATTAGGTTTTTTTTGGACATGCTCTATTTAATGAATAAATGACATGATTTTTAATATATGTACTAACTTAGTTTTAAGTTTTCATTGTTACTAACCATTATGAGACTTTGATTCTTGCAATAAATTGAATTAATATTATTATAATATCTCTGCACCGAGTAATATGCTTCTACATTACCAGTTTTGTACCCATAGTTATAATTCATAATATTATTAAAAATATTTAGTTCTTAATAATAATGAAACAACTTTTAACTTTTAACGGATATTTGCGTCATAAAGTTTATGACTGTCTGTTTCTATCAATAAAATGTTTTTAAGAATATGTTTTGTTTATAAAAAGGCTTCTGGTAGATATGTGAACAATACCGTATTATCATTATAGCTAGATATAAAACTAAAAATAATACTGTAGGTACGTTAAAATTAAACTAAATTAAAATTTCCCTTATATCTTAGCTCGTATGTAATGTACCTAGAAGTACCACGTCTTACTGTTAAACTTATTCCATGGGGAAGGTGTAACTGTGAACCAACCTTCCGCTTATTAAAATGTAAGTATATTGATTTAATAGACAATGTCAGGAAAATGTCGCATTCGTGTTAGAAATTATTGAATTTGACCTACTTCGATTATTCTTGTATATTGTGTTACATTTAATAACATAGCCATACCATAAGCAAAAAGGTCGCCAAGCCTTAGACTCATTTTAAGTTTTAAATGCCTAAAAATCTTTTTCTAGGTATCACATTTCTATTATTTGATGTTTCTGAAATAGTTGTAGCAAAAAAAACAATTTTAAATATATATATTTTCTGCGTTTTACGCTTATTCTCAAAAATGATTTTGTGGCTTAGTGACTTTTTAGTTAACGGACGGCAGTACATTTAACAGCATATTATCCACAATCGACAAGGTTTTAACGTATTAGATAAATAAATAAATAATAAATATTTCCGTCATTCACACCAATTAACCTAGCCCAAAGTAAGCACTTTAAGGCTTGTGTTATGGATACTAGGGTAACGGATGGACATACATATATCCTACATAAATAACTAATATTCATAGAAATATATACAAACATCCATGACTCAAGTACAAATGCTCGTATTCATCATACAAACATCTGCCCCTTCCAGGATTCGAACCCAGGACCATCGGTGCGAAAGGCAGGATCGTTACCGTTGCACCAAACGGTCGTCTTTCGTAGTGGTCGTCGGTCGTAGATGTCCGTTCTTTACCGGAAGGACACTACAATTATTTTCCAACGAATGAGTAACAGTAAAACATCTGAGTGCCAGGTTAATTAAAGCACAGATTCATTTCAACCTGTCGTTCCAGATAATACTTCCTCCATTAAGTGACCATGTTAAAATCATATTCATTTTCTAACACAAATGGAGTTTTCCCTATTGAAATGGACTGTACCTTCTAATGAGCCTATATAATAAAATGACTCGTAATACAAGAGTATAAAGTCGAAATTACTTTACAGTTGTAAAAACAATAGTTTTAGTTTAACAAATTTACATTTAGCGATGCTATGCGTCTTACTGCTGTGAAAATAGAGGTTCATTTGAGAATTTTGTTTATTTTGTTAAGTTGGCAAGTGTTTAATAGGCTTTGCGACGAGCCAGGACATTCAATCTTGCGCTCTCGCAGGCATCCATCATTGAGCCACGCCCCTAGCGGCCAGTTTCGACAACAAACAACACTGGACGATTTGGAAGTGATTAAAAGTGCCTTAAAAAAAAGAGAATTTTATTGTTGAACGAATGTTCTTTTGTGGTCTATGGTTTTTCGTAATTAAAATGTTAAGATGTAGAGAACAACTTTCTTGATTTTATTAGACGTGTGTTCACGGAGCCTTTTCTGTTCGGTTTTTTAAGAATAGACAATATAAAATTACTATAAAAAGGTATATTTTGATTATACTTACCTTTTCACTATATACATACATTCAAAAAATAATCTAATAATTACTAGTGAACCCCCTACATCCCAGAATGCTTATCTGTAATATACAAACAACCGGCCACTAGCTAACTAACAATTTTTTTTATTGATATTGAATTCTATATATTTGACTTTAAGCTGAAAATCAAATGGAGAAATTTATTTTTTTCATAATCAGTCCTAATCCACCATGCGGCCCTAGCGCGGATTAAAAGATGCTAACTACTACACATGTCATCGGATAACATACCTTCCTAAAACAAAGGAGTTCGGGATGATACAATTATTAGTAATCTGTTCGATGATCAGCATAAGCATCTTTTGCATGCAAGCAGGGATTTTAGTGGTATCCGAATAGATTGTTCTGAACATTGTTTTTCATTTCTGTTTTAAAAGTTAAACAGAAGGAAACTGTAACACTTTGAATCTGTTTTGGAAAATACCGGTTCATAAGTGTTACAGTCAATAAGGTTCACATTGGCATAACTAAGCGACAGCTCATTAATGATTTGGGTACTTTGAAATGCCTATGTTGGTGTACTGCGTGTACACATAGATAGTTAAACGTAAAACAGTTTCTAACAGATTGATAACAGAAAACATTATATCTGTTACACTTTTATAATTGTTCGACGCAAAACAGGTTCAAAACACCCAAATAAGTGATACAGGAATAATTCTGTAACAGATTCAATGTGTAACCCTTATGAAAGTGTATCCTTATAAAGATGTTTTTGAATCCCTGCATGCAAAAACTTGAAAATTGTTATAAAATTTCATTTCAATTGCCTTGAGAACATTTTTATTTAAAACCAACAGCTTTCAATCTAATATTACGTCAAGTCTAAAAACAAACAACCAATTATGGGTTCTCCCAAATAGGAAAAGAAAAAACTTAAGATAACCTGATGCGCAAATAAAACAGAGAAAAAAATACAGTGAACGTAGGAGTTTGCTTCCCAGTTTGGACTGGTGTATGTCGTGGCAAAAATTAAATCCGACAGCACATAAGAACGTTGGAAATGTAAGCACTTATTAATATGAAAATCAGTAGCATGATAGTAGCTGATACATAGTGATGAACGAAACCGACAAAAAAAATAACTATATTGTGTGTTCTTAATAAGAGTAATATAATATACGACAAATACTTATATTTAATTAATAATTAGATAATTCAAGTAAATAAAACATTTAAAAAAGATAACTTATCTTTATAAAATTAAATAAATTGAAAATAAATAACTTATTTTTAGTTTAAGAAATCGTAATATTGATATTGGAATAAAGTAAAACAAACAAAGCATCAAATAAATACTTATAAATATGCATTCGTATCGTAATTAGTTATCGTATTTGGTCATTACTATTCCTAGTAACTTGCATCCCTAGTAAAAACACAATTCGATATGTTTACTTAAATACTTCAGTAACAAAAATGTATGTATTTATTACTCAAAAATCTGCCACTAACGGGACACGAACTAGGTACTGTTCGACTTAGTAGATAGAGTCACTCCCGCTCGGCTTAAATCTTTATCATGACCCCTTTAACGTAAAAGTAGTAAAAACTTTAAAGTTCAATATTGCAGCCTTTTAACCTTCAAAATATAAGGTATTTGGAAAATATTTAACACTTTGTCCTATCTACATATAACATTGTTACACATTTAATAGCTTAATAGATACGCTATCGACTGAACAATAAAAAACAAATTTAAATAATAGAAACACTCCACTCTTTCATCTTGATGAAAACACCAATAGAGAATTTTAAAAGGAATACTTATATCAAATTATTGTCTTTCTTGCATAGGTTAAATATGTATAATTATTTAAAATGATCAATGTTTGTATAGGGATAAATTTATTTTGCGTATTTTGGAAAAGGCTTTAACAATTTCAATTAAATTTTGTATTTTGTTTTATTTTGCTTGATAAGTTTACCTATATTTCATATGAGAGCAAAAAAATTACGATGGGCCTTCATAGTACCAGCACTCATGTGGTACCAGTTGCTAAGCAAGCATCCTTTGTTATTTCCCGCAATTGAACAGAAATTTCTTAGTAACAAAAATTTAACCTAGTATATAATCCATAATTTCGCCAGTATTTCTAAGTCTTCGGTAGTATAGTGGTCAGTATCCCCGCCTGTCACGCGGGAGACCGGGGTTCGATTCCCCGCCGGAGAGAGCTTTTTTTTTACATTTTTGTTTTATTTTATTGAATGCATTTGTAATTATCTCGTAGAGCCATGTAAAAAAACTTCTTATACAAAACAGTACAATTTCAAGAGTCATGTGAAAAAACTTCTTATACATAACGGTAATTGTATCCACAGTAAAATAAAAAAGTGATCATAGTAACTTTACCTACTTTATCAGTCTTTAAAACACAGCCTTTAAAATAAACCGTGTAAGCCTAAAAGATTTTTTATGGCTTCTTCCTAGAATTGTTTACTATTTAACTAATTTGTTCCATCATAGTAAACAAAATGGCATCGCATCAAACATTAAATATTTAAAACAGCAACATTTTAATTTTTTTCGTTTTGTTAATGGAGCATGGCTTTTCAATTTTCTCTATCTGATTTTTTAGCAAATTAATAATTTAATTTATTTTTCAAATAATAATACAAGATTATTCTATTAGCTTTTCAAGAAACTTATTGATAATTTCGACTCGTATTATAAGTCTTCGGTAGTATAGTGGTCAGTATCCCCGCCTGTCACGCGGGAGACCGGGGTTCGATTCCCCGCCGGAGAGAACTCTTTTTCTCTTTTTTATTTGTTACTTTTTTACCTGATTCTTGTAGTGGCTTGTTATTTTGGCATATTTTATAAATTGAACACTATTATTTTTCTTCGTATACATTATAAAATTAGATCTGATTATGTTTTATTGTATATAACTATTAGATTTTTGAAAATATTTATTCTTGCATATCTGTGTACGGGTTATTAAGTCTACTATGATCATGAAAGGAAGAAGACTAAGGAGTAACATTAAAATAAAAACTTTTATTTCACCCAGTACTTCTGTTTATAATTTATTCTAATCAGAAATCGTTAGTCAAGCTGGTAACAATTACTATTGTTATCAGCTTAGCTAATTTCCCTGTAATTTATATAAATAGTATGTAGGTACTAAAAATATTTATTTCTCTTTAGTAATACTAGTGATGTAAGAGAAATATGCCTTCAATACAACTGCGATTCATTATAGCTCCGCTACTCACCGCTTGAGGCGCTGCTTGGTGCTCGCAAATCTCACAATTCTCATGACGAATGTACCTATTGGTGTGACTGGTTTTGAATAAAATATTACATCTTTATATTGTTACGGTGATATGGTACTGAAGTTAAAATATGTGAAAGAAGGAATTTTTGATAACGGATTAAAGCTTTGATATGCAATACAATGTTTTCAATGACTTGTCAAGAATTAGTTGGCATTTTCGCAATATAAGTATCTTTGTACATTGACAATAGATGGCGTTGTCATCGTTAGACAAAGTAGGCGCGGTTTTTACATCTTGTACTAAAAAATAAAAATTAAATGTTATTGGTTTGGAAGTATATTACTTGATAACAGCTGATCAATATGGTTTATATTTATGATTACACGTTTTATTTGTAACAGTGTGACAAAAATCAGTATTGGTTTGTCCATACACGGGCGCTGACTGCCTTAAACTCACTTTTTTATTAAAAACAAATAAAAATTTTTTTTTAACATTTACAGTGCTATATTAACCTATATTATAGGTTTACCAAGCACTGACATTCATTCAAGGTAATTTTAAAATAATAAGCTTTAATAATAAAAAAAAAATATTTCTTACATTCACACCAATTAGCCTAACCCAAAATAAGCACTGAGGCTTGTGGTTATGGATACTAGGGTAACGGATAGACATACATATATGAAACCTAAATATGTAATATTCATAGAAATATATATAAAGATCCATGACTCAGGTACAAATGCTCGTATTCATCATACAAAAATCTGCCCCTTCCGGGATTTGAACCCAGGACCGTCGTCGGTGCAAAAGGCGGGATCGCTATCGTTGCGCCAAAGGGTCGTCAATAAAACTTATATATTTTCATAAATATCTAATAAATGTTTTAAGTAGGTACTGTCCTTTTTCAAATTCTCCCAAAAAAGTAGTTTTTTAACTTAACAACAGCAAAAGAGAAAAAGCAGATACTCAGCTCAGTAAAACAATATGAATAATCAAATTACCTACAACAATGCAAAATTTTATTTGTTAAGATTTCTAAAATTCGTTTATTTTAGCCAAGAGCAAGAAAAAATCTGCTTGATCTTGCTTTTTCTCATAATTTTTGAGGAGATAATAAAATTAGTTATTAACGAAAACATAATTAAGATGATTTAACCAAACTGATCTAATGTATATTTTTCGGCTATCTTACAAATGAAAATGAAAAAGAAGGCAGGATCTTATGTAACTCTACACAACGCCTGCGGGGACAGTTGTTGAAAACAAATATTGACCTTCATTCAGTTTCATATTATTATACCCTTTTTTATTTTAAGTAGTAATATAACATGAAATCAAAATTGTAAATATTATGCAAAAATGATTTAAATGAAAATTACATTTAAAATTTCAATTGAGTTACCAAACTACGTGTCAATTTTATACAATATTACGAGGAATACGAATGCGTTTTGTGTTTGCAACTTTTTTAGCGCATGCATACACGCAAGGATGATAATAAAAAAAGAAACTCGTTCGAAATTCGAAACATTTAAATTGCACGTTATTGCTACCGTGCACGCGGATTCTACCAAATTCTTACACTGTAATTACTCGCGCCGATTGGACCATCTCGATTCGATGTTGCCACAAATAAAAATTAGTCTTCTAATTTGTGGGAGTCAAAGAATCTTTTGTTTAGCGTGAGAAAGGGAAATATTTTTGGCAAAGATTCGAGTTAAGAAAATCGTTAAATCGTGTTAGTTCGTTGGCCTGATACATAATATGAGATCGCCCAAAATGCGTGATGAAATGTGTGCATGAAATTTCTTTTGCATTTAATAACTGTGTTAAATGATTACGTACTTTACTGAAAATGTAAAATTTAAGTCAAGGCGACTTCATTGGCTATTTACCATCAAAATCTTACCCCATAATAAGCTGAGATTTTAGAATTTACGTTCGCTCTGTTACATGTAGACTTGTGCGTTGTCTGGGTAGGAGTTGAAAATCAGTTCTTTGCTCTCAGAGCAAATATATCGCTGAGCTTTTTCCCTCTGCGTAGTTGCGGCACGCACTCTTAAATTTAAAAATATAAACGTATGTTAAGATTAATTGTTGTAAACGTATATGTGTCTTATGATGCAAATAAACTAATTATCTATCCATTTACTAGCCAAGGCATTCTATGGAAACTAAATATTTTATAAGTCACAAACGAGTATAAAAAAGGTATAAGAAGATCCTATTTAAAACTGAAGCTATGTACGTTTTCCTCTCATCATTACAGTATTTGTCTTTGTATGGGACTGTAACCGGAAAAACGGGATAGGTTATAGAGTTATTAAAAATCCAATTCACAAAACTTTTTATGACTTTACGTTCAATATATTTTTATTGCAAATAAATAAATACCTAATTGCTACTGTAGTTAACAAACTAAAATCGTAAGGTACTACATAAGTTTGTTGCGCATATGCTACATTGCATGTTATACGTAAAATTGACTTCCCAATACAACTTTTTTATGCCATCAATTATTTTTGGTTATCGTACATGGTTTTATGCATACCCACTATGTATAATTTGTGGCTTGGTAAGATACCATTTTCAATCAGTTTAATACTTATGATGAAACAAAAACACATAGCTTAAGTTTATTCCACTTACATTTATCTCAAAGTGTGGCATTCGCAGACAGGATGGTCAACCGCTATATCAACTGGGCCATATATCATTATTACGTCATTTGGTTCAAAGATTAGTGGAATTTTCAGTCTTTGAACATTAATTGACCCGATTAACAATAGATTTTCGTATTGGGCTGATTGAGTTCAACGTGCTACGACGTATCTTGTAAATTTACCTAATAAGAGTTAATTAATACGAATGAAATAGCTTTTGTATCTTGCCTTTGGTTAATCACAAACAGAATTTGTATACGAAAGTAATAAAAAAATTAATTATAATAAACAGTCAATCAAAATGTAAGATAAATTCTATACCTACTATAATATAATATGCTATTACAATATCCATTCATTAATATGAAAGGACTATATTTCACAACAAACACGACCATAAAATCGAATGGTCGATTCAAAAGATTTAGGATTAACGTGAATTATTATCGATAACCCAAAAGTGCGGTGCCGATTCTCTAAATTAAAATAAGTTAATTTGAACGCCGAACGGATGCCGGCGCGTTGCGTCCCGCAGCGAGGTCGCGCCTTAAAAAAAAGAACGTCAACCGAGCTGTCAGTGAGTCCGACAGAATGAAAAATGTTGCCAACACTAAAAAAGCATAGAGTATAGAGATTCATTCATAAACCCCGCTCACGTTTAGGAATTAGTTTATTTTAATTACTCGGTGAGCGTATTGTTGTATTAATTATTGTAGCTCGTCCGATTGTCTGGACACGGACAATATATTTTATTGTCTTTCTGTGAGCTTGTGATTTATACATCTAGTTAGTAAGTTATTTGAATTTTAATTTAGACGAGTTTTAATGGGGTACGGCTGAATGGTTTCTAATTAGGGGAAAACAACTGAACTGGGATGTTATGAATAATGTCCGATATAAATTCCGGTTATGGTCTTAGAAAAGCGATCGACCCGACACGTTTCGAGCACAATAGTCTTATATTTGCTGTAACAAATTGCCATTTCAAGAAATAGACGATGAAATATGACTTCCAACTTTTTTGTCTGGTAATCTTTTTATATTGACAACAATATGGTAGAAAAATGTTTCGACAAAGTATCGACATATTATGTATATATGATACTATTAACGAGAAGCGTTTGTGTTGTGGAAGTCTAGTTGTCTAAATTTGTAGAAGTGAATGACAAAATATTTGACAAAATCATCATTACCAAAGATGTTTTATTTCGTTTCTCATCTCATTCCATTCAATTATTTAAAAATAGATCTACATGGGAGAAATATGAAAACTGAATCACGTTAATAGCATATATTGTTTTATTATATTTCCTTCGTATTATTTTAACCTGCAAACCGATTTAATATAAAAAAGAAATCAATTGTTTTTTTAAATAAATACGCATAAAAACTGTTTTTTACATTTGAAATGTTGCACGTTTACATAAATAATATAACAACCCGATAAGAATCTTCACAAATACAAGATAATTAAACTGTAATAGATGACAATATCTATATTCAGGTAGTCATATCAACCTGTCTATTGCACTTATGTCAAGTATTTCAATCACTGGATCATTTTTCCTGTCTAATTATAAGCTTTAATGTATAATTAAGCTTAATTATACAAATCTTTTCTAAAAACTATAGAAGTAGATTAGCTTTTAAAACCGATGACTTGAGAAAGATAAGACAAGAGTTAATGACACAGAGTTAATAACAAATTATATATACCTAGATGTTGCAAAAAACAGATGAGTTAAAAAAAATGAACAATAAAACGACATGTCCCCCGTGACCCGCCCACATTTCGTATCGTTATAATATGTTTCGGAAATTTAAAACAGCAATCCTAATTGGCTATTTCGGAATTCGATTTTCAATAAGCAATGTCGATATTTAATAGGCAATAAGACAAAGATTCCGAACCGCGACGGTTTATACTTTTTCAACTGTTTTTTTTTTCACTGCCGCACTGGCAGCTAAATGAGCAACTTCTTTTTTTAAAACAATGATTTACAAGCAATGAATTGTGACCACCGTCTAATGAAGCTCTGAAGTATTGAGTAATGTCGCAAGGTGATCTAGTAGTTTTTTTTTCTACTATTTTAATGGCGAACGATAATCGTAACTCTTTGGTTGTGCTCCTTCATAACGATCCGTTCAGTATGTTCATCGTAAACCGACCACCTTACTGATCATAAACACAGTAGGTTCTTAAAATCAAATAGATAAACAATACTTAGGTAATAAAGTCAAAGAACTTTGATTAAAACTAATTAAAATTATATTTTTAACCGAAATTTAATGGACTATACCTTAAACAAAACAAAATTGTAGAAAACTTATCATTATGATAAATATGACGAGAAAACATCAATTAGTCTCAATAACAGACGGGACTTAAACTCGCGAACTTTCATTATACGGGCCCTTCAAATTATTCAAACAAAACCTTAATATACCTATAGAATATGATAGTAATCACTATTTTCTATTACAGAATAAGTATTAATATAATAATACTTATTACTGAAAAACAAAAGTAAACAATTCGAGTATGCCGGTAGTAAAGCATAGATTAGTTATAACACTGAATGGATTAAAAAAAGACCTGTCGAGAGATATAAAATTAATAGTTATTATATACAAATACTAAAGAGAAATTCTAGTAATATGAGTTATTTACGGGATTGTTACCATGTACCTTGTTTTTAGGGAGTTTTCGATAATTTCAGTTCAATTCAGTTGCTCCGTGATCATGGCGCTTGCAACAGTGCCGAAATATCGGAAACTCCCTAAGAACAAGGTAACGCAACAACGATATTAAGGAAAGTCATTCTCTACATTGACTAATCTAAATTAGGATGCTCCTGCAAGTTCAAAAGTTTTTCGAATTTCATAATAAAATACTGCTTTTTTGCGTGATTGTAAATATTCGATTATACAAGGTGGCGCAAAAAGAACGCATGGATTTTGAAATGTTATAAGTTTGTTTATTATAATCATACAACATTTCTTTTAATACCAAAACAATCAGCAATCAATCCAATTTAAGAATTGGTCATCGTGAATTCCATAGCCCCTCATTAATTTTTAAAAATAACATCTGAGAGGTGGCGTCCTTCTGCATTCATACACATCAAAAGTCTGTCTTCAAAGTTCTCCATAACCTTTGTCAACGTGTCCTGTGGTACAGCAGCAATTTCTTCACGTATTGCAGCCTTTAACTTTTCGACGGAACGAGGTTTTCGACAGTACACTTTGAATTTCAGGTGACCCCACAAGAAGAAGTCGCATGGCGATAGAACTGGCGAGCGTGAAGGCCATTGCAGATAGCCAAAACGTAAAATCACGTGATTGGGAAACATTTCTCTTCTTCCATAGAGGCATTACTCGTGTGGGCTGTGGCTCCATTCTGTTGAAACCAGAAGGCATGAATTCCTATGAATGCAAAAGGACGCGACCTCTCAGATGTTATTTTTAAGAATTAATGAGGGGCTTTGGAATTCACAATGACAATTCTTAAATTGGGTTAATTGCTGATTGTTTTGGTATTAAAAGAAATGTTGTATGATTATAATAAACAAATTTATAACATTTCAAAATTCATGCGTGTTTTTTGCGCCACCTTGTAGTATAGTTAAAATGAACGTAAAGTTGTCAAGCTATTCATCATTCATTTGTTAATATTTAGCGTCCATCATACCATGTTCAACATATCCTACAAGGTTGCTCTACTCGACGTGCATAACTTGACGCAATAAATCCAAAAAGCAGGCCATTACTAAACAAAAGTTTGGCATCATTTCTCAACATGTTGGGCCACAAGTTGAGTGACATGTTGGGCTCCATATGTCACTAAGTGAATATGTTCTAATAAAACATGTTCCTCCGGCCGTCATTAAATAAATATTGAAGAAAGCTCCCTCTTGTGCTCGTAAATTTTATGGCGACGATAAATAAACTGAAACATGTTTTATGTTAATAGGTATTGTAGTCTGAGTGTGGATGTAAATAAAAAAGTACTAAATGAAGCTATATTTTGATACGTATATAGAAATTTTTGGGGTTCACAATATATTTCCTTTTGTTTTCGTTTGAAAACTAATCCATAAACCATATTATCAGTAGAGTAAGAAGTTCTGTAGTATAATCAATCCCCTCACCTGTACTGAGTTCTAACATTAATAAATGCAACTTTTAAAGCGTGAATCGCGGATTGAATACCGGGTTCTTCCAATTTTTTTCGACTAACGAAATTAATCACGTGACGCGAAGCTAAGACATTGTTTTAAAAATAGCCTCGACCATTTTAAAGACATATTTTAAAGTATCACATGTATACTATATCCTAAGTTAATACTTTACACGTACATATATTTCTCTTCTACTAGATAATAAAACCCAAAACGACAATATTCTAACCCAACCTAACCCTATAAAATTACCATTCCCGCCTATGTCTTCACCAACCATGCATCGTATCAACACGCGCTCTCGCGCGGCAAAACAAGAGAACAATACTAATCCACCATCGCCATCCACTTCAACTCACCCATTATCGACACCAACAATAAACCCAACAGAGCCTCCGAACATATCACTGTGATCTTAATAAGGACGACCTCACAAAATTAATAAAGGAATCGGTACCCCAACACAATTGTAACTTAGATATAAATAATCTTAAAACTATAATTAAAGAAATAATCCACGACGAATTAAACCCAAAAACAACTCCAAAAAGCTTTAACATTAAGTCCTATGCTACAGTTACTAAGTCTAATAATTTGAAATGCGAAAACACAATAAAACCCACCCAAAAAACAACTAAACCAGCCGTAATAGTCACCATTCCGTCCGCTACTAATCGACAAGATGTTACATCTAAATGGCACGAAAGCTACTCTTTCAGAAACGTGCCTTATGCACCTACTAAATATCATGCAATTGCTAATAATAAGGTCAAAGTACAATTTGATACTAATTCACAATGCTCCGAAACGCTAACTTAATTAAAAAACAACCCCAACATCAAGGCCGTAATGGCACACTTATTACAGCCCATGTTCATCTTAAAGGGCGTCCCGAAGGAAATCAAGTACGACCAGATAAAAGACCACAAAACACCTCTATAAAAAACGCCCTAGATAAACCAGGAGCACAACTCACTACATGTTTAGCAAAAAGAAACCGAAACGAAAAACTCTATAATATAATCTTCCGAGCAACACCCGATGTATGGCGTAATGTCATATCACTTGAACGACTTAATATCGATCACAGAAGGATACACGTAGAAGAGCATGCTCCACTACTTCAGTGCGTTAAATGTCAGAGATTCGGGCATACCGGTAAACACTGTAACTCCGACCAACACCACTGCAGCTACTGCTCAGCCAGCGACCACCAATTCCAATCTTGCCCCAATAAAACTTCCATTTCCGCTGCTAAATGCGTTAACTGCACCAATACAAATGTCAAAAACCCCAAATTAAATTTAAATTTCAACCATTCTTCTACTTCAAACCAATGCACAATTCGCCTAAATTATCTCCACAAATTAGTAGAACGTATAAACTACGGCTTCGACAATAATAACTAAATAACCACAAAACCCTAAATTTCACATCGTCCCACTATAATTATAAGAAATCACACTCCAAAATATAATTTACAAAATAAACACTAATTTTACTAAATAACCTGCACGTTGCTGTGGTTATTGTAACATGCAATATTTTTTTAAATTATAAATTAAAATGTAATCTATCCTTTTTGCATCAAAATGAAAAAGAAAACATTAAATCGATGGAAAAGTTTAGTTTAGTATAGCAAGTTTTTTTTTTGGTATGAAATCGTTTTTTATTCGGCTACATTGTCTCACAGTGTCCGGAATATAAGAAGCTTTTTAGTCGATTATAAAAAAAGGACTAAAACGTGTTAACCAAGGATTGATCTCTGGATACTCACTTAGGATCAGATTACTTAGTCGTGCCGTATTATACCATGATCAACTTCTGGCTTCATCATCAGATCATCTCCATGTCATAGTAATATTTCTCAATCAGAAACCGGAAAGTGATTAAAATTTAACTTGCAAGATTTGATTACAGACTGACAGAGACAGGTGAAACTAAATAAAAAGCTTGTAATAAGCGAGCATTTCCTTACGCAGTCGTCATCACTATTACGCTCCCGTTCCCGTTCCAAATTCGAAATTCAAAATTAATGGCTGATTTGACAGGAGCTTTATTGTGCGGCTAATTTAAATCTTATCAACGAGCGATGACAGCGGCTTAATGGGATCGCACGGGTTGTTTTTAAGAAGTAATATCCCTTTCATTCCGATTGTCGGGCCTTTGTTTTTTTTTTAATTTTCGACCGCGTAGGCAATTGCGTTAATACTGGAACAAGTGAAATATTACAAATTAAAATATTTATGTATATCTAAGTTAGAGTATGTTTTGAATGTGATTAATAAGCTACCACTCGAAACCATCCGCCCGTAAGGTATCTCAATTGTCGACTTTGACTTATCGATATTTTCCGATTGTTATTAAGAAACTTGATAGCGCAGTGATTATAACAATGAAAATCGCCTATAATAAATGGTAATATTTTTCTTATAGAAGCGTATCATCACAGGCCATTTGTCAATTGGTCACTTATTTCTAGGAATATGACATAAATAGCCGGGACGGGCTTCACACGGGTGGACAAAACTCTTTAAATTTTTTCTAGCATTAAATATAGCTTATATTACTCAGCGTGAATGTAGCTTTTCAATGGTGAAAGAATTTTTGAAATCGGCTTAGTAGTTTTTGAGTTTATTCAATGCAAACGTACAAATATATAAATATTTCCTCTGTATAATATTAGTGTAGATCTACGTATGATATATGTATCTCTATTCGTTACCCTAGTATGCATAACAGAAGCCTTACAGTGTTTACTTTGGGCTAGGCTAATAAGTGTGAATGTAAGAAATATCATTATTATATAAAACAGTCTTAAATAAGAGCTTAATAAGCAGTGTTATTAAAACTCCAGAAAATTCTGTATAGCTAACGAATAAAATTAACAATATTTAGCCTAGGTATAGACAATAACCTAGCAATAAAATATCTAATAGAAAAATATGTTAAGAAAATTTGTTTTAAGCGGGATTCGAGCCCGCATCTACTGGTTGGTTAGCCCACCCATCTTGGTGAATAAATTAACATTATATCTATTTTGTTTAGCTTTACTTACTCGAAGTATCTTAGTGTTTATGCACTACGTCACATTTTTTACAAACCTTTTCTAACCTGAATTTGTTTTTTTTAGAATTAATATCCAAAATTTTGTCACAAAATGAATTACACTTTTGAAACACATAAAAAAACTTCGTTGTTAGTGTAGTCCACAGCCTAATTGTCAAATCAAACGAATACATACCCACAGTTAACCTCAAATCAATAAACGCACTTAAAAAGTTTAAATAAAAACCACTTTTAAATAAAATTGTTATATTGTTATTATATAATATAAAATTGTTATTATAATTTTATAGAAATTATTGTTAACTACTATATATAATTTAAAATCACACGCACACACACACACACACACATTCAGGTTTATTTTATGTCGCTTTTGCGGCCAAATTCAACATGATAATTTTGTGTCACAATTTTGCGGCCAACTTCAACATGATAATTTTGTGTCACAGTGATGCGCACGCATCTTAAAATTTCACTCTCATCATTTTTTTAAAACGCGCCTAAAGAAGTATAACTTCAAAAATCACTGTCAAAAAACGAAGCTAAACATTTAATTCTATATAAAATGTTTAATTTATTTGCTCCTCATATGTATTAAATAGAGAAATATACATTTTATACATGAATACAAATAAAATAAACTCCACAAATACAAATGACTTGCATTAATAATTTTCTACATTTTTGTCAAACACACCTAGTTTACTATTCGGTATTATTAAATATCCAAGAATACTAAATCGGTTCCACGCAATATCTCAAAAGAATGTCTCGCTATAATTTAAGCGAGGGACCTCCAATTATACAGCTTAAAAGTATAACTTAGGGAACACAAGGGAACACTTAATTATATCTTTCGAAAGAATGCTTTAAATATAACCTTATTTCTTATGTTTTTCTTTACTCTGTGCTCGATGTTTTGTCGCGGTTAAGCTGTGATACCTTTTGTTTTTGTAGCCAGTTGCAATGATGAGTGATTACAGATAAAAAAAGATCTTGTTAACTTGCTTTGATAAAAAAGTTGGTTTGAGTATTTTTCTTAAAGCAGTTCAGAGTTTTTATTTAATTATTTTGTCATAATTATAAGTACTAGCGGCCCATCCCGGCTTCGCACGGGTGGACAAAATTCTTTTAATTTTTCTATTATTAAATATTTTTCCGTTAGCGCCATCTAGCCTCCAGAAGACGAACTACTCGCGGTTAACGCGTTGCTATGGTAACGTTATTGATACAATGGAAAAAGAGCGGGAAAAAGAGCGGACAGACAAACACACAAACCACTGTGATCTTAGATTATAGATTAGTTGTCATGAAAATAATATGATGATTTGTACTAAAGCAAAATAAACAAAAAAAGAAATGATGTTAAAGGTGAATTTGAATATTTTTTGCTTATTATTATAATCATTATTAATTTTCGCTGAAGCTTAACCTTGAGAGACATTAATCTATTTAGTTTTACACTGTCGCGCAATACTAGTGCATACTTTATATTTTATCACGACATCAATGGATGTGATCACGGCTGATGTAAAGCTGCCAATTGATGATCAGTTTTCGCATCAGTTGAACTGACGTCCATCCAAAATTTGATCTTGAGTGTCGAATCATCACTCCAGAGTTTTAACTGACGACGCACCACGTATTTCCGAGACTATCATAAATCTAACTCGGCGTGCCAAACTGATCGTGAGTGTGTGATCGTCAATCCAACACAAAGAGGTAGTACACTTCCTAACAGCCCGGCCGATTGAAAACTGAAGAGCCGGAGTGACGCCAGTGAATGCGGAAATCGAGTTGGCCTAAAATTTGGAGTGACGCCACAGTTTTACGTCTGGACTGACGCGAAAAACTGATCGTCAATGCTCACTTTTAAGGAATCGAAACGTCAAGGTAAAATTTAAAGTATGCGCTAGTATATGTTAAAAAGTTGCTTTTATTTAAAAATAAATATTGTCTCGCTTACACATATTAAAAACCTGAATTATGAAAGAGATAAAAGTGATTCGCATCTGTTCATTATTTTATCAGTTTTATATTACTAAAGTAATGTATAAAACAACTACGGATAACTTTAATATTATCTGTCTTGGTAACATAACTTTTATTTTTAGGGAAATAAATAATATTTTCTTTGACATCATATGTATACCGTATTTTTATTTGATTGGTCGCGTATAGTTGAAGGTAACATTGTAACGAATTGCAGTGACAATTAATGCGTAGTGCAAAAAAGACTTGTCAAGAAGTTTTTCGTTCTAGTGCACTCAAGGCAATTTTTATATATAATGTTTGTTTTGTAAAAACTTCGCTGTTTTACAGTTGGTCAGTCGAAATGTTCATTAGCTCAGTATTGAGTTAATAAAACTATTTTCGATGGTGAGAATAGTTCTCATATGACTACTTTTGAAGACCGTTTGGTGCAACGGTAGCGATCCCAACCTTTCGCATCGACGTACCTGGGTTCGAATCCCGGAAGAAGCATACGTTTGTGTGATGAATACGAGCATTTGTACCTGAGTCATGGGTATTTATACATATTTCTATGTATATTACATATCTATGTATTTTATATGTATGTGTATCCGTTATCCTAGTATCCATAACACAAGCCTTACAGTGCTTACTTTGGCTAGGCTAATTGGTCTGAGTGTACGAAATATTATTTTTATTATACTCTTAAACTGTTTAAATCTGGATTTTTTGTTTTTCATGTAGATTTACTCGTACCTTAATGTTATTATTTATATTTATCTGAACACAAAAGATATCTGAAATAAAAATATGCGAAAGAACAAGAAAATTAAAAGTATTAGAACTATCTTTCAACTTTGTAAAAATGTTACATTACAATTACATTTTCAAGTCATTATAATGTGTAAATATCAGTTACGATATTACGAGCTTTGTTAACAAATTGTTTTATTTATAATTGTGTAGTAATTAAATTTATTTCTCTTACTTAGTATATACTCTAATTTTAGATAACTAATTAAAGTGTAAGGATCTTTTTTAAATGAAACTGGTTCTCTTTATAGTCTGTAGAGTGTATATCTATCGTGTAAAAGTAGAATGAGTGCAGTGTTTAACTATAATTGGCTTAAAACTGGTTTAATTTTAATCGATATTATTCCTATATTTGCATATTATATCATTTCATTAGTTTCATATTAAAAAAAATATTATGTTTAATTTTTAATTTGAATTTCAATATTTGTGATTTTGATATGTCATAAAATTTTGAATTAATAGTTAGTAATATGATTTGTTGTTTTTTATATGTTAGTTTATGCAAATTATGTATCTGCTCCGAGTTGGAGTCTGGTATTATAATTATCGTATAATGGTCGAATTGTTTTAAAAACTGTAGTCATGTTTGTGTATTCAGTAAATGAATAAATATCTTTTTACAAAGAATATATAATGATATAGGCGATTTCTATCTAACTTCCATATGTGAAAGTTCATATATGTATATTGGGAAATTGATGTTCTAGTAAAGCTATAATTATACTCTTGGTTAATATATACGTTTAAATAATTTAATTTACTTAATTTTTAGTGCACGTGGTGCCTTACTATAATAATGGAATACTTAGTTTTAAAGGCGTACTGTTAATTTAATTGTGTTATTAGAATTGTTTGAGGGGCCTGAAGGGAAAAAGAAAATTAATTTTTCCTCATTTATTAACGGCTTTTCTTTTCTTTCTTTTACCTTCATATTAAACTTTTATTAATTAAAATTTATCGACTTTTAGGAGACCACAAAATTAGACAAAATATTTTTTTATAAATAAAGAAGCACATATGCGCCATGTGCCCTGCGAACATTAAATATGACCATGGTTAATCTATGGTAGGTTTATAGGCAAGCGTTTTCGCACACCATCGATAATCGGACCGGTTTCTGCACCGATTTTGTGACCGTCTCAAAGCACACATATTGTTCATCAACATCTGTAAATGCATAAGACGTGCACTTGAGCTGGTCGGTAAAATAATCGGTCGCGTGAGCTAACGCTACCTGTCTGCCGACGGATAATCTATCAAATAATGGAAATTCACACAGTACATATTATATTACTTTGTATTGTGACATTAATAAATCTTTGTTGAAACACGGAATTTTACCATTTGCTCTTACGCGGCGTTATATATCCTTGACGAAATGTATGACTGAATGGAGTTCTGAGATGACACGCTAAATGTGCCGCGAAAAAAAGCCGAGCTTTTTCCGACGGATATAGGCTTTTTTTTTATTATAAGTAAGCTATCACCATAGTCTATTAATAACTTTATTTAACAAAAAAATATCATTTACTAAACTCGAAACACTGGAGTTGACTAATAAAATATATTTTTACGTACAATCACACTGAAGTTGATGATACTACTGAAAACTACTAACTGTAACAGAAAAAACCTTTGTATCCAATTTCTAATATAATAATAATATTTCTTACATTCACACCAATTAGCCTAGCCCAAAGTAAGCACTGTAAGGCTTGTGTTATGGATACTAGGGTAACGGATAAATATACATATACGATACATGATAGGTAATATTAATAGAAATATATATAAATACCCATGACTCATTATTCATCACACAAACATCTGCCCCTTCCGGGATTCGAACCCAGGACCGTCGGTGCGAAAGGCAGGATCGCTACCGTTGCACCAAACGGTCGTCAAATATATAAATAATATATTAGTAAGTATGCGCGTCTATACAAATTACCTATATAATTAGGTATCCAACTTACAGGCGAAATTAGACTGTATTAGCAATTTTAACGTTAGATGATTATTCATATAATAATAATATTTTATACACTCACATCAATTAGCCTAGCCCAATTAAGTACCTACTGCGAGGCTTGTGTTATACTGGGGTACCGGATAGACATACATATATTATACATAGATATGTAACATTCATAGAAATATAAATAACCCATGACTCAGGTATTAATGCTCGTATTTATAACACATTTATCAGCGCTTTTCGGGATTCGAACTCAGGACCGTCGGTGCGAAAGGCAGGCTCGTCTCTTATTATTATTTACATCCAATATATATGATTGATGATGATTTTTGAAACAATAAATAACCCTTCAACTATAAAGGCACTTTCTTTAAATTCAAATTTAAATTTAATGGTTAATAAAAATTTATAAAAACTCACGTCATTAAAAATGATTCTATTTTTATTAAGAGACGTGTTTATTTATAAGACATATACAAACGTAACAAGTAATTTTATTTATTGTTATATATATAAAAAAATAGAATAAGATATAGCTTAAACTTGTTCTAAACTTTTCGATGTAGAATCACACCGTACATTCAAAATGTTTCACTGTTCAACTAAGACACCACATGGTTAGTATTACATACCTCACGATGGCACTGCATATACAAGTTCATGCCGGCGCTATCTATCTATACTAAGGCAAACATATCACAGAACACACAGTTTCGCATATCACAACAACGAAAGTTTTCTATTACTAAATCTAGTATAGCACTTGTCTTTGTACATCGCTATCGATCGGACGCCCGAGGCGAGATCACGTTCAGATGTAATATTAACCGACCATCCCTGAGGCTTATCGGTAAACGACTGCAGGCGAAAAGGTTTTAGCTCAGGGCGAAACGCGGCGCGTAGCTTCAGGCTCCGCCCTCGGGCGCCATTGGCCAAAAAGCGGTAGCTTGCCCCACCGCCCCTCCCCATTGGTCCCGCGCCCTCGGTGGGGATGCCGCGTCGACAATATTTTGACGTTTTTTATCCGCGCTATGGCATTCAACGACTGAACGATTAATTGTAATTCACCATAGACATTGTAGGGTTAAGTGAGCGGTTTACAGTTTGCATGACGTTTTCAATGGATTCAAGTTTGGCTGCGCGGGCGCATTGTTCGTTTTTTTTTCGGGTTGTTTGAATTTGTAACGCTTCTGCTCGATTTTTCCCCCCTTTGTTGAACACTTGTAAGTTGTGTTTGATTAATTCCATTTTGAGCACAGTACGTGTATGGACCTCTTTTTTAAACGATCTGTTAAGAGTTTTGTGTTTTTGTGATTTTATAAAAGAAACCTTTTTGTGGATTCGATACTTTTGCATTTTTTTTTTAAATCTGTATACAGTGGTTGATTCTTTATTTTTAAAAGGTTATTGATTATGTTAAGAATTGCGAGAGATTTTTTAACGTGCTTATATTTACATTGGGCATATCGCTAAATAGGTAAATCAATATTTTGAGTCATGCTTTCCGTGGCATTATTATAATAGTTTTATATTAGGTTTATTTTCATATAACTCTTTTATTTCATTGAATTCATGCGAAAAAGTAACAACTAAATAATATTGAATACCGATAATAGAGCTAGCGACACTTTCAGGGTTAAGTTTTTTGACTTGATCGTTGGATTTCGTTACAGTTTATCCTATTTGGGCAAATATAAGCTATACGAAGTTGCCTCGTGAATTTGCCACAGTTTCTTTTGAATTATTTGCGGTCGCATATCTAGCAAATATATTTATAACTGAAATATTTTGTATAAAAAAAATATAGCATTTTAATTAATTTTCGGTCAGTGCAAAAAAAGTCGCAACAATTCGAAATCGAAAATGAAGCCTTAGTGGGAGCTACGATAGGGTTAACCCGATTGGCGAAATAATAATTACGTTAAGGTTATAACCATTGTATACAAACTAACTAATTATATTAATAAAGGTATCTACTCAGTCGATATTCATGTTGAAAGCTAACGAAAGAAGTTTTAAATACTATTTTTTTACAAATACTCTGTTACAAAAGATAAATTACTCAATTCTAACATAGGAACATTATCAAAAAATATATTTTTTTCTTTCTTTTATGACGTAAGTGTGTCACAGCAGCATGTAGGTTTGAAACCCTCAATTGAATTGAAACTCATCACACAGAGCAGTTAATATTTTTCGTGAAGAAATAAAACGTTGCGTTTAAGTTAACATTTTAAATTTGGAACATATTTTATTAACATTAAAGTCTATAACACAAATAATAACGCAAACATGTTAGTAACGTTTTCACATTTGTAAACTTACATTCAAAACGTTGCTTTTGAGTTACCTATATGACAAAAAAGTTGATGGTTGTCCAAAGACTAGAAGCACCATGGCCACTTATGTCAAATAAAATAACTCTTGAACCCAAGTAGGTAATACCTAGGTAATAAAATTATGAAAGATATTTATTGATTTTATTTGATCCCGAAATCATTCACTTGTTATAATTTTGTCTTATAACTTTAAATTACATTAATACTTACACTATTTCCCGTTAAAAATTTTCTTTATCAAGCTTGGTATTTTTATTATGAGGTAACCTGTAAAATTGCCGAATTTTCTTACACGCATAGCTTTTGTGAAATAATAGTAACATAACTTTGTGTTATTAACTTTTGATCCAGACCATATTTTAATGGCCAATAATTTGAACTTTGTTTGTTTTCTAAATTGTTTTTAATTCCGTGATTGAAAACTGATTGGTATTAAAAATACAATAATTTATGATTTCTTATTGATTTCGCGAAAACAGTTTTTCTTTTTATTATCTTTTGCTACGTGTACGCTATTTATGGATTATTGTTATTCTCTCATTTATATGGTTAACAGCTGATCAGCCACGCATTGCTGTGTGATAAATTAAAATAAAACCTATCCTATGCCCTAAGTCGGATCAAATCCAGTAAAACGAAAAAATCGTTGTTTCCGAGTGTAATGCGGTCAAACATTGTGACTCGCAATTTTTTTTTATATACTAGCTGACCCAGCCACGCGTTGCTGTGTTATAAATTAAAATAAAACCTATCCTATCTTTCAAGTTAGATCAAATAATAGATAGTTACGAAATTTAATCAAAATTGGTTAAGTAGTTTAGGAGTCTTACTCGGTCGCACAAACAACGTGACACGTAATTTATATATATTAAAATATTAATTGATAAAATCTGTCAGTGTACTAAAAATAAATAAATAAGAAAATCCTTTCACAAAATATCCATACAAGTCGGCAATTTTATAGGTATGTACCCTAATATTTACGGTAGTACCTATGTTTAAAGGAAAATGCTTTCAAAAAACTCTCTATAACAGTTTTTATTATTATTGACAACACTTTCGACAACGATCCGGGTTTCGAGTCTTGGAAAGGTCAGATGTTTGTGTGATGAATAAGAGCATTTCTTCCTGATTCATGGGTCATTTATATATATATTTGACGACCGTTTGATGCAACGGTAGCGATCCTGCCTTTCGCACCGACGGTCCTGGGTTCGAACCCGGTAGGGGCAGATGTTTGTATGATGAATACGAACATTTCTACCTGAGTCATTGGTGTTTATATATATTTCTATGAATATTACATATCTATATATCATATATGTATGTCTATCCGTTACCCTAGTATCCATAACACAAGCCTTACAGTGCTTACTTTGGGCTAGGCTAATTGGTGTGAATGTAGGAAATATTTATTATTTATTTATTTTATATTTCAATAAATATTCAAAAGTCTATGTATCATATATATATGTCCCTTTGTTACTCTAGTATTCATAACACAAGCCTTACAGGCTAAGGTATGCATACCAGAAATATTATTAGTAATCTTAAAAATAAACACATTTTTATTTTATAAAATCACATATATTAACTAATTTCTTTTCAATAATGCTCTACAATCGTGGTTAACTTCACTGTTTTAGGCTTTTCAGCTGTTCCTTATTCTGTGTGGGCTGAATTTGTCATCATGCTGTGCAAATGTTATGGATAATTTTTGTCACTGCGGAAATGTCTCGGTCGCAAATTAGTTCGGTTTTTATTTAATAACTCGGTTTTCTTTAAATTCGTTTTAAGGGCCCTGAGGTGCTAACATTTGGCACATTAAAAAATATCGCTGTTTGAGAAACGACATTTGTTAATATTTAAATAACATGTGTGGTCTCAATTTTTTATCTATTTATTTCGGTTTGTTTTGGTACGTAGAACGAGCGAATTATCTCTTACTTGTTTACCTATTGGAAAAAAGTTACATTTCACTGCTAATTATTAAAAGGCAATAAACATTTTGTATATTAACGATATGTACGTCTGCGTGTTTTTATTTAGTTATTGTACAGTTAGCCTAGTCTAGAAAGAAATCGTTAACATATAAGAACCATGTCAAATTAATGATAGTGTGGTCACGTGTATACAATAGTATTATAATTCGTTTTCCTTTTTAGTATTTCTACTGTAAAGTTTGTATGAAGAGTAGTGTTCGTATCTGGGGGCACGGCAGTGCCCCCGCCAAGTCAAGCAAAAAAGCGGCACGGACGTACCATCCTTTTCTCGAAGCAATTCAGGCCATTTTCGACCCCCTGTAACTTCGTTGTGGATAAAACTAGACGACTGAATTTTTAGTAACCATGCAGGCATTGTAAAGAAACGGTATATTTCAAATTTCATTCAATTTGAACTAGTAGTTTAAGAATTATAACGGGTCAAAGTTCTTAATTTTGTCACTCACTGACTCACCGATCATCAAAATTCTCAGACACTTCTAGCAGACCTAGAAGCTTCAAAGTTGGAATATAAATAGTGTTTGGTGTATGAATCAAGGAAAAACTAAAAAAACCTACAAAAATAAGAAAAGTTCATAAGTCAGAGAGAGGGCTTTAAGAAAATTCGTTGCTGGTAGATATACATACATATACACAATAAGTAGAAGGTACCGAAAAGGAAAAAAGTAGACTGTCTACAAAATACAAAAAGCAATGAGATCCCATCAAAAACAATACTTGTCAAAAAAACCAAGTCTCGCAACTCAGTTGTTCTACGGTAACAAGTTGTGAGATCCATGTAATTCCAAGTCGGTTATTAATTTATTCAGTCCCTACTTAAACGAATTTCTGTCTTAATACGTCCAGTCCCTAAGACCACGATTGTGATCCATAACAATTGAAAATCAATTGTGTCTGGAATCTCCGTACTCGAAGCATTAAGTTGTTACGTAATAATTATCAGCATCTTATAGTGACGAATATCAATATTAAAAATCTTTATTGTTTTATATAAATATATTGACTTGGCCATCGCACTAAATAATTTAATTTACACGTGTTTTCATGCGATGGCCGAGTCAATATATTTATATAAAACAATAAAGATTTTTAATATTGATATTCGTCACTATAAGATGCTGATAATTATTACGTAACAACTTAATGCTTCGAGTACGAAGATTCCAGACACAATTGATTTTCAATTGTTATGGATCACGATCGTGGTCTTAGGGACTGGACGTATTAAGACAGAAATTCGCTTAAGTAGGGACTGAATAAATTAATAACCGACTTGGAATTACATGGATCTCACAACTTTTTACCGTAGAACAACTGAGTTGCGAGACTTGGTTTTTTTGACAAGTATTGTTTTTGATGGGATACGTTTTATAAAGAAAAAGATTGACAGTACAAATTCACATTTGGAGCTGATTTCATTTCTCATTCCTTGTGTTTGGCAGAAAAAAGCGTTTGCGAGCGCTTACCAGCACTGAAAAAAAAAACTATACAGTTTTCGCCCAGGACACGTTTGCTAACTTCAGTTGCGGTGACACAATCCGCCATTTTGCTTATTATCGCTCCGCGATCGCCATTTTTCTTACAAGAGCTCGCAAGCGCTTTTTTTCTGCCAAACACAAGGATTGATGGTATTCATTTCGTGTGTTTGGCAGAAAAAAGCGCTTGAGAGCGCTTTGTGTCAGCGCAACTGAAGTTAGTAAACGTGTCCTGGCCGAAAACTGTATAGTTTGTTTTTCAGTGCTGGTAAGCGCTTTCAAGCGCTTTTTTCTGCCAAGCACACGGATTGTCGAGTAGCTAGTATAATTATGCGTAGGTTCCAAGCGTCGCCATCTCTGAGGTGCCTAGTTTCAACTTCGGTTGGGTTATTGTAGCAAACGAAGTCTTCTATATTGGGTCAGATCTGATTAGTAGTTGGATAAGTATTTAACTTATCTTCAGATTTTACATTATCTTTTCAAATATTTCTTTTTTATATCATAAGAACTAAAAATCATTTTTAAAGTCTATAAAAGAACTGTCGTAACAAAAATAACTTAGCTTAACAATTGTCAATTTTGCCCGACCGGAACATTTCCCGCGCAATTAATTTTCTTTCAGCGAAGGCATCACAATAAACAGCCTGAGGTATCAACATTCGGTCGGCGGAGTACGAAAAAGTTCAACCCATTCTGGTTCATTATGAGTTATCACAAAAGTTTTTTTAACACTTTTGTTGTTGAATAATTATGGTTATTAATAGCTTGATTCTTCAAGTAGAGTAATCATTTGGTAAGTTTCGTTGATAATATTTGTTTATAGTTACTCATATGGACTATAGATTAATAAGTGTCTTTAGTTAGACTTATATAGCTTTAATTGCATTTGCTTTAATTCTAATTAATCTAGCCCAAAGTGAGCAATGTAAGGCTTGTGTTATGGATACTAGGGTAACGTATAGACATACATAGTATATACATAGATATGTAATATTCATAGAAATATATATAAACACCCTTGACTCAGGTACAAATGCTCGTATTCATCATAAAAACATCTGTCCCTTCTGGGATTCGAGTCTAAGACCGTAGGTGCGAAAGGCAGGATCGCTACCGTTGCACCAAACGAAGTGAAATACTATATTTCATTCTTCTTCAATTAAGTAATAAAATTACCAAATTGTGAAGTTTATTAATTATATATAGCTTAAACTTATTTTCTCTTCACGCATATATCGTAAAATATGTCGATTGCGGCATTTATATCAAAGGAGCAGGAAGCGATTAAAACTGAATTAAGTAGCAATATTTCACTAATACGTTTTTAAAAGTACGAAATAAAACAAAAAACTTATTAAAAAAAGAATAAAACATTAACAGCTCATTTGTGTCTAATTTAACACGGGTCGGAGCCATCAATTAAAAATTAGAAAAACGACACGAGTTTGATAAATTCACGCGTTTCTGATTCTGCTGTTTTGTTTTAGCTGGGCGAGTAATATTGGATCGATTCGTCGCGCTGTCTAGCGTTACGAAATTTTTGGATTAGAGAAGATTTCACCTTTTTTATATCAGAGGTTGATGTTAGAGTATTGATAATACAGTTAGCGTTAAAAAAATTAGAAGATATATTATATATAGGTATTAGTACTGTATGATTTTTACATTTATACGAATTGGACGTATTTCCATGGTAAGGATCTAACCCACAACTTCACTTAAATTGACGTAAGTATACCAAAATGGTATACTTTCACGTCACGAAAACAGCTGTAGCAAATAGAAAGTAGCTTGTAGAAAATGACCCTTCGCTCTGACATTTTGTTACAGCTGTTTTCATGACGTGAAAGTATATGACATTAAGGCCATTTTGGTATACTTACGTCAATTTAAGCGACGTTGTGGGTTGGATCCTTACCATGGAAATACGTCTAATTTATCTAGCCCAAAGTAAGCACTGTAAGGCTTGTGCTATGGATGCTAGGGTAAGAGATAGACATACATATGTGATACAATATGTAAATGTTCGTATTCATCACACAAACATCTGCTCCACCCGGGAATCGAACCCAGAGTATATTCTTATCTTTGGAAACCGATCTATTATGTCGCTTTGTTAAGTTTTTATTTTATTTATTATTTTCAATGAATGAAACACAATGTATAAGGAAGTAACGTAGTACTTATTATGTTTTAGACAATTTTTGAGGAGCAATATTCCTGTAAACTCTAAAAGGTATTTATTTCATTCGCATAAGTTAGATCAAACGTCAAAACGTCTAACTGATAAAGTGTAGCACTGAACAAACAAAATAATTAAAACATAAGATAACTAAACTTTTTAAATTGATGATATCGTTGTATATTTGAACATTCTGCATATTTTAATTACTATCAAAGTAATTAAAATATGCAGAATGTTTTTATTAATTTGAGTACTCTGAAAATTCCAATACTCTTGAATATTTTGTACGTTCTTCACTTTATCAATGGACCGTCACATTATATTTGACCCTGACTGTACATTGCTTCCATGCCAAACTATCTTGATTTTTTCTACATTGACCAGGCCGAGAAACGAACCTGCAACCACAACCATGGTAACCAGTCTGCAAGTCAGTCGATCACGGTGTTATCCTATGCTTTATTGAGAACACAAAATCACCCCGTTACGAAATATTTCGAAACTAAGTATAGATGTCATAAGGTATCATCAAAAATCTTCAAATTGGTATGCCCCATTAGCATTCCAGCTAACATAATGCATAAAAGATGATAGACACAGGCTAGTATTAAACTAACTAACTTTAATACTTACTATAATGGCCGGCCTCGCGTGCGCTCCAAGTAATTGTCCCATACATAAATATGACATTGGAATCTCGGGAATTTTATGAGAAAATTACTACCACTCGGAGATTTATATCTATGAAAACTACCACTTCGGGATAAGGTTGGATGTGTAGGAGCTCGTTGAGATTGGAAAAAGTTCCTAGTTTAGTAGCATATCGCATATGTAGTACTAAAATGACTCAACAAAAAAACTTGTTGGAATTAAGAAAGATTTGAAAAATATGCTGTAGATTTGTGCGTTAATAATTTATATAACTCATGGAGTTGATATTGAAATTAACTTAACCTCTTGATAATAAAGTTAATGTAAATCTTAGGTCTGGTAATTTTAAAAATCTACCACTTGTTAGTATATCTTTTTAACTTAAGGTAGTACTATTTTTTAAAATAGATAGTACAACTAAATACTTATTTTAAGTGTTCAAAATAAGTATTTAGTTGTTCTATCTATTTAAGTCATTATTATGAAAGAAAGAAAGAAAGAAAGAAAGAAAGAAAAATGAAAGTCGTAATGAAAAAATATAATTTGGAGGGTGCGATATAGTAGTATGTACAATTGACAGCACATCAATTTACACATTTACTTTTAGACCTACCTTTAGATTTCCACATACGAATAACATTTTGAATGATTTTTGCCGACTTTATCACCGGTTTTTCTGACTCAACGCAATTGTCAAATCGTTTGATGTGCGTTGAAAAACATCGAAAAAGTCGTAAAAAATCGGCATAAAAGTCGGTCAGAAGGAGTATTGTGTGGGAGCGCTTGCTTCCGTCATTGTAATAGAGATGATATCATTTATAGCTTGATGTCCTGCATTTGATTAAGATTAGTTTTAAATATTGTTTTAACATAATTAATATTTTGGCGTTAATAACCCTCAAACACACTTATATACATGAACTGGGTAGCAGCGTAAACAATAACTCCAATGAAAATTTAATTGTAGCCGTTGAAATTTTGAGAAATGTTTGGTACCATGTCATGACGTTATAGCAACACTGTCTCAACAAATTGTTAGCAGTTAGAGCATTTTTCAATCTAATCACTACACAGTATAAAACAAAGTCGCTTCCTGTTGTCTGTCTGTCCCTATTTATACTTAGATCTTTAAAACTACGCAACGGATTTTGATGCGGTTTTTTTAATAGATAGAGTGATTCAAGAAGAAGTTTTATATGTATAATACATGCATCATATAGTATAGAAATACTGATAATTGTAGAGGTTTCTAATGTGATGTCGTAAATAAACACTTTTTTTGCTTTTACATTGCAAACGCTCTCTGAACCCTACGAGATAGATCAAAATTATGTATTGCAGTATTGTACCCCTTAAAAGGGTCTACAAAAAAGTCCGCGATGATATATGTCTATCTCTTAGGGATAACCCATAAAAACCATTTTTTTTTCTGTAGTATATTTAGTATCAGCATTGCACCCGTGCGAAGCAGGGGCTGGTCGCTAGTTTATTAACATGACTTTTAGGTTTAACTGTTTGTACCAATTTTTTTAAAGAATTTATTATTACTTTCTCAATGTAATACATAAAAGAAGTTATTTGTCATGGTTCTGATCATTTCATATACTCCGCGTTTTACTTAGTTCAGTTCTAGACTATTCGTGCTCAAGAAAGTCACTAAGATCACAAAGGAGATTGCTTTCTTTTAAGACGCTGATGGATGGTAGAGGCGCTCTTGATCCGCAATGGAGTAAAAACAAAGTTTACGATGACGATCATATCCTCGTCATCTGCGTTTTGCGGACGGTGATCGCGATATAATAGCAGCTTTGGTTTGAGCATTTGCAGTGTGCACTCGCAATACTGAATTTTGCTATAAGACAGTATCGCAAGTTGCACAATAATGTTCACCATAAGCTTTGTTACCAAAGTAATGCTAGAATAAATAAATGCCTGTTGTTCGGGATCTTTACTCATTTCCCACCATAACTAATTCGGACCGCGGTGTGAATCGCCAAGTGCTGTTTTTGAAAGGTGCCACTCACACCATTGTGTAAATCGCATAAGAACTTTTGTAATGGGTAGGACTGTGATAAGTAGCAAAACAGCTCTCTTTTTTATAGGTTGATTCGAACAGAAAAAATAACATAGACATAACTAATTTTACTTATTATAATGTGGAAAGCTTGTGGAAGGTTTTTAACGTTTTGTAAACAAATAATAGTTTAATAATCGGTTAAATACTCGTACAACAAAACATTTTATACTATATTTTTTGACAAAAAGGACAGCTAGTGCAGTTAGTTCGCGTTTGCCCAGATCATTAAAAGTCATCTTAATTAATCTTTTTTAAATCATCGTGCCGTTTATCATTTTTTAATATTATCTGCTGAAGCTTGAAACATCGTGAATCGGCCTGTTACATTTTGTTTGTTAGAATAATTCGCATTAATCTACAAACATCGTATTTACCTACAGTCTTAAATAGTCGCCTTGCATTTTCTCTCTTTAATTAAATAACGGTTTGAAAAACGTCAATAACGATATACGTTTCCTCTCTTAATACAGTTGAATTTATCAATATTATTTAAAATGGGATTATAACCAGGATTTTTAATATGTAGGCCTTGATATTTCGATATTATAGGTCACCATGAAAGTTTAAAACAATATACAGTAATTTTTATTTATTAATAGAAGTAGATACATTTTGGGTCCGTCCTGACCCGGCTAATAGCCTATCCGTATATCACAAAACGCTTTATAATTGCCAACCTCGCCTCCGCCACGACCCAAGCACTCCTCTAATTGTAGAGAAACATAGTCATTTCACATATTTTATGTTCTCCCAAAGTTTAATTTCTGGTCATGTTTTTGTAGATTATTTTATTATACAACTTAAACTTTTTTGTAAATATTTTATTATACCTTTTCATATTCAGTTATATATCCCTACCCTTATACCCTTTCGCGCTTATCGCATAATTATTTTTTCATCGGATAAACAACTCATTCATTCTTGTTTTATTTTTGTATTTCATCTTAACGTTTGGACTTCTTTACAGGAGAAACGATGATCGGGTAAAAGTGATTTGTTTAAACAACTTTTTATCAAAATTTTTATACACACAGCATAGAAATGGACTTACGTGCCTGCGTCTATATTCCAAATAGCATAATATTACCAAATACCTTAAAATACTTATTAAATACTATCAAGTGCTTTGTAAGTGGTACAAATTAATTTATAAAATGAAACGTATGACGTGATAGGGACGATTAAGCGTGATAAAAATTATAAAGCCTTTGTAAAATTGATAAAGCTTTTGCGATAGCCATAATAACCATACTTGATGCAGTTAACAAATACTTATTTGTTTTCAATAAGATTGCTTGTTCACATCGCTTAATCAAATACAACTTATTGCCGGAATCATGTTGCTTTGTGCGCTCGTAAATAAGTTTCTTGATAACCTTTAACATAATTTTGATTATTCAAATTTTTTTAGTGTAAGTCCAATTTTCTAAAATAAATATTCAACCATTTACTTGTTAACTTAAGAGTTTTTCCTGGTCATAATTTTACTTTTCTCATAAGGTCAGGCGGAACTCGAACCCATAGCTTCTCGCTATCCGTGCGAATGCTCTCCTAATTTAGCTACTGTGACTTTGACAGACCTATTAAAATATTCAAAGTAACAACTAAAATGTAGAAACAGCTATGGTTCGAGTCCCGCCTGGTGCCTGAGACCAGTTGCATTTCTTTCATTAAGATATAAAAATCTAGCCGTAAAATACTTTTATCATAAAAAATATAATGATTAGTTGTCAATTGTGTTGGACTTTATCATTTTCAAAGCCTTCTAAACGCATACATAAAAAAATTTATTAAGTGCCACTAACCTTTTATCTATACATATAAATAAAATTGGAGTGTCTGTTTTTAATATTGAAATACCCGTTTTTTACTACATACATATGAATATATATACGGTACATACACCAAAATAACATTTTTTTTTCAATTTTTGTCTGTCTGTCTGTTTGTTCCGGCTAATCTCTTAAACGGCTGGACCGATTTTGATGGGACTTTTATTGGCAGGTAGCTGTTGTAATAAGGAGTAACTTAGGCTACTTTTATTTTAGAAAAATAATGTTGCAATATTCCACGCGGACGAAGTCGCGGGCGGCCGCTAGTCTACAATAAAATGTGAGACGATATTATATAAATTGCTCTTGACTTAGCAATCTTAAACCTGTCTAGGTAGTTATAAAAGCTCTTTTTTGGAGCGTAGCTCCCATGGATCAGTTTCAATGACGCAATGTCTGTTACGCCATAACTGCCAGAGTTCTTAAAAGATTTTAATAATTTTTGTGAGGAATTGAATCGACACATTTAGAACCAGATTGTGACGGCCCGAATTTTGAAATTCACAAAAATAAAAAAGTTATGAACAAAAAACATTGGCTCTATGGGATTTCCCATTGAAAAAAAAGCGCGCCTATTTAAAAGTTTTCTTTCTTATGGAATTTTAACATTTACTTAACATTATATATTTTTTTTTTAGTATTATGCTCCACTCCAATATATGGTGCTAGCGAAGCTTTATGCTTAGCGACTGCATCACCTAGTTATATATGAATATAAAAAAAATATGATTCGAAACTGGGACTCGACCATTTGTGAGTTTAGGTAATGAAATCTCTAATGACTACATATTTGCAGTTTTTGATTAAAATACAATTTATCTTTATTTTTCCATAGTTGTTTATTTGTAAAACCTTGTCTTCGTTCTTATTAACATTCATAATAAACTATTATAAATAATCAACCATATATAAAGGTTTCCGACAAAAGGGAACATTAAGAAGCTCCATAAGCTGCTTAGAATCAAGAAGTGATTCATACCGATATAAACGATTATGCAGATAGCTGTGCTCATTATGTTCATCATCACATAGTAATGATACGAGGACATTATGCTACGAAGCCTATACTTATCTGAACCCACGGTGAATATTAAAAAATAATTTTTGTTTGTGTTTTATAGCCGATAAAATTAGGTGGACATTATGGTTTCTAATCAGATTATTGTTGGGGTATTTTATAATTAGGTATGGCAACTTAATATATATAATCGGGGTTTGAAAGCGTTTTGTAAAAAAAAAAAATGTTGTTTAGCTTTTTTTTATCTGTTGAGGGTAGACGTATAGGCTGTGGCACGGAATATTTAATGTACAGTGGACAGGTTTAAGGTTGTGCCTTAAATCTCTTACTCTCACACTCAATCAGCATTGTCTTGCCTCTAAACCCTCCGCATCCGAGAAGACGTCATCTAATAAAAAAAAAATTCCGCCCAGATATTGCAAGTTAATTTAATCGCTTTTTATTTGTAATAATGGTAGACCTAGAGTATTTTTTGAGACAGGCTTCTGTCCATGCATGGACGTCTCTCAGCTGCAATGACGAGATCCGGTATGCTGATTGACATGGCTTTTGCACGACACTAACGCATTTTCACGTGTCACATCATTGTTAGTATCATTTGGTGTGCAGAATAAAATCAAATGTGCATTAGTTTTAAAAGAAAAAACTAATTCTATTCCTTATTCAAAAATTCCATTTCAACGACGTAAAGACGACATTTACATGATAAAAATCTGAAAATTCCTGATCATATATTTTCTGGAGCCAAACAATTACACTATTAAGTATAACAACGAAACATCTGTTATGCGTATAACATAAAACAAACAAAAACTATTAACTTTCAAAATTACATTACACATATATCAATCAGAAAACTTTGAACGAAATAAACGGCTTAAGCGGTGTTGCCAGGATAAAAAAACGAGGGAAACACGAAGGCAAAATTATTATAATTCGTTGGTAGGATCATCTGGGCTAATCTGATAATGCCATGATTGACTTGAACCTTTCATTTTTTGATTAGAAGATGTTTTAAACCGAGATTCGATAATTTATTGTAGTTTATGGCACATTATTTCAACATATTTTAAAATTGGTCTACAGTAGAGACTGGAGAGTGCTCGAAATATATAAAATAATCATTACAGATATTTGTTATAGATGAAAACACTGTAGGAAGAATGGACCATATATCATCAAGCGGGCCCTGTGAGGATAGAAATGCTAAACTGCAGATTGCAGTTACAGCCGGGACAGCCTTCACAAAAGATCGAGATAGTAGTTGTAGTTGTACAGTCGGCACAACATTAAGCTATACACTTCGGTGTTTTAAGTTTTGACCCACCTATGCCGTTATAAATTTAGAATTTTTGCTTAAAGTGATATGTGTGTGTGAAATTTTAGTGAGTGAATAATCTCTAAAGAGGCCTGAAACCAAAGTGTTAAAAAAAATACCACGTCCAGTATTTTTGCTTGAATATTAGATGTAGGACTGAAACAACTTATGGAAGGGAAAAGACCACAAATCAATTAGCCCTATGGAAGACCTTTTCATTGGACTAAGTAATCTAAACCCGGTTATCACGATCCAATCGCGGTAGATATAATATTTATATAATATTATTAATATTCGAGATTTATTTTAGGAATTGTTATTGCGCGATAAAGGTTCTATTGTTTTGCGTAGTAGCGCCATCTCTAATACGAAGTGTCAATTTCGTTGCATCGTGTTGTGAGCGATGTTATGTGCGCGGAGTATAGGTGTGTAAAAAAAAAAGAGATAGAGATAGTGAAATGTCCAATGTGGCTTAGGGGTCTGTTACTAGCATGAAACATATTATTTCCATAGTTATGAGTCTATTTGAACTTTTCTGCGACGCTTTTACTATGAGCAGTATTTCCAATAATATATAATATATTATTAATATATTTATTTATTATTATTAATATAATATTATTATTATTATGATTAATGTGTTGCAATGTTATTTATAAAATTACATATCTATTTAATGTAATGAAATTATCCTTGTTGGTCGACATAAATAAAAAAAAAAAATCTTTGTATGTACTTACATTCCCTAGTCCATAGAGAACAATTTAAGGCTTGTGTTTGGTTACTAGGCTAACGGATAAACATGCATATAATTATAGATATGTAATATTTATAGAAATAAATATATATAAACATCAATACTCAGGTACAATGCTCATATTTATTATCATCACAAATCATTTGACCATTCTGGGGCTTGAGCCCAGTACCTTTGGTGCCAAAAGCAGGATTGCTATCATTGCACCAAATGGTCGTCAATTTCAATACTTTTACATATGTTATTGGATTTAATAGGAGTAATGAGACCTACTGAAATCTGTAGTACACCATGCGATATTAAAGAAATTAAAACAAATTCTTCTTTATTAGACACTGCTCTTAACACAGTTGATGTTAAATGACAAAAAGGATGAAGTTGGTCGAGTACTTTACGGGAAATCATGAACCAGTCAGGAATTGAATGATAAAAAGGTTGAATTTGGACGAGTACTTTACTGGAAACTAATCTGGAATTGACTATATTAACTTTGTCGGTAAACATAATGGTTGTATCGGAAAATATATATTTGTTACATTCACGTAACACGAATTTATGAAAAACAACCTGAGCTAGCCAAAATAATTCCTATTACATTGGTAGTAGAAGTTGACCACAGTTGGGAATCAAACTCGGGATTATGATCGAATCACCAGATTAGCCGTTTGCTAATGAAATGGAAGAAAACTAAACTGAACTGTCGTCGACATAACAGCAATATTCTTGAATAGTTAGAATATGAATAGTGGGTATCAGCCAGTAAGAATAGAATAATTTCTTACTGGCTGATACCCATTTAACTCTCTATATCAAAAACTACTCAACTGATTTTGATGAAACTAGCACAATTCCCTAAGTTGAACTATTCCTAGTCCCTTACACGTTTTCCTCATTGCATGTGAATTCAGAAGAGAGCTATTGCTTTATTTATCTGAATTATAAAACTTTGTTGCGGTGTAATGTCATACCCTGCGTCTGAGCTTTCGTTTTAATCGTGTCTTCTTACTCGCTTTCTTCGCTGTTCAGGAAAATCGTCTTCTATGAAACAATTTTCACAAACTTTTTTGCACTTTCGAAAAAGTGGTTCACGGCGTCACGAATATTCCGTATTTGCCTTGTTAATCTTTAGATTAATTTGTTTCCAAATCTAAATCGTTTTTTATCTAATTATGTAAAGAAATATTTAAATGTTTCATTAAATTTTCTACTCAACCTTAGAACTAGAAAAGACATAAATATTTTCTAGATTATATCAAAAAAATGTGATCATATCGGAAATCACACGGAACGGAATGTACACCAGAAAAGTTTTAAAAATGCGCTGCATTTATCTCATATTCTGCATTATAATTAGTTTAAATGATTTTGACTTGAATATTGTTGTCTAAGGTGTATAAAACTATGATAAGTATTATAAAAAAGTCTTTATATGTATAAAATAATTTATCTTCGAGTGACGACGAACCCATCGTCACTGCGCTATTTTAACGCATAGCTTCTGTTTGCTTGACAACTTAGGAGTTTTACGCAACAATGTTATGTTAATCCTGGTAGTCGTCGTCTAATATCATTAATTTTATTTGATTATGAGAACAATATAAGTCATTTTATCATAACGGGACGTTCAGTTCTTCCGTAACGATGGTACATGCAACAGCACCGATATATTGGAGTCTCAAAAGTAAAAAATAGCATGGTCAAAACTTATAAGAGGTTTTATTAAAGTGGGATATTTATAAGCTAATGATGAGGTTTGAAACAATTACTGTTGAACTCACACAAGATATTCAAACAGTTGTTAAAATCGAATGAAAAATAATCACAAAAAATAGCAATCAAATGTCGATTGTTTCATCATTGCGTTGGATGTTTACTTAGAAAACTCATCAGAAATAAGTATAAAAAGTTATGTAAGAGAACCACATGAAAATACTCAAAGATTTTCTTTTGTATTGCGACAAATTAAATCGATAGAAACACAGCATTCGATCAAATTGGACGTCGTATCGAGGTAATCGGTCGAATCGAGACAGCGTAATTCGACTGATTGATCGGCCGGCCGCACACGCAAGGGCCCACGGAATTCCAAATTGGACTGGAATTCAGTAATTTTGGTACTTTGTACTTTCGTAGAGACTCATCAACAGTGTTTTATTGTTTTTGTAATAGATACTTTCCTTGATAGAGACTCAAACACCATACATTTAGGAAATGTATGGTGTTTGAGTCAAGTCAAAAATCGCCCTATAACTAGAGTTATACCATAAACAAGAAACATGGGCTGAAAAAAGGTTTCATAGGTTTGTGGTTTTGTATCTTAAATTTGTGCGTATATCATGTTGTTTTATTAGAAATACAAAATTAATAATAGTACAAAGAAATACCCATAGCATTCAAATAGAACAGATCTTTCAAGTTATATCCTGAGGTCATTACCTAAAATAGGAGTTTTTCTATGTAAAATAACAACAGAGTAAGGTATATACATCTCGTCCAGAGAACTTGTCCACAAGTTTGATTAATCTTTATGTGTCACAGTTCTAATGTAAACTTACATTAGAACTTACATTAATTAATTACGTTCTAATGTAACTAAGTTAGTTATTTTTAGTGGAAATATTATCAAAGTTAAAAGTACTTAATTGGTTAGGTTAAAACCGTGACGAAGTAAAAGAAAATAGTTCAGAGTTCCGAGCAATGTATCTAAATTTTTTTTTAATGGGTTCGCTCTTGAACAAGCTAACCCAGAAGGTGCCCATTCACATTGGCTTTAAAAACGAACGGGTTTTAAGTACTCGGAAATACAGACGCAGGGAGGGAGTTCCACTTCTTTGCTGTGCGCATTATAAATGATGTTGAGAAGCGCTTGGTGCGACAGGTAGGAATAGCAACCAAGGAATGGTGATAGCCCGCAGTGCGTCTGGATGTGCGATGGAAAAAATGAGATGGCGGTATGAGCATATGCAGCTCCTGAGCACACTCCCAAATACAATCTGTGGAAGAACGACAGACAGGCAACTTCGCGGCGGTGAGTTCAAGTATGAAGCTCGTCAAATAACATTATCTCTACATATAAAAGAAGGACTTTGTGGGTTGTTACCATAGTTACCATAAGCCTAAGAACAACAGATTTTATAATCAATTAACATTACCGTAGCAACGCGTGGCTGGATTAGCTAGTAATATATAATATTTATTTATTATGTACATAGGATACCTAAACTAATGATCAGACAATGTAACGAACATGAGCATTTGCTTCCTTTAAGTATCTATGTATTTATATTAGTACCCATAATACAAATTCCTGCTTCATTTGGCACTAAAAAATTGTTGTGAGCTGTCTGGATTCCTTTATTTACTTAATTTAAAAAATTATGCATATATAAAAAATTATCGCTGATAGTTATATTTAGGAGCTTATGGTTCTTTTATAAACACCATCTTTACGAATTATTGTTAATATTACGTAATTTGATAGTATCGTTTGGTATTTACGTGCATGAGTCGTGCCAAAAAATTAAATTGGTACATTTACAGGGATCACTCACATCCATCAGACCAATCGTGTGGGCGGCAACGAGAAAGTACTAACCGAACGCATTCTTGAAAGTTTTAGGTGCATAATAAAATTTATTTTAACTAATGACGGAATTTATAATTTTTATATATTTTATGCATTTTCAATGCGATATTATAAGATAAATTATTATAATAGAAAAATACTAGAAAAAATCGACTCGGGTCACAAGTGAATCTCAGGCGGGAATCGAACCCGCAACCTTTGGAAATCCGGTCCAATGCTCTCCCAACTGAGCTACCGAGCCTTGCGAACACTCGTCGAAATTTTCTAGTACATTCCTGATTTTACGCTATAGGCCAGCGTTGTTTCATCAATGAGAGGAACATCCTCTCGTATTCGAAAGAAACATTTTTACAAATGTTTGGTCAATCGATTAAGATGAAACATCCATGTTACATTTATAATTTTTATATATTTTATGCATTTTCAATGCGATCTTATAAGATAAATTATTATAATAGAAAAATACTAGAAAAAATCGACTCGGGTCACAAGTGAATCTCAGGCGGGAATCGAACCCGCAACCTTTGGAAATCCGGTCCAATGCTCTCCCAATTGAGCTACCGAGCCTTGCGAACACTCGTCGAAATTTTCTAGTACATTCGGCTCGGTAGCTCAATTGAGAGAGCATTGGACCGGATTTCCAAAGGTTGCGGGTTCGATTCCCGCCTGAGATTCACTTGTGACCCGAGTCGATTTTTTCTAGTATTTTTCTATTATAATAATTTATCTTATGACGGAATTGCGAATAGTGTAAATAGGATAATACCTTGTGTACTCCTTCTCCCCTTTTCTGAAAGCAATCAAAAACGTCAGCATAAAAAAATAAATGGACACGAAAATTATCGTGTTTAGTGATCTGTCAAAAAGCTTATTATCTACAACTAGCGGCACGTCCCGGCTTTGCACGGGTAGACAAAATTCTTTAATTTTTTTCTAGCATTAAATATAGCCTATGTTACTCAGCGTGAATGTAGCTTTCCAATGGTGAAAGAATTGTTGAAATCAGGTTAGTAGTTTTTAAGTTTATTCATTGCAAACATTCAAAAATACAAACATTTCCTCTTTATAATATTAGTGTAGATGAGGGAACATCTCGAAAGTGTAAGAACTAAATATGATAAAATCATTATAATATTATTTTATATTAGATATTTAGAGTATTCAAATAATGCAATAGTATGCGAAAAAAATTATAAGTCAAGGGAAATCAAAGCGATTTAAAAAATATATTACGACGACTACTAACATTTTAACGGTAACTTTTCCGAGAGTATGGGTTTGATTTCTTTTCAACTCATCGAAGGACCTTTCTTATATTATTTATTTAGTATGTGTATTTCGTTGGGTATTGTATTTTTAACTTCTACAGTATAATAGGACTTAGTAATTTTGTCCTGAAATCCGAGGTGTAGGTATGTGATATTTACCAATGATAGATAGTTTCCTAATAAATCTTAGAAGAGGATTTTTCTTTCAATTGTTGAAATATCAAGTAAATTCCTAAAATTAGCACGAAAATTATTAAGTTTTGCAGACGATTATTGATTATGTATGACCGATGATAATTAATGGATGAACCATGAAACATTAGATTCCTCCGTGTCGATGGATTTTATAATAAAGGAGGTTGTACACTTCTGTAGACTTTAGCTTTGTCTCATTTACAAATCTTTTTCCATGTGTACTTTTATTTATCGGTTTAATAATAATCCAGCATTATTATCCGATACGTATGGTTTAAATTCGAATAAAAACTAAACTACTGAAGTGATTCTGACATATTGATCAGTCAACTAACTACATATTACGAACACTTCACCTCTCTTAATTAAATTCACGAGCATGTGGTGTAACAAAAGTCGAACGAACTTAGGATATATAAAAATGTTGAATCAAGTTTTATTATGAAACAAGAGTTCGCCATGCTGTAAACGAACCGTATAGTGTTCCCAAATTCAACATTGAAATATCCGTCCAGTGTAGCTGCGAGCTATTGCGAATTTAACTAGAGTATTGTTTTGCATAGTCGAAAGTACAATTGTGTCAAACTATTTTTGTAACTTTAATGGCCTTCAGGGGGTCTAAAATAGTAACATTGTATGTTTCATATTCCGTCCATAATATGTTTCATTTGCGAAATCTTAAAATGGTAAGTTATTTGACCAATCATAAAATGAAACATAAACTGCAATTAATCTAAAGTGACAGTTTTGTATGGGAATGCGTAATATGGTACACTTATATGAATTGCCATTTATGTCAAATTGAAGAATTGTTAGATGTTACTATTTGACCAACATTTTGCTCTCATATTTTTTATTTAAATCATTTTTGTCGCCTGTGTAGTGAAAAATCGCATGTTTTTAAATAATGGCAGACTTGGGACTTTACGAAAATTTTTTAGAACATGCTCGTCAAGAGGAAGCTCTTATATATAGAAGACGTAACGCTGGTCTTAGGAATTTGGAGTTGGCTTTTGAAATGCCCGACTCCGAGTTCATTGGTCTTTATAGACTTAATAAGTGTTTGGCTCTAGATTTAATAAAAGAATTGGAGCCCTTTATTATTTCCAATAAAGAATAAATAAATAAATAAATATTTCCTACATTCACACCAATTAGCCTAGCCCAAAGTAAGCACTGTAAGGCTTGTGTTATGGATACTAGGGAAACGAATAGACATACATATATGATACATTGATATGTGATATTCATAAAAATGTATATAAACACCCATGCCTCATGTACAAATGCTCGTATTCATCATATAAACATCTGCCCCTACCGGGATTCGAACCCAGGACCGTCGGTGCGAAAGGCAGGGTCGCTACCGTTGCACCAAACAGTCATCGTTAGGAAAGGAATATCAATTGTTTCCAAATTAGTATAAAATTATATGTATTGGTCTTATATATGATAAGATATGAGGTATATCATTAAGTAGTTGGTATTCGCTCTGTGACACTGGCCCTAAATAATGAGCATTTTAGAGGAAAGTTTATACATTTCCCTCAGAACAGGCAAGAACGAAATATAATAAATAATAGAATGTAAACTTTTGTCTTAAAATATTTATTTGCAGCTTATTATAAATATATCAAAATATTATCTAGGAGAGATCCTTTTTTTTATTTTGTGTTAAGTATGGTATATATTATGGTATTCATTCTTATCAAAACATTATACAATACTTAATTTCAGTTAAAATTTTTACAATACTTTGTAATGTATACTAATATGTACCTTTATAGTCTCCGATTTTCATTCATAACATTCGTTAAATTGTATATTTTATCATTCCATTTTGCATCGTCATTTGTAAACGTATTAATCTCTGTAAATATATATATATACAATAATATTTTACTCAATTGCTGAAAAGAAACACTGGATTTTCATATAGAACTTCCCAACCACTCAAAACTTCTATTCAGAATGCTACACACTTACCGGCATTGCTTGTTATTTTAACCTGTCTATTTGTTTAATCTATTTCGTTATTATTTCTTCATTTTATTACTAAAAATGTATTTATTTAATTTATTGACATATAAATTTTTCTCCGTTGCCATGGCTACCCATGACACGATCTTTCATTTATGGTATTCAACCTCCAAAGAAAACCAGATTTTATTCTTTTTATGTCTTTTCGAAGACAATCTTAATTTAAATGGCTCTGGGCCTATAAAAGACCGAGCTGACCTGCCAAGTCATTCAGTTCTTCGGCAAAAGTTGCCACGTTAACATCTATAGCTCGCTACCGAGCTCTCCAAAATTCTTAAAGGCCTTATCCCGGGGCCGGCTGCCCCGGGACTCAAGAAAAGTCCTCAACGCCGTAAGGCAAACTTTTGGCTCAAGAACCTACACTAAACTTAGCCACACCCTACCTGCTACGCCGCCCGACCTACCAGCAGCGCCGCACCCCTACCAGCAGCGCCGGCAGTAAATCGGTGCGGGCCGTCCACCAGCAGCGCCGCCCTATCTACCTGTCACGCCGCACGTCTACCAGCAGCGCCGGCAGTAAATCGGTGCAGGCCGTCCACCAGCAGCGCCGCCCTACCTACCTGTCACGCCTCCCGACCTACCAGCAGCGCTGCCCGTCTACCAGCAGCTCCGGCCGACGTCTGCCCCGCCTCCTGTCTACCGGCAGCGCCACCCTTCATCCGACGGTGTCACCGCATCTGGGCCCTAAAGCCCCGGGCCTCTAGCCACCGATATAGAAGATCGCCGACGACCCACAACCACCTACTCACATTTTCACTGAACTCTACACATACTCGCCCTCACTCTTCTTACCTCCAATCTTTTTGTTCTTTAAATTGCTTTTGTAAATATATATACTGTAACTTTACCCTGATCTTCCGTCTTTATATTTTGTCCCTTCACGACAACTTCTCTAATTACGTTCATATCTAATCATACTTAAATGACTAATTTCTTAGAATATAATGTTGTTGTTATGATGCAGGAATCTTTCAGCTATGTCTGATAGCCGTCCCAATTTTGCCTTATCACTTGGAAGGCACGAGGTATATCTGCATTTGCCTTCGCTATATCTCTTAGCCGCGCCAAATTCTGGCCGATAACTTACAAAGCACTAGTGAATTCGGCATCTGCAGTAGCTCGTTGCATCTCCACCAGCGATAATATTTTTCTGGCTTCATAATAATATATCGAAGATTTAAGACCGTTTGGCATATTTAGTTGAATTTGACAGAATTTTGAGTTCCGTCGATATTCTCGCAAACCAGCGAATTATTGTAGACATAAGCATTGTTGTAAACATTTTGTAAATGTTTATTTTGTAGTTATTCCCATATGAAGAAAAGTTGGTTTTTATTTAAACCACTTATAACACACAATAACGAAAGAAAATAAACTCTTCAATTCTTGAAAATTTCCACCGACATTTAAACAAAACTAATAAATAATTTTTTGAAAGTTGTGTTCTCGTTGATAATTGACAAGCATGATGACAGACGCGCGCAATATTGCCAGTGCAGACATCAAGACATATAACGAAAATATTCACTTAAAGCCATATAAATCATTTTATAATATTTTTATTTAATAATATTCACTACTTAAAAAATAAAGAATATTTAAGTAAACTTTTTTTTCACTATATTCATGGAAAATATAAGTTCAACTAAAACCGTAAAATTACGATTTGGCTCATCACTGTATTTGTTAGGTGTAGCAATATCGCCGTTAAATATGTTTCAGATACCAAATGAATTGCAGATGTTTCATATATTAATTTCACCGTTTTAGGGTGTAAAAAATGTTTCTGCTACAAATCTGCAAATGAAACATTTTATAGATGTTTCATACAATGTTACTATTTTATACCCCCAGTTCTTACCTTAAATTGCATTTCGAAGTCAGATTTGGTGGTCAGTTTCACTCTAAAATATATTGTAATGTATGCGTTGTCAAAAGAAATAGTTTGTCTAAGGCGGGAAACAATTTCGCATCTTTATGTGTTGGGGTTGCGATTTTAAGCGTTGCCCATAAATAATTTAGTTTGTTGGAGTGGAGCGAGCGAAGCTCCCATGGATCAGCTTCAATGGCGCAATGTCTGTTACGCCATAACTTCCCGAGTTCTTAACCAATTTTAATATTTTTTTGTGTGCAATCGAATCGACAGGTTTAGGACCAGACCAATACCCATAAAAAAAAAAAATATATTTTTTTTTGTTATTACGTTCCGCTCCAATATATGGTGCCAGCGTAGCTTTATGCTTAGCGACTGCATCGCCTAGTATACATATAAAACGCACACAAAGAGCAACACACTAATGATCGTCGACATAGTGGCACATAATGTACTTTTAATATTGCTGCTATTCTGCTGATAACGTTGATGATAATGTCGCTAAGTATTATGTTGAATTAAACTCTATTATTAATAAATACACGCCCCTAAAGACAGCAAAAGAGAGCAATTATCCTTCTTGGTATTCAACTTTATTAATAAAGCGGCTTAAAGATAAAAACAAGTATCATAAAAAATTTAAAAAGTATAGTAACCCGAGGGATTACGACAAATTTTCAACATTACGTTTGATATGTAAGGATATGATAAAGTCTTGTTACAAATTATACATTTCCTCTATCGAAGAAGGTGTAAAGAGCGATGTCAAAACGTTTTGGCGGTATGTCAATAGTAGGAAGGATTCCAAAAGCATTTCTCATATCATGAGATATGGCGATGCCACGGCCTCGGATGGTGTAAATGTATGTAAACTCTTCTCGGATTTTTTTGGTTCTGTGTATGATACCAACAGTCCCCCGTTCTCTGAGGCGGATCAATCCAGCGAGGATTGTAGTGGTTACCTATCAAATCTGATGCTGACATCCGACGAGGTTTTTCTTAAACTGAAGCATTTAGATCCTGACAAGGGACCGGGCCCTGATGGAATTCCTCCTAGATTCTTAAGAGCGTGTGCTGCCGAACTGTGTACCCCACTGACACTGCTGTTTAATATGTCTCTCAAAACTGGCATATTCCCTTCCGTATGGAAGACTGCACATGTAGTCCCCATCTTCAAGTCGGGTGATAGGTCTGACTGCACTAACTATAGGCCAATAAGCATTCTATCAGCTATGTCTAAGTTATTCGAAAGTGTTGTTTATGATCATATTTATTACCACGTCAGACCCCATCTCTCTCAAAATCAGCATGGCTTCATGAGGCATAAATCTGCAGCTACAAATCTGCTCGAATACAAAAACTACTTGTGTGCGGCGTTCGCCGGGGGCGGCCAGGTTGACTCAGTGTACACAGACTTTAAAAAAGCATTTGACAAGGTTAATCACTCGTTGCTCTGCCATAAGCTTCGGTATTACTTTGGATTCCATGGTAGTTTGTTGAGATGGGTGTGCTCCTACCTAAAGATGAGGAGTCAATTAGTTACCTTGAAGGGATATAGCTCTGCGACTATTACTATATCATCAGGAGTGCCGCAGGGGTCGCACTTGGGACCATTGCTCTTTTTGATCTTTATCAATGATCTCGCTGGGCTCCTAACGTCCCCCTGTCTTCTTTATGCAGATGACTTAAAAATCTTCACCACCATAACAAGTAGGAACGACTGCCTTGTACTGCAGCGTGATCTCGATATAATATCAACATGGTGTCGGCTTAATTATATGTATCTTAGCGTTGATAAGTGTCATGTTATTTCTTTCACTAAAAGAAAAAAACACATACGATTACCAGCTAGATGGTCATACGCTGCATCGGTCGACAGTGGTCAGGGACCTCGGCGTTTTATTTGACGATCAACTCACGTTCCAAATGCAATATGACCATATCGTATCTAAGGGACTCAAAATGCTTGGTTTTGTGACAAGGACAACTAAAAGCTTTAGGAATACTTTTAGTCTACTTCATATATACTTTAGTCTTGTCAGAAGTTGCTTGGAATACTGTTCTGTAATCTGGGCACCTAGTTACGCGGTGCACTCTGAGAAGATAGAGAGAGTCCAAAAAAAATTTCTTAGGATATTGTCCTTCAGAGCTGGACTCCACCGTAAACTGGTGTCCTACCCAGACAGGCTTCGTCATTTTAATTTGACGCCATTGGTGACGCGCCGTAAACAACAGGATCTTTTTCACCTTCATAAAATTGTTCACTCTATCTTTGACTCCCCAAGATTACTTTCCCTGCTTAACTTTAACGCCAGAATCCTCTCTCGTAACCGCAGAAGGACATTTGTATTACAAACATTTAAAAATAATACCTCATTTTTCAATCCAGTCGTACGAATGTGCCGGCTTTACAATGAACTGCTTCAGGATGATAGCAATTGTGACCTTGATATCTTTGAGCCCAGACACGTCCGATTCCATTACAATGTCAAACAGATCCTCAGCTGTGCTTTCCCTACTAGCGTCAATTAACATATATATCGTTTTTTTTTTATAACACCTGCTTACCTGCTTAAACTATTTCTGTTTCTGTTACTCTCATTTGTATCTCCATTGATTTTGTTAAAAGTTAAAACATGTGATCTATTGTTTACGAAATATTTTTAACCATGCTGTGTGTACACGTTTTTGGGTAATAACATAGTTACTAAGCATTTATTTATGTTTCTCCTAACTTTTATATGATTGTTACTTGTTGTGTATGCCAATAAATGAAATAAATAAATGTACTACTCATACGTGGGGCAACAATTTACGACGCAAGAACCGTGTGTTGAGGCAAATCAGAACAGAAGAGTGATACTGTTTTAAATTATATCAATATAAGTAAAATATCCGAATTCGTAATAACTGCAATCTTGCTACATTTTATTAACATTAATATAATTAACAGGAATATTAAGGTTAAATTAGAATAACAATAATATAATTAAAATAATCCTAAAATAACAATGTAAAACAAGTACAAAAATGAAACTTAGTTATAAATATTTTTAAATAAACTATGCTTATTTAATATTAACCAAATTAAGCAAAATAAGAAACGAATTTAGGTTTTTCTTCTAAAATTGCAAAAATCTTAATATAGAAAAAATGTATTGAAGAGGAAAAGAAAATAAACTATTAAGGAAAACTTCACAGCCTTTTTATATCACAATGTGTGTTTTTTAGTAAAAAATATATAACTCATCAAACAAAACATTTTTTTTATAAAAAAAAGAATACACAAAATGTGTGCATATCCAGCCAGTACTTTCGAGCAACCATCAACCTATATCCGAACTCATATAATGTAAATTTCCTAAATTGTGATTTATCGCAACATCACGGTCAGATTTTGCCGAAACTGAGTTAAACTCGACGTCACTCTTGATTTATAGTTTCTAGAATATTTGAGAATTATTCGCGTGATTGGACGAGATTAGATAGCCGATTAAGTTTCTTATGAAAGATTACACTAAAACGAACACTACATTTTATAAACAATAACGAAATTATTATTGCCAATTTTAAAGTTTTTCTGTTGAATGTTACACACTAAGAATATAGCAATTTTTAAATATAAATTCTTGCGTAAGTTCTTGCAGTTTCTCTTTGTGCACACATTGAAATTATTTTAATAAAAGTAACTAAATTGAACGCAAAAAAATAATGATTTTGACTTGCCCTATGACACTTATCACTACCATATATGAATACATGTACTAATATTATTTTAACTGTAGGTATGGATACAGAACCAGAGTTCTCTTTATAAAATGGATCTATAGGACGATCTTAGTAAGGAACAGAAAATAAGTGGGTATACCATGAAAAGTGTACATATTAATATTAGTAAAATACTGTCATTTTAGAAACAGAAATTACAATTTTGTTTTTTGTATAGATGAATAAGTATTTGTCATTTTGTATCGTACTTATACCATTTGTAAGGTATTGTCAGCTAATAATCCGCATTACACCCTGGTATGGTGTATAATTCTTATGATAAGATGATATTCCATCCGTAGAGAACGCGTGTGGTCATTAAGAGGCCCATGTTGGTGATCATTTATCATTAAAATACTGACTGGTAGATAATACTTTCAGTATTAAATTATATGTATTATTTTTCTCATTCTTATGTCAAATATTATTATTCATAAAATCCACGAAGTTTAATAAATAAACTATTGAATATATTCCATATATGAAATAATGGTCAAGAGGCGTTCCACACACTTTGGTTTTTATTTTTCAAAAGTCCAGATTTTATAAAAAGATAATTTCCTGCGATCGAAGTAAATTGCAGTTAATAATAATAATAATTGTGCAGATGTTTCCTGCGCCCATATTGCACGTTGCATGATCGAGAGCTCAAATATGCAAATCGATTTCAATCCGAATAAAAACAGGTGTGTTAGTGGTCCGATTTTATGAATATTATTTAAGAAACGATTGATGGTTTCCTTCGTTTTGCATATTATAAAAGATTTATATTGAACGACGTTTGGCGATTAACGATGAGTGGTTTACATTCAAATTCGGCGTTGTCATTTTTGAACTAAGTTCGTATCACGTAGAATCGAACATTTACTATTACGAGTTTCGCAGGCCGATTTTTTTATTGCAAGCTTCCTTTTTAATTTTGTAATTTATGCCTTTACGTTTTTCATGTGTTTCAGTTTTTCTTTTTACTTCAGCCTGTTAAAAAACAGAAAAGATGATTACTTCCCAAAATACCATTGTCGTGCGTTTAAGTTAAATATAAAAAGCTTTTTCATCAAATAATCGCAATGCGTGTATTGAATGTCATAAGCTACGCTATGGCTTTCGAAATCCTGCGTCATGTAGCGAGAAGAAGTGGAAAGAAATTCGGCAATGCCTGTTTTTTAATCCTTTTATTTTGTGTAAGATTACATAGTTCGGAAATTTTAAGAAAAAAAAACTAAATTCATTTGTTTAGTATGTTCAAGTTCGAGGAATAAAGTTTTGTAATTCTATAAGTTATTCTTTTTTATTCTTGGATATAAGATTACTTATTATCTTAGTGGTTTATACCCTGTTCTCTCTTTGGTGTTTCTGTTATTAGATCAGATAATAATAATTATTTAATGTTTATAAAAGCAGTTTTATCGACAAAACTCCTTTATAATCCAAATTATAATAAATTGACAATAACATACTTAAACTCGACACACGTTAATTATAATTCTGCCATTTCACTAACAAGCTAATGTTGAAGAGAATTAATAAAGTAGTGATATCGAGTGTTGCCACGTGCCGCGTCGGAAAATGTTTTTTATGCTGGCCACCCCCTAATGCGCGGAGCGTGGCAACCCAAGGACTTATTGTGTTGCCTGCCCCGGAAAACACTGATCTTATTAAAATAACGTAATGTATACTATAAAAGTACTTATAAGTTAGCTGCGCATACAATATTCAAAATATACCTATTCAAAATATTATATCATAAAAAGTATTTTTTTTAGCTTTGCGTTATATTGTTTTTTTCTTACAATCGTTTTCAATAACCTATCAGATACATTACTGCAGTTCTACTGCGTAGATATTCCTGTTAAGTGTCCGAAAGTAACAATACTTGTCTAGCAACTTAACCAAAGTTGGCCCATCTATTACTAGAACAGATATAGATCGTAAATCTGGTACCTGGTCGAGTAAAATAGCATTAGCCCTTTAAACTTAATGGTGTTATAAGAGGTGACTAATAAAAATGGATGTAATTACCATACAATTTCTTTAGCCCGCAAAATGGACAAACGTGGCATTTTACGAATTATGACCTTCTACTGCAAACGATAACCCGCCTGTCAAGCATGGAGATCATGGAAAATCCCCCCATTTCAGGAAACAGTGAACGTCTTATGGTTGAGATGATTATGATTATGTATACGAGTAAAATAATGTTAGATATTGCTTTATTAATACATCTCTAAAAATCTGTCTGTATCGGAATAATAGCTAAGCAAAATGACTAAGCAGGAAAATCGACCAGAGACTCCAGTGAGTATTACTTTTTCATGGTGCGAACTTCAATATGGCGTTTCAGTAACTTTTTCCAGCATAGGCCTTAATATTACGAAATTAAGTTCTGAGTTTAAAATGATAATCGTGATACAGTAAGGTTTGAGATTTGACAAATTACAAGCCCATTCGTATCAAATAGTCAAATAGTAATAAATCCATAAAGCCGTTAGTTCTTACGTTAGCAAGGTGTTAGAATTGTTATTACGTCAATACGTTTACGTAGCACATTACGTGTAATTAATATTTTTGGTGTAAGTGTTGTCTACTCTGTGTTAATATAATAGATATAAGCGCTTTGTGTACGTTTCTTTTCAAAAAGGTGTCTTCAAGTTAATCTTTTTTTACCAAACCATCTGCCAGTTCAATTTGAATTTCATATTCGAATACACGTCGTTCCAAATTCGAAAGTTGCCGTAATGCTATTTTCCGCACGCGAGCGAGGGCGCGAATAGAGCTAGGAATCGAGTAATCGGAGCTTGAAATCGTATTCCACACTCTCGGCGATCGATCTGCAAGGATTCAAGAACCTTAAAAGAATTCTTTGATGTTAAGAGAGTCAGTTTGAAAAAATATTTTCAAGTTGGGGTGAATAGAGATTTAGATTTTAAGGGTACAATACAGATTTATTTTGCGTGTATCACACATACTGGATAGGAATATTACATTTATTTGTAATACCATATTCTGTTTTTTGTTAACATTATTTATGTCTTATTATCAAATAAAATATTATTAAAACATCATCAAAGTCACTGACAAATTAATCAATAACTGCATTAAAAAGTACTCAAAGTAAACGATTGTGTCATTTGATCGTCAAGCGAATATGGATAATAAAGTTAAAATATTCAACTATCTAAAACATAATTTAAGAATAAAACATTATTATATAAATATATGTTTTAATATAATTTACCATAAAGGAAGCACGTACGAAACGTGCCTCTGTCAACTAATAACTCTTTTATCACCCATAAAAAAATAAAAGCGTCCAGAGACAATGGCGTCGTGCGGCGAAGGCGCTGTGCGGAAACAGCCCCCCGTCGCGTCGCGCGGTTCTTTGATTGATTCGATGTGCTAATGAGTGTTGACATGTATGTTTTAATTTGGAAACCCAAAACATATGTCAAAGCTCTCATTTATTTACTAAGACGATAACAAGCATATTGTTTTTTATATAGTAGTTTACTTTTGCAACGATTATTTAAGTAGTACAAATACTTTGTCCGCTAAAAATAACAGATTAACACATAGTCAATATATGCATTGAATTCTTGATTCAATTTTTTTCGAATTGGAGCTAAGCCCATGGTTTGTTTATGGACAAATCCAAAATGACATTATTTAACAATTTAAACATTGAAAAGTTTATATTTGAAATACCAAGGACAACACAAATTTTCCGAACAATACTAAAAACTCGCTAAACACCCAAACCACAATAACCCCAAAAGGACCCTTAGCACGGACCCCTAAATTACGCGGCGCGTCGCCTATAATTACGGAACCCTATCGAGTTTTTTATCAAGTCCGTCCCCCGCGTATCGGCCACAAATCTAATTCGACTAATCACAGGATTCGACGCTATGTTAAAGAACCTATTAGTTTATGCTAGTGTATTGTGTCACAGACAATTTTTAAACTTTAATTGCTGGAGATTTTGTTGCAAGAATATAAATGTAATAAACTTAAACGAAATACAAAAAAGAAATATGAATCTAAACTAAACCATAAGTTATAAAAATCGTAATCGTAATAATCGTAAGTACCTAAGACAAAAATATATTTAAAAAGGTGAAAATTAATCTCATCGCTGCTATTGAGAAAGGTGTCGAAAAGGTTAGCAGTGTTTCCTCGTTGGATAACTATACTTATACGTTGACTGAGTGAGCTGTCAATTCTTTTGTCTCTAGTCGTTTCAAGTAAACGGTCGGACATTCCTTTGAAAAAGAGCTTTCGGGCCCCATTAAACCATAGTCTCCACAAGGAAGGGAACAAAGATGGCTGAAGGCTGCATACTTCCCAATATTGCAACTTTGTACAGATTTAAAGATGTAAATATGTTATTAAGAATGTTGAGAAAGTTAAAAATTTTCACTAGAGTTCATTTCATCGGATCACACTAAATTGCATATCTTGAGTTCTTTCGTACTTCGGAAAGTACGTTAGCGCCAACTTCGCTAGACAAGGCGTAAAGAAGTGAGTTACCATTTTATACCCATACTCTTTCTCCCTACATGCAAAATGCCACTCCTATGAATAGCAATAAAAATTACAAATAAAATAATTTATTTAAAATTGTATAACCCATTATCATATATAATATTTTTTTTACATAATTAAACTACTATGAAGGATAGTCTTAAATTACGTTTAATGAGAATATAAATATTAAACACAAACATGCAAAATGAAAGAACGAGAGAGTTGTGGTCCGTCAAACATCATTTTGACCTAAACTATCGGACACCGATCGCACTAACCACTGCACCGTCGAGTTCCTCTGCATTTTTGCTATATGGTTCGAATCGAACCACGGTTCACGATATGCCATGGATTAAACAAAGAAAGTGTCTTAAAATCATCCGTTTAAAATAAATGGTGTTTACATATAATTATAACACTATAAAATGAGTCGACGATGTTCGTTTCGAAACGTCACCATTGCCTAGCTGCCACAATTCGAATCTCAATTGGTTGAATTTAACACTTTTGTCAAAATTTAACTTTATACAGCATTATTTGACTATATAAAGAAACAAAATTCTAGTCTACATAAAGCTCAGCGTTAAGCAATATAATTCAAAATTATTTTATAACTCGTATTAAGGTATTATCTATCTTAACAGCTTTTCTAATACATATTATGAAGGGCAATAATACGTGTTTATTTAACATATTAATAACAAAATATACATGTGTCCACAGAGTATATAAACACTGTAAAAATCTTACTCGATTGCCCGCTTCGAGATCCAGCGATTCCGGAGTAATCGCCAATATGTGGACAGTAACGCATAAATAAATCTCTGATCACAGCAAACAAGGTTGTGATCTAAGAAACAAACCAAAGAAACTTACTCTATTGTAACTATTTGTCTTTCTTTATAATAATGATACGATGAAACTACTATTATTTTTTTAGGCATAACTTTGGTATCTTCCTCTGGAATAAATAGTTATTAGTCTATGAAACCTCTTTTAAAAACATCGAATTATGATTAAAAAAAACAAAATTTTTACTATTCATAATTTTTTAATTGTAGAACAGGACGGAACAGGTGAATCTTGCGCTAGTAAAAAATACACGGGTATGTTTCCAAGACCCTTTATTTCGTTCCTTCATTTTGCATGTTTTTGTTTAATATTTATTCTCATTAACGTGATTTAAGACTATCCTTCATTGTTGTAGTTTGATTATGTAAAAGTAATATCAATATGATAATGGGTTATAATGTTTTAAATAAATTATTTTATCTGCATTTTTTATTGCTATTCATAGGAGAGGCATTTTGCAATGCATCATCGAACTAAATAAAATGTTCATAGACTTTTATAATCGTATGCAAACTCCCAAGATCACGCAGTCAGCTAAACTCAGTGGATACATTCTCTTTGGTATGATATCACTTGCTTTCGAGTCTCGTTCCTTTTATAAAAAAAGTTGAAAAGAACAAAAAGAGCCCTTTCATGAGCGCGGTCCAGTGAAATTGTGTATGGGCCGGGCTCGCTCATTTGTCGTGACGGCCTCGGGCGCGTGCGGCTTACTGCCACTCCGACTATTGGGCTATTACCGCCGCGTACAAGTAAACTGTTTATGCTCGTCATATTTTTTTCATGTCCAAACAAAACTTATGGATGTACGAGTTTTATGTTCAATTTCTGAATATTTTTTTTAAACATTAATATATTTATCCCCGTTTTGTATAGTTTTCATTTGTTATTATTTGGATGGAAGAGTATGGATGAAATTTCACAGTTCAACTGCTACAAAATAAATACCGACGGCGAAGTGCCAATAACACCTAACTGCTAAATTAAAAATAATACACAAGCTGAAAAAAAAGTTAAATTTCTTGATAAGTTAAAAATTATTTATTTTTAATTTGATGCGCTTGCAACTGAAAATACGCAAATTTCATTAAAACATACAAATAAGGAATTTTAATTCGAAATGACAAAAAAGTGAATTTCTCGACGAATATCAGTAAGGAGGTCTTGGCACTTCGCCGTCGATACATAACTATCCGAAAGTAAAATGCCGCAGAAACATCTCTTAATTAATTAAGTTCCGTAGTTAAGACTTCATTAACAATAAAACCCGAGGTTCCGGGTTCGATCCCCGGCCGGGTTGATGAATAAAATGAACTTTTCTATATTGACTTGTTTCTGGGTGTTGTGGTATCGTCGTTGTTTCTGATTTCCATAACACCCTTGCTTTAGCTACTTGAATTCAGAACAATGAATGTGATGTTTTGATGTGCCACGCGTTGCTGTAGCTCAATTATTGATATTTTGCAAAATTTTTTTCTCTTGATCTCAGTCAAGCCCGGGGGACAAAACACGATGGAACGAGCTAACCCAGAAGTTGCCTATTCACCCTGGCTTTAAAAATGGATGGGTTATAAGTGAAATTTATCTTAAGTCATAAATCATAACAAATCCACCAAATTAAAGAAAAATCATCAAAATCAGTTCATTAGTTTCGGAGTTTAGCAGTTAAGCATTGTGACAGGGAACTTTTATATATTTACTTCCAGGAGGTCCATGCTTCGGCTGTAAAGACGTTGAATTTTCACTGATCCACATTAAGGTTGCTGGTGGGTTACGGCTTTCACCACTGGTTATCATGGATAGCGATAAAATGTCTATCTGTTTCACAATTGAGACTAATTTCTATAAGTTTAACTTCAAGGTGCAAGATTTTTTTGAGTATTTGTGTCCCTTCAATGATGAAATTAAAAAGGTATTAACTCCCTCAAATGTGTTTTAAGAATAACAATAAAAAGTTATGGAAATAATTGTATCTGTTTTCCTGAATTTAATTTGTAATAATTTTGTTTGTTATAGATGCATTTGCCACAATTTTATTAGAAATAATGTTTAATTTGCCATAACTAACAAATGACATAAATATTAATATATAATTTGATTATCCATAGGTGATTTACCATAAAATTTAAATGACTATAAGTTTAGGTTAAAATTTTGACTAGCTTTCCGCCCGCGGCTTCGCCCGCGTGGAATTCTCTTATATTGCGGTATAAAGCACAACTAAAAGAAAACTTCTCAATCCCACGGAAAAATCTAAGAAGCGCGATGTAACGCTGGATACAATTAGTTGTTAAACCAAAACTGAATGGTACACTATATTATATGTTTTCCCTTGTGGAGCAAAAACATGCAGATTTTGGGCAAACACTTCGTTACCACGTTTGAAAAACACCCAGCGCTATCTTTCGCATACCTCTAGAACTAAATAGCGTAAGCTATCATTCCATTTCTTACGTATTTTAAAAAACACATCGTTACCATGTTTTAAAAAACACCCAGCGCCATCTAACGCATACCTCAAGAACTAAATAGCGTAAGCTATCATTCCACTTCTTATGTATTTTAAAAAACACATCGTTACCATGTTTTAAAAAACACCCAGCGCCATCTATCGCATACCTCAAGAACCAAATAAAGTAACTAATACTTATACCAATTAGTAATTCGTTGACTTTAGTGATTTCAGGATAAGTAGATGTAAAACAAACAATTTAGACGATAAAACAATTGTACGTCATCCCTCGAGAATTCCTCATTTTCGAGGATTCATTTTCGTATCATTTAGCTTCAAAATTTACATGTTCATATTCGTTTGCAACATATAAGTAGATGTAAAAAAAACAGTTTAAACGATAAAACACATTGTACGTCATCCCTCGGGAATTCCTCATTTTCGGGGATTCATTATCGTATCATTTAGCTTCTAAATTTACATGTTTATATTCGTTTGCAATATTTTACCTTGTTTTAAACGACACACAACGCCACCTACAATCCATCCATCAAGCAAAAATTATTTTTGTTTTTCCTCGGGAATATCAATTTTTCCAGGATAAAAAGTACCCTATTATTTAATCCGGACTTTTATCTTTACGTCTGCAAAATTTCAAAGCAATCGGTTCAGTAGTTACGGCGTGAAAGCGGAACAAACAAACAAACAAACAAACTCACTTTCCGATTTATAATATTAGTAAGGATTACATGTTGAATCCCCAAATTAATCGTTTTAAAAATGGTGGGATAAATCGAAATAATAATATCTGGCGCTTCTGCACATACTAACCTAACCTTTTTTTATACTAGGGAAAAAGCCTTACGCTGCTCGCCCGGCGGTGCAGTTATGTGGGCCTCTCCTCTATTCCTCCATCCGGCCTAGGGCCCAATAGAGGATTGGAGGCCTACCCATAAAATACCCTAGTATGCACCCTCACAGTTCCATTGTTTCCACGGGGCCGTTTTTGGCAATCATTGCGGGAACCGTCAGGCAGTACGCATTTGCACTACGTTCGTCCCCCTCTCCGCCTGCGCCAGTGAGAGTCCCCAAGAGCTTCCCGGAGGACTCTCGTAGCCTGCTGCGAAGCGCCTCCCGTGCTCCTCTTAGCTGAGAGGACGAAGGGAGCGCTCCCCACCCTCGGAGCTGCCGATCACTCGGACAAGTACTAACCTAACCTAACCTAACCCAATATGACCTTTTCACATCTTAAGGCTTTTTCATTGTATGCACTATGTTTTGATTAATTAGTAAACTCCGTATTATTTATTTTAGATAAAAAACAATGTATATTAATTTGCTATTATGGCACCTAATTTTATGATAGATATGGCTTCCCCGAAAAATAGGGAGTATTTTCTCATAATCTCCACTTTTTTTTAGGTTGGTAATGCAAAGGGCTGCTACCCCTTTCGTAGTGTACAAGTATAATGATTAACTCCAGTCACATTATTCGCATTTTACGACTCAGTTTAGTGTGAAGGGTTAGTGCTAAAAGAGTAGAAACTCAATCAAATAACGCACAGCATTATTATTTACTATATTCCGTTTTTTTTAGCATTAGAAATTATGTAAACAAAGAAGCAGTGGTGGCCAACCTTGTGCTGGAGTCCACTTAGACCGGCTTCAGGCTCGTCCATTGTTGAACAGATTAAATAAAAACTTTTTACAAAAAACTTCAACAAACACAATAGAAACTTATCAATAAACCAAAATAAAATAGTGAAAATAGACAAAATCCTCGCAATCGCTTTCGTGATTCCAATGACGTTGACATTTGCCGCTATTGTTGCAAATGGCGGCCATTTCAAGCGACCATTTTAAAAATCACCTAATATGGTACGTATTCATCATCGGCATGTACTTTTAATTTTGTCGTGTCAAACTGACCAACGTTTCGTTCCACAAGTTTGAAACTTCTGCTTCTTAAGGTATTTTTAGTGTAAACTTTTCACGGCGTTAAGTTTTATTTGTTACATTATATGTGCGCAATAAAGTACCCAAATTTCGTTCTTTCTAATGCTAAAAAAAACGGACTAGTACTGTCAAAGGCTGTCGTATAAGGCTGAATAAAGAAAATAAAAGAGAGAAGAGATTGTATTTTTCCATAACATTGTAAATCTTATATTTGTGATTCAATATAAAACGGTTTTGCAGACACTGTGTTATTTTATTTTCAAAAGATAATTTTTCATAAACCGAAGCTACAGAGAGACCCGGTATGAATAATTTATAAAAATATTTAAGAAAACGGAAACAAAAGCAACTGGGTGATTAATTTCACTGTTCTGTACTACTTGGAGGTGCGTTATAAATACAGAGGAATACAAAATATCTAGCTGTGTTTTGAAAAATCCTTTTTTATTTTCTTAAAAACACAAAATATTCAACATCTTTAAAAAATCATTTTATTTTATGTAAGTAATTTGGGTTCAAAATTAACATGCGGCCTGTTTGTAAATTGTTACCGGTGTTTTCACATTAGAACTATTTTTATTTCAATATGTATTCATCTGGGGACCCCAATTTCGCAGTCGTTATAGAGATAGGTTTACCATTGTGGAAGTAAAACGAGTTTAGCAAAGGTGTGTCCCCGGATGGGTGACCAATAATTATTATCTCAAGATCCTCCGTGCTTTGCAGGCACTTTTCGTGTTGGTTCCGGCTGCATCTACATTTGTTAGCACTCATCCAATATGTGAATGGGTGGTGGACTAATATAAACTCTCTCTTCGGTACCTTTTCTTACGAGTGGAAAATGCATTACGTATACATCTTCGCTGGGAGACGAAAAAAATTATGAGGGCCTCTCCTAGCCTACCCACTAAAAATCCGTAGATGTGCCTCGTGCCAATATCTATTGGTCTGTATATAGGTCTCGGGGTTGCAGTAGCATTACAGATACCAAGGCAGTGGGATGCTCGCCAGAGCAAGGCCTTTGTGACAGGTATCTACGGTACCCAACCTTAGTGAAGGCCTGAGCCCTAACAGTGGCCCCACATTCTTAGGTTGATGATGATAACTTGACTGTTTATATTATTAGTAAGAGTAATTTTGATTTTTATTTTAAACATTGTTTTACTTTTAAATAACAATCAAGCGTTTAACGATTTTCCATTTCATTCAATCTTTAAATCGTATGAAATAGAAAATTGTTAAGAAAAAACAAACTGATGTCAAATGCATATCCGCCCCATAACGAGCATTTACAATAGTTGTCATTTACTTTGTAAAATAAAATTGACGCTATGAATAGAAAATATATACTATTCATATATACAATTTGTATAACATTCTTATAAAAAATAAAAATGAACTTCGTGTATTACTCCTTATACAGGTAACTGTACCGTGTCTCCTGTACAGACAACGGCTCATAAACTTAACAAGTTTCCCAAATTGATAGTGTTGATACCTTGCGAAAGGGTAGGTGACGCGAGATTTATTTAAATAATTTCGATCTTAAGGGTATTAAATTCGTTTTTTTCAATGTTATATAAAACCCTTTTCTCGATTTACCTTGCTTCAATATGACTCCTATCAATAGATAGATAAGTTATGGTACCTAATATACTGTGTGTATATATATATATATATATATATTTATATATATATATATATATATGTGTGTTAGACTATGATTAAAAAACTGGAATCAGTCATACGTTTTCGCAGCACCCGCTTGCCGCCGCCCAGACGTACAGGGCTGAAAATGTATTAGAATAGCACTCATGTTTTATTGTCTTCCTATTGAAAATGCGCTTGTAAGTATTATCCTAATAAATTCCGCCCATATCTGACAGCGCATAACTATGAAACCGACCTTACAATAACCCAGAACTATTCCGCTTCCCACTTAGTGTAATAACAGGAAAAGTAAGATTGGTAGTTAAAGAGAGTAACCAATTACCTACTGCTAGTTTGAAATTATTTTCTTAGGCAGACACAACTGTTGAGATAACAAATTCGCTGTATTTCTCTTATAAATAATACAAGGATTTAATTTAATGCCCAGTTCATCATTGTCACCGAGTCAGTCTTATGTTCGCTTTGATTTACAGAAGTTTTTTTATGTTTAATTACATTATACTGGGGAAATCTCCTCCTTACGGAATGTAGCATTCAAATAACACATTCTCACATTCATAAATTCCAAATAGCATTAATCCTTCTCACTTAAAGGTGTAGTAAAGAGCCGCCTTTTACTGATACTGAAGATAGTTACCAGACACCGCCCGAGAATCTCAAAAAGAGCAGTTTAGTACTTACTTTGCTGGCTCAGCGACCCGATAAAGATGTTGATCACTGACATTAAAGTACGTATTGTTTCCTGGTCTGTACCAAGTCTGAATAGTTGGGCACTTCTAGCTCTTTCAGATCTTTGGCAACTTCATCTTACCACCAACTGGAGTCATTTGGTTGGTTGGCCAAGATACTCTCGTTTGTCTGCTCGTTCCTCTCCCATTCTTTCTATGTGCCCTAGCCAGCAAAGTCGGGTTGTTTTTATTTTCCCGATGATATTCAGCTCGGATACATAATGTTCTATCTCCCGATTTATTCTTTATCTCTAATCCGTCATCTTTTCTGGGTCCAACATGTTTTGCAAGATATTTCGTTAAGCAACTAAGAGTTGGTTTTCCTTATTGAAGGTTATCGTCCAAATTTCACAAATTAGACCTGATCATCGTTCTGCAGAAGCGAATTTTTGTAGCTCTGTTTATACTTTGGACATGCAGTATATCTTAGCGCGTTGACGTTAAGAATGATTTCTTTCTCACTTTGGTTCGTATGCACCCGAGATACCAGAATTTGTGTGAGTTAGAACCTGTGTAGTAAAAGAGCAAAGGGTAAAAGGTCTATAAAAAAAAATAGTGTTTTACTGATATCTTCAAAAAGTCTTGAAGTAGGCGGAAGACTGATTGGCAACATCCGATTATGACTCAGGTAATAGAATACTGTACTCGTAACATAGGGTACAGTTAAGGTAGCCAAAGCCATTTTGTTTTTAAAAACAATATATTTTGGCCATAAACTAAGCGATTTTGCTAAGTTGGGCTTTTAGTTAGCTATTTTGCCTTATTTAAATCAGTAGGCGTTATTCAATTCAATATGTTTCATTCAGGTATCTTCATTCGTGCCTTTTACTGATGATCCAGCATTTCTTTGTTATTCATATAAATCATGAAGCTTTAAGAATCATATAGCGTTATGAATCGGCAGTATAAGGTAACTGAGGTATGAAACAACACTAAGAAGTGAGACACGGGATTAAAACTCACGAAACGTTTACCTTGTAAGCTGGTATATAAAAATAATTTTGACTGCGATGGTATAAGGTACCAACAGAACTTTCCGCGATTCCTCGTCCCGGAAATTCCATGAGCGACAGGTTTTTCCTTAGGAGGATGATGGTTCTTAGAACCTAGGCTGATAAACAACATGTATGAGTTGGTATCCACCTGTTCACATGATGGAACGATTCAATAAGTGCGGAGCGGCGGCGTGATGGCTGCGGGCGCGCGCTCGCACTGCCACTTCGGTAACTTGCGCTGCTGAGGCAAAGAGCACGCAAGGAAGAAGTGACACTGCATTCATTTTAAAACAGCGTTTGTTCGCTCGCAATGGTACTATCTGGTGATGTTCTTCGTTTCTAAAGAAGACTACAGTCAATACTACTTCTGTAACTTGTGCTTTGGAGATAAAACTCACGACAGCCAAATAATATCGTTATAAAGTATTAAATTCTTAGCCTTTTTCTTCTTCAGTCACATCAGAACGAGTGGGCCTTAATCCTAAAGTAAAAACGTACTTGGACATAAAAGACAATACATATTTAAGCTTGGAACACATCAAGAAAAAATAATTTCTGAAAATTTTATTTTTTTGTAAAAATACAGAAGATACGGCCATTTTTGTATGAGACAACATCACGTACATCGAGCCCAAGTCACACTTAAGATCTTATGCTGGTTACAAACAAATCAAGTTATGTTCGTTAAACATTTAAGGTAGTTAGGTCCTAAGTGGACGTCAGTATTGAGAGTCTGTTATGATTTCTGACAACCTTTGATTCCAAGTCAATATCCGGTTAGATCACGGTAGGAAACGTGTGTTTTTGTTATACAAAACGTAAATATATATCATATTCCTGATGTTATTGGATATTGTCGATAGAAAGCGTCAAACGCTTAAGCGCTATTTGGAACAAATAAACAATTATATGCACCATGGCATTGTATTTTTTTTCTTAAACGTATGAAAAGTCATGTCTACCACAAACTACTCTTTGGCCCACTTGTTCTTGTAACGACAATCATTTCTCTTCATACAATTTATAACTTTTGAAATCCTTGTACCTTTACCATAGAGCCTATAATCGCACACATTGCCACACATTCGACGTAATTTATAAGGCCCAGAATGCATTGTAGGCGTGATTTGAATGGCAGGTGTATGATAGTAAATGCTGAGTTCAGTGCAAAATGTCTTTATGTATTATGTGTGTGCAGCTGCTATGTGCCTTATGTGCGTATCCGATTGTTTTGTTTTTAATTTTAAAACCATTCTCGAGAATTTCAACCTCAAGGACTTCAATACCGTGCAATTTCTCGACGTACCGTTGTTTTTTTTTTTATTCTCTTTTTGAATAATACTAGCTTGTTTTCATTGTGATCGGAACTGATTTTTATTATAAAAGGAGCCTTCATACTTGTTATTTTTTACTTTTTTAATTTACGACTCATTAAATGAAATAGGTTTGCAAAAGTTTTTCATTTATGACGGCCATTATAAATAAATCAAGGCAAAGAGTTAGAGACCTACTAAGATTTTATTGTATATACATGTCAAGAAGAATTGTACCGATATACAAAAATTTCTTAAATTTCAAGTTATATACCTGGTATATTGCCGGAAAGGACCTTCATTATTGATGGAAAAGCATAAAAAGAACAAGTCATACGGATTGGTAGGTGTTAACGACTAGTAACAGTCGTAAGGGTGACATTAAAGAATATCAATCAAACCTAATTTGTCTGAAAAATTCAAAATGGAAAAGCAATAGCTACTTATTCATAAAGTATTGGAATACACTTCATCAAAAAACGACACCATTATTTTAATTTATTCACCCTTCCTCAACTATACAAACAGACCGCTTAAAACAAGCCACGATAAAGAACTCATTTACACGCTATATTAACCGCGAAATGGAACGTAAAAGCACCATTTTAACTAAACATTTTACACATTTTTATTTCACTGGCGAAAATAACCTTTACAGTCTTCACTATAAGTTATATATTAGCAAATGTTTTTAATGTTTAGTCCATAAAATACTGGCAATTTGAACAAATGTCACTTGCCACAGAGAATGTAATTGAGCTGTCAGATTTCGGGGGGAAACAATCGCGGGAATATCAAACGCATGATTTGTTTCCTGAGCTTTGGACAAATTTTAGTATAGCTTTTTTTATAGTTCAATAATGATTTCATTTAGTTTTCTGTATAGACTTTATAAATTATAAACAAGAGGAAATATTACATATAGGTAAGTAATATTTAGTTTTACTTGTTTTAAAAGATTATATTTGGGCTTTGTGCGTTTATATTAGCTGTTTGTAGGGTTTCAGAAAAGAATTTATGGCATATAATATAAAATAAACGACAGAAAAAGTGTGTGTGTTGGCTCAATCGCACAACTGGAGTTTACTTCTTAAGCACGATTTTCTTTGAACAGGCACAGAAAATAATAAAACAAAACTTCAAAATAATAATATTTTTTTCATACAGGGCGCCTGATATTAAAATTAATACTTAAGGAGTCTCAAAGTAAAGTAATTTATACATTGACCAATCCAGCAATTGAATCGTCACACACCGTGAGCTTAGGCCCGGTCCGAATAGCACTGGACTATTAAGAATGTTGTGGGATTATTGCCACAGAGCGGAGTTCTCGGTCGTAATTAATTTTTAATTTAAATAAAGCTATCTATGGGCAAACGAGACCGAGCAAATGAGAGGCGACCCCTCTTATTTCGCGCCCAATTTCGACTCGATTAAAAACAAATTCTATCAGAATGCATTCGTTTTTGTACAGGGTTGTCAGTGACCAACTTTGTAAAATAAGTGAACCTTTAGTAAGTGGGTTTATATACTTACATTTTAGTTCATATACTGTATTTTTTGTATTTCTATAACTACAACAATAAAATGTATGATAAGATAACTTTAATGTAGTGCAACAGTCACCTGGTGCAACTGTACCGATCTTACATTTTGCGCCAAAGGTTTCGGATTTGAATCACGGTAGGGGCAACTGTTTGTGTGATACAGATGAGGTAAGCATCTTTTAAATTCTTATGTATGTGTTCTACACGTTATTTAGTAACCACAGTGCAAGATTTGCATATATTGCGATTAAATAACTGGTATGAGTTATCAGGAATTTATTATTATTACTTAGTCATAATCCTAAATTATTCTAAGTATATGTAAGTATACGGTTACTGTACGTTTATTTGTTGTACAATTATTTTAGCGTATAGATATAGTTGCATATTATTGGAAGTGCGCATATAGTAAACTGTGTTCAGAATTATTAGTAGTACCGCAAAATATAGTAAGTGCTTTTTATTTATCGTTTTATCATTGAAACGACAACCCTATACTTGGGTTTAGTGCACCAACATATTGGGCGGCACAGCGCATCGCTTTGATGTCACGCTAGGGATGGCACCCTTTATGCGGCTGCTATGACAAGTCAAGAGCAAGCCCGACGATGACATCATTCCCTTTATTTCGGGTTCGTAATTCATGTGACACTAGCATTTGAACAAAACATAAAAAGAAGTTTAAAAATCAAAATCAAAAATCAAAGTAAGTAATCAAAAATTAGTAATCAAAGTTTTCAAGGTAGAGCTATTAAATTATAGGTCTTGGCGTTGGCGAATGATGCTAAGAGTTCATTTACGAATGACTGATGAAAGAAAATGTATTTTTCTCTTCTCCGCATAGTTTCTGTAAAGGTGTGAGGATTTACTAAAACCTGCGTAGACCTTTGGAAAGAACGACATAAGACCTTTCCGCTTCTTCGTTCGGTTGCTTACACTTACGTGCTCACAAAAAGGTGGTGGTTATAATCCAGCATTAATATACAATAATATTTGCCAAAACACAAATTTAACAATTATAAAACAAAAGTATAAGTACACAAATTTGAAATAAGAGTAGCGTAAAAATGAATAAATATATAAAAATACAATTATTGTCTAAAAAAGAATATTTTGATAAAAACTGGTCATCGGATGAGTAACCGAGCTTCATGCTTCAAACACATTGACTCACTATGTGCACTGGATCCGTGTTTGACTTGTTCTTATAATGTTTTCAATTTTCCATCCATAACTATGGCATTCACCTGTATATATTTTCTAATGATAAATATAATGTTTACAAAACTGCCTTAAATAAGCTTAAAAAGGATGGTTTTTCCTATAACAGTTGTTTAAATAATGTTAATGAATACAAAAAAGTTAAGACGTTTAACTTAAAAGATATTAAATTTTTTGTGTTCTTCTTATGCTGTCCATAAATGCATTTAAGGTGCCGCTTCACATTCAAACCAATAACTAGAGGCTAGTCTAGAAGTCAATTTTATATTTTGAGAAATCCGATTTCACGACATTATACTTTTGAATGTCACTGCTATTTATCATGTTAATACATAAAATGCTTTGTGAAAATATCTCGTATATTTTTTAATGACAATTTGGGGACTGTATAATATAGCAATATTATTAAAATCAGTGCAATCATTACAGTCGGTTAGAGAAAGAAAAAGAATGTGTGCTTAAAGTTTTATTTTTTTAAGACCTCTATAAATCTAGAATCTAAGATCTCTAGTGGAAAAGATAGACCAGTAATATTATCATTTTATTCGAATTTGTTGTAACCACCTAGTGTTGCAGTTTGCTTATATATCTTTGAGTTTTTAACCTTTATAAACTCGTCTCTAAGTGCCATATCTGAGTGGCTCTTGTCGTAATCATCATATTTTTTTAAAGATCTTATGTGACCTAAATCGTCTCTAAGTGCCATACCTGAGCGGCTCTTGTCGTAATCATCATATATGTCTTTTATGATATCTTTTATGTGACCAAAATAGTGCCCCACGACATAGCCCTGGAGTTATCAAATTATCTAGTTGTCTGTCTTACTTTTGCATTACACTACAATTTGTAATGAGATCCCTGAACTAATGAAAAAGTTGCAAGCTGATATCTTTTTTGCTCATTGCACAATAACTCGCAAGTATGATCAACTATTATTTATATTTTTATGTTTGTTTAAAAACAACTCTTATAAGTTGTACCGTAAGAACTTTAATGGCAATCAAGAAACTATGTTGTATCGAATGTTCAAATGCTATTACGGGTTTCTTTTAAACGAGAATCGTAGAGACGGGCGGTAGGCCGACCACGCCCAGCCATTTACCGGCTTGTACCTACAATATACATAGTACCTAACCGAGGAACTAGTTTCTGAATTGATCGCGAAAGTGTAGCGACTGTATATTTAGTTTTGAATGAAATGGGAGATCAATTATAGCTCGATGGCTCTTATCCATTTTCCATAAAATGGTTTGTTAAGTCATGTATTAATTTTTTATTTAACTTATATTCAAACACAATCTGTAAAAAATAACACATTACAAATTAAAATATTTTGAGCCTACAAAGTGTAGATGGTTGGTATGGTACTGCCTGCTTTAAAAAATTAGCAAAACGCATTTAAAAAAATAATTAAATTTAGAACAGCCTCTTTTCAAATTGGGCGAACGCCGTTCACGTAACCTTATGGGACAGAAAAAGTAGGTATTATAATTTAAGAGGTTTCTGTATATTTTTATTAAATACGAGCTTTTACCCGCGGCTTCACCCGCATTTTTTTTTCAATAAGAAAGTATCCTAAGTTACTTCTAATACCTCCAAGAATATATGTAAGAAGTTTCATGATCATAGGCTTAATAGTTTTTGCGTGAAAGCATAACAAACAAACTTACATTCACATCTATAATTAGGGATACTTATCATACAAATCTGTGTTAGTCATCATAACTCGGGATTAGATGTGGGATTGCTGCCAGTCGAAAATTTAAATCTTAAATAATTTGGAAATGCATTAATAGAACTTAAGCTGGAAAAAGGAAATCAGTGTACCTAGTGATTTTCTATGCGGATGACATCTCCGAAGGTTTTGGTACTCAAGAAGGAGTGAGGTCTTATTTTTTTTAAAACGGAACTGAATGTGTAAGCAATTTAATTAAGTTTAATTCAAAATTCAGCGAATTAAGTTGAATAAGCGTGATTACTCCCATAATCGCCATATCGTGGAGAGTAGAAGCGCCTAGACTTATCTGGCAAAGTACCCAGATTGAGTCACACTAGACTTCGGGATTGGTGTGACTCTAAATGAGTGTGAATGAGTGATTGTAATATGTTTGACCTGCAGGTGAGACTGAGGAGTGTTGTCATTACAGCGTTTCAATTTTATTTAAATGGAACGCAAAAGGCAGATGTTTTACAATGCTTCCTAAGCCAAATAAGTAACAATTATGTGTATTGCATTTGATATTAAAACTGAAACTAAAAGATGCGTTAGGTGCCCCCCGCGGGTTCGCTCGTTTAAAACATTTTAAACCATCAGTTCAGTAATTCGTATATAGTGGACTTAATGTGATAACTTAGCGCCAGGAAGGTGAACATATCATTTGCTCGCATACTTACTATAATTTAAGGTTAAAAATAAATTACAAGTGAAGGAAATTACGTCAGCGTTGAAGTGTTATTTATTTCGCACATGACTTAGTGATTCTCTTGGTCACAGTCAAAGACGTTAATTTGAAAACTTGTTGGTGCAAAATGAAGTGAAAATTATTGTGAGCTAGTTGAAAATTGTCTATAGTCAGGTTTGAGTCTGCAGAGATGACAAGTTTTTTATTAGAAGAATATAAGTGAGAATGTATATTCTAAAACATATGGCCGTATTATTAATTGGGTATTACTACTTCTAAAGTACAGTAGAACGCCGATTAACCGAATCGCCAATTATTCGAATCGGTCCTAAGCGTAATATAAAAATTTAAAACGAAGTAATTTTTGTTTTGTTTTGTTTTAACAAGTTGGAACTCGCTGGATTCCAGATATATCTCAACTGTTATGGTTGAAAGCTATACTTTGTCCAATGTAGGATTATACTTTTGACAGGTGTCACTTCCTTATTACTACGTACTAAGGTTGCGTTTGTTTCCTTATGTTTGCCTTGACATTGCAATAGCAACTTTATACCCTCTATATAGGTGTCAACTGTCAAAAGTATCATCCTACATTGGACGAAGTATAGAGGCAAGACACTACATGTTACGTATTCTGATCGAGATGTTCAAGTGAGCGTTATTGTAGAATTGTGTTTGTTAAACTTAATAAAGTTTATTCTATGTGTGACAGTTCGTTTTTCTTTATTACCTGTCTATGTCCGATTATCCGAATTTTCGTTTCTGCGAATCGACTCCGGACCAAATTAATTCGGAAAATCGGCGTTCTACTGTATTACTTTTACTGGAGTAATGATTGGTTAGGAGTTTTATTTATACTATGTAGCAAGTGGCGTAAATTTCTATGAGTGATTACGCAATTAGCTTGTCATATTTTAAAAATAACTATGAATAAATTACGCGAAATAATAAGAAAACCTCTTCGCCCTCCCCTCATACGGAAATTGAAAACGTGTCATCCGTTTTCCGGGTAGTTACACAGGTCACTATGCCAGCTAGACAATTTTCATACGTCGTTTGATTTGCACTTGATGTCTCATAATTTTTTGATTTTAACAAATCGTTGTAAGTTTCCACTCATAACGTTAAACTATTTAAAAAACTATATTCTTCAATAATATAATAAATAACAGGGTATAACAATTAATCATCTTCTTAAATGTTATTTAAAATACATACGAGTATGTAGACTGTCTGATTTTCGTGAAAGTACGGTTTCAGACTGAATCCTGTGAAACTCTTACAGTGGTCAGACGTGATCATGTGTCGAGAAATTATTTAAATGGGAGTTCAAAATATGATACTTTATACTATATTTTAAGTTATAGAACATCGTCATCATCTAATGTCCCAATGCTGGAATCCAAGTCTTCATTATGTATGAAAACAGCCGTAGGGAGAATGGACTACAACCAACCACTGGAGGTGCAGCCGGGACCAACGATTTTTATTTTCTATTTATTGGGGTAAAAAAACAGTTACTAAATATACATATTAGATTATAGTATGACAAACTAATTTTTAAACCAACAACATTTACCACAACATAAAACTTCACGTATCTTCCGAAGTACGGAGGAGATAGAGATAATTTTTCGGTCACCCATCCCAAAACGTGCCTCTGCGAATGGTTAAAGTCATTTCTACGTATAGTTTCTCGAAATTTCCATTAACGTGATCTTCTATATACAATCTTTAGGTTTATATATACATATATTTAGATATTTCTTTTAACAATAACATAATTATGTTGTCATAATGCTCACTATTGTCACTCTTACCGGATGATTGAAAAATAATGCCTTACAGAATTAAGTTCACCTTACGCTGAATTCTTATTAGGTATTTAAAATTTAAAACAATATTTGAAAACAAATTGAACTAATTAAAATTTAAATAGATCTTTTTACTTAATTTATCGTTTTAAACTTTCATAGTCACTAACATTATAGTAATATACAGTAATATACGGGATTTCTACCATGTACCTTGTTTTTAGTGAGTTTCCGATACCTCGGCACTGTTGCAAGCACCATGATCACGGAGTTGCTCCGTGACTTATATTACTATAAATTTATCGTATTATGTAAAGTCAACCACAGTACCAATTATTTAGAAGCAGCAAATTGCCTCACGCTAACTGTCAACTTTAAAGGCAATTGATTCAATACTAATTAAAAATAAATAAAATTTTCAGTCAGTCGCTAGATAATATTATTGTGTAGTACGTATAATATAAATAGAGGGGGTACCTTTATAATTTACGAAGCTTTGTACGTGACCGTCACTTTAAACGTTCAATATTTTATAAATAACATTAATAATGCATCAGATACATTATTCATATTCACGTTAGGCCTCAATAAATGCTTGTGTTACAATTGGGTCCTCGTCTGTACTACTTCATAAATTGAAACTAGGTCCGCTTGGTTTAATGTGGTCATCCAAACAGATGAGCTACGACCGCTTAAAAATTCCGCAGTATAATTGACATATGAAAAAAAAAGTAAATGTGTAATATTACTTATTATTATATTATATTATAAGAATATTATTCATTCATTATTCGCAAAAAAAGTAAAAAAAAAACCGTTGTGTGTACTTATGTACGCACGTAAGAAGTTATACTTCTTGATCGTTATTAAACAAAGATAACTAAAAGTTTCCTCCCGTGTGCTTTGTATGTATTCTTTGTATGTGGAAAGAAAGATAAATTTATAAATAATATAGTGATTAGTAAGAAGCATCAAAAGATTAACATATTTCCTAAATATCTGTATACAGAATCAAGTAATATATCAAAACCTTTAAAATAAACTGTTTAACCAATAGTAATGTAAAAATAATAATAATTTATATAATAAACAAATAAAAAGAATACATACCAACAGTTTACCTCAAATCAATAAACGCACTTAAAAAGTTCTAACTTCATCCTGCTGGTTTATTCGATGTCGCTTTTGATGTCGCTTTTGCGGCCAACTTCAACATGATAATTTTGTGTCACAGTGATGCGCGCGCATCCTAAAATTTAACTCTCATAATTATTTCATAACGCACCTAAAGATGTATAAATTTAATAAATAACTACAAAACGTAACAAAATAGAATAATAATAATTGAAGTTAATAAAATAAATACACTATCTCTACACAATAGAGAATTGGCACATACGTGAACTTTCTTTATACTTGTATCAAAGCTAATCTATTAAAATGATCTTATGGTTCACTTAGCTTTATTTCATTGGTCAATATTAGTAATACAAGCAGAGGCAAACCAACTTAAAAAATATTACTTGCATAGTGTGCTAGTTAGTTATCTGAATAATAACAGATCACTCAGTATTAAATGGAGTAATTTAAACTCTTCTAATTCAACATTCGTGACAAGGCACAACAGAATCGGTTCACACGTCGAAATGTCAGGGTATGCGGTAATGATAAATCTGGGACTTAATTGTGATGACCCCGACTGCCTAAGGCCGAAGATTCGGCTGGGGCCGAAATGCAGCCCCAGAGACATCACGAGTTCGTGCCATTTGGGAATTTGGCCAAATGATGAGTATGCTTGGTGGAAATTTTGGGGTTTTGTGATGGAATGTTTAAAGTGTGGTACCACAAATTATGAAGAAATTACATTTACGGTCCAGTGGCAAATAAGCTTATTATAAGTCTCGGATTCGATCTCATTTGATCTGTGGTCGATCTGATTTTCATAACGCTATTTCTTTGTATACTTATTTTCAGATTGTCGTAGATGTAATATCATAATTTTTCTAATTAGAAACATTAATTACTATATTTTAAATCATGCATCTGACTGCTATTTATCCTCCAGAAAGATGATAGATATAACATATTGTTCTTTTATTAATTTTAATTAGCTTCCACCAATATGGCTACGTAACATCAAGCGGGCCGTATTCTACGCATTTCTACGAAAACAAAACACTATTCGCAATTGATACACTCCTGTGAGTGGCAAATTAGCATCGGTTGATGCTCCATATCGCATTACGGAGCTCGGGGCGCGCGTGGGGCTAGCTCATGACCGCCGCCAGACAAAACGGGACCAATTAGTGAGTTGGCAGCACTGCAACCGATCATTGGTGCCAACCATTAAAACAACGCATGCGGTTAATTGTGGAACGTATGGAATTATGACCTCTGGGAACGTTACCGTGAGATTCGGTTTTTGAATTTGTATTACCCACCCATTAAAATTATAGAGGCATTTTAAACATTACTTTTCTAAATGCCAATACTTTTTAATAGGCCTTAAGTTTTTTTACTACCTACTGTGCTACGTACATTAAAATACAGACTATAGTAACTATAATAAATGATTGCAGGAAAGAAAAAAGAACTAATACCTCAAAACTAACAAATTATTTTCTTAAACTTAATCCAACTAATTACTGCAAGTAGAAGTATCACCAAAATGAACCACAAACACGACTAACGCTTTCCGCGTCATGTTAATAAATATCATTGTTAATACATATTCGGAAGTGTGCGATTTATTTACGTTTATTTCATGCAAACTGCATGCGAGTTTAACTATCATCGTATGATGGTACTCCCAAAATTTGATTTTGTAATTATTCTATTGTTAAAAAACCTTTTAATTATTTTTCACTTAAGTAAATAAACTCTGAATAAAGATCATTTTCAAGGCTAAAGGTATGACCACCGCAATACTTCCTGGTTAAGCAAGTCGCGTCTTCAAAGGCTATTATAAGTGTTCAACAAAAAAGTAGCAAAAAAAAATTTTAAAAATATTGAGAGCTTCTTCAAGCTGAGAAATAACGTGACATTCTTCGCTTAGAATGCCACGAAAAAAAAATGTTATTCCAGCAGTTTAATATGAACTTTCTTTATTAAGTCAAAGTCGCCTTTATAATTGCATAATTATCAAAGTGCTTATTCACTTAAACCTTCAAGAAGATTATATTTTTGGATCTGGTCTTAAATGGCAGAGTTTGAATTTTTTAAACCCAAAGGGCATCTATAAATAAGTCTGGTAATTCAGTCCTTGTTTCCTAAACCACTAGAGTTCTGATTATGAAAACTTAAAATAGATTTTAATGTTATACACTTACATAAATTGTTTTTATTCATCACAAATTTCATGAAAACCTTTGGCTCAAATAATTAAGTTAATACTATTTTTAAGAATAAAAATTATTTTTAAAGTGTTTAAGTTTCTTAAAATAACTTGTTAATCTAATACACTATGTGTCTAAACGACTGATGTTTTCGGAATAAATAAAAAGAATAAGATACATATAATTTGGATGGGGAAAATTCTTTGAGGTGTTAAGAAAATAATTGTATCTAACATCTAAAAAGGCCTATTGTCGCATACCTATTATTACGATCTATAAATAAATACTAAGTTATAAAATGGTTAAGAATCTTGCATTATCTACAAGCCTATATTGCATTAGAGCCTTGGCTTAATTTCTCTACGCAGATAAAACTTCAAAATCTGTATAACACCGTGAGTGTTCCGCAGACTAATGTAGCAAGAACCAAAGAAAAAGGCGATATATGCTACTGGTGGTAATTACCATAATTACATTGTCCTACACCTCTTTTTGACGGGGGGAAATTCTATTATTAACTTCCATCGACTGGATAGAGTCGGCACGGAATCCGGGCCTCTCCGCTAAAACCTTGCATTGCACCGCCCTTCCACTATTGGTCTCGTAGGTCCCTATTTAAACATCACCATTTAACCAACTGTTTCATAGACCTAGACTGACATAGAATATTATAGGGGCAGCAGCCTTTTTTTGGTCTTTTCCTACGATCTAGGAGGCAAGAGTGGAGATTATGGCAACCCCTTCCTCCACTTTTTTAGGGGAGTCCTCCGTTCAGCAGTGGACGTTTTTCGACTGAGATGATAAAAGTATATGCAAGTAATAAGAGGTAAGCAGGTAATAATAACTGTTAGATGATCTTGGTTGCTCGGGGTGCCGCGGGCGCTTATATTTTCAAAATAATAATTAAACGGATACATTTGTTATACTGTGCGCATATTTAATGCGCGCCGATGCTGAGATCTTGATATACAAGCTGTTCTTCCATTTACGGAGTTTAAAAAATTAAAATAATATTTGACTTTTATTATCAGTGGTCTTTTCATTGTCCTAAGTAAGTATTTTAATATCTTGTTTAAATTACTATGCTGCCATCGTCTAGTGCTTAACAAACTTTTTTTTGGCTCCGTTTTTATCATGATGCTATGATTGTGCTAATAGCACATTATTGTTTTGTTGTAATTATGTAAGAAGTGGACCGGACAATTAAAGGTTGTCGGTTCGATTCCCGCCTAAGCATTTTTTTTGCTATTTTTCTATTAAAATAATTGTTCATATAAGATAGCATTAAAAGATGCATAAAATATATCTTAATATATATATATATATATGCATATATATAGATATATCTATATGTTGTCAATATCGTTGCTTCTGTTAAAGTTGTCGAGTTTCTAACGCCCTTTCTTCGTGTCAATTAGAAGACTTGCTGAGTGGATAGTAGATAAAAATGTCAGACGTTTTGATAGAAGCTTTTTTAGTTCATTGAATAAATTTAATTCTCATTTAATTTGTAGTGATTTAGTAGAATGTAATTTGACATAATTTACTTTATACATTACTAGCTGACACATCCACGCGTTGCTGTGGCTCAGTTATTATAGTTTGGATTTTTTTTATTATAAATTAAAATAACACCTATCCTATTTCTTAAGTTGCAACAAATCTAACGAAATGAAAAAAAAAATCGCGGTCAAACGTGGTCAATCTGTAGTATCTTCGAAAATATTCATTAAGTTACATGCAAACTGTATTTTAGGTACTTAATTAAATAAGGATTTATGCTGTATTGCTTTACATCGTTTCGTAAAGAAGCCATTATTTTTTGTAAAGGATAAAAAATGGTTATTGTGGGTTATTTCTAAGAGATAGACATATACCATCGCAGACTTTTTTATGAACCATTTAAGGTGTACAACACTGTAGTACCTACATTATTTTGATCTATCTCGTAGAGTTCAGCCAGAGTTTGCAATGTAAGCGCAAAAAATGTGTTTATTAACGACATCACATTAGAAGCCACTAAAATTATCAGTGTTTCTCTACTATATTATACATAATATATGCATTATACATATAAATTTTCCTCTGGAATCACTCTATCTATTAAAAAAACTTTATCAAAATCCGTTGCATAGTTTTAAAGATCTAAGCATACATAAGGACAGACAGCAGGAAGCTACTTTGTTTTATACTATGTAGTGATAGTGATATTAATAAATTCATAATGTTTTACTCATCTTCCTTTCATTATAAAGTATCACTAATTGTTTGTTGCATACACTAATGCAACATTTAAAAATAATAGTCGATTTTGGCGGCCTCTAAACTTCTCCGTCTCTCAGTGTCCGTCACCGATTTCTCCATAGCTATGATAACCTGGTAGATATTACGCATATAAGACATGAGATAGGTAGGTCTAGATAACTTAGGCAAGTTGTGGGCAGATGAAATGAACTGAATACAAAAGTTAAAAATATAAAATTTTATATAGATTATTGTATTTTAAGAAATTATTTCTTAGGCACTCACCAAATCATCAAAAATTGTAACAATCTATGCAAATAAATTGACGTTGAATAAGTCGGTCAATCAAAAGTATCTAAGTTATCACCATTGGAGTGGACTCACGATAATTATTGGAGATGGCAGTGTTTTATGTCAGTACCAAATATAAACAGAAATAAGATAGGTATTTTTTTAAAGAGACCTATAATAATATATGTTGGATTCGGTGTTTTGATGGTATATTTTGTCCAGGTACGATTCCTTTATTCCATCTTGTATAAAAAGTTCTCAGCCTGTATAGAGCGGGTAGTGCGCCCATCCTGGCGCGGCAGCTGGGCGCGCGTCGCCGCGGGCGTGGCAGTGCGCGGTATATGGGACCGACCAGAGAACCCTCAGGACGCGGACTGAATGACCGCGAGAAGCGGGGTGATTTTTATTTCTATCCTTTGAATAGAATTAAGATTCTAAACACCGGCAGAAAGCATCGGAGTTCTGCAAACATGATTTGCTGACAAATTGAAGACTTATAACGCCTGCAGATGCAGCATTTGGACTAGCTTATTACCTATACATACGCTTATCGTGTCAAGCATGGAGTAGTTCAAGATAATAAATTTTTGTCTAACTATCCAATGATCTTTGCGAAAGCCGCTTAACATCCGCAAATATAAAGCTTACTTTACTACTGAGAACCTGATTGCATCAGTATTAATTAAAACTTAACTTTTTTTTATTTTGAGATTGATATTTCCATTTCATTACTCTCTCTGTACGTTATAGAAATTTAAGACACTACGCGGCAAGCGCTGAAAACTTAAAAATCGCTGTTTCCTCCCGCTTATCGCTATATTTAAGACCGCGGTTTTAATGTTCTTGAAGTTAATGCATGTACCGGTTTACGTTTAGATATTAACCGAAAAAGTAACTTAAAATAATGTTAATAACTGAAACAAACTCCGCTTTGCTCATCGATACACACGAACGGTACAAGTAGCGTACCTATCTCTATAATCTTTAATGCAATGTTAGTCCACAAAGTTTACAAAAGAAAGTTGCTAGGTTTATTTATATAGACTGTGTTTCATTTAGAATTCAATTATACTCAATTACTACTATTATTTATTTAAATGTACTGTCCTCAGAATAAGCTCTCGTGTACTGTGAAAATATATTGCGTCTAGTAAGTTGACTGTGCAAATCAAATGATCTCTCAAATTCACACCAAACTATATGGCGGCATTTTTCTTGATCAGTCATCCCTACGGTTAGATTTTTTGTCATTCATAATGAATGAAATTGATAAAAAATAATTGCTACATACAGATTATTAGCCTAAATGAAATAAAGAACCATAGAAAGTGATAAAATATGGAGAAGAGAAAAAAAGCAATTAATGACATGGATGTGATGCAGCTAAAAGAAGCATGTTCTAAAAACAACACTTAAAACCAATATAAATAAATAAATTATTAGAATTAATAAATAAGATTACGAAAGTAATAATAATAGTTAAATATGTTACATGTATTTACTTGCATAGGGTGTATACCTTAATATGTTTTGGATAACTTATTTTGTGAGTTTTACTTACTGTGAAGCTTGATTAAACACAAAATAATCATCATGTACTTTTGCACTTCAACGATCTACAGCTCCGACTATAGCTACTATCTAATATCAGTATATACCTACGTAGGACACTCAGAAAATCTTAAGAAACTGAAAGACCAACCTATATAATTTATTTTTTTAAAGAAGAGTTCTTTTACAATAATTCATTCAGCAGCCTCTATACGATGTTTAAGGTGTCTGAACCAATTGTTTTAAAAACATTGTTTCCAATGCACCGCAGACACCTTTTAAGGCATTCTTGAGCCTTAAGTTAGTTAGCACATATTCTTGCTAGAGATGCCGTATCTTTTTCAATATTTTTATTATTTAACCTTTCCATTGAGTAGAACAGGGTTTAAAAACAGAATCCACCGGAAATCGGTCTGTTAAATCCTTGGAGCGAACGAAATGTTCGAGCAGTAAAGAAAGTATCAGAATGAAAAAAAATGTTCTTTTAAAGTAGATTATCATTAAAGTCCCCATTGCAGTAGCGCGAAGACTGCAATGGGATGTAAACATCGTAGGAATGGTAGGCCTAGTGAGAGATTGTTGGAAGACCACGATTGCAGATACAGCTGGTATCAAAGGCTTCATGTGCCTCCCACCTCGAAATAATTATGTTTTTGATCATCCATTTAAGTTAACAACTGCGTCGTCAAATTCTGTGGAAAGATATTCACACCAATTCACGAATTAAGAAACTTTTATTACAAGCTAGATACTTCCTTTCTCTATTATTTAAAGTACGTGTGATCGATCAATAAAACTACAGCTTATAATTCAAAACAATTTTGAGTGATGATTTGTGCAAGATTTTATGTTTAAATTAAACCTTCATCATATCATCATATCAGCCGTACGACGCCCACTGCTGGACATAGGCCTCCCCCAAGGATCTCCACAACGATCGGTCCTGTGCTGCCCGCATCCAGCGTTTTCCCGCGACCTTGACCAAATCGTCGGTCCACCTCGTAGCGGGCCTACCCACTGAGCGTCGTCCGGCACGCGGTCGCCATTCGAGAACCTTTCCGCCCCAACGGCCATCAGTTCTCCTTGCTATGTGTCCTGCCCATTGCCACTTCAGCTTCGCAATTCTTTGAGCTATGTCGGCGGTTTTTGTTCTCCTACGGATCTCCTCATTTTTGATTCGAAGAAAGAAAGAAAGAAGAAATGAAACGAAGAGAAATTAAACCTTAACTTTCACAAATTATTTATATATTTTACTACAGGGCTCAAAAACACGCGCGGCAGAATCGGTCCTATCCGAACGTTAGCATACTTGCATAATCCTTTATATTTTCTTTATAAAAAACTAGCTTTCTGCCCGCGGCTTCGCCCGCGTGGAATTCGGTTATATTGCGGTATAAAGCACAACTATAAGAAAACTTCTCAATCCCACGGAAAAATCTAAGAAGCGCGATGTAACGCTTGATACAATTAGTTGTTAAACCAAAACTGAATGGTACACTATATTATATGTTTTCCCTTGTGGAGCAAAACATGCAGATTTTGGACACCCAGCGCCATCTATCGCATACCTCAAGAACTAAATAGCGTAAGCTATCATTCCACTTCTTATGTAGGTATTTTAAAAAACACAGAACGACAGAATATATGTATATTAATTTTTTATCTTAATCCTTATTACTTTATTTCAAGCTCCCTGTACTATCAATCCCTTTTTCACGCCATTAGAAGTTCAATTTTCTAAAACTCCGAAGTACCTGTCCACTTACTATTTCTTTTAGGGAGCATAGCTATTTAAATTTATCTCCTATTTTGTCCCTTAGGGATTGTACAAAATTCTTTCCTAGTAAGCGTTTTAAACCTTTTATAAAAAAAAATCTAAGTTTTGAAGTCTCTACGCTCAATCAGTCACTCGAGATTAAGTATTTTATTTATATTAGTATACCTACTTTATCACTTAAACATAATACCATTGTCTTCATAATTAATATCAATATAATAAATCAACCTAACGACGGTAAATAATAATTTATTCGGAAACAAAGTCTCATACAAACATGACATAGTAATTACTCCATTACTGTTACGAACCTCTGAATGTCTCCAGATACAATCAAGGTATATACAAACTTAATAACGTTAAGTAAACAATCAAAAATAGACTTTGTTTTCTATAACATACGGCATATATGCTACGAAATATAAGGTTTGCAGAGATAATGTTCCTTCATCAAGGTAATAAATAACAGATGTTTTGTGTTTGACATATAGCGGTCACGATTCCAGATATCAATAGTGGTGGAGCTGGTATGTACCTACTGTATTTGATTTGTGAGGCCTTGTTAATAAACTATATGTATAATATTATTAGTATAATTGCGATCACCTTTTACATAAAGGCTAAACATGATGAAGTGTCTGGAATTTTTACCATTTCGAACTCTTTGGAGTATTTTGGAAAATCGGAGGACTCGTTAGTACCCACAAATACGGGACCGCAAGGTCACTTAAATTATGACCCATTTTCAGGCCCTATGCCTTAGTTATGTGGACATTCACGTACATATTAATTATTACAAGGATGATTTGTGGGATCGTATTTATCTTTCACGTAGTCAAAATATCTGGAGCCTTATGGCTTACGTTAAGAAATTCTCAGTAACGCCCGTCATATTATACGGCTTAAAATTCATTATCTTGTGATCCTATATTTTGGAAGGTATCCTGAGCCATTTGATAATGTGCAGACCTTAGTATAAACCCACTCAACCGGCCGAGATCCCTATCTTTGCATAATGTTTTGTCAGAAGCCAAAAAATTATATTTATTGCAGGCAGGTAAGGTAGAATATTTTTTTAATCAATTGCCAGCTAGCATGTTACATTAAATCATGCCTAACAATATTCTGCCAAAAAGTTTTATGTCATAAACAAGTCATAATCCTCGCGTGGTAGGTTTTGGCCTAGGTTTTCTATGGTGTTTTTATTTACGGGAAATCCCTGTCCCGGCAATGGGAACATTAGTAGGCTGATAATTATGGCGATGAAATATGTTGATCCACGAAGCGATGGGGATCCTAATTTTAGCATCAACATTAAGGTCCTTTTCGGCTGAAACGCAATATTGTATCCATGTCGATTCGAAGACTTCCTCAGGGGGGGATGCTTTCTGTCACGAAAATGACTAAGGTGGATCACTACTCGCGGCTTAAGGTATATCTAAGGCTTTTGCCGCCCAAAACCCTGTGGTCATCTGCGGTCATCTGGAACCGATCGTTATTCCTCATCAATAAAAAAAAACAACATTTAGGACTTTTATTGATCGGAAAAAATATATTGACATTGTCTTGGTTCTGGGCAGCTAAAACTGTTGTTTCTGGTGAATTGAATAATAAATGGGAACAGTTAAGTAAAATTGTTCATATACCTTATTATCATATTTTTTAGCAGATTTTCGTCTTTTCCTGTTTGTTTGAGTATAAAAACCAGTTATCACAATGGCTGAACATATTTATAATGACATCCAATCATATAATGACATACAATCAGCGTCATACTGATTGACTGACCAATCAGCGTTCTGTTTGTCAGTTCAATGATATCCTAAATATTTGGTAAGAAAAAAAGTGTTGGACGATTCAAAAGATATTTCAAGCGCATTTGAATAAAGTTTATATTAATTTACCATCAATACGAATAATTAGTTTGGTAACAAATAGTTGGTATCAAAAATATTTATTTATTTATTTTGTGACAAAAACAGCCATTCTTAATCTATACTTAGACAATCTAATATGGATAATACTTTTTCGGCCAAAAAGTTGCCAACAGTAAAAATAATCACAATACGCCTAAGGCAACAATGTAGGTTAATAACAAATTAACACAAGCGGCATAAAGATTATGGTTAAAGTATTAACCCTCTATTAGCATGTATGTGAAAAATGTTTGACGACCGTTTGGTGCAAGGATAGCAATCCTGTCTTTCGTACGGAAGGTCCTGGATTTGAGTCCCGGAAGGGACAGATATTTATGTGATGAATACGAGCATTTCTGCTTAAGTCATAGGTAGTCATATATATTTCTATGTTATTCGCTTTACAAACAACATACCGTACGGTGCTTACTAAGGGCCATGCTTATTGATGTAACATGTAACGTAAGTAATATTTTGGCAGTTTTAATATTTTTAATCACATGGATGAACTATGAGCGCCTTGACCGAAACGTTGTATTTGTCACTGACAACATCAGCACATCAATCAACCCAAAATTTTTTTGTTCAATAAATATGGAACGTTAAGTCTAAACTATAGATTTTAGTATCAATTGGGAAATTTTACAAATTATTTAAGAGATAATTCTAAAATAGATATGTGTAAGCACACTATTATACTTATACCATAAACAACCGCTATTGGCTGGTCAGTTCAATTTACTGGTTTAAATCTCCGTCGCTACTTTAAGGCGCTATGTTATAACTATATATTGACGTTATATATTAACAGATTTTTTAATTTAAGGCGATTCCCCCATTTTCTCATCGGAAATCCGGACTTACAAATAGGCGCCATCAGTATATGGTTGATATACCAAAGAGTCACACAAGACATTTTGGTTCCAATTTTGTGATCTATACCGCTAAAGAGTGGAACTCCTTGCCTAAGTCTGTGTCCTGACAGTCCTGACACATTCAATTTAGGGATCTTCAAGTCACTAGTGAATAGGTGTCTCTTAGGCAAGCGCGTCCTAGATCGCATCATCGCTTACCAATAGGCGAGATAACGGTCAAGCGCTAACCTAATTGCAATTTGAAAAAGTACTATCATTTATGTCGTAAAATACAATATTCATTTATTGCGCTATCGTACACAAACATGACAACAAAAACACTCGCGCAAGCGCCCTGCGCCGCTTAAACGAAACAGTAGGTGCAGGCATACATTTTGGCCGCGCGGTAGACAGAGAGGGGATATTACTTTCTCTCCTACGCCACGCCGGCGGTCTACTCTCCCTCCGTCTTACGAATTTTGTGTACAATTTGAAAAAGTGCACAACGCCACTAAAGAAGTTTTCACTTCAAAAATGTGGATCCTTTTATTGACTTATTATATGTTTTACTATATTCTTTTAGTATAATAAAGCAGAAACATATTTCGGCAGTGCTCACAGAATGCCAGTGTCCCATATGTAAAGCATAAACAATAACAGAACTCTTTCGCAGTAATCGGAGCTGCACTCGATCGTGTCGCCTCGCTCGCGGCTGCGACGAGAGCGAAAGGGTTGTTTATCCCTGTACTGGCTACAGAGTTAGGAAACTTTGAAGACGCCATTATAATATTGTTATAGTTATATTTATTTCTTATACTTTTTCGTTAAATTATTAAAACGAATATATAAACATCATAAAAGTATTTTTTTTATTTTTATATTTAAAATATACTTTATATAATAATACCTTGTTATTTATTTTATGATAAAAATGCTTAAATTCTTTTTAGATTCAAGGATCTAGCCCCTCAACTACATAATAATAATAAATAAATAAATATTTCTTACATTCACACCAATTAGCCTAGCCCAAAGTAAGCAATGTAAGGCTTGTGTTATTAGACATACATATAAACAGCCATGACTCAGGTCCAAATGCTCGAATTCAATGTACAAACAATTGCCCCTTGAGGAATTCGTCTGTGCGAAAGGCTCGCCATAAAGGATCGCTACCTTTGCACCAAACGATCGTCAAATATATTTGATTTGGAGTAAAAACTCCAATATATATCCTTGATTGGCATGTAAACTTAGAATCTTAACGTTTCAATTCAATTATAAACCATTTATTTTTTTTATCTTCAAATCAAATGAAACCACTTAATAAATTATCGAAGATTTCACGAAACCAGGTGAGTGCTACAAGGCTTTACTGTAAGTTTATAATATAATATTTTTAAAAATATTATACATACCCATTTCGGGTACAAATGTGTACCCTTTTCGGGAATTGAACCCGGAATCAACTCTACCGAACCGATCGTCAAATCCTAACTGTTTTATTTTATTTTGTACGTTATTCCGTTTGTTACTCTGTGGCAACGTGAGTAGTTGCGATGTGGCCCGCGCATACCCATTGTTGCAGATCAATAGCTGCCCGGATGATTACTTACAAATCACACCTATCAACTTTAATATACTTTATGCTTTCGCAATAAATGCTATTTTCGAATGACAAACATATTTGATGTGTTAATGATAGATATGAAGCAGAATTTATGCCGTAATGAGGGTAGATTACTACATAACGCATTTGCGATTGCTGTTAATTGAATAGAGTGGTTAGATGTAATGACATGAACATCAGTTATTTTAAGTTATATTTGTGCAAATCCTAGCATAATTGAGTTTTGTTAATTTTATTACTATTGCTTTTTAAAATTGACACTAATACTTCTAATTGATTGTGCGTTACTTTTTATTGTTTGATATAGAATGTCCGATAATAGATTTGTATGTTTTAAATTAATTAAAATTATTTTTAAAATATCGACGCTATTATCGTGCATCTGATGCTTATATAGGTAACAAATTGAGTTTAAGTTGAGGGGCTAGATGGCGCACTCGTTAGCGCGTTTGTTCTTTTTAAACACTGGTTAAGCAACTTTCTTAAGGGTCAACATGTGGGTAATAAAAAACATTGTTCCTTAATGCAACAGCAGTCGTAACCAACTACCATTAGGCTTGCAAAATGCTTAGTGGCACACCCTCCATACGAATTTTCATCCATAGAGACAGAAGAAAAAGTATTCTGAAAAAGAGTCGAGACGTGAATAAGTTAATGAAATATTAGATTCAGGTAAAGAATGTTGCGTTTGAATTGATAGGTACTTGCTTAATTTAAAATAAGAAGACTGGTTACTGTTTCTGCGTTAGTATGAATAGTATTTGTCCTCCACCAACATTCATAGAAATATACGTCGGGGTAACGTCAAGATTTTGGTACGAACTGTGGTGTCCTCGATTACTGTCAGGGTATCCATCAAATGAAAGCAGTCAGTAGTTTCACCAAGCAGCACACGCACGTCCGCACCGGCCGACGGTCGAGCGAGCAATGCCTCACTACCGCTGTAGGCCGTGCTTACGGGCGTGTGTCGCTTGCACTTTATTAATACGTCACACCTCTTCCTTTTCAATTGATTCGAATAATTTGAGACAATGAAAAATAATTAAAATACATTTATGTAATTAATATTCTTAAATAGCATATCTTGAATTGTTATTTAATTAAGAAGTATTTTTTTTTGGAAATTATGTTTTATTACTTGCAGCCAAATACTCTAATCTTACGTGTCCTCTATTTTTCTTTGAATACGCCACTCTCCTCTCTCTTTTAGGTGTATCAGTTTTTTTATATTAATTTATGTAGTTTTCGACGAATCATCAGCTTACAATATTGTTTAATTACAAGCTATATGTATAACTTAAAAAGCTAACAAAGGATTCACACGGAAAAATTGGTCTAGGTATTACTAAAGTGAGCTCACTCAGTGTGTGAACCCACGAACCCCTATTGTAGTATATGAATGCCAACTACCCTATTAAGATAAAAGATTGTAAATGATAAAATGTCGTTTTATTCGGTTATCTCCTAATTAGGGAGTCACAAATTAATAAAACAATATATATAATTATATATTTATAGCATCATGCAGTGCATATGCAGGAGATGACAATTTTGTTTTATTTAAGTTTCTCTCTAAGTTATGTTCAATTAACCAATTAAGGGTTTTATATCTATTGTTACGTCATCAACGAACAAAATACACGGTTCATTCATAACCTTCGGCAGGTCTATTATGTAACCTAAAAACAAGAGAGTCTTAGGCACTCCCTTGTGATGTTGAGGCATTATAATTTTTAATATCAAATCGAACTCTATAAACTTTTCTACTCATATGTAATCATATAATAATATTCGATTAGAACATATTGCTATCTTTTAAATAAGAGATAAACCATTTGTGAGCTGTATTTGGGATACAACCAGTTTATTAATATTTTATGTTGCACACGGTCATACGCCTTGTACATACATATGTAGCAATATTCGAATAGCATATATTTAATGTCCAATTACTTATTATCTTTTGAATGTATTTGAGAAAAGCTAATAAAGTTGACTGACTGTAATTATTTAGGTCACTTTTTTGCTTATTCTCATGTAATGGTAATCACTGTTGTTTTTTAATGAGTCAGGATAAACTTCTACTTGCAAAGATAATTAACAGTGAAGGAGAAGGTAAGTTCGACCGCACATTCAAAACCGTCACTTCTATATTTTTATTTAGTTATTAAATTCTCACAACGATTACATTGTACACTACTGAGTCTACTACCAGTTCGGAAATTGGGAGGCCCTTCCGAGAAGAACTGGCGGAAGAAACTCGGGCAGAGGGACCGACCTCCATCTTACTGTTATTAATTGCAAAGAGAGCTAACTACATCATCAGGTCTTGCAATGTGTGTTTTTGTAGGTATTCATTTATTAATTATTGGATCCCAAGCAGGTGGAACGCTCCAACCATAGTCTCTATTGAAATTTGGATGTTTCCTGATTTCAAAAGCCTCGTGTAGTGTCCTAGGAACAAGTCTTTGTTCTCTAGCGAGAATTTAAGGTTTATCGATACGAATGTAGTAGTTTGGCCCCTCAAAAGCATGCTCACACTCACACACTGCAGACCTAATATCGCGCCTATGTTTTATGTCACCTACGTGTTCTATAATGCGCGTTCCTATGCTTCTCTTTGGTTGTCCGAAGTATGGGCGAACACAGTCACAATCGATTTTGTAGACACCTGCTGCCTGGAGGGGTATATATTGCATTTGACCGGTCGTAAGAATTGGTTAATCTTCCTGGCTGGTTAAAAGTAAGTATTAATGGAAACCCGCTTCTGAATGTTCCCAATCTTGTCAGTGACCCCCTTCATGTAGGGAAGGACAGCAGGTTGACGTTCTACTGTGGCTGGTTGGTGCGGCTTCTGTGTCGTAGTTTTGGTACTCGCAACTTTTTATCTTGTAGTACTCGCTTGTCATGCTGAAGCTCAGTAGTCAGATATTGTTAGGCACAGATGTCGCGAGTTCTCTGAAACAAAGATTTCCCAACGGTAGCCAACTGTATAGGATGGTGGTGAGAGTCACCATTTAAATATCTATCTGTATGAGTTGCCTTTCTATACACTGTATGACTAAGGCTTTGATTTAGATTGCTGCTGATTTGAAAATTTAAGAAGGCTATTTTATTGTCTGTCATTAATTCCATAGTGACATCAATGCAATCTTGTACAGGTAAGCTTGTGAATAGAGATTGAACATCGAAGCTAACCATAGTTTCATCATCAGTGAGATGTAGGTGTTGTATTTCACTAACAAAATGATAGGTATGGTGCCTTACTTTGTTTCGATAACAGAAACTCGTCAAGCTTATTGCTTACTATTTTATAAACATCAAAAGTAGCTGTTACTCATTATCATCCCATAAAGAGAAGAGTAGCTCTTTTCTTGACTGTTGTATCTACCCCCGTTGTCAAAAGATATATTCCCAGGGTCGTCATCCATTTGTCCCTGCGTAACCCCAGTGACATCGAATTGTCATCGCATTGCAATGGTTCTACGATGGCAGGCTGAACATTTTAGAACAATGTCTGTACGCCTTTATTTTGCGCCCTTGGCGCCATTGAATATGGTGTGCCACGTTTATACCTATGCATTATAACAAATTTAACGGTAACACGCCCAAGTTTCTTTTTAACATGTTATCAGCAGTCTGTACTTGTAACTTGATTTCTATGCATACTGGTATTATATTATTTATTGTTTGGTTTTGTGTTTCACAACAAGAGACCTATTTTACTTTAATAGATGTCATCTAACACCAATAACTCTTTTTCCTTCTTCTACCTACTTCTTATAAATTCCAAAATTTGTATAGTGTATAAATACACCTTGTATGTAATTTTTTCATTGCATTTACATATTTTTGAAGCCACATAAAAACAATATTTGGTAAAAGTTGCCTTTATTTTATATGTGTTTTCCTACTGGAAATTATTTTATTAATAATAATGTCTGATGTTAATAAATAAAATGTATTGGTATTTTTGTTGATTTATTTTCTTTTATAGACTTGTGTAACTCAGTTATATCCTGGAGCTATATGCCACTCCGGATATATATCTAATCATTTCGTTCAAAATTCTTAGCATATCCAGTATATCCAATCCAATCACATGGGTCAATTCCAAATCATTTGGTCAAATACCGTCTGGCTAACTTTTTAACAGATATCGACAGCGAAAGCGTCGATCGAAAGACTTAGAGCGCCGAAAACGCTTTGTGTTTTCTGAGTTTTCCGATGAACGGTAAAATTCTTAAAAACGCAATACTGCTGATGCTGCGTTCGCTCTGACTGAGGTGGCAAGCGTCATTATAAGCGAAACAAGCGCTGCATAAAGTTTTGTTTCTATAAAACGGTAGCAAATTTGAAGCGCTTCATGTGCTCTTATTTTGCGAAATCTTATTAGTCCGGATTTAATAAACAGATGCGGATATTGATAAATATATATAAAAACACCTTAGTTGGATATATGGTATGATTTGATATGGTTTCAAAGAATTAAACTACTAGTCCGGATATATTTATGGATATGGATAATCACTGGATCCATATCTTTTTAGGAAGAATAAAGGATAACTCCGATCTATTTCCGGAGTCACCTTACGCATGTGCAGTCCCTTACCCCGTACGGTTAAGAGTGTATTCAGAAATAAATTAACCAGCGAATATTCATTTTATACCATTTCCAAATTACATACTTTGCCGATAACATTAAATCATCTAGATTGACTGTAATTCGATAACTTTTAACTTGTATAATTTTTTTTTTTTACATATATGACGGCGAGGCCTCACGCCGGTCATCAGAATGCTCTTTATTATCCAAAAAGATTTGCAGCGATCTTCAAAATAATAACGTGTATGGATGTAGGATAGACTTCTTTATTATTCAAAACCACTTGCAGTCTAAAATCGCAAATGATGCACGAGATTTCAATGGATGAAAAACGTGGTGATCCCCGAAACGGCGTGACAACCTCCCTGCGTGGTGGTCCAACGAAAAGTAACGTTCTCGCTCGGTATAAGCTATGAAGTGAAAGTTATACCCTTATAGCGTGCTAACGGTCACTATAAACTAACCGTTTCACGCTTATTGCATGCTAACTAAACGTTTACACTTATAGCACGCTGACAGTCTGCTTCTCAAGTCATCTCAGAAACGTTTAGTGTTGCCAACTTGCAACGCCTCTTTAAGGTCACGCCATCTAGGATTTCACCCAGGTACTAACCTGACGTTTTCCATTTGATAAAATCGTACCTTGTAAACAAAAAGCTTAACCTCTAGAGTTTAATTTAATCTAATTGAAATAATCGAACGCTTTAACATATATAATATTACTAACCTAACATATTATCCAATGAATATCAAATTCAAAAATAACATTACGTATAATTCCGAAAATATTATTTGTTTATTTCAGTCATAAGTGTAAAATACTATGTAAATAAATAAATAAATGTCTTTTAATATCACTATAAAAGATGAGATAGTTATCGTATGTAATTATATGTTTGAATCTCTTTACAACGATTTATTTCTAAATCGATGCCCCTTAGCAGAGTCACACCTTTGTGCACCTTGTTACAATTGTCGCACCTTGGCAATATCACACCTTTGTGCACCTTGTTACCATTGTTGCACCTTGGCAAAATCACACCTTTATGCATCTTGTTACCATTGTTGCACCTTGGCAAAATCACACCTTTGTGCACCTTGGCACTATTGTTGCACCTTGGCAATATATTCTTGTACCCCTTGGTACATGTCTTTTCAAATTAATGTATTGTAGTATATCCACTTGTCTGTATAACCTTTATATAAGTTTTGACGTAATAACCATTGAAATTCAAATCGTTGTTTCAGGAATATAAGAAACTACTTAAAAATCTATTTTTTTTAGTATCATGGTATGTTTATTTAACCCGTATAATGCAATGTAATATTTAACCTGTACAGGGTTACTATTAACTGAATTAAAATCTCAATCGATTTAAATCGTAAGTAAGATTAGGTTTGGTGTGGGTAGGTAGCACAAGCCAGAATTATTAAAAGCAAGAACAAGACATTCATTACTAGAATAATATGGCAGAAATAACCGTGAAGGTAATAATAATCTCAACACATACATTATTCAATCGAGTGCTTATTACAAGGTTATAAAGATTTTCTTTATAGCAAAATAGGATGACTTCATATATTTTCTTTTCTTAAAATAAAATAGCTATCAATAATTACACAAGTTCTTTAGAATTGCAATGCCTACACTGCCGTTATTCAAGTTGATATCTACATTGCTATAGTCAATGAATTTCAACTCTTCTTAGAATCAAGTGGATAAACTATTTAACATTTTTTTGTCTCAATACTATGAGACAGCCTTTTCTGCAGATGGGTTCGTTATCTCCCTCCTTTAATTTGATTTTCACGAGCTAATTTTTCTATACACCACTTACTTGAAGGCTCGTCGCCACGTGTGGTGTCCTCGATTACTGTCAGGGTATCCATCAAATGAAAGCAGTCAGTAGTTTCACCAAGCAGCACACGCACGTCCGCACCGGCCGACGGTCGAGCGAGCAATGCCTCACTACCGCTGTAGGCCGTGCTTACGGGCGTGTGTCGCTTGCACTTTATTAATACGTCACACGAACCTTGCGACATTATATGAGCAGAGTTAGAAATCACGCACTGAGAAGATGTATTAATTTTCAACACATTATTATGAACCGCTCAACACATAGCAAACTTTCCGTGAAGACGTCTCCACTTGATAGCGACTCGATCGAAAGTGAATCGGTGCTCGCACGTTGACAGCATCACGACTCTGTCGAAGCGAGAGAAATTGTAGTTTCTCATGTTCGCCGGCTAGAAGGCGGGCTTGCGTTTCGATAAGTGTCCGTACTCTTGACCGGATACGACATATATATAAATACCCATGACAAATAAATAATAAATAAATATTTCCTACATTCACACCAATTAACCTAGCCCAAAGTAAGCACTTTAAGGCTTGTGTTATGGATACTAGGGTAACGGGTAGACGTACATACATCACACATAAATAAGTGATACTCATAGAAATATATACAAACATCCATGATTCAGGTGCAAATGCTCGTATTTATCTCACAAACATTTGCCCCTTCCGGAATTTTTAACCCAGGCCCAGCGAAAGACAGGATCTCCACATAGTTATTAAGAACTACTCATTTAGCGCAATGACTTCACTGCTACAATATATTAACATTATCGAAGATTTTTTTACTAACAGCTGTCTGAAAATTAATTTCCAATAAGCTTAGGATCGAAACGTTTAAACATTAAAAGAAAAGTTTTTAGCAAAATTTCCGTGTATGATTCTATTTCGTTATATTTCATTTATATAAATGTTATTCCAGTAATAACTGCAATCCAGTTCCCTATTGAGCTTATTTTTAATAAATGTAGGTATGGAATGACATACTCTTGTCATAATCATAATTATATACTCATATGTAAAATAAACATGTTTGTTGTATGTTTGCGGATAAAAAGTGGCCCATGGGCTACCCACAATTATTATGTCTACATAACAGAATTAAAACCACAATTATGACTAACTATTATAAGGAAAATAAAACAATTATGACTAACAATTTATCACCCCTTGTTTTGGCATAAAATTTTTGGGCAGTATATTTAAAGGCATAAATTCAAAAGGAATAAATGATATAGCACTATAAAGACAGTTATTAACCTCACCTTCCTATGTATGTGAATTTATTTCTTTTGATTTTATGCCAAAGTAAACTAGGAATAAAAAAAATATGCGAAAGGACGGGATATGGTAATTAAGATCATTTAATTAATACAGCTTAAGGTACTGTCGACCTTACTTTGGCATAATTTGTTTTAGGTGCTGGACAATCATTGTTATATTCCGGCATTTATCAGAAATATCTAAACAACAATGCTATAGTTATAAAAGAATTTTTTGATTTAAAACGGCTGTTAACAATATACGTTATTAAAACATAACTTAAATTTTTCGGTCAAGTATATTCATTCGAAAAATAAAATGATCTTAATTACAATGCCATAAAGGAGGTGGAGGATATCGGCTAAAGACAAATTAATCTCCTTAAAAAGTCTTCTGCTAATTTTAGTCAGTTTTACTCAAAGTTTAAAGTAAACAAGTCCTGACAATTTTAAAGAAAACTGCTGGATCAGACGGATGTAAACAAATCAGAACATTGGCGTCTGGAAATCGATTGACTGTCGTCATAGTAACCGCGCCAGATCATACGTACCACAGGAACGCAAACGTAGAATGAAACGTAATCTTGTTTCCATTGTAGAAATATCCAATGTGTCTTTGTAGTTTTTATAAATCTGGTATTTAATTTCCTAACTTTTGATACTAAAGTAATAGACTTAATAGAATCCGGATAATATCTTTTCATACTCTAAAAGAGTCATAATTATAAACAGTCATAATTTGTTTGTGCTCAGCTTAGCTTGTTTATATTTATGATCACTTTTATAATTATTATTGTTTTCAAATGGCATTCCCGTTATAGATATACCTATTTTATAATACTGTCTGTACAATATACACAGCAATGATAATAAAGATTCTTATTCTGGCCTAACTAGAAAGTTTTTTTATCACATCAGCCGAAGAGCAGAAAATCGTCAACAGCTGAAATGGAAGTCCTCTCCAAAAATAGTGGGGGGAGGGGTGAATAATTTCCACGCCACGCAATAATTTAAACTTTTAAAAATAGCTTAATTAAATGCTTCTAACCGGTCAGCACACACTCGACTACTTGATTTTTCATAATTTTTTTTTATTATATTATTGATTATCTATTTTGTAAATCTATATTTTGTAACCACCCAAAAAAACGACGAATGCTGTGTATGCCTGTTATAGGCGAACATATTTGAACCTAAACTGATATTTAAGTTGTGATTGTGTATTGTATCGCTGTTGTATGCCTTGTTTTACAGCCAACTATTACAGCAAAATATAAAAACATTAATTTGTACCCCTATTACAACTGCGCACAACATGCGATTAGAATTTAACACTTTATTTGGGTATTAAATCCAAAATTGAGAAAGCAAAGACATTAAATCCATAATTTAACATTTTATTTTTCTAAATATGTTGTTTTAAAAAGTCGCAAAAACACTGGTATACCTATATAATATATTTTTATTTGATTGAATACCTATTTATATTCAATTTTATTTCACTGATTATATTACTATATTACATCATAAAAATAAGTGCAAGATAAATTCTGTGACTATTTGTAATTTTCTTTCGTATATTATTTAATTTACGACACAAAGTCGATTGCAATTTTCCGCCGAGGTAAGCTCAGCAACCCCACTGCATCTTAACACAGTTTGACGTTAGCGAGAAACGGAACGGAAATCCAACGGACGCAGATCTACCTCTCTTTGTATTTATAACCTTAAAGCTATGAAAATAAAGACTTTTCAAAAGTCGCTATAGACTAGAATACCATGGTTATCTATTAAAATGATTGTTTACGGTCCTTGGTTGTAGAAATGAAAACTCTCGGGTGTAATGGAGTGTAGGTTTACATTGATGTGATGAAGAAATAGATGTGATTACGTTATAGTAAACTCAAAATGGTCGTCTTCTTCAAAGGATGTATTGTAATGTTTTCAAATTTGTTAATTTACAAATTATATTGCCAACACAGTAAAATTTTCCTCAACCAACGTTTTTCTGCAACGATTTTTCCTACCCACTTTGGGGAAATTTATTAACATTGCTTAGTAAATTTCTTTTTTCAATATTTTATATTGCTTGCTTTCAAGTGGCGCGTAAATATATTGGAAAGGCATAGCAAGAGATACATTGATCAACTTATTTTATTAATACTTAGTGGTGGACATATAATTAGAAATACTTTCAACGGATCTTAACATTATACAAGTAATATTTTTTATTTGAAAATGAAATAACAATTAAAAAAAATCAACTATGTTATTTTTTTAATAGAAAAAATAATAGAAAATATCGACTTAGCTCATAAGTTATTCTCAGGCGGGAACTAGTAAGCCGAGTCCATTTTTTTCTCTATTAATAATGTGTCATTCAAGACAGCATTGGAAATGCAAAATATAAAATATGAATATGTTGAATTTCTTATAATTTACTAAAAAAATAGCAAAGATTCGACTAAATTTCGTACAAACAGCAATAAAACCACTTCTAAGGCGTCAATAATAATGGACAAAAAATACAGTATATGTAATTAGTATTATATAATTAATACATTAAATACTGTTCACAAGTTACTAAATTTAGTTATAATTAATATTTAGTCGCGTAGCCTTTGTTGTCAATGACAGATCTCCAGAGACGACATCGCATTGATTTAAGCAATTTCCAAGTCTGTCTAAGACGGAAATACGGTGGCCCAGTGTTTAGGGTCAATGTCATTCTGAAATATCTAGGTTGCCCCCCCTGCCGTAAGCAATAAAGCATCTACTAGTTATTTGGCATACCGGTTATGATGAGACGCTTCTAGGGTCATCCGATAAAAAACTTAATTTCTAATATTGTCGCAGCTTTTAAATAAATTAAGTTTAGAAACATGTACTATTACCATATCTTATCTGGGCCACATTATCCTCGGTCAAACTTTTCTGAGATTATTTTCAATAGTTCCATACCTTTTATAATGGTGAATCGAATTTAAAAACTTTCTTTATAGAACATTTCAAATGGTCAGCTAGTCTCTGACTTTGATCAATATGCAAAATACAATTATTTGCCTTGTTAAAATCTTTGAAATAAATATTTATCAATAATTTTTCTTTATTGAAAGTTATTGCATATCGACATACAAAAAAAGACGAAGATTGTGGCCACCCTACAGATGAGACTTTTTGCAGGTTTCAGTTAAAAAAACAAGGCAAACTTTACTACTATCTATACAAATAACATACAACATAATTTCCACAGTAAAGTCACTGTGACCCTTTATAAAACACTGTTTAGTCACGCTCAATTTACAAAAGGGGGAGATAGTGATCAACAATTTGCTATCTGATGGCTCAAATTGAGCATGGCCTGGCAAACTTCGAACGTTAATGGGAAAGTCACTGGCTTTAACTGTACAAGCTATGTTAGCCTATTAAGCTAATACAGAAATACTTTGCCAATATTATTTTCATAAGCTACCATTACCAATTTCTCGAAAAATTTCATAGTTGAGATTTTCTATTCGGATCAATGAATTGTTACCGAACGATAAATTTATTTATAACTTCAACCAAATAAGCAACTGCTTACATCTTCTTTTTTCACTTACAACCGGTTGGTGCAACGGTGGTGATTCTGCCTATGAACCTGAAGGTAATAAATCGTATCCTGGTAGAGGTGTTTGTAATATGATGTTTATTTATACAATTTTAAATGCATTGTATCCGTATTCAGAACTATGATAACTACATTTAATTCCTTTGTTTAAACATCTGCTTTAGATTTACCTATCTACAACTTTATCCACGATAACAAGTCTTCAAAATATCAATAGCTTGTAAATGTATTCTTTTTCATTAGCAAAATGGAAGCTACAATTTTTTTACTTTGAAAAAACTACATGTGATAGATTACGTAGTAACCTAAATTACATCAGGATTTGAAGCTTTCAAACAAGAGTTTGTCGTTAGCAAATAGAAAATAAGAAAACTATAAAATTTGACACCGACCATATAATCCGTTTAATGTATCCGTCTGAATGTACACCGCTCACTGATAAGTACTCATAAATTTTTTCTCTTAAAATTATAGCAAAACATGTGTATTTACTTATATAAACCCTTATTTACGTTCCAAATAAGTCGTAATTACTGCAAAAGATCTTCCTCTTACCAAAACTCAATCCACCAGCAAAATTAGGTTTACCAACTGAGGAGAACCTACCGGAAGCGATGCGAAAACTAAATAGTGACGCCACCTGGCGGCGCGTTTCGCCGGAAGTAGGCTTTATTGGCGGAAATGGAGCGGCCGACCGGATACAGCAATTTACACGCCGCCGTTAGCCTTTTATGCGGACATTTGATGAAGGAAATAAATGTTATTTTGAAGTTTCCTGAATCTGAGAAGATTTCGGGACATGAAATAACCAGACAGTAAGAACAGTTAACTGTTCTATAAGCTTCGTCAAAAAGACCGTACCACACAAGGAAGTTAAATTAGTTCATTGATCATCAGTCTATTGTATTATCCTCAATGCTGGAAGACCGATCTTTGTTATGGTTTGAAATACCGAAAATACAAAGGGTCATACGTAACTCACCTCGCAGGTTCAGTGCATATTGTTGGATGCTAGTGATTTAAAATGCAGCCGAAACCAAGCGTTCCAAATTCCGGAGAATGTAAGACCTCCAGATAATTTAACGAGATTTTATTATTATCCATCCAATGGCCAGCCTTAGCGAATCTTGCTTATCATCCGCAATCGTAAGCTGAACCCATCGACTGTAGAAATAACACTTAAAGTAATTCTCATAGACTAATTAGTCGCTCTTCATAAACTGATTAAATATACATTTTTATCTACAAACAGCAGCAGCCTGTGGCTGGGTGTTGATAGACTTACCTGCCAAGCGTTATTTTCCACTGCTAAGTAAGTCATCATTTACAGCCATCTTGGTATTATTTTACCACCAACTGACATCGCTAGGTTTCCCGACCTGTAACAAAAGTGAGGGGCAAATGCTTTCGTTAAGTATACAATAACAGCTATCGTCTCATCACAGCCGAAAGACGTTCACTGATGGACTGAGCGGGGAAGGTTTTTCATAATCATCACGCTTGGCAGGCGAGTTAGAGAAGGCAGTAAATATAATGTAGAAAACTCTCCTGCCCATTCTGTGATCTAAAGGGGGTGCATGATGATTACCCTCCAGTTTCATCAGTGGTCTTAAACGACTCTCTTAAATGCGAAGAGTTGGTGCTATTCTAATCTTTATTTCTTATATTATGATCACATACATAAGCTACTCAAACTACCTAGATCCCTTTAATTTAAGATATTTATTTACAACCAATTGAGAACTTTTCAATTTCTGATTTAAAAATAAAACATTTTGTTACATTTAAATGCTAAAATATTTTTTTCATTATAAAATAAGTTATTTCAGGTGGTGACCCCCTACATTCGCTATCAGGCTGAATGTTTCTTATCTTATTAATGAATATCTTATCTTATTAGTGAATAACATACTATTTGTATCGTTTATAATATAACTTATACATAGTTAACTACATAAATCATATTAATTACAATTTGTAACAACAGTTCTCATAATACCGGGTACTTTGAAAATAGAAAACAAGCAAATGAATTCAATTTTATTCATCAACAAGTTCCTCATTATTATAAGAAATACGACAACTTGTGTTAGGTATAAAGCTAGACACGAATCCACGTCCTGTCGCTATCAGGGCTATTACCTTTCAATCTGACACTGACCTGTCTGACTTACAGACCGGTCGAATATTTCCAATGTTTTCTTGTAATAATTTCTTTAGGTATAAAAATATAGCTGTTAAGTGCTTAAATAAAAATATACTAACTTCCTTATTGTTTAAGTATTGAAATTAAAATATATATTGTTACTTTTGGATTTTTTTTGTTTATCTTGTGCACATTTTATTTTATTGTTTTCATATTTATATGTTTTTTATCAGTTCATAGCCATATGTATATGAGATGTATAGTTACCGTCAATAATACAATCATCTGCTTTAAATATTTTCTTCTCAACATCATTGTCGAAATAAATAGTAAAACAGTCTTATATACCTTCTACTGGTCCCATGACTCAAAATGAAATAAGTATACGATTATACAAAAAAGTTTCGAACCCCCAAATCTCAAGGTGAATTTTTCAACATACTTTATTATAATGAAGGTTATGAAGGTTAGAAGTTTGCCTCAAAGTTATTTCCAGCCGCCCTTCAGTTGAAGAAGTTGTGGATATATTTTTCTTAAGAACTCTGTATTACAGACACCCAGTATTCAACGGCCAAAGTTTTTAATAACAAGGTTGTTTGTTTACGATGAAATAACGTGGACATACATTTATTTCCTCTTAATTCCCACAGATTATTCTTTAAATAAGGACCTTAACTATAATGATAATAATAAAATTGCAGATAATCTTCCTACAAACTGTTACACGCATAACTCCTGAAAGGCAGTAACTTCTGATTGTGTAATTTAGAACTTCTCTTAGAATACACTTTATTTTCTTTTGCTATATCATTAGATAGTCACCAATATTTGAGGACCGTTTGGTGTAACGGCAGCGATCCTGCCTTTCGTAACGACGGTCCTGGGTTCGAATCCCAGAAGGGGCAGATGTTTGTGTGATGAATACGAGCATTTGTACCTGAGTCATGGGTGTTTACATTTATTTCTATGAATATTACTTATTTATGTATCATATATCTATGTCTATCCGTTACCCTAAAATCCCTAACACAAGCCTTACAGTGCTTACTTTGGGCTAGGCTAATTGGTGTGAATGTAAGAAATATTTATTTATTTATAATATGTGTTATATTGGTGATTATCTAGGCATATCAATTTGTTTGTAAACATTATAAAATAATGTTTTATATTGAGATTGATACGTAGGAAAAACGAAATCATAAATAAAATATTAAATAACAAGTAAACAAGATTGCAAAATAATTTAAAATAATCTTCCAGCTTAGCATAATGCAAATTAATAAAAGGAACATCCGTATTAATCCAAGGAAAAATAAAACCGAAAACAAATTCGCAACGGGAAGTTTTCTCGAAAAATAATTACAAAGGGGGGAAAGGGGGATTGCTCCTGTCTTTCGCCACTTGGACCGTGGGAGGTTCTTTGTAAGGGAGGGAGGTGGTTTCTTAAATAATTATCTTGCTTTATTTTTTACAAACATTTGCGTAACGGGATTTGGAGGTACGATGATTTACCTTTTGGCTTCTTTCGTTACTTTTTAATAATAAACCTGAGCTTGTCAGGATTACGACTAAATATTTATTACGTTAATTAGTAAATACCTTTCTTCTTTTATACTTTATATTAATATAGAAATTTATGAATATAGCCGATGGCGAAGACCGATGTCACATTCCAAATTGACATTTAATTAAATGTCTATAATAAGCATTCTGAATTATTTAATTTCATTGTTTATGATATTAAATAAAGCAACAACACACATATCCTCGGTTCCACATCCTTACATGTGTTCTTCTTAATGCTATTATTTATTCTACTTTTTATTATGATTATTTTTTATAATTATTATACTTTAAGAAACATTCAAATAAAAAAATCGGGTCACAAGTTTGACCTTATAGTCTTAACTTTAGTAGTAGCTTTAATTGACTTGAATATTATGATATCAAAGTATATCGTTACACTGTGCATAAGTCTAAGGATTTATACAAAATCTTTCTAGAACAAAATGACAACAGTTGTCCATAAAAAATAGTCGATCTTGATTTCTGGGGTCATTGTCTGAGGTTTTATGGGAAATTTTCGTGGAGAAAGTGAATTCATTAAATTTTCCTATTTTATTTTTCGATACTTTATTATTGAACTGTCGTTCCTACAATGCCCACTTATTTCGTTAATTACAACAAAGTCAACTAGTATCTGTTTTAAGTTAGTATCCCTGAACATTGCAGTCAACTATGTATTGACCTTATTGCTAAAATACTAGTAAAAATTCACACTGCCTGTTACATCCTAATACCTAGAAAGGTAGAAGAAATTATGAAGGGACAGAAGTCCCCTAATAAATAGTTTAGTACATTCCTAAATATTATTCACAATATGAGAAGTTTATATGAAATAAGTGTATCGGATGTAAAACAGAAATCAGTACTAACATATAATTATTTTACAAAAATTTATTTAAACGACTAATTCTTTCCCGTGGAAACTATTAAAAAAAATTGAAAGTTATACAGAAATACTCGTCCTGTGTAAAAAATTAACAATTAATTTATATCATTGTTTTTAATACTAAATACTGAATGCACAAATAGTAAGCATGTTCTTATTTTTATATGGTTATTAATGTGTTTTAAGTAAAAAAAAAGTGAATTTACAGTCAACAATACCGTTATATGTTTTAGCTTTGTTAATTTTGTTGTCAATAAGAAAATAAGTAGTAGGAAAACAGAGTGTGTAAAAATAGAAATCCTTACTTACATGTATCACTTTGAATTAAAGTTCCTTGGGCACTGGATTTGTTAAAAAAAATTACACATTATTAAGAGTTCATCGCATCGTCCAAAGCAACCCGACGGAGGTTTCACGCGAACTGAAAGCTTTTGTAGCTGAAACTGAAACAGCTGGCGTATTCGATCACTACTTACATTATACTGAATACCTACATGACATTATTAAATGAAATTTCATTGAACTAACATTCCAAGCGTAGAAAGGAATGACATAAGTCAGTTAGTATGAATAATTTCGTAATTGATAATTGTAATTTTATTGTTCTTTTTATTTCTTGTAATACTATTTTTATGGTATTTTTTTATAAAGCTGAAATACATTTTTGAAGTTATTCTTCTTAAGGCGCGTTATGAAAACATGATGAGAGTGAAATTTTAAGATTTGACACAAAATTATCATGTTGAAGTTGGCCGCAAAAGCGACGTAGAAAAACCAGCAGGATGAAGTTGCCCACTAATTATGAATGTGTGTGTGTGTGTGATTTTAAATTATATATGGTGGTTAAAAATAATTTATATAAAATTATAATAACAATTTTACATTATATAATAACAATTTTATTTAAAAGTGGTTTTTATTTTATAAACTTTTTTAAGTGCAATTATTGATTTGAGGTTAACTGTTGGTATGTATTATTTTTATTTGTTTATAATATAAATTATTATTATTATTACATTACTATTGGTTGACCAATATTTTTTTCTGGTGAAATTGATTTGTACTAATAATAAAATTGTTTAAACAGAGTATTCATTATTTTAGAGCTAAATAAACATGCCTGGAGTTAAATAAAGTAGTAATAAATACACATCTAAATAGTTAAGGGTAAAGACGCCTGTTTTAACCTTCAATGACCTGAATAAGACTCAAAATAGAACTCTACATTTCTAGAGTTTCGTTCTCTCTAATGCACGGATCTGTAATAAGGAAACGCCGTAACATGTAGTGTAATATAATTCGGGAATCACGGGATATATGGAGAACTGAGTTGTACACTGCATTGTACAGTCGGTGTAGTCTCAGGTACAAACGCGGAACATTCGCACGTGTTGGATAGGGTTACCACTTATGTATCAGTACTTTTAAGTTTGCGTGAAGGTATTTTTTTTTGCTATGAATTGAATAGTAAATGTGCAAATAACAACAACAATATCGTTATAAGATCAGATTTTTGTTGTTAATGGTAATTATGATTGCTCTGAACTGCTCTCTAAATTATTTTTTAAATTGTCCTCGGAGATTAACTCCAGATAAACTCTTATTGTTTTGCCCTGAAGTTAACAAAAGTAACTTAGGTAAGTACTCACCTTTAAATAGAATTTTGTCATCCCAAAATTGCATTTATAAAAAAGGCCGAGTGGATATATTTCATCTGAAACTAAAAAAGTTTAAAACTCAACTATTAAAAATACTTTGTTAGTTGTTATGTTGCATTTATTATAGTTTTCTATATATGTATAATGTAAATTAGTACATTTTTAAGTTATAAGATTGTTATCTTACTTATATAATAGATTGTTTATGTTTAATACATGCCGTGGCAGCTTATAACTAAGGCAGCACTATTTCTAATGGTATTTTGTATGTATCTCTTTTGTATCTTTGTGTATGATTTGTTGGTTGTCCCTAAATAAATGAAAAAAAAAATAAGAGCAGTGTTGTTTTCTTGGCAATTTATTTTTATTGAAAGTATCAGCTATACTACTAGCAAAAAACCGTTCCTGTGGTAACATTAGGACCAAAAGTAAATAAACATCTAAATTATTTAAGATCACGACGTAAATAAAACATGTTATTAATTCAAATCAATTCATGGAATGCGCTTTTGAGTTTTGCACTCACACACATATTTTTATACTTTACAACCGATGTTATAATATTACATTTATCAAATGATTATGGAGTAGTCTAAATTAAAATTATGATATTAATTTATTATTGTAAATCAAAGAGCAAGAAACTAAGCAATACCTTACTAATGTATAAAACAGATCAACAAATAGCTATCATCCTGACGTTTAGCATCGTTTAGGCGCATACTGCTTAATTTACACACTGTAATCTGTTTTCCTATAAATAAGCATGTTTGATGTATCTGGTTTTATATGCATTTTGTTGTTATTCGTGTGTCTATCATGTAAATAAAAAATAAATGAAATAAATATAATATTACCCGAAATATGTCAGCCCTAGACGCCGCCAGACGTGTGCCATTCCCCGCTTCGCACGGCGCTTGCTCCTCAGCATCACCCCTCCCGCAGGCGCCGAAGGAGCACCCTCAGTGTCGCCGAGGGCTGCCAGAACACCGTAAGTGAATTTTTAATAATAAAAGATAAATACAAACAATATACTGAGTCCAGAGGCCCTACCATCACCTGTTACCGTGATTCATGTTCAGCTGTTGAAGAGAGACGCCACTACAGACCTCTTATTTAGACAATCGAACTTGCATCGTGCTATGAGATCACGGTAGGCCTTTTGATAAGCCCAATGGAGCATAGGTTAAAGTTTCCGGCCTAGGATTGAGGAGGTTAACTTCGGAGCGCACAGTAAGTTGTTAGTTCTGACTGCACCCAGTAAGCATCACATTTAGACTGAGCTGTCGTCAATAGGATAAAATAATATGAATGTCTGATTTAATTAATAACATGAGTAACTAACTGTAAAAAGGAATCCTAAAGAACGATAATGCACACGATATTTCATAAAAACTTTCAAGTAAAATAATTTTGAAATAAGGACCATCATTTAATTTTATACACTTAAGGAATATACATAAGTTTAATCTTACGGTCAAAATAGAAATTATTAAAAAGAGAAATTTGTGATCTCTACCCAATCCACGTGTAAAGTTTATTTATATTACAAAGACAAAGTTGTTACAGTTTCTTATGTTTTAACAGAGCACTGACTACTTATTTTAAAAACATATCATAAACACATCACTAATACGTCTCTTATACAGTTGTTTTATGCTAACCGCTTATGTGGTACGTAAAATAATCAGCTAAGCTTGGACTCAATACTCTTGGTACGGTAGTAAACTTCTGAACTCCTTGCTTTAAATTTCTTGGTTTACACCTCCATGTATTCTCATTTAACAATAAGACATATTAAAACAGCCGGTTTCAAGGCTGTTAAGGGGGTGGAAACGTCAGAATTAAATATATATAAAATACACCTGCAAACAATCGGTTGGTCGGTATTATGTGTTTGCTTTTAATATTCTTAATGATATTTATATGTCAAACCAAATACTATTAAAATGCCTCGCCTTATATAACTATACTTATATGCTTAGTAGGTACAGTTACGTAAGGATATTCTTTAAAACAACGCAAATCTTAATTCCCCTATCACTTACGTCTTTCTCCGCCTGAATCGTCACCATTTACAGTAGACATAGGGCGGGCTACTGTTCACAGCCTGCGGCCTTCCTGACCAATCACAGCGCTCCGAGCTATATCGCTGTCTCGTTCGCGCACCCACAAAACCCCATCCGGTTATCTCCTTCGCTTCCCCCGGCGAAAATCTAGCATTAAAAGCATTTCACGCAAATAGCGACTGTAACTAAATGCAATTAAGCCCGTTTTCAAGCGCAAAACGTGGCCGTCGCTTTAGGCGTTCCGTCACTAGGACAATGTTTATTTGATATCGAGCGTCAGGCAGGCGACGATTTTCAAGTTCAGATTTCCCTTTCAAGTGATTGTGGACCTTATTCTGTTAGACATTAAATCTATACACATCGGAACGTTTCAACGAATCGTATTTACGTGTGCAATGCTGGCATTTTCATTGTTACATTACTGAAGGAACTTTGAGCTTTCAACGTTTCGCCTTTCTTTGTAGCGAGGGAAAGTGGAGTTTCGCTTGAAGATTTTTGGAGAAATGTCTTTTTTGTATTTCACCGTTATACAGCCTCGGGCAAAAGCTATTTGCGATGACAATTTTGCAAGCGTTGGCGAACGAAATATGCCTTTTATTCGTACTAGAGCCGGGATTAAAGCTCTAAAACGGAATTGCTGTCAGATGAACGGCTTTGTCGAAATTTGTGAACTACACCTACCTATTTGTTGTAGCCGATTTCACGGCAATGCGCCTTTTTTGACCCAACACAAATGTCTCATTTAATATTTTTGAGCTTTATTTAAATATCTTTCGAGAAATACCTATTTCGACTATCGGTTTAACGGATTTAAAATAAAAAAGTATTTTTTTGTTTACTTCCAGTTTTTGAGTTTCTATCTATCAATATTTTGTTAGTTTCGGTTAGCTATGCGATAATTTATGATTAATTTAATTGCAGTTTACGCAATAAATAGTGTAACTGTTAATGCTTAATGTTATTCTCCACCAGTCAACAATAGGAACTTTGTCACTAGGGCTTTGTCTGGAAATGAGGACTAAACAAAGGACTGAAATAGTAGTAGTAAAATTAAAATGTTGAAGTAATATATACTATTGTATTAATCTTAATATATAAAAATTACGTGTCACGTTGTTTGTCCGCGATGGACTCCTAAACTACTTAACCGATTTTAATCAAATTTGTACACCGTGTGTAGTTTGATCCAACTTGAAAGATAGGATAGATATCATTTTAATTTATACCACAGCAACGCTAGGCCGTGTCAGCTAGTATATTAGGTATATAATTATGTTATCAGAAAAGTTTTGAAAGTTAGGTTAGTACGTATTTAATGTAAATACAATTAAGTTGAATGCGTATTACAAAAAAAAACATTTCAGTTTAAGAAAATCGGACTATGAATTACAATTTTGGTTTGATTGAGCTCCTCTCTGTACCTATGTAAAGGTGTTTAAATAAAACGAAATTAATACAAATAAATTGCTCGTATTAATCGAAAACATTTTTATGTTTTTTTATCATTCTGATGAATATAATATTGGTGATGTTTATTGTATTTTCCCCAATATAATATACCGCAAATATGCTGTAATATAAAAATAAGACTTCACTTTATATGAAAGAATATTACTCTCGATATAGAATGTCGCAAAAAAGGGTAAAGCGGATATCTAAAGATAAAGCATCACCAGGGCTAGCCGAATAAGCCCTATGTGTGATCTGCGATTTTACGCGGTAACTATTAAAAAACAACAATAAGGTACCTATGTTCAAATTCTTAGTGTACAGCATTACACCACAGTAATTATAAACATTAAAAAAATATAATAACAATTACATAGACTACAAGATACTGCTTGAGGAGCCTCCTTCAAATAAGGGTTTGACATACCCCCACGCTTGGCAGGCGAGTTGGTTATCGCAGTAAAAAAACGTAATACGGAATTGCCTACTTTATGGTCTACGGTGGGTGAATGGTGATAACTTCCACTAACTATCATTAGTCGCCTTCACCTATCAGTGTGAGGGATTGGTGCTATATTCTACGGGTATTCGGGAATATTACTGCTAAATCCCTCATTTTTATGGGAGGCCTCCGCTTAGCATTGGAATTTCTCTACTGACTAGCCATTGCGAAAGCTGCTTAAGTCAGAAATCCAGTATCCATATTTTATTTTTTTACTTTCTTCTTAGGTTTTTTTAGTAATGTAGTGTTATTATGTGTTACACATCATCATCATCATATCAGCCGTACGACGCCCTCTGCTGGACATAGGCCTCCCCCAAGGATCTCCACAACGATCGGTCCTGTGCTGCCCGCACCCAGCGTTTTCCCGCGACCTTAACCAGATCGTCGGTCCACCTCGTAGCGGGCCTACCCACTGAGCGTCGTTCGGCACGCGGTCGCCATTCGAAAACCTTTCCGCCCCAACGGCCATCAGTTCTCGTGATCATCTGTTACACATTACTCTCTTTTTACTGATAGAGTATCAGTAAAAGGGGAGTAACCGCTTGCGAATTCTCGACGGGCTCCAGGACTCTCTATTCCTGAATTATGTGCTTCTGTATTCCGTGTTTGTGAACTCCATGTTCCTGCATTCTGTGTTCGCTCCTGTGCTTCCTGCTCCTGTCCGCACTCCCTCTCCCAATATTTCTACACTTGCTCCACTACCTGGCCTATCATTATTAGTCAATAGGATTATACAATTAACTTATGATTATCCTTTCTTCGTTTGTTTTTAAATTAATGAGATGTTTCTTTTCTTCGTAAATAATAGCGTTACTTCTAAACTTCTCTCTCATTCTTTTGTACCTACTGCGATCTACGTTTAAATAAGATGATGCCTATTTAGTTAATTTTAGAAACTACCCTGTTGGCTTTGATTAATATTCAGAATTATGTGATATTAGATAATTGTGTATACACTAATACATGACTTTAGTTAGTTATAATATAAGTAAATCTACAGAATTTCATACTTAATGTAACCAATTTAGGACGCGAGTTATTTTATAAAATAACTTTGTTTTTGGGAAAAATGTAGAGATTATATACCGAAATGTTTCCTTAAAATTATTAAGATAAAAACTGAATCCAACCTCTTTTTTGTACCAATACTTTTTTATCGACAGCAAATGTAAAGAGACTTTACAATTTCATTTCAAAAGCACAGGTTCGCAAACATAACAACAATAGAATTTTATTGGAAACTATCCATACGTTACTAATCGATCGGTTCCGAAATCGAGACTGTTTTGACAGCACCAAGCCTGAATTGACAGGCTATTCGAACAAACCTGGCACTTTACCACGAGGATTGAAATTTTACGCTTTTTTTTTCATAAATTGAGCCTTCCCATTTCGTCTTCGTAATACTGTCAGACAAGGTAATTGGATCGCAAAGCCCGATGACGATTTTTTATATAACATAACAAAATTTATACCACTTGACTGCAATCGTGGATGTTTGGCGGGCGGTTTTATCGTGGCTTTTTTATTTGTTAGTATTTATTTAATATTTTTTTATCTTTTCTGTAATCAATAGAAATAATACTAGGCGATGCAATCGCTAAGCATAAAGCTACGCTAGCACCATATATTGGAGCGGAACGTAATACCTAGAAAAATAATAAAAAAAAAAAATTCGAATTTCAAAATTCGGGCTCCGTCACCATCTGGTCCTAAATCTGTTGATTCGATTCCACACAAAAAATATTAAAATCGGTAAAGAACTCGGGTAGTTATGTCGTAACAGACATTGCGCCAATGAAGCTGATCCATAGGAGCTTCGCTCACTTCGTTCGCTCCGCTCCAATTAATCATTACAAAAATTACACCACTGGATTGTTCTATTTTAACTCCTTTGGCTTCTTTAACCCAACAAAAAATACAATCCAAAATAGAAAAATGCACTTTGTGTCGTACACAATTGGATTATTGTTGTAATAATAAAAAAACATTTTAAAGGATTTTAAATGGTATAAGGTTTTAAGAATCGATAAATTTTACACTCGATTTATCTCTTTTAGTTCCAATAGGTACTATATTGAACCGAATACTGTATCGTCTGTAGTGTAGTGTATAGATACTTTTACCCATAGTTATAGGTTTTATGAAATTCGATTTAGAAATCTATAAATATTGAGAGACAGTAACTAATCTTGAACTTTTGATACTTATTTAATAACAAAGAAGATATAATTGTAAAAACGATGATTATTGTTTATATTGTGCAGTGCAATTACAAAACAATTTATTAATAACACTACATTAAAGAAAGTTAGATTACAGAACAAAAGAAAACCTAAAATAGCTTCACAGTGGGCGGACTTATTGCTCAAAGCGATCTCTGCCAGAAATTCGTTTGGATGAATAGGACTGTAAGAAAGCGTAAAGTTCGGGGCGATCGATGTTACCGAAAACTCTAACGGTAAAATTAATATTCAAATATTTGTATTAAAATAAAGAAACATATACACCTACACACACACAAACACACACATATATATATACATATGAAAACAAAAATAAGTACTCTTTATTCAAATTGTTTCTTATATTCATTTAAAACTTACTTCATATAAAAATTTTTATTTATATAAAATAATATTTAAAAAGTGTAATTTTTATTATAAATTTATTTAATGTGAGATTTATTTCATATGCGATGAGAAAGGAACAACGTTTCTTCGCAAGCTCTACACATATAAAAAGCCAGATTTTTTTACATTTTGATTTCTTGTGTAAAATTTGACTACTGTATGCGGGAATCAAACTACGCATCTTCCGCTGTCTGTGTGTTTGCCCACTTTTATAGCATGCAACTGCTTGCCAAGCGTTTCTTAATATAACCCACTCTAATTCAAAAACATACAAATATAATAATGGACTCTTTGCATAAGATAACCAGTTATCGGAAGCGGTGGATTAAAGATTAAAGGAAATTGATGTCTTAAATATTGTCATATAATTGATAGTTGATAAATAGTGTAGATTATAGAAAATTGCGGCTAAGACTCTTACTAAATCATTTAATTCGAAACTAAGCAGGATATGTACTATGGTTACTGAATAAATAATGACTGTCTATCATATAAACACATATAAACTTTAGCGTAACAGCCGGGATCGCTACCGTTAGACTAGTGGCCCGTCATATTCAAACAGAGATTAAATCTCCATAAATGTAAAAAATAAATAAATTATAAATTCTGTTGATTTAAAGAAATATAAAGAAAAATTCAACTTATCGCAGATATCAGCCGGGACTCGAACCGACATTGCTCGTTATCCGGGCGAATGCTCTCTCAATTAAGCTACGAAGTCTTTGACAAACTAGTCGAATTATTCCAAGTAGTTTTTAAGCTAAATTTTCAGATGCTATTATTTTTTAAATATAAAAATCTAATAATTAAATATTTAATGCTTAACCAAAAATAGAACACTCCTGTTTTAGTTTAATTTTCTATTGCAAAATAACTTAAAAAAAAATTGAACTCTATTACGTAATCGAAAAAAGACCGACTTCCATCTTCGCGAGATAGCGAACATCCTTTTTTATCCATGTTAATGGTTATACTACGTAGCTTGCTAGAAGTGTAAGGTGCTTCTCGTGCGTTTGTCTTTGCCAGTCCTTGCGTCGTGAGCTTACACGCTAAAATATTCAGCCGTCATTAGTCGACGCAATGTGAGCCTACTAGTTTCTTCTGTCCGCCTGGTACTTATGTTAGAATGCTTTGAAAAAAAGGGAGTGTGAAAAACCTTATAGGGTAAAATATTTTTGTCTCCTTATTATTTTACTAGCTGGTGCCCGCGACTTCGTCTGCGCAGGATTAGTATTTCGAACAAAATGTTTATAAATTGTAGCCTATGTGTTATTCTGATGTATAAGCTATATTGTGGTAAAGTTTCATTCAAATCTATTCAGTAGTTTTTACGTGAAAGAGTAACAAACATCCATACATCCATACTTACAAACTTTCGCCTTTATAATAGTAGTAGGATTATATACGTTATTTTTTTTGTCTGTATGAAAAGTGGATGATAATTATGGACTTAATAAGCTACAGCTACAGTTTGTTCGAATTATAGTCGTAGTAGATTTCTAGTAATATATTGTAACAAAACCTGGTATGCAAACAGAAAAAAATATATAAAGCCATTAAAATAATTTTAAATATTTTTTTATTTTATTATTTTCAATAATATACGTTTAACAGGTTTTTTTTAATAAATAAATAAATATTTCCTACATTCACATCAATTAGCCTAGCCCAAAGTAAGCACAGTAAAGCTTGTGTTATGGATACTAGGGTAACGGATAGACATACATATATGATACATAGATATGTAATATTCATAGAAATATATAAAAACACCCATGACTCAGGTACAAATGCTCGTATTTATCATATAAACATCTGCCCCTACCGGGATTTGAACCCAGGACCATCGGTGCGAAAGGCAGGATCGCTACCGTTGCACCAAACGGTCTTCTAAATTATATATAATAAATAATATAATTATACCGTTACTTGAAGGAAACCACCCCGAATAAAATAAACCCTTTAAATAACATATTTACAAGGTTGTGGTTTTTACCCATACACATATCCTTCATTTATCTTAAGAATATAGCTATATAGTTTGTAAGTATTTTTTCATGGAGTGAAATAATACTAATCATTTTTAAAAATTAAAACACTATTGTCTGAATGTATTGATATAAACTCATAATAAACAAAACAGTAAAAAAATAAAAAGCGATCGCTTATTTACGATCTTATTATCACGCAACAAATAGACATTTCTTAACATAATGTTTTCAAATTAACAGATTCATAAGAGTAAAAAGTAACTCAGTTGGCAGCACTGCGTGAGCCCGTTCGGCTCGTGGCGCGAAAATTATAACTTGGCGGAGGACGTGGGCACAAATCAATTTCAGCCTTGTACCACGGTATAATAAATATTACCATGGTTTAATGTGGTAAGATTAAAAACTTAGTACAGGTTTATAATCTTGACTCTAACCCTTTATTTTGATGCACTTTGTTCGTATACATCAACTATAGAAATCATTAAGCAAATACAACTAAATAAGATCATGTGAAATTAAGGTGACTAACCATTATAAGTCTGAAATGTTTCGCTAACATAACAGTCATGGAATGGAAATGGTTGTCACAAGCTAGAGGATATAAGTGACATTAATTTTATCTTTATTATAAAATGTAATGAATTTGAGTTTCATTTTATTTATTACACGGGTTCATTTTCTATATCAAATTTAATGTATATTTTACTTGGTCGAAAAGCGCGCTCTTTTTGTTTCAATGGAAAATCCCATAGAGCCAAATTTTTTTGGTTATAATTTTTTTCCTTTAAGAACTCGGGAAGTTATGGCGTAATAGATATTGCGTTATTGAAGCTGAACCATGGGAGCTTCGCCTCAATTAAAGCATAGTTATGAATTAAATAAAGCTGTATTATTATTATATGTAAAACTAAAGTCTTTCTTACTACAATGTTACCACCGTTAAATCTAAACTCGTAGTCGATTGAGATATTTCGATATGAATAATTTCAATAATGTTTACACTTCAATTAAGGAATTTAAACTCTGAACTCAAGTAAGACAAATTAATGACTACATTATAAGAAGTGGTAATCCGAGGAATTTAATTATTACACTTGATTGCAACAGGAGATGGTGTGTATACTTTTTTACTCAGCATGCGTCGGTAGCGTGTCGGAACGCCACTACACGTGTAGGTATTCGTGTATAATTTGTTATTTGTTATGAGTACTTGTAAGCTTGAATTCTAACTATAGCGCACACTTTTATATAAGTAGTGACCTTTTTAAATGTTTGTTTTGTGAAAACTATATTATGAATCTGTGGTTAATCAACCATCAACCACAATCAAGATTTAATTACAAAAACATCAGCATTTTCATATCTTTTTACAATAAATCAATAAAAATCAACATTACGTAATAGCATATTTAGTTATACACCTTGATGTTCGAACATACCTTATAGCATTGTAATAAAGAATTTTTTAAATTTAAGTAAGTATGATTAAAAATATTTTAGGTGCCGGAAGCCTTGTGGTGTCCAGCAGAATAGGATAGTACATTACACTCTTAACAGTCAAGGATGTCGTAAAAGGCCCCTAATTATTCTGAACACTACTAATACCTACAACTTATGATTCTGAAGGTTATAACCATACACCCTCCCGTAAATCATAAAATGGGAAGCACAGTTTTCCGAATTATGTTTTTTTACAGCGCCCTTCCTGCCAAGCCCTCTACGCTTGGCAAAATTTTTCCGTCCAGCAGTGGCCGTCCTTAGACTGTGATGATGATGTTGATCTATTATGTGGAACTAAGATAAAACTAAGCGAGTATATGAATTTCGCACGTCTTGCCTCACTTGCCAGATGGTAGCAGGAATCTAATAGATACCTACTACACCGACGCTATCGTATACGTATCGCTATATTTCCTAAATAAGTTGAGGTTGTTAATTACAAAGGTATGTATTTATTAATTACGAATACAAAACTAATCATAAGTATTAAAACAAAGGAAGACAGATGTTCGTTGGTGTTGCCAGATATGTCGCATTAGTTCTTAATAAAAACAGAAAGTCTGTGCAGTTGGTATCCTAATTTATCCATCATCTTCCTTAGTCGTGAGGACTTTGAGAGTACACTTTTGCGAGCGTTTTCAGAAAAGACTGAAAATGAAGTATTCCTACGGATTTAAGACTTCTAATAATGCAAGCAATTTTTTAAAATATTTTATTTTGTAATACAACGTGTTACAAAAAACCCCGTGATAAATGTAATAAATTATCAAAGCGAAAAATATTGTCAACCCTTGTAAGCTGTCACTACATAGAACTTAACTTGACACTACAAATGAAGTTATCATAGATTATTTAAAAAAGCGTACTCTTTAACGGATTTTAAGTTTTTCATTCAAAAAGGTTTGCAATCTCAATAAGAGGAATTGATAGCTTCGAAGCTTCGTATTGGGCTATGTGAAGGACAAAGTCTATTTCTCCGATTGCCCAACTGTTTTAGAGATAGAGCAGCGTATTAGAACTGTTTTCGAGTCAATAACACCGACTATGGTGCGAAATACTACACAAGCCATATCCCGGCGAGCGAGGTTGTGCATTGAGCATTGCGGAGCAAACTTTGAGCCGTTTCTGTAAATTTGTTGTTCGTTACGAAAAAGTAAGTGTTAGTTTAGCTTGAAAGAGACCTAACATAAAGTACCTATGTCAGGTCTTTTAACATTTTGTTATTGATTCTATGTCGTTCCGCGGATATTAGGTTAAAAATTCTGTGTTATTTACTCTTTAATTATATGGAAATAGGGTTGGCACATAAATGAAAAAAATATATTTACTTTGGCGGTAAGTCATACTACGATACTACAGTTTTCAAATATTGTAAATTGACTCTTTATAAGGGACCATTTAACCCCGTTTCCGCTTTACGGGTATTTTTGTAACACCTTGTATAAACAAAATAATTAAAAATATAATAAAATTTTGTTTAATTAATCTATTCCTTTAAACTTTTTATAGTATGATTTATATAGTGCTATACTAGCGGTACAGTTAATTGTAGAGTCAACAAAATGGTAGTAAGTAATATGTTGGTAATGCATGCGTCTGCGCAAAATAAAGCTGTCACATTATACCACGAGTTTCACGCTGCGACTCTTTGATATACTTGCCGCGAACACGGTATAACTGTCGATAGAATAATTCAATTATTGTACCGTTCGAGTGACGCTGTTCAAGGAATTGTGGTGTAATAAAATTATAATTAAGTTATTGTCACGCAACGAACAACTTAAATCGAAAATTAGTAAATCTGTCATTTAAATGCGTTGTGCCTTACCGCTATACAACGACATATCACATCTCGCTCGTCCTCAACTTTTTATATAGATATAATATATTTGTATAGACATTTTCCTAAAAGTTTTCTCTTACTAACATTTTTTTTATTTTCTAAGTAACTTAAATGATTTTTCATTACGAAATCTTGTATATTTTAGGGTCATTATCTAGCTGCGAATAGAAAAGGGAAATGAAGAAGACCATTATCTGTCATCCTTTTTGTAAATCTATTATGTTAATGCTATTGGTCTTCCATGACTAAATAAATAAATAAAATCTATTACAAACTGTTAAAAATTGTACCTATTAGAGTATCATCTATTCTGAGAAATAAAGAAGCATTAAAATATATATATTTCAATATCAATCAATTTGACGTAACACCACTTCCTACGTTACCGAAGTGACTTTAACATCTAGTTATACGGTGTTCGTGGTCAAATAAGTATGATGATTTAGTAAAAATACTCCACATGCAAGAAAAATTATGAAGTTAACAAGACATATTCGGTTTATTAATCTGTTGCCTCACTCTGTTAGTAAATATCAGAAGTTCAAACCCCGAACCATGGCAAATCCTAAGATTTTCCTGTAAAACCTAAGATTTACTAACTCTTAATGGTAAAAGTCTGAATAGTTCTGTGATTATCGTTCATTTCGAACTTATACCACTAGTCACTTGGCAAATCTTAGCATACCTAACCTAACCTAATCTAAACCTAGCATGTACTAAACTCTGATAGTAAAAGTCCGACCAAAATTATCTTTTTTGTAAATCCATACCTTTACCAACTCATGTCGGTAAAATTCTAAGATTTACCGGTAAAACCTAAGATTTACCAACAAACGGGATTTTACAGTAACATATACACGTAAGGACTTTGATTAATTACTTTACAATGACGAACGGTTTAGCTGATCTGAGTGACCTTCTATTAAAAGAGCAGATGTTTGTGCTATGAATACAAGCATCCCAAGTAGCAATTATAACTAGTGATTAAATCTTATAGACCTTTACTTTATCTAAAGTTGGATTTTGCTAAATCAAAAAGGATTTCCTGAAGTCTTTTCTTTCTTTAATACTAAATAGTTTTAAACTACCGCTACTTAAGCAAGTGAGGAATACTAAAAACCGAGTTAAGTATTCTTAAAACTAGTTTGATTTAAGTGTACCTACACTTAAAACTAAAAAATATTTTTTTTACTTTACTCGGATTATTTGAAAGCTCACTTAAAACTCTATTGAATAATTAAAGTATCTTTTAAAACTCATTAAGAAAACATATATTTTCTAGATAAATTTAAGATGATTTTAATACCAAGTTCTAAATATTGATTATCTGAAGTATATTTTAATTCCATTTTTACTAAAATTAGTAAGATTAGAGTAAAAATTCATTTAATGGGACGTTTTCTCCAAATATAAGCAAAAGAAACATGGATGTATCTGGAAAAATAAAAAGATCTGGTGCCTTTCGTCGACGTGTAGACACATATAAAAACGAACGTTGTGTGTACTTATGTACGTACGTAAAAAGTTATACTTCTTTATCGTTACTAAAAAAAGATAACTAAAAATTTCCCCCCGTGTGCTTGTATTCTTTGTATATGAAAAGAAAGGCAAATTTAAAAATTATATAGTTATCAGTAAGAAGCATCAAAAGATTAACATATTTCCTATATATCTGTATACAGAATCAAGTAATATATCAAAAACCATTAAAATAAACTGTTTAACCAATAGAGATGTAAAACTAATAATTATTTATATTACAAACAAATAAAAAGAATACATTCCGACACTTAACCTCAAATCAATAAACGCACTTAAAAAGTTTATAAAATAAAAACCACTTTTTTAATAAAATTGTTATATTGTTATTATATAATATAAAATTGTTATTACAATGTTATATAAAATACTTTTAACTACCATATATCATTTAAAATCACACACACCCACACATTCATAATTAGTGGCCAACTTCATCCTGCTGGTTTATTCTATATCGCTTTTGTGGCTAACTTCACCCTGTAACTTTTGTGCTGCAGTGATGAAATTTCACTCACAACGTTTTTCATAACGCGCTTAAAGAAGTATAACTTCAAAAATAACTCGAATGTGCTTTAAATGCTGCAAACGTGAGCAACCTTCGAGTCAGACCTAAACTTAATGTATTAATGTATCACGACTTAGACTTAATGTATACGAGGAAGATGATACCACGGTAAATTTGAATTGAGGTGATTCCAACTCTTAATGAATCGACACTAATCGATCGATCAACACGAGCTGACGATAACGCATCAAAAATTTATCATGATTTTTATTTTAGAGACCAATTAAGAAACTGGTCCATTTATCACAATATACCACATACTGCAATCAATGCCTTATTACAGATTATTGACAAGCATGATCCAGGTGTTGTGCCAAAAGACGCTAGAACACTTCTGAAAACAATAAATTCTGTAGATATAGAATACTGTAGCAGTGGGGAATACTGACACAACGGATTTAAATAAAAATATTCTGCAGTATTTTGAAAATTTAGGTAAAAATGTCAATTTATGTATAAATGTAAATATCGTCGGCTTACCCACATAAAAGTTCAAAGTAGAATTTTGGCCAATTCTCTGTAACATTTATGAGATGAACAATGTGCCTGTAATGAAGCAGAACAGAAGTTATTTAATGTAGGTACCTATTCATTATTGTTGCTGTGTTTATTAATCCTCTAAATAAATGAGGATTGGATAGTTATTTAATATCACGTAAGTACTTACCGCTGATTTTATTTCCTCGACTATCTTGCATAAACCTGTTCCCACCACAAAATAAACAAGAACTATAGAATGTCAAGTTAAGAAAATATTAAGACGAAATCTGATCTTAACTAAATCAAACTATAGAATCACTTAATACCAAAATGTATTAAATAGTACTTCGCCAATACGGTTTTAAGAATAAATTAAGTATAATATCTCTTAACTAGCACTTCTTCAAATGTAATTTGTCTTTACTTTGTCTTAAATAGCCTTACAAAATCAATATTGTCTAAAGTCTTACTTCGTAAGGAAACTTTTGATTTAACGCCATTTTGCACTTTATGTGAAAAAATTATTATACATTTTCCGACAACACTTCATCAAAAACTAGAGTAAATTGAACTTTATTAATTTTGTTATAGTAATTCTAACTACATGAATAATTAGTATGTTTATAGAAAATGTAGAACTTTGCAATATATGCAAAAAAATAAACATATTGCAATATTGTTATACAAAATTTTATTGTTTTTTTCTAGTATTTCAACAGCCCGTCTGTTTTATAGCACTATCTATAGATTTTACACGAGAAACAATCATGCGTTTTAAATTTCCAATGCATTCAACGACAAAAGAAAGCCTTTTTAGACATAAAAATTAATTGTTTAGTCGCCATTTTCCTAAACCTTAAAACAGTTATTGTAATGAATTAAAAGTTCGCCATATTTTATAAAATTATGTAACTTAAATCACTATAAAGCAAAATTGGTCTTTAATTTTACTTCGCTAAGATTAAATCGAATATCTGCAACTCAATAGTGAAAGTTTTAACTAGGTATAGTAGATATCTTTAAGTCTATCTCTTGATCTGAAATCAACCTACAAGGTATCTTAAAGTCAATGTTTAGAGTTCTGCTAAACCACATTTCTTAAATAGGGTTAAAGTTTATCTTAACAGTAGTATTAACTCTTTCTTAACATGTCGTTAAATACTGTGCCCATTTTTACTTAACTAGCCCTTGGAGTGTATCTTGAAGATATCTTGAAGGACATATTAGTTTTAGTCAAGACAACAGCTGGAATTCGTCTACTTGCCTTCAAGATATCTTCAATTCCTTTTTAAGACATTTGTTTGCTACTTGGGATATGTACCTGAGTCTTATTGACAGTTTATTTAAATATTTATATCAACAATACTTATTTATGTATAATATAGTATGACTATCCGTTATCCCAGTATTCATACCACAAGACATGCAGTGCTTACTTTGGATTAGACTTATTAGTATATGTAATAAGATATTTTATTATTAATGACTTTAATCTGTCACAGTTTATAGATGCTCTGACATGATATGGAGTCCAGAGAATTAAAAACAATTAACAATATAATATCTTCTACAAACATAATATTTAATATTATTGAAGATAGGTAATGGTCAAACAATACCTATTTGAAATAAGTAAATTTTAAAATACCAGTCATAATAAAAATGATTTTGTAGGTAATAGAAGCTTACGTTATTACTAAAGGGAATTACATTAAGGTCTATAATCCCACAAAGAAAATGTCACTGGCAGTTGTCGCTTTTGATCTCCAGAGGGTCCGTTTGAACTCAATGTTAAATGCTCGCACAATAATTGGAAAAGTTTATGAAACCCTGAGTGGGAAGGTGTGTTTTTGGCTTAATTAATTATTATTGTACGCATTGCTTTAATCATTATATTTCTTGATATAGATAAATTCTATAAATTCTTTTCTCAGGAGTAAGGACTTGAACCAATAACCTCTTGCTATAAAGGCGCCTCTCTCTCTCAATTAAGCTATCGAAACCTTGAAAAAAATATTTGTAAAGGTGTTCAAATCGACTGATATGAGTGTTGATCGAATTCTCCAAAGGTGATGGGGAATCTTCGTAGCATCTGTAGTCCGATAATAATATACTAGCTGACCCGGTAACGCATTGCTATCGTAACGCGTTGCTATGGTTACGCGTATACAATGGAATGGGAGGGGACAGACAAACACACAAACCACATATTTGTGTTCTTAGATTATAGATTTTATGCATGTTTTTTCCAGAGAAAAAATACACATTATATGTAGGTATGTCAAATTAAGAAAAATTAAATTATCTATTATTCTTAAGCATAAAATAATTGGAACTCATCAGTTTCGTCTTAATCTGCGAGTTGTTTTTTGACGGTTTATGTATATAAATGTTTATGTGGCAATCATCCAATTATGCTTATCTGTTATAAATATTTCTTTTAGTTTTGAGACAACTGTCGTTTACACCGATGCAAGGTAAAGTTCAACATGCCTTTGTACCGTTGTGCCTATTTGTAAATATAAAATGTAATAAATAAATAATTACAATCGATTTTTTTAAACACTTAACAAGCTATCAAAACGCGCTCTAGTGCAATTTAGTGATGCACCGTTTGACAGCTAATTTTCTGTAAACACTGCCATCTGTCGCGCTCTCGTTGAACCGTAAATGATGGCTAAGAAGTCGCTTTTGAATTATGTATGGAGTGAGCTGTGAGATGAGAAATACAAGTGATGTGTATTATCGATATAGCTTGATGTTAATTAAGAATGCCTTCAAAGCAATTATTTCTTTATATCCAAATTCAAGTTCACTTCTTTTTCAAAAACAGTTAATAACAGATGTTATAAAAGTAGTTGGTAAGTAGAACATGCCTTAAACTTGTATGTATTGTATGTATTTAACTTGCACACATGTGTGCAAAAATAAGATATCTCTTTTTAACACATAGTAGTTAAATTGCTAAATTAACAGATTGCTAGCTAATTTCAAATAATAAAATCATATTAATCAATTCGCTGCCATTCAAAAGGTTATTTATTAAAAGAATATAGTTTCTGTCTCAAAATATTATTTTTTTATTAGTTTTATAAATTTGTTTATATGTACATGCATTAGTCCACTTTGTAATAGGTAGGTACCTTATTTTATTCACTTCATTTGCCAAAAACAAGTATTACGGATGTTATTAAACTAGTTGGTAGTTAAAACATGTATAAAACTTGCATACATTTATGCAAAAAATAAAATGTCAAAATTAATTCATTAAAAATATAACATTCGAATAATACAAAATAACACAATAAAAAATATTTTTTAACTATGGCAAGGTACAATTATATTATTTTATGAATTCTTGGAATTGTCTTACGATAATATTTCTTGTTTTTTAAATAAATAGGGTTAATAATGTCAAGCAATATTTCACGTCGGGACATCTTTTAACTCTCTCAAAGCTCAAGTACGATTTTACATGTCTGCTGCATACAATACTGCAGTGGACCCTCTGGGACGGCTATCCAACTTGCTATACTGGACGCAATTCAGCGCAGAGCTGAGAGGCTTATTAGTGACAGCAAATTGGTATAAGTAGAGCAAGAGTCTCCCCTTAGCTCACCGCCGCAAAGTTGCCTGTCAGTCGGTCTTTTACAGACTATAGTCGCATTTCTTTGATCTGTTCAACTAAATGGCTTTTTTCAGACCGTCACACAGACACGTGTAATAATAATTTGACCGATCACTATGTATACGAGCAATACGAGGTGCGCATTACAAACTTTGATTTTTTCTGAGAAGTACAATCGTTTCATTTGTCCAAGGGAAAAGTACCGAAGTCTTGTTAAAAACTCAACATCATTTATTTAGTTTAGACTAATTAGAATTTACTTGTACTGAGAAGAATCGGCAAGAGACTATAAAAGTGCTATTTTTTTTCTTTCGATTCCTTTGACACAGAGTCAGCCATTGAATGGCCTTAGTGTAAATACGCTGTAGAGTTAGCTTTCGACACAAGCTAAACTCAATTAATAAATAATGGAAAAATAATAAGGCAACCACTTAAAGATCAGCATGTTTTTTCCTGTTGACAATAATTTTGACTATCACTGTATTTGAGTTAGTTGTTCCATACTTGATATGAGAACAATAAAATACAACCTTACGTTTATAAAAAAGCTTTTAGCAATTCCTTCGCTTCCGAAAAAAAAATCAGTGTATGAAAGCTTTTCTGTCACACTCTGGCCACGTTTATGCAAACTTTTCTGATGATTGAGTAGTTAAGGCAAGAAACCGTAAAAAACAAACTCGCTTTTAGTTTTTTGTATAATATTGTTCCTAAAAATCTTTAGATATATAATAAATATAAAAAAAAAAACAAAAAACCGTAATATATTAATGATTAACCTTAGTAATGTTATTTTGACACTGTTATCGACAATGAGGCATCTCTATCGACTCAATATGTCTAGATAGAGGCAGAAAACAAATCTCTTGATATGGCGCTATCATCTCTCAAATATAAACTTTATTATTATGACTGTAGACATCATAGCCCTTTAGTTCCACCTATATTCCATATGACTTGTTTCGTGGCGCGAATTCTAGTTCGAGAAGATGACAGATGGCTCCCCGACGGCTATGAATAACTTATTCATACATTTGTCGACGTCACATATTGGCGGTGTTCAGTTAAAGTCCTTGAAGGAATATTTCGTTGAGAAGCATCTGGTTCGAAGGACCAAGTTTATTCGTGGTAATAGTCGTAGTCCTGAAAATATTTAACGATTCGACAAAAATATTGGGTTTTGGATTTTTATTTATACAGTTGCATTTAGATGCAATAACTCTATCTTAAGCAGTATATTTATCTTTTTATTACGATTGTACAATGTACAAAGTGAAAGTTGCTCATTGGTTGAGATGTCAAATTTAAATCAAGAAGACGTGAATCCACTTGTGATACAAGAATATTGAGCATATATAACTTTAAGAAGTTAACGGGAATATTATTAATGGTAATATTCAATTTTTAAAAAACGAAATGCTATTTGCCGTTGTCGGTTAAAAAGTACGATACCGAATCAAAAAATCCAAGATTGAGCCTAGCTCCTTTATTATCAGAGGATGTACCTACGCTTCGTTATCATGATTATCGCAAATATCGCAATGTTAATTAAAAAAAAAAAAACAAATCGCTATCCCTGTTGCAAGAACCCATAAGAAGGTTAATAATAATTAAGTATATGCCAAGAAATGTTGTATATAAAATTATTGAATTGACTGCACTTTTACTACTTTATTATCCTCACAACGTTGCGTTTTTGTTTCACTAATTATGTCAGTATAACATTAGTAATTTAAAATTTATTTCCCGAAGCCTTAATCGATTTTAGTTCGATCGATAAAGGTGATTTGATTTTCTGGCATGGTGTATTAAAAGCTGCAATATATAAATAATTTATGAATTATTTGTCATTTATGTGCTTAACTTAATTTGACTGGGTTATTTTTCAGTACTGAATTAGTTCAGAACATTGAATTGGCGCTGTCGTTTTAATGTAAGAGGAAGGGAGGAAGAATATTTGAGAAATAAAAATAATGTCTAGCATTATTTTTATTTCTCAAATATTCTTCCGTATTAAAATAAAAATCAAATCACGTAAAAGTTCGACCATAATTCACAAACTACTACTAGTAGGTACTCAAACAGACTTGTCCTGACTATATTACAGTCGTCGTCGTTGCGACTTTAAGACCTCCTATGTACAAATATGTTGGAGTTAGTTTCTTCAGATTTTTTTCCAAACTAACTCCAACAAAAAGTTGGAGTTAGTTTCTTCACATTTTTTCAGTAGACACTTTTTATCGATTATCTCGTAAACATGAATTTTACACATAGGAGGTCTTAAAGTCACAACGACGATTTGAGGACAAATTTTTATGTACATCATATAAATAGATTGCCTCTACAAGGTTAGATAGATAAGGTCGAACAAAGGAAATTTAGGGCATAGGAAAAATCGCTTTCACTGAACCAAGGGATTATCTAATTTCCCAACACAAGTAAAATAAAAGAGGTCTTACACTGTGCTAGATGTGGAGACAAGAGATTTTTTTAAATATATAGATAAAAATCTTCGTTTTTTAATTTAGTTGTAAAATTTTGACATCCACTCAGTTCAAAGAAATACTACTATACATAAAAATAATAATTTACGAATACCAAATTTCATATTTTATTGAATCCTCATAATCTTACTTTTTACACGGCACCTAAAAATGAGCCGAAACTTCAGGATTAAATTAAGCAGTTATAATTGTTTCAAATCATTGTTACAAAAAATGCCTTTTCCACACTGTCCACAAGTAAAGAGTAGCAAAATAATTATAGGTGAAACAATGACATCCTGTTTACTCGCATTCAGGGTACAATTCATCAAGCCGTGGCTTTGAACCTTTGGGGTTCGACCCCCGATCGCAGCACAAAGGGTGATCACTGTGATTACGCAAACGATATGGAACTGGTAACACGAGAAAGAACTATGAACATAATTGTATTTGAGAAATATTAATATCAAAAAAAAATTATGAAATACAATAGCGTTAACATAAAAAATACTGAAAATATATATAAAAGCATGTGTGCAATTCACACGTGGTAAAAGTGAAACCTTCAAAAATAATACGTACACGTATACAAAATACCACGGTTATTGTGATGCCTTCTCTCAGGCTTTGTATTACGCATGCGCACACAAACACGTATTAACACACGTATATAATGCTTCCTATCTCATTTTCTCCTACGTTAAATCTTTTGAATTGATGTATCTGTCTCTTTTACTGTCGTTTTTTCGTTTCATCGACTTTCAAATTACAACGATGCTAAGAAGTTTTCACTTCAAAAATATCGCTAAGTTATTTCCTTTAAGAACTATGAGGCTCTAGAAGCTATGTCTATATAAAAGTGTAAATCTCACCTCAGATTTTTAAGAATCGCTAAAAACTTAGTAATTTAATATTTAACCATTATGACACGAGCTTGTGCTTGTTTGTTTTTGTTTGTATGTTTTACAACGATAACTAAGAGTTCGTAATTTCTTGACCATTTTTTCTTTTTCGACCAACACGGACAGATGAACTAGTTGTGCCGAATAAGACCCTCGCAACATTAGTTCCAATTCTAGTTACGGATTATTATGTAAGAATTCAATTATTTTTAAATATTTTCTTAGTTTATAAACTACAAAATTACTGTACTAAAATACAGCGTTAAAAAAATTAGAACGATGAACGATATTTGACGTAAAACGTGGCAACACACTGCATAAACCTTCCCGCCAATTATTTATTCAAGACGTTTTTAATTGACGACCGTCACGCCCATTGTTTTGGCGACCGATACCGCCATACATATTTTAATCACACAGTGGTTCGTAGCAACATGTGTCATTTCTTACTGGCGGAAAAGAAAAATGTAGAGAAAAGAAACGATGCCAACAAAATATTTAGATATAATTTTTCCAAAAATTTTTAGGTTTGTTTATTTTGTTTTCTTTGTTTCGCAATGGATTAGCAGGTTGTAAATAGTGTGCAGTAGTTTTGATATGATCTGGATATGGATGATAATAAGAAGTTTTTTTATAAAGAATATTAATTTCACATTAAAATTTACACACTTGAATTATGAGTGCCATGTAGGCTTGTGTTAAAGCTGAAATTTCAACCGATAGCCTACGACCACCACCTGTGCCGGCAACGTACGACCAAATAATAGATCAAACTTAATAACAAAAGATATGAAATACTATTTTTTTTTCTCTGTTTATGACTTCCACAATTTGTGCATTTAGCCAGTGTCAAGTAAGAATAATCTTTCTTCTATGTTCTTCAGTAATTTCCTACGTTTCAGTAAGGAAGTGGGGTTTTACTAAAACCACCTCGTGGCCTTCTTGAGAGAGCGCGAAAAGACACCTTCCAACCTGTTCTGTTCACTTGCCAACACTCATACATATTCAGAAATTCTCAGTGGTTAATAACCAACCATTATAACACACTAATATCAACCACAACACAAAATTTAACAAGAAAACCAAAATCATTAAAGTGACACTCCGCGCTCCCGCTAAAAAGTCATGAAATACTTTCAATAAATGAAAACATTTTGATAGCAGCATCGTGACACGCAAACTTATTGATTGTTGCCTCATTTGAAGATCTGATGTAATGCTGATTGAGTAAATTAAACTCTCCAATATTATTGAATTATTATAACATTTTTTTATATTCCTCTTTTTCTTCAAACCTGTTAACAAAGAAGATACACATCTAGTACCTTCATGAATTTTATTTAGAAACAAAATGATTTTCAACTGCATTGATGTATACAAACAAATATCAAAGTTAACTGAAAAAGAAAATTTTGTTTTGTGACAGCTTTGTGTAAGGAATTAATATTTAAATGATTTATTTTAGCACATTAATTATATATTAAAGTAACAACTACTAAGTTTCGTAGTTATCGTTGGTTTAATAATCGATTGTTCAATCGATTATTGACGTTAGTAGTAACTATTAAAGTGGCTAGTCTGTGGCTGTCAATTAATAGTCTGACTTGTCATACCTTTTTGGTCGCTGGCGGCATTCACTCGGGCAACGCGGTATTGTACGGTTGTCTGGCCATTTACTTAACGGTTACAATCTTCGAAAAGCTAATGGAATACCAAACTGCTGAAGTAAGTAGCATTGGCTGATTATTTTATTACTCTGAGTAAGTGTAGAGCTTGAAAAGGGTTAGGACTAGTAACTATTCTTATAAAACATGAAAGCGATGTAAAATAAACGTTGTCAAGAAGTTAATTTTTGTATTATTTCACGGTCTCTAATAATTCAGAAGTGGGATAGGCAGGTATTCTTCCGAATCACTTGCTTATCCTGCCCACGTGATTTTACAGACCAAGCAAATGTTCGTTCCTTTTTACTTTAAATCTAGCAATAGGCATCGTGTTCGCCATTGGTTTTCATGTTTTATACTTCAGTTTAACAGAACGTATCAAAGTTTTTTTTTACCCCTGTATCAGTTTTGTTACGCATTTACTAAGATAATGTTAAAGTAAAAAAAAAAAAAAAAGTGTAAGATTTATATTTTTGTAATATATGTGATGTGAGGGTCCAACTCAGACTTGACCGTTTTTGGACCTATATTATATATCTTCAGTGTACCTCTGGGGTTTCTAAGGGGGTCAAAATTTCATTATTTTTACGCTACGATGCTTACTTTTTGAGATATTAGCCATTTTAGTTAGAAATATAATAATGTTATGCTCTATGAAATCAAATTCTTTTGCGTTTTTTCTCCTTTTCATTCACCCGTATAGTTTTAATGTCAAATGTTTGAGACAAATATACAGAATTTATCGAAATAGAATTTGATCTCATGGTTACCCTTACGGTTGCGAGTTCTAGATATGGAGTACGGTGCTAAAGAAATATAAACTATCGATCATGATGGCGAAGGTGTGCATACCAACACGGAGACGGAGAACGCCACTGCTAGGTGCAGTACCCGTGGACGTTCTCGGCTGCGGTCGACTGGCTTGATAAGTGAGGGAGCGGAAGGGAGCCTGAAAGGTAGGCAAAGCCGCAAGCACTTATACAATAGATTAATATACTTATATAATGATAAATCTAGCCCCGTAATCCCGTTAAGCGGGAGGCCATCGCTTTTATGAGGGCGTCAGTTGAGAGACCCAAGCAGTATGGGCGTTTTTTGAAAACCGTTACGTAAAGGTTTTGAAGTTTCCATAACGTTATTAAAAGCCGTTTTCAGTTTTGGTTATCACTACCGCGGTTGACGAGGCTACTTCAAAACGAATGAAAACTAAAACGCTGTTAGCTAACGTAACGCAAGTTTTTGTTTTAGTATTACGTAATTATGGTTATGACGTTATCTCTTCGTGCTTTTACTAGGTTAAGGACTAGTTTGTTAAAATTAAAATGTATGAACTATTAATTTTTAATGTAATGTGAATAGACGAGAAAATTAAAGCTTTTTTTTTGGCGCATATAAAAATAGTCCTATTTACAATAATTTTTATTTCGAATTTTTTGATAACATTTCTGATAAAATTACAAAATTATTTGTTTTATTATTGCGTTTATAACTATTTTTGCGCATTTAACCGATCATGGCAGCGCGGTTTTCAATTTTGGTTGTATTGCGTTGGTTATGTGAAAAACGGTTTTATGTTTTGCGGTAAGGTTACGTTTTGGTATGAAATTCAAAACGGTTTTTAGTTATGTTTTGGTGAAACTTTCTCATGCGTACCGAGCAGGGAGTCATCGAGGCAACGTCTTAATGGCGGGGAGTCTCGATGGCAATGCTCTAGAGTTGATCTATATCTATTGAGTGTATATCGCAATGTAGTCGAGTTGATGATGTAAAAGGACGAACGTATCGTAGATTACGTAGAGGATCAAAGCATAAGTCATTCACGCAGCAGTTCTGAGGAATGCTCACAGAATAAATTTCGTAGCAGTCCGTATGGACGCCAACGTAACAAGAAACGCCATCCTAAAAGCAGTTCAAGTAATGATCGTTATTCAGATAATAAATGAAAAAAAAAATGAATTCTCGTTACCCTGACGTTAGTACGATTAGACAAGAGCTTGAAAGAAATAGTAACATAGATATACCAAATAATATTTTAGATAACTTTTTAGACATTTTAAAGAGTATGAAGGGTCATACTTCCCCAAAGTTGCCCTTGAATAACGTTCTATTAGAATTTGACCCAATGTCTCAGGGTCAAACTGTGTTAATGTGGCTGACAAAAGTGGAGGAGTGTGCTGACATTATGGTTGGAGTGAAAATTAAATTATTTACTTTACTCTTCCAAAGCTAACTGGCGTAGCAAAATCCTGGTACCAGGGGCTCAGCACAGTCCTCTACTCTTGGTCTGAGTGGAAGAGAAAATTAGTAGAGTCCTTTCCTTGTCGCGATGGTTATGCAGAGTTGTTGACGGTTACGCTGGCAAAAAAGGCACGCTATGGGGAGTCGCTCGAACAGTATTTTTATGCTAAGATGAATTTATTGAATCGATGTAGTATTAAAGGTAGAAAAGCGGGCGATTGTATTTTAAATGGAATAGAGGATAGTGCTGTTCGCGTTGGCGCGCAGGCTGCTCAATTTTGTGAACCCGAACAATTGCTAATGCATTTAAAAACGGTTAAAATAGGTATTCTTAGGGATGCGGGGATAGGCAAAGACAGGATAAAGAATCAGGGGTACAATCCTGCCCTCAGTTCTTCGAACGTTTCAACCAAGAAATTTATATGTTACAAGTGTAGTGATCATAAGAGTTATCAATGTGCCAAACCATCATCTAAATGCAACAACTGTAAAAAAGTAGGCCACATGAGTAAGTATTGTAGATTAGGGCGTAGCAATGACATTGTAAACAAGCAGGATGAAAAAACAAGTTTTTGAACTAGGGTCATCAGGGGAGTTTAATTCTAAATATATTTTTGACATTTAAGTCAATGATATACAAATATTGTATCATATTGATTTAGGTAGCCAATGCACGCTAATAAGAGTATATGAAACAAAAAAAAAATTGAATCCGTTAATAGATACCATAGATTTACCTTTAATGAGAGCTATTGGAGGTTATCATGTGAAACCGTAAGGTAGGTCTAGGGCTAAGATATCCGTACAGGGAAAACGGGAAAACGTTGAAATACTTGTAGTTGAAGATCATGTTTTAAAATATCTTGATTTGTTGGGACATACATACGTTTACTGAGTTACCTAATATCTTGATCATTAAAACACCTGAACAACTGATTTTCAAAAGCACAATCCTAATAAATTAATTTTACGTGTCTGGGAGACAGTGACATTGACTTCGCGTGAAATAAGTTTAATAAAAGTCGACTCACATGATGGATATGAAGGTGGTGTGTATGTTAGTGGTCCTTTGAGAGGATGTAATAACCAAGAATATTACCTTTTCCCAGGGAATATTCATTTAAGTCTGGATTAGGTGTTGTTATCGTTTAGAACGCGTGCGATCAAGATTTAATTTTTGCTAAAGATACGTTAGTTATGCGAGCCAATCGGGTGACTGGTAACTGTAAAGTATATGTTGTGACTTTAGATGACGCTTACTCAGAAGACACTTTAGTTTTCGGGCACAACATTACTAGTGCAGAACGGGCCTTATTACGGTCGCTAGTGTTAAAATATAACTGTTGCTATTAATCAGGACTTAAAGATCTAGGTTTAACGAACGCGGGGGAGATGGTGATAGAGGTAGAGAATAGTGAGCCGGTTGTATACAGACCATATAGAATGTCCATTGCCGAGCGCAATGTTTCTAACGATATAGTTAGTGAAATTTAGTTGCTGGTATTATTCGAGAATCTTCCTCACCATACGAGCCCTATTGCGCTCGTTAAAAAGTTACCGCGCCTTGAACAGACGGACAAAGAAAGATCATTATCCTCCACCCCGGGTTAAAGACCAGCCGGATAGGCACGCCGGTAACATATTGTTTACTTGTTTACATTTGGCATCAGGATATTACGAAATCGCTATCTTTTCCGTGTCTCAAGAGAAGACTGCGTTCATTACGCCGGATGGAGTGTATGAGTTTCCTCGAATGCCATTCGGTTTAGTGAACGCACCTTCCGTATTTCAAAAAACTATGAATCAAATATTAGCATAATCAAAAATAAATTATGAGCTTATATATATGAATGACATATTGATTCCATCTCGTACGTTTGAAGAAGGTCTTAGTAGGCTCGAAGAAGACCTAATTCTTCTACAAAATGGGGGTCTCACTTTGATTCTAGTGGTAATAGGCCCGGCGCCCGAAAAACTGAGGCAGTATCTATGTTCCCAACCCCACGGAATCAGCACGAAGTAAGGCAATTTATCGGCTTGGCCGATTTTTTTTTCAGAAGGTTTGTTCATGATTTTACTGTTATCTGCAAACTATTGACGGACCTTTTAAAGAAAGATGGCACGTGGAAATGGCTGGAAGATCAAGAGCAAGCATTCAAATCATTAAAAGGTGCTCTTGTTACCAGGCCGATTTCAGTCCTTTATGACCCTAAACGCGAATCGCAACTTCATACAGACGCGTGTAAATATGGGTAGCAGTAATCTTATAGCAAAAAGGCGATGAGGGTCTGTACAAAGCGGTCTCGTATTTTGGCCGTAAGACTACATCCGATGAACAACGGTTACATTCGTTCGAACTAGAAACTCTTGCTGCGGTAGCTTCTTTCGATAGATTTCGCGCGTATTTAATAGGTATACCATTTAAAATATTAACTGATTGTAACGCGTTACGGACTACCTTAACGAAACGTGATTTAATTCCTCGTATCGCCCGTTGGTGGATACAATTTACTGAGTTTGATTGCGACATAGAGTATCGGCCCGGAACCGGCATGACCCATGTTGATGCTCTTAAGTCGAAATCCAGTAAGTAAAGCAAATATAGACAATCGTATTCTAGACGTACTTACCACTGAGATTGAAGATTGGATTGCGACCGTGCAATCCAGTGGCGATGTATTATCCCGTATTAAGCGAATATTATGCTGATCAGAGTCAGAGAAGGTTGTCGAAATTGTAAAAAAAAATTTATAAAGAACGGTAAGGTATATCGTATAACTGGTCTTAGTGGGGATGATGGTTTACGATAGGTTGTGCCGAAGGTAGCCCGATGGCAAGTAGCAGAGGTAAACCACTTTGGGTAGGATCCAACAGTCCTTCTGGTTTCCTAAAATGAGACGTTTTGTAAAGATGTATATGCGGGCGTGTTTTGAGTGCGAACAGCCAGGCGAATTGTGATTCGTCTATCCTATCCCAAAAGTCGAGATTCCTTTTCACACGATCCACGCTGATCATCTAGGCCCCTCCATACGTAGTAAGCGGGGCAACGTATATCTTCTCGTTATAATTTGTGGATTTACCAAACTCATTAATATTACGGCCTTTAAAAATACTAAATCGGCCACGTCAATAAGAGTTCTCAAGGAACACCTGAGTTATTTTGGTACACTGGTTAGGCTCATCACTGATCAAGGCATTTCATTCACAAGTAATGATTTCCGTTCGTTCTTGAAACCTTAAGGTGTCAAACACATTTTTAACGCAGTATCCACTCCGCGGGCCAATAGCCATGTAGGAAGATTCAAATGGACGCTTTGTCTACTAAGAGTCATGGTTAAGATGACAAAGGCTGGGATGAGCATATACCAGACATACAGATCGGGTTAAATACAACGAAACACGAAACCACAGGTTGTAGAAACAACATTAGTTGTAGGATTAAAAGTAGTTCCGAGAATATTCTCAATGAAGTTATTGATGAAACAGTAAACTGGGGAGCTTGATAATATTAGACATGAAGCGGGGGATCGAATCCGTATTGAACAAGCTAAAGATAAAACTAATTTCTATGCGAAACGTCTAATTAACTAACCCCTACGAAAAGACGTAGCTTTTTCAGTAGGAGACTTAGTAAGCGTTAAACGAAAAACGCCAAGTGACGCTAGGTCTAAGAAATTGGTAGTAAAATTCCAGGGACCCTACAGAATTAGGAAAGTCCTGCCAAATGACCGGTATTTAGTTGTAGATACAACTCTTACACAAAAAAGGGTAAACGTCATTATGAAAACGTGATAACGGTAGATAAACTAAAACCATGGCTTAGTTTTGATAATAATTACGGTAGTTCACAATCAGATAGCGACGAAAGTACTCATGAAGTCTTTGGTTCTTTATAGCTAGTATGACCGTTACTTTACCCTATGCTATTAATCTGTTTATTTTTACTGTCAAAGTTATTGTAACAAAATAAGTAACACTTGTTTATTTTTATAATTTGTTATCTATCTCCATTGAGATTGCATGATAATGTTCTATGACGTAAGTAGAATCATTTCATATTTTTATTTTCTATCTTATAGAATCATTTCGTTTAGTGAAATTCTTTGAGTGTGTAGTTATTTGATAACTACATATTTGATTTATCATTAAATTTTGTCATTAATTAAAATAAAATCCAGAATTTAACTGTTCATTCAAAAAATAATAATGTGATTGATTATAATAGAAAATTTGGAAATAAGTTATTTATTTATAGTTTACTAAACCAACCTTAGACATTGGGACGTCATTTAGAATTGATCTCTTGGTCATCCTAGGTACCATTAATTAATAATGTTTAGGTTTTATAATTTAAAAGCAAAGGGACTTGCTTCAGCAGGATGGCCGAGCTGTAAGGAATTAATATTTAAATGATTTATTTTAGCACATTAATTATATATTAAAGTAACAACTACTAAGTTTCGTAGTTATCGTTGGTTTAATAATCGATTGTTCAATCGATTATTGACGTTAGTAGTAACTATTAAAGTGGCTAGTCTGTGGCTGTCAATTAATAGTCTGACTTGTCATACCTTTTTGGTCGCTGGCGGCATTCACTCGGGCAACGCGGTATTGTACGGTTGTCTGGCCATTTACTTAACGGTTACAATCTTCGAAAAGCTAATGGAATACCAAACTGCTGAAGTAAGTAGCATTGGCTGATTATTTTATTACTCTGAGTAAGTGTAGAGCTTGAAAAGGGTTAGGACTAGTAACTATTCTTATAAAACATGAAAGCGATGTAAAATAAACGTTGTCAAGAAGTTAATTTTTGTATTATTTCACGGTCTCTAATATTTGCGAGTAATGCTAGCAAAAAGGTTTATAATCGAATGTTTTGCTCTATGCTAATGTTCTTTGCTGGCACAATAAAAAGGTTTAAGCGAAAATAGTGCGCATATCTTTTTTTTCATTGCCAGTTTTACAATCTTGTTAACCGCGGCGCGGCGGGTGGTGGCGTCCGACTGTGCGGCGCGGGAGACGCTACCGCGGTCATCTCTTATTTACATTAATGACATAGTTATTGATGTGTCTGACTTTGGTAATGTGAGAAGCCGGTTCAGCTATTTTTTATTGATTATTGTATAAAACACCTGTTCTAATATAACTATTAAACATATTTATATCACGTATTCGGAAATTTAAAATAAAACATTTCTTCTTCAAAATTTTTATAATATTTGAAACGAAATTCAACATTTCTGTTGGTTGATTGGGGTTTAAATTTTAGGTGCAATGGTTGCGATCCTGCCTTTCGCACCGACCTACGGCCCTAGGTTCGAGTCCCGGAAGTCGTGAATTATGGTTATTTATTTATATTTCTATTTAATATAACATATTGATGTATCTTAAATGTATCCCTTACTCTATTATCAACACAAGAGAATGTAAGAGATATTTATTATTTATCTTGACAAATCATTATTGAAATTTTAATAAATAAATGTTTGGTAATGTTCTATTATATCATGTTTGATGCAGTAAAACAAGCTGTAATAAAGTGGAAAGTTCATTAAACACATATAATTATCAAGCATTAATATTTAGTTACTAGAAAATAGTAGCGGAACATTTCAAAATGAGTTGTTCTGAGATGATAAGATGATTCTTTATACTGAACTAGAGTATGTGTACAGAGCAGAAGTGGAAGTTCTGTTTTTAACCACTTCTATGCTAAGTTCAACTTTTTCTGATACTGAACTAAAAACGGCCTTGAAATTGTATTGTACCAAACCTAAAAATAGATAACCGTAAAATTTAGAGATGTTAAACCACTGTTTCCGAGCGATGATATTCTGAAAACATTATATAAGCCGCCCTAAAATTATATGTAGGTACTAACGCTCAATTTACTCTTCCTACGCCCATGTTTGTTACAAACAATAATCCTCTTTAGTGCCTGCAATCATCTGGCATAGAATATGCATCGAAAAAAAACCGCCAAAACTTAACTACGAACCTTCGCCCCCTATCCATTGTGCCATTATCTAATGAAGTATTGGCGTAATCCTTACTTTATCCTCAGTTCGAAGCAAATGTAAATAGCTTTAGGCTCGACTATGCGTCGACAGGACGATTGTATAGAGAATGAAAGAAATTTTTAATCCCTTTTTTAATGTCGTATCTAAAGCTAAAACTTTTAATTTATTTTTTTAATATTTTTCTTTATTATGCGGCCCCCGTGTAGATTGTTGGGTATCGATGACTGCAGATACAGCCAAGGCCAAACACTTGACGTGCCTTACAAAGCACGGAGGAGCTCATGATAATAAACCTTTGGTCACCTATCCGTCTTAAAGTAAGTTGCTTACCCTCACCTATAATAAACGTACACGCTAACCATTGCCCCACCGAATACCTACTAAATTTTCCTACACTTTTCTCTGCTAAATAAGAACATCACAGCTGTCAGTTATCCAAAACGATGCTAAGACACAAAATATTTTTTTGAGATATGAGCGAAGGACGCGGAAAATATTTAAAACTAATGAATTTGCTTGAACTATCTCAAAAGCTACAAGTAATATGTATGTATATATGTAGCGACCTTTTAGTTGAAGGACGGCAGATTGTTTGATGAATCTCAATTTCTGAAAAGTTCAACGGATATATTTTGTAAGAAATACATATGTATACATATCATTTTTCTGTGTCTTGTCATAAAAAGGCATGTTGTATTGAGGTGTATGAGATAAACTTGCTGTATGTGTCATACAGGCATAAGATCGTTTCGAGAAACAAAGCGCTATTAAAATCGCGTGTAATCTGTGGACTGCATTGTTTCTCTCACCACATAGTCGTTCAATATTCGCGGCCTGTCAAATTTGAAAAGTTTTGTTTTTTAATTGGAACATATTCGTCGCGATCAATTGCAAACTGCCAGTAGAGCTGGGTTTTTATAGGGTCGTTATAAAGGGGCCACTTTTGCCTCGAGCTATTTGGTTTTGAAGGAGAATGCATATTGGAATAAACCAATCTGGCCCCCTTGCAATAACTTAGAACTGATTCTGTGAAAATATAAACGTTTCGAGTTCCTATTATATATTAGCTTGAATTTAAGCGGGAACTGTATTTATAGGGGAGATGTATATAAATAAAAATATATTCACTACGCTTCCGTGTCTATTCATTTGAAAATAAAACTTTTTTTAAATTACTGAAATGCTTTATTATTTTCATTTAATACAGATGTTTTGACTCCTTATCAAGAGCCAACAGTCATCTTGTGTACATGGCTCCACGGCTATAACCATGTAGGTATAATTATTATGCACATATATCCAAAAAATAATTTTAACAAATAAAATCCAGTTATTTAAAATTTATATATATTGAAAGTAAATTCATTTTTTTTTGTTTTGCGGAACTTTATACTTTAAACCAAAGATTTTTTTCTTTATTTCTTTGTTCTATACGTTCTTTAGATAATGAACGATAAATCATATAAAAAAAAATTACTACATAAAGTTAAGTCATGTCATTACTAAAAAATACATCGAGTAAGAAAAACTAAAGTTTTTAGAAAGAATTGTCAATCCAAATCAGTGGTTTAAATAGTACCTAATATAGATCTAAGAAAATTGGTATCTGCAAACATTAATACATAAAACTACCACAAAATGTCCTACTTCTAATACTCAATTTATATTGATATCTATATGCCGGGCAAAAAGTTTAAAATCGATTACAGAAAGGAGAATAGCAGAAGCACATCTTTATATATATAATTCTTCTGTGAGTGTGTATGTCACTGAACTCCTCCTAAACGGCTGGACCGATTTGAATGAATTTTTTGTGTGTGTTCAAGGAGATCTGAGAATGGTTTAGATTCACAAATCAGTCCGGCAGATGACGCTGCAGTCGGCACAGCAACGCGTGGCCGGGTCAACTAGTTATATATATAGCTATATATTTACTATATCAGAAGTCAATGTCTTTCAAAACCACATATAGACTTAGCGTTTATTGAAATCAATATTAGGATTTATTTCCTCTAATTAGGCTTAATGAAATATGTAATGGCAAGATATAGTCATTAGTGGAATACTAAGTTGATTCTAAACCTAATCTCAAAACAACTCAACGTAAATTCGATAGTTAGACACTAGGTAACAGCCTAATAACTATTTAATTGAATTCGCTTGCTTGATTGCTTTGCCCGTTGGTTAGATTTGTTAAAGTGATTTAGTAATTGTGCTCGATTTATTAATGTGATATAATAATTATAATAGTCAAGAAAGGATTATTTTATGCTAGCAACACAGGCAACATGGATCCTTATTGTATTTGATATATAATACACCAATACAGTACACTGTCAAAGCAAAAGGCGTTTTGTTTCAGCAAGAGATAGATTTGCAAATTTTTAGGATTCCGTTCCTCGAAAGGAAAAAACGGAACCCTTATAGGATCACTTTGTTGTCCGTCCGCCGTCCGTCTGTCAAGACCCTTTTTCTCAGGAACACGTGGATGTATCAAGCTGAAATTTATATCAAATATTCAGATCTACTGTCCCTTGGAGCTGTGAAAAACTCAAACTGCTAAGCCAACGCAATCAAAAGATACAGCCGTTTATGCCGCAAAATTTCGACACTCGCAAGGGAATGAAAACCTACAGAATACTTCCCGTGAACTCAGAATCTTGAAATTTGGTACGAAGCAACGTCTTATAGCAGAGATAAAGGAAAAATTGCGAAAACCGTGAATTTTTAGTTACGTCATATAATAAAAATATTTTACGGAACCCTCGGTGCGCGAGTCCGACTCGCACTTGGCCGTTTTTTTTTTATTTGTTTCCAACCATGTACCTAATCAATTACCGATTTATGAACTAAAAATATCACAAATCCAGTTTTTTGAAATTAGTAGACGTGGTCCCCAATTCGCCATTCTCTTTTGGATGATCAAATCACTTTACCAAAGTTTTATGTTTTATAAAATTAAAATAACGCCCAATAAAATCTTACTAACTCCCCCTAAAGCTTCGTCCAGTAATGTGGAAATTTTATGATACAACGAGCATAAAACATGATGTTTATTATCGTAGCACAAGCAAACAGGTCTCGTGCCATTATCGAGTAATATATCTAGCTGATGTATAAGTGGTCTGTATACATTCCGATTTCAACATTTTAGACCTGCTTACTACCTTATTCTTATTTTGAATATAAATATTAACTTTCATTTGTTTTGCCTAAATAGTAAGTCATTTTAATTGCTCTTTTATGCTCTATTGGGAATATATTTCCTTTTTTATGTTAAGCCTGTGTAGGTGAGATATATATGTTAGGTGAGATTTTTCCAAAGGTAGTCCTTTGGCTAAAACACATTGAATGGAACCAGCATGCTTCTAAGGATTTTTTTGATAGTATTGTAGTGCATAAAATAACCGTTTACCTGTGGACTGGTACGTTTGTATGATATAGAAGTTACACAATAAGTTTTGTCACCAATACAAGAAGCTGACCACTTTAACGTTTCGACCTACCTAATGCCATTGTAATAAACATATAAATATTATTTTCAGAGTGTAAAGTTTGAGGTACTGTCAACAGTAAAACAATGAGCACCTATGTGCGTTTTAATGAAATATTGCTCGTTGTAATTTTAAGTAAGGCAATGGAGAGCAAAAAAAATATTAATACTCTAGTCTTTTTTATTAAAAATGACATAAAAATATTTTATTTCTACTCAAAACTCTGAGAGTGCATGGATATGTTGATTTTATATAAGAAAAATATGACTCATATTTTATATAAACCTTTGAAGTCGTGAAGAAGTTATTTGCATACAATAGTATGCAAATAGAAATTTATGCAAATTTAAAATTATTTACGTTAATGTCATGTCAATTAAGAATTCTCAATTAATTAAATTAATATAGCAATACCTAAAATAAAAATTTTAGGTATTGCTACACTATCTGATGAACCGGAACGTAAGGTGTGTAAGCTCCAGCGTAGAGGGCGGCTTGACTCCGGAGCAGTGCGCGGTGCGCGCGGGGCGTGGTGGGGGGTTATCCGTCAGCGGCTCGCGGCGGTCACGACCAGCGACGACCTTAGGAGGCGACCACATACAAACCAAAATACGGCTTCTAAATAGCTTGCCCGCAACCTCGACAGATTAAATAGGGACGAAATACGTAAAGTTATTGGTACAAAAACTGGTCATTGTTCGCTAAACAAGCACCTATCTGATATAGGGGTGACAGACAGCCCTCTGTGCAAAGGTTCCTCCATGCAGACAGAGGAAACCCCTGAGCGTGTATTTATGGAATGTAGGTACAACTGTGGCAGATTAACGGGCACAGCTTTTTCAGTCTCCCGAAAGCCTGCAGTAGCCTGAAAAGACTGCCAGCATTCTGGGATGAACTGGGTTGACTGGAGTAAGAAAACCCAACACACGCACATTGGCCCAATCATGAGGTTAAGTACGGACAGAGCTCCATCAACGTAACTAACTAAGACCAATCCGACAGGTCTTATGATAACCTAATAAGTTGTATGAATTACTTTGAGTATATAATAAGCTCTGTAGATTTTGTCACTGTTTTCGAGTAGGTTTCTTCAAGGATACCATGAAAATTGGTGCAGTTTTGACAAATCAGCATTATAATATTGAATATTTTTACAGCGGTAAGAATTTCATGAGCGTCAGCTATAGTCCATTTTTTTTAGCATTAGAAACAAGCAAAACGTAACATCGTGAAAAGTTTACACTAAAAATACCTAAAGAAGCAGACGTTGCCAAATTGTGGAACGAAACGTTGGTCAGTTTGACACGACAAAATTAAAAAGTACATGCCGATGTTGTAATACGTACCATATTAGGTTATTTTTAAAATGGTCGCTTAACATGGCCGCCATTTGCAACAATAGCGGCAAATATCAACGTCTGCATTTATCTGTTTTGACTATTTTCTTTGGTTTATTGTTAAGCTTCTATTGTTTTTGTCGAAGTTTTATGTTAAAAGTTTTTGTTGTTATTTGTTAATCTGTTCAACAATGGACGAGCCTGAAGCCGGTCAAAGTGGACTCCAGCACAAGGTTAGCCACCACTGCTTCTTTGTTTACATAATTTCTAATGCTAAAAAATGGACTATAATTAATGTCTACCACGTTAGTTAAAACCTTATTTAATGTTTCAGTGCAAAATTACGAATATAATCTCCGTTTATTTTTTATTGATGTTTTAAACAGATAGTTAAATTAATCCTCGCCCGCGGTGTTAAGGGGGCACTGGGTGTGACGCCAATTAGTTTCGCGCCACTCTTTCTTTGACGTTAATTTTTGTTTTTTGTGATAAAAAATAATAAACATCCTATTAAAAAATAATGACCAGTGTGAATAGGTCCGCATCGGCGCGCGACTGCCCGCTCGCGTGCCAGTAATCGCCGAGCGTTCCTTTTTCGAACAACTATCACGACTTTTTCGCTCCAAATACTCTTTCTTTTTCTCGCTGTTTAAGGCATTCCACGCATACAGCCGGGCAATTTGGGCGCGTTCAAATATCCAACGAATATTCAAGGCATTCGCTGTGTTCAAACTCTTTGGTGGTTGTATATTTGCAAATGTGGTAATTATGCTTTATGGTGAATTATTGTTTACTTTTAGTGCTAAATTCTAAATGAATGGCATTTTTATGGCGTTCTCTAAAAGTTCTCTTTTAATAATCTTAGTAAGCTATCTTAAAATTACAAAACTAATATCATTTTTTGTGGCAACTCAAACTTTTGATAATAAATATAATGTTATAGTTTTGAAGTAGTTAAACCTAGTTATTTTAACTAGTGGTTGCCCAGAGGTCGAAATTTCATTGCAATAACACGTTCCAAATTGTTTCTTTTGGTAACCCCAATATTTATAGAAATATATAAATACCTATGACTAGGATACAGAAGTTCAATACACAAACATCCGCCCCCTTCGAGACTCGAACCCAACACTGTTTTGCTCCGAAGGTAAGATTACTTTCGCTCAAAACCGGTCGTCCCTTTAATTTTGCGTCCATATCTTTCCTAGAACTGTTTGATAATCATCATTAGCTGAATAATATCACTATTGCAGAGACAGAGGTGTCCTCGTTGATGAAAACTGCGTTAGGAGAATAGTCCATAACTAACCACGCACCGAATCAAGATTGCTGCATGCTAACGACTGCAGATGCAGGATGTGACTGTGATAAATGTTGAAAATATGGTTAAAGATTGACCCATATCTGTCAGTATGGATTCGCATTTTTATACGCTCCATCCTTTTCTGTCGCTCAGAAATATCATTGGTAAAAATGAGAAAAAAAGCGGGCGGTCGAACGATAGACGATGCTGCCGTGCACGATAATACTTATCCTATTTTATTAAGCGATTGAAAATAATAAAATTTTAACAAATGCGACTCCGTGCTCATAGATGTGTTCAATCTATAACCTGCCTTCCGCGCTTAACGATAGAGTCTATTATAGACAAATAAAAGTAGCAATTTATAAGAATAACAGTTGAAAAAGTAATTACAATCATAATAATAAATGAAAAAGTAAGAAGAGACACAGATAAACATAAAATACTAAGAACAGAAACAAAAAGGGATCCCGAAAGAACAGTTACAAAGCATAACATGTTTCAAATGCCAAAGTTCGTAGCCATTTCCCTAATTAATTACCTACGAAGATTAAAAAGAAAGTATTTTCGCAATACATTTAACATAAAATACATTCGCTTTGAAGATCAAAGAGCAGCTAAAATAATGTTCAAATAATATTACTGTAGAATAATTCTAGAATTAGGGATGGGAAAATCTATATCGATAAAATATTATTTTATGTAACTAATATAAACTTTCTCAATCACTACTTATAAAATAAATCACTTCTTACTGTAATCTTTAGTAGATTACACAATCTAACACAAGTACGGAAATTGACAACTGACTGGTAACTGATTAGCCAAAGTATCTTTCGCCAGGTCTCTATCTCTTATAGATTCGTAAATATAACTTAATAAAATACAAAATTAAACAACAATCAAACTCTTTCACATTTGTTATCATTAGTAACGTAGGTTATAAGATGGTAGTATGAGACCTATTACAACAATTACCTCAGTCCTCTTGTGAAAATATCTCTTGACAGAGATTGAAGAATTTAAAATAAATAAGAACATAAGCGGGTTATAGTCCTGTTCAAAGTATTTCATCGTTTTGGACGATCGGTTGGTTGATGCAACGGTAGCTATCCTGCCTTTTGCACGATCATTTCCAGGTTTTAAATCTTGATAGCGACCATGACTCGAGAACAAAATGTTTAAAATACTATCGATATCGACAATGAACGTTTAGATGTACTGAATAAAAAACTTATTCGAAAGCAATAAGGGCGTGACCCCTTGGTAATCAAGTGGCTATTTAGTGACAGCTTAGTACAGGGATCGTCGCTTTATTCTTATTAATTATCGAAATTGTTAAGCACTCATGGGGTTTTTACTGAATAGGTATATTTATGTGTTACAATAGTTTTATTTAAAGATATCGTTAACGATCATGATTAAGTCGTGATTGTCATTTTGAGGAACTGACGTACTGGTGTTAACGATTGAACTTCATAATCACACATAGGCACAGGCTTTTCCTTTGTCCATCAAACATTACAGGAAAAATAGGAAACAAACTACTATACTTGCTCATTGCGAATTTTCGGGTGCTGATGACTGCAAATGCAGCAGAGTTTAATTTCATCCTATCCTCCAAGAGTTGATTAGTGGAGAATGGCTTTATCATTAGTTCGCCTGTAGTATCATTGTCATATTGTGGTTGATAAAGCTTCTCCAGTCATGAAATGTATCTGAAATCTTCTGAACCGATCTTCGTTTTATAATCCAAGGCATATAGTTCAAAATTATATTTTTTTTCTTGGTTTACATGGTTTACCGTATATTATATTATATAATCATGCATTCGTATAAAGTAGAATTTTTATATTTTTAAATAAAAGATGTTTTCTAATTTATCCTAGAGAAAATTTAGCCGAAAATAACACTTTTAAGGATAGAATTGCCATGTATAAAAAATAGAAGGAACAAAATAGAATTAAAAACAAAAACTGTCAATCGAGCCGACCGCGCTACGGGTTGGCAATTGGCATAATTATCATCCGCTGCGTCCGTGGGGTGACATAATGGCATTCATAGACGAATATCGGCGCGAAACCATTGTTTAAACAATACTACTCCTGAGTGGTAACCGAAGGGGTATGTGCGTGACTGAGTGTTCGGTTTTTTATAAGTAATTTTTATTTTTAAAATAATGCATTGATACAAAAGAAAAAGTGCACAGACTTTCTTTGAACTTCGCACTGTACTAATAGCATTGATGGAAATATAGCAATGACTATTAGACGATTTTCTACTACTAATGGCCACAATAAATACACACATAACACTAAATCTCGTCAATAACTGCTTAATTACTAAATACAATCAAACGCAAAATGTTGACAAACAGGAGAAAAAGGTCATAAATAGTTAAGTCTACTGATTTATAAATTTATATTATATATATTATAGGTATATATATGTGTGTATGTAAAATCAACACGCACCAAATGATTTCATCAAGATCGGTTAGCCGTTTAGGACGAGTTCAGTGACATACTTGTCTCAAAAATAGTGTTACTTTAAGGGATGCGTTATATACGAGCGATGATAGTGAGTCATTTGTAAGTGATTCACTTTCATTTGATCATGCATGCAAGCAAGCACACATTCAAGCAGACATGCAAACAACGATAAACTAACTTTGATGAACAAGAATTATTTAACATGAAAATCGTACATTAAAATCGTATAGTAAAATTTGATGACGTCAATACAAAATTATGGGAACTAAACTTTTTTAAACACTATTTCTAAACAAATACACAAAATATAATGAAAAAAATATTACGATGTGTGTTTGTTGTAAAAAAACTATTCGAAAATTTTTAATGCGATGTTACGAGATTGGAGAAGTGGTTTAATGATTAATAAAAAGATCAGCGAAAAGTGTTGTGAGAAATGAAAATCGTTCGTTAATTGCTATAAAGTGACGGATTCCGAAAATGAATACATCACAGATTAAATATCTACAACAAATTTATTACTGAGTAAAACTTTAAGTTACTTAAAAGAGGTTAAGTATATAACAGAAGTAATAAATAAAAGAAAATTATAACCTACACAGTTAAATATGGTTTCAGAGAAAGCTTCTCGATTGAAACGTAGCATTAAATTATAAATCAATGACTTATCTAATCTCAATCTATCATATGAATTACGGAGGTAAAAAACATGATAGCCTGACAGTAAGAATAATATTTCCATAAATAAATTCAAGTCTCATTTATGCTGTGTGGTGTTCGGCAGAGAATAAAAGCACCATCCCTTCACAGTTAAGGGTGTCGTAAAAAGCTATTAATGATAATGGAGGTGATCAGCATACACTTTTTTATAGAAAACTAGCGGCCCGTCCCGGTTTCGCACTGGTCGACAAAATTCTTTAATTTTTTTCTAGCATCAAATATAGCCTATGTTACTCAGCGCGAATGTAGCTTTCCAATGGTGAAAGAATCTTTGAAACTTTACGACTTAGTAGTTTTTGAGTTTATTGATTGCAAACATACAAAAAGAAAAATACAAATCTTTCCTCTTTATAATATTAGTGTAGATAGGCATGCGCTTGACCACTATCTCGCTATGGTAAGCGACGACGATTCACTCGTGACTTGAAGACCCCTAAATTGTATTTGTCAGGAAACATAGATTCAGGCAAAGGCAAAACTTCCCGTAGGTAGACCATAAAATAGCCAGCAGCGTTTTTTTATCATGATATTTTATAGGATCGCAACAGCCAAGCGTGGAGCTTGTAGCAAAACCCTTCTTAGCTATTGGGAGGCTACGCTCCAGCAGGGATTTCGGTTACTATGATGAAATACAAATCTTAGTGTGTTATTTGGAGATGTAACCTACGTGGTGGAGTTTTTTTTAATTGTAAATAGCTAAGCGCTTGACCGCTATCTCGCCTGATGGTAAGCGACGATGCGATCTAGGATGCGACGCGCTTGCCTAGAAGATGGCTATCCAGTCGTGATTTGAAGATCTCTAAATTATATCTGTCGGGAAACACAGATTTAGATAGACCATAAAATGGAAAGCAGCATTTCCTAATCATGACCATTTATAGTGATCACAACTGCCAAACGTGGCCCTTGTAGCAACTGCGGGCTACTACCCTTTCTTGATTGCTATTCCTACCTTTCGCACCAAGCGCTTCTCGACTTCTTTTATAATGCGCACAGCAAAGGAGTGGAACTCCCTCCCTGCGTCTGTATTTCCCAGTAGGTACTTATAACTCGTCTGTTTTTCAAGCCAGGGTGAAAAGCTCCTTCTGGGTAAACTCGTTCCATCGTGGATTCTGTCTTTGCCCCCGGGCATGATTGGGATCAAGACCCATTCTGAATAAAAGAAAAAAAAACTCTTCCTAATTTTTGGGGAGGCTAATGATGAAATACAAATCTTAGTGTGTTATTTGAAATGTTTCAGCATATTTGAATTGCACATTTGGCAACCTCCGTGGTGGAGTGGGCCGCATACAGGTTTTCATGGTACCCCTCTCCAAGTCACGTGTCACCAGTCTACGTGGTCAATGTAGAAAACAAACTCTTCTATATTGGCTCGAGTCTGGGTGTTTGTTCCCTAATTCCATAACACAAGTGCTTCAGCTACTTAACTTGGATTCAGTACTTGTATGTGATGATTTCTAATATTTATTATTTAAGTATTTGTATTAATGTGTACTTAGCCACTTACATATATATGGCAAAACCGTAGGAGTTAGTCAGAATCAAGACGAAAGAGCTTTACTATTTGGTGGTTGTTATCATGTTTTTGTTAAAATCCTGAAGTTTTACTTTTTTGCTACATATAGGACCCGTGTTTACAGGACACCAGTGTTAGAACGTAATAATACATCCTTAGTTGAAATAAATTTTCATTCTTACAGTTTTCCAGTAAAGGAAAAAATATATTTATATTTATTTATGCATAGAATAAAAACAGTTTATAATATTTGAGTATCAGTAATTACTAATATTGTACACAAGCGCTATTTATTAAATTCTAGTGTATTAAAGCACCTAATAATAGGCTATAAAATAAAATCTTAATTTCCTTTTAAATATGGGCGAAACATCTTTTTGTTCGCCCACATAACATACGTTATGTATTAGAAATTGGGACTGTTTAACCACTGTAACTATAGACTTCCTTCTTAATAAGCTGAAAAAGGATTGTTAACTTATGAGAAATAGCTGGTATTGTATATTTCTCTTTACATTATTTATCATTGTTGTAAAATTGCTTCGTTTATATTTTTTTTGTTTCACAAACCAGTACACGATAACAATTTTAAATACTAAGGCAACGAATACTTGTGTGGCTGTTATCTCAATTAGGTTAAGGAGAACCTGTACTATAGGTCACCGGCCCTCACCCCACACAAAGCAATCTTGATATATAAAAAAATAACTTAGAATATTTAGCATAAATATGTTTTTGTAAGCTCTGCGTTAAGTTAGTTGAAAATAGTGTAAAATTTTAGGGCTTTTCAAAATTAGTGTTGTCTACGCTAATAGAATCATACAATAAAACTGAAACCACTATCATTAGTAGTTCTATAGATAAAGATATTACTAAAGGTAGATAGTAGCGTTGTGTTAAAAGCTTATTCGATTTATAAAGCCCATTGTTAGTACTGGAACCTGTACTGGTTCTCAAAAATACTTTGAAAAACAAAGTTTCTGACACAATTTTTTGAAAATAAAAACCTAAGGAAGGTGGTATATCGTCCCTAAGCTAACAACACCGCATAAGTCATTTTTATCAACTTTACAGGAGACGAAAAAATCGGTGGAATTTTAACTAAAGTATATATAATGTACTTGTTATAATATACGTATTATTATAATATACTTATTATATATACTTTAGTTAAAATTCCACCGATTTTTTTAAAATAGACAGTTTTCTTCGTCTCCTGTAAAGTTGATAAAAATTACTTATGCGGTGTTGTTAGCTAAGGGACGATAGAAAACACGAGCAAATGCAAAGTTTTGTCATAAACGATAAAACTAAAAAACAGCCTAACTCTATAGCGTCTCTGGGCATGCTTTCATACCCTGTAGGCGTCCGGCACGCGCGCACAGACCGACAATTACGATCGACATTACGACGCACGACCGACCGTTATGCGATCGATTAGTTCTATACTATCGGCATGTGTCGGCTCTCGATAAAATTAAAAAGAAATCAACCTTGCCTGTTATTACATACAGCTTGTTGAGAAATCACTTGTATCTTAAGTTTTTAACCGACTTCAAAAAAGGAGGTTATTATTATATCTTTATGACTGTACTCTTTATTTCTTCGAAGTGGATTTAATGTTGGTACACTTTTAACATAGTTAAGCAATAGTTCAGTTACGATTATTATTCCTTATATATTAACTGTGGTCATTAAATTATACAGAAGGCTATAATATAGTGCTACAGTCACAGCAGCACAGTGTTAAGTAATTTAATTATCTTAACAAAGAGTTCTGTATAAAGTAATAAGTGTGCATTAAAAACCAAGTTATAAAATTGTGCAACCCAGTACAAGCCACAACTTAGTAAACATTAGAAAACAGATTTACTCTGGGAAGCCGTTTCTCTAGTTTATTCCAATGAACCTGAGTGGACATCATAGAATACGGCTAAAATTAGGAGTAGTATCATTTAAGTGGCCGAAACGGAATAAGCAGCAAAACATGATTATGAGGTTTAAATATCCAGATTTATAGGAATTTTACTTTTTCTATGTCTTTTTGTATGTGTGTTCTTTACTCTAGTATCCATATAACAATCACAATACGTACTTTGGGCGAGGCTTATTAGTTTTAATGTAAGAAATAATACTTTGTTGTGAGGGTGATTCAAAATTAGTGGACTGTATTGTGGTATGGGAAAATTAATGTCGACAACAAATATGAGAGGAAGATGAAAGGGGCACGATACCTTGACCACCACGTAGTGTGAGATGCTGGAGGCTGCTGGGGTCGTCCTTGGGCTTTGCTGTTCCTTATTGTTACGCACACGAGGTCACCGTCACATAAAACCATAGTGCGGATAGGCCACTAGTACAATTTAATCATCCATCAGCCATCAGTCGACATTTCCATTTTTGCCAACATGTTGGCCACATTGCGGTATGATTTGTCACCGATAGATGGCGTGGTCGTCTCACTCGTTTCCCTTTGCACATACCTTCTCTTTAACTATTAGCTATTATCATTGTATTTATAATACGCCTAAACCTTCGTAGGTATATCATTTACGGGTGTATACTGGAATACGCCAGTTTTTTTAAATTAGGACTTGAAGTGACTGTTAAAAAGTTTTTGTGCAAATTTTATTAATAATCATTCTCTTAAAAAATCTAACAACCTCATTCGAAAGTTTATTACGGCCTCATTGTGTTCAGTAACCTTCACTTTTAACTCAACTGTTAATCACAAAACGAAGATTTCCTTTTGAAATCACCTAAAACTCAAAGCATTTGCCTGTTCCCTGGTTCACAATGAAAACGAACACAATACGAACGTGAAATGTCGGAGCCGCCTCAATATAATTGAGGAGGTAATAAATTTAAACAACTTGCTTTAATCTGTCTTTTAAGAGTACTTGTAATTATATCGGTGACAAAATAATTAACCTACTTTTAGTGACACTTTTTTTCGATTTTGTCATGGTATCATGGTTATTATTAAAAAAAACTTTATTAAAATAAAGTCGCTTCCGGCTGTCTGTCTGTCCCTATGTATACTTAGGATGGAGTGATTCAAGAGGAAGGTTTATATGTATAATACTGCATATATTATACATATAAACCTTCCTCTTTACTAAACCAATTTTGCTGTTTTGTTTAACTGAATTTTATTAAGCTTAAAATCTGTGCAAATGACATCAAAATCGGTCAAGTGAACCAGCTATATGATTTTTTGAAATTCTATTTCGACCTGAATATTCATTGTCTTCTAAAGACTATACTTCAAAACGGACAATATATACAGGTATGCTGCCATAGTAGTTTTTTATACTCTTGAAAAGAGCTATCCAACGATGTTAAATTAATTTTAATTGAAGCCATCACATGATATGGGCCCAAAACGCGCATCATCCTTTCATAACTGAGTAAGAGCCTATTGCTAATTATTTATTTTTCTATGGTCGTCACAAAGGAAGTGGCTAGGAGAAATACACTTAACAATAAATAGTTTCATCTGCACCACATCCAGTGCTTCAAATTCCATAGCATAATTGAGGTGGATTAAGATTTCTAATATCTGCAGTAAATATCCTTTGAAACAATGCCTAAATGTGGCTCCATGATGAGCTTATGTGAAAACCGCAGGTAATTCCTTTCAGTAACTTCAAAGATTGGCGTATACAATCTTTTTTAAATGATGATAGCTTTTTTCACTATCATCCGATCTCAATGAATTAATACCTGAAGTTGCTTTCCATTAAGATTGTCTGCGAAATCTGCCAGAATAAGTTCAGTAGTTTCGGAGGTTAGAGTATACATATAGATAGAAAAAAATGTATTTCCCTCACATTTTTTTTAATAATTTATTTAATTTATAGACACGTGGTTTTTATTGCTTATTGCTTTATTATTATTATTCGTAAAAGATATAATTAAAATTGGTTATCTCAAGTTTCTTCACGCTGCGGAAGCCCAAAGGCTAATCTTATGCAATCGAAACCTTGTGGGTTACGTTCCATTCTCGCTGTGTTCATCCATGGCAAAACTCTCCGTGGCAAGGACACAAACAAACGGCTGGATTGAAACTAATTTTTTATATAATTAATCCATAGTCTATGACATATGTGCAAACATGGGTGTTACTATGCATGTCATACTTTTTTAAATGGATAAAAATAAAACTAATTTCCCAATATTTATTTTTAGGAATCTTACGTGGTTACAAGTGCATTATAATATGTTTTTTTACTTGTAGCATAAAAAAATATAAACGATGTAGAAAGATTGATTATGAAGAATATTTGTACAAACCTGCAGCAGCTTAATATTACACTAAACCTGCAATGGTTTGTTAAAAGAAACATCACAAAGTAGAGTTTGTCTTAATGAATCGCAACGTTATTCTCATAATGACCAGTATCATAATTTATACCAATAAAAATGTACCGGTAAGTATAACTTTTAGCGGCTATTACAACCTTTAATTTTATTTGAATGTATAAAGGCAAATAAATCAAGAAAAAAGCAAACACACTATTAATATCTCTATCCGTATACTTAAAATTTGAGGAACTATAATTAGAGTTTTGGGAACGAGGCTATGTTCGAGAATTAAAAGAGCTTGAGCGTTTCTGAACGTGGCGTATCATTATGTTTGCATTGTTTTTTTTTCTTTTTCCGTGGCGACCTAAGGTTAAGCCGGGTCACGACACATCCCAATTAGGGGTGATTAGGCGCTGTAATTTATTAAGTGTGTTCCTAAACGTCGCGGCTCCGCGGTGCGCTTTGTTGTGCGAAGATGGCGCCAAAATTTTTGACTTTTTAATTTTAACGTGTTGATGGATAATGACTGCTCAATATAAATTCTCCGAAGGTTTATGAAATTTTGGGAACGTAAACAAACGAACCGGCGTTACAGATGTTGTAAAATGTTTAAATTTCGCCTAATGCTTGTGCATAAAAATAACTATTTATGACATAAAATATTTCGAAAAAACGTTGTCCTTTCATAATAATAATGTCACGTTCTTTTTTTTAAATAACCGCTCGTGTTTTAATGAACAAGGGCAAAGAAACCACTAATTATAAGTACTCAAAAGTTCACGATTCCATGTAAAATTACGGCACAAATTATCTGTTTCACACGATCCAACCCTTGTCTCTGGCACTAATCGCCGCGCTTTCCCTCACAGTCGCCCGCCCTGTGATTAGCGCGTTTCGAAAAAGAGGTTTGTTTAAAATTTTGTTTAGATGAGACTTTTTTTTTATTCGTGACGTAAGTTTTTTCCCCAGCATCGCATTACGTTGTCCGTAATGTTTATGCTTTCTTAATTTTATCTCATTATCATTTGTTATGGTACGAATTTTTGAGTAGTTGCCCTTAAATGTAAATTCAAACATAAGGATTTACTTTTAGTAACATATTTTTTTTCCGATGGTTGGTTTTGTGACCACTAGATTGATGTGATCCCCTGATTCTAAAATGTTTTTATAAACAAACATAGCGGAGAACCTTAAGAGATTTTTTATAGAATAATTATTAGTTTTCATAGAAAATATAGCAATTTTTATCTAAACACTTTCCTTTTTTAAGGAAGTGTAATTTTTTTATAGATGAATCCCTCAGTTACATGTTCGTTGTTAACAAAAGTAAGACTTGTACACACTAGGTACCTATTACTGGTTATATTCAATAAAACAAATAATATTATATATATATTAATAATCTAAAAATACTAAATTTCAGGGGTCGGTCTAATAAGAGCAAAATCAAGATACGTAGTAATGAAAATAGGTTCATCGTTCATCTTTATGTTGTACTAGCTTTTACCCGCGGGTTCGCCCGCAATTTTTTTTCCATTTAAAGTATTTTATGTTACTTCTGATACCTCCAACAATATATGTACAAAGTTTCATGATGATCGGTTTAGTAGTTTTAGTATAACAATAGCACAAAAGCATAACAGTAGCATAACAAACAGACTTACATTCACATTTATAATATTAGTGGGATGTAGTTTACCTAGAGTAAAGACTTTTCTCATCTGCGTTAACTACAATCTACAAAAAAAACTTCTTAAATAGGTTCTAGGCAATAAATAAAAAGATGGTATTAACCTCCTTTGTCTTATTTACTATGATAAAGAAAAGTTTTTTTTTACTGGAACATTTAGAAAGACTGCGTATCAAATATTTTTTCTTGAGCATCCCATATTTGGTCGTTTGGTGCAACAGTAGCACCGTAGGTCATTCGTTCGAATACCAAATGGGGCAGATGTTTGTGTGAATAATACGACCAATTGAACCTGAGTCATGGGTATATATATATCTATAAATATTACTTAAATATGTACCTTATATGTATGTCTATCCGTTACCCTAGTATCCATAACAGAAACCTTACAGTGCTTACTTTGGGCCAGGTTAATTGGTGTGAATGTAAAAAAGATTATTATTATTATATGAAGCCCACGATAATAAATCTTTTAACATATTTCAAACGTATAGAGATAGAGCGTTTTGCACGCGGCTCCTAACGCATTGCTAATTGAGCCATTTCACAGATAAGTAGATAAAACACGAAATAGGGCTAACCCTAAATTATGCGTATTTATTTGCATATAATAACTATGGGGGTGACATTTTATTTACTCAGTATAGTAAGGACACAACACAAAATACTGTCAATAGTTAATCAACTTAGTTCGTTTAAATATAAAGTCCATATTTAGTAAATAATGTTAATATCAAATGTTTTCTCTTTTTGTACTTTAACGACATAAGTAAGTTTTTTTGCTGAATCGTATTAATCCTTATGTTATTGATATAAGGTGGGGTTTTAAGTGCAGGAGATTGCAATAAGGTTGTGAAGATGTAAGAAGTTGAATTGCACTTCCCAAGGGGCTGCGGTAAGCGACAATACCACACGCAAATGCATTTATGCAGATATAGTAATGATGACGGTTGTTTCGGTTTGATGATGTGAAGGGATGATCTCTTCGGATATTAAGAAAACAGCGCACCATTTTTAAACTATTTATCGTTGATATTAAACCATAATTTCGATGTAAAATCATTTTTTGTTTTATCGGTGAATTAAAGAATCAGTTTGCATTGAATAAGATAGCTAATTTACATTAACTTTTTAGTATCCTTAAAATGTTTCACAATTTTATTTAAGCCTTACTTTTCAACACGTTTTAAAGTAGGTGTGCCCACAGAATGATTGCAACTTAAGTATGAATGAAAGTTAATATATTTATATTTTTACCGCATTATTATTAATTATTATGGTTATTTTAAAGATGCGTTATTGAAAAAGCTTATATAATGTAAAATATGTAAAAATGGGTTACTATCTTTTTGTTCTAACTTAAAAGAGTACAAATATTTAATACATTTTTGTGAAACTACCAAATTCAAACTCAAAAATTAATTAAAAATATTAAAATTATGGCAAAAAACCACTCTGGGTTATTAAATTATTTACGTTTTAATGTTATAATAATAAAAATTGGTGAATATTTAATGGTACATTATAGATTACTCCTTCATAAATGTATATAAAAAAAATTGCATACGATTTCATGAAAGGAAATTAAATATAAGAAAGTTTATTATATGGACTTTTAGTTTAAGATTTGCGAGTATCATGAGTTTTGGAGAAATTGGCATCACTCATATAATGCGAGTTACGTAAGCGTCATTTTAATGCGTTGGAAATGGAGCCTGAAATCCATGACTCTTTAAGAGACCTAGGATGAGAGAGAGATAGCATGTGACAATCTAATGACATGTTAAAAATGTAACTGTTTGTACATACCAAACATATATGCAGCGACCGCTGATTTCTTCACTTATAATTTACGATATTCCCACGAGGTCTGCGGACGAAGTTGCTAACGTTGCCGTCGCTTTAATCTGGTTTACGTGTTCCTCATTCTAGTAGGGCACTAACCGGCTTAGTATTAGGTGGCCGAGTCCCCGGAGCTCCGATATTTCATTAGCCCTGGGAACATCGGACCCGGGTGTCCCCTCAGAATTGAGAACAAAAATCAACACTCGTTTTGGAGTGCGTTTCGTGTTGTTCATTTCGTTGTTGTTGATTTGTAGGAGAATTGGATGCGGCAGGCCAGCTTACGATATTGTTTTTAATATTGGCCTCATTACCTATCACGTTATCACTTGAGAATATTGATCAGACGTAGTTTTATTTATTTTCAAAGGTTTGTAAAATCCAAACTAAATTCGGGACTTACTGTAAGTGCTTAAGTGCTGTAAAAATTCTTTATTAACGGTATGACAAATGACCTTTATAGTGTCGTTTCTAGAGTTTTTCAATTAAGAAATGTTGTCATTTTTTGATAGAGTCGCTACAGATTACTACAAAACCCTCAGGCATTCTTTACCAGTCAACAAAAATGGTAACGAAATATATTTCCTCAAGCAGACCCAACAGAAGTTGTGGCGATTTTAGCGCTCCAAAGTCCTGCTGGTTTAGATTGACAGTTAAAACCTGGTAGAGGGCGCCGTCTAACAGGTGTAACTAAATCTAAATCATCTAGGGATTCACTTAAACACACATACAAACTTCATAAAAATCGGTCCAGCCTTTATCACTTCAGTGACAAACACGCGTACAAAATAATTATATATACAGACGGAGCATAAATTGTGTATATAAATGGAATGCGACTTAATATATATAAAATAAAACACAATAAGAAATTTGGATTGGAATTGTATGTTTCGACAGCTCGTGAATTATATCGAATAGGAAGAAATCTTCTGATATTTGTTTAAGTAGTTAATAATTATTACTTGTCCATAAATACATTACATTACATTATTGTCCAAATGTAAGATACGCTCTGTGCTCAGTTGGCAGCACGTGAGCTCACCTTCTGCCGCATCCATTCGTCCTTCATGGTCCCTCGGGATTAGCAATACAGACGTCAAGTGTCACTCAGAATTGGCCGCTGTTGACAGAGCAGATTATAGCGGATGACCCAGCAATACCACATATGAATATTATTGAGCGATTGTTTGTTCATACATGTGTGTTCAAGAACAGATGTAGTTAGTCCCCAACTGCTTATTAATCTATGACATATATAATATTATATAACAGTTACCTCAGAATATTTTTCCTATACGCATAACTACTGTAAAATAACTTTATTTTCTGTAACAAATTCAGGTATTTAATATTGTTTTATATTAAAAATATATATTTATTCGGCTTCTTTTTGAGCTACGGTCACCAAAGGAGGTTTAAATATATTATATTTTGAGACTAATTTACGCTTTTGATTATCACAGACTACGAACCATTCCTCAATACTTAATAACAAAAGATTGCATTGGCGCATTATTGTTTACAAAAATATGACATTTTCTAAGGTCTCATTTCTTGCTTTGAAAATAATGATTACGGTATATTTTCGTCTACTGCCCCTCACATCAATATTGTCTTAAATATATAAGTACCTATACCTACGCAATATAAAGCATTTTAGATTCCCAACTACCCACAAGTAGAAGTTAATAAAGGGCACCTCACTAGCCAAACATAGCCACGTGGCAGCCCGCGGGTGGCCACGTGACCAAACCATAGATGAGATAGAGATCTTTCACCCGCGAAATTGTCTATGGAAGACTTGGTGCCGCGCTTTTTGATGTCACCGTACGGTGCTGCCGACAAGTGCATCAGTGAAAGTAGAAACTTCTCTATAAGAATATATACTTGACTAATTTATATTTTGGCGAAAAAATTTCTTAAGTTGATGTTAACTTTAAAATACTGTACTCAGCATATATTGATGATAATTTTTAGAACAACCGTTGTATGTTTCGGTTGTAAAGATTGTAAAGAAGGTTGTAAAGAAAAAAAAGTTATTTATATTTATAATTTTTATATATTTTATGCATTTTCAATGCGATCTTATAAGATAAATTATTATAATAGAAAAATACTAGAAAAAATCGACTCGGGTCACTAGTGAATCTCAGGCGGGAATTGAACCCGCAACCTTTGGAAATCCGGTCTAATGCTCTCCCAATTGAGCTACCGAGCCTTGCGAACACTCGTCGAAATTTTCTAGTACCTTCCTGATTTTACGCTGTAGGCCAGCGTTGTTTCATCAATGAGAGGAACATCCTCTCGTATTCGAAAGAAACATTTTTACAAATGTTTGGTCAATCGATTAAGATGAAACAGCCATGTTAGATTTATAATTTTTATATATTTTATGCATTTTTAATGCGATTTTATAAGATAAATTATTATAATAGAAAAATACCAGAAAAAGTTATTTATTTTAAAATGAGTAAGCAACCAATTGTGAAAAAATATTAATATCACATGATAAATCTAGTAAGTTAATTTAAAGAGTAAAAAAATTGTTTCACTATGATATAATACCTCGGCTGCCATCATCTTATTGCTATATAAACATAATGTTTAATTTTGACTAATCAAATTCCCCATACCTTTTATAAATAAATAAAAAACAATTTGTTAACATTAGTTCCAGAGCGAATTGCGAGAGTCTAGTTGACAGGTGAAACATTACTTGACTAATACAGTTGAGATATAACTATTACTCATTCCTCTAGCTATTAGGAGATCATTTATCACTTTGTCTGGCGTACTTCAAGTACATAACACAACCTGCGTTTTGCCTTGAGGCTAAAAAAAACGGCGACGCGTTTGTAAAATGTTAAGCAATATCTAACGCCTACCAGCAATTTCACTTCAAGAAATAATAATGAAGAAACAGCTCATAATGGAACATAACACGCACTAGCATCAAAATCAGATTTTGAGACTCCATCGATGCAGCATCCAAATGTAAATAAATATAAGATCATTTATTGGTCACTTTACAAACATATCATATATGTAAAATTCTACTCTCAGGACGAGGCCTTTGGGTTTTTTTCCTATTATCCACGGTGGTGATTGCCACACCGGCCAGCTGGACTTAAGCGGAACTGAGGGTACACCAAGGAGTTGTTAACGGGTAGTCCTCCAGCGCTTTCGGGCGGGAGTCCTGGACTCCTACCGACAAATCACCCATCGGTTAAAAAAAAGATACAAGTGTACACACTAGGGAAATTGCAACCTAAATTTGTGAAGGACTGGTGCCTAAAAATGTTTCTTAGAAGCTTTTACTATATACCACAGATCGCCAGCCAAAAACAATAAAAAAACAATCCTTGCCGTGTTTCTTGCAGCTTCTCTTCTCTGCCTCCCTATGACTTACGAAGCCAAGAATTCTTTATCTTCTAGAAAAGCATGCTTTATTTTAAAGCATTTTATTCTAACTTTTATCTTTAAAGCAAGCTAAGGAATGAATTAAATATAAAAATTAATAAACATTAACATTGTTCTAAGCCCAAGTAGTTATAGCACATGTATTATAAAGTTCCGAAACAACGACGGAACAAAAACATCAGATCTGAGCCGATTATAGAAAGCTCATTTTCTGCAATTAAAAACGTGTAGATTTACAAACTAGTGGATGACATCTTGGTTCATCCACATTGGTTGGTGACAAGACTGCAGATGCAGCTGGGTCAACAGTATGGCGTGCCTTTTGAAGTTCGGGGAAGCTCAAGATGGTAAACTTTTGGTCACCCATCCGATTATCCTTTACTTCACATTTGTTCAATAGAATATGCCGACATCGGATGTTTTTTTTTCCTTATTTTTTACTTTTTTTTTAACCTTTACCTTTTTTTCTTATTTTTTACTTTAGATCATGTTATTATTTTATTTCCCAAATTATTTTATGGAACAAGAACATTACAAATGTAACCATTGATATGACAGAAAAAAATATCATTATCATTAACACATAACTATTTCATGGAAGTTTTTGGTGAAATACGATTTCCACTTCGTTCTAATGTAGGAGACTTAGGTGAAAATACGAAAAGTAGTTCTATGGAATAGATAGGGACAAAATTGTCGTCATGTGGTATTGAATTAAAAGGAACCATCCCGATTATAGACCGCTGGAAAAGCTTCACCTCGACAACCATAGGCCAACGCGCTAAATGCTGCGCCATTAAGCCTTAAATACTCTCAATCCTATCTTTAAACCATATTCGATCCGAATCCACACTGAGCCGTCTTCTCTTTCTTTAATTGCTTTATTAGCTGTCCTTTGTTTCATGAGTTCAACGCTCAGTTTCAGCTTTTATTACAATATTTTATTTAACTGGATATGTTTGTTTGTTTGGGGCAAATCTTGCAAATGAATTTTGAAACCATTCACTTAGCCCGAATAGACTGAAATTTAGTACTCATGCATAAACCTGATGGCAATGCAATATTGTTATGACAAGGAGCTGAGTTGATGATGGAGCTATAGGAACTCTGTTAAACAACGACACAACCTTTGTGAGACTTAGTGACATGTAAACACATAAAATATAAATTAATAGTATTTTTTTTAATCTAGTTTTTTTTACTTTAACTTAAATCAATTTATCTATTAAATATAACAGTTTATAATATGAAAGCTTGTCGAGAGATTTTTTCTAAGTATGAATACTTTATTATTAACCTAGCGATTTGACTCTACTTCAGGGCAAATAAATAAATACTCTACAAACCCAGCATCAAAAAAATCTCATAACATGCTTTTATATTATATAAATTGTACAATTTAATAAATAAATGAATTTTATTTGAAATATATATATTTTTTTGAGCATTTAAATAAAAGCTTGTTAAAAATGACTTTTTATCCTAATATTTTCTGTATAAAACCATAGCGAATTATTAAAACTCTAAATATGATAACTGGTTTGAAAAGGTAAGAAAAATCATGTCCGGCTTACGAAAGCCGACAGCCCTAGTATTAAAAAAAAGCTTGAGGCACCATCATGTCAAGATACTAACAATGTAATATATAATCGCTTAGCCAGTGACCAAGATAATTACAGTTCTTTCGCCCAATTAATCAAGATATAGATTGAGTTTTCTATTGAAAAGGTCAAGTGAAATAAGTGCATAGTATGCTATAAGTGTTTAATACATTTGAATAAGAGATATTAAACTTCGTATTAATTCAAACCTCCATTTTAGAAGGGCTTCCTTTTATTACTGAACACCTTTGAAAAATGTGATGTTAAAATAAGTAAAAAATTAAAAGGGAATTTACTCTTTGTGAACATGTAATTTTTTAATCTTATACACTTCATTGCACCACTTTTTTAAAGGCCGGAAATTGGTTGGATGATCAAATATTTAGTATCTTTAGCTTCTCCGTGCTTTGGAAGACTACAAAACCGGTCGACGAAGTTTGATCTCAATACTGGAAGTTTTCGGATAGCTTAATGCTATAAACGTCCAAGAAATTAAAATAATGTTGAACGTGTGGACTAAAATTCAGATCAGACCGTTGGGCAGAGCAAATTTAAAAAAAAAATATTTTTATTAACAATTTTGAGGGATCATTATTGAAAGTCTAAATGAAGAACAGTTTTTTGGTAAGTGAAAATTTTGACACTGGACGTTTAGGAACACTAGTCCTCCTAGGATCGTCGTCATAGTTGTAATAGGATACTCGACTTTTTAGCATTTTTGAACTTCTATGAAACAAGACATTGACAGCCGGAAGGGTCTTATTTTATATGAATTTAATCTTGCAGAGATTATCAACCTCCGGATCTTGCGTGACCGGTCATGATGGATCCCGGATCTCGAGCTCCTTTGTGCTCGACACTTAAAACCATTGATAACGGGTGGAACTGCAATTGTCGACACCCCGTTGCTATCACTGTGTATTGGAATCTTAACAATACACAACCTCCTTCAACTTAATAATTTTGATTCAGCGCTACAAAGATAAAAAGATAACGTCATAGATTGCACTTTATGCATATCTTGCCCCAAGTCAGAAATAGGTAGTCATGTAATAAAAAAAATATGCAAGATTCATATCAACTTCCCGCCATTCGCCCGATCCTTGCCTGTCCAACCAACGCCATCTCGTGTCAAATGCGCACGCAGTCGTAGTGTTGTTTCTATATGATTTCAATCTCGATTAAAAAGGACACAAAGTGCAACTAGTTCTGTCAATGGAACTACCAATGGAATATGAAAACAGAAATACTAAAATCGTTACTTTTATTTGAGGTTAAAAATATATTTAACCAATGTATAAGTACTTACCATTATACAAACATAAAACAAAATTGCTTGCGTCTCTTATACTCTTAAAATAATGGTGGGATAATGAAGATTACATTATCAGATCTGGATGTAAAAACCTTAACTAGACCGAAACATACGTATGAATAGTGTGCATGAATAAAATAAAATAAATTCATGGGAAAATAGTTTTTAATTTAATGACATTCTAAAGCACGTAGCAACAAACTACTTATATATCATATTCGTATACATTTCGTGGAAAAAAGATGAATAATTGAAGAGACCTGATAATTTTAACAATTCAACGAATCCATTTTCCATGGATACCTATCCTCTTAAAGCTAATTATGTCGTCTGCCACTCGTGGCTTAAGTTTACGTTAACAGCACGTTAACTTTTACAAAAGTGACAGATTTCGTTATTCCATTTTCAATTCAAATCTAAGATAGAGTTTAATATTTATTCACAAAATTTGACAATAGTAGTGTCGTGTTTTGGTCCATACATACTTATTAAAGGTATAGTTCTTTTTGTATAATAACTATTAATTTATAAATTAATGACGTAAATGAAAGTTAAGCACCTTCTTAATCGATGAAAAGCATCGATACCAACACATGTCTATTCGATTATAAAAACCCGACGCATGACACGACGCGCGCACTCGCCTTGGGCTACCAATTTGAATAATACCATTCGATTAACCATTTTCACGGTGCGGATTATTATATGCACCCGCAAATCCAGAGGGAATCAATACTTACCCTTTCTGTTAATGTAGGTACCTCGCAGAAGCATAGAATACATTTTGACGGGGGAGGAACGTTAAAACAAAGTAAGTCTCTGGTAAGAATGTCCCGCCTTCATTTTGTTGTAAAATACTCGGATTGGGAATTAAATATAGAGTTCGAAGTCAGAGGATTGTGATACTGTCTATCTCGACAGTGTCAAAAATATGTTACAACCAAAGTGCCTATATGTACCTATTGCCTGTAAGAAATCACTTATAGTAATAAGCCATTTGTACGTCTCCTTGTGTTTATGTAATCGTTAATGTTTTCCTGTATGTACAATAAAGAATATTCATTCATTCAAATTTCAAATCAATTTATGGCGCATTTTTTATTTTTTACTTTTTATACTTTTTAAATGTTGTCAAATTGATCCATGTTTATAGTACCTACTTTAGATGTGTAGTATATTTTGCTTTTGGCCGTACCTACAAATTTGGGCAATATGCATAATATTGTCAGCCATTATCATCAGTTCATTAATGTCCCACTGCTGGGACATAGTCTTTCCATGTAGATGAAAACACTTTAAGGACTATGAAACTTATCCCAAGGCGCGAGCTCAGTGTTTTCTCATATGTGGTAACGACTGGAGAAGGAACCAACGATTGAAGCTTATTATTAAAAAAGATCGTCATTGCCGATGAGTTTTTTGGCCCTCCTTTCAGTGGCCTCAAGCGTCTGTAGTTGATTTTGGGCGGAACCGTCCCAAAGATGTGAATAGTCCATACACGATCGAACTTGCGCTTGATGAAGATTTAGCAGCTGTCCCGGCGTGAAGTACCTTCTCACCTTCGCCAGAATGCCAAGTTTTTTTGAAGCTAATTGAGCCTTACTATCAATGAAAGACCCAAAATTGAGAGTTGGTGACAATGACATGCCAAGAAGCTCAATATGGTCTGTGATTGGCACGGATACACCTCGGAAAGAAGGAGTCAAGTCTCAAACTGTCATGTCACTTTCTTTCTAAATTAACATCTCAAACTAAATACGTCCCCTGCTGGCATATTTGCTCTAGGCTCTCTAGGATTTGGTGATTGGATTGCAGTAAAATATATAATAACAAAAAATAATATTAATTACATAGCAATTTCTTCATTATAGATCGTCAACTCTTGTTTAAGTATAACATTTGATGCTGCAGCTGCTTGAGGTAAATATTTGCAGATGACGTTTCCTAGATGCTACATGTTCCTGGATAACTACTACTGGTTAAGATTTATAATACGTCTATACAAAACAACCACATCTTCGAACCTTCAGGTAGGAATGGAACCCACGATCTTTTATATTCCTGGCGAGTGCCGCTGAGCTTCCAATACGCTGGCAGATGTGTCAAAATTTACAAACATATTACAACTTCTACTATGAGCTAGTATCGTTCCATCAATGTTGAAGTTTAACTACCTTCAACATCGAAAGTAATATTTTTACAAATACCTAACAATCGATTAAGAATAAACCAGCTTACCAAGAAAACGAAGAGTGGAATTCAACTTTTAAAAAGAACATCAGAGGGCCTACCATCATCTTTTAGCGCGATTCAAGTTCGATTGTCAAAGTGAGATACCGCTATACGCGGTCTATAATGGCGTCTCTTTTTAACAGCTAAACTTGAATCGCTATAAGACGTGATGGTAGGGCCTCTGTTGTGGTCTCAGTAGCTCATTATTAGAGATCGGATAGCGAGAAGCTGTGATTCGTGTACCGTTTGTTGCCTGACACTAGTTTATTTTTACTAATTAAAAACATCTTTTGAATGTTATTACTTCTTATTTCAATCTGTTAATTGTTTATTTACAGCCAGTGTTAGTCAATGCTTCGCAAACGAAATTAAATGTATTTTTCAATTTCCGGAGCATTTATTGTATAAGTCGAAGTGATAAGCAAATTTTCAGTAAAGTTCAGCGCAAAATAACCTTTCTATCTTTTGCATTATGTTGTGTTAGTTACCAGTAAAGAGTTCGGAGAAATCCGATCGATCTTAGTATTTTTTAATAGCAAGTTAGTAGTTTTTGTGTCTCGTCACCTACAAAATTTCACAGCTTTCAGATATTTTTACTCTTGCACTTTAACCTTAAATTAACCATTACAGCAAAGTAACTCAATAAATGATCCTAATAAGTTTTCTGCAGTCATGCTCAAGAGTCATCATTAGACTAAGATTGAAGTATCTCAAATTACACGGTCTTTCTACGTCTGTTAAGTCGCATTAACTTAATTGGTTTTGTAATAAAAACTCCCAAGCAGCTATCAAATCAGTCACTATGACAAAGTGCTTCAAATATATTCCGTTAGTATATCTCATATTACGGTTCATCTCACAATGGACATTGCGTGACTGTGGTAAGTTCATATGGACGATAGTTCTCGTAATTTACACTCGAGTTGATATAAAAATTATCCGATAGCTTCTAGCCAACTATAAAGCATATGCCACATACCAATAACGAGTTATAAGCACGCATGGCCTACCAGCTCAAAGTTTGAATTATGAGTATTGCAACGAAGTACCTATTACTTGTACATATGTATTAATTAAATTTTAGACAACTCACACCAATGATTGAGTGAAACAGTCTACTAGACCTTGTATACTATAATGTCTATATAACATTTAAGCTAAGTTCAGATGCCTGAGTGCGAGTTTACGCATTCGATACTCGATAACGAAATTTCTATGAAGATTCGTAGTTTCTGAAGGTTACCGCTAGGGGCACTCATACAAAAATATATAGTAATATTTTACGCAAACGATATCGAGTATCGACGCGCAAACTCGCACTAGGGCCTCTGTAGAACGAAACCCATATTAGCCTCCTATTTCTTTAAACCTCAAGTAGCTTGCGTACTGGTTTTTCAGGTGCGAGGATCAATCCTCAGACGGGTTAATGTAGCAAATGATTATTTTCTATTTTGGCTGAGGTCAGAATGTTATGGTACTCTCATTGTTTATACTGAATTAGTATCACTGCTTTAGCTATTTAACTTGGATTCAGAACAATGTATGTGATTTTTGTATTTTATCAATATATTGAGGACTTTCTTCACGATAGATGTACTGTAGAGATGATTGATCATAGCTCACAACGTAGCCCCGATAGCTGAGATCGGTTCTTCATTTGTCTTTTCCAGCTTATCGGAGCTTCTGAGAGTAAGTTACTACCTGTTTTATGATTAACCTTTAAAAAAAATTGCTTTATATACGCAATCGTAAACAGAACACTAACAACTAAGCCATCGAGCTTCTCATAATGCTCCGTAATTCTAAATTCAAAATTGTAGAAGTTACGGCGCGGTCGCGCACGGGCCAGTGTTGCCAGTTATATAATTAGAAAATGAAAGGGTGGCGCGTACGCAGCCTGCGGCGCGACCACTACTATCGCTCACCATCGAGGCAGCTCCCGTTAGTGATGTACGGAACTTATCGAGACTTTCAGATAATTTAATCCAAACACAATTCATTAATTCAAACATCAATAAAAATTTTCCTGTAATAACTTAAAATAAGCATGCATCAATAAAAATATTTATTTTAAATTATTTAACCATTCGGAGACTATGTGTAAATCATACAGAATGAAAAATTCTGGGGCGCAATTTAAAAATAAGAACAAATAACTGACGATTAAACGATAATTAAATGATTTAAAATTAAGTAATAGCTAGATGTGCCAACTGCTGTACATGTGTCGTTATCGCGCTTACAACACTGCATTTTGGAATCACCTACTGATATTAAAGCCCCTTGCTTAACATAAACGATGCGGGGATTGGAAAATTAAATTATTTAGTTCTAGCAAAACTCAGCATGGAATATAAATTAGTACTTTTACCGGATAAACGAAACGTTTGTTTTTTTATTCTATTTGACATTTCTACTCTTTTACTACTTTCCAATATTTTAGTCGTGCACGTTCCTAGATACTAAATTTATACAATTAAAATTGTTTTTTTATTTTATCTACGATTACTGTAAATTACATTTATGACTGTGTTATTGTTTAATTTAGTTAATAATCGCTTATCACTTTTAAATTAATGTTTTCATTTATATTCTTGATTGTTTAACTTTTGCTGAACTGTAGGAATATACATTTCAATTTTTTTTCATTTTGATTGCTGTAAAATTTTATATAACGCCCGAAATTAATAACCTATCCTTAAGTCAAGATCGAAATCAATCTTACGTCGGTCGATTCTAATCCAATCATCTTTATGATTAGTACCAGCAGTCTACCACCACTCGTCGTTCGTCAACTCATCGCAACGATTACTGAATATACTGATATTACAGCGAGCCAGTCTTTTGTCACGAGCCTGTGTATCGCTACGAGTTAGTAACCGCAGGAAATTTACAAAACGCCAGTGAATTCTCTACCACATGTTCGACTTCTATGGCGCCACGTCCTTGCTCAGTATTTTTTTATGTAACTTAAACGCTTCTATTCCCGTGCTCCTGCTTCCCTTGTTCGTACTTCCTTACGTATTCTTTCTCGCCATTCCACAGCTTACTGGTTGCTACTCGCAGTGCACCCGTACTGCGTATTCCTTAGCTCCGTGCTTCTGTATAGTCATATAATTATAATATTATATTATATAAATAAATAAATATTTCTTACATTCACACCAATTAGCCTAGCCCAAAGTAAGCACTGTAAGGCTTGTGTTATGGATACTAGGTTAACGGAAAGATATACATATATAATACATAATTAATGCAACATGTTGGTTACATAAGCTATGACATAATAAAATAGTACCTTTAACATAACCCTGTAATGCTCCCTTCCTCTTCATACTACTATGCTCCGTGCTGATATTCTCCTTCTCCTTCTTAAAAACTACTGTTCTTCGAAACTTCTCTTTTATACTGCGTCCTGGGTTTCGTGACAATATTGTAATTTTTTTATAAGTAAAACAAACCATTTAGTTAGATACATAACATTAGTGTTTGTGTAAAGCAAATAGGTACATTCTTATATGATACTGCGTCATTGACAAAATTGACATACTACAGCGTCTACCGCCTTACGTTGCGAATGACATCGATACAATCTAAATGGATACTTGATTCCCAGCACTAAAATATACTCAAGTAGCCCTAGGGCAAATGGCAACATTCTTTATTTTCGAATATTAATAAGAAGCGTGCAACATTACACCGTATTTCACATCAAGTAACATCAACATCTTCCGTCTCACTCTACCCTCATCGTGGCCTATGTGTTTGTACTCTTCTAATGTTCAAAATTTATATAATAATATCTTTTACAGGAGATCGAGATCAGTCTGCAGATTTAAGTTCCAAGACAAAGGTTTCGTTTTGTACTACAGGTGCACAAGTTCATTTAAGATTTATTTCTTTTTATTTGGTAACTGATTGTTAATAATCCTTCCTCTTATGTACTTTATTCAAAATAAAGATATAGTAGGTATCTAACATTATCCATATAAATATATTAAACATAAGTTCTGACTCACTCAGTCACTCATTAATGCCCAGTCTAAACTCTTGAACCTAGAAAACTGAAATTTTGCATAGAGATTGCCTTTGTGACAGGCCAGAGAAAAAACAAGGCAAAATCAATTGTAAAGGAATACGGCATCTTTAGAACTACAGAGCAAATCTAAGACTTGGTTTTTGACTTTTTACTACAAATAAATTAATCGCTTTTTCAGCATTTATGTTGATTGACTCCTAAATGGTGAATAGGGGGGTAGAAAATATATATTCTTTAGAAACAAAACTAATAAACACATGTATCTACGTTTTCGGAAAATTAAACATTAAAGTGGAAAAAAGGGTCAAAATTTCGGAATAAACGATAAATTAGTTACGATATCTCTGGAAATATAATTTTGTACTATTTTGCATTTTAAAACCCTCAGGATCCAAAATACCAGCAATCAATGAAAGAAGGAAATCTGTGGCGAGTATCGCGCACCTTGCACCACGTATCGCACTCTGATCCCACAGTAGTACATAAACAGCGCGAGAATATTACCAAATTATCAAAACCAATTACCAAAACCGCAATCTCTTAAGTCATCCCAAATCAAGGACTGACTCATTGCGAAAGTCAACCAAGTTAATTGAATGCTTTCGTAATAATGAACTCTCTTTTTTTACGCCAATCGTAACTTCTTACATGCATCTCTCCCGAGTAGTGAAGAAAGAGACTCAGTCTTTTAATAAAGATTCGCCTTATTTTTGACGCCTCACGACTGACTCAGTTTTTAAGTAACCAACTTTAAGTCATGAGACTAGGCTTATTAGTCGAAGTCTTTTAACGTCAAACACTCAGCAGTTACTTAAAGGATTTAAAAGACTGGCGACTCATCGCCTGGGGAGTCACCTGATCTCAAAAAAACGTTGCAGATTAAATGATAAGAGAATCAGAGCGTCAATGTGTCTATCGTCTTGGATGTATTTTCTGTAGCTATATTGTTTTTTCATTGTGTTGATTTTTTCATATTGTTTTGTTTATCATCATAATAATTACCTTAAATTTAATCAAATTAAATCAGATACATTTTTTTATTAACCGTTAATGGATAGTTGTGGATTATCCATTATATACATAGTTTCACACAATATAATAAAAAAAAATTTTTCATTGCAATCTAAACGCTTTACTCGAACACCAGTTCTTTTGTAAAATACTGCAGTCCTTTAAGTCTTTTATATCTACTAGTCTTATACGTTCTCTGACTGCGTCATATTAATTAAGACTAACAACTACAGTCTTAATTTCAGAGCAAAGTCGTGTAAAAAGAGGCTAGTCTTATTTTAAACGACTTAAAAGACAGTCGTTTTCATCACTACTCCCGAGTGAAGTGACCTACGGTAACCTCCAATAAAGGCTTATAACTGATCCTGGGTATAAACCAACAGCAGTTGTCCTGGAGGTAAATAGCATGAATGCAATATTTGTCCCGATAGCACGTCATGCCCTGGGATCTATTATGATAAAATTTTATTCTTCTAACAAAGTCTTTAGTTTTCTAATTTTTTTCCAAATTTTAAAGGAAACTTGAAAATTAAACTGATTTGTGCAAATATATTTTATGAAAATAGCTTTGGTCCTCAATGCAGATCTTTGTTATCTAAATGAGATAGCCTTATGTAGATTATGTTTGTTATATATTATTGAAAATAGAGGGGACTATGGTGCTCATACCATAGTACCTATAGTTAACGTATCTTGTCTACTTCGGGCTACTTCCTACTTATTGTATGACACATTTGACAAGCGATAGCCAAGAAGGTGCTTGCGCATTTTAAGCATTGCTTAACCATATTGTAATCAACTGGGAAGAATTTAGTTCTTACACTCCCGCGCATATTACACATTAGAATAAAATTCTTTTTTACGGATTTTTGCGCATGTTTTATTTTATATTTAATCCTGACGTTTCGACTCCTTTACAGGAGCCGTGATCACAGGATAGGACAGGACAGGAGGAAACGTCAGGATGAAATATAAAATAAAACATGCGCAAAAATCCGTAAAAAAGTGTTTTATTCTAACTGGAAAGAAGTTATTTTTATAGTATCATTATCGACAATTACTAAAGTGCCGCTAAATACTGCACTGACATGTTATATTCATTCATGGTGATCCGTTTTGTGATCTAGAAGCTGCATATTTAATATATTTGGTTTGTGATAGTCCGCCTAGCTAGTTACAAGAATCTTATTTAATTTTGCCGTCATAACAATATAACAATTATTTGAAACATTGTTTAGTTTCATAAGAGTTGAGATAAATAGTTTCCCCGTTATTGAAGATTCCGGGTAAAGATAATGTTGGAATCTTTCAGCACTTAACTTTAGGTGAAATATAGGACAAGTACCCACTTCCCATTTTTAACCAAAAAAATTAAAAACCAAATATTATTAAACAACATTAAATACAAAAAACAAAATAAAACGCGTCTTGAATTCGCTTAAAGTGGTTCTATTTAAACAAGTGATAGGTGCGGAAGAGTAGGAACTAAATATGAAAAACAAATAAGTTGAGAAAAAATAAATTTTATTGCACCGAGAGGTAACGGGTTCCATTGCTTTTACTAAAATCTATTCACTTTTATTAAATCGTGCGATGGTCACTGAAATCTACTGACTTTTATTAATCTGTGCGATGGCCATTTCGAAGGTTGCAATTTTACATTTTGGGCTATCATTTTCGTGTGGCTAGGTTAGCGTCCGCTAATGCGCACCCCGGTCCGAGAATCGTGACTTTCCTTACCGTTGCGTTCACGATTTCCAAATTTATCTGACGGCACATATTAAACTAATTCGAATGGGGATTCGGCGCCATGTGAAAATCGCACGTTTGCCTTGCTACTTTGCAAGATCTAGCGAGCTAACCAATTTACATACTTGGTCGGATAATTTATGAGAGCCATCCAGAAATTTGTATTTATTTAGGAATATAAAAAAACTTGTATATATTTACTAGTATTAACGTTCTATACATAAAAACATAACTTAAAACAGATACAAAAGGATACTTGTTACACGTTACGATAACTTGAGCATTTATCGTAACGTGTGGCGAGTTTATGTATCCCGGCTTTATATTCATGCTTCACCACTGTAATGAGATAGTTACAGCTTCTTTCAGTTCTTCATGTTTCAAATGAATGACAAATTAACTCAAAATTTTCCCTCTTAGTTAACTGTTAACCCATTTTAGTGCTTTGCGACTTGCTCAACCAGCTCTCATCCAGTGTTACATCTCCAGTGCATATCTGAGGTCGGTGTTGATGGTAAACTTTCTTTAAGGCTTGGCCTGGCGTCGGCCTTCTCATATCTTAGGCTGCGGTTCCACTGAGGCGGAGCGGAGCAGAGCAGAGACGAGCTGTGCCGCGATTCACCAACCACGTGGCTTGAAATCCACCCCACTCCGCTTCAGTGGAAATACTTACCTGTTTTCACAACTTAGCCCCGCTCCGCACCGCTCCGCTCCGCCTCAGTGGAACCGCAGCCTAAGTCTGCCGCCGTAAAAACCATTCAAAAACATTGTCGTGTTCTAAGAATTGTAAGGGTCTCAAGATACCCATTCATATGGCAGTTTAATTAATTTAATTTACTGGCAATTTGTTAGTTTTAAGTCAAAAAGTTATGCGAATCGATACGTAAACTGATAAAACCTTTTTCATCGAAATCAAACCAAATCTCCCCTCTAAACCAAAATTCTGGATCAACTCCTAGACGAATGGTTTGATTTATAAATATGGTGCACATATTATTTTGAAGACCGTTTAGTACCACAGAAACGAAGTTTCCTATGCACCAAAAATCTGGTTCGAATTCCGATAGATTGATAAGGTAATCCTTATTATATTATGACAATACTTTGTGTGTGTTTGTTACCATATTGTCAGTAAAAGCCTAAGAATAACATTCAAGAAGGCTATTTTTTTCCCCCTCCGGACGCGAGGGAGGGAGTTGGTGAATCCTACATGGATACATCGGCCGGCCGAGAGGATATGTAGACTCATACTGACTAAACACCACCTAATGTAGGTGCCTTAGCCTGGGAAGGCTATACAGGCTTAGTAGAAGTGATCGCACCCGGGAATGAGGCTATTTTTTTTTAATGCTAAATGCACCCTCCGGACACGGGGGATGGGAGGTGGTGAATCCTCCATGGATACTTAGGGCTGGCCCGAGAGTTATGTCAAACTCGTACTGACTAAACACCACCTGGGATTGGCTTGCACCCAGAGAAGGTCATAAGCTCTGAGGCGACCAATAATGAGGCTAAAAACGGTTAGCTATATGTGTAGTCGTAGAACCGAAACGTTAGCGCGATTCATTTCGGTACAGCGACATCTAGTTATAATAATAATAACAACAATATTAGACAACATCACATCGGGAATCAGAAATAACGACGGGAGCACAAAACACAGACCAGAACCGATACAGACAATTCGAAAATTGTTAATATGATAATATAATTGGGATCTTTTTTAATTAACTGACAACTGTAAAGCATGGTCTGATTTCCATTTAGAAATATTGCTATTATTATATAATAATTCTAAATTTACGCTTTTAGATTACAAACGGTCACTCAACTCAATTTTGATACGCCAACTCAATTTATGTATATATTACTCCAATGAAATAACAATCAAGATAAAACAACCTTCAGCTGTATACTCAGTGAAATTAACTTCTATAACTCGACTGTTTTCTTTGATATAAACTAACCAAAGTCATCCATTTGAATTCGTAATTTAATTTCGTTTGTACTCATTTTTATATATTTTACAACGCATACTTCAAGTATGATGAAATAAAAATGCTTTACGAAAATGTTTTGATATAAGTACTTAGTTCTACTTAGGTTGAACCCAAGTCTTTGGAATTTTGTATGTGGAATTTTGTATAAGCGCCCCTTGCGGTAACCATCGGTAACTACGAATCTTTATAGAAATCTGTAACGCGCTCCATAACGAGTATCGAATACGTAAACTCACACTAAGGTCTCAGGTTCCATTATTAACGACCGTTTGGTGCAACGGTAAAGATTATGCCCTTCGCACCGACTTTCATAGTTTTTAAACCCGGAAGGGGCAGATGTTTATGCGATGAATATACGAGCTACGATACGATATATTTCTATGAATGTTACAAATGTAATATTGTACAGTGCTTAATTTGGGCTAGGTTAAAGTTTAAAAGTGAGAATTTTTTTTTTTATTATTTTAGCCCACATTTTATAATAAAGCGATATAGTAAAGCAAAACATGTCTTAATAACAGGTGCCTTTTCATTCTCTTGACATGTAGATAAGCAACATTTCATTTATTTGTTGGTACAAACATATACCTAACAGAAATTTGGTTCAGCCTGTCCATAGATTTTAGCAAACAATTTCTTATAAGTAAGTAATCAATGATATAAAAGAATTATTAAATATTTAGTTCTTACACTTTCGCGCACATCATACATTTAAATAAAACGGGAGCCCAAACGGATAAATTGTGCATTTATTTTTTTTATCCTTGGGTGTCGACTCCTTTACCGGAACCGTGATAACAGAATGACTAACGTTAGGTAAATTACATTTAATAAAAAACAAAATTAAATGCAATTAATAGGTCAACTTTTTACGCAAATATCTCTTTAAAGTTACAACTTTAATCACTAATAAAAATTGTAAGTAGGGTTTGCCAAGCTGAATAAATGGAAAGTTCTAATCTATAAATTAACCGACCAAAACCTCATAGCTAATGACAGAGCTTACGGAGGGCATCAGCTCCAATCGGCAATAAGAGATTATATCGTCGGTTACCTGACTCATGCCGTAATCACAGCCTTGCTAACCCTCTACTATTCATTATCTCTAGAGTTCGATGAATTATATAATTTATAGCCATTGACGATTTCTCGAAAACTTTGAACTGTTAATTTGTAACAATTCGTCATTAACCTATTAACTTTTCTATGGCTGAAGCATCGTTCTAGCCTCTAGATAAAAAACCGTAGTTAAAATTGACTATAGCCTCCCATGGAGGTGAAATGCGAATTGGTGGAGTCGCGGCCAAAGCGAATACGTACTTCCAATGCTTTTCATGCTTGGTGATACAAAATAAACGCATCAACTTTAACATAAGTAACAATTCCAAAAACGTGTAACCTGAATTCATAAAAGCAAGCGCAGAAGTAAGAAAACTAATGTAAATAAAAACTATTAAAAGGTTCTAAAATGAGCACGGAAGAACTTAAAATAATGGATTTTTACCACCCATCCTTCGACCATCCCTCTATGATAGTTGCTTGACTTTTGCAATCATAGGTTAAACTTGCTAACAATTGCGCCATCGATTAATTTATAATACAAAAGCATTATAAATTAATCGATGTAATTAAAAGGAATGTAAACAAACTTCTAGTGACTGGACTATTGGCGTTTCTCTATGTTTTCTAGATAGAAAATAGATAATAAAATAATAATAACAATTATTATAAATATTGAACAACTCACGCCAATTAATTTTATTCTAAACTAAGCATACAAGCTTATACCCATAAAACACATAAAAGGCAATAGTAACTTTAGTTTGTGTAATAGTATAATTTGGAATACAAACCATATTTTTAAGACAAAATCCAGCTATTCAAAATTTATCGTTATACGAAAACAACATTTATATTGAATTCGCAGAATATTCATAGCACTTACAATTTTTCTTTTTATTTTCTTTTGCTATACGTGCCTAGATAACAACCAATAAAACTCACTTTCATAATAAAGGGTTTAATAAATAACATTTCTTTTGTTACTAAGAGAAACAGAAATTTTCATGAAATATCCAAAAAAAAATCATCATGTTGTAATAGGTAATGTAATAGGTGGTTCATGCCGGAAAAGCTTTTGACTCATTAAAAGCAGTTAAGCTGTTTTTATAATTGAAATCGTCAAAAATGTTTCTTTCTTCGTGTGTAATGCCATCTAGCGGTGAGTGGAAGAACTAAAACTAATAAAATAATCCTGAATTTACATTGAATGACACTAGACTTATTTTAGAAAAGTGTTTTTTCCCCCGTGAACAGTAGGTATAATTGAAAATAGTTATATAATTATTTAAAATTAAAATGTACTTTTAGGTAGCCGCATGGGGAAATAGCGCCATCTAGCAGCACATATAAAAAAATCTCACACTGCAAACTAGTTAGTTTTTGTAAAGTAGTAAAGATGTCAGCAGCTATTTAATATAATTCATACATATTCTATTCGAAAATAAATACGTAAAATATATCTTGAATCTCATCTTAAACGGTTTTGATTTGGAGATATAAATAAAATAGGTAGTAAATAGTAAGTAGGTTCATTAGCCATTTTTTATTTAGTGGTTAAACTTGTCATTGGCTTAAGAATACAAAAATAAGTTTAATTTTTATGTTTAGTTTAGTTGTTGAGTTTCTTATTATGAAATAAAATATAACAATAAATTATCTTATTTGGTTAAGTTCTACACGTTTTGCAGTCTGGCAATTACAATAATTTTGTTTAAAAAAAACAAACGTCAAATTAAAAACTGTCAAATCATACAGTACAATCGAATCGGCGTTTTTGCTTGTCATTCAATAAAAGTTATAGTTTCGTAAACATTTAACATGGCTTTGGTGGATTTGTGTCGTCTAGATGAAAAGATCAGTTTAAAACCCGTAGGCTCATTATCTTCTTTTCAAAATGACATCATCGGATACAGCCAAAACTTCACAAACAGTGCTCAGCTTGCTCCACCGCCGTTTGCAAACGTAAGGTTATTCTTAACAAAAAACTAATTTATTTGTATTTAAATTACGTGCTAATAAATCTTACATCTTTTGCAGCCCGTAGAAACTCTTGCTCAGTTTAACACAAAAGACGAAACAGGCAAACGGATCAAAATCGAGTTTGATCATGGAACCACAACCCTTGGTTTTCGCTACAAGGTAATAAATATAAATGCATTTTATTTTCTTCAACAGCTCTATTACTTATTATTAAGAAGTTTGACGGCTCATATTTCCATTAGTTGTCATTGATATTTGGGCTCATTTTTTTTTTACGTAAAGAGCTCTTGATTATGAACTTATGTACGTAATTTCGTCACTCGGAACTAAATAAAACTCGACTTATTAATTATTCAAAATTATTGATTTTGTAGGTTAACCACTGACTATTTACTAGTTTTGACAGCAATTTTAAGCATTGTTGCCAACATTTCAAAGCCAAAACATTTCCGTTATATTGGTAGCATTGTTAAATGGACAAAGTTTTAAGGTTAGAATAGCGCTATTTAGTTTTAACAGCACCTAAACCATTAACTATAGGACCGATTCGGTTCTGGCTGATACTTATTATAATGATGATACTGATTATTATTATATACATTATATTATGTATACATACACAATACTACAATAATAATCAGTATTATATACATTAATATTGGTTTGGTTAGGTTAGGTTAGAACTGTGACCACAACGCACGAGCCGAGCGAGCGAAGCGAGCGTGCCGCGGCAGCGGCCGGCGAAGTGCCAGAACCGAATCGGTCCTATAGTTATTGGTTTAGGTACGGTTAAAACTAAATAGCGCTATTCTAACCTTAAAACTTTATGTCAATTTAACAATGCTACCAATATAACGGAAATGTTTTGGCTTTGAAATGTTGGCAACAATGCTTAAAATTGCTGTCAAAACTAGTAAATAGTCAGTGGTTAACCTACAAAATCAATAATTTTGAATAATTAATAAGTCGAGTTTTATTTAGTTCCGAGTGACGAAATTACATACATAAGTTCTTAATCAAGAGCTCTTTACGTAAAAAAAAAAATGAGCCCAAATATCAATGACAACTAATGGAAATTTGAACCAGTTTGACAGTAAAACCATCACATAAATTATATATTGGAGACAAAATACCTCCACTATGGCATAGTCTAATGTTGAGGTTTTAACATAACTTTTTTTTTTTTTTCTATGTTTCTAATACTATTTTACAGGGAGGAGTTTTACTCGCTGTAGACTCTCGAGCTACTGGTGGCCAATTTATTGGTTCACAGTCCATGAAGAAGATTGTGGAAATCAATGACTATTTATTAGGTAAGAACTTTTTTCTGAAACAATTTTTGATATAGATGCTCAAATGTTAGTTCCAGTTAATAGCTGATTAATCTATTTAAAAACTTATTACTCCAAATAATTTCTAACTGTATGTTAGCCATTGGTGTAACGGCAACTTTGAATCTAATGGCCTGAGTTCAAACCTACTTAATTCACTATGGACATTCACGAAACAAGCATCTTGGTTGCATGAGAGTTATATATAATATATTTAATTTTATGTTCTAATATTTGTCAACATGATAAATATTAGAACTAATATGAAATTGTCTTAAGATTTCCTGTTTTTCTTCTTTAAGCTATAATCTACCCTTTATAGTTCTAAAGGTTTGTTAGCATTCTAAATCACTATTATTCACATTCATATATGTACCATCTACTAAAACTTGTTAATCCCTATTCTGTTCATTGTCCCTACAGTGTTTTTATCCTAAGGCTAACCCTGTGGCCCAGTAACACTAATAGATTTATGATGATGATATGCTTTTATGCATTTTTCTATTATTATTTAAATATAATTAAATTACCGTTTTGGTCAAGTGGTTTGCTGCCAGTTTTCATGATGTCGCTACCCTGAGGTCCCGGATGCAATTCTCGCCCAATGTATAAAATGGACTTGTCTATAGTGACTCAAATGTGGTTGTAAAAAATTAAATATATAAAATGTTTTGATACTGCATTTGGATTCAAAACAATTTGTGTTGTGTTCTAATATATATTTATAAATTAGTATAACAAACAACAAAAATTGTGGGTTAAATGTTCTCTATGACATAGGTGCTAGATAGAGGCCGAAGTTTGCCATACTTTTTTTATAAATTTGTTTTTAAGTTACTAAGTTTGGAAAATCTAGATGGATATTTTGTTACCCTTAGAACATCATCTTATACAAACAAAAAGTAAATATGCAAATATTACTTTCCTTTTATTTTATCTTTCATTGAATTTTTATTTAGTTACTTTATTAGGCCAATTAGATGTCAATTTACAATATTGTATCTGTTGTAACAGTAGCTCCAATACTATGACTTATTATTATACTATCCAAGATATGTAATTGATGTTTTCCAATGATTTCATATCTAAACAGGCACTCTCGCCGGAGGCGCCGCTGACTGCGTGTATTGGGACAGAGTCCTTGCGAAACAGTGTCGCCTGTACGAGCTGCGCAACAGAGAACGTATCTCTGTCGCAGCAGCTAGCAAGCTCATGGCTAACATGGTCTACAACTACAAAGGGATGGGCCTCAGCATGGGCATGATGCTCGCTGGATATGATAAGAGGGTAAGTGTATTTATGAAATGTATCATGAGATGAACCAAAAACATGAAGTCAGATTAAGATTGTGTTTATTTTTATTCACTGCAATTAATAATCTTGATTAGTGGAAAACACTCATAGAATACAGTGAAGTAATGTTTACATATTACATAGCTGGTTTGACACAACATTTTAGTGTTTGCCTACCATATGGTATGATGGACTGTGAGCTATGACTATTCCAACAAATATGATAGAAGAACATATTCTTTTATTGGGGTACAATTAAGAGACTACTTTTCTTAATCCTCTTCAATGTGTTACTTTCTTAAATTTATACATAAGTGCTTGAGCTGGTTTGAGTTATGTACAGCTTACAGCAAACATTATTGCCTACCTAAAGCAAGATATCACAGATACCAGCAGGATAATACAGCCTCCAATCTCGCACATCACAGATTATATCTGTGTTTTTATCTTGCAGGCCAAGCAGGACTAGATAATAACTGAATAATGGCCACCTATTTCCGCTATAATTTTTATAGTAATTGCGAGCTTATTTCCGTTTTATATTAATATTTATTGCTAGCTAGCGTGACCTTTATGTATGCAGCAATAGGGTACATTAGAGTAACAAGAAATAATAAGTTCTCGTCTTGCATCACCTTGTATATTTGAAACTATATTTACTAAAGATGCACACGCATTGAATTGAAATTTTGCCATGTAATTGTTGTTACCTGTTCATTATGATATGACATAACATAAAAACTACTGTGACTACTACTATATGCAAAATCTTTAATTTCTATTTGGTTTCAGGGTGCACAATTGTATTATGTGGACAGTGAAGGTACTCGAACACCGGGTAAGGTCTTCTCTGTAGGCTCTGGTTCAGTGTATGCGTTTGGTGTTCTGGACTCTGGTTACAAGTGGGACCTTACTGATCTAGAAGCTCAAGGTAAGTTTAATGAATACTGTCGATACAGTGTATGAATCAAATGCAGGATCAAATTATCATATGCTGCATGTTGATCTACTACTCAACTTGCAATTGAAAATTGGCCAACTTGCTAGTCAGATGTAGGTTTTTCTTTATACATCATGTTATTTATTTCTTGTGACTATATTACATCTTAAGAAAAATATCTCTAAATTCACATATCTTTTACAACCCGGTTACAATATCTGTGGACCTGATGACGTCACGTCAGCGCTTAGGTACGGTGCACAAAACAAGCATGATGGGGATAGAATTGTAAACAATAATAATTATGAACTATAAATAAAATATATTATACTTATACTCTTTTATTATTATATTTTTTTATTCTTTTTAAGAGAACGGGGAGGGGGCTTGACATTCCAGTGAGGTCCACAGATATTGTAACCTAGTTGTAGTTTTATTTTCTATAATCTACAATTATTATATTATGTACGGATAATAACACTATACTGTATGTGGAAATTTGTAAGTGGCAATGTTTTTTCTCGATTAAGTTTGGAGTTGTTGCTATTTGACTGTTAATCTTTCAACAAGCAAGTAAACAAGATATGCATGAAATCACAAGGGTGGTTCTGTGTTTTTTTTTTATAACTGTGGCACCAATAGTAGTGCTATTTACTTTGAAAATGTCCCTTTCCTCTACTGATACTGTTATGGGATTTAAAAAGAACCCTTTACACTATCAATAGTGCCATTGAGTGGTGTCATGCTCCAGCAATGTGTTGCTTCAACTCCAATTGAATCCTAAATTTAGACTTCTTGAGTTCTTTTGAGAAACGCTGATGTCTTTTAAAAGAACTTGATGTGAGTTCATTTAAAAAAGAGTTGATCTGGGTTTCTGTTTTGTAAAACTAGAGATAATCAGATATGGCTCAAACTCAGGGTGAGTTAAGCTTCGAAATATTTATTTAAACCTTGAACCTTAAGACAACTCAATTTCTCATTTTTAGGAGAGCTTAGGATTCAAAGTCATCTACTACATGAATTCCTACGCATATGCGAGGATCGCTCGTCTTTATTTTTAGTAACATTTTCTTTCATATTCGCAGAACTGGGACGCCGAGCCATTTACCACGCGACTCACCGTGACGCGTACTCTGGTGGCATCGTCAGGGTATACCACATGAGTGATAAGGGATGGGTTAACATCTCCAATGAAGACTGCAGCGAATTACACTACAAATACCAAGCTGAGAAGGGCATAAAGGAAGAATAGATGTTAATGTCTTTTTAATAAATAATTTTAAATTAACTTTCTTTTTTTTAAACTTACGCAGAACAGTGGTGCGTCCCTATTTCATTGATAAAGTTTTCTCTTCTTATATGACTTTTAAGATTAAGCCCACAGTCAATAAAATGTAACTTAGAAGTAACTTAAATATCAGAATGTTCGGTGGAATTAGTAAGCGCCTCTGTCTAAAGCAGAGCCACATCAGCGCCGCGCCGTTTCCGTATCTATGGAATTTAAGTTGTGGCGTTACCAAGTGTTGCCATATAAGTGAAATCGATACTAACTATTTTCCAAGGAGCTCTGTCTGTACATAAATACTACTATTTATGTGTACGCAAGTAGGTACACATAAATAGTAGTTTTTTGTTTTGATACTTTGGTAACATTGATCGAGACATGTACAAATTATTCATAGAAAAAAAACTAATTAACTAACGTAGTGTTTTTACGGCTTAAGACAGCGACGCGCACTAAATCCACCGAACATTCTGATATTTAAATTACTTCTAAGATATATTTGATTCGCTTTTGGGCTTAAACTTAGAGACTCGCGAATGAGTAAAAAAGTGACATTTGAATTATCAAAATTTACTTTCATACTCATTTCTTTTATTGGTTATCTGCATCGGTATAAAATAAACAAAACCTCATTAAACATTAGTCGGCATTTATTCATTATCGTACATTCTAATTTAAAGCACAGTTTTACGCGGCTTACCAATCAAGAAATAATATATCAGTTGACATCGGTCACTATTTTCTCACAATATAAAATTAATACTTAACAATTACTAAGTACACAAACTTGGGTCATACTATAGATACCTACAGTCTGTTTTCCATTGGTTTTATAAATTTATCGAATGAGAGCGCCACTTAATACCTACAAAGTAAAAAAAAACTCATAATTTTAGTCTTTGCACACTACTAATTCACACACTAATTCAGTCTCGCTCTTGAATTGGTATCTGTGTCAATAATGTAACGATACCCACGCATGCAAAAAATTGCTGTGTGGAATAAAAAGAAAGGTGCGCTTCCAAAGAGCCCGTCAACAGTGCTTTAAAAAAATCGCAATGTGCAAAGGCCCTTAAATATCTATGAGGCTGAAACTGGCAGCAGAAAAACAGCAGCTTTTTGCAACTACCAAATTTTCTAGAACTTTTTGGAGACATTTCAACATGTATAATTTAACATTCTAGTAGGTATTCAAGAGGGCTACTAGAACGTTAAATGATACATGTTGAAATGTCTCCAAAAAGTTCTAGAAAATTTGGTTGTTGCAAAAAGCTGCTGTTTTTCTGCTGCCAGTTACAGCCTCATTAAATATCTCAGTCTATATTTTAAGAACATGTTATGAAATGGAGTATTATTTGCTGATGAAAATAAACAGGTGACATTAATATGAGAATCATTCTTGTTGTTTGCGAGTACAAGGTTCAAAACAACCACGAGTAAGTTTGGAGATACTTGTTTTTTATTAAGCTATTTTTATTGTCATTGATGTTGTTCGCATAGATAGTTACATACGCATACAACGGCGTTGCCGTCATACAACGGCGTTGCCGTCACGTAAACATAGGCTCTGTGCTAAAACTCTGATTAAAAAAAATAAAAGTGTTCGTGAAGCAAAAATACTACAAAATATCATTTAGAAACGTAATAGATATAAGTGCTATCGTTATCAAACAATAAAACTTTCCAAATACGAAAATAACGAAAAAAATTGAAAAGTGGTTATAAGTGAATTTAAATCAGTGGCAAAACATTCATTTGGAACAATTAGATATAAAAATTTTACAGTGGAAACATTACAAAACACCAAAGTGCTAAATTAAAATAAAAATTAGTTAAAAATTGTAAAATCAGTGCAAAAAATTCTAATTGATGACTCATCTTCAACGACTTTCATACAACTTAAAATTGAAGAGGATATTAACTACCAAATTCGCCACCTCGGTTAAGTCGCCGGCAGCCGCGACGGGCAAGGATAGACTCTTGAGTTGTGAGGCCCGAGATCGATCCTGCGGTGGTCGTTTTCGTTTTTTGGTATAGAAAATATTTTCTTAACTTATCATCACCCATATTAACAGCCCGACACCTCTCCTGCGTATAATGGCGCCCCCTGCAATATGTGCTGGTTGCCATAACACAATAACAAGAAAAAATGAATACCTTGTGTGTATTATGTGCAAGCTTATATATGATGTCGATTGTGCAAACGTTGGTTACAAACGATTTTCTCTGATGGAGACGGCTCATAAGTCCTGTTGGAAATGTCCCGAATGCCGCAGCAAAGTTCCTAAAACAGGCAATACAAATACGCCTATTCGCCCATCATACACAGCGCTCCAAGGTGACAATGATAATACTGAAAGCCTTGTATGCGAATCCCCGGCTGATTTTGCTAACGTCACTCACCGTCATAAACAAATTTTATCTTCTGCTAAGACAGCCGGTTCTCATGGTTGTTTATCTGAGGAATCTTTGAGACGTATCATTCAAGACGAATTAACGGCAACTCTGCAAGTAACAATAACTAAGCTTGTCACGGCCGAATTAAATTGTATCAACGAACAAGTTTCTAGTATTCGTGAATCCTTATCTTTCATGAATGAAAAATATGAGGAAATGAAATCATCCCTTAGCGAAAAAACTGCAGTTATTAATCAATTAGAGTCTGATAACGAAAAACTTAAGGCTTCTGTTGCAGACCTCTCACAGAGGCTGAATACGGTTGAGTTACATATGCGCGAGAGCAATTTAGAAATTAACGGGGTGCCGGAACACAGGGCTGAAAATTTGGTTAACACCGTGCTTCAACTAACAAAAGTTGTGAATAACCCTTTAAATGCGGAAGATATTCAACATGTCACAAGAGTGGCTAAAATAAACAAGGAAAGTAACCGACCCAGAGCGATAGTTGTAAAGTTGAAAAACTCTCGTCAGCGTGATTACATATTAGCTGCTGTCTCAAAATTTAATAAAAAAAATTCCCAAGATAAGTTGGCTTCAATTCACCTTGGAATAGGTGGTACTCACGTGCCCATTTTTGTGACTGAGCATCTCACGCCCGCTAACAAGTTTCTTCATGCAGCGGCAAGAAAGAAAGCAAAAGAGGCATTGTACAAGTTTGTATGGATTCGGAATGGGCGCATTTATGTCCGAAAGGATGAAAATAGTCAGGCACTTTTTATAAAGAGGTGTATGACGGGTTTCGTTTTACCCCTTACCTTGATTTTCAACAGATCTCTTTTAGATGGCTTGTTTCCTGACGAATGGAAAAGGGCTCGCATCGTTCCTGTCTTCAAGAAAGGAGATCGTACCTTGGTGAGTAACTATCCACCAATCTCCGTACTTTCTTGTTTCGCAAAAGTTTTTGAGTCTCTTCTGCATCCTGTTATTGCTAGCCTTGTTAGGACGAACATTTCTGATCGCCAGCATGGTTTCATTTCTGGACGGTCTGTTCTTACCAATCTGGTTCCCTTCGTCTCAGATCTATCGGAGGAAATGGATAAGGGCTTGGAAGTGGACGCCGTTTTTACTGACTTCAAGAGTGCATTCGACAAGGTTAACCATTCCATTCTGGTGAGAAAACTAGATGCCCTAGGTGTAGGTGGCCCGTTGTTGAAATGGTTTCAATCAGATTTGCAAAAGAGACCGCAGGTGGTAGTCGTTGATGGTTATCAGTCTGACTGCTATTTAGCTGATTCAGGTGTTCCCCAGGGTTCTCTTTTGGGGCCATTGCTTTTCCAGTTGTTTATCAACGACATCACTGTTTGTATTAAGAACTGCAAAGTTTCGCTGTTTGCTGATGATTTTAAGATTTATAGGACGGTCAAGTCTCATGTAGACAGTGATCTTATTCAAGACGACCTCAACAGGATAAGTGATTGGTGTGTGGCTAATTCTATGGCTCTAAGTACTGACAAATGCCTTCATATCAAATATTCAAGAAAAAGAAAATCTTGTGAAACAGCTTATATGGTCAATGGCGTAAAGCTATCTCAAGTAGGTGAGGTTCGGGATTTGGGCGTAATCATTGATAGTGGACTAAAGTTTAAAACCCACGTTGATACGATTGTCACAAGGGCGGCCAGAATGCTGGGTTTTATAAGGCGCAATACAAAGTATTTTAATAATTTGAATACAAGGATTTTACTTTATAACTCATTGGTGCGTAGTCATTTAGAGTTTGCCTCCTGTGTCTGGAGTCCTTTCTACAGCGTGCACTCGCAAAGGGTTGAAAGCATCCAGAGGGCTTTCACTAGATACCTTGCCTTCCACACTAGTGGTTTCTCTCACAGGCAGCCATATGTTCAGCGATTGGCTAAATTTAAAATCACTAGTCTTTGCAGTCGTAGACACCTATTGGATATGTGTTTCGCTCACAAGGTCATAAGTGGTCATGTGCAGTGCGATGATTTATTATCCCGAATGAAGCTATCAGTGCCACTTAATTACCCTAGGCATCGTTTAACCAAGACTTTTGCTTTGCCTTTTGCCAGGACAAATCTGGGTTGCCAGTCTCCCCTAGCACGAATTTGTAGGGATTATAACTACTTTTCTAATAAAATATCAGACCTCGATATATTTGGAGACAGTTTCTATAGTTTTAAGCGAAAGCTTGTTAGCCTCTTTCAGAATATTTAATGTTTGGTATCATTTATGCTTGTAATTTAAATTGTAATTTTCTTGTGTTTTTCTATTTTATTTTATTGAATGAATATTAATTTTCAGTATTAACTTTGCTTGTGTACCCCAATGTAATATTATTATTATAGTTTTATCAATGTTATTAAATTAAATGTTAAATTTCTTTCAAAAGATTTGGATTTGTCTGGTTTGATTTTGTTATCATCTTTTCTTTTTTTTTTTTGCTAATTCAATTTAATTTAATATAATTTTGGCGAATGTTATGTACGCCGTTATTGTGACATACATCAGAATTCTTGCAACCTTTGTTAAATCTATACAATTGTGATAATGTAAGTCATGTGGTGGTACTTAATAAATAAATAAATAGATAGTTTCTTGCTGGAATTTATTCCAGGCATTTGTGGCAATATATGTGTGCACTTTTTAAACGATAGAGTGCAAAATACAATAAATAATATTTTTCCAGAAAAAAAAATGGAAATGAATTTCAACCAAGATATTTAAAAAAAATACTATTCCTCATTACATCATTTTAATACTCTCGTTAGACCCGTAGATGGCGTTATTTCGCTTTCATAGAATTTTGTAGGTATTGATAATATAATAACATATTGGAAGAAATTTTAATGTAAACACATGTATAAAAACAACATTGTGACTAGACAGCTTTAATGCAAACAGGTTAATACCAAAAACTTAAATATACCTTATTAATATAAACAATAGCCTAACAGGTGTTATGGCTTTTTCTCTGTGAATTTGCTGCATACATCGTCCGCTTTAGGCTTTTGACTGTCTTCTTTGGGTTTCTTCGGTTCTTCCCTTTTTTCCACTGTCACTTCTTCAAAGCTTTCTTCAAGTTCCCAGTCTTTAAGGGGTACGTCAGTCAATTTGTAGAATTTACCATGCTTCCCGATACCTAATAAACATTAATTTTCAAATAAAACTCATTGACTCATTAGCCTACCTACTAAACTTATGTATTATTTATTTGCAACGGTGAAGCCTTTATTTTAATTGATGTTAAGTGAATGATGATAAGAGCGAAAGATAGCTTTACCTGGAATCCCCATAACAGAGGAACTAGCTTTGTCACATCTAAGTAGCCGGAAATCAATTAATAACACACAAATACCAAAAATAACTAGAAATTTCTTAAGTAGGTACATATCTTATTATTTTAAGAACTTATTTTTGATAATAAAGTGTGTATGTCCTTTGTTATAAATGCATTTTTTTTTAATTTTGAGTCTGTGCGGATCCTAACCCTTGAGTTTTACATGTAAACATATGAAAAAATATGTCTCGACTTACGTCACTAACGTGCCGTAAGTACGAGAACTGCCTGTACATACATACACCTCCACTTGGGATAGAACCCTGGACCTCTGAGCGTATAATCCGATCGGATAGTTGCACACAGCATAAAAGTAGCGCATTAAAGAGAATAAAAAAAGGGCTATATATTAGATATACAAATAATATATATACAAAAATTCGGAGGTCCACTGCCCCTTAACACATTTTTTTGAATCACCCCTACGCGGTTCCTAATCCCAAAAAAGAATATTGGGTAGTTTGAAAGATTTATGCTTACATACAATGGACCCTTTCGATATAACTAATGCTACTACGACAAGTCATTCTGATAATTTATCTAAAATTACTTTTATTAGCATAATTTTAAATAATTAAATTTTGCAAAATATAATAATATTAGTGTTGATTTTCTCTTTGGTTTAAGTGTGATAATCTTTAATATTAATTATAACAAAGTTATATATTGCATTAAAAGGTTCTGTATACCAACTCCAAATGGATTTATCGCCCAAAATAACTCACCATCTTGAAATTTCTTGACACCAGCCTTAATGTCTTCTATAGCTGACCCCAATAAACTGGTCATAACAGCCTCGTCCCTCATACTCTCCTCGCTGTTCGGATTCAGTTGTGAGTTGACGGCGGCCAGTTTGTCCATTATCAGAGCGTTTTGGGGAAACTTTGTTAGTGATTTGGCAAGTTTCATTGCTTCTCCTAAAGCTGGAAAGTTTTTAAACTTATCAATTATTTTGTTATTTATTAAACTATGGATAGAATACATGCACATTATGCACAGCAGACAAACATATGCCCTTAGCAGTATTTGTTGGTGCATTTGGTGCAAAATGTCTAAGCATACAAAAAGAGTTAGGTAACATCGCACTGCAATAAAATGCACCCAAAATTTTGTTTTTTTTTATTTACTAGTCACAGTCCTTAGCTAATCTAACCAATCACTTTTAATTTCAAAGCGTATTGTAATTATTTTTTAATACAATAATTTACAGGTTAAACTGCAATCAAAATTGTAGTCGATTTTTATTTAGGTGCTATATATACCCTTACTAAGTGTCATTTCGTCCAGATGAAACTGATATAACATTGATATTTTAGTTACTGGTTGTGACTAAGTTAACAAATAATTTTATTTTCGTAGCATTTTATCAATATCATAAAAAATATTATAAAGGTACTATCGAGGCCTCTCGTGCCTTACCACTTTGTAGAAATATTCATTTGAACTGATCGCAGCGGACACGCCCACACGACCCTAATTGGCTTCGTATTTTACTACGATTTATACTACGGCCATTCATAAACAACTAGTTTTTAAATCGCCCTTGATGTCAGTACTGTCAACTGTCAATCTGCTTTTTCTGCTTGTTTGCGCACGCGCGCCATTGTTGAATGAATGGAGCGGGGCGTGGCCTGAAGCGATAGGCATCGTGCAGTGTGCAAGCGACTTTCGACTTAGGACTGATAAGGCGCCAGAGGCTTCGATAGTACATCTCATCTGCAATGGGATAACTTCTGTTGGGTCCACTAGTTGTTCTATATATAATTACCAGTGCCAGTTACTGTAAGCTTGGACGCGAGCCCTGCCTGGAACGCTTCAGTACCGTTGATCAGTTTTCCGGTAATAAGCAAGTCCAATGCTCGAGAGAGACCTATTAGTGAGGTCAGGCGCCTAGCTCCATATAAACTTTGAGGGACACCTGAATATACAAAATGAATAAATGAATTTTGAATCTTAATATATGTATTTAAATAATCTCAAGAGATATTTATAGCACTTTTGTTAGATATAAAACTGACTGTATCACTACCATACATTAAAAAAGTGTAATATTTAACATTGATAAATGAAATAAATAATGTACTAAGGAAATGTAATTACTTTGTCTAACAAACTTAAAAATAATTTTAGCACACTGAGGGCCTACCATCATCTTTTAGCGCGATGCAAGTTAGATTGCCAAAGTGAGATATACGCGGTCTATTGTGGCGTCTCTTTTTAACAGCTAAACTTAAATCGCTATAAGACGTGATGGTAGGGCCTCAGGTAATATTTTTGCAGAGTAAAAGTATGGTTTATTTTTACTATAAAATTGCTTGGCATCAATTGACCCAGAAATCTAAACATTAAGTAACATTATCAGTACACATACCAAACCTTCTTCCAAGGCATCCCAGTACAGCTGTATCTTCTATAACACGAAGATCACATGCGAGTGCCAACTCAAAACCTTCCGCAACAGCATATCCTGATACTGCTGCTATTGTTGTCTTATCGCATAGAGGCCGCCGAAGAAGTCGCACCTGAGAAATGTAAAAGCTTTATTTCAATTTAACTAAAGGTTAATAATAATATTTATTAACAACAGATAATAAAATAACTTCAAAACTAAACTAAAACATAACTTATCTTAAATTAACCTAAAACTAAAATATATATATAAATAATATAACAACTAAAATATATTATAAAAAGGAGACCCTTTAGGCAAGGTTCCGAAGATACTGGCAGTGTTCCCCCTTTGAATAGCTAGGCTCATTCTTTGTCCGAGGTAGCTGCCAGGTCTTCGGTCACCTGTGATGTAGACTAACCTTTTTGCTATTTCTTTAAAAAGCCTTATAGCGCTAGGACCCCATGGACCAATGGTCTCGACACCAAATGGGACAAAACCATATTTGGAGCCTAGACCCCTGTATTTACAAGCTTTAGCTTTTTCAGCCGCTTCACTAGCCGCACCAGCTCTAAACGTTAATATGAGTTTCATTTTTTAAACCATATTTTATTTGAGGACTTTTACATTCGTTAATTAATTCATTTATTGGATGTGTTGTAATGAAGGCGGACTTTAAAGCTTGTGTAAACTCACGACATCTTTCAATTTTTTTAAAAACAGGGAAAATAAGTAGTTGCTCTTTGACCTTCTTGACCTTTAGATTGAGATTGAAGTTGAGGAGGCCAGCATCAGGTTGAAATATAAATTTGAAAGGAGCAATATAGGTTGGACTGCCTTGTTGATAATTAATTCCAGTTCTCTAACAATGATATCAGTTTGTTGGAGTATTTTTGATCAGCTTTTTTACAAAAGAACCTCCCTATTTCCTAATTAGTAGATCTGAATTTTCAATAATTTAGTTATTTTTACATAACAAAAAAAATATATAATTTATTTGCATTATTTATTTCATAATAATAATATTTCTTACATTCATACCAATTAGCCTATCCCAAAGTCAGCACTAAAAGGCTTGTTATGGATACTAGTGTAATGGATAGACATACATTTATGATACACAAGGGCGGATCCAGGGGGAGGGTCATGGGGGTCATGACCCCCCCCTCGGCCGGGTCCAGGACCTATGTAGACCACTATTTAAAATTGATAAACAATGTTTTTCTATATTTTTCGCACAAGATATTATAAGATTTAATGTAAATACCTTCAATATTTAATTAATTTAATATAATACTTTGTATGATGGCGAATGCATTATTCGGAAACGAACGAATTTAAAATTTTAATTTTACCGCCCCACCTTTCATCTTCGTGTGACACTTGCGCGCGCTGTGTTTCGACCTTAGACTATGGATAGCAAAGGACATGAAATACTGCGAAAAATTTGTGTTGGTGCTTTAAGATAGCGGCAAAAACTAGGGACACCGCATCCAAGATTCCGCACTTATTATGTTTTTTTTATACATTCACTTTGATTAATCAAAGACAATTCATTCAAAAATTCAATGAAAAACATAGAACTGTAAAATGTATTCACAAATAATGCTCACTGACTGATAGTTTAGCGCAATCACACGGTGCTTTGTAATGGCAGATTGGATGCAAATTTATTTGTGCCATTGTTAATACATTGCGAGTCCATTGGTATACTTAGTCTGAGGTCAATCGGAACGACTAAACTTACTTCAATCAACTATTAAAGTTAATAAAATACTAAGTTAAAAAGCATTCAAAATCACCTGTGTGACCTTGGCACCCGACTTTGGAAAATTTGTTTTTTTTATTATTTTTTTTCGAAAGATGTTTATTCGTAGTGGATAGTAGTGAAGTTATTTTCGTTAGTGATAATGCTAAAAAAATAAAAAAAATAGTAAAAAAATGTCATCCCCAAAATTAAAAAAAATCTGTTTCTGTTGTTTCTCATAGATAAACGTTAGAAGTGGATTGTAGTGCAATTTAATTGTACGCATTAAAAAAAAATTAAACAATATGAAAAATATTTCTAAGCTATAACTTCCAAAGCCAACTGAAAAGTTTTTAGTTAGCACTTTAGTTGAATCAAACTTGTTTTGGAGCGATATTTTCTGGATAAAGTCTGTTTGAAGATGAATACGATTACTACAAACGTTAGAATTGACTGAGAGGGGTTCGTAGAGGTTAGTAGTGGAAGATTTTTTGATTGAGTAAAGAAAAAAAATTCTAGGAGCACTTTAGTTGAATCAAACTTGTTTTAGAGCGATATTTACTGGATAAAGTCTGTTTGAAGATGACTTCAATTACTACAAACGTTAGAATTGACTTAGAGGGGTTCGTAGAGGTAAGTAGTGAAAGAATTTTTGATAGTAGTAAAGAAAAAAAAATTACTAGGAGCACTTTAGTTGAATCAAACTTGTTTTGGAGCGATATTTACTTAATAAAGTCTGTTTGAAGATGAATAAGATTACTACAAACATTAGAATTGACTAAGAGGAGGGGTTTGTAGTGGAAGTATTTTTGGTAGTATTAAAGAAAAAAATTACTAGGAGCACTTTAGTAGCATCGAACTTGTTTTGGAGCGATATTTACTGGATAAAATCTTTTTGAAGATAAATACGATTACTACAAACATTAGAATTGACTAAGAGGGGTTCGTGGAGGTTAAAAGTGGAAGAATTTGACTCAACTAAAGTGCTCCTAGTATTTTTTTTTAATTTTCAAACAGACTTTATCCAGTAAATTTTGCTCCCAGACAAGTTTTACTCAACTAAAGTATTTCTAGTAATTTTTTTTCTTTACTACTATCAAAAAATCTTTCACTAATAACGTCTACGAACCTCCCCCTGTCATGTCTACCGTTAGAAGTAATCGTATAAGCCTTGAGTATTAACGTCATAAAATGGTTTTTAAAAAATACTCCGAAACATTTTTATTTTTTTATTTTTTCTATTTTACTACTAACGAATAAAATTGCACTACAATCCACTACTAACGTTTATCTATGAGAAACAACCAAAACAGATTTTTCTAATTTTCGGGACGACTTTTTTTTTTTAATTTTATTATTTTTTTGGCATTACTACTAACAATCTTTCAAAAAAAAAAAACAAATTTTCCAAAGTCGGGTGCCAAGTTCACACAGGTTTAAAATTCTAATTTAAGGAATAGTGCTCTTAAAAATTTAGGTAGGTAGGTATATTTCTTACAAACATTAATAAAATATCTACGTTTTACCTGTATCAACTATTATCAAAATTTAATTATTACTTCTTGTGACTTGACCACGACTATTTGACCCCCCCCTGGCGCCAAAGCTGGATCCGCCCTTGATGATACATAGATATGTAATATTAATAAAAATATATATAAACACCCATAAATCAGGTACAAGTGTTCATATTCATCACAGAAACATCTGCCCCTTCTGGGACTCGAACCAGGACCGGCAGTTCGAAAGGCAGGATCGCTAGCGTTGCAACAAACGGTCGCCATTTAAATGGAATATGGATAAAGATATGTTGGTAATACAATAGACAGTAAAAACATTCTAAGTTGAATAAAAAAATTTAAAAGTAAAATAAAATTTGTCTTTCGTATCAGTAAAAAAAATTCTAACACCCATTCCATGTGGATGTCTTTTATCTGACAATAAGAATAAATGAATGGATAATGTTTATTATACTTTGTTTTCTTACACAAGACCTCATACATTAGTTTTTTTAAATAAAACATCAATGCATTGAGTTCACGAATATTAATTGAGTATTTTAAAAATAAGTTCTAATGATATAATTATATGTGACGACCGTTTGGACGACGGTAGCGATCCTGCCTTTCGCTCCGACGATCCTGGGTTCAAATCCCAGAAGGGGCGGATGTTTATATTATGAATACGAGCATTTGTACCTAAGTCATGGGTGTTTATATATATTTCTATGAATATTACATATCTATGTATCATATATGTATGTCTATCCGTTAGCCTAGTATACATAACATAAGCCTTCTGTGCTTACTGTGGGCTAGGCTAATTGGTGTGAATGTAAGAAATATTTATTTATTATTTATATGTTTTCCTATTTCCCATCAATTTATGATCCATGTGTTAAAAAGAGATACTCATTGAATAATATCAACTCAAAAAAATATGAAAATATCATCAAATCTCACCGCAGCATCTTTCATATTATTGTATCCCTTTTCATCAACTTCATCAATATCAAAACCTGAACAAAATGATCCTCCTTCACCATTAAAAACAAGCACTTTTGCTTTTTCATCTTTATCAAAAGCATCTATTGCCGCACTCATTTCTCTAAGTGTGGCTTCATCGAGGCTGTTGCGAGTGTGTTGGCGGTCAATATTGATTGTGGTGATGCCATTGAATGATTCTACAACTATGTCTGCAAAAAGTAAAAAAAAGAGATTAAAATTTACAATACATTCAATAAAAGTCAACAACTATCCTATTGCTAACCAAGTAGATGACACAAGAATCTCAGCAAAAACTATCTGTCTTTAAATGTGACAATATTACTTGAACTAGAGCAATATTTTTATTATTAGCCGTGTGCCTAGTTAATCAAGTAAAGGCTATAGACTCCACATATTTTGTCTTTGAAAATCAACAATTCTGTAATAGCATTCGCTCATAAGTGTTAACAACCTTTTTAAAAATATATTAAGGTAGTTCAGTGAGATGGTGTGATTTACAGTGGATCCCCGGTAGTCCGACAAATATTTTGCAGGGTAGTGTCGAACTATCGAATTTGTCGGATTATAGAGTACTGCCTAAGACCCCCTATAGTCCGAATTTTTTTACAAAAGAATACCTTGTAATCCGACAAATTACAGATCCAATGATAAGATTACAAATCATACTTCGTTATGTATGTCAAATTTAGTAAATTAAACAAAAAATAATAAAACTTTTTGAATCAATCAATTTAAGAAGCATGAAAATATTCATCAATTTTGTCATCAAAAACATTGTTGAAACGCGAAATTAAAGCTTTGTCCCTCAGTCTTCTTTAATGTAGTAGTTCGTTGTAGGATGCACCATTTTCTTCAGCCCATTGCAAACCCAGCTCAAAGGCGTTAATTGCATCTTCTGCTTTCACTTGCGGAGTAGTTGCAATTACTTCGTCGTCATCTTCCTGATTTATTGTTGTATAACTAGAAATCTCTTTTATAATTTCTTCGTCAGACATTTCATGAAAAATATTTTCCTCTTTATCCATTCTACGGCACCAGGTTTCCAAATCTTCCGGACTGATTTGTGTTTCAGCAGCGATATGTTCTATTACTTCCGAAGGTACACTGATTTGTGGGTCGTTGGTAGGAGTATGTATGGAGACAAACTAAGCAATCAGAATAAAAACAATACCGTACGCGTCGAGCACAATAGTGATGGTGCGTACAATATACGTGAATTAGCGAATACTTGTATGTAATAGACGATGTCGGATTATAGGGGGTGCCGCATTAGCCAGGGGCCGGATTACCGGGGCTCCACTGTACTATAAAAAGCAAGACATCTACACAAAAATAACCCTGCTCTTATTGCAATCTAAAGCTTGAAATAGTAAGTCTATTTTCGTTTCTAGTGTAAAATTAATGGTTGTCACTGTTTTTAGAAAGCATTTCAATACAGTAGAACCTCGATTAGATAAAGACTAAGGGAAACATTAAATAATTTCAGTTATTGAGGTTCTTACTTACTAAAGGTTATAGTTAAGAAGTTTTTATTCTTAACTATAACCTTTAGTATTGGTTTATATTTTTATTAACAGAAGTTCGTTTATGCACTTTGTTTAAGAATTATAGAGAATTTGAAACGTTAAAACATACATACTTTATTTTAGGTTTAAAAGTCAGTAATTTTTCTTTATTTCAAATATCTACATCAATATTAAATAAAAAAGAGAATATAATATCCTCTGTGTTACTGCATTGCTCTATAAAAGAGCCTAAAAGATATAATCATAGGTGGACCTTATGGCTCATAATTTAGATGTTTGTCTCTATCGTCACTCTCATGTGAACCGTCACTCTCACCCTGAATAATGGTATCCATCATTTCTTCTTTTATTAGTACACCGACTATTAACGTTCCCGCTGTGGCTACTTTATCATCGCATGTGACGAATTCTTCAAAAGTAATTTTAAACATACACTTATCCATTTCTTCAGACGTTTTATCGCCCTCTACTTCAATATTTTCTTGCATCTGTACTGGAAAACTACAGGCTTTAAAGCAGTTTTTCACTGCATTCGATATCACATTTCAACAAGCTTTATCTCGCATCCTCATTGCTTGTAAAACATTGATATAAGAAACGGTATTTTGCTCCATATCAGTTATCATTTTTTTACAATTTTATTGCAGTAAAATGTTTTGAACTTTTTAATTAGGTATGACTTGATCTGGCAGTTGAAGTTGTGATGTTGGGTTTGCTGGAAGAAATTGAACTTTGAATTTTGAATTGAAATTGAACTGAATGGCCTTCAATGGAAGTACGTCAGCATGTGCTGTGCAGTTATCTATGATACGAATTTTTCTTTTTGCCAATCATCATCAAGTTATCAATCCACCTGGTGGGGAGCCTAAGAACATTGCCCGTTCCAATTCATTGGATTGGATTCATAGAAGTTATATCTTTCGGGGGTGATGTTGCCTGCCCCTTAAGTGCTATGTTGTGACTGATTATATTGCTAAATTATCCTTATTAGGAAGTATATTTCATAAAGAAATGGTTCATGTGGCGAGAGCTGAAGCGATCCTGCGCATCAGGTAATGTAAAGTTTGTTAAGAACACCAACAGTTAAGAACCGGGACTCTTTTCCATAATTATTATCAGTTTATAATTTCAGCAGTTCCAAGTGCTTGGTGACCTTGCTTGTTTTGCAGATACCTTCAATGCAAACTTAATTACATAAAGAAATGCTGAGAATGACTGAGCTAACTAACAGTTACAGTCAAGTCTTTATTTCTCAATTCGGTGGTTCTAAATAATAGATAACAATTATTTTGCAGATATTCTCAATATGAATTTAATACAAATAATAACCCGAGCATTCTCCAGCCCGATAAGTAACTTTAAATCATTTGTTTGTCTGTTTTAATAAGCACTATTTTAAAAAAGTTCCCCAGTCATCCAGGCTTTTTTATTTGCTTCATAATCCAGAGGCAGTGATCTGCAGCCTGCAAAGCAATGAGGTTTCTTTGATTTGTCAATCATTAACAGCTTAATTTTTTCTGTGCCTGTAGAATTTGTACAAAGCAGAATCGTGAGTCATTCCTTGCTGCGTTTCCCTGCATGAAATTTTTCATTTTTAAATGTTAATATGTTCTCAGGAACACATTTGAAAAAGAGTCCCAATACATCAGCATTAAAAACATCATTGGGGTTGTATCCATTCAATAACCTCTCCAATTGACATTTCCATTCTTTACTTACGCTTGCACTTTCCTACAAACTTTTAAGTACGCCAGATTGTGTTGTTTCTCAAAATTTTTCAACCTGCCTTGATAGCTTTAAAATTATGGATTTCCAGTGACTTAGCAAACTCTTCAGCTTCTTCGTTTAGTATAGGTCTGCTAACACTAATGTTTTTATTTCTACACTGTTTAAATCATGTATACAAACATTTTACATAGAACACTTTCCCCTGATACTTCCTTCTTCAGTAATTCAGCTTCTTTTTAATATGATAAATAGTTTACTCTCGTGTATTCCAAACTGGAATGCAATGCCTTTCCTATTCAAACCACTTCACTGCTTCAATCGTTTTTAACTTCTCAGCATGTGTAAGTGCGTTCAGTTTCCGTTTTAAATTCATTTTCACTCACAATGTGGAAAGAAATGCTCCCGGAACGAAGGGTAAAAGCTAATGATACAAATAAGTTACACATTCTACAATATTAACAATATGGAAAAACCGCTCTTTAATAATGGAGTGTTTTGAATCAAAATCCTTAAAAAAATCGTAGATCAACTCATCATCTTTCTTACTTCCTTTCTATGTTCTTACTTCTCCTCTCTACCTTCGTATATAGTGATTTACGGAAATAGCGACGAAATTATAGTAGTCCTTTCATCGTCGTTATGCACGAACTCCACTGTATATTATTATATTGGGAGTACAGTAAGTACATTAATTTCCTAATTGGGGTTAAGAAGTTAAGAATAGAAGAAATGATAAGACGAAATCTAATTGGGGCAAGAATTAAATTATGATAAGTGTGTACTGCACTAATTCTGAAATTGAAAAACAACCTCACTTTTCTTTATATCTACATCTTTTTCCTCCTTTTCTTTTTGGTTTGCGTTTTTAGAGCAATGTCTTACATTACTCCTCTTGGTTATTGACAAATTTGTAGCCACGAAAAACCTTTTGAAAAGGCTTCTCATTTTATTTTTTTACCAAACCGTTAACCAAAATTATTATTAAAGTAAGGTTATTTTGGTTTATTTATATATATTTATTTTTGCTTTTCTTCGTAAGTTTTTCCCATAAGAGAAGGCAAAAAGTTTACAGCCCATACAGCCTAGTCTTTAATTATTTCTTATTTAGGGGATGATAACAAATGTAGAGAACTGTTTAATGAATGATGGGTGATCAATGGATGGTAAATGAATACTGAAATTATCCATTTCCCTATGTAAGGTCACGTTTGTGGCTTTATCTTTATACCTATTCCGTGTTCATCATCATCTCGTGATTATTATTTCGTCTCAAATCATTTGTAGTTTCCGTTTGAACTAAAAAATGTCAGAATGAAAACCTCAAACTGCTGCTATTATCATTTTATTTATTAATTTTGGGGGTTTTGTTTTGTATATGTTGAGGCCTAGGTACTATACAAAACTCAACCAGATATGAAATATCTTCTTTCCAAATGTGAATAGAAGTAATACAATGGATGATTTAGGAACCTTACTTCTATTAACACTATTTAGCGCCATCTGGAATCGAACTTCTAAATCATGTCTTAAATCACAACAACGTGAAGGTAATGGATCGATCACATAATAGGACCATAATAGTCATAATTTAAAAAAAAAATTTAAACTTTAAAAAAATCCCAAATCTTTCAAGACAGACATAGCACTAAATTTTATTTGTAATCCTCGTCACGTGAATGCACACGACTGGATGATGTGACATAACAAAGTTATTCGCGAGCCCATGCTCTAATTAAATGGTTATTCCAGAAATATTAATATCAGCCGAAATAAGTGTTACTATTACCAAATAGAAAATTTAAAGTTTCGGCCTGATTTTCATTGAAAAATATAAAGATTTTATCCAAATATGTGAATTTTTTGCGCAAACGTATATTATAACCTAGTGAAAAAAGTTGTTATTGGTTTTGTTTATTAGCGGCCATGGGAAAAAGTCTTTAATATAAAGATCCTAATTCTTAAAATAAAAAAAGATGTGAAAAATCTCTTTTTTATAGTAACAACGAAAAATCCTAAGAAAAGTTTAAAAAGCTTGAGATCTCAAGATTTGTTCTGCTCGAGTCGTATATGATGACTTAGAAATCAAAACGGTTGACTGTACAATACCTAGCCCCTGAGTGTGTTATGGGTAAAATATAAAAATAGAGGCCTCTGAGTTTACACATTTCTAAGAGACACATTTGCACATCAGAGACAAAACATGTGTTATCATTACTTATCACTGAACGAAGCTTGCTATCTATTATCTGTGTCATGAATTTGCAGTAGCAACACCACTGTATAAAAATGTCAAATCGTAAAGTCATCGTTCGTCCGTCTTAGTTTTTCTGGACAAATTCCCCTCGGACACGTGTACCATAATATTTTATAGAATTTCGTCATCTACATTTATTTTGAACAGAGTCGTCGTCATCGACTTGATTGCATTACTGCTTAAACGTTAGAAACATTTGTGAATTAGTGTGATTGGCGGTCTATTAAAGGTCGACTGCTGTTCATAGTGTTTACATTGTGTAAATTCTTAAAAAACAGTCAATAATGTCTGAGTTTAGAGATTGGTACAATAGTGTACCATTCTTTACTCGTTATTGGTTAACGTTCACTATAGCTTTGAGCCTAATCGGCCGGTTTGGTTTGATTAATTACTACAAATTTCTATTGGACTTTCATCCCTTCATACATCAGTTCCAAGTAAGTTATTCATTTATATTTGTAGCTGAGAATATTTAAGTTTACGAGGTTCGATAAAATATTTAGCAATTGCACTTGTATTAAGTTTAAGCCTGCCCTACTCTTTAACCCAAAATTGGGCGCAGTTTTAGTAGGGTCGCTAGTACATCAACTATACAATCCAGAAATAATCACTATTTTAATGACAATAAAGTGTAGCTATGTGGTATTCTGAAGGAAAACAAGATAATTACCCAAATATGTATTTTCAGCGATAAAACAAAGCACATATGCCTGTTGAGTATTTGTTGCAGTTATAAGAAATAAGAAAAAATAGTTATGTAGTTATATGCAGGTTTTGAGTAAAATTTGAATTTAATAAATATAGATACGAAGTTAAAAATCAAAACAGGTTTTCTTATGCTATTTTTAGTTTCTAATAAGACAGTTGTATATTTATATGATACTAAAAATTAATTAGTTTTTTAGCACTTCTGTTTTATTGGTTATTACTATAATTTATCGTTGTTATTATTATGAGAATTTAGTAGTTTGTGTCATAAAATAAAGACAAGAAAATCATAAGCAATAACTTTATAGCTTTCTGCGTCTGGTGTACTGAGTATGTTTTTCTTGTTTGAATGTCGAGCGACTTGGCATAATATACTTTTACAAAGCAAAATCTGTTATCATAACAAATATTGAGAAGTATAAATTATAGAAATACACATTATTAGCATGAAACTAAATTTCAAAGAAGTTTTAATGCTATTTCTGCTATTGTTTGTGTTGTTCTTAGTGCCACATCTGTGACCAGCAAAGTGATACAAACAATTTCTTTTTGCAACATCCAAATTGCCCTCAACATCTATGTGTATGACTTGACATAGTAACTGTACAATATTCTCTTCCTTTTCTTAATTCAAGGGGATGGGATGGCTTAAATTCTCAAAATGCTTGATTGATTTATCTATGGGCTTATACTTACACATATATTCAATAAATATTAACAACACTTCAAATCATACTAAGGCGGTTAACACACTGCACCGCGCCCCGTCGCGTAGCGCGTGGCCGCAGATTTTATTATTGTATGCAAGAATCTCAATTAATATAGAAAACACGCCTATGACAACACACTGCCGACGCGAGAACGCGCGGGAGCGCGGGGCGTGAAGAAGTAGGGTCAACTTGTATTGAAAATCTGCGCGGAGAAGCAGATTACACCGCTAAGATAGGCAGATCTGCGCCTCCGCGCGGGGGCGCGTTTTCTGTCGCTACGCGCACCGCGGCGGGACGCATCTCTAGTGTGTGAACCGCCTAATTGAACATTACTGTTAACACTAGTTAGTAGTAGTATGCGCACAGCTATTATACTATTATGCTTTTATGGAAAATTTTAAAGTTGTGATAAGATAAGCAATTTAAATAATACCAAAACCAAATTTGGTTTATGTGAATTATGTTTATTTCTCTCAGGAAATGCAGATAGTAAATTATCATGATTTAAATTAAATAAATAAAATTCACAATGCGAATGCTACATCTGCTCTATCTTTCTTAATTGTAAATAGGTTTCCCTGACTAGTGTAAATTATTTCTTTGTTACTTTTATTTAAATAACAGTATAATGTGTGAAATTTATTATACATATGCCTATTAATCCCTGTAAAACTCTTGTGGTAGGCTTAACACTTGTGTTACTATTGAGTTGACATACATAATATATCGGCTTCAATCAAACTGTCCACTTATGTTAACCGATTCATTGCTACATTTTGGTCCTTCGAGCTTACATTTTGGTCCTTCGAGGAAGAGTAAAAGGTACCTTTGTTTTCCTTTTTCTTTGCACGGTAGCGAATCGGTTTGCCTGGCCTCCCACCAGCGGGTCTCACCAGGTAGATTGAGACGAGAACGCACATATCGTGAGAAGGAAGAGAGGACTTAGGGTACCCAAAAGCGACCACGCCAGGAGATTATATAAGTTGTTTACAACAACGAGTGTAACAAGTCTTGGAAACCTGTGGATAACTACCTACCGCATCAAAAACCTAAACTAACTAACTAACTAAAAACTAACAAAACTAACATGATGTCAGAGCTGAAACTTCAAGCTGAAATATTCGAAAACATCAAATCGATGTGTTCTAACTACAAGAAAGACAGTGCTTCAAGGAAAACTAAGAGGCTTATTTCTTTGAACAACCAGTGGGATGATTTTCACCAACGTCATCAATTACTTTTAACTTTAGAAGATAAAAATTTTGATTATTTCATAGAAAACGCATACGAAAAAACTAAGGAACTGTACCAATCAACGAAAACCGATATTTTGAAGAGAATGCTTGCCGGGACCACTACTTCCGCGGAAACTGAAATACCAAGTTTATTGCAACCGGATACCGAGCGAAACTTAAATAAAAAAAACAAAGGAACTATTACAACGTCAAGAGTGTAACTTCAAGGCCATAAAAAGAGCTATGATGAAAATTAACTTGGAGGAGATAATCAACAAGTGGGATGCTGAAGATCATCTCAACCTTTTAAGATCAAAATGGGAAACAATCGATAAACTGCATTGGGAGCTCGAAAGGTTACATCAAACATCAGAACGAAACTACGTCACTATATTCAACGAAATCGAACAAAATTATGATCATATGAGAAAAGGATTAAATGCCAAAATCTGGTCAACCTCTAATTATCATCAAGCCGCTCCAACAATAAATATTCCTGACTTTACCGGAAGTTACAGCCAATGGATCACATTTAAGGATCTGTTTTTGGAATCAGTACATAAAAATCCAACTATACCTAACGCACAGAAGATGCAACATCTAAAGTCTAAATTGAAAGGCGAACCGGAAAGACTCGTTCAACATCTACACATAAGCGCTGAAAATTACGAATCCTGCTGGGAAATTCTTAATCAGAGATATAATAACCGACGCTTGTTGTTTACGTCATACATGAACAACCTGCTCAACTTACCTGTTATACAACAACCCAACGCATTTAACTTGAAGAAAATTCACGATATTATTATTGAAACTTTAAATGGGCTCGCCAATATGGGGATAAACACATCGACCTGGGATCCAATGATTGTGCACATCATGTCACAAAAACTTGACACTACAAATTACAACGAGTACACAAAGGAGCTGCATGAGCCCCGGGACATACCCACCTTAAACGAATTTACTATGTTTCTGGAAAATAAATTCATGGCTTTTGAAACCATGCGAAATCAACATAGAGATGGTTCCAACATACAAAAATATACACATACAAAGATGTACCAAACAGCAAAGAAGCCAAATCATCCATTTAAACGAGAATATCCGAAAATATATCATATACAAGTTCAATTAAATGTCCACTTTGTAATGGAATGCACGTTCTGATGCAATGTGCAAAGTTCAACGACATGAGCACGGAGCAGAAAAACGTGACTGTAACAAAACTGCAAGTTTGCAGAAATTGTCTGTATAGCCACGGCAATGAACGTTGCAAATCAGCGAAAACTTGCAAAGATTGCAATATGCCGCACCATACTTTATTGCACAATAATAACATGAAAAAATCTACATCTTATCACGGACAAAATAATATTGAGCCCCGGGCTACGACTGCAAACCAGCAAACGAATCACTTGTCAAACGAAAACACCGAGATTCTTCTTACAACAACTCTACTGAAGGTGAAGGCATCCAACGGTAGCTACGTCACTTTGCGAGCTCTTCTCGATCAAGGCTCTCAAGTAAACCTTATCAGCGAAAATGCCGCACAACTATTAAACTTACCTAGAAAAAACATATATGCTTCTGTGGCCGGAGTGGGCTCGGTGTCCGGAGACTGCACGGGTTACGTTAATCTCGACTGCATGTCCGTACATTCAGACTTTAACTTTAGAGCAAAAACTTTAATCATGAAGAAACTTATAAACAACCTACCTAACAAAACCTTCCAAACACCGAACTGGGAACATATACAAAACTTGAAACTTGCTGACCCAGAGTTCAACGTATCTCGACGCGTGGACATACTCCTTGGAGCTGCTATTTATTCCATGATTCTGATGGATGGTGTCCTAAACCCTGATCTCCACTCACCAACTGCACAGCAAACTCACCTGGGCTGGATTCTTTGCGGGAGCATTAAGACTCTAAACTGTTACGTCACACTTACGAACTTAAATGAACTAACCAAGTTTTGGGAGACGGAAGACATAATAGAAACCAACAACGACATTTCATCTGACGATTATTGCGAAAAATACTATCAAGAAACAACAACCCGCGACTCTGAGGGAAGGTACACAGTAAAAATGCCCCTGTGCATCAATTTTGAAGAAAAAATTGGAAACTCGAAAGCCATCGCAGCCGCTCAATATTTACAACTAGAAAGGCGATTGTCGCGTAACCCTCAGCTGGAAGGTTTGTACAGAGATTTCATTAGCGAATATATCAAATTGGGTCACATGAAACCGTCAACATCGCGAAAGGAGCCCCAAAACTTCCTTCCACATCATGGAGTACTACGCCTCAGCGCGACTACAACTAAGCTGCGCGTAGTATTTAATGCATCTCAAAGAACAAGCTCGGGTTACAGAATAAACGATCTTATGGAAAAGGGGCCAAATCTACAGACTGACATACAGAAACTCATTTTAAAATGGCGAACCTACGAATTTGTTTTCACAGCCGACATCGAAAAAATGTACCGTTGCATCAATTTGGACTCTACGCAACGACCTTTACAGAAAATATTATGGCGAGACAACCCTAACGACAAACTTCACGAGATGGAATTATGTACTGTCACCTACGGTACGAAATCTGCGCCGTGGCTAGCAATGCGAACCCTAAAGCAATTAGCTAAAGATGATGGTCACAAGTACCCAGAAGCCGCCGTAAAGTCAATGAAATATCACCTGCGGCGTACAATTGGGGAACAAAAGCTAACTTACGAAGAGATGATCACGGTCTTAACTGAAATAGAAGGCTGTTTAAACTCAAGGCCCCTCTGCCCCCTCACGGAGGATCCAGAGGAGTTCTACAACACTCTAACACCAGGACATTTTCTTACTGGAGGTCCTATTTTATCGCTACCACAGGCCGACCGCAGTGACGTAACAAGTATAGACATAAGAAAACGCTGGCAACTAACTACTCACATGACTCACCGGTTTTGGAAAACATGGTCAAGTGATTATTTACATCAACTTCAAGTCAGAAGCAAATGGCAAACCTCAACACCCAACATCAAGACAGATGATATCGTCCTTATTAAAGAAAAGAACTTGCCGCCTGGAAAGTGGACTCTCGGGCGCGTTGTGGAACTCCATCCAGGATCTGACAACCGCGTTCGCGTCGCTACACTGAAAACCAAGAACGGTCTAATAAAGCGACCTGTTATAAAGCTGTCACCACTACCTGTTCAAAACGAAGATCAAAAATCACTCCATCTCCAATTTGCAGCGTCACAAAATTAAAAATCTCAAGGCCAAATAATCGCAAAGACTTATCCTCCAAGAGAGTAAAACGAACATTTCCGATTTTTGCAACCATGCTGGCATTATTTACAATAACTGGGTCACATGTCAACGCTCTGATATTGAACACTCATATTACAAGCCTTGAAAAACGACCCATCGGTCGGTTATTTAGCAAACGAATTATTTATAATACCATTGTCAATCATGATGAACAACGAAACTGCAAACTGGGTTCAAATATCGGCCGACTTCATCGCCGTCAACGTGAGAAAAAAAAAAAAAAAAAAAAAAAAACATACTTAACTATGTCACAGGAAGACATCAAACACTGCACTCAGAGAAGCACAGACAATTATATTTGTACCGCCAAGTTACCCACATATAACTTACATAACAAAAGGCGCCGTGCGAAGCAAAACTGCTGGATCAACAAAGGACGTTGCCCTGTGAAATTGGAAGCGCGCGGTGTCGCGACAATTGGCTTAAGCTGCATTCGCCGAATATGTGGCTAATCATATGTTACGATAAATGTGTCATACGGATGATATGCGGCAACGATGTATCGATGAGTACTATAACTACGTCTAGCATCTTAACTATAGATACCTACTATAAACTCGACCATCAACAGGGTTGCCAACCTAGCTATAGAGAGGATGCCGCGGATAGCACTCTAACTACGCTGACTACGAAAAAATAGATAAGAAGCTAATCACTACACTATTACATATATTTGGTGGCTTCGGCATTAGTCGTCGTGTTCGTGTGGGTCGTAAGGAAACGTCGCTGCCCTTTCAAAAATACACTTCAGCGAGTATCAACCGACTGAGGACATCGAAATGCAGGAGATGCGGCCAGCTGCAGTAGCAACAGTCACAACGCAATCTCAAGATAACATCGCGTTTAAGTTCGATTCGATTGATTTATTGAATAGTTCTGTACACTTTAATATTGTATCTTATAACTTTCTTATACATGTATTTTTCTATTTTTTATCAACTTTGTGATGATGGGATCCGACAATTTCGACAATATTGTGGTTCTATTTTTTCGCATCCGCTTTTCAGATGATCAAGATAAGTCTGCATGCTCTGGATGCTATCCCAGTATGTTGTTAAGTTATAATACATCAACAATATCCATTCGTCGTGTATTTGTTGAATTTTTCCACTTAAATCGTAGTATATGGGTCGTTTTTCAAGGCTCGTAATATGAGTGTTCAATGCCAGAGCGTTGACTTGTGACCCAGTTATTGTATTTAATTGTTTTGTAGTTAGGTAGCTGGCAAAGGTTTCAGGTTGCTTCCGAAGACGTATTGTTGTTGTGAAACGTGACACCCATGCAATCACGCGATAAACATAAGTTAATGACCTGTGTTTATGAAGTAATATGTTTATAAAATTATCGTTAATTTCTGTCTTCATAGTTGCGAAAGTTTTCGAATGATTTTCTATTCCAATATCCGTAGTAAATAGACAGTTCTTGCTCTCTTCATCTTGTTCGTTAAAAGTTTGTAAAAACGACGGTCCTTGCCACCATAACATGTGATTCATAAGTTTAGCGGGAGACAGTCCTCTTGACGCGCAATCCGCAGGGTTGACGCTAGTGTGGACATATCTCCACTTGCTTGCAGGAATAATTTTATTAATTTTGTCCACTCTGTTTGATACATATCTTTCGCATTTTTGCTTGTTTCCTTGTATCCGGGCTAATACAACCTTAGAGTCACACCAAGCATAAATAGTTATCGGGTTATCGTGTAATACATGGATTGTTTTTTCCATAAGTTTGGATAACAACAATGCGCCACATTGTTCAAGTTTTGTCAGTGTTGTAGATTGAGATAGGGGCGCTACTCCAGTTTTGGCTGTGAGTAACGACACTAACGGGTGGCAACCCTCATTGATCACTCGACAATATATAACACAAGCGTACGCTTTTTCGCTTGCGTCGCAAAATCCATGAAGTTCTATGTTTTGATGTTTGCTGCCAATCCATCTATTTATTTTTATGTTAACTAATTCGTTTTTTAGTTTTAGCCATTTCTTGCTTGTTTCTTCTGGTAAGTTCTCGCCCCAGAAAATTTTACTTATCCAAATTTCTTGAAATAATAACTTCGCAGCTATAGTTATGGGCGCGAGCCAGCCCAATGGATCATAAAGCGTAGAGTCCAAATTGATGCAACGGTACATTTTTTCGATGTCGGCCGTAAAAACAAATTCGTACGTTCGCCATTTTAAAATGAGTTTCTGTATGTCAGTCTGTAGATTTGGCCCCTTTTCCATAAGATCGTTTAAGCTGTAACCCGAGCTTGTTCTTTGAGATGCATTAAATACTACGCGCAGCTTAGTTGTAGTCGAGCTGAGGCGTAGTACTCCATGATGTGGAAGGAAGTTTTGGGGCTCCTTTCGCGATGTTGACGGTTTCATGTGACCCAATTTGATATATTCGCTAATGAAATCTCTGTACAAACCTTCCAGCTGAGGGTTACGCGACAATCGCCTTTCTAGTTGTAAATATTGAGCGGCTGCGATGGCTTTCGAGTTTCCAATTTTTTCTTCAAAATTGCTGCACAGGTGCATTTTTACTGTGTACCTTCCCTCAGAGTCGCGGGTTGTTGTTTCTTGATAGTATTTTTCGCAATAATCGTCAGATGAAATGTCGTTGTTGGTTTCTATTATGTCTTCCGTCTCCCAAAACTTGGTTAGTTCATTTAAGTTCGTAAGTGTGACGTAACAGTTTAGAGTCTTAATGCTCCCGCAAAGAATCCAGCCCAGGTGAGTTTGCTGTGCAGTTGGTGAGTGGAGATCAGGGTTTAGGACACCATCCATCAGAATCATGGAATAAATAGCAGCTCCAAGGAGTATGTCCACGCGTCGAGATACGTTGAACTCTGGGTCAGCAAGTTTCAAGTTTTGTATATGTTCCCAGTTCGGTGTTTGGAAGGTTTTGTTAGGTAGGTTGTTTATAAGTTTCTTCATGATTAAAGTTTTTGCTCTAAAGTTAAAGTCTGAATGTACGGACATGCAGTCGAGATTAACGTAACCCGTGCAGTCTCCGGACACCGAGCCCACTCCGGCCACAGAAGCATATATGTTTTTTCTAGGTAAGTTTAATAGTTGTGCGGCATTTTCGCTGATAAGGTTTACTTGAGAGCCTTGATCGAGAAGAGCTCGCAAAGTGACGTAGCTACCGTTGGATGCCTTCACCTTCAGTAGAGTTGTTGTAAGAAGAATCTCGGTGTTTTCGTTTGACAAGTGATTCGTTTGCTGGTTTGCAGTCGTAGCCCGGGGCTCAATATTATTTTGTCCGTGATAAGATGTAGATTTTTTCATGTTATTATTGTGCAATAAAGTATGGTGCGGCATATTGCAATCTTTGCAAGTTTTCGCTGATTTGCAACGTTCATTGCCGTGGCTATACAGACAATTTCTGCAAACTTGCAGTTTTGTTACAGTCACGTTTTTCTGCTCCGTGCTCATGTCGTTGAACTTTGCACATTGCATCAGAACGTGCATTCCATTACAAAGTGGACATTTAATTGAACTTGTATGATATATTTTCGGATATTCTCGTTTAAATGGATGATTTGGCTTCTTTGCTGTTTGGTACATCTTTGTATGTGTATATTTTTGTATGTTGGAACCATCTCTATGTTGATTTCGCATGGTTTCAAAAGCCATGAATTTATTTTCCAGAAACATAGTAAATTCGTTTAAGGTGGGTATGTCCCGGGGCTCATGCAGCTCCTTTGTGTACTCGTTGTAATTTGTAGTGTCAAGTTTTTGTGACATGATGTGCACAATCATTGGATCCCAGGTCGATGTGTTTATCCCCATATTGGCGAGCCCATTTAAAGTTTCAATAATAATATCGTGAATTTTCTTCAAGTTAAATGCGTTGGGTTGTTGTATAACAGGTAAGTTGAGCAGGTTGTTCATGTATGACGTAAACAACAAGCGTCGGTTATTATATCTCTGATTAAGAATTTCCCAGCAGGATTCGTAATTTTCAGCGCTTATGTGTAGATGTTGAACGAGTCTTTCCGGTTCGCCTTTCAATTTAGACTTTAGATGTTGCATCTTCTGTGCGTTAGGTATAGTTGGATTTTTATGTACTGATTCCAAAAACAGATCCTTAAATGTGATCCATTGGCTGTAACTTCCGGTAAAGTCAGGAATATTTATTGTTGGAGCGGCTTGATGATAATTAGAGGTTGACCAGATTTTGGCATTTAATCCTTTTCTCATATGATCATAATTTTGTTCGATTTCGTTGAATATAGTGACGTAGTTTCGTTCTGATGTTTGATGTAACCTTTCGAGCTCCCAATGCAGTTTATCGATTGTTTCCCATTTTGATCTTAAAATGTTGAGATGATCTTCAGCATCCCACTTGTTGATTATCTCCTCCAATCTCTTTTTATGGCCTTGAAGTTACACTCTTGACGTTGTAATAGTTCCTTTGTTTTTTCATTTAAGTTTCGCTCGGTATCCGGTTGCAATAAACTTGGTATTTCAGTTTCCGCGGAAGAAGTGGTCCCGGCAAGCATTCTCTTCAAAATATCGGTTTTCGTTGATTGGTACAGTTCTTTAGTTTTTTCGTATGCGTTTTCTATGAAATAATCAAAATTTTTATCTTCTAAAGTTAAAAGTAATTGATGACGTTGGTGAAAATCATCCCACTGGTTGTTCAAAGAAATGAGCCTCTTATTGAGATATTCCTGAGTTTTCCTTGAAGCACTGTCTTTTTTTGTAGTTAGAACATATCGATTTGATGTTTTCGAATATTTCAGCTTGAAGTTTCAGCTCTGACATCATGTTAGTTTTGTTAGTTTTTAGTAATTTAGTTAGTTTAGGTTTTTGATGCGGTAGGTAGTTATCCACAGGTTTCCAAGACTTGTTACACTCGTTGTTGTAAACACTTATATAATCTCCTGGCGTGGTCGCTTTTGGGTACCCTAAGTCCTCTCTTCCTTCTCACGATATGTGCGTTCTCGTCTCAATCTACCTGGTGAGACCCGCTGGTGGGAGGCCAGGCAAACCGATTCGCTACCGTGCAAAGAAAAAGGAAAACAAAGGTACCTTTTACTCTTCCTCGAAGGACCAAAATGTAAGCTCGAAGGACCAAAATGTAAGCTCGAAGGACCAAAATGTAGGATCGAAGGACCAAAATCCGGCTCGAAGGACCAAAATGTAGGATGTTCGCTTAGTTGACCACGAACAACCTACAGGTAGATGTTGTAGTTAGTTTCGTTGATCGTTATTTACGAAGTAAGTGGTGGCTGGCACGATGTTGAAAGTTGCGTTCTTGCGGAGATAAAACGAAAGGATTTCTTCACTAAGTTTAATAAAGTTATAAAAGTAGTTAAGTTAAGTTACAGTTTAAAATATAGTTAGAAGATGGGTCCTTTCACGACTGTGGCCGATCGTAATCTCATCATGTTTTATTACAGCAGATAAAAGGTAAACTTTAAATGCTGACGCGTAACCTAATTTAAGCGTATTGAACTGAAGTTACGGAATGTGCGGTGTAAGACCGTACAGATGGCACCCCTGTTGTGTCATCCCTTTTTTTTGTGTGGTGTTAGCTACTGAAACTGTGTCATTTCTAAATCGATGATAACTCCTTCAAATCAAGTTTTAGGAAAATCAACCCAAAATAAAAACTTTCTTCATTTTTCATGTAATTCAAGCTCGTAGCCTTCGTTTCTGTAATTGTATGTAGCAACGGTTCAAGCTGGCAACTCTACAAATGGGTGTCAGACTGTACAATAATAAGCAATCGTTAAATCTAGGTTAACTGACTTCTCTATTTGTTTACAGATATGGAGACCCATAACAGCTCTTTTCTACTATCCCATTGGGCCAGGCACTGGCTTTCATTTCCTGATCAACTGTTACTTCCTGTACAACTATTCGCAGCGACTTGAGACAGGCATGTTTGCAGGAAAACCAGCTGACTATTTCTACATGCTATTGTTCAACTGGGCATGCTGTGTTATAATTGGACTGCTGGTGAACTTGTCTGTATGTATGAAAACTTTTTTTTTGGTTTGATGCTTTTTCATTTACCATATAATTTTATAAAACTTTAATCTTATAATCAGAGGTCGGAATTAGGTAGAATTTTTTATGTACTTGCATCGAAATGTTAATATTAATATGGATCTTCCCGGGATTTCTAATGGACAATCCCGTGTGGCCAACAACATTACAAATACATAATAATAAAAACCTCAGAGATAGATGAGTCAAATAAAACAAAGATAATTAACATACAATTTTTTTAAGCTCATTCTCATACTTCGTTTTTTTATAAATATTTCTTTTTTGTAAGTAAAAATGTGGCAATGATGCATCCAACAAGTGACATCCAATGTCGTTGTGTAAGATTGGCAAGGTCGCACATACACTGGTTTAAATTGTGTAAAAGTAAATAAGTTTTTTATTTAACAAATCACAGGATTTTTCTGCTCTTTAAAATTAATCTCGGGATTTGAGGCATATCCACTTTTTTTTTGGCTTTATGAAATCAGTCTCCTAACTCTAACTAATTTCGATCTCTGCTTATAATCCTGTATTAATTGGGATAGTTTGAGTTTGTGATAAATTGATATGGTGTTGTCTGCACATTTAGAGTTAAACATAAATACATCAATCAGGTATAAGCTTCCTGAATCATTTTAGTATAGTTGATGCTGTCTTTCACAAATTGCTTTCTAATCATTTCCTAATCACTACATAGTATAAAACAAAGTCGCTTTCTCTGTCCCTATATCCCTATGTATGCTTATATCTTTAAAACTACGCAACGGACTTTGATGCGTTTTTTTATAATAGATAGTGTGATTCAAGAGGAAGGTTTATATGTATAATACATGCATAATATAGTAGAGCATTGCATCCGTGCGAAGCCGGGGCGGGTCGCTAGTATTTAAAATAAAAAAGTTCAATTTGATTTTCTTACAATAATTGCTTTTCCAGGCTACCCTATTCTAAGTAATAAGTGAAACGTAAATGATGCTTTTTAATATTAATCATATATTTTTCCATCAGATTCTTATGGACCCAATGGTACTCTCAGTGCTGTATGTGTGGTGCCAGCTGAATAAGGATGTTATAGTATCATTTTGGTTTGGTACACGGTTTAAGGCTATGTACCTTCCTTGGGTACTGTTGGCTTTTAACATGATTCTTAGTGGAGGGTAAGTGTTAAATAGCTGTTTGAAACTGTAATATAAGTAAAATACGTTCATTATGTACGAATGTAATAATTTTTGACATTGAGTGTTGTCATTTGAAACTCACCCAAAAAGAGTGGAAAAATTGATTATCAAATAGTAACATTTTTATCTTATCTTATCCTGCATTTACATTGCAGCGGTGTGATGGAACTATTAGGCATCCTGATTGGGCACCTTTCATTCTTCTTGCAATTCAAGTACCCTCAAGAATTTGGCGGACCTGCTCTTTTGACTCCACCGGCTTTCTTGTGAGTAAACAAATATATTAAGCTACTTTGAGGAGCATACTTTATTAAAATCAATATTAAATTTAATCATTGCAGTACAATCGAAATTTGTTATTTCGATTTTGTTTTAGTAGTACAAAGGAAATTTTCTGAATTGGCGACCTTCTGTTTCTTTAAGCGAAGTACTTCTTACTTGCTAGTGATACTTTTTATGAGAGACAAGTCTCATAAAAAGATTTTTCAAGATTCTATTTTACCTTCGCAAATCGTCCTGCTACGAGAAATTAATCATACAATTTTGTTGCATATTTAAAAAATACGATATGTCGAATTTTATTCTTAAGTCATAACTCATAATGTTTACTAAATTTGATTTTAAGTTTTAATATGTACAGGTGATTCTTTAATTTTTTTACATAAGCACAGCGAGTATAAGACGTTGTCGTAACATGACAATACTTAGCATTATTAAGTACTTCATTAAGCTTGTCCGATGTCTGAAATAGTATTGTATGAATAAAATTAATTTTAAAAGAAATTGTGTAATAAAACACTTCTTACGGATAGGAAAACCTGTTAGTTTTCATTTATTCAATTCTGATGGGTCAAATTTATTTTTGGATGCTGTGTTCACTAGATTTTGGTTGTTATTATCTTAGTCTGTGAATATGGCTCCTGAAAATGAATTGACACATCACAATTATTTATGTAAATGAATTTATTAAAATAATTGAGATTTTTGTATCCGTTTAGTGTTTCACTTCAATAAGTTGATGCGAATGTGTATTTTTATTGTGAACAAAAGTAGTTTTCAGTAATTAAATGTCCTATTCACTAAATTATTAAAGTGAATGAACAACAACTATATTTCATGACATGTATATGACCTATTATACTTAACTAAAATGTCTTAAGTTCTTTATGCCTTATAAGATATTATTTAAATTTGCTTGTTCTATATTGATTTTATAAAGTTTTTTTTTTTATTTTTATATATTTTTTCATGATATCTTATAAGATAAATTACTTTAATAGAAAAATACTGGCAAAAATTGACTTGGTTCACAAGTGAATTCTCAGGCTGGAATCGAACCCGTAACCTTTGGAATTCCGGTCCAATGCTCTCCCAATTGAGCTATCGAGCCTTGTGAACACCCTTCGAAATTTTCCAGTACCTACCTTTCTAATTCTACGCTGTAGGTCACCGTTGTCTCATCAATGAGAGGAACATCCTCTCATATTCGAAAAAAACATTTTTACAAATGTTTTTGCAATCGATTAAGATGCAACAGCCATTTAGTTTTCGTAAAAATTACAAAAACTAAATATCTATTATAATATCTATTTTTTTTTCTTTTGTTTCCAATGCTATCTTATAAGATAATTTTTTCTATTAAAATAATTTATTTTGTAAAGAGTTTGTTCACACAGTTGTGCAATGGCCTCTAGAATTGAAACAGTTACTTTAATAAATATTTATTTTTTATTTGTCTCTATTAGGAAGCAGTTGTTCCCTGATACGAGATACGTCGGTGGATTTGGCACAGCGCCTCAAGCACGAGTACCCACACGGGGAGGCGGCAACGTCTTCGGCGGACACAACTGGGGTCGCGGTCACACGTTGGGGGGCAATTGAATTATAAATTGAGTACCACTGGACTCAACTTATTCACACACATTTCTGGTTTGCTTCTGTAACAATCCCTGTGGGCATAACAATTCACCATCTTAAGGTGGCGTAACAAATACTTTAGGAATGTGTTAGTGAATAAGGCAAGACTATTTTGTGAATCGAAAGTAAGATGAAGTCAGATTGAAATGTTATTATAAAGAGAAAGAGGCCATCACGTCAAATCTTAGTAAATGATTAATGATTAAAAAAATATTTAGAGATTGTGAGCATTCGCGATGAATTACTTCAATTCGATTTACTGTGTAGTCTTATTTAGAAGGAATATTGTATTCCTTCAAATATTGTAAAGATATATTTTAATTGAAGCCATTGTTATAACATCATCAAATTATTAGTCTCCATTTGAGCTTGGCCACAGCCTTTTTCAAATGTCTAAGGCTAAGGAGTCGAAGCGACCGACACTTAAATAATATTAAATTCAATTTATTGTCGGCAACGTAGTGCAGGTCACAGAAAGGGGTTCTATACGCTCTGCGTTTATTTCTTATGTCTCAATTGGGGTTGGTGCGTAATGCACTATGTCGAGTTGACGTGAAATGTTTATTGTAAAAAAATTAACTGATACTTTGACTTCAGTTAAATTTGGATTTAAGGGTCTCTTAAAAACTGGACATGACGAAACAGCTGTCCCGTTATTAAAGGCATAAGGTTAGTAGTTGACTTAAAATATTGTAATGTGTGGGTCTAGTTTTAAACTACAACACCATACGCAAACTTCATCTACTCTCGTCTTAAAGGGGGCTAATGGAGGGGTTCATAGATTAAAAGTTTGGGATAAGCTACTTTTTGATGTCTGTTCAGTAATTGTTGATGGAAGTTGTTACCTTTAAAAGCTTCTGTTCGGTATAGTGTTTAGCGTTTCTTCTATGAAGGAAAGCTGTTCACACAAAAAGACATTTTTGAACTTATTGATTTTTATTAAATTGCTGATAAATAAAATTAACTTACATTGAACAAGTTGTTTATAAAAGTGATAACAATATCAATCGTATGAAATTATCATTCATTTCTTATAAATATATTTACAAATACGAGTATGTGAAGTGAATGTGTATTATATTAGTATAAATCATTTTATTGGCAACAGTGAAATACATCGATATTTTTTATGACTGTTTATTTGGGTGACTGATAAAGTTATGCTTATTTTTTAAAAATAGAACCAATTTTATGGCCAATGATTTAAAAAAGGAGGTTATTTTACGAACGCAAAAAAATGTAGTGATATCTTTAGCTCCACTACTTATATGCATTTATAATTTAATTATAGTTATTGCTTTGAAATTTCACAAAACCACAGTATGTTTGGTTTTCTGTACATAATCTATTGGGGTAAATTAATTTATCTAGAATTGTATTCTACTATTGATAAAATTGTTTTCCATTTTTCATTCAAAAAAAGTTTCCATTCGCATTGAAGGTGCACCGTTTAGCAATTTTGAGAAAGAAAGAATGAATGAACATAAATCACTCTTAAAAGTAATGTTATTAGCTATTAGTGTTAAACCAACCAATGGAAACAAAACCAACCAAAACCAACGAATGGATACATGTTTTTTATTTCGCTTATTTTATATTGTAAAACCATTATTATAAATTACAACATCCACTATTTGAAATAACTATCAGTATGATCTATAATAACATAGAATACAATAAGGTTTATGAAAGTTTAGCTTAATGACCGAATCAACAACGTTGAAAAACACAGGCTATCTTAGCTTAAATGTAGCCTGCATTTACTCTATACCCTTTTCAGTTAAGGCTCTGTTGTTAATGAGAAATAAGTAAATATATATTTTTACAACTCATGACGCGTTGTAGTTTTTGTAAAGTCTATGCGCGAAGAGATGATACCAAAAATAATAAATCACGGTTTCCAAACTCATTACAAATTAATTATTACCCACGATAGTAAAAACTAAAGGAAAAAAACAGTATTGTTGTTGTTTATAGATTACTAGCGACCCGCCCCGGCTTCGCACGGATGCAATGCTCTACTATATTATGCATGTATTATACATATAAACCTTCCTCTTGAATTACTCTATCTATTAAAAAAAACCGCATCAAAATCCGTTGCGTAGTTTAAAAGATATAAGCATACATAGGGATATAGGGACAGAGAAAGCGACTTTGTTTTATACTATGTAGTGATTATTATTATTGAGTAGCCCAGTTTACAATTAGTAGAAAAAATAAAATTACAGTCGACTGCGAATCGACCTACCAAAAAACCAACATTGGTTTGACGTTGTCTGATTGATAAACTGTTTATTGTACTTTAAAGTTCCACTGATTTGTTTAGTGATGCTATTTTAATGTGAATGGGAGCTTAGATGCTTGATGACTATCGAGTTGCTTTTCCCCCGAGAGGTGTGTCTAAAATTTAAATAATTGTCTTTAATAGTTGCAGCGATCTCACTATTGACGATAAAGATATTCATAATTGTAGCAACCACATCGCCTCACCAATTCAGACCATTTCCACCGAAAGTGAGCGATAAGCGATTTGAATCTTGTCATAACATAACACTTGCTATGCGTCGTCGGTGGAAAGACAGCTTTTTAATCCCTGAGTGATGCGTCACTGTCACAATAATATGATTAGTTTCTTTTAAGCTAGAAATTATATTCGATAACGTAACGTTCTGTGGCAACCTACTGTTAATATCTAAAATGGCCTATAAACAAAATGTAATAAAGGGATTTCCACTTTGAAAATATCGCTTTAAAGGAATCATAAGGGCGTACGCTAAACCTAGCGCGGGTCTGTATTGAAAAATAGTAAAGCCACGGTACCACATCTTTTGTTCAAGTTCTCTATCTGTTAATAACACAAAGATTATTTTATTTTTTACACAAACCCCTTTAAGTATATAAATAGTAGTGTTACTACTATTAGGAAATTACCTACTGTCTTACCTTCTAACATAATAAAATTTATTTTTGTGAATGAAATTTAATCAAAACTATTTTTATGAAGATTCACTAGTCTTCTGTTAACCTATTGTGTAAATATAGCTGAAAACCTAGACTATATATTTGTATAAATTGTTTTAACAATAAAAGGTGACAACAAAATTGGTGTTTCAAATTAATAGGGCAAAAAATTCTTCCATTAACCGATTCGTTGCTACCTACATACAATTACAGAAACGAAGGCTACGAGCTTGATTTACGTGAAAAATGAAGATAGTTTTAATCTGGTTTGATTTCCCTAAAACTTCATTTGAACAAGTTATCATCGATTTAAAAATGACACGGTTTCAGTGGCTAACGCCACACGCAAAAAAAAGTGACGACACGACTGGCGTGCCATCAGCAACGAATCGGTTAAATACATGATATTGTCTGTTCTCATCTTGGGACGGTTTCGGCCAATACTAGCTCCAGACGCTTGAGAATATTGAGAGGAGGGCCAAAAACCTCAATGACGATCTATTTTATATAAAAGCTCAAAAGCCTTGAGCAAAGACGGAAGGTAGCTAACCTATCCGTATTTTGTAGGTAAGATACATAGTGTGCAGTAGAATTGTTCAGCCTTGTTCCACCGTCCCCATTATTTCACCGGACCATCAGACTTACAAATAGGCGCCACTATTATATGGTTGATATACGAAGGAGTCGCACTAGCGGTTTAGTTCCAATTTTGTGATCCGTACCGCTAAGAGTAAAACTCCTGCCTTGCCTGAAACTGTTTCCTGACACATACAATTTAGAGGTCTTCAAGTCACGAGTGAATAGATACCTTCTAGGCAAGCGCGTCACATCCTAGATCGGATGATGATCTGATAGTGAATCATGGTAAGCGATGGCTTACCATCTCAGTAAAGTGCTTTCCTATTTCATATAAAAAAGCATATTCTGAGATCATGATATAATGGTTGATTGTTTGTCTTTCGTCTTAACTTACCAAATCAATAATGTCCTTTATTATGTCTCTTATTTTAACATTTAACTACTAGATTTTCATATCCAAATAAATTATTACTACAATAAAGTATACTATTTATGACAATTCGGTTGCAAATGTCTACTTTATTTTTAAAGTTGTTCAGTTCTAAAGTTCTCAGAAATTCAAGTATGAGAAGTCGCGGAACATATATGGTGATTGGTATAACTACTTCACGATACGAGGGACCTAAATTTTTTTTGGGCCAAAAGTTCGGGCCATCCTTTGGATGTAAATATATTTTAAGAGTAGAGTTTATACATATTGTGAGAAAGTACCATCATATAAATTGGCAAAATCGTGTTTTTATTTGTTGAATTAATCTGTTTTCTGAAATGGACAAACTAGTAATGTCGCTAGTTCAGTAGCCGTTTAGAAGAGTTTGTTGTTATTGACAACTAGTTTAGTCATGTTACTGGTTAACAGATGTTGAATACTCTCCATTGTCTTATATGTGTATGCTATTTGTTTAGTTTTGCAAGGCTACAGCAGCAGGTGAAAAGGAAAATTATTAAACTAAATAAAAATGTTATGGATATAACGATATTTTATTTGCTAAATAAATCTACTGTACAATCTTGTTCAATGGTGCTGGTCTTTGGGATCTGGCTTTCCGTACTCTTTTTCCCACATTGCAATAAACTCTTTCTTACGCTGTTCACGTTTCTTGAAATATTCTGGGTACTGTGCCTTTTCTAATGGGTGCCAATAGTCCAACACCCAATCCGGGGGAGTGACAACACGCTCGTAGGCCACACCACCAGGACTTAGGGCGACTGCAATAAAAAAAAAAATTAAAATTGTGTACATATATAGTATATAATGTCTGGACATCATCTTTGGCAATAAAATCATACTAAAATTATTAGTATCTTTATAAGTTAATCAGCCAAGCAATTGAAACAACTGAGAATTGCTTGTATCCAGTGCATTTGTTAGAAATAATATATCTTGTTAATGTGCATCTAGTCTATTCTTGAATTGGTTTGTTTTTTTGGCTACTAATATTTCCTCTGGCAACTTATTCCGCAAATCCACAACTCTATTGCAGAAAAAATGCTTATGCGGGTAATATAGCATTTTGGCAATGTAAGACTAGTTCGTAAAAGTTGGGGTTATAATTCGAATTTTCAATCACTTTTTTGTTACTGAGACAGAGGAGGTTGTTGTTCCCAAAGCTCTTTAATCTGTATATCAATAATCTTATAGTTGAACTAAGCAGTGTGCGTGTCGGGTGTTACATTGATGGTATTAGTGTAAATAGTATCAGTCAATAAACTGATGATATGGTGCTGTAAGGCCCAACTGCGATATCAGTTTGCAAAATGTTAACAGTATGCAAGAATTATGCAGTCACACATAGTCTCATTTACAATAAGAAAAAGACTGCTCATTAATCACATGAATAAATTCAAATATCTGAGACATTTCCTTTAATTTTTATTTCAAGATGATCTTGATTGGGAAAGGGAGTGTAGCATATATATAAAGTTAAGCAGGGTTATTTGTTGGTTCGCAGTTTTACCGTTGCAATACTGAAGTCATAATCACGCTTTGATAATCATACTGTCAGAGTTTTTAAACAGGGAGTCTGTGGGTTAATCATACCAAGAGGTGATTTAGTGCCCTGCTGGTCCAATATAACAATATCTTGAGGATGTTGTTGCGACTGCCATGCTTCTGCAGTGCATCAGTGATGTTTTCACATTAACGCACAGATGGCTTCCATGCCATAATTAGCAAAAAGACAGCATCTTTGATACGCAGACTGCTTGGTAGTCACAACCGCATTCTGGTGCCAGTGGCCAATAAGTTCAATTCACCCTTGTGGACATGTGTGGTGAGCAGGATGATTTAATATATTATCGTTTAGTAACACTAGTAGTTCAGCATTGTAAAAACCTAACGCAATATGAGCCTTGTAGTTTGAAATAAAAACTTTTTATTTATTTACTATTATGTTGTCAACTGTATAATTGCACAGAAAACATTACAGAGAAAAAATAGACATTTGTCTTTGTTAATTATCAATTTGTAAGGGCAACAGCACATCAACCTACCACAAACTGTAAATTTTTCCCAATTGACATAGAACTCTATATATGTCGCACTTAAAGCTGTAACCTTGTCAACTTTTGAGAAAATGCAAAAACCATAAATAGCAAATATTAACCATACTAATACTTATAAAGCTACTGTTGAATAATAGCACACACACCTTGCAGGAAAGACAAAACAATTATTGGCATGTTTTTCTATATGTTTTAAAATGTTTGTGCACTTTACTGATGTTTAGTTATGGTAAGCAAAGTAATATCTATTTTGTAACATTATAGCTAGCTGTGCCAAAGAGCTTGGATTGTGTAATCTGTTAGCAATAATCCAAAATAGTTTCGTACACAAGTATCAGAGGTTTAATTAAAATAATATAAAAAATATTCAACAGGAACAGACGAAAATACTAATAATAAATTAGTTTACATACATTTTCTCGGGAGAGGATGCTGTATCAAGAATAGTTCTTCTTCACCCTTTTTCAGCAGTTCTCCAGCTTTTGCCATATCAGTGACTTTGGCATTCTCATCAAAACGGGCTCTCATCAACACTGCTTGGTATCGGTAGACATTTCTGACATAAAAATACCATTATTAAACGATCTTGTTATTTACCAATTCAATTTTAACTTATGTATTTCTAAAAACGACTATACGACTAATCTGTCAATTAAACATAAATAAACTACTTAAGTTACAGTTACAATAGAAGCTACTGCTCTATTAAAAATAAAAAAAGAACCTGTTTCATATCGAGAACAGGCTACTTATATTAACATCATTTATATCAAAAAGTCTTCATAATATCTGAAAATTGAGGAAATTCATAGGTTATAAGTTATAATTACGTAACTTCAGTTCTGGACGGAACTTCATAATAATTTCAGAATAAAAACATTCATACCGTCTGTCGTAAAATGCTTCTAAATTTCGCAGTGCTCTTTTATAAAGGCTGCAAACCTTTTGTGAATGGGTTTTCAGGCCCAAGAATGGTACATTCGCCATTTTTGTTATGACACTGACTGATATTTTGGTTTTTTTCGTAAGTTTTCTCATCAGCGGACAGCGGAGGCAAAGGGTACTAACCCTGTTCAGATTCCTTTTTATTAATTTAAGTTGCGTTCCGAAATATATATCAGTATACTGGCCAGTGGTAATGACGTTTTGAATCGACGCCATGCTATTGATTTGTTACGAAATATACTGGCCAGCGCGATGACGTCAGAAATCGACGCCATATTTAAAATAATATGAAAGCGAGACAGAGGGAATAAGCTCGGCATAATACGTCACACTTTCATTCATTTTGACCAGTACAATGACGGTTTCCTGACGTCGTTGCAGTATACTGATGTATATCTTGAAATACAGCCCTAATTCCTTATTTAGCTGATGATAAATAATGTAAAAAGCTGATTTGGGGAATGCATAATAAAGCAAACACTTTCCTCATGTTTCGGTAAAGGCAAGGGAATTTTTTAGAAGTTTAGTAATTCAAGTTAAGAAGTGTTTTATTACTCAAACAAAATCTTCTTTAAGATCGTCGGCAAGGTAATGCCCCAGATACTTGAATTTATTGTATAAGCCGTTAAGGATGATGGGTTGGCAATTATCAGGACATTTATCGGCGGCCCTAAAAACCATATATTCAGTTTTTTTGCCTAGTTACGAGTGAATAGGTAATTCACTTGTAACTTGAAGACCCCTAAATTGTATTCATTATTATGTCGAAATTGTTGTTAAGTTCAGACAAGGTAGTAGAACATGTGCTACCACCATTGGAATTGAATATCTGAGACCGGTGGTTGAAAAACTACAGATACGTTTCATATATAATAACAATTGAGGAAATTGTACACGTTGTTACATACCCAACCTTAATGATGATTTTCAACTCAGAAGGCAAAAGAAGAGTTGAATCACATTTATCTATTAAAAGTTACCTACAATTTCCAAAACTGCTAGTATATTGAATGAAAACCTCATCCGGTGCACGAAGATGCAAATAACATTGCCATTATTGAAGCCTTGAACTCGTGATCGCAATTCTAGCACGAGGCTGACATATTGCGTGCTCCCATCGGCATCTTAATATTTATCTAACAACCTTGACGTTATTGAAATAGTAAGATGTCTATCATTAAGTACCATAACAAAAGTATATGGGCACTTCATATGGGCGAAGTTTCGATTAGGTCAAGAACTCACCATAAGTACGCGCCCACTAGGGAACCATGGACGTCAGTTCAAACTTTATACGCTTCAAGATTTACGGGAATATATGTAGTAAAAATCACTTTAAGCTATTGAAATAGGTGCTTGCTTATATTTTTAAAATTGGCAAATTTGAGTACAGAAAGTACTTGACCAGTGTGCATTTAATAGGCTCTAAAATGATGAAATCTCGCAGGGATCATGGGTTATGATCAGTTACAAATCAATTCTTTATAGTAGGTGTGAAATTATTACGTGTTATCAAGCACTCATTGTAGAAGTATGTGTTAAATGATCCTATCATTAGAGAATGTAAATTAGCATATATTGCCTTTAATTTTGCAGTAATTGCCATATTTTTATTAGTTAAATTAATTCATTTGATTATATAACGATATAAATAGAGAAAAATTACTAAAACGAAATTAATTTCGATAATTCTTACAGAATAGCTCGGCTGATGTTTAAAGAATAACAGTATTGGATTCGTCACTCACTTGTCCAAGTTACTTTTTCAAACTTAGCAATTTAAAGTTAACATTTACTTTTATGTAGGCATTGTGCGAATTATCAGAACCTTTGAAATTTTTAGAGTAGAGTAGTAAATTTAGAGTATTCAACCGTTTTTAATAACCGTTTAAACGTTTTTAATATGATTTTATAACTTCACATGTATGTCTGGTATGTATTTTTGTAACCGAATAGCTAGCGCGAGTTTTACCCACTTCAACACGTCAGATAAATTTCAAATGTTGTACACTTATCAGATGCCGATGACAAAAGGTACATAGAATAAAAAAAATATATCTGAGAGGTTTAAAAAAAAAATAGAGTACGAAGAACTGAAAAATTACAATCAATATTATTGGCCGAAGGCTGGGATGCCTAGGTACCCTTGGGCCACTCGACCACAAAAGCCGTCTAACAAATATTATTAATGTGATCGTGTGTTTTTTGGTTGTTATCACAGCACGCCTTTAATCAATCCTCAGGAAAATCAGCAAATATGTAGCCTGTCAATGAAAATAATAAAATCTATTACTGATTTTTTTTTACTTTATTTGACTGTACCCGTGAAATAGCGCATTTTTGGCACATTTACAGATAACAGACAAATACATACAATAAAACTAGGCTATGCAGTCGCTAAGCATAAAGCTTCCCTAGCACCATATATTGGAGCGGAACGTAATATTAAAAAAAAACATTAAAAAAAATATTGAATAATGTTAAGTAAATTTTAAAATTCCATAAGAAAGAAAACTTTCAAATAGGCGCAGATTTTTTACAATGGGAAAACCCATAGAGTCAATGGTTTTTGTTCATAACTTTTTTATTTTTGTAAATTTCAAAAGACAGGCAAACAAATCAAAATCGAGTTTGATCATGGAACCACAACCCTTGGTTTTCGCTACAAGGTAATAAATATAAGCCGATGCAGTCGCTAAGCATAAAGCTACGCTAGCACCATGTATTGGAGCGGAGCGTAATACGTAAAAAAAGAAATATTTTTTTTTGTTACGATAGGAATTTTTGCGAATTTCAAAAATCGGGTCCTAAATGTGTTGATTCGATTCCACACAAAAATTATTAAAATCGGTTAAAAACTCGGGAAGTTATGGCGTAACAGACATCGCGTCATTGAAACTGATCCATGGGTGGGAGCTATGCTCCAACTAGGCGATGCAGTCGCTGAGCATAAAGCTACGCTAGCACCATATATTGGAGCGGAACGTAATACCTAGAAAAAAAAAAATTTTTTTTGAATTTCAAAATTCGGACTCCGTCACAATCTGGTCCTAAGCCTGTTGATTCGATTCCACACAAAAAATAATAAAATCAGTTAAGGATTCGGGAAGTTATGGCGTAATTGACATTGCGCCATTGAAGTTGATCCATGGGAGCTTCGCTTCGCTCCGCTCCAATTAATCGAATTTAAAACAATGGTATATCTGTGCCCAATCACAAAAGTGAACAGCATTTACAACTCAGTTACCAAAGTATTACAGTAGGTATATTAAACAGAAACTTATAGAATAAGATTAAAATTAAATGCAAACATAATTTACAATTTAAGCAATAATAACTTTGTGAAGACAAGGACACTACAGCTAATTAAAATTTATCTTGATAAAACAGAACTGCATGAGGATTTTACTATATTTCCAAGCGGGAGAATCCTCTAGTACCTAAATAGTTTTTGAGGCCACTTTTTGAGAAAATTATCCTTTAGTTGTCCTTTTGCTTAAAAGCCTAGTCGAATCTTAAATAAGATAAACCAGATAGTTTATTCCACAACTTGCGTATATGGCAGAAAGAAATTTGTTATAAAATTCACATTAAATTACACGACAATAGTCAAATGAATATTTTATAAGATTCGTCATGGCTCTTAAGCAATTTGAACTTACTCAAACTATGTGTTTTTTAAACTTATAGAAAAAATAAGAATAATGGTTTCCCTTAAGAAAATAAATAGAATCGTGCTTCGGAGGTCACCTTAAGGCGTTGACCCCGGCTGCACCTGTAGTCATTAGCATCCATTTATCCGTACTGGGCCCGCTTGTTGGGTGTGTTTATCTATAAGGGATAAAACTATTAATACCTGTGTTGCAGTGTCAACAGTAGGCTGGTGATGATATTTTTATAATTACTTTAAATTCAACCAATATTTAAATATATAATTTAAATATTCAAAGTCATTTTGCAGGTGGGGAAGATTTACACATCGTTTATGAATATTATAATACGGATAGCAATAATATTACTACTTTGGCAAACAGGCGAATTTTTCATGCCTCGTATGCCAAAAAGGTCTTCAAAACGTGCTAAAGAAATAGATATTATAGAAATCAAATATACTTTTCTCCCTAATCCTTATATTCCTATTAGCAGATATAACTATGTCAAAGTATTAGACAGTAATCATCAAATTAGAACTAGATTTCTAGAATATTATAAGTACGTAGTTCAAAATTGTAGCGTTGTTGTGTTAATCGAGGTCAAAGAAAGTTAAAAAGCCTGAGATTCAGATTACTAAAGAACCGGTCCCATGAAATGAATCACCTGAGAAATTTATAGTACCTATTCGGACTCAAAAATAGAATTGTTGTCAATTTTTTTAACTTAGTTTATTTACAATGTCATGATATTTGTGGTTATAGATGTTTCAACTATTAACTAAATATTCAATAGAAAGTCTAATGATGGTAATGCGTGCAGAGATTTTTACTTCGCTGCCTCAGTGTTATGCCGACACTCGGTGCGGTGGGTAGCCGTCGCCCATTTCTCCCTTGTTTCTTAGTTTCATTTTCACGTGATAGTTTAGTGATACTATTATTTTTTTAAATAATATCTAGTGAAATACTGTGGCAATACAGATTTACGTCTTCTGGAATTCTGCAACGTCTTGCTGTATTACTAGGTATAAAATTTAATATAATATTTAGAGTTTTATATTTTTAATAAAAATTGTTGATTAATTTACGTTACGATGTTATGTTAGACAGTTTTTGTTTTAAAATTACTTATCTAGCATTTTGCCGATTAGATTTTTAATGAGCCCTAATTAATAGTAGATTTTTTTCTATTTATTCATTACTAGCCTTTACCCGCGGCTTCGCTAGCCTTAATGTAGACCACCTATTAAAATTTATATTTCTCTCCCTTGGGAATAGTACTTTTTCTGGAGGAAAGACATCCCATGTCCTTTTCTGTGCACATGACAAAATGTGTGCAAAATTTCATGATGAGCAGTTGAGTAGTTAAGTCGTGAACAACATACAAACAAATTCACACTCGTATTTATCATATAAGTAAGGATGAAATGAACTAAGTGGATACATAAATATACATATAACAAAAACAGAGAGAAAAGTAAAATCTTAATTTCAAAAGGCTCTGTGGTCTGTTCATTCAACAGACTATTTTTTCCAATAGACAAAGGAATTGTAGTATTAGTATTTACAATTCAAGAGCTAAAATAACTTAAACTAAAATATTATAATGATGCTAAATATTTAGAAATACGTGGAAAGAAAGTTGCAGCATTAAGGCATCAAATCACTCATACATTATAAAGAAAATATGGCAAAGGTAATAAATCCAAAAATCCAACTTTGTGTGGGTTTGTACTAGTAACGGAGTTTATGGTATATTTTGTAGAAGAAAGTGGGTGAATTGAATATCGGTCACCGTTCTCAGACCGGTTGGGTACGGGAAAACCATTTACGAGGAATTGCGTAAATAACTTCTTGCAAGTGCCATTTAGTTTTAGACTTTTCGCAATTCAGTGACTTAAGTTGTTTCCTTTAGGACCCATAATTATGAAAACGTAATAGATTATAATTTCATTGAGAAATCGGTTTCAAAACTCGTCTAAAGTGATAGTAGTCAATCATACTGGGTTCATAGTAAAAGTAAATATGGAAGGCTAATTTGATTTTTAATATCTGCAAGATACGACTATCAAGACTCCAATTTGATTATCTTAGTAAATATACCTATACCTATCTTGGGATGAGATAAATAGGTAAATGATAATAGGTATGCCTTTTTAACCTGAGATTAATTTCCCGAATTTAGAAAAATTATTTTCGAGTTTAAAAAAGTTGCATTATGTCGGAACTTTTTAGAGGAAAGTTTTAGAGTCTACTATTTATTGTTCATCTTTACAAGAGCAAGTTGATTTGAGCAAAGAGTTCCGTTTAGTATGTTGATTAGTTGTAAATAACAAAGCTATGAATTTGTTCTTCTGTAATTCCCATATTTTGACAGTTTTCTATTTCGTCTTCTTTTATTTATATTTTCTATTATGTCTCCTTTAAACCAAGAGGACTGAATTTTAACCTCACTGATGTACTACGGATATACTACGGTCGTGTACCTACTCATAAAAGTTTAGTTAACTATAAGGGATAAGAATATTAAATATTTGTAAAAAACGCGCCTTCCAAGGTAGACGTTGATAATAACAGCAGTAATTTAAAACCACAACGATGCAGACATTTTAGCCAGTTCCCATATTGTCACAATCAAGGATTTCAACTTTTTAAATATACAAATAGTACCTACGGACACCAATTATAATGTGGTACAGTAAGGGTTGCCATCATTTTTAACAGAATTAAAATATTTTTTAATAAATTGTATAAATATAGATAGATCGTGCTTTTGGGAATTTCTATCGTCGACGATCGTTCTATCGTTCTCTTATTTTAAAAATAATTATAGGTTTCAGAGCTGAGGAATTATATTTATTTAGATCCATATTAAAATAATGTGATTAATTTCTCAGATGCTCTATTCCTTTCTTCTCGCTATTTTATATTCAAAACGTCAAAAAATCCGTTAACGTGGAAGTTGCAGGAATGGAAAGAAGAAAGCAAATGATTTGCAATTTTCAACTGCAAATCACAACAACCAGACTCTCTTTGTAATTAATTATTTATTTGAGAACATGCCTAATTTTAGACTTATACACAACAGATATTGAATACACATATAACAATAAACTTTTCACAGATATATAAAAAAACGCTATTCCTAAGATAAGTTGAAATTGTACTTAAATAATGTATTTTGTGTTATGATTTGTTGATTGTCTTTACCATTTAAATAATATCTGGACATTCGAAAGAGACCCAAAGTTACTAATACAGCTCTTCGAGTCATTTAGCTGAAATGGCCACATCCTCATAAAACTGATTACCGTTAGGGAAAAAAGGTTCTTGACTGGCGACTACGAACTGACGAACGAATTAGGTGCAGCAATGATGGGATGTAGGTTGCGGGAAGCCGATGGCTGCAAATGCTTACAGCCGCTCTTAGTGGAGCTCTACTGAGGAGGCATATGTCTAGTCATTCAATAAACGAATTGTAAATGCTCATATTGAATGACAATTATTTCAATTATTTATAAAGAGGACTCATAACGTAAATGCGTTTTATTTTGGAATCCTCTATGCTGCGCTGTAGATAGGTAGGTTCCAGTCACAGTTAAATTTAAAAGAAAAACGGTGGAATTATCAATAGAAATATAGTATTATTTGTATATTACGATATTATATATTCTAGTTGTGTTGGCAACCCTTGGTACAGTCAACAGAAAAGAAAAAACCTTTATTAAATTAAGGATCAAGTTAAGTTCCATTTCCTTGACCGTTGACTATGTGCTGTTAAAATATTATCTGCATAGGAAATGTTTGATTTTTTTTTTCTATATTATGTCACTGTATGTAGTGAAATTTAGGTTTGTGCGTCGATTCCTTTTTTCTGTGTATTCATTTATGTTATGTTAAAAAATATATATCATAAAATAACAAATATGACTAGTGTTAAATAATTGTAGTAAAATGAAATTACACGGATAAGTGGTTAGTTTTAAATTTGTTAATTTACATAAAGCTGTTCATCATATCCTAAACTGCGTAGTGTCACATTTGAATGGTTTATACCTCTTTAAAAATTGATGGTGAGTTGGTGAGTCTCTTGGTATTCGAATAACAAAATTCATTCCCAAATCTCAGAATGAGAACATACAAATTGATAGTAAATAAAGTTTCACTCTTTGTCGTTTGAATATACGTTATAGATTCCATTGAAATAGAGACCATTTATTAGAGTACGTATTACTTTATAATTATCTATTATAGGTAATATTTCTAATATGTATTTTCAACCTTATGATATAGCCATAAACAGTTTACTGTTGACTGTACCAATAACACTACTTCGGAATCGTGAAGGTTGTGTTGTGTTCAAATATGTTCACACTTTCGATTTGCACTTCTGATTACATGTCTCATTGTGAAGAAGCGTTAAAAGTAAGAGTTTAGTCAAATAAGTTCTTTTTTATTACCTAAAACTTTTCAAGAACTAAAAATACTTAGCAGATATAGTTTTATTGCATTTCTGCTTTTTTATTTAAAATTATTACAATAATTTTCACTATGCCTTTTTTTGATAAAATTTGTTGATAAAATGCTTTCAGATATTTGCGGGTGCCAAAACTCGCGGTCTACGTAGAAAGTGAAAACCAATCGCTCTCTCTCGTAATCAGACAGTGCTTTCATTTTGATGTCATTACTGAAATGTAATTCACTATTCAATTATCTGAGTGAAGGTCAAATACTCAAAATAAATTAGGCGATGCAGTCGCTAAGCATAAAGCTACGCTAGCACCATATATTGGAGCGGAACGTAATACCTAAAAAAGAAAAAAAAAATTGTTTCGATGGGAATTTTCGCGAATTTCAAAATTCGGCTCCGTCACAATCTGGTCCTAAACCTGTTGATTCGATTCCTCACAAAAAATATCAAAATTGGTTAAGAACTCGGGAAGTTATGGCGTAACAGACATTGCGCCATTGAAGCTGATCTATGGGAGATATCTCCAATAAAAAAGTTAATAGGCCAGATAAATAGTATATTAATAAAAATAAAATGTCATGAAAACTATTTTATGAAGGTTGTTCAACAAGACATTTGTATACTATAAAGAAAAAGTAGCTAAATAAATACTAGGGAATATATAATTGAAAGCCGTCGTGGTATAATGTACAGTCATACCATAGAGTTATAGATACATACAACATTAAGAAGGTTATGAAAAGTGTCTATGCTGGAAAAGCCTTCCTGTAGCTTAAATTAAGAGCATGGCATATAAATAGCAGCCCGTAATGAAGCTCCAGACAATGGAACTCGAAATCAAATGATTTATATGTAACCTTGACATCAATAATTTCTATGATTATGACTAAAAAGTTGAGCGTAAATACGTTCTATGATTTAGCCTTTACCCTGTACACCAATTTGGCTAAGGCCGACTCAGTATGTGCCCATTATTCGGCCATGGATAAAACATGGCGGATTGCTCATTGCATAAGTCTTATTATCGTAACACTAATGCTTGTGTCAACATTAAGTATCCATAATATAGCATGTTTAATTTATACTAGTGGTACTAAAAAGCTGAAGGTCGGTCGTTAGAAAACAAATTAAAAATGTTTCATAAACATTTTAATGAAGAAACTTTAAGAGAATTAGTTAGATAATTAGCTGAAAATTACATGGACGAAATTAATTGGAGATATTTTAAATGGCAAAATTTCTGGTAATTTAGCAACACAAAAAACCTAATGTTTAGTGGTCTAAAACGTTTATTCAATTAGGCAGAAGGACCTGGGTTCGAATCACTGTGTTTTGCTTACGGAGATTGCTTTGGGAAGTGGTTTTCGCGAGTTCTGATGATCTCCGAGATCCAGGTTATTTGTGTACGACAGAATTGTAACAAAATTTTGTACAGTCAACAACACAATAAACTATACAAAATTGTAAAGTTAAGTTTCTCTATTCGATTGTCTGCTTAAAGTCCTCCACATAGAGTTTAATATAAATTGAAAAAATAAAACACTTTATGGTTAGTCTACGTGCTAGTAAAAGTCTCTATTATGCTCCTCTTCTTCCCTGCCATTCCTGAGGCTAGTAAAGTGGAGTTTTATTGTGAAGTGTTGAGAATTTTTTTGTCTTGAACTTTGAGTGACAAGTTCAGCTTTAGTTTCGATTTCTTGTCGTAATTATCCACCAATTGACAATGACCCATCAAGGGCGTCGCCAAGGGGGGGCAGGGAGGGGCAGCTGCCCCCCCCTAGAGATTCTAAAAAAGTTGCCAAATATAATGCAACCAAAGTCCTAAGTCTTTGAGTTGATTTGCTTGAAGTTCAAGCCTTGAACACTTAAATTCCGTACGTCGAAACTCGAATGAATTCACCAATTCCACTCCTAATATTCCGTACGCCGCTCAACTACGCTCTGCCAGCTCTACTCTATCGTTGAAGCGGGGGAGGGGGAGTGGGGAAGCAACATGTAAACTCGGATCGCTCAATATGTAGAGAATCTGAGAGAATGAGAAAAGTATGAATTGTAGTAGGTAAAGTCAACTTGCCCCCCCCTGCGCCATCGGCTGGCGACACCCTTGTGACCCATTCTCCCTATGGAGTTTCCATCCATAAGGATGAACTGTATCATAGCCATCAGTCCAGTTTTTGACCCTTTAACGCGCAAGGTGACTTTTTCTTAAAATAATTTTTTTTTTTGTTATATATGAGTTATTTATGACGTATATCCTTGTAAAAAAATATAAAGAAAAATCAATCATAGCTACATTTTTAGAAAACATATGTTAAGTATATTTAACATTACGATACTCTCAAAAAGCAACATGTAAAAAGAAACGTTGTGTATATTTAACATTGTCCGTGTATGGGAATACCTAAGTAATAAACAAATGAAGGCAAAACGAAACAATACTAGCTTTATTTTGCTAAATGAAAGTTAAAAAATAATTTCTTTTATCAACTAAACTCAACCTCATTGAGCACTTAGTACAATTTACATTGATAAAGTCATAAAACGATTAGTTCTAAAATTACTGTGGTATAGTGTCACTAACAAGTTGGCAAGATTGAAGCCTGGGAGGCTTGCTGTACATATTATATTGTTTTATAATTTGAGGACAATCAAGTTCTAGTCTACACTTTGATTCTTTGCAATACTTTCTCCATTGGGTAAGATTCAACAAAATGGCCATTTTACCACAACTATTTTATTTTTGTTACAAACAACCTGCTTGCATGCACCCCTTTTTTAGCCAATACTTTGTCTTCATAACCTTTCAGCTTGTAACCTTTAATTGTACCTAAACTAAACAAACCATGCTCTTCTCTCCAAAGATGTATCAATATCAACGAAATAAAGAAATTATCGAAGTACAATGTAAAGGGTCTTTTCTTAATTGTTTTAGCTAGGGCTAAAACTACTTTAGCCCCTAAGCCAAAACAGTTTTCCTTTTCTGTGAATAGTACTCCCCTGAATGTTTCTTCGCCAGTCTATATAAACTAACACTGAAACCCCTGCTCCAAGTTTTAAATTTGAAACCCTATTTCTTGTGTTTTTAGAAAGATATTGCCGCCGATTTTCAGCTCTGATACCTTTATAAGGCACCATCATCTCATCAATACTGTTTCGCCCTTTCTCTTCAAGTAGCAGACAGTTTCGTCTGATTATTTTTTTATAGTAAATGGGTAGGCGCTTGACCACTATCTCGCCTGATGGTAAGTGACGATGCGATCTAGGGTGTGACGCGTTTGCCTAGAATATACCTATTCAATCGTGACTTGAAGACCCCTTTATTGTATTTGTCAGGAAACACAGATTGCGGTAAAGAGTTTCAGGCCTTAGTGGTATGTATCACAAAATTTGAACATTTTTTTATTTTGGAATCTTATTTGAAAAATTGGTAAGCTTAGTGTGGGTAATTTCTATATCGACACCTGGGGGAAACATAATTGATTATATGTTTCCCCCGTCACGATTGAATAGGATACGATAGGATACGATTGAATAGGTATATTCTAGGCAAACGCGTATGATTGGAGTCAAAGGAACCCTATCTACGTCATATGGTAACACAGGTGAATCCAAATTCAGAATAGTTATGTCATTTTCATCCTTATCGTCGAGAACATTCAGTTGATCGAAAGACGAATCTATAGACCTGGGCTCTGAACTAAAATCAGATGCTTCGTAGACATCTGGTGATTTCGTAAATACCGTCTCATCCTCCGAAATACTACTAGTACTATAACTGACAGATGGAGCACGTCCTGGTACCAATGCTATAAAAGGCTTGGTGATCCCATTGTGGTCTTACCTAGAGAAATAACAAAAAGCACTAAAAGCTCAATCCAACACCATAAGCAAAAGTAACACCTGTTGCATACTCTAATATTTAAATACTATAATAATATTGAAATAGCTCCAAATTGCAAAAATGTAATTTAAGACCCAAGATCAACCAATGGTAGGTATCATCAATGAAATCATAGAGCAAGCACGAACTTTAAGTCGTAGGTCATTGATAAAAAATAAATTAAAGTCAACAAGTAGGTACGTGTTATATTTTTTATGGTTTTACATCATGGGTAATATTAGTTGGTTTTACAGTTATTTTTTTAATTACAGATTGCTTAAAAAAACAAAGAAAATAACATTCTATAAATTGCGCAATGTTGACTATTGTCAACACAAAAAAATGTACATGCACTATTCAATGTCGCGCAATGTTGAGAATACTCAACGCTCATAATTCAGCAGTGTTATTTTATTATTAAATGTAGTTCTAAGCCAAATTAGTAAAATTATATGAAGAATGGCTATAGTTAATGTAAATTCAATGAAATTACTTTCTGTCCGCGAGTTGAGACTTTACCCGGCGCCATTTTGCCGCTAAGTGTCAAAATATTGGCACTTTTGTCACTCTATTGTTTGCTATTGATTAGGTTTCGTTATACCTTTAATTATATGGTGTTAAAGTATAGATTACATTGTTATATTCCGTGGAAAAAAATTACGTTTCGGATGTTGTGTATATTCAACATTGCGAATTAAAGGGTTAATAACGTCAATTATTGTTCCTAATAAAAAATAGTGATTTCAGACTTGGGAAACTAGATGTTGTGTAAAAAAAGGAGTCGCAATCTTAAATATCTGATTTACGTAACGTAGAATAATATTTTACGTTACGTCTTCTATGTATTTGTCACCGGTACATTGGAGTGTTGCGTTGTAGTAGTTATTACGAAAACTATTGCAAATCTGTTGCTGAACAAAAAATAATAACTAATATTATTTTTAGTTCTTCATAATTTCGCGTTTTCTGTGATAACAATAAAGTTATCGTCAGTTATTCAGACCGGAGTAGAATATAGAATATAAAAGACATTCGTTTAACCTATTCCAGATTTTGTCTTTCATAATGTTACAATAGATGTCAGATATTAATTTAAAATTCAAATTACTTATATATAATAGTTGATTGAGTTGAGGTTGATTACAAAGGCCCACTACATCTAAACAATATTTAATATTTTTGGAAGTACCCTAACTTAATCATCAAACATCGAGACTTCTGACTTCTTGTCTTCATTGCTACTCCACTGCTTATCCACAACTTATGTACTGTCAATAGCGCTTATATATTTTTCATATACCTTTTTATGCAGCTGCATCCAGCTGTGACTTTGTACATAGTTTCTGTTTGAACGAACGATAAAAAACGAAAGAGAAAATTTCGAAGCAATAACGCAGTCTTTTTTTTCTGAAAAAAAAAACAGAAAACGGAACTTGAACTAAGAAAATAAAATTGCGCGGGAAAGCTCTAATGGCGCTGTTGAGGCAGTCGGGTAGTTGGTTAGTCGGTTAACTGTGCTTATGCAATCATTTAATAACACGCAATGGTCGTTTCTCTAACATGGTAGAGTTAAAATGACCGCAAGCGTTTTGCAATAAGAAACATCTTTACTTCTTATTATGGATTGACAATCAACTCTAAATATACTACTACATATGCTCTATTTTAATAGAATACTACATAAGTAACATAAGTCTACATAAGTGTTATTTGTGCCAGTGACAAGTTTTGTCGATTATTAAGTTGGAATGAGTGATGATAAGGGTTGATTTATGGATGATGCATGATAAATAGATGATGAATTAAATGTAATGCTACTTGTTTCCTAGAGCTTCAGTAAACGCGTGACAATTTACTGCAACCCTCGCGGACTTCTTAGGAAAATGTGAAGAGATACCTGTTTCACTTGCTACGTTTCTTGCTTGTTTAAATATAATTAATAATAATTTAAGTTATCAAATTCTAAGGGATAATATAACTTTTTAAGATTATAAAAAAAATAGCAGACAATTTTTATCTATATTGACAAATTGGTTTGACAATGTTAATTTATCTTTAAGCGCTAGGTTCTACTTTTCAAGCCGACTATTTCGCAACTAACCTTATTTAGTATTTTCTTAACTTTTTTATACAACTTAGCAAACAGCCTATAAACGACGAAACACATTACACAGGAAAAATAGGTGTTAGACAATATTTTAGGTTCCTTTTTAAAAATAAAATAACTGTACTCCACCAAACATAATAATAACTTTAATTTTAATATTTTTTTCACAATTAGTGAATAAATATTTGTTATTTTTAGATACGTACGCATGAAAAAGTCTGAGTAGATATTTTTGAAATAAAACACTCAGAGCTATTATGATAAGCAATATTTTCTTGAATAAGTAACGGTATATTATGAGAGGTTGATGAGCACAAATCCATTATTTAATATTTATCACTATTTACAACATTGGGAAACCAGTTCGGGAAGACATAGTACCAATAAATCTTAACATATTTATTTACCCACGTGCTAGCACATTTATTTCTCTGGCAGAGATTGGGCTCCGATGTCCAAACCGGCAAACGTCCCCAATTTGCTCTAGTGGACGTACTTTCACTGCATGCCGCATGTTTGATACGAATCTCTACTGGATCGGACTGCCACTAAATGGCAAACTCGACACCGATCTGTTAATTAAGAATTATTTTGAATTATCATAAACTCTTGTACTAAAGACTTGTGTCATCATCATTAACCTATTAATATCATCGCCATAGAGATACCTTTCTTCATGGCTGAAAATATTGAAGAGTATTGTTGGTGAGGAAATTATGAATGTCTTATACATTCATTAACAATTTTGTAATAATTAATTACAAACTAGCGGCCCGTCCCGGCTTCACACGAATGAACAAAATTATTTAATTTTTTCTATTATTAAATATTTTTCTGTTAGCGCCATCTAGCGTCCGGTAGACGAACTACTTGCGGTTAACGCGTTCCTATGGTAACGTAATTGTTACAATGGAAAAAGAGCGGGAAAAAGAGCGGACAGACAAACTCAAACCACTGTGATCTTAGATTATAGATTCACTCATTTAAACGGTTGATCTATAAATAAATTTATCATTATTAAATTTTTAACTTATACATAGATGAAAGCCTCTGTGCGGTACGACAAAGGGGGGAACGCAAAAAGGGAAGAAGGGGGAACGCAAAAAGGAGAGAAGGGGCGCACTATGCGCGCCTGCCACCCGCTCCTCAATCAATCTCCTATGTCGCCGTACCCCCGCGCCCCTGTACCGCGCGGTCGAAGACTCATTTGAGCGGTCAACCTATAGGTTATTAGTACCAGGTGGCAATATAGCAATTGAAGAGTAATTTAAAATTACAGGATATCTTTACTTTTTTGTAAATATTTAGATTGACAACTTGGCTTGATAATGACATTGACCAAGCAATATAGTAACTTAATTTTTAATATTTTGCTGTGAATTATTATTTCGTTTTTACTAAAGCTACGCAAGTATAAATCTAAATAGATGTATCTATGATTACAATATACGTTCGAAAACACAACAAATTTCGTCTTTTCTCTGAGGGAAAAATACGTGAGTAAGTGAAACTTAAAAAACTATCTATCTTAATATATATAAATTACGTGTCACGTTGTTTGTCCGCGATGGACTCCTAAACTACTTAACCGATTTTAATCAAATTTGTACATCGTGTACAGTTTGATCTAACTTGAAAGATAGGATAGGTTTCAATTTATAACACAGCAACATGTGGGTGGGTCAGCTAGTTATATTGATAAAGCAAGACGTACGAGTGCAAGGATTTGAAAAATATACAGACAAATTATTATCAAACTATTTCTAATAAAAATGATTCTTAAACGTCAAACGAAAAACTCCGACGCCAAAACAAATATATCATCAGTAAATAGGTAATTCCTCTAACTAATTGCACATTGTTTCTTTGTAATGGGCTCATTTAATGTTTCTATATATCGCCATCGATACCGCAGCTTCAATACTATTGTTTATTTCTATTATAATATGACCATTGGTATGTGTGACACTTACCGAAGATACACTTGTGTCTGTTACGCATTATACTTCCTATAGCAGCATTAAATTGGCAATAAGTAGTCCTTCTTAACACATATAAAAAAGTAAAAAATAGTTAAAAATAAAGCAATTTCTGACAGCATAAAATTATTGATTAAGCCCTCTCTTCCCGTAATAAAAAGTTGTGATTTATTTCAATATAGAGAGTCCGAAAAGACTATACTCGTATCGTATGTTGCATGGTTGTACTCTTTTGTGAAATTATCGCTGCTTCTTTGTACGTGTTAGTGAATTATGAGTGTATGTACCCACATATCAGTAGTCATGGCAAAACTTGATAGATTAATGTAAAATCTGGGCACGTCCAATGAGTCCGGTGCTTACCCCATCCGTCTAGGACACTCAGTACATTTTATATTTCACTAGCGACCCGCCCCGGCTTCGCACGGATGTAATGCTCTACTATATTATGCATGAATTATACATATAAACCTTCCTCTTGAATTACTCTATCTATTAAAAATAACCGCATCAAAATCCGTTGCGTAGTTTTAAAGATTTAAGCATACATAGGGATATAGGGACAGAGAAAGCGACTTTGTTTTATACTATGTAGTGATATATCGAAACCATGTGAAACCTAAACTAAAATACGCTAATATTTAGTTTTAATACCAGCAAATAAAAGTTAGAACCTTAAGAATTTTCTTTTTACCTCAAACTGCTTAAGTAAAAAACAGTGGCTTAAAAGTGAACATTGGTGTGTAATTAATGAGATATTTCATTGTAAAACTCAATGTATTGAAATGGAACAAGAGTAAAGTTGTGCACGATTTAGTCTCTTGTTCAGGGTCATATTATTGATGGGAAAAAGTAGAATTCATAATTTCTAAAACACAGAAGTTTAGCTTCCACGTTATAAAAATTCCCCAAATATCAAAAGGCAGGAAACTCGAGGATTTTATTACTCAAATATTTTTTTATCTATGTTTTTAAAATAAATTTTAATAATGTATTATTCGACTTTGAGATATGTAGGAACATTCTTGTGTGTGAAATTCACGATCAAGAAACGCGATGTAACGAGATCGCTGCATGATAATTACATTGGCTTGTTCAAAATTATTCTCATATGCAGCGTGAGACGTAAAATTTGAATATTAAGGTTAAATTAGTTTAGATTTTTAAGTTACAAAGAGTAAAAACGAATATACTTCTTACGAAATTTAGGGTTAATTTACATTTGATGTGTAGAACTTTTTCACGTAAACTAAACAAAAGGATCGAAGTAATGAGTCAGTTATCAGCAACCTTCGAAAATCTAAAAAAAATTGCTCCCCTATGTGAATCTGGTTTACATGAAGATCATGTTTATAAAACAAAATTATTCTTTTTTATTTTCACTTACATGATTTTATGATATCCTGGTCAAATAAATGTTACCAGGATATCTACATTTGAGGATTCATAAAATAGAGTTTTTTTTTCATACTTTAGTACGTATAAGACTGAGCAATAACCCTATCATCTCGTTTGCTATACGGAGCTGCATTAAGGAAGTGACATAAACGGGTTTCGTATAAAAAGGTTGGAAGGTTTCAGCGGACCGGTCGACCCTGTAGGTTCTGCGAACTTTTAGTTAATGGCTTTCTTGAGATATTGAGGAAAATATTGCTTGAAATTTCTCTTGTACTATTTTTAATATCATCGTCATCATCTCCCCTGAAAACGTGTTGCTATTGTACTCTGCCGGATTCCGCACGGTTAAACGGATAATAAAATTAATAATAATCTTTATTTGTGCCATAAATAATTTACATAAAATATAATGCTGTAATATTAACAACAATTCATGTTGCATCGAATGTTAAAGCAAATAGTGATATCCAAACTGCTGCTTATTCCCGCGATGGAGATATAAGATATTTGCTATATAGTTCTATTGACGCCAGGTTATTCATGATAAGTCATTAAAAGTTTATGGATAGCCTCTTGCATTTGACGCGAAATAATCTTACGTTACCTGTTTTGCATTCATCCATTTAAAGTTGTTAAAAATTATAAAGCAAACTTAAATTACCTACTTAAGATGCAAATTAATCGAAATTTGTAAATAAATATTATGGAAATTTTATTCTATGCGTTACTTTTTAAATCTTGATATTTATGGTTGATTTGTATACTTTATTTTACGTCACTGATTCGTTACATAAACCCTTCATAGCATATAAGCACAGATAATCGAAATTTAATTGCATTTATACATACAAAATCAAAAATATTAAAAAGAGCTGTTTTTTACAATTATAACGGTTAATAATTGAGTTTCGTGGTGATCTTGGTCAATAAACCTGTCCTGCAATGCTACTGTTCCTTGGTTTTTGGCTGCACTAACGGTGCAACGCCACCCGGTGCATCGACCGCACTTGACTTGCACTTTTATCCACGCATTTTGTTGCAAGTTTTACACAAGGTACAGTTATCGTCACAGTGCTTTACAACTTTAAGATTAATTAAAAAAATTGATGTTTAATGTCATAATTATTTGTTTTAGTTTTTGTTTTAAAAGTTGATAAATAAAAGCGTGTGTATGATAAATAATCCGATGGTTTTTTTTATTTCAGTGGAAAGAAATAATTCTGCATTCATGCTTTAGCATTTAGAATTAAATTAATGAATGAGAGCAATTTTTATAGAAATACTACTGTTATGCCAGATGAAAAATATTTCTTGCCTAATATCACAACTACATTAACACATTGCATTAGTAGGTAGGTACTAAATTATTCTTATGACAAAACAAGATACAGTAAATAATTAACTGTTGTAATCATGACGTAACGCAAACGCTGGTTTCTTCGAGTTCCACATAATGCAACTGGGTTTTACATATTATATCACATAAATACATCATTATATCATTATGTGCATGTTATTTTCTTATATCGCGATTGCAATAACAGAAATAGCAACGATATTTCTCGATTGTATTGTAAGAATTGCAAAGTTTCATTCGCACATATATATATACAGCGTGATATTTATTAACAACAACTGAAGTGAAGATAGCATATTTTATTCAAAGGATTTTTTTAAAAAGAAGCAAATATGCATTATTATTTTTAATACGCTTGCCACATACGGGAACCGACATTAATGCAAAAAATACAATGTGTACTTTTAAACCATTAATCGTGAGGGTCATTAATATTTTTTTTTATAAAATACGTAGTATCTTAGATTAAAGCGAGACCATTATATGTTGGTTATAATGTTAATATACGTATTAATACATACTTTTAATTATAATTATAGAAAATATAATTTCTCGCAGTAGAACGGTGGTACTCAAATCCACTTTCTTTCACTATCTTGGCGAGTATGAATTTTTCCAAGAATTTTCCTGATTCCTAAGTCTTGAAGGAAGAATATAATTAAATGCCATTTTGCTTCTTTATAAATAAAGGAATGTTTTCTGTGAGTAATTGTCTCTAGTATTTAGATTTATAGGTCCTCTACGAACATAATGCGTAATAAAAAAACACTCTGCGATGAAACGTGTCTGTCAATTAACTAAAAATATTTTGTGTAAATTGAAAGAATTTTCTAAACGTTAGTACATAAGTATTATGATTTTTAATCAATACCTAGTAGGTATTACCTACCATGACCAGCCTGTTCTTTTAAGGCCACAAACTCGTGATTGTCTAAGTGTATTGGGATTTATTTTACTTTCAGTGGCCATGAATAGACATTACCAATTGGCCACTGGATTTATCAGCATAGAAGGAAATGCTGAAGTTTATTCATTGAGCTACAACAACAATTAGATTGAATGAAAAGTAGGTTAAACATTTCTTAATGTAAAGATTTTACTATGACGTAAAACAGGTAGCATTTGTTTTACTTGTCTCGGCGACTGTACTAAGAAAGGTAAACGTACCAGGCTGCCCATTGCTTTTTCGAGGGCGATGTTGGTGTCGCAATATTTCGGGAGTAACGGTGTGACCCGGGAGCATCGGCCGCAGTTCGGCTCGGTCCACGACCACCGAGCGACGTGCGTGATGAGTGCTATCCCGGAAGGAGTGACTTGTAAGTGACGATTACCTTCAGACTTGATTTATCTATATTAGTTCCGTTCAATATCGTAAGCTGTAAAGAACAGTATCACAGATTTCGGTCAGTGATTTATTTACATTGAGTTTAATGAGAATTTTGCTATACGATATACCTACTGATGAGCAATCGATATCCCATATTATAGGATCATTGCATGGGGATAAAAAGTTTGACGCTAATTTGAAAAGTATCGTAAATCTGAGGAAAAAAGAGATATACCTAATTTTAAAAATTACAAATCAAAACATGTATTTTGTTTGAGGTTTTAATTAAATTAAAAACTCATATAATGGTTAAGCTTAATCTTAATGTACTATATTAATACTTTTGTGTTTGATATTAAAAATGCGAAAACTTGAGTTGAAATTTTTCTGGTGTTACGAGCGAGTCCACATCCGTAGTACATCGACGAGATTCGAACTCGATCCGATCGCCTTGTCCAGTTTAACCTTTGCCTTAGTTGACACGGCATGGTGTTAAGTGTTCCCTAAATTCACGACGCTTATTGTCCCCGGCAAATAAGTTGAACATGATTTTGAAATCACATGACATGCGCAGTAGTGAATAATGTACTTACCTAAACTTGCTACTGCGCATGTCACGTGATTTCAAAATCATGTTCAACTTATTTGCCGGAGACTATATTAGGCAATGATTGCGGTTTCACAGTATCTTTTCCAGTAAGATCGCATTGAAAGCCAATAATGTAATTGATTGATGCAATGTGGATGTCAATTCAAACAATTGAAAACTAGACAAAAGCAGAAGTTATTTTATGAAAACAAACTTTGCGTTGTTTATTTATTTAATTTACAGAGCAGAAAGCATATGCCATACCCTTCTAGCCAATCTTTAGACTAAAAATTTTCTCTAAATTTTAGAGCAATGGTGCAAAAATGGTAGGATGTAAAATTTGTGAATTCATATGATTTTTTTGCGACGTTAGTATCTATATTACCGAAAATCATAAGCAGATGGGATGGAGTAAAATAAAAAAATATTTTTTTGAAATTAAAATCTGCTTGATGGATGGCACATTCGTAATGGTGTTTTATTCTTGAAACCATCGATAAATTAAGAAAAAATGAGTACCTGAGGTAGGATGTGAACTCACGCCTTTTGGCAATCTTAGGTCACCAGTTTAACATTTTAGTCTTGATCTGACGAAAAGCATGATATAGGGCGACTACTTCAAAATTAGGGTAGACATAATATAAATAATCAAAGTGCCAAAATTTGTATAAATTTCACAAAAATTAACATTATGTGATTGAATTAAAGGTGAAAATCTTATTTTTTTACTTTTTAGATAAAATTCTAATGGCTAAAGGTTTATTTTTGTCTAATGTATATACAAGTTTTTGACACTTTAGAAGAGTATAAAACAAGTCGTAAAAAATTATGTAATAATTTTTTTTTACTACTAGATTAAAAATGACAATATTTTAAAATGTCTAGGTATCCCCGGTAACCATTTATACCATTATGCTTTTGGAACCAAAATAGTTTTATTATCATTATCATCGTCATTTACTACCTAATATCTTTATAGGAAGGAAGAAATAGATCTACCCCACCATATAACATGATTTCCCAAGCACGAATAGGGTTATGATAATCCTCTTTTTAAAAAAACGTTCTGAAAAACCTGAGTGACTAATAATAAATACTATAGCCAAATGTAAGCAAACAAAAGGGCCAAGAATTATATGTTGCATGACTTACTCCATTGAATTAAATCATTATTAGCTTCGTCTATTGTAGTGAAACAATGACGCTAGAATGCTTCAAATGAGCCTATTGATTCAAGCAATAGGCTATAAAAATTCAAGGTAGGTACTTCTGCGTCAGCTGTCTCAAAGGTATAGGCAAAATCCACTTAGGTACCGATTTATTTTATATCATTTTGGAGCAGAAACTTAATTCTTAAAGTTTTTGGATTGCATTCACCTCTCTTAAAAACAAGCTTGACTATACAAGGAAAATCAACTAGTTTTGCTTGAAAACCTAAATACAGATCATTATATCTAAATCATTAATCAACCTACTTTAAAATAAGACTTTTTTAATTTCGTAGTAATTCCTTGATACTAATTCAATATAAACATTTATTATGCATATTGAAGTGCATTTGTCTGTATATACCGTACTTAGTGTAATGTTATTTTGTTGTATATTTGGAAGTGACATAACGTATTGTGCTTCTTTGGACACAATATCTAGGGGATTAGTTGAAAAAACGATTGAAATTAAATACGGTAAAATTTTATAATTTTCAATTTCATCTTATTGCATTTTAGGAATAATAACTCTTAATTAATTATCTCCATGGTCGAATGGTTTGCACAGGTTTTCATGGTATCACTATTTGAGGTCTCGGGTCCAACCCAAAGCCGGGTAAACGTAGAAAATATACTTTTCTTAGTTGGTTTGTGTTTCGATATTGTGGTACCGTAGTTGTTTCTGATTTCCATAACACAAATGCTTTAGGTACTCAACTGGGCTCCGGAACAATGAATTTGTTGGTGTCTTATATTTATTTAAGTTATAGTCTCCGGTAAATAAGTTGAACATGATTTTGAAATCACGTGACATGCGCAGTAGTGAATAATGTACCTTTGCTACTGCGCATGTCACGTGATTTCAAAATCTTGTTCAACTTATTTGCCGGAGACTATACCTTAATCATCCAACGTAAGTTTTTAACTAACGAGGGATAGTGCATTAATTGACTCCACTCAGACGAAATACGAATTGACAGTTCATTTTATAATATCATAAAGAACTAATCTAATTGGTAAGAGTGAAAGTATCTTATTAATAAAGATCAATATTTAGATACATTTTGTATTGGTACTTAAGTCAATATTAGTTGAGGCTTAAACTCCGTTTGGGACTATACTTAATGTAATGTAGCGTAGACATTAAAAGTCGCGGTAACATGATGACACACTTATACTCAAACATGGTTTATTCTTTTGAAAGCAGAACTAGAATTTAAAGTGTCGTAGAAGTATTATTGCTGCCTGCACTGCAACACGCCATACACATTAAACCATTTGTAGGTAGATTGAACCAGACTGTTAAAAGATTAAAAATGACTTTAAAATTTAGAAGTTCCTTTTCGCTTTACTTTGACAAGAAACAATCATATAATTTTACAATAATTCTTGGCAAAAACAGTAATAAAAATGAAAGACCTATTGTCCCAAGATTTTTACTAATTATGAATAATTCTTACGCGATGAAATCGTGATTTGTCGAACGCCAGAAACATTGGTGTTAGGATTTTTATATAAATACCTATATGCTAAGTAATTGTTTAACTTTGACAACAGTAATGATCCTGGCTACGCTCCTGACTTCTAGGTCCTAGATTCGAATCCTGGTAGGTGCATATAAGGATGAGGATAAGTATTCATGAACGTTTAGGTATTTGTTTTATTGTTTCCGTTATTCAGAATCTATAGAGCAAGCTCTGTTTATTTTGAAACTAAAAAGATATTGTGAGTTATACGAAACTAATTTATTTAGTACTAACCCCAACGTAATTTAGGTAGTCTAAAACGTTGTAACAAATAATTTGTAATACTTAGTTAACTCATTAATTTCTCTGAAATTGTTGAAATATTATGTACAAACTATTTTAATTTATTGACTCAACTATAAAAGGCGTTGTTAAAATTAAGTAATAGCTATACGTATTTTATTTGTACCTCCATTATTAATACTACACAATGTAATAACTCTATTAAATTTTTGTACGTGGTAACATTTGCTAAAGTTCATTAGTTCAAGTTATTTCTTTTGTCGATTTGTTCCACCATAGAAAAAACATCAACGCGCTTCATAAAATGTTTATTAATTATTTACTTATACAATACTGGCTCATTATTGAGTCTTTAGCGTGCCTTGTTGTGATTTGTTTTGTGACCCTGTTTTTTAAAATAAGTTTTGTAACACGAGATATTACGAAAATATTTAGTCAGTTATTTGCATATTATTATAATAATTTTGAAGTATCAACTTAAAGACTTCATCCTCTCAGCCGCAAGACTTCCACTGTGATGGACGAACGGAAACCTTACCTAAAATGATTGGATTTTGCCATAATAGCAAAAGGTCCCAAGTTCGAACCTTGGTAAGGACATTGAGACAGCTGATGCACAACAATTGTCCTTTATCTTTAGGTAATTAGACACAAAATTGTAGAGTCTTCAATATTATTGAAATGAAATCAACCGTCTTAACACAATTAACATTTCTTTATTTAAAGGCCGAAAATACATCGTGTTTAGTTAACTTTGCCATATCATTGCTTCCAAAGATGTAAAACGATATAGTTTTATGATTGCAATGTTGATGAATATTGTTTTAATTGTCAACAATTTTATTATATCTGCTTTTCAACATTAAACACACAGTATGGAATAATCTTAAATTATAACACTTCCACATGATATTTGGTCACTTTTCTTTGTTTATAACACAATTTCACAGCGTTTATTACAGTTTAGAATTTTTAAAGTAATTCACAGAGACGTTGTTTACATGATGGGACTTTTTTTTCTCGCCAAATATTTGTACCAGAGTCATGATCGTCTACATACTTATTTTTATATTCTTTATGTTATTTAGTGGACATAGCACAAACTCTGAATAATTTGGGCTAAATAAATGTTGTTAGTTGTTCGGAATTTATTATTTATTTATTATTGTCATTACTAATGCAAAACTTCGGGGGTGTCGCACCAGACCGCATCAATTCGAAAGTCAAGTGAAAGCTTTAAGCATGCCAGTCAGTTTGAAGGTCAGCGATAAATTAGAATGAACAATACCACGAATAGCAGTGGCGTCACTCAAGTTGGAGTAGTGCGATTTAGTGGTAGCTTTCGATCTCAGGTTATGCCACTTTCGTAAAGGCTGATCTTATCTTATCTGATGGGTGACCAATTTATTACCTCATCGGTGGTTCGAAAGGCTCTTTTATTTTCAATCGTATCCACCAACCCATGTTAAACATACGTAGTTTGTTATTTGTTGTAAAATCGAGCAATAAATGCGATACTGTAAGAATTTAAACTTATCGTATGGGACTGCCATTATTGAGCTTAGCAACTTTTCCCAGCGCCAGTCACCGCACGATCAATCATTTATTATTTCTAGCTTATTTGTGCTTCCGAATGCACGTGAAGCCGTTGGTCCCGATTGTTTCTGCAGTCGTTAGCATTCATCAGTCCACATTGGACCTGCAAGAAGGTTTAGACTTACAGTGTTTTCTTCCGTTAGAGACGGCCTGTATCTCTGTAGTAAAGACATTAATAGGCATAATTAATGGCTTGTGCTGATAACGACACTAACAGGACTAGACAGACGACAATTCTATCTTCCAAACTAGATGCTGGTTACAAGAGAATTTATGTTAAGTGCAATATTGATTTTTAACTCCCTACGCAAAAAGAGGTGTTATAAGTGTGACTACCGTGTGTGTGTTCCTATCTGTGTATTAGTCTGTAACACAGTAGCTCTTAAACGGGTGAACTCATATGGATGCTTTTTTATTTAAAAGTATCTAGGGTGATATTTAGACCTGTTTTATCAAAATCGGTTCAGTCGTTTTAAGGTCATTCGCTCTTTTGTAAGTTGCGGTAGGTATCTTAGACGCGTAATGGATAAAAATTTATTGATCTATCTCACTTCTGCACTAATACAATCTATGTAGGGTTGTATAATAGAGGAACAATTAAATATAAGATTTTTAACAGAAAATTACTATTTTTGACTATTTATTTTCTTATTTAAGTAGGGGGATTGTATTATTTTAATTTAATTTTAATTTGTTGTAATACTCTGACCTTTTTTTTTTGCTCCGTTTCCATGGTACTAAGGAGAGCTTTATCCCCCCCTTAATATACTTTAATGTCGGTAATTTGTTAAAAGTAAAATGTTAGGATAAAAAATATAAATTTAGTTAGTAGAAGAGATAAATTCTATGTAATAAAACTTTTTTAGTTATTGATTGCCTTAATATCGAAGCTAAATTGAGCCTTCTCAATATCAAGATTCACAGGATTTAATAATTCTGATATGATTTTATATCGTTGCCATGTTATCAGTTTCATAAGCTATACAATATTCAAAGGGATGACGTCAAACAATGTGGTCATGAATTATTGCAAAGAGTAATTAAGATTATGGAAGTCAAGAGCACCGCAGCTATTGTATAATAGTTTGGCAAGAAACACGTTTGCGGGCAAATATTTGAAATAACTTTGTTATGTTTGAACTACAGCGTAAAGAGGTTTCGGATTGTCCCACTAATTTTCATTACAATACCATGAATATAATACTCTGCATATATGCGTTTAGTGGTTTTGGTATTTGGCCTATACTCCAAAAATAGTAATGTGTTAGAGATTCTTGGTTTGTTTTTTAAGATTTGCAAATCGGTTGAAAAGAAAATACAGTTTTAGGGTATGTTACTCTGCTGTTAATTATAATAAGGAAAGAGAGATTAGTTGATCGTAATATATTTAGCCGTCAAAGTTCTTTTAAAATAAGTAATACACGTAAAAAGTGTGAAAGAGATAATAAAATGAAAGACTTTTTAAAGAAGAGCTAATAATGTGACTCCAGCTTTTCTAGAAGGAAGAGTAAAAAATTTAGTAATATAGTTTCTCTTCATAAAGCTGATATTGTAAATATCGATCGAATAAGAGTAACGGGGATTACCGTAAGCTATAAAAGACTACGCGAACGGCTAACCAATTCCAATTTCATGGAAATTTGTCGCCCTTACAGTCCTGCAGAAATAGAACGCTTACCATAATTATGTCTGCTGTGTTTTGTAAAACATTTAAAGATAACTAGCTCCACCTTGCTTAAATAAATAAATCGTATTTACACTCGGTATTTACAGTGTCGAAATACAAAAAAAACTTGATTAATAAAACATATTTATTTTCCAGAAGAAATCAAAATGGCGACGTCTGTCCTCCAGCCTGAAGAATGCCGAAGGGATCACGAACCAAAGCCGGATTTATCCGAGCCAAGGCTGTCAGAAGACGAGCGCCTACAAAAGCTGGAGATCAAAGAGAGAGAGTCAGGTGATCTTCCATCTGAGCTGAGGGAGAGGGCAAGGGTGGAATTGAGAGAAGAGCCAGCATTGAGGGAGGAAGCTCTTGTACAGATGAGACACTTTATAGACAAGCATCCGGCGATAAAAAAGTGCAGAACTGGTAAGTGTAATCATTCATCTCCAAAAATCCAAACTCCAAACTGGTAGATTAGATTGGATTTTTTATTTTATCTTCACAGCCAAAGGCAAAGTTATTAGATTCTATACCATGGGGTAAAGAATCTAATAACTTTGCCTATACCTATTGAATCATACAGGTATACAGAAGCTTATTTATAAAATCTCTCAAAATGCTTTGAATATTTTGGTAGAAAAATTATCAACGGGATTATTATTTTCGTATCTATGTCAGTACATAATTTAGGGATACGTACATTCTACTGATGTGTTAGTATTTTATAAGAATGAAAAAAAATGATAATGATAAAATATAAATTATAGATAAATATTAAAAATAAATAAATAGTAATAATAATAAATTAATAATAAATAAAATACATAAATAAGTATGTAACACCAAAGACACGGGAAAAAATGCTAATGCTGATCAGATCACACAATCAGATGCCACTACCCGGATTCCAACCCAGGAGTGTTAATGCTGTAGGCAGGATCGCTACTGTTGCACCATGCAGTCGTTAATAAATAGGTTTACATCCAAAATATTCTTCTTATAAATTTAAAAGTAGTCGATTTTTTTTTAAACCACCATATTTACTTTATTGAAAATCGGTTATTTTGACACAACAAATCGACTTTTAAATTTTATTAATTAGTATAGATTATTTAAAGCAGTACCTGACTAGTCTTAGTAGAGAAGGTACAGTTTTTTCTTCTTTATCTTCTATGGATGGAGAAGTGAAAAACTAAATTTTGGTTTTCCAATAAACCTAATCTTAAATAAGTGAGAAATACGAGTATGTAGGTATATAATATGTATATAACCAACAATCCTTTTTATTCATAAAGTCAACACTTTTAACACAACTTAATACTCTTGGGCCTAACTATATCACAAATATTCTATCAAAAATGCTGGATGATCACCGTTTTGAGTAGGCTAGTTTCTCACACAGAAATATCCTTTTACATAAATTACAATATGAAGGTCACCCGCCATTCCACAAGCTCACATGCTTGGGAACATCTCTTGCATACTTAACGAGGTGAGGTTGTATTGGAATAGTTTCACAATGACTCCGTAGGACAGGTGTGCGAGAGAAGAATGGCTATTTACAAAAGGGGCTTAATTAGCTTTTACTCTTACTAAAGCTTTCGTTAATGATCAATGAGTTGCACTTTCAATATGTTAAAAATTAATGCACAGAACGGTGAACATTTAGACTTAGACTATCGTCTTTTTCGAAAAAACAGGGATATGTTTTTCATCTTCGGTCACACATTTCGCTACATACTGTAAAATAAATTGATTTCTTTTATTTTGTCATAAGGGAGATCCAAACTTCAATGTGTGTGTGTAACATGATGATATTTGTACTTAGGTAAGTTGTTTAATAACTTCATTAACTTTATCAGCAGGATCGTTCTCGACATAAATAAAGTTCCCGCTGCTTGACCACATATCGTCTTCATAGTTTAAGAAATGATAATTAAGTGGTCTGTCTTGTACGGATGATGTCACAGCACTAAAGGTGACAGCGAATTGGTTTGGAAAAGAAATTTCTGTTCTGTGCAAACTTGAAGTTTATTGGTTGTGGTGCTCTTATTTTCAATATTTTGTTCGCAGACGCACCTTTTTTGCTCCGTTTCCTGCGCACCAAGAAGTATTCCATCCCTCAAGCTTGCTCAATGCTAGAACGGTATCTGACCATCCGGCAGATGTACCCGCACTGGTTCCAGAAGCTGGATCCTTTAGATCCGAAAATAGCAGCGGTCATCGACGCAGGCTACCTTGTACCACTACCGAAGAGAGATGCTGAGGGACGTAGAGTAGTGCTGTCATGCATGGGTATGAATTTCTTGGCTCTCCAATTAAGCAATATTCTAAAACTTTGTCATTCGTCAATGATCGTTTCAGTTTCTATATAGTATGATCCGAGTATTATCGGACTATTTAAGTGTTCCTTAGTGTAAGAAAGGAAAGGTGAAATTAAGGTCTTTAACGAAAAATACTACCTAGAGCCAAGCACGTTGAATGCGTCTCGAATTTGGAAATGATTTACCAGAAATCGAAATCAAAAAAGCCACTTTATAAAATTTACTTATTCTCTTTATCAATCTTTATTATAAATATAAATAAGAATAGGGTACCGATTCTTAATTAATAATTAACGACTATCATCCCTTAGTATATTTGGAAAAGTCATTAATGAATAAGAGACTAGGTATGATAGAACAATTATAAGAACGTAGATATTGAATTGAGCGATATAGCTGAACAAGGACTCCTAAGACCTGTGTTAGTGATGGTGAATCTGTGTAGGATCATCTGAGATGTACAATCAATCTTATAATCTTCATTCCCAGGTCGTTTCGACCCCTACGTGTTTGACAGCTGCGTAATGGCGCGTGTGCACTCCATGATAGTAGAGTTGCTCCTAGACGAGCCCCGGTCGCAGCTGCTGGGATATACGCATGTTAACGACGAGGCGGGCATGCAGATGCCGCACGTTAGCCTCTGGTCGCTCACTGACGTCCGAATCATGCTTAACTGCATCCAGGTATGTTTTCTGTTGTTTAACTATTTTTCATACGAATAAACGAAATTTGAATTCATTTATTGCATTTTTCCGTAGTGACTTTAAAACATGTTTTTCATACTCCTCGACTGCTTTTCCGGTGATGAAAATCGTTGACCGCGTAATTGATTCTTAATTTATGGGAACAAAAAAGTTCACAAGGTGCAAAGACAGTACTGTATGCAATTTTGCTCATAAGATTAACGATTTTCACCTTCAAAAATTCGTTTGTTTGTCTGGCTGTGTGAGAACTGGCATTGACGTGCTGCAAGATGATACGGCGTTTATTTTTACGGAGTTTGTAAATAACTTCTTTCAAACAAATGGTCAATCACCATTTACAGTACAGCGATTCAAAACAACAGTAGTTACGTGACCAGTTTTATTAAAAATAGAAGCAATCTTCCGCTTAGAGGCTTTTTGAATGCGCCCCACTTTGATTCGTTTTGGTTCATCTTGAAAGATCTATAAGCTTGACTGCTTCTTCGTTTTACTACCATCATCATCATCACAGTGCACAGCATTTTTGTTGTTCACAGCAGCAGTTTTGCGACGTTCGAATTATAGGTAATTTTCACATATCGACGGCGAAGTGCCAATAACACCTAACTGCTCAATTCAAAATAATACACTTGCTGACAAAAACAATTAATTTCTTGACAAGTTAAAAATTAGTTGAATAATTGTTTATTTATTTTTTAACTTAATGCGCTTGCAACTGAAAATACGCTTAGGAAATTTAATTTAATTAATTAACGTGCAAATAATGAATTTTAATTCGAAATGACAAAAAAGTTAATTTCTCGACGGATTTCAGTTAAGAGGTCTTGGCACTTCGCCGTCGATATTTGACGGCTCAGTACCTGTGGATATTACGAAGGTTATTGGTAATCTGCATGCATTTTCTGACGGTAAAACTCACAAGACTGCCTTTGCCACTAGCCATGGTAATTCGTTTGGTATTCACAAAAGACAATGCACTATACTATACTTTGTCTATACTATACTATACAACCTTAGTACCTAGCAATAAGGAAGTGACACCTATCATCCTACATTGGACAGGTGATATCGGCGACGGGTTTCATTGTCATACGAGTTTACATGAGTTTCACTAAAATAATTGAATAATTGCTTAGCTATTAGGAGATAAAACAGAACAAAATCCTATACATAGTTTTTTCCGATTATTGCCATAGTAGAGTTCTAAGTCTTTCTTTTTTTTCAGAACTCCACTCCTATGCGCCACAAATGCACTCACTTCGTAAACATTCCGCATTATGGTGTCAGATTCTTCGAGTTTGCCGTTTCGCTACTTAGTGACAAACTTAAGGATCGAGTGATGGTAAAAATTTAATTTATTTTCGATAAAACAACTGCGAAAAAAGGAAACTCACCTGGTAGTATTGATTAAAAGTACCTACACATGCACAAATTCTTTTTATAATAGTATATAGTCATCAGAAAATCTAAGCCTCCTAACCCCATCACATACCTTTTATAACTGTTCTTTTACTGTGCAAGCTACTCGTCTCTGGAATTTAGTTCCAGTTGCAATCAGGAGAGCTCAGTCAATTACTACTTTCAAAGATCAAGTCAAAAAGTTTTATCTTTCCCAATAACTGCTAAGCTGCTTGTTTGTTAATTTAGCTTATTGGATATTTATGTGCATGTATTATTATTTATTCTGATTTATGTAATTAGGTATTTTTATCATTATTTTCAAGATCTATATATATATACTTCTTCTTTTGTTGCATCACACACCTGTCCTTAATAGCTTTATTTCCCTTCACCCAATGGTGGTCTGGTTGAGATCGCTCTAAGCGATAACACCGCCTATTGGAACA